>CM064880.1:6758619-9401516 GCA_003313485.2 Penstemon barbatus
TTGGAGCAAAAATTTGGGCCTGTTTGTCTCGCTTTTCCGAAAAAAATTTCGGTTTTCGGAAAGGCCAAACAAACAACCCAACCACTTTCCCAATTAATTAGCTACAGTAATTTTTTTCTCAAACCACTCTCCGAAAGGCTAAACAAACAGGCCACTTTTCTACTCTATTTCTATTTCTCTCTATATTAGAAAAGTCAAAAATTGCGGCTACTTTCCCAAACAACTCTCCCAAAACCTAAACAAACAACATTACGCAAATCGAGATTATTTCTCAAACCTCTACCACTTTCCCAAACCACTCTCGGAAAGGCGAGACAAACAGGGCCATCTTTTGACCTTTTCATGATTAAAAAAAAATAGACGGGAATTAAGACAGGCATATCTACCAATTAAAAATTGTATTTCGCCATCATTTTATCTTTTATTGTCTTCATTCCATTTTTATTACTATTTTCACTAATTTTGTTTACTTTAAAATTCTTAATTGACTAATCTAGGGGTGGGCGTTGGGTTCGGGTAACCCAAACCCGACCCGTCCCGTTTTTAAAATACCCGAACGGGACGAGTATTTTTTGGGTTTGGGTACCCGAACTTGAATACCCGTATTTTATTACGAAAATACGGGACGGGTTTGGGATTGGTCTCTCCAACCCCGAATACCCGAACTCGTCTATATAATATTATTAATTATATAATTTATACACTTTACTAGTTTACTTGTATAACATTATCTAATAAATGAACTTTTTTTATTTTAACCTAATATTCCTTTTAAATCTTACATTAGTTTAGTAATTAATATTAAGCCAATCCTAAAAAGTTAAAAACTCTCAATCTCTCATAATCGCTTGTAAGTTCTACGTTTTATCATTAGCTCATTATATGATTTTACTTTTTGTTCGTATTTGGATATATTTGAAATAATCGTTATGATGACTTGATGATATGTTTTATGTATTAATGAATTAAAAAGTGATACGATTTAGCAAAAGGAAAATGACGAAATATGATTACGTAATATTGTATTATTTTGTTAGATGGATGAAGAATTAATGAATAAAAATAATATGGGACCCGTAATCCCGTTCCGTCCCGACCCGCAATAATTCGGGTACCCGCTTCCGGGTACCCAAATTATTACGGGGCGGGTTTGGGATGAAAAGTGTCAATCCCGAAATTTAATATACCCATATCTCTAACCCCAAATCCGTCCCAAACCCGCCCCGTGCCCACCCCTAGACTAATCCAACAGAGTTTAAAAAGTTATTGAATTATAAATATTGTTCAAATTTGATGTAGTATATGCATAAGCCAATAAGTATAAGGAAAATAAGAAAGTATAACAGGAAGTAATTGAGAATATGCTTTATATCTTTGATATAAAGTAATTTATGATTAAAGGTTAGTTTGGTCCAGCGATTCGAAAAGCAATTATAGAATAATTATTTTTACTAAAATTGATTTTGGTAATAATTGATTATAATAAAAATTAATTATATAATAATTGTTTTTGTAAAATAGCTTTTGCAAAAGTAACACTTTAGCAGCTTCTAAAATAAGTTGATTTTTTGCTTCTCAAGATCCCAAAAGCGATTATGATTTTGGGGGCCAAACACCATGAAAATCACGATTGAGCAAAAACAATTTTTATAATCTGGGCCAAACATTTCAAAAATCACAATAGAGATCTAAAAGTGATTTTATGAGATTCAACCGCTAAGCCAAACTCACCCTAAATGACATTTAAATACGGAGTAGATTATCAATTTTATAGAATCTGATTATCTATTTTTATATATATTATGTGGCAAACTAATGGTAATTTTGTAATATTGAGAAAACTTATGGTTTAAATTAATAAATAAAGGTAAGAAGAGAAAAGGTAAATTTCAGGATTTGCATTTTCGGATGACTTTTTGTAATTTTAGGAAGCTTTGTGGTGGTAAATAAAATCAGAAATAGTGTAAAGGCTTAATAATACTTGTATTAGTTGTATAACAGGTCCCACGTAAGGTCATTTCTTATAACCCAATGAAATTCACATGTACATTTTTTTTCCAAGGGTTTAATCTCTTTTAAGGCGGATTGGGCACATTAAATTGGTACAATTCACCTGTACATTTACAGGACTATCAATCAAGTGGATATGCTAAAGGATCCGAAAAAATATTTGAAATCTGATCGAATTCGAACAAGATCCATTGGACTCAGATAATTTAAATATGAGCAGATCTGGAATCGATCTATTCCATCATAAATGAACTTGGATATGGGTCGACATTGGTCCGACCCAAATACGATCATTGATAGTCCTAGCCTAAGTGTAGTGCATCGCCTCTCAAATTACATTATTTGTAAGTATTGATTTGGTTCGGGTTGTAGTGCCTAAGAGATAAAATAATTCAATTTGTTTGAATGATATTTTCTTGTCAATTCAGATAAAATGGATCATTCTCATTCTATATTCTATTATATTGCGATTACAAGCCGGATCTTCCCGGAAATCATGTATTCAATCAAATTATAGTTATGAATATGAATGAAAAATACATTTATTTATTTGCAAAATTGTGTTTTATTGTCCCTCATATCAACTCTACAACTAACAAAACAAAACATGTTTGTTTATTTTCTTTCTTGTGTCGTTCTCCCATCTCACTCATCAAATCAATGCCTCTATGTGAACTCATTTGCTCTAAATATAATATTTGTATTAATATTTATGATTAAATTTAACATTTTGTATATGATTGTGCATATTATTGCAAGATTTTATACTTACTGTAAATTTCAACATCATTTTATTCCGATTTCTAGCCTCTTGTTTATTGTCATCGCAATAAAATTTATTTGTATATATATTCTTATTTGTTTTTGTTTCGCAGTAGTTTTTAGTGTTGGTTGTTTATAATATTTCTCATGCACATTGTGGTATCATTATCAAATCTTAATTATTATGTAATTGTGAAGAATAAGTTGATTTGGATATGAAAAATGTGTGAAAATTGCATATATATTTGGTCAAACTGAGTGAACTTTATCATGTTGTATTATTCTTTTAATAGAAGTAATTCCTTATGGTTTGGTTGATCAATGTGCATTGTTTGTGCTCCAATCATATAAGGTGGGGCGTTGTTGTTAATTTGATCTATTGCATTCTTATTGCTTATGTCATACGAAAGGTTTTTTATTTTTATTTTTACCTACTCTCATGACTTTATTGCTTATTCTACACAATCATTTAATTGTGCAATATTTGTCTAATTGCAACTTTTTTTTTTCCAATAGATCACAATAATGTAGACTAACTTAGGAGCACATGAATCATCTAATTGAGTTGCTTTTAGATGTGATTTTATTTAGGAAAGAGCTAAAAACAAAAGTATACATGTTGGTGTTGGTCACCAACGGGTACATGCAAGAATACACGGTTGCATAGAAGTAATAAAATATAACCAACATGTGATTGGTCTAGTGGAAGAGACTAGTCACTATAAAGTAGCGGACTCATGTTCGAATCCGTGTTGGGAGATGTACCAACTTAATGTGCTCAACCCACCTCGAAAGGGATTAAACCCTTGGGAAACAAAAAATAAAATAAAATATACAGATTTACGAGTATTGTATCCACATGGACCATGTTGAACATTAAACTATTTTCAACTATTAACTAGGTCCAAAGAGATAAGATGAGAATAGTTCAAGAGAACTTAACTATCTCAAGTGATTATTACACACGATTGATAAGATGATGCTTATTCAGAGTGAACGATAGATTACTTATACAATGTTCCTAAGTGTTATGGATCATTGTCGAATTGTGAGTTACCTATTTTTGTCATATTAATGTACCTTAAGATTCATTAACTACCTTGTAGCGTCACTCTACTCATTTACGATCGAACAAGCAGTATTCCTTGTACACAAGACCTATTGAATATGAAATGTCATGTGGGTTGTCAAACTCTATTACTACAATTCTCCTAAAATGAATAATTAATCATAGGAATCAATGAGGTCTATATCTCGTTTTAAGGGATACAGTTGTAGGCACAAATAGTAATTAAAAACTATTAGTAATTGGCAACAACCGATAGTCTCAAATTAAGCATACATAACAAATTGAATAGATAAACAATTAAATCTTAAGAAAATGCAAGGAGTTGTAGAAGCAATTAGAACAAAATAAAGACAGAGTTAAAAAAAAAATATAGTTTGTCAAGCAATATACGAAGCCAAGAGAAACTCAATTTCATCATGTTGGTGAACCTTCACCAGTTGATATGGATCAATGTGCAAAAAGTGTATATAGCTTCAAGAAGGAAAGTCGAACAAGTCTCTGCCGCCTTGTTCGCTGACGCGACCTATAACATTCATTGTTGCGACCACTTGAATTAAGTTTTGTTAATGGCAGCGTCCATAGACGTTCAATAATAGGGATGTAAACGAGTCAAGTAGTACCAAAACACAATATTCTTTCTTTGAATTTTTTACGAGCTTGAAATTGTGTACGACTTGTTTTCATTGTTTAGCGAACCGAGCATGAATGAACTTCAATCGAGCCTAACACATCCAAGCTCAAGTAGTTTGATATTTTCACACATGTTTTGACTCTTTCTAACTTATATGACGAAGCTCGTACCGAACTTCGAAGTTATCAAATGAATACTATTGTTCAACCATTTTTCAAAGGTATGATAAACCGAACTCGTTTGAGCTTTTATCAGAATAGATTGAGTAAATAATTTTATTTGATTTTGAACCTAATTTAAAATGCACGTCTTCAATAAATATTTTAAAAAATACCTTACTTTTTAAACATTAAATAATTAAAAACTTATTCAAATATCTAATTATCTCAAATTGAAATACTCCACTCCACCCACTCCAAATTAAACTCTCTCAAATTTTATTCGGAATTCAAACTCTCTTACAAATTTGAGATGACAACAATCCCAACTTTACTATTACAAATGATCCGGAGATGATGGACGAAGAAGACCAATGAAATGCCGAGCCATATACCGTATTTTTTCTTTATTTTTAAATATAGTGTTCTTGGGTGACAAGCCCAATCGCCCAAAAACATATAAAGGCGACTGGGCTCTTGGCAACCCGATCGTCCAAGAACATTTAAATTTGTTTTGGGGGGGGAGGGTTAGGAACTTAGGATCTTGAAGCGCACCAAAAAAGCTGGGACCAAATATAAAGGCGTTTGGGATCTTGACAATCCAAATAATATTTATTTCAAAACAGGAGGGAATTTCTATTAATAATTTTTTTATGGGTCCTTTTTTAATTTCAACTTTTGATAAGGTTAATTTTAAAATTTCACTCCCTATCTTAATCCAAATCGCGACTTCTTTCTTACACCAACCCAACATTCCACCTAATTTCCCCCCTCTCCGACGCTGCCGAAAATTAGGGTTTCAAAAAATCTATGGCCGATCGGAACAATAACAATAGCCAGACTGCATCCGCGGTGGCAGTGAAGCCGATATGGATGAAGCAAGCCGAGGAAGCCAAGCTGAAAAGCGAAGCTGAGAAAACCGCGGCCGCCAAAGCCGCATTTGAGGCCACCTTCAACAAATCCCAGGCCCAGCTCCCCCAACTTCCTTCCTCCGCCACCGCCGCCTCCTCAGTCGCCTCACCTTCTTCTTCGGACTCCGATTACGATGACGAAAACAAATCGTCGCGCCCGGGGCCCGTGGACCCGACGAGGTGCACAGCTCAAGGCGCGGGAATCGCCGGCGGAACGGCCTGTGCGGGAGCTACGTTTATTGTTGTTGCGAAGGATGCAGAGGGAAGGAAGGTGGAGGAGGGTGGGGCCCAAGTGAGGGTTCGGGTTGTGCCGGGGTTGGGGGTTGGAGGTGATGAGCAGGATGGGATAGTAAAGGATATGGAAGATGGGACCTATAGTGTTACTTATGTGGTGCCTAAGAGAGGAAATTATATGGTTAATGTCGAGTGCAATGGGAAACCTATTATGGGGAGTCCATTTCCTGTTTTCTTTAGCGCAGGTACTTCCTTATGTTGATTTGATTTTATATGTTTATGACTTAATATGTTTCTATTATAATTTAATTAAATTATTACTACTATGAAGTTATGATTTCGTTGTTAATATTCTTACCCAACCTTGGAACTGTTCTTTGAATTGTTCCCTCTTCTAATATTATTGTTAGTATTACTGTTCTCAGAGTGGGTGAGTTTCTGGTTATTTGGTTTTGATTCACGACTCTTAGTAGACTATTAATTGGTATTTCTTACATTAATTTGATTGATTATGTGCATGAGTTTTATGACTGATGTATTATCATGTATATGCAATAGTATTATGCTTTCATGGTCTTGATACTTGTAGATACTGTTTCTTGATAACTTTAAATGCTCAATTGCAAATACTCACTTTCCCTTCTGCAAGTTTATCTGCAGCTAAAATTAAGTGCAATTGTTGGTTCATGTAGCTTTAGTTTTAGGTATTAGTTAAAAGAAGAAGTTCCAACCACTCTTGGGGTTTTTTCACATTAATTTAATGCCAGAGACCTTGTGTGTTAATCAAATTTTCAAAAATTGCTTTTAATGCCCTTCCATCTGATGCATTTCCTTCCTGCTAAAGAAAGGAGAGAATTAATTTGCTTTGCAGGATGAGTTTAAAACTTTGAATTCGTGTTATTCAGGAACCCCCAGTGGTGGGCTTCTTGGCATGGCTCCAGCAGCGTCATATCCTAATTTAATTAACCAGACCATGCCAAATATGCCAAATTATTCGGGCTCTGTGTCTGGTGCTTTTCCGGGGTTGCTTGGTATGATACCGGGTGTTGTTTCTGGGGCTTCAGGTGGAGTGGTTTTACCTGGAATGGGAGCATCTTTAGGAGAAATGTGTCGAGAATACCTTAATGGGCGTTGTGCAAAAACTGATTGCAAGTTTAATCACCCCCCTCACAATCTGCTCATGACTGCTATAGCTGCCACAACTACGATGGGAACTCTCAGTCAAGTGCCAATGGCACCTTCTGCTGCTGCAATGGCGGCTGCTCAGGCTATTGTCGCTGCTCAAGCCCTTCAAGCACATGCTGCGGCACAAGCTCAGTCCACGAAAGAATCTCCAGGTATGATTAAGAATTACAATTTTGTTAACATTTTCCCCTTAGCTATACATCAATGCTTTTGATAGAACCTGTGGACTTTTTAAACTAAAATATCATGTCCCTCTGAAACACGGGTAACATTTTAACTCATTTTCTTAGATTGCCTTTATCCTTAACAACTTTAGACAATATTAATTTTGATTGTCCTTGTCATCGATGAGGTTCAGCTGACAAAGAGGGGAAGGCTGATTCACTTAGGAAAACTGTACAAGTTAGCAATCTCAGCCCGCTTCTGACAGTGGATCAATTGAAACAGCTATTTGGCTTTTGTGGGACAGTTGTTGGATGTACAATTACTGATTCTAAACATTTTGCCTACATTGAATACTCGAAGCCTGAAGAAGCCACTTCTTCTTTGGCATTGAACAACATGGATGTTGGGGGTCGTCCTTTGAATGTTGAAATGGCTAAATCACTTCCTCCAAAGCCCATTCTGAATTCACCCATGGGTTCATCATCTTTGCCAATGGTGATGCAGCAAGCTGTTGCCATGCAACAAATGCAATTCCAGCAGGCGCTCTTGATGCAGCAAACAATGACTGCTCAGCAGGCAGCTAACCGAGCAGCAACTATGAAGTCTGCAACAGATTTAGCCGCAGCTAGAGCTGCAGAAATAAGTAAGAAGATGCGAGCTGACGGACTGGTCATCGAGGAAACAGAACCTGATAAGAAATCTAGGTATGCTTGAATGTGTTACTTCATCTCTATGAATGAAATGAATATTAATGTCACTGATGTCCATTCATCCTAATTAATTTCATTTGGCAATGCTATAGATTTAGTTTAGGTAAAGGTAAAATGATGTGATCCCAAATGAGGATTGATAAATATGGGTAAGTATGATTCTAAAGCTTGTCTTTCGTGGTTAGGTTTGTAGTTCAAATTTTTGTTTTCATATTTGTAAGTTGCTTAAATTCATCTTCACCATGTATTTGTCTTTTGTGGTTAGGTAGTTCAGGTCCTGTATTTTGTTGTAGTTAGGAATGAATGTGGGAGAGTGGAAGAATGTGGTATAATTATTGATTTCACTAAATTCTGTTCTAAGATTGTTTAATAAATTCCTGTTATAAGAGAAAAATAATTTGAATTTGATATGTCAACTTTAAACTGATTAGCAATGTTGTTTCAGGTCTCCATCTACTTCTCGTCCGAAGTCAAGATCTAGGTCTAGATCCAAGTCAGCTTCTCATGTTGATTATAGGTTAAGACGGAGGTCTCGGTCATTCTCACCACCTACTCGGCGTGGCAGAGGTTATAGATCCAGATCACCTGTGAGAACTCGCCATTACTCTAGTTATGAGAAAGACCGGAGATATTACAGGGATAATAGGGATGACAGTGACAGAAGTAGGAGGAGGGACATGATTAGATCGCATGGTGATCGTTCTCCTATTTCCAGGAGAAATAGGAGCAGGAGTGTGACCCCTCGAACTAACAAGTCACATCGTGATGATGCGGTCTCACCTAAACGCCATAGAGAAAATCCAACAGAGAGAGCAAAGAAAGTATCTCGTACTGATGCAAGGTCTCCTCGGCATCATAGGAGAAGGTCTTCATCTTCAGGAGATGAAAGGAAATCAAAACATAGAAGGCGCTCTAGGTCGAGCTCTGTTGAAGTATATCATCACTCTAGTGATAGGAAAGACAGCAGACGGGAAGAAAAGACCAAGAACCGGAGTAGGAGACGCTCGAGATCAGCTTCAGTGAAGGAACACAGTCATGGACGAAGATCTTCCCCAAGAGTTTTGGAGGAAAACAGATCAAGACGTAGAGGACAATCAAGGTCCAGATCTCCTGAAGATAAGCGGTCAAGTGAGAAATTGGAAAGGAGCAGAGAGGATAGATCAAGACACAAGGAGAAAAAGCGTTCGAGGTCGAGGTCAACTGAAAGAAAGCGACGTAAAGGCACTAAGACATCTCCACGACGTTCAGATGAACACAAGTCAAAACATAGGAAGGGTTCTCGGTCAAACTCTACAGAACACAATCATAAATTTATCGAAATTTCTCTTGATGAAACCAAAGATAAAGAATCAAAGCTTGAGAATGACAGATCTGTCACGCCCGATGATGATGGCGTCAATAGGTCAAATGAACCGATGCATTTGAAGGATGGAGATGTTGGAAATGATGGTGTTCTCCAAAATAATGCGAAATGTAACGGAAGTGATGATGATAACACTGATGTTTGAAAAAGCCAAAGTCCAGGAAATATGAATCTGAGATGCTTTACAATGGAAGACTGGGTCTCTTAAGAGAATGGGCCTTCCTTTTTGATAGTGAAGACAATTAGGTGGTTTGTCCCTCTTTAAATGGTAAAAGTGCTCTTTGTTTGTTTCTTTTGCAGGTCCAAGGCTGAATAGAGTTGCGTTGGAGTCTGAGGCTGTGCTTGATCTGGTTAAAACATTTCAAGAAGTGTTTCTGCCGATCTAAAATCCAACCATGAAATGTTTTTTGACGACTACTTAATTGATGTATGCTGGAATATGACCTCTCTATCAGTAGGTAGTTGATTTCTTATTTGTCAAGTTGTGTCCAATTAAGAATTTTTGCAAATTCATGTTGATGAATTGTGTTTATCCTATATACCTTAGCATAAGATTTTAACTCTTCTCTTTGTTAAATGTTATTTAACCATCATCCCTGATGAATTTCTTAAGTTTGTGGGTCGATATTGCATGCCTATTGGAATTTAATGAGTTACCATGCTACCCTGCCAATAGTCTAATATTATTTTTTCATTTTATTATTCCCATGTCAGACATGTACTATTACGATTCTCCACCTCAATTATGAGGTGGTGGACAATTACTGACGAAATTGACGGCGCTATTCTGATATGGCTACAAATTAGTAATGCATTAAATTTTGATTTACTGGTTTGGTGGGGACGTTACATTCGATAAAGATGCAGGTGTTTTGGCTGTCATCTCTTGGTGCTCAATCAGATGAATTGGCATGGTTGTGTTTGTCTGATTGTATGTGAAAGGTATGCAACAAAAGATTTTGGTAATCTAATGACATGTTCATTGTAGATCTTGCAATACAATATGAACTGGGAATATATTGACTGAAATTGTTGAAATGGAACATTTAGAAAAAAACAATTGAGCTATGTTGATGTCTGCACTGAATTTTTTATGCTCTCTTCCTCATCTTTCTGTTTTGCTTCTCTCTTTTCCCTTTTTTCCATTTTTTTTCCCTTTCCCTTTTTCTTTTCTTTCCACCTCTTCTTCGAAGTTGTTTAGTAAGGAGCTCTACTCTTAAGGCAGATTACAAGTCAGATGTTGCCGAGTTGGTTGGTTTATTTCTTGGTTAAAGTCATATGTTCTGTTCTAACAGGTAATCTCTTTTTACCAGACATGTGTCCTTTTATCTTTTCTGGAAAACAATATGAAATTTTGAAAGGAATGTCTGTGGAATGTTACTTGTAGATGTTGCTCTCTTTGGTTTCCTCTCCTCTTCGTGCTAGTTCATGCCTATATAGATTCCCTCCAGTTTGAATGTGTTTTTATCCAATTCATGTATGTTCTAATTTTGGATTTGCATGTTATTTGTAGCTTTCTTGTGCTGAAATGTGAAGTTCACCCTCATTCGCTTTCTCCTACATGTATTTTTTGTTATATTTTTTACTAGGCTATGCTGGATGTCGATTGGGAGCTGAATCCTTTCCAATCAGGAATGGTGCATTTCAACTTTTTTTTTTTATTTTTTTTGGCAATTTCTCTTTTTTCACCTTACCTTTCCATCTCGTCCCTACCCTATTTCCTTTTAGTCAAGTATTTGCAAGGATAGTTGACATAGAGTATTGAGCAAGTAGTTGCACAGCGAATTTTTTATCCCGATAGTTACTATTTGATGCTCAACCAACTTGGTGATGGTTTTCTTTTTGTGTTAACTATCATATGTGAGCTCAATCTTGGATGGATGTGTTTATAGATGTTTTACGATTTATATATGTATGTTTTCACTTATTCTCCTTTGGAATAAGCCTTGCCTTATACTTCCTCCGTCCCAGTTATCTTTATTTCTTGGTATAATTGATCAAATTAACTTGATTAAATTTATAATTATTTAATAAATAATTTAATTAATAAATTTTATTAATAATTTAATAATATTATATGATATCATATATATTCTTAATATTTAAAAGGTTTAATATTCCACAAATGTGAATAATATAATATAATGACTTAAAAAATTGAAAAGTTTGATTGGGTGTTGTAGTTAACGGAGTAAAAATAATGGGACGGAGGGAGTAAAAAGCTTCGGCAAGGTTTTTCTTACACTTTCGTTAAAGATAGAAAGTTGAGTAAGATACAGTGCTACTCAGGCATAATTTAAAATCGGATCATCTTTCACAAAAAATAAAAAAATGTGTTTTATTTGTTTTCTTACTTTTAAAATTTGTTAGATTATTTTTAAGCATTTACTAACGTATTTGTAATTATAAATAAAATGACAAGTTTAAAAAATTCATTCGTAATATCTTTTTATAATATTTAATTCTAAAATCCTTTTATTAACAAGTGCAAAAATTACAAGTATCGTGAATGTAATTGTATAACAAATGTACGTTAATAGAGATAATTTTTTACATGTTAAAATATATAAATAAATAAAATATGAAAATACAATACTTCCTTTGTTTCAAATTATTTGTTCTTTTAGAGAAAAAAATTGTCCCAAATTATTTGTCACTTTAGAATTTTAATACACATTAATTACATATTTTAGGTATATAAAGAGAAAAAATAAGAGAGAGAGTGTAAAACGTGAATAACGTGTAAATAGTTAATAGTTGGATAAATAAAGAATAAGAATCTTTGAGGTATATAATTTATTTTTTCCATAAAATTGAGACTATGTAATAGATACCTTAATATGTGAAAACATGTAAAATGACACTTAATTTGGGACAGAGGGAGTATTTGTTAACAATAAATAGAATAATCCTATAAATTCGAGTGCGACCTGCCATATGTAGTCGCACATGTAAAACCAAATGAAATAGTTACAGATTTGATAAATAAATCTTGTTTGGTACAAATATATAGTATTTGAGTTTTATCTTAGAACCATATAGGGAATAGTCCGTCTAAAATGAGATTTTAGGGGATGGGGAACACATGAGATAATATTTATTTTGGTGACACGTGTCCTCTTAAAATTTAAGTTAAAATTAATTTTTTCTTAAAAATAAATTTACACCTTTTTAATGAGTGAAATTCAACAATACCCCTTATGTTTTGCCTAACTAAAAAATATGTATCATTTTTCTTAGTAAAAAATTCCTGTATTTTTTTTTATTAGCAAAAAATACCCCTCTCAAGTCGAAATGTCAATTTTATCCCATCAAAGGATGAAAAAACATCCGCTTAACTTAGAAGATTACTAATAGCCCCTGATAACTTTAAAATTTTGCAATAACCCCCTTATTCTTTTTAAAAACATTGACAAAAACTTCCATATGATTTATGAAGTCCACTTTAAAGATTTGAAAAAAATCTTATTCCCCCCAAAAGTTACATATTGTGGCACTTTACCACCCATATGTACAAAATAAGCACTTTACTGCCTCATATAATGTAATTTTTGTTCGACTGAAGATATACATGTGCCCCTCACATGAATTTTCAAAGTTAGTTACAACACTTCTTACAAGTCCAAATACTTCGCTCATGTAAAAGAACCAAAAATTCGAAGTGAAGTAGAAAAATATTTTATTTGTAAAGAGAGAACATTGTGTTTGTGTACGATTAATTAAGTTGTTCACAAATTACAACAGAGAAATGAGAAGGTAAAGTTTTTATTTTTGAGGGGCACATGTATATTTTCCAAGAATATACATGTGCCCCTCAATGTATAAAGTAGGCAAAAGTTCGGTATGAAAATTACAATTTCCTCAATTTTCTTGTTGTTTTTGGAAAAGAGATATGGAATTAATTAGAGATTAGAGAGATTTTTTTAAACATATTAATTAAAGGGTTAGTGTGTAATTTAACATATGTTTATTTTTTCTAAATGTCCGATGTCATATCATCATTGAACATTTTGACAAAAAATTATGGTTTAGATTTGTTGTTGACTTTCTTTAGTGATTGAGATAGGTATCTCATATACACTTACATTCCATAAAACCTTATTTTAGAAAGACCCTAGAGAATATCCAGTGCGTTTTGAAGTTCCTACTCAATTTATTTATCATAAAGTAATTATTTGACATCAATAACAAAATTTTAATTAATCTTGTTTAAAACTTTGGGTAAAAAGTGGAGGGAGAAAAAAAAAATGAAACACATGGAGTATTATTTAGAATATTCTTCAATCAAATTCGAGATCCAATGAGTTTAACATATATAGTCATGTACATCGTAATTAGGCCTGTCAATTGAGCCAGGCCTACCCGAAGCCCGATGGCTCGGCCCGATTAAATATGACCCGAACCCGAATAATTGTGAGCCGGGCTGAGTTTGAGCCATTATACTAAAACCGATTAATTTATGAGCCGAGCTTGGGCCTTACCAGGCTCAACCCGAATAAGGCCCGAATATATTATTATCTTAGATATTATTACTATAAATTAGTGGTACCATTATTATAAGTATACTAATTATTACAAATAATCCACCACTTATAAATTGTGACTTTGTAAACTGATTGCCAACTCATATATGAATTATAACTAAAGTTTTCCGCAAGTAAAAGGGAGCATAATCAACAAAAAGAAAAAGCGGAAAAATAAAAATAAATGGTGAAAAAATGGGAGTCTTGGCACTATACAAATTTATTTAATGTTTTATGTTATTGATTACGAGTATAAAATTTGTATATTCTTGTGCATTAGATAAAATTTTCTATATATTGCATTTAAAGAATGCGTAGTTTTTTATTTTTTAAGTAAAACTTGTTAGAGTGAGCAAACCCGATATGAGCCCGATATAAACCCGAAGCCCGAAAAATTACATGAGCCGAGTTTGAGCCCATAGATGTGAAGCCCGATGGCATTTGAGTTTGAGCCTATAGACATGAAGCCCGACGATATTTGAGTTTGAGCAATTAAAGGCTCGGCTCATAGGGCCCGATTGACAGGCCTAATCGTAATGTCTTGCGACAATCATGATTTAATTGGAAGAAATAGTTATAGTCAAAAGGAACTATCACAAGAATGCTTTGATAAAAATACCATTCAAACATCACATGTGTTGTCAAATAATTATTCAATTCTCTCCTTCCCAAGTTTATATCAACTTGTTGCATGGATTTGATTTTTCCACCTAGCTATATATCAATCATGAAGTATATATAAATGTAAGCTACCCTGCATCTTTTTTCATAAAAAAATCAACCAACCATTGGATCCATATATAACAATATTTAAACTTCACATACAATATCTTTAATTACAAAACAAAAAATAATAATTAATGTCAACTTCATTAGAAGCCTTAGCCATGTCAGGTGCTAACTTTCTTGAATGTGGCATTGACATGGAAGAATGGGAACATCAGGACTACACTCATGAAGTTCCTCCGCATTTATTATCCAAGGAAGATGAAGAAGACGAGATAAATACGAGCTACAAATATTCTATTAGCGATTTCAATACGAGAAATGAGTATGGCGGTTCTGAATTATTAGATCATTGTGAAAGTGGAGATAATCACAAAAAATCGAATACAGGATTCGAGCTAGTGGCAAAGTGGTGGAGTTCTTTTCTCATGAATCCGTATGTGAAGCAACCATTGAGCCTTGACATGTAAGTAGGATTATTGATGGCCAAAAGAAGAAGCAAAATTAGCAGATCGAGTATCCATTTATTATTTCATTAATCGCATGTTGTCAATTGTCTTGTCTTGTCAAGTTGATATTAGTTTATTCTTTTGTAATCAAATTCAGTTAGAGAGTAAATTTTCTTTTTTTTTTTTTGGATTGTGTTTCTGAAAGGCTAAACTGCTCTGGAGAGAATATATATATCATGAAGTTCTTTACAAGTGAGATTAAAATCATATGCATGATCATATGATTGTAGCACATTTGATTTTCCTCTTAAATTTTAAGTTGTATGATTAAATTAATCTTGTTTAATAGATTTGTATTTCAGAATTGTTACAATAATGTGCATTAATTTTGAAACATATATATACCTCGTTGAATCAGATGGAGTTGGAATTCTATAATACTGAAGAGAAGCATGATCAGTACTTATGATCTTATCCTCCACTGATCTTCCACACACACACACACACAATTAAGGAAATAAAGATACAGATCAATCCGAAGTACTCTCCCGTTCTAATTTTTTATTTGCTTAGTCAAACTTATAATAATTCTCTTGATTAAATTATTATGTTTTTTTAGATTTTACCCTTGTGATTATAAAAATATTTTAAAGAGATTATTTATTCTAATAATATAGAAATCATTGAGTTGATTGTTTGATAGAGTAGCAACAGATAAAAAAAGGGAAGGAGCAAGTGTATGTTTATCTTCTTCCTTCTGAGGGATTGGATGGTTAATTAAAAAAAATGAAAAATGACCAAAGTTGGTAAAATATTAAAAAGACCAAGATTTCATAAACCAAAAAATAAAAAAAATAAAAAAAATATTGAGAGGGAAAAAAGAACAGCTTTTCCAGTCCTAAATATATCTAATTACTGGAAATCCTCTTAGTTATTATTTTGATTATTTTTTTTTCGAGAAATTTTACATCTTCAAACTGAAATATTAATACATTGCACCCTCAAATAACGTATTCTTTGGCAAAGTGCACCATGTTGAAGGTGCAAAATGAATATTGGACAAAAAAATATGGCATTCAGAGCCAAAATTTTAATTTCAGCGTAAAATGCTAAGTACAAGATATTATTGTAGTGCAAAATGTCAAATACTATTTTCTTTTTGATGATTTAGATGACACACGCGAGGGAGGGCTTATAACTAATGAGCCATTATATTTTTAATTGATGAAAATGAAATTCCTCATAATTTTCAGCTATCAAATGATCAGGTGGTGTAAGTTCATCAATTAGTATTTCCTCAAATTTTACACTGCATTTCTTGTAAATTAAAAATTTATTATATTTTGTCAATAATCTTTTTAGTACTACTGAATAAATTCACAAGTTAAGCTTGGAAATAAAGGGTTGAATTGAATACTAGACCGGTGTGAATGTAGACTAATTAAAGAGCTCGGAAGGTTTATATATATAGAAAGGGTAAAACTAAATACATTTGCAAAATGATATACTCGTGAATGAGGTTGACTGTTTTATTGAAAAATGAAAGTTTGATTAATTATGATGTCAGCTTTAATTTAGGGTGATGATATATTTCTTATGTAAGCAACTTTATGATGCTTTGGAGCCAATATCCCTATTGAAAGAAAACGTCATACATTCTTTTTTTTTTTTTACAAGATACATGATATGAAAGACATATATACATGATCAAAAGATTGGGTAATTTTCATTTAACCCTTTGTTATATACGTAATATACGTAATGTAATTTAGTTTATCTTCACCTGCAAAATTAACAGGCACGTCATCCTTGTGTTTATGGAAATTAAATTTCACTGGCTAACTTGAGTTATCAAATCTCAAAACACTACGAATTGACACATTTATTCTCATATGTATGTATACCTTCAATATTCAATAATTCTATATAAAAATAGTAACAATGATAATTCTATAGTTGGGGTTTTTATTTAATTATTTTTAGATTTTGAATTCACCGGATTTCTTATTAAGAACCTATTTTATACTAATATTTTATATTATTTTATTTTCGATAAAAAAAAATATTTATTTTAAATTTATTTACAAGGACCGTGCCCCATTTTCACCAAAATTGAAAGTTAGGAAGGATTTTACATCGCCATTTGTAAGAGCCCTATTAAATTCTCAACTCCTTTTCTCTTCAATGTGGGACGAGCACCCTTGTGTTAATTTTTCATTTTTTTTTTTGGTTTTTTCAAGGGTTTTAATCTCTTTTGAGGCGGTTTGAAGGTTTGGACATATTAAACGGGCATCTCCCCCAATAGGGATTCGAACCTAAGTCTGCTACCTTGTAGTGACTAGTCTCTTTCACTAGACCAATCACTTTGTAGTTTTACTGAGCACCCTTGTGTTCATTAGTTTGAATTAAATATATTTTAACTCAAGCACTTTGAAGACAATATCTACGCCCGTTATTCATGATTTAGAACAAATGAATATATAAAAAGAAGCTGTTAATGGAGCTCTAGACATTCTAATTTAAGTTACACAAACTAAGTGCAAACGTGTTTTTCAATCAGAGCGAAAGCGAAGATAAATCAAACTCAATTAAATTGTTAATTTTACAAACATTTTTTTTTGTCGTGTTGAGCTCAATCAAACTTTCTAACCAAACAAATGAAGCTTTTTAACCCAACCTTAAAACTTAAATTTCGCTTTAGTTTTTTATAGAAATTTTTTTAAAGTACAATGATATTGATATTAACTATTGATCATAAATCAATTGAGAAAAACCCATCAATAAAAAGTCATCTAAATGAGGTCTCAAAGGTTCTATCGAAATCATCCAAACCATTTTTCTAAAACCGAGACCCACGAAACCGAGCCAAAACCTATCCAAATAGACCCTAAACGTTTAAATTGGACTACATCCCGAGCTTAATCAGTCAATAATGCAATAAAATTGCTCATAACTTTTCACAAGAAGCAAGAAAACGAGCGGAGTTTTGAGACACCTCTACCTACCTCAAATTCAATGGGATTGAATATTAGACAAATAATCCACCAAGGTTAGAGAGCACTTTTGAGTTTTGCTAGCCCAAACTGGATATTATCATGAAAATTACAACTAGGTCCGTTTCCGACTATATATAAAAAACAGTTTAAAACATCATTGTTCTCGTTGTAAGCTTTTGAAGATTGGTTCAACTTTGATTTCGCAAGCTAATAAATGACAAAATATATTTAGATATAACAAATCATTTCAGCTTGATTCGTGCTTAATTCGATTAATGCTTTCTCAAACCAATTTACCAAGATTAAATACAATCATGAGATAATAAGGGAAATAACTCAAGTTTTGTCCAATGTGTTTATTGATTTGACTCGACTCGACTCGACTGGGCTCGGTTTATACCCTTCTAACACTATTAGTAGTTAATGACACATAGCCCAGGAAAGCCTTCCCAGGGCTTCATTGGTCTTGAAGCTGTCAAACCTTATAAAGTATCTTTCCAACATTATTGTTTCATGTGCAAAAATAGACATGTATGTATGTATCAGTATCACACGAAGTGAGAATCTTGTTGTTCTAGCTGAAGCCAAATAGACCGCAATGCAATATTTGAGAAATTCTTACCCAGACCGGGTTTGGCCGAACCCAAACTAATTACATGGCAAGTGCAATACACTTGCTTTGGGATTGGATGTAACTTCCAGGAAAGTGACCAATCACAAAGCAAGTGCACTACACTTGCTTGGTGGTTGGATGGGTTTGAGAAATTCTTTCCCAGACCGGGTTTGGCCGAACCCAAACTAATTACATGGCAAGTGCAATACACTTGCTTTGGGATTGGATGTAACTTCCAGGAAAGTGACCAATCACAAAGCAAGTGCACTACACTTGCTTGGTGGTTGGATGGGTTTGACCAAGCCAGGCTTGGGCAAGAATTTTCCGCAATATTTATGGAAAAGAAAAATCAGAGGATCAGAATACACAATTTCATGGATCAATGAACTCAATCAAGAAGACCCATGATCTCAATATAACATAGAGAATTTCAAACAATTACTAATTGTGTCAATTAGCTATAAGAAAACAGAGAAAAACAACTGCCATTTATAATCAAAACAAAGAATACAAGAAATTCACACATATATTACATGACATGAAAGAGAAAGAGAAAGAGAAAGATACCTCTTCTTGAATCATCATCATGAAAAGTTAAAGAACACATCCATTCCAGAACCATCAGCAGTAGTAGTATTCGCGGAATTATCTTCAAAGGAATATTTCTCAAGTGAACCATATCCATCAAGCAACCCCTCCAATAACCCATCATTACTACTAACATTATTCTTATTGATTCCCATATTTTCCAGCGCAGGCATATGGCCCTCGAACAATGCCATATGCCGAAACAACTTATCCTTTCTCGAAAAACTAGTCCCACAAGAACACATCCATTTACTCTCAACCCCACAATGCTTCAAATGGCTCTTCAAATCCGCCAAACCCGAGAAACTCTTGTTATGACACCGATTGCAAGTGTACATCTTAGGGCAATGGCTCCTCTTGAAATGATTCTTAACACAAATCACGCTCTTCAATGACCTAAACTTCTCATGCTTCTTATTCCTATTACACCCAACGTACGGGCACGAAAATCTCCTACTCCGCACCACTAATTTATCAGGCTTGGACAGAGCTTCAGGAGTCTTGAACTGGTTCCCGTGCGCCCTCATGTGCATCCTCAAATTCGCGTCCCGTTTGAAACCCTTGCCACAAATCTCACAGAAATGAACGTGTTCCGCCAATAATTCCACCGCGTCCAGCTCGATTACGTCCGAACCATCTTCAACCTCAACCTGTTTCGGATCCGGATCCGGGTACGGGAAGGGTGAGGTAGAGGACAAAAGGGCGGCGCCATTGATGATGATCTGGTGGATGGCGGATGAAATCTGGGAAGAGACCATGTTCATTTGGGGTTGACCGAGAAGAGTGTTGGTGTTGAGTGAATCGGAGAGGAATTTGTGGAGTGAGTCCATTTGCGTTTGGAGTATTGAGAGGTTTTTTAAAGGGACGGAATGGTTGGCGCCTCCGGAAAACGGAGGGGTGGTGGCGGCCGGAAATTGCATACTTCTTAGAAGGGGGTGGAATGGAATGATGAGGTTTATGTTGGGCGGCTATGGGGAAAAAAGAAAGGTAAGAGAAAAGTGATTTGACTTCTATTCAACAAAATAAAATGTTATTTTAATTCACTAGTATTGTATTTCATTTTTAAATGAAACATTACAGTTTCTAAAAAATATTTCATAGAAATTATTCAGATCATTTTTCGAAATCAAAATCAAATCAAAACTCTTCACTTATTGCCTGCATTACAAAATTTAATCAAAAGAAAAACACAATAAAAAAATATACTCCTATATTTTTACCTATTTTATACAATCAAAAGTACCAAACTCTCATTCTCAACCCAAAAAGGGCTCTAAAAATCTTCCTCAATCCACGTTCGAAATATCCACCACACATATGCTTTCATTCTCCTAAACCGACCAATTAGGAGACCAAATAAAATCATCCAAATATAAGTTCACTTGAATTTGATTCATTCATTATTATTATTTAATTTGAAATTAACTCAATAAGCTCAAAAATGACAACATTACATATAAGAACTCTAGATCAACTCGTATTCAACTTTTACGTTCTATTTGAACTTGATTATCATAAAAAATATGAACGTTTGCTTTAAGATCTCTTCTCTGATAACACCGTCACACCTTCAACTGTGACAACGTTAAAAGTGAAATAACAAGTAACAAAATAGTGTGAAGGAGAGGTAGCAAAGTGCGCTTCTATAAAAAAAATAAAAAAAATGCACTCTCTTGTTACTTGTTTGTAAATTGTAACCTTGAAAGTAGTTAACCTCCCCTATTTAGCCATTTGATAACCATATGAGATGGGGAATTTCTCCTAAGCTTTCAATGAAAGAAAACTATAGAAAAGTGTTACCAAAATGTCCGAAGTTAAATATGTAGCTTCCTTGTTAAAATTACAGAAGAATTTGGGTTGGTACAAATCAAATACACTAAATAAAGAACCAAAAAACTCAAGCTTGCGTTGCCACGAAAAAAATCTAAACTCATGCCGATGACTCTTTTGCTTCTTCAGCGGCCTCCTCTTCTTGTAATTTCTTCAGAGATGGTGGAGGTCTAGGAACAATGCTTTTCTTCCATTTCTTGTCGAGCTTTCTTGATAGTCTTTTACTAATTCCTTTCTCCAGCTCTCTCTCCCTCCTAACGGTGAGCATACGAGCAATCTATTTTCAAATTGGAGATAAAAAATATAGAAATAAAAGATTAGTTATTAGCACATGAAAGGACTAATATTGAGTAGTAAAGACTCTAAAAGCTAGTTTTCTCTCTTAAAGTGCACATGCACCGTAAGAGGCTGGTGGCTCTGTAACTAGCTTGAAATGTATCCTACTTAGAGGCATGATACTGAGCAAAAAGCATGGATATAAAAGCACACGTGAAGTAATAAATGAACAACACTACCACCCAAAAACTTCATTGCAGTTTACAATATCATTGCCTTCCTCTTCTTATGGTTCAATGCTCATAATTATCTTCTTTTGACTATAAGATGATACCGTAAATGAAAAATTTCAAGCATAAGGAGGCCAAGTGCTCTTTAAAATCCACCATCTAATTCATGCACTCAATCAAGGTGAAAGATGAAAAGTGGAACGCATTAGCATGCTATAATTTTGAAGATCCATATAGATTTAATTTATTTATTTGTGACATACCCATGAAGCATGCAAGAAAAAGCCATTTGACAGAATGCAAATCCTCTGTTATAAACTTTGAATAGATTGGGTGATATTTGACATTGTTTATTTTATTCGAATTCTGCACATATGCTAATTTCTAGAGTCAGTAAACTCATAGTCTCAAGTCGAAGCTTACAACTAAAAGCTCTTATCTAAATTATCCTATAAATTAATCTTGACTAAAGATGATTATTGCCTAAGATGCTAATTAGTCTATCCTAATATTAATCATCTTCATCTCTTTTTTCCAAGGTTATACAATGTTGACATTTCATTTATAATGAGGAAGCCAAATCAGCACGGATATAAATTTTATTATTATCCATTGATTATTCAACCCAAAACACCCATGCATTATTCAATCAAAGCAACCAAAAAATTCAACATGGGCACACCATCAAAGTAAACTTGCAATGAAATCAGACCATTTTAATTCTTTTCAATTTCTTTTCCAGTGCATAAGCATTCCAAAATAAACTGATCAATTTTAATTTCCAATCAATTAATTTATTAGGTGAGTTGTTTAACTCATTGAGTTGTATTGTACAATACGTATTAACACAGTCACTGAAGTAATTGTAAATAAAAGAAAATCTAAGACAAATTTTCTCAGAGAGGAAGTACCCTTTTGCGCATAAGGCGAAAATCGCTCGATTTGAACTCATTTCTAGCGGAACGCTGAAGGCGTAGCATGAAAAGCTCTCCTTTAAGATCTATAATTTCTTCGTTGATTTCTTCTGTAGTTTTTGCCCTAATTTCTTTCAATTCCTCCTCTTTTTTCGCCATCATAACCACGGGCGAAGAAGAAGATGCTCGTACCGAATACGCGCTGGGGAAGCGCGTGGGGGACAAATGAGCTATACGGACGCCATGGAAAGTGGAAGATGTGGAGGGTTTTGTGAGGTTTGAATTGGAAGGGAAGGTCAAGCTCGAAATCGAGAGGCTCGCCATGTTTCTTCTTTGCGTGGCTTATCATTTTGTTTTGTAGATAAGGGTATTTATATGGAGTATTTCTTTTTCCTAGACTAGATAATATATTAAATATTTTTATTATTTTCTAATCACTAAAATACAATGTTAGGTTAGAATTTGGCTTAATTTCACTTTGCACCCTACAAATAGGAGCATTTTCCACTTTGCACCCTACAAAAAAAAATTATCCGACTTTGCATCCTACAAACCACAATGTTGCTTCAAAATGCACCCTCAATTAATTTCAGGCCATTTTAGTTGCCGGAATAAGGGCAAATTCATCTAGTCACATTAATAAACATCCCAATTTATTTTTCGTTATTTTCTTTCCGCTTAAAAAAATAATTAATAAAAGTAGAATAGAAATTATTATTATTTTATTACAACATAAATAAAATATTTCAAATACTGGAAAAACAATTAATAAAATACTATATAATAATGGAGCAAACAAAACATTAATATAATATTAATATAGAATAATGAACAATGGGGGTCAAAGAAATTAAAGAATTGTGTATGACTTTAATATATGCAGATCAAGATTTGCATCCAATATAATTTTATGTATGTGTCATGAAATTCACGTTTTATTTTTTCTTGCATTTTCTTTTTCTAATTAATCTAGAATATATAATATTAATATAGAATAATTAACAATGGGGGTCAAAGAAATTAAAGAATTATGTATGGCTTTAATATATATATGTATGTATATGTATATATGTTCTAGATTAATTAAAAAAGAAAATGCAAGAAAAAATAACACGTGAATTTCATGACACATACATAAAATTATGTTGCAAAATTTGAAAATTTCAAAATAAGTCAATAAAAAAAAAAGGGAAAAATTAACCAACACGGTAACAGTACGACCATCTGGATCTGGATGAAGAGTGGAGTAGCATACATTTTTAATTTGCAAATGTCTTGGGTATATTATGATATTAACTATATCTAATTTTTACCTTTTATTGTTTTTAGAGGGAAATTAGGATGGTTAATAATGTGATTAGATGAATTTATCCTTACTCGAGCGACTAAAATGGCCTGAAATTACTCGAGGGTGCAATCTGAAGTGAAATTGTAGTATGTAGGGTGTAAAGTGGGATAAAAAAAATTGTAGGGTGCAAAGTGAAAAACACTCCTATTTCTAGGGTGCAAAGTGGAATTAAGCCGTTAGAATTTCAATATACATTTCTAGAAATGTTGTCTACATTTATGTGGTGGTGAAAAGTTATCTGGTGCATTCGTTGTATAGATGATGTGACTATGTTCGGTCCCTAAATTTAAGGAAAAATTGACTTCATGATTTCATCCCTACCGTGCGTAGTTATGCAAACACTAATTTGACAGAATCTCACTTGTTAGCTACACCACGTCATCCATGCAATAATTGTACCAAATAATATATCATCATTCGTAATTCCGGAATACAGTTTGCACCCTTAAATTATAAAATTTGAATCAATTTGGTTCATCAAAGCAATAGTTACCCATTTTCGCTTGTAATTAACTTATAGGGATAATTACATCGACCTCCCTTAAGGTTTGGGTTAATTATTGTCCAATTCCCTCGCAATTTCATAATTACATCATCCTCCCTCCACGTTTGAAAAACCTTACAAAATGATGTTAAATGATCATATTGTCCTCGTCAATTTTAATTAAAAAAAATAAGATTAACAAAATATCATATTTACCCTTTCAAGAGAAAATTACATCTACTTACATCTACCTTCCCTGAGGTTTAGGCTAATTATTACCCAATCTCCTCAATTTCATAATTACATCCACCTCCCGCCACATTTGAAAAATATTACAAAAATGATACACAAAATTAAACCCTTACAATGATACACAAAATTACAATATTACCCTTGCAAAATTAATTTTATACATAACAATAAAAGACTCTAACCCTAACCCCCACCCCACCTCCACCGTCGCAACCCCAAATATCTTCACGGGCCGTGTCGCCGGCCTAGTTCGAACCCTAGGCCTTCCGGGCCGGTGGCGCGGTCTGGGAAGAGATTTGTGAAGTATCCAAATGAATCCATTAGATACCTGTTTTACGATCTTTATGAACGAAAGATGTTTGTTTCTAGGAACGCTCACTTCTTAGAGAATAATTTCCTCACTAATAGAAATGGAAAAGTCGCGAAACTTGATGAAGTCCGATGAATATATAACTGAAAAATCGCACATGTTTTAATTTTTTCAGACGCTTCTCGAAAATATCTATAAAAAAATCAAAAACTTCCCTCAACATTTCCAATAGTTATTAGACCGAAATATAACACAAAACCGAAACTTAAATCCATGCTCAATACATATCAAATCAGGCATGGACAATATTTTTTATTTGGAAACTTGTAAAGCTCAATTCGATTAACCTTAAAATAACAAAAGATATCAAGTATAAAAGTATTGCACAATTCGTGTTCGACTCAAATAAAACCCGCCTGAACTGAATTTGACTCAAACCAAACTAGGAAAACTTATTATTTGACACTACTCCTTTACATTTCATTAATAGTTCTTATAACTATGAATTTGTGCATTCTCTCTTGTACATTCTTTCCCATTAAACTTCTCTGCTCATGAATTTTGACAGATTAAATTACCATGACAAAAAGTTGCAATATTGGCAAGGATATTATAAGAATGGGCAACAATCTACCAAGTATCTACATCACCACAACACAAAAGATATACATAAAAGTCTAGAATGGTATTAGCACTAACAATTTTATCAGAACAGAGGTCAGTCTTTCACAGAGACTACAAACCCTTAATTCTACCAAGATTCTTTCAAATATTGACTTACAGTAAGATTAAATCAATCAGTAGTCAACTCTTATATACAAATGTGCAACCTAATCACACAATTTACCAGTTAACTAGAGTGGTCTGGTGATTTTATGTAAACAATATGGCATTTGGGTCAGTCAATCTAAAGTGCTGTAGGCATGAAAGTATCATCGTCCAACAAAGCTTCAAGGTCAATTAAATCATCATCAAAGTCAACTTCTCGATTGTTAAAGATATTATCCTGCGCAGCCTGCAGGAGAAAGAAGATCAAATTGAATTCCACAAGCTAAATCGAAGATAGAAGCATTGCATTTTATATGGATGAAATGATCTACCATAGGTTTTCAGCTTTCACATAAGATTATTATCATTGGCGTTGCTAGAGAAAGTTGAACATGTGTAGACATAATTTGAAACATCTTCATGGTCAATATGTTGTTTAACCTTAACTTATTAGAAGTTTAGAACTCTCAGACAAACAATATGCATGGCCAAGTTTCTTTTCAGCCAATCAACTAATCAAAAGACCACAAATCTCTTAGTACTTAGCTAATCACCATTATCTCATAATCAGTGCTTACAATTACATGACCAATATTCCATTCTTTATAGTTAAATATACCATATTTTATAATGCCGTAGGTTTATGGGGTTTTGGATTTGTCAAAAAAGTTGCACATTGTCTACCAGGTCTTGCTTATTAGAGATGTTTCTTTCAGTAGAAATGAAGACATTTTCGTCACTGTTTTGTCCTCCATTTTTTGGTCGAAATATGTCCAAGTTATTGAGTCAAATATTTTACCTATACACCACTGCCTACTTATAAATCTAATATTTTTCTATCAAGTCCCGTGATTTTTCAAGTAAGAAATGGAGTATGTAATAGATATTGAGAACATCGACAAAACTACCTAGATTATAAATGGAACCTTGCCTTTATTAACATTTTCTCTCTGATCTAATAGTGTAATCGAGGAATTTAAGAATATTTACAGACATTTTACTGTTGGCAGGTCATAAGTACAGGAGAAGCTTGCATGCTAATGGGTGGACATCAAAGGTGAAACAACCATATGTTTTAAAGATCTGGCCATGGTAAGTGGTATCAAAACCTACCCTGATGTGCACTTTTGGTCCTACACAGTAGATGGCACCTGACGAGGACTTAGGACTTACAGAGTCTTAATGTGGATAGGCATCATGCTGTAGCCTGTAGATGAGGTCTCTCTGCATCAAGGGAATTGGTTTTGCTAACTTAAAAGGTATTCTTTTAAATTTAGCTAGTGCTGGTCACCTTGTGCTAACTGAGGTGAAGATGGTTTATTTACTATTTAAGCCTCACATCACATTTGCAAAACCACTTGGGGAATCGGCCCAGAAATGTGAAATGCTGAGTTAAACTACTAAACTTGACCAAATTCAGAGCAAAAGTATATTCACTTCGCTGAACCTCAGTGTTAGGAAACACCTAATATATTCAGTTCTAAGTTGGACTTCCAAGCTATGTCGTGTCTTGTAAAAAATATTAAGATGTTTGACAAAGATTGATGTAACAATTTTTCAATAGATTCATATGGGACCTACGCAAATTTCATGCAAAGCATTGAATAAATATGTATGAGATATTATCACTTAGAGAAGTTATTAGCTGCAGAGTTTTGATATAATAGGCATACCTTTGTTTCTTCAATTTCTGAGACAACATTCAGCAACCTGCGGTATTGATCTCGTGCTTCTGGGTACTGAACCATAGATTTCACCCTAGCAAGAGCCTTCTGTAGTCTCTGTTCTGTTTGCTTCCTACCTTCTTTCAAGAAATCATATTCATCCTCCTTTGTTTCAGTATCCTGCATGCTAGTGCCAGCAGCAGATGCTTCAGGCTTGAATCCACTCAGTCCTCTTCCTTTTCTTCGCCACCGCAAAATGACCTTATCCAATATTCCAACAGACCAGATTATCTTTTTATAGTTCTTCCTCACCTGGTGTCCTCTCACATGAGCCTTTTTTTCAAACAGGGAAAGTAGAATTTTGGCATTAAAAACAAAAAAATAAGTGATACACATCAGAAGATTAAATATTGCCTTCAAGGAATGTAACATATGCAACCAATATGCACACCTGAATTTTAATAATGCGCTGTCGGATTAACAGATACTCTTTTCTTCCTTTATAACTGCGGAATTTGTTTTGTATCCGTGTTGCAGCCGCATGAACTGGTTCATGATGTTGTCTTGCCTTGTTGGTCTTTAGAGCTAAAAGTGAAAGAGCACGCTCATCTGACATTCCAAACTCACTATCACCATACTCTTTCAGTTGCTTTCTTTGAAATGACTGTACTCTGAAGACTTGATGAATGCGAGCTGCAGCCTGAGTCGCATTACGGACAGCAGCTAATGAGTCCTTTAATGAAAGTCCATGGGGTAAATCACAATCGCCAACTGGAGTGGCAATCCGCTCAGAAACTAATTCTACAGCATTTTCTCTACTATCACTCTCCTTGGAGTCCTTCAACTTAAGTGACAATAGGTGGGAACTCAAGGCCAATTCTGCAAGATAGCCAGAAATACCTTTTTGTCCATTTATGGACGCAAGGTCTGCGGGAGTTCTTCCTGAAGTGTATTTGGGGGTGGGATCGGTCAATGCTCCTGGAGCTGCACCAAGAGAGATGAGGAAAGCCACTGTGCGCTCTCTTTCATTGCACATGTTGAAACAGGAGAAACCCAAGTAAAGGATAAGTGTAAGATTCATCAATAGATAGATATAAGTTGACTTCAAATATGAGAAAAAAGACTTTGATTAGGAAAAAATAACTAATAGGAATTTGAATGAATTAGTAGTTGCTACAAGCAGAACGAATAAGATAGAACACAAAAACCCAAGACAAGAAAAGAGTTTAAGAAGCAGCAAAGCATTGTAAGACACAAGTAAAATTTCTCAACCTCTACCTGCCATAGTATGCTGCCCAGTGGAGTGCAGTCCACCCATTTGTATCCCGGAAATTAACACTAACCCCTGAAGCTATAGTAGGTGGTATGGCCCAGTCATAACCTAGAGCGCCTGCAAAATGCAGCACACCTTGACCTCCCTCATCTAGTACATTAGGGCCTTTCCCACCTTCAGTGACCTTCTGCAGAAGCCAAGCATGCAACTTTTCCTTTAAAAGCTTTTGTAGTAGCTGATCCTTCACCTCGTCTGCTGAAAACTCATCCTGTCTAGTGAGGTTTAACATTTGTTCCCACTCGGTGTCATCTTTCAGCAATGCACTAATTTTTCCACGTAAAATTGAGGTTTCAGCAGCATCAGTCTGGACAGAGTTTTGAGTGACTGGTCCAAGAGACAATAATTTCCCAAATCTCATATGAAGAAGAGTTTCATCAGAATTAGTGCTCCCCGCATCAGCAAAATCCACATCTTGAACAGCACTAGTCCTGAACTCAAATTCCCGCACTTCACTACATGCTAACCTATTGGAACATGTTACGTAAAATGGAACCCTTCCAGTCTCATGTAAAGGAGTATAGCAGCGAAGAACACCATCTGCTACAATCTCTGCAGGAACTTCCAGTTCACCAAACATGCAAGCCCATTTATGTTTCTCCACCTCCTCTCGACTCTTCAAGAATCTTCCCATAACAAGCACCTGACATGCATAAAAAAATAGAATAATATATAATTTCTCTACTATACAAGGCAACCAAATGTTTCCAGAACTGATATAAGAGCTAAGAGCCTACATATCATAAGGGAAAAAAATCAACTTCTTGGAGAGGAGTTTCGTAATAACATACCTTAATTTTTAACCCAGTATAGGCCCAATTTGGTGAGAAGTCAAGAATAGTGAAGAACTGGTCTTGGGAGAGAGAGGGAGAAAGAACATAGTTGTCTAACGGTACATGTGTAGAGATACCAGAATCATCAACGCCATCTTCACTTTCAACAGCCTCCCAGTAAACTCCAGAACTAGGCTGCATATTTGACTCAGTTACATCTCCTAGTTCTTTACTCATCCAACGGTCAAAGCTGTCTAGTTTTTTCAGGCCTTCTCTCATGACACCATCCAACAGAGGCTGTCGTAAGGATGGATAAAAGGTTTTATCCTCTATATCAAGTTTTCCAGCAGTCCCTGATTTAATAGAACCTCCTTCAGCATTCATAGCTTGTATTTGAATATCATTCTGCAATGAGTATCCACTTTGATCTGTGGGATATGTATTACGAAGCCCCAGTGAGTCGCCAAGTTCCACTTGATCAGCATCATTTACTTTGGTTGTAAGATCATGCCATATAGGTTGTCTAAAGGGTGGATAATTGGTTTTCTCCAAATTTAGGTTGCTGTCTGCCTTCTGATCCAATTATCAAATCAAAGAGAATCCGGTTAGAGTTAAGAATCAGAAAACTTGTAATGATAGTATCAGCAACAGGACAGGTTTAATAAATTACATTGTACATCGAAATAAATACTAAAGTCAGAAATCACAATTGGCAGCAGCATCTGCATTCTAATGGCATGCTTAATGGGAACACTGTCAGATAAGAAGAACTAATGGCGGTCATCTTTGCAAGGTTTCAATACATTGCAGAACGGCAAAGGAAAAATAGAGCAGGTTTAGGTAAAATCAGTTACAATCCACAATTACTTCTCATGATATTGAGAAGCAAAAGCGCACATCCTTCCTGAAATTGACTGCTTAGCGAACTGATCTACCGTCTACGGAATATTTTACAGCTACCTTCTAGGATAGATACTCTCCAAAGTTCCAATGGAACATAGTCAGAACTTTAGACCATGCATATGGGCCCCACTATTAAAAGAAAAGCAATAGCCTTTATGAAATATACAGGTTCAACTAGATCAGCTAAAAATCTAAGCTATCAGAGGAACAAACTTTCCGGGTGAAGCAGTTATAGAACATGAATGGAGCATCAACAGTCAAACTCCAATATAAATTAATGAAAAATCTAACATGGAGAAGCTATCATGCGACTTAATACATCATACTGCAACTTACTGTCATTTACATTAATATCTCCATTGTAGAAGAACCTATTCTACCAAGGAACATATGCACCTGCAAGGTCTCACTTCCTCTCACGAATAACCTACTTTTATACCAAAACATATTCACTGAATACCTACTTTTAGGACATAGCAAGAGACGAGGAAAAGGGAATGTTCAAATGGTCAGCTTTTCTGGTCTACATTGTAGTGTTTATACATGTTGTGTCCAAAGTATGGTGTTATGTAAATAATACCTGCCACTCTTCCAGGCCATTAGGGTGGCTTCCAAAATCCTGCTTGCCAAAGGGACCAGTAAAAACTTGCCCCAGCATTTCATTTTCTCGTCCAAGCATCATACTCATTGCACTAGATTGGGTGGAAGGAAGTGATGGCTGAAAATTGACCGACTGATACCCAGCACTACTGCTTTCCACAACATTTTCCCAGGATGGGAACTCAAGGTCTCGTTGAAGCTCATAAGTCAAACCATTATCTGTTGGAGTTTTATCCTTTTCTCCAGGAGCGATTGATCCGAAATTCATACCAGTAGTAGCTGAAGATTGTCCGTGATAGTTCTCTGTCAAAATGTTAAACTGTTACTGGTACAGAAAAACATCAGTAAATTAGACTAAAACACCACTTTCCGTAATTTCATCAAATTGCCCTCGCTTTGCAATCGATTAGACATTATAAGGTGCATATTATCTTGCTAGTATAAAGGAATTCACATCAAACACTACTACCTAAAATTTTTATGGCATGTAAAGGTAAAATATTGATAGAAGGCTTGTGTATCCAATTCATCTAAAAAACTGTTATTTCAACTATTTATTTCTGGGTGGTAGGAATAAATGCCAAGATAGAGAGAAAATTACAGGACTTTAACACTTTACTTGATATAGGGACTGGATAATAAGGAACAGAACCAACTTCCATGTTTTGTACCACAGGAGATTGTAGCTCGTGAATAGACTGGAATCCAGGACTTGATTGATGCCGGTATGCTGCAGGTGTAAGTTTTTTTCAATAATCACGCTAATGTCACTTCAGAAAAAATAAGAAATAAATAGAAAACCACGAACATATGGAAGTCCAAAACATGACAACTATCCAGCAATAACACCTGATTCAGTGTCTTCGTAGTCCGAAGCCTGAGTAGTATTAAGGCTAGTTGTATCTGTGACTTGTGATGTTCCTTGACGATCATATCGTTGAAATTTGGAGGCTGCAGAACTCTCAGCCTCAGAAGTAGATTTATCTTCCTCAGTTGGTTGACTATCAGCCTCCCTAATTTGGTTGAAGTTTGTCCTGTTACCCTGCAAAGAAACAAATATCAGAGTGTTTTAGAAAGACAGAGTGTAAAGTCATGATAAGGAGATCATTAACCAAAATTTGAAAAACGATATGAATGAAGACCCAATTCATATGCATCTTAAAACACAGTTCAATAAGGAGAGTAAGTACCAATATCCTGAAAAAGATTTGTACATGAAAGAAGTAACTAATATGAAGAGCACAGAGGCCAGATTATTACGAAGATGTCAAAAAGACAAGGACCAAACAACTTTAACAATAGTTGACTACAAGTAAATTCAGAAGAAAAATATATATACTTGCCCTCGATTTCACAGAAATTACTTAGCTCTAAGATTATGATTTTACATGTTAAACTACAGTAAATGTTTCAAACTGATTATTATCTCAAGTCTCACAGTTAAGCCAAAAAATAATTGCAAAATCAGATTTTTACTGCGATGTGCTGAACCAACTCTGTGACATAATGTGTGAGGCTTGACATGTCAGAAAGAATATATAAGAAAACATCAGTACCTTTACCTCCCGGTAGTGGACAAGAACTATGTGAGATAACTCCCTGAAGTAAAAATCAACCAAAGGAAAATAAATCAGACTCTGCCAAGTAGAAAGCTCAATGAAAAATAAATGCAATGAGTTCACGTGGAAGTTCAAAACATGCACTACTATGGTTTCCTTTTTTAGAATGACACTCTGCTGGATTATTGCTATTCTCACTCCAGATAAACAACACTATGAACATAGAGGAACACTAATAACATGTAGAGTCAAAGTAGTTGGATCTACTATGCTATCTCACATAATTTAATACCTAGCTTTGTCCCATAATGTTGAATTGACATTTAAAGGATTCTCAACATATATCATTCACCCACAAAAAGACCACCATATCCTTAACTTTTCCAAATTCAATACTTTGGCCTTATAATCAAATCCCAACTTGTGGCACCTTCAGCGGGAAAGGAGAGTGTAAGCTGCCTATAATCATGGTTGTTCAAGAACCTATACCCAATCAATTTAAGCCTTTTGGGAGACAAAATAATCCAACTCTGTGGTACTTATGAGGATCTGAAGGAACAGATCAAGCCATGGTGTTGCGACCTAATTCTCTAATTCTTACAGAAGAATTTTTATTAGTGCATGCAAAGCCTTCGACTCCACTAAACTACAGCCAGCTTTTACTATGGCGAGACTTGAAGATGACCCGGTACGCACTTTTGCCAATTCTTCTCAGTAAAGTGAAATGTTCACGTCTTGCATGCTTTGGTTTAGCATTTCCCACAACTTTCCCACTAGCTAGCTTTCTTTCCAAGCTGGGTCTTTTATATTTGGTTCATTTGATTCATCTTCAATAGCAAGGGAGCATTTCTTGCTCCAGTTCGGCACTAAGGATTGGACAATCACTCTTTCAGACTGCATCTTATTGTGCCTTGCTTGCCCACTACATGACGTCGGCCCACAACAGCATTTAATTAAACAGACCTCTGTGGCAAGTCTAGAACCTTAGTCAATGCTCACGAGGCATTTGGGGTGGTTATGCAAAAATCCCTCTGCTTAATGCCCGAAACTTCTACTTGCTCACATACAGCCTAACAGTCGTTCACAGCATCCATATCCAAATGGACACGAATTGAATTGGAACTTGGAATTCCCCATATCTCAATAAGTGTCTCATAAGACCATAATTCTGTTTTACAGTCTCTTAGTTCTTCTACTCGCTACAAGGGCTTCTCGAAAACTCTGTGTCACCACAAACTCCTTCCACGTCACGACTCACGAACACTAGCGTTAGGCAAACATGCAGCTTGTGACACACATGCATTTTTAGTGCATGACACTTGATACTCCAATTATCAGAATAGAATTCGACATTTAGCTAAATGTTAGAAACCTATCAAAACAATTAACTTACACCTTAGGATCTTGAAGAAATACTTGCTAAACTTTTCAAGAGATATTAAAATACTCTCCATTCTTCTTGAATGGATATTATCTAGAGAGAAAATATGATATATGCACCCATTAGTTCTTGAATGGATATTATCAATAAAGGAAAATCTTCTAGTATAAAAAATGGAAGAGCTTCGTTAATTGTGTGCTTCTCTCAGAACAAATATCATCAAAGGTATCCTAGAAGCATTAGAGTGTCTCTGAAAGCATATTTAAAACTTACTCCTCAAGCATCCAGTAGCTACGCCTCTGAAAATTCCCGTTCTCTTCTCCATGTGCATAGTAGCAATGCAATACATCAATGCTTCCAGCCTGAAAAGGAGTTTGCCACTAGATATGTTACTTTCAAAGCATCATTACAGTCATCTGAATTGAAAGATCTCTGAGATAGATATGGCATATTTTTGTTTAATTGCTGGTGTACTTAAAAGAGCGCAGCAGAAACTGCAACTGCAGTTATTTAGATTCCAACCAGTAAAGTAAAAGATCATATAACAGAGACACATCACTGAGATCTTGCCTTGAGCCTTTCATGAGCTTCCTTCACTGTCTTCCCATCTTTCTTTTTCCTCCAGTTGTGGCCATCTTTCCGGAAGTATCTTAGTACCTTCCGGTCAAAAAGAAAGAGAGAACCACCTGAAGAAATTTGATATTAAAATAAATACATAAGAAAACTGAGAAGGCAAGAATCGCACAGAATATTGCATCTAAAAACGGCCTTCTCTTGCTGCGAGTGGGGGAGGGGTAAGCATATGAAGGACCAGATAAGGTCTAGCACTTAGTGCTCAAGAGTGTTCTAGTAGCCTAATAAGAATATTGATTTCTCCTGGTTGGCAAGCTAAATTTTCATATTATCCATGAAATTGATTACCAATAAGATTAATTCCAACTTGTTTCTATTGGAAAAGAAGGTACTGGTGTTAACATACTCGGGGGTCTATTAGGAGGTTCAGGAGCAATGCGGAACTTTGTGAAGTTCCGAAGAATTTCACATATCTCAGCAGGACGAAGCCAACGGTGCTGTGCTTCCAAAAGTATCTGTTCAATATCTGCAAAGAAATATCAAGCAATTAATAGATTATTGAAAACATTGCAGTCCGCTACTATAAACGCCTTTTAAGTGATTCATTAGTAGACAATAGAAAGCAATTACTGAAGTACACCAATAGTACAAGCAATTCATCAACATAACCACGACTCTAACTAACAGTTCTTCAAATAATAACTAGTTAATTTTGCCAACTCTATCACGATACAGTAATTTCTGATACCAATGAGAATAAAGCACTAAATTGAAACCCTAATTAAAACATACTTCCCATTCTGTGTGCACACCAGCTCAAATTTATATGTTATACGTGCAGGCGTTCGCATCCAATAGATACAGATGTAAAAGTTGACGACAAAAAACATTTAGATTTCTCACTTTTTATAAATCAAAACCCTAACTCGTGTAATATATCATCTTCATCCAATAGCTGTACAGATGTAAAAAAAAATTAACTTAAAAGGTGCCAATTTTAACAGCTAAGAAAGAAAAATTAACCTAATTGAGCATTGAGTGCATAGCGTCGACTCTCCGCCATGATATCATCCAGTAGAAGCTAGTTTTACTGTTACGAAATGGATTTGAAGAGTAAAAGTTGGAGAGAAAGAGAGAAAAGGGGGAATTATTTCTTTAGGAAGCAACGGAGAAAGCGAGTCAAGAAGAGAGCCGCCGAAATGGAAGACAGTACAGAGTCTACAGACAGCGACGGACTTATGTGATGGGGATTTTGGTCTTTTTAACATGAAATTTAGATATTTTCGGAACATTTAAAATGTAATGTGATTTGTATTGAATTATTAATACAAAAAGGTTAGAATAAAAAAAACTATTTAAACGAATTTTGAAAAGGTAAAAGGATTTCTTATTGGTTATTGAAAGTTAGGAAAGTACTGTCTCAAAATCATAAGTATTACTATAATTTAAAATAAAATAAAAAAATCATAGGTTAATCTATATAGATTACAATAATATTAATTATGTTAAGGAAATATTAAAATAAAATAAAAAATCATAGGTTAATCTATATAGATTACAATAATATTTAATTATGTTAAGGAAATATATTTTAAATTGAAATTGTGTGGTGATGATGATGGATTTGTATAATGACTTCTAGGTTTGATTTGACATTATGGTTGACGTAGGTTTTAGAGTAACATATTACAAATATTTTGGTACTTTAGTCATGAAATTGAATTTCATTTGTAGATTATGTTTTTACTTTTTATCGATAATAGTTATAGCTGTATATTGTGTGTTTGATGAAATTAAAACTTTACTTTTTGAGTTTTCAATAATTACAAAGATTTTTCTTTTCATTATCTAAAGAAAATAGTTCCATAATTGGGTCAAATTATTTTCTAATTGGTCTATCATATCCAAAACGTATGGGTCAAATTCGTTTATATATGTATAAAGAAAACTATAGTATTATTGAGTAAAAACTAAGTAACATTTATGTTATTGGGTTTGTAGTTCAATAATTCCATATGGTTCTAAGCTTAAAATCCTACCACAAAATATTCACAGTAGAATAAATAATCTAATATTATATCAAAACTGAATAAAAATACTATTAAAAATTATTGCTTGTAAAATGTATATGTTTAATAGTGTAGTTCATATGAAAATCAGTAATGTTAAAGTTGATCACAATTCATAAAGGGTATTATAAATGTTTTTTATTTATAAAACTAATTGCAAAGTATGTATCTGTCAGATTAACCTTGGAGGTGTTTATATACATTGAAACTTTTGGAAGTATATCTATAGTTTTACCAAACTTCAGGGGTTTGTTTGGTGTTTGGGAGAGTAGGTTGGGAGAGTAGTGAAGGTTTGTGAAATAATCTCGATTTGCGTAATGTTGTTTGTTTGAGTTTTGAGATAGTAGTTTGATAAATAAAGTAGGTATATGTTTTTTTTTGAATAGTTGGGTTGTAGGTGTAAGATGTGTAAGACTTTATGTCAAATCATATTTGTTGTGAGATAAATTGTGTAAGAAATATGTTACTTTATATCAAATCAAAGTAGAGTTTGTATAAGTTTTGTTTAGATATAAGAAAATTATTGTTTGTTTGGGTTTTGAGAGAATAGTTTAGGAAAATTAAGAGATGAAAAACTTATTTCAAAAAATAGAAAATATGTTTGTTTGGTATTTCCCAAACACAAAATTTTTTTGGGAAACTCCAAACAAACAGGCCCCATAAGTCTATATGTAATAGCCCTTTAATCAAATCAATCTTTTTTATATTTAAAGAAGGCAAAATTGCAAAAATCGTCCCAAACTAATCACTGATTTTGGATTTTCGTCCCAAACTATCTAATTTGGCGAATTTCGTCCCGTAATTTAATATTTTTTTGGAATATCGTCCCACCATAATTATAAGATGGAATTGCGCATTTGCCGATGAATTATCACATGGCTGCTTAAGTGTCATGGCAAGGTAAATTTTAACATGAATAATTATATAATATTGCAGAGTTCGTCCCAAATTAATTACAAGATTGAACGTCATTTTCATTAAATTAGAAATTTAATATTGGGACTAAATTCATGCAAAATGGTAAATTATGGGACGAAATTTGGTGAGTTGATATAGTTTGGGACGAAAAATCAAAATTAGTAATTAGTTTCGGACGATATTCTAAAAAATTATTAAATTACGGGACGAAATTTGCCAAATTTAAAAGTTTGGGACGAAAATCCAAAATCAGTAATTAGTTTGGAACGTTTTTTGCTATTTTACCTTTAAAGAAACCTTTTATCAAATACAGTAACATTCTTGTGATTTAATTATTAAAAAAAATTCTGAATTGGTTTTAAAATTGTTTGTGAGTATCTACAGTCAAAATCCATTACTGTCTGATATCTATATTTTTCTTTATAAGGATATTTTTATATAAATGTAAATTATTACTAGTGATTTTTTTATTCAAAAGACGGAGAAAGAAAAAAATAAATGTAAAAAGTTCGACTCTCACTTCTTTAAAGGTAACGAGTTCAACTTTATTTTCTTTGATTTAATCAATATATCATGAATTGTACACTAGTTTTGCGATTGATCCAGTGAGAGATACTCGTCCTATAAAGTGGCGAACTCAAGTTTGAATTCCTGTTGAAAAAAGTTCCCAATTAATGTTTTCAACATGCTTCGAAAGGGATTAAATACCTTGGCGAAAAAAAAAAATCATGAATAGAGATATTTAAAGGTAAGTCGAATAGGTCATTGTTGGTATTCATTTTCTTGACTAATATTGAAAGAAATAGTATATAAAAATTATCAAATGAATTGAAGCCAAACAAGTATGGATAATATTATAAGTTAAATCAATTAACTTATATTTCTTAAATATACTTCGCATTTTCAATTTATGAAGTGAAGTTTTAAAAATTATTTAAAAATAAACGTTGTTCAAATTTATTTTATAATTTTTAAAGAGTCGAGACAAACAATTTTGATTCTAGAGAGATCAACAATAGATTGCAAACAAGCCTGCCTTGCATGTTACTCGTTGTTTTTCTGCATCTGCTAATAACATAGCAAGTGTTCACATTGTCCATTTAAAATTAAAACTCATTTTTAGTAATACATAATCGATACAGTTCAATTATTCAAGGGACAAAGTTTATTTAACCCTACTTTTTTTTTTTTTTTGATAATTTAACTCCCCAAAATTCAATTCCATAATACTCGTACGCTTAGAATTCTACCATTCAAATTAATTATTTAGGGAGAACACTAACCCTCAACTACATCGCGATATTTGAATTGGATTTTTTGTCAGAATCTTTCATATCATCGATGCATAATAAACCTAGTACATAGGCATACAACGACGGTGATATATACAATAAAATTCTGAATAATAATGGCGGCGGCGACAAATAATCAACTGAATGTGGAGAAGTCGCCGTCGTGGGGTTCTCGGAGCGTCGACTGTTTCGAGAAACTCGAGCTGATTGGGGAAGGCACATACGGGTGAGAACATAACTCTCTTTTTAATTTAATAAATTTACTGTTCTATCATCATTTTTGAATAATTTCACTGCCTTCTTTTCGAGTTAAGATTTGTGTCGTCTGGAGGTATCGTTTTAGGTTGTCTTCAGGGGAAGTACTTACCTTGTTGATTTGAAGTCTAGAAAATTGCGAAATTTGGCTATTACTCTTAGACACAACTATGGTAAAATTTGAACCTCCAATTCCAAAAAAGCTGTGCAGAAAATATGATACAATTTTCTCCAAGTCTGATAAAAATGCTAGAAAATAAAGAAATGACCTGCATGCATTGAAAACAATGGAATTTTCTGATGAACTTCAGAGTGATGGGCCTAGACCAAAAAAGGATTTTAATGTGCATAGTTAAATACTTCCGTAGCTTCTCCCGGATAAAATATTATGACTTTAGGTTCTGCTGGCAAATTTGAATCATCCATAAGCTACATCTTCTTGTTTATATGAGTAATTATGCAATCGTTAGTTGTTTTAGTTGAACTTCATTTAATTCGTCTGATGGCGCCTTTTGTTGGCTTTATTACTCTTTTTTGTTGCGCTTTTCATTATCTATCCAATACTTTGTTCTAATCCTCTTGGAATAGTGTTCTTTCTTAGTAAAAGTCAAACACTTCCTTAGAAAATTTTGTCTCGAGCTCAGAAACAGTTAATGCGGGCTAGTTAGTATGGCTTTACATGAAGCTGTGGTAGGTACTTGTGTAGAAGTGAATCGTGATTTGTGAATGGAAGTGGAATCTATTAAAGTATATTTAGAACTAAGTTGATTATAAACATTTAAGGAAAAGGTAGTAAAATTCGGAAAATTGTGATTTGATATTTCTTATCATGCTTGAACTGAAAGATCATGAAAAGTATTGCATAGTATGTTTGTAATACCATACCAAAAATAGGTGACTCCAAATCATGATCTCAAAGCAATGTGCAACCGTTGGATATGAAAATATTGTAATTTTAATTGGCCATGAGTGTTGGCAAAGTTGACCATCTATTGCTTTTTGATTCATGTTTAATGCATGCTTGCCATGAGAAAAGCAGACATTAAATTTGGAGTTATTTAATTTTGTATTTTAAGTATTACATTCTGAGGAAAACCCTTGTCCTTGAGTGTTTCTAAAATACTACGTGCTTTATTGTAAACTGAAATGAGAAGTTCAAACTTATTTGCGTGACAAAGATATAGCGTTACCAGTGATGTATTGGGATATCAAAGTCCAGTGCCAAAAAGTTTATAGACAATACGATACATCCACCACGACCCTGTGGTTTTCTAGCTTTCATTTTAAATTTAATTCCTGGGCTATTCCAAGTTTTAACTTTCATGGATAAATTTCTGTGGTTAAATATAACCTTTTTTTCCGTGTTTTTGTTTGAACCTCTTTTTTTCATTTTCTCCCAGTCAAGTATATATGGCCAGAGAAAAGGAAACTGGAGAAATTGTTGCTCTAAAAAAGATACGTATGGATAACGAAAAAGAAGGGGTATTGTTCATATCTTCATTCATCACGTGTTATTCAAATTTTCCATACTTATTGTTGTGACTTCCAGCAGCTTCTTTTAGCTGGATCTTCACACTTTTCACCGTCAAATGACCAGGGTTGCTTTTTCCTGCAGTTTCCTATTACTGCCATCCGAGAAATTAAAATTCTGAAAAAGCTACAACATGAGAATGTTATTAAATTGAAAGAGATAGTGACATCATCTGGTAATTCTTTTATGGCATTGAAAGGTGTATTTTCCGTTTCAAGTTTGTGCTATTTTTTCTTATATCTTCTCTCAATTTAATGTTCTCTAAATATGTCTACAAGGTCCTGAAGGGGATGACCAAGGAAAGCAAGGTAATACCATAGCTCTTTGGTATATTATGATGAAAGTCCCCTGCATTCCACTTTAGTGAGAAACTGAATTTCCTGTTATATATCTTTTGGATTACAGATGGCAACAAGTACAAGGGCAATATTTACATGGTTTTTGAGTACATGGACCATGACTTGACTGGCCTTTCGGATCGTCCTGGATTGAGATTTACAGTTCCTCAAATTAAAGTACTGTACATACACAAAATATTAACCATATTTATTGCCTACCAGAAGACAGTTTACTGAAATTATTTATTTCCAGTGTTATATGAAGCAACTGCTCACGGGTCTTCATTATTGTCATGTAAATCAAGTGCTTCACAGGGACATCAAAGGTTTCCATGGATTCAATTCTGCTGTCTTTAGATTTAAATATTGCTTAAATGGACCAAATTTACATAGTAACTCTTCTGCAGGATCCAATCTTCTCATTGACAACGAGGGGAATCTGAAGCTTGCAGATTTTGGACTAGCACGTTCATTTTCCAACGACCACAATGCCAATCTTACGAATCGCGTTATTACTTTGTGGTACAGGTAACTCTTTAATTATTCCATTGAATTCTGACATTTTTCTTAATTAAAAAATCTATCAATTGGCAAACATATCCTCTTAATATTGTCACTAACAATGAGATGCCTTTCACTTTATGGTGTTGATCATTTAGACCTCCAGAGCTGCTTCTTGGAGCCACAAAGTATGGTCCAGCTGTTGACATGTGGTCTGTCGGTTGTATATTTGCTGAGCTTTTGTATGGGAAGCCAATCTTACCAGGCAAAAATGAGGTTAGGGTTTTTTGTAGGTTGTGAACAAAATAGGTTGATTTTCTTTGCTTACTATGCTCTTGAGGGAACTTTTAGTTTTCTGTTGAGACTCAATGTCCCACATTGGTTGAAAACAATAATTAAGTCCACTTTATAAGGTCTTGGGCAACCCTTACCTTACAAGCTAGCTTTTGAGGTTGAGTTAGGCCCAAACCAAGTAAGTGGACTTAGCCCATTCCATGTGGTGAATTCCTAATATGGTATCAGAGCCCCAGGTTATACTGGGCTACCTCCTTCCGTGATGGACTCCTTCTTGTACGCATGATGGGCTTCAATATCTACCCACACATGACACACTTCACCCAGATATCAAAGGCCTGGGTTGTCATTATTCCTCTAGTTAATCAAGGTTTGGAGTGTCAATATTCCTCCGGTTAACAAAGGCCCGGAGTGTCATTATTCGTGTGTTGGGTCTTCACCCACATATCGCAAATTCACAAGGTTGGACTTTCATATGTCACGTGTTGGGCTTGTTTCACCCACACATACTGCCCGCCCACACATGAAGGGGGAGTATTGAGACTAAATGTTTCACATTGGTTGAAAACAATAGTTAAATCCACCTTAGTAGGTCTTGGGCAACCCTCACCTTACAAGCTAGCTTTTGAGGTTGAGTAAGGCCCAAGTCAAGCAATGTGGACCTAGCCTACACCATGTGGTGAATTCTAATATTTTCTTAAATGAACAACTGAACCTTCAACTGTAAAGTATTTATAGTATATATATGGCCTTACAGTTCGTGTTGGTTAAGTAATTCTTTTTCCTAATGGGCATCTCACCATCAACCCTCCAAGGGCTAGTATTTGTTTTTTCAATTTTAATGAAGTTTTTATTTATTTTATTTTATGTTTTAATGTTCAATTGGTGAGGGTTTCAATGCGGTAGTATTCGGCACTCCATGGTTCCTCTATGGATTTCTTATTGGCCGTTATATTGTTCTTAATTGCGTATTTGGTTTAATTTTTTCCTTATTCTATTATCAATATTCTCTGGATCAATTATCTGTGAGAATATGGTTTGTTAGAAATGTTTTTAATGTTGATGAAATAGTCATGCAATCGCCGTTTTTGCAACAGCCTGAACAGTTGAATAAGATATACGAGCTTTGTGGAACCCCTGATGAGTTGAACTGGCCTGGTGTTTCCAAGATCCCATGGTATAACAAATTTAAACCTGCACGTCAAATGAAGAAGCGAATTCGAGAGTTGTTTAGACAGTTAAGCATATGATGCCGAACTTTAAGATTTTGCTATAAATTATTACGTTTGCTTTGCGTAATTTTTAGTTTGCTGAATGATCATTCTAAATCCAGTTTTGACCGTCATGCTCTGGATTTGTTGGACAAAATGCTGGTTCTTGATCCATCTCAGGTATCTCCAATGAATTTTTTGTTATGCAATGAATAGTTTCTTCCTGGCAACGTGCAGTTTTTGGTATTTAAATATAATTTGTGTACAAGCCATGTCCTAGTTTAGTAATCAACTCAAGGAATGTAGCATTCATTTGTATATTTTTGTGGAAATGATTCAACCGAATGGTTACAATGATTACAATAATCAGCTGTTATTTTTCTAATAAAATAAAGATGCTAATATATGAAATGTAAATGTGGCAGAATGCATAAACATAACTTCAACAGATATTTTAGAGATCACAGCACTAGCAGTTAAGTATGTATTGATAATACATACTAAATTGGTTGAAATGTTTGAATATTTTACTTAGTGCCCTACTAAGGAAGGTAACAGGTTATTTTTTTAAGGCTCACAACAGAAATATAAACTTCTTTATGACATAAAGTCATGGAAGATAAGACATGCCAAATACCAGACTTGGCTGGATGTAGGGAATTTTTTTAATAACAAAGGGTTATTTTATGAGACAACTTATGAAGAATTAGAGGTTGTTAATAAAACTTTTCTGTGTTGAGAGATTATATATTAGCTGACCCCATGTTTAGGAAGCTATGGTGCAGCACCTCGGTCAGATCCTGCTGAAGTTTTTGATATTATTTAAAGAGCAAATTTAAGTTTGTGTTCACTTTGGATAGTTTAAACTTGTTGGAAGCAAGAACAAGTTCATGTCTCTGGATTTCCAGCTCTGGCACACTATATTTTAATTTCTTTAACTCAACTCTAAGATATCTCATACATCATTTTTTTCTGAAGGCAATTTTTCTTATATTATCGGGAGATTGAATAACTAGTGAAGCTTTAATTCTTGGTTTACATTTACGATTTCTATTTTTAAAAAACTGAAAATGCTTGTTTGTCCATGTCTCTGGATGCAATGTTGAAGAAGTACTAGAAAGCAATATTGTTTTAAAGGTTAAATGGTTTTCTCATATATATCGTTCATTTGTGAAATGTAAAGCCCTGACTGCTAAGGAAAAAGAAAACAGTCTGGCTCAGAAACCTAACTGCTAAGAAGGGTAATGAAGCATTAGTTGGATATAGCACTACACACCCCACCTACAAAAATAGGTAGTACAAAGAAACTATTTTATACTCCTTTACCTTTTCCCTTGTGTAGGCAAATTCGTCTGTAGTTTCTTGTTCTGTACTAGATGAATTCTAACCTTATTGTAGTGTATAGCAATTAATCAAAATTTGTCAACACAGTAATCATTAACAAATTGAGAAAAATGTTTAGGTGTGCAAGGAGTAAGTTCCTTATTCAATCATGTCACCTATATCATTACTTCACGGCATTGTTTGCTATTCTTAAAAGATCATGCGTGGAACAAAAGTTTGATTATTCAATCTCAGCCATTTCAGCATTAATATATTGAAGTAATTTATTTTCATTTAACTTTCCCAAACTTCAATTTTCAAAGAGAATTGCAGCGAAGGATGCTCTAGATGCTGAATATTTCTGGACTGATCCCTTGCCTTGCGACCCAAAAAGGTATGTTTGATAGACTTCCTCGAGTTTCCTTGAGGTGCTAATGATACTTGCAAGATATCATTACCATGCTAATTATACTCTTTCTTGGGAGCCCTGATTAACATTGACATGTACATTGGAGTTAAAAATGTTATCCTGCAAATAACTAACAAAAAGAATATAATCAGTAAAGCAGTAATCAATGGTTTCTGTAAAAAATCTTGGCTGACATGGATACATGACAAATTTTCTGTCACACAGCTTGCCTAAATATGAATCTTCACATGAGTACCAAACAAAGAAAAAAAGACAGCAGCAACGTCAAAATGAAGAAGCGGCAAAAAGACAGAAGTTGCAGCATCCACAACAACATGCTCGTTTGCCTCCAATCCAACAGACAGGCCAAGCTCATCCACAACACTGGAACGCTCCTAGTCATCCATTGAACAACTCTCAGCCGCCAATGCCTAGCGTACCAAGTCACCAACTATATGGAAAAGCTCGTGGCCCACCCGGAGGGCCTAATAGGTATCCTCCAAGTGGGACTTCAGGTGGGTATTATCAAGACCGTGGAGGTCAAAGCGGAGGTTATAATAGCGCGCCATACCCTCCCCAGGGGCGAGGACCCCCATATCCTGGAAATAATGCTCCTTCTAACGGCCCACGAGGAGCTGGAGCTGCTGCTGGATTTGGAGCTCCTAATTATCCACAAAGTAGTCAATATGGAGTTTCTGGTGGAAGGGGTTCAAATCCATTGGGTGGCAATAGAAACCAACAGTATAATTGGCAGCAATAGTATATTAGAGACACTAGATTAATGGTAAAAATTCAAGAGGTGACGGGTGAATAGAAAGAATCAGCCTGTATTGTGCAATATGCAGCTGAAGTTTTGCAAATAATTAACTGGAGCTTCTGACTAGACTTGGAGAGTTGGCTGTCGGCTTTCAGAGTGGAGGATCAATTGTATTTAAGTAGGAACCCAAATTATTTTCCTTTGACATTTCAAAATGGACCGATGTTAGAGAGAAATGATGAAGATACCTGTACTAATCATTAAGATATACTTCATTTTCTTTGTGTGATGTTAGATACTAAATATCTTCATTTCCTTAGTGCTATTGAAATCGGTTTATCTTCTGAAAATAGTTTATTTTGATAAGATATATCAACTGACGTGTTTCTAAATCTAGCTGGTCCGCAAAACAGTTCTTCCAAAAAGTAAGCATTCTTTAGTGTTTGTTCGAAGATCATAAAATGTGTATAGATGTCTGATGTTTATCAGTTCTTCTATAATTGTTGATATTCTACTTTTACTTTGCCTGTTCGTTGTAAATAATTTGGTTCTCAGAATTTGAAATATAAGTTGAATGTATTATAGATGTTGAAGTTTTGGTTTGAAATTATGTTTGCTGTTGGAAGTATGTGAACTTGTATCATATTATATATGGGGGTTTGGGATAAGTTTTGAAATTATGTTTGGTCCAGAAAACGTGACTCAAATTATGTTTTTGGTAATGTGCCAAGCACTGACCAAAGAAAAAAAAAGGAATGTGCCAGACACTGAACACAAATTGATCCGGCTCCATCATCATTCTAGTGTATAAAGGAGTTCAACCTAATCAAACTAACAACATATCATCCATTGCTTATTTCAACTTTCTTATCAAACAGGTTCTAGGAAAAAAAAAAAAAAAAAAAAAAGTCTTATCGAACTTAAGATTTTTGTTGATCATCTAAACAAATTGAGCTCAAACCAATTTTAATTTGAAGGTCAGGCTTGTTCCTGAATAAATTGTTAACATAATAACAAGGAGTCATGCAAAAATCATCATACCAAGTCGCCCCCTCACGAAGAAAAGAAAAAGAAAAAGAAAAAGAAAAATGAAAAAAAACACACAACCACAAGTAGACTATTTCTTTTTTCTATCTAAGCTTTATGTATGATCTAATCAGAAGTACCCTTCTGCAGAATATCTAATATATAGATACGGTAAGAAGTTGTCGTCAAGTTTACTCGTAGGTAGAGCATCCCTCCCACTAGCAGAAGCCTTCCCCGCAGAGAGTCATGTAACCTCCGAGGTCTATTCGACTTCAAGAACTATCTTCATGAACTCATAGACCAAGTAACTGATGGCAGCTGATGGCAACACCTGAACAATTAAAAAGGTAAGGAACACACTTGACAACATACAACCGAATGAATTCAAGATTATAGAAGTTTTAATTCCATTTTTATGGAACCATAAAAAAGCAAATAAATGTGGTCCAAAACGGGGTGAAAGCTGCAGCTTATTAGCAACTTTTCATCTAATAAACAACTATAACATGTTATTTTGAAGTTCCAAGACTTCAATCCACTTTTAATTCGCTTCTTTGTTAGCACGAGAGCACCATGACTTTGAGTAATTTCAAACACCGTGATAAGCAAGATTATGCTGTGCATCCAAACACCGTGATAAGCAAGATTATGCTGTGAGTGGATGTACAAGGGCTCACAATCAAATGGACAAAAATATAATTTATAATATCTGCTCTTTTACTACATGAATTTTTACTTATTATAGCTACAACTATTTGAACTTCAAGTCATCATTTTAAATGTTTAAATGAATTCAAACAAGTTCCTTGTCATACCTGCAATAAACTAGGGATTAGTCCAGCATAGAGTGCTGGAATGCCGCCTTGCTCAACTATCTTCATACACGTTTGCAATGCACTCATCTTTGTTGCCCGAACTTGCATTTGCAGCTGTCTTCTCACGACTTCAAATGGGTATGTAGCAGCTTCAGAACACGCACCAGCAATCGCTCCATATAATAAAGTTCTAGTGGTACCCAATTCAAGTTGTTCAAGAGCATTCAATTCACCACCTTGTTGTTTCATATGTTGAAGCCTTTTCCTTCCTTCTGGCGAACGCAGATATGTCGATTTTAATATATCATAAACCCCATAAAATACTGCACCAGAAGGTGCCATGCTAATGATTGAAGGAATTAAGCCCTTGTATAGAGAAAAGAACCCTTCAGTTTGAACCATGTGACGAAAAGTACCAATTAATCCACCCAAGGCTTCTCCTCCAGGAGCTACCATAACAGTCCTGATCTGAAATATTAAGAATGATGACTGATCACTAAACATGAGTTACAGGACACACGGCATTATAATAAAATCTACATAGAGACGTTTAGTTTTGTAAATCAATCTATAAGATAAGTTATAAGTAACCAAATGCCGAGTTCAAACTTATTGACTTGCTAAAGGTAGCAATTACATGATAAGTGGTAGGAATGTTTCATTTACTCAAATGGCCTTTTTTTGTTTGTTTGTTTGTTGAAATTCATCAAAATATGACTTCTTGGCATGGCATCTGTGTGAATAAAATCAGTGACATTTTCTCCGATTCACGGGCCCCATGATATTCACGAAATATGGGAAATCATCTTAGTCATTGGTCATCCTTCACCATAAACACAATTGTTTAAGGTGATCTTATAGAGTTAAAATGATTATTTAATCTGTAAAATACAATCTTGCAGTAAGTAAACAGAATAATCAAAATGACGCTCACAGTATCCATTGGTAGACAGATGATAGTAGCAGTAATTCCAGCTGCAGCACCAGCAAGAAATCTTTCAAAATTTGTTGTTTCAGCATTACCAGACAGTCTGAGAAGTTGATTTCTGTATGTGTCATAGGCATAGAAATTGATGGCCTTAAATGGTGCTGTTCGTAAGATATTGACAAAATTTCCTTTCCAAAATCCTCTTATCCCTTGAGAAGCTGCTATGGTCTTGATGAGCTCTAGAAGATTCTTCTGTTCACCACGAACTATATATTCCAGCTTTAATCTCTCCAATGGTGCAACAAAAGTTCTGATGAAAATTCAGCGCAGTGAGAATGTACACATAAGACAACAAAGAATTAAGTACACATCACACAGACACATGTTAGATCTTTATCAAGGTCGCTCCATCACTGACATTAATATGATTTGAAACACAGCTGAAACTATAGTAATCATTTAGCAACGAATTGACAAACAAGGAGAAAATGCAAGTTACAATTTTTAGATGTGGCAACTTAGCATAATATATCAAGAATCACCTATATCTCTTCCCTGTAAACATAATGGACATCACTGCCTATCAACAATGTAATGGAGTGGACAAGCCAAAACGTAACATGAAAAGGATTAGAAAATAATTCAAATTTCAAAGTGGTTGGATTGAGATGACATAAGGATTCAGTTCAAACACAATGAAAGCATCAGTGGTGTGAGAATAAACCAAGAGACACCTCGCGACCCGGATTTTTAGCTTGCACAAGAGGCCATTAACTTTTATATCTAGCTCGCGGGGCACATCAACTAATTGATCCAATGACTTCGATCCAGCCAGTGATCCTAATCCAGAACACATATTCTACCTATTTATGGAACAAAATCGAATATTCTTCTATAATCACTACATCGTTATGGGAACATTGGGTCAAACAAGAGGACAATTACCAAACATATATTGATCCTTGAATCGTGGAATCTCCATGATCTCATTCATGGTCATAAGTAACCCCCAAAAGGTACACCTAAAGCATAATCTCTCTTTACATTCCCTTACCCCTAAAATCTGTCTTCAACTTAAAAGATTACTGACATAAGTATTGGAGTAGCTTCGCCAGAGTTGCCCCAACCTAGCTCACTGCTCACCCTCTATTTTGAAGGAGAAGAGCAGGTTTGAAGAGACGATTTCAAGTATGATTGCGAAATTCAGATGTGTCCCATACCCGGATCTAGATTGAAATCACCCGCATCAATCAGTAAAGTCAAATAACACTCTCTTATATGTGTCTTACCATTAAAATGAGTAATCGCATTGGCTACAAAAGTGGAAAAATGTGGTACTATTTTAAACCTAGAACAAATCGACTATCCTGTTAATTATGAGCTAAAACCCATTAGGGCTGAGCCAACTAAGACTTACATGCAATGCTTGAATCACATTTAGTTTTCTCTGCCACAATCGGCTATGTTCCCGTTCAATCTAAGTAGAGTTGTCAAGATGTCGGAGCTCAGATTTGACCGCTTGTTGTGTTGATAATCTTAATTGTAGAAGAATCAATGCTCATGGACACATAATGCTCAGTCATATAAGAACGAAAGAATCAAATGAATGTACAATTGAGACAATAACAATTATCCTTCAGAATCATTCAACCACTTACATATAGATATGCAATCCCAATTTTTATGACCAAGATAGAACTATGTTACTGTAGCATTCTCAATATTATACCTTCTAAGCACCGATCACTAATCCAAAAGAATAGGATGTTAAAGATTCACAAGCATAGCATCGACATTCTTTGAGTAATTTCATTATGTACACTTGACATAGGTGCGATATAATTTGAGTTTACAATAGCAAGCAAACAGATCATTCACTCAACAACTAGAACATATCTAAGCAACCAATGCAGGAAATGTAGAAAGGGTAGTAAACCTTGAAACCATTGCAGCCACAGCACCAGCCCAAAGATGCTTAGCAGTGTTCAAAGTCCCTCCTCCTCCTCGAACCCTTCCCTTCTCTGCTTCTTCCATAACCAACATCTCATTCTCACTTTCCCCGCTCTTTTCTCCCACATTCCCCAAAATTCCTTCGCCATCATCACTACTATCAGTAATAGACGACAGCGTCACGGAACAAAACCTTCCCCTCCGCCTTCGCCGACTTTCGCCGGACACCAATCTCTTCCGCCTAGAGGAACACGAAATCGCCGCAGGTACGGAGTTGCTCTTCCGAGAAATTAATGAAACGAAAGACGCGGGAGCTGATTCATCTAGAAACAAACCGCCGATCGAAGAATGAAAATAATAGTTCTGCGGCAATTCATCTTTGACCGATACCAAGCTTCTGAAGTAATGCTCCAAATTAAGCATTTCAGAAAATCAGAAAATTATTTTATTATGAATCAAAAATGCTAATATGTAAATATATTTTATAAATATCTAGAGAGAGAGATGCAAATCATGTAATGGAAAAGGAAGATTGAAGAAAGAAAGGAATTGGAATAAATAATGTGGGTATTGATTCGAGATTCACAGCATTGCTACCATCGCCGGGCGGCGGGTGCACAACAATGAAGCACCTGATCCCTGCGGTTGGTGTTCCTGCGGTACATACAGTAGTTAGTGGAGTACTTGACTAAAGACATTGTACATAATTAAAAAATGAATTTTAATCGAGAGGTTGTGGAAATTTTTCTAGTTTAATACTTTCTTAATTTCAAATTAATTGATATATTTGATATTTTTATTACAAATTAAGAATTTCAATAAATAGTCACTTTTTAAAATAAAAAAAATATCCTTTTAATGGTTTGTTTAATTAATTTCATTGATTTTAATGATTTGTGTAAACCTAAGAACGGGTAAAATTGAAAAAAAATGCATTGGGAAATGAAATGTGACAAGTAATTTGAAACATAATTTTTTTGTAGATATGCCAATTAATTTGAAACGAAGAGAGAACTAGTCTTTTTAATAAGTTTAACTTTGAACTTTTATACCAATGAATTAAATTTGGAGATAGGTGTAATGGTGTATTCATCATCTTAAAATAAGGGTAAATTATGAATATCCCCTTGAAGTAAGGTTTAATTACGAAAATTCTCCTCATGTGTTGGGTATTACGAATACCCCCCTCCCCCAACTTATGGGCAATAATACAATTTTATCAATCTTTTGATGGTAAATATATAATAAGTAATTTTATAATATGAGATATTTCAATTAGCACCTACGTTTTTTTTTTTTTAACATATTACAAATAACACCCTATGGGCAAAGTTGGAACATTTCAGGGATAAGGGGTCAATTGTAAGGTGGTGACAAACCACAATTTTTTTTTCATAATACCCAATACGTGAGTGAAAGTTCTTAATTGAACTTTACCTCAGGGGTATTTGTAATTTACTCTAATAAAATACGTATTAAAGAAGACATTGTAGATTTTAGTAAAACTCCCTTTTGAGAAAAGAGCTACCAAAATCAATTTTTTTAGATATTTCAATTATTAAGTACTTGAAAATAGTGGCTTAAATTTATTATGGTCGATCATTATTATATATATTTTAAAATAGTTCAAGCGAAGTTGTAAGGATCAATATGAAGTATTTTAGAAATAATTTCTTAATACATCTTGATATGGAAATAGCATATATTTACATATGAGAGGTTTTCGAATATTTATAATAGTGTAGTATAAATATAAGAAACAAATTGAAATAAAAGAGTCGGAGTCGGATTGTTAGGCCATCTCCAATGCTTTTCCGGGGCCATTCCCGGGCTAGCCCCCGAGCCAGCCCGAGCTCTGGGTGATCATCTCCAGTGGTGGTCTTCTCTCACCATTATTATAATAGTTTTAATATTAATATTAATAATAATAATGATAGAATAATAATAATAATTATTATTATTTTTAATAATATAATTATTTAAAAATATTATAATAATAATATCAATTGTTTATCTAAGTGTGCAATGATATTTTCAAGTAATTCTTATTCTAATTAATGGGGAAATTTTAATCTTATTCTTATAAAATCAGTAATAATTAAAATTTAATTAAAATCAAATTATTTACAAATTTTAATTGCTATTTTTTAATATAAGAAACAATCAAAAATATTATTTAATTTTATTATTATTAACCATTAATAATTAGAATTGTAACTAAAAATAAATAATAATAAAATAAGTACTAATTTTTTTATTATAATATTAAAAATATTAAAATATTTAATTACAAAATTAAAACAATTGCTCTACATTTAAAATAATTAAAACAATTAATTAAACAACTAAAAAATAAAAATAAAAAAATAAAAAAGGAACCAGTCAGATGGCGCCACCTGACTTAAAGAGGGGAGAGTGCATTCCCGCCCGTTCCCAGCTCCATTCCCGCTCGCGACCGCACCAGAGCCCGTGCCGCCTCGCCTCGCGCCCCACCACACCATTGGAGACTGTCACCCAACCCAGCCCGGCCCTCACGTGGGCCCCGAGCCCATTGTTGGAGATGGCCAAATTAATAGTTTCCTTCTGGGTGGGTCTTGATGGTTTTCGACTTTTCTGTTGGAGACTATTTTCTATTTCAGTCATGGGTTGGTTGAAGGGGCAAAATTGACAATAATATCAGACAAAATGTGATAAAGATGTAAATTTTGTTTGTCATATAATCGAAATAACCTATAATCCTCACCGAATATACAATTTCACGGACGTAAATCAAGGTAAGTTAAAGCTGATTCTTGCACATTTTATTAAGAAAGAATTAATTCCTATTATTTTTTTCTATGAAAATGTGGATTATGAGTGTAATTAGTCCTAGCGTGGATCAATCGTTTGAGCCTACCAATTTCTTTAAAAAAATTATATATACAAGGAACTTACCAAATCCAACATTTCATTTTAATACACTATATATTGGAAATAATCAGATTAAATATTGGGATAAATACAAAATTCTTCCACGTGTTAAGCGAATTTTGTATGGAAATATAAAAAAATAAAAAATTATCTTGTACGAAAAAATCATGTATTACTAAAATCAACACAAAATTCCATCCTCATAAACCTTGACGCTATGTTTGTATGGAAGCTTTCACGCCAAAATATATTTTATATGATTGTATGCAATAATATTTCACGGTTTCACCTCAAGTTTGGTCCAATCACCTATCTTTGGCGAGCCTACCTTTTTAGTCCAAACCGATTCATAAGGCTACAGCCTACAGAAATTGTCCGAATCTAATCCACGGCAAGCGGTTTGGGTCTGATTCGTTTTTTCTTCTGGCCCAATAAACAGTAGTAAGTTACATCTCCCCATTTAGATGAATGTTGATGATGTTGTCGAAAAATGATCAAAGGACTTCTTCGATATTTTCTTTCTTCTTGATCTCTTTACGAATGCTAATTTGCACGGGACGAACTTGCTAAGAACTCTATAATTTTCGGTTTTTTCTCTCTAGAATGACCTCCCTTTTTGCTGAAAATGAGATGCTATTTATAGGGGAAATTTTGGGAGGTGAAGAGTTTTCTGGGAGGTGAAGAGGTTTTTGGGAGGTGAAGAGATTCTTGGGAGGTGAAGAGTTTTCTGCCATAAATGTCAAATGAAATAAATAGGGGTAAAATAGTCATTTTGATTGAATTATTTATTATCAAATTTATTAATTAAAGAATTACTGAAACACCCCTATATCATAATTACTAAAATGTCCCTAGATCATAAATCGCCACTATCATGATGTCCCCCAATTCCGGGAATGAAATTTTTTCAATTGCGGAATTTAAAATACATAACATATATACTTTGAGAATATATATACATGCCTCGGCCCATTCAGCACTAGCCGAGGTACATCTGCCTCGGCCAAGCCCAGCTATTGTGTGCCGAGGATTTGGTTACTTGTGGCCAGCCGGGTCAATTACATTAATCAATATGTAATTCTATTGTGTGCCGAGGCTTTTGTTTCTTGAAGCCATGGCCACCCGAGGCAATTCCATTAATTAATGTGTATGATATATATATATACACATATGATTTATGTCATGGCCGACCGAGGCAATTACATTAATCAATTTGTTTGTATGCATTATATATATATATATATATACATAATTAAGTTGTATGCTACTACACGTGGCTATATGTATGATTTGCACCACTTTTGTGAGATATTATGTTGTTATTATGCTTATAATGTTTTCAATGTATATAGAAATATGAAATGTTGAACTATGTAATTGGTATTGAAGACAGGGACGGTTGATTGCCTAGGCCGAAGATATGGCCAGCTGAAGATTAAATGTTTTTATTCTTTATGGTTAAGGTATCTCATCGTTCGTCCTCGTTCGGGACAGTCGAAGTTGTCGTGCATTTTTCGTGCCGATCGAGATTAATATGATGTTGCACCTCATTTGCGGCAATCGAGGTCGCCACGTTTTGGTCATGTGGTCTGAGGCCTTTTCACGCCATTTGCGTCGACTGAGGTCATCTCGAATTGCCCGCGCCACTTGGGAGTGAATATGAGGTTTGATTCTTCACTTATAATTTTTTAAGGCATGTGTAATTATAGTGATTTTCACAACGAAGACTTTTTCGATCTCCAACGTGTGTGTTCCTTGAGAGTGCACGTTGTCCCATGTATTTCTCGGTTCCAGGACATGGAGTGATTAAATAATCATTATCCCAAAAATGCTTGATTGAAGAACTTTCGTCTCGAAAAAGTCATTTTTTCCCACTTCTAGGACATATGTGATTGAAGTATCATTGTATCAAAGAAGTCAATTTTTTATTTTTTATTTTATTATTATTTTTTTATGCTTAGTGTTTCTATTCCTCGGCTTCGGCCAAGGCTATGGTGATAGGATGCCCCCAGTGTCGGCAATAATGCGTAGGAGTTGTTGTCAAAATTTAGTTCGACTTAGACTTGGCCGAGGTAGATGAGCCTCGGCTAGGTTTGGCCGAGGCCTGTGCGCCTCGGGTGAGATTGGCCGAGGCATGCTGCCTCGACAGGGCCTGGCCGAGGCATATGTTGCCTCGGCAGGCATCCTGGCCGAGGCATATGTTGCCTCGGCAGGCCTGCTGCCTCGGCAGGCATGCTGCCTTGGCAGGGCCTGGCCGAGGCATATGTTGCCTCGGCAGGCATGCTGCCTCGGCATGGCCTGGACGAGGCATATGTTGCCTCGGCAGGCCTGCTGCCTCGGCAGGCATGCTGCCTTAGCAGGGCTTGGCCGAGGCATATGTTGCCTCGGCAGGCATGCTGCCTCGGCAGGGCCTGGCCGAGGCATATGTTGCCTCGGCAGGCATGCTGCCTCGGCAGGGCCTGGCCGAGGCACATATTGCCTCGGCTAGTGCTGGCTTGGCCGAGGCGTGCTATGCCTCGGCTGGGTGTGGCCGAGGTTGAGCTGCTTCGATCGCGCTACTAGTGCACCTCGGTGGGTCTTTATGCCTCGACCGGGTATTTGAGCTTAGTCCGAGTTTATACTTCGGCCGAGCATGAGCCTCTATCGGGTTTATGCCTCGGCTGGGCCATTGTGCCTCGACCAGTCTTTATGCCTCGGCCGGGTTTCTGCCTTGGCAGACCTTTATGCCTCGGTCGGGTTTGTACCTCGGCCGTGGTTTTGCATCGATCGGGCATGTGCCTTAGCCGGCATTTGTGCCTTGATCGTGCTTTTATGCCTTGTTCAGGCATTTTTCACTTTGATCGATCATGTATTGCTTGTTTCAGACGTGATTTCGTTGTTAGTGATGCGAGATTCAAGTAATTTGGATTTGGAGATTTCAAGTAATTTATTGTCTAAGTGTGATCATGTCACTTTTTTAGGTTTTGTATTTTATTTGTCTCATTTTGGAGGCATAATGCTCTTAAAGAGCTGCATTGACTTGGCGAGGATATTTCCTTTAGCCTTGAGAAATTTTTATTTTATTTTTCTCGTTGGAGGTGCGGTATATCCATTGATGCCTTTAAAGAGTAATTTTGACTCTGAGGCGAGGATTTTTCCGCTAGCCATATATATATATATGTATATATATATACACACACACATATACATAATGCTATTAAATAGCTACATTTATTCTAAGGCGGGGATTTTGCTTTAAGCCTTGAGAATTTTTTATTTTTATTTCCTCGTTTGGAGATAGACAGAGCCATCTTAAGGAATTAAAACGTGTATCCTCGCGCGAAAAATGAAAATCCTTCAGTTATTACTATTGAACTTTTATTGATCGGTACATGGTAATGAAACCCTTGAAATATTATAGTCGAAGCCTAGCAACAATGCTACATGATTTCTCTAGTTCTTGCATTGCTTTTATCCGTAGACTCTCCAGCTTTGTTTGTTTGCTTTCGATCTCATCTTCCTTTGCATCAGGAACATCGCTCATCATTTGTTCAGTTGGCTCGTTCTCAGTGGTATAGTTCGGTCCAAACTTAGCTTTCTTCTACTCTTCAAATTGTTAGCATAACATTTCGTAATCATCATCATCAGCAGTGATAGTCTGGTTATATTCCTCTGCTTGGTGAATATGGTGTTTGGAATATAGTGAAGATCCCAGAAATGTTCTTTCTGACGAGAGCTTTCTTATATTAGTCGAGTCTCCTCCAACTGTCCCTTCTGATATTACGTTGATTGTGCTGACATTTGAAAAATTATCGTCTTGTCTGGCCAGGGACGAATTTCTTCTATGGGATGGGTTTTTTTCCAGGAGCAACATCCTTTCTTCTTTCACAAATCAGCTTTTTTATCTCATCTTTCAGATGGTAGCAATCTTCAGTATTGTGCCCTCGAGCTCGCCCATACTACAGGGGCGAATGAACCTCTCTTCAATGGTATCATGAAAGGTAGTTGCTCTCTTATTTCCTCTTATTCTTTGTGCATGTTGTTTTTTTTTCTACACTCTTTTCTTTCGGTACTTTACGAAACAACTTTTTCACTTTCCATCCTAGGACTAGGCTGCCTTAGCGCCTCCTCCATTCCTGGGGCTCTATTAGTGGCTTTCTTATTTAAGGGTTGCCTTGTATTCGGTTCCTCTTGTCGCCTCTTCTTATCTTTATCAGGCCTTGAGGATGTGCCTGGGACTTCGTGCAAGGACTGTAGTTGATCGCGCATTTATTATTTCTTGGCCATGTATCGTGCAACCGCACTTGCAGTTATTGTTGATGCCATCTTACCAAGCATTTCTTGGGCCATTTGTATGGTAGATAGTAGGGGTGGCGCATGTGGTAGTGCTTTAGGGTAAGGCATTTGAGTTTGTGTGCTCATGTGCCTCTCTCCAGTTTGATCGACAATTGCGCCTCTTCAACTAGGTGGATCGTGTCGTGCGCCTCCTCCACTTGGTGGATCGAGTCATGCACCTCCTTCAGCGGATGGATTGCCTTATGAGCCTCCTTCAGAGGATGGATAGCCTTATGCGTCTCCTCCACCATGTGGATCGCGTCATGCGCCTCTTTCAGCGGATGGATCGCCTTATGCGCCTCCTTCAGCGAATGAATCGCCTTATGCGTCTCCTCCACCAGGTGGGTCGCGTCATGCGCCTCCTTCAACGAATGGATCGCCGTATGCGCCTCCTTCAGCAAATGAATCGCCTTATGCGTCTCCTCCACCAGGTGGGTCGCGTCATGCGCCTCCTTCAACGAATGGATCGCCTTATGCGCCTCCTTCAGCAAATGAATCGCCTTATGCGTCTCCTCCACCAGGTGGATCGCGTCATGCGCTTTTTTCAATGAATGGATCGCCTTATGCGCCTCCTTCAGCGAATGAATCGCCTTATGCGTCTCCTCCACCAAGCGGGCCTTGTCCAACGCCTCCTGCACCATGCAGGTCGCTTCCAGCGCCTCCTCCATCAGGGTGGTCTTGTCCAATGCCTCCTGCACCAGATAAGTCGTTTTCAGCTCCACCTCCGGCTGGTGGATCATCTGGCCCTTCAAGATTCTCCCACTGATTCTCTTCGTACTCGTTCGCCATCTCAACGTGCAAATCAAATTGTTTCCCACAGACGGCGCCAAAATGATGTTGTCGAAAAATGATCAAAGGACTTCTTCGATATTTTCTTTCTTCTTGATCTCTTTACGAATGCTAATTTGCACGGGACGAACTTGCTAAGAACTCTATAATTTTCGGTTTTTTCTCTCTAGAATGACCTCCCTTTTTGCTGAAAATGAGATGCTATTTATAGGGGAAATTTTGGGAGGTGAAGAGTTTTCTGGGAGGTGAAGAGGTTTTTGGGAGGTGAAGAGATTCTTGGGAGGTGAAGAGTTTTCTGCCATAAATGTCAAATGAAATAAATAGGGGTAAAATAGTCATTTTGATTGAATTATTTATTATCAAATTTATTAATTAAAGAATTACTGAAACACCCCTATATCATAATTACTAAAATGTCCCTAGATCATAAATCGCCACTATCAGTTGACATGTAAAAAAATAAAAGGGAAAAGAGTAGAACAGCTTATGTCATTTTCAAGAACTTAGAAAACAATGAGCGGTAATGCTGACTGCTGGGAAATGAGGAGTTTCTGTTTCGACAACCCGTGACTGCGACTTTTCTTTTTTTGGTACTGCATATAATATATATATATAGGATATAATTTGCAAAAGTTCATTTTCACGTGCAGCTATACTATAACAACCAAAATTTTTAGTAGGCAACTTCAATCCAAATCAAATGAATTTTCCATTCGCCAGATCTTGGGTAAAAAACTATTAATACTTCTTTAATTTTCGCATAAATGTGAAAATGGTAAAATGTAGTTTCGATGAACATTTTATATTATTTAAGTTGACGTCGTGGTTTAAATTTGTCAGAATTAAAAATAGTACTGTTCATAAATTGCTACACGATCGAACAAAATCGAGACAATATAACTTTTTACCCTAATAGTAGGTAGGAGAAGAAAAGGAGGTAAAACATAGTGTTATTTTCTCTTCAGTTTAAGTTTCTTTGATAAAGCGTCGTGGTAGGTTAATTACAACCGTACGACAACCCGAGAGATCCCTAATATGTTTGCTTGTATGATAATTTATAGGCACTAAGCGAATTTAAGACTAAAACTAAAATTGTGTGTAAGAGAACTATAATTGCATCAACTTAAATAAATGATGTAAATTACTTGTCTACACATGCCTATTTTTTCATCTTTGCAAAAGTTAAATAATTACTCCTTCCGTTTTTTTATTTGTCGTTTTGGAGGATTGCATAAGAATTAAGGAATGTCATAAATAGCAACTTTTTTGAAGCAAAAATTTTAAAATACCCTTTTAATCAAATAATTTTAGCATTAATGACAAATATTAGTAAGAAGGGTAAAATTGATAAAAGAACATCAATTTTACATTGAAATCCTAAAACAACAAATAAAAGTAAACAAATTTTTTTTGCCAAAGCGATAAATAAAAAAAACGGAGGGAGTAATATTTTTTTCTCCATAGATCTCAACAAAACACTAACATTATTGAGTAGTTGATTGATTAAATTCGATTTTTTTTTTGTAGTGTATATATACCTTCGACATATTATTTTGTTTAATTATTTGACTTTATTTGGTCCGAAATATTATTTGTAATGGATAATAAAATGATTGGGTTGCTTTAACTACCACCTAGATGGTGGCTCAAGGGTGTTCGTGGTGTGATCTAATGCGATTTCATATCTGCCCAAATCCAAGAATACGAAATTAGAGAATACCAACATGTCAAGCCATATTCAAACTCAAGACCTTATAGCTTTATTTTGGATTATTTTTGGAACTTGGTCTCAATTTGATTTCAAAAAATTTAGTTTAAGAGTTTTTTATGATAGTTTCAAGGAAATACTGATATGATAAAATATTAATATAATTAAAGTTAGCGAGCTTAGATATTTGAGATATGAATTAAATTAAAATTTAGTTGTCGAGATTTAAAGAAAAAAAATAGAGGTGTAAATATGAACTTAATAATTTAATAAGTGTTAAAACTATGTGTTGGACGGTTAGATGTCAAGTTAATAGTTTCATGGGCCTTAGCCCTTAAGTCGGGTTGAACATATCTCATATCGAGCTGATACTTAGAATGTGATCACCCTTTCAAACCCATTTCTTGATTGAGTGGACACAAATTTGATGGCACATGATCGACCAAATCGTTTTCGAAAAGAGCTAGTCTCAAGATTGAGTGTTTTGCCAATAAACTATGACATCATCCACAACTCGTGTAAATTATTGAATCTAATGAATTCATAGAAGAATCAATAAGATAATCGATTTATTTCTTATGTAAAAAATGAGAAAGAAATATAATAAGGAAAAAGAAAAACACAAATATAAAAGAAGAAAAAGAAGAGTTGAAAATAGATATTATTCCGAAGGGCATAAGTGTCCGTGAAAGGGGCTCCCCTGGCAGTTCATGCCGCTTTCCACACCCCCACCCCCACACCTCACAACACAGGCAACAAATTTGCATGCGAATAAAAGATGCATTATATAATGTGATTCTGGACGGAATATCACAAAGCGCTGACTTTTGAAAATCTCTCTTTCTTATTTCTGCAATGGCGGTCAATTCCAGTGAAGAGGTGAGATTTGTTTATTGTTTCAATTTATGCTTTTAAATTTCCGTTACTTCTCTAATTTGAGCTGCATTGGACTGTTTTTTCATCTATCTTCTTTTTTAATTATAATATTTACTGGCTTTTTTGGAATTTCAACTATGTGATTCAGATTTTCCTAATTACTGTTTTCCTCGTTTACTTTAGGATATCTTAAATTGTTCACATTTATAACACTAGGATTTTTGGCAAAGAAAGATGACATTTTCTATTTTGATTTCTATTAAGTTCAATTCCGAAAATTAGGATGCAATTTTGAGTATTTGGCAATTACTCTATTTATTTCTGTAAATAGTAATCAGTGTGTTTTTAATTTGCCAAAATCACCATATGTATTCATCCCCTATTTGGTTTTTAATTTAAAATCAAATTGACAAATTCACCATTTAAAACTAAATTAAAAAATAAAAATATTCAAATACGGTGGTAATTAGAATGTTTACTGTAAAATTTAATGTTGCTGTTAAGGTACAGGACAAAAATCATTATTGCATAATGTTTTACTTTTTCTGGGAGGAGGTGAATGAAGCCAAAGAGGTAGGTCACAGGCCACACATTTGATTTAAGGATTAAGGAGAGTAGGTGATTTATACATATCATTTTTTAAATTAAATTTGTTTCACATTACTAATTAAGTGACTTAACATGATTATTAGACCAATCAGGTTTTATGGCAGTTTCGGAATATTAGTAAGTAATGAAGTGACACTTGAGCAGAAATCTCACCCATGAATTCTAATACAACTAGTTTTGGCAATATCTGGACAATTATTGCCATTAACGTGTGTTTCCTTCACATAAAATTTGTTGCACTAAATATCATCTTTGAACCAGAGAACACCGTGCAGAACACGCTCTTTCAACCTTTGTCATTGCATGATTAGTTGAGTCCTAGATTAGTAAATAAAAAATTGATAAATATCTTTATTGTTGATGTCTTTATCATAGGTTGTTCTTTAGATGCCAAACTTTTAATTATAAATTTTCCAAAATGTGAGTCATTATTTAGCTGGACATTTTCACGAGGATAAATTTGCTCGCTGAAACCTAATGAGCTGAAAATCCTTTTCTCCAAACAGGTCTGATGTTTACTCGATAATTATTTTATTTTTGTTGCAATTTATGATCGAATTTCTCCATGAGTCTTTGCATTAGTATTGCATCTTAAAATGAGTGGTTATACTTGAGATTTGAAATTTGCCTTGTCTAAGCCCAAATATCTTGTTTTTCCTCTTGTTAAGGATACACATTTGAGATTGAATGGATTACAGTTCATCATTTGTTATAAGGTTTATGGTACATAGTACTTATCATTAGTCTTGGTCTGGGAAATTCTAACCTAGACCTGGTCTAGGAGAGTTGCCTACACATTGTGATCAGGATTCCACCACACCATCAATTGTGGAAGCATGACTTTACCACAATTTATGATGTGGTGAAATCCTCTCATGGTCTAAATTTTTTTTAGTCCTGGTCTAGGTAAGAATTTTCGGTCTGCAAGATGGTCTTGTCTGAAAAAAAATAATGTTTTCCAGTATACGAAGGGGGTCTTGTTTAATTTATTTGACTGCTAAGAATAATTTTTATTTCCTTTTCTTCAGTGCCAAAGTGTCCACATCACTATAGTTTCTTCCGAAGGAGGGACTATAAGCCACGGCCAAGTTCCTAATACGATGAAATCTGAGGCGCACTTGAGTTCGGAACCAAATTGGCAGAACGTTTCCAGCCTAAAGATGGATAACCTGAGTAATTATGTACCCTGCGTTTTGGATGTCGATATTGAGAAAGGAAAGACAGACATTATTAAATCCAAAGAAGACTCGGTCGGCAATTTGAAGTCTGATGATCCATTAGCAGTATGTTGACTGTATCCTCATTAATATGCTTTTCTTTTCTCTTTTCCAAACCCTTGAGAATTTCAGTGCCTCAAGAATGCTGATTTTTATTGTAAATTGCATTTTAGTCCCATAGAATTGGATTCTGAGAACTTTTGATCCGCATCTGACAAAATTGCACTCTCGGTCCTATCGCTCCCTTTTCATTCAATTTGGGACCAAAAAGGCAAAACTGAGACAGTTCTGTGGGACCTAAATGGTAAATTAGAGACTTTTATATGGGACCAATAGGGAAAAAGTGAATTAAAAAGGGTCTAATCGTGTGGGACTAAAATTGAAATTATGCTGTTCTTCTTTTTATCAAATTTCGTATGATTTAATGTCACGTACGAAATTTGAATTGAAAAGTAATTGTTCTTTAGAGTGAATGGCATAGAGAGATTTGCTTACAATCAGGAGGGAAATTCATGGAGCTCTTGATGAAACACGGTCCCGAGTTACTCAAGTTCTCTTCACGAGGTAGTTAACTTTCACCGATTTACTTTATGCCCATGCATTTAGCTTATGATCATCTTACTTGAGACGTATCTTTACAAATGAGATTGAAGAATTTTTAGATGACACGATTGTTTCCGTTGATTATTCTACATTTTTACTACTATCATATTGCCCATATTATGAGATTCACTTGTTCACTAGCTTTGTTTGTGATTTGCAACAGATAAGGTTATACCAGAGAGAGTATATGATACGTCTGCTAATAGATCAAGGAAATATAAGCGATCTCACTCCTTCAATTCAAGAAGAGTAGTTCTCTTGTTCTCAGTCTTGTAAGTTCAAACCTTTATTAAAGGCACAATTTCATTTTTAGTCCCACATGATCAGACACTTTTGGTCCATTTTTTCATATGTTTTGCACTTGTAGTCCTACTGCCTCTTTTTCCATCCAATGTGAACAAAAGGTGCTGAGACAGTCCCATGGAACCAAAGTTGCAAAGCTAAGAGTATGTATTCTATGGGACCAAAAGTGCAAAAACTTGATGGAAAATGGGGAGATAGAACTAAAAATGCAAAACATTTAAAAAAATGAAGCCAAATTTGAATATTTTTAAGAGGGACCAAAAGAGTTGAGGGTGCAGTCCTGTGAGACTAAAATGCAGTTTTCCTTTATTTATTAACCATTCTCATTTTTACTGCTCTGCCCTTTTTGGCAAGTCTGATTGTGTCAGAATTGAGAGAGCTAGAGATATGCTTTTCATCAAACTCAAAAACTTATTTATCCTGTTTCTCAAAAAAAAAAAAAAAAAAAAAAAATCACATAATTATCCTTTTCTTCTCAGGTCTAGCATGGGTACTATTATTCTTATATATCTGACACTGAGAGTGAGGCAGATTGCTGCTGATGGTTCTTCTTCTACTAATGTTTAACTTACTAGTTACTGCTGCCATCTCATTGCGCGCAGTCGTTCTTCAGGAACGGTACTTCTTTCGTGTTCTTGTATTTTGGTTCGGCATCAATGTACATAAATTGAATATCTGGAGCTGCAACTTGGATATAAATATAATACCAGTTGGTAGGATTTGTTTTCTGGAGTGCATGTAAAGTGAACTGGTTCTTTTACCAATCCTACCCAAGCCTTGTGTAAATATGGGCTACAAACCATGGACCGCGTGCTGGTCCAACTTCGATCTTATCGGGTCATCAGTTCCTTTTGTTTCTTGGAATTAATTAAATATTGCTTTTCTAAATATCAAAATATTTTATACTCCTTTTTTTTTTTTTAATTACTATATTTATTTATGTTTCTATTATTAAAATTCTTTTTGGTAGTGTAAGACTATAGTACCGCAAAATAATTAAGGTAACCTTTTTTTATTGTACTAGTAAAAACTCTTATTCAAATACTTAGATGTAGTACACGAAATTACCTTACTTTTAAATTTATGACCCATAATATACGAGTAGATTGTAAGAGAGGACTTTATAGTATATGACAATACTACCTAAACACTATAACATTAATAAAAAAATTGAAAATTGTTTTGTGATTTGTAGAAGAGTTATATTTTTTTTGTTCTAGTGAAACAATAATTACATCAATATCACTAAATTAATTTTTTTTTCCGATTACAACTAAATTACATAGAAAATTAACTATAAAGCACCAATATTAAATTAGAAAACATTCCACGTTAGTAAGAGTTAAATCCAAGACCTCTTAATTATGGGACCTCAACTTTGCCACTGAATTAGAAAATAACAAGTAATGCCATTAGATATATAAATGTATATACACCAACATGTATTTGGTCTAGTGAAAGGGACTAGTTACTAAAAAGTAGCGGACTCAGATTCGAATCTCTCTTGAAAGAGGTACCCATATTAATGTGCCTCACCCGCATCGAAAGGAATTAAACCATCGGGGAAAAAACAAATATAACTGTATATACTAATTACTATATATGTCTCAGTAAATATTTATTGTAGTATTATTTATTCCACGTTTTGTAGCATCCTTTTTTGTTGTTGGACGTCTGTTATAGTCTTCAAGGAAAAATAGGTCATGCAAGAGGTGAAAATGAGTAGACTTATAGAAATGAATGATTCTATCAAGAGTTCCCTAAACGACCAACTAGAAGTAGTATAGCAACGACAATAGCATGTGTCGCATTCAAAAATCATCTCTTCACACAATATATCGTTCCACAGTAGGGAGAGTGGAGTGTCGATGAGTTGAGCGCATGATCGCAATTTAAAGCGGGGCATTTTATGTGACCCACATTGTCGTCTTCGAGTTTGACGTGGATGTACTTGATTATGCAGTTTATACAGAAGGGATGGGAACATTTGTTGGCATTTTTAAATTTATTGTCGGGATTTGAAATAAGTTCGATGAAAATTTCACATGTGAATCCTTTGTTGTCTAATTCGTTTTCTTGAAGACCTTGTTGTTCTTGATGTTGGGGTGGAGGAATTTGTGGAGGTGTTTGCAAAGTGTTTCCCATTGTTCTGTTGTGGGCAAGTGCATGTTTAATTCTAACCTTAAAATGTCTTCGGTTACATTATTTATAGGAAAATGATCAACTAAAACTCATGTGTGAATATAATTCTTTGATTGACTAAGTAGTTGGATCTCCATCTTTTGTTAGATTCATATAAGAAACCATGCATATCCTCATATTTGTTTTTATTTTCTTTAATGAATGTTATCTAATGCATTTTATGTGTCATATCTATGTACAAATTTGGTGATATCTTATTTAGTTTGTTGTGATTTTCTAAATACTTTTACTAATAAGTAAATAATCCCGAATCCTGCATAGCCATGGCACCGTTTGACTAAATTGGATTTTTGGACTAACAATGATTTGACTGTCGATTCATTTTTTTTTTCTTTAATTATTTTTACGAAAAAAAAACTTAATATACGAGTGTAGGTTTGAACCCACAATCTTATGGTATGGTAAACTAAAAGTATCACTTGAACAAACTGTCCTAAAGTTTATTAAACTGCACTACTGTATATTACTTTTCAATATAATAGCATACTCCATCCGCAAATATGATATTCTATGTTATTTTTTGTTAATTAATAGGAAAATCTGTGGAATCCATTGACAAAAAAGACACCGATAAAGTTCACAGGTCGTCTTCTTCATTCTTGTCCAAAGAGGCAGAGAGAAAGCTCAAAATAAATCCATCAAGATCACCTTCAAGAACTGAATCAGGATCCGAAACTTCATAGTTGGTCCGATGATCCTTCACCATTCGATACGGCTGCCATATTAAAAAACCAAATCAGATCACCAGTGCGACTAAGGTCATTCATAAAGCAGGTAAAAGAACAAATGTGTTGAGTCAGATAAATGATCAAATCCGAAATAATGTAGGACCAAATATGTCAAAACAAAAAGATATAAGACTATTTTTGTTATCGCGAACTGCTACTTAGTAGACTAAATAAATAATTTGTCGGAGTGAAATGCATACATGAAGCACGTAGGAGCGTATTTGGCTGCCAAAGTTTATATCAGTGAGAGACTGTGTGTGCTCTGCATTCATCTCAGCTTGACGGGTCATCTCAAGTTGGTCCAAACGAGACTGAAGCACAGCCATGGCAGAAGATCTATTTTGATGCTGAGATCTGTTGTTCAATACAATAATAATTCATAACTCGAGGAAGAATCAAATAGATTAAAATGCAAAAATACCCCCTATGCTTTGCCTAATTAGCAAAATCCCCCTCAGTTAGTTTTTTATTGGCAAGAAAACTGACAATTATACCCCAACAAAAATTGCGAAAACATGCCTCTTAACCTAAAAAATTATCAATAATCCACCTGTAACTGTGAAAATTGGCAATTACCCCCCAGTTCATTTAAAAAAATTGTCAATAACCTCCCTATTGACTTATGAGGAATTTCAAATGGGGTTTTTGCTAAAAAAATAACATAAGGGTTTTTTGGTCTAATTTAAATAACACGGTTTTCTTTGCTAATTAAAATAACACGGGTTTTTTTGCCAATTAAGCAAAGCAAAGCAAAGGGGGTATTTTTGCATTTAGCTCCATCCAAATACAAATCCCAATTTAATGTGCTTTGAATAAGAGAAGGTTCAGTTTCAGTACCTTTCATTTTGACAAGAGGCAGTAATTCCTGTAGGAATGTGAGTGATTCGAACAGCACTATCAGTGGTGTTGGCGTGCTGACCCCCGGCTCCACCCGATCGAAATCGCTCGATCTTTAGGTCCGACTCATTAATTTGAGCGAGGGAAAATCCATCACCAAGAATTGGAATTACAGCTACAGAAGCAAATGAGGTATGCCTACGTTTGTTGCTATCAAATGGTGAGATACGAACTAATCGATGTGCCCCAACTTCTGCTTTGGCGTATCCAAATGCATACTCTCCGTCAACTTTTATTGTGGCTCGCTAATAGATTCAATTGAATCAAAATCAAGATATAGATAACGAAACAATCAAGATAAATACTACAAAATTGCAATTTCCGATAATAAATCAAGATAACTAACAAACAAAAAGAAGTTATGCAACCAAAATTCAAATTCAAATTCAAATTTCATATCAATAGCATTATACATTTAGGACTTGGTTGGTAGAAACTATAGAATAATGTCATTACACAAATTATGTCATTATAAACTAGATAATATTATTTTTTGACTTGTTTGCTAAAAGTGTCTAAATCATATAGGGTGATTTACAACTAGACCCCCTGAGGTTTACTGGTATTACCCGGAACATCCTTGTTTAGGAAATTACAAGAACCGCACTTATGGTTTAGACTATTTACCTGAACACCCCTTACAGCTTCAACAAATTTTACAAGAACACCCCCTACAACTTCTAAATTTGTTTACCAACACACCAGCTCAAAGGTTGTTCTTGTAATTTCTGGAACAACAGATTTTTTTTTGTAATTAGGGTTTACTGAGGGGGTTCGAGCGTAATCACCCAATCATATATTAGTGATAAATTAATGAAATGAAGCTAACATTTATGTTAGTAGTTATAGGTGGGCCATGAAAAAGAATATTAACATAGGATTCGTGTCATTGACATGTGATAATTACAGTTATGGTAGCTCCTAAAAGTGGCGGATTATCAATGGTGTACCCGCTTAATTTACCAAGACTACTAAAACAAGAAATGCAAGTTGACAAATGCTTAATATCATCTAACCTTTGCTACCAAACAAGCTTCAGAATGGAAGAGTAAATTTAGTATCATAAAAGCACTACACACAATTCGCCAACTTTATCATTTGAAGATTTGAGATCCATTCAGAAATTTATCATAATAAATACACAAAAACACCGACGAACGTGCTCGAATAGAAAACAGTTTTAATACAAATTGAAAATAAAAATGAAGGGGTTAAAAGAATGAACCTTGATTCCTGCAAGTTCACCAGGCATTTCATCAACAACGGTAACCCCATAGCCCCTACTTTCAGCCCATTTCTTATACATATTCATGACCATTGAAGCCCAGTCCATGCTCTCAGTACCACCAGCTCCAGCTTGAACCTATGATCCAAAAAGTAAAACAAGTGCTAAAATAAATCAAATTTAAATGAAACTATTAAACACTAAGAATAAAATTTTCACAAACAATTATACACTACTCACTTCTATGAAGCAAGAGCAAGAGTCTTGCTCCCCAGCTAATAAAGCTTCAAGCTCTTTTTCTTTTATATGTCTTCTCAATGCAAGTAGAGCTTCCATTGATTCCTGAAATTATACTACTATGCGCTTTAGTGTGTCCCTTCTTTAAAGGCTGATAAGAATATTTTTCTTACTTCTTTTAGAAATTACATTTAAGGAGACAACTAACACGAAGTCATAGAAAATACAAAGCTCAACATAAATTGTTGACAAAGAAACATAAACCATAGGTTTTACAGTTTACTACATGTTGATTTGCAATTAACAAAGACTCATATTTATGTTGCTCTCTCATTAAGAGAGAATTCCAAAAGGAATCCACAACATATATTGCAAAATATCATACAATGTAAAAATATTTCTCAAGCATGCATCTTCAGACTTCAGAGATTCAAAATTCTGCTCTAACATTAGCATTCTCATATAAAAAACACACAAATGCACACACTTAAATCCTCATCACAGGTTGATTTCAATTTTATATTATATTCTTAATGGAAATTCACTGTGAATTCTACTGATAAACTCATTAAGGAAATATTTCTAGTAATTTCATTAAAAAAAAGTACGAAATTTCTGAGCAGAAATGACACAGAGTGCTTAGAAGGAGTACGTGCCTAGAAAGATAAAAATTGAGGGCCCACCGATTCCAATTCTGCATCATTTTCTTCACGAGCAAGCTTTATCATATCAACATGTTCAAATAATTGTTGTTCAAATGCGTTAACATCTTTTATTTTGCTCATAAGAGAACCATGCTCCCGACTTATCTTGCCTGCATGTGTAGGATCATCCCATAGGTTTGGCTGGTTCAGCTGCTCTGATAATATCTCCAGCCTGGGTTTTAATCTTTTCCACTGCCACCAAATAAAGAAAGGGCAGAAGATAAATTTACACTGTCAAGTCTTTTAAAAACTGTAAAATAAAATAGCTCAAAAGAGTACAGAGCTAATTTCAACCAAACTAATTAGTTAAAAACCTAAAACTATCATTACACAGAATTTTTAATTCATAAGTAGCAGTTTATATCAAACCTAATCATCTAAAAACAAATCCATATACTAAAATCTTCAAAACCTGATGGTGTCAAATTCATACAAATATTTATAAACATTTATTTATCCATATGAAAGCTTTTGTTACTGAGACTCAATTCACGGCATCAAAATCGAAGTTTATTTTGCTTAGGTCCCATCTTCTACCATCGTAAATGATCATTACACAGAATCTTTAATTCATAATAAGCAGTTTAAATCAAACCTAAATACCTAATCCCCTAAAAACAAATCCATATACTAGAATCTTCAAAATCTGATGGTGTCAATCACACCTATGCGTACAAATATTTATAAACATTTATTGAGACTCAATTCACGGCATCAAAATTGAAGTTTATTTTGCTTCAAATCACGATGGCATTACAACATCTTGGCAGTCTAAACAACCAAACAATGAAGCTACAAAATATCATACACGTACTTAGCAGCAAAGACCTCAATCTCCGAACTTTATACGGAATCAATTAAATTTCAACCATATGAAATTCAAGTAGATGTTAAACTAATCTAAAACTGTGCTCTTACACGCAGGCGTTTTTTGACAAGATATATGGACTGAGCAATGGCAGAGGCGTGGCTCTTCCAATCACTCTCATTTTCGTCGTAAATTGTCCAATTATTAGCAATGATGTTTTCCACTGTGAGTCCATCAGAACTGGATGCATCAATAGCAGCAGCATCTGAACTCAAAAAACGAGCGAAAACTGACCCATGTGAAGATTTACAATTCTCATGAGAAATTGAAGAAAACCCATTATTTTTCCAGCCCCGAAATTCATTCCCAGAAGCGGAAATTGACTGTTCATGAAATGGGGAAGGAGAATTGTGAAACTGGGTTTCAGAGAAAGAAGAGAAGAAATAGGCTAGTAAATTGATTTTGAGGGAGGAATTGTGAAGTGATTTTCTATTGATTGATCTCTTGAGTATCAAATATGACATTTTCTTCAATTGATCGAGCGAAGTTTGTCGGGGTTTTAATTTGTAGGGGTTGAGGAAGGGTTTTGGAGAAGCCTTGGAATCGGCTTAGATTGGTAAAAGATGAAAACATAAATAAAGACCACGTTTGGCTCGCGTTTGAGTAGAAATTATTCAGTATAACCGATAAATCAAGTAATAAAAAAAAGAAATTTCTACTCCCTCATTTCATTAACTACATTATCAAGTCAAACTTTTTAATCTTTCAAGCGACTTAAGTTGATTTTTTACGTTTATTGTGTTTTAAAGCTTTTAAATTATAATATATATGGTGTTATATAATATTATCAGATGATTATTGAAATAAATTATTTAAACTATTTATTAGAAAAATTTTAAATTTTGATCAAATTAACTTATCAATTGTACCAGTAGATATAAAATTATGGAACGAAAGTAGTATAATGCAACATTTTGTAAATATATTTCTATCTATTTGCATATTGCAATACTATTTAATAATATATAACTTTATAAAAACATATGTATTTGCAGATTATGACTTTTGACTTATTAAGATTAGTCAACAACTATAATGTAGGATTATATTTTCGGCACTTTTATGATTATGCTACGAATTATAGGTGGTCCACATATCTGTTATAATGGGTTGAGAAATTTATTTAAGGCTAAAATTTGAATTAAATTACTCGATATTCGATTCAAATTTGATAAGTATGTAAAGCTTGTTTAAGCTATATTTATTAAACACATCAAAGCAAACTTTAACAATATTTTAATGTATTAGCTTTTGAAACTTGACTCGAGCTTAATTCCATAAGCTATATATATATATATATATATATATATATATATATATATATATATATATATATATATATATATATATTAACAATGTTATTAAAATTGGACCGGATCCATCGCTAATCAGAGATCTGTTCGGTTCGATTTATCCCCTAAAATCGGTGGACCAAATAACTAGTCTGAATCGGGTTGAACCGATCCAAAATCGGCGAACCGATTATGATTTTCCTTAATTTTTTTTTTCATTTTTTAATTTTTTTAGTGTTTAAATCCAACTAAAAACTCTTGTAGAAGGAGAGATTTTGAGATCTCTTGAACGAAACATAACATCCTTACTATTTGAACTACATAATTTTTGTTGATCTTTTAGTATAAAAATTTATAAATTATAGAAAACTTGTAACCAAATTTATTTATAAATTAGATAATGATAATTAACTCAAATAAATATTTTGCACATTTTCAATGAAAAATTAATACTAATTTATTTTTATGACATAATTTTTTATTAAATTTTTTTCTATAAGATATTTATTTTCAACTATATTATTTTTAGGAAAAAGAGTGTCAAATTTTGAAAATCAAGTCGATATATTATTCAAATTTGATTTTGAATATTAGACTTTATGCATAATCATATTTTAAAATTTATTAATCTTTTTAGTTTGTTGTATTTTTTATTTTACACTTTATATTTTTTAATAAACATGGGCCTGCCCCTGTCCCCACCCTAAGCCCGGTCTGGTCGTCTCCAATGGTAGCGCTCCGAAATTGATTTAATTCAATTTCTAACTCTTGCCAACTCTCACTTATAATTAAAATAAATTTGATAAATATAAAATTCATTCGGGTTTTTCCGGAATTATATTATACTCCGTTAGTAGATTAAAACGGTATTCAGTATGTCCAAATCGGAGTTTGGGTGAATGGGAAATTGATTCTCAAAGATCACCCTTTGAAATGGAAGAAAAAAAAGTAGAAGTGATTTTATCCCGCATTAAAATTAGAAGGTAAAACAATGAGGTTTATATATGATTTGACAATGTAGTAATATAACAATTTAGCTACAAAAGTCTCTTCCCTCATGCGCAGGGGAGGGGGGTGCAAATCATGGATCGAAATTAACTTCGGACCTTCAAAACTTGTGCGAGCCTGCGACCTGCGGACACGAATGTAGTACAATTTGGACAATCCCAATTTTTGCATATCTCCATTTTTTTATTAGAACTTATTAAATGCAAAAAAAAATATCTCCATATTTTTATTTTTATTAAATAATTTGATTATGTTAAATTTAATTTTATTATATATTTCCAAAACTTATTTAAAAACATTTACAAACCAATTTAATTAATAAAATAAAAAAAAGGCCCAATCAAGGGATGCCACTTGGCATCCCTTGAATTAAAGAGGGGCACGGGGCGCGTGAAAACACGCGTCCCTCTTCTTCAACCTCCAGCCACGCGGGCCTCGGGCCGCGGCTAGGGCTCGCGTGAGCTCCCTCGCCACCTCGTTCCTGCCTCCGGTGCCCACCCCGCCCCGAACCCCCAGCCGCTGGAGACAGCTTACCTCCCCACCCCCGACCCCGGCCTTAGTAGCCTAGATCTAGGGCTGACGCTGTGTAAAAGCACAAATTTAGTAAAATGATTTTTTTTTCTTGTTTTGCAGATTTTTTCATGAACAATAGTATATTTTGATTAAGTGTTAAATAAAAATCCAATTATTTTTAATTTAAAAATATTATTATTAGTTTAGGAATAAGTTCTCTCTTAAAGGGAGAGATGTTAGCAATTATTCACATAAGCATGTACGATAATGGATCGACTATAATCATGCTAATTGCTTAATCATAAATTAGGTTTAGAGATACCTGTCTTCATAGCGTGGACAATCGGTAGCGGAATTACTGATTGAATGGAAGACTGGTTTCTCTCTCTTGCCACAGTTTCGAGTTTCTAATAATGCGTTAAGTTATGAGGGAACTTAACAGCTCTGGAAGCGTGTAGAGAGAGGACTAGTTTCCTCATTAATATAGATGCAGAACCCTAATCCCCACTACTTAGGGATTCTTAATCTATGGGTCTAACCCTAATGGGTTAATCATAATGGGCCATAATTTACATTCTCCCACTTGGCCCATGAGAGAATTAACGTTAATCGTCGTTGCATAGTAAACCACAAATACGAGTCATGGCGGTCCTAAGTTATCATTGTCCAACAAACTTCCTTCCATGTACCACGATATAAATGACCCACTACACAAGACCTATACTTGGAAACCTTCATAATGTCCATTCATGTTATTGTTCACATAATAGCCATAATAGTGTACACAATCTTTAAATAACAGGAATATTACTTTCATGTTTCAGAAACATATAAATAGAGCTCAAAAGTGTCAATATTGATTCATAAATGATCCTACAATACAATAATCAATTACTACCAAGACTCATTCGATTAGCATGCTCATAAATGTCTTGTAGTAACAATTTATTCAAAGGATCAATAATTATCAGACCGGTTCTGATGATAATTTGACACTTTATGTTTCTGAATATCTTCTTCGACGACAAAGAGATTTAACTCCAAATATTATGCACATTTGGAATGTTTGTCGTTCTTAGAAAGAATTGCGGCATAACTATCTCATAAATATTTCAACGACTTGGCAATAATGTTAACAAAATCAAGTCATGAAATAATATTATGCAGCCTTAATTGTGGCCTCGAAACACGCCACAAGTATAGATTTCGTAGTAAAAAAGTTTGGTAATTTCTTTTGGACTTTTCATGATATCGTCCCTCCAGCCAAAAGGAACAAATAGCCAAAAAGTGAATTTAATACTACCAGGATATCCAAAATCGAAATCTAAATATCTGATTATCTCAATCAAAGTCAGATCTTTTATATGCAAGCATATAATCCTTATGTTTCTTGCAGATAACATAAAATCTTATTGACAACTTTCTCGGTTAAATTGTCAAGCATACCGACTATAAAGATGATGTATAATTGGTGCGTGCATGATCATACATCAAACCTTAAGTAATGAAATATTCTTCATTTCTTTCCGCTAAAAGATATTATTTGGCATTAGAATAATTTTGATTTCTCTCTTAATTTTGGGACTACACTTAAATTTGCAATTTCTGCATCCCAAACCTTTGATATAAGTTTATGAAACAACCAATCAGTCTATGTGATTTATTATAGAATATTTCAATCTCAATCACATAAGTTGTCTCTCCAATATCTTATATCATAAAATTATGAGAAATTTATTAGTCCAATATAGCAAATCAAAATTGCTATTTGCCAAAAGAATATCATCAATATATTAAATGATAAACTAACTCCCACTGACCTTTAGATATATACACAAACAGAATAGTGTTTTCTTTAAATCTTAAGGAGGCAATGACATCATTGAACATAAGATGATATCATTGTCGGGAGGTTTTTTTAAATCATTATATTGACTTTTTAGCGTACATACTATATATCCTTTTCATTAATGAGAAAAATGTAATATTTTCTCATAAACTCTCTCTTATGATTTCATTCAGAAAGACGATTTTTCACATCCATTTAATGTAGTTCTACAAGTGAATTACAAGTGTCACAATAATTTTGAGATAATCAATGTCAGTTCTTTACAGTAAAATCCTTAAAAATCAACCAAACTTACATTGTTCAATATTGCCTTTTGAGTTGACTATGATTATGAACACACCCCCAACTCATTTTGATCCTTATGGCAATGTGACCAATCAAATTCGTGATTGTAATTCAAGGATTTCAACTTATCTTTCTTGACATCAATTTATTGCTCAAAGTTTTCACTTATAATGGCATGTGAATATAACACCGGATCATAATTCACCAAAAGTAACTTCCAACTTTTGATGATAAATAAATCACTCAGCGTTGCAAAATCGCATTACGTTATGAGATTTTCTTAAGGCAACTCTTTGTGACTCACATTTTACAGGTTCATTATATGAGTGGTAATTTCAGTTTGTTGATCAGTTTTTAATTGATCAACATATATAGGAGTTACATCATGACAACTTATTCATTGTCACTCCCACTGAAATCATCATTCTCAATGAACCCTTCAATTTTCCGGTTTTCATAATTTATAAGTTATGGTTAAAATGTAAATATCAAATCCTTTGGAATTCTCAGGATAACCAATAAAGTATCCATCAACAGTTCGAGAATCCAATTATTTCAAGTGAATTAGCTTAGATTATGTCGTACAACACCAATCGTGCAGGTGTCTTGAATTAGGTATCCCACAAAACGAAAACTCGCTATGAGCCTTTCGTTTTACTAGAACCCAATTGAACAAACATGACAATTTTAAGCACATAAATCCACAATGAATTACTATCATGATTAAACCATTTCTAATAGTAGTCGATTATGTCTTTCAATCACACCAACATTCATGGCGTGCTTGTCATATTGCATGGAGCACATATGACAATTCTGTGAGATAATTGTTAAATAAATTGATGCATTTATTTAATATATCTCTTCATAATATTCTCCATGTTTATCAATTTTTCCTTTTCCTATCTAAGTGTCTCTCATTAAATATCTCAATGGTATTTGAAACTTGAGACTATTCATACATTAGATAGAAATTGTCTTAATGGAAAAATTTATAATAACAAGGAAAAATAGGATACCATTCACTATAAATGAGAAAGAGTTCAAGGAAGACAAATAGGGAGTGTGAAAATTCAAGAAGCAAAATGTTTGTCATCATGTCAAATTTCACATCACCAAAAATTGTGAATTGTAAGTGATCCATATTTATTAGGATTATATTTCAGTTTAAATAAACCAATAATAAGTAACCAAAATCAGTAAATGGTTACTTTAATAAACTGAAATGTTAATTTCCTAAAGTATGTCACAGTCCCAACACGTTCTTGTGAACATGGGTACATTCAAGCCACTATATATCCCAAAGAACGATAATTAAGTATGATCTAAACAATAACAAGGCCAAACTTTCGCCTCCTTTTGAATCATACTTTACCTTTCGGGAATTCTTTATGATAGTGCTAAATCCAACATTCATATGTTCACAACTTACATAATTAGCTTCTTGAGTCACTATGTTGATGAAACTCAAACCTTAATGTTTGATAAGTGTCTCCCACTGAATCAACATACGAGACAATTCTTTGAGAATATCCATGTTCAGGAAGTAACGATTTCATAATAACATATAAGGATATATTCATCAATAACGATACCTGATGACAATAAGTTTTACTTAGATTAATCATCTCCAATGCATGATTTCACATGCTTTTTGACTACTCAAACTTGTAAACAAATTTAGTTTGAGTTGTCAAGACGAGATATTTATCTAAATAGCGAAAACAATATCTCAAAATTATAACACTCTTCTTATCTTAAGGAAGGGTATTATTAATTCTTCGGTGTAAGGGTAAATCTCAAGAGTTTCATATCAAATCTATTGACCCTTATCCAATCTAGTAAAAGAAAATTGGAATTACTAAGGGAAACAATAAACTTGAATTCATTTGAGAGCATCTTAAATATTGCAAGAAAGAAGCTCACATTAAAATTAAATTCATAAGCGCATATCATAGTAAGATTCAGTAAAATACTATAACACACTAAACAATATTCGTTATTGGCTTGACTCATGCTGTTTACTAGAAAAATGACCGAGCCTCCTTTGGGTCGACTCTTATGTCTTTTCAATGTAAACTGATTTATTTATCTTTTAATTGATAATATAAACATTATATTTGTGCATATAAATTCACTAGCAGTACTGATCAGGCCACTTTGGTGACTAACAAATCATCATAATAGGAAATTTATGCACAATATTAAAATTATCAAAGACCAAATAAATAAATTGCACATGAAGGAAATTTACTAAATATAAAAGTCAGGCCACTTTGGTGACTAACAAACTAATATACATGAGTAAATCTCTTTTTCGTAATATGCTAATTAATATTTGGCAATAAATAAATCGTTGTACTATTTTAAATTCACTAACAGTATTGATCAGGCCACTTTGGTGACTAACAAATCATCATAATGTGAACTTAAAATAATTACACAATAAATCTGATAAAATCACCAATAAAGTAAATTTACACAATAGAATTGACCAATCATATTAATCAGACCATTATGGTGACTAAGAGACTAATATGACAACAAATTCTTTTACGTAATGTGAAATTTAAATATTGGTAAAACACGGATTCATATGCAATTTAAAATTCATTCACTATACTGATCAGGTCACTTTGGTGACTAACAAATCATCAAAATATGAATTTTAAATAATAAGTGTATAATATACCACATTATACCAATAAATATGAAATAGTACATAAGGAAATTACTAATTATATTAATAAGGCCACTTTGGTGACTAACAAATCAATATAACTTTCAAGATCCTTTTTCATAAATGTACAATTAAATATTCAGGAAGAAATTAGTGTACCATGAAAATTACTAACCATACTGATTAGGCCACTTTGGTGACTAACAAATCATCATTATGTAAATTTTAGTACACAAATTGTCACATTATACCATTTAAATAAGTTACACAATAAGGATATTAATTATATTAATCAAGTCACTTTGGTGACTAACAGATTAATATATCACTTACGAATCCTTTTACATAACGTGTAACTTAAGTTCTGGTAGTCAATAAATTAATGCGCATTCACTAACCCATACAGATCAGGCCACTTTGGTGACTAACAGATCTAATCATGTGAATTTTCACTTTTATTGCACATTTTAAATTTTGGGCTTATGAATTATGTTAAATAATTGAGTAAAATTATATTAACTTTAACCCATCAAAATCATTAATACGGAGGAAATCCGCATGACAATAAGATGCACTTTCTCTTTGCCTTAAGGAATAATAATTTCCTATCACATAAAATAGGCCTAATTCAAGAGAATAAATTGAATCTTAAACCATAACACATGATGGTACAAGCATTAAATTACCCCCAGAATCAATTCACCAATAATTCAAGCTTGAAAAACTTTCATAATAAAATTGAATCTCTCTTTGGCATAAAATAATAAATTTTCATATATATTTTAAGCCCAGTTCAAAAGATTGTAATGATTTTATAACATAAATTTTCTTTTAAATTTTTGAGACAAAATGGTTAATTTTGCAGATAAAATTAAGTAGGACTAAAACATAATAGCCCAATAAATATTCATTTCTTTACCGAATATAAAGTCAATAAAACTTAAAAGAAATGGAAATCAGCAAAATTGACTAAACCCAAAAAACAATTCAGCTCACAAAACGTGATGCCCAAATGAGAAAAATTTGAGCAAAGTGAAAGAAAAAAGGTCCTAATGAAACAGGTTAAATGTAAACTTTCTAAAATAACATTTTCTTTGATTGGAACCAGCACCTATTATGGCCCCAAAAAAAAATTGCCGGTCAACCCAATTTCCAGGTTTCGTTAAAAGACAGCAACGATGTTTAAGATTTGTTTCAAATCTTGAATAGATTTTCTCTAAAGATTAGCAGCAAAAAATTTCAAACTCAGAAGTTTTAGTTTGAGTAACAATTTTGCAGATCTAAACGAGACATTAAATTAACAGACCATGATTCACAAAATATTTTGATAAAGACGTTCGTATCAAATTACCAAAATACGGATCTAAAGATAAACATAAATTTTAGATCACATAATTCAATCGAATCATATTTAGTAGAATACGGATCTATAGATAAACATAAATTTTAGATCACATAATTCAATCGAATCAAATTTAGTAGCCCAACACGGGCTCTGATACCACTGTTAGCAATTATTCACATAAGCATGTACGATAATGGATCGACTATAATCATGCTAATTGCTTAATCATAAATTAGGTTTAGAGATACCTGTCTTCATAGCGTGGACAATCGGTAGCGGAATTACTGATTGAATGGAAGACTGGTTTCTCTCTCTTGCCACAGTTTCGAGTTTCTAATAATGCGTTAAGTTATGAGGGAACTTAACAGCTCTGGAAGCGTGTAGAGAGAGGACTAGTTTCCTCATTAATATAGATGCAGAACCCTAATCCCCACTACTTAGGGATTCTTAATCTATGGGTCTAACCCTAATGGGTTAATCATAATGGGCCATAATTTACAAGAGAGGGAATTGGATGACAGAATATAAGTGAGTTGAATGATATTAGAGAAGAGGGTAAGATTGTCATTAAAATTAATTGCACTGATAGAAATAAAACACGCTCTGAAAATATCACTAGCCATACATTATTGGCATACTTAAAAGCTGAAAGGAAAAAAATTGAATTGGACCATTACATGTTTATTGGAGCTAGTATGTAGGGTTAAATCACAAATTCCCTACGAAGTGACCAAATCACAAAAAAAGTGCAATACACTTGCTTGGTGGTTGGATGAGTTTAGCCAAGCCAGACTTGAACAAGAATTTAACTTTTTGGTTCAATCAGTACCACTGTCTATAAATTTCACAAGAAATAGGAGGTAAAGTACCAATACAAATTTTCTTCCCCATTCAGGAGTTTCTTTATATTCAATTTGTTGAAACCAACAGAAAATGACAAATTCCTTAAGAAACACCAAATTTAGCTCTATTGTTATTAGAGAGCAACAAAATTTCTAATTTCTTGAAAGCTCTTTTCTAATTCCGAATTACAATGTAACATATAACTATTACGCCATCTTCAACTTTTATTTGTCAATTGAGTCGTCTACACTTACATTGTTATCCCTCAACTACAAATCGCATACTTAAATCTTTGTTTCATTAACATATCTGTCTATTTGGTCAACGATTAAAAGTATAAACTGAGCAACTTTGTGATAATGGAGATACCAAGAATGACGTGGATTGTGAAGTGAAAGAAAGAAATTTGGAATGAGTGAAATTGGAAAAAAAAAAGAAATGCAAGATTTTAGGAGCCACAAGGAATGTTTTGAAATCCTAAAATCTATTTCCAGCATGACGGCCTCACCGCTTTACGGGAGGTAATAAATATGCATGTGGCTCTTATAAAAAAAAAAAAAGAAAAAAAAAAGAAGAATTCTTAATTAACATTTACGGGAGATGATTTGATAAGGTCAATATAGAAAAATCCTTAATTAACACCAAGGATCCGACATTTAAATGGAATGCAAGATTTGGTCACAAATGAAGAAGTTCCAGATGGGAAGTCGGAATCTGAGGAAGTAAATGATGCTATTGGCTAGGCTGGGACGACGTATTAATACCGAAAGGATGTGGGAAACTGAAAATTAGGATGGAGAATATCACGTTATGATCAGGGACGGATCCAGGATTGGAGAGTTGGGGGGGCCGAGTTTAACCATAATCGAAACTAATTGACAATGATATTTGATATATTTTATTTATTTAATAATAAAATATTACTGAAAGTTACATTGAATTCAAAATTTCTTAAGCAATTTAGTAAAAAAATTATCGAAGTTCTATACGACGTTCTCACATTTCATAAAATTCATCTAAGAATAAGTACCAAAAATCTCAAGAAATTTTTTCAATGTAAATAATCAGACAATCCACACATGGTATTGATCTTCCATTTTGTTTCTACACCTATTTTCAACAACTTCATTATTGATCGCTTAATTATTATGGTTGTAACATGAAATGTTAATATCAGACGAATCAAATAATCAATTAAATGTTACACTATATACTTCTTTGTAATTTCAATCACAACCATAGCTTTTAAATTGTGGATGCAATTTAATTAATATTAAAAAATTAGAGGTCTATAATATGAACTATTTATAAAATAATAGTACTAAATTAATTTTTTCAAAATTCTTGGGGGGGCCAGGGCCCCCCCAAAAACAAGCTGGATCCGTCCATGGTTATGATTACAAATCTAGAAGAACTGGTCTAAGCAAAAAAAATCCAATGTGATGTACGTACGTTATGAAAGAGTCAGAGGAGTTTGGGGATATAAAATAGGCAAAAGTAGTGGGACGTGATTAGGAAGCATTAGAAAAATCGGATCGGACCATCAGGTTCAACCAATTCAACTGCGAAGCGGTGATCCATTCAATCTGAAATTGCTTTCAATTTAACGAGAACCAACTCGAATTTCAATAAATATATATACGTGCATGTTGAACTACTTTTTTAATTTATATGGTGAATAAATCGTTACATCAAACACTATATCAAATCGAATTTATTATATTGATATTAAAGTAAACTAATTACAAATATTAGTACAAATAAGTGATTGGTCTAGTGGAAGAAATTAATCACTACAAAGTAGCAAACTTAAATTTGAACCCCTAATGTATCTGACACGCATCGAAAATGATTAAACCCTTAGGAAATCAAAAATAAAAAAAATTACAAATGTTAGTATTAAACTAGAGAAAATATTCACATTAGTGGCTAAGACCTTATCGGCAAGAAACATTAAAACCTATAGAATTATTAATCTCTTGTATAATTTTTTTTTTTGACTAATATACCTATGTTATTGTAATTACATTTGTTATATTAAAATTTTCATTGTAATAAACATAAATTAGAAAACGTACATAATGTAATTTACTCAAATGTATTGATTAAGTTGTCTAAGCCTTTCACATCTTTCAATCAGAATTCTCATGAACACAAGGGGTTTTTGCACTTTGCACCCCCGTAATATGAGAAATAGGCATTTTGCACCATCGAAACTTAGATTTAGCACTTTGCACCCTCAAAATATAAAAAATACAGCATTTTGCACCCTCTTTTATTTTCAGGCAAAAACTCAAGGGCAAAATAGGTAATTCAATTATAAAATTTTTGGCACTTTGCACCCCCAAAACTTGAGAAATTGGCACTTTACACCCCCGATATAAAATTAGCACTTATCACCTTCGAATTAAGAACAAATCAGCAACTTGCACCTCCAAAACACAATAAATTAACACTTTGCACCCCAAAACACATAATTAACACTTAACATCCTCAAATAAAAAAAAAAACTCGAACCCCTCATTTTTTCCGGCAAATTTGACCATCGGAGTGAAAAAGATCTAAGACAAAATAGGTAAGTTTTCGATCTGATTGAACAATCTACATTTATATACATATATACATATTAAATACCATGAATTTGGAATGATTACATCATATAGCAAATTACCAAGCCATGAATTATAGGTTGTACAAATTAAACGTGTTATGCACAACAATTGAATGAGTAAAAAATGATAAGTTCAACTTTGCCTTAGATTTTTTTCACCCAGATGGTCGACCTTGCCGGAGAAAATGAAGGGTTTGAGTTTTTTTTTAAAATTTGAGGATGTTAATTGTCCATTTATTATGTTTCATGGGTGCAAGTTGCTGATTTGTTCTTAACCCGAGGGTGATAAGCGCTACTTTTGTTTTAGGGGTGCAAAGTGCTAGTTTCTCAAGTTTTGAGGGTGCAAAGTGCAAAAGATTTATAATTGAATTACCTATTTTGCCCTTGAGTTTTTGCTTGAAAATAAAAGAGGGTGCAAAGTGCTTTATTTTTCATATTTTGAGGTTGCAAAGTGCTAAATTTAAGTTTCGAGGGTGCAAAGTGCCTATTTCCTATGTTTCGGGGGTGCAAAGTGCAAAAAACTCTGAACACAATATATAATTATATATTATAGAATCTAAATATAGAAGTATATTTTAAGCACGTGGTTTACTATAATAAATATAAATAATGGAGTAATAATTAATGCCTTTTACTATGTGAAATAAAGGGCTAAATTAAAACCAATATATTTGAAAATTTTAATTAAATATATATGTACATTGCTATGTATACATTGATAATTTATAAATAAAAAATAATGTTGACCGAATAATATATGGAGTAATTATCAATTTTAGATAAAATAAATAAATAACTAATAATTTTATTCATTTGACCTTCTCTCAAAAAAAAAAAAAAAAATTTTTTATTCATTTGACCACTATCTATATATGAACACTGTTATTCAAATTTGTATAGCAATGTTTGTACACATTGATTGACACTTGTTTGAGTTTCACCATTTATTTTGTTTTATTTAAATGAGGTGAGGGAGATCATTATTTATTAACACTCAAGGAAAAATAAAATAAAAATAATTAAATATCGATGAAATATGTTAACAGTCCTAGTATTAAAAGTGCCAAAAAGTGAGACACAATTCGAAGTCAAAATAATCTAAAATCTTCTTTTAATTTTTCCAATAAGTTATAGAAATGACTGATGAAGATGTTCTTATTCATTAATTAAAAAATAAGTACATAATTTAAAAAGAAAAACACATGAAATTAAAAATATTTCAGTCAAATTTGTCTTTATATGTCAAGAATTTGTAATTCATAAAAAAGGTTCGCAATTACATCATATCCGTTTTTACTCCTATTACCAAGTTTATAACCTGAAATTAGGGAAGAATAGAAAAAGGAAATGTCAGTAAAAAAAAATCAGCAACCACATTCTATCCTATATAATAATTTTAATATTTCTAGCCTTTGAATGTCAATAAACTAACCGGAAAGATAAAATCTAGGGGTATATATATCACTTCAATGTAAAATATGAAGAATACTAGCACTTAGAGTGAATAAAATACATTGTGCCCTTGAAGTAAGGTAAATACATATTTGACTTGTTAAGAGAAAGACATTTTTTCCTAATGAAAATAACACAAAATATTCTGAAATTAAAAAAATAACACATGAGTTTGTTTTTACATTTTAGTCATGATTGATTCATTCACTGGGGTTGGTACGGTGTGCATTTTATTAGAAAACCATCAAAAGATTTTGTAAAATATTTGCATACATTGCATATATACGTGTATCTCCATTGATTCGGAAAGCACCAATCACTCAATATTTAACTCTCTTGGAGACTTTTGTTATTATTAGTATTATTGTATTTTTTTTTTGAAAAAAATGAAGGAATCTTTTTATTGATTTTGTGTTATCAAACACCAAAATTATAAGATCTCAAAGATTTGAAACGATAATTTCGCATTTTACAAATTAATGTTCTCATCTTAATTACCAAAAGAGTGATATTAGCCAAAACTTATGCTCACAGAAAACGTTAATTTCTTCTATATAAACATGTACCCTTGAACATATTTTTTTATCAATATTCCACTTTGATTCCACTTTGAAAGGAGAATAAAAATATTATAACTAAAAGAAAGATTAATTTCAGGGTGAAAGAAGAATCAAGGATGAGTTCTTCTCCAAGTTCTCAATTTATTTTAATCCTCTTGTGTGCTTCTTCACTGTTATTAATTAAATTTGCACTGGTGAGTCTACATCTACAAAAGTATTTTTTTTTAAAAAGTAATTTTCAGTACTTATTCCAATTCCTTTCTCATATTCACTAAGTTTGATACATTATTATTTTTATTTTTATTATTATTATTATTATTATTATTATTATTATTATTATTATTATTATTATTATTATTATTATTTCTATTTGTTTTAAGTTTCGAATTTCATGATCTTCTTGTTTTAATTTTCTATATTAGAGGTTGGGCTACACTAGTCGATATAAAGCCAACTCAACTTTTTGTTTAATCGATTAGATACCAAAATACCAAAAACTTTAAAAACAGTATTCGATAAATTAATAATACTCAAAGTTCATTAGTACGTGGCTCTCTTGTAATCCGAATTATGTATATATATATATATATATATATATATATATATATATATATATATATATATATATATATATTGTTTTGTTTAATTGAATAATTATGTAGGCTGCCACCGATGGACATTCCCTATTTCCTCCATCGACAAGCCTTCAAGTCTCTTGTGTAGTTCCTCAAGAACGTAAGTGTTTATATATCATGTTAATTTTATTAAATATTAATGTTGGGATTAAAATTATAATTAAAGGATAAAATTATTATCAAAATGAAAAGGAAATTGAAGGGTACTAAGTTATTCTAAATCTTTGCATAAACCCAATGACTTAAAAGTGTAGTGATTAAATTTAATTTAATTTCTTGTTAGAATGCGGGAGCCAATGCGGACGTCGTTGCTCAACGGATACACATCGGGCCATATGTGAGAATACTTGTATTACATGTTGTAATACGTGTGGGTGTGTCCCACCTGGACCTTTCAACACAGACAGGAGCTGTTGCAGATGCTACAACGACTGGAAGTCCAGTGATGGATTTTCATTTTGTCCTTGAGCCAATCCTAACACTTTCATACTTATCAATGCCTTTTATTGTTTATATCTAAATAATTCGTAACTGAAATAATAAGACAAAATCTTTATTTATATATAAATTGATGATTCATTGTCCGATTCTTCAAAACCAAATATCATTACTACAGTTAATTTGGTATGTTTTTGTTAGTAACCGCATACTGAACTCCAGTTCTACCTAACTTGGACTCTTATTGTGAACCACCCCCAATATTTAGCATAACTTCTATTAATGAGCACGCTGTGATGTCTATCATACAAATGCTCGTACTTAAACATGTTTATTATCCATTTGCAATTAAGAAAAGTTTGCTATTGTTGTGATGTACATGTTAATGGTCTGGCACTGCACTGATGAGTTATAAACTAAGTGGAGAATCTTTCACTTTACCTTGGTGATAATGTAATGCTTGCTGCTATGAAAAAAATATATACAAAATACAGAGAAATAATATGAATTCAGGTTTATTTAATCTATAGCTACACATGATTCTTAAATTCTCACTACACGAAGCAACTCATGAATCACCAAGCAAAGACATGAAAATTCTTGCTTCTCCAAAGACATGCCTACAACAAAAATTCAATTAAGGAGGACAAATTTGAAAAAATGAAAATCCTATAGAACCTATAAGATTTATTTGCTCCGTTGTTATGGTATGAGCAAAATAATAGTATATAAAAGACTTAGAAACAACTATTGCCTTCACAAGATGAAAACACATTTGTACCAATTTTTCCCCATGTACATATATAATAAGAAACTTTCTACTTGTATTTTATACCATTTGTATGAGGACTTATATTTTGTAAACTAAGAAGAAGATGGTCGGTATAAGAGAGTTTAAAAGCTTTACTAATGCCAGTCAAGTATAGAGTTAATGATATCTTCAAGAAAGACAGTTAATTTGGAGCAGATACTGTTATAGCCAATATAGAGCACAATAAAACATAGTACCCTAAATCAAAGAGAAGGTAGATATAGCCAAATGAGAAGTGAAATTAATTTTAAAAATCTCAACAATCATTAGAATACCAATTTCAAGAATCAACGACACTTTGGATGCTTCAGAAAACTACACAATTTTGAAGTTTGTTCCGCATTACAACCACTAAATAAACAAAGATAAAACCAAAGACCATATTTTGACTAAAATTAAAGAATTTTAGACAATTATTATCATGTACAAGAAGAGTCCTTCAAGTCATTTTTTACTTATTTTTGGATTGAAGGAGAGAAGTTTTTGCTGCTGAAATGAGAGATAAAGAGGTGAGCATGAAAGTAAAGCCTAGCGGTAGAGAAGTCGCTTCAATCCATCCAAAGAAGATCACTCAATATTCATTGTTGGATGGTATCTCATTGTTTTAATTTGAATGGAAGTCCTTCTGACTCTGAGGTAATCTTGTTTACTTGTGTAAACATAATTAATAGAGTTAATTACCCATTGTTTTTCTAATTTTCTAGTTTTAGGTTGGTTATAGGTTGTGGGTGTTGAAGGTATTATGGATGCATATGCAAGGGCTTTACGTAATGTTCCTCTTTCTGGACCAACATTATTTGGTCAAGTTATAAATAAAGCTGCTGATAGCCTGATATTGCTGCTCACTCTGTTTCTAGCAATCTTGCCAAGTACTATGTCCCATTGATTATAACGGTACGTACCAAGTTGATGCAAAACCTACCGTAAATTAATGCGATCGAGTTCTGTACCCAATCTCTTCAAATCCTTGATGCTGACAATGGACGTCCCCTAAAGAGTTCTAAAGGAAGGATAGCTACTAGAGGCATTGTTCACTTTGTTCCCATGCGAGAAGTGCACAGTAAGTGTATATAAAATGATTATATTTTATACCGGTCAACTGATTATGAATGTGAATTAGATCATTTCAGCCCAGGCTAAACTTATTGGATAGTAAACTCATTATTGATCTTACTTAAAACTCGAGGGTTATTTTGTATATGCTGATCTTCCTCAATAGTCTCATTGAGAAGGTCGCTTTGGGCGTCTAATATGTGGCTGATAACTCTGTGAAAATAGAGTTATCGCGTATACTTTTTAGTTTTAAATTAGTGTTTTTCAAGAATAATTGTGAGTCGTTTGAGATTTTATTGCATATTTTACTTTTTAGAGTCGGTTCATGAATTTAATCAAGTTTTGAGAATAATCCTTGATTTTTGATACTAATTCGATATATTCTCTTGTAGGAGATAAATGGGCCAATAAAGTTTGTAATCAATCAAAAAGGAGAAATTTCAAATCTTGAAGGTACAAAAGGATGCAAATGCATGAGACCAGGGGCTGAAAGTGCAATTAGAGTCCAAGTTTTATGTTGTTGCAAGGAATGAGCGGCAGGCTGATGTGTGAGTTAATGGGCAGCGGCCCATTTGGAAATTTCAAGATTAAAAAAGAATCCTACTTCACGTAGGATTCAAAAAGAAAATCTGGAAGAGGGAAATAAAAAGGCAAACGGAGAAGAAAAAATACACACACGACATTAGAAAAAAGAAGACACGCAAGATCAAGGAGAAACAAGCGCACATCACACTTCTTGCTATTTTTCATATTCCTTTATTAGAGAAGACTATGAACTCCTCTTTTATTGTTTATTTCGTTATTTTTAGCATGAACTAATTTCTTTTAGTCTAGGGTTTTTACGGATCCATGTTATGCGAATAATGTTTTAGTTTCTTTTCTAGTTTTAATTTAGTGATTTTCGATTTTGATTATCGATATTCGTTTATCTAATTTTGTGCTAATTTACTGTCAAATTGACTGGCCACCTATTTGATTGTTTACTTTTCTTGATTGAACCTGGGAAGGGAATATTAAGAATAGAAGAGAAATTAGGTAGTGGGTTGTATGTTAGTATAGGAATATACCCAACACGCCCATATCCAAATTAGGTCATATAATTCATGCATGTTATTAATTCTACTAACTTAGGAATAAGAATAGTAAGTTAATTGCATAGGTTCTTAGGTGATTCGGAAGACACTTAAGGATAGAAGTGAACCCTAGGATAGCGAATAAGAATCACTAGTTAAAATTAGGGAGTTAATTAACATTAGGAGCATAACATTGGTGAAGTTTAACTCTAGACCCTTGTCTCATTGATTGTCTTCTAAAGCACTTTAATCATCATTTTAGATTAGTTATTTCTCTAGTTTTAGTAGTTAGTTAATAAATAAACAAACCAATAACATTTTAGCCTAGTTGAATTAGAATAAGAATTTAGGTAGGGAATTTGGTACAATTTTAGTTTCAAGTCCTCGTGGGTTCGACACTCAACTTACTCTTTATTACTTTTGCGATACGTGCACTTGCGTTTATTTGCGTGTGTAAAATCCGCAACAAGTTTTTGGCGCCGTTGCCGGGGACTTTGATAATTGATAATTTACCAAGTTTCAACTTTTATTTTTGTTTTAATTCGATTTATTTTTATAGTTCAAATTTTTCCTTGTAGGTACTCATACCTAGTTTATGCGCAGTGATAAAAAAGCTGAATTAGTAGCTTTTGATCCAGAGATCGAGAGGACTTTCAGACAACGAAGAGCGCTAAACAAGAATCAAGGAAAAGCTGATCTAATGGAGAATACACAGAATGAAAATCAGGGGAATCAACAGTTAGTAAATGCCGAAATCGAAAGACCCATTAATGAATACATAACACCAATCTTGGGTGTTCTAGATTCAAGCATTGTCAGACCAGAGATTGAAGCAGATCACTTTGAAGTGAAACCGGTAATGCTGAATCTGATCAATTCCTCTGCTATATTTTCGGGGTTGGCTATGGAAGATCCTCACGCCCATTTGAAGAGCTTTATGGAAATTTGCGATTCATTCAAATTGAATGGGGTTACAGCTGATCAACTACGAATGAAACTTTTCTCCTTTTCCTTAAGGGATCGAGCTCGAGTCTGGCTAAACTCAATGCCACCTAACTCCATCATATCTTGGACTGATTTGACTGAAAAATTCCTAAGGAAATATTTTCCACCCACCAAGAGTGCAAAAGTTCGAATGGAAATTCACTCATTCCAACAAATAGAGGGAGAGTCACTCTACGATGCATGGGAAAGGTTCAAGGGGCTAATGACACAGTGTCCACAACATGGCATTCCTGGTTGGGAACTGATACATATCTTCTACACTGGACTAGGGGGACAAATCAGAACCATTCTTGATGCAGCAGCAGGAGGGACATTTTTGGGGAAGACATATACAGATGCCTACGATGTATTAGAAAGAATGACTTACAACAATTACCAATGGGCATCGGAACGCTCATCAGTGAAACTTGCACCTGGAAAATTTGAGTTAGATACAATGACAGCAGTGCAAGCACAATTAGCCGTTTTATCCAAGAAGATTGATGGTTTAAGTATGAGTAAACCTGGAGCTAACTCGTTTCAAGCCCAACCAGTCAATATGATTCACAACTCAGAGATGTCCTGTATCATTTGTGGAGGAGAGCATCCGTATGAAAACTGCCCTTCAAATTCGGAGTCAGCATTCTATGTGGGAAACAATCGAAACAATCAAGGGTATAATCCATACTCTAACAGCTATAATCCCGGTTGGCGAAACCATCCCAACTTTTCATGGAGCAATAATCAGCACGTTGGACAGGGGTCAAACAATGCCAAAAATCAGCAAAATTCACCAGGATTTCAGGGTCAACAAAAACAACCACCAACGGACAATAAGCCATCATTAGAAGAGACGTTGGCACAGTTCATGAGCCAGACAACTGCATCTATTCGAAACCTGGAAACCCAAATGGCTCAATTAGCTCAAGAGAGGCAGCACAGACCTCCTGGCTCACTCCCAAGTGACACTGAAAACCCAAGAACCAATCATAACGAACACTGCAAAGCAATCACTCTGAGAAATGGTAGAGAACTCGAAGAGCCCAGCAGAACACGAGTTCGAGTTGAGGATCCCAAGGAAGCTCAGGACAAACCTGAAGAATCCGAGCTAAACAAAGAAAAGGAGGTGGAAAATGAAATCGAGAAGAAAGATGTACCTAATCTACCGGAAATCAAACCTCCACCACCGTTTCCTCAAAGGTTTCAACAACAAAGGAAGAATGATCAATTCAGAAAATTCCTGGATATCCTGAAACAACTTCACATCAACATTCCATTAGTTGAAGCATTCGAGCAGATGCCAAATTACGTCAAATTCATGAAGGATGTACTGTCACGAAAGAAAAGATTAGGAGAATTTGAAACTGTAGCTCTCACCGAAGAATGCAGTGCAATTTTGCAGAATAAGCTCCCGCCCAAACTCAAGGATCCTGGCAGTTTTACCATTCCATGTAACATTGGCGACAAGTACGTGGGACAAGCATTATGCGACTTAGGGGCCAGCATCAATCTTATGCCCAAATCCGTCTTTCAGAAATTGGGAATTGGGGAAGCAAGGCCAACTACGGTAACTCTTCAATTAGCAGATCGTTCCATTACATACCCCGAAGGAAAAATTGAAGACGTTCTGGTAAAAGTAGATAAGTTCATCTTCCCTGTTGATTTTATTGTGTTAGACTATGAAGCAGATTCGAATGTACCCATCATTTTGGGTAGGCCATTCTTAGCCACTGGACGAGCATTAATTGACGTACAGAAAGGTGAATTAACCATGAGGGTGCAGGACGAGAAGATTACATTCAACGTGTTCCAAGCCATGAAACATCCCGACGACGAGGAAGAATGTTCATCAGTATGCATGATCGACTCATTGGTCGCTAAGACCTTTGAAACGTCTATGTACCGAGACCCGTTGGAGGCAGCCCTAAATTTGGATCCTGAGGAGATGGATGATAAAGAAATTGTACAAAGCGTGGCATTCTTACAAGCAAATTCGCGAGTCAATAAACCAGTCAACAAGATTGAAGGATTGGAACTACCCACTTGCAAGCCTCATCGACCATCAATTGAAGAACCACCATCGCTGGACTTGAAGCCACTGCCAGCACATCTGCAATATGAGTATTTAGGGGAATCATCCACATTGCCAGTAATCATCTCTGCATATCTCTCCGAAACCCAAAAAGAGAAATTACTGAGAGTCCTTCGAAGTCATATACGAGCCATTGGGTGGACTATTGCAGACATTAAGGGGATTAGTCCTGCATTTTGCATGCACAAGATCATACTTGATGATGAGGACAAGGGATCAGTCGAACATCAAAGGAGACTGAATCCAATCATGAAAGAGGTAGTCAAAAAGGAAATCATCAAGTGGTTGGATTCAGGAATTATCTTCCCTATTTCAGACAGTAGATGGGTTAGTCCAGTTCAGTGTGTTCCCAAGAAAGGTGGTATGACAGTAGTAAAAAATCAAAACAATGAATTGATCCCTTCAAGAACTGTCACGGGATGGCGCGTTTGCATGGATTACCGAAAACTGAACAAAGCTACAAGAAAAGATCACTTCCCGCTACCATTCATAGATCAGATGTTAGACAGATTAGCGGGAAGGGCTTATTTTTGTTTTCTAGACGGATTTTCGGGATACAATCAGATTTTCATCGCACCAGCGGATCAAGAAAAGACTACTTTCACATGCCCCTATGGCACATTTGCTTTTCGACGGATGCCTTTTGGATTATGCAATGCACCAGCCACGTTTCAACGTTGCATGATGGCAATCTTCACGGACATGATAGAAAAATTTCTCGAAGTCTTCATGGATGACTTTTCTGTGTTTGGTGATTCGTATGATGAATGTCTTGATAACTTAGCCAAGGTTTTGCGCAGGTGCGAAGAAACTAACTTAGTGCTAAATTGGGAAAAGTGTCACTTTATGGTACAAGAAGGAATAGTTCTGGGACACAAAGTATCTAGCAAGGGCATTGAAGTAGACAGAGCAAAGATAGAGACGATAGAGAAACTCCCTCCGCCTACGTCAGTCAAGGGAATTCGTAGTTTCCTAGGACATGCCGGATTTTATCGACGTTTTATTAAGGATTTCTCTAAAATCTCTAAACCTTTATGTAATTTGCTTGAAAAAGATGCTAAATTTATTTTTGATGATTTGTGTATGCAGGCTTTCCAAACATTGAAGGAAAAGTTGGTGACAGCCCCAATAATAGTAGCTCCAGATTGGAATCTTCCATTTGAAGTGATGTGTGATGCGAGCGATGTCGCACTTGGAGCTGTTCTGGGACAGAAAAGGGATAAGATCTTTCACTCAATATACTACGCCAGCAAAACTCTCACTGATGCTCAAGTGAATTACACCGTGACGGAAAAAGAATTGTTGGCAGTAGTGTTTGCTTTTGACAAGTTCCGAGCGTATCTGGTAGGAACAAAGGTGATAGTATATACAGACCACTCCGCAATCCGATATTTGATTGAGAAGAAGGATGCTAAGCCAAGGCTAATTCGATGGGTGCTCTTATTGCAAGAGTTTGATCTCGAGATAAAAGATAGGAAAGGAACCGAGAATCAAGTGGCTGATCACTTGTCAAGATTGGAGGGAGGAAACAAAGAGTCAGGCTCTGTGATGATCAATGAAGTCTTTCCAGACGAACAATTGTTTGCGGTAAATCTAACAAAACTTCCATGGTATGCCGACTATGTCAACTATCTAGTAAGTGGCCTACTTCCTCCCGACATTAATTTCCAGCAAAAGAAGAGATTTCTAAATTATGTGAAGAACTTCATTTGGGATGAGCCTTACTTGTTTAAGAAATGTGGGGATCAAATGATAAGGAGGTGTATTCCCGATGAAAATTTTGAGGAAATTCTGGGTAATTGTCACAATTCACCATACGGTGGGCATTTTAAAGGAGATCGCACAGCAGCTAAAATCCTACAATCTGGTTTTTTCTGGCCCACCTTACATAGAGATGCTCATGAGTTTGTGAAGCGTTGTGATCGATGCCAACGGGTTGGAAATTTAACGAAGCGTGATGAGATGCTACTGTCGACTATGTTGGAAGTAGAGCTTTTTGATGTTTGGGGGATTGACTTCATGGGACCATTCATTCCCTCATTTGGAAATCGGTACATCTTAGTTGCAGTTGATTACGTGTCTAAGTGGGTTGAGGCAGAAGCATTCCCAACTGATGATTCGAAGGTGGTGATGCAATTCATTAAGAAGCACATTTTCACAAGATTCGGTACACCAAGAGCCATCATTAGTGATCAAGGATCCCACTTTTGCAATAAGTACTTCAACGCTCTCTTAGCAAAATATGGTGTGCGACATAAAGTAGCAACTGCATACCACCCGCAGACGAATGGGCAAGCAGAGATCTCTAATCGAGAAATCAAGAAGATCTTAGAAAAAACAGTCAGTCCCACAAGAAAAGATTGGTCCAGGAAATTAGATGATGCTCTTTGGGCATACAGAACGGCTTTTAAGACACCAATTGGAATGTCACCATATAGGTTAGTTTTCGGAAAAGCATGCCACTTACCATTAGAATTGGAGCATAAGGCTTTTTGGGCTGTTCGCAACTTGAACATGAGTTTGGAACTGTCGGAGAAGGAACGGTTGATGCAACTGAACGAACTCGATGAATTTCGATACATAGCCTATGAGAATGCCAAACTATACAAAGAGAGAACAAAGAAATGGCATGATAGGACTATTACAACTAAGTTGTTTGAACCGGGTCAATTAGTGCTCCTTTTCAATTCTCGTCTCAAACTTTTTCCTGGAAAACTAAAATCTCGATGGTCTGGACCGTTTATAGTCATAAACTCATTCCCACATGGTGCCGTAGAGATAGCCGAAGCTGAGACCGGTAGACAATTCAAAGTCAATGGACAACGTCTCAAACATTACTTGGGTGGAGAAATTGTGAAAGAAAAGACCTCGGTGGTCTTAGAATGAAATAACCTGAGTATCATGTCGAGCTAAGGACATAAAAACTAAGCGCTTCTTGGGAGGCAACCCAAGCTTTATTTTGTTTTTTTGTTTTTGCGTTTTTTTTGTTTTGTTTTGTTCTAGTCTTCGTGTGATATGTGGTTGTGTTTTTGTCGTATTTTGCAGGTATGTCGAGGTGAATCAGTACAAGCCAGGGCCTAAATTCTCGTCGAAAAAAAAAAAGAAAAATCTCCGCCCCCGCGAAAAAAATTTCCGCCCCCGCAAAATAGATTCTGGAATTAGAGTAATTTTTTTCCATATTCTCCGCCCCAGCGCAAGAAATCTCCGCCCCAGCGAAACAGCTGCTGGAAATTTAAGCTAATTCCTCCGTATTTCTCCGCCCCAGCGCAAGATATCTCCGCCCCAGCAAAGTAGACTCTGGAATTTTAAGCAAATTATTATCATCCAACCACCTATCTTCTTCACCTCAACAAATCTTTCTCCCCACGCCGCCGCGACCTTCTTCCCCGTGCGAACACAGCCGCGCGACCTGCCTCCTATCTCAGATCTGCCGCCGCCCGAAGCTGTCGCACCTACATCTCACTCCGCCGCGACCTGAAACACAACCGCAACCACCGCGTCCAACCTCACGCACGCAGACCAGCCGCGACCACTGCTCTCAGATCTGACCGCAACCACTCTCGGACCTACCCCTTTCTCTCCCTCAGATCTGCCGTCGCACGAACCCCACGCACCCAACCCACATCGAGCCACCCAGCCGCCCCCCCTGCCCCTGTTCTCTACAACAGCGAGCACAGCGAACAGCCGCCGCCGCGACCTGCCCCCTCACACAACCACGCCGTTCAGCCACCCCAAAGCTTCGCTGAAACCCTAATTCCGCCGCCCTTTGCCCAAAACAGCCACCAGACGAAACCCTAACGCCGCCACATCACCTCTATCTCAGTTGGGCATCTCTCAAAGGCCGGTAACAATTGATTCTTGCCTTTCTTGGTTCGGTTCTTGGAAATTGATTTCGATTGCTAGTTTGGGGGTTTGTTTTGCTACTCTTGAATTTTGGTGTGCTACTTGGGAATTGATTGTTTTGGTGGAGTGAACCAAATGGTACCACGAAGTCGAGCGGTCCCGAGGATGATGCGTAGGATGGACAGACATGCAGAAGACCGCCAGACACAGCCTCGTAGGGACGTATTTTTTTTACTGATCTCTATTATATTTTGTTGGTGGTTGTCTTACTGTCTGCATGTGCATTTTACCGTATTATATGTTTGGTTAGGCTGGCATTTTCAATTCGTTTGTTTATGTCACAGTGAGGACACTGTTTGTTCTAAGTTTGGGGGGGTCGCATTTACTTCATGCATGCTAGGTCGACTTTGACTAAATTTTTTGAAATTTTATGTGTTTTTGATTGTTTTGCCTGCACATTTTAAGCACGAATACATAATCGAGAATTGAGGATGACGTTTGAAAATTATAGTTAGAATAGAGCTTAAGAAATCTTTCCTTGCCTACCTGATCTCTAAATTCGAGGATTAAAGTACTAAGAGTCTAAGTGATAGTTTTGCCTAAGTTTGGGGGGAAATGATAACTTTAACAAGAACCAAATGAAGCAAATGAAAAAAAAAAAAAAAAAAAAAAAAAAAAACTATAAGTAAATTCAAATAAAACAACCTCACTTGTATGAGACCTGAAAAACCTCATCGCTTGAGACTTATACTTGCACTCCTCTAACTTGACTGCGATAAGATGAACGCTATATGGGTGCTTTGATTTAACTATTCGGCACTCCGCTATTTTGACTGCTTCTTTAGAACGAGTTATGAGTGTGAGTGGTGCTAAATATTGCTAAAGTCGTGAAAAAAAAAAAAAAAAAAAAAAAAAAAAGAAAAAAAAAAATTTTGCTAAGTGAAAGTTCGAATTTAAAGGAGTCAATAACTTCAACTGAAAGCTTTGCTGGAACTTAGTGATTGGTGTGATAACCTAAGAAGATAGAGAATTTGTTTGGCAAGTAAGGAATTCATGCAATTAGGCTCAATGATTTCGAAGCTATGGTGATCTAGGTGATTCCGACATTCTCATACTGTGTATACACACACACACGCAGGAATTACATGATAAAGTGCATAACATTTTGAAAATATTGGTATGGAGTTGACTTTGAATGCATGAGGATAAATGTTGAAGTTGGTTAGAATTGTTTTGAAATTAGTGTCATTACTCGAGGACGAGCAACAATTTAAGTTTGGGGGTGTGATAACTCTGTGAAAATAGAGTTATCGCGTATACTTTTTAGTTTTAAATTAGTGTTTTTCAAGAATAATTGTGAGTCGTTTGAGATTTTATTGCATATTTTACTTTTTAGAGTCGGTTCATGAATTTAATCAAGTTTTGAGAATAATCCTTGATTTTTGATACTAATTCGATATATTCTCTTGTAGGAGATAAATGGGCCAATAAAGTTTGTAATCAATCAAAAAGGAGAAATTTCAAATCTTGAAGGTACAAAAGGATGCAAATGCATGAGACCAGGGGCTGAAAGTGCAATTAGAGTCCAAGTTTTATGTTGTTGCAAGGAATGAGCGGCAGGCTGATGTGTGAGTTAATGGGCAGCGGCCCATTTGGAAATTTCAAGATTAAAAAAGAATCCTACTTCACGTAGGATTCAAAAAGAAAATCTGGAAGAGGGAAATAAAAAGGCAAACGGAGAAGAAAAAATACACACACGACATTAGAAAAAAGAAGACACGCAAGATCAAGGAGAAACAAGCGCACATCACACTTCTTGCTATTTTTCATATTCCTTTATTAGAGAAGACTATGAACTCCTCTTTTATTGTTTATTTCGTTATTTTTAGCATGAACTAATTTCTTTTAGTCTAGGGTTTTTACGGATCCATGTTATGCGAATAATGTTTTAGTTTCTTTTCTAGTTTTAATTTAGTGATTTTCGATTTTGATTATCGATATTCGTTTATCTAATTTTGTGCTAATTTACTGTCAAATTGACTGGCCACCTATTTGATTGTTTACTTTTCTTGATTGAACCTGGGAAGGGAATATTAAGAATAGAAGAGAAATTAGGTAGTGGGTTGTATGTTAGTATAGGAATATACCCAACACGCCCATATCCAAATTAGGTCATATAATTCATGCATGTTATTAATTCTACTAACTTAGGAATAAGAATAGTAAGTTAATTGCATAGGTTCTTAGGTGATTCGGAAGACACTTAAGGATAGAAGTGAACCCTAGGATAGCGAATAAGAATCACTAGTTAAAATTAGGGAGTTAATTAACATTAGGAGCATAACATTGGTGAAGTTTAACTCTAGACCCTTTCTCATTGATTGTCTTCTAAAGCACTTTAATCATCATTTTAGATTAGTTATTTCTTTAGTTTTAGTAATTAGTTAATAAACAAACCAACAATATTTTAGCCTAGTTGAATTAGAATAAGAATTTAGGTAGGGAATTTGGTACAATTGTAGTTTCAAGTCCTCGTGGGTTCGACACTCAACTTACTCTTTATTACTTTTGCGATACGTGCACTTGCGTTTATTTGCGTGTGTAAAATCCGCAACAGTGGCAGACTTGCTTGTATCAATGCACAACCAAATCCTAGTGATTAGGCCCATTGCCTTAGTATTTAGAATATGATGAGAGATTCACATCAATTATTGTTAAAATGTTGTGCTGGATTAAAACTAATTTTTTCATGATTCGGGATTTGACAATATTTTTTGTTTACCTTGTGCAGGCGGATAAATACCAGTGGTTCAATCTCTAGCTTCTTGAAGAATTGCCATCTCAGTTTCGAACTTATGTTCGTAGCAAAGATATCAAACCTCTTAATGTCCAGTCTTATGCTTAACAACATGCCTTGTTTTATGTTGTGTGAATTGTTAACGAGCAAAGAGTCGACAAAGGAAATTATTCCCCAGATCGAGTTTGTCCACACCCATCAAATCACAAGACACCTCAGGGCAATTGTGTTGACACATGCCAGCCTTGGATTGGAGAGTGTTATACAATCACAGATTCAGTTTATTTAGTTTGATTTACGTTGTCATTGCACAAGTGTGGTCAAGCCCTGTTTGGGTAAGAACTACTGCATCTACAAACTTTCATTACAGAAATATTGTGAGAGTGTATATCAGCAATGACTTTTAGCAGTAGTAAAAGAAAATTAGGAAAAAAATGATCAATATATGTAGACAGCATTCAAGGGAGTCTTAACTCTTAAGCAGATTTTAAAGAAAATTTGATTACTTTGGAATGCTAGAAATTGTGCTCTTATATACAGACAAGTTGAGAACCACTTTTGCTATTGTCATTATATCCTCAATAAATACATATAATGTAGATGTAGATAAGATTATTTGCGCTTTTATTACTTTTCATCAATATATGTAAGGAAAATGACTAAATTGTAAAAAGAAAAGTTCGTATAGTGATCTTTTCTATTATAGTACTCATTATTTTGAAATAAATGAAGTATAAAAAGTCTTCAAAGGAGATAAAAATATAACTTGTAACTGTATAACTCCAACCTACATTTCATAAATTAGACACTATTGATGAACTTAAGCTCCATATCGATCTTTTTGGTGAGTTCGTTGCATTTGACCAAAGTTTCAAATCGTTTGTCGTGGAAGTTAGTGACCAAGTAATCTTAATTGCCTCATGCTTCATTCCCTTTATATTATTTTACTGCAAAACTTACATCGTCAGCATTTTGTGGTATAATCTTAATAAGTTATATACTCATTCAAGCAATGAGGTAGACAAAGAACAATAACATAGATCGAATAAATAGTTGAACCATTACATTGTAAAAACTGAATTATTTACACGAAAGACGGCATAAAAGTCGTAAACAACATTCTATTTTATTCTTTTAACAGCTGATAATGCAAGAAATATAATATGGAAAAATAGACATGTTTAGACACACAACATAAAGCAACTGAAAAAGAGAAGAATGTGGTGTTCTATATACAGTCTCCAATAACCAAAAGGCCATCATCAAATACAGTTCTGCTCATGACTAGAAGAAGCTGTTGAGTGGTTTCCTTTAGTTTCTCGAGAATAAGAACAAGAACGGATTCCATCGCCTCTGATTTTGAGTATTACCATTCCTTCTACTGCTGCTCCCACTTCCACCAGAATCAGATGAAGGCAGCTCCAAGCGACAAACAGGACATGAATTACGTTCAACAAGCCAAGGAACGATGCACTCGGTATGGTAAATATGATGACATGGCATCTGTCTTGCTTGAGACCCCAACTCATACTTATCCTGACACACTGGACAATGCGGATCCGTATTTAGATGTCTTTGAGAAATTTTGATCGTCGGCATAGCATCAATAGAGGCACGTGGTGCAGGAGGTGGACCCCGCCTTACTCTCGTACTTATCTGCTGCTGACCAATTAGTTCGTGTAACCCATGCTCAACAAGGAAATCTCCAAAATCAGCCCTTCTTTGTCCTCCCATTAAAGTGCCGCTATTTAAAAGAAAATCGAATTGAGGTCCAGGACCAATACCGACATTTGGTTCTCTAATATAAAAGTCGGGGTCTGTTTCAGCCATTCTCTGCTTCATAAGAGTAGCAAATGCGTCCATTATACCGGAACTAGGATCTTGGAAAGGTGATGTATTATTACCAACAAATTCATGAAGCTCTTGTATGAAGCCTCCATCGCAGTATGAACAAACTAGATTTAGACGTCGTGGTCTAACTGGCTGGCTGCAGTGGTAGCACCAATGAGTATTTCTTCTACCACTCGACATGCCCTTTTTATCCAAATAATAAACCTATATCCCAATCTCAACCACCTGCGTAAAAAATGCTTATAGTTTCACAACACTTCTGGTTTGGGGTGAGATAAACTAATGTCTACAGTTTAAAAGCAGTTCATGAAGTTGGATCTAAACCTCAACAGAGAGCTTAATACATAAAGACCACCCCTGCCACAAAATATGTTTCACAAAGTACACCGCAACTTATTCGTGAAGTTATTGGAGAAAATGCAAGATACTCATCTGTGTTATGTTAAATCTGCAAGAAACTACGCTGTGAAATTTTTTGTTGTGCCAAACTTCATTGTACTTTCAAAAACCCTGCAAAAAACACCCAATTTGTAAAAAATAGGTTGTTTTGGATCAGCATATTTCAAGAATAATTTTAAAATATATCACACGAAGTTATAGGGACAAACTTGAAGTATTTTAAAAATGATTTATTAATATATGTCAATCCAAAATGACATTTTTTTTTTACAAATCGAGTGTTTTTTGCAGGGTTTTTGAAAGTACAATGAAGTTTGACACAATAAAATTTTCACATAGTTTTATGCAGGTTTAACATAACAACACAGTGGAGTAATTTGCATTTACCCCGAAGTTATTTCATCTTAATATGATTGAAATCATGATATTTATAGAGAATTGAAGATAACAGAGATTTTCAGCTATCTTAATCATATATATAATGCTACAATCGTTTTTTCCCCCTTCTAATTTACCGCAATTGATAAATAAATACAAATTTATTTTGATGTAGTCAAAAGTCAACCCAGCATCAGAAGCTCTCGGTTCCCAAAAAAAAAAAAAAAAAAACACGGAACTATACAATTAATTAAATCATCAGAATTAAGATTTCGCCCAATGATTCCAGAATTTTTAACAACAAAAAAAAGTGCAAAATCAGTAATTAATCTTAAAAAACTTACACAAATTAGAACTAAACAATCTGAAGTGCTGATACAGCCGAAGAAGGAAAGAGATTGGACACTTGCAGTTCAAGAAATTGCCGCGACTTTTTGGTCTCTTCTCATGTGAAGTGCATACCAGATTAGTCTTTTTTGCCTTTCTTTATCCTTATAACTGTTTTCTCAATTTTGTAATGAATATGTAGGTAAAATATACTTTGGCCCTTTAAACTAAAGGTTTTTGACACTTTACCCCTTAAACTCTGATATCATTTACTTTACCCTTTCCAATTAACTCTTCATCAAAATTTCTGCTTACAAATATTAGTAATTAATTTTCATTGTAATTTGATTGTAATTCAATGAGTTTTTGATTTAGTAATATTGATGTAATGATCAAATTTTTAAATATAAAAATAAATTTTGCTTACAAATGCTAATGCAAAGTTGTAGCATTGAAACGACAATGTTTACTCAAGCCATTCAATTGTGTAAAGATAAGATCGTCCTATATAAATTATCTCAGTTTATATGGTATCGATTTAATTCTAGTTACCCTGTGGTATTTCAAGCCCCTATTTACGGGTTCTAGTATGAATTATAACTTTTTAAACATATAATTTTGTTATATTAAATCGTATTTGTATTAAAATAGATTCTAATTTAAAAAAATTGTAATCTCTTATATATATATATATACAAATTAATTGAAGTTTAAAATATATTAAATCTAATAAATAAGCTTTAATACATACGATTCGAACTCGAGTATAACTTAAATATATATATATATATATATATATATATATATTATCTAAATTAATTTGTATATTTTATCTAAATTATTAAACAAATTTAAAATATCAAAATTAAAATTAATAACGTTAAAGATTAAATTTAAAATATAAATTGATTAAATCATACATAAATTTAAAGGTCAACTTTTCCATTTTAAGTTAGATTTTAAAAAAAAAATTCAATTTTTAATATTAATAATTACATTTAATTTTTCAAGAAAAATGAGACAAACTGGCGCCACCTGCTTGGCTGCACGGGCACGTAAGTCGGCCAGAGGGAAGGGACATTAGGTCCTAATTGTTGTATTTGACATTAAGTCTACCTTAAAATTGTAATATTTGGACAAATATTTTTTACGTGCTACTTCGAATAGAAGTTAACAAACTAATCAATTACAAATAATTACTTAAAAGAAAAAGGAAGAAATAAACACCCCAAATTCTCTAGATTTGCTAGAATGGAATGGTTAGATAGATTTATGTCACATGGACTTGCCTTTTCTTTTCTCCACGTAAGGCACGACAACAGCTTTTATTAAGAAATAATTTTAATATTTTTAAAGCTTTACAATTTCTTAAAAAAAAAGAAAAATTCAAGACAGTTATTTATCAATTGCAATCGCGTTCTCCAGTGATGCCCTCAACCTAAGTCAATGATCCAATTTATCAATTTCATTTAATTTTAGTCCTATTTTTTCCACTATCACTTAATAATAATAAATTGTATTTAAGTTTCTTACAATGTTATTAAATTTACAAATAATTAATGTTAAATTTCATAAATCAAAGTTATGTTCTTTTAATGTTAATTTTTTAAAATTAATTTCTCTTTAAGTTTCCTAATTTAAAAAAAAAGAAAAAATTTTATTAACTAAGAATAAATAAAAACAAAAAACAAAAAATCATTGCCTTCAAGATTCAAGGGATGCATCACCCCTTTGAGCAATGGGTAGTTCGATTCAAGGGGACCTCTCCTTGAATCAATGGAGAAGGACATCTCCATCCCTTCAAGGTTCAAGGGGGAAGCGCTTCCCCCTTGATCATTGGAGATGGCCTCAGAGGCGGACGGACATAGGGACAGAGGAGAGATGTGCGGGTGATTGATGTGGGGGATAGTGGATTGTTGGGATGTATGATGAATTCGAGTTTTTTTAATTGAGGAGTACATTAGTAATTTTAGTTTTTAAACATATTAAAAAGTTTTTTTTTTCACTTTGCACCCTCAAAATATGGGAAATGCCTATTGCACTCCCGAAACTTAGATTTAGCACTTTGCACCCTCGATATATGAAATATACAGCACTTTGCACCCTCGTTTATTTTCAAACAAAAATTCAAGGGCAAAATAGGTAATTCAATAGTATTGGCTTTGCACCCTCAAAACTTGAAATTTCACACTTTGTACTCCAAAATAAAATTAACACTTAACACCCTCTAATTAAGGACAGATCAGCAACATCCACCCCTGAAACATAATAAATGGGCACTTTGCACCCCAAACACACAAAATTAACACTTAACACCCTCAAATTTAAGAAACCCTAACCACTTGTATTTTTTCGTCAAAGTTGACTTCAGAGTGAAAAAAATTTAAGGCAAAATAGGTAATTCATTTTTTTACTTAAATTTTGCAAAATACAATTACAAATACTCGAATACTCATTTCTTCTCCATCTTTCTTTTCAACAATATAACCATAAATAACTAAATAAAATACAAGTAAACTTCTCGAAGACCCATTGTTTACTTCAACATAAATAATTACCTATTTCGCCTTAAAATAATCACCTTAGTGGTCAACTTTGATGAAACAATGAGGGGTTTGATTTTTTTTTTTTAATTTGAGGGTGTTAAGTGTTAATTTTATATTTTGAGGTGCAAAGTATCCATTTATTGTGTTTCGGGCGTGCAAGTTGTTAATTTGTTCTTAGTTAGGGAGTGTTAAATGCTAATTTTATTTTTTTTGGGGGGGGGGGGGGGGCAAAGTACCAAATATTTACAATAGAATTACCTATTTTGCCCTTAAGTTTTTGCTTGAAAATAAAAGAGGGTGCAAAGTGCTACATTTTTTATATTTCGAGGGTGCAAAGTGCTAAATCTAAGTTTCAGGGGTACAAAGTGCCTCTTTCCCATGTTTCGGAGGTGCAAAGTGCAAAAAAACCCAAATATTAAAAGGCTAAAAATATAAAAACTATAACAATTTACAGTACTAGTTGCTATTCAAAAAATTAAACGATTATGATCAAAATGACTTTGATTCACTATATTAAAGCGGGATTTAAGAGGTGTTTGGAAACCCAAAACCCAAAAGCAATTGCTTAAAGTAAAAGTATATAATAAGTACTTTAATTAAAAAGCAGTGTGTATTTGTAAATATGTAAAAAAAAAAAAAACAGTTTTAATTATTGTAAAAATGCAACCTTGAAGAAGCAATTGAAAAAGTACCTTCTTAGCTGCTTATACCCAACCCGCTTTTACATGCTTTAGTTGAAGAAGCAATAACAAAAATACCTACTTATAAACACTATAAAGTGTTGTAAGCAGAAAAAAGCAAAAAAGTACTTAATGTATACAAAGCACAAGAGGTGGGGCTCTCAAATTTTTGATATGAAGTAAAATATGTGGATTTTTTGCACTTTGCACCCTCGAAATATAAAAAAATGCAGCACTTTGCACCCTCATTTATTTTCAAGCAAAAATTCAAGGGCAAAGTAGGTAATAGTATTGGCACCCTCAAAACTTGAGAATTTCGCACTTGGTACACCCAAAATAAAATTAGCACTTTTTAAGAACAAATCAACAACTTCCACCCCCGAAACACAAAATTAATACTTAACACCCTCAAATTTAAAAAACCCAAACCCCTCTTTTTTTCGTCAAAGTTGACTATCGGAGTGAAAAAAATCTAAGGCAAAATAGGTAATTCATTTTTTTACTTAAATTTTGCAAAATAAAATTATAAATACTCGAATACTCATTTATCTCTCCATCTTTCTTTTCAACAATATAATCATATAAACTAAATAAAGTATGAGTAAACTTCTCGAAGACACATTGTCTACTTCAACATATCAAAGACCCATAAATAATAACCTATTTTGCCTTAAAAAAAGTTTCACCTTAATGGTCAACTTTGCCTGAGAAAATGAGAGGTTTGAGTTTTTTTTTTTTTTTTTTTTTTTTTTCTAATTTGAGGGTGTTAAGTGTTAATTTTGTATTTTGGGGTCCAAAGTGTCCATTTAGTGTGTTTCGGGGGGTGCAAGTTGTTAATTTGTTCTTAATTAGGGAGTGTTAAGTGCTAATTTTATTTTGGGGGACAAAGTGCCAAAGATTTAAAACAGAATTGCCTATTTTGCCCTTGAATTTTTCTTGAAAATAAAAGAGGGTGCAAAGTGCTATATTTTTTATATTTCGAGGGTGCAAAATGCTAATCATATATATTATTGAATACATGTATAATAATAAGTGACTTTTATACTCACAAATTCGTGGAACCATTTTATGTAGTGGTCTTCAATTGATTGTTCGACATCCGCATCTGGATAATTTATTTTTATTTCATTTATTTAAATTTCCAACGGGTTAATACCGTCAGAAAATAATGAATTTATTTTTTCTTTAATTTATTTAAATTTTCGATGGGTTAAACCCATCGAAAAATAATTAATCTCTTTTCTATTCTATTTTCGCATGGTCTAGGCGCCTCAGTCAAGCCCAGACGAGACCTAGGCGCCCGGGTCAGGATCAGGTGCGCCCAGGAACGACTCAGTCAATGCTAAGTCGAGGTTCAGTTTTTTGCTTCGACCCGATTTCTAGTAACTGAATCAGCAACAAAAAAGTTGTCACTGGGTTCCAACTGATTTCCTTCAAATTAGTGACAAAAATAAACAAACTGAAACATTTTAATGTTAAATTTGTCAGAAAGATTCCAACCGATTGGCGACAAAATACCTACATATTCTATCCAAAAAAATAATTTTGATGCAATATTCCGTCACAACGTTTCCAACGGATTAGCGACAGAATACCAAAAAAGTTATTCCGTCACTTAGTAATTTTCCTATGCATTTCTGTTGGATGAAGATGAAGATGAAAGAAGACAAATAATTAAGGGAAGGTTTTGATGATTTCCAAAACATCATAATCAGCTAAGTATGGAAAGCTTAGTTCCCTTAGAAGAATTTTGAACAAGTAAAAGAAGACATCAGAAGAGTTCAAAGTTCAAAGCTCAGAAGACTAGTGATCTCTTGCTGAATCAGCGAACAGAAGGGTAGATCATCAGCCGAGTCAAATCAGATGAGTTCAGTATTTGATCAGCAGAGTATCTATCAGAAGAGTCGTTTTGATCAGCAGAGTGGAAGAGGTCAAGAGATTAGTCCAACGGTAATAAATGCACCTAAGTGTAATAAATGCTGGAAGAGAAGGATAGTAATGGCAAATAATTGAAGATATCCTCGGATCAGCAGAGTGCATTAAATGCAGCATTAAATGCGATGGACAGAAAGGTACTGTACACAGTACGAACTGCTGCAGGGAGCCGTTTCAAAAGAGCTGAAGGATGGATTTGAATTATGATTTGCCTTCAACGGTCATATTTTCATTTCCATGTATAAATAGAGCTGAATTCAATCGAGCAAAATAACACAACAACAAATCAGAGATCGAAATTTTGAAGCAGAATTTCTCTAAGTCTCAAAGCTCGAACAGCTCACTCGTCTGGTGGAAGTCATCTGTTGACAGAAACCCAGTTGAAGAAATTAGAAAAACATTATCTGAGTGATTTTGTAAGAAGCAGAGTGTTGTGCGAAGTGAGAATCCATCTTTGTGAGTGATTCTACTTTAGAGGATAGGTTTTCTTCGTGAATTCCTGTTGTGAGCTTACAGCCTTCTCATTAGTTGTTTAGGTGTAAGTGGAGGCATATTGTAATCTAAGTGATTATAGTATAACCCAGAATCTGTGTGATCTGGAAGAGTGGACTAAAGGATTTTTATCCATATAACCACTATAAAAATTCTTTGTGTTATCTTGCATTTAAAGTTTTCTTGCATATTTCAAAAGTTTGCATTTTAAACACTTTGAATCAATTAAAAGATTTTATAAGGAGTTTCAAACTGGGGATAAAATCTTTTTAGAACTTAGTTTACTTGTGAAAAACACTTTGAAACAATCCGCTGCAAGTATACTCTTGAAAAACTGTTTTGCTGAAAAACAGCTAAGTTATCATAAGAAGAGTGGTCAGTCGTCTGTTCAAGATTTGTTCAAGATCAGACTAGTCTGCTTACTGTTCTTCATCAGCTTAGTCTGCTGACAGAAGACTGAAAAGTTTTTAAGTTCAAAAATTTTCAGAGGTCTATTCACCCCCCCCCTCTAGACCTCATCTGACCACTTGGGACCAACAAGTGGTATCAGAGCAGGTGGTTCATTTGAATCAACTGCCTGATCAACGAGCTTGATCCGAGTGTTTTTCAAAGGTTTTCAAAACTTTTCAAAAGAGCATCTTTTTGAAAACATAAAACTTTTTGAAAAATGGATTGTATCAGCCATGTTCCCCACATTGCTGGTATGTCCTTTGAGGACTGGAAAATCAGAATGGAGATTTTCCTTGCTGCTTATAATGACAACATGTTGTATCTAACAGCAAGCAGACCTGACATAATGTACTCAGTTGGAGTCTGTGCAAGATTTCAATCAAACCCCAAAGAATCTCATCTCTTAGCTGCCAAGAGGATATTGAAGTATGTTAAAGGCACTCAAGAATTGGGATTATGGTATCCTAGAGAATCTGGATTTGAGCTTATTGGATATTCAGATTCAGACCTTGCTGGCTGCAAGATTGACAGAAAAAGCACAACAGGTGCTTGTCAGTTCTTAGGCAGTCGTCTGATCTCATGGATGAGTAAGAAGCAAACCTCAGTTTCTATATCTACTGCTGAAGCTGAATATATAGCTGCTGGAGCTTGTTGTGCACAGATACTTTGGTTGAAACATCAACTAGAAGACTACAACATCAAGATCAGTGGAATACCAATCTACTGTGATAATACAAGTGCAATATCACTCACTCAGAACACTACAAGTCATTCAAGGACTAAACATATTGAGATCAAACATCATTTCATTAGAGATCATGTGGAAAAAGGCAATGTTATTATTGAGTATGTTCATACTGATAATCAGATTGCTGATATCTTCACCAAACCTCTAAGTGAAGCAAGGTTCTCAACTCTAAGAGCTGAGTTAGGACTACTCAATTTGGATGCATAAGCTGAGGGGGAACTCATCAGAAGACTGGAGTTCAACAGCTTAGTCATCAGTTATTTCATTCAAGAATTAACTCTCAACAGACTAGTTAACTTATGAATTCTTAAAGACAGGGGGAACGTGTAAGACTAGCGGCACTTCTGCTCTAAAGATGAAATTAGTTAATGACAGTTAGTTGAAGTTATGTTATCATGAAGATCTGTTCTTAACTCTTGAAGATTGAAGATTATTTTATCTTGCTGGATTGACAAACAGCAGAGGAAGATTACTAGCTATTGGCATTCTCTAGTAATAACAGATAACAGATCACTCGTCTGTCAGATAAGTTAAAACTCTACTCATCTGATATCTTATATAAGCATGGTCATAAAACGCATTCTAAAAACACGCTTTTATAAGTAAACAGATTAGTGTCGATAGAGTTTCCCGCCCATCTGACATTAAAATAATAAAATTGAAATCCGTAAATCTCATCCTCACGATTAAAAACTGTCAGATTAGATCAACGGTTCTGATAAATCACGAAAACCGAATCAAAAGAAAACCTATAAAATCCGATCTGAACAGCATAGTCATCTTACGCACTCAAAATTCTCAAACTCTCTAACTCTCAAACCCTACTGCTTCGAAAGTTCACTGTTTTTTGCAGAATCTACTCTCAAATCTCTGAAATGGACAAGATTGTTGAGGGAAGATACTTCAACTACAGCAAATTTCACTTCTCTGGCACCGATTTGATGCGTTCTTTACTGGTGAAGATCAAAGAAGCATCATTGGTTCCTGTTCTAGAGGCTCACGAAGAAAGAGTCTACTTAGAGGATGTCTACCACTTCTACTTAACCAGAAAATTCAACAATGATGACACTGTTATGACTGCGGTCATTGGTGGTAAGAAAATAGCTGTATCTGCTGCTGTATTAAGTGAAATTTATAAGCTTACAAATAAGGGAGGAGACGTGTCAGACTTAGGGTCTGAAAAGGAGGAAGAATTCTGGGCAATATGTGCTAAGGAGGGAGAGAAGATGACTGGGACTTTGATGAAGACCCAGCTGAAGGATGAATACCAGAGATTTGCTGATATCATAGCAAAGGTTCTGGATTGTGCTACGGGTTCTTTGGATGGATTGCCAAGAAGAAGATACTACGCAATGGTGTGTATCTACTATGGGATGAAGGTAAACTGGGCTGCTCATGTGTATGAACTGTTAAGTGACAAGAGGCATTCTCATGCCATATTATTAAGCAATCTGTTTGCATCCCTACAATGCCCTATGGGTGGAGGAAAGCAAACCCATGGAAGCAAAGAGTTCAAACTCTATGAACCTGTGAGGCAATTGGTTGAAAAACCAAAGAGAAAAGCCCCCAAACAACCTAAGAAGACCCCTTCTAAGAAGAGCAAGAAGGAAGGTCAGACTAGTCAGTCTGCTGAGCTAACAGCACAGTCTGCTGCTGTAGCTGGTTCATCACAACCTGAAGTTGAAGTCCCTGAAAAGGTGATAGATGACTTCACAGCTGAGGTTGAGAACATGGAAACAGGGTCATCCTCTGAAAAGACTGAATCAGACGAAGAAGTCCCTCTTCAAAGACTGAAGAGATTAAGGACTAGGGATGAGGCAAGGGGACCACCAACCAACAAGAAACCCCATGCCAAGAAAATTCCAAAGTCAAAGGCCAAGAGAAAGGTCCACTTCTCTGAAGAGCCTGTTGAAACTGTGAGAGAAACAACTGAAGCAGAAAGGCCATTAAATGATGAAGTACCAGTTGTTGAACCTGCTAAGGCTGCTGAGCCTGAAAGTGCTCCCACAGTTAATGTAACAACAAAAGACTCTACTGATGCACTATCTGCTGACACAGAAAAGGAACAGCAGACTAGTACACCACAAGAGGGAGAAATTCTGTTGCTGCATCCTACTCCAGTTGCTGCAACTCCTCTTCAAACAGTTGAAAGTCCTGAAAACAAAGGAAGAAGGCCTGGCAAAGCTTCTACATACTTAACTGCTGCAGAAAAGCAAAGACTTGATGCTGCTGAAAAGCAGAGGATTGCTGCAGAGAAAGCAGAAGAGGATAGGCTGAAAAGCCTAGAATTGAAAAGGCTGGAAGAAGAAGCCAGCAAAATGACTCAAGAGCAGAGAGATGCTATTGAGGCAGCAGAGTTGGCTGCTGTTATTGAAGCAAGCATGAAGGATGCTCATGGTTCGAAGCATTCTGGTGGGATAACTATTGGTGAGCCAAGGGATCCAAATAAACCAATCCCAGCTATGCCTGCACCAAAGATCAAGCCAAAGAGGAGAGAGGAGATTAGATTGTCTTTGGAGATAGTCAGGGAAGATCCTGAAATCTTTGAAGAATTTCTAAAGAGGCTTGATGCTGAAAATGAAAGGGTCAATCGTCTGACACTCTTCAATTCTGAAAAGATAAAATACAATAGATGGAGGGAGTTCAGATTGACAAAAAGTCCTGCTGAGATGGCTAAATGGAAAGAATTCAAGGCTACAGAAGACTGGGTACTTAAGTGGCTTGAGACAAATTCACTCATTCAAGCACTTGATTCAGAATTCTTTCTGGATAGATTACGGATGAGGATATGTCACACAGTCAAGGAAGAAGCCAAGAAGATCTTTGCATCCATTTCTGAGGATTTTGATGACTCAGTAGATCTCAAAGAAAGATCTATCAAGTTGGCTATTGCTCAAGCAATGGAGCTCTGGGCAAAGAAAGCAAGGAAGTTAAGGGGACAACCAAGCTCACTGGTCCCACTTCCAAACATCAAACACATTGTCTATGGACCAAACCTCAAACCATATGAAGACCTGCCAGAGGAACCAACATCCACTTTTATTCCTCTTGACAACTTTACTTGGATTTGTAACAGGTCTGCTGTGGACAATGAAGGATTGATGAGGACAGTTGAAACTGTCAAGACAATTATATCACCTGCTGATAAGGAAGGAGCAGAGTCCTCTGATCAACCAAAGCAAATTGAGGGTACATCAGACCCATCTGATCAAGACAAAGTGCAGGATGATAAGTCTGATGCTGCTGATGAATCAAAGAAGGAAGAAGAAACTCCAGCAGATCAGTTAAAGGAAAAAGAAGTTGCTGTTGAAGGAGATGATCAAGCTAAGGAGAAGGAAAGCACTCCAAGCCATGCTGATGAACCAGCAGATCAATCTCTTGCTTTGACAACACAACCATCAGAGCAACTCATGGAAGATACTCCTGCTGCTACTTCAGATATGCCTTCAACTTCTCATGGTGCTCAGACAAATTTGTTGGACTCCATCCAGCAAATGATTGATAGAAATAGTGTCCTGCAAGCCAGCTGTATGGCTAGCATTAATTGTAATTAATGAGGAACTATTCAATTTAGATTAATAAATGCACTTTATTTAAATGGTCAACTTTATCTTATGTAATAATTATCTACGCATAAGGATAAAAGTCCTTAGATCACAGGGCTATGGGACAACCCGTGGACTGATCTCCAAGGCCGTGATCTAGAACATATTCAAGAGTCGTAGAATCCAATCGAGATAGGACATCGTTGGATTCGGTTAGACTCTCACTATTGTGTATACTCCGATGAACTGGAGGACGCTGGGGTCCACGAGCGTGACTGGGATAGTCGATACACATAAGTGGGTGGCTTGCTGGGATGGCAAGCGCACTGAATACCCCAATTAGGAAATAACTCACCATGGAAGCGGTAGTCGCATATCGGGGTTGAAGTTATTCCAGTTTACAATAGTATACGAGGAACGATCCCTAACAACTTGAGATGATAGGGTTTATCTGGTGCGAGAACGTCTATACTTTGATATGAGTTCCGACTGACTGGGGATCGCCAGAAAGTCTCTGTGGACTCATGTTGGGTATAGAGGAACTCGTATGCAGATTCATATCATCAACAAAGGATCCGTTGACCCGACTTGATAGGTTGGGAAATTCTCCTATGGATTTCTGTGAGAAATTAATTCTGGTAAAATCCTTGGCCGAGGTATCTGACGACTTTATGTAAGTAGCTCATAAAGATTAAGTCAAAGAGAATTTATTTCGAGACCAGAGTACATAAGGTCAAGACAAAAGAAAAGGGAATCCGATAAAAGACCATACCCTTAAGTCTCGACTGGGAGATTGATCGATGGAGAGATTTTGTCGTATATGGAAATTGTAAATGGTAAAAGGTTCACTGAATTAATTCACCAGTGATTGGGCTCCATGGGCTTGTGACTGGACATCGACCGTGGAGTGTGGGAGAATTCCCAAATTAGCAGGGGTGCTAATTTTGGAATGATTAATCGACAGAGTGTTCGATTAGTTTAGAGTATTAATTGCTCGAGTAATTAAATAATATTTAATTACAACCCACGGCCAATTATGTGGTGAACCTACGGGGGCATACACAATACACAAGTAGCGAAAGCGAGGAAATAGGAACGAACCAGTCGACTGGGTCGACTGGGTCAAAATCGACTGGGTCGATTAAATGGGTGGGTCGACTGGGTCGACCCATATGGAACGAAAATGGATCCAATTGGAATTGGATCAAGATTATAAATTAAATTGGAATTTAATTTATGAGTGAAATTAATTAATTAGGATTTAATTAATTAATGGAATAATTAATTAATTAGACTTGGAGTTTAATTAATTAATTGGGAGATGATTTAATTAATTGGGCTATTTAATTGGGAGATTAAATAAAGCCCTGAATAATTAATTAATATGGGCCATGAATTAATTAGAAGACTTAGTCTTCTAATTAAAGAGGGCCATGGCCCATGTAGGAGAGAGAAGACCTAGTCCTAATAGGACTAGGACAGAAAGAAAACTATAAATAGCTTTCTTCTAGTTATTTTTCACACAACTCCTTAAGCAAAAATTGAGCAAAGCAAAATTCTCTCTCCCTCTCCCTACCAGATCGGCCGAACTGTTCTTCCCTGTGGAAGAATTTTTTCGTCTTCGTTTTGTTCCCAAATCGTTCCTAAAACCTAGATATTAATATAGCCTATGTTCTAGTCGATTAGGTATATTAATTTTCGTGATATTGTGGTGTATCAACTCGTAGAGGCGCAACACGTGGGGCGCTACCAAAAGGTGTGGGTCGATCAACCGGGGTCAGAATTCAGAGCTCATATTGCTAGCCTAGGATTTGCAAGGAGACAGGTATAAACGAGAAAACTTATACTGTCATTAATTTATGTTCATATATATACAACTAGAGAATATCCTGGCAAGATTCTTTAAGAGGCCCTAGAAAAATTTTATATTCCGCTGTGCCCAGGGCTGTTTTTCTTACCGAATCCCAACAGTGGTATCAGAGCCAACTCTAGGCTTTGTATATATATAAATTTGCAAATTCTGTGTTTATTAAATCATATGTTTGATTTATGTGGCTAGTTCTTTAACTATGCATGTTTTAGGACGTATGTTTTATTAACTTGGAGTTAATGTTTAATTTAGGATTCGAAAAATTTTATCATGTTAGTTTTAATTTTTGGATTGGGATTTAATTGACTGGGTATGTTTAATTAAATCATTAAGTAATCGAAGAAACAAAAAAAAAAAATTTTTTATTAGATCCGACTCGCGGTGGCACGCGGCGGTGCGCGGCAGCGCACCGCGGCTGGGCGGCCACCGCAAGCCGCTGCCAACGGCAGCGTGCTGGCAGCATGCTGGCCGCACACGCTGCGCGCAGCAGCAGCCTTCGGGCTGCTGTTTACGCGCTGCTGTGCGCGGCTGCTCGCTGCCGCACGCAGCCGCGTGCAGCGGCTGCTGCCGCAGGCAGCTCACGCGCCGCCTTGGTGGTCGCGCGTGGGCTGTCCTACGTGGCAGTCCGTGATTGGCCTCGTCTGGTTGATTTTTGGTTGGACTCTAATTCTGCCTATTTTGAAAGTCCTGAAAATCTTGGTGAATCTTGGATTGATCTTAGAGATCTAATTAACAAGGAAACTTAGAGTTTCATTTGTGATAAGACATTTAATTAGAATTAATGTCTTCTAGTTAATTACCAAGATTAAAGATCTTAGAGATCTTATTAAACAAGGAAACTTAGAGTTTCAATTGTAAGAGGAGATTTAATTAAAATTAAACTCTTCTAGTAAGTTACCAAGATTAAAGATCTTAGAGATCTTATTAAATTAGGAAACTTGGAGTTTTGGATAAGGTACAAATCTTGGTGGATTTGGACACTACCTTAGTTAACTAATCTAGTCAAAATAGGATTATCTTGAGAATCTTGGAGATTTGTAAAATTGGGAAACTTATAGTTTTGGATAAGATAGTAATCTTGGAAGATTTGTAACTATCTTAATTAACCAACTTTAATCAAGATAAGAATTGTAGATTACTTAGAGCTCAAGTAAGAGCTAAATTAATCTTAGAGATTAATTGTTAATTCAAAATTAATTAACTTGGATGAATTTTTGCGAATTAAAATTAATGGAGCTGGTAAATTTACATTTATGCCCTTATGTGAATTTATGCATGTTCTTGAGTGAATGTGTGGATTGGTCGATTTTGCCCTTAAGCCCTGTGTAGTTTTGGTTTATTTATTTTATGGGTTGTAATTAAATGGGCCTGATTGGTGCCCTTGCTTGCGCAAAACAAATGTAATAGAATAGGACCATTTATTTTTATAAGCTAGGCTTAGATTAGGCTTGGAGCCGAGAAGACCTCATGAAGACTTGGAGATCCACATGGAGGCCCATTTACCTTGGAGGACATGGAGGCCCAATTCATTACATGGAGGTCCAATCAAGCTGGATATTACAAGAAGGCCCATGATGTATGGGTTAGAAAATTGTAATAGTTAGGACATTTAATTTCCACCCTAGACTGACCAATTGATCCATCACATGGCTCGTGATGGATCGCATAGGATGGGCAATCGATCAATCATATCATGCTAGGTGATGAATGTTTACTTTTTCGTAATTATTCTTTGATGTATGAGATGCATGCTTAGGATAGAAAAACGTAAACAAGATAAAGCATAATCTGATGAGACCTCGCACAAGAAAACTTAAAACCTCCAATTGAACTTAAAATTCAATTAGAATATTAAATCGAATAACGGGCGCATATGAATGGTGTCTATGGTCCGAGCCTATCCAATTACTAGGTCTTAGGCATATTGTACGAATATATCTCGATGTCTCACGAGTCGTGGGTCGAGCTATAGGAAGATGATATGTCTATTGCCTCGATGCACAATTTAGTGCCAAGGGAGGGGATAGCAAGGTTCTAGGCGCTGTCTCACGAGTCGTGGGGCGTCTAGGATTGAACTATTTCTCTTCACGAGTATTGGACATGATTTAACGCGAGTAAGTATGGATGTCTCACGAGTCGTGGGTCCATAACGAAAACCGAGGCTAAATGAACTCAAGGGTTAGCTGGGATGGTTAACCGGCGACGTGATCGCCCACCAAGTGGATCGATTGGTATGGCCAACGAGTCGTGGGTACTGAGCGATTGCATTTGGGCCTTGAGCCCATTAGAAAATTTTTATTTCCCGAACCTTATGTGGGGGCATAAGTATTCGACAAAAATAGTGGGAGTAATTTACAAATGAAAACCATGTTTGTAAATTATGCTTTGATATTAATCTGCCGCGTATTTATCGTCATGTTTATGATAGTTTTTCATAAGTTATGTATCCATGAATATTTACCATCATACTTGAATCAAATAAATTGACTGAACCCAAATGAATTTTGAATGACTTCAAAACTTGAGAAATTATTCTCGAGTCCAAGCAAGGACTAATCTCCTTACAAAGATTTCATTGTGTTTCCTTTCGAAATTACACTTCGATTGGAATGGTGATAGGTTTCACCAAGCTGCCTTTTTCGAAGTTACTCTTCAAATAAGAAAGGTGATAAGTTTCACTAAAGGGTTGAGGATGGTTCTCAAGCCCAAGTTTTCTTGAAGGCATAAATGAAGTCTCCCATAAATGGGAAGTAACATCTTGTTAAAAGGCCTCAAAAGGCTCGAGAGATGGAAGAAGAGGAATGAATCCTCTCTGAAGGGAAATAACCTTGGAGGTTTTTCTGTAAGGATGATAAGTTGAAAAGTCAATCAAAATGGTTCTTCCATGGATTGAGATCAAGGGAAAGAGGGAATTGAACCTATTCATCCCATAAGGGATGATTGAATTTTATTGAACTTAACCTTATGGTTAAAGTAATGCATAAAGGTGTTGGATGCCTGATGAAGCACTCATTGATGCATTGAATGCATCTAAAGCCATGAATTATTTAGATCATTAGAACTTGCTTATGCCATCCCTTGTCTTAAGGGATGTGATAGTTCCATAATGGTTGGAACTTATTGCGCTATAAGATTTATACGCAAAAGGTGTACATAAGCGAATGAGTATGGACACTCATATGTCGACTAAATATAATATGCATAGTCAATAAAATATAAATAATCAAGATTTCACACACTTGAGTCGTTGTAGAAACCGAAAGGCGATACACGAATACTAAAACATATTTCCGAATTAAAAGATTCAAAGACTAAGCTCGACTGGGTCGAGCTTGACTGGGATGCTACACATAGTAACCGACTTTCGAATCTTGCTTGATGGAAATTAGATTTAGTAGTTGGTTGCTAGGCAACCAAGAGGCATAAACAATTGCAATGGATTTAATCCATTTAAAAGTGTGTAGAAACACTAAATCATTAGTGGGAGATAAGGCGTCTCTAGTACCCTCGTGGGTAAAAGTACGTTGTGATGTACAATTCCAAATTACTTTTGGAATAAAACTAAAGAGAGCCTGATCAATGAAAGCATGTAAGAGATTTGGATCGATTCAAAATCAAACATGCATTGGCAGTACGCCATTGATTATTTAATGGAGAATTGGATTCTCGAAATGTAAGACTCGCTCAAAACATTGTCAGTTGTTGAGCATTCTGGACATGTAAATGTCCATTAAGAAATCTTACATGAAATTCCTTATCCAATCAAATAAAAAACTTGATCGAGAAAATCGAAGATACTGGGGTAAGTATCTATGAAGCCAGTTCCAAAACATATCACGTGATATGAGTTTTGGTATTGTACCTTCATATGCATTCATGCGCATATGAGGTCTCCCGCTTATGAGAATAAGCTAGTGGGAGATAAGTTTGACGTAAAGTCCATCTTATGCAAATTCGTGGGGTATCCAGAAAAATTAATAGGATACGAGTTCTACGATCCTACAAGACAAACTACGTTTGTCTAAAAGGAACGCACACTTCTTGGAGAAGGATTTCTTGCTAGGCAAGAAGGAACACAACGTAGAACTAGATGAGGTCACTGAAGCTGAAAAGACCGAAGAGGTCGATCAAGCTGACTCATCACCACAGGCAGTGGGAGAACATGAGCATGAAAGTGCACCAGAAAGTACACCGATGCTTCGTAAGTCAGAAAGACAACGTAGAGAACCCAAGAGGTACTACGGTCTGCTGCGTGAGACTAGACAGTCTCTAACCGACCCAAGGACTTACGAAGAGGCTATGCTAGGCATAGACTCGGGAAAGTGGCGTGAAGCCATGGAATTCGAATTGGACTCCATGCACTCGAACAAGGTCTGGGCCTTGGTAGATCCACCAGTGGGATTAGCTCCCGTGGGTTGCAAGTGGATCTATAAGCGAAAGCTTGGAGTGAACGGAGAGGTAATAACCTACAAGGCGCGACTAGTGGCAAAAGGATACACTCAAAGGCCAAGCATCGACTTTGAGGAGACCTTCTCGCCCGTCGCAATGCCTAAATCCATTCGAATCTTGCTGGCCATAGCTGCGTGGTATAACTACGAGATATGGCAGATGGATGTAAAGACTGCCTTTCTCAATGGGGACATTGACAAGGAGATCTACATGAAGCAACCAAAAGGATATGCATCCAAAGGAGATGAGCACAAGGTGTGCAAACTCCAGAGGTCCATTTATGGGCTGAAGCAAGCTTCCCGAAGTTGGAACATCCGTTTCGATGAAACAATCCAAACTTTTGGATTCATCAAAAACGTGTTCAAACCTTGCGTGTACAAGAAGATCAGTGGGAGTACAGTTGAATTTTTGGTGCTTTACGTTGATGACATTCTTCTCATTGGAATGTGAAAGTGTTGTCCGAAACTAAAGCATGGTTATCTACACAATTCTCAATGAAGGATTTGGGAGAAGCATCCTTTGTACTAGGTACAAGGATCTACCGAAATAGATCAAAAGGACTGCTGGGCCTCTCCCAATCCCAGTACATAGATAAAATCTTGAAAAGATTTAGTGTGGAAGAATCCAAGAGAGGATTGCTTCCAAAGAGACATGGGATTGCACTCTCTAAGTCTATGGCCCCAAAGACGCCTGAAGAGAGAAGCAATATGTCTCAAGTACCATATGCATCCGCGAAAGGAAGCATAATGCATGGTATGATGTGTACTAGACCAGACGTAGCATACGCTTTAAGCGTTACAAGTCGCTACTAGTCTGATCCAGGTGAGCAACACTGGATAGCCGTAAAGGCAATTCTAAAGTACCTGAGAAGGACTAAGGAATTGTTCTTGGTATACGGTGGAGGAGAATTGAAATTGGAAGGCTATACTGATTCTAGCTTCCAATGTGATGTAGAAGACTTCAAGTCGACATCTGGATACGTGTTCTGTTTCAATAGTGGTGCGGTAAGCTGGAAGAGCTCCTAGCAAGACACTACCGCAGATTCAACCACCGAAACAGAATACATTGCCGCGTGTGAAGCAGCAAAGGAAAGTGTTTGGATGAAAAACTTCATCCAGGAATTGGATGTGATACCTAGCATTGTCGAGCCATTACTATCTTCTGTAATAATAATGGAGCTATCTCGCAAGCGAAGGAGTCGAGATCTCATCAGAATCCAAGCACGAACTAAGACGATACCATTTGATATGTTATATCATTGGTAGAGGAGACATTAAGATGGAACGTGTCACCTCAAGGGATAATACGACGGACCCGCTGTCTAAGCCATTGCCTCAAAAGGCATTTGAGAAACATCTGCATAAGATGGGACTCAAGAACATAAAAGACTGGCTTTAGGACAAGTGGGAGATTGATAGAAATAGTGTCCTGCAAGCCAGCTGTATGGCTAGCATTAATTGTAATTAATGAGGAACTATTCAATTTAGATTAATAAATGCACTTTATTTAAATGGTCAACTTTATCTTATGTAATAATTATCTACGCATAAGGATAAAAGTCCTTAGATCACAGGGCTATGGGACAACCCGTGGACTGATCTCCAAGGCCGTGATCTAGAACATATTCAAGAGTCGTAGAATCCAATCGAGATAGGACATCGTTGGATTCGGTTAGACTCTCACTATTGTGTATACTCCGATGAACTGGAGGACGCTGGGGTCCACGAGCGTGACTGGGATAGTCGATACACATAAGTGGGTGGCTTGCTGGGATGGCAAGCGCACTGAATACCCCAATTAGGAAATAACTCACCATGGAAGCGGTAGTCGCATATCGGGGTTGAAGTTATTCCAGTTTACAATAGTATACGAGGAACGATCCCTAACAACTTGAGATGATAGGGTTTATCTGGTGCGAGAACGTCTATACTTTGATATGAGTTCCGACTGACTGGGGATCGCCAGAAAGTCTCTGTGGACTCATGTTGGGTATAGAGGAACTCGTATGCAGATTCATATCATCAACAAAGGATCCGTTGACCCGACTTGATAGGTTGGGAAATTCTCCTATGGATTTCTGTGAGAAATTAATTCTGGTAAAATCCTTGGCCGAGGTATCTGACGACTTTATGTAAGTAGCTCATAAAGATTAAGTCAAAGAGAATTTATTTCGAGACCAGAGTACATAAGGTCAAGACAAAAGAAAAGGGAATCCGATAAAAGACCATACCCTTAAGTCTCGACTGGGAGATTGATCGATGGAGAGATTTTGTCGTATATGGAAATTGTAAATGGTAAAAGGTTCACTGAATTAATTCACCAGTGATTGGGCTCCATGGGCTTGTGACTGGACATCGACCGTGGAGTGTGGGAGAATTCCCAAATTAGCAGGGGTGCTAATTTTGGAATGATTAATCGACAGAGTGTTCGATTAGTTTAGAGTATTAATTGCTCGAGTAATTAAATAATATTTAATTACAACCCACGGCCAATTATGTGGTGAACCTACGGGGGCATACACAATACACAAGTAGCGAAAGCGAGGAAATAGGAACGAACCAGTCGACTGGGTCGACTGGGTCAAAATCGACTGGGTCGATTAAATGGGTGGGTCGACTGGGTCGACCCATATGGAACGAAAATGGATCCAATTGGAATTGGATCAAGATTATAAATTAAATTGGAATTTAATTTATGAGTGAAATTAATTAATTAGGATTTAATTAATTAATGGAATAATTAATTAATTAGACTTGGAGTTTAATTAATTAATTGGGAGATGATTTAATTAATTGGGCTATTTAATTGGGAGATTAAATAAAGCCCTGAATAATTAATTAATATGGGCCATGAATTAATTAGAAGACTTAGTCTTCTAATTAAAGAGGGCCATGGCCCATGTAGGAGAGAGAAGACCTAGTCCTAATAGGACTAGGACAGAAAGAAAACTATAAATAGCTTTCTTCTAGTTATTTTTCACACAACTCCTTAAGCAAAAATTGAGCAAAGCAAAATTCTCTCTCCCTCTCCCTACCAGATCGGCCGAACTGTTCTTCCCTGTGGAAGAATTTTTTCGTCTTCGTTTTGTTCCCAAATCGTTCCTAAAACCTAGATATTAATATAGCCTATGTTCTAGTCGATTAGGTATATTAATTTTCGTGATATTGTGGTGTATCAACTCGTAGAGGCGCAACACGTGGGGCGCTACCAAAAGGTGTGGGTCGATCAACCGGGGTCAGAATTCAGAGCTCATATTGCTAGCCTAGGATTTGCAAGGAGACAGGTATAAACGAGAAAACTTATACTGTCATTAATTTATGTTCATATATATACAACTAGAGAATATCCTGGCAAGATTCTTTAAGAGGCCCTAGAAAAATTTTATATTCCGCTGTGCCCAGGGCTGTTTTTCTTACCGAATCCCAACAATGATCACCATTTCTCTGAAGGATATGAAGAAAGAATTAGCTGCAGAAGTGATAGCTGCTGTTAAACAACCAGTTCAGAAAGCTGCTGCTGTCCCAACAGATCTGATAGAAGACACTGCTCACAATGTTAAATCCATCTGTCAGGACATGGATATTCTTAGAAGGAGGACTCAGAGCACTACTGAAGGTTGGAAGCAGATTGAACAGACTGTTGAATTGGCTCTCCAAGCAGAAGATGAAGTCATAGGCAACATGATGAAAGACTTCACTGCTTCATCAAATTGGATTTTGGGATCTCAAATTCAATTGGGTGATCAAGGAGAAGACTTACTCAAGGAAGTCAAAACTGTTAAGGCCAATCAACTTAAACAACAAGCTCAGATTAACGCTATGGAAGAGAACATCAAGCTTCTTTGTGATTCACTTCTAATTACTCCAATCTTACCAAACTATCAAATCAACCCTGCTGATGATGACAAAAAGGGGGAAGAGAGGATATTTGGACAGAAAAGAGTTGGAACTTCCCTGGTATTGGAAGCTGAAAATGATGCTGAAGGAACGGAAGTCCTAGAAGAGTCTGCTGATGAAAATGATAGGAATGATGCAGCAAATGAAGGCACAAGCAGATCAGCAGAAGAAAAGGTCACAGAAAAAGAAGAAGATGATAAGGAGATAGCTGAAGAATATGAAGAAACTGAAGCTGAAGCAAAAGCTAAATCTGATAAGGAGATAGCTGCTGCTAAGGACTCAGCTGAAGAACAGCTTGATCCTGATACTAAAAAGAAGAAGCTAGAGCTGTTGAAGCAGAAATTGGAAGATGAAACTTCCAAACCTGCTGAAGAAGAAAAAGAAGACAAGGAAAATGAAGAAGAAAAGAAATCAGAAGACTAGTTTAGGCTAGATTTTCTTTATATCAAAATCCTTGTAATTTTTTTGTACTTTTCATCTTTCAAAACTTGTAAAATGTAATCAATTCAATATCTATAAAAGTGCAAGTTTGACTCCAACATATTATTTCTATCTCAGAAATTTTTGAGGATCAAAACTTTAGTCTAGGTACAGGTACTTAGCTGGAGTTTTGTCATCATCAAAAAGGGGGAAATTGTTGGATGAAGATGAAGATGAAAGAAGACAAATAATTAAGGGAAGGTTTTGATGATTTCCAAAACATCATAATCAGCTAAGTATGGAAAGCTTAGTTCCCTTAGAAGAATTTTGAACAAGTAAAAGAAGACATCAGAAGAGTTCAAAGTTCAAAGCTCAGAAGACTAGTGATCTCTTGCTGAATCAGCGAACAGAAGGGTAGATCATCAGCCGAGTCAAATCAGATGAGTTCAGTATTTGATCAGCAGAGTATCTATCAGAAGAGTCGTTTTGATCAGCAGAGTGGAAGAGGTCAAGAGATTAGTCCAACGGTAATAAATGCACCTAAGTGTAATAAATGCTGGAAGAGAAGGATAGTAATGGCAAATAATTGAAGATATCCTCGGATCAGCAGAGTGCATTAAATGCAGCATTAAATGCGATGGACAGAAAGGTACTGTACACAGTACGAACTGCTGCAGGGAGCCGTTTCAAAAGAGCTGAAGGATGGATTTGAATTATGATTTGCCTTCAACGGTCATATTTTCATTTCCATGTATAAATAGAGCTGAATTCAATCGAGCAAAATAACACAACAACAAATCAGAGATCGAAATTTTGAAGCAGAATTTCTCTAAGTCTCAAAGCTCGAACAGCTCACTCGTCTGGTGGAAGTCATCTGTTGACAGAAACCCAGTTGAAGAAATTAGAAAAACATTATCTGAGTGATTTTGTAAGAAGCAGAGTGTTGTGCGAAGTGAGAATCCATCTTTGTGAGTGATTCTACTTTAGAGGATAGGTTTTCTTCGTGAATTCCTGTTGTGAGCTTACAGCCTTCTCATTAGTTGTTTAGGTGTAAGTGGAGGCATATTGTAATCTAAGTGATTATAGTATAACCCAGAATCTGTGTGATCTGGAAGAGTGGACTAAAGGATTTTTATCCATATAACCACTATAAAAATTCTTTGTGTTATCTTGCATTTAAAGTTTTCTTGCATATTTCAAAAGTTTGCATTTTAAACACTTTGAATCAATTAAAAGATTTTATAAGGAGTTTCAAACTGGGGATAAAATCTTTTTAGAACTTAGTTTACTTGTGAAAAACACTTTGAAACAATCCGCTGCAAGTATACTCTTGAAAAACTGTTTTGCTGAAAAACAGCTAAGTTATCATAAGAAGAGTGGTCAGTCGTCTGTTCAAGATTTGTTCAAGATCAGACTAGTCTGCTTACTGTTCTTCATCAGCTTAGTCTGCTGACAGAAGACTGAAAAGTTTTTAAGTTCAAAAATTTTCAGAGGTCTATTCACCCCCCCCCTCTAGACCTCATCTGACCACTTGGGACCAACAATTTCCATCAACAAAAAATATTCGGGCTCGATCGTTCATCCGACACTTTTTCCAACAAAAATACCAACAAAAATGAACCGTCGCAACATTTACCGATGAAAAAAAATCTGTTGCTGCATTTACCTTCGGGACCTTCACCTATGAGAAAAAAGCATCGCTACGCATGAATACTAATGGAAATCAAAGCTTCACCAACAGAATCTGCCATAGGGGAAATCCAATTTTTTTGTAATACGTTAATTATATAATAGAATAATTTTTCATTATACTATCATTTCAATAAAACATATAAGCTTTTGACTAAATCACTTTAATTATTACATAGTTACCAATAAATTAAATTTGAGATCATTAAGTATCTAATAATAAAGTTGAAAATTAAAGACGAACCATAATTATGAAGTATTTTGACATGCTAATATACCTATTATTCTAAAACTATAATTTGAGCGAATAATTATATTTCTTTTCTTTCTAGACATTGCTATTTTGAAATGCTATCTTCATATATTTGACCACATTCTTTGTTTTTATTCATCAAACCATCTTCGCCACTCATAAACTTTATGTGTGGTTTTATAATTTATTATATTAGCAATTAAAAATAAAAAAAAATCAAATAGTGATTAATATGAAAAGAAAAATAAAAACTAATAAAATAAAATATTAAAATTTGAAAAGCTGAGAGACCATATTGAAATATCGACATAATAGAACATTTAATTGATTTTTTTTAAGAAGAGTTCAACTCGTGTTCCTACCAAGTCCTTTTTTTTTTTTTTTTTTCCCATTTTTGGGACACATTTTTTATATGCCAGATAATATCAGGTTCATGTGATAGTTGTACCTCCGTAATTCTCTTCTATATGACATATCAAGTAGTATTTAATTTTATCTTTCGTTTCTTCTTTATTGATCTGAATTTTACTTTTATTATTTTAATCTACTAACTATAACAAAAAGTTATATTATTTGCTACAGTTAACTTTCTATTGATTTTTTTAAATGATAAAAATATTACATCAAGTAACCATAACACAATGTATGTTATATATTCTTTCTATTGATTGCTAAGGGTTTACCACAAGCCTCAGGAACTAATCGGGCAAGAGAAGTGGGACAAGCTCCACTTCCAGGGACGCACTGAAGAAAACATTCCGTCAGGGAACTTAGACTGCTTGTTGCATAACAATGTGCGGGACAAAGACGGTGCTCAATGCTGGGCTCGTGGAGCCCTGGCTAACTCAAAGGATCAATGAGCTCCATAATTTACCCAAAAATTTGAAAAAACAAAAGGGCGGGGCGATCAAAAAGTCAACTCGTAATTACCGTCAATGTTATTAAAATCGGACCGAACCGGCCGGTCGGATCGGTTCGATCGCGAACGGGATTTCCTTTTTTTTTCTTTTTTATTTATTTTTTAATGGTAAAAATAAATTAAAAATTCTTGTAAAAGATGGGATCTGGATCTGAACTGCTAAGGATCTCCTGTCCCATAATTGTGTACCATTTTATGTCACATTGATAAAAGAGTGACACTTGGCAAATACATTTAACATGCATCACACATGATTATTTCCTTTATGTGAACCGTCATCTCCATCTTTTCTCCATTATATAGTGCAGCACATTAAAATTAATTTCACCAACAACAAATTGAATCTCTTATGTCATTGCACTTCTCGCTGGGAACCTAGCAACAAATTGAAGTTCATATTTCAATTGAGGTTCTTATTTAATTTATGATTAATTCACTTGAAGAAATTAAAAAATTCCAGAAGTAGAACATTTCGATTTGTTCATTTGGGGTTTGAAAAAAAACCACCAATGTGATTTTAATTAAACAAAACAAATCCTAATAAAAAATGTATGGTAATAAATCAAATGCAGTAGAAAAAGAAAGAAAGAAAAAAACCCTCAGATCTAATTGAATATTATTAATGGCGTAGTTAAGGATCTTCATATTTTTGAAATGTTGGTTCTGTAAAGTTCCGTCTGAAATAGTGTTGGAGAAAGCATATGAACTTGTTACATTTTGTTTGGATAAAGACAAAGTGTAGAGATGGAGAGCAGACGTGGGGAGATGGAGGATTGTAAGTGAAAATAATCTTGTGTGGTGCGTTCTAATTAAACTTGACACATGGTAATAAATTATGAGTGTGACATAAAGTGGTACACAATTATGGGACAGGAGATCCTTATTCGTCAGTTTGAAGTCAACATATGGTTATCAATATTTTCAGAACCGAATTGGACTATGAATCAGTGAGTCGCCTGGCGACTGATTTTATTGGTCGAGTAGGTCGGACCGTTAGTCGGATCGGATGACTTCATAATAATGTAACAAATATATTTAATTTTAAAGTATATATAATTTGCATATAATATAAACATTAAAAATATACAAAATCTTATAATATTTTTGAATCAAATCATATAATATTTATTTAATTTATTTCATAATGGTAATGTGATACTGATTTGTGTACTCATATAAATATAATATGATTATATTTCTTTATAAAAATTTAAAAGTGTAAGTTAAAAACACAACAAACTAAGAAATTCATATATTTTAAAATATGATTATGTATAAAAGTCTAATATTCAAAGTCAAACGTACATAATATATTGATTTAATTCTTTATCCCAAAAATAATATTGAAAAGAAATATTTTATAGAATAAATTCATTCATAATGTGTAAAATGTTAATTTGAGTTAATTATCTAATTTATAAATAAATTTACCTACAATTTCTATAATTTAATTTATAAATTTTAATTTGTACTAAAAGTTCAACAAAATGATATAGTTCAATTGGTAAGGAAGTTATCTTTCATCTAAGAGGTTAAGTGTTCAAATCGAATAAGGATCTTCTATCCCATAATTGTGTACCACTTTATGTCACACTCATAACTTATTACCATGTGTCAAGTTTAATTAGAACGTACCACAACTGACAAACGAATTACATTTTAATACAATCCGGTTCGACAAACGAATCCAGCTTCTAGAAACAATTACATTTTAATACAATAAACAATGACACATGGTACAAACGAATTACATTTTAATACAATCCGGTCCGACAAACGAATCCAGCTTCTAGAAACAATTACATTTTAATACAATAAACAATGAGATTGAGAACTTTATACTTAAGTTCTAGAATAGTACGAAGTTTTGAGTAAATATAGGAATGTCCAATTTCATACCATTAAAAGTATTAATCCCTCCGCATATTTTGCTGCAATGCTCAACCTTTCTTTTTCCCCCCTTTATTCAAACTCCTTAATAAACCCCTCCTATAAATTTTGCTTTCTTCAATATGTAGGCTAAATTTCCTGGCCTTATTATTTTAATTTTCCTTATAGAGGATCCCTCTATGTCCCATAGAAATTTAGCAGAATTCTGAGGCTGCCAGACATGTCTGGTGAAAATGCCGCACCAAACATTCTTGGTTTCAGAAAGTTTTGGTCGGAATTGTTTGTCCAGAAGGATGTTGGTGGACATAAGAAATCATTGGTCGATATAATGATACAATATTGGTTAAGAGAAGCTTGGCCATATTTGTTTCTATATCAGCCAGAATTTAGCAGGGAACAACCACTGCTCAACAAAATTATGTATTGCGGGTTCACCTGGTTCAATGCACTGGCGTACATAACAGTCAAGTTAGCCGTAATATTTTTTAATTATTATGATGTTGATGTTGATGTGGGAGCCAGGCAGAAAAGTGCTATCATTTCAAGGAGATATTGGGAAGTGCTTATGGCCATTTGGATTATACCTGGCTGGGATTTCTTTTTCATAATTCTATCTAACCACCTTTTGGTCAGCATCCAACTGGAACTACAGTTGAATTGTACGGTCTTAGTTTATAAATAAGCTCTTACAGCAAGAACATTTTTTAATAACATTACTTAACTTTTTTTTTTCTTTTCTTCCCAGGGATGATGATTTTCTTGTTTATGCTATCAAATGGGTATGGTAATATGCATGCCATTGGTAACAGTATGGACAGTTATACTGTGGGCTCGGCGCCTTTCTTACACTGCATCAGTGGAGCCATTATGTGCGAGATATTATTAAACAAGAAGATAAATGTGGTATGCATTAAAATACTAAGGTTAAGGATCAATTACACCGGTCTTTCATATTGGACTTCATATTTTTCTTTCACAGGTCATGGCTTACATCACCATGGTTGTGGAGATAATTCTGGCTTCATCCTTTCAGAACGTGGTCAATGTAGAGTGGGGGTTGAGATTTGGATGTTTCATCATGGGATTTTTACCAATGCTTATATATAGAATTGAACCGGAGAAGGGCAAGCCAGAAAGTATATACCTACCATGGAAATTCCTCGGAAGAAGAATCAAAAACCGCATTGTGCAGACAATTGCGGTTTGCATAATAACATATATGTATGTATAACCATACATTTAGTTAGTTGTGGAGAGAATTGCATTTTTGGTACACAGGTATAGGCCAATTCCCACTTTTGGTACACAGCTTTATGTGTCCAACACATTTGGTACACCTCTTTAGCAAAGTTCGACACATTTGGTACAACCGTTAAATAAATTGCAAAATCACCGTTAATTCCGTTAGTTCGACACATTTGGTACACCTCTTTTACAAAATTGACATGTGCGCGGCACATGGCTGGCCAAAAAAAAAAATTAAACTTGATAAACTTTTAATAAAATTATCATATGTATTTATTATATTTATCATATCATATTTATATAATGATAAAAAAATATGTATTTATTATTTATATGACATGTAAAATATAATAAACTATATAATGTCATTTATAGTTTAATACTGGAAGAAGAATAAAATATAATAAACAAGTTTATCAAGTTTCAATTTTTAAAAATTATTTATAAAAATAGTTTATTATTTTTATAGTTTATTATTTATAAAAATTACTAAAAAATATGTCTTTATTATTTATATGACATGTAAAATATAATAAACTATATAATTTCATTTATAGTTTAATATTGGACGAAGAATAAAATATAATAAAAAAAGTTTATCAAGTTTCAATTTTTAAAAATTATTTATAAAAATAGTTTATTATTTTTATAGTTTATTATTTATAAAAATTATGAAAAAAATATGTATTTATTATTTATATGACATTTAAAATATAATAAACTGTATAATGTCATTTATAGTTTAATATTGCAAAAAGAATAAAATATAATAAACAAGTTACTTTAATTTATCATATTTATAAAAATTATTAAAAAATATGTATTTATTATTTATATGACATGTAAAATATAATAAACTATAATGTCATTTATAGTTTAATATTGGAAGAAAAATAAAATATAATAAAAAAGTTTATCAAGTTTCAATTTTTTTTTCCTGGGCAGCCATGTGCCGCGCGCATGCCAATTTTGTAAAAGAGGTGTACCAAATGTGTCGAACTAACGGAATTAACGGTGATTTTGCAATTTATTTAACGGTTGTACCAAATGTGTCGAACTTTGTTAAAGAGGTGTACCAAATGTGTTGGACACATAAAGCTGTGTACCAAAAGTGGGAATTGACCTATAGCTGTGTACCAAAAATGCAATTCTCTCATTAGTTGTGCAATCATTACTTGCATTTACTTAAAATTGTAATATAATGTTTCTATCACTCTTATCAACAGAATTTTACATGAGCTCATGAACTTGATGGAGTTAATCAAGCATGAACACCAGGCCTAGCAACAAAATATTGATTTATAATGCTTGGAGTCGACCAAAAATGCACTTGAACAAGAGATTTCTTTGAATTTTTTAGTCTGAGTAGTTTGTTTCCTTTGATAGACATAAAGTCATATCCTTGTTCTTATTTTGAATTTCATTGTAGTCATTCCTGTAAAAGTCGCCATGATGGGTGGGCTGATTAATTATCCTTGCGCTCATTTGTTCATAACTCTATACTGCTTGTGACTATATCTTGTTTGACTTCTATGATCTGTTTAAAATAATCCTAGGCTTATGAGTTGCTATTGTGCTCCATATAACTTTGTGCCTTTTCTTATTTTAAAATTTAAGTTGGGATCCTGTCCCAGGACTATGAAAGCTAGTTACTTATAAAATTGTTTGAAATTTTTCAGAATTTTGTTTCAGCTAAACATGTTACTGACAATTAAGGAATACAATATTTGTAGAGGGGAAGATTTTTTGCAAAGATTTTCAATGAATAAGTTGGCTGAATACAATCTTACAAATTTAGGAAATTCTATGTGATTTTAGATTTCATCATATTGGTTTGTTAACTTGATTTTAAATCATATCCAGTACTTGAAATTACTGCAAGTCATCTCCCATTTTCTGTCTTGATAAGATTTGGGGAATTCTTATCCAAATCAAGTTTGGCACACTTAGGGGTATAGTTTCAAACTATACACTATTCAAGCTCGATTTGTAATATTTATCAAGCTCGAAAATGTGTTTGAGTTTTTTTTTTTTTTTTTATTATTTAACGAAACCAAGGTCTAATGAGCTTTTGCCAAACAATCTCGAGTCGAGTATTTGATAATTTAATGTGTTCTGACATTTTTCGTTACCGAGCCGAGATCGAGCCAAGCTTAAAAAAAGTTGTCACATAATAAATGTTGTTCAAGCTTGTTAGATGAAAATGATGAAACGGGCTCAAAGAAGAATTTATCGAACAAGCTCGAGTCGAGTATCGAATAGCTTGTTTCGATTTTCCGCCCAATGCACACGTATCCAATTATAAGACAAATATATTGTAGGTTCCTTTTAAAATTTGTGGCCAAGTTTGACTTGAACAAGAACAATTCCGTTAAAATTTGTAGCTCGAGATCACAATTTTGTTGTCTAACTTGTAGAAATCTAACTGTAAAATATTGTATTTATCTTTACTCTTCTTTGCTAAAGAAACTTTATTAATTGATACTTATCCTTTGTATACATGATTTAAAATGAAGTTATGTGTTTGCTGAACAATTTGTATTGTTAACATTAATTATGAGATATCATCATATCAACATGTTAACTGAGTTTTGGCAACAATTGTCCAATGATGGAAGCCTTCGCAAGGTCAAGTCACAGTCGAAATGTTCTATTAGACTAGGTATGTATCTTTCTTGTGACGCTCCGCTCCCTGGGTTGGGTCTCACGTGGCCCATCCCCGAGTTTGGGATCGCCCGACAAGGTAACCCATCAGATTTACTAATTTTTTTAACATGACGACATAAATATAGCACGCGATAAATCCAAATTAAAAATTCAAAATGCCTACTTGCTCCGTTATATACGAAGAAGGCCAAATTTAAGATCATACGGGTAACGACACAAGCCTAAAAAAACATGACACAAGCCTAAAAAAACATAAATACAATATTCAAAATACATCATTCAACCTTATAACAAGGTGACAACAAAAGTAGCAGAGTTGCGAAAGCAAGTAAAACAAAAGGGAGGACAATCCCTCACGACCTACTGGATCCCAGAAACTGACTCATCGACTCAAGCATCATAACCCTAAACCTTTGCATCTGAAAAGAATGATAAAGGGAACACATGAGTTGATCGTCCAACTTAGTGAGGATGTGGTGAATTGTGCGTGTGACACAATGATGCAACATAATATTTATCGTGAACATATAATAAATTAAACATATATCACATATATAAAATCAAAGCATATAGTTCAAATAACCAAGAGTTGCTGATGCCGTTCTCCATTTACCCTCCATCTTGATTCGGATGTCCATCCAAACTCACTATGTAAGGACCGACGTTACTATCTGAAATGCATCAACGTGTCTTTGCCAAAGTTCGTCCTTACTCCCCAAGTCCTCCTCCCCACTTGGATTGTAAGACCAGGCCTACGGGTAACCGTGACAATCCTGTCGGCCCTTGCCGGTCAGGTTGCCATCGGGTCCATATACCAAACAAATAAGGCCCACATAAAGTCGAAAAGAAATGAAAACATAACATATTAAACGGATATATCATTTTACCAAGAATTAACAATTCACTGAAAGCAATTTAGATATATAGCTAGGTGAACATATTCGCAACTAAGTAGATCTAGATTCGGGTGTAGCATGTATTATAATAATCATGTTGATATGCTAAATGATTTATACAAGTCAGCCTATTAGCAACATACATGAGGTAACTAGAATATATAGCACATGATGTTCAATTTAAAACCTGATTACATGCTTAGACTCGACCTACTAGCATATCGGGCTAACACAACGCTCAGCTTACGGTTCTTGAAAGTTTCTTGGTAGACGATTCCGGATCCTGTACATATTTACATAACATTTAAGAATCTAAACACGAACAAGAACTTATGATTGACTAAAGTAATACTTTAGTCGCAATTATAGTCGTGTCATGGACAAAAGAAGACCATGATCCAACTTAGACTAGTTAGTCTAGCTTGGGGCATCCTTAGGTTACGTGGTATGGAAAGCCACAAATAAGGATTTACAAAAAAACCCGAGAAAGTTCTTTAATAATCCAACAAATACTTTACTTAATTTCAACGAACAAATTTAGATGTTGTTTTCTTTAGATTTAGGCTTCAAGTTAAAATTTTCAAACGACTTTGAGTTCTTTAGTTATTTAAAAAAATAGGTATTTATTATTTATTTTTCAAATTTTGAAAACTTTATTTATTTACTAATTTTATTTTCGGATTAAATTAATTCAGAAGAATATTTAATCAAAACTATTTTATTTTATTTTCAAAATTATTTATTTTCCGTATAATTATTATAAGAAATTATTTTATTTTTAATTATTTGATTATAAAATTAATTAGATTTATGAAGATTCTTTTATTTTATTCAACACTCTTTTCTTTTCAAAATTATCGAAGTAATATACTTATTTTTGAAAATACATTTATTATTTAAATTAAATAAATGTATTATCTTTCAGAATAAGAGGTTTATTATTTAATTTTCATTAAATAATTATTATATATGATATTTTTTATTTTCAAAATTATTTATTATTTTTCTTTTTCAAAATTAATGTTAAATGATTTTTTTCATTAACTAAAAATATTATTTTCAGAATTCATTCATGAACTTCAAAATTATTTTATTTCTCGGAAAAAATGGACTTATTATTTATATTTCAGAAAATAATTATTTAAAAAATTATATAACTTTATTTTCAAAATTATTTATTATGTATTATTATTATTATTTTAAAATTTTAATGTTAATTCATTATTAAAATTATTTTTTATAATTACAAATTTAATTTTCAGAATTCATTTATAAATTTCAAAATATTTTTTAGATTTATTTAATTTTTAATTTTTCAAATTTATTCTATTTTATTTTCAGAATTTAGTATTTAAAGATAGATTTTAATCTATTTTATGTTATACAAATACTTATTCTATTTTCAAAAATATTTAATATTTTTCAGAAAATTTTACTTAATAATTACTTCAAAAAATTTCAGATTTATTTTATAATTAAATTATGTATTTTTTTTTTTATTATATTTCATAAATAATTTGTTTAATTATTAAAATTCTCTCTTTTTTTTTTCTTAAGAAGAGATGTGGACTGGCCCATTTGGGCTAGCCCACATTCAGGCCTTAGTGACAGCAACCTGGTCGCTGCACAGCAGTCGAAGTTTGCTGCTAGAGATGGGGTGGTGTTGGTCCCAAAAGTGGTCAATGAGATCTAGAGGGAGGGGGGTGAATAGATCTCATAAACTTTAAAACTTTTTCTCTAACTCTTTCTGCCGGCAGACTAAGCTGATCTGATTCGTAAGATTACTAAGCTGATCGCACACAAAACTTTGAGCAGCAGAGACCACTCATCTGATTTCACTAGGCTGATTCCGATATACTCAGAGTTTCAAAACTTGTATGAGCGGATTTATGAAGTATGTTTTTCAAACAAGTTTATCTTTCAAAGTTTTACCCCACTTTTGTAAATTCCTCAATTTAAAAGACTCTCTTTCAAAACCGTTTGTTCACTTATGAAAATATGCAAGTTAAAAACAAGTAATCAAACACAAGAAATTTTTATAGTGGTTATATGGACAAAAATCCTTTAGTCCACTTTTCCAAGTCACACAGATCTTGGGTTATACTATAATCACAAAGTTTACAGTATACTCTGCTTGCGTCGAACAACAAATGAAACGACCACAAGTGTGCAATAGGAAATCACAAAGAAATTCTAGTTTACAGTATACTCTGCTTGCGTCGAACAACAAATGAAACGACCACAAGTGCGCAATAGGAAATCACAAAGAAATCCTACTCTCCAAAGCTAGATCACTCACACAGATGGATCTACACTCCTCACGCTATTTTCAGTATAGGAGCTCACAAAGAAAACCTACACTAAGAAGCTATATCACTTCACACAGATGGAAATGCAGTCCTTTCTTTTCTCAGTTGAAAGTCACTCAGACAGACAACGCAAGTTCTCTGTTCTTCAACGAAAAGCTTCGTCAGCAAATGACTTCGCTTGTGATCAGACGACTCAACTGATGGATCTTGCTCTATAGATGTGATCTTGAATTGTGCAAGTCTCTTTTAGATCTTCAGTTAGTCTTCTATTTATACTCTCGAATTTGAATTTCTGCCCGTTGAAGATGAGACAAAAATCTGCAGTCCTCGAGTTCTGGTCCCCATTTTCTGGAACTGCTCCCTGCAACTGCTACAGTACAGTCTGCTGTACTTTCTGTCAGTCGCATTTAATGCACTCAGCTGGTTACCGTTGGACAGCTTGCTGACCGTCTTCACTTGGCTGATGGGGGTGCTGATTAGTGCTTGAAAATGCACTTAAGTTGTTCTTATTTTCTAAATAAATCAAGTGTTAATTTGATATTTTCATGAAATTAATAGAAATTATTGTAATTAGAAAATATTGAGTTTTGATTTGTTTTTGTAGGACTATAAAATATGGACCCCGGAATATTTAGCTTTCCCAAATTGTACAAGTATCAAAGGCATAATTTGAAGCAAGGAAAGATTCAAGGAAGTCAATTAGTGCAAAAACAACAAATAAGGAATTTGCCAGAAATATTGCTGCTACTTCCAAGGACGATAACTCTCGCAAGGAAACTCCTATTAGGCTGAATTTCGGATATGTTGTATAGGAAGGAGTTAGCTACATTATGGACTTTATGGATCTGGATTTGGAGTTCGGAGCACAAAGATATATATTTTTCAAATATGTCGCGCAGAGCAGAATCTTCTACGCGGGAATCGCGATTTGTGTCTTAAAGTGATTAGGAAACTTGCATAAATCCTTTCCATACGAGAATTAAGCCTCCTAAACATCTTCCTACTCAATTTCTACCTCCTAGGCATTCTCCTACTTGGATTAGGGCTATTTAGCACCTATATATAGTCCTAGATTCACACATCTTAGAACACACAATTCTTAGTCTTAGTTACAATTCTCTCTCAAATCATTATCATATTTTCTCTCTAGAACTTGTGATAATGATTAGCAAATTAGGCTAAGAGTTCTTTGGTGAGATTAGAGATGAACTTATATGGTTCCCGCAAATACCCCGCAAATAGATTTCAAACCTGGATTGATCCAACTCTTACCAACCTTTCACGGCATGGATAGTGAGAATCCTTACTTGCACATTAGGGAATTTGAGGAGGTCATTGTCACTTTTAATAGTCAACCCAATGTCGTAGAGTCAATTAGGTTGAAATTCTTCCCTTTCACCCTAAAAGACAAAGCAAAAAGTTGGTTGTATTCTTTGAGACCTAGATCTATAGGTACATGGGCAGAAATGACCCAAGCCTTTTTCAACAAATACTTTCCCCAACATAAGACCAACAACCTTAAGAGACAAATCTCTACCTTTTCCCAAAAAGATAATGAAACTTTATACCAAGCCTGGGAGAGGTTCAAAGAATTGTTGAATATGTGTCCGGACCATGGGTATGAAAATTGGCGTCTTGTTAGTTATTTCTATGAGGGACTTACATCTAGGGAGCGTCAATTTATTGAAATGATGTGTAATGGGGAGTTTCTTGAAAAGGATCCTGATGAGGCCATAGATTACCTAAATGACATAGCCGAAAAAGCTCACACCTGGACTGGACCTAGTACTACTGATGGTACTAGTAGAACAAAAACTAGTGGAATTTACTATCGTAAGGAAGAAGACAACCTTAAAGCACAAGTTGAAGCATTGACTAACAAATTAAAAGCTTTAGAAACAAAAGATAGTAAAAAACATCAACCATTTGCAAGGGTAGAGTCACGAGATAGTTGTTTCATTTGTGGTGGGGTAGATCATTTAGCTCAAGTATGTCCTACACTTGGTGAGATGAGAGAGGTTTACGAAGAACAATGTAATGCCTTAGGAACATATAGGAAACCTTTTTCACCTTATTCTGAGACGTACAATCCTGGTTGGAGAAATCACCCTAACTTTAGTTGGAAATCCGAGGGACAAGCACCTAGAACTTACCCTGCACCTCAAAATAATGCTCACCAAAATAGGAATCCTTTAGATGACACACTTCAAGCATTTATTGAGGCACAAAGTAAGACTAATCAAAAGGTAGAAGCCGTAATAACTCAGATTGTGGAAGAGAACAAAGAGATAAAAAATCAAATTGGTAAGCTAACTAGTGCGCTTACTATACAAGAACGAGGCAAGTTCCCTTCCCAACCACAGTCTAATCCTAAGGGGCTACATAAGGTAGAATCTTCAGAATCACATAACATCAAAGATATTAATGCCATCACCACTCGTAGCAGGAAAGTCATAGATGAACCAACTTTACCTAGTCCGCCAAACGACCCCCCTAAGGAAGTAGAGCAGAAAACCTTGGTCCATGTTCCTTTTCCTCAAGCACTGAAATTGGGAAAAATACCAGAAAATCATGGTGAAATTCTTGAACATTTGAAACAAGTCAAAATTAATTTGCCTTTGTTACATGTTATCAGGCATGTACCTTCGTATGCAAAGGTGATTAAGGATTTGTGTACTGTGAAAAGAAAACACAATGTCAAGAAAACCGCATTTTTTACCGAGCAAGTAAGTGTAGTGATTGAGCAAAAGGTACCGCCTAAATATAAAGATCCTGGGTGTCCCACAATAACCTGTCAGATTGGTCCACATGAGTTTAGTCAAGCTTTATTAGACCTTGGAGCAAGTGAAAACCTTATGCCATACTCAGTTTACTTGCAACTTGGCCTTGGAGAGATCAAGCCTACATCTGTTGTTTTGCAACTAGCTGACCGAACCATTCGTAGACCCAAAGGGATAGTCGAGGATGTTTTGCTTCAAATTGACAAATTCTATTATCCTGTTGATTTCTTGGTTTTGGATACTCAATATGTGGTCAATATGGAGTCTAAGATACCATTGATCCTAGGTAGACCTTTCCTTGCGACAGCAAATGCTCTCATCAATTGTAGAAATGGTCTCATGAAGCTTACATTTGGTAATATAACACTGGAAGTCAATGTATTCCATGTTGGGAAGCAACTACAAGATGAAGATGAGTGTCACGATACTTATATGATAGATTCATTGGTGTCTGAAACATTCGAAAGGGAAAATTCTGAATCCTTACACTATCTCCTTTGTAATTCTAATTTTGATGATTCGCTTAACTCTGTTAATAATATTAATTCATCTAATTTTGTTAATGAAATAGGGGTAAATGAAAAGAGATTTTGGCACCAGCACTTCAAGGATCTACCAAAAGAAAGAAGAAAACCAAAGACATCTTCCGTCCAAGCACTGAAAGTGGCTCATGACATGCATAACATTAGGAAGACATTTGACCCTGGAAAGTTGAGATCAAGATGGACTGTTCCTTTTGTGGTAAAACAAGTCTTTCCCAATGGTTCCGTAGAAGTAGAAAATCCTAAAGATGGGAGACTTTTTCGTGTGAATGGCCAAAGATTAAAGCAAATTGTGGAGAGGGTGGATGAGCCTGAGGAGATTGCACTTGCGGCTCCTATCTACCATTAATCAGGTTCTATCTTTCCATTATGTACTATAGTTTTATTTTTCCTTTTCTTTCTTTTTTGTGTTTTTTTTTCCGTTTGTGTGTTTTAAGATCATTTCTAGCTTAACCTACATCATTCAAGTAGTAGTCCTTTGTTTCTTGTATTATCTGCATTCATATTATAGTGACAATGAGGACACTGTCATATTTAGGTTGGGGGTGGTAGCTTTCCGAGAGAAAAAAAAATTGCATTTAAAAAAAAAATTAGTTTATTGCTTTTATGTGATTATCTTGAAAATGGGCTATAAGGTATGTATGAATGGATTGATTTGAGATGCTAGATTTGCTTTTTAGGTATGATTTCATCGTGTAAAGTCTTAGTCATTTTTTCTATCTTTATTATTAGAAAGTAGCTTCCAAAATAATTTCAAGAGCACATTACTAAGCTTGTGGTAAGATGGATGTTCGATGCATGTAGCCTAGAAATTTTCCAAGTTAAAGTTCTTTTTTTCTATACTCACACATCTTTTGTGAGTGAGTGGAGAGGTTGAGAAAACAACTTATGAACTTATATTGTTCTTTTGAATTGGTTAATTGCTATTTAGAGTAACATTCTTAAAGAAAAATAAAAGAGATGGATGATATTGGTCAAGAGTAAAATGTCTTCATGAGCCATGAAAAAAAAAAACAGAAAAAAAGAAAAAAAGAAAAAAAAGAGAGAAAAGTGAAAAAAGAAAAAAAAAAGAAGAAGAAAGAGAAAAGTTCTTAGTTTTTGTCATTATAGAAGACGAATCTTTATATGGCTCTATAATATGTATTGACCAATTGAAATCCTTAAGCTAAATTGTGAAAGAATGTGACCTCTAGATAGTTATGTTTCCTATCTTTGGATCAATGTTTGTTTGTATGCTTGTCCGTAAAAATATGGCCTATTTCTTTGAGTGACTATCTGTTTTCCAACTCCATGAGTGAATCCTTGTCCTAAAAATTTAAACACTTTACCCGTGAGGAAATGGAGTTGATACTTTTCTTGGTAAATTTTCGAAAGCTATGTGTATTGTGGTTTGTGGTATGAAGGTTTTGGCTTAGTATTCACACACACACATTTTGGGAGTTATGATCGAACTAATCTTGATAGCGATTGTGATCTTTGACTAGCTCTTTGATTGAAGTACTTGGATAGTTTATCTTATTTCTTCTCAGTTTTGTTCATCATGCTTATATCTTATTTGCGCTTGAATTGCTAAGAGACTAGCAATAAGCTGGTTGGGGGTTGTGATTAGTGCTTGAAAATGCACTTAAGTTGTTCTTATTTTCTAAATAAATCAAGTGTTAATTTGATATTTTCATGAAATTAATAGAAATTATTGTAATTAGAAAATATTGAGTTTTGATTTGTTTTTGTAGGAATATAAAATATGGACCCCGGAATATTTAGCTTTCCCAAATTGTACAAGTATCAAAGGCATAATTTGAAGCAAGGAAAGATTCAAGGAAGTCTATTAGTGCAAGAACAACAAATAAGGAATTTGCCAGAAATATTGCTACTACTTCCAAGGACGATAACTCTCGCAAGGAAACTCCTATTAAGCTGAATTTCGTATATGTTGTAGAGGAAGGAGTTAGCTACATTATGGACTTTACGGATCTGGATTTGGAGTTCGGAGCACAAAGATATATATTTTTCAAATATGTCGCGCAGAGCAGAATCTTCTACGCGGGAATCGCGATTTGTGTCTTAAAGTGATTAGGAAACTTGCATAAATCCTTTCCATACGAGAATTAAGCCTCCTAAACATCTTCCTACTCAATTTCTACCTCCTAAGCATTCTCCTACTTGGATTAGGGCTATTTAGCACCTATATATAGTCCTAGATTCACACATCTTAGAACACACAATTCTTAGTCTTAGTTACAATTCTCTCTCAAATCATTATCATATTTTCTCTCTAGAACTTGTGATAATGATTAGCAAATTAGGCTAAGAGTTCTTTGGTGAGATTAGAGATGAACTTATATGCGTAGTGATCTTATTTGGATTCGATTCTTCAAGGTTTTGTAAGTTTAATAATTTTGAGTAATTTATTCTTCTTCATCTATTTTCATCAACTTTTATGTTAATACAATTGTTTCATTAGTTTTCATATAAATCTAGTCATGCTCTTTTTATGTGAAAAGCTTTATGATATAATTATATTGATATAAACTTTCGTTTTATGGGTAGTCTTTTAATGCAATATGCCTTGGTATATAGTATGTTTTTGATTTCTCATAAGATGATATTTTGTGTCAACTCTAAAAGCAAGAAAATTATTTACTCAAATACATTAGAAATCATGTGTTTTTCAATTCTTTATCTTCCGATTGATTGTTTGGGATGTGAAACTTTCAATTGAGTAATTTTATGAATCAATACAAATAAGTGAACGAAGCATATAAGGGATTCTTGATATCTTACCGTTTTAATTATCGTATTTTTCAACAACCAAAAATTCACTTTTCTTTAAGTTTTCTTAAAATCAAATTGCTTCGTTAATTTAGTTTGTTTATTTATCTTTAAAGCTACTTTGTCTACTAACGATTTTAGCTTAGTTTAGTCATCTCCTCGTGGATACGACCGCCCAATCTATTCTACATCGATCGCTTTGTTTCGACAAGTTTGGGCGTAATCAGGTGCTAAGCTGATGGCTACTCGGCTGATTCACAAATGAACATATCTATCTTGACTCGGCTGATGATCACCAATCTGATATTTACTGATCTGATATCCCACTCGGCTGATTCGGTCACATAGCTTCCAGACCCTGAGATAGGTTTCACTAAGTTGTTTTTTAGTTGATGACTTAACCTTTTGATCTTCAAAACCTTTATGGCCATTTTGTCATCTTCAAAACCTTCTCTAATTTGTACCAACAGGTGGCTCTGGCTACCTCCCCAAATATGCATAAAACATCCCCTATTTTGCAGATTTACATAAATGGCCTTAAACAAATAATCAAACCGTTTTAACACCCAAAAATTTCATAAATGTTAAATCTTTCACAAATATCTTATACATCTATAACATGTAATTTTTTTTTTGTAATGTTGCACATGTAATCTATGGGAATAACATACTTTTTATTTTCAAAAAATATCCAAAAATATTATTTAATGGAGAAAACATAGATCTATAAAAACATCAACAAAATCAACTATTAAATCACACATAAATGTAAAACTATTTGTAAACCCAAATTACAATCATCAATAAATCTGAAAGTTTAAGTTATTATATGAACTAAAGTTTTAGAAAGTGTTTCAAAATCATTTTCATTAACATAGGACTTACGTTTTCCTACCAAAAATAAAATTTCACTTATAAGAGAGTTTTGAGGTTACCTATTCCTTGCAAGAGGTTCCGGTGGCGGTGCTACGACAACAGTGGTGGTGTAGTTTCTCCTTCTACTTCCTTCACTTTCTCACACTAATTTTCACCTCTTCTCACACACTCTATTTTTCTCTTTAATTCTAACTTAACTATGAACTCTAAGGTGTAAATAGGGTGAAGGAAATCTGAAAATGAGAGTGTAAAGGTGTTTTAAGACACCTTGGAACGATAGGAGATATAATTACTCCCCAAGAAACAAGCCAATGTATGTCCATATTGGATAGAGAAGTTTCTCTAATCAAGAGGAATGCGTGGCACCCTTAGGACTGGTTAGGAGAGCTATAAAGGCTCTCCTATCAGTTGCAATCAAGTATGGGTCGAATTTGCACTTTGCCCCTCCACCCCCGAGAAGTTTTGGTAAAGTGTATTTTTACCCCAAAAATTATTTATTTTGCACAATTTAGTCCAAATATTTTTTAAAAGAGGTATACTATTATTTTAAATTATTTTTGTGCTTTTAAATCATTTCAAAGTTAATTTTACTCCAAAGTAACACTTAACTTTTTGAAATAAGATATAACACATGAAATTGGATTAAAAATCCAATAAAATATGATTAAAAAGGTTTGAAATTTACGGGGCGTTACAATCCTCCCCCATCCCCCCTCCCCCTCTCCAAAAAGAATTTGGCCCTGTTGCATTCCAAATACTAATACGCAAACACGCAAGTATACGGTCGTTACAAGTACTAAAGTAGTAAGGAGTGTCGAACCCACGAGGAATTGTTCAATTAATTACCAACTAACGTCTTGTTACTTCGACTTAGATTCGTAAGTTGAATTTGGTGAGGTGATGGTGGTTTTGATACTACAACCAAATTAAGGCGACTAAGGAAACTAACACTTGACTTAATATATGTAAAGGCTTCTACGATTTTACGTCACCTAGTTCAATTCAAGACAAACGACTCAACAATTGACAACCACACTCATGTTTGTTGTTCAAGATTTCATAAAATATTTATACGTATCTTCCGAATAGCGTACGAAGCTACCAAAATAGACTAATCAAATTTATGTCTAAAAGGATTAAGCCTAAGTGATGCATTAATTCCAAACCTTATTAGAACATGAAATGACCTAGGTATATTCCTATCCTAAAATCAAATCACAACCTAGTTTAACAATCTAATCTTTAATCCACTATGCCTAGCAATTAAAGATCAATTCATTTCATCCTATGGTTGATCAAACCACAAGTTGACAAAAGCTCAAACTAGTTTAACAAACACTTGTATACAAGCATATCAACAACCATTAACTCATCATTTAATCAAGAATCAAGAACCAAACATAAGATCAATAAAAACATAGAATAAAGGAGATTAGCTACTCATAACATTAAATAAATCATTCATTACATTAATGAAAGCCATAAATGTAAATGAACAAAACAAGAAAAATAGAGTTAGAGCAAGCTTAGGTGATGAGGTCTTCAACAACTTCTCCCTCAATGCCTTTTTATCTTCTTTGGGGAGTTCAAGTGAGAGTTCTTCTTTCCAAAGTGCAAACCCTTCTCTTTTCTTCAAAGGAGGCAAGAGATAAATGTAAAGTGTAGTATGGTGTATATTGGTTGAATGATTCCACCTTTAAGCCTCTAACCTAGAGAAACAACAAGTTCCTCATGCCTAAGTTACCCTCCAAACTATGGCAACTGAGGCCAAAAAGTCCCCATAAAAGGTTTGAATTACAAGTGGGATCAAAGGGGGAAAATACAAGAAACCCCCTGCCTTTCCCGCAGCAAAAATCTGCTGGTATCAGGGACCTCGCCGCGGCGAGCTTTAGGCCGTAGGTTTCCTGCAGATTTTCTGCTCTGCCGCACTTCCTTCCGAGCAGCATATCTTTTGATTCCGAACTCCGATTGCGGATCCGTAAAGTCCGTAGCGTAGCTAACTCACTCATATATGACATATCCAAAATTCATCTCATTTGGATCATCTATGAAATATTTATGCATGTTCTAGTGAGCAGCTATCTACATTCTTGTACAATTTGCTCCGGGTTCTAATTGCTTTGAAGCTCAAGCTTGACTCGAGGGATGGGTAGAGCGACTCGCATCATTGATACGCAACTCTGAATCTCTCTAAGATGTCAATACCTACAAACCACGGAGAAAACGATCAAAACGAGAACAAAAACACAAAAACGAACAAAGGCCAAACAAAGGGGCCAAAAGCACAAAAGACACGAAAACACGCAAAGACACACAAAAACTCGGATCAAAACAAGATGTTTTGGGCTTAAAGAGATAGGTAATAACGACGTTTTCACGGCAACACCCCCAAACTTAAACACTTGCTCGTCCTCGAGCAATGAAAACAAAACAAGAACGAAACAAGTATGCTTAAGATCAAAATGCCAAAATTTAACACTTTCAAATTATTCTTTAAACAAGCTCCATGTGTGTGTGTGATGGCTTCGGCTAGATTCTATCTTAGGTGAATACGTCCCGATAGGTTAAAATCATCGATTCTATTTGCAAGGACTTCTAATGTTTGACAAAGAATCTCTCCTCACCGTAGATTACAAACTTTTTGCTCAAATCACTTCACGAAACTAAGTTATAGGTAATTTAAGAGTGTTATCCCTATTCTTGAATTAATTGACGATTTTTAGCTCCTAACTCTTTTCTCACCATACTTTGCTTTTCTTTTGATTTACAATAATAACTTAGCACTTTGTGCTTTACAAAAATATTGCGATACGATATTAGCACTAATGGCAAACTTTATGCAATTTTGCTTTTGTGGGCTACTAGCTCCACTCTTTTTCTTCTATTACAACTTTCGCACTAAAACAATGAGATAGAGTAATTACCAAAAATGATCAATGAAAACTAACAATTGAAGGCTTAGCCTTTCTTTTCTCTCTTAGAAGTGCGTACATTTTAGCAACTTCTCTACTCATTTCTTTTAAGAGTTAGGTGTTCAAAGGTCTTTCATTCTCGAAAAGGGTTTACTCCCCCAAACTTAGGCAATTTATGCTCTTTTTACATTTAGATTGCAAGCTAAGGATTGGAGGGATTCTAAGCTAAGCAAAAGGAGTCCTAGATCATATTATCGCTAAAGTTCGTTATCCACTTTAAATATAATCATAGCCATTGTCAATGTGTCTTAAACTTTGTAGAGCATGTTCAAATAATAATAAGAATTGAAAAATTTTGGCAGGTCGACTTAGCATGCAATAAGTGACGTTACTCCCCCAAACTTAAAATGCACAATGTCCCCATTGTGTGAATTGAGAATGACGGAATAATGTACGACACGACAAAAACAAGAACACAACAAAAACACAAACAAAACAAAACAAAACAAAACGATAAATGAGCGAGCACGGCTCTAATTAAGTTCAACAAGCAAATATTATAAGTTTAAACACGTAGACATTCAAATATCTCTCAAGAGTTAATAACAAAACCAACACAAGACGAGAATATAATTAAAACATTGTAGGCTTAGTTTAAGCCGATGGGATTGCGAAAATTTAAATCCAACGTCCCTTTTTGTATGCATCCCGTGGTTGCTCCCATCTTTAGTGGTTTCGTGCATTGAGGGCACGCTCCATTGCTTTCCCGTACTCTTCCCTTTTATTTCAAATGCGCAACTTTCCCTCAAATTTGTGTTGCAACTACACAACCTCAATAAACCAATATCCTAGCAACTCCACAATCGAAAACTAGCAAAGTTGGCAAAACTAATCTCACAAGCAATTTATCGAACACCTTGAGTGCACACCAAAAATCACTACTTTTACTAGAACTTCCACCCAAACTTTTTCAACACCAAACAATGCAATACCAATAGAGCAATACCAATTAAGTCAAGCCACACTTACCTCTTGATCGGAATCGGAGAATTGCAATTTTTGAACCCTATAGTGTTGAATTCGGATTTGGTGTAGTAATGGGGAAAAGAGGGATGATTTGGTTGATTGAGGGATTGAGAGTGAGGTAGAGATTGATTTCTGTGAGTTTGGAAGATTTGAGGGAGTGGGAGATTTGAGAGGGGGAAGCGAGTTTGTGTGAGACGTTTAAAATAGTGAGTGAGTAGTGTAGTTTAATTTTTTTTTTGGGGCACGGCTCGCCGCGGCGAGGTTTCTCTCGTAGGCTACTGGCAGAACCTCGCGACGGCGAGGTGGAAGCTCGCCGCGGCAAGGTTTCTGCCGTAGCTTACTGCCTCAGCCTCACGGCGGCGAGGTCATTATTATTTTATTTTTCTTTCTTTTTTTTTTCTTTTTGATCAAAAATACAACTACTCACCTTACTTTTATTCGCGACTCATGGTTCTTTGCTTGACCTCGATCTATTTGTGTTTGTCAATCTTCGATCTTTCACACGCGCTCATTTACCTACAACACAAAACGCAAAACGAAAACAAAAACGAACACAAAAACAACACAAAACACAAAACACAAACACACAACAACAAAGGAAAAGCAATAGGCTCGGGTTGCCTCCCGAGAAGCGCTTGTTTATAATCGTGAGCTCGACTTGAAACTTCTATTTTTTTAGGGTGGCCAATAATCGAATAGGATCCCATCGGGATCAAGTATAAGCCCCGGCCTCTTTGCTTTTAAATTCGTCCCACGCTTTAGTTTTTCCATTGTACGGTCTTTTGGGACGGATTTGAACCTCATATCAAATCGAAAACTTTTATCTCCCGGTTCAAATCTCTTGTAATCTTTACCCATAATTATCCATGTTGCTTTGCTCGGGTGGATCCACTTGTCTTCTTCGGGAATAACCAAGTCCACATAAGAATATTTGATGACCTTTTGATCAAACCCTTCATCCATGATGAACTTATCGTCCTTTGCATGCTCTGTCGATCCACATTGTTCTTCCTCTCTAGTAGGAAGATCATTTGTTTCTAACATTTCACTCGGTTCATTAAAACTTTCATTAGGAGCAACTGATTCGATTGTACTCGGCAACGTTCCAGGGGGTCTTATGAATAAAGCTTGCGAGATTTGCTCCATTCGTGTTTGAAGATTCCTTAATGCCCCCGAGTCTTCTTGCAATTGTTTGGAGTCTTCTTGCAACTGTTTGGAAACCTCTTCCAACTGTTTGAAAACATCTTCCAACTTAGAATCGTTGGTAACCATGTATTTGGTGGTGTGCTCCATGAACTTAGTGAATGCTTCTTCCAAAGATGATTGTGCCACAACCGGAGGTTGAGAATATTCATGATAGTTCGGTTGGATGAATCATATCCGGGTGTGGTCCACCTCCCCACTAATTGTTCCTTGGATAATATGGGTTATTTCCCCATTCGATATTGTAGCCATTGTAAGTGGGACTCGGCTCATAATGATTACCCATGTATGAATTCTCATATTGAAAATGAGTTGGACCCATTTGGCAACCGGCGATAGTGCTCTCCCCCATACAATGCATACAATAACAAAGTGATCATCCCTCGGTTGACCTTGGATAGCAATCATTGTCGGCCATTGTACCCAGGAAGACAAAGATCACAACGTAAATAACAAATCCAAGCTAAGATATACAAGAATAAAAATTGGCAAATAATCGTTACAATTCCCCGGCAACGGCGCCAAAAACTTGTTGCGTTCCAAATACTAATACGCAAACACGCAAGTATACGGTCATTACAAGTAATAAAGTAGTAAGGAGTGTCGAACCTACGAGGAATTGTTCAATTAATTACCAATTAACGTCTTGTTACTTCGACTTAGATTCGTAAGTTGAATTTGGTGAGGTGGTGGTGGTTTTGATACTACAACCAAATTAAGGCGACTAAGGAAACTAACACTTGACTTAATATATGTAAAGGCTTCTACGATTTTACGTCACCTAGTTCAATTCAAGACAAACGACTCAACAATTGACAACCACACTCATGTTTGTTGTTCAAGATTTCATAAAATATTCATACGTATCTTCCGAATAGCGTACGAACCTACCAAAGTAGACTAATCCAATTTATGTCTAAAAGGATTAAGCCTAAGTGATGCATTAATTCCAAACCTTATTAGAACATGAAATGACCTAGGTATATTCCTATCCTAAAATCAAATCACAACCTAGTTTAACAATCTAATCTTTAATCCACTATGCCTAGCAATTAAAGATCAATTCATTTCATCCTATGGTTGATCAAACCACAAGTTGACAAAAGCTCAAACTAGTTTAACAAACACTTGTATACAAGCATAGCAACAACCATTAACTCATCATTTAATCAAGAATCAAGAACCAAACATAAGATCAATAAAAACATAGAATAAAGGAGATTAGCTACTCATAACATTAAATAAATCATTCATTACATTAATGAAAGCCATAAATGTAAATGAACAAAACAAGAAAGATAGAGTTAGAGCAAGCTTAGGTGATGAGGTCTTCAACAACTTCTCCCTCAATGCCTTTTTATCTTCTTTGGGGAGTCCAAGTGAGAGTTCTTCTTTCCAAAGTGCAAACCCTTCTCTTTTCTTCAAAGGAGGTAAGAGAGAAATGTAAAGTGTAGTATGGTGTATATTGGTTGAATGATTCCACCTTTAAGCCTCTAACCTAGAGAAACAACAAGTTCCTCATGCCTAAGTTACCCTCCAAACTATGGCAACTAAGGCCAAAAAGTCCCCATAAAAGGTTTGAATTACAAGTGGGATCAAAGGGGGAAAATACAAGAAACCCCCTGCCTTTCCCGCAGCAGAAATCTGCTGGTATCAGGGACCTCGCCGCGGCGAGCTTTAGGCCGTAGGTTTCCTGCAGATTTTCTGCTCTGCCGCACTTCCTTCCGAGCAGCATATCTTTTGATTCCGTACTCCGATTGCGGATCCGTAAAGTCCATAGCGTATCTAACTCACTCATCTATGACATATCCAAAATTCAGATCATTTGGATCATCTATGAAATATTTATGCATGTTCTAGTGAGCAGCTATCTACATTCTTGTACAATTTGCTCCGGGTTCTAATTGCTTTGAAGCTCAAGCTTGACTCGAGGGGTGGGTAGAGCGACTCGCATCATTGATAAGCAACTCCGAATCTCTCTAAGATATCAATACCTACAAATCACGGAGAAAACGATCAAAACGAGAACAAAAACACAAAAACGAACAAAGGCGAAACAAAGGGGCCAAAAGCACAAAAGACACGAAAACACGCAAAGACACACAAAAACTCGGATCAAAACAAGATATTTTGGGCTTAAAGAGATAGGTAATAACGACGTTTTCACGGCGTTATCAGGCCCCCAAATTCAATTGTGGGATTCAGAAGGTTCGGGTTAGAAGGCGTCACTTTCAAATGACAACATTCTAATCGGGGCAGAATAGATGGACAATAAGTCCATACTTAGAATCTCATCAAATCCTAGGGCCAGAGATGTGATTAGATCAGCAGAAAATAACATTTTCCTAATCTTGGCCTTGCATAACTTGAGAACCAAACTCTTTATAAATGAGGTTTCTAACGAAGTATGAGCCTCCAACTCATAGGGTAAATTTTCTACCATACTTTATTGGAATTATACTATAACTTACAAATGAATGAGATGCTTTAACATCAATAAAACTTGACATGATTGCCCAGAAACATAAAGTTTACCTTCCACCGCGTCATTCACATTTGGCTCATTAAGCTCATTTCCAGTAATATCAAAAGCTTTTATGGGGATCCCTGATTTTGGTGCTTTTACAGCCTGAGATGATCATCCGCTTCCCGAGGCTAAGGTAACAAATGCTTTGGGGCAATTCTTGATAAAGTGTTCCAGGCTTCCACACACCAGACACATTCCGGCCTTCCTATAACACTTAGGCTCCCCGTGCCCTTTCGAGCCACAATAAGCGCAAGCTCCATTCGGTATCTTTCCAGAATTATTTTGTGGCCAATTATTATGTTGAGGACCCTTCGAATTTCACTCTCCTATCCTTGGTACATTCCCCGTATTCTTCCCCAACTGCCAATTCTCCTGAGGAGTCCTCGACTTCTTCTCAAAAAATTGCATATCATTGAGCTCAATCTACCCGTTCTCAACTCATGTAGCTCTCTCCACTACTTCAATGTACGATACCATATTGTGAAAGAGAAGGGCTCGCTAGAGCTCTATCCTCAAGCATTTTATGAACCTACGCGTGCGATGGGGTTCATCTATCATCAAGTGGGGAGCATAACGGACTAGTCGGGATAAAACAACCTCAAATTACGGCACCCTCATACTCCATTGCCTTAGAAAGTTGAATTGCTCTTCACGTTGCTCCCGAACAACATCCGGAGAACCCTTGCCATTGAACTTGTTCAAAAAGTTCACCCAAGTCCTTTCTATTTAGTCCCGCTCCTAAACTATCTCCCTCGTCTGCCACCAATATCTAGCGATATCCTCAAATCTATAGGTGGCCAATGAAATTTTCAAAGTGTCCAAATAGTCCAAGGCTCATAAAATGTTTAATTGATGTTTATTATTGACAACTAATGAACATTTTAATTTTGTGCAACTAATGAATTGAATAGTAATTATGAATTTTTATTTTAATTTTGTGCAATTGAATCGTAATTATGATTTTTTTTATAAATTTTGTGTAAAATTATAATCTATAAAAGTTTGCCATTGACATTTGGCTATTGACATTTTGGCTATTGACATTTGGCTATTGACATCAAACGCCATTGACATTTGGCGTTTGCGTTTGAACATCAAACGCCAAATGCCAATAAAATGTCGTTGACATTTGGCGTTTGCGTTTGAACATCAAACGCCAAATGTCAATCAAATGTCATTGACATTTGACCATTGACATTTGGCGTTTGCGTTTGAACATCAAACGCCAAATGTCATTGACATTTGCTTCAAACGCCAAATTAGCCAAACGCCATGTAAACACTAACCCTAACCCTTACCCAACCCTAACCCTAACTCTAACACTAAAACTAACCCTAACCCTAACCCTAACTCTAACCCTTACACATCAATTTTGTAAGATTTGATCATCCCGAAAGGAGAAGTAACACTTACAGTAACATTATATCCTCCGTAAATCATAACTTCGTACATATTGGTCAATTTTGTAAGATTCGATCAATTTATCAACCGAAAGGAGAAGTAACACTTACGGTAACATTATATCCTCCGTAAATCATAACTTCGTACATATTAGTCAATTTTGTAAGATTCGATCAATTTATCACCCGAAAGGAGAAGTAACACTTACAGTAACATTATATCCTCCGTAAATCATAACTTCGTACATATTGGTCAATTTTGTAAGATTCGATCAATTTATCACCCGAAAGGAGAAGTAACACTTACGGTAACATTATATCCTCCGTAAATCATAACTTCGTACATATTAGTCAATTTTGTAAGATTCGATCGATTTATCACCCGAAAGGAGAAGTAACACTTACGGTAACATTATATCCTCCGTAAATCATAACTTCGTACATATTGGTCAATTTTGTAAGATTCGATCGATTTATCACCCGAAAGGAGAAGTAACACTTACGGTAACATTATATCCTCCGTAAATCATAACTTCGTACATATTGGTCAATTTTGTAAGATTCGATCGATTTATCACCCGAAAGGAGAAGTAACACTTACGGTAACATTATATCCTCCGTAAATCATAACTTCGTACATATTGGTCAATTTTGTAAGATTCGATCAATTTATCACCCGAAAGGAGAAGTAACACTTACGGTAACATTATATCCTCCGTAAATCATAACTTCGTACATATTGGTCAATTTTGTAAGATTCGATCAATTTATCACTTGAAATGAGAAATACCCCAAAATTTTTAAAAAGTTTATTTTTGCGATTCAATCCGTTAGTCGCTCAAAATTAGAATGTTCATTCACTACGAATTTGCATTTAACCCGAATTTGCAGTTTGGTCCATAACTTTTAAAAAATTACAATTTTACCCCAAAATTTTTAAAAAATCATTTTTGCGATTCAATCCTTTATTACCTCAAAATTAGGATGTACATTCACTACGAATTTGCATTATAACCCAAATTTACAGTTTGGTCCATAACTTTTAAAAAATTATAATTTTACCCCCAAAATTTATAACTTCTGGTCCCTCCCGAATTAAATATTACAAAAAAAAAAAACACTAATTACTTAGTAGATTTTTTTTCCCATCATTTGGGATATAAGGACTTGTTAAATGCCTACTAGGATATCTAATCATATCTTCTCTTTTCTTTTGTCTTGGCTCACTCCTAAATGATGGCACACTATCATCTGAATTATCGACTTCGATATCACCATGATCTGAATTATCGACTTCGATATCACCATGATCTGAATTATTTTCTTCATTATTACCCTGAAAATGCGTATATTAAGAATTCATATCAAACACAATCCAAAACCAATTTAATAAACACAAATCCATCATTTAGATAAACACAACTCCAAAACAAACAAACAAAAAAAATTAAATTTTCATTTTGTCATGAAAAAACAACAAAAAAATCAAAATTTTCATTCAGCCGTGTATACAAATATTAATAATCCCAGCAGCGGCATGCATGTATAATTGTGTAAAGCTTAGTTTCCAAGCATCAGTCAAATAACTTTGCAGGGCCAGTAAACCCAACTCCAATATATATGCCACAACCCAACTCCAATATATATGCCACACCATATTTCAGTATTGCATATATCCAATTAATATTAATATTAATATATAGGTGGCGACTGGTGAATTCAAAGAACTTCCATTACATTTACTGCAACACAACACTCATTGATTAAAAACGATTAAAAAGCTAAGTACAATATTTACATTTATTCTGTTGATTTAAATATGTTGTGCATATATAGCTGATCAATCAGTTAAAAAAAATTAATCAAGCTGTTTGTTTGATGATTAACTATGAAAGGTGAAATAAGATCAAAAAGCATACACAGGCGTATAGTTCTCCAAGATTAACTAGCTGAAGTTCTCCTGTATATATTCGATGCTCGTAACAATTAAATTTCAAATGAAATTATCTGATTACCACAATCTAGATTTAGAGTTCTCTAAGATTAACTAGCTGAAGTTCTCCTGTATATATTCGATGCTCGTAACAATTAAATTTCAAATGAAATTATACCAAACGGATACCAAACAGCGGCTTTTGCCGTTTGGAAGCCAAATGGCAAAAGCCGCTGTTTGGCTAAAGCCAAACGGCAAATGCCGCAAGCAAACAGGCGGCACGGCAAACGCCGTTGTTTGGCTTCACGCCAACCGGCGTTTGCCGTTTGGCACGCCGCTGTTCGGCAAACGCCATGTACAAATTCAAGCAGATCGGGAAATTTACGAAATCTGAGGAACAAAAATTCATTCGAAATGCTTGAGAAAGGGCTCGAAACTTTACCTCAAATGGCCAATTGCTAATGTTTCTCTCACCATCATCGATTGTTCTTTCGTATGCCATCTCCAATTTGTCGCAAGAATTTGGAAGAAAAAATTGAAAGAGAGGATTTTTTTTCTTTTTCTTCTCGGCCGATTTTGAACTGTGAGAGAGGAGAGTTTTTTTTTTTTGTTAGTTAGTGTTGGGGTGTTTTTGATTTATTAAAGAAAATTGAGGGGGTAAAGGTAATTGTTATGAGATATTAAATATTATTAACATTTTTTTTTTTTTTTTTTAAACTGAAAAAGGCTTGTGGCCTTTGAGAAATTTCTATTTTTGATTATGGCCTTTCTGTAAATCAAGGTATTTGACAAAAATATATTTAGTTAGAATCCGTGCATACACGGAGCGTATACTAGTATATATATAAAACAGAAAAAATAGCTAAAAAAAAGGAAAAATGAATGAAATCATCACCCTTCGTCTCCGGCGTGCCACTTGCAAGTTGCAACCTGAACGGCCGCTTTCAGAACAACCGTTCAGGCGGCAGCATTTTTGGGAGGGGATTTTAACTATCACACTACTGCTAAAAAGTAAAAACCAGACAACATAGTCACGATCATCATCAACTCTATTAGACTACACCAAATCTCAATTTTTCATTCCAAATGTATAAACATAGAGAAAAAAAAAGTAAAAAACGAAAATTAAACTGTAATAAGAGTATAGTATTTCGAAGGAATCATTGAATTCATGAAAAAAGAGACCAAATGACTTCGTCTTCTCCGTCTCCGGCCTTCAGACGGTCGTCGAGATCTGAATTGAAAAATGAAAGATTTGGGATTGGGGAGTGGGGATAACAACCGGAAGTCGAGATCTGCTGATTTGGGGACTGTCGGTTGGGGACGACATATTCCGATTTGGTTGCCGGCAATGAAAGGGGATGGGACGTTGGGGGTTTGTAATGAAAGTTATTTGGGTGGGATGGTGGGGTGGGTGGGGTGTTTAAATTAATGTGCAAGTCAATTTTTTTAATTTTATTTTCATTGTCAACATAATTAATGTGTAAAGACAAAACAGTAAAATTGTATTATATTTATGGAAAATTATTGCACAAGTCTGGCTTGGCCAAACCCATCCAACCACCAAGCAAGTGTATTGCACTTGCTTTGTGATTGGTCACTCTCTTGGGAGTTACATCCAATCCCAAAGTAAGTGTATTGCACTTGCTTTTTAGTTACTATGGGTTTGGCCAAACCCGATTTGAATAAGAATTTAAAGATTCTTCCCCGGACCAGAACTCCTGGACCATGTGGTCCATGATTTTTCATTTTTTTTTCTTTTCTCTTCTTCTTTTCTTTTTTCTTTTCTTTCATTAATAACTAAATTGTCTTATAACAATTAAAAAAACATTGACATATTTTGTGTTGTATATTTATAATATGATGTTTGTTTCTATTAAAATTATTATTTGCATTTTTCATGCATTATTTCTTCTTTAAAAATATTTAATTTTTAAATTAATTCTATTAAAAGAAATATCAATCTTAATTATTTCATAAATTATAGCATAAAATGACACAATGAATTTGCAAATTCACATCTTTGGAAATAAATAAAAATATAGCTACAACAACATTGAACGATTACGAAAAATACATAATATATATAAAAAAACTACCACCACAAGAAAAATAAAATTTAGTGAGAAAATATTAAGTAACATTGTTGAAATTGTCAGTTTTTGCATATATTTAGTGATAAAAATGTTAGTTTTGTCACAATAACAATAGTGACAGGTACAATAGTGATAAAATATATTTTTAAATTGTCAGTAATGGCTATTTGTGACAATTGTATGAAACTTAAGTTGTAATACCCCAAAAATTTCGTGTTTCAAAAATTCCTGAAGTTTTACTTTTGTTTAGTAAAATATTTTTGAGGTTATTTATTTTGAGAAAGTTTAGGAAATTTTATTTATTATGAAGTTGTGCTTTATGTAAAACTAAAATGATCCTGAAAATAAGAGATATTTGAGATTAAAGTTTTAAAAAACTTTTGGAGTGAAAGTGTAATTGAATTCTTGACTAATATGATTAAGTTTATTTATTTTTTTAGATTCTTTTGCTATTTTTAAAATTTTGGGGCTAAAGTGCCACTTTTAAAAACTCAAGGGTCAAAATGCAAAAAAAAATTAAATGAGGAGGTCTTAAACCTCCACTTGTAGCTCATATTTCTTGAAGAAGAAATAATGGGATATCACCCATTATTTTTCATTCTTCTAATTATGTTACACACCATTACATATATGTTACACACCATTACATAAATTTTTGTCACTTTTTTTTTTGATAAATTACCAAACAACAAAAAGTTACAAACGGTCAACAAGGGGATAGCCCCCGTCGCAAAAAACGGAAATGGGAAGCGAAGAAAGATCAAAATAAGCAAAAGAGTTGTGTAGGCGAGCCCATTTAGACAAGTTATGGGCTGCCCAATTAAAATTCCTAGAAACAAATTTGAAACGCCATTTAGGCCACTTGAACCAAAATTTCTTGATTTCCCGGATAAGGTTCTTAGAAGACCAATTCAGAGAAAGATCGGGATGAAGGAGCATGGAGATAACATTGAGATTATCACATTCAAAAATAACTCGATCCAAGGCAAGATGGTCAAGAGATTGCACTGCTTCAAGGAGAGCCAAAGCTTCAGCAGATTCAACATCAATGCAAATGTTAGAAAATGACTTGGCCTGGACAATAGAGCCGTTTGAATTGCGAACAATGAAAGCCTCAATTGCAGAACCGTCTTTGAAAGATGAATCAGAACTCGCTTTAAGCCAACCTAAAGGTGGCTTGATCCAGCTGCCGCTTTGAGAGCCCATCTTGGCATAAAGTTTCTTGGGAAGCTGAGCATTCCAGTGATCAAAAGATTTTTTATGGATGGAGTTGAGGAGAGCCGGAAAGTTCAAAGTGCTCTGATCATGAATAATTGAGTTTCGGTGCTGCCAGATTGAGGCCATGGCTGTGACACAGAAAATGATGAATTCTTCTCTCGAGTCATCCAAAAGGAAAATGGTGGACCTGCAATCAAGGAGAAGAGAAATCCAATTAGTAAAAGAGAGGTGAGAAATTGAAGAAAGCCTAAAGCACCATTTGGAGGAAAACCAAATTCTTTCAGAAAGAGGACAACGCAAAAAAATGTGGTCAAGGTCCTCTTGCTCATTGTGACAAAGGGGGCAGGTGGTATCGGGTATGTAAAAAAGTTGGTTAAGACGACATCGGGTTGGGAGGATGTTATTTAAAGCTTTCCACCAAAAAGTTTTGTGTCTATCATGGATTTTAGCACTCCAAAGTTGTTTCCAAATGGTGGGGGCTGCGGAGGGAGAACGATTGCAAATAATGGAATTGTAAGCACTTTTAGAGGAGAAGACACCAGACTTGGTAAGCGCCCAAAAGAATTGCTTTGGTTCATTTTCAGCCGCAATAGGGGTATTGGTTATCTCCAAAACGGTTTGGGGATCGAATAAACCGTTCCAGGTATCCAAGTTCCAAATGTTGCTGTCTTGAACCAATAAATCCTTAACAAAATTGAAGTTGCCAGGGATGAGAGTGATGTCCGATTTAGGTTTGGGAATGAAACCAGGCAAGGATGGAATCCAAGGTTCTTCCCAAATCCAAACATGTGAGTTATTGGAAATGGAGTAGCAAGCTCCAGCAGCGATAGTCGGGATGCAATGCACGATATCTTGCCAAATCCAAGAGGCATTTGATGGAGGTTTTTGGAGGTCAAGGAGGTTGAGATGGCGAATGTATTTAGCTTGAAAGATCTTGATCCAAAGCTTGTCTTCTTTACATAAAATCTGCCAAGAAAGTTTAGAGGTGATGGCCTTATTGAACTACTCCATTTTACAAAAACCAAGGCCGCCAACTGATTTAGGTAAACATATACTGCTCCAACTTTTGAGAGGGAGAATGTTGTTGTTTTCATTTTCACCCCACCAAAAACGGAGAAAGAGAGAGTCAAGCTTGTAGCATATGGTTTTGGGTAGGAGAAAGGTGGACATTTGGTAAATGGGTAAAGCTTGAGCCACGGATTTGATGAGAACACCCCTAGACGCTTGGGAGAGGCAACGGGACTTCCAACCGGCAAGTTTGGACTTGGTTTTTTCAATAATATCGTTGAAAGCTTGTTTGCGGTTCTTGGGTTTACAAAAAGGAAGGCCTAAGTGCTTGAGTTTATGATTGCATTCCTTAAGGCCCAAAGTAGCAAGGATGTCGCTTTTGAGGAAAGGATAGGTGTTAACACTAAAATGGATAAAGGATTTGTCTTTGTTCATTTTTTGTGAGGACCAGTCATTAAAGAGATCCAAGCAATCCGAGATGATTTGAGCATCCATGGTATTGGCCCTGCAAAAGATAGTGAGATCATCAGCATAAAGCAAGTGAGAAATAGTAGGACTAGAGCGGGAAACTTTAACTCCTTTAAAGGAATCAGAGTTTTCAGCTCTATTGAGGATACGAGAAAGAAGCTCTCCATAGATAATGAATAAAAAAGGGGAAAGAGGATCTCCCTGTCTAATTCCACGGGTAGGCTTGAAGTAGCCGTATGGGGCTCCGTTGATCAAAATAGAATAACTACAAGAAGAGATACACAGTGAAATCCAATCGACAAAAATGTCACAAAAGCCCAAGCAACGAAGAATTTGAGTGAGGAGACCCCATTCAAGTCTATCAAATGCCTTAGCAAGATCGATTTTGACTGCCATGAAAGCTTTCGAGCCTTTTTTTTTTGCTAAGGTAATGCATAATTTCGTGCGAAATGATGGAGTTCTCTTGGATGTTGCGTCCCTGGATGAAAGCGGTTTGGTTGGGAGCAATAAAATTATCTAGTAGTGGTTTCAACCTATTAGCCAAAATCTTGGTAATTATTTTATAAATTACGTTACAAAGGCTAATTGGGCGAAAATGCTCAACTTTACAAGCTTGTTGAATTTTTGGAATGAGAGTAATGAATGTGTGGTTTAAGGCAGCTGGCAACATTTTAAATTTAAAAAAAGCTTGGACAGCCGACACAACCGCATGATTTGTAATGTTCCAAAATGTTCCATAATTTTGTCACTAAAATTTAAATTTTTTGTAGTGACAACTTAGTAACAACAAATATTGTCACTATAATTTAGTGATTTTTTTTTCAGTTGTCATTTTTGGGACGTCACTAAATGTCAATAGTGACAATATTTTTACATTTCTTGTCAATAATGTGTCTATGTACATCATTTTAAAGACAATATTTAAATTTTTGTCACTTAGTCATTTAATATTTTGTTACTAAAATCTAAATTTTTTGTACAATATTATTTTGATAGGAACAATATATTACTATAAATTTGCAACACAAAGTATATAAATGTGTTTAATTTATGTAAATGATTATTAGTTATAAGAAAGAAAAAATAAAGAAAAAAGAAAAAAGAAAAAAAAAGGTAGAAAAAAAGGAGAAAAAATGTAGACCTGGTCTATAGAAGAATCTTCCTCATATTTCTACTTTGAATAGTAGTAAGCAAGTCACAAAGTGAATACGTGTCGATCAGTTTGGGGTACCTAAAGTTACCACAATATTTCGAGGGTCTCAAAAATAAAAGCCCTCCTATTCTATGCTACGAGATTTTTTCAATGAGAATCTTTTGTTTGTTTATTTCTTCTTGGGCATGGCTAGGAGGAGTTGTAGTTGTAGAAAACTCGCAAGAGTTCATGCCTCATAGTGTTGCGTTCCAAATACTAATACGCAAACACGCAAGTATACGGTCGTTACAAGTAATATAAAACGATAAGTGCATACCGAGTATCGAATCCCAACGAATGGGTAAAAGGTGGGAATAAACGAATCAGTCGAAGGCTTATTTTATCTAAGAATGCTTGATACAATATTATCGAACCCAAATATATGATAAGGGTGATTTTATTTAACTATGAGCGATAAAGTAAATCTAACTACGAAAGCAAGTAAATGGGGAGTTAATTATGCGGTAAGGAGGAATCATAAGCGATTAGTTAAAGCAGATAAATTATGCGGTTGTTAGGTCAGCTATGCAAATAATCCTAGATTTAGTTGTTGTTTGTGAGTTCAAATTAGTTAAGTCTCCCTATCGGTTTGACTCAACTCTACCAATCTATCCAAACTCTCCATCTCCGGATCAATAACGAACATCGCTGTCAATCGATGCTCTAAAGAAAGTCCGAACCCAAAAGAGGATTCTAAGGCGTACCGTTGTCACCCGGGACCTAAAACTAACCCGAATCCCCGAATAAAGAGAATCTAAGTTATTTGATGCATTTACGGACGAACCCATTATACAAACACGGACCAAACTAGGTATATGTCTATCCTAGGTTGAAATCCACAAATCGTCACTCACCTAACTTTCTACATCCTATGTCTAGGTTGCATTAAAGGTAGATGGCCAAAAGTGCGATAAAACAATAAACCCAACAAATCAAACATAACCCAACATCAAACATAATTAATCAAACGATAACAATGACTCGACAATTAATATATTGTGCTCGTGTTTGCTATTCAAGGATTCAATGACATTCATATGTATCTTTCGATAGCATACCAACCTATCAAATTAAACTAAGCCAATTTACGTATAAATGGACTAAAATCTAATCGATGTCATTTAAACTCAAACCTTAAACGAATATGAAACGACATAGGTATATGTCTATCCTAAAATCGATTCACAATCCAAATTCATAATCAAATCCTCAAAATCACTATATCTAGCAATCAAGAATCAATAACACTCATCTCAAAGGGTTGTCAAACCACAAGACGAACAATAAACACGGAATCGGATTAACGAACACATATAAGCACCATACTAATCATCAAGACATCATTAATCAAACAATAACATAAATTTATATAAATCCGGAGAATTCCAATACACAATCATTCATCCAAAAAGGAAATAACAAACTCATCTCCTAATCATAAATAACTAAGAAATGGAAAGAAATCACCTAATCGAAATGGAATCGAGACAAGGATTCTCCTCCCTTTAATCACCACCTAATCACTCCCCAAGGGTGGTGATTAACTCACCCCCTTGGTGGAGTCTTCAATTACAAGAAAAAAGCAAGAAAAAGTAAAGAGAGAAAGTGGAGGGAGGCAAAGAGAATAATGGAGGCTAGAAGGAGGTTTTGGTGTGGAAGATCTTGTGAGATATATCCAATAAGTGTTCTTTTATGCTGCCCTAATAGCCCCATATGAGAAAACCCGAAAATACCCCTCGAAAATGTGGAGACTTTGCTGATATTTCGCGCCAGCAGCAGGACCTCGCCGCGGCGAGCTTCCACCTCGCCGCGGCGAGGTTTGTGCCGTAGGCTGGCTGCAGATTTTCTGCTCTGCCGCACTTTCTTCCGAGCAGCATATCTTTTGACTCCGAACTCCGATTGCGGATCCGTAAAGTCCGTAGAGTAGCTAACTCACTCATCTATGACATATCCAAAATTCAGCTCATTTGGATCATCCATGAAATATTTATGCATGTTCTAGTGAGCAGCTATCTACGTTCTTCCATGTTTTTGACTTCGGTTCTTCATTCCTTTGAAGCTCTTTTCTACATCTCCCTACAAAAACACACAAAACACAATCAAAACACACAAACAACAACCAAAACACACAAATGTCCAACAAAGGACCAAAAACGCAAAAGAACGCGAAAATAAACAAAAGCATGCAAAACTCGAATCAAGGCAAGTTGTTTTCGGCTTAAGAAGACACGTAATAATGACGTTTTCACGACGTTATCACATAGCCACTCATATATAATAAAAAATTCACCCAACTTGTTATATAGGTAAAAGTAGTAGGTCACAATTTGTGTTGATTTAAGTGTAATTATCGTAATACCCTTGTACTAAACTTGTGTTTAAGTTGTTTATTAAAATATTTTCATTCAATTTAAGTATTAAAATAAATTTAGATAATAATTAATTGAAACACTACAGAAATTTTCTTGCATATGATTTAAAAATACTAAAATTCTTATTTTTTTTAACGTTTATAAATTTTATATTTAGTAATAATATATTCATTGTTGTTGATTTTCTTCTAATTTAATAATTGTATTTGTTTAGTAGTTATTTGTTTTTAATTAAATGAAATATTAAAATTAACAATATTAATGTAATGATGTAAATATCATCTATAAAAAAAATATTGTTATCTCAGTATTATAATCTCATAAAGATCTAAAATATGAATTTATGAAATTAAAAATTAATCGAAAGTTCTTAACTATTTATTAAATTGAACTCAATTTATTAAAAAAATTCCAATAAATCCCAAAATTCCTTACCAGTTAGATTTATTTTTTAAACTTTCTATCACAGATCTATCCTTCATTGTGACGGCATTGAGGCTGGGTAGGATTTTTGGGATATTTTTTTAATATCAAAATTTTATTTTGGGGTATTTCAACTGCTACTTTACGAAATTGTGTTGGGGAAGATGATATATTTGCACATTCAGCCCCCAGGCTTTGTTCTTAATCAAAATCGTCCTCAACTTTCAATTTTGCAGAAAAATTAAAGATTTTGTAAGATTTAATAAAGTTTAAAATTTAATAATGTGATTAGTTTAAATATTGTTAGTTTTAATTTTTAAGTCTAAAATCTGTAAAATACGAAATAGCTAGTATGAATATAAAAAATTACGACTTAATTAGAATTTCTGAAGAAAAAAATTAAATAAATCTTAATTAATACACAACACATCTTAAATAAAAAAACAAAACTGTTATTTTTTTTTTAAGATGGTGAATTTCCTTTTCTTTTCTTTTTTAAAAAAAAAATCGTTTTAGATAGTTGTAAGTTTGTAACACTAACTACTCCGTAATTTGAAAAAATATTGATAATTTTAAAAAAAAATTGATGATTCGGTCATTATTTCGATCAAATTGTTTATTAGATGGTTATGTAATACTATGTCCTCCGTAATTTGAAAATACATCGATAATAAATTTGATGACTTGGTCATTATTCCGATCAAATTGTCTATTAGATCGTTATGTAACACTAAGTCCTCCGTAATTTAAAAATATATCGAAAATTTTAAAATAAATTGATGACTCAGTCATTATTTCGATCAAATTGTATATTAGATGGTTATATAACACTATGTCCTCCGTAATTTGAAATTATATCGATAATTTTAAAAAATTTATGACTCGGTCATTATTCCAATCAAATTATCTATTAGATGGTTATGTAACACTAAGTCCTCCGTAATTTGAAAATATATCGTTAATTTTAAAAAATTAATGACTCGATCATTATTTAGATCAAATTGTCTTTTAGATTACTATGTATCTCTAACGTCTCCGTAATTTAAAAACATGTCGATAATTTTAAAAAAAATCGATGATTCTATCATTATTTCGATCAAATTGTCTATTAGATGGTTATGTAACACTAACTCATCCGTAATTTGATCGAAATAATGACCGAGTCATCAATTTTTTTTTAAAATTATCGACATATTTTCAAATTGCGGAGGAATAAGTGATAAAAGACGATTTGATCGAAATAATGACCGAGTCATCAATTTTTTAAAAATTACTGATATATTTTCAAATTACAGATGAGTTAGTGTTACATAACCATCTAATAGACAATTTTATCGAAATAATGACCAAATCATCGATTTTTTTAAATTATCGACATATTTTCAAATTACGGAGACGTTAGAGATACATAGTCATCTAAAAGACAATTTGATCGAAATAATGATCTAGTCATTTAATTTTTTAAAAATTATTGATATATTTTCAAATTACGGAGGACTTAGTGTTACATAACCATCTAATAGACAATTTGATCGAAATAATGACCAACTCATCAATTTTTTTTTAAAATTATCGATATATTTTCAAATTAAGGAGGACTTAGTGTTACATAACTATCTAAAAGACAATTTGATCGGAATAATGATCGAGTCATCAATTTTTTCAAAATTATTGACATTTTTTCAAATTACGGAGGACATAGTGTTACATAACCATCTAATAGACAATTTGATTGAAATAATGACCGAGTCATCAATTTTATTAAAATTATCGATATATTTTCAAATTACGAAGGACTTAGTGTTACAATCATCTAAAATGATTTTTTTTTAAAAAGAAAAGAAAAGGAAATCCACCATCTAATAAAAGAAAAAAACAGTTGTGTATTTATTTAAGATGTGTAGTGTATTAATTAAGATTTATGTAAGTTTTTTTCCAGAAATTCTAATTAAGTCGTTTTTTTTTTATATTCATACTAACTATTTCGTATTTTTCAAATTTTACACTTAAAAATTAAAACTAACAATATTTAAACTAATCACGTTATTAAATTTTAAACTTCATTAAATCATACAAAATTTTTAATTTTTCAGCAAAATTGAATGTTTGAGGGGCGATTTTGACCGGGGACAGAGACTGGGGACTGAATATGCAAATATGTTATCTTCCTCAACTGTAACATAATTGCATATCATTAAATATTAAATATCTTAATGTCACATTCTATTCACAAAAAATTAGTTAAAATATTGTTTTCAATTAAATATAAGAAAAAGGAATTAAAAAAAAAAAGAACACTGTTCATCTTTTTCACCGGTGGACAGCCATTGTTGAAGGTACCAAAAATATTAACTCAAAATTCCATGTTTCTTTACTCAAATCAGCCCCCAAAATCATGTCCTCTTGCTAAAACTTAAAATCAAAATCTGAAAATGAGATTCTTGCAAAAATGGAGAAAAATTAACAAGTTTCAACCAAATCAAATCGACCAAATCGACCAACAGAGGGTTGTTCTTGTGGCACGCGCGAGAACAGCGGCGACAAGTTAACTTGGGTAGAAACTACTAATTGATAGCAGGGTGTGCATATATACCCTCAATCAAATCTATATTATAGTTTTTGGAAAATTCATGGCTTTGGGTCGAGATACGGTGCTGGGATCTAGTGGCACATTATGTAGTAAGTATTACTAGCCGGGTAAGATTATGATGCCTGACTATGCCACCTGAAAGGATAAAGGTTTAGAAAGGATTAGGGATGAAAGAGAAATTGAGGGAGATGAAATGAGAGGGGTAAAATGGACAGTTTGATGTGTACATGATTTTTTGCTAGGTTCATACACCAGTATAAATGAAGAGGGCATTTAATACAATTTGTAAACTCCAACTCAACAGTGGGACTTTTGCCATGTGTCAATAATTGAATGGTGAACTCTCAAGAGTTTTCCCAACCTTGAACTCTGATTAGCCAACTCCTTCTTTGTATCCGCGTGTGTAGTTTTTTTTATGAGTAAATCATGTTTTTTTTCATCTTATGGATTAACGTTTGTAATTTTATTCCTTTTAAATTTTTTGTAGCAGATTGGTCCATCTTATCAATACAGTATATCATATGCATCTCTCTTAAATTTTTTGTATCAAATTCGTCCCTTTTAAATACAAAACACATCGCTTTCGTTCACTTTAGAATATATTTCGAATTTAAGTGATGTATTTTGTATTTAAGAGGGACTAATGTCAGGGCGACCCTAGCTTCTCGGGGGCCCTAGGGGAAATTATAAAATGAGGCCTTCAAGCAAATATATACTTTAAACCTTTTTTCTTTTTACCCCTATCGAACAACAAACAAAGGTATATGCTAAACTAGATGTTTCGTTTTTTAACAAAAATAAAAATATTCTTGTGACTTACAATCACAAATATATTCTCTTAGTTTAATTTCGAGGAAATTGTATTTTTTATATCAAAATTTCAGAGATATTTGGTACTGAACCATAAAATAAAGGACATATTTAATACCAAAATTGAAAGATTCTTTTCATATCTTCTTAAGCTTTAATGGTGATTTTTTGTGTGCTTAAAATTATGCTCAAATTTTTGCCATAGCATGCTTATGTGCTCTATATATCATATCTGAAAATTATTGTGACATGATTCCTTGTTAATTATGAGATATGATTTAATTTTGATTAATGTCTCGAGACATTTTTAATTTTCTGCGGATTATTTATTATGTTTGATTAAATGAAACTTGTACCATTAGAAAGCTCTAGTCAAGAGATTTCCAGTCATATAAAGAACACAAAATTTGGGAGAGAATTGCATTTCTGGTACAGTGCTATAGGTCAATTTCCACATTTGGTACAGAGCTTTATGGTTCTAACACATTTGGTACAGAGCTTTATCAAATTATGACACATTTGGTACAACCGTTAAAAATTGCCGTTAAGTGATGACGTGGCAGTTAAGTCCAATTGCAAAATTGATGCCATTATTTATGTTGACTGATAATTTTACCCCATAACATTTTAGGTTAACAAAAAAGCCCCACATCTCCAAATTTAGTAACGATTTTAGTCCACATTGTTGCCAAATTTCAAAATTGACTCGAACAAAACAACATACGGACCAATTTAAATTTTTATTTATTTTATTAAATAACTAATTTTCTTTATAAACAATATTAATAAATTAAATAATACTTTAACATAAATATCACCAAAATAAGAAAACATATTCTTTTTAAACGTAAAATTTATCTAATAGCATTATATAATTTTATATTTAAAAAGAATATGTTTTCTTAATTTCGGTGATATTTATGTTAAATTATTATTTAATTTATTAATATTATTTATGAATCAAATTAGTTATTTAAATAAAATAAGTAAAATATTCAAATTGATCCGCACGTGGTCTTATTCAAGTCAATTTTAAAATTTGGCAACAATGTGGACTAAAATCGTCACTAAATTTGGAGATGTGGGGCTTTTTTGTCAACCATAAAATGTTATGGGGTAAAATTATCAGTCAACATAAGTAATGGCATCAACTTTGCAATTGGACTTAACTGTCACTTTATCACTTAACGGTAATTTTTACGGTTGTACCAAATGTGTCACAATTTGATAAAGCTATGTACCAAATGTGTCACAATTTGATAAAGCTATGTACCAAATGTGTTGGACCCATAAAGCTCAGTACCAAAAGTGAAAATTGATCTATAGCTCTGTACCAGAAATGCAATTCTCTCCAAAATTTGGCCTCCAAAAATTGACGGAGAAAGAAAATGTAAAAAAAGTCATTCAAGTTTGGTATTAAATATGTGTTATTTGATGGTTTGATACCAAATATCTCAAGTATGTAAAAATTTAGTATGAAAAATGTAATTTCCTTGCTTTAGTTTTCATAAACTTCTTTACCATAGATAATTGTTAGATTATATTGTAAAAATTATCTTATAATGAAATTACCAAAAAAAACAAAAAAACAAATTATCTTATAATTTAATGAATTCGCATTCGTAGCATATTACTCTTAGTTTGAATAATTAATCTTTATCATGAATTGATAATCATATATGTACGAAGAACATACATTTCTTCATAATTAATTACATACTAAATATATAAAATTTGGGGCCCTTTAGGAAGGGGGCCCTAGGCATTGGCCTAATTTGCCCTATGCTTAAGCCGGCCCTGACTAATGTATTACACTAAATTAATAAGAGGACGAACTTGATACAAAAAATTTAAGAGGGAAATATGTATTATAAGAGGGACGAATGCGATACATTACATAGATAAGAGGGATCGACCTGCTATAAAAAATTTAAAAGGAACGAAAATGAAAAATTTGACCCATGAGGAGGACCAAAAATGCTATTCAATCTTTTTTTTATTGACCCTCTTCCCTGCTCCCCAATTGTGAGCGTGTTATGTGTGTTGGTTATTTGTGCAAATTTTCAATTGAGAGATTTGGATTTGTGGTATCAAACTATATGCCGATTCTCATTTGTAATATCATAAAAATTGAGACCGGCATATTTGGTATCACAATTTAAGAAATTGAATATCTTTATGTATCACCATTAAAAATCATTGTTAAGAGGTGACGTGATAGTTAAGTTTTATTGGAAAATTGATGTCATTATCATGTTGACTGACAATTATCCCCCCATAACATTTAAGGTTGACAAAATAATCTCACATCTTCAAATTTATTGACGATTTTAGGCCACATTGTTGTCCAATTTCAAAATTATTTCGAATAAGAAACGTGCGGACCAATTTAAAATTTTTATTTAATATATTTACAAATATATTAAAGTAATTTGATTTTATAAACAATATTAATCGATGAAATAATACTTTAACATAAATTCGACAAAAATATATATATTTTAAAATCTAATCTTTTTATAATAGTATTAATATATTTAATAAAAAATAAAGGTATATTTTATTAATAAATATTTATTATTAAAAAAAAACCCAACCCATCCCATAACCATCACCCACCCACCCACTCCACCCAAATTTCAGGTCGTCACCTGGGATCTGTAGAAGAACCTAGGGGTTCTTATATGCCAGTCCACCGTGGCCTGAAAGCGGCGATCCCAAGCCGCCGCCGACTACCTGGGATTTGGGAGAAGAGGGGAAGGTGGGGTGGGGTGGTGGGGAAGGGGTGAATTCTTTTTTCTGGTTTTTAAAATAAAAGTATAAATATTTATTAATAATATAACTTTGTTATTTTATTAAATATTAAATATATTAATACTATTATATAAAATATAAATTTTTAAAAAATATATTTTTTGTCAAATTTATATTAAAGTATTATTTGATCTACATAAGCAATGACATCAATTTTGTAATAAGACTTAATTGTCACGTTATCACTTAACGGTGATTTTTATCGAAGGTATCAGAAGTGATTCAATTTCTTAAAATTGTGATACCAAATGTGTCAGTCTCGATTTTTTTGGTATTACAAGTGAGAATAGACATATAGTTTGATACCACAAGTGCAAATCTCTCATTTTTAATTCGTTAATTACTTCCGCTGCGACCAACAATGGCTACCAATTATATGCTCATGAAGTGTTGCAATTTTATTGATTCGTGTTACAAATTACTCTAAAAAAATTGATATATCGAACATTTGAGCCAAAATATGTTCACAAAGTAGGAAAATCTTCATAACATTCGAGTTTCTCGCAGTAAGTCTCAGCACGCTTCCTAGTACTTAAAGGATGGTGAACTTCCCATCGGCCTATACCTTGCTTGTAAAATTCCATGGTGCCGCTATTGGTAAATTTCCACTCGAGCCTTTTCCCTTCTAGTCCTCGAAGCGTATGATAGGGAGTGAAATATCCAGATTTTTCTCCCGAAGGAAGATTGACGAATTTTATATGGCATACGATCTTTGACAGGTCCATGATATGATCCATTACCAAACTTATTCTGAACTCCATAGTGATCTTGTCTCCAAAGTGCAATTCCTCGTCCACTCTTCCAGTAAAACGAAGCACAGATTCACAGCGAAGCTGGACAGGGGTATTACATTCACTGCATATTGCCACCTCTTTGGGAGGCCATGCTTTATTGACAATACCAGATATAAAACTTGAGCGCGAGAGGGGTATTAAGTATAAGAAGAGAAGGAAACTCAACGTACCTTTCATCACTGTGGCGACCATTTATTGCTGGTAATACTAACGTAAAGTTATTCAGGCGCATTAAGAAGATGCATCTAGTTATTGTGTCTGCAACAGTATATTCTCAATTTTCCATTAGCATTTTACATTCATGCGTGTTAAATTATGAGAGGAATCAATATACAAATGAGGAAATTGCACTTATTATACCAAACATTTACCTAATTTATATATTTCATACCACACCTTTCATAATTGCACATTCCATACCAAAATCAATCAACATTTTTCAATTTACATACCACCGTTAAATTTTGAACGGAACTGGACATACCAAAAAAAATCAATCAACTTTTTTCAATTTTCATACCGACGTTAAATCACAAAAAAAAAAAAAAAAAAAACCTCGCGGGCAATGTACTACCACATATGATATTCTTAATTTGAGGAAACTGTAAAAAATCATATGATAAATGACATTCCCGTTTCTTTTTCGAAAGGGTAAGTATCTCAGGTTCGTCACTTTTTTATAATTAACAACCCCTTGCCCCCTAAAATGATCCAATTTTACCCTTGGGTGTTATTAGTACTAATAAATATGTAAAAAATTGAAATAATTTTTAAATTTATGGGCAATTATAAATTATATCAATTAATGAATATGATGATTTTGAATTGAAACAGTACTACCACATAGGGTCTTCTCAATTTGAGGAAACCGTAATAAATCATATGATCGATAACATTCCTACTTCTTTTTCGAAAGGGTACAAATATAATAAAATACGGTCTTCTCTATCTATGAAAATCATACTCAATCATAATTTTGTAATTTGTTTGCCAAATTTTTAAGTATAATTCATTTACAAATAAAACCCTCGTGTTTGTCACTTTCTTATAATTAATTCCTTGCCCCTAAAATGTTACAATTTTGGCCATTGATTTTGAGCTGAAAATATCAAATATGGTCTGATCAGTTTGGGGAAACCATAAAAAATCGTAATTTGAAAAGGCCTACTTACAAAAATACACCCCACGTATTGGTTGTGACAAAAAAAAAAAAACCTCAGGGGAGTATTTGCAATTGTACAGGGGTATTTGCAATGATACATGGGGGGTAATTGCAATAATACAGGTGTTTTTAAGGGGCAAGGGATTAATTATAAGAAAGTGAAAAACACGAAGGGTTTTTTTTGTAATTGAATTATACTTAAAAATTTTGCAGAAAAATTATAAAATTATGATTGTGTATGATATTCATAGATAGAGAAGACCGTATTTTATTATATTGTGTACCCTTTCGAAAAAGAAGCAGGAATGTTATCGATCATATGATTTATTACGGTTTCCTCATATTGAGAAGACCCTATGTGATACTACTGTTTCAATTCAAAATCATCATATTCATAATTGATATAATTTATAATTGCCCATAAATTTAAAATTATTTCAATTTTGTACATATTTATTAGTACTAATAACACCCAAGGGTAAAATTGGATCATTTTAAGGGGCAAGGGGTTAATTATAAAAAAGTGACGAACCTGAGATACTTACCCTTTCAAAAAAGAAACGGGAATGTCATATATATATCATATGATTTTTTACAGTTTCCTCAAATTAAATATAGCATATGTGGTAGTACAGTGCCCGCAAGGTTTTTTTTTTTTTTTTGTGATTTAACATCGGTATGAAAACTGAAAAAGGGATTGATTTTGGTATGAAAAGTGTCATTCTGAAAGGTGTGGTATGCAATGTATAAAGTAGGTAAATGATTGGTATGAAAAGTGAAATTCAGAACTCTTTTTTTTTTTTTTTTAGAGTTAACGGACACGTGCGGCGCACGTGTCCAGTTCCGTCCAAAATTTAACGGTGGTATGTAAATTGAAAAAGGTTGATTGATTTTTGTATGAAATGTGCAATTATGAAAGGTGTGGTATGAAATGTATAAAGTAGGTAAATGTTTGGTATAAAAAGTGCAATTCCCTCATATACAAATTATGGAAGGAGCTACATGATGAATGTAGGGATGGTCTATGGTGACTCTCACTTCAAAGAGAGTCACCAACAACCTACTTCTTGGGCAATTAAATGTGGACATGTGTCCATATTACAACATCAATAAATTAATTTACAATCCAACTAATCCTTGAAATATCAATTATACCCTTACTCTTTATTTTACATAATTCCCATTTTATCCTTTTTCTATTTCTATACATGATATACTTTCTCATATGTTTCGCTCTAACGGAATTTTATCCGTCCCAGCGGAGATCGGTAGTTTTTGGTTCTTTTTTTTTTTTTAAGGAAAATTAAATATACAATCAAATTCTATATATTGATATGTATATTTACAGTGATTATATGATAATTTTTATGGATCAAAATTTATGAAAATAACGTTTGCTTCGAAAATTTGTACATTGTCATGGTTTTTTTCTTCAGATATTAATATGCAAGATTAAATTATGTAAATAGCATTTTTATATTTATAGAATTTTGTATTACAATGAATATTATTTAATATTAGTTCAATTTATTCAATAACTACTTAATTATACAAATTTATCAAAATTTTGAAATAAATATTACAGTTATCAATTTTAGAATTTTATGTGATATTACAAATGACATTCAACTTTTTCTTGATTTTTTTTCATCTGTTGGAGATGGTTGTTTGTCGATCAAGTCGCCTTAATGTACAATTCAACAAGAAGAAATCATCAGAATTGAATTAGAACTCAATAATCTATTTTTATCGTGAGTATTACACAAACAACAATCGGAAATCAAAATTAATACTTCACTAAAACAATAAAAGTACTGATCAATAATAACAAAATAGAATCAAAATAATTTAGTCCATTGACCAAGAACATGGATTTTGGCGGAATCAGATCCGTCATCTGTCTAAGATTGAGGCATCGACGTGAACACTGAACACAGATAAAGAAGCCGATAAACAAAGAAATACAGCTTTAATACAATTAAATTCGGAGCAAGTTTATTTCTTTTCCTCGAAAAAGAAAATAGAAGATCAAGTGAATAAGAGAAGATACAGAAAGTCATAGTGGATGAACATCTGTTGCTTATCATTTTCTTTTGTTTTATCGAATACTGAAATGTACTCAGTACTCCTGATAGAATCCAATAAAAATCACAAATCAATCAGATTATCAATCTTTTTTAGACAGTTAAAATTGGACAGCAGTCGTACATTTTTCTGTGTGAGAACTGGAAATATTTCATTTTCCACCCAGAAATTCCATCAAAATTTTGAAGCTCCTCTTAGCATTGTGATTAGGGTCGAGGATCGACTTTTGTAATTTAACAAACACGTAGAACTAGACTTAAAATGTAACCTTTACCAGTTATTTGGGAGGGGTAGGAGGCTCACCTGAGAGAAGATAAATGATATTTCGGTTAACCTTCGAGAATTGAGATTTTGGGAATTCTGCCTTGATTTCTAGGTTTTAAAATGGACAATAAAATGAAAGCAAATAGGAAGGGTGCGACTGAGAGAAGATTTTGGGATGAAGTATGTTGGTGGCGGGATTACGGCGGTGATAGATCAGCTGTGGTACGTGGGCGGAGGGGATAATCACAGAGAAGAGAAAAAATTAGATGGTTGTGACGGCTGCTAGGTGGGGGAGGAGAGAATAGGGTTTTGAAAGAAATGATGGAGATGAAATGAGAGGGGCATAATTGTCCGATTGGATGTTTGTGTTGTTTTTATTAAGGGGTATTAATGTAAAATTACTATTTACAATATATTAATAATTAAATTTTTTGGTGTAGTGGGAATGATACACATTTATACATAATTAATGGACAAGATTATTCAGTTTTATTTTTGAATGGCTGAGATTAATTTATTTAGATGACTCAAGTTTGAATCAAGAGTCATGATAGAATTCCCCATGAATGTATTCGGTACGTACGTCCAGTGGCGTAGCCAGACAATTATTTCACCGAGGTCACAATGAGTTGACCAAAAAAAAAATATTCTTGTTTACAATAGAAATTGTAATAAAAAATTCATAGCAAAAAGTCATTTTTCTTGTAGTGCAATGAGGTCACTAAGAGGTCCTAAGTTCAATTTCTTCTAAAATAGGTTTTCTTCTAGTTTAAATAGTAGTTCTATGGTAGTTATTTTTTTTTAATTTGGTTGTACTTTAATTTAAAAAAATTTATACTCTAACATAAATATATATGTAAATTTTGACCCGTAAAAATCGTTTCACTATTTAAATATTCTAAGCAATATCAAATGCATAATCCTTATGTACATAATTATCGAATGATCTTTGATATTGTTAAATATTCCATACAAACAAATAAATTATGATAATAATTTTGTTCAATTAAAAAAGTAATGTGATAAAAAAAACATTACTTATATATTTTCTACTTGAATAAAAATTAATGAATATCACTTGTTAAATTAGACCTTTACTAAAGAATTTTTATGGTTAATTAGTGGGCCATTTAACAATAAACCTAAACTATCCTAGTATTATTCAATTTTTAATAAAACAAATGTAACAACTAAACTTGATAGCACTAAAATTTCAGGGGGTCCATGCATCCTCCTAGCATGGCTGTAGCTCTGCCGGTACGTACGTCTTAAAAATTTTGGAATTTAGTGAATACATTGTTACATCAAACAATATGTTGAATCAAATCTATTACATTGATATCAAAGTAATTATAAATGCAAGTATTAATCTTTCAACTAACTCTTCACTTTATTTCGGCTCTCTCCCTTTCTTGTTTAATCTTTCAACTAGACCCTTTGTGAAAATTAATTGTTACTGTTGTCTCAAAGGAATCTAACTTATGATATACATCTTGAAAATTTCTAGCTGACCTGATCTGAGAAAATTCCTAAACCTTGTGGCTAAGAATGACACAACTTCTTTGTCCCAAAATGAGTGATGTGGTGTAGGTAAGAAATTTTCCATGCATCTTCTTATATTAAGAGCAATATATTTTTTGAAAAAAGGGTTTCCAACATATATTCTATGATATGTCTAAAAGATATATTATACACAACCTAGCTAGAAGCGACATTCTAATCTACTTATCTAAAATGAACAAACTAAGCTAATAGAAACATCTTGTGTTTTGGAAATTGATTGTGACTTGGATGGGTTTCTCGTACCTACCTTTTAGTTGGCCGCTTCGCTAGAGGCAGTTTCGTTTTCTACAGCTGTTAAACGCAAGGTCAGCATTCTCGTCTAGTTGTTTCTCTTCCCATTTATTGCTGTCACCATTGTAGAACTTGACCTTTTCATCCTTTGTCAGTTCATAGATGCAAATAGGAATTTTACAAATATCCAGTCTGTAGGACAGGAAGTAACCCTGTTTATGTCTTCCAGGTTGTTTCCCAAAATCAACAAAACAATAGAACTGTGTTAGGCCAATAATGGCTTCTCCAAATTTCCAATCAAAAGATTGGTTTTTGTATAATGTTCGCTTGCCAAGATTATCCTTACTGGAGAAACAGTTAACCATAACTGGCTTGTCGCTTGTACTTGTTATCCTCACAATTGTAGGGCTTACCTTAAGACTTAATAATTTCTGCCACCAGCAGTATACTTTAAATGTCGTACATGAGTACAGCAAAAGTAAAACAAGAATAATGTGGCTCATGTTTTGTATGTGAAGGCTGTTTAAGCGTTCACAATAAATGAACATGTTAATTTTCAGCTTATTAATTGAAACGTTTTCTTTATTACATTTGTAGATCTCATTTAATAAACCACGCTACTTGTGGCAATTGTACATGTAGAACCCATTTTATCTCAGTTAACTTTGATTAATGTTTATTTTTAGATGATATTGTCACATTTTCTATGAAATTAAGATGTTTATATTCTTGACATTGATAACTCTGCGAAAACGGAGTAGTGTGTACTTTTTAGACTTAAATCTTTATTTTTCTTAAGTAGTGAGTCTTTAGGATTCTAATGGTTATTTTGTCAATCTATGACGACTAGCAAATTTATCAATTTTTAGAATATTGAGATATTTGCACTTGTATTATCAAATTATATGTCGATTCGCACTTATAGTACCATGAAAATTGAGGCCGACATATTTGGTAAAACACTTTAAGTAATTGAATCACTTTTGGTACCGCCGTTAAAAATTACTGTTAAGTGATGAAGTGACAGTTAAGTCTAATTATAAAATCGATCACATTACTTATGTTGATTAATAATTCTACCCCACATATCTTCAGATTTATTGATGATATTAGTCATTTAATGCATTTAAATGTGAATTTAAGAAGTTATCACTAAAAAATTCAATCAAAATAGAGAAGAAAAAATCCATCGCTGATCGATTTAGCGACGGATTTAGAGACGGACCAAAATCCGTTGCTAAAACCTTCGTCGCTAAATATCAGCGACGAATTTTGTCCGTTGCTGACGGAAAGCAAATTCGTCGCTACTATTAACATGATGAATATTATCAAATTATCATTCGCTTCTCCCTTACTTGATCACTTCGCTTTTGAATCGATCATCATCTAGCGAATGGTGGTAAACGGAAAGCTGCAGAATGGATCTGGGTAAAGAAGAAAAGTTAACAAATTATCAACTGGCTAAAGCAACAAAAACAAAGAATTGAAAGAGCAAACCGTAATGTGTAACTATCGTTTTTGAGTCAAAGAATTGAAAGTTAACAAATTCGCTTTTGGGTAACTATCGTTTTTTAGTCAAAAATAAAGAATTGAAATTTGAAAGTTAACAAATTCGCTTTTGAGTCAAAGTCACTCAAAGGTCCGTTCGTTTTGACATAACTATCGTCAACATCAATTTGGTTTGATTTTTCAACTATCGTCAACATCATAGTCAAGCCGAGTCCAAGAATTAATGTGCTTCTCAAACGAAAAAGGAAATTATTTAGGAGAAAATTGAAAACTAATGAATATTTAGATTGATTATTCCGAGGAGTGATTTCTTTTAATTGGCTCTTCATCCAGCTATTTGTGCTTCTGAATTCATGGCACCAATTCAGTCTCTTAATCATTTTGGAGCAATCAACACATACAATATATTCAAGACACTTGGACCAAAAGTACTCCTAAACAATAAGTAAAATAACTCCAATATCATAATTATTTGGGAGCATATCCCAAAACAGGATATTCAAGACTTGGACAAAAGATGTGTTATTTTCTAACGATCTGTTCACTTATTTAAGCATATAAAACTCGCACATAATTGTACACGTATTAAAACATGTAAACATTTATACTTACCCAGAGGTTAATGTTGGAAAGTTAGAACATATCTAAAGAAACCACCAATTTTTTTTTTCTTCTTTCTAACCTACCATTCAATTAATTAAGAAAATCTCACAACTGAGCACATCACCAGGACCAGAAGAACTTGGACGAGTACTATAAGATCAACAAAACCAGCCATCCACAGGACTCCGAACAACAAGCGGAGAGTGACTCAAAGCTTCTAAGTGTGTGACTGGTGCAACTTTACCCAATATAATGGATCCTGTGTGATGGTAAGAACTAAGAACTTTTTACTCTTAATCATTAAATAAGTTCGCTTTCGTCCAATATTTCTTCTGAATTGAGCTTTACATGCTTTTCAATTGATTCAATGGCATGGGATTTTTATGCACATAGTCCTTTGTATCTCTGTTATAAATATTCTTTTATTTACTCATATTTTAATCTATATTTCTATGATAAAGGGGTCCGGAAGAAGATTACTTTTAGTGCAGTCAAAGGATGGTTAAGATGATCAGAACTGAGATGCACTAAAAAAATATAACACTCGATCCAGATGCAGCGACATAAGATCTTTTTGCAAGTATGTGGAGATTTATTAAGTTACACAAAGACAAACATGATGCAGTGGCACAAATATGAGCACATCAATGTATGATTGTTTATTTTAATTATACTGTAGTGTAGGTAGCTGAAAGCTTAAACTCTGAAAAAGGCTGTTTTTTTTAGTACTTATAATCTTGTGTACTTATGGTAATGAGGTATTTTTTTTCATTTGATGAATATTTGTTGATTAAATTAATCACCGTGTATTCTGTCTATTAATGGCTGTGATTTATTTTAGCAGGATAGGCTATTTGATCATATATATGATTTCTGTTTATGGTGGTTATTTTTTTATTTCCAAATGTTATGTAGTTTTGTTTGTTCTGTAACTGTTTCTTAAACCATCCATTTCCTCTTTTTGGGTTTTCAAGAATCAAGAGGATCTTGCATATGTTAAGTCAGAAATTGTTTCTAACACATTTTTTTCCCTTTTGTAGGGAAAGAAGAGGTGTTTGCCATAGAATTTATTTTCGGGTTGTTGTCCAACAGGAACCACAGTGTATATGAACAAAGCTTCAGATTTCTCCTTAAGCTCTCAATTAAATGAATTTAGTACAATTTTTTATGCTATGATGTATTTGTGTAATTTGAGAGTTGTTTTAGATAAGATAGTAAAAAGTATCAATCCCGTTTTTGCAAGGTTGTATCATGTACTATTTGTTTATCATTTCAACAATACAAACGTTCCTTCTTCTTACAAATCATAGTATTAAAACGACTAATAAGTAAAATAAATATATATATACTTATAAGATAAATATAAAATGTGAATCCTTATATCAATCATCTAAGCATGAATTAGAATAGTCAATACAGATCTTAAATCTGGATTGATGGACATGAATGGAGATTGCATTACTTTGAATTTTCAACCTTAAACCTCAAACTCAATCACAGATGTTTCAATGGATGTCAATTTTTGCTGCTTGTACTTGACACAAAGTCTTGATAATTGCTCTGCTACTTGCGCCGCTTCTTGTTCTCGAGTCTTTTTCATCTTTCCACTCAATTCTCTTGCTTTGGATCTCAAACATTCCCCAGTGTACTTGTCAACGAAAACCTTATCTATTGCTTTCGCAATCTCTTCTCCCACAAAATGTCCATTTTCACCTCTCTTGACCTCCACTCCAAAACCGGTTTCAACGGCCAGCCTAGCGTTTATAGGCTGATCAAGTTTCATTGGCAAGGCTATGACTGGAACGCCAAAATATGTACTTTCCGTTATAGAACTCCACCCGCAATGACTCAAGAAACCACCGATACTTGGATGTGATAAAATCTTGGTCTGTGGTGCCCATTTTTGCACTATATTCCCCCTTTCTTTCACCCTCTGAACAAATCCAGAGGGTAATACATCTTCTATGTTGTTTCTCTTTTCCCCAAGTGGAAAACGAATGACCCAGACAAAGTTAGCACTACAAAGTTCCAATCCTTTTGCTACTTGTTCTATCTGGGTCTCTGACAAGAAGTACTCACTACCAAACGATATGTAGACAGTTGAATGCTCGTCTTTCCCACTTAGCCACTCCATGATGTCTGAAGAATGAATATCCTCCTCCTCCTCCTCCTCCTTATCATTAACAAGTGGACCGGTGGGTACTATTTGCTTTTTGCACAAAATCGAGAGATAATCAATGTATTTCCCCTCAACACCCCTACAACTCTTCACCAAGACGATATCACTTGACATTTTGAAGTTTCCAAATGCAAAATTTCTATCTGCATCCTTTATGTTCGCCAAAATGCGAGCACGGATTTCTTTCTCATAATCGAGGAGATATATTGCCTGATAAGGAAAAGTTGAACTAGTTCCATTTGCAAACAGATGATGGAAGAATGAAAACGGAGTTGCACCTGAAGTCGCGAAATAAACAGAAGGTATACCTTGAGATAAAGCAAGCTTTGGAGCCCATGGCTGGAAGAAATCGTATATCAGCATATCTGGCTTCAAACAGTTCATGATATCGGAGAAACTAGAACTCGAGTTTTGAAAGGCTTGTAACAACACTGGCAAAAGATTAGATGGTAAATTCTTGGTTGTGTGGAGTTGTGGAGGAAGTTGAAGCGTTTCGGGGATATGGAGTTGTACTAGCTTTATCGAAATATCGAATGTAGTATCTTTTTCAATACTCTTTCTGATTGAATCAAGATTGACAGCGGTAGAGCAGAAATATATATTGAAATTTCTGTTTGAGAGTAATTTGGCCAGTTCAAGAAATGGAAATATGTGTCCATGAGCTAACCAAGGAAACATTAGAATGCTTAACTTACCTCCTCCTCCTCCTCCTCCTCCTCCTCCTTTCTCCATGAATATTTTTTGTCTCATATAAATTTGACAGATAACTAATAATGTAAGGTCATGAGATTTATAGACTTGAGGTGCCGGCTATATATATGGTTGCATGCAGCTAGCTGTAAGGCTAGAAAAGAAGAAAATTAATTAATTTACCTTGTTCTTTGTCAAATCAGCTTCTAATCTTCATCCATTGCCAACTTATTATTTAGTGGTAATATTACATACGAAATTAATTAATCAATAGGAGGATTAACATATATAAGACTCTTGCATGTGTGCAATACGAAAAATTAGAATATAGTATTTTTTTTCTTTCAATGATTTAAAACTTTTTTCTTTTTTTTGAGAAAATCAATGATTTAAAACTTAGTTAACAACAAATTATCCCATGTGTTATTTTAATAGGACAACTTGCCCCTTGCGATAAATCAAATGGAAAGAGACTCGCTGCCTCCCCCATTTTCTTACTTATTCATGGATGAAATCATGTTAGTGTAAATGTCAATTTGACAATAACATAGGGAGCTAGTTCACTAATACATCATTTCACATGGGGCAACACTCATCTCTATCTCTATCTCTTCTATCTATCTACCTACTATTATAAAAGCATGAATATTTCTTAACTTTTTTGTGGAGACCAAAATACCCCTATTTAAATTATAAATTGATATTTAATTAAATAGTAAATATATAATAGAATTAAAGTAATTGAAGAGGTAAATTTATATATATATATATTATATATATTATATATATATATATATATATACAATAAAAGCATGAATATTTCTTAACTTTTTTGTGGAGACCAAAATACCCCTATTTAAATTATAAAGTGATATTTTATTAAATAGTAAATATATAATAGAATAAAAGTAATTGAAGAGGTAAATTTATACATAAAGTCTTATTATATTTATCTCCTACATAAACTCCTAAAATTTATAAATTCTCTTTTACATGAATTTTTGTAATTTTAATCTTAAGAAAATACTATTATTTTAAATAGCCCCTAAAATATATATAAAATTATTATATTTTAGCATCAATATTTATTTAAATAAGAAAATGTTAATTTAAAGATTTAGAACATAAGACATAAACACTCTAAATATAAATATTTAAAATAAAATTCTCTTAAATATCATATGTTATAAAAAAAATTAAAATTGAATCGCCATCTTACTATGAAAGAATAAAAATTACTTATAACTTAACTAATTAAGTAATTTTACTTTGGCTAGAATATAAAATATGAAGAATATTCAATAATTTCAAGACATGCATAACCTCTATGTAATTCTTTTCGTGGAAAAACGGGTGAAATTCGTGGATAATGGTGAAATAGATAAAATATAATCATTGAAACATGTGAAATCAATGACAATTCGGGTAAAATTGGTGAACAATGACAAATTGATGAAAATTTGGTTGAAAGTGATAAAAAAATACCCCGAAAATCGATGGAAATTCGTGAAAAGAAGATGAAACCGGTGAAACGATAACAATAGTGAGAAGCAGGTGAAAAATGAATAAAGTCGGCGAAAACGTGTCAAATTAATCAATGAATATTCAGGTGATATTGGTGAAAGAACATGTGAAATTATCGAAAAAAATGTGTGAAATAGGTGAAAACGGGTAATATGATAAAAACGTTAGAATCAATAAAAAAAAATTAACAAACAAGATAAGGTGAAACCGGTAGAAAAATATAATTAGTTTAAAACAGATAAAACAAAAGGACAAAAATGTAAAAACAATGAAAATAAGTTATAATTGATAAAAATGGGTAAAACGGTAAAAAAAACTAAATTGATAGAAATAAATAAAATTGGTTAAAAAATATGTTAAATAAGTGAAAAATGAATTAAATATGTGAAAACGGGTTAATTAAATTTACTTTATTTTATGACATAACAAAATTAATTTTACTCTAACTTATAAAATATATCAATAAATTTAACTAGACACGTACCACGTACGTGCACTTTCCTAGTAAAATATAAAATCATATATGTAATTTTAAGTGCATGTGCAACACTCATTCGAAAAAAGAAGATAAAACGCTCTTTATAATTTGTCAAAGAAGAGTACCATGCCTACTTTCATCTTACATATTTAATCTGCAAATATTACATTGAAAAAACATTAAGATTCAATTTCTCTATCACATGTAGAATGCATGACACATCTTTGTTAAAATATATAGAAACTTAAAAAGAAGTTCGATTTTATATATGTGCATATGGCGAATCAACCTGGATCTGGATTTGCAAAATATATTTGTATCAATTGATCCGGATGTGGATTTTATCAGATTTGGATTTGCATAAATTTTACATCATCAATTTATCCGGATTTGGATTAAGTCCGTTGAATACTCGAATTTTGGTATTTCAGATAGAAATTTGAATTTGTTGAAATCTTCATATCTATTTTATTTTTCAGAAATATTCCTAATACAACATGTCAACATAATCATTCAACTCAGTCCATGAACTTAAGCTTTCTTCATTTCACTCAACTTAATTCAAAACCAGCCTATTAAACGGTGTTTTAATTAAAGTGTTTTATCAATTATCATCGGGAAAAATAGTATTGATATAATGTCTAAAATTATTTCATATTGTTAATTGAGGATTGAGGTATGAAAACGAGACCATGATTAATGGAAATATTAACTTATAACTAGTAATTAGGAAGAACAAAAAAATAATAACTCGTTATTACTTGTTAGATTAGCGAGAAACATTGTTAATGTAATAAACTAATACTATTATGCATGTAGGTTATTAATTATTAAAATCAAATTTTTAACGAGGGAAAAATACTTTTCATACCAAACTCTTTCCTAGATTGTCTTTTTTAGTTTCTTAATGGTTTAATTCCTTTCAAGGCGCGTCGGACACATAAAGTGAGAACCTCTTCCAACCGGGATTCGAACTTGAGTCCGCTACTTTGTAGTGACTAGTCCCTTCCACTAAATCAATCACCCGTTGGTTCCTAGATTGTCTTTAATGTGTACACGAGTGATGTGTGGTATTCTATTATGGTACTATATTTTATGACCTTGTGAAAATACTAATTCAAAAGCTACGTATTGAAGTCAAAAAGTCAAATTATCAAAAAAAAAAAGTCAAAAATTCATTGCCATGCATATAATCTTCTCAATAGTATCTCATATTACCGATATGGGATAAAAATCACGAACCCTGAAGATCATTAAGATAATAAGTTACAAAAGTGATAAGTTCCAGACATGTTTAGTGTAATAAATGTTCTTGTAATTTCCCCTTTTTTCAACTAATTAAAGATTAGATTTTCAAATAACCTCTAGAGTCTAGACAATAGGTAAATATCGAATATCTATTTTATAATAAAGCACATGCTATGAAGGTTTTTCCAGGCAATGATAGATTTCCTGTAATTTCTCCTGAATAAAATAAACTCGAGATTGACTTTTTTTAATAACCCCTAGACAGTAGGTAAACACTGAATATGAATTTGATAAAAAACAGCACGTGCAATGAAGGTTTCACAGACTCACAAGTCACAAACAATCATATTTAATTTGAGGTGGTAAGGTTATCTTTAAAAGGTGAGCTGTTTTATTAGGTAATCGGAATATTCGGTCAGAAACCATTAGTTGTCAAATAAATGATACTAATAAATTAATCAAGTTACAATTTTTTATGCTACATTTTTGCTAATCTGAATGTGATTTTGAAATGAATCATGATCTTTTAGGTAATATATTAGTGAAAAATGCACATGGCCACATGGGATGGACATATAGAACTATAAACTATTTTCGAACATTGAATTGCGTTGCACATGCAAATTCAAATTGATTGTTAGGTATGTCATGATGTACTATATTTCCAAATATAGAATAGAATTATATATGGGTTGCACATGTTAATTATTTTTCAAATTGATGTCATGTTAAATGCACGTGGGATGTACATGCATTTAGAACTACTCTAATATAGAAAAAATCAAGGAGTGACATGATTTTTATAATATTTAATTTATTTTTTTTATTTAAAAATATATATTTTATCTTTTTCTATTTTATGAAAGACCCACACTGTATTTATGACACTTTTAACTTTAAAAAATATTATTCGACAAATATAACCTCTATTATGTACTTAGATATATTTTAAATTTGAAAAATGAAGCATGACATATGTATTTTAATATGGACCAATTTATCCCATGTATTATTTATATGCAATACCTTTATATTCAGTTTTGAGCGAATGAGTTACACTCTCCGACGAAAAAAAAAAATTATCTTTTTAAATTTTCACAGAGATAATAAAATATATATTTTTTAAATCACAGAGGATAAATTAAATATCGTGTATATAGATGGGGGTTTAAATTTAGAAATACCCGTATATCAAGTAATACTTTCTTTGGGTGAATATCACATTACCCTGTTACAATATACTAATACATAATATCTAATGCGTATATTTCTGTTTTGTTTCTGGCTAGCCAAAAAATATATGGATTAAGGTATTTGAGACAGGTGAAGTATTCGAGAACCAATAATGCACCCGAATTTGAAAAAGCTTTTGGACATCAGAATTGCGTAATAAACAAAAAATCTTCTATTAATTAGGATTTCAATAATTTTTTTTTTTTTTTTTTTTGTACAAAGATTAGGATTTCAATAATGAAACTCACCTCTTCTAAAAAGGAATCCTTTTAAAGAAGAACATTAATGGAGTAAAACATTGATTTGCTATTGAATTGATGGAATATTAAAGGGGCCGACCCTGACCCAAGCCGCACAAATTTTGGGTCACGAAATTGTAAGGACCTCCAAGAAAAATAATATATATATGAGGTATGAACAAATTACAAATATAATTCTCGCAAAAAGCCTAATTACTAAAATTTGACAAAGCAAGTAAACATCTATCCTATTTCACACCGTGTTACAAAAAACATTCAAAAAAGGAAAAAATCTCAAATCTCACCCATTTTTCCTTTTTCCCTTCGATTTCCCTTGGCTTCAACCCTTTATCAGGCTCAATTCTTCAATTCTAGTCGGCAACGAATCACCACCACAACCCTCCACTTTGCAGCTGTGATTGCGATAGGGCCACCGAAAACTCGGTATCGCCCAGTAATATCATATATCAAATATTCTCTTAAAATATCTTTTTGGGATAATTACAGGGACCTCTCCTGAGATTAGGTGTAATTATAGTCCAACACCATTCGACTATCCTCCCCTGATGTTTCAAGAGGATTACATTCGTTAGGTTTTTGTCTGTTTGTGTTGACGTCATCACCTAAGGTTTTTTGAATTTCTCATTTTACCCTTTTCAGTTGTTTAATCGAGAAGGGGATTTACCGATTTATTATAATGTTTAAGATAATGAAAAAGTCTCAATGTTATATTTCAACTTTGTCTTTATAATTAGTTTTATTATGTATAAATTTAGGAAAATAGTTTAAAAATAAATAATTAGTTTTTCAATTTTTTTACTAAATAAAATCCAAGTACAAGGATAAATGAATACAAATGTAATTACATTCAACTTTAATCATGAGAAAAAATATTGTAGAACATAAATACAAATGTAAATACCTTCATCTTTCACATTTAACCCATAATTTTAATAATTTAAAAACATTCAAAGTTAAAGTACAAGGATAAATGAAAATATATTGTTAGACATTATAAAAATGCTCATGGTGTTCATAATTAACCCGTACTAAAAAATTCGTAAATTTCTAACTAAAAATAGGAACAAATTAGAGTGATAAAAAAATTTAAGTAAAAACTTGAACATAAATTATTAGACATTATAAGCATGCTCATAATTAACCCGTACTAAAAAATTATAATTTTTTTACAAAAAGTAAAAATACTCATTCAAATCCGATTTAATAAAATAGTTTTTATAAATTGAATATTGAAAATTATTATTATAAACAATTAAATAAATTTAATATGTATTATTTAAAAAACCACCTCACCCCCCCCCCTTCCCCAACCCCCGCTCCGACCACCCAACTCCTCCAGGCCGTGCCACCGACCTAGAAGGTGTAAGATCGTCGCCGGCCTGGGTTGAAGAACCCTGGCCTGCGATGGCTCCCAGGTTGATTGTATGGCCTAAAAAAGATATCCCGATAGAGAGGGACTCGTGCTGTGGGGTGAGGTGAGGGGGTATGGGATGTAATCCTTCTAAAATGATAGGGGACGTCTCTGTATTATGATAGTAGGAGGGGATTGAGCCGTAATTAGTGAAGGTCCCTGTAATTTTTTTTAATTAAAAAACTCAAGGACATAACGGTCAATTCAAGAATTTCATCCAAGTTCGATAGTTCCCGTTAGAGTTTAGAGTTTAGTAATTTTTTTGAAACATCAAGGAATGTCCTTTTAATTATGATAATCGGAGGAGGGGATTGAACGATAATTACAGCTAACCTCAGAGGAAGTCCATGTAATTTTTCCTCTTCATATACTTGCCCCGAACTCGTAATTGATAGTTTCTGATAAATAGAGTTGCATTTTCCCCGTATTTTAGTTGCCGAGTAAATAGCTAATCCCAAAGAAAATGCAGGCACTCTTTGTGGCACGATTCTCATTTTGATACCTTTGTTTAAGCAAATACAGACATCCATAAAAATTCATAAAAATTGCATTTTAGAACAAAATATAGGATCCATATATTGTAAAATCAAATTGGCAACACATGGCTAAATACTCCAACCACACCATCCCCAACCCCCGCTCCGACCACCCAACTCCTCCAGGTCGTGCCACCGGCCTAGAAGGTGTAAGATCGTCGCCGGCCTGGGTTGAAGAACCTTGGGTTGCTATGGCTCCCAGGCCGATTGTATGGCCTAGAAAAGATATCCCGACAGAGAGGGACTCGTGCGGTAGGGTTGGGGTTGGGGTTGGGTGTGGGTGTGGGGTGGGGTGGGGTGAGGGGTAAGGGATGTAATCCTTCTAAAACGATAGGGGATGTCTCTGTAATTATGATAGTAGGAGGGGATTGAGCCGTAATTACACCTAATATCAGTGAAGATCCCTGTAATTTTTTTTAATTAAAAAACTCAAGGACATAACGGTCAATTCACGAATTCCATCCAAGTCCGTTAGTTCCCGTTAGAGTTTTGTAATTTTTTTGAAACATCAAGGAATATCCTTTTAATTATGATAGTCGGATGGAATTGAACGATAATTACTCCTAACCTCAGAGGAAGTCCATGTAATTATCCCTCTTCATATACTTAATCATTTTGATAACTTTGATTAAGCAAATACACACATCCATAAAAATTCATAAAAATTGCATTTTAGAACAAAATATAGGACCCATATATTGTAAAATCAAATTGGCAACACATGGCTAAATACTCATCAAGAATTTAGAAAACATCAAAACAATTATTAAAAAAAAAAAAAAATCTTGTTTCCATGAATGAAAAAGAATGCATCCGGCCTTCAGTTGTTGCTGTTTAATATTTATTCTTGATACAAAGTTTTGATATCTGCTCTGCTGCTTCAGTGGCTTCTTGATCTTCATCCATTTTTATCTTTTCACTCAATTCCCTCGCCTTGGATCTCAAAGATTCCCCAATGCACTTGACATTGAAAACCTTATTTATTGCTTTGGCAATCTCTTCTCCAACAAAATGTCCATTTTGACCTCTCTCAACCTCCACACCAAACCCCGTTTCCACCGCCAGTCTAGCGTTTATGGGCTGATCATATTTCATTGGCAAACCTATGACTGGAACACCAAAGTACATACATTCCGTTATAGAACTCCACCCACAATGACTCAGAAAACCACCAATACTCGGATGCGCCAAAATCTTCACTTGTGGTGCCCATTTTTGCACTATAATCCCCCTATCCTTCACCCTTTGAAGGAATCCAAAGGGCAATAACTCTTCTATGCACTTTCTCGTTTCCCCTTGAGGAAATCGGATGACCCATATAAAGTTAGTAGCACTACAAAGTTCCAAGCCTTTTGCCACTTGTTCTATCTGGGTCTCTGACAAGAAGTACTCACTACCAAACGATATGTAGACAGTTGAATGCTCGTCTTTCTCACTTAGCCACCTCATGATATCCGATGAATGAATATCCTTCTCCTCCTCGGTATCATTGACATTATGATTAACAAGTGGACCGGTGGGTACAATTTGCTTCTTGCACAAAATCGAGAGATAATCAATGTATTTCCCTTCAACTCCCCTGCAGCTATTAACCAATATAATGTCAGTAGACAAGTTGAAGCTTCCGAATGCGAAATCTTTAGCAGCATTTTTCATTATTGCTACGATTTCACGACTATCGACTTTCTCCTGATTCTTGAGATCTATTGTTAGATGAGGAAATGTTGAGATTTTCTTGTATGTGTACAAATGATGGGAAAACGAAACGGGAGTTGCACCTGAGGTCGCGAAATAAACACTAGGTATGCCTTGAGATAAAGCAAGCTTTGGAGCCCATGGTTGGTAGAAATCGTAAATAAGTAGGTCTAGATGTGGCTTTAAGGATGTAATGATATCGGAGAAGTTGGAGATTGAGTTTTGCATGGCCTGTACAAGGAGTGGCATAAGATTTGGTGATAGATTTTTGGTTGTATGGAGTTCTGGGGGAAGCTCTGGAGATTCTGGGAGGTTGAGTTGTACTAATTCTATTGATAAATAATCATCTAATTTTTCAATACTGTTTCTGATTGAATCAAGATTGACAGCAGTAGAGCAGAAATATATTTTGAAGTTTCTGTTTGAGAGTAATTTGGCCAATTCAAGAAATGGGAATATGTGTCCATGAGCTAACCATGGAAACATTAGAATGCTCGACTTACCTCCTCCTCCTTTCTCCATCATATATTTTAATTTAACAACTTACCTAGATCTCTGCAGTTTAATTTCAACTTGTAAAATGAATGAATTCACCAATATATATATGTATACATATATATAATCTTCCCAAATCTTTTATAAACTAATAATATGTTGCAGAGCACTTCTTATTAGTCTAATACTCAAATGCATGTGGGACGCAGATGTAGATCGAACAACTTTCCAATTAAATATTATTCAAAAAACATATATATTATTCATCCCATGTGCAGATTAATTAATTTATTTTCTAATTGATGGTTAGAACTCATGTTGACCTTTTTTTATTGTATCTTTGATATTACTGTTCCATCTCAATAGGAAAAGCAAATAATGTTTGAAGCGGAAATATAATTATCTCTCAGTTGAAATTGAAGAAAAAAATTAGTTCTCCTTCCGTGTTACTCCCTTCGTTTCTTGTTTACTTTTATTTGTCGATTTTAATGTAAAATTAATGTTATTTTATCAATTTTACCCTTCTTACTAATACTTGTCAATAATGTTAAATAGTGGTAGAATTATTTAATAAAAAAGGTATTTTAAATTTTTTACTTAAAAAAATTGACTATGGGTGAGTTTGGCCTAGCGGTGGGAGCTCCTAAAAACACTTCTAGACATTCATTGTGATTTTTGAAGCGTTTGGCCCCAATTATAGAAATTACTTTTAGTCAATCGTGATTTTAATGGTGTTTGGCCCTCATTGTCATAATCACTTTTGGGATCTCCAGAAGCTAAAAATCAACTTATTTTAGAAGTAACTAAAGTGTTACTTTTGTAAAAGCTATTATCCAAAAGTAATTATTTTATAATTGAATTTTATCATAATCAATTATTGCCAAAATCCATTTTAGTAAAATTAATTCTCCTATAATTGATTTTCGAATCGCTGGGCCAAACTCACCCTATCTATGACATTCTCTAATTCTTTTGCAATCATTCAAAGAACAAATAAAAAACACAGAGGGAGTAAGTTTACGCTTTTTTTTCCTTTTGGTGCGGATATTTATATGGGTTTTGGTTTGAAAATCTGCTTACCGCAGATTCACAATAATTTAGGGCCAAAATTGTAAATTGGGTCAAAATGATACCAAAATGCTTAAGATTAATAAAATGTGTTCTAAAGTTTACGGCCCAAAACATATCGAGATAAACTTGTCAGCACGCATTATTTATGGGACAATTTTTGCCATTTATAGTAAATAACTAATACATATAATTAGGGCTGTCAATGGGGCGGATTTCAATCCGGATCCGTTCGAATTCGGTCCGATTTATTAGGATAATTGTCCGATTAGAGATTCGATGGACCTGATCCGATTATAAAGATCCGAAATTCGAAACTCATGGAGCGAATATGGATTTCGGTCGATCCGATCCGTTAAAGATCCGTATCCGACAACAAATAAAAAGAAAGATATATATACAAAATGATTATAAAAATAAATATCATTAATAATATTTCAACATCAATTTAAGAAGATAGTAATTTATAATTCGTTTATAAATTTATTTAAACCAATATATTCATTCTACAAATATGAATATAGTAAAGAAACTTTGAAAATGTGAGCTAAAATTAAATAAAATTGAAAAGATAATAAACTTGTTTTAGGAAAAAAATATTAATTTAACTTTTTAAATACAAATTTATTGGATCCGACAAATATCCGATATCCGGCCAAATCCGACCAAGATCCGTTGGATTCAAAAAATCTAGATCCGAGCAAGATCCGAATCCGACAGGATTCGTTCCGATATAAATGGAGCCGGATCTGGACAAACCTGATCCGACCATAATCCGACCCATTGACAGCCCTACATATAATTATTTATATAATATGAAAGATACTATAAATTAATGGTGCTTCATGTTCATGCTGATGCAATAATGGGATATATTATAACCACAATAAGATGATAAGAAACTTTATTATTACAGCATGAAGCGTATGCATATACATGTATTATGTTCATTTAATCAATATATAGTATGTATTAGTTGAATTTTAATTTTGTGTACTCATTCAACTATATAATTGTTATTCCAATTTACGGGTACTCGTATTATTGAATTGAAATCCATTTATAACTACATATTCACTATCGTTTGAAAAACTGTGCAAATCCTCGTGTTGAACATCCAGCGCGAATTCGTTTTCCGTATGATTGGCTCGACATGTGTTCCAGAATTCATGGTTGTCAAATCCATGATTTAAATTTGTAGTGTATCTTTAGCTATTCTCCAAGTAAATTAATTATAAAATCGTTCTTGAATTTTCACAACAAAATTGAGTTAGTTGCAAAAATACTCCTATGCTTTGCATAATTAGCAAAAATTGCATGTGTTAATTTAGTTACAAAAAAATATCTTTGTGTAATTTTATATTAGCAAAAAATTCAATTTAAAATTCCTTCATAACTCAATAAGAAGATTATTATCAATTTTTCAAGTGAATATGACTATAGCCAAGTTTTAAAGTTAACCGAGGGATCATAATTTTTATGTAAATAGGTGTGTTTTTGCACTTTTGTGGCGGTATAAATGTCATTTTTCTACTAAATAAATAGGAGGGGGAGTTTTCTGATTAAATGTCATTTTTCGTAAAATAACATAGGGGGGTTTTTGCTCCTTAGACAAAGTATAAATGATATTTTTGCATATCATTCCAACAAAATGGGGTTTCTGTGTTAATGTGGATGCTGATGCCAAAAAAGAAATGTGGATGCTCATATTTCTTCTAGTAATATAATGGTACTACACTTTGAAATTTTGAATAAATAAAAAATATATGTTGTTAAGTAACATGAACAACTTTTTTTTGTTGTAGTCAACTTCTATTTCTTTAAGTTTCTCAAATGGAAAAAGTATGGCTTAATTTCACTTTGCACCCTATAAATAGGAGCATTTTTTACTTTGCACCCTTTAAAAAAATTTATTCCACTTTGCACCCTACAAACCACTATTTCATTTCAGATTGCACCCTCAACCATTTTCAACCCATTTTAGTTGCCGGAGTAAGGGTAAAATGGTCCATGCACATTATTAACCACCCCAATTTTTCCCCAAAAATAATATATGAGCAAAATTGACATGTCTCCATAATAACTTAAAAAAATGAAAAATAGAAAACAAGTCTTACGGGGGTTTACTCAATTTCTCATCTTTCTTCTTCAAGTCGAGTCCAGTGCCGCCTTTTTCTTTTTCACTTTACATATAATTATTGAAACTAATCTAGAGTAATTCTGAGAATGCACATGTAGTTATCCCTAATTAATAATTCTACAAACAAGTATAATAGAGTTGTTAACGAAATGAAAATCAAAACGTAAATAAGATGAGAAGTTGAGAATATGGTAAACACAATTCATTCTCTTTTCTTAACACCCAACCCATTTTTCTTCAAACATAAAAAAAAGGACGGCATTGGACTGAATTTGAAGAAGAAAAGGGAGAAATTGAGAATATGGTACCCGTAAAACTTATTTTCTATTTTTCATCATTTTTTTAAGTTACTATGGTGATTTGTCAATTTTGCTCACATATAGTTTTTGGAGGGAAATTTGGGTGGTTAATAATATGAATGGACGAATTTACCCTTACTGAGGCGACTTAAATGGGCTGAAAATGGTTGAGGGTGCAATCTGAAATGAAATAGTGGTTTGTAGGGTGCAAATTGGAATAAATTTTTTTGTAGGGTGCAAAGTGGAAAATGCTCCTATTTAAAGGGTGCAAAGTGGAATTAAGCCAAAAAGTATAAAGCACCATATGTCACTTTGAAAATTCTTAAGACATTTATATTGACCATAAAGAGGACACAAAAACCTAAACTTCCAACAATAACTTTTTGCGTGTATGTTTAATCACTCTTCGAATGGGTAAGACTCAAATATGTAAATTCTCTAGGGAATGATTTGCAAAAGAAAGAAACTAAAGAAGTGTATCGTATTGTTTCTAGCTTGGTTTCCACAATTTTTTTAGAGTGCGGCCCTAGCAGTTACGATCGCATGTGCGGCATGCAGGCAGGACGATCCGACTGTTAATTGATCTGGACCGTTGAAGGAGTAACTTGGTCAAAGATCATCAAACATGAAAGAATTATTTCAATAAAATTTACGGAGGGGTGTTTTATGACTGCTTCGCATGTTATAGGAGAGTCTTATGCATTTTATCTAGGAAAACCCAGATCCAAAGATCCGGAAAATAACAAAAACAATTATCACACACAACTAAATTTCCAGGAAGTGATGGAAGACAAGCTTTGATGTACCAACATTGCCTTGATGAAACTAATTTTTTTTGCGGGGCAATGCACAAGTTCTTGCTTACTTTCAATGAATAGATTTACTCAAATTTGTCAGGAATGCTAGACAACCAAAACTATATACATTACCAAATGACAATATAGAACATAAAAAGATACCCATTTTTAAAGATTCAGTACCATTGCCTAAAAGAGTATCTGGTGCTTACAATGTAAGACGCTGATTATGAGTTAATCCTTACCTAAATAGCTAAACACAAGCTTATTACTGATAAATAAAATCATAACTTACCGAAACCACTTTAAACACTATCATCTTCTATAAACAAGAGATCGATCTCCAAAGCTCAACGACAAATATAGGTATTCTAAAGAGCGTGAATAGGATTATTACTAGAGTTCATGTCCGAACTCCCAGAACCCGAAGGATTTGCATGAAAAGCCGATGGCCTAGTCGAGCCTTCAACCAATTTAAGCGATAAATTTGATGGACCAGAGTCGCCAAGCGATTCACCTAAGCTTAGTTTTGACATACCAACTAGCTCATCTACATTAATTGGGCTTTTTGAATGGACAGCTGTTGGTTTCACCACTTCATGGGCTTCTTGTTTAATGGGCTCTGAATTGTACCCGGCCCAAAAAGGAATGGACATTGGGAAGAATGGAGCAACATAAGCAGGATATACAACTGGGTATGGGTATTGTGAGCCCTCTGGCTGACTGGGATGTATGGGCTCTGTTTCATTGGAGTTTGCAGATTCCATAGATTCACATTCTTCGTCTAAAGCAGGAGCTGGCACTGGAGAGGTGCTCTCGGTTTCTGTTTGAGCAGGGTTCACAGAGAAAAAATCTCTCGGTTCCACTGGAATATCGACTGACTGCACAAAAAAGGTATGACTAGCTTTCCAAAGGTCGAGAATTTTTTTATATAATTAGTCTAGCAACAAAACTAAATTCAATGAAACTTTTGGATGATCATAAGCTGTGCATTCAGATATATAAGCATATAAATCTATATGATTTTTTGATTGCTCTTAATGACACCTAACCAACTTACCAACATGAACATTGCCTATACCTGAAGTGTTTACTGTATATCATACAAAGCACAATCTAACAGATAATTTTTTTGATTATGAGGGTTGTCAGTTTAGATAGTTAATACACCAATTCAGAAACAAAATCCCTATTTGGATGTATATTGGTTCATATGTTGAAGATTTTGGAGTGAGAAAAAGACCAAAATATGGTTTGGATGGAAAATAATATACATAGGATTTTGGGTATAGTGCGTTTGAAATTTTAATGCTAGGGTTTTGGGAAACATGTGTGCTATTGGGTGTGTTAAAAATTTTAATGTTCGGCTCTTGGGAAACATGTGTGCCATTGGAATATGTTTTGTATGTTGGGTTTTTGAGAACATATATAGAGTCTTATGTCACTCGATGAAAATGTACATTTTCTAAATTTTGTGTTCTGAAAACTCGACACTCGAAACTCAAGGGCCATAATTATAGTCACACTTATAAGCCTTGCAAGTTTTGTATAGGAGGATATCCCTTTTAACTTAGTAGAGTTATATATTGTGCATAAAATAGTTAGAAAGAAGACTTACTTCATCGGCCACAATATCAAAGAGGCTTGACCGCCTTTTCCTCCTAGAAACATTACACTGTCTTATGAAATATTTTTGAGCATGGCTAGCAACCTGTGTAGGTGTCCTAGAGATTACATAGTTCCGTGCAATGCCACGCCAATCACCTTTACCGAGCTTTTGCAAACCAAGAAGAAACATCCTATGTTCTTCTTCGGTCCATGGAACACCTGACCAAAAAAGAAAGAAACCGTAAAGACCATACTAGCAAAAAGCACCAAATAATCCAATAATATTTTTAAGTCTAATTTTTTTCATGTATAATACTTCAACTTGTCAGCTTTGGACTCTTATTAGACTACAATACTTTTGTTATATTTTGACCCGTTAACCTTCATTGCGTGAAACGTGAGCAAACATTTGCATGCCTATGTCAAACAATTAACAACCAAATTGATTAATCAATCATAAGTCACAAACAAAACAAAACCTAAGACATGAATGTTCTTATTCCTACTTTTCCTAGCCTCAAATAAAAAATGATATGTCTTCTGTCAATGAGTAATGAAACATAAGAAACTCGACTTTATTCTAATTCTTTACCAGTATTTCCTCCATGCATATGAATACACTGATACTCCAATCACATATCTCTTCATCATTTACATTATAATACAACAAAACCATTCTACAATTTACATTACCTCCACCTAAACATCATATCAGTTGGGGTTTGACATTAAGTGAAATAAAATTCATTCAAAATCGAACTGTGAAAGTTTCAAGCATATATCCTGTTTCCAAGTAACCATCATTGGGAAATTCTAGCTCAAACTTGGTTTCATCACACCTGACCAATCACAAGGCCTGTGAATATGCTTTGAGTGTTAATCAATCACAAGGCAATTTTATTATCCTTGCCTTGTGAATAGCTTGAATACCATCTCACCGAATTTGGAGAAGAATTTTCCACGAAACTTATCTAACTTACATGAAGAATTCATTTGTTTACAGGGAAAATTTTTGTGAAAAACACTTTAAGTTATACAGGCACATGCAGATGATAAACCTCAAACCATTTTCACTTCGGCTCAAATTAAAAATTAAAAAATACAAAAAAAAAAATCTCAGATCCAGACTTCAAGTACCCGCAAAATTAGTCCATTTACACAAAATTCATACCCATATAACAAAAAAGCAATAATATGTAATACCTTTCTTTCTGTCACGGCTGGAGGATGAGCCAGCAACGAAATCTTCAGACCCGTAACCATCGGCGGCGGCCGAGGGGTGGTCGGGTGAGTCATGACCGACGCCGTTTTGAGGGGTTGTACTACCACTTCCATTACCACTACCCATATAATGGGTCAAATTACCCATACTAGCACTTTTACGGATCGACCCATCAGTCAATCGGACCCCAAAAAGCTTCACCCCTCGATTCGGGCATGTCCGAGAATTGTGCCCGTTTTGGCTACAATGGGAGCACTTCCGCGTCATTTGACTAGAACTAATACTGGTTGAATTCGATGATATAGATTATGAATCGGATCCTTTTACATGATCAAGAAAAATTGAAAGGTTTTTTTTTTTCTCTCGAAAATGGAAGCAGCTGTGTGGATACAGATATAGATATAGATAAAGTCAATTGAGGACTGAGGGGAAAGAAGAAAAGTTTGGGGATTAAAAGGAAAAGGAAAATGTGCGATGTGTTTGTGTGTGTGTGGAAATAGTATAGATATAGTAGTAATAAATGATAAAATGTACCCTATGGGTAAAGATAAGATTTTGCTTTTTATGTCGTGTGAGTAATTAAATTAAATATTTGAGGTATTAATAAAAGCTAAGGCCAAAAAAAATATAATTAGGAAATAGCCTATGTAGGGCTAGGCTAGGCAGCTAGGCTATGGCTATGTGGTTATGCTAGATATGGATAATTGCCTTCAGTTTCAAATCAACAAATAATATAATTATTATCATTACATGTTTAAAAATGCTATTTGAGTTAACAATATAATGTTAAGTTTAATTTAATTACTTTTCTAAAAAAAATACATAACTATCCTACTTACACCCTTGTTAATTAAAATTTTCTTAATAACAATACAAATAAATTGTTTTTTCTCTTAATTTTTTAAAAAACTATTTTTTCTCTTATTTATGAAGATACTCTTCCAAAGTTAACCAAAAGAGACATTTGTACTGTTACACATATATTTTATTTATATGAATTTAAAGAATTAAATTCATATCAAATTAACTTCAAAACATTTACACGATATATACTATTCAGGTTTGATTTGTTATCTCTACGATGATTTAGCTCGAACAATATTTTACGAATCAAACTTTAAAAGGTGTTAAGAAAACAAACACAATAACGAAACTTAGACCAATCCATGAGTAGTTTAACTTAATTCTTAATAATCTCCCAAAAAAAAAATTGAAATACTGGATCAAGCAGTAGTAGGAAAATGATTATATAACAGCTCATTTCTTCACAGCCTTTTGTATAACCTTATTTAATGCTTTCAAACTTAATTGTGTTACATATTACCTGTTTAACATGTTACTTCTTCAAATAATTTTTCTCATATTCTACTGGCTGTACAAGTGGACTGTGATAAAGGGCTGTTATGCTAGTAGTGTCCATCTTGTTAATTTAACCAACATGTTTCATTTAAGAAATCTTTCAATTATTGTTTGCAAGCTATCTCCTAAATTTTCTCAAATTATGAGCTTCCATGCTCAAATTTAGCCAGCGGTCATTCTTCTTTTATCCATTGATTTTGTAATTTATCTTCTTTGCCATTTTAATGTAATGAATGTGGAGGGTAGAGGATCAAATTGGGTGCGATATTTGCAGCATGCTATGTTGGAGTATATGGTTATGTTTGTCATGTGGTGAACTATATCTTTAAAATAGATGGACATTAATTATTTTATATTGTATTTGGTCTAATGTCAATTCAAAATCAATCCTAGAGCAACTCTAGTTGGGTTTCCTTTATCACGTTTCTTATACAGTGATTTCGCAGATGGACATTAATTGTTTTAACAAAATACTTTTTATGGAACTATAATATTTTGTTATATGTATTTATTTATCATGATTTTATTTGATAATTTATAATATTGCTTGGAGAAAGAAAAAGAATATTAATATTAATATTGTGAGTGAGTCAATAATAGAGGCCAAGAATTAAACTACATATATATGATTATGAATGATATTCCCACGTGAACAACATTGATTCAAATAATTAAAATATCACAACTTATCAATAAAACAAAAAATTGTACATAAAAAATCAAACACGAGATTTCTAAGACCGAGGTCTTGTTGTACTACTAGACTGGTCTTATGGATGCAGCATGCATGATTAACGGCAAGGTTGTTAAATATGAGAAACACGAAAGATCGATATTGTACTAGGTTGGTAAATATATATGAAAGAGAGACATTAATTAATTAATTAATGATAAAGACTTAAAAATTAATGAGTACTCTAGCTTTTTAACCTTAATTTGGTTGGCAAAATTTATTTATCATTTTAAACTAATCAAATGACACCCAGTCAGAATTTAGTATTTATAATGGCGTAGCTTATTGATTTAAATACATAATTTAGAAAACTCGTGTATGTTAATTATGTGTATGATATATGTACATAAGAATATATAATTATTCTAGCTAGTACTGTTCCTGAAAAAAGAATTATTGTAGTGTGAGTATGTGACAGTGTGATGTGCTCTATATATTTAGTTCAATCATTAATGGAAATTCCATAGTCAATGTCAATATGACTAGAGGGTTATATATATGCGCATTTTCGTTTAGGTTATTGCATGTCGGCACTAAGCCTAGATAACTTATATATTTGCTAATTATTATAAAGTATCGAGTATACACAAAATTAAAAATAAAATAAAATAAAGTTAATTACAGGGACCTCCATGAGGTTTGGTGTAGTTCGTATTGAATTCCCTTAAAAAATCACAATTATAATAATCTTTCCTAAGGTATCAAAAAATTTACATCCGTTAATTTTTTCTGACGTCATTCCCCTGATTTTATTGAAAATCCCATTTTACTCTTGAAATTAATGTAGCAATGTTCGTGGACAATTATGCCCTTGATTATGTTTTATATATGGGAGGGTGTTCATTGTAAGGTTTATGATTATGAATGGATACTTATTATCAATTTATTAGTGTATATATATTCTTAAAATAAAAATATAATAACATATCAATGTTTTTTCAATTTTTTTTCAGAATGCTTTTGCAATTAATTAAATAAATTATAGTTAATTATATGAAAAAAATGTAGAACATACATAAAAATGTAAATACATTCAACTTTCATATTTAACCCGTAATACATAAATGAATGAATTGTGTTTAATCATGAGAAGTAAAAAAACTTGAACAAAAATTATTAGACATTATAAAATGATCACATGTTTATAATTAACCATTACTAAACAAATCGTTAACTTTTAACTACTTTTTTTTACAAAAATTAAAAATACAAAATAATTATTATAATATCATTATTTTTTTAATATTTCTTACTTGTACAATTATATTAAGGATTAATAAAATATTTTAATATAAAATAGCAAATAATACCTTATATATATCAATACTAATATTAATAATTAATAAATCAACAAATAATTTTAATATATATTATTCATAAAAATTAAAAATTAAAAAAAAATCACCATCCCTAAGTCCCCACCCACCCTACCTTACCTTATCCTACTGGCACCTCTCCTCTGTCACCGGCCTGGCTTCTCCTTTCAATTTGTTACTAGTCTGGAATCGTAGATCTCAAGTCGGCGGCACGACTTGGGAGAAGAGGTGCTGACACGGACGACGGGTGGGGTGGGATGGGGGATTAGAGCTAGGGCTAGTTCTTTTTTTCCTTTTTATGTATAAAAATAAAAAGTTTAGGTACCAATGTGCAATTATGATTTTTTATATATTTTCATAATTAAATTTTGCAAGAGTAATATGTTAATTGTGTATTATTGCAAGGGTAAATAGGACACTTTGTTAATCGAATTTTTTTCTGACTTTTTTTAATTAAAATGGATGAAGGCAATGAAATTGTTTCATAGATTTCGTCAAACTCCGCTTGTGTCCCTTAGGATTTTGTAAGATTTTTAAAACCTCAGGAGAGGTCATTATAATTATGATTCTCGGAGGGGATTGAACACGAATTACATCAAACCTCAGGGATGGTCCTTACAATTTTTTGCATCAGGACAAAAGTAAATAAGATATTTTGTTAATAAATTTTTTTTTCTTTTTTAAAATTAAAATTGACAAGGACAATTAAATCATTTCACAGATTTTGTCCAACTCCGTTTTTCTGTTAGAATTTTATAAGATTTTTAAAACCTTGAGAATGTCATTATAATAATAATCTTGAAAGAGATTGGACGCGACCATGGAGATACCTGTAATTAAGCCAAGAAAAAATAATCTTTGATCCCTATAAAATATAAATGATCGGTAGAATGGTACTACTCCCCAAATCAACGTGGGGCCCCGCAAAAGATGCAAACGCATGAGCAGAAACAGTGATATTTTATTTATTTCTTATGATATAAGTTAAGATTATTAAACCTTATCTTTACATTTCTTATCCACATTTGTTAGTGAATGATTGTTAATTATGATATCAATGATCGAGTCTTTTAAAGCTGTTAATGGGTCAGATTTGGATTGGATCAGCCTCAATCCATATTTGACTATATTTATATCTGAATTTCAATTCTTATTTTGCTCGGATTTATATATATTTTCTCTAATGGATTTTGGTCGGATTTATTTACCAGATTTAATAAAATTTTCACTTTTAAAAGATTACACCAGTATTTTTTTTTAAAATAAGTTTGTTAACTTTAATATTTGATTTAGTTTAGCTCACATGTTCAAACTTTTTGTACTAATATTCGTATTTTTAGATTAAAATGTACATAAAAATGAATATATACATTATATCTTCTGGTAAAATACTCGTCATGTTACTTATTTTTATAAAATATTATATATATATATATATATATATATATATATATATATTTATATTTATATTTATGTATATATGTTGTATATATTGTTGGATATGAATTTTTAACGAATTGGATTGACCTGAATCCTTATTCATCCTTATTCACTTCACATATTTCATATTATGGATTTGTATAATCGCGAATCAAATCCATCAAATCTCTAATCGAATTAAAATTGAAAAAAAAGGGCCGGATTCAAATTGAAATCCGCCTTACGAGAGTCCACTTTGCCACTCAATTCATTGTTGAATTAATCATGTCACTATTCATCGAATAAATGTAATTCAGAATAATATTCATACATGTATAATCTTCATTATTTTTTAAACAAACCTCTCATTTTTCTATTCCATTTCCCCTTAATTTCCATCACTTTTGAAATAATTCATGGATCCTATAATTTTTGAAAGCGCATTAATAGGTAATTATTTTAGCTTAGCCGGTGGGATCGGTGCGAACCAAATTCATGGTCACAAGTGAGAGACTGAACCATGTAGAAGACGTGGCCCTTTCTAAATCATGGATCAAAATTTCGTTTTGAATGTATGTTTCGGTCAGTTAAATATTGGAAACTTTTCGAGACTATTCGGAAATATTTTAAAAACACCAAGGAAAAATTGTTAAAAAAGTTACTAAATTTAGATAAATATGGCAAATAAATAATTTCGATATTTCATCTTGTTTTCGTTTCGTCTGATTCAAAAACGAAAACTTTTCGATGTTTTCAATGGAAAAGATGGAAATTTTGATCCATGTTATAAACTGACTTTGTTTCGATACTGTTAAGATCAATTCTCCTTTACTTTACAATTATCCTAACATTTGTCTGGGGCTTCTGGACAATATCGTATGAGGAACTTATTGGTGGGGCTTTGTCTTTAAAAAATGTATCATTATGCAAGTGTGAACAAATAAAGAAAATGTATTGTTTATGAAAATTGGAAAAAGTCATCCTAGTATTACCTTCTTTCTAAGAAAAAAACATAAGTTGCTTGTATAACTTTTTAAAGGCCTCTCAAATGCTCTCTAAAAGCCAAAATTACTAGCTGGTCCATTAACTTCTTGCTAATTTGTAAAATTATTCAACAGTATATATGATTATCGGATCCTTTTTATAAGTGTAAAACTCGCCTAAAGTAAAGGCGGATATCAATCAAAATTCGATTTGATTTAATCTGTAAGTTGAATTAGGTGGAGCGAATATGAATCTAGATCAATCCAACCCGTTAAAGATATGTACCCAACAATAAATAAATAAATAAATAAATATAATATTAAAATAAGTAATATTAATGATATTTTACCATAAATTTAAGAAGATAATAATTAAATTATAATACATTATGTTATTTTTATGCCTATTTAAAAAAAATATGAATTCTAGTTAATATTTGAACACATGAGCTAAGTTAAATAAATTCCAACATTAACAAATTTATTAAAGAAAGAAAAATCTGGTGCGAATTTTGAAAGTTAACATTCAATTGGAACCAAAAAATATACTATATCCAACCAAATTCAACCAAAAATTCATAAACTTGAAAAAAATTAGATTCGAACAAGATCAAAATCCAACATAATTGGAATTGAATTTGAATCAACAGTGATCAGGCCAACCCCGATCAATTGAAAGCCCTAGTCCAAAGGATAGAAAATGATTTTGATCACAAATTCGGAATATGCCTTTCTTATCTGGATTTGATAAAAGGTATTCAGAAATTATAATTATTTAAATTGCTTCGTCTATTTACCAAGTAAATCAACGTTGAAATAAGCAAGAATCAAACAGATCTATAAGAAAATCGAAAGGCTTTGTGCTAAAGCGTTGCCTTGTGAAGTATGCCATGACTAAAGCCTTTAGTCATGGGCTCATGGCATACTTCACAAGGCAACTACTCTACAAAACTAATTAACTAAAGATATCACAAAGTACACAACAACAACGAAATACCATTCATTGAAGCGTTTAATAAAATTTATTATCTAAAATTAAATATTTGGGATTAATAAATTTTAGTCGTATACAAAACTTTATCAAAGGCTAGGTTTCTCAGTTATAGCTTTAAGACTAAATTCATCTGCAAAAAATGTGGCAACCACAATAAGAAAGAAATTTCTTACAACCTAGTCTAACTCACAGCAATTTTACAAGTTTTCAATTCTAGTTAAGGGTAAACAAAACCATTACCCTCCCATTTCGGCTGCGGAACTTTAAACAATAAATTACCCAAAATTGGTTCTTGTACCTTTTGGAGATCAGATTTTGCTGGAATATTTTCATTACTAGGAATAACACCAACTTCAGGCAAGTCCCCGGACTTTAATTGTTGTTGGAGGATGTCAGGCAACAATTCTACGCTTCGACTCTGCAAAGAAAATTATTATAGAACAACATCAGTAAAAAAAGAAATATTATCCTTCTTTTGGTTTAAGTCTGCTGTATTGATCTTAAAAACAAAGCCCCATCAATAAGTTCCTCATACGATATTGTCCAAAAGCCCCACACGAATGTTAAGGATAATACATGAAAGGTAATAGTTTTGAGGCAATATGCAATCTTCCAGAGATGGTTTAGCTAAAATAAAAAAAATTCAAAATGCCTGCAATTGGTATCCCAAGACTCTAATGTACCCAATATAACATAGTAAAAATTGAAAAGAAAAAAAAAATACATATATATATAGACGCAACTAAAAAGTAAGGAAATATTCTTAATTTAATGATCAACTAGATGTCAGTCCGAGGAGGAATCAGAGCCAATAACAAGATTCGCATGAAAGCATAAGCAGCATTTGCATGCTTGCAGGCTGTGAGTTGAGGATAATTACCTCTGGTTTTTATTATAAAATCTCCATGGCATTATTGTATCTAAAATATTTGTTCATATTCAAATAAATTCATAAAAAATATTGAAAAAAACAAGTAACAACTTCAGAAGTTAAGAGCACTTACAACTAGTCCTTTCCTCCAATGACTCATTGATCTCAGTTTATATGAGGTTTCCTCACTTTGGTTTCTTGAAATGAGGTCCTCCTCTAGAGTCTCAAGTTTACGATCCACTTGGTATGCTTCAATGTACCGATAACGCTGTTATAGAGGAGGAAACTTATAGGAGTTAACACATGTCGTACAAGATCAAAAATTAATAGAAAGATTATTCATAAAAGATACGAAAAAGGTAAAATTATTTATGAATGCACCTAAATTGCCTTGGATGTGGTTAATAACAAGATGAGAAACAAATTTAACTTTGGGTGGGTTTCAGATTCAGATTACCTATTTCAATTCCTAAAATGTTACTAACCCCTACATGCCCTAAATAAATCCATTCTGAATTCTGCCTTCCACGTGAGTCACTTAAAGTTAATGTTACGAAACTCTGCAGAATTCCCCAAAAAAAAAAGTAAAAGCCTGATAAGAAAAGATACACTGTTCAAATATGATGTGCTCATTAACTAAAGGATACTGTTCTCCACATTTAAGAATTGAATAAAGAGTTACTTTATGTGGTTGGTTCGTGTGAAGAGAAAGTTGTGGAGTAGTAGATCAGGGGATAACAAACAAATAATTATGGTAAGGACAACCAAAAGTATTCGTATATTCTGGACCAACTCAGAAGAATAAAAGTATATAAAACCTGGCAGCAAGGTATTAACCTGGACCATCTTAGGTCTAATCTTGCACACTGCCTATGCAACCTTAAATACCAAAACAAAAAACCAAAATAACAAACTCAAATCAAATAGATGTCCATGCACCTAACAGTGTCATTCTTTTATTCCCACCAAACATAATCAAACCAAAAAATATGACTTGAGCAGAAATTGAGGTATGAAAGGAGCATCATCAGCATAAGGTGGGAATTTAAAGGGTTCAAGATTCTGGCTTCAAAAAGCAAATATTATCACGTGATAAAGGGCAACGTAGATGGTTGTGCCACGGCTGCTATAGGCTTTTTTTTTTTTTTGAATTCCTAATGGTGTGAACCATGAGAGAAGGTGTTGGACTGTTGGCAACTATCTCAGGGAGATGGCTTACACTTGGTAAATAACTATTATCAGTGAATGATTTTTCGAGTGACTTTAGAGGTAAAATAGCTCCTACCATGCCTCCTATACTTGATGCCAAGTCTCCTGGATGCATACTTCAATCCAACTAATTAAATTTCCATGCTTAAATGTAATATCAAAGAGTAAGGGTGGCGGGGTATAAAGTACGGGAAATAAATGCTCAAAGCAACTTCTATTACAATAGAGATCGATATATCATGAATAAAAATATGAAATAGTTTCCAGTTTGATTGCTATATCAATAAAAGGTTTAACAACTGAACTTCCTGCATGAATATGACGAAACTTTCCAGAAATGTACTCTCTAATTCAAGACAACTCCATAAGATAGAATGCATCTTCAAAATTTGCAGGCAAAAAATTAAAACAGGATAAATAAGACCAATGACCACCAAAACAAAGAAAAAAGTAGAAGCACCTGTAGATAGAAAACCACAAGGAGACTTCCGGCAGTCGATGAAGGATCATCTATCGCGAAATCAAACAGGCATTTATGAAGATGCTTCTCCTCGTTAGGGTTCCAGGGTAACTCAATCATCCGATCTACCAAGTTCCTCCGAATACAAAGACAACAAATTTCTGTCACCAAAATCTCCAACCACTGTAGCCAATCACAATACTGGCCGTTTATTTCATCATAATCTTCCATCACTTTCTTATCCTTGGCTTTAGCCACTGCCGTTCTTTGATACATAAATGCTTCAGTCAGAAGTCCACATTCAACTCGAACTCGGACAGCAGTTACAGCCTCCCCCAGTGAAACAAGTCCTGCTCCACCATCTCGTCCTGACCACCTCATAACCATAAGTGCTGCATCAGGATTCTGCCTCTCTAACAGTGTCTTTGCAACTTTAGGATGAGTAGTTGGGCCAGATATTTCAGGAAGAAGGCGAGAGGCTTCCTAGCAAATACAACGTGGGAAGAATAATAAGTACAGCAAAAAGTCGATCCAGAGCTTCATGTAACATAGTTAAGAAAAAAGATTCAACTTATAATAAACAGCTTTTAATCAGGTCACATGCTCCCATACTCTATACTTGGGTTCAGGGTGTGACTTCGGGTAAAAGGAGATGTAATTCACGTTCATCCTTCAAAACCAATAGCAACGCAAGTAAGGGTTAAGACAGATTGTTGATTCCCCTTTCTCCACTAATCTATGTTTTTCCTGGAGGGCTATCACACCTCTTCCTCAATAAAGTCAAAGAATTGCAACGTATGACAAACCGTTACTTCCAGGAATTTCAAATCCAAAGGACTTACTATAATACAAATGTAATATCAAACTTAACGAGGCAATGTTACAAATCCCAACTGCTAATTTCATGAGAACTAACCAAGGCCGGGACAGAATACAGATCTGTAGAGAAAACAACAAAATATAGAAGAAAAAGAAGCATAGGCCGAGGCCAACTTAAACATCATCATTCAAACCTATCGCAGAACACTAGATCCTAAACAAAAACATTTGGTGGTGCCCAGACTATGATTCATAATAGTGAAATTGTCATCAGTCTGTGTAGTCATGTCTGCATAATTCCCGTAACTGAACAGAAACAGTTATACTTCATCTTAAGATGAGTAGAACATAATACTGTACCTTCAAAGCTTCATCACTATGGTCATCCAAAAGATAGAAGGCAAAAGATTCCAGTAAGGAATGCCTGGTTACACTGAATGTTACAGCAAAGTCATCAACAACATGTCTCCACTCCTCAACAGGCATAGTCCAATGCCGATCAAAAAGAAAATACAAGAACTATGCCAAGGGTTAAGCAAAGCAATATGTAAAAAACTGTGACAGAGAAACAACATTCATCTAGCACAAACATAAATCAATCAGACATGTAAAGCTGTCAAAATAGATTATGTCCACAATTAATAGGATACAATTGCCTCCTTGGCAACCACCAAATCTGAATTTCCTTTTAGAAAGAGCAAGTCAACAGCAGCTCGAAGACTTTCAAATGGATAGCATCCTGCCATTCCATGTAACCTAGACCGAAGAAAAGAATTGTCCCCAGCTGTCAGCAAAGATGTAATATCTAATTCCCCTTCATCTTTCTCTGCATTTCCTTGCTCAGTATCAAGATTTGAAAGTGCATCTTCAATAAAAAGGCCAGACGTACTTTGTTCGCTAAACTCCATGTTTTTATTCACTATGTCAGGCCAAGCCCGCTTAGTTGCTGCAGATTTCCTTTCACGAAATGATGAACGCCATGATGCAAAATCAGAATACCGAGATTTCACGTTCTCCAGAAATTGATGTCTGATGCACCAGATCATTATCTCCAAGTGCTGTTGAACCCAGAAAATTTGTAAATAAAGAGATCATTCAGGCAGAGACATATGTTCAATAAATTGCCAACCCCCAATACCCAAAAAAAAAAAGCATAGAAGTCAAAAACTCATCTTTCCAATTATATTTCAGTACCTATCTTGTGAGAAAGTTAACCCAAACCTGAATAAAGTACGTAACAATAAAGAGCCTAAATGACATTAAAATGAAACTGAACATCTCCTATGAAATCAAAATTCACATATATGATCACCAAAATGCTTAAGAAACTTCAGGTTCAATGCAATACAAACTGTTTTTTACCAAGATGATTTTTCAGATATCTTTACAAAATACAGTGCACTCTGTGTAATGATCTTAATAATGAAACAAATCGAAGTGAGAAATATTGGACAAGACCAAATTACAAGAGCTTTGAACATTTTTTACCTGCTTTGTCTTCAATATACTATCTTGGAGATGATTCAGGTCCTGGAACATTGCTGATACAGAGCCTCTAAATGAAGATTCCAACACTTCAAGAACATTGGACATACCAGCTAGCTTTGAAGAAATTTTCAGAAGCAAACCTAACTTTCCATTCATTTCTTCTACTGTAAGACTATCTATTAAGAATGTCAAGGGATACCGAATAGGTTGCTTTTCTTGGTGAAATATATCTTTTTTTACAAATTAATATAAAGATGTAAACCTCAGGATACATATTCCCTGCAATTCTGTCAAAAGTGTTTTGAATGTTCGCCAGCACCAGTCTTTGACAACCTTCTCATCAAGCAAGAAGGCAATAACTGGATCACTTGATACAGCACTTTCATCCATGCAGACATCTGTAACATCTGTACGCTTTATGTTAAGGAAAAAGGACCCAACAATGTAGTTTTATTAATAAACTATTAACCAATGAAATAAATCTCCATCAAAATGGCAGAAATGGATGCCCTCAACCACTGATTATCCTGCAGTATTAATAAGGACTATAATTTTGCTCCACAACAAAAAAGTAAAGAGATCATGTATGGATACAATGGCAAATTAGAGAAACTAAGTTATTCTCCAAGGCAACGTCAAAGAGAGAATAAAGCCGTTGAATGTCAGCTATCAATTTATTTTCACCATCTTCCTTATCCTGCAACCTGTCGTCATACCTCTTGGATATAAGACCTGCCTCTATACACTCATAGTAAAGGCGAAGAGGAAGTTCATTTCCTCCTTTTGACAGGGTAGTCCTACATATGGGGCAAACATCACATCTTTGACTACATTCCTCGCATAATGCAGCATGACCACACGATATAAGAACCCTTTGAACATGGCGACCACAGCTTCTCAAATCCCTAGTTGCCCTACATCGCTCTACTTTCGCTTCATTGCACAGCTCCATAGGATCAACTGACGCCAAGTCTACCAATGCCTTCTATTATATAATTGCAATAGGTCTAGTGTCAATTTAAAAGTGTAAATTCCAATAAAAATGAAATAATATAAATTCACAAACACCACCACTTCATGAAGGAATTTAAAAATAAATACAAATTACATACATAAGCCCTAGAGACTTAAGTAATTACTAATTAGGTATACAAGTACTAAACAAGTGCTCTTAAAAAACCCTAGGACGTAGTGATTTAAGCTGCAGTGCAGTATTAAATTTAATTTAATTTAATTACGATAAAATAACAATACAAAGAACGTAATGTGACCCCGGGGAGCATCAATATTTCACTAATTTACAACTCGAAAATCATATTTGAGTGAGTAAATAATGGATACCTGACGCCGAGAGGCAGTGGATTCATCGAATTTCCGTCCATCCATTCCTCAACAATTACTGTACGAAAAGTAAGAAAAGAAACAGAGATTTGAAAATTTAATGAATTTAAAACAAGAAATTTTCAGCAGCTGAAGCGGAGGTAATTGTTCTTCGAACGTAGGAGGGAGGGTTTTTGAACTCTTTGGAGGGGAAAGGAAGTACTTCTTTCGAATTAGTTTTTCTTTTTTGCGAGAGAATTATTTTCAACCCCTAAAATTAAAACTATTGTGTCCATGTGGCCTCCAATCCACTGAAGTTGAATTCGAAAAAAGGTTAAATCACAAATTGTTCTTTATGTTATGTTCAAGGGTTCTAAGTTTAATTCTCACGAGCGTGATTATTTCTCTATTTATGATTCTAGTTTTATTATAGTTGTCTATTATTTGTAATTCTTGATATTTTGACCGTTATTGAAATAATTGATAATGAATATATTCTAAAAAAGATCACACAAATTATCTTTTATGTTTAGTTTATGTCGTTAGTCCATCTCCAACCGAGCCGATAAGAGGGCTTGGGGTAGGCACGTTGGAGACGACAAAAATGGAGGTGGAGGTTGGCGGGCCTGAGGGCAAGCCCGCAGGTAAACGCGCCCTGGACAACCGCCTGCAACACACACAGACGTCCAGACAATGGGTGGCCACCTGTTGGACAATTTTTTTTTAATTAATTTTAGGGTTTTTTTAAAGAATTAAATGTATAAAAATGTTTATAAAATTTGTAAAACTTGTGTAAAAAAACACTAATAATTTAAAATAGTTTTATTTATTTTTTTTACTGACGAGGACCATGTAGCGGTGACACCTGACGGGACTCCCATTGCAGAACAACCTGATTCAAGGTCGATTGGAACGAAGAAAGCAAAAAAAAAAATCGAGGGAAAGAGAAATGTTTCGATCAGTGCTAGTATGGGCCAAGAGCATGCTAAAAATAATCTTAGATATGTTGACCGGCTCCAACACCGGTTAGAGGAAGGACGAACGCCAAATAAGACATGTTGAAATAATGGCAGCTACAGAGGATGAGAAGGAAATGAGAGTATTCTCAATGTATAGCTGAGAAGGAAATGAGAGTATTCTCAATGAATACATCTGAAATGACTCCGCTTTTGAAAGAATTTTGGAGGTCCAAGAAGCAGCAAATCATCTAGAAATGAAAGCTACTAGGTCCTTTACAATTTGGAGAAGACTCGTCTGGAGGCTCGTCCAATCCAGGCGATGCCAATTTTATTCATTTTTGTTCATACCCATGATCAAACTTCTTGTAATATTTGTTGTTCTGTTTTAATTATGTTTAGTCGTTGGTGTTTAATCCTTGTTGCTTTCTCTTTCTGTCCAAGTGCATTAATAAATTATTATTTTTTTCGTAATTGATGTTAGTCGTCGTTGTTTTCCGTTTATTAAATTTAGTCGTTGTTGATTTTCTTATTATTATGAAAGCCTTAAATATTTTCATTGTGTACCTAATAATAATAATAAGTGAGAGTGAGGAAAGTTGTGAAGTTGAATTAAATGGATTTGATTGTCCTACGATTGTAGATAAATTTCTAGGTAACTCGAAAGGGGGATCAAAAAGGCAAGGGCAAGTAGTTTTTTGTTGTTGATCTTTAAATATATGCATCATAGCCCCTTTTCTAGTAAGGTAGGTAAACTAGCATTTTTTAGACCAAGAAGAATCAAGAGAGCGAGGGCTTTGGTTGGAGATAACCTTAAAGTTATACTTCTGTTTGTAATGTAATTTTTTACACTTTTCACATGCTCCACTCATGATTGTAAGGGGAATTTCAAAAATGTAAACAAGAACTCCAAAATGTGATTCAGTTTAGGGTCAAGTACTTATTGTATTTATAAAATGAAATATATATACTCCAAAGCAAAAAAATTATACCAAGATCATAAATATATTATATATACATATGATCATAATAAATTTAAGATTGCATGTGAAGATCATAATAAATTTAAAATTATTATGATCTTAAACCCGAGATTTTACTTTTTTGTTTGGTAGGCCTTAATCGGGGTATTAGGCCCTATAGACAGGATGATAACAAACTAATTTGATGATTAGTAACATAATTCACATACCGGGTCCAATAGATTACATCGCCGCAATCTGATATTTAGGGTGGATATCATTTATTTGTGGATTGACTAATCTAGGCTGAGTTAAATTTATTGGGTGACATTTATAACCTCAAATTTCCGGATAAAAGATTGCTCTGTATTTCACGTGGGTGGATCCTTCCCGCATGAACTTTTCGGGTTAATAATTCTAGATTCATTATTCCCTATTCTAAGTAGTAGCCTTGAACAGTCTGTAGCGAGTAACAACAATTAATCAAAGAAAATGAAGAGGAGGTTTTCCTTAGAACTCAGAATAATCAATAATGATCAACACTTTGTAAAATTTACAACGTAATTTGGTAGAATATAGGAGGGATAACTTGGACTTCTATGCATATGAATATGGGCCAATAAGGAGTTAAATTAGGGAAAATTCTTGTTCAAATCGGGTTTGGACAAACCCATCCAATTATAAATCAAGTGCAATATATACACTTGCTATGTGAATAGCCAATCAAAAAACAAGAATTGGATTGGACAGAAAGAAGATAAAAAGGAAAATTATTGTCCAAGTCTGGCTTGGCCAAATCTATCCAACCACCAAGCAAGTGTATTGCACTTGTTTTGTGATTGTTCACTCTTCTAGGAGTTACATCCACTCCCAAAGCAAGTGTATTACGCTTGTCTTGTAGTTACTTTAAGTTCGACTAAACCCAGTGTGGGCAAGAATTTCCCTATAGATGGATGGCAATGACATGGAAAGTAAAATGCAGATGAGAAACAATAAATATTGCTCTAGAAAAACAAGAAGATCTATGAGAAATATTAATCAGCAGACATGAAATCCCATGCCACCTTTAAAGTAAACCTCTTTTGAAAGGAAAATAATTCTTTTAAGATTCTACAAGAAAAACGAAATTATAATATTGATTGACTCAATTAGTGTGAAAATGACATATTAACTTTAATTAATCAAAATAAATTGAGTAGTGCTATGTTTTAACCGTGGTATGCCATGAAAAACTACTTAAAATTTGATCTTTTATCATATTTAAGGGCGTTGTCAATTGCTTAAACAAAATATTTTTGGAGATGAAAATTAATGCTCTAGTATTTCCAATGACAATTTCTAATTTGAACTCTGTTACTCGTGCGTGAAATTAGATGCATGCCTGATGAATTACTTCTTGTGGTATTAGTATTACTACTGAAACCAAACAGGGGCAAATTAGACTTGATTTTTCCTATCTAGTCGGAATGAATTGAGCTCAAACGAGCTTTAATCGAGACAATAACAAGTTCAAACTCGAATAACTTCAGTTTCATACAAAATCTTTTGTTATTTTTATCTTATTCTCAAACTAAGCTTCAAACCCAATTCGAACGAGTTTTTATTGGCTAGACCCTAGCCCAATATCATGCAGTTTAGTGTGATTTTCGGTCTACAATCTACATTCAAATAAATGCAAACAACGTAACTAAGTTGATTGTTTCAGTTAAACAAGAGTGAAATCTCTGCTTGATTGTAACATTGATCTTACCAAGTACATCACTACAATAATCCATATATCCACAATAATTTAGTATTAGGAATGAAAATCAAAAAAAGAAAAGAAAAAAAGTATAAGGTTACATCAGATTTCAATAGAAAACAGAACCATGAAACCGAAGAAATGAACTTTCATCACCTCAAATTCTTTCCAGAACGCTGTGCAGTTGATTTTCTGATTGATTCAATCCTCTGTAACCTAATCTGCTCCCTGAATTTCGCTATAAATTCATCAGCTTTCTTATCCACATCCGGTCCCACATCATTCGAACTATTACCAATTTCAACTTCTCCATTGCCTGAACTTTCTTCAAAGTAATCATCTTCACTCTCACCCTCTGATTCCTCATCCGAAGTAGTTTCCATCAAAACCTTTTCGACCAATTCATTTGGTACCTTTTCATTGATCATATTGTTTGTATATCCCTTTTCTCCAATAGACTTCATCTCATGGTTTGTTGATTTTTTATCTTCCCTTATGTTCGGTTCACTAGAAGTAAACCGTCTAACAAGCTTCCCCGATTTTGAAACATCATCTTGGATTTCGCTCATGCTTCGCCTAAGTTCTTTCTCCGAAGAAAGGGCACTGTTTGTTGTAGTAGAATTTGATTTCATTAGCATTGATTTTCGCAGAAATGGCGGTGGAGGTGGTGGCGGAGGAGGGGAGGAGAAACTCTTCTTTCTCACCGCATCTTCACAACTTTTTGCTTGAGTTTCGGATGTAAAGGGAGTCGAGTTTGATAGTTTTCTAGGCGAAGAAGACGACATAGATGGTGAAGGAGATAAATTTTTCGATGTGGGATTTGGCCTAAAAGATCTTGTTTCCAATTTACTAGACTCGGGGCTATCCCGATTTTCCTCGATTTCCATCCTCCCGGATCTCGATCGCCATGGAATAGGCGAACGAAGAACGACATTTTCCTCCATTTTTTCTTCCACCTTTTTAAAATCCATACCCCCAAATTCTCCATTTTTTGGCAAACTTACATTGCTAGTAAACCTTTTTGAGCTAGAACTCGAACTTGAACTCGATTTGCTTATCAAACCGTTCTTTTCGTCGATTAAATCAATCTCATTAGGGTCGAAAACACGTTGTCTCAAACTTCTAACAGGCAAAAGTAAAGGCTTTTGACTAATTGATCCTGAAGAAACAACACCATTATTCTCTTCTTTAAAAACAGGATTTTCTTTAGCCATTACAACTACAGGTTCCTCCCTATAGTACTGAGAATTCCATACTGTCTGAACCTTATTCTCATCAATTACAGTTGGGTTTTCAGATTCATCATCAAAAACTGATGAAACCTGAAGTAATTTAGATACATAGGTTTGTGCATTATCAACCTTTGAATTATGTATTTCTTTCTCAATTTCATCATCATTTTTCTTGCTAAATAATCCATAAGAAACTGCTATACCCACAAAAATTAATTGAAGAAGCTCCCAGCTTCTAGAGTTAACAGTTTGGTTTATGAATTCAGGAGCTTGGAAAGGGAAAAGTGGAAGCAAAACTAGAAAAACTGTAACAAGGGTGGCTTTGTATAGAAAATGACTTAAAAACTTACTTGGATTTTCATTGTTGGAATTGATTTCTTGGATTTTTGTTTGGGATTTGGGATTGTGAGAAGTTGCATCTTCCATTGAAGAGTATGGAGAAATTTGGATGAAAGTAGAATGTGAAAGAAATTGGGAAAGATGAAGGTGAGAAGTCTTAATGGCTAAGGAAAAGTTGTAGAGAGTGGTGAGGAAAGTTTTTGGGAGGTGTGAGCTTATTTCAAGCTATGCCTTTCCGCTTTTTTAACTATTTGAATCAATGACATTCATACCCTTCCTAAGTTTATTATGGTAAGTATTCGGATCTAGTTCATTTCGATGCACCTTATGACATATTAGTATATTACGTAAACACCTTTTCTAGTAGGAAGTAGGAACTTGAACGTGAATTCGCCATATTATGAGATTAGCCTATTGCACTAAACCAAATACCCTTTGATTTTGTTATCCAATTTATCATGTTTCAGGAAAATTATCGTCCAAGTCTGGCTTGGCCAAACCCATCCAACCACCAAGCAAGTGTATTGCACTTGCTTTGTGATTGGTCACTTTCCTGGAAGTTACATCCAATCACAAACAAATGTATTAAACTCATATGTTTTTTATGGCACATTGTGTAATTTTTATTATCAAGGATTTTTTGATGCGTAGATACTTTGTACGTGTAATTGATATGCCGACATGTCATGATATTCATAGAAATTGCTCGGATATCATGATTGGTATTCTTAAAACAAGTTGAAATTTTTTATAAAAATATAAAAATTATCGGATATACAATTTATATTTGTATCCTCATATCTGGCCTAACAGATGTTATGAAATGAATATTACTTTATATCTAATGTAATCTACGTTATATTTTTATCTTTACGAGGTTCCAAGCCTTGGAGCCACATGAACTATTTGACCCTTGAGCTTTTATAGGATGTTGAAATGATCTAGTGATTTATCTAACTGAATGGAACACTTCTATATTAAAAATAAGTTGTGTTTATGTGTGAAGTAACTACTTAATTATGTCATTTGGTACATTTATTTTACATATAAATAAAGAAGCATAATTCGTACATATTGTTTATGAATTACAACTTCAAATAAATTTTATTAAATGAATCTTGCGCTCGTATTAATACTTGAAAGTTTTCAAACCCAGTGCACAACAATGATTTCGTCAATTGAAAGAATTTGACTGTAATGGTAAATAGAGAAATGTGAGGGTATTCTGGGAAAGATAAATTGGAGGGCCAAATAGGTTGCGTGGGGGTGGCCATGATTCTTCTTTTGGAGTGCGTACGCTAGCTTTTTTCTAATCGGGTTCCTTCTCCACATTCTTCAATTCCTCAATTTGGAGTTGATATAAGATGCTCGATCTATCAATATATGTTACTTGGACTTGGAAGCAAAAATAAATAAATAAAACACTCAGTTTGATCCAATCCTCAAATCTTCCTTGCAACAATTAATCATATTGTTATTATTATTTTTTTTAAATATTTCAGGTCTTAAATTTAATTTACGCGTTAGACATATTATGTGAGAATTTCTTTCAGATGATAATCATATTGTGAAGCTAATACATAAATAGAACAATCATATTGTAAATAGTACATGAGAGATTCTAAATTTAAGTCAATTTGAAACAAGTTTGAGTTCATTTCACTAATTAAAAAAAAGATAAACTGAACTCGATTCCCACAATTGAAAAATAAAATTCAAGTACCATACCAGATTGGCAGATTCTACGAAAAAGCTAAAATCAATTTATATAATGTATTTAACTTGATGTAAGCACATCTTAATTTTTGGTGTTTGATGATATAAAATAATAATTGAGGGAAAAATACTTTTTGTCCCAAACTTTACCCCAGAAAACACATTTGGTATCATGCTTTGCAGAAAAACAGATTTCGTACCACAATTTACATACTCTTGACACATTTAGTCATTCCGTTAAATTTTGAATGGAATTTTCGCGCGTGACTGTCACGCGCTTGTTAAGTTCAAAATGGTCACGAGTTTTGCACGTGATAAATCGGTCAGGGGGGGGTGAAATGCAATATGGAGAAACACTTTTTCTCCCAAACTTTACCCCAGAAAACACATTTGGTACCATGCTTTGCATAAAGATAGATTTCATACTATAATTTACATACTCTTGACACATTTAGTCATTCCGTTAAATCAACAAAAAGGATGCTGAAACGAAGAAAAAGGATGAAGAAACTACCGAAAAAATGATTGGTGATGAAGCAGCAAATTTGCTTCATCACCAATCACCAATTTGCTGCAGTTTCTTCATTAAAAGTTTAAGGACAAAAAACAGTCGAAATTAACAAATTGGAAGTTAAAATCAACAAAAAGGATGCTGAAATGAAGAAAAAGGATGAAGAAACTGCAGCAAAAAATGATTGGTGATGAAGCAGCAAATTTGCTTCATAACCAATCACTAATTTGTTGCCGTTTCTTCATTAACAGTTTAAAGATCGAAAACAGTCGAAATTAACAAATTGGAAGTTGAAATCAACAAAATGGATGCTGAAATGAAGAAAAAGGATGAAGCAACAAATTTGCTTCATCACCAATCACCATTTTGCTGCAGTTTCTTCATCATTTTTCTTCATTTCAACATCTTTTTTGTTGATTTCAACTTCCAATTTGTTAATTTTACGCAATAAACCAGGTATTATAGCCATTGACCTTGCACACATGGGCTCATCTTCCCATTCAAAGAAACGACATTTATCTTCCCTACGGTAGTTCACGTGCAAAACCCATTTTGAACTTAACGCGCGCGTGACAGTCACACGCGAAAATTCCATCCAAATTTAACGGAATGACTAAATGTGTCAAGAGTATGTAAATTGTGATACAAAATCTATTTTTCTGCAAAGCATGATATCAAATGTGTTTTCTGAGGTAAAGTTTGGAACCAAAAATATTTTTCCCTCAATAATAATTTGGCATGATGAAGAAGAGAGAGCAGACAAATTTAAGGATGAGGTAGATTATGGCACATTTTCAAAAGGAATATCAGATAGAATCACTTTAATGATCCTTACTAATCAAAAGATATGCTTTCCACGCATATATTCTTTCATTTCTTCACTAACTTTTACCTTTTTACATGGTAATTACTAATTAGTATTCACTTTTTATGAATGATATACAAATAAATGGTTTTAGAATTCAAAAATGAAATATACCAAAAGAAAAAAATGGAGCGATGGACTCATCACTCATGTACACTGGAGCTAGACGTAAGACAGAGCCATTGTTGCCGTGACCGTTTTCTTTATTGAGATTGAGAGGATAATAGAAAGAACCCATAAGCTCTTGGAGCGAGCTGCACAGGTGCAATGATATGTTTGCAGACAGCTGAAGATTTAACTTTGATATTACATGAAAAAAGCTTGCATGCGACTCATATATAGATTCTGCCCATGAATCATACATGTCCTGAATTTCTTTCAAGGCCATTATATTTCATTTGGGAAGGTTACCTGTAGCTGTAATTAATACAAAGATCAATGCCAAATTAAAGGAGAATGAATTAAATAGCTAGGGAGATTTGATTTAACAATCTCTCATTCACGGATAACGTATTGTTCAAGCTCCTTTTGTTCTCGCATACAAGTTATGGGGTCAACGAAACCTCTCATTTTCAGGACGACTTACTGCAATCACACTCTAGTGATTGAATTTGGGGAGAAGTAAAATCCACCAACATTAGGATTACTATTTGATTAAATTTGATGGATTCATTCTCTGAATATCAATTTTTTTTATATAAACGTTTTATTTATGTAACTTAAGAAATAAATAAACAATATATGTGAATATACTACTCCTATGTTTTAAAGATTTGTTATTTTTTAAAGTAATTTTGGCAAAAAAAGAAAAAGTATTTGGTAAATTAATTGTACGAGTAATATAATATATAAAACGAACAAAATCTTTTAATTTTTAAATTTTAGAAGCAATTGACTCCATAATCACTTAATTTTCATTATATATTAATATGCGATACCTAATTTCAAATAAATCTTACCCATTTTTTGTAGGGCATTTCTAATATGAGATACTTTGATTCAAGCCTTCCTTGAGATAACTTGTTAGAAAATGACACATGGCTTAATTTAATTTATTTTTTAATAGTTTAATATGTGAATTACAAGTTTACCCTTATTAATAAACAAATGTATCTAGTTTTAATTCATATAGTTCCCACGATCAGTTCTCAACTCTCTCTCTCTACTGATACTGAAAATTGACTAACCGAGAGTTTTTGTGCTAAAACTAAACGCCGCCGCGCCGGAGTAAGATCTGCCGGAGACAAAAAGAACTGGTCATTTTATTATGCAATTGATTGGCATAAGAGTGGGTGATTGATCTCTTTTGAAGGATTCGGTGGTTGGGAGAAAAAAATTGTTGAGAGGAACAAGAGATTGTCTTGAAGAAAAATTAGTTTTACGCTAATATTTTTTTCTTTTATATGAGGGTATTATCGTCATTGTGACTGTACAACATTTTATTGTACATGTACAAAATTATCATGATTATTTGTACAGTTGCACAAATATTAAGGGTCTAGATCTACTTTTTTTTTAAATTTAAAGGCTCAGATTGACATATCTCAAGAAAGGTCACCTATCATGAAATCTTATTCTAGAATTGGGGTTTTTTGTATCATTTTATCTTAATAAAAGAATGTATAAATATATTTACTAGTATTGTTGTTGGTTATTTGTTGTACTTTCACATAAGTGAATAGATTATGATGTATTTATATTTTGATTAAATTGTAGAGCACGTATGACATGCGACTTTACACGTGCGGTGCCTGTCTGACTTTCCTAACGCCACGGATTCCTTTCTTCGTTTCCCTCTACCGCCAAATTGATGCCTTCTTCGCAAAACATGGTCTGCAAATTTCACTTCAATCCTATTGAAATAATTATTAGCTCTTAATATGTGATTATTTGGGGCACAGGTGATTATTGTCAATTTTTATATAAAATAAAGATGAATTTGTTCTATCTTTTGGGAATTAGGGGTTTGATACTCGTTATAGTTGACAATTTCGATTTTCTTTGCAGGAACTTATTATGTTTGTATAATAATTGAGGTAGAAGAAGGAAAATTTCGAGATTAGGGTTTTTAAAAGTTGTTAAAAGTCGATATTCATTTAATATTTGGGGAGGTTATTATGTATATAGAGGAATTGAAGGAGAGAGAGGAAAGTGATGGGGAATTATTAGGCGGTGAGAAGGTGCTGTGTAAATCTAATGGTGGAGTTGTGGTGTGGTTTGACGCAAAGAGAGTTTTGGTTGGAGCTGGGGCGCGGGCACTTTTTTATCCTACTTTGCTGTACAATGTCGTGAGGAATAAGATTCAGTCTGAGTTCCGGTGGTGGGATTGGATTGATGAGGTAAATTTCAATATATTACTAGTTTTAGTGCTTGCGTTTGGAATTTATTTTTCTATTGCAACCAGGTTTTTAGATAGTCTTAATTTTTGTAGTCTAGATATATGTTTGTGGTATTGAATTGTACCCTCATTGATGATACCGTCTTTTGGATTCGCTGTGCTTATTTATTTTGAAATATAATGAGGTAGGATATTTGAATTCAAATAGCTGAAATGCAAAGCAGGTTCTTTTGTCCTGATAATGTTAATAGTCATTGTTGAAGTATTTTGCCAAAACCTTTATGATTGGTTATGTTTCTAATCCTCCAGAAATCTTATGTGCACGCCAGGTTTAAATGCTTAGTTAACCTAAAATGTTAATGTGCATGAAGGGTTTAAATGCTTAGTTATTCAAGTCTCCTGCAGCAGCTAATGCAATTTCTTCATTTAGTTTTTGTTGTTAGGTGCTGTTCCATTCCCATCCGACATTCACCGGCTAAAGGAGCTTGGCGTCTGTGGTGTTGTAACTTTGAATGAATCATATGAGACTTTAATCACGTCATCTCTTTATGAAGTGAGTTTCTTTTTGCAGCCTCACTATCTTGAAATATATTTACAAGTGGCCTCAAGGATTTTTTATTTGAATGCTTGGTTTGTGATTGATCTATTTGATATAGAAATGTCACTTTTTAACCATCTGAAGAACTGAAAAATAAAGGACAGGCATTATATTGCAATTACAACTAAACCTTTAGTATTATATATTCATGTGTGGCACAATAGTCCATATTGTAATCAAAATGTGAAGAAGAAGTGAAAACTTTGCAGTGTGAAATGCTACAGAACATGTCTCACCGTCTCACCTTAATTCTTGTTTGCCGCATTAAATTTCCTGCTGTCCCAGGTTTGTGGTGAGCTTTATAGATTGATGAACCTTAATTAGGCAACAGTCAATAATTTAAATTTCCTGATTACGATTTATCTTTCAATTTGTATGCTTTATTACATCCAAAACTTAACTTTTGGGTTTGTTTCCATGGGTAAATATTTTGCTACTACTATTATTTATCCAAAGTATCTTTGTTACAAGTTGAAAAACTCAGCAGTAAATACTGGATGTGCGTGTTTACTGATCCCCATTGGGTGAATTATCAGCCAGTGTTTTTTATTTTAAATAAAAATTGAATTTACAGTTCTGTCACTGATTATTTTTTGTATCATTGTGATGCAAGTGTCTTTATTAGACTTTTCAGCTTCCTTCTATGTATAACTCCATGTTTTGTTAGGCGCATGGTATACATCATCTGGTGCTTCCCACAAGAGATTACCTCTTTGCTCCATCACTGGCTGATATATGCAAAGCTGTAGATTTTATTCATGGTAAGGATTTTTTTATCATTACTAGCCTTACTAGTGTAAATTCTCTTGAATCAAGAAATATGTTTTTGCATTTAAACCCCTGATTCCTTCTAGGCCAATGTTTGCTACTGCAGTGTAGTCAGAGCAAGCTATATTTTCTGGAGAAATGCATGTTTTTTAAGCTCAAAAACATGCTACCAATGCACTAAGGCCCCTGTTGACGTAGTCCAATAAGGCTAGAAAAACCAAATTATTTTGCTTTAGTGTCTGGTTGATAAGAACCTGCAATAACTGGGCTATTTTTATGTCGCCCCTTACCCTATGCTAAATTAATAAGGCTCTGGCTCAAGCAAAATGAAAACCAGGTTCTTGTATTTTTGCTGCAAATTACATACTTACAGAATAAAAATCAGCGGAGCCTAACTTGATTCTCATCCCGAAACACCCACTCAAATCGACGTTCTGCTTCTTTATTTTGAAGATCTACATATTTGTTATGAGCATAGTAGTCAAGAACTCATAGTGCAGAGAAGCGCAAAGGCTTCCCGGGACATTAGCGTGTGCAGAACAAAGTGTGCGCTTTTTGGACGTGAGAGATGGTCGCTATTCGAGGGAGGAGCGGTCACTAGGGGCGAAAGTTGATGGACAGTTCTTGTCTTACGCAGAAGTTGGAGTGTAATAAGTTTTTAACTTCCCTGAATTGTGAACCCTATCTAAAAGGGTTAACAATAGTGTGTGTGCAAAGTGGCAGAACTTGCGCGCTTCGCATTGCTATGCGTGCCTTTAATCCCAAATCCCTATTATGAATGTGAACAATGGTAGTGGATTTCGTGGTGGTTGTGGAGCACGAACTTGTGAAGTGATGGTGTCGGGAGGAGAGGCTGGTGATTGTGGAAGATAATGATGGATGTGGTGTCACGATGTCGGGGACGGAAATGGTGGTTGTGGAGTGTAAGTTGTGAGGTGCATGGTGGTGGCTTTGGATCTTCTGATTGCTAGGAAGCTGGATGATGGTGGGTCATTGGTCATGGTTTGTGGCCGAGGATGTGGTGCTTCTATTAAGAAGGAAACAAATGAATTGAAAAAGAAAGTGCGTGAAGGTGGAAGTTCAACAAGTAGTTGCGTCATAATACCGGTGGAAGTGAATAGGGCGAAGATAAAATAAAATAAAATCTGCAAATAAGGGGAAAAAGGTAAACGAGAAGGTAAAATAAAAGGAAAAATGACAAGCGTGTAATTGGCCAGTAAGATCCTTAATCTATCCTACAAATGATCTAAGTGTTCAGATACTTGACTATTATTTTACTCAACATATTGATGTCCAATTTCATCTCTCATTTATCTCATTTTCCCGGCCTTGATATTTGAAGGATCTATACTAGTTGTATCTTCATAATTATATTATTGTACTGTGGATAAATAATAACTATAGATCTCAAACCTCAGCCATCTTCAACTTTTTTGTGATTGTCATCCCATTGTAAGGATGTGGATGCTTGAGAATGGGTTATTCTCATCATGATGATATTGCAGTTAATAGTTGAATAACCCATTTAGACATAGAAGATTTTAAGTTATTATATCTTTATTTGAAAAAATGTGAGTATCTCACTATAGCTCGAGGTTGAGCAGTTTCAGCTGCAATCGCGCGCGTGTGGGTTGGTGGGTGGGTGCCATTATGGATGAGGAAGCGTTCTTATCAATTTCATGAAACAGAATTCCTTAAGCTTTATAGTCCAAATATTTGAATTTTTGGTTTGTGTAATGTTGTATTACAAACCAAAGTACTCATCATTGTGTCTATATTCTTTTCTGATATTCCTTCTATTGGTGTTCTTTGCAGAAAACTCATCACAAGGGCGAAGTACATATGTACATTGTAAGGCTGGCCGGGGACGCAGCACGACCATTGTCATATGTTATCTAGTGAGTCAGTAAATGAAGCTGGTTATATTTGATCACTGTTTGTCTTTAAGGTGCTAATCTTGTATTTAATATCTTCTAGGTGAAGTATAGGCAGATGATGCCTGATGCTGCATACGATTATGTGAAGTCAATACGACCAAGGGTCCTATTGGCATCTGCACAATGGAAGGTTTGTTGTATTTTTATCTTGGTTTCATGGCAATAGCATTATTTATTATCGTTCGCATATCCTTATCATTTAAATATCAAATGACTAGCAATAACGATGTTTTACTTTGGGGCTTGAGAATGAATTTGAGCTGATATTTTTTGTCTGCTATCGCGTGGTTCGTAGTAGTTATTTCTGGACACTACTTTAAATTAGCTATTTGGCCATGTGGCATGCCAGTATTGGCTGATATAGCAGGAAGACTTTCTGTTTACTATTCCTATGCAGTTTTGGCTGATATAGCAGGAAGACTTGCTATTTTCTATTCCTATGCAGTTTTGCCTTAGCCACTAAAGCCAAACATTTATTGTCGCCTCTTATTACATTAGTTAACATGAATCATGGGTTCGTGTACGCTTCCGTGTTTTCTTGATGTGTAGATTTAAGTGCCTTGGTAGAATATTTTGTATTATTTTATTGACATGGCTTCAAATCTGAAATTAAGGTGAATAAATGCTTCATTTGGGTTAAGGGATTTGGAGCTAGGTATTTCAAATCTATAGCACTTATTTGAATAATTTTCCTTTATATGATTTCAAATTCTTTAACCATATTGTACTCTTTTCCCCTTAAAAAAAAATAATAACATATTGAACTCTTCTTTCGAAAAAACCAAGATGATATTATTTGAATTCCTTTCTTAGTTAATTCTAAATCCCTCTATCCAACTGAAGCCTAACAGCAGGCTTCGATTTTAAGAGCAACATCTCTGAACGCTAATTTCAGGCTGTCCAGGAGTTCTACCATCTGAAAGTGAAAGGCAGTAGCTCAAGACACTTAACGGATCTCTGTCTTAGAAGCTCGAGATTTTTAGGTAAGCAAGAACTTTTTGCATTAGACGATGGCTCAGTAGTAGTAATTACCAAAGAAGATCTTAATGGATATGATCCACGAAACGGGTCTGATGTTTCTGGAAGCGAGATATGGCCAGCAGATATGAATTTGATATATCGGGTGAAAATCGTTAGCGAGTCAGCTTTGGCCAGACTCTCATACCTGTGGCTTCGTTATCAAAAGATTACAAATGAGAAATCGACTGTCAATGATAGTTGTGAAATTGATGATGCATCCCCACCTGAAATCACTTTGGACATTCATGTCTTCACCTAAGTTTCTTTTCTTGTGTATATATGTCATGTAAATACAAGAAAATGTGAAGTCTTTGTCACATCTTTCATTGTAAATTGAGGTACAACTCGTCTTATGAAAATAGGAAATTTGTTAAGCTGCTTAATATATTGTTCAGTCCGGTTTGATTTTCTTTGCGGAATTGAGGTTGTATTTTAACTTATTTTGAAATTCACCGACCAATTCGAAGAAAAGGTCCAAGCTGCAAGGTTATGAGCGGGGAAATTTGTACATCTAGGAGGAAAAAACACTCTATTCACCTAGGTCAACAAGTCCAAAACTTGCGAATTTTCAAGATAAAATCACGAGATCAATTTATGTTTTAGTTTTTGAAAAAAACTTGTTTACCATACATAACATTTGACTGTTATTGAATTACTGGAATTTAATATCACGATCAATAAAAAAAAGCGAAACAAAACTCGGACAAATTTTATTTAAACTCTATGAAACTCGTACGCAATGGGAGAGGAAGTTGGATTATTGCTTTATTTGGAATACTTAGCCTTAATGCATTGTGAAATGTGAACCTTATTGTTTTAACGTATTTTGTTAAGCTTTTGTTGGGATTCGTCCACCAAATTTGTCAATCCGTTCCGACAAACGTTGGAAAAAATAATTCATCTAGTAAATGGTAATGGGAGAAAAAAAAGAGAATAAGCAAGCAAAGAGCATAAATTTTTTGAAACGTGAAAAAGTAGAAGTGGTTTGGTTGCAATCAAGACCGAGACAAAATGGATCGGATCGTGGAGATCTTGTTATTCGACAAGTTAGAGCTGGATAAAAAAGGTTAAAACAAAATTTGTTGCATTAATATCTAACTAGATTAATTACTTGTCTTTTTTTTTTATAACCCAGGTGTCCAAGCTTATGCTAGATTAATCCTGAATCCTCAAAATCCTTGCCCTAGAACCTTGAAGGATTTTTGATGGGTTTCTGGTGACATGAACTCTGTTCAAATGAACGTTAAAAAGTTTGCATCTTAACTACGAAAATGGAATATTTTCATTTTGTACCTTTCAAAACTAGAATCACTAATATGCTAGCATGCAATTACACTATCAATGTTTTTTTTATATGATGAATACATTGTTATGTAAAACACTTAAGTTTGAATCTTACTATTTCTAATCTTATCTATCCATCATAAGAACAAAATAAAATAAGGGTTGAATATGATTGAGCTGGCCAGGACAATTCGCGAGTCAAGACCCATATTATAAGCATCGTACCTAGCCGAGAAATAAAAACCAATTCCACATCAAAATGCGGAGAAGACGACTTGTAGAAAATGCAATTGACAAAATTAAATGAACACCACACGAGTCATACACATTTGGATATCGTCATTACTCGAAAAATTTGATTAACATTTAACAGAAATACAATGTAGATTTACAACACTAATTGTACAATTAGCACAAGCAAAGAAAGAGACTAAACAATTCTAATTACTGAAATATATAAGTCAAAGAACATCTTTAGCTAGCCTCACTGGTCTGTCTTTCAAATAAGCCACATCACTGTTTGGTGAGGTAAGCAGGAGGTGATGATCTACATCGTCTTCGCTCTCTCCTGTTACAGATGATGCACCAGAATCGGTACCATCTTCTGTTTTAAAATATATTACAAGTAAAACATATAAATATCATTAAAAAATCTGAATAACAAGATTGCAAGAAATTGATTTTGATTTTAAAATGCTACTAAAAGCATTTGTTACAAAAAAGGTTCATCAATAATTAGTGTCTACACACACCAGTATCAGGCCTACAGAGTGAAGCCACTTTCAATGGCAACAAAGGGCTTAAGGAACAAAGAATTGTGGTCATCCATGAGTAGGGTTTGTATGAATCATAAACCTTTAAGCATCAATTTGATTGAGGGATTTGTAGAAGAAGGATCTATAGAGAGAATTTCAAATCACTCCAGTATTGGGTTGAATTTAAACGCATAATTTTTGTTAAAAGGACAATAGAAAGTAACACATATGGATTTGAAATCCATTCAAAATCAAATGATCCAAGTAAGTTTTATGGATTTGAGCTAGTTTCAAATTCCTAATTGAGGCCTTAGTTCACATTATGGTTATTTCAAGAAAAACCATCATTTTGCAAGGTATCAAACAGATAGCTGAAAGTTTTAATTTACCCAAATCATTATTCTGTTTGTTGGTAAAGTGGTAGACAACAATATTGAAACAGAACTAAAAGCTTTGTTCTGTATAGGCTGGAAATTTTCTGGAAGCAGGGAATTAATAGATCTATGGGGGGGGGGAGAACTTGCCTGAATACATTTGATGATCAGGAAGATGCCTGACTGCTGTAGGCTGGATATTTTCTGGAAGCAGACAATTACAGAAAGAACCTGAAATTCAATGATTCATATTGTAAGACAGAAAGGAGATCAGTGAAAATGAAGAATACCATAAATCCGACACTTACGTTGGGGAATTCTAGTCCAGATCAGGTTTTACCGAACCCAAAATATTCATATAGCAAGTGTCATACACCTCCCTTGTGATTGGATATAAATTTCAGAGAGAGACCAATCACAAGGTAAGTGTTGTTGCCTTGTAGTTGGATGGATTTGACCAAACTGGGTCTGGATTAGAATTTTCCCTCTTACATGATATTTTTTATTTATTAAAAGAAAGGATCATATTTTATTAAGAAAAGACTTTCATCCTCACCTAATCGAGCCAATCGATTAACCCACCCGGGTATAGACTTTCCAGTTAGGCGCTGACATACATCATCAGTGAAATGGTTGCAGTTTTTAGAAATCAAATGGTATGTATCCCCGTGATATTTGTTGGAAAGTTGCTCCATGAATGATCGAAGTTCTGAGCGAGACATGTCAGTGCTGCCCAAAAGGATTGAGCGCCTAAAGATAAAACCAGGGCAACTCCTTGGTTCAACCTCAAACACTCCACTGGTTGGGTAATCATGAGCTCCAAAGCCATATTCCATGCCATGTACTATTTCATAAAAAAATTACAAAATTAGTAGGCATTAATAAATAAAAATTACAATTAAAAAAAAAATCTAAACAGAACACAGGCACATAAAACTGACAAAACAACCAGCTTGACAAAGTTTTAAAACTATTTCCCATTTTAAATGAAACAGCTAAAAAAGATTATTTGGAATCAAGAGATTTTCTGTATATAGGATTACATTCCCAGCATAATTTTATATCTAAGTCATGAATGACCGTAATGAGACAATCAATTTCCAATATTAAATAACTGTTATACAAATAATACTTATATTATATTCTTTGCATGAATTCATATTTGCATCTTAGATGCTTAAAAGACACAATCGCCAGATAAATGATAGTTTGGCTAACTAAAACTAAAACAAGTGGTAAAATATTAAGCACATATAAGATAAAGCAAAAGTTAGGAAAACAAGTTGAGGCGTCTTCCTAGCTTCAATAAGGATATTCTATATATAATTCTCCTCACACTGTGTGTTAAAAAAATTACGAAAAAAATCAAGTAACTCTGAGCAAATTGAGAATCTAATAAAATACAAGATAACTGGCCTAAGACGAGGCACAGTTAAGTTTCACAGAATATGCAGTGATAACCGCCTAAGTTTACGTATAAAAGCTATACTAGTCACTAGCATGTGATTGTAATTGTCAGTATTATACAGTCTCCAGCTAAATATATTATACTAAAGTTGGTCTTTAAAGACTTAGGATACAGCCTCTCACTTATGTTTCTGGTCTAAATGATAATGAAATCAAATAATAAGCATACAAATAAAGTCCATTCAAGCAAAATTTTCCCTCCAATTCGGATCTAAACTCCAAGATCCACGTGCAAAAGAGTGCAAGTCACTAGCTTTGGGCCCAGATTTTCTTATTAATATTGGAACTTTCTGTCAAAGATGTCAGATGTTTCTCTTTCACATAAGAATAGGAATTAATTTAGAGGAATGACACAGCTTAAGAAGAAACTCAACTATGAAACTCCATACACACCTGCTATTGAAATATTCCCTTATTCCTTTCTTATTTTTGCAGGAATCAATTCTTTTCATTTTCCTTATGCTACTATATAGTGTGAGCTATAATGACATATAATTGAGTAATTATCAGAATGAGGATACATATATTATATTTGATGAGGTAAGATAGTATATTATACAGCGACAAGAGTGTTTATATAGTCATATCCTATCCATTGTGAGTTATAATGATATATTATTGTTTATTTATTAGAGTGTCACTACTGATATTATATATGGTGAGAAAAGTTTGTGATATTGAGATGATGTGTGTGTGTGTTTGTATATGTGTACATATATCTACATGCCAAGTAAATAGTGTCAAAAAGCGAAATGGCAATAACTTTAACCAAAAATGGATGCAAAGTCATAGACTGTGAAACTCCAGCAACAAGCATTCGTGAAAAGGAAAAAGAAGAGAGACTGACGAGGAAACTTGAAGATATTAATTCTTAGAACACACACTCTTTACTTAAACTCCAATGGTCGTCTTATAATTTACATAACAGATTCAACATTAGCAGTCCTCCAATTAGTTACAAGTCTAAACAACCAGATCCTTTTCACTTTCTTGAACCCTGATATGCCAACCCTTCTTCGAATTCTATCCAAGAATTCTTCCCTTCCCACAGTCTACAACTTAACTTTTCAACCATGTTGAATAAAGGAAAAATACAAGGAAACACAAAATACAGAATTAACTGAAAGTGAACATTTGATTGTACCTTCAATACCGGAATGGAAGATTCCGAGGCCAAACCAATAAAGATAATTGTTTATAGGAGTGAGATCATATACATTTAGGTACAACATAACATGACTTTTCTCCGCATTTCTCTGCTCTGTGGGTGAACTATCTAAGCTGGATGAAATCGGAAATAACCTCATTGTATCTATCACCCACCTAACTCTCCCTCCCTCACCACCAATCAAAATTTCAATTTATACGTGTATATATATATTTATACTTGATTCCTGTATCTCCAGCTCGGCATCTGGAAAAAAACCCTAATCACACAAAAAAGGGGCTAATATTAAGTTGGGAAGTAAGCTAAATCACTTGAATTATCAATAATCACAAAGAAACCAAAATTCCTTTGGAAATGCCGTTACAACTTATTAGATTCTTCTTCACATTTCTGAACAATAATAGGATATCTTAAAAAAATAATTAATTAAAAAACAAAATTGAATTGGCTAGGAGTGCTGAAATGTCAAGGCAACACCCAGAACCAAATAAATTTGTGATCTATGTGTGTCTGTGAAAGTAGAAGATGATTTTATGCAATAAATAAAAACAAAACAAAATTAAAAGATTTACGGAAATAGAGAAAGGCCCATTAACTTCAAAATGATGATCGAGGGTTTATATGTTCATGGGACAGTGTACATACGGAAATACGTTCACGTATACATACAAAAGCGTGTATCTAATGCATATAGGAAAATTTAGAGTGAGAAATCGAGAAATTACAGAAAAAATCGAGGGGAATTCGAAGATGTGATGTCGGAATGTTGACAGCTTTCAATCAGGGTGGAGAGAGGAAGAGAGACGGGGGTGATATTTTTTGGAGGAGAAAAGCTATATTGGAATAATTTTGGGGGCATTTAAGTTTAAAAAGGGAATAACTGCGGGACCTGATGGTAAATTTTCAAATTTGGAGGAGTTAAATATAATAAACAAGTTAATCATTACAAATAATTGAGCCCTTAAAGTACTAGCTATACGACGAGACCAGAAAATATTGGCATAATTTGTCTAAATGAATATTTAAGTTTGCATGGCTGTCATGGTCTTCTAAAATGAGCGGGTGATATTTTGTGAGATGGTGGTTATCTCTTTATGAACATTAAAACTTTTAATTTTTATTCAAAAATCTAATTCATGAAATAAAAAAAAAATGTGGTAGTACTTCATCAAACTTTTTCAAATATTTTTGAAATTATTTAAACGCCTAATTTAATTAGGATAAGATTTTTGGTTGTTATCAATGAACCTTTTTTCTTACTATTAAGAAAATTAATCCTTGATTTGATACTCACGCTTTAATTAAAAAGAAAATTATTGTACTTATCATATCCTCCCTCACAGACCTAATCTTGAAGGTAGGTCGCCTACGCGACTGCCTAGGGCTACCCATTCGAGAGGACCTTCAATTTTTTTTAATATATATTTTGTTAGAAAAAAAAAAAAGAGAGGCTAATAGTTGCAATAGAGACTACTTTGCGAATTAGGGTTATGGAATTTTTTTTATGAAAATTGAAGGAAACAAAGATGGTGGCATATTAATGGAATAAGGGAAGGGGGGGGGGGGGTCATTGCTGACTGCAATTGGCCGCTTTGTGAAGAAGATGAAGGCACGAGTAAGTGTAAATGTGGTTTCTCAAATTGACCGGACCATTTTAATAAGGGAAGAAGTAAATAGTTGATCGAGCCATTTTAATTTGACTAGGCTTTTTCTAATTTGATTAGGTATAGTTAAAAAAAAATGATAAAGAATACAAATATTATTGAGGTCCACAACCTCTTTGCCGTAATATATTGATGTCTATCACATTATTAAATTGCAAATGCCAAATAGGAAAAAGAAAAATCTAAACAAATTATAAAGGGCTAAACTAACAAATTACAAGCTCTTATTGCAAAAATTGGGGATAAATCTAAAAAAGGAATTGCAAAAAGATTGAAACAAAAGATGGACATGATGCATCTTCATTCTTCATGGATAATTAGGATAACGGCTTGATTTTTTTCCTTTAATATATATTTTGATGGGCTTACTTGAATGCTACTTATAGAATTTGTATGTGCATTATGTTTTTGAAATTTGGTTGCTAAGCTATCTATGGATCCTAGAAAATACATAAAAACTAAGGGCTACAAATTTAAAGTTCGCTTAGGATTACCAAAAACTCAAAACTGGCCCCGCTCCCCCATATGATGGCATAAGGAGGAGACGGGCTTATATAAATTGTGAAGAAGGCCCAAGCCACACCGATGGGGAAAATGATGAGTTGGAGGTGGGTGTCAGGAGGTGCCGCGACTTCAGGAACGAAGGGTGGTGAGGAGGGAAACGGGGGTTTCGAGGTTGGGGGTGGGTAATAGGTTTTTGAGTTTTTTCTTTTTTTTTTTTAATAATTTATTAGTTTTAAGCAATAATTAGATCCACATTAAAAAAAATCTATGAAGTTTCAATAATTATAAACACATTGCCTACATTAAATTTCACTTTAAAACTAGATCCGCTAAATTTCTAACTGAAAAGATGATATATTATCAAATATAAATGAAATGCAAAATTATCAAAATTGATTTTGAAATTAATTTGATCCATTTTTTTTGGGAACAAAAGAGAACAACAAAATTACGAATAAGTACTCAAAAAGCAGAGGCAGTAAGGGAGCCTCTTCCAAAATGCTCGTGACCCATCTTTGCTAATGCATCCGCGCACTCATTTCCACCTCCGCTTTTAATATGGGTAATACGGCAGTCCCAGGGCATCCGAATGATTCCGACGACAGTTTTGGAATCAACTTGAAGTTCAATTCTTTGGATGCGCCTTTCCCAAGCTAGTTCCAGTCCTTCTCTAGCCGCAAGGAGTTCCACAAGGGTAACAGAAACATCTCCCAGCTAGCTTGCATGTAAATGATTGCTTAAAGGACGGTGTTTGCAATTAATATTGAAACATTAGGTGAAGTTTATGTAATTTCATCTAATCTAGGGGGGGTGGATGACATAATTATCTGTTATGACATGAAACCATCAAAAAGGTATCATACCGGGTAGCTGTGGCAAAAAAATCTTTTCTTTTGGTTATGATAATTGAAACTGAATTACAACAATCAAACTAAGAAAGAATTTTTTCCAATTCATTCATTAGGACACAAATTATATCGACCCAAAAAAAAAAATGCATTCTATTTCACAACTGTTTTTGGACCAAGAATGAACATCACAATGAAACAAACAATCAAATTATCAAAACATAGCTATAGCTAAATCGTGAAAACATGAAAGATTACTCGATAACCCGTACGGTTACAACAACAAATGCATGCTCTTATTGACTCTTTTGTGCAGATTCCTCAGCATGGTGCACAACTATCATCAATCCTCGATTGAAACATAGAGATACTCAAGAGAACGAATTCAGACGAATAAAATTAGGACAACATATTTTCGAGATGAAGTAGTAGTAGCTGGGAATATTCTGATCAGACGGTATAATGTGGATTGACCTCAATATCTAATCCCCTTAGTCTTGCAAAGGATTCTACCTTCCCTTTCAATGTGTGGAGTTCCCTCAACCTCGCAACCTCCGCGCGTCTCCGAGCTTCCTCAGCCATGAAGTTGATGTCCTTGAAAGTGTGCTTGTTTTCTGCAAACATTTTTGCTTCTGCCGACTGAAGACCATGTAGTGTCCGCTGTTCAGTTGCCCATGCAGCCTCCCGAGCTTCCTTACCAAAGTCCTTTTGTGAGGTGAAAGCAGTCTGCCAGTGCAAAATATATAATTGCGATTGTATTACTAGTCGTTATTGCTTGATTTTGCGATCTATAACATCCCTTAATTTTAAATTTTTTATGCACCCAACAGAATAGGACTGAACCTTAATCTAAAGACCGTAATGATTTAACAAACCTTTTGGTTTAGTAGATGACCCCAAGCTCTCCCACTCAGTGCATAAATCACAGCAAATTTGATAGGATCAAGAAACATATATGTTACAATGTTGTACAACCAAATCACAGCGGTCCAACCCCAACCGATTTTCCTGATTCCGAAGAAGTCAGATGTAACCTCTGCGGATAGTAAAGTCGCAACCTGTACACATAACACAACAGAATCAAGAGTTGTACTATTCGACTTGATTCAATTGTACTTTCCATCGTAGGAAAAAGGACGAAAAATATTGAATTTCTTTCAATGATTTAAGAAAGAAGGCATTACTTTCTTAATTAGGCTTACCAATTGAGCAATTATAAAGGCGGCGACTAGAAGAAGACCGGGTCTTTCGGTGAAGGACCATCCTCTGGATCGAGTGACAAAGATCAAGGCTTGGCTGATGGTGCTTACTTGAAGATAAACAGCAGATGCTAATTTGTCTTTTAGTACACGAGAGCTGTCGTCAGTTAGAGCACCAACGTGCTTACTAAAATCTTTTACATGGAAATGTTGCTGATGAAAATTAACAAAAAATTGTTAGATCAAATTTCAGACTTGTTTATATTCAGAATGTATTGTTAAAGTAAGAGTTTAATTTACCGCGAAAAAGCTCGTTTCATAGGCCAAATAGAAAAACAAAACGGTCGTCAAAGCAAGATAAGTTCCTATAACTATCCCGGTTGCAAAAATTTCACTAAGTTTCCAACAGTCGGGAATTGGAGATGGCTTGACCCTGTCTTTTGATATCGTCATTATTGTACCTAGACGAAGCTCAAACGAATTAAGACAAAAATATGACAATGAATATAAAATTAACTGGAATAATAATTTATGTTAAGACAAGAGAATGGGAATTCTTACCATCATTAAGAATGGCAATTACAAGAACCATGAACGGAGGAAAGTCAAACTGCCAAAATGCAGTAAGCAACATGAATCCCATCACTATACGTATTGTGATTGATACTGCATAAATCTGAGGAAAAGAAATAATTTGTTATTGCATCTGTCGTTTAATGATGAATCGAGGAATGTTAATACAATCTTACTGTATAGTTTTTCATCCTCTGGAAGATGGCACGGCTAGTTAATACAGCACTAATAATGACACTCAGTCCCGGCTCAGTCAAAACTATATCGGATGCACTTTGGGCTGCATCTGTTGCATCGGCTACTGCAATTCCTATATCGGCAATTTTCAATGCTGGTGCATCGTTCACTCCATCACCCGTCATACCACAAATGTGCTTTCGACTTTGTAATATCTTCACAATCTCGTACTTGTGTTCTGCAAGGTAGAGTCAATGTGAAAATAAAGTATTTACCGAAGTAGCTTTCGAATTCCATACTACAGTTACATTGGTTAACACGTTGATCATGATTATGCCTATTATTAAATGATATGATCATCCAACGAATCTACCTGGAAACACTCCAGCAAAGCCATCAGCTTTCTCGATTAGTTCTTCAACAGGTAGAGCTGCAACTGATGAATCCTTATGGTCTCCGAGTAATGATGAGGAAGGATACATGTTTGTTCCCATCCCAAGACGTCTCCCGGTCTCCTTAGCAATCGCTAATTGGTCACCTTTACCATAACATATTTTGTAAAGCATGGTTTAAATAATACCATATAAGATAGGTGAAAAATTAAGATGAAGCAAATTAACCTGTAATCATCTTGACACTAACTCCAAGATCTAGAGCTTTTCTAATAGTCTCGGCACTGTCATGACGGGGCGGATCAAAGAGAGGTAGAAGACCAATAAACTCCCATGGTCCACCCGAACTTTCTTTGGTTCCTTTTGGTACTTCCTGTAAGAAATATAGATTTTAATATTGCGAAAAGATTTTTCCAATCAACCTTAGTTTAGCAGAATCGACTCAAACAGCCACCTGTACAGCGACTGCAAGTGACCGTAGACCTCTGTCAGCAAACTTATCTATAATCGAGTGTACTCTTTTGGCAATCTCGGCCTTGTTCAGCGCCAAATTGAGAATCTGATGAGAAATAAAGCCCAACGTTCTATGATAAAATCCAATAAAATCCAAGAACCAATTAAGATGGCATAAATATTAAGGTACCTGCTCAGGTGCACCTTTGCTGACTCTGTGCATTTTCCCATCACTATCTAAGTAGGTGAGAGCTGTCCTCTTATCAGTCGGGTTGAATGGAAGGAAGTGAATTTCTGTAATTCCGGCTCGTGCCTTGAAAAAATCAAGAAAATGTACTCATTTTCCAACGTGCAGTATATTAACAAGAAGAGACTAAAAATCTTTGTATAGATAATGAAAAAAAGAATTATAAAAAATAAGATATGAGCAAGTAATATTTGGAAGTTTCAGTATAGTACCTCTTTAGGATCGTCTAACATTGAAACTATTGCACAATCAATAGCATCTTGGTTCTCCAATCTAGAGGCTCTTGCAGCCATTAAGACAACCATGTCTTTGTCAGCATCTTTTGCGAAAACCTATACCAATATTACAAGTTAATAAGAAACTTCGTATAAAAAGTTTTGAGGTCACTTGAGTTGTTACACATGAAAAAACAACAATGTATTACCTCGATAATATTTTTGTCGACTGTGAGCTTGTTGAGTGTTAGAGTTCCTGTTTTATCACTGCATAAAACATCCATCCCAGCCATTTCCTCAATTGCCGTCATTCTTTTTGTTATAGCACCCTAACCAACACGCATAATTCATTATTTTAAGCGATATTCAAAAGTGAAATGACTGAATTTTTCATTTCTTAATTACCTGCTGAGAGAGGCGGTGGGAACCAATAGCCATAGTGACGGAAAGAACAGTTGGCATTGCGATGGGGATACCGCCAATCAATATAACAAGAAGGTTGTCTATAACTTCTTTGTAACCCCTCTTTTGTTTCCCAAATATAACAATAATTTCAATCACCATTCCGATGGCAATTGAGCAAATGCAGAAGTTACCAATTGAAGTCAACACCTGAATCATCAAACAAAATCAATACTACTTCAAATATGATATGGGAGTTAAGGCGAAATGTATGAATAAATGAAAAGAAATGAGTTCTTAGTAATTATAAAACGGAGACCTTTTGGAAATGTCCAATATGTGTTGTGTTTTCAACAAGATGAGCTGCTTTTCCGAAGAAAGTATGTACTCCAGTTGCAATTACAACAGCTTCGATCTCGCCTTGCTTACATGTGGAACCTGAATATACTCCATCACCTGGATTCTTGGTTACCGGGAGCGATTCCCCTGTTAAAGCCGACTGAAAATAAAAACCGTAAAAATCAGATACCTACTTTTTAAAGCGAATATAAGAAAGTAGCTTGCTCGAGTAATTTGTGGAAGATACCTGATCAATTTTTAATGGATCTCCTTGCAGTAATCGAGCATCAGCCGGAATTATATCTCCGAGTTTAATACTAATAATGTCTCCAGGAACCAACACCGATGCTTCTTCTTCGTTCCATTTTCCATCACGTAAGACCTGCAGGTAATATAACCGTACTTTATAAAATTTGACCTTAATTTAAAGTAAACAATTAATATTGTGTAAGTTCAAAAACATACCTTAGCTTTGGGAGCCAAACGAGCCATAAGAGCTGCAGCTGCATTTCCAGCATTGTTCTCCTCTATAAAACTAATAGTTGAGTTGACAACAAGAAGTGCAAGAATGCCAAAGAAATCACTGTAATCAACTTCGTTTTTCTGCAAACATCAGCATCAGTCAATTTTGAACAAAAGTGAATTTGATTTATTCTCTTTTTATGTAAGTATACATATATATATGCATATATATTTTGGATTTACCTTTCCATGTGGGATGGCAATAGCCATGATGGCTGCTGCTTCCATAACCCATGAAAGAGGATTCCACATAAAACCGAGAAACTTAAATATTTTGTTCTCCTTCAGAAAAGATTAGCCACTTCAATGATGGAAATATGATCGATACGTTATATATATATATATATATATATATATATATATATTTACATATAAATCATACCTTTTTCTCTTCAAGTTTATTATGTCCAAATACATCCAATCTTCTCTGAACTTCATCAGAGCTAAGACCCTCTTTTGTGCATTTCAACTTCTCAAAAACTTCTTCAATCGGGATATTCTCCTATAGATCAGAGCAAGTTACGTAGAACAGAAGTACAAATAGCAAGACGTTTGTCAATGGATATTATTTATTAAACCAGAGATTATTCGTGTACCGAAAATAAAAAAAAGGACAAATTATAATGAAGTGATTAATAACTTCTTAGTAGTTTCGAGAGGCTAAATATCCATGAAATTAATTAAGACTACTAGTTGCCTGTCTATAAACTGAGCCTAGCTATCCACAAGAGTTCTCACATAATCATAGATATATCTATTCCTACATACATTTCATAAGGTAAAAACGTACGTGCTATACATACAAGTAACAATAAAATACTATATACTAGAAAACACATCCCAAATTAATTAATTCTGAGAAATATTGGTCAAATTGTTTGTGAATATATATATACTTAATTCATATATAAAAGGAGAGATGTAAAAAAATAAGTACCAAGTCAACAGTTTCATTATTAATAGCTTCCATGGCGATTGTGGTTTTATCCATGTCCATCTGTTTTCCGCTGAAAACATAGAAAAGTTTTTGTTTTGTGTCAATAGAAACAAAGACGTATTAGACCAGTTTCTACTTCAATCCACAAGTTAATCTATTTATATATGTTGCAAAATAAACCAACATTAATATCCTGAAAAGGGTCCATACCCTCAAATCCACCGAAGAGACTTGAAATGATGAGACAATATTGTAGAGAATTAGTTGTGCGTGAAAATGTTAAATGGTGAAGCATATATATATATATATATATATATATTGCCATGAATGAATATCTATATCTATATTATTATACAAATTAAAAGAAGATTTGGACATTGATTGTATCTTTGATGCAAACACAAATCCAGCACAGTATAGAGTCAAATGAGTAGAGGACGAAATGTAGCTTAGGAATCTCCGCCAACAAAGCATCCTTATTGTTAATTAGTTATTACTGGAAAAAGGTGGCCGTAGTAAATTTTTCAAATTACTAATTATCCTTATTTTGCTAATTAATAAAAATATAACAAGGGGTTGTAGTTGTAATAGTATTAATTTATTGTTTGCAGATGATAAGAAGAAGGAGCTACTTACTGAAACTTAAACAGGGGACGATATGATTGAAACTATCGAAAATAATTAACCAAATCTTGTTATCGAGGATTCATGTGCAGATTAGTCAGATTGAAACTATATTAAGTCATTATTTTTTTCTTTTTCAAATTGAATTCTTGCATTCATATTGACTCAAATTTCTGATTCGTTAACCAATCAAATTAATTATGTTCAAGTCTAATCAAGAAAATTTATAAAACTAGAACTTTTGTCTCTCTTTTTCATTTTTTAGCTTTAATTAGTTCATCACATGACATATATTTGAATCTAGAACTGCCATTTGATATCGAGTCATTGTCAATTTACCTGTGAAATGCATAATGTATATATTAATTTTTTTACCTAGATATCTTCTCATTAAAAAGTTATATTTTAAAATAGAAAGTAATTCGACCAACTTTTATCGTAATATAATCATGAATAAAAATTTCGATACATTTTCATCTAAAATTTTATATTGATGAGTTAATCGAAACGAAAAATATAAAGTAGTTTCTGATTTAACATATTTTTTTCGATATATAATTTTTTCAAATGTTTCTAAAAGAATCGTAAATTTTTGAAGAATTCTCAAAAAAATTCTAATATTTAATTTATGATCGAAACATACATCTATAACTTTAATCTATCTTATATGCAATGTTTTCAGAACCGGACCGGACAGTGAACCGGTGAGCCAACTGGTTACTGGTTTTATTGGTCGAACCGGTCGAACCACTGGTCGGACCGGATGACGTCATAATAATATATTTAAATATATTTAATTTTAAAATATATGTAATGTTCGTAAAATTTAAACATTATCCTACAATTTATTAAAAATATAAATTTTGTTATATTATATTAAAATTAAATCATATAATATTTATCTAACTTATATCATAATGGTAATATGATACTAATTTGTATGGTTATGTATAAAGACTAAATTATATTCATAAATTTTAAAATATGGTTATGTATAAAAGTCTAATATTCAAAGTCAAACTTGCATATTATATCGATTTGACTCTTTATCCTAAAGATAATACTGAAAATAAATATTTTATAGAATAAATTTTTTAAAATTTATTCATTTGAGTATTAATTTTCATTCATAATGTGTAAAATATTTATTTGAGTTAATTATCTAATTTATAAATAAATTTGGCTACAAGTTTCTATAATTTATAAACTTTAATTTGTATTAAAAATTTAACAAAAGTGAAGTAGCTCAAATGGTAAGAAAGTCATGTTTTACTCTAAAGGTCGGGTGTTCAAATCGGTTCGGCGGTTTCGGACCGGTTCAACCCGGTTCAAACTGGGTTTTGAAGTAACTGGTTTTAGGAGGTAAACCGGACCGGACCAGGCTCCGGTTCGCGGTCCAACCGGTCGGACCGGCCGGTCCGGTCCGGTTTTAATAACATTGCTTATATGAAATCAGTCAATCACTACTCTATATCCTATTCCGCCCTGGCGGCCCTGGCCCCTGACACAAGTAGAAGTCAATATATCACAATATCACCGATAGATATATGTGGAGTTAATATCAAATTATTTTCATATAGTATAATATTTTTAAGGAAAATTTATATAGACATCTCCTGACAATTATTCTACTTATAGAATTTTACCCTCTTATTTTAAATATTACAAAGACACCTCCCTCAATTAAAACTATATTACAAGGACATCTTTTAAATTTCATCGAGTAATTTTGGAGAAATGACGACCGAGTTTGAAATTTCGGATCTAGGGTTCTTCGCGAACCAAACTTTGAACAACAATTTCATATGAATTTCTAAATGGATTTCATTGTTTTATTTTTTTGTATATATATATATATATATATGAATGAAATTACCCTCACTTATACGGTGCGCATTTGGAACATCATATAGGGGCAAAATGTTAATCAGGCAATATAACAAGTTTTTATGATGTTGATTAGATATTTCACAGAGTATAAAGTGGGGAAGTATGTAACAAGTGAGGGTTAAATTGTGCAACATTCTGTGGGTTTTTTTGCACTTTGCATTATCAAGATATAGGAAATAAACACTTTACACTCTCGAAATTTAAATTTAGCACTTTGCATCCTCAAAATATGAAAAATGCAGCACTTTGCATTCTCATTTATTTTCAAGCAAAAATTCAAGGGCAAGATAGGTAATTCAATAGTATTGACACTTTGCACCCTCAAAACTTGAGAATTTCGCACTTTATACCCCCAAAATAAAATTAGCACTTAAAACCCTCTATTTAAGAACAAATCAGCAACTTCCACCCCCGAAGCACAATAAATAAGCATCTTACACCCCAAAACACAAAATTAACTCTTAACACCCTCAAATTTAAACCCAAACCCCTCGTTTATTCGTCAAAGTTGACTATCGGAGTGAAACAAATCTAAGGCAAAATCGAAAATTCATTTTTTTACTTAAATTTTGCAAAATAATATTATAAATACTCGAATACTCATTTCTCTCTCCATCTTTCTTTTCAACAATATAACCATAAATAACTAAATAAAATACAAGTAAACTTTTCGAAGACCCATTGTTTACTTCAACATATCAAAGACCCATAAATAATTACCTATTTTGCCTTAAAAAAATTCACCTTAGTGGTCAACTTTCTCGGAAAAAATGAGGGGTTTGAGTTTTTTTTTTTAATTTGATGGTGTTAAGTGTTAATTTTGTATTTTGGGGTGCAAAGTGTCCATTTATAGTGTTTTGGGGGTGCAAGTTGTTAATTTGTTCTTATTAGGGAGTGATAAGTGCTAAATTTATTTTGGGATGGCAAAGTGCCCAAATTTACAATAAAATTACCTATTTTGCCCTTGAGTTTTTGTTTGAAAATAAAAGAGGGTGCAAAGTGCTGTATTTTTCATATTTTGAGGATGCAAAGTGCTAAATCTAAGTTTCGGGAGTGCAAAGTGCCTATTTTTCATATTTCGGGGGTGCAAAGTGCAAAAAACCCACATTCTGTTGAACAATGTGGTAAAGTGATAATTATTATTTTTTACAAATAGGTAATGGAAATATTTTCATATCATATAAAATTGTACATTTGACATATCACGGTGGGTTATCCAATAAGAAAACCCCGATGTATATTAAATATTACAACAAAGGAGTATATTGAGACTAAATGTCTCAATTAGCTTTTGAGGTTGATTAGGTTAATGCGGGTCAACTCCTTTCATGATGGGCAACCCTTATTCTCATGATGTGATTATTTTTCCATCCACGCATTTTGCCCAAGTAACAAAACTTGAGATGTCATTATTAGTCCAATGAACAAAGATTTGGTCTATCATTATTCATGTATTGAACACATATATCGTAATTCACAAGGTTGATCTTTAGTATGTCATGTGCTAAGTTTGTTTCTCATTCACAATTAACTTGTCACACATAGAGGTACTGAGACTAAAAATATCTCAATTGGATTTAATAATTATCACATTTTAAGCTGAGGTTAAGAGATAACTCGTTCAAGTAAACTTAACTCAATCCGTACAAAGAAGCTTATGAAAGTATAATTAATTACAATATATTTCCAGCTTGACCAAATTTTCAAACCTTGGGTTAGGAGACAAGTAATAATAGAAATTTATGAGGGAGCAGAGCATTCAACTATTTGACCAAACAATCCAAACTATTCTTGAATCTTTGATTACATGGGATTGGCACACATTTCATCACTAATTTAATTATATATTTAACCATTCAAATTTGAAAATACTTATATACGAGAGTCAAATAGTCAACATGAATTTGTTATTTTTATTTCTAGAGTCAATATATAATAGTGTGTAAATATAATTAAATACAACTAATTAATTATATATGTAACTTATTCATGAAACAATTATTCTCAAATCTCAACCTATTTGTTGAACGTAATAATTATGGTTGTCAATTAGTTCTTGTGAGTTAAGTTTTAAATGACCCGAATTCAAATATCTTGGAGATTCACAACTATAGACTCAAACTCATATATCATCGAACCCCATGCAAGATGATGTACATGGTCATGGAAAACTAGTGCAACAATAATCACGAATTTTGGTTGAGAATCGAAGGGGAAATCACAATTTGAAATTTCGAAAATCTTGACCTACGAAATTCGAAAATTAGAACCCAAAATTCAAATAGATTACTCAATGGATTGAAAAGATCTTTATATGTACGAGTTCTCCACAACAAGGTGAACAAAAGCCCTCAACCAATTTCAACCAACAGCCACCAGAAGCCGGCTATTGTATTGGAGGAGGAAGAAGAAGGCGAAATTACAAAAAACCCCTGCCCAATTTTTAATAGTTGCATTTCTCACCTCTTTTTTTTCACTTAACGTGCATGTGCCACGCACGTGACATTTTCCATCCACAATTAACGGTAAATCCATATGTGAAAAAGATTAGTCAATTTTAGTATCAAATGTGTCATTTTGAAAGATATGATATGAAATGTATATATAAAGGTACCAAAAATTTGGTTTGAAAAATGCAATTCTCTCAATTATTAATACACTATAACTTTAATAACCATATAATTTTAGCGGGCGTCTAACCTCTTAATTAATGAAAATCACAATAAACCAACATAAATTCTTTTGGATTAATTATTAAATAATAAGTACTTTTAAAATGACAAAAAGTCTCAATACAGCTTTAAATTCATCTTCTTTTCGGCTTCACTAATTCACCCATAAATTCCACTTGAACTTGAAATGTAAGTTAATAACAATTTACCTCTCCAGTATAATGATAAATGTGACAATTTACTCTCTATGTTGTAAACATATTTTTCACACTTTGACAATTGAGTTAAACTCTTTAAAAGAAATAAATCGCCTCTTTAAAATTTTCGCATGTGATAAAATAATTTTTTTAAATAACAGAGAAATAAATTGAATATTATGCATTTTAATAAAGAAAATTGACATTAGCTCTCCAATGTTATTGAGAGTTAATGTCCCACATTGATTGAACACAATAGTTAAGTCCACATTATAAGGCATTGGACAATCCTCACCTTACAAGCTAGCTTTTGAGGTTGAGTTAGACCCAAGTTAAGTAAGTGGACTCAGACCATTCCATGTGGTGAATTCTAATAAATGTCATAATCATGATAAAATATAAAGATTCATACTTGTCATATCACATGAAAGAGACATGGTTGATTTCCACAACACATTGTTAAATCAATTCATAGATACGAAAGTTATGAGAATGGTGTATTTCAAATTATTCTTTCTTAAGCATTGTCATTGATAAATCATAAATGTACACGTATGTACGTAGTTTTTGTTAGTTTTTGTTTGACTATACTAGGAATAGTAAAAGAACTTTGTAAAACATTGATAGGAGTTACGTGCAACGAATCGATCAGATTTAACAACCAGCTAATGACAATGTTTCTTAAAGTTTAATTATAATGGACTGGATTTAAATGAAATCTTAATTAAAGTTTAATTCCCAGCAATTGAAATTATATTGAACCTTGAATATCACTTAATAGATAATTAAAAATATTAATTCCACCACGAATGCATTAGTTTTCCATTAAAAAAAAATAAAAAAGATGCGAAATTCATTTCATTTCCCATTACCACTGGCCGAATAAATACACAAACAGCTCATTAAGCAAAAGTGAGAAAGAAAAAATGATCTAAACCCGTGACTGATCAGACATTGACATCAGAACAAGCTCTGCTGTGGATAAGTATAATCCGTCGCTTGATGGAAAATAAACGGCTGTCAATATGATGGCGTCAACCACCACTCCGTTACTTCACTCTTAACGGACTCCTCAATTTCATCCTCATCACGTAACGGTAACTTCATCATTTTCTGATCCCTCATGAAATCCTCCTCCACATCTCTACTCCCGCTGAATTTCCAGAGGAAAGTTGAGTATTGCCTTGCTACCACGCATTCTGTACGCCGCAGCATCGTATGCCTTCGCCGCCTCCACGGCGGTGTCGAAAGTCCCTAACCACACTCTCGAGCCGCGGTGACTGGGGTCACGTATCTCCGCCGCGTATTTTCCCCAGGGCCGTCTCCTCACCCCTCGATAATGCCTGGTGGTCTCCTCCGGCGCCGCTGCCGATGTTGTAGTCAAATCGATGAGGGGAGTAGTCGAAGAATAGTTGATAAAATCGAGAAAATTGTAATCGGAAGTAGAGATTGATGAATCACATGTTGAAAGTTGCGACGAAAGAGTATCAGATTCAGAACTAGAAAACGACGTAGTAGTTATTGTGTGAATGTGGTTGCAGTTAGTATCTTCTGTATCGTTGTAAGTATAAGTAGTGTTGAATTCGAATTCGAAATCTCCTAAGAGATGCATTCTAATTTGTTCAAGGGCTAAAACTTCATCTGGAGTTGCCATGATTAATTATTTGTAGAAAATTATATATATATATTTAATTGAAATTGGATGAGAGTGTATTGAAATCGAGTTGTAAATGGCTATATATAGCTAGGCGGTTGATGAGAAGGAAAGAGGTTTCCTTAATTAATTTGTTGTTCCCTGAGTAGAGAAAGAGAAAGGAAGCTTCGAGCAGTCAAACTGCTGACGATTTTGTGGGCATGGTATGGGAGTGTTATGATGAGTTGAAGTCTTTAGTTTTGAGGGATACCGTTAGATTGGATGACTTTTTGGTCAAATCTGGTCGAATTCGTTTGAATTTAACATATTTTTTAACATATTCAACATATATAACCACTTACTCAAAATTAATAATTTTCTGGACATATATATCATTGGATTGATGGTCATCTTTAAGGGGAAAATGCATATTACTATCACCTGATATCGAAAATCTGCAAAGAAAATATGAAAAAAAAAAACTATTCTGTGAATTTTTTTTCCAATAATTTCAAGAAATGCATAACCTCTATGTAATTCTTTTCGTGGAAAAACGGGTGAAATTCGTGGAAAATGGTGAAATAGATAAAATATAATCATTGAAACATATGAAATCAATGAAAATTCGGATAAAATTGATGAACAATGACGAAATTGATGAAAATTTGGTTGAAAGTGATAAAAAAAATACCCCGACAATCGATGAAAATTCGTGAAAAGAAGATGAAACCGGTGAAACGACAACAATAGTGAAAAGCAGGTGAAATCGGTGAAAGAATGAATAAAGTCGGCGAAAACGTGTCAAATCAATGAATATTCAGGTGATATTGGTGAAACGAACATGTGAAATCATCGAAAAAAATGCGAAATAGGTGAAAACGGGTAATATGATATAAACGTTCGAATCAATAAAAAAAATTACAAACAAAATAAGGTGAAACCGGTAGAAAAATTAGTTTAAAACGGATAAAACAAGATGACAAAATTGTAAAAACAATGAAAATAAGTTATAACTGATAAAAATGGGTAAAACGGTAAAAAAAAACTAAATTGATAAAAATAAATAAAATTGGTTAAAAAGCATGTTAAATTAGTGAAAAATTAATTAAATATGTGAAAACGGGTTAATTTACTTTATTTTATGACATTACAAAATTAATTTTACTTTAACTTACACAAAAATATCAATGAAATTAACTAGACACATACAACGTACCTGCACTTTCCTAGTTTATAAAAGTAAAAGAATTATATATAGTAAGAGCATCTCCAACCGAAGGGCAATTATATATGAGATTTTTCAACAAATCTCATTTATTTAATTCATGAAATTAAAAAAAAAAAAAAAATAGCACCCGAGCCCCGACAGCCCCTGTCCAGCCCGTGCCAGTGCCCGGCAAGGGCGTTTGCCTGAACCCTCTGTCTACCCTGTCCCCTTGCCCGCCCAATTGCCATCATCCATCTCCAACTGAACCGAGCCGACTACCCCCCTCATGCCCGGTTGTCGGCTCGGTTGGAGATGGCCTAACACGTAGAGCCTCAGATTTGAATTTTGCTTAGCGCCCAAAGATGTAGGGAACGCCCTTTTGGTAATTGATTGACAGGAATGAGGTTTCACGGGTTATTCACTTATTCTATTGGTTTTGGGTTCGAGTTAACCCTCAAAACCAGAAGGTACCGAAATTTCTGCACTACTCCAACAACTATTTGAAGTCTTAACATAACGCTAGAACATCCAAAGCTTAAAAATATTAAGCACGACTTGAGAAAAAAAAAACATGAATAATGTTAACGAAAAAATCGAAGAGATCAATGTCTAATATTTAAAATAATGATAGCGTAATTACTTTTAATTGAACTAGAAAATGTTGTACGTTTTTAGTTAATTTCATTGGTATTTTTTTATTAATTGGAGTAAAATTAATTTTATTATGTCATAAAGTAGAACAAATTAACTCATTTTTCACATATTTAACCCGTTTTTAGGCCGATTTATTCACTTTTACCAGTTTAATATTTTTTTGAGGGAATTTCAATTTTTATACCAAACATTTACCTACTTTATACATTTCATACCACACCTTTCATAATTGCACATTTCATACCAAAATCAATCAACATTTTTCAATTTACATACCACCGTTAAATTTTGGACGGAACTGGACTCCGTTAACTCTAAAAAAAAAAAAAAAAGTTCTGAATTTCACTTTTCATACCAAACCTTTACCTACTTTATACATTGCATACCACACCTTTCAGAATGACATATTTCATACCAAAATCAATCAACCTTTTTCAATTTTCATACCGACGTTAAATCACAAAAAAAAAAAAAAAAAAAAACACATTTTTTAGATGACAATTTTCATACCAAACCTGTACTACCACATATGCTATTCTTAATTTGAGGAAACTGTAAAAAATCATATGATAGATGACATTCCCGTTTCTTTTTCGAAAGGGTAAGTATCTCAGGTTCGTCACTTTTTTATAATTAACCCCTTGCCCCCCTAAAATGATCCAATTTTACCCTTGGGTGTTATTAGTACTAATAAATACGTAAAAAATTGAAATAATTTTTAAATTTATGGGCAATTATAAATTATATCAATTAATGAATATGATGATTTTGAATTGAAACAGTAGTACCACATAGGGTCTTCTCAATTTGAGGAAACCGTAATAAATCATATGATCGATAACATTCCTGCTTCTTTTTCGAAAGGGTACAAATATAATAAAATACGGTCTTCGCTATCAATGAAAATCATATTCAATCATAATTTTGTAATTTTTCTGCCAAATTTTTTAAGTATAATTCATTTACAAAAAAAAAACCCTCGTGTTTGTCACTTTCTTATAATTAATTCTTTGCCCCTAAAATTTTACAATTTTGACCATTGATTTTGAGCTGAAAATATCAAATATGGTCTGATAAGTTTGGGGAAACCATAATAAATCGTAAATTTGAAAAGGCTTACTTACAAAAATACACCCCACGTATTGGTTGTGACAAAAACAAACCCTCAGGGGAGTATTTGCAATTGTACAGGGGTATTTGCAATTATACAGGGGTGTATTTGCAATAATACAGGGGTTTTTAAAGGGGCAAGGGATTAATTATAAGAAAGTGAAAAACACTGAGGGGTTTTTTTTGTAATTGAATTATACTTAAAAATTTGGCAGAAAAATTACAAAATTATGATTGTGTATGATTTTCATAGATAGAGAAGACCGTATTTTATTATATTTTGTACCCTTTCGAAAAAGAAGCAGAAATGTTATCGATCATATGATTTATTACGGTTTCCTCAAATTGAGAAGACCCTATGTGGTACTACTGTTTCAATTCAAAATCATCATATTCATTAATTGATATAATTTATAATTGCCCATAAATTTAAAAATTATTTCAATTTTTTACATATTTATTAGTACTAATAACACCCAAGGATAAAATTGGATCATTTTAGGGGGCAAGGGGTTAATTATAAAAAAGTGACGAACCTGAGATACTTACCCTTTCGAAAAAGAAACGGGAATGTCATCTATCATATGATTTTTTACAGTTTCCTCAAATTAAGAATAGCATATGTGGTAGTACAGTGCCCGCGAGGTTTTTTTTTTTTTTTTTTTGTGATTTAACGTCGGTATGAAAATTGAAAAAGGTTGATTGATTTTGGTATAAAATGTATCATTCTGAAAGGTGTGGTATGCAATGTGTAAAGTAGGTAAATATTTGGTATGAAAAGTGAAATTCAGAACTCTTTTTTTTTTTATTTTTTTTAGAGTTAACGGCGCACGTGTCCAGTTCCGTCCAAAATTTAACGGTGGTATGTAAATTGAAAAAGGTTGATTGATTTTGGTATGAAATGTGCAATTATGAAAGGTGTGGTATGAAATGTATAAAGTAGGTAAAAGTTTGGTATAAAAAGTGCAATTCCCTCATATTTTTTTTACTGTTTTACCTTTTTTATCGGTTATTACTTATTTTCATCGTTTTTACGATTTTGTCCTTTTGTTTTTTTCCATTTTAAATATTTGTATACCGATTTCACCTTATTTTTGCGGTTAAACTCCTTTGTTTTATTTATCAAAAAAAAACTCCTTTGTTTTTTACTGATTTCACAAGTACGTATTATATTAACATGTTTTCACCTATTTTGTTAATTTTTTTCCACTGATTTCACATGTTCTTTTCACCAATTTCACCTGAATTTTCAATGATTTGACACGTTTTCATCGACTTTATTCATTTTTCACCGATTCACCTAATTTTCACTGATGTCACTGATATCATCTCCTTTTAAAAAATAATAAACACATGAAATATACACTTATCGCTAGTCTAGCACCCTAATGGATTGAATCCACCGAATAGACACATAATTTCCCCCATTTCGATACTCAACATAAGAGTTGATAGATTGCCTTGGTACCAAGAACACAAAAACAGAGAAACACCGATGGATGATTCAAACACAATTTGTTATTGGTACTATTTCAGAAACCAACTTCATTTGATCGATTGAAATGATTCAATTCAATTTCTTTCTTATTTTTCCTTCTCAAGAGTATCGATAGATTGGCAGTTAAGAAGGAGATTGTCTCGTTGATTATATAAACTAAGAGCGTACGATACAATACGAAAATAACACCTCCACCTTTTCTTTTCTTTTCTTTTGGCTGAAATATTCACAGACAGACAGCACATCAGATCAGAAAAAAAGTGAGAAGAGAAGACTCACAGAAGACCCAACCCCGGCCCCAACTAATTACTAATTCATATCCTTAGTAGATGTGGAGATAACGGCCAAAACGACGGCGTCAAAGGCTCCCATCCCATCACTTCACATTTCATCGTTTTCTGCTGCCTCGATTCTTCCTCCACCTCTCTCAGCCGCTTCCTTCCGACGTCGACGGCAGCGCGTCTCTCGCTCTCCTCCTCCTGGATTACATGTGGAAAGTTCAGAATCGCCTTGCTCCCACGCATCCTGAACGCTGCTCTGTCGTAAGCCTTAGCCGCCCCCACGGCGGTGTCGAAAGTTCCCAACCACACTCTCGAGCCGCGGCGCTTGGGGTCACGTATCTCCGCCGCGTACTTTCCCCACGGCCGCCGCCTCACCCCTCTGTAGTGCCGCTTCTCATCGGATATTTCGATTTCCTCGATTTTCTTATCCTTTGCCTCCTTGGGTGTAGTGAGATCGACAACTAGGGACTGATTCGAGTTTGAGGAATTGGTGAAATGATCAATTTCATCGAGGAAATAATCGGAAACCGAGACCGTAGAATCGCAAGTTGAAAAGCAAAGAGAGTCGTCAGATTCAGAACTGGAAAACGACGACGTTAAGGCGCTGTTGCTGGTGCAGGTAAAATTATCTTCTCCGAGAAGATGTAACCTAATTTGTTCAATTGCTGAAACTTCAGCTGGATTTGCCATCAAATTAATTCAAATCAGGTTTTTTATTGTATATAATAATATTATTATAATTATATTTGATTTTGATGATATCCGAAATTTTGAATAAGTAATAGACGAGATTGTTTTTGTTGTTGAATGTGGAAATTAACTGAGTGTATTTATAATGGTAGGGGGAGTGTTGGCTTTGGTGAAGGTTCTCACAGGAAGGTTCGGTCAAAGCGCTGATGATGATAATGGGGATGTTGATCTTTTCTTGGGTTGTGTACCGTTAGATTTAATTACTTTTTTGAGTCAATGGCGAATTAGCGGTTGATTATTTTGAGGCTAGGTTAATTTTGTCATGTACTAATTCTGTTTTAGAAATAGGATATTTGCCAATGATTCACCTTCCTGGATATATCTTTAGGCAACTTGCATGATTTTAGATCTAGTTTAATTCGTTTTGACAATCATTGTCGAATATATTATGTAACGTGAGCACTTCTTCTAACATAAAATCATTATGAATTCATTATATTGTGAGGATTAATTTATTTTACTTGATCAATCAGTTATAATTATATTTTATGTTCTTTAATAACAAAATTATCTTATTTTGAGACGTTCCAAAAAAAAATTACTATTTATGCTAGACGAAATTTGTTTAGGAGTAAATAATATTGGTATAGACTTTGACAAGTTCCTGATTCTTCTGTTTCTTTCTTCATAATACTTATTTGTTTCTTCCCAAGTTTACATTATTAGAGATGTGTGATGGTGAATATAAATAATGGATCCAAATCGAACCAAAGTTCAATCCTTTAAGGCTCAGAGAAAACCCAATCAAACCAAAGGAGAAAGATTGGGACCGTCAGAGGCAAAAATAGGTTGTGCGATTACAACATTTGGTCACTAGACAAAGAGTCCAATCAATCGAAGGACCAACAATCTTCTACAAGGTATACATATCGGACGAAGATAGAACCACAATACCAGCGCCGCCACTCAACACTTTTAGTTATGTCAAAATGCATAATAAAATTAAAATAAGGACAAGTCTGTTACCATTTAAAATTACAAGTATGCACTATTTGATAATCAAGGGAACACAAAACCCTATAATTTTAAATTTTGATGTGGACTTATCAGTATAAAAAACTACTTAACAATTACTATTACAACAAATTTATCTTTCTCAATTATTTTAAGATTTCACATGGATCATACCACTAAAAAATCTATTTTTCACATATTTAATTCGAAAACCAAATTATATATTTGCAAAGACTTCAAACTTGAGAGATGGGGAATTGGATTAGCTATCTTCCACAAGCACGGACTCGGCATAATCATTAGTTTATGCTGGATCAATATTTCGGTCTTTGTGAACGAGTGCAGGAAATCATGGTTGACTAAATCACATTATAGAGGCATACTTTGATTTTAAATAAATTATAAAATGTACTTCCTCTGTCCTTTTAGAGAAAAAAATTTGTCCCAAATTATATGTCACTTTATGATTTCAATGCACATTTAATTACATATTTTAGGTATATAAGAGAAAAAGTAAGAGAGATAGTGTAAAACTTGAATAACGTGTAAATAGCTAATGGTGGGATAAATAAAGAATAAGAATATTTGAGATATATAATTTATTTTTTCCATAAAATTGAGACTATGTAGTAATTACCTTAATATGTATGAAAACATGTAAAATGACACTTAATTTGGGACTTAATATGTATGAAAACATGTAAAATGACACTTAATTTGGGACAGAGGGAGTATGTAGGTATATATTGTGCGGTACTCCGCAGGGAGCAAATTCATGTATTTATGACGACTCTGCCATATATAGTCCAAGTGAGTGGAAAATTTAATGTCAAGGTTTGCTAAGTCGTATTCTTGCTTTCCTTGATTTCATGTTTGTACTTGATATTATTAATCAATAAATCAACAGAAACACGTCATTAAATATTTTACACAGGTCGATGCACGAGTCAATCAAACACTTCAAAATAATAGAAAAGTTGTTGGATGATAGGAGAAATTAATATCCGTTGACTCCGGAAAATATCAGAAACTAAGATAGAATCGTAGAAGCATATAGTATATAAGTGTAGAAATGGTCAGTGTATATATTGTTTATCAATTCTTGTGTTTATAGCAAAATAGAGTGATTAATTTACCTCGTCTTAAATGCAGGTGAGTGGATTTGCACCAATGGCAACCATAAACTTCCGGGTTTAAGAATCAGTTTTCTTTTTATAAGGATTAAAATCACTTATTTTGGCTTTTTTACCCCATATTATAGGGTGGATCTCGAAAGATAACGAATTCATACCTTTAGCTAATTTGCAAATTCATTAATTCTATATTAATTGACTCCTCAATCACTACAAGAAAATGTGTTTATACAGACAAAATAATATTAAGTGATAATGTTAAACTTTTCTATTAAAATATTTTAAGGACAAACATTTAAATATCGTCACTAAAAGTATTTTCATTAGTATATTAGTGAAAAAAAATGTAAAAAGTTTGTCAATAAAAATGTTTAGTGATACACTAAAAATGACAATCGAAAAATTGTTAATCATTTTGACATAATTCATTGTCGTGGAAAAATCTTAATTTCATTAATTGCCAATAGTTCCAAACAATTATCATTAGTATTGCAAATTTAAAAATAAATTTTGTTACTAGCTAATGTATTTGTCACAATTATTATTTTGACGAAAATAATACTTTTCTCACCAAAACCATGCAAACCGTGACTACTTCCGTTTATTTTTTCAGTAGTGCGTTGTGTAATAGTCTCTGAGCAATAAAAAGGATATGGTTGGGGAGATGAGATTATGAGTTATTAGGTTGAGTAGTTAAAGTTAGAATACTGTAGAATTAAATAAGTTGTTAATTCGGTTTATATGCTTATGCTTTAATTAATTGTGAATTGTGATACTGATGGTACTTGGTAATTTATGTTCGCATTCATTACTAGCAATTTAATTAGGGAAAATTGCTTTTTTGGTACCGTAGGATAGGCTGACTTGCACTTTTGGTACCATTGGATACGAAAATGCAAATTTGGTACCATAGGATATATTTTCATTGCAATTTTGGTACCAAACCCAATTTTTCTACAAAGTTAATGGCAATTTACCCCCTACTAAATGCATAATGTTCAATTTATCCCTCTATAATTTGAAAAAAATCAATTTACCCCATGTAAAATTTTAATGAAGCAATTTACCCCCTTCAGTCGGAGATTGTAACTCACTTGCCGAAATTGAGAGTATGCATACAAACTATTTTATTTAACATAGGGGGATAAATTCTCACATTTATCATAACACAATGGGTAAAAAATCACATTATCTTAATAAAAGTGGATTAAGTGCCGCCTATAAAAATATCAGGGAGGCGATGTGAAATTTTTACAAAATTTCAAGGGGTAAAATGCTCGTTTTTAAACCACGAGGGGTTTAATTGAACATTATGCATTTAGTAGGGGGTAAATTGCTATTAACTTTGTAGAAAAATTTGGTTTGGTACCAAAATTGCAATGAAAACCTATCCTATGGTACCAAATTTGCATTTTCATATTCAATGGTACCAAAAGTACAAGTCAGCCTATCCTATAGTACCAAAAAAGCAATTTTCCCCATTTAATTATTAGAAAGACAAAATGTGACCTGTTTCCGCTTACTTACTGACAAATTATTAAATTGTTACTGAATAGAGCGCTGATCTTGCAGGATTACCATAGACTATAGAACTAGACCAGATTAATTCGACAAATTTGGGCAAAATAATGATGTATATCAAAACATGGGCTTCATATAAACAACTCGAGCAGGCTTTAAAGTGGGTCGAACCGAAACAGTAGTGGCCACTGGCCAGAACATATAAGCTACCGGCTCAAACCAGTAAGGTCTAACTATGACCAATCTGGGGCCTGATGAGGCCCAAATAATGGGCCGCCCAAAGTTCAATTTTGACTAGCGAAAATGCCATAGCAACAACTATTAGAGCTATTTTTATTTTAAAAATAAGACTAATTTATCCTTGTTGACCATTCTCAGTCATGAATTACAAAAAAATCATTTATTTCTCTACCAAAACTACTACCTTTGAATGCTGTCCAGACTCCAGAAACTTCATATACATTTTTATTCTAAATTTATATTCCAATATCAGAATCAAAATTTCCAAACAAGTGATGATTCATCATATTTCAAACCTTCAGCCCCAGTGGCGTAGCCAGAAATTAATTTCACTGGGGTCCATTATTAGTATTTGTATTGATCTTTGAATTATCACCAAATAAAACTTACTTCCTCTTTTTTTTTTTTGGCAAAAAAAAAGTTGTTTACTTTTATTTATCATTTTAGGATTTCAATGTAAAATTAATGTTCTTTTATCAATTTTACCCTTCTTACTAATACTTATCATTAATGCAATTAATGTTAAAATTATTTGATTAAAATGGTATTTTGAAGTTTTTGCTTCATAAAAGTGACTATTTATAACATTCCTTAATTCGTGTGCAATCCTCCAAAACGAAAATAAAAAAAACGGAGGGAGTATTTAAACAACCATTACATGATTTTTTTTTATATAGTTTTTGTGTCAATATTCCATGATTTGATCCTTAGAAATCTTATTAAATACCTTATTTTTTTTTATCATAACACGAAAATCTATTTTTGAGATGCAAAATGTCAATCTTTAAATCCTTCTTCCCCGGATTCTTTCCATTCTACTGACGAAGATTGCAAATCTAATTGTAACATTAGCCGAATATATAGTATCTTGTTAATAGTTAGTGAGAATTATATTCCAATAAAATATTGAGGGTCCACTATGTAATTTTTTCATTTTTTCACTGGGGTCATTTTGATAGAAAACCTCTCTAATTTTCTTTTTTTAAAGAAAAATCATATAAAACTTCCATAGATTATAGGTAGGGCTGTCAATGGGTCGGATTCTGGTCGAATCAGGCTCGTCCAGATCCGGCTACATTTATATCAGATCGAATCCTGTCGGATTCGGATCTTGCTCGGATTGTGCTCGGATCTAGATTTTTTGAATCCAACGGATCTTGGTCGGATTTGGCCGGATATCGGATATTTTTCGGATCCAATAAATTGTGTTTAAAAAGTTAAATTAATATTTTTTTCCTAAAATAAGTTTATTATTTTTTCAATTTTATTTAATTTTAGCTCACATTTTCAAAGTTTCTTTACTATATTCATATATGTAGAATGAATATATTGGTTTAAATAAATTTATAAACGAATTATAAATTACTATCTTCTTAAATTGACGTTGAAATATTATTAATGATACTTATTTTTATAAATCATTTTGTATATATATCTTTCTTTTTATTTGTTGTCGGATACGGATCTTCAACGGATCGAATCGACCTAAATCCATATTCGCTCCATGAGTTTCGGATTTCGAATCTTTATAATCGGATCAGGTCCATCGAAACTCTAATCGGACAATTATCCTAATAAATCGGATCGAATTCGGACGGATTCGGATTGAAATCCGCCCCATTGACAGCACTAATTATAGGTATGATACAAGAAACAAATAGATTTCAGTGGGGTCATTGGACCCCCCTCAAGTCTATGTAGCTCCGCCGCTGTTCAGCCCTCTGAAGAACCAATAATCCATTATTCAGACAATTCAAATAGTTGGAATTACAAAAAAAAAAAAAATGTTTTGCAAGTTGCAACTATATCCTTTTTATCCACGTAGAAATTTGGCTATAATATTGTTAGTTACTACATGTTTACAAACATGCATGTAAATATAAAAATTATTGTTAATCAACAACTTTATTTTAGAAACATAAAACATAATTATAAAGCATTTAATCATGATGGGTATTTAAGACATTTATAAATTTTGCTCTGTCAGAAACAATTGTTGATCTGACAATATCGTTAATTAGCCTTCAATTTTAGTAATAAACTTTGAGCTTTGTGAAATTAGATATAGTTATTAGGGCTGTGATCAATCGATCGGATTTGAGTCAGGTCATGGTGGATCCATATTCAACTACATGCATGTCGGACGAGAACTGATTGAAATTCCAACCTTCCCAGGATTTAAAATTTTTCGAGTCAAGGATCATATGAGGCTACTGCAACGTACGTACGTGTGGGTGAGTGAGCTAGGAATAGGATTAGGAAAGGAAAGAGAAGAAACTCACCGGGCGGTCTGGTCAAAGCCAAGGGAATTGACCAACTTTATTTTGAGTTCTGTATTAATTCCAAGTTAAGGGTCAAATTTCGGCTTCGTCAACCAATAGAGGTACCGGGTACGTGGTATTTCAAATCCAACGGTGTATATGTTAGACAATCATAGTATTATTTATTATTTATATTATCAACTATAGTATTTTATAATTCTCAAAAAAAAAAAAAAAAAAAAACTATAATATTTAACAAACCGCATTGAATAAACATTTAATTTGTATTAATTTATTAAATTCAATTCATATTATTAGATGAAAATATGCATAAAAACAATAACATGAATTAAGTATTAACTCACGTTTTGCAAAAAATGATGGTAAAAACTTATAGGTCTAAAATATTAAGTATATACATGTTTATTTTGATATATAATCGAATTCAAATCAATCATAGGTTCATAAATTCTTGTAATTCAGAGTAAGAATCTTCTAAATGTGATCAAATCTTCTTAAACGAGCAATCTTTTAGGTAACCTCCACATCATCTCTGATCCACCAAAAAGAATAATTTAACTCTGTGATAATTAATTAATTAGTTTCTCATTCAACTTATGACTGAGCGGAGCCGATGAGTTTGAACTAATGCACATGTTTCGATATTAAGTTTTAGCAACAAGTAATTTCTTACCTCCAGAGCAAAAAAAATTAAAATATTAAAAAAACAATATAATATTGCGTCCATCATAAATTTGCCTCTCAAATTGGCTCCATCAGGACAAAGAGAAGACGGCTGTGATGCCTTCCCCTAAACCCAACTACACTATAATATAATATATAATAAAATTCAAATTTATTTCGCCCATGTGATTAAAAACATCCATTTAATTTCCTTTTACAATTATATATATCTCTCTACATACAGATACAGAACCTTCAAAGAAAGTAGTTACACCCCTTAACAAATTAATTAATCCATACAAAATCATCATCTACTACTACATGCATGAACCTTAACGTAAAACATCAACTTAATTATTATATATATAATCCCCACGTACGGGTTTCAATTCCTTAGTTTAAAACTTTCTCTAATTTCGAAAGAATCATGTATGAAAATGAAAACGGGGATAACTATGAAACGGATATTGCCCTTCTCGAATCAATTAGAAGACATCTGCTTGATGATTCTCAGATCCCATTACAATTTCCCCATTATGAAAATTCCACATTGGTCCCGCCTTTACTAGAAAGTGATTATTATTTCAATGACATGCTTCTGTGCGGGTGGCAACAACCTGCAGTACCTGTGGCCGCCGTGCCCACTGTCAAGGTCGAGCCTCAAATTACTCAACTACCCTCGGCGCTCTCACCTGGGATGACGCATTATAGAGGTGTCAGGAGGCGACCATGGGGGAAGTTCGCGGCTGAGATAAGGGACCCTGCCAAGAATGGGGCTCGGGTTTGGCTCGGGACATACCAAACGGCAGAGGATGCTGCTTTGGCGTATGATCAGGCTGCGTTTCGCATGCGTGGCGCACGTGCAATGCTCAATTTTCCGTTGAGGATTAATTCTGGTGAGCCAGCTCCTGTTAGGGTTACATCGAAGAGGTCACGTGCGACGGAAGAAGGGGCGACGGTGTCCAAGAGGATGCGAGTCCGGTCGGGTCAGACGGAAATGCAATTGTTGAGTTAACATTGTTGAATGGTTGATGTAATACCATTTAATTTAAAATAGAATCTTGTCTTGGTCAATTGTAGAAAATTATATTCTTTCAATTATACTTCTTTCTTTCTTTTCATATGTATTTAAAATTGTGTTTTGATCAATAGTAGAAAGTCATTTTACAACTTTAAGCATCATTGAGCAAATTCAAGTCTTATAAAATTATTAATGAAAATAGGGTGATTTACACTTATACCCTCTGAGATTTAGCCGTTTTATAAGAAATCCCTAACGTTATAAAATTATATAGAGAACCCCTCTGGTTTACCTCACTTACATCCATACCCCTTACATCATTTTAATTAGACATAAGTTGATGACATCATAAAAAAAATTTAATGGATTTTCAAAATTGCCCCTAGTCAACCCGGGTGTTCATTGTAATATTTTTAATAAATAGGAGGTTTTTTGTTATACATATTTAAACTTCATAATAAAATTTATTCCACATAAAAATCAAATTTTGATTATATAAAATAAAAAACATGAAATAATTTTAAAAAAAAAAATAAGATTTCAATAACTTAGATAAATGAATTGTATTTATCTTTTGACAAAATTTTTAAAAAAAAACAAGAACTTAAAATTTTTAACAAAATAAAATTTCAATAACAAAATCAATAAATATCATTTTAATAAGTTTAATTAAAAAATGTTTTTATTAAAATAAAAAAACACCTTATCGAAAAACTTATAAACTACAATATTTAGTAATTTTTTATTTAAATAGAAATGTCTAGTTGAATAAATAAATAAATAATAATTGTTTTTTTAAACAAATAATAATTGATTAAAAAATTCAATAATAATTGCGAATATATTCTTAATTAATTGTAAAAAGTAATTTAATTGCAAAAAAATACATAAATAATTTCTTTTAATTTAAAAAATGTATATAACCTAAAATCGACCCCTCCTTTGTAGCTCCGGCTTCGTGCCGAGGCTGCAACTGCGACCATGTCACAAGGTTGCAACGTTGGCGCGATGGAATGGTAGGGTGGGGGGAGGGGGGGTTGGGCAGTGCTACATAGTAGGGCGAGTTGGGCAGCGCTACAGGGGCCGGGAGGGAGATGGATGGGTTCGGGAACCTGTTTGCAGATCTACAACCATGTTGAAATGTCGGCGCGACGGAAGGAATGGGGTGTTCAGCGACGATATTCTCTTCCAAAGTTTTTTGAGCTTTAATTCTTGAATTAGTTCTATATGGATTTATAACTTTGAGCTTCATTGAGCAAATTCAAGTTCTAGAAAATTAATTTTATTGATGAGATAATTGATGTTGGGTGAAAATGATCAAAGGACGTCTTCGAGTTTTCTTCTCTCCTTGATCCTTCTCCAAATTATAAACTCTGACTTGCACGGGACGATCTTGAATATTTAAGGAATATAATAATTACTAAAATATATTTTGATTAAACTATGATCTATGAGTCCTATTTTTTAATCTATTTTTTTATTCTTTAGGTGGACTTAACTGAAATTATCGACTTAAATTTATGTTTGGTCAGTTTAACCAAAATATAGATTTAATAAATAATAGTACTCGACGACCTCTTTGGGTGGACCCAATTTTTCGATTGGAACTTTCAACCGGTCGCGATCCCGCGAGGGTGAGCTAACCCCAAAAACCCGTCCTCAAACCCTACTTCTTCTATTGTCATTCTTAGCTGACATAATATTTTTAATAGCCGCCTTTGATATATCCAAACCTACTACCCGCGCAAACTCTACTTCCTTGATTCTCGTTCTTAACTAAAAAAAAATATTTATAACGGCCGCATATCCGAACCTTCGACCCATACAAACCCTACTCCTTCCATTGTCATTCTTAAATGAGATAATATTTTTAACTATTGTCTTCGATACGAGCTCCATAAAGAAAGAGCTTCACCTTTTTTTTGTCCGACTGATTTTGTTATTTTCACGACATTGATTGTGATCAGAGGCGGAGGGACATTGGGTGCGGGTGGGGGCACCCACACCCCCCAGCCAATTCAGTTAGCATTAATGTGATTAGTAATGCTCTAGGGAAAAATATTAGTTTATTGTGCATTAATTAACTCATCCCAATAACCTCACTTAAATATTTTTGTAGTTTTTCTTAACAAGTCTTCTAGCCCAATTTCATTCCTCTAAATAATCGGCCAATTGGAAATAAGGTCCAACAATTTACTTTGAATAAGAAATACAGACTATAAAGTATATCATTTCTATTAGTAAAAATAATATTCTATATATTTAAATTTTTTGTTAGCTAAATTTTTAATAATGTATGTGACTTAAAAAAATCTTTAATAATGTATGTTATTTTTAAAACCTTTTTTCAAGTGTTCTAAATGAATTTATTTTTATCATAAAACTAGCTAATTAAAAGTGTTATTCCTTAAAGTTGTGATATTAATTTAACCGTATATGAATTTGACTTCATGATGAATAAAAATAGTGCAATTTAGGATGTATAGGTAAAACTGTAATTACTAGTATTCACAATTATTAGTGTGTCCAACTCTCTTTATAAGTTGCTTCATATTTTATTATGATTAATTATTATTTATCTCATAATATAGAACTAGTTATTCATTTAGTTATAGATACACAATTATCTTACTTGATATATATATATATATATATATATATATATATATATATATATATATATATATATATATATATTAATTAACATGAAATTATCGACATAATAAATAAAATTAATTTTGTCTACTAACCGTGGACCATAGTATGGACCGATGAACAGAATCAGTGTGGTGACCAGTAAGATTTGAACTTGGGGTTCATCTTTGAGGTCGTAAGATGCTACCACTTGATCCAGATATATATAAAAATATTCACCAAAATCCCTCCCCCTCAGTTCAAATTTCTGGCTCCGCCCCTGATTGTGATCTCTAGTGACGAAATAAAGACTTTACTAGCATTGGAGTTTTCACCATTTTCTTTGCTTCAAAGTTAAATAGTCAATTCAAGCTTAGTTGAAATTGCATTAGTTATATTTGTTCTTTTAATGTAATTCATATGTTTCTTTTTTGACCATGTTTATAATGTAATCATTGTGATACTCTATCATATGAACTCATATCAAATAGGCTAATATATAAGTGATGCATACATGTACATATATTATAAATCTCTTGTATGTAAGAAAGTTAGCTGAAATATAATTGAACAAATTATCATATTTTATAACTATAGAATCATAATGGTTTATATAAAAGGGATCACAATTATTGTGCGATGTACGAGCAATCACACATTTGCACGTACGAAAAGTGCCCTTCATTTCACTCCAAATAATTGACACAACTCTTTAATTCAAATTATAACGTTATTAAATGAAATAAATGGTAGTTTAATATGTACTACTTTTGCTTCAGTTAACATTCAAAATTCTTAAATGGAAAAATTAAAACTTCAATCTACATGATAATGAGAATCAATTTTAGGATAAATAGAAATAAGAAAATCAGTTTTTTTCCAGCACATCTTTATTACAAATTATTATGAATATAAATTAGTATGTAATTTTTTCTATTAACATTATTTTAATCAATTTTGGGTTTCTTCACCAAATGAAGGTAGAAACATTTTCACTACAACATTAGACCAAATCGAACATGGTAGACAAATAAAAAACATTCAAGAATAATCAAAGTAGTTGCTCAAGCACAAGCAGTTCATCAAATAGTGCATCTGATCCAAAAATTATGGTTAAAGACGGTCCATAAAGATACAAAATCAAAACAGCCCTAAAAGAAAGAAAGTTCAAGGATGAAGAAGTTTCATAGATAAATTATCAGTTCACAAGAACATAGAGTTGTTCCACTTCAAGAAAGAAGAGACAATTACAGAAAGATAATAAAATTTCAATATCAAATGAAGAATATAAGAATTTCGGGTTTTCTTCTATAAGGAAGTGGATCACAACAAGTTAAAGACTTGAGAATAATAACACGAAGAGAACTGTAATTTTCATGGCTTATATGTACAAGACCAATCCAAGAAGATGCAAAAGTATTTTCAGTGGATGATGATATAAATTAACAAATGAATAGTTCAGAAAATGACATATTTTGTGTATGTTTCAATAAATTGTATATTGACTGTAGCAAACATTCATGTCAATGGGGGGAGAAATTATGATAAACCCTATGAAAGTTTCCTCATTTCAAAAACTAGGGTGTCCATTTTAAACTACATAATTGAAACTTAGAACACGCTCGATGAATCCAAATGTCATACTGTCCATATTTAAATCTTACTTTTGTTAGAACAGAAGTTTTCCTTGGTCAGTTAGGTAGGCACGCGATAGGCATATAATGAGGTACTTTTTCCGGGAAAAAGGCAAAAATAGTACTATAACTTATGCTCGTTGACAAATTTACCCCATAACTTTTCGGGCTGTCAAATTTACCCAATAATGTATCCAATTTCACCGTTTTAGTCCATCTTTTACCATTTTCATCGGGTTAGCCCATTTTGACCGACTTAGCCCGTATTTCCACCGTTTCAATCAATTTAGCCCATTTTTCATTATTTTTATCGATTTTCACTGATTTCACCATCGAGCCCTTTAATTTTTTTAACTGATATGGCCATTTTTTTCCCATTTTCATCAAACGTGAGTTTTCATGAATTTCAGCGATTTATCCTATTTTAAATCGATTTATCCCGATATTTTCACCATTTTCGTCAATTTAAACCATTTTCACTGATTTAGCTCCATAATTCATCGTTTTTATCTAATTTCCACCAATTTAGACCTTTTTGACCGATTTAGCCCATTTTTTTTTCTGTTTTCATCGCTTAAAACCGTTTTCACCGATTTAGCACATTTTTCACCAATTTGGCCCCTTATTTTTAACCAATTTAGCCCATTTTCACCATTTTTATCATTTTCACAACTTTTACCAATTTAGCCCTTTTTGACCGATTCATCCCCCCTTTCACCATTCAGATCGATTTTCATTGTTTTCATCGATTTAAATCGTTTTTCATTGATTTAGCTTCTTTTTGCATCGCTTACTAAAAATTACAAAGAGGTCCCTCAAATGGAGTAAATAACATATAACCAACTATATATCAAATTTTACATGATTTGGTATTGGATGTGCGTGCTCATATGCACTCAACTTTCAAATGTATTATTTTATCACATTACTAAAATAATATGATCAAAACGAAAATTATATTAAATTATATATTATACAATTGATCAATTTGATCATAATTAACATGAATATGGTGAAAAAATGGTCTAAATTGATTAAGTTGGTGAAAAATCGACAAAAACGTTGAAAATTGTCTAAATAAGTAAAAAATAGGCTAAATTGGTGAAAAATCAATGAAAACGATGAAAAAATGGGCTAAATCGATTAAAAAAATAGATGGAACCTGTTTAAAATCGGGATAGAGTGGTCAAAATGGGGCCAAATTGGTGAAAAATCGATACATACGTTAAAAAAATGGGTTAATTCAGTGAAAAACCTATGAAAAAGGGCAAAACTAGTAAAAAAGGGTTAAAACAATGGAAGTTGGTGAAAATCGATAAAAATGGTGCAAAATATGTTAAATTGGTGAAATAAGTTTCAAACGATGAATCCGTAAAAATTGGCTAAACATATGAAATGGAGAGAAAATCGGTAAAAAATGGTGAAAATGGGCTAAGTAGTTGGTGAAAAGGGGGTTAAATTGGGAAAATAAAAGGTTTAAATCGATGAAACGGTGAAAAAATGGGCTAAATTGACGAAAAAGGCCTAAATTGGTGAAATGAAAAAATGATAAGAACGACAAAACATTTATTGACCATTATATTAGTTTAATTATATCATACATACTTAAACTCTATGGACGATTATACAATTTTATTAATTTTTTGGGATAAATATTTTTTAAAATTAGCCAAAATGCAAATTTATAATTCGGGGATTAATATACAAATGTAAATTTTCAAAGTCATGGAGACTTAATGGACCAGGGAAAATTTCGTCAAAAAATTAACGGAGGTACATTTTTTGACAAGTTGTTATGAAAAATGAAATTTAGTTAGTTCTATGGTATCAAAATTGAATTTTGAGTGATTTACACTCAGAAATCCTGAAGTTTAGTCATATTACAATGAATCCTTGTAGTTTTAAAAATTACAAGAACACTCCTTACAGGGGGTTTTTTGTAAACATATTTACAAGTTGTAGGGGGTGTCATTGTAAGACTTGTTAAACCACATGGGGTGTTCTTGTCATTTATGAAACTACAGGGGTTTTTTGTAATATGACTAAACCTCAGAGGGTTTGAGTGAAAATCACCCTTGAATTTTTGCCATTAATGTTTGGTCGGTTTAACCAAAATATAAAATTAATAAATTAATAAATAATAGTACTCGACGACCTATATGGTGGACCATGTCGGGCCTGAACCACTTTTTCGATCCTCACAAACCCTACTCATTCTTATTGTCATTCTTAGTTGAGATGATATTTTTAAGGGCTGCCTTTGATATATCTGAACCTTCGACCCGCGCAAACCCTAATCATTTGATTGTCATTCTTAACTGAGATAATATTTTTAATGCCCACCATTGATATATCCGAACCTTCAACCCACACAAACCCTACTAATTTGATTGTCATACTTAACTGAGAGAATATGTTTTTTACAGCCGTCTTCGATATACGAGCTCCGTAAAGAAAGAACTCTTAATTCACCTTTATTTTTTCCCGATTGATTGTGTTCCTGTTTTGATACTTTGTGATACGGGCTAAGAGCGAAGTGAAAGAAGAGATGGACCTCGATGATCGAGTTTTCCTATTTCAGATACCTTTATCAATTCGTATATAGAATTTCAAAGATCTTCTGTTTACAAGTGCTTTCAGGACATTGATTGTGATCTCTGTTGACAAAATAAAGCCTTTACTAGTCTTGGAGTTTTCACCCTTTTCTTTGCTTCAAAGGTAAATACTCAATTTAAACTTTGTTGAAATTGCATTATTTAATTGATCAAGAGTAAAAATAGCAAATCCTAATTGCTCTTTATTTTTTTTTCTAGTAAGATTTTAGTGAAAACTGTTCTTAAATAAATGATACTATAAAAGTTCTAAACTATTAGTTTTTTTTGTTCTTTTAATGTAATTCATATGATTTTTTGTGCCCATGTATATTATGTAATCATGGTTGTACTCTCGTTATATAAGCGATGCAAACATATTCATATTTTTATAATCTCAATTAAGAAAGTTAGCTCAAATATACTTGAGCAGTATCATATATTATATCAAAAGAATCATAATAGTTTATCTAAAAGAAATCACAACTATTGTGCGATGTGCGAGCATTCACACATTTAAACGCACGAAAAGTGCCTTTCATTTCACTCCAAATAATAGACACAGCTTTTTAATTCAAACTATAATGTTAGTAAATTAAATATATGGTAGTTCCACATGTACTACTTTTTCTTTGGTTACCATCCAAAATTCTTAAATGAAAAATTTAAACTTCAATCTACATGATAATGAGAATCAATTGTAGGATAGAAAGAAATCAAAGGAAATTAGTTTTTTTTTTCGTGCACATCTTTACTACACATTATTATGAATAAATTAGTATGTAAATTTTTCTATTAACATTCTTTTAATCTATTTTAGGGGTTTCTTCAACAAAGGAAGGTAGAAACATTTCTCTACTACATTGGACCGAATCAAACATGGTAGACAAATCAAAAACATGCAAGAAGAATCAAAGCAGCTTCTCAAGCTCAAGCACAGGCAGTTCATCAAATAGTGCATCAGATCCAGACTATGGTTTAAGATGGTCCATAAAGATACAAAAACAAAACCGCCCTAAAAGAAAGTATATGAAGAAGTTTCAGAAATTAGTAATCAGTTCAGAAGAACAGAGAGTTGTTCCACTTCATGAAAGAAGAGAAAATTAAAGAAATATAATAAAAGTTCAATATCAAATGAAGAATACGAGAATTTCAGGATTTCTTCTATGAGGAAAAGGAGTACAACAAAGAAAACACTTGAGATAAGAACACGAAGAGAACCATATTTTCATGGCTTATAGATACAAGAACAATTCAAGAAGGTACAGAAGTATTTTCAGTGGATGAGATGAGTAAACAAATGAAAAGAAACGGAATAATTAAGAGAAATGGCATATTTTGTTTATGTTGCAATGAAGTATTTACTACTGCAAACTTTCATGTTCATGGTGGGAGACATTGTGATAAACCTTATGAAAATATCATTCTTTCAAGAACTAGGGTGTACATTTTAAACTACATAATTGAATCTTGGAACAAGGTTGATGAATCCACATGCCATAAGTCAAATATTATTGAGGCCAAGAGTAATGCAACTGATTTGTATGATGATGCATGTATGATTTGTGCTGATGGAGGTAATTAGATGTGTTGTGAAGGATGTAACTCTACTTGACATCGAGTGTGTCTTGGTATGAAGGTAAGAATTTATTATATGCTCTTCATTTAATTTTTATTTTTTTTGGTTACACTCTTCATTCAAAATATATAATCATAAACATGGAAGAAAATTAATTTGTTTATTGAATTTGAATTGCAGGATGTTCCTAAGGAATCTTGGTAATGTCCATAGTGTGCGTGCAAAATAATTATCCTATTTTAAACCGATTTATCCCGACATTTTCACCATTTTCGTCAGTTTAAACCATTTTCACTGATTTAGCTCCATAATTCATCGTTTTTATCTAATTTTCACCAATTTAGACCTTTTTGACCGATTTAGCTTTTATTGTTTTTACTGTTTTCATCGCTTAAAACCGTTTTCACGGATTTAGCACATTTTTTAACTATTTTTCACCAATTTGCCCCTTATTTTTAACCAATTTAGCCCATTTTTCACCATTTTAATAATTTTCACAACTTTTACCAATTTAGCCAATTTTGATCGATTCATCCCATTTTCACCATTCTGATCGATTTTCATTGTTTTCATCGATTTAAATCGTTTTTCATTGATTTAGCTTCTTTTTGCATCGCTTACTAAAAATTACAAAGAGGTCCCTCAAATGGAGTAAATAACATATAACCAACTATATATCAAATTTTACATGACTTGGTATTGGATGTGCGTGCTCATATGCACTCAACTTTCAAATTTATTATTTTATCACATTAATATAATAATATGATCAAAACGGAAATTATATTAAATTATATATGATACAATTGACCAATTTGATCAACTTATCATATAATTAACATGAAAATGGTGAAAAATCGACAAAAACGTTGAAATTTGTTTAAATTAGTCAAAAATAGGATAAATTGGTGAAAAATCAATGAAATCAATGACAAAATGGGCTAAATCGATTAAAAATAGATGGAACTTGTTTAAAATCGGGATAGAGTGGTCAAAATGGGGCAAATTGGTGAAAAATCGATACAAACGTTGAAAAAATGGGTTAAATCGGTGAAAAACCAATGAAAAAGGGTAAAACTAGTAAAAAAAATGTTTAAAACAATGGAAATTGGTGAAAAATCGATAAAAATGGTGTAAAATATGTTAAATTGGTGAAATAAGGTTTCAAACGATGAATTCATAAAAATTGGCTAAACATATGAAATGGAAAGAAAATTGGTAAAAAGTGGTGAAAAATGGGCTAAATAGATGAAAAAGGCCTAAATTGGTGAAAAAATGATAAGAACGGCAAAAATTTATTGACCATTATATTAGTTTAATTATATCATACATACTTAAACTCTATGGACGATTATACAATTTTATTAATTTTTTGGGATAAATAATTTTTAAAATTAGCCAAAATGCAAATTTATAATTCGGGGATTAATATACAAATGTAAATTTTCAAAGTCATGGAGACTTAATGGACCAGGGAAACTTTCGTCAAAAAATTAACGTAGGTACGTTTTTTGACAAGTTGTTTTGAAAAATGAAATTTAGTTAGTTCTATGGTATCAAAATTGAATTTTGAGTGATTTACACTCAGAATTCCTGATTTACACTCCTTACAGGGGGTTTTTTATAAACATTTTTACAAGTTGTAGGGGGTGTCCTTGTAAGACTTGTTAAACCACATACGGTGTCCTTGTAATTTATGAAACTACAGGGGTTTTTTGTAATATGACTAAACCTCAGAGGGTCTGAGTGTAAATCACCCTTTAATTTTTGCCATTAATGTTTGGTCGGTTTAACCAAAATATAAAATTAAAAAATTAATAGATAATAGTACTCGACGACCTATATTGGGGACCATGTCGGGCCTGAACCACTTTTTCGATCCTCACAAACCCTACTCATTCTTATTGTCATTCTTTGTTGAGATGATATTTTTAACGGCTGCCTTTGATATATCTGAACCTTCGACCCGCACAAACCCTACTCATTTGATGGTCATTCTTAACTGAGATAATATTTGTAATGCCCACCATTGATATATCCAAACCTTCAACCCGCCTAAACCCTACTAATTTGATTGTCATTCTTAACTGAGAGAATATGTTTTTTACGGCCGTCTTCGATATACGAGCTCCGTAAAGAAAGAACTCTTAATTCACCTTTATTTTTACCCGATTGATTGTGTTCTTGTTTTGATACTTTGTGGTACAAGCTAAGAGTGAATTGAAAGAAGAGATGGAACTCGATGATCGAGTTTTCCTATTGCAGATACTTTTATCAATTCATATATAGATTTTCGAAGATCTTCTGTTTACAAGTGCTTTCAGGACATTGATTGTGATCTCTGTTGACAAAATAAAGTCTTTTCTAATCTTGGAGTTTTCACCCTTTTCTTTGCTTCAAAGGTAAATATACTAAATACTCAATTCAAACTTTGTTGAAATTGCACTATTTACTTGGTCAAGAGTAAAAATAGCAAATCCTAATTGCTCTTTAATTTTTTTTCTAATAAGATTTTAGCGAAAATTGTTCTTAAACAAATGTTACTATAAAAGTTCTAAATTATTAGCTTTTTTTGTTCTTTTAATGTAATTCATATGATTTTTTGTGTCCATGTTTATTATGTAATCATGGTTGTACTCTCATCATATAAGCGATGCAAACATATTCATATTTTTTTAATCTCAATTGAGAAAGTTAGTTGAAATATACTTGAGCAAAGTATCATATATTATATCGAGAGAATCATAATGGTTTATCTAAAAGAAATCACAACTATTGTGCGATGTGCGAGCATACACACATTTAAACGCACGAAAAGTGCATTTCATTTCACTCCAAATAATAGACACAACTCTTTAATTCAAACTATATTGTTAAATTAAATATAATGTAGTTCCACATGTACTATTTTTTCTTTGGTTACAATCCAAAATTCATAAATGAAAAATTAAAACATCAACCTACATGATAATGAGAATCAATTGTAGGATAGAAAGAAATCAAAGGAAATCAGTTTTTTTTTTCCTGCACATCTTTACTACACATTATTATGAATAATTAGTATGTAAAATTTTCTTTTAACATTCTATTAATCTATTTTAGGGGTTTCTTCAACAAAGGAAGGTAGAAACATTTCTCTACTACATTGGACCGAATCAAACATGGTAGACAAATAAAAAACATGCAAGAAGAATCAAAGCAGTTTCTCAAGCTCAAGCACAAGCAGTTCATCAAATAGTGCATCAGATCCAGACTATGGTTTAAGACGGTATAAAGATACAAAAACAAAACCGCCCTAAAAGAGAGAATGTTCAAGGGTTATATGAAGTAGTTTCAGAAATTAGTGATCAGTTCAGAAAAACAGAGAGTTGTTCCACTTCAAGAAAGAAGAAAAAATTAAAGAAATATAATAAAAGTTCAATATCAAATGAAGAATACGAGAATTTCAGGATTTCTTCTATGAGGAAAAGGAGTACAACAAAGAAAACACTTGAGAATAAGAACACGAAGAGAACCATATTTTCATGGCTTATAGATACAGGAACAATTCAAGAAGGTGCAGAAGTATTTTCAGTGGATGAGATGAGTAAACAAATGAAAAGAAATGGAATAATTATGAGAAATGGCATATTTTGTTTATGTTGCAATGAAGAATTTACTGCTGGAAACTTTCATGTTCATGGTGGTAGACATTGTGATAAACCTTATGAAAGTATCCTTCTTTCAAGAACTAGGGTGTCCATTTTAAACTACATAATTGAAGCTTTAAACAAATTTGAAAAATCCACATTCCATAAGTCAAATATTATTGAGGCCAAGAGTAATGTAAGTGATTTGTATGATGATGCATGTATGATTTGTGCTGATGGATGTAATTTGATGTGTTGTGAAGGATGTAACCCTACTTATCATCGAGTGTGTCTTGGTATGAAGGTAAGAATTTATTATATGCTCTTCATTCAAAATATATATTTTTTTTGGTTACACTCTTCATTCAAAATATATAATTATAAACTTGGAAGAAAATTGATTTGTTTATTGAATTTGAATTGCAGGATGTTCCTAAGGAATCATGGTATTTCCATACTGTGCGTGCAAAATAATTATCCTATTTTAAATCGATTTATCCCGACATTTTCACCATTTTCGTCTATTTAAACCATTTTCACTGATTTAGCTCCATAATTCATTGTTTTTATCTAATTTTCACCAATTTTGACCGATTTAGCCCTTTTTTTTTACTGTTTTCATCGCTTAAAATAGTTTTCACCGATTTAGCACATTTTTTTAACGATTTTTCACCAATTTGGCCCCCTTATTTTCAACCAATTTGGCCAATTTTTCACCATTTTAATCATTTTCACAACTTTTACCAATTTAGCCCTTTTTGACCGATTCATCTCCCTTTTCACCAATCTGATCGATTTTCATTGTTTTCATCGATTTAAATCGTTTTTAATTGATTTAGCTTCTTTTTGCATCGCTTACTAAAAATTACAAAGAGGTCCCTCAAATGGAATAAATAACATATAACCAACTATATATCAAATTTTACATGATTTGGTATTGGATGTGCGTGCATATGCACTCAACTTTAAAATTTATTATTTTATCACATTACTAAAATAATATGATCAAATAGGAAATTATATATGATACAATTGATCAATTTGATCAACTTATCATATAACTAACATGAAAATGGTGAAAAAATGGTCTAAATTGATTAAGTTGGTGAAAAATCGACAAAAACATTGAAAATTGTCTAAATCAGTCAAAAATATGCTAAATTGGTGAAAAATCAATGAAAACGATGAAACAATGGGCTAAATAGATTAAAAAAATAGATGGAACATGTTTAAAATCAGGATAGAATGGTCAAAATAGGGCCAAATTTGTGAAAAATCGATACAAACGTTGTAAAAATGGGTTAAATCGGTGAAAAACCCATGAAAAAGGCAAAACTAGTAAAAAAGGGTTGAAACAATGGAAATTGGTGAAAAATCGATAAAAATGGTGTAATATATGTTAAATTGGTGAAATAAGGTTTCAAACGATGAATCCGTAAAAATTGGTTAAACATATGAAATGGAGAGAATATCTGTAAAAGTGGTGAAAAATGGGCTAAGTAGTTGGTGAAAAATGGGTTAAATTAGGAAAATAAAAGGTCTAAATCGATGAAACGGTGAAAAAATGGGCTAAATCGATGAAAAAGGCCTAAATTCGTGAAAAAACGATAAGAACGGCAAAAAGTTTATTGACCATTATATTAGTTTAATTATATCATACATACTTAAACTCTATGGACGATTATATAATTTTATTAATTTTTTGGGATAAATATTTTTTTAAATTAGCCAAAATGCAAATTTATAATTCGGGGATTACTATACAAATGTAAATTTTCATACTTATGGAGACTTAATGGACCAGGGAAACTTTCGTCAAAAAATTAACGGAGGTACATTTTTTGACAAGTTGTTATGAAAAATGAAATTTAGTTAGTTCTATGGTATCAAAATTGAATTTTGAGTGATTTACACTCAGAACTCTTGAAGTTTAGTCATATTACAATGAATCCCCTGTAGTTTTAAAAATTACAAGAAAACTCCTTACAGGGGGTTTTTTGTAAACATTTTTACAAGTTGTAGGGGGTGTCCTTGTAAGACTTTTAAACCACAAGGGGTGTCCTTGTAATTTATGAAACTACAGGTTTTTTTTTTAATATTACTAAACCTCAGAGGGTCTGAGTGTAAATCACCTTTGAATTTTTGACATTAATGTTTGGTCGGTTTAACAAAAATATAAAATTAATTAATCAATAATAATAGTACTCGACGACCTATATGGTGGACCATGTCGGGCCTGAACCACTTTTTCGAGCCTCACAAACCCTACTCCTTCCTATTGTCATTCTTAGTTGAGATGATATTTTTAACGGCTGCCTTTGATCATTTGATTGTCATTCTTAACTGAGATAATATTTTTAATGCCCACCATTGATATATTCGAACCTTCAACCCGCACAAACCCTACTAATTTGATTGTCATTCTTAACTGAGAGAATATGTTTTTTACGGCCGTCTTCGATATACGAGCTTCGTAAAGAAAGAACTCTTAATTTACCATTATTTTTACCCGATTGATTGTGTTCTTGTTTTGATACTTTATGAAAAATGAAATTTAGTTAGTTCTATGGTATCAAAATTGAATTTTGAGTGATTTACACTCAAAACTCCTGAAATTTAGTCATATTACAATGAATCCCCGGTAGTTTTAAAAATTACAAGAACACTCCTTACAGGGGGTTTTTTATAAACATTTTTACAAGTTGTAGGGGGTGTCCTTGTAAGACTTGTTAAACCACATGGGGTGTCCTTGTAATTAATGAAACCACAGGGGTTTTTTGTAATATGATTAAACCTCAGAGGGTCTGAGTGTAAATCACCCTTGAATTTTTGCCATTAATGTTTGGTCGGTTTAACCAAAATATAAAATTAATAAATTAATAAATAATAGTACTCGACGACCTATATGGTGGACCATGTCCGGCCTGAAACCTCACAAACCCTACTCATGCCTATTGTCATTCTTAGTGAGATGATATTTTTAACGGCTGCCTTTGTTATATCTGAACCTTCGACCCGCACAAACCCTACTCATTTGATTGTCATTCTTAACTGAGATAATATTTTTAATGCCCACCATTGATATTTCCGAACCTCCAACCCGCACAAACCCTACTAATTTGATTGTCATTCTTAACTGAGAGAATATGTTTTTTACGGCCGTCTACGATATACGAGCTCCATAAAGAAAGAACTCTTAATTCACCTTTATTTTTACCAGATTGATTTTGTTCTTGTTTTGATACTTTGTGGTACAAGCTAAGAGCGAATTGAAAGAAGAGATGGAACTCGATGATCGAGTTTTCCTATTCCGGATACCTTTATCAATTCATATATAGATTTTCGAAGATCTTCTGTTTACAAATGCTTTCAGGACATTGATTGTGATCTCTGTTGACAAAATAAAGTCTTTACTAATCTTGGAGTTTTCACCCTTTTCTTTGCTTCAAAGGTAAATACTCAATTCAAACTTTGTTGAAATTGCATTATTTACTTAGTCAAGAGTAAAAATAGCAAATCCTAATTGCTTTTTAATTTTTTTTTTCTAGTAAGATTTTAGTGAAAATTGTTCTTAAACAAATGTTACAATAAAAGTTCTAAATTATTAGCTATTTTTTTTTCTTTTAATGTAATTCATATGATTTTTTGTGTCCATGTTTATTATGTAATCATGGTTGTACTCTCATCATATAAGCGGTGCAAACATATTCATATTTTTATAATCTCAATTAAGAAAGTTAGTTGAAATATACTTGAGCAAAGTATCATATATTATATCAAAAGAATCATAATGGTTTATCTAAAAGAAATCACAACTATTGTGCGATGTGCGAGCATTCACACATTTAAACGCACGAAAAGTGCCTTTCATTTCACTCCAAATAATAGACACAACTCTTTAATTCAAACTATAATGTTACTAAATTAAATATATGGTAGTTCCATATGTACTACTTTTTCTTTGGTTACCATCCAAAATTCTTAAATGAAAAATTAAAACTTCAATCTACATGATAATGAGAATCAATTGTAGGATAGAAAGAAATAAAAGGAAATCAGTTTTTTTTTTCCTGCACATCTTTACTTTACATTATTATGAATAAATTAGTATGTAAATTTTTCTATTAACATTCTTTTAATCTATTTTAGGGGTTTCTTCAACAAAGGAAGGTAGAAACATTTCTCTACTACATTGGACCGAATCAAACATGGTAGACAAATCAAAAACATGCAAGAAGAATCAAAGAAGTTTCTCATGCTCAAGCACAAGCCGTTCATCCAATAGTGCATCAGATCCAGACTATGGTTTAAGACGGTCCATAAAGATACAAAAACAAAACCGCCCTAAAAGAAAGAACGTTCAAGGGTTATATGAAGAAGTTTCAGAAATTAGTGATCAGTTCAGAAGAACAGAGAGTTGTTCCACTTCAAGAAAGAAGAGAAAATTAAAGAAATATAATAAAAGTTCAACATCAATTGTAGAATACGAGAATATCAGGATTTCTTCTATGAGGAAAAGGAGTACAACAAAGAAAACACTTGAGAATAAGAACACGAAGAGAACCATATTTTCATGGCTTATAGATACAAGAACAATTCAAGAAGGTGCAGAAGTATTTTCAGTGGATGAGATGAGTAAACAAATGAAAAGAAACGGAATAGTTAAGAGAAATGGCATATTTTGTTTATGTTGCAATGAAGTATTTACTGCTGCAAACTTTCATGTTCATGGTAGGAGACATTGTGATAAACCTTATGAAAGTATCCTTCTTTCAAGAACTAGGGTGTCCATTTTAAACTACATAATTGAAGCTTGGAAAAAGGTTGAAAAATCCACATTATATAAGTCAAATATTATTGAGGCCAAGAGTAATGTAAGTGATTTGTATGATGATGCATGTATGATTTGTGCTGATGGAGGTAATTTGATGTGTTGTGAAGGATGTAACTCTACTTATCATCGAATGTGTCTTGGTATGAAGGTAAGAATTTATTATATGCTCTTCATTCAAAATATATATATTTCTTTTTTGGTTACACTCTTCATTCAAAATATATAATTATAAACTTGGAAGAAAATTAATTTGTTTATTGAATTTGAATTGCAGAATGTTCCTAAGGAATCATGGTATTGTCCATACTGTGCGTGCAAAATAATTATCCTATTTTAAACCGATTTATCCTGACATTTTCACCATTTTCGTCTATTTAAACCATTTTCACTGATTTAGCTCCATAATTCATCGTTTTTATCTAATTTTCACCAATTTAGACTTTCTTGACCATCGCTTAAAACCGTTTTCACTGATTTAGCATATTGTTTAACGATTTTTTCACCAATTTGGCCCCCTTATTTTCAACCAATTTAGCCAAATTTTCACCATTTTAATCATTTTCACAACTTTTACCAATTTAGCCCTTTTTGACCGATTCATCCCCCTTTTCACCATTCTGATCGATTTTCATTGTTTTCATCGATTTAAATCGTTTTTCATTGATTTAGCTTCTTTTTGCATCGCTTGCTAAAAATTACAAAGAGGTCCCTCAAATGGAGTAAATAACATATAACCAACTATATATCAAATTTTACATGATTTGGTATGCATATGCACTCAACTTTCAAATTTATTATTTTATCACATTACTAAAATAATATGATCAAATAGGAAATTATATATGATACAATTGATCAATTTGATCAACTTATCATATGACTAACATGAAAATGGTGAAAAAATGGTCTAAATTGATTAAGTTGGTGAAAATTCGACAAAAACATTGAAAATTGTCTAAATCAGTCAAAAATAGGCTAAATTGGTGAAAAATCAATGAAAACGATGAAACAATGGGCTAAATCGATTAAAAAAATAGATGGAACCTGTTTAAAATCGGGATAGAATGGTCAAAATAGGGCCAAATTTGTGAAAAATCGATACAAACGTTGAAAAAATGGGTTAAACCGGTGAAAAACCCATGAAAAAGGCAAAACTAGTAAAAAAGGGTTGAAACAATGGAAATTGGTGAAAAATCGATAAAAATGGTGTAAAATATGTTAAATTGGTTAAATAAGGTTTCAAACGATGAATCCGTAAAAATTGGCTAAACATATGAAATGGAGAGAATATCTGTAAAAGTGGTGAAAAATGGGCTAGGTAGTTGGTGAAAAAGGGGCTAAATTAGGAAAATAAAAGGTCTAAATCGATGAAACGGTGAAAAAATGGGCTAAATCGATGAAAAAGGCCTAAATTCGTGAAAAAAAGATAAGAACGGCAAAAAGTTTATTGACCATTATATTAGTTTAATTATATCATACATACTTAAACTCTATGGACGATTATATAATTTTATTAATTTTTTGGGATAAATATTTTTTAAAATTAACTAAAATGCAAATTTATAATTCGGGGATTACTATACAAATGTAAATTTTCAAACTCATGGAGACTTAATGGACCAGGGAAACTTTCGTCAAAAAATTAACGGAGGTACGTTTTTTGACAAGTTTTTATGAAAAATGAAATTTAGTTAGTTCTATGGTATCAAAATTGAATTTTGAGTGATTTACGCTCAGAACTCTTGAAGTTTAGTCATATTACAATGAATCCTCTGTAGTTTTAAAAATTACAAGAACACTCCTTACAGGGGGTTTTTTGTAAACATTTTTACAAGTTGTAGGGGGTGTCTTTGTAAAACTTGTTAAACCACATGGGGTGTTCTTGTAATTTATGAAACTACAGGGTTTTTTTTTTAATATTACTAAACCTCAGAGGGTCTGAGTGTAAATCACCCTTGAATTTTTGCCATTAATGTTTGGTCAGTTTAACCAAAATATAAAATTAATAAATTAATAATAATAGTACTCGACGACCTATATGGTGGACCATGTTGGGCCTGAACCACTTTTTCGATCCTCACAAACCCTACTCCTTCATATTGTCATTCTTAGTTGAGATGATATTTTTAACGGCTGCCTTTGATATATCTGAACCTTCGACCCGCACAAACCCTACTCATTTGATTGTCATTCTTAACTGAGATAATATTTTTAATGCCCACCATTGATATATCCAAACCTTCAACCCGCACAAACCCTACTAATTTGATTGTCATTCTTAACTGAGAGAATATGTTTTTTACGGCCGTCTTCGATATACGGGCTTCGTAAAGAAAAAACTCTTAATTCACCTTTACTTTTACCCGATTGATTGTGTTCTAGTTTTGATACTTTGTGGTACGGGATAAGAGCAAATTGAAATCAGAGATGGAACTCGGTGATCGAGTTTTCCTATTGCAGATACCTTTATCAATTCATATATAGATTTTCGAAGATCTTCTGTTTACAAGTGCTTTCAGGACATTGATTGTGATCTATGTTCACAAAATCAAGTCTTTACTAGTCTTGGAGTTTTCACAATTTTCTTTGCTTCAAAGGTAAATACACAATTCAAACATTGTTGAAATTGCATTATTTACTTGGTCAAAAGTAAAAATAGCAAATGTTACTATAAAAGTTCTAAATTATTAGCTTTTTTTTGTTCATTTAATGTAATTCATTTGATTTTTTGTGTCCATGTATATTATGTAATCATGGTTGTACTCTCATCATATAAGCGATGTAAACGTACTCATATTTTTATAATCTCAATTAAGAAAGTTAGCTGAAATATACTTGAGCAAAGTATCATATATTATATCAAAAGAATCATAATGGTTTATCTAAAAGAAATCACAACTATTGTGCGATGTGCGAGCATTCACACATTTAAACGCACGAAAAGTGCCTTTCATTTCACTCCAAATAATAGGCACAACTCTTTAATTCAAACAATAATGTTACTAAATTAAATATATGGTAGTTCCACATGGACTACTTTTTCTTTGGTTACCATCCAAAATTCTTAAATGAAAAATTAATACTTCAATCTACATGATAATGAGAATCAATTGTAGGATAGAGAGAAATCAAAGGAAATCAGTTTTTTTTTCCTGCACATCTTTACTACACATTATTGTGAATAAATTAGTATGTAAATTTTTCTATTAACATTCTTTTAATCTATTTTAGGGGTTTCTTTAACAAAGGAAGGTAGAAACATTTCTCTACTACATTGGACCGAATCAAACATGGTAGACAAATCAAAAACATGCAAGAAGAATCAAAGCAGTTTCTCAAGCTCAAGCACAAGCAGTTCATCAAATAGTGCATCAGATCCAGACTATGGTTTAAGACGGTCCATAAAGATACAAAAACAAAACCGCCCTAAAAGAAAGAACGTTCAAGGGTTATATGAAGAAGTTTCAGAAATTAGTGATCGGTTCAGAAGAATAGAGAGTTGTTCCACTTCAAGAAAGAAGAAAAAATTAAAGAAATATAATAAAAGTTCAATATCAAATGAAGAATACGAGAATTTCGGGATTTCTTCTATGAGGAAAAGGAGTACATCAAAGAAAACACTTGAGAATAAGAACACGAAGAGAACCATATTTTCATGGCTTATAGATACAGAACAATTCAAGAAGGTGCAGAAGTATTTTCAGTGGATGGGATGAGTAAACAAATGAAAAGAAACGGAATAATTAAGAAAAATGGCATATTTTGTTTATGTTGCAATGAAGTATTTACTGCTGCAAACTTTCATGTTCATGGTGTTAGACATTGTGATAAACCTTATGAAAGTATCCTTCTTTCAAGAACTAGGGTGTCCATTTTAAACTACATAATTGAAGCTTGGAACAAGGTTGATGAATCCACATGCCATAAGTCAAATATTACTGAGGCAAGAGTAATGCAAGTGATTTGTATGATGATACATGTATGATTTGTGCTGATGGAGGTAATTTTATGTGTTGTGAATGATGTAACTCTACTTATCATTGAGTGTGTCTTGGTATGAAGGTAAGAATTTATTATATGCTCTTCATTCAAAATATTTTTTTTTTTTGTTACACTCTTCATTCAAAATATATAATCATAAACTTGGAAGAAAATTAATTTGTTTATTGAATTTGAATTGCAGGATGTTCCTAAGGAATCATGGTAATGTCCATACTGTGCGTGCAAAATAATTATCCTATTTTAAACCGATTTATCCCGACATTTTCACCATTTTCGTCAATTTAAACCATTTTCACTGATTTAGCTCCATAATTCATCGTTTTTATCTAATTTTCACCAATTTAGACATTTTTTACCGATTTAGCTTCTTTTTTTTTTACTGTTTTCATCGCTTAAAACCGTTTTCACCGATTTAGCACATTTTTTAACGATTTTTCACCAATTTGGCCCCCTTATTTTTAACCAATTTAGCCCATTTTTCACTATTTTAATCATTTTCACAACTTTTTACCAATTTAGCCCTTTTTGACCGATTCATCCCCCTTTTCACCATTCTGATCGATTTTCACTGTTTTCATCGATTTAAATCGTTTTTCATTGATTTAGCTTCTTTTTGCATCGCTTACTAAAAATTACAAAGAGGTCCCTCAAATGGAGTAAATAACATATAACCAACTATATATCAAATTTTACATGATTTGGTATTGGATGTGCATGCTCATATGCACTCAACTTTCAAATTTATTATTTTATCACATCACTAAAATAATATGATCACAACAGAAATTATATTAAATTATATATGATACAATTGATCAATTTGATCATAAATAACATGAAAATGGTGAAAAATGGTCTAAATTGATTAAGTTGGTTAAAAATCGACAAAAACGTTGAAAATTGTCTAAATCAGTCAAAAATAGGCTAAATTGGTGAAAAATCAATGAAAAAAATGAAAAAATGGGCTAATTCGATTAAAAAATAGATGGAACCTGTTTAAAATCGGGATATAGTGGTCCAAATGGGGCCAAGTTGGTGAAAAATCGATACAAACGCTGAAAAAATGGGTTAAATCAAAGGGCAAAACTAGTAAAAAAGGGTTAAAACAATGGAAATTGGGGAAAAATCGATAAAAATGGTGTAAAATATGTTAAATTGTTGAAATAAAGTTTCAAACGATTTATCCATAAAAATTGGCTAAACACATGAAATGGAGAGAAAATCAGTAAAAAGTGGTGAAAAATGGGCTAAGTAGTTGGTGAAAAATGGGTTAAATTGGGAAAATAAAAGGTTTAAATCGATGAAACGGTGGAAAAATTGGCTAAATCGATGAAAAAGGCCTAAATTGGTGAAAAAATGATAAGAAACGGCAAAAAATTTATTGACCATTATATTAGTTTAATTATATCATACATACTTAAACTGTATGGACGATTATACAATTTTATTAATTTTTTGGGACAAAGATTTTTTAAAATTAGCCAAAATGCAAATTTATAATTCGGGGATTAATATACAAATGTAAATTTTCAAAGTCATGGAGACTTAATGAACCAGGGAAACTTTCATCAAAAAATTAACGAAGGTACGTTTTTTGACAAGTTGTTATGAAAAATGAAATTTAGTTAGTTCTATGGTATCAAAATTGAATTTTGAGTGATTTACACTCAGAACTCCTGAAGTTCAGTCATATTACAATGAATCCCCTGTAGTTTTAAAAATTACAAGAACACTCCTTACAGGGGGTTTTTTGTAAGTATTTTTACAAGTTGTAGGGGGTCTCCTTGTAAAACTTGTTAAACCACATGGGGTGTCCTTGTAATTTATGAAACCGCAGGGGTTGTTTGTAATATGACTAAACCTCATATGGTCTGAGTGTAAATCACCCTTGAATTTTTGCCATTAATGTTTGGTCGGTTTAACCAAAATATAAAATTAATAAATTAATAAATTAATAAATAATAGTACTCGACGACCTATATGGTGGACCATGTCGGGCCTAAACCACTTTTTCGATCCTCACAAACCCTACTCATTCCTATTGTCATTCTTAGTTGAGATGATATTTTTAACGGCTGCCTTTGATATATCCGAACCTTCGACCCGCACAAACCCTACTCATTTGATTGTCATTCTTACCTGAGATAATATTTTTAATGCCCACCATTGATATATCCGAACCTTCAACCCGCACAAACCCTACTAATTTGATTGTCATTCTTAACTGAGAGATTATATTTTTTACGGCCTTCTTCGATATACGAGCTCCGTAAAGAAATAACTCTTAATTCACCTTTATTTTTACCCGATTGATTGTGTTCTTGTTTTGATACTTTGTTGTACAGGCTAAGAGCGAATTGAAAGAAGAGATGGAACTCGATGATCGAGTTTTCCTATTGCAGATACCTTTATCAATTCATATATAGATTTTCGAAGATCTTCTGTTTACAAGTGCTTTCAGGATATTGATTGTGATCTCTGTTGACAAAATAAAGTCTTTACTAATCTTGGAGTTTTCACCCTTTTCTTTGCTTCAAAGGTAAATACTCAATTCAAACTTTGTTGAAATTGCATTATTTACTTGGTCAAGAGTAAAAATAGCAAATCCTAATTGCTCTTTAATTTTTTTTTCTATTAAGATTTTAGTGAAAATTGTTCTTAAACAAATGTTACTATAAAAGTTCTAAATTATTAGCTTTTTTTGTTCTTTTAATGTAATTCATATGATTTTTTGTGTCCATGTTTATTATGTAATCATGGTTGTACTCTCATCATATAAGCGGTGCAAACATATTCATATTTTTATAATCTCAATTAAGAAAGTTAGTTGAAATATACTTGGGCAAATTATCATATATTATATCAAAAGAATCATAATGGTTTACCTAAAAGAAATCACAACTATTGTGCGATGTGCGAGCATTCACACATTTAAACGCACGAAAAGTGCCTTTCATTTCACTCCAAATAATAGACACAACTCTTTAATTCAAACTATAATGTTACTAAATTAAATATATGGTAGTTCCACATGTACTACTTTTTCTTTGGTTACCATCCAAAATTCTTAAATGAAAAATTAAAACTTCAATCTACATGATAATGAGAATCAATTGTAGGATAGAAAGAAATCAAAGGAAATCAGTTTTTTTTTCCTGCACATCTTTACTTCACATTATTATGAATAAATTAGTATGTAAATTTTTCTATTAACATTCTTTTAATCTATTTTAGGGGTTTCTTCAACAAAGGAAGGTAGAAACATTTCTCTACTACATTGGACCGAATCAAACATGGTAGACAAATCAAAAACATGCAAGAAGAATCAAAGCAGTTTCTCAAGCTCAAGCACAAGCAGTTCATCAAATAATGCATCAGATCCAGACTATGGTTTAAGACGGTCCATAAAGATACAAAAACAAAACCGCCCTAAAAGAAAGAACGTTCAAGGGTTATATGAAGAAGTTTCAGAAATTAGTGATCAGTTCAGAAGAACAGAGAGTTGTTCCACTTCAAGAAAGAAGAGAAAATTAAAGAAATATAATAAAAGTTCAATATCAAATGAAGAATACGAGAATTTCAGGATTTCTTCTATTAGGAAAAGGAGTACAACAAAGAAAACACTTGAGAATAAGAACACAAAGGGAACCATATTTTCATGGCTTATAGATACAAGAACAATTCAAGAAGGTGCAGAAGTATTTTCAGTGGATGAGATGAGTAAACAAATGAAAAGAAACGGAATAATTAAGAGAAATGGCATATTTTGTTTATGTTGCAATGAAGTATTTACTGCTGCAAACTTTCATGTTCATGGTGGGAGACATTGTGATAAACCTTATGAAAGTATCCTTCTTTCAAGAACTAGGGTGTCCATTTTAAACTACATAATTGAAGCTTGGAACAAGGTTGATGAATCCACATGCCATAAGTCAAATTTTATTGAGGCCAAGAGTAATGTAAGTGATTTGTATGATGATGCATGTATGATTTGTGCTGATGGAGGTAATTTGATGTGTTGTGAAGGATGTAACTCTACTTATCATCGAGTGTGTCTTGGTATGAAGGTAAAAATTTATTATATGCTCTTCATTCAAAATATATAATTATAAACTTGGAAGAATATTAATTTGTATATTGAATTTGAATTGCAGGATGATCCTAAGGAATCATGGTATTGTCCATACTGTGCGTGCAAATTTTGTGCTAATCCAGTCTATAAAAATGATTACTTACTCACTTGTCCTCAATGTGAAAAAAGATGTATGTGAATGTTTAAATTGATAACAAAAGTAGTATTTGCTTATAAATATGATAATACACTAACTTTTTCCAATTTTGTAGATCATTGGGAATGCCATGATGAAAAGAAAAATGGAGGAATAGTTGATATAAATAGCATTCCACTTGCTCCATTTTGTAAAAGAAGTTGCCAAGAGGTAATTTTTAAAATTTATTGAGTTAATAGCACTAGTAAAATTGCATTTTGGACCTTATAACTCTAGCTGTCCATATTTTTTTCTAACATTTATTCAGGTTGATAATTTGATCTCGTAGATATGTAATTTTGTGCAACTTTAGTTCTATTTTAGATTTTTTTTTTTAAATGTCCAACTTCACATGCGGGCAACGTGACGAGAGTAATTGGAAATCTTGACATTTTAGCTTAAAAGTTTGCCCTTATACTTGGCATGATGCACACTTTAACCTCATCGTTGGACTAACTAAATGTGCTAGGATAATGTTTTGAATGAATAATAGTTTAGATAATGTGAATGACACGAGACAATTTTGAAATTTTGATTTTAATAACAAAGTTCTTATATTTTTGGTACTCCGACAATATTCATCTAGGAATATTTGTAAGCATTTTCCTTCAATTTGCTCATCTATGAGGATTGTGCATAGGGCATGTATTCAAACTCTTAATATCATTGACCGTGCAATATACTAGGTTGCTTATTCATGGATTTGGATTATGATAGCACAAAAATTGCACTAGATAACAAACTTGTGCGATAAAATTGCCTCCCCAAATAGTTGCAAGACAGATTGCCAACTGACTATTGATATATATGGACTATATAACATTGTAGTTTTGTCAAATATGACCGCATTCATTGAAAGAACTGGTATTTAATCACAGATAAAGAGTGGTTTAGCATACTAAATTTTTAGTTTTATGAATTTTTGTAAATTATAATGTTGCATAATATGTTATGAATTAGGTTACTCATAAGTTGGCAAAAGAGATGGTTGGAAAAAGAAATGAACTAGATGAAGGCTATTCATGGACTCTACTTCATCGAATGGATGATGATGGATTTGGTGGAATGTACATTGAAGATAATTACTTGAGAACAATATGCCACTGCAAACTTGCAGTTGCAAGAAGATTGATGGAAGAATGTTTTGAGCCAATTCAAGATAGGCATACGAGAATTCAAGTACTTCCAAGTGTTGTCTACAATTGTGGGTACGTAATTTTGCATTGGTTAAAGTTTCTTGTGCTTTTTTCGTAGGTTATATGTGCAAATTACACCTATGTATTAGTTTTACTTACCTTTCCTAATTAACGACATGTTCGCAGTGCAAATTTTAATCGCATCAACTTCAAAGGCTTCTACACTGCTGTTCTTGAAAAGGATGATGAAATCATTTCGGTGGCAACCCTCAGGTATACACTTGTTCACTCTTATTTCCTTTTAGAATGTCCTAAAACAAATCAATTTTTCTTAAAATAATTCATAACCCCCCCTCCCCCTCCCTCCTCTTCTCTTTTAGCTTGGCAGTGAGTTTTAGGTAGAGTAAGAAAAATAATGTCTTTATAATTATGTGATAGGGTATTTTAGAAAAATATAATTTTACGTTTGAAAAGATAATGTTTGTTCTGGGACATCCCAAAAAAGAATGTAGCAACAAAAATAATAAGACAAATGGAGGATTGATTGCTCAAAACTACACACTCTCGTATCTAAATCTAATATTGTGTTTTCCATGTTATAAAACTTGAATTTTGAGAAATATATGGGACCATGAATTCTTTATTTACTCTTAATAAAAAAAAAAAAAAAAAGAGTTCAAAAAATAAATATTCCAGAAATGATGGACCGGTATCAAAATGGCTAGGTGTATGCTCCAATAATGTGTAAATTAGAAAGTTTCCAACTTTCAAGGGGCCAATTCATTTTCACCAAATTATATTTGAACTTTACCAAGCAAATGCCTTTCTATAACCATTTTTATAAATATCTTGATTTTAGTTTTTCATGAAATAATTTTGTACTGTATTATATTTTTATTATTATATATGCGTCTTGTATGTTATTTGTGCCTTTTGGGTTCAGAACAATTTCCTTCCACTATCTTTCATTATTTCTTGCTACTTTTGTAGTTTATTTATAAGTAATTATATTATGAAAATATAATTATATCATAACATCAAGTGATATCCTTTGACTTACACAATTCATTTTATAAGATAGATTATTGGTTAATGAATAAGGTTTTAATTTATGTTGATTGTTTCTATGGGTCGGTTTCTAGGATTCATGGGACAAAGCTTGCTGAGATGCCTTTTATAGCAACAAGTGAAGAATATAGGTGCAAAGGAATGTGCAAAAAACTGATGATTGCTATTGAATCGGTAAGTTTAATAAAATAAAAACATTCTTAATTTTTCTAACAAAATTTGTTGGAAAAATAAATAAAAGGTTGTAGTTTTGTATTGTTTCTTTTCTATGTATGTGTTTTAAAATAAAGATCTGTTGTTTACTATTTGTGTGTAGGCGCTGTGCTATCTTAATGTTGAAAATCTGATTATTCCTTCTGTTCCTGAGAGGATTGGCAACTGGATAGAAAGATATGGATTTTGCCGGCTCAAGGCATCAATGGAAAAAGAAATAATGGCCCACAATACATTGATGTTCCATGATTCTGTCAGGCTTCAAAAGACTTTATTACCCTCCATCACTTTCACTTCACAGTAGATCAATGAATTTAAAACCAAGTCCCTCCAAATATTTTTCTTATCCAATTTTAATCTGATGTCTAGTTTTAGATCATTTTAAAAAAAAAAAAAAAAAAGGAAAATAGATTAGGTATTTTGAGGATCAATTATGTTGTGTTACTATTTATTTATTTGTTGTTATGTTAATGGAATATATGTTTTGAATTTTGTTTGAGCCATCTATTTTAATTTCCAGAATATGTGTGATTTATGTGGACTATGTGTCTTTATTCCTTATTTCTCATGGTGCAGCTCATTGATGAATTAGAATGTCTGATTTCTTTGATTTGGATTTTAAACTATTTAATTTATATAGGTGTTTTATGATTGGACCAAATTACTTTTTCTTAATTAGACTAATTGATTCATCATTATTTTATGAGCTAAAAAGAATTATGGCTCGACACATGTAGTTTAATGGATTCAAAAGATCCTGAAGATATTTTGCTTAGAAAAGTTAGGATATTTGAATACAATAAAGTGATTGGTTAGACATTCCTATGGGAAAAAAGAGAGGAGTAAATGTTTGCTATTTTAGTCCAAATTTAGTTCAATAAGTTTTGATATTGCATTTGGCAGTTCATTCGGGTTGAGGAAGTTGGTGCAGATTTTCCGATCCTAACTTTCTCAACTACAATGTATTTTTTGTTATTTGATAACTTCGTATTTTATTACTGATATATACTGTCATTTAACTTGAACTTTCCATTCAATCCTTTTTTCTCCATTTTTTATTAATTTAAGACACTTTTGTATTGTGGTTTTTTAGTCGGGATTCGAATCTAAATTTGCCATCTTAATTTCTTCTACAAAATCAATCACCCAATCATAGTAATTTTCTTATTTGTAGGGATTTAATGTTTTAAACGAAATTTGCATTCATATATGAAAAGCCAAAAGAAACGGGAAAAAAAAGTGATAATATAAAATTTGAGCCATATATTTGTCAACTTGATTGATTAAGGATATACGATCCGACGAAAAAAGTATTTGCTCATAAATAAATAAATAAATGAAATATGAATCTAAATTGACTGGATTGGTAAAGATATGAACCTATTATACACACAAAATATTCTATTTATATAAGTAATAATTTATCGTTATTTTATGTAACATGAGTTCATATATTTTTTTCATCGTTTTTATTCAATGTATGTTATCATCCAACAATATTAAATAATTTTATGAATTTAATCAGAGTAAGACAACATTTTTCCACGATATATGTGGCAAATAAATTTCATTAGATCCGATCATCCGATGTATATCGTCTGCAAAAATTCTTGTCCAAGCCCGGCTTGGCCAAACCCATCCAACCACCAAGCAAATGTATTGCACTTGCTTTGTGATTGGTCACTCTCCTGGGAGTTACATCCAATCCCAAAGCAAGTGTATTACACTTGCCATGTAATTGCTTTGGGTTCGGCCAAACCCGGTCTGGGTAAGAATTTCCCTATGGTCTGATCGTTAATACTTGGATTCCGAGATTTTAGCAGGATACAATTCTGAGTCCAATAAAAGTAATAGATATGGGTCCGAATTTAGAATGATCTGATTTGATCCATTGAGTGCTCTAGCTATGGGGTACTAGATACATTCATGCCAGTAGGCCCAATAATACGCAATTGTACATAAGGAACGAAGACTCCTCATTTGGGCTCACTCAAATTGAATCGAATTTGGGTAGGTCTCTCTCCAACAGTCACATGGAATTTCTTTTGTAAAGTGATTGATCTTGTTCATATCATTTATTTTATTAATTTGACGTATAACACCTATGTTTCCTAACAATTAACTTCAATTCAAATCATAATTTAATTCTTCAAATTCGCTAGTTATTATTTTATTAATAATTTAATATTTTATTATCTTAATATTCTAGCTTTTGAAATCATTCTTCAAATTCAAGTTTCAACAGTTTGAAAAACTCCCAAATCAATTTTTAACACCAAATCGGAACCAAAAATCAACCAAAATTTGTTGAAATTAGTCCCTGGAGTTCTATCACGATATTGGTCCAACAAATTAGCTACAATTTCAAAAGATATCTACAAATAGTCCACGATAGTAGGTTCATTATACATCAGTGTTGTTATTGTCGGAATGTATATTATATGTGGAAAATTCTTGTCAAAGTCTGGCTTGGTCAAATCCATTCAACCACCAATCAAGTGTATTGCACTTGCTTTGTGATTGATCACTCTCCTGAGAGTTACATCCAATCACAAAGCAAGTGTATTACACTTGTCATGTAGTTGCTTTGGGTTCGGCCAAACCCGATCTGGGTAAGAATTTCTCATTATATGTTGTAGTTTTGTGGGATAAAACTACATAATATTATAATACGCAGATATTCGATGCTGAAGTTTTGTGGGGATAAATTTAGGTTCTAATTGAAACGCTTACTTATTTCGTATTCTTAAATCTTAAGTCGGTTAAATCTATTTCAAGTAGTGATTACTCTATAAATATTTTGAAAGGTAAATCAATCCAAATTATAGCTATGTGTTTTGTTCTATAAAAAGCCAGTATTATTTTCCTAACAGAGAGGCAAATATCCCCCTCCAATTAGATAATAATAATCCTCTAAAAAAAGATAGATAATAGATAATAATAATGTTGAAAGTGTTAAAACTTTAGTCAATTGTTACCCACGGTTAACGCTTTAAGTGTTTATTTCCTCGTTGTTTCTTGTAGTTGACTGGCTGGGATCCCCCGTGCATTTCGACTTTGACCTTTTTAGATAATTGGGAATAATACTTTATTTACAAAAGTAACTCAAAGGCGACCCGTGCGTGCAGTTGTCTCAAATTGAGTTAATGGCAATCTACCTTATAATATTCCCTTTAAATCTTATAATTTAAAAGTGCACTTTACTTTCCCTTTTCTTTTATATATATAAAAAGACACACATTGTTCCCGTAACATATTTAAACGCTAAAAAGAATGTGATTTGGCAAAAATACTCTTCGTTATGTACTATATACTATACTTAAAAAAAAAGCAATTTACCCCCTATTTTATTTTATATGGAATAGTTTACTCTTTGAATTATTTTATATATATCAATTTATCTCTTGTGTTATTATAAATTTAGCATTTTACCAACTTATATTATTTTACATAGGAATGGGTAGTTGTATCTTATTACACAATCATTTTCATTCCTACATGTAATTTCGATGGAGTAATTTACACTATCTAACTGAAGTAGGTAAATTGAATCTTTAAATATTTTATGGGAGGTGGAGTGCTCTTTTCAAATTATAATGAGATAAGTGAACATAATGTTTATCTCAAAGTGTAAATAGACTTTAACCCATCTCAAATATTTAATTTTCATTTTTCTCCTAATTTACCAATTTAATGTTTCAATTGATGCTTTCTAAAAGGTTACAACTTACAAGGGGTGGGTGGTGGGGGAGGTTCGGGTTTGTTTTCGAATAAATCTTACAATCTACTGATTTAATTATTTTAAAAAATGTTGGAATAAAAGTGTCCCACATTAACTAGTGGATGGCTTCAGTGATGTTTAGAAAATTATTATTAGGGTAATTATAATTAGTTTATAATCAAACGAATATTTAATCCTCTAACTTTAACTGGCTCGCGATTTAAATAATCTTTGAAAAAATTGTATGCATGCACGTTTCTAAAATAACTCATTTATCTTTTAGATTGTTATACGTAAATTAAAATTGTGCACAAACGAATTTAATTATATGGTTGATATTTTTAGATCTCTTTATTTTGAATCTAATAAATTTTCTCTTAAACTTATCAAATTTAATCAAAAAGAAAGACAATATTGGTCTCAAAACTTCTGATCGCAAAAAAGTTTGCCCCATAAATTTTTGGACTAACAATTTTAGCCCATAACAAAATTGAAGCGAATTTAGGATTTTTTTGCCCCATTTAAAGAGTGAGCAGCTTATGAATTTTAAATTATATATGATGATTTTAGAAAAGAGAAAACAACATTTAATATGCGCACAATGCAAAATCTAATTTGGTTTTTAGGAGAGCTCGTATCGCGATTTTGGAAATTTTTTTTCCTAATTGCTTTTCGGAAAAAGAAAAAAGAGCAGACTAATTTCTTTCAAAAAAAGAATTGTTCCAAAAATGCAATTTGTTTTGGGACAAAAAAAAAGATTTATTTATTTAATATTTTTCCAAAATCACAATTAGGAAGAGCATGAAAGAATTTATAAAACAATCGCGATCAAGAAGAGCATAATTTTTTTAAATTTTTTTAGAACTTTTTGTTCCTAAAACGCAAATAATATTTTGGGGAGAAAGAATCTTTGAATTTTTGTTCCGAAGTCACGATTAGGAAGAGTAGCAAAAAACTTGTCCCAAAATTGCGATTAAGAAGAGAATAACTTTTCTTTTTAAAGAGTTTTGTTCCAAAATCGCAATTAAGATTTTGGGACAAATTTTTTTTTTTTAATTTTTTTCCAAATCGCATGCACAATTAGGAAGAACAAGAAAATAATTGCCCCAAAATTGCGAGTATAGCCCTGCTAAAAGCTAAAATCAGATTTTGCATAGTTCATATTATGGTCAAATTCTACAATTCACCTTCATAAGCCCGAGAGTGTAGCCCACTCTCTCAATTGAGGCAAAAATATTCCAAATTTACTTTAATTTTATGATTTATAGGGCCTAAATATTTATGGGGCAAACTTGCCAATGACCATAGGTCATGACATTAATTTTGTCTTTTATCCTAATTTAGCCCCACTAATACTGTACTTTTATGAATTAATGGCATGGCATAAATACTAACATAAAACAATTATAATTTAATATTAACTAATTATAAATCAAAAAGATAGAAGATTAAAAGTGGTGAACAAAAGGATTAAAATTATTTAACTCAAAGGTGGAGGACTTATTGTGTACCTTGAAACCAAAAGATATGAAATTCTACTAAATTTGTCAGAATTAGGATTAGGATAAATATATGTTGGTTGAACGTAAAATGAATATTTTTGCCGCAGCTTGAAAACGAGAGGACTAAATATGCAATTTTTTACATTTTATATCTTCTCTATTTAGCTCGATTTTCTCAATTAAAATTCGAGAATGCTTAATATTTTCGAAATTTTGTTATATTAAATTAAACATTGTATTTTGCTTAAGTAATTAAAATAATCTTTAAATTTATCAAGCTATCTATTCAAATTAATTTGACTTATGATTGAAGTTATTAGGTTAATGTTTAAGAACATTAATTTAAAGAAAGTTTCAACACAATATAAAAATCAACAATAAAATTTCTGGCATTAATTATTCTCGTTTACACCCTAAATTTGAACTCAGATTGATTTAATTAAGCACTCATGTTTACCAACTCCGGTCATGCATGCGCCTTGATGCTTGCCGCGTGGGGGGCGTGTCCTATACACGTAACGACCAACTTCACTCCTGAAAACCTTAAACTCTTCAATTCAAGTACTCTACCCTTGATTTTTTTTTTCTTGCAGAATCAGCTGTTGAAATTTAGCGTTGGAGAAAATAATTTTTTGGGTGGATATAAGGTCGGTTGTCTACACTTTAGTAATTAGTTTAAGTCTTCTTTGGTTAATAATAATAATAATAATATGGCTGACTTATGTACTCCGTACAGTGGCCAAAAAAAGACTTATATAGTCCGAACACATTTATTAACAATTGGGTTTTGTCCTGTTTGTCTCCCAGCTGTGCTACACATTTATCTGCAACAACTTTTATTTGCTTTCTTTCTTATATTCACATAGAAAATTTTTAACTTCTGCAAAATATTTCTACATCGTCTTGGACCAATTTAATTAATTATGCCATTTTTTAATTTATGCTGAAACTAGGGCTTTTAGCACTTTGCACCATGGAATTATAGGGTTTTGACACTTTGCACCCTAACTAAAAGTTTTGACACTTTGCATCCTGGAAATACAATTTAGTTGGCACTTTGCACCCTAGTGTGTGTTTTAAAGAAAAAATTCATTGACTGAAGGGTATAATAGTTATTTTTAAATTTTTGGCACTTTGCACCCTAAAAGTATAGATTTTGACACTCTGAAATATAGAATATTGGCATTTTGCACCAAAAAAAATATAAGTTCGGGCATTTTTAACCCCGACTTAATATGACAATTTAAATAATATAAATAATATGCAATATAACAATATGTTAGATATGTAAACATGTATTTTAGATATAAAGTAAGTAATCTAGAGGATATTTGAAAATAAAATGAAGACAATGTCTTTTTTTAATCTAAATTTTACTGAGAAAAATGTTAAAATAAATAATTATAAAGTAAAATAAATTTAGAATAACAAGTTTATGATTGTTGTGCATAAAAATGACCATTTTATCTCTACATCGCCTACATTCATGAGTTTGTTTTTTTTAAGAAAATACATTATGGTGCAAAATGTCATACAAATTATATTTTTAGGGTGCATAGTGCCAAAAAAATTAAATCGGGGTAAAAAATGCTAATATTTTATAATTTTAGGATGCAAAATATCAACATTCTATATTTTAAGGGTGCAACATCTATATTGCCAAGGTGCAAAGTGAAAAAAAAAATTCAAAATAGTTTTTCTACTCTTCTACCAATAAATTTTCTCACTAAAACACACACTAGGGTGCAAAGTGTCAAATAAATTATATTTCTAGGGTGCAAAGTGCCAAAACTTTTAAATCAGGGTGCAAAGTGCCAAAACTCTATAATTCCAGGGTGCAAAATGTCAAAAACCCCTGAAACTATGATTTAATGGTACCGTCCAACGACTTAGATTATCTTATGAAAAGTAAACTAATTAACATAGTTTAATCTGTTATGACTAAAATGGCAAAAACATTTATATATGGTTGTGTTAAATCACATTATGATCCCTTAAGTAGAACGTATTTTACACTTATATTCCTTGAGAGAGATAGGTCGTCGCCTCCCAAGAAATATATTATTAGTATTGCTATCAGTAAAATATATCTTAACACTTGTTAGGTAGTCTATTTAGATCTTCAATACATTAATAATGTAGAGCTCTTGCCAAAATTGTCACTCTTATATAAAATGCGTTACATTAATAGACAATTTTTCGGTCAAATTACACCGTTAAAATGTGTTAACCCGATCAAATCAAAATATTTTAATACAATAATTTTGAAAACGTCCTAACTAAAAGTCACGTGATTGCATTTACGTATCCGATGATACCAAGAATGCAAAATATCCTATTGATGTCAAATATACAATTTTCCCCAATTGTTTGTGTTCACCTATTTTATCCTGTGTTATTGTTCTTAGTTGTAAAAATAATTAGTACATCTAATTTTCATCATTCCCCACTATATATATATGTTCCCTACATTATAGTTGACTTCACAAGTAATGGGCACATAAGCATAACATCTACTGTAACAATTTATTATTTTACTTTCCTGGATCAGAATTGAATTACATGGCGAAATTATTTTCTGCACTATCTTTGTGCTCCAACATATATTATTATTTAAGCACTGAACAAACAACAAACGATTAATTTAAAATATATAGTACTGTAAAAATTACTGCTATATAGTGACTAATTAAGTTTTTCGTGTCATATTGTCATTAAGAAATTATTAATTTCTACACCAAGATTATGAAAGTAATTATGAGACGTTGAATAAATGCAAAAGTTAGTTTCACTGCAAATAAACTCGTTTTAAATTATATAGCAATTCATGAAAAGCTGGTACCAAGTTTTTCATTAAAATAAACACATACGCTTTATACCACAATTTGACGGTTGATAGATTGAGTTTTGTTGTCAAAGATTTAAACCAATAAATTATGTCGGAGCTTAAAGATGTAAAAGATTGCACTGTGGACAACAACTAAATCTACAACTATCATTAAAATCTAGTTGAATTGCTCAATTATTTGACGAGAATTAATGTGTTTTTATTGAAAATTTGATACCAAATATTCTACATGTAAAGTATAATAAAGTGTGGCATAGAAGGTGTAAGGGCTGTTTGTTTGGTGTTTGAGAAAGTAGTTTGGGAGAGTAGTGGAGGTTTGTGAAATAATTTAGATTTGCGTAATGTTGTTTGTTTGGATTTTGAGAGAGTGATTTGAGAAATAAAGTATGTGTAGGTTTTTTTGGAAGAGTTAGGTTGTAGGTGTAAGATGTGTAAGACTTTATGTCAAATCATGTTTGTTGTGAGACAAATTGTGTAAGAGATAGCTTACTTTATGTCAAATTAGAGTAGAGTTTGAATAGGTTTTATTTAGAGATAATAAAATTATTGTTTGTCTGGGTTTTAAGAGAGTAGTTTGAGAAAATTGAGAGATGAAAAATTTATTTCAGAAAACAGAAAACATGTTTGTTTGGCATTTCCCAAACACGAAATTTTTTTACGAAATGCCAAACAAACATGCCCGTAATTCTTTTTATGTTTTATCTTGTGATAATCCCAAGCTCACCACATAAATTTTGATGAATAACTAGAAATTATTGTGGACGTAATAATGGTTTATTATTATATTTATGATTCTCTTGCAAATCATCTAGGAGAGGTGAAAAACAAATATGTTGTCATTGGAGGCTTTGAAGATAAAGAAGAAAATGGAAGCACCCCACATAAAAAAAATGCTCGAAAAAATCATAATTGGTTTCACAACTAATATTTGTTGGTGTTTTACTTGATATATACAATCATCTTTTTTTTTAAAAAAAAATACATTCATTGTCAATTTTTATATCATAAATCATTTCAATAACTGCACAAGTACAAAAAATTGTAAATAATAAATTACTATCAAATACCAGTAATAAACTAGAGTAAATACTCACATTAGTGGGAGTTGAACTCAGCCATCTCGGTCATGAGATGTTAGATTTGTCAGTGACTAACTTGTCTATGTTGTTGTCCACAATTTTAGTTCGAATATATCCCGATTGAAACAATTGGCCCGAATTTTGTCTTGTGAGTTTCTTGATTTCAATTTGAGGATCATTGAATTATTTGCATTATTTACCTTAATATCATGCACACATTGAATAGTTGGAGCTTAATATTATGAAAAGAAAATACATTTTTATGCTAAGAATTTGATTAAATACACCTTTTAAAAGTCACATGAATGACACATGGGGTCATTTTGACGGAAAAATTGCTAAAAATATGGTCGGTGTAAGAGGGATAGAATTGTGAAAATTGGACATTGAAGAAAATAAATCAATGGAGAATATACTGAATAAGATTTGTATGGAGAAGACGATTCTTGAATTGGAGCAAAGAAGACAGACAATTAAATTTGTATTCAGTGTTCATGAAAGAAAGGAAAATTGTTAATTTTACAAACTACTCCGAGCGCTATTTATAAGAAAAGTAACCGATTAGAAAGCGTAAAACAAAAGTAGAATCGCTAAATTAGAATGGAAACTAAAAACAACACAATTTAAGCTGGGGCATCTCTGATTTATTCAATTGCTTGCAAACGGTCATTTGCAGGTAAATTCATTCCTTCTTCAATACTTTTAGTTATATCCTCGCGAGGACCTTCATTCCAAGGCCTTTCGGTCGCGAGTCTCTAACCCAAAAGGAAAAATTTGATAAATCCCGAACGCTAACAAACATGAAAACTACCATGCACACATGTACGTAAGGACCCCCAATTTCGGGATTCTCTACGAAATTTATCTCATCCATGTAGCTTTAAATACCCCCAGTATGACTAGAAAACAAAATAATCTCTCTTTACATACTTCATTTTATTTTTTGCAATTCATCTTAAAATTTCCGACAACATCTTGCTGACTTAAGCATCGGAGGAGGCTCCACCCGACACCTCCACTGGCGCATCTTCTTTGTTTTACAGGCCTTGGAAGCTTGGAATATCCAGAACCTTGAAGTAGAGCCAATCAGATTCGAAAATCCGATAACATACCAACATCAATAATTAGTATTAGAAGAAAAAATTATTACATTTTAGAAACAAAGACTCTTATTTATGACATAATAAAAACTCTTATTTATGACATAATAAAAGAAAAAGTAAGAACACAACGACGGAACGAAAATATATATTTGACTTGAACTAGTGGCTTTCAAATTCAAAAGAAAGAAAGAATCTAAACTTTATGGAAAAAGTTTTGGCAAGGATATGTCTAATCAAAATAAAGAATTGAAAGTTCAATTTAATTTCGATAATTTGAAGGAAAAGCAAAAGATAAATTAGAAAGAGTCCGGAGATTTCTTGTCCAAACAGCTAAAGAGAATGAAACTCCAAAAAGAAATCAACAATAGTTGAAAGAGGGCAAGTTTGACATTAGAATTGAACAGAAAACCAATTGAGGCATGCAACGCGATTAGGTAATAGGCTGATTGTTTGACTATTAATATTAATTGAGTCGATTTTTTTTTTAACAAATATTAATTGAGTCGATTACAAATAAGGTGTACTCAATGCGATTTTATGCTAGTTCAAATTTAATCGAATATTTATGAATTTTTAGTACTTTATTCAAATTCAGTAGGTTCACATACACAAACAATATTATGCAAATAATTATATTATCAACTAACAAATTATGATTGTCAATGAATACTTAATTTTAATGAAAACTACACAAAATCTTGATCACTAATGTAAGAAGTTTTTCATGCAAAATAATGGCATAATCAATACAGCCACGTACTTTTGAAAGATTTGAAAATGAACCCATTCATTGCGCTATTACTATTTTTTATTTTAATAATATCATTGAAACCAAAAAAAATGATGATACTCAAATTTAGTTGTAATTTAAATTATTAATGTAAATAATTGGTTTCATCTCCCTATATTTCTTCACCTAATTTTTTTTAATTATAAATTTTTTGATATTTTTAAATATACAAAACTTGACGTTTCCCTTAATTTTTAAATATAACTACTAGATTTTACTCTATTTGAACTTATTTAATATATTTTTAATCACCCCCAAAATTAAAACCCTTAATTCTTAATACATCAAAATGAACACGTCACTATAACACGTCACTATGTTCTCCAGCCTAACCTGTAGTTTAGCCAATGGAATTTTAGAGAAGTGCAAGGGCAATTAAGGAAACTCACTCATACTTTCCTCTATATAAGCCACCAGCATCCGTTCTATCCCACTAGATCCCATTGATTCAACTAACTCCTCTTCTCTCTCTACATTTAATTTGACCTTTTTTACTTCTCCGATACCACCAAAAAATGATGCAAATCGGCTCAACACTTCCGGCTCACAATCTCCACCTTTTCCAGGCTAGACGCGCCGGCTTCTATTGTAGCGGTTCACCGCTGAACCCAGTAAACCGGAATCCGGTTCAAAAACCCGAAAATATATCCACCGAAATGACCAAAACACACCTCTACAACCTCGAAAATCTGCTGCATAAACAATCCCAACTGACACCACCTACCGACCCGGAACCGACCCGAAATGGAGAAAACAAGACCCGAGGAATATTAGAATCGTTGAGCTTAAACAGAGTCTGGCCGGAAATGAAGGCGGCGGAGGATATGTCTCCCCGGCATCTAAACCGGCTACAACGGCTCCTCTCCATGTCCGCGGAATATTCCCCCCGGAACAACCTCGGCAGCAGGTGGCGGGAGTACCACGGCAGCAACGACTGGGTCGGGTTACTCGACCCGCTCGACGAGAATCTCCGGCGAGAGGTGGTCCGGTTCGGAGAGTTCATTCAAGCGGCTTACCATTGTTTTCATTCTAACCCGGCCACGTCAGATGAGGATGCGCAATGGCCGCGCCACGTGTCAATTCCGGATAGGTCTTACAAGGTGACAAAAAGCCTCTTTGCCACCTCGTCAATTGGGCTTCCGAAATGGGTTGATGATGTGGCACCGGATCTCGGGTGGATGACCCAACGTTCGAGTTGGGTCGGGTATGTCGCGGTTTGCGACGATAAGAGGGAGATCCAACGGATGGGAAGAAGAGACATTGTCATTGCCTTACGTGGGACCGCCACGTGTCTCGAATGGGCTGAAAATGTGAGAGATTTGTTAGTCCCAATCTCTGATCAAAATGACAATCAACAACCCAAAGTTGAATGTGGTTTTTTGAGTCTGTTCAAGACACGTGGAACTCACGTCCCGAGTCTGGCCGAGTCGGTGGTCGAAGAAATTCAACGACTCATTGAAAAATATAAAGGTGAAAATTTAAGCATAACTATAACAGGACACAGCCTTGGTGCGGCTTTAGCCTTACTTGTAGGCGATGAATTATCAAGTAAATGCGTGGAAGACATGCCGCCTATCGCAGTTTTCTCATTCGGCGGCCCAAGAGTTGGCAACCGAGCTTTTGCGGACCAACTTAATTCGAGAAACGTTAAAGTGTTACGTGTTGTAAATTCACAAGATGTGATCACTCAAGTTCCAGGTATTTTTGTGAGCGAAAAGCTGGACAAAAAGTTGAGAGAGTCGGGAGCTGGAAAGTTGCTTAACACACTCGACAACAGTATGCCGTGGGCGTATGCACACGTGGGGACGGAATTAAGAATTGATACAAAAATGTCTCCATTTTTGAAGCCTGATGCGGATGTAGCATGTTGCCATGACTTGGAGGCTTACTTGCATTTGGTGGATGGGTTTTTGGCATCTAATTGCCCTTTTAGACCAAATGCAAAGAGGAGTTTATGGAGGTTGCTTAATGAACAAAGATCAAATATTAAGAGATTGTACACAAGTAAGGCAAAGGCCTTGACATTGAATAATCTCCAAAGAGATGGGTTCATGTCAACTTGTTTGCCAAGTCCATCCTGATATTATATATTGTTGTCGTGATAATGACGATTGTGTTACATATATGCTTATTGTAAATTAAAATATTAAGTTATATATGCCATTCGATTTGAACGTAATTCATAAAATGCGATCAAACTCGGGTTCAACAAAAATGATCATTTTACATGTAAATATAAATAATTAGAGGTGACGAGATGACAAATACAACCCGAGTCCAGCAAAACGGTCTTTCAAACTTACACTTGCAAATATAAATAATTAGAGGTGACCAGATGACCAATACAACTATCCAAAACTAAATTTAGTTAATCTCGATGACTCAGTAAAAAATCAGCATAAGTGTCTGAAAAATGTTGAAATTAATTAGTCATTCTTGTTATTATTTGACTAATAAAAAAACGTTGATATTAGTTATTTTGTTATTACTTGACTGATATAAAATGACACATTTGAGGTATTGTCAGTTGTTATGTTATTAAATAATTTTTTTGAAGGAATTTATGTAATTAAATATTGACTATGCCGTAGTTTTTATCTTTCTTTTAATCTCGGTAGGATCCTCTAAATATCGATCTTAAAATAAGTTTATGTTCTTATGCACCCCAAACCATGCATCTATTATATATTATAATATTTATATGTAGTCATATAGTTGAGCAAAGGTAATAGACCCCATTTCATTAATCCATCGTACGTGTCTCTCTCTAATTTAATACTATAATTATTTTACGATGTAGTATTTGATGTAATAATATATTCATCATCTCAAAAAAATAATAATAAATCCCATTTCATTAATCCAAAATCATATATAATCATATATAATGGGTTCTCTACTATATATAATAATGGGTTCTCTACTATATATAATATCTAATAATAATAATCCTTTATCTTAATTGGAATCCTCAATTTTATAAATTATCAAAAAAAAGAATCCTCAATTTTATCATGGCTCCTCAGCAATATATGGTGTCTTTTCACTGTGCACCACCGGATTGTGATAAGTAACTAAAGAGAATACCAAATGGAAATTACTCTGATATTAGATAATTAAAGTGACAAAGAATATAATATTTTGTCGCTGTTAATAATTAGATTATTGTTAATAAATATGAAGTATAGATATAACTTTAATATTTCATTATCACTTAGCATACGTACTGTCATTTTTAAGTTTTATTAGTGATTATTTTGCTGGATAATTAATATTGTTGCATTTGCATCTTTTGAAGAATTTTATATGATGATTAAATCTTTTATGTTTAACTAATGGATCCGACAGCGTGGAGATATAATATACTGTTTTGTTTGAGATAATTAATTGCTTCCACCCGGTCACTTGTAATTATAAAATAATGTGTGCACTATAAATTAGTTCACTCTGTCCGCGTTGCATTTAAATATTATTCGTTTTTGTCATTGGTAACAATAAGACATAATAAAACTAATAAAAGTAAAGATTCCTTTAATTAAATTATTATATATAGCTCTTAATTTACTTTGGATAGATTTGAGCACATGTATGTATGTATGTATAGTTTAGGATAGTCCCCCCCAAATGTTGTTAACTGGGTACTTTGAAGTTGCTTCTTGGAAAGGATTGGGATCCTTCTTGCAGTAATTCAAGTTTGACCTTTTTAAGAGTCAAGAAATATATATACTGGCATACTGCAACATGTTGCTTTTACCGCCAACTGCTTGGCCTATTAGATTTGATTCGAAGTCGAACAATTGGATTGAGTTTGGACTAATATCTTAAATCAGATCAATTTATGAATAAACTCTGAAGATATATATAATTATTTTAATACCAGTAATAATTGGTATTAAAGTTATAGTGTAATAGTTACTATTTTGAAACAACAAAAACTTTACAAGCAACTCACTGGCCAAATGGAGAGAATTGCATTTGTGGTACCAAACAATATAGTGATTCCAACTTGTGGTACCACAGAAAATGAGGTTGATCAATTTAGTACTGCAATTTAAGAAATTGAATCACATTTGATACTTCCGTTAAAATTGGCCGTTAACTGCTGACGTGGCCGTTAAGGTTAATTGCAGAATTGACACCATTATTTATATTGACTGACAATTATACCCCTAACTTTTTCAAGTTGTCAAAATAACCCCATATCTTCAAATTTACTGATAATTTTAGTCCACATTGTTGCCCAATTTCAAAATTGGCTCGAATAAAACACTTGCGGACCAATTTAGACTGACAATTATACCCCTAACTTTTCAAGTTGTCAAAATAACCACATATCTTCAAATTTACTGATAATTTTAGTCCACATTGTTGCTCAATTTCAAAATTGGCTCGAATAAAACACTTGCGGACCAATTTAGAGATTTAACTCAATATATTTACATATGTATTTAACAATTTAAAATTTAATTTATAAATAATATTAATAAACCAAATAATACATGAAAATAAATTTGATAAAATATTAATTAAATCTAAAATTTTTATAATGATATGAATATATATAATATTTATTATATCTAAAATTTATATATATATATATATATATATATATATATATATATATATATATATATATATATATATATATTAAAAAAAAAAAAAACTTTTCTTCCCCAACCAACCCCCCCTCCCTAACCCAAATCCCAGGCCGCCGTCGGCCTGGGATCGCCCGTCCCAGGCCGCGGTGGCCTGGGATCGAAGGTCTCAGGCCGCCGCGGCCTGGGATCTGTTGAGAGATTCTTTTTTAACATGTTAATTAAAGGATTAATATGTAATTTAATATATGTTAATTTTTATATGTCCAATTCCATACATTAATTGCTGGACATTTTGACTAAAAATTATGGTTTAGATTTGTTGTTGGTTATTGAAATGAGATATCTCATGTACACCTATGTTCGATAAAATTTTGATTTAGAAAGACCGATGAAACATTAACTCATGCTTCTTTTTTTAAGTTGGTGATAAAATATTACTAATCTTACTTAAAAAAAAAAAACTATTATGTATATATATGTTATTAATTATCAGACTCGAATCGGTAACGAATCAGATCAACTTATATATATAATCACTCCAACATTACAATCACAAGTCCTAACACAGATGCTATTAATTAGTGCCCTTAAACATTTTCTTCATAATCAGTCCAAACTGAAAGACTTAGGCTCTCTCAAATATTTTTTGGAACATGAAATTGATAGATCAAAGTATAGTAGTATTATTGACACATTAATTAGACTTTTATAAGATGCATATAAATATAGTATCCTAGTGTTGTTCTAAAAGTGGATGAAGGTGCATGATATATTAACAGATGCATCTCAATACAAACTCCTCGTTGGCATATAAATTGTATATGTCTTTGTTTACACCAAAAGACCTTTTGTGAATCCTCACCGTTAATGTAGTACATCACGTGAATATGATTTGTTTAATTCAATTTTTGCATAATATATATATTGAATTGATGAGATCTTGAAGTTAATCCCTATTCCCTCCTAAAACTTAGGGGTGAAACACAATCTCATTTTCATGTTGTACTATATAATCCTTGCAATGGATGGCCAAAATATTTTCCCATAAGCACTTTATCTCCTCGAACAATTTTAAGTCATTTTTGTTGATTGAAAAACGCATATGTGCACTTCACTTGTATTTTATAGGGGTAAGGTAGTCACACTCATCCAACATTTCACAACTAATTTTAATATTTCAGAGGGTAAAGTGCTTTATCTTGTACTTTTAGGTGGTAAAGTGTACAAATATGTAACTTTGAGGGGTTTTTTTTTTTTTTTGATAAATTAACTTTGAGTTTATTCAACAACTTTTAACATACTTCTCTTTTTGTAATTTCTTAATGTAAAACTTGGCCTATTATCCTTATTCGATAAACCTAACTCAAATCAAACCCAAAAAGCCCACAACCCCAAAAAGCCCAAACAGAGTATGTAATTCAATGAACCCTCCCACATTCAGTCGCCATCCCACTAGTAGGGTTTTATCTACACAAAGATTAGGTTTTGTTTGCTCCCAAGTTGTCATTATTCCTCTGCCGCAATTGGCTTAAGGTTTTTATTTCCTTTCTCTCTTGTCTCTAACACACCATTACACTAACTCTTTGTTACATTCTCTTGGTCTTTCCGTTTTCATGGACTCCTGCAGTTAGAAGAGGTTTTATTGATTATCGAGAATCTTTTCTAAAGCTCAAAGCTTTAGATACACAATCATCTACTTTATTTGAATAAGTGTGAGAAAAATGGCGACTTTAAATCCATTTGACCTTTTGGGCGATGATGATGCCGAGGACCCAACTCAGCTTCTTGCTGTTAAGCAACAGAAAACTGCGGCACCAGTTTCGGCTCAAGCAAAGAAATCTCCAGTGGCTCAAACTCAGCCATCGGCTAAGCTGCCGTCTAAGCCTCTCCCCCCTACTCAAGCTGGTGAGATATTGAAAAGTCCCATTTGTTTTGTGTAATCAATTCATCACACTTTGTTTAATTGAGTAGTATGTGCTTGCTTGTGTTGTGCATTTTTTAGTCTCTTGTGTTTTATTGGCTGAGGACTAATGGCAAATTAACGCAGGGTGAAATTTTTTTTGGGCCCTGTTAGTCTGTAGTCATTGATTGTTTGTATGTTTGCTAGATGTGTGATATGTAGTATGTGAGAGCATTATCGTTCAAGTACCAGTTGGTTTGTGTATGTAAAACATGTTCGAATCCATATTCTAATTCCAAGTGTTTGAATCATTTCCGGCATAATTCAGGCCCCCTTTTCCTTTTTATTATTTGGAATTTGGTCATTTGACTTTCTTGTTCTCAATTAACATCTCTCTATTTTAACTAGAATAGCTTAGTAAATATTTGAAGTTCAAATCTTGTGCCTTCTAATTTTCGTTTTCAATCGCAAGGAAGAATTTTTCCCTTATTAATTGTGTTGCCATTTTTACTTAGCTGTTAGCTTGAGGCTTTCTCTTGGTGCTATCTTCATCTCCTTTGGTAATTTATTTAAAGTCCTTTCTAGTTGGCATTTGATTTTGAGATCTCCCTCACAGCATCTGAAATGTTATTTATTTATTCAGTGTATTGAGTCAAATTGGAGGATTTGGGGTTCTCTCTAGCATTTGTATATGAAGTACATGTTGTGGCTTTTTTTTATTGGTTGAGACTCGGTTTCATATGCTATTTACTTGCATATATGGTTTTTTTGTCAGATCCGTATAATGGCGATGGATATTATTGTCTTTTTCTGAAATATACTTTTTTTCTTGGTCATTTGTTTGTTGCCGAGGTTTCTAGTTTTTAGTAGTATCTCTAATTTGATGCTCATAGTATTCTGTATTTTATTTTGAGCAGTGAGGGAGTCGAGGAATGAAGGTCAACGGGGAGGCCGTGGTGGTGGACGTGGTAACGGTGGTTACCGTGGCCGCGGAGGGCGTGGAGTTAACAGAGATTTGACTGACAATGAAAATGCATTTGGAAACAGCAATGGATTTTCTGGAAGATCTAGGCCTTCAGAAGATGGAGATCCAAATAAGGCTCCCTCGGAAAGGCGTCCATATAATGGACCTCGTGGAGGTGGTGGCTCCCGTGGTGGTCGTCGTGGTGGTTTTGGTAATGGTGAAGATGCTGAGGGTGGTGAGCGTCCTAGAAGGGTGTATGATCGTCGCAGTGGAACCGGCCATGGGTAAGAATAGTACAAAAAATTGTTAGTTACAGATTTGAAATCCATACAAAATATTTAAACAAGTGCTATGGATTTCATGTTAATATGGATTTGAAATACTCAGTTCCGAATCCCTCTATCCAAATGAAACATTCGGAATTCTTGTTTGTTTTCAATTATTGCTAATGTGCCTTCTTCTTGTTTCTCATTATGAATTCTACTGAACTAAATGCTGTATATAGTTCTTTGATTATAGTAAGTAAAATGATAAAGAAAATGAAAATAAACAACAAATGAAGTCTATGTTCTTTAGGAAAAGTATTTTTCTTAGTGTTCTCTATATCCATGAACAAAGATATTAACTTTATTAAGATCGATTTTTCTTATTGTCTTTCCTTCTGATTTATTCTCGATTGAATGCTTGCAGGAATGAGGTCAAACGTGAGGGTGCTGGGCGTGGAAACTGGGGAACAACCAGTGATGATATAGCCCCGTAAGGCCCTAGTCTTTAAATTTCATATGGTGCCTGAAGTTATTACATGGTTTTGTATAATATGGTAGCTTTATACATATTCTATATTCTAAATTTAGGGAAACTGAAGAACCCGTTAATGAAGTCGAGAAGAATGTTGATGCTGAAAAGCAATCAGGACAAGATGATGTTGGTGACGCCAGCAAGGAATCTTCTCCAAATGAACAGGAAGAAAAGGAACCGGAAGAGAAGGTACTTTTATTCTCCTAGAGTAAATCAAATCAATTTACTTTTCTCAATGTTATCAACTTTCTGATTTTTCCGAGCTAGATCAAATTCAAATCACTTTCCATTTCCTAAATTTGTTGATGTAGAGCTCTGTACCATGAATTATAATTTAACATAGATGACCACAGTATAGATTTGATAGGGAAGTCAAGTTTAAAAAAAAAAGATGATAAAAAAATCGGTATTCCACCTGGTAAATAGACCACAATGCCTATATTGGAAGCATGGCAACATGTACCTAACTGAAATTCAATAATTCATTGCACGTGTACTTATTATGAAATAGGAGATGACATTGGAGGAATACGAAAAAGTACTGGAAGAGAAGAGAAAGGCATTGCTTGCACTAAAGTCTGAGGAGAGAAAGGTCAATTTGGACAAGGAACTTCAATCTATGCAACTTCTGTCCAACAAGAAGAGTGATGATGAGATCTTCATTAAATTAGTGAGTTTTATTATTTTCAACGGGCTCAATACAGTGCATTCTTTAATTTTTGGCCACATAATTAGCTGTTTGTATCTTTTCTGAATTGTTAATCTTTTCAGGGTTCTGACAAGGATAAGCGAAAAGAGGCAGCAGCCGAGAAGGCCAAGAAGGTACGTTAATCTCATAAAACTCTTATTGTTAATTAATAGTTGCTGTAAAACATGGTTAAACCGAACCTTCCTTTAGACATCCTATTCAATAATCTCTGCTTCAACCCTTTAATAATTAAGCCTTGATCATGAACATAAAGTACTATATGGACGATTATATCCCCTGTATTCCGCATCTTTCATTACAAGAGCCTGAACGAAGTAGATCTTTTTAAAATCCTCCAATTCCTACTGCTCTTTGAATTACATTGCAAAGAATTGGCTTAAGTTGGAAGTTGTGTGTATTCTATTTGAGTTCAACACTGACACCACCATGCTGTTTTGTGTATCATATAGTCTGTAAGCATAAACGAGTTTTTGAAGCCAGCAGAAGGGGAGAACTACTACAGAGGAGGTGGCAGAGGACGTGGCCGTGGAAGAGGGGGAAATGGTGGAGGAAACAGCTACAATAATAGTGCACAGGCCCCAGCAATTGAAGATGTTGGACAGTTCCCTTCCTTGGCTGGTAAGTGAGGGGGGCTGTGGCTGCCACCGAAAGATATGCGAATGAACTATAAATACATATCTATGATGGCTTTCGGTGGCACAGTACCTTGTTTGGTCCTGCAATTATATCATGGAAATCTCCATCTTTTCATTGTGTAAATTTAGATGTACTTCCACAGGAGCTTTGCAGCCATTTCATGACTTGCCACGCGCATGAATACTATTTCCATTATATTTAGATTGTTAGGGCCCTTTTTGTTTTACATCTTTGTCTTTGTCATGAAGTTGATTGTTAAACAGTTTTGTTCCGTTCAATTTATCCCGTCTTATCTAATTAAAGTTCCAAGTATATACAAATTAAATGCCTAGCCTTAATTGACAGTATCTCAGGTCATTAGTTCAATGAAGATCCAACTTGAACAATTTGATTGGATCCGTAATAGGCCGGAATGAATTTCCTGGCTTTATCTAATGATGATATAAAAGTGAACTTTGCTTAAGCTAAGGATTCAATTCTTTTCCATCCAATATCAATCAACAACAGTATGTGAATGTGAAGTAACTTCCTGCCATTTTGTTTGTTGGAAAGCCACACTAGCGAACATACAAAAGCACAAAATGCAGAGCCATGTACTAGTCTGAGCTCACAAACGCATTAATTAGAACAATTATTTCTTATATAATACCCAATTAAACAATTTGATCCTTTACCAATTGACCTTACATCCCGTCTTTGTACAAGTGAAACAAAGATGTTAATTTTTAACAAACCATCACTTGCTTAAATTGCATAAATGAAGGAAAAGAAAGAAGAAATGTGACGGATATTAACCAAATTCTTTGTACAAATGTTTTCCTTTGTTCTTGTAGAATCAAATACATTAAAAAGAATGAACTTTTTAACATAGTCCTGGACTGATAGAATGAACTTGTTTTCTTAAACATTGTTAAGAAAACTAATACACACCACAAGCAACACTGTCAAGCCAAGCCAGCGAGCAGATTTCTTCAGGTAGAGCAGCAGCCTGAGTTTTGGTTAACGGGCTGTCCTCTAATCTGTACCGTTGGAGGTCGGGTATTATTCATGCCTGGTTGACTTGCCATCCTAGCACATACGAACAAAATAATAACTGTTTAGACCTTGATAACTTCCATAGGCTATCTCAAAGAGTACATAATCAATGTGCACATTATTACAAGGCTACCTGTTCTTGATCGAGGCAGACATAGCCATGAAAGCCTGCTCCACATTAGTCGCATTTTTCGCACTTGTTTCCATAAAAGGTATCCCGATTTCATCAGCAAATGCCTATAATCAAAATAAAAATGTAAACAAAACCATATGGTAGAGCTTATAGGTATCTGTTGTGTTCAACATAAGGCTCAAAATCAAAACCCAAACTAAAAGATATTTGGCTCGAGTTTCATCGACAAAAGCTCGTAGGAGCTCGGTTTGTTATACATAAAGCTTGATTCAAGTTAGACTCAATGAACTAAAAATAAACAAAATATATATCTAAAAATATCAAGCTACGAGTTAGACTAATGTTCAACTCGCTAAAACTAGTCAATACTCGGCAGTATAAAAATCAAACCAAGTTCAATAGCAATCTCAAGCTCAACACCCAAGCTTGAACAATGAGTTATTCGAGTCGTTTACATCCTATGTTGTACATGATTAATAAGAATATCCAATTCTGAATGATAAAATGCATCAAACAATTTACCTTAGCTGTCTCAGTGGACACGACTTTCTGTGCTGTGAGATCGCACTTGTTTCCAACAAGAAGTTTGTTAACATTGTCACTAGCATATCGGTCAATTTCATTTAACCATTGTTTGACATTGTTAAAACTCTCTTGATCAGTCACATCATAAACTACCTGAAATAAGGTGAACATAATTAGGCCAAAACATCACATGGGACTATAGCAACTTGAAACACTTACAATGATGCCATGAGCCCCACGGTAATAGCTACTAGTAATGGTCCTAAATCGTTCTTGCCCAGCAGTATCCCACTTCATGTACCGAAAAGTGAAAAGGTTAATTCTTTCATTATATTGGAAAAGAAATTGAGATCTCACATCCAGAACACACAGAGAATTTTAGATACTTACTATTTGTAGCTTAATGGTTTTCCCCTCCTGTTCTACTGTGCGGATTTTCTACATCAAAGATATTTATCGTAAGTCTTGTATTTCCATAACAACTAGGCTGTAAGAAAGGCAAACTATATGAGATTACTTACAAAGTCTACACCGATGGTACTAATATAACTCTCAAGATATGAATCATCCTGGGGAAAAAAGACTAAAGTTAGAAATAAAACGTTCATTAATTCTTAACAAAGTTACAACTCAATAGGCAGGAATACTTCCTAACACCAATATTCGTCTGTAAAAGAAAGACAAAAAACAGAACAAAAAGTACTCTCAAGATAATACACAATCAATAAACTAAGTTTGAGAAGGTTGAAATTTGTCAAGTCAACCAAAGATACTTTTATATATAATTGACTTTACATATATGTAATTTCTCCAGATAAGCAATCAAGTATTACTAACATTCAAGATTCAAGACCAGAAGTATTACCTGAAAGTTTGCAAGTTGAACTTTGACTTTAGAAAAAGCAATACGGAAAAGGAGAACTTTCAATCAGCTAATAAAGAATGGGTAAAAAACAAACAGTAGAAAAGTTTCATGAGTGTCAGCTATCCTTGTCATGATTCATGATGATACTGCATGTCAGGCCAATTAAGTATGCAGGACTATTGCATACAGTCTGTTAATGCAAACTAATCTAATTAATATGAACAATAAATTAAGAAGGAACTCTGCCTAGGGAAGGCAATATATGGACCATAATTTTCAATAGTCTAATTCTGGTAAACGGAAATAGAGTAGTAGTACAATTTATGATGACTTTGAACTTACAGCAAACCTCAGAAGAAGACATGACTTCCCAACACCAGAATCTCCAATAAGCAAAAGCTTGAAAAGGTAATCGCTGTAGAAAAATTAACAGAATATGAAAGAACACATCTAGTTAAAATAAATTCCGAATAACTAGAAACTTAGTCTATTTTGAAATGAAAACTCTCATTCAAAACATCATTATCTACCAAAAGTATCATATTTCAGAGGCATAGAATATTATCTCCTTTATATGAAAATAAACAATGCGAATAATAATAGGTGCAATTAATTGTTTAAGTGATTTACTAACATTAAAAGTAAATAAAAGGTCAATCATTTCAAAACAAATTTATTTCCCCATAAAAAATAGGAGATCTCACGAAATCAGTTTTATAAAATAAAATATAACGACCAAACATTCAGCTATCTCCATCGATCTCATCATAACTTTACCGATCCAAACGACATCGTGCGAATTTCTGAACGTTGACCTAAATTTATTTAAATTGAACAGAAACGAGAGGGGCTTACTATTCAGGATTCATGGCCGCTGCAAAATCTGATGAGTTGATCGAAGAACGAGAATTAACGGAAAATAGAGAGAATTTTCTGAATGTTGGGGAAGAAGATAAAAATAAAGAGGGGGAGAAGAAAGGAAGTCTAAAATGGTTGGAAGTAGTTGGAACTCAGTGTGCCGTGATGTGGAAAGTGATGCAGTGCTTGCCGTGTGTCATGCACTTTGCTGCTATTACTTATTTGCCCTTATCTTCTTTTTTTTTCTTCTTTTTTTGTAAATTAAAAATAGATGAAAATCCCTTCTGGCTTAAGCGGATTAAGTGAGATACTTTAGTAAATTAACAAGGGGTTGTCTACGGTTACTCGAAGTTATTCTTGAGGAATCGTTTTATGTAAAATCAAAGTCATTAAAAAATTTATAATCTTCAATCTTGACCATTTAATATTGTACAAGAGTGTACAATAGTCATATATTAAAAAAATTAGTATATAACATAGGAGGTGATACATACTTTCTGTAAATAACCTTGTACACTATGAAATTACCATTACATCCCTGAATTAATTAATTAAAAAAACAAATCTAAGTATGGTTATTGAAGATGGGCGGAGAAGCTAATGAGGTTGGGATCAAGATACTTCTTTGTTTGCCCAAAGGCAGCAGCTACAGACCTCTACCTCTACCTCTACCGAGAAGGTGTTACCTTGCCTCAAATTCATCAACTTTTTAAACTGTCAAAACAAATTCTGCCACTAATTCATTCATTCTTTTTCAGTAAAGTAGGTATAAAGATTCCTATAAATTAGGTATAAAGTCGCCACTTAATTCATTGGTAAAACAATGTTGGCAATTGGCATTGAATATTTGAATATTTATTCTGTACTAACATTTTCCTACATTCCTATCCAATAAAATACTAAAACTTGTGCAACGAAAATTTTGATCAAGAATTCTATCATGTCGAATTTTTAAATTAACTAAGAAACATTATCATAGATGTCAGGATTTGGTAGGAAGCTTTAATGAATTATTTTAATTACGATTATTGAAGATGTAATCAATAGATGCAAAATTGAGTGAAACGGGGACGCCAAATGAATTCAGACGGACAATAATTGGGAGATGGAGAAACATCGATGAAGATGGGAAGAATTTCTTTATTGTTGAAGGAATTAAAATTTAATTTGTAGGATTATTTCTTCACTGGAGGAGAGTCCTTTAATGGCTTTGAAACCTTATTATAAATGCAAGCACAAATCCCAAACATAATGTAATTTTCAGTGTTGGAAGTTTACCTATAAGTGCCGATGAAGGAGACAGGTCAAAAGAACTGGAATTTGGGAGAAAGGATGCACGGTTGGAAAAAAAGGTTTTAAATTGATCGATGAAGAAGGTGGATTTCTTTTGTGATAGCAGAAGGTATTAAAAATTAATTTGTTATACTATAACTAATAAAAAGGGTAAAAAAGTATTTTTAAATTAAGTATTCTAAATTTGGGGGTGTTGTACATGTGAGCATGTGTCAAATTTTTATTGGATGAAACGATTTCTCAAAGAATGACCTCGAGGAATCGTAAACAACCCCACTTAACAAAAACCAAAAATACATTTTTAGTTATTTTTTTAGAATAAAATTTAACTTCTATTAAAAAGACATCTCCATAATTATAATGTTTGAAGTGATACAAGAAATAACGGAAGTGTCTAACGATTCAATTCGAGTGAGTCTAGAAAAAATTTATATCATCGTATATTTTTTATTTGTAATATATAACGCATAAAATGATTCAAATTCCAAAATATTACCAAAGCTACCCAACCGGTTACAAGGAGATGAATTACCTTCAATAATCACATCCCTCCACCCATTACGAGATACATTATTCTAATTTTATTCAATAATTCCCTTATTGTCACCTTCAATGATCAAAAGTATAGTTATCTATTCTTTGATCAAAACATAGACCTAATTGTGTTCATTTCTCCAATGCATAATAATAAAATGAGATAATGGTTAATACTTAGGACGATTCATTTCTATTTTGCTTATTTCATTAATCAAGAAGTATATATTTAAATTTTAGATATGATTGATCACTTTTAAGATGCATCAGGTCACACTAGTATATCTATTAATATACGGTCGATATTTACATTCCACATTATTACTATATGAAATTGTCTTCTATATATCCCAAATATAAATAAATAAACTTGTATTAAAAATAATTGTATGGTGTATACATGAAATGCAAAGTGGCTAAATTTCCGCCTCTTGTTTCACTTTTAGCCACGTTTTAGCTTTATCGTATCAAGGCTCTTCTTCAAGTATACAATACACGCAGTAAGTAAAAGCGTTTGCAGTTAAGCAGAATGAATTCATCCTCATCCATGGCGATGGCGAGTCTAATAATGCCTCAGAAATGCCCATCTGCACTTCCATCAAGAAGAAGAAGATTTTCAATTAGAGCGAAACCCATTTGTCTATCAATGTCTAATGTACAATCAGATGTTAGAAAGGAAGATGTAGTGATAATTGGAGCCGGAATTGCTGGCCTAGCTACTGCGGTTTCACTTCAAAGGTTAGATAGATATATATATATATATACAACCTCCTCTTGATTGCCAGTAATTAATGGGATCGATACTGAATATTTGAATGATTGAGCTCTGTGTTGTGTTTGTTATGTGTTTGTGTTAATGATATACTGATTAATTAATATACAGGATGGGGATTCAGTCAGTTGTGCTTGAGCAAGCTGATACACTTAGGACTGGAGGAACTTCAATTACACTTTTCAAGAATGGATGGAAAGTATTGGACGCCATTGGAATTGGAAATCAATTGAGGAGCCAATTCCTTCAAATTCAAGGGTATATATATATATATATATATATGTTCTTTGGCCTATTTATTAACGAAAAATTGAATACACTACTTTACTTGCTCTTGCTCTGTGTATTAGCAATGGAATCTGCAATAATGTTAGGCATCAAAACTAGAATAACGTTGAATGTTCAGTAACTTTGCAAAATTGGCTTATTCCTCTATTTGTCTTGTATACTATAGGGCTAAATTTGATTAACTTTGAACTATTGAAATAGTGTTTGTTGCACGGATACGGCGATACGAATACGACACAACGCGGATTTTAAAAATTAACTGGATACGAATCTATAGATCAAGTTAAGTTTCATAAGTACTAAATTGCATAATTTTTTGAAAATACAATTCGTTTAGTAATTTAATACAATTAATTAGTTACACATCATGTTCATTGTTTTATTATGTTATATAAAACACGTCACGTTATAAACAAATTATCTTGTATTGCATTTGTATATAATACAAAGTGTCCTTACATTGTTCTTACCAATTGTGGTGACTTAGCAAAATTCAGAATATAAAATGTGTTGGATACGTCTAAATAAGTATCTGATATGTGTGTCTAGTTTTTCTTTTTAATTATATTTACTGACACGCCACGTGGAGTATCGAATGCATATCACACGAGTATCCGAGGAGAATCGTACCCGAAAAGTGTCTGACACAACATTTTATAATATTTTGAAGTATCCGTGCATATAGCAATGGAGAAATGATTGATACGATCTTCTGGCATAATTGTTTATTTCTTACTTTAGGAGACGTAAGAAGGACCACAAATCTTACTTTAGGGTCGTAAGATTAACCACAATCTCACTTTAGGTGGACAAACCATATGTTATTTAATTCATTAACCGCCTATAAAAAGATTACAGACCCTAGGAGACTAGATAATTTTGGAAAGTAGACTCTTATGGAAATAGAATACTAAAATAAGGAAACATCTAATTAAGAAAAGGAATCCTAATAACTAAGGAAAATGTAATATTCCGATAACCATTGAAGACCCATGCATGTTTGAGATTTAGGTTGTCGGATTTAATCGGCACATGAGTATGACATGATTATGCATACTTTGCCAGGATACTAAACTGAAATTCTTAATAAGTAGAGGATACTAAAATTGGAATAACTTCTTGCACTGGGCATGAGAAGTGAGAACCTGTATGTTGACTGGTTTATTACTGGAATTCATGGCATTGTGAATGTAATTCACTTCATTTTAAGTCAATTTTTGTCGATTATTTTGTACCTTTAGGCTCTTGGTGAGATTATCTTACATTAGGCTGTACTGTACTCTGTTCTCATTCTTAAAGCAATCTCCCTATTGCTGGTAGAAAGAAGCTTAATAAACATGCCATAAATGAAGTATAGTCGCATTTTGTAGTATGTTGTGATTAGAAATTTCTGAAACTGGGATGTGCCTGGTTTCAACTGTTCAACAAAAGTAAGAAAGAAAATATTTCGATAACAAGTAATTGCCTTGGTCACATTCTAGTACTACTCTAGTTAAGCTTACTTTTGGTCTGATATTAAAAACTGCCTTTGACTAAAAAAATAAATTGGTATTCTTCAAATATTTCACTTTACCAGCTGTGCAGGATGGTGATAAAAACAGAAGATGGAAAAGAATTACGGTCCTTCACATTCAAAGATGTTGATGAAAGGTAACTAGCTATCTCTTTAATGCTCCTGCTAGCATGTTATTGCTAGAAGCTACATGTATAGCAGCATTTAACTTTTGACTCTAAGCAGTCAAGAGGTGCGTGGTGTAGAAAGGAAAATTCTGCTAGAAACTCTTGCTAAGCAGCTTCCCGAAAACACAATAAGTTTCTCCTCCAAGCTCAAAAATATTGAAAGCAGTGAAAACGACGAGACTTTATTACAACTTGAGAATGATTCTCGGATATCTGCTAAGGTAGCTTGATCTACAGTCTCAGAATGCCATATAATAATTCTTTTGTACTACTATTTACTAAAATTTGATTGAAATGCAACTTACATTAGATTGTTATCGCTTGTGATGGGATACGGTCTCCAGTGGCAAAGTGGATGGGCTTTTCAGATGCCAGATATGTCGGGCATTGTGCTTTTCGTGGACTTGGGTTTTACCCTGATGGCCAACCATTAGAACCGAAAGTTAATTATGTGTATGGAAGAGGTGTACGTGCTGCATATGTGCCGGTTTCTCCTACTAAGGTCTATTGGTTTGTCTGCTTCAATAAACCATCTCCAGGTACTTTTCACCTTTCTCTCGACTTAATAGTTCTAAAGAACTGTCGTATCTCCAATTAAATGGTCAACATTCTCGTCACTTTTTGCATTATTCACTAGTTCGGGTTTTTGCAAGTTAATTCCATGTGATATGCCTAATGTGCAATTTACCTCCTTATGATATGAAATAGGCATATTTGCTCTAGATTTGTGATATATTATAATGAGCGTTTTACCTCCCTCCTCCTGGAGGTGTTGCACTCACACTTCAAAATGCGAAAAGGACTTCATTTTGATGTGAAAAATGACCAGTTTAACCCTTCACTGAAAAATATAATGGACAATTCACCCCCTTTGATATTGCCTAATGGACACTTTACTCCCTGTGATCTTGCCTAATGGGCACTTAACCCCCCATGATGTTGTTTAATAGACACTTTACAACCCTGTTAAAATGCAAAAACCAAGAGGAGGCCGTGTGCTTCTTTGTCAAATGACAGGGGTATCTTGGCCTTTTATTTATCAACGGGGGGAGGGCAAACTGGCTTTAACAATAACAAAGGGGGTTAATTTGCTATTCACTCCACTTTTTCCATACTTAGTCGCCAATTTATAGTTGTTTCTATCAAAAGGTCTTACGTACTCTTTGAAACATTTCTAGCACCACGATAATCAGTTTTCAAAAATCTCGTGATAGGTCCGAAGATAACAGATCCATCAATATTAAGGCAAGAAACTATGGAATTAATTAAAGGCTGGTCTTCCGAGCTTTTAAACATCATCAACTCTACACCAGACGACACAATTATTAGAACCCCTCTAGTAGATCGGTGGTTATGGCCTGGAATCACCTCGCCAGTTTCGAAAGGAAAAGTCGTGCTCGTTGGTGATGCTTGGCATCCAATGACACCAAATCTCGGTCAAGGTGCGTGTTGTGCTTTAGAAGATGGAGTCGTTTTGGCCCAGAAACTGGCACAAGCGATGAAGTTTGGAACTTTAACTGTGGAAGATGCATTTAAGTCTTACGGAAGTGAAAGGTGGCCTCGGATTTTCCCTTTAAGTATACGCGCAAATCTTGTGGGTACATTATTGCAGCTTGACAATCCAGTGGTGTGCTCTTTTAGAAATAATGTTCTTGTACCTAAGTTGGTTAAGCTTGGACCATTGTTGGAACATACAAATTTCGACTTTGAGCCTTTAGTGTGATTTAAATATAGTTGGCCACATGCCCACACATCATGAAGTCTAGTTATTGCAGGTCACAAACTATGTATTTGTGGAGCTTGAATTAAAATAGGTAGCTAAAATTGTATTTTTAGTCCCACGAGATTTATATAAAGATATTTGCGCGTATACTTAAAGGGAAATTACTTGTATAAAGATATTTATCTTTTTTTTTCTTTTAAACTTTTACCTAATTAATGTTCGGCCCGGCAAGCAAGAAATAGGGGACGAAGGGAGTAATTATGTACAAAAGGCCATAATCATTTTCAAATAATATGTATGTCTAATTAATGATAGAAACTATTGTTTTGATGACTTTAATTTGCTTCACATATAAAAAAATCTAAGCAAAAATGTTCCATTATGAATTAAAATCGAGTACTCCAAAGCCAAAACACAACAAACTAAAGTACAGCAATTTAGTTTATCTTACAAAATCAACACAAAAAAAGCAAAAAACAAATAAAAAGATTGATTATTTTGAACACGAATGACATATCATTTCTTACTTCTAGGCTAAAAAAATCTCGAGCCTTGAAGATTAACCAAATTTGAATCGGACCGAAACTGAAAACTATCTCTTGCAAAAACCTTCATATCCAGTTTCACCATATTATAGCTTCCATCTCGAACCTTATAAAACAAGATTTCATCGTACGCCTTCATGAATGCAATATCAGCGTTATAGAAACCCGCAGGAGCTGAAAACTTCACATCCCTATTAAGATTCACAAGATTTACGGACATTGTTCTGGTCCACCTGTTATATCTTCTGTCTGCTATCAACCATAAATCCATGTAATTTGCGTCTTGTGTTAGGCAGGTAAATCCTAGTTTGCCTCTATACTCCAAAAGTCGCTTGTGATTGTAGGAACTGCGGTTAACGCGCACTGGATTTGGCAATCGGAATTTGTAGAAATGATTATCGGCCTGATTGAACGCTACCACATTATCGTCACTAGTTAGCCAATTGATAGAGTTTCTAGCAAAGACTGGAATTGATTTATCTATTATTAACTCTTCATATGGTAGGATTAGATCTTTTTGTTTCTTCCAAGTCCAAATTTCTGAGTCGAACATTTCACAAATGTATCCACAATATTGCTTCCTATACCTGAATTGAAGTTCAAAATCAAAACAAATGAGCACATGCATTCAAACTTTACGTACACGCGTACATAGGGTTAATGTCCATTTACCCTTGTGATTGATATGAATAATGTTCAATTTACCCACGTAACTTGAAAAAATAGTTTTTACCTCTCTACAAACATTTACCTCCTTTCGTGACTAACCCGAACTTTCGTTTGGAGATGATTTATTGAAACAAAATTACAGTTTTTCATTTAAAATAATACAAGAGATAAAGAGCCATATATATATATATACACACAATAAAATATGGAGTAAAATGATACATATAAAATAAAATAAAGCGTTGAAGTGATTCATAAAATAACAAATGGGGTAAATTAGATTTTTTTAAGGTTTAAAATAAGTATAACTAAGTAGTATATAACTTAGGGTAGTTTTTTCCAATCATATTTTTTAAGATTTAATAATTATTAAAAAAGCTGGACGAGTCTTTTATAAGAATATATAGAAGTAAATTGTAAAATTTTTAATTAAATAATAAGGAAGTAAATTAAATTTTATGAATATCGGAGAAGGGGGTAAATTGCCATTAACTGGATATAAAAAGAAAGTGGACCGAAAATGGCATAGATTAATTTATAAAAAAAAAATTGCTAGAAGGAATTTGAAAAACAACATGGAGATAATGAATGAACATACTCTAAAATTCCTCGGCATGATAATCTTAAAATTTTGTAGCGCAAATTAGGACGCGACTTCAAAACCATAATCGCAACGCTAACATGAGCCCTAAAACGAAAGTCTGGACTCGGCAACTTTTGGCACTGCTTCGTAGTAGGCTTGCACACATAATATTCATAATCTCTCCCAATCTCTTTCTCACAACATAAAATTCCTTGATTGCTCGAGGCCAAAATTTTCATATCACATGGAAGTCTCTCCACGCGAACTTTATTTTTACGTGCATTATTTTCTGATTGATCGATTGACACAAGCGTAGAAACGTACTTGTTGTTTTTTATATCTTGGATGATATAACCAAGCACATTCTTCGTTCTTTCGCAATAAGTAGGCATGAAACTCGACTCATAGATCGTATGTTGCCATCTTTTGCAGACTGACTTGCATGTGTCCAAATCTTCTAAAGATGGAGTTCGAGTTAGGATTTCGAATATGATATCGGAACATGGTTCCTGAGAAGCCATGGTAGACAAATTTGGACTTGTGATTTCTTTTTATTTTTTTTTTCAAATATCTAAGCAGGTCGGGGATTTTTTTTTAGTGTGTGTGTGTAATTGCAGTAAATAAGAAGGGACTAAAGAGTATAATTATAGTGTTTTGGAATTTCACCTTTAGGTGACTGAATCTTAAAAGGAAGGAACATTAATTGGATACTGCATATAGAATTTTTTCCTTATATGGATAGGAAAGCTAATTAATCCTAGTATAATATTTCGGGTGCATATAGGATTCCTAGTATAACAACAACAAAATTCTCCTTTTGAGAGTATTTGTACATTATTATATGGATAGGAGAGTATTTCGGATGCATATAGGATTCCTTATATGGATATGACGACTAATTAATCCTAATAGATTTCGGATGCAATAACTATTTTGAAAACTAGGGGTGCACATTGTTTTCAAAACCGTACCGGACCGTACCGTACGTACTGAATCGTACCGAATGTTAGGTTTTTTTTCTCAAAACCGAAGGTCTTGGTATGAATGAAAACCGTACCTATTTTGGTATGGTTTTGGTTTTAGACTTCCCATACTGTGAAAAACCGTACCGTACCGAAATTGAAAAGAAACATGAATTAACTATTCTTTTTTTTAAATTTACAACTAAATTTTATAAATTTATAATTCAAATATTATTGAATATTATATTATTTATAAATTATATTATAGATCATCATGTATAGTTTATAATTACTACATTGTTATCGTTCAATTAAAAAAAAGGTATACTCAAATTTAGCACAAATTAAACTTGTTATATGTTGAAAACTTAAAATGCAAAAATTCTAGACAACAAATATCAAATAATAAGTTTCTTCACATAATAAAAACAATGATCAAATAATTAATCAATTAATTTTATTCAATTAGGTCGAACTATAGCGTCAAATTTGTGAACATTTTCTTTTTCAGTGCTTTATTTAATGTAACAAAATAGTTTATAAGATATTACATTATTAATTTCTTATATAATTGTCAACTATGTGATCAATTATATATGAAAAATTGCACGAAAAAGTTTGTTCGAAAAAACCGCAAAACCGTACCGTACCGTATCGGAACCGCACAAAACCGAGTTTATGATTTAGAATAACAACTTTATGATTCTTGTGCATAGAATTGACCATTTTTATCTCTACATCGCCGACATTCATGAGTTTATTTTTTTTAATAAAAATACATTAGGGTACAAATGTCATACAAATTTTATTTTTAGGGTACAGGATGCCAAAAAATTTAAATCGGGGTGAAAATGCTAATATTTTATAATATTAGGGTGGAAAATGCCAACATTCTATATTTTAAGGGTGCAAAATCAGTATTGCCAAGGTGCAAAGTGAAAAAAAAAATTGAAAATAATTATTCTACCGTTCTACTAATGAATTTTCTCACTAAAACACACACACTATGGTGCAAAGTGCCAAATAAATTATATTTCTAGGGTGCAAAGTGCCAAAACTTTTAAGTCAGAGTGCAAAGTGTCAAAACCCTATAATTTCAGGGTGCAAAATGCCAAAAGCCCATTAATCCACAACTTAATTTAAGAGGTTTAAATTTTTAATTATAGCTCTAGTGTGGATTTAGTCTATATAAGTCTCGAATTTTCATTGGATCAAACACCATTTGAAATGAGTTTCACGTGCCTAAACACACGCTAAACAAATGTCTCAACTTAGAAGAAAGTTATTTTCATTACATTAATTATCATACAATATAATATTCAAGTAAATTAACAAAAAATGAGATAATCTGACACCCAGAACCTACAATTATTCCCCCAGAACTACAATACTTCCGAAATACATCCCATTCAGCCCAAATCACCGTAAAATTAACTTTAGTTTGCATTTGGAAAATTTGAATAAAAATGCATTCAAGTCATGTTTCATACAAATTTCAAGGTGATCTTCAAAATATATACCAACCAAAATATTTTCACAAAAATTATCAAAATGGGGCCAAAGTATATTAATTCGATCCTTAGTGAATGAGAGAGACTGTCTCCAAATTACCAGTATACTAGTTTAAACCCGTGCTATGCACGGGATCATATAATAAAATATTTTATATTAATTTATATTTTATATTCTTTGCAAAATAAATTATTCAAATTTGACATTTAAAGTTGATATGCTTAGTCAATTTATTTTAAAAAAATCACCAAATATTAGGAATCGTATTCTAAAAAAGAGAAAGAAAAAAAAGTAAAAAATCATATCATCTCAGGTGATTTATAGATTCTACTTTCTAGCAGAAAAAAAAGTAAAAAATCATATCATCTCAGGTGATTTATAGATTCTACTTTCTAGCATCGTAAATAATATGTTGAAAAATATTTCCAAACTAAAGCTTTAAGTGATAAACTAAAAATTACATTTTTCATAGTATATAAAAACTCAAGTTCGCCTAATCAAACTATCATAAATTATACATTTATACTCAAATTTACATCTATTAGTATTATCATCTCTAATCTTGATATCTATTATATATTTTATCTAAATTTCCTATACAATTAAATACCTCCTATGAAATGTTTTTAAAAGTTCCACCAAAATAAAAACTATAGAGATTCACTACTACAATTCAAACTGCAATGGGTCACTAATCAAAGTGCTTCTCATTTTTTCCTCAAAACCATGGCTAAAAAGGAAAAGGGTCAATGTTACTACTAATAAAACATTAGCAATAAATGATTTGCATGTTTCGCTAGAACCCTCCGCCATTGAAAACCTCGATCCAGTTGTGATCAATTCCAGCTCCAATTTGCATATGCATGTCTTCAAATATCATTGAAACACCTGTCTCCATGTGTACTCAAGAATGTGAAGAGTGCTGAAATAAACATTTACATCAAATTCATAACATAAAATCTGCATTGTATACAATACGTATTTTCCCCATGATGTTGAATTATACTCCTCAAGTTCCTTGTTTCCCGAATACCAGGCCTGAGTGTAAATAGTTCACTTCAAATTGTTGTTTGGTTAGTCCTATAGTAATAGAATATCAACCAAATGAAAACTGTCCATAAAATGAGCAATAAATAGAGTCAGTTCAGTTGTCCACGACCATGCAAAAGACAACGAAACAAATTAATAACTCGAACAACCTTTAAAAAGAATTTTATTTAACATATACATATGCATATTTGAACTAAGAAGAAAGATGGCTCTTTCCCTATCTGGTAAAGCATCTAAACTTTAAATGCAACTCAAGAAGTCCAAATCATCAAAATTATGAAGTTCAAGATTCTCAAGCATCTGAAACAACCTCAATAGATTAAACTACCAGTACCAGGTATATCATGAAAATCAAGGACTGAATCAATTTTTGAAAATGGTGAAGAACCCAAAAAATTGTGAGGGGCTATACGAAGTACATGGAATGCCCTTATAATCACATTTTTTTCTTTTTTTTTTGTGCTAATAATCACAGTTGTTAAATAAACGTTGCATGAAGTAGAAATACCTCCATTCCAGCATAAGCTGAATGGCATTCTATCTTTAACCAAAAGACTATATTAAATGATGTAGGAAATATTGCCAAGTTTAAAAATGAAGAATATGGGAAGACAGTGAATATGAAGAGAGGAATGAACCATGTAAAAGTAAAAGGAATGCAAATATAATAATTAATAGAACCCTGCAACCACCAATGTCACAACTTTAACAAAAATAAAACCTCTGAAACATTTAACAATATTAATTTACCTTGTAAAAATACGTTACACAAACACGAATTATCAATAGTTCTTGATAACCTGGCACATAAGATTCATTCATCATATACTATCAGTACCAAATATATTTTTAGTGTCACGAAGATTTTAGAAACAACCAGAGTACTGAAATAATGAATGTTAAAAATATAAATTTGTTTTCACCTGGGTGCGAATCTAGAGTGAATGCTTGACCAAAAAATGACATTTTTGTTAGAGATAGTTTGATTAATCATGGAGTGGAGAACGCGTATAATCTGTTTGTAGAAAAAGGATAAGAGACGACCGACATCATCTTCTCCAAATTTTTCCTCTCTGTCTCGAACCCCCCTAAATTCGAAATATATATGCAGAGAAGCCCTCAACCCCTCTCATTTTTTCCACTTCTTCGTGCCTTCCATTTTTTCCCAAACTTCCGATATGGTCAAAAGATTAATTAAATTAAAGAAAACTCACATATATGGTAAGAAATCTAGGAGGCTGCAGATCGAATGAATTAATAAATACATTATTCCATGTCCAGGATCACATGCTATATCGTATATTCTTACATTTGAAGTACCACCGTTAATGGCTATACAATCACCCCCTACACATATGCAAAAAATTAATTAATTAATTAAGCAAATTGAAAATTAGTCTATATAGGTAAAGTCAGATTTAATCCACTTGATAAAATATATACCAGTTGCCATGATAGAGTGTCGGATGCGAAGATTTGTTGAAGCGCTGATGTCAATTCCATCTGTTACTACTAATCAAACATTAGCAATGTTACTATGATATTTGAACTAAGAAGAAAGATGGCTCTTTCCCTATCTGGTAAAGCATCTAAACTTTAAATGCAACTCAAGAAGTCCAAATCATCAAAATTATGAAGTTCAAGATTCTCAAGCATATGAAACAACCTCAATAGATTAAACTACCAGTACCAGGCATATCAAGAAAATCAAGGACTAAATCAATTTTTGAAAATGGTGAAGAACCCAAAAAATTGTGAGGGGCTATACGAAGTACATGGAATGCCCTTATAATCACATTTTTTTTCTTTTTTTTGTGCTAATAATCACAGTTGTTAAATACACGTTGCATGAAGTAGAAATACCTCCATTCCAGCATAAGTTGAATGGCATTCTATCTATAACCAAAAGACTATATTAAATGACGTAGGAAATATTGCCAAGTTTAAAAATGAAGAATATGGGAAGACAGTGAATATGAAGAGAGGAATGAAACCATGCAAAAGTAAAAGGAATGCAAATATAATAATTAATAGAACCCTGCAACCACCAATGTCACAACTTTAACAAAAATAAAACCTCTGAAACATTTAACAATATTAATTTAACTTGTAAAAATACGTTACACAAACACGAATTATCAATAGTTCTTGATAACTTGGCACATAAGATTCATTCATCATATACTATCAGTACCAAATATATTTTTAGTGTCAAGAAGATTTTAGAAACAACCAGAGTACTGAAATAATGAATGTTAAAAATATAAATTTGTTTTCACCTGGGTGCGAATCTAGAGTGAATGCTTGACCAAAAAATGACATTTTTGTTAGAGATAGTTTGATTAATCATGGAGTGGAGAACGCGTATAATCTGTTTGTAGAAAAAGGATAAGCGACGACCGACAGCATCTTCTCCAAATTTTTCCTCTCTGTCTCGAACCCCCCTAAATTCGAAATATATATGCAGAGAAGCCCTCAACCCCTCTCATTTTTTCCACTTCTTCGTGCCTTCCATTTCTTCCCAAACTTCCGATACGGTCAAAAGATTAATTAAATTAAAGAAAACTCACATATATGGTAAGAAATCTAGGACGCTGCAGATCGAATGAATTAATAAATACCTTATTCCATGTCCAGGATCACATGCTATATCGTATATTCTTACATTTGAAGTACCACCGTTAATGGCTATACAATCACCCCCTACACATATGCAAAAAATTAATTAATTAATTAAGCAAATTGAAAATTAGTCTATATAGGTAAAGTCAGATTTAATCCACTTGATAAAATATATACCAGTTGCCATGATAGAGTGTTGGATGCGAAGATTTGTTGAAGCGCTGATGTCAATTCCATCTGTTACTACTAATCAAACATTAGCAATGTTACTATGATATAGCAATTTTTTCTTATCATAAATATTAAGGGTTCAAGCACAATGACACCTTCACAACATCATAAATTGGGTGGATAAGAGATAGTAAAAAAAATTAATATAGAACATTAAAAGCAAATTAAGCAGAGAAAGTAGAAGAATGAATTAGGAGACTGAAATTGGAGGTTTGGTTGATGAGTAGAGTAAGAATAAACAGTTGGGATACTTTTGAAAAGTTGAGGAAAACGTGCAGCAGTTTTTGTTGGAGAAGTTGGAGAGAGCAAAATTTGAACTGCTTTCAACAAAATTAAAGAGGAAGTGGGAGGGAGAAGGGCAGTTACAGAACGTGGAATGAATGTTGCTAAAAAGAGAATATTTATTAAATAAACATAATTCAAAGAAGGAGAAAAAAGAATTTGAGTCAAAATTACTTTTTTTGACCAGAAGACCGCCTTGAAACTATTTAAGGATAAGTGGATAACAAAGAAAGAAGCTTAATAAACATGCCATAAATGAAGTATAGTCGCATTTTGTAGTATGTTGTGATTAGAAATTTCTGAAACTGGGATGTGCCTGGTTACAACTGTTCAACAAAAGTAAGAAATAAAATATTTTGATAACAAGTAATTGCTTTGGTCACATTCTAGTACTACTCTAGTTAAGCTTACTTTTGGTCTGATATTATTTACTAGGCAGTTTTTAACTGCCTTTGACTAGAAATATAAATTGGTATTCTTCAAATATTTCACTTTACCAGCTGTGCAGGATGGTGATAAAAACAGAAGATGGAAAAGAATTACGGTCCTTCACATTCAAAGATGTTGATGAAAGGTAACTAGCTATCTCTTTATTTCTCCTGCTAGCATGTTATTGCTAGAAGCTACATGTATAGCAGCATTTAACTTTTGACTCTTAAGCAGTCAAGAGGTGCGTGGTGTAGAAAGGAAAATTCTGCTTGAAACTCTTGCTAAGCAGCTTCCCCAAAACACAATAAGTTTCTCCTCCAAGCTCAAAAATATTGAAAGCAGCGAAAACGACGAGACTTTATTACAACTTGAGAATGATTCTCAGATATCTGCTAAGGTAGCTTGATCTACAGTCTCAGAATGCCATATAATAATTCTTTTATACTACTATTTACTAAAATTTGATTGAAATGCAACTTGCATTAGATTGTTATCGCTTGTGATGGGATACGGTCTCCAGTGGCAAAGTGGATGGGCTTTTCAGATGCCAGATATGTCGGGCATTGTGCTTTTCGTGGACTTGGGCTTTACCCTGATGGCCAACCATTAGAACCTAAAGTTAATTATGTGTATGGAAGAGGTGTACGTGCTACATATGTGCCGGTTTCTCCTACTAAGGTCTATTGGTTTGTCTGCTTCAATAAACCATCTCCAGGTACTTTTCACCTTTCTCTCGACTTAATAGTTCTAAAGAACTGTCGTATCTCCAATTAAATGGTCAACATTCTCGTCACTTTTTGCATTATTCACTCTTTCGGGTTTTTGCAAGTTAATTCCATGTAATATGCCTAATGTGCAATTTACCTCCTTATGTTATGAAATATGCATATTAGCTCTAGATTTGTGATATATTATAATGAGCGTTTTACCTCCCTCCTCCTCGAGGTGTTGCACTCACACTTCAAAATGCGAAAAGGACTTCATTTTGATGTGAAAATTGACCAGTTTAACCCTTCATTGAAAAATACAATGGACAGACAATTCACCCCCTTTGATATTGCCTAATGGACACTTTACCCCCTGTGATCTTGCCTAATGGGCACTTTACCCCCCATGATGTTGTATAATAGACACTTTACAACCCTGTTAAAATGCAAAAACCAAGAGGAGGCCGTGTGCTTCTTTGTCTAATGACAGGGGTATCTTGGCCTTTTATTTATCAACGGGGGGAGGGCAAACTGGCCTTTAACAATAACAAAGGGAGTTAATTTGCTATTCACTCCACTTTTTCCATACTTTGTCGCCAATTTATAGTTGTTTCTATCAAAAGGCTTACGTACTCTTTGAAACATTTCTAGCACCACGATGATCGGTTTTCAAAAATCTCGTGATAGGTTCGAAGATAACAGATCCATCAATATTAAGGCAAGAAACTATGGAATTAATTAAAGGCTGGTCTTCCGAGCTTTTAAACATCATCAACTCTACACCAGACGACACAATTATTAGAACCCCTCTAGTAGATCGGTGGTTATGGCCTGGAATCACCCCGCCAGTTTCGAAAGGAAAAGTCGTGCTCGTTGGTGATGCTTGGCATCCAATGACACCAAATCTCGGTCAAGGTGCGTGTTGTGCTTTAGAAGATGGAGTCGTTTTGGCCCAGAAACTGGCACAAGCGATGAAGTTTGGAACTTTAACTGTGGAAGATGCATTTAAGTCTTACGGAAGTGAAAGGTGGCCTCGGATTTTCCCTTTAAGTATACGCGCGAATCTTGTGGGTACATTATTGCAGCTTGACAATCCAGTGGTGTGCTCTTTTAGAAATAATGTTCTTGTACCTAAGTTGGTTAAGCTTGGACCATTGTTGGAACATACAAATTTCGACTTTGAGCCTTTAGTGTGATTTAAATATAGTTGGCCACATGCCCACACATCATGAAGTCTAGTTATTGCAGGTCACAAACTATGTATTTGTGGAGCTTGAATTAAAATAGGTAGCTAAAATTGTATTTTTAGTCCCACGAGATTTATATAAAGATATTTGCGCGTATACTTAAAGGGAAATTACTTGTATAAAGATATTTATCTTTTTTTTTCTTTTAAACTTTTACCTAATTAATGTTCGGCCCGGCAAGCAAGAAATAGGGGACGAAGCTAGGGAGTAATTATGTACAAAAGGCCATAATCATTTTCAAATAATATGTATGTCTAATTAATGATAGAAGCTATTGTTTTGATGACTTTAATTTGCTTCACAAATAAAAAAATCTAAGCAAAAATGTTCCATTATGAATTAAAATCGAGTACTCCAAAGCCAAAACACAACAAACTAAAGTACAGCAATTTAGTTTATCTTACAAAATCAACACAAAAAAAGCAAAAAACAAATAAAAAGATTGATTATTTTGAACACGAATGACATATCATTTCTTACTTCTAGGCTAAAAAAATCTCGAGCCTTGAAGATTAACCAAATTTGAATCGGACCGAAACTGAAAACTATCTCTTGCAAAAACCTTCATATCCAGTTTCACCATATTATAGCTTCCATCTCGAACCTTATAAAACAAGATTTCATCGTACGCCTTCATGAATGCAATATCAGCGTTATAGAAACCCGCAGGAGCTGAAAACTTCACATCCCTATTAAGATTCACAAGATTTACGGACATTGTTCTGGTCCACCTGTTATATCTTCTGTCTGCTATCAACCATAAATCCATGTAATTTTCGTCTTGTGTTAGGCAGGTAAATCCTAGTTTGCCTCTATACTCCAAAAGTCGCTTGTGATTGTAGGAACTGCGGTTAACGCGCACTGGATCTGGCAATCGGAATTTGTAGAAATGATTATCGGCCTGATTGAACGCTACCACATTATCGTCACTAGTTAGCCAATTGATAGAGTTTCTAGCAAAGACTGGAATTGATTTTTCTATTAACTCTTCATATGGTAGGATTAGATCTTTTTGTTTCTTCCAAGTCCAAATTTCTGAGTCGAACATTTCACAAATGTATCCACAATATTGCTTCCTATACCTGAATTGAAGTTCAAAATCAAAACAAATGAGCACATGCATTCAAACTTTATGTATACGCGTACATAGGGTTATTGTACATTTACCCTTGTGATTGATATGAATAATGTTCAATTTACCCACGTAACTTGAAAAATAGTTTTTACCTCTCTACAAATATTTACCTCCTTTCGTGACTAACCCGAACTTTCGTTTGGAGATGATTTATTGAAACAAAATTACAGTTTTTCATTTAAAATAATACAAGAGATAAAGAGCCATATATATATATATACACACAATAAAATATGGAGTAAAATGATACATATAAAATAAAATAAAGCGTTGAAGTGATTCATAAAATAACAAATGGGGTAAATTAGATTTTTTTAAGGTTTAAAATAAGTATAACTAAGTAGTATATAACTTAGGGTAGTTTTTTCCAATCATATTTTTTAAGATTTAATAATTATTAAAAAAGCTGGACGAGTCTTTTATAAGAATATATAGAAGTAAATTGTAAAATTTTTAATTAAATAATAAGGAAGTAAATTAAATTTTATGAATATCGGAGAAGGGGGTAAATTGCCATTAACTGGATATAAAAAGAAAGTGGACCGAAAATGGCATAGATTAATTTATAAAAAAAAAATTGCTAGAAGGAATTTGAAAAACAACATGGAGATAATGAATGAACATACTCTAAAATTCCTCGGCATGATAATCTTAAATTTTGTAGCGCAAATTAGGACGCGACTTCAAAACCATAATCGCAACGCTAACATGAGCCCTAAAACGAAAGTCTGGACTCGGCAACTTTTGGCACTGCTTCGTAGTAGGCTTGCACACATAATATTCATAATCTCTCCCAATCTCTTTCTCACAACATAAAATTCCTTGATTGCTCGAGGCCAAAATTTTCATATCACATGGAAGTCTCTCCACGCGAACTTTATTTTTACGTGCATTATTTTCTGATTGATCGATTGACACAAGCGTAGAAACGTACTTGTTGTTTTTTATATCTTGGATGATATAACCAAGCACATTCTTCGTTCTTTCGCAATAAGTAGGCATGAAACTCGACTCATAGATCGTATGTTGCCATCTTTTGCAGACTGACTTGCATGTGTCCAAATCTTCTAAAGATGGAGTTCGAGTTAGGATTTCGAATATGATATCGGAACATGGTTCCTGAGAAGCCATGGTAGACAAATTTGGACTTGTGATTTCTTTTTATTTTTTTTTTTCAAATATCTAAGCAGGTCGGGGATTTTTTTTTTAGTGTGTGTGTAATTGCAGTAAATAAGAAGGGACTAAAGAGTATAATTATAGTGTTTTGGAATTTCACCTTTAGGTGACTGAATCTTAAAAGGAAGGAACATTAATTGGATACTGCATATAGAATTTTTTCCTTATATGGATAGGAAAGCTAATTAATCCTAGTATAATATTTCGGGTGCATATAGGATTCCTAGTATAACAACAACAAAATTCTCCTTTTGAGAGTATTTGTACATTATTATATGGATAGGAGAGTATTTCGGATGCATATAGGATTCCTTATATGGATATGACGACTAATTAATCCTAATAGATTTCGGATGCAATAACTATTTTGAAAACTAGGGGTGCACATTGTTTTCAAAACCGTACCGGACCGTACCGTACGTACTGAATCGTACCGAATGTTAGGTTTTTTTTCTCAAAACCGAAGGTCTTGGTATGAATGAAAACCGTACCTATTTTGGTATGGTTTTGGTTTTAGACTTCCCATACTGTGAAAAACCGTACCGTACCGAAATTGAAAAGAAACATGAATTAACTATTCTTTTTTTAAAATTTACAACTAAATTTTATAAATTTATAATTCAAATATTATTGAATATTATATTATTTATAAATTATATTATAGATCATCATGTATAGTTTATAATTACTACATTGTTATCGTTCAATTAAGAAAAGGTATACTCAAATTTAGCACAAATTAAACTTGTTTTATGTTGAAAACTTAAAATGCAAAAATTCTAGACAACAAATATCAAATAATAAGTTTCTTCACATAATAAAAACAATGATCAAATAATTAATCAATTAATTTTATTCAATTAGGTCGAACTATAGCGTCAAATTTGTGAACATTTTCTTTTTCAGTGCTTTATTTAATGTAACAAAATAGTTTATAAGATATTACATTATTAATTTCTTATATAATTGTCAACTATGTGATCAATTATATATGAAAAATTGCACGAAAAAGTTTGTTCGAAAAAACCGCAAAACCGTACCGTACCGTATCGGAACCGCACAAAACCGAGTTTATGATTTAGAATAACAACTTTATGATTCTTGTGCATAGAAATGACCATTTTTATCTCTACATCGCCGACATTCATGAGTTTATTTTTTTTAATAAAAATACATTAGGGTACAAATGTCATACAAATTTTATTTTTAGGGTACAGGATGCCAAAAAATTTAAATCGGGGTGAAAATGCTAATATTTTATAATATTAGGGTGGAAAATGCCAACATTCTATATTTTAAGGGTGCAAAATCAGTATTGCCAAGGTGCAAAGTGAAAAAAAAAATTGAAAATAATTATTCTACCCTTCTACTAATGAATTTTCTCACTAAAACACACACACTATGGTGCAAAGTGCCAAATAAATTATATTTCTAGGGTGCAAAGTGCCAAAACTTTTAAGTCAGAGTGCAAAGTGTCAAAACCCTATAATTTCAGGGTGCAAAATGCCAAAAGCCCATTAATCCACAACTTAATTTAAGAGGTTTAAATTTTTAATTATAGCTCTAGTGTGGATTTAGTCTATATAAGTCTCGAATTTTCATTGGATCAAACACCATTTGAAATGAGTTTCACGTGCCTAAACACACGCTAAACAAATGTCTCAACTTAGGGCATCTCCAATGGAGACCCTATATGGGTCATCAAACTCATCAACTTCCAATTTGGGGACTGAAATCAGAAAAAGTGAGCTCCAATGGAGGCCCTATTTCAGCCATCAAATTGATGTCAACAACCTCCTGCCATCAAAGATAGGGCCAATTCTTCTTGACCCCAAATTTTGGTGGGAAACTTTTCACACTCCAATGGCCACTTTGAGACTCAACAACAATAACAATTTTTTTGAAAAAGATCTGTTGTAAATTTTTGCATAAATTAAACATCACTTTGAACAAAAAAATTACACTTATAAATATAGATCTGAATTTAAAAAAAAATACAGAAAATTAAAACGAAAAGATAAAAAAAAGTTACAAAGATTCAAATCTGAAATCGAAAAGAGAGACAGAAGAAGAAAAGCTAAAAAATTATATGGATAAGAAATCTAATCATATACCTTGATATTTGAATTCAAAGCGATACGTGGCATCGAAAAATCTTATCATGATATAATATAAAAAGTCAGCAATATATAATATTAATAATTTACACTTTAGTCTCGTTTTTATATTTGATCGCATTTTTAAATGGGTTTAATTTTATTTTAGTATCAATTTGATTTAATTTTAATTGTTTTTAAAAGTTGATGTTCCATTTTGATGGTTGTGCATTGGAATAAAAAACATTTACAGGGGCCCCAAAACACTGTAGCAGTCCTCAAATGAGTATTTGATTACCCACTTTGATGGTTTAGGATTGGAGATGCCCTTAGAAGAAAGTTATTTTCATTACATTAATTATCATACAATATAATATTCAAGTAAATTAACAAAAAATGAGATAATCTGACACCCAGAACCTACAATTATTCCCCCAGAACTACAATACTTCCGAAATACATCCCATTCAGCCCAAATCACCGTAAAATTAACTTTAGTTTGCATTTGGAAAATTTGAATAAAAATGCATTCAAGTCATGTTTCATACAAATTTCAAGGTGATCTTCAAAATATATACCAACCAAAATATTTTCACAAAAATTATCAAAATGGGGCCAAAGTATATTAATTCGATCCTTAGTGAATGAGAGAGACTGTCTCCAAATTACCAGTATACTAGTTTAAACCCGTGCTATGCACGGGATCATATAATAAAATATTTTATATTAATTTATATTTTATATTCTTTGCAAAATAAATTATTCAAATTTGACATTTAAAGTTGATATGCTTAGTCAATTTATTTTAAAAAAATCACCAAATATTAGGAATCGTATTCTAAAAAAGAGAAAGAAAAAAAAGTAAAAAATCATATCATCTCAGGTGATTTATAGATTCTACTTTCTAGCATCGTAAATAATATGTTGAAAAATATTTCCAAACTAAAGCTTTAAGTGATAAACTAAAAATTACATTTTTCATAGTATATAAAAACTCAAGTTCGCCTAATCAAACTATCATAAATTATACATTTATACTCAAATTTACATCTATTAGTATTATCATCTCTAATCTTGATATCTATTATATATTTTATCTAAATTTCCTATACAATTAAATACCTCCTATGAAATGTTTTTAAAAGTTCCACCAAAATAAAAACTATAGAGATTCACTACTACAAGTCAAACTGCAATGGGTCACTAATCAAAGTGCTTCTCATTTTTTCCTCAAAACCATGGCTAAAAAGGAAAAGGGTCAATGTTACTACTAATAAAACATTAGCAATAAATGATTTGCATGTTTCGCTAGAACCCTCCGCCATTGAAAACCTCGATCCATTTGTGATCAATTCCAGCTCCAATTTGCATATGCATGTCTTCAAATATCATTGAAACACCTGTCTCCATGTGTACTCAAGAATGTGAAGAGTGCTGAAATAAACATTTACATCAAATTCATAACATAAAATTTGCATTGTATACAATACGTATTTTCCCCATGATGTTGAATTATACTCCTCAAGTTCCTTGTTTCCCGAATACCAGGCCTGAGTGTAAATAGTTCACTTCAAATTGTTGTTTGGTTAGTCCTATAGTAATAGAATATCAACCAAATGAAAACTGTCAATAAAATGAGCAATAAATAGAGTCAGTTCAGTTGTCCACGACCATGCAAAAGACAACGAAACAAATTAATAACTCGAACAACCTTTAAAAAGAATTTTATTTAACATATACATATGCATATTTGAACTAAGAAGAAAGATGGCTCTTTCCCTATCTGGTAAAGCATCTAAACTTTAAATGCAACTCAAGAAGTCCAAATCATCAAAATTATGAAGTTCAAGATTCTCAAGCATCTGAAACAACCTCAATAGATTAAACTACCAGTACCAGGTATATCATGAAAATCAAGGACTGAATCAATTTTTGAAAATGGTGAAGAACCCAAAAAATTGTGAGGGGCTATACGAAGTACATGGAATGCCCTTATAATCACATTTTTTTTCTTTTTTTTTTGTGCTAATAATCACAGTTGTTAAATACACGTTGCATGAAGTAGAAATACCTCCATTCCAGCATAAGCTGAATGGCATTCTATCTTTAACCAAAAGACTATATTAAATGATGTAGGAAATATTGCCAAGTTTAAAAATGAAGAATATGGGAAGACAGTGAATATGAAGAGAGGAATGAACCATGTAAAAGTAAAAGGAATGCAAATATAATAATTAATAGAACCCTGCAACCACCAATGTCACAACTTTAACAAAAATAAAACCTCTGAAACATTTAACAATATTAATTTACCTTGTAAAAATACGTTACACAAACACGAATTATCAATAGTTCTTGATAACCTGGCACATAAGATTCATTCATCATATACTATCAGTACCAAATATATTTTTAGTGTCACGAAGATTTTAGAAACAACCAGAGTACTGAAATAATGAATGTTAAAAATATAAATTTGTTTTCACCTGGGTGCGAATCTAGAGTGAATGCTTGACCAAAAAATGACATTTTTGTTAGAGATAGTTTGATTAATCATGGAGTGGAGAACGCGTATAATCTGTTTGTAGAAAAAGGATAAGAGACGACCGACATCATCTTCTCCAAATTTTTCCTCTCTGTCTCGAACCCCCCTAAATTCGAAATATATATGCAGAGAAGCCCTCAACCCCTCTCATTTTTTCCACTTCTTCGTGCCTTCCATTTTTTCCCAAACTTCCGATATGGTCAAAAGATTAATTAAATTAAAGAAAACTCACATATATGGTAAGAAATCTAGGAGGCTGCAGATCGAATGAATTAATAAATACATTATTCCATGTCCAGGATCACATGCTATATCGTATATTTTTACATTTGAAGTACCACCGTTAATGGCTATACAATCACCCCCTACACATATGCAAAAAATTAATTAATTAATTAAGCAAATTGAAAATTAGTCTATATAGGTAAAGTCAGATTTAATCCACTTGATAAAATATATACCAGTTGCCATGATAGAGTGTCGGATGCGAAGATTTGTTGAAGCGCTGATGTCAATTCCATCTGTTACTACTAATCAAACATTAGCAATGTTACTATGATATTTGAACTAAGAAGAAAGATGGCTCTTTCCCTATCTGGTAAAGCATCTAAACTTTAAATGCAACTCAAGAAGTCCAAATCATCAAAATTATGAAGTTCAAGATTCTCAAGCATCTGAAACAACCTCAATAGATTAAACTACCAGTACCAGGCATATCATGAAAATCAAGGACTAAATCAATTTTTGAAAATGGTGAAGAACCCAAAAAATTGTGAGGGGCTATACGAAGTACATGGAATGCCCTTATAATCACATTTTTTTCTTTTTTTTGTGCTAATAATCACAGTTGTTAAATACACGTTGCATGAAGTAGAAATACCTCCATTCCAGCATAAGTTGAATGGCATTCTATCTATAACCAAAAGACTATATTAAATGACGTAGGAAATATTGCCAAGTTTAAAAATGAAGAATATGGGAAGACAGTGAATATGAAGAGAGGAATGAAACCATGCAAAAGTAAAAGGAATGCAAATATAATAATTAATAGAACCCTGCAACCACCAATGTCACAACTTTAACAAAAATAAAACCTCTGAAACATTTAACAATATTAATTTAACTTGTAAAAATACGTTACACAAACACGAATTATCAATAGTTCTTGATAACTTGGCACATAAGATTCATTCATCATATACTATCAGTACCAAATATATTTTTAGTGTCAAGAAGATTTTAGAAACAACCAGAGTACTGAAATAATGAATGTTAAAAATATAAATTTGTTTTCACCTGGGTGCGAATCTAGAGTGAATGCTTGACCAAAAAATGACATTTTTGTTAGAGATAGTTTGATTAATCATGGAGTGGAGAACGCGTATAATCTGTTTGTAGAAAAAGGATAAGCGACGACCGACAGCATCTTCTCCAAATTTTTCCTCTCTGTCTCGAACCCCCCTAAATTCGAAATATATATGCAGAGAAGCCCTCAACCCCTCTCATTTTTTCCACTTCTTCGTGCCTTCCATTTCTTCCCAAACTTCCGATACGGTCAAAAGATTAATTAAATTAAAGAAAACTCACATATATGGTAAGAAATCTAGGACGCTGCAGATCGAATGAATTAATAAATACCTTATTCCATGTCCAGGATCACATGCTATATCGTATATTCTTACATTTGAAGTACCACCGTTAATGGCTATACAATCACCCCCTACACATATGCAAAAAATTAATTAATTAATTAAGCAAATTGAAAATTAGTCTATATAGGTAAAGTCAGATTTAATCCACTTGATAAAATATATACCAGTTGCCATGATAGAGTGTTGGATGCGAAGATTTGTTGAAGCGCTGATGTCAATTCCATCTGTTACTACTAATCAAACATTAGCAATGTTACTATGATATAGCAATTTTTTCTTATCATAAATATTAAGGGTTCAAGCACAATGACACCTTCACAACATCATAAATTGGGTGGATAAGAGATAGTAAAAAAAATTAATATAGAACATTAAAAGCAAATTAAGCAGAGAAAGTAGAAGAATGAATTAGGAGACTGAAATTGGAGGTTTGGTTGATGAGTAGAGTAAGAATAAACAGTTGGGATACTTTTGAAAAGTTGAGGAAAACGTGCAGCAGTTTTTGTTGGAGAAGTTGGAGAGAGCAAAATTTGAACTGCTTTCAACAAAATTAAAGAGGAAGTGGGAGGGAGAAGGGCAGTTACAGAACGTGGAATGAATGTTGCTAAAAAGAGAATATTTATTAAATAAACATAATTCAAAGAAGGAGAAAAAAGAATTTGAGTCAAAATTACTTTTTTTGACCAGAAGACCGCCTTGAAACTATTTAAGGATAAGTGGATAACAAAGAAAGAAGCTTAATAAACATGCCATAAATGAAGTATAGTCGCATTTTGTAGTATGTTGTGATTAGAAATTTCTGAAACTGGGATGTGCCTGGTTACAACTGTTCAACAAAAGTAAGAAATAAAATATTTTGATAACAAGTAATTGCTTTGGTCACATTCTAGTACTACTCTAGTTAAGCTTACTTTTGGTCTGATATTATTTACTAGGCAGTTTTTAACTGCCTTTGACTAGAAATATAAATTGGTATTCTTCAAATATTTCACTTTACCAGCTGTGCAGGATGGTGATAAAAACAGAAGATGGAAAAGAATTACGGTCCTTCACATTCAAAGATGTTGATGAAAGGTAACTAGCTATCTCTTTATTTCTCCTGCTAGCATGTTATTGCTAGAAGCTACATGTATAGCAGCATTTAACTTTTGACTCTTAAGCAGTCAAGAGGTGCGTGGTGTAGAAAGGAAAATTCTGCTTGAAACTCTTGCTAAGCAGCTTCCCCAAAACACAATAAGTTTCTCCTCCAAGCTCAAAAATATTGAAAGCAGCGAAAACGACGAGACTTTATTACAACTTGAGAATGATTCTCAGATATCTGCTAAGGTAGCTTGATCTACAGTCTCAGAATGCCATATAATAATTCTTTTATACTACTATTTACTAAAATTTGATTGAAATGCAACTTGCATTAGATTGTTATCGCTTGTGATGGGATACGGTCTCCAGTGGCAAAGTGGATGGGCTTTTCAGATGCCAGATATGTCGGGCATTGTGCTTTTCGTGGACTTGGGCTTTACCCTGATGGCCAACCATTAGAACCTAAAGTTAATTATGTGTATGGAAGAGGTGTACGTGCTACATATGTGCCGGTTTCTCCTACTAAGGTCTATTGGTTTGTCTGCTTCAATAAACCATCTCCAGGTACTTTTCACCTTTCTCTCGACTTAATAGTTCTAAAGAACTGTCGTATCTCCAATTAAATGGTCAACATTCTCGTCACTTTTTGCATTATTCACTCTTTCGGGTTTTTGCAAGTTAATTCCATGTAATATGCCTAATGTGCAATTTACCTCCTTATGTTATGAAATATGCATATTAGCTCTAGATTTGTGATATATTATAATGAGCGTTTTACATCCCTCCTCCTCGAGGTGTTGCACTCACACTTCAAAATGCGAAAAGGACTTCATTTTGATGTGAAAATTGACCAGTTTAACCCTTCATTGAAAAATACAATGGACAGACAATTCACCCCCTTTGATATTGCCTAATGGACACTTTACCCCCTGTGATCTTGCCTAATGGGCACTTTACCCCCCATGATGTTGTATAATAGACACTTTACAACCCTGTTAAAATGCAAAAACCAAGAGGAGGCCGTGTGCTTCTTTGTCTAATGACAGGGGTATCTTGGCCTTTTATTTATCAACGGGGGGAGGGCAAACTGGCCTTTAACAATAACAAAGGGAGTTAATTTGCTATTCACTCCACTTTTTCCATACTTTGTCGCCAATTTATAGTTGTTTCTATCAAAAGGCTTACGTACTCTTTGAAACATTTCTAGCACCACGATGATCGGTTTTCAAAAATCTCGTGATAGGTTCGAAGATAACAGATCCATCAATATTAAGGCAAGAAACTATGGAATTAATTAAAGGCTGGTCTTCCGAGCTTTTAAACATCATCAACTCTACACCAGACGACACAATTATTAGAACCCCTCTAGTAGATCGGTGGTTATGGCCTGGAATCACCCCGCCAGTTTCGAAAGGAAAAGTCGTGCTCGTTGGTGATGCTTGGCATCCAATGACACCAAATCTCGGTCAAGGTGCGTGTTGTGCTTTAGAAGATGGAGTCGTTTTGGCCCAGAAACTGGCACAAGCGATGAAGTTTGGAACTTTAACTGTGGAAGATGCATTTAAGTCTTACGGAAGTGAAAGGTGGCCTCGGATTTTCCCTTTAAGTATACGCGCGAATCTTGTGGGTACATTATTGCAGCTTGACAATCCAGTGGTGTGCTCTTTTAGAAATAATGTTCTTGTACCTAAGTTGGTTAAGCTTGGACCATTGTTGGAACATACAAATTTCGACTTTGAGCCTTTAGTGTGATTTAAATATAGTTGGCCACATGCCCACACATCATGAAGTCTAGTTATTGCAGGTCACAAACTATGTATTTGTGGAGCTTGAATTAAAATAGGTAGCTAAAATTGTATTTTTAGTCCCACGAGATTTATATAAAGATATTTGCGCGTATACTTAAAGGGAAATTACTTGTATAAAGATATTTATCTTTTTTTTTCTTTTAAACTTTTACCTAATTAATGTTCGGCCCGGCAAGCAAGAAATAGGGGACGAAGCTAGGGAGTAATTATGTACAAAAGGCCATAATCATTTTCAAATAATATGTATGTCTAATTAATGATAGAAACTATTGTTTTGATGACTTTAATTTGCTTCACAAATAAAAAAATCTAAGCAAAAATGTTCCATTATGAATTAAAATCGAGTACTCCAAAGCCAAAACACAACAAACTAAAGTACAGCAATTTAGTTTATCTTACAAAATCAACACAAAAAAAGCAAAAAACAAATAAAAAGATTGATTATTTTGAACACGAATGACATATCATTTCTTACTTCTAGGCTAAAAAAATCTCGAGCCTTGAAGATTAACCAAATTTGAATCGGACCGAAACTGAAAACTATCTCTTGCAAAAACCTTCATATCCAGTTTCACCATATTATAGCTTCCATCTCGAACCTTATAAAACAAGATTTCATCGTACGCCTTCATGAATGCAATATCAGCGTTATAGAAACCCGCAGGAGCTGAAAACTTCACATCCCTATTAAGATTCACAAGATTTACGGACATTGTTCTGGTCCACCTGTTATATCTTCTGTCTGCTATCAACCATAAATCCATGTAATTTTCGTCTTGTGTTAGGCAGGTAAATCCTAGTTTGCCTCTATACTCCAAAAGTCGCTTGTGATTGTAGGAACTGCGGTTAACGCGCACTGGATCTGGCAATCGGAATTTGTAGAAATGATTATCGGCCTGATTGAACGCTACCACATTATCGTCACTAGTTAGCCAATTGATAGAGTTTCTAGCAAAGACTGGAATTGATTTTTCTATTAACTCTTCATATGGTAGGATTAGATCTTTTTGTTTCTTCCAAGTCCAAATTTCTGAGTCGAACATTTCACAAATGTATCCGCAATATTGCTTCCTATACCTGAATTGAAGTTCAAAATCAAAACAAATGAGCACATGCATTCAAACTTTATGTATACGCGTACATAGGGTTATTGTCCATTTACCCTTGTGATTGATATGAATAATGTTCAATTTACCCACGTAACTTGAAAAATAGTTTTTACCTCTCTACAAATATTTACCTCCTTTCGTGACTAACCCGAACTTTCGTTTGGAGATGATTTATTGAAACAAAATTACAGTTTTTCATTTAAAATAATACAAGAGATAAAGAGCCATATATATATATATATACACACAATAAAATATGGAGTAAAATGATACATATAAAATAAAATAAAGCGTTGAAGTGATTCATAAAATAACAAATGGGGTAAATTAGATTTTTTTAAGGTTTAAAATAAGTATAACTAAGTAGTATATAACTTAGGGTAGTTTTTTCCAATCATATTTTTTAAGATTTAATAATTATTAAAAAAGCTGGACGAGTCTTTTATAAGAATATATAGAAGTAAATTGTAAAATTTTTAATTAAATAATAAGGAAGTAAATTAAATTTTATGAATATCGGAGAAGGGGGTAAATTGCCATTAACTGGATATAAAAAGAAAGTGGACCGAAAATGGCATAGATTAATTTATAAAAAAAAATTGCTAGAAGGAATTTGAAAAACAACATGGAGATAATGAATGAACATACTCTAAAATTCCTCGGCATGATAATCTTAAAATTTTGTAGCGCAAATTAGGACGCGACTTCAAAACCATAATCGCAACGCTAACATGAGCCCTAAAACGAAAGTCTGGACTCGGCAACTTTTGGCACTGCTTCGTAGTAGGCTTGCACACATAGTATTCATAATCTCTCCCAATCTCTTTCTCACAACATAAAATTCCTTGATTGCTCGACGCCAAAATTTTCATATCACATGAAAGTCTCTCCACGCGAACTTTATTTGTACGTGCATTATTTTCTGATTGATCGATTGACACAAGCGTAGAAACGTACTTGTTGTTTTTTATATCTTGGATGATATAACCAAGCACATTCTTCGTTCTTTCGCAATAAGTAGGCATGAAACTCGACTCATAGATCGTATGTTGCCATCTTTTGCAGACTGACTTGCATGTGTCCAAATCTTCTAAAGATGGAGTTCGAGTTAGGATTTCGAATATGATATCGGAACTTGGTTCCTGAGAAGCCATGGTTTCTTTTTTTTTTTTTGTCAAATATCTAAGCAGGTAGGGGTTTTTTTTTAGTGTGTGTGTGTGTAATTGCAGTAAATAAGAAGGAACGAAAGAGTATAATTATAGTGTTTTGGAAATTCACCTTTAGGTGACTGAATCTTAAAAGGAAGGAACATTAATTGGATACTGCATATAGAATTTTTTCCTTATATGGATAGGAAAGCTAATTAATCCTTAGAATAATATTTCGGATGCATATAGGATTCCTAGTATAATAACAACAAAATTCTCCTTTTGAGAGTATTTGTACATTATTATATGGATAGGAGAGTATTTCGGATGCATATAGGATTCCTTATATGGATATGACGACTAATTAATCCTAATAGATTTCGGATGCAATAACTATTTCTCATGAGAGTATAATTGTTCGTTAGTTGAAAACTAGGGGTGCACATTGTTTTGAAAACCGTACCGGGCCGTACCGTACCGTACCGAATGTTAGGTTTTTTTTTTTTTAAAACCGAAGGTCTTGGTATGAATGAAAACCGTACCGAGTATTTTGGTATGGTTTTGGTTTTAGACTTCTCATAACGTAAAAAACCGTACCGTACCGAAATTGAAAAGAAACATGAATTAACTATTCTTTTTTTTAAATTTACAACTAAATTTTATAAATTTATAATTCAAATATTATTGAATACTATATTATTTATAAATTATATTATAGTCCATCATAGTTTATAATTACTACATTGCTATCGTTCAATTAAAAAAAAGTATACTCAAATTTAGCACAAATTAAACTTGTTATATGTTGAAAACTTAAAATGCAAAAATTCTAGACAATAAATATCAAATAATAAGTTTCTTCACATGGTAAAAACAATGATCAAATAATTAATCAATTAATTTTATTCAATTAGGTCGAACTATAGCGTCAAATTTGTGAACATTTTCTTTTTCAGTGCTTTATTTAATGTAACAAAATAGTTTATAAGATATTACATTATTAATTTCTTATATAATTGTCAACTATGTGATCAATTATATATGAAAAATTGCACGAAAAAGTTTGTTCGAAAAACCGCAAAATCGTACCGTACCATATCGGAACCGCACAAAACCGAGTTTATGATTTAGAATAACAAGTTTATGATTTAGAATAACAAGTTTATGATTGTTGTGCATAGAAATGACCATTTTTATCTCTACATCGCCGACATTCATGAGTTTATTTTTTTTAATAAAAATCCATTAGGGTACAAATGTCATACAAATTTTATTTTTAGGGTACAGAATGCCAAAAAATTTAAATCGGGGTGAAAATGCTAATATTTTATAATATTAGGGTGGAAAATGCCAATATTCTATATTTTAAGGACGCAAAATCAATATTGCCAAGGTGCAAAGTGAAAAAAAAATTGAAAATAACTATTCTACCCTTCTACCAATGAATTTTCTCACTAAAACACACACTAGGGTGCAAAGTGCCAAATAAATTATATTTCTAGGGTGCAAAGTGCCAAAACTTTTAAGCCAGGATGCAAAGTGTCAAAACTCTATAATTTCAGGGTGCAAAATGCCAAAAGCCCATTAATTCACAACTTGATTTAAGAGGTTTAAATTTTTAATTTTAGCTCTAGTGTGGATTTAGCCTATATAAGTCTCGAATTTTCATTGGATCAAACAACATTTGAAATGAGTTTCACGTGCCTAAACACACACGCTAAACAAATGTCTCAACTTAGAAGAAAGTTATTTTCATTACATTAATTATCATACAATATAATATTCAAGTAATTTAACAAAAAATGAGATAATTTGACACCTAAAACCTACAATTATTCCCCCAGATCTACAATACTTCCAAGATACATCCCATTCAGCCCAAATCACCATAAAATTCACTTTAGTTTGCATTTAAAAAATTTGAATAAAAATGCATTCAAGTCATGTTTCATACAAATTTCAAGGTGATCTTCAAAATATATACCAACCAAAAAATGAGGTCAAAGTATATTAATTCGATCCTCAGTGAATAACAAATTTATGATTGTTCACGATCGAGGTAGATCGAGCCCCACCCAAGATATTGGTTGAACGCATCACATTCAATTCACATATATATATGAGACCAGACCAGTGGGCCGGGCAAATGGTGTGGAATATATATATATATAGTACTGAAACTTATAGATCAATTTCCTTCCTAGACGAAAACACTCAATTAATTACCAATTTCCAATAATCAACAACATTATTATTTTTATTATTATACTATATATATATATATATATATATATATATATATATATATATATATATATTAGCGTGGAAATTAATATATAGGCATGGGCACATCACAATTAAGAATCTCAAAATTCCTCTATTGGGAAAAAATTGTTACATACAAGCATCCGTACGTAACATCCAAATTCCATCCTCATCATATATATATATTCTTTCTTCACAAAAATACATGCAAGAAATTAATACAAAACCAAGTAACAATATTGTTTCTAAAAAAGACAATTAAATTAATTAAAGGACACATGAAAACAAATACAAATACATGAGCAAACATTATATAGTTTCAAGCAAGAAGTGCTACTCCCCCAATTAAAGCTAAGATGATCATGCTAGATCCACACGAAAAAGAAGCACCAGAGTTAGATGGCAGCTGGTCCGATGGAGAAGGCACGGGAGACGGCCATATGGATGACGGGCTCATAGGCGGTGCAGGAGGAGATGCCGGAAACCTTGGTGCCATTGCGGGTGCCTTGTGTGGAGGTGGAGCTACGTGTGCACGAGGTGAAGGTGAAGGTGAAGGTGAAGGTGAAGGTGATGGAGTAGTCGTACTTGGTGGCTCGCTTGGAGGAGAAGATATAGTTGGAGGGGTAGCGAACGAAGGCGGAATTGCTATGGATGAGGATGGCGACATTGTAGGAGATTCAATTGGAGCTTGAGCTACTGACAAAACAACAACTGCAAACAACATTGTGGATACAAATAACATGGCATTTGATGTGAGAGCCATTATATTATACATATATATGAAATGAATGCTTTAATTTGATGATGTACAAATTAGAAAGTGGGTTAATGCTATGTGTGTATATATCATCATATGGATCGATTGGTGTCTATTTATAAAAAGATCCAGTTTAATTAATTTGTATTTCGTCATTGTTGGTGGAATTAATGTGGTGCTTGAGCACTTCTTATTTGTTTGCCAACAACATAGTGGGATAGCACATCATGAGGATCGGAATATAATTTAATAATTTAATGTATAAAAGTATTAGATGAGAAATTTAATAAATTAACTTATTTATGGTCAAAGCTGGAGAATTATATACTATAAGTTAACTAGCTATATGAATGAAAGACAATATATCTGATCTGTCAGTACGAGGTAAATTCCAATTGCTTCAACTCTTACTCATATTAACCATATTCAAATTAGACTCTAGATGATATAAAATTTTTGAGAATTAAAGTGATCGATTTGATTGAGATCATAAATAGGAGACTATATATTATATTACTATACTACTATTATTAATTGGAGTGATTTTCTCCAACTAATTTTCTTCACAAATTTATTTCATGTACATTTCCTTTCCTTACATATATTTCTCCTCTAGGAGAAATAGGGAAATTAATGAATGAATTAATGGTCCAAGTGAAACACACACATAAATGGATTGCACGTCACTAAGCTATATATATATATATATACACAACGGAACGGATGATTGATTTAGTGGAATAAATTAATATTCACAAGTGACGAACTTCCGTACGAATGCTCGTTAAAAAATATTTTTATGTGTTGTGTCCATCACTCTTAAAAAAATTACGATTTTCATAATTGAGAGAGGCCTACTCTGACCACACACAACTGGGGATTCTTATGTTTAACCAACTTCACTATCGTTTTTGGTTGAATAAATTCTCTCTTAGGGAATAAATATAAAATATTTTTAATGAACTTTTAACCTGGCTAGTGGTTATAGTTTCTAGGTTATCTACAATTAACATAAAGATAGAGGCTCAAGAGCTAAACAACTTGGGTCAGCGCCCAAGGCCCTTTTATGAAGAGGCCTTAAAATTTATATATATTGGTATATTTTCCAATTAGACATATAATATTGTATAATTTAATTTTATAAATAGATGATGTATAAGGTAATTAAGCATGTAATTGAGTCAAATAGAGTTAAATATTGTTGATTTTGAAATTGTGATTGTGGTTAAAATTGATGTTTAAGTGTATTGAGCTCAAGATAACTTATTTGAAGTTGAACAGTCGAACTCGACTCAAGTTCAAATATAATGGAGTTCTATGAACAAACAAGATGTGATGGTAGAATCATAAGTATATAATGATGGGAGTCCAACCCAACTATTAGATCCATAATGGGTCACACATCGAAAGGGGCGGGATTCAATATTTTCGATTAAGGGGGACTAAATAGCATCAATTTTTTTTCTAGTCAAACTTAATAATTATATTATACTGTAGAAAATATAGATGCAATATAACAAGAGGAGGTGGAGTTTGAAAAAACTAAATACACGAAATACTTTAATTACATATAATCTTCATTATAGTCCTAAAAGAACTCAAAAATCTAAATATGTACATGTAATTAAAGACTCTTAAGCCATTGATCGCCCATGGGCTAAATAGTAGCAAAATAAATCCCTGTTATACTTTAATTTTCGTTGACACTTTAATCCTTTAAAGATATTTTCAAATTTCAATTACGTCATGTAATTAGTTTTGTTGGCAATCTTCCAAATTTCTCATATTAAGGGTTCGCGTGGTCCATACATAACACGATGTGTTGATATTAGGAATCTTAGACCAAAATAGGGTTATGTATTTATTGCGCCAAACTTTCTTATGCTTTCAAAAATCTTGTAAAAAAAATTAATTTATAAAAAATAGGTAGTTTTGGATCGTCATATTTTTTAGAAACCATTTTTAAAATACTTCAAATTTGTCCCTACAACTTCACATGATATATTTTTAAAAGGGTAAACACCACTTTTAGTCCCTCTTATCATTAACTTTTTACAGAGTGGTCCCTCTTATGTTTTTTTTCCCACTTTAGTCCCTACTATGAATTATTTGTTTCACTTTAATCCTTTTCAAGTGGTCCAAGGCAATTCCGATAACATGTGATATGCTCATGAGGGCAATTTTGTCATTTCAAGTAAACTAACAGGGATATTTTCGTTCTAATTATTTAAAAAAACTAAATATATAAAATCTTCCAAACTAGGCTTTCATTCCAATCCAACTTAATCGTACATCTCGTTCCAAACTAAAGTTTTTTCCTAAAATCTTTTTCAAAAATCAAAATTGTTCACCAATTAAACAATATCTCAAATAGTCTCAATAGTGAGCGGACGAAAATGCCCTAAAAATATTCATATGCATGTCACGTGTTATCGGAACCACCTGATAAGGACTAAAGTGAAACACATAATTCTTAGTAGGGACTAAAGTGAAACAAATAATTCATAGTAGGGACTAAAGTGGAAAAAAAAATATAAGAGGGACCACTCTGTAAAAAGTTAATGATAAAAGAGACCAAAAGAGGTATTTACGCTTTTTAAATTTATTTCTTGAAATATGTCGATCCAAAACAACAGTTTTTTTACAAATTGGACATTTTTTGCAGGGTTTTTGAAACTTAAAGGAAATTTGGCACAATAAAAATTTCATAGGATAATTTCTTGCATATTTAATATAATTCAAGGGAGTGTCTTGCATTTTCCCCACCAAAATAAGACTGAGATATCTCGAAAAGATTAATTACACGACATAAATGAAAGCGCAATTCTTTAAAGGACCAAAATGTCGTGAACTATAATTACATGACTAATTTTACAATTTTTCCAATATTAAATATTACTCACACTAACACAATGATATAACAAATCCTGAAATTCTTACCCAGACCGGGTTTGGCCGAACCCAAAGCAACTACATGGCAAGTGTAATACATTTGTTTTGGGATTGGATGTAACTCTCAGGAGAGTGACCAATCACAAAGCAAGTGTATTCCAAGTGCAATACACTTGCTTGGTGGTTGGATGAGTTTGGCCAAACCAGGCTTGACAAGAATTTTCCAACAAATCCATAAGAAGTCGAACCAAAAAAAAAAAAACCAGAAGAAGTACCCCATGAGAAGCAACTGTCGCTTTTGGGTCTGGCATCATCTGCCCCCCGCTCCCTGTCCTAAAATAGAAAGATTTGTCCTAAAATTCTCTGTCCAATCCTAATTATTCGGTTCGTAACTTATCTTAAACTCTGTTATTTCCTATTCTTGTCTTCAAAGTATTATTATTAGGTTTTATCTTTCTTTCTTTCTATTTAGGTTTACATTTATTTTTGCGTAGGGATTTGATTCGCATTCTGGAAACTGGAATTGCATTTTAATTTGGTGTGTTGTCATTGTGATAATTATTTGGCAGTAATCTGGTATATATATTTATATATATATGGTGTTATGCTGCTACGATGACCGCTGCCAGAAACTTGATCTCTGTACATCCAGAGGACCTCAAATTTCAACGTACATTCCATTTTGCTTATTTTTAGTTTTTTTTTTCTTCTAACTTGAACCTTTAGTATTATTGTAGTGTTTATTTTTTCGATTCGTTTGAAACATGTAATCATAAATTGAATGTGGCATGGAGAAATATATAGAAATTAAGCTAGTATGGTCTAAATTTAGAAGTTGGGGTTAATTAATATTGAGTGTAACATTACTGAGGGAATAGGCTATAGCATATGATAATTAATTAAGGAAGATGCTCATTAACTTTTTTGATTGATAGCCTCTAATGCTCGTCTGTGATTACTTATTTCAGTTGAGGTGGAGAAGCAAAGTTATTGCGATCTTAAAGTTACTAACAATACCGAGCACAATGTTGCTTTTAAGGTACCAATGCATGAATTACTTGGATAATGCAACCTAGTATTAGTACTACCTCGAGATCCTCCAACTAATACCACATATATATATATATATATGTTTACTTAATCTTATGTTCTTCTTTGCTTTAAATTAAGGTGAAAACTACCTCTCCAAAGAAGTATTTTGTGCGACCAAACACTGGTCTCATACACCCATGGGATTCTTGTATCATAAGAGGTGGGTTCTAGTATTTCAAATTAATACTAAATAACGAACCTATAGCCGTTGTTTGGATCAAATTGATTCTGTATGTCCCTAGCCAATTAACGATGTTGTGTTATTACGTTGATTTAGTTTAGAGTTAAGCTTATTTTGACATAATAAGCTCTTTTGCCCTTTCGTGTGTATTTAGTTACTCTTCAAGCTCAACGAGACTGTCCTCTCGATATGCAATGTAAAGATAAATTTCTCCTGCAAAGTACGGTTGTTTCTCCAAATACTGAAGTGAACAAGTTACCCCAAGACATTGTAAGATTGTTATCTCATTGCCATTAATAGTAGTGCTGGCTTGATAATACCAACAGACTTGCAATTCAATCTCTCTCTCTTTGTAAAACTGTAAATCAGTTTGTTAAGGAAGATGGGAAAACATTGGAGGAGTGCAAGCTTAGAGTAATCTACATGCCTCCTCGTGGAGATGGCCTTAAACAAACATTTGATTTCAATCCAGTAAGTTCTAGTCTATTTATTTATTGGTTGCATTAATAATAATAAATAAATAGAATTCTAATCTAATACCTCAACCTGAACAAAGGCTAATTTTTACCCTAGTAAATTATTCATGCTTCTCAATTTGATTTCCTTTTACTGTAGATGCATCGATCGGACAGCTTTGGTGATGTAAGTGTTGTTTGCTCTTTTAGTTTAAAGAAATTTTGTTTTCTTAATTTCTTTTCATGTCTTTTCAGTGATTATATTGCACTTGCACACTTCTTATATAAAATGAAACTCTTAAACATCCTTTCTTGTTAATATGATGAAGGGTAATCCTTAAAATTAACGTAAATGCTCAATATATAGAACAAGAAAAGATGTCTGCTTATGGAATATCCCCAAAAGCTGTAAAGCTGAATTTCTCCGAGGCCTTATAAGAATTTCGATTAGAAGAATAGGACCCCGATCCATTCTCAAACCTAAAAAAAGCAAAAACACTTTGAAATAACTCCCTTGTTTTTTCTCCATTTTTAATGAGCTATAAATATAGTACAAAGTTCTTTCATTTGGGGGCAAGGAAAACATTTTTCGTATTGATTTTCATAGTAAAATTTATATTCACGAAGCCTATGAGTAGTGTACAGGCGCTCACTGACTTTTTTGGAATAATTTAGTCCTTCCATTTGTCCGTATTAATTATCCCATCTGCGCTTGCTAACTATTTAATTCAACAAAAAAGCAACACAGGGACTCCAAATTTGGGTCTCTGTTTACGTTTTATATATATAATTGCTTATTTTCCGATGATGATGCAGAATCAGGATTTGCAGCGTCTTAAGGATGAAAGAGATGCAGCTATCAGGCAAACACAACAGCTACAACAAGACCTGGTTGGTGTCCTTATTGTACAATTTCCTATTTTCTGTATCATTGGTTTCATGTGGTGCTAGTAAACTCATAAGATATGCGACTTTGATTAACTATGATGGTCATGTTTATTGTGTTATTTCAACAATTAAAATTGCAATATCGCTAGATGAAACTTTTAAAATAAATATAAATAAATGCAGCGACGAATAAAGTACTCTATATAGTAGTTTGAGAGGTTGAAGTGTTTCCCATTTCGAGGGGTAAAATAAAATGTATTTAGCTGTTCGTTATTAGTCAACTAATTCAGTGTGATCCTACTAGCTTTACACAATATGGTGATTGTCTCGGTTTCACATTTCGTACTACTTACGTACAATTGTAGGAAATACTTAAAAGGCGAAGAAGTCATGAAAGTATAGCTGGATTCACCATAAGATTTGCATTTGTTGTGGGCCTCATCGGAATCGCAACCGGCTTCCTTTTGAACTTATGGTTGTCCACACCTTCTGCAGAAGAATAAGCTGCTTCTCCAAGAGATGGATTTTTGTAATTTTTTATTTTTATTTTTTGTGTAAAATCTGTTGTTCATTAACCAGTAGGCCCTTTCAATATTCTTCTGCTTCTCCAATGAGATGGCTTTTTGTAATTTTTTTGTGTAAAATTTAATTTGTTGTCCACATAATTGTTCATTAACCAGTTGGTTCTTTCAATCTTTTCTGTCACCATCTCTTTGATGCTTGTAACGGAGAAACATGAGCATTATATTAGGGCATCTCCAATGGTGAGGGGGAGGGGGATTTTGAGGGGGGAAAGAATTGTGGTCTTTAATAGTGGGGGTAGTGGGGAGGGGAGGGAGAGTGGAAAGGGGAATGAGAGACAAAGAGCAAAAACTTCCCCTTCGGCCATCTTCAATGGTGAGAGGGAGTGGGAGGGAGATTTTGGGGTTTTTCTAGAATTGTGATCTTCAATGGTGGGGGGGAGTGGGGAGGGGGAGGAGAGTGGGAGTGGGAGTGGGAGTGGGAAAGAAAGGGCAAAAGCTTGCCATTCCTATGCCCCCCGTCTCACTTGCTACGCATTTTTTCTTCTTTTGTTCATTGTTTTTTTATTTTTATAAATTTTGTGTATGATTTAATAAATTTATATTTTAAATTAAATATTTAAAGGAATTAGTTTTAATTGGATATTTTAAATTTGTATTATAATTTAGACAAAATGTACAAATTAATCGAAGTATAAATTATTTTATAATCAAATAATTGAACTTTAATATGATTCAAACTCGAGTATAACTTATAAGTGATTGCAATTTTTTTATCATCATCATCATTATTATTATTATTATTATTTTAATGTTTTTACTATTATTATTACTATTTTCTTATTATTATTATCATCATCATCATTATTATTATTACTATTATTTTTTTATTGTTACAATTATTATAATTTATTATTATTATTATTATTACTATTACTATTACTAATATTATTATTATTATTACTATTATTATTACTATTATTATTATTATTATTTTATTATTATTATTATTATTATTTTATTATTATTATCATTTTATTGTTATTATTATTATTATTATTAGTATTATTATGGTTACTATTATTATTATCATTATCATTATTTTATTATAATTATTATTTATTTTTTTGTATTTTTATTTTTGTTATTATTATTGTTATTATAATTATTATTATTTATTTATTTGTATTTTTATTATTATTTTTATTATTGTTTTTATTATTATTATTATTTTTATTATTATTATTTTATTATTATTATTATTATTATTATTATTATTATTATTATTATTGTTACTACTATTATCATTATCATTATTATTATTTTATTATTATTATTATTATTATTTATTGTATTTTTATTATTATTGTTATTATTATTATTATTATTATTGTTACTATTACTATTATCATTATCATTATATTATTATTAATTTTATTATTATTATTATTAGTTTTTATTATTTTTATTATTATTTATTATTTGTATTTTTATTATTATTATTATTTTTATTATTATTATTATTATTGTTGTTACTATTACTATTATTATTATTATTATTATTATTATTATTATTATTATTATTATTGTTATTATTCTTGTTGTTGTTTTTTTTTTTTTGTTGTTGTTGTTGTTGTTGTTACTATTATCATTATTATTATTATTATTATTTTATTATTATTATTTATTTATTATTATTTTTATTTTTGTTATTATTTTTTTTTGTATTTTTATTATTATTTTTATTATGGTTATTATTATTATTATTATTATTATATGTCCCTAGCTGTTGAAGACGATTATGGAGGGGGAGGGGAATGGGGCTTTTTTGCCCCAACGACTAGAGATGGCCTTATATATATTGTGGATTTGTAGTGAACCTAATACTACTATTTATCTTTTAAATTATGGGATGATTGAGTGAAGTTCTCAACAAGTTTTGTTTATTTTATTTATGGTAGGAATTTGATTTAGAGTGACTATTAAAACTTTTTATTACTGTCATAGAAAGGGCAAAACAGCTCTAATATTTTTTCAAAATATATCTTATAGTCTCTCATCCAATAATTCAAATCATAATCTCTTTTTTTTTTTAAACTAAACTGTTCTTGTTTAAATATAAAAAACAAAATAAAAAAGTAAAAAAAAAATCAAACTCATCAAATTCCTCAACTCCGCACAGAGATGTCATGTTTGCATTTTTGGAATTTTATTTTTATGTTGAATTTCAATTTTAGAAAGTAATTAATTTATTAGTTTGGAAGGTACAATTAAATATTATTTAATGAATGAAATTATATTATACTATTTTGATATCTCATTATCAAGTTTTACACTTACATGTATTTCTTCGCCGATGCAAACCTTAGAGATTTAACCTTGTCCTTATTTTTCTCTCATACAAAAAAATAGAAAAGCTTTGTCCTTATTTTATTTTTATAAGTCATCTGTCTATTTTTATATGACATGTAGTTAAGAAGTCCAATAATCTTATCTTGGGATAGCCAACAAAAATTCTATTTTTTTTATTTACTATGGCATGTGTATTGCAAATGGATTATTTTGAAAAAATAATAGTCCCGTTGTGTAAACACAAAGCTTAGGACATCGTTAAAAGTCAACCTATAAAAAAATACTCCTGCGTAGGGGTGGGATCGGGACGGGTTTTCGGGAATTCGGGTATTTCGGGATGGGATTTCGGGTTTCGGAATTTCAATTTGAAGTCCCAAAACCCGGTAGATCAACCAAGGTCCCGTAAATTTCGGGTACCCGATTTAGTTTCGGGATTTCGGGACGGGTTCGGGTGTCCCGGTTTCTAAGCTGCATATGCAAATTTGATTAGTGCATATAGTTTTTTTTTAGCTTTTGTGCAACTGTTAAATTGTAAATGAAGTAAAGAAATATGTCTATTACAACAAATCACTATTTTTTTTATTATTCCCCAAATAATCCACAAATATTTCAATTTTCAATTCACCTATATATATAAATACACCCCTGTTTTCTTCATTTCATACTGAAATCTTTATCTCTCCAATGTTCCCTTCAAATCATAACAGAAAGAAAAGAATAATAAGGGCATGGATAAACGGGAAACATACAGTTACATAGCTAAATTAGAGTGAAGAGATCAAGAGAAGCCCAAATAGTGAACTTTGATTAACCATGAATTAGCGTGAGCTTAGGAGAACCGAGAAGAACCATAGAGGAATAGATAACGGACGCCGGAGTTGAGTTGTGGTGAAGAGAGGGTTTGGACTTCGGACTTTTGAGAGTGAAGAATACGTGAGCTATTATCCTTTAAGTTTAATTGATATATTTACTTATATGTATTTTAATTTTATTTTTTATTAATGTATGTAATCGGGACGGGTTTCCCGATCGGATAGGGTTCAACACTCGAAACCCGTCCCGATTATTTTTACCGGGTTTTTGGGTATCCCGAAAACCCGAAATTACCCGTTTTGTCCCATCCCAAATGGGAAAACCCGATTGGGACGGGACGGGTACCCGAAACCTGATCCCATTTACCCACCCCTACTCCTGCGCGTGTAAAAAATATTTGATGTTATTTATTATTATAGGAAGTTAGTTAATTGGTCAAAGCTGAGTTTAAATTATTTGTCATTGTCATGAATTTTAAATAATATTCCTACTTAGACACGAATTTATTTGTGGTAGCCAATTTATAATTATTCTATTTAAGATATTGGAGAATCTGATTTGATCCATTTGTTGATTTGACTATCAATACTTTGGAATCAAAGCCAAACATAACCTTAACAAAGTTCCTTGGTAGTATTAATTGGCGGGAAACTCATCCTCGCGTTTCAAATATAGTAATTTCTAAAACCCCTCACGCCCATTTCATTTCCCGCCTCTCTCTCTCTCTCTCTCTCTCTCTCTCTCTCTCCAGTCTCCACCCCTTCTGTACAATTTAACCATTGTAGTGCAGTCGAGCAACGCATTTTCCCTTCATAAACATACATCATACATGTATCTAATTTGTTGAATACTTTCAGATCTGAATTTAGATGGAGACTCCGCAACTCGGGCCCTCACACGACCCGAATCAGGTCACCACCTCCACCGCCGCGTCAGCACAGAAGGCATGGCACGTGTTTGCGCTTCTTCTCAGCCTCAGGCGTCCGGCCCGTCCCGACGAGCTCGCATCCATGTGCACGCTCTATAGTTCCACTCCCGATTTCATACGCTTCCTCTGCTCAATCCCTAACTCTCCTCTCCGATTGGATCACGATTACATCACCTTGTCACAGGCAGGATTTTCTGCTGTAGCGCAGTTTTTTGCAAATTCGGATGTAATTTCATCGCTGACGTTTGTGGATTTGCCACGGTTTGTGCCGCGGTTGCTGGAAAGTGTTAGGTCAAAATGTATTGTGAGGACTTATTGTAGGAAAAGGAAGAGGCTTTCCTCGGAGACTGATTTTTCTCCTAATAAACATGCTCGGGTAAATTCAAGGCCTTACTTTTTTAAGTTTCCGATTACTATATATCATGTTGTTGACGATACTTAATTTAGCTTTTGAGGTTGAGTAAAAGGTGAATTTAGGACATATGGATTAATTCTTGACTTATTTTTATCATAATTACTGTCCAATCTGATGGGCTATATCAAGAGTTTCTGTTAGGTTAATGTAGAGTAGTTACATATAAGCTTGTAGGATAATGCAGGTGCAACAGCAATGAGGAGATTACGAATTCGTTTTGACATATAAATTAATTGATTTTGTGTTTATGGAGAGTTTAGCAATTATTGGTTGAACTTGATGTCAATCCTAGACTAACTTCAGTTAAAGTTAATAGAGCCTAGTTATTGAGGATCTAAACTATGTGAAGTTGTGAACTTATGAAGGAATAAAAGAATACTATGTGGAACCCAATGCATAAACCAACTCAAGCCCTCGTGTCAATCTAAGACAAAAGAATATTGGAATCTAACTCACTAAGATACGCTTGTCATACAGAATAACCAGATGTCACCAATGCTGACAACAATTACTGAGTCCTTAAAATCACACCATGAGGCTTCCATGGGTTATATATGATACTTAAAGTCTTAAACCAGCTGAATTTGATTAGAAGATCCCAAATGATTGACTAAAGCAAATGTGGTGTCTTCTTTAAATTTATGGATAAATAATGTACCATAATTTTGATCTATAATCAACATGTTGGCAAATACATTCATCTATTGATCATGGCATAAATATTTTATTAGATGCATTTCGTGTAATCTTTAGTGTTCAAGTTTAAGGAGAGAAGCTTTGTGTCTATGTGTGCACGCACGTGCTTGTACACATGGATTTGGAGTTCATGTCTTGTCTTCTGTGGCACTTGTGTCTCTTTTGTTCTTTCCGGAATTCATGTATTGTCTTCTGTGGCACTTCTGCATCTTTTGTTCTTTTCTTTGCTCTGCAAGGATGTATACAGAATCAATTGGTATATGATGTGTTGTGTATTTAAGTTCCTACTACCATAAAACATTTTATTTGCATTGCCATCTCTCGTTCAACTTGCTTATCTGGGTGTAATTCATGCTTTAAGAATTACATTTAATCAGACATGCGTCATGTATCTCATCATTTTTCGCATTTGATGTCCAGAAACTGGAGAAAGCAATATCCATGCCTTCCATGTTTACAAGTCCCAGTCCTCAACAATTGGATTACGAAACTACGAATGTCAAATATGGATATAATGAGACTGGTTATTTAAGACGAACAGGATGGCGATCTGACTCTCCTTTTCATGGTAGATTCCCACTGTTAATCGGACCTATACTGGATGAGAAAATAAGGAATCCAGTCCCTCATCCAGGTCTATCGCTTCTACCTTGTATAATGGATAATGCAGAAGTGAGTAAAGAGGCCGAGGTGGACACTGTAAATCCTTTCACTAATTTACATCATGGGATCTCATATTCGGTAGAATTAGACCTACATATGACACTTTCACAAGCCAAAAATGAGGCCATTGCCCAAACTCGCGAGTCATGTACCAAAGATGTCAATACGAAAAGTGAGGAAGTATTTCTACATGATTCTGACAGATTCAGAGACCATATTGACAATATGCCAATGGATTCAAACTATTTAGATAAATACCACATCGATAACCCTGGGAAGATTCTGGCTGAGGCCAATAATGTTGTACAAGTAATGGACAAGAAAAGAACAAAAGTGAATCAGCAAGGCGAGGGAGACATGCTGATGAACATAATAAACCCCTCTACTCTCAAAGCTGACCAGGAGGATTACAGAAACCAAGCTATTTGCCAAACTGTGGAAAATTCCAAAAGCAGTTGTCCTCATACGAAGCCACAGCAATCTATAAGAGACAAGAAACCTAAACCACTCAAGCATAAAACAAAGCGCAATTGCGACCAGGATATGAATACGAGAGGAAATAGGCAAGCATTCCCAGAAAATAGGAATGTGGTGCCCTCCATTTCCACAAATGTAAGCTTGTAACTCAGATTTCTAATTTTAGACATTGCTCTATCTTGGGACATTTGCTCCCTGAACTATATAACTCAAACCTAAGTACAATACATGCTTTTTGTAGAACGACATTGAGCAAAAACCTTTTCCCGACTTTGAGTCCTTTATTATAGAAGAAGAAGAGGGTTCAGGTATCATATTTTTGGCTATTAAAGATTCACATATTTAAAGATTGGTTCTCACTTGTTGCTGGTATGACTTTTGCTCTTATTAACTTATGCAGGAGGTTATGGCACTGTTTACAGGGCAAGAAGAAAATCGGACGGGGTTATATTTGCCATCAAATGTACGGGCCTTGCTGCATTATACCCATCTCTTTAGTTTTTTATATTCAATAACACACATGTTCTGTCAACAGCAATGCGATTCATTGCCCCAATACATGGAAAAAAGGAAATCTTTGTGCATAGATAATTTTGAATCAGTAGCTAATCCTTCTTCAATTATTTTGTGTTTCTTTGATAGACATTCTTGCAAATTTATTTTTTATTACCCTTGGTTATATTTTATCTACTGCTATATGGTGCAAAGAGATGAAGACTCGTAGCTGATCCTTCTTCGAATAATTATGCGTCCTCTGAATGACTATTGTGTTTCTCCACAGTTATAAGTTACTCAGGGCAAATCCCATAGAGAGGTTTATGCTGTCTACAATGCAGAAAAATTTGAAGCCTACACCTCTGAATCTTCTGATTTATTTAAAATATCCTTGGGATCCAAATCACGCACCAACCTCACAAGATTCATTAAATTATCCTTCTGATGGGCTTAAAACAATTCAGTTTTGTTGTATTTAAGTACTGATTTGCGCAATGCATGTGTTACCATTTTGCCTATCTTTTTTGCATTGGAGACTCCTGTAATGTGTCTTGTCAGATTTTTAAGTTTCTTCTCTTGTTTCAGCTTTGTACCATGAAATATATATACATAAAAAGTTATGTATGTATGCTCTACCTTTTATGAAGATGCTTGAAAAACATTAACTTTCCTTCTTAATGGTTTGCCAGGTCCTCATGTCAATGCTAACAGAACTCATGTGCACAATGAGTTGAAAATGCTGCAGCGTTTGGGGTAATAATAACTCTAAACGAATTTCACTCTTCCTTTTGCATCATTTTTTTATATTTCTGTCAATCCCATTCATTTGCCTACATTTTGATATTTTATCTTAATACAGGGGCAGAAATTTTGTAATTAAGTATGAAGGTTCATTTAAGAGTGGAAATTCTGATTGCCTTGTTTTGGAGCATGTTAAGCACGATAGACCTGAGGTACTCACATTCACTTTATTTTGTTTACTTGACCTACTAATAGACTAATAGTCGCCGTCACATTAGTTCTTTCTTTTTAAATTTGTCTTAACATGCAGGTTTTGAAGCGAGATATAAATATTGACCAGCTACAATGGTATGCCTTTTGTCTGTTCAAAGCCCTTGCAGGTCTACACAAGCAGGTGAGAATATGAGATCAGATGCATGTATCACCGTGTGAAATAGGATGCATTTTACGTGGGAAAAATAACTTATAATCCTTCTTACACCTGTAGGATATTGTTCACAGAGATGTTAAACCTGGGAACTTTCTTTTCTCCAGTACCTTCAATAAAGGCTACCTGATTGATTTCAATCTTGCACTGGTGAGTGGACCTTGCATGTGAAGTTTTTACATTCTTTAGACATTTTCTATTTGTTCAGCTTATGTTTTCCTTTTACTTTCAGAAAAAAAAATTATATTTCCTTTTTCATTTGAATGCAAGATCTAATAGTTTATGTGGCTGGTTTTGATTTTAATTTTCAACAGGATTTGCAGAAAAAACACGGGGACTTTGGTGAGTACTTTTCTATTCAATGGCATATATAGCCTTGATCCAACAACTATTATGTGGCTTAAATATTAATGTAGAAAAAGAATGTCTAAATTTCAGTTACTGACTACCTACCAGGCAATTCAAGTTACTGGCAATTCACAGTCCTTGCAATTTTTATTAATTGGAGTCTGGTTTCTTTCTTCTACAGATTATTTCAACACAAGGGACCACATTCCTCTTCCCAAAACCCAATCTCTACCACCTGCAAAAGATAGAAGGTTAACGAATTCCAAGTCTCCAGAATCAGTCAACCACAATGCAGAAAAAGGATCCAAATCCCTTTTATCACATGGAAACTTGAAAAAGAAAGTTAACCAACCAAAGGTTTATACAGACACTAGCATCGGGAATATCATGAAAAGTCAGGGTGCTGATGGCTCTGGGATAACCTCTGCAAAGGATGCAACAAGCACTAGAGTCCCAACAGCCCAAAGATCGGTACAACCCTTACCCATCCTAAGCAAAGGTAGGAAGGAGTTGATGATCCTGGCACAGGAGGCCCTGATGGGTGAAAAACATGAATCCACTAATGGTCCCAAGTCGAAGCGGAAAAGAGTTGCTGCATCTCCTCAAAATACAGATAGCAAATTTTTCTATCCAACTCCTATGCCACTTCATGCTAGTGGAATGGCTTTTGGTGGTGCTGGATTACTGAAAAGTAAGGGTTCCCTAATCATTTTTTCCCTTACTTTTGGGTTGAGGCGTAGATCCTGATAATTGGACATATATTTGGCTTGAGGTAATATACCTAAAGTTTCTATACCATATTATTTTTAGGTAATGGAAAGAACAAGCGAGAAGGTCCATGTGTGGGAACTAAAGGCTTTAGAGCTCCGGAGGTAAGAAGCTGCATCTTTCTTTTTGTGGATAAATGAAGCTTGTATTATTTACTTCAATGTGATCCACACTGATGTTCAGATCTAGCTATAGACAATAATTATCAAATGGCTTTGATGCATCTACATCTGCCTGTCAACTTAGTTTGGAGTTCAAAGTTCTAGAAGTACAATATGATCCTTGAAATTGGTTACCAAAATAACAATACTATGTTTTAAATTGATCCATACCCTTTCTTATTCTCTTTATAAGTTGGCAAAATATGTTGACTTATTAAGACATTCAAAGCAATCCTGGACTATAATATACTGTTTTGGAGCTTTCTTTTCATATGATTTAATATTTACCCTAGTGAATAGTATCCCTCTCAAAAGCTTCATGCATGCGTAATGCTTGTAACTCACTATTCTCGACAACTTTGTGTTGAAATTTTCATGACTTAAATCCCCCCCCCCCAACCACCTTGTGCAGGTATTGTTCAGATCTCTGCATCAAGGTCCAAAGATTGATATTTGGTCTGCTGGAGTGACCATACTCTACCTCATGGTTGGACGAGCACCTTTCACTGGTGACCCCGATCAGTAAGAACATCGAAGCTTTACAACTTTTCAACTTCATTCTTTATGATAAAATATACTTACAGTTTCACATACAGGAACATAAAAGAGATTGCAAAATTAAGGGGCAGTGAAGATCTATGGGAAGTTGCCAAGCTACACAATCATGAATCATTATTCCCAACAGTAATAATAACACAAATTCTCATACGCTACTATGATTTTAACTCAGACATAATCTTATAATACCATTTTCAAACAGGACCTACTTGATGTGAAACATTTATCGCCCGTTAAACTACGAGATTGGTGTGCACGAAATACAAAGAGACCCGAATTTCTTGAAGAGATACCAAAATCACTGTTTGATCTTGTGGACAAGTGTTTAACAGTGAATCCACGACTGAGAATCAGTGCAGAGGAAGCTCTTAGGCATGCGTTCTTTGCTCCATGTTATGAAGCGTTCAGAAAGCTAAAGCTACGAAGACAAGGACTCAATCTGGACTCAGGAAGTACACTTATCCTGCATGGAGAGTCCCAGCCACGTGAGGTGAAGTAGTTTCATTATTGTCGGAAGCCAGTATTCCCTTGCTCTAGTCCTAGATTAAAGTAGTGTTCCAATTTTCTGTAAACTCCCCTTGTTATACAGCTTAATGGCTATTTTTTTTTTACATTCTCTATCAACTGGAAAAAATAATTCTTTACTCTGTATAAAATAATATTTGAATACATTTTTTTCATTTATGTTATGAAATTATTTTGACATTTTACTATGGAAAAGTGATTTATATGGGATTTCTCAATACGTGTGAAAATAAGGAATGTATCAATTAATTTGAAACCGAGGGAGTAACACATTTCACAAAAAGTATAAATAATTTTTTTTAATATAAATAATCTTAATTATCTATTGAACTATGAATTAAAACAACTTACTTAACAATATAATACTATTTGCCCAAAAAGTAATTACTAGTTGCTGTAATAATATGTTTTATGTGAGATGGGTTTTTTTTTTTTTTTTTTTGCAAATTGTCACTAGTTAGGCAAATAAATTATATTAACAGAATAACAAATAGAGTAAAACTAAAAAACAAACACCCCTTGTATATATTTTTATATTAACAATTATTTCGTAAAATGCCCTTTATGTTATGCTTTAATTAGCTCAATTCGTGGAGTCATAAAGGAAGTATCTGGTTCAATTAAGTTCCCTCTTCTACAAGTCTTCTACGACCTTTCTAGTTGATCATAAATTCCATTAACAAAGTTGAAACCGATAAAAAGAAATCTCCGAAGCGAAAAAAAGTATCAAAATAAGAAGGGAAAAATGGAGTCATTTACATCTTTCTTCGATTCGCAAACGGCGTCGTCTGGCAATAGATGGAGTTATGATTCTCTGAAGAATTTCCGCCAGATTTCCCCTGTCGTTCAGACTCACCTCAAACAGGTTTTTTTCTTCTTTTTTAACTGAAAATTTCTTACGAATTGACGAGTTGCTAATTGATTTATGACAGCGAGTTGGTTGGTTCGTTAGATTATGGAATTATATATTTATATATATATTGCAAATTTTCCCTGCGTGTTTTTGAGTTTTCATTTGTTATTTTCAGAAACCCTTGTTAAATCGTAATTATTTGACTATTAACATAATAGCCTAAATTAATCGTACATATGAAATATCTTTTCATAATTTGTGGATTTTTGCTAATTGTGAAACTTATGATGTTGTTTGATAATTAAAAATAATTTACGGAGTAAATGCAAAACTCATTGGTGATATAGGATATTTTTCAACTTATTTTTAAAATTTCAAAGAAGAGAAAAGAGGGAGTCATACTCAAGTGATTGCAGGTTTATCTGGCGCTATGTTGTGCGCTGGTGTCATCAGCAATTGGTGCTTATCTTCATATTCTTTGGAACATTGGTGGATTTCTCACCATTCTCGGATGCATGGCAACCAGTGTTTGGCTACTTTCTACTCCCCCTTATCAAGAGGTTTTTATTTAACTCTTTTTGTTTTTGGTTTCTATTCTTTTTATGATTCCTTGGAACACTATCTTAATTTCTTTTTTCTTCCAATGACGAACAGCAAAAGAGGGTCTCACTTCTTTTGGCCTCTGCGCTTTTCCAAGGAGCCTCTGTCGGTCCTCTCATTGAATTGGCCATTCAATTTGACTCAAGGTATGTATGCATATGTATGTACTTTGGTTGCCAATATATTGTAAAATAATTCTGGACCATAACGTTTACAAATTTAGGATTTAGTCATATCTTCTTTAAATAGATTGGCTAAAGGAAGATAAGGTATTTGCATGTAGTCTAAAGGAGTTACAATCGCGTGAAACTTTATTCTTTCCATATTTGTGATAAATTTGCCTTTAGATTAGCTATGCAATGCATTAATTATAGTGTTGCTTTTTAATGGCATCTTGTGGTACAACTTTTGAATATTTTGTAACCCTGTGTTATTCTAATTTTCAAATATCTGAAAGTGTAATTTTAATTAGCGTAAACTTCTCTATGTTATCTAGTAAAATCCCACGTGATATTTATGCTCGATTCACGTAGGTCATACGTCTTAATTTGGATATACACGTGGATAAAATTGCGAGTTCACTATTAGTTCATCAGTCAAATAGGGTTGGGTGTGATGCACTACCAAATAACATAAGGGGAATTTGCTAATTAAAATAACACAGGAAGACATTTGACAATTATTATAAAGCAATATATCGAGGGTGATTACGAGAAAATCACCACTTCTATTTACCCTTTGTGCTCCGACGTCAGAATTTTGTTATGGCACATGACAGAATAGTTGATTTGAATGTAACCTATGTTGCTTTAAATATTTAGAAATTAGATAAATAATTTGATTAGTTCCTTATCTTTCTCTTCTTTGAGTTTTCATTATATATGGTGTATCACTAGCTCTCATGTAATGTGTTTTTTCCTCTTGTAGTATTCTTGTTGGTGCTTTTGTTGGTTGTGCTCTGGCCTTTGCTTGTTTCTCGGCAGCTGCCATGGTAGCCAGACGTAGAGAGTACTTATACCTTGGGGGTCTGCTTTCTTCTGGTCTCTCCATTCTTTTCTGGTTACATTTTGCATCCTCAATGTTCGGTGGCTCAGTGGCCTTTTTTAAATTCGAGGTATTAAAATTGCTTTTTTACATGGGCATTCAGAATGATGATTAGTAGGGTCAACCCGAACATTGTGAATTGTGATAAGCCTTTTATACTTCATCCTTTCTCTTGCAGTTGTATTTTGGACTCTTGGTTTTTGTGGGCTACATAGTGGTTGATACCCAAGATATTATCGAGAAGGCGCACTTTGGAGACCTGGACTATGTGAAGCATGCTCTGACCCTTTTCACTGATTTTGCTGCTGTTTTTGTCCGAATACTAATCATCATGGTGAGGGACTTTCAATTCCCTAGTATATTTGCAACATCATATAAATGGCATCTCCAGCCCCACAGGACTGGAAACTTCGCACTTTTAGTTCCGCTATTCCAAAATACCACTTTTGTTTCAAACTTTTTAATTATTATTTTGAACAATTAATGATTCCCCATCCAATTTGGGATCAAAAGTTTAATCTTGCAATTTTTGCCCCTTCTTAATGTGTTTACCCTTTTATCATTCCCTTATTGTGGATTGACCCGATTATGCATTGCAGTTGAAGAATGCATCTGAGAAGGAAGAGAAGAAGAAGAAGAAAAGAAACTGAGTTTGGCCTGGCGTTGACAAATATGCAAGCTATATGAAAGTGTGTGTATGAAACCACTCCTTGTCTATAGACTCGTTTTCCTTCGAATTTACTTGTTGAGAGTATATACGTTTATGACCTTACGTAACGATGGTTGTGTTTTGTCCATGTGTTACCTGGTACATGTTCATAAGCTTGAGTAGTTTGTGACTGCTTGTAGAATTGACACCCGCAGTGGTGGTTCTTCTCTTGCTTTTGTGCACCACATGTCCATATAAAGTTTTATCATTTTGAGAAGTTATTTCTCGCACTTATTTATAGTGTTCACTATTTTCTACTTTTTTTTGGTTTTTTGTTTTGTGATTGTTATATTTGGGACTCTTAGCAAATTAACTCTCTGTTATTTGTTTCTCAATTGGGTATCACAGTAAAGAAGGTATGTACCATTGAAACATATTCTTAAAATGTAACCGCAATGCTACTTATCTAGCGTTTAAAAAGTAGTTCTGTAAAAGTGTTTGCAAAGTAAATTTACATAGTAAATTAACTTTTTTTTTTACGATAATTGGTCAATAAAAAATGAAAATTGATTAATTTATTAATTTTTTGTTGTCAAAAGCTACTTTCTATAGCTTTTAGGAAATATTGTTAATATTTTTTCCACTCTTTTATTAGGATTATAAATCAATTTTATTCGTAACTTCTGATAATCAAATATTTCAGAATGGAGCGCAAATTGTAGAAGTCAAACTTCTTGTAAATTTCTCTAAGATACTGTCTTATGAATGAAGATTTAACTATAGTTTGAATTTCATTTTAATTAAGCTACTTTGATCGATCAAGTGCAGAGATTAAGTGAACATGATGTAAGGATAAGGGCTTGTGAAATAATTAACAAACAAATAAAATTGACAAGTTGGGAAGAAAAGTTGTACATCCATGGTTATTGAAATTAAGAAGTTTTTCAAGTGGACGGGAATAGACTTCATATTTTCTGTTGTTATTATTCTTACTATTTTAATTGTATTTTAAGTTGGGCTTTTATTTTTGTAGACCCCCGAAGTACTGTACTAACTATAGGTACCCCCAAACTAGTCGACACGTGTCCATTTTATGACTTGTTACCTGCTATTCAAATTACAAATATGATACAATTTTACTGTTTTGTCCTTACACATTAATTATAATAGTTAACAATGAAAATAAAATATGCTCCAAATTTATTTAATCTATATTCAGTTTTTAATCTAATCAAATACAACAAAAATTACTACAATTTTTTAATAAAACTAAATAAAATTAGTATATATATAATTCAGTTTAGTTATTTCATAAAATTATACATAATATGTTGTTTTCAATTTGTTTATGATAATAAGTTAAAATTATTATTAAATGAATTTAATTAAAAAAAAAAGAGGTCGTCTTCTTCGTCTCACTGCCGGAGCGGCAACGACGGCCGGCGGCATAGAGATTGCGGCCACCAGACCAGATCTGGTGGCCGAAGGTTCGCCACCGTTCTGGTGCGACCAGAACGGCGGCAACAAGCTTGCGGCCACCAGATTTGGTGACCAGAACGGCGGCAACAAGCTTGCGGCCACCAGATCTAGTGGCCGAAGGTTCACCGCCGTTCTGGTTGCACCAGACCGGCGGCCACAAGCTTGCGGCCACCAGATCTGGTGGCCCAACCAGAACGGCGGCAACAAGCTTGCGGCCACCAGATCTGGTGGCCAAAGGTTCACCGCCGTTCTGGTTGCACCAGACCGGCGGCCACAAGCTTGCGGCCGCCAGATCTGGTGGCCCAACATTTGCTGAACGCGGAGAGTTTCGGCCACCAGATCCGGTGGCCACCGAAAGCTTGCCGTCGTCCTGGTTGGCGGCGGCGGCGGTGGTGACAGTCCCATGGTGGTTGGGGTTAGGGTTTTGGTTGAGTGGGTGGGTGAGGGATGATGGTGTTTTTAAATTAATTGGTCTGTTATGTTATTTTGAAAATTGATGAGGGTAATAATGGAAGGGTACCTAACTTTGCAAATTGAATTTTTTTTTTGAACTGAGTACGTCAATACTCTCAATAGTACGTCAACCTACTGAACCGGTTGCCTTGATCTCCAAATTAATGGTTCAAATTAAATACATGTGTGTCTAGTGGTCAGATTTGGGGTACCTATAGTTAGTACAATACGTTGAGGTCTGCAAAAATAAACGCCCTTTTAAGTTTTGACAAAAACAAAGTTAGAAGAATATCAGGGACCAACCAATGAAGAATTTATGCCCCAGTCTTGTCTTGGGTGGAACATAGAAATCGGCTCTTTCGGTTCGGTTGATGTTAAAATAAAAATGCTAAAAAAATGAGCATATTATTGCATAGACATAAAAATAAAATAATTGGGTTTATTTATTCCATGTATATATATATAAACAAAATGGAAAAGAAGATCAGATTCAAAGTAATTACCCATTCATACATACACCAAATGAAATGACTGGGATTATCACACATCACCATTATTATTACTTAAACCAAACCGTAAATACTAATAATACAGATTAGTGCTTGACACATCATTTGGGGTCCCACTCATGAAATCAAATTGATCAAAGATCAATGGTTATAAAAGTGACTGTGACGCATAATAGTAACACCTAGGTCACATTAAGGTTCATTCATTGAGGAGGTTTTATTGAATCTTCATTGTCAATAGCAATAGTAATAAATAAATAATCAACATCATGTCATCACATTCAACCATATTCTCATTTTATCTGCATATACATATTAATACTATAATATATATATATAATATAATATAATATAAAGGAATAGAAAAGAGGAATGAATAAAAAACAATTTTCTTTGTTACTATCTCCTTCTTTTGTTGCTCTATGTGGCCATGTCTTTTCTTATCATTTTTTTCTCTTATCCTTTTGTCCAACTTTAACTTTTAGAGCGAGTTTAAGATCATCTTGATTCTTGAATATAAATTTATATATGTTTCAAATTGTAAGTATATACATTATGCTAATTTTTATCCTACATGATAAAAACAAAATTATCTACTCAATCTTAAATATTGAAAAAAACAATCCTTATTCCAATTTTAAATTTCTCAATCCGAACACAATGACAACATAGTTACTCTTTAATTTTAGCATTAATGAAAAATCTAGTATCATAAATTTCGATAAAGTTATGGTACTGTTTGGACAACTTTTTGAGATTTTAAATATAAAATTAAAGACATTGGTCTATGGATTTTACATCCAACAATTCATTCATTTAGAAAAAGAAAAATTGAAAATAAATAAATAAAACATTATTATAATATTGTCGCTTTACTGGTCGAAACGCTTACAATTTTACAAAAATAAAGAAAAAAGCAAAGAAAGAGAAAATTTCATTTCTTTTAATTTGTTTTCTAGAAGCAATCCAAACACGGCCTTTGTTTTCTTAAGATGGGGGATTTGGAAAAATGAACATGGTACAGATAACTGAAAAGTCTATAGTCAACAACTCACAGGGCAATAATAATCTCAAATTCTCAACTCTTGAGTTGATTTTCTTTTTAATATTTTAAAGAGAAAAGGGAATTGTAAAAAGATCATAGAAAAATAAATCAAAAGAGTATTATTATTATGTAATAAAGCTTAAACATTTACTTCACATACAAATATACAATACAACAATTAAGAAGTCATATACAGAAACAACCCCTCTCTTCACCTTTCCCATTTTCACTTCACCTCCCTTTTTCTGTGAATCATTTATTGAGATTCCTTTTTCTCTTTTTTCCATTGGATTATGAATTATAGGTCCTTAGCTTATTAACCCATCTCCTTATTTCCTTCACTGTTTGTGTAGAGCTAGCTGTTTTTTTTGCTGATTTCTCTGAGACTTTTAAAAATAGAAAAGTTATTGCGTATTTACTTTTATTCCTACATATTGCAGAAAAGTATTGAAACCCAGAAACACATATGCTATAAAAGGCTAAAAGACTAATAAAAGCTATTTATATATGGCAAATTGTTTGATTGAAAAGGCTCTTTGTTTATACACAAATTAGTTTCCTTCAACTTTTACTTTTTTATTTTTGTTCTGCTCTAGTGATTTTTCTGCAAATTGTTTGTTTTGAAATCGGGGAAGAATAGACATGGGAAAGCATGGACCTTGCTATCATTGTGGTGTTACAAGTGAGTTTTTTAACTATTTTTTCCCCTATAGATTCTTGAAAATATTGCAGAAAATATGAATTCCTTTTTATGTTTGATTTACTATTCTTCAAAGGAAATCATACTTATTGATTTGATTAGTAGTTCAATCATGGAAATAAATATTTATTCCCTGAATAGTTAGGTACAGAAGAACAATGTTTGAATTTCCCATTTGTATTGGTATTTATTTGGAATCTTTCAACCCTTTGCCTTTGAATTCTTTGATGAACTTCTATTGTTCTGATAATATTGGTATCTCATTGGGTTCCCAAACCTTCTTTTCAGTTGTGGATACTACATTATTACTACCTTTGACTCTCTTGAACCATTACGTATAAAGAGGAATTTAGCTGATCTTTATTGTTTCCCAGTGCAATTTACGTGTTTTTAGTCAAATTCAATCAATGCCTAGTCAACCCGTAATTATTTTCGCTTTTCTTTGATCAGAGATTTACCCTACTGTTGTATAATCTTTCTGTGCATATTACATTTTTTGTTTCTTTAATGTATTGAGATTTTACTTGTCATCTTGCTGCATAGTGTTCATTCATTCCTTATATTAATTTATATTGTCCACTTATGGAATGTTTATTATCCCGTAGGTACTCCGCTGTGGCGTAATGGGCCACCGGAGAAGCCAGTTCTCTGCAATGCATGTGGGTCGAGGTGGAGAACAAAGGGAACTCTGACAAACTATACACCTCTACACTCTAGAGCAGAACCTGATGACTTTGTGGATCATAGAATCTCTAAGGTGAAAACCACATCTATTAAGAACAAAGAAGCCAAGGTTCTCAAGCGAAAGATCAATAATGACATACCTGAATATGGAATAGTTCCTCTCGACTATAACAATGGACTCCGTAAAAGATTTGATGAAGATACAAGTAATAGATCAAGTTCCGGCTCAGTCATATCGAACTCCGAGAGCAATGCACAATATGGCAGTGCTGATGCTAATGACTTCACAGGTTTGCAAGACTTCTGATTCATTAAATTTTGAATAATATAAATGGAATGTATATCTAAACAATAATGAACTTACCCTTTTCACTATTGGTTCTGATGTACTTCTAAACAGTGCATTTAATGATATTCTAAGTTTCGTGATGATGAGCTTTACTATATTGTTATGCATTATCTGGTTGCTTTATAATTTTGATATCGATTGACACAGGTCCACCTCAGCCCATTGTGTGGGATTCAACTGTGCCTTCCAAGAAGAGAACATGTGTCACTCGTACAAAGCCATCTTCTTTTGAGAAACTTACCAAAGATCTTTATACCATATGGCACGAACAACAGTCGTCATGCTTGTCTGGTTCTTCAGAAGAGGACTTGCTTCTTGAGACTGACAAACCTATGGTGTCGGTTGAATTTGGGCATGGAAGTGTACTCATTAGGCATCCGAGCTCTATAGCTCGAGATGAAGAATCAGAAGCCAGCTCACTGTCAGTTGATCAGAAGCCGGTGACTTTTCCATGGATAGAGAAAATGAAGAAGGCTGCCAATCATGGGACAGAACAAGAGCGATTGTGGAGGTACTTTCATATAAATTATGGAAGTTCTGAAGGACCATTATGTGATTTTGTAAAACATTTATGAGCATCTTAAGTTCATGTACGTTTCCTTTGTATGATGATTATTCCTTATTTTACTTCTTTGATTTCAGAGAAAAGGATGAACATGAAAAAATGCAGATTTTGACACATCATAATTCACCATTATGTTACATAGACCTGCAAGTAAGTTGTAACCATAAACATTTTTTTATTGTATTTCATAAGCAATATCACTTAGTTCTTCTTTTCTCTTCTGAGTTGTTCAAATTCAAGAATGTATAGCTCTTCTCTTCTGAGTTGTTCTTATCTAGTTTGTTACTCGTGCAATGAATAAGAAATACATTTTCGTTATGATTCCGGCACTAGTTCTTATTTCTATTTCTTTAGCTATTTAAAGGGTACTGTTTTCTGTATCTTTCCCATACCCCAATCGGATTTGGGAGTTTTTTGTTTAGATTCTTGTATTCTTAATACAATCGTATGTATGAATGCAGGATGTTTTGAATTTTGAAAAGTTCGAAAGTAGTTTGACAAGTGACGAACAACATCAGTTGCTGAAGTTTTTACCTTCTGTAGATACTATGAAAGATCCAGAAAGGTGTGTATTATAACTATTGCCTTTATGACTTCCTTTAAATGGAATTCAACTGAGGACTTTTTATTGTATGACTTCTTTTCTGATATCTGAAAAAGATTTATCGAAATTCTAGTAATCGTCGCAATATTAATTTTTGGATTGACAAAATCTTTAGATACTTGAGATGATTTATTAAATGCTCTGATAACAGTCTCCATTTCTTCCGAATGGATAGCACTTGAAACTGTAGGGGAGATTGTGCTTTGCTTCCTTAGCTTCCGTTTTTACACTTCATCCTCTAACCATTTTGCATTTGCATTTGGCCCCCTCAACTTTTTGAATTGTTGCACTACAACCTTTTGCCGTTCTGCGGTGGGCACATATCTCCATAAGAATTGAAAACTAATAATTATGCAAAATAAAATCACACTTTAATCACTAACTTTTCAACCATACTACACTTCACTCTCTAACTTTTGACCTTATAGCACTTCACTCCTTAAATTTGAACAGTTTCGCACTTAGAAACCACATTCAAAACCAACAAACTGTAACAATTCAAAAAGTGGAAGGGTGAAAGTTTAGACGCAAAAAGTTTAGGGGTAAAGTGCAATGACTCAAAAGTAAAGAGGCAAAAGGCGACATTCCCAAGCCGTAGGCGGTAGATAATTGAGCTGACGGAAGCTAATGATTCCTGTATGCTTACCAGGGACTCTGTTTCTTTGTGCAGTCTTAAGAGCATGTTTGATAGCCCTCAGTTCAAGGAGAATTTGTTGTCCTTCCAAAAACTTCTTGCGGATGGAGTCTTTGACAACTCATTTTCCAGGGTTAGTACTGATTGTAGAATATTGAAGAAACTTCTTTTATGCAATTTTACTAAATCGAAGTGGGTTGAACAATTCAAAATCTTTAAGGTTTGTAGAATTTGTCTTGTATCTCGACTCTGAATTTGACCAGGTGAAATTACAGAAATACCCCTTGATGTTTCAGTAATTACCAAGACCACGTCGGGTGTTCCTGTAATTTCACCTAACCTCAGGAGATGTTTAGCTACCTATCCTAAAATGCACATAAAATGTACCTTTGATTTAGGATTTGAAAGGTAAAAGTAGAATTGATGACTCGGAAGTAGTGGGAGGATTCAACGGCCTTGCAACCGATCATCTGTTGAGTATGAAAAGGTCACAAGATGGACAGCACCAAAAGTTTGCAGGTAACGAGCACACAAACTATTTAAGAATTTATCACCTCGTAGTTAGTAGGCTTAGAATTTAAATGGACTATCAAAATGCAAAAACTTCTGTCTAAAGTAAATGTTTTCTTGCAGGAACAGAAGTTATAATGAAGAGCCCAAGAAGGATTATTGGGAAATCGAGCTATGATCACAAGGAACAAATAGAGAAAAATGAGTCTTTCTTCGGTGAAAAAAGCCAATTATTTTCATGGCAAAATGATAACAACTCCATAATGCTAGGCTCTTCACATTTTGATGAAGAAAGTTGCGAGCAGGATTTGCTGGTAGATGTACCGTATAATAGCTCCTTCCCACAGGCTGAGCTACTCGTCGTTGAAGCGAGCACTAGTAGTAGTTCAGTATACCCAAATATCGTCCGCCCCTAATTGCCATTTTGGCCCCTTTTGTTGCAAGCCTTGTGATAGTGTTCTTCATTTTATTTATTTGACTTTGTTTTTGCTGAAAATAGGAGTGCATGGTGTCCAAAACTGAGGTTTGATGGCTGCCTTCTTACCCCTTTTGTTTCCCTTGAGGTACATGACAGATGGGATTGAAGGGGCTGGATTTACCTGTCTTTTTTCTTTTTTTTTTCTTTCCTTTTTTGTATAGACTACAGATTTACTAAAGATTGTATTATGTAGATCAAAATGGATAAAAAAGATAGTAGCTAGGTTTATGTTATGACTTCACATGTGCACTATAGTGTAAACTTCAAGTTTTAGATAATTATGGTAATTTGAACATTACAAGCTTTTTTGGAAGTTACTTTTTATATTATTTTTAGATACTATGCTGCTTTCATTGATTGTACTAGCTATTTCTCGGTTGTGTAGTAAGGCATAAGCAGGTTGAGATTGTGAAAAATAAAAAAGTTATAGGAGTGTATTATTTTTTCGATTCTGTTGGATGCATGTCATTTAGAAAGGTCATTATGCAAGTTCTAAATCTTAGAGATTCAGTTTTCTCCTACGAGCTTGAGTGCTACCTAAGATTTGACAAATTATTATAAATAGTTGAAAATGAATCTATTTTTCTAAGAAAAAAGTAATTCATAATTTATTTTCTTACCTGAAATCCAAAAAATGCTTACATTGAGAATAAATAAATTATTACGTTAAGATAGCTTTTGTTCATTATTCAGGTATTAGTTTAACAATGATGCCATGATGGTGTGTAAATATTCCAATTTAACTTAAATGTCTAAAGTGATATATTTGTTTATATTTAATAAATTAATTTTCTTTGTCTATAAATATTGTTATTTTCATTTTATATATTTTAACCATGTCGTACAATAGATATTTCTAACATACTAAACAAGATACTTTAACATATATATTTTTAAAAAACCCGTGCTAACAAGATATTTAACATATATATTTTTAAAACGGGACATATACTAGTTTTTATAAATAGTTGAAAATGAATCTATTTTTCTAAGAAATGTGTAGTTTTATTTGCTAATAACTAACAAGGTTTAGAATGGAAAGATGTTGTGATGTTTAGATTTTAAAATATGAAATGGAATTACCTTTCACTCACTTCAAATGCTAGTACTAGTATTAAATTGGAAAAGTAAACTGTTTTGATTTTCTAGTCAATTTGAAATCTATAGGATCCTTCTACTTGATACATGTCAAATAATGGAATCAAATTTGAGTTGAAGTCAGAGTTAACAATGTTTAAAACGGATGACCGGAGAACACTCAAATTACCTATACTTCTAATTCTAGACAAACTTAACTTAGCAAGGTAGCGACCATCTCCATTACCTTCGTCTTCGAATATGACTTTTGGCCAGCCCAATAATTTTAAATGGTGACTTGTACTATTTGAATTAAATCAGTTTTTAATTAATTTACAACGCACTGTAGATCTGTCCTATTATACTAAATAATTCTTAGCATTTTCACTGGTAATTTTTCATCTGACAATTTCACAACATGTACAGGTTCTATATTAAGAAATTCAATACTCCATTGTCCAATTGACATTAACGAACGAGAGAATAAACATTGCCATTTAGCATCCTCATTTACACTATAACATACTAGCTCCTCATTAACATATAGGTTTCAAGGGGAGACAAAAATAACAAATAGGGGCAGATCTTTGTTTAATATTTGATTAGAGATGCTAAAAAAATTGCAAAATATGAGAGCCATGGAACCAAACATATCCTCAGCCGAAAATATTCTTGTCCTCACCCTCCGGTGGCCACCATCTTGGCCGGGGAAATGTCAAACCCCGTTTCTTAGCCGTCTCCAGAAAGTCCACATCTTCAGAGCCACCATCTCCATCACCGACAACCACCTTCAACACATCCAAAAGGTCCAACAAACCACCCTTCTTCTTCTTCGCAGTCTCTTCCATCACATCACCGTATCCCACCTTCTTCTCTTTTCCCTTCATCGATACTGGCAATTGACGCACTCTACCACCACCTTTACCTGTTAAACTCTTTAATCTCCTTTCAACGTCAACACCCCCATCATACTCAAACCTGTCAATTTTGTCAATACTCTTAACATTAGTTCTCAACCCTCCATAGCTATTCTCACGAGCTTCAGTAACCTTAACAACTTTTTCAAGTCCACCAACACCACTCACCTCTCGTGTATCACTTACGTTAAGTTTAGTCCCGACAATTTCCTCCTCAATCCTACCACTACCACAACTCCCATCCACGTTATCCTCAACAGCTTTACCATCTATTTGCATCTCATGATTTTCTCCAATGGAATAGACCCCTTCTCCACCGATTTCTGCCACTGGATCAATTTTATCAACCATAACAACATCATCACCTAAATTCACCGTTTGCTGACTGTCCAAATCAATAACCTCAGTATCATGCACACTCTCAGTTTCCTCTACCAAAATCTCTTCTGTATCGTCTGCAGGCAGAGTATCTTCCTCCAAATCCGAAACCCTAACTTTCTTCGACACTGAATCATCATCATCCGATCCTCTTTGAGAAACCCTAACTCTCGTCGATTCATCCCCAAAATCAACGAATTTTTGTTCCTCGGAGGAGGAGGAGCGGAGGTGGTGTTCAGGAGGGGTGTGGTAAACGGCGTCGCTTTCTTCATCTTCTTCTACTTCTGGTACGGCATCGCCGCTATCTGGAAGCGTAACCATGAGTATTGGGGTGGGTGGAGACGGCGTCGGATCGGGGGAAGAGGAGTTGGGGTCCACGAAAACCTCGGACTCACGCGCCAAGGGGCAGTAGGATAATGTCGACTCCTGGGAAGATGTTGGATGACAGAGCTTAATCATTGAGGAGAATGGATCTTCTTCTTTCTCTGCTTCCATTTCTTCGTGCTACTGAACGTGAGAGAGCGTCAGAGAGAAGGAGAGAGGTTAGGGTTTAGTTGAAGTCGAAATGGGGGTTTTTGTTTTGTAGACTGTCAAGTTTCCCCCCTTTTCTTTTTCTTTCTTTTTTTTTATAACCTTTTTTCTAATTTGTAGTCTTTTATCTAAATTGGGTTTGATTAAACCCTATGAGCCTGTTTGTCTCGCTTTTCCGAAAAAAAATTCGGTTTTCGGAAAGGCCAAACAAACAATCCAACCACTTTCCCAATTAATTAGCTACAGTAATTGTTTTTCTCAAACCACTCTCCGAAAGGCTAAACAAACAGACCACTTTTCTACTCTATTTCTATTTCTCTCTATATTAGAAAAGTCAAAAATTGCGGCTACTTTCCCAAACAACTCTCCCAAAACCCAAACAAACAACATTACGCAAATCGAGATTATTTCTCAAACCTCTACCATTTTCCCAAACCACTCTCCGAAAGGCGAGACAAACAGGCCCTATACATTCTCATATCAAATGTAATTATTTTGCTTTGTAATTGAATAACATTGGATGGATTCGGACAAGCTGATTTGAATTAGAATTTTAACTTAGAATCAACATAATTTATTTTTTATTTTCTATACATATAAGATGAAAAATCGAAATTCAAAATTAATTTTAAGTTTGATTTGATTAAGCGGTAAAAAAAATTAGAAATGAAATGAAAATAAGATTTTTAATATAAGAAAATAAAATTCAACTGAAATATAATAACATGATAATCATACAGGAACTTTTGCTAATAAAATATTCACATACAGAGTTTTATGATAGTAAAAATAACACATAATTTTCTGCTAATTAAATATAAAACATGGGGTGTTTTTGCGTATTACTCTTTCTTGAGATTTAGAGCATCTATCACCCAATACCTCCAAATTGGAGGTTTGGGATCCCATTTTTCCAGATCTCATTTTCATCCAAAACCTCAAAATCACTATTTCAAGACCTCCAAAACTTCCTTAAAAAAAATTCCAAAACACTGTTCATTTATTAAATAAATAATTTTATCTATGTTCATAAAAATTAAAATTTAAGTTGCTTATTAAATAACATTAGATAAATTTCAAATAATTTATAATATGGTTAAATAAAATTCAAATAATTTACTAAATTTAACAAGAAAATTATACTATAAATAAATGCAAAATACATTAATTAAAACATTTAAATACAATTGGTGAACTTTTAAGAGTTGTTATGTTCTATTCCTACTTTTCATGTCATTTTTTAAATATTATTTAGTTTCCTTTTGTCGTATAATTATTGTTCATCCTTTAAGTTTTCTTATATAAAAAACCTACAACTTTCTAAAAAATTACTCACTATTGATTTTATCACAAAAGAACCCCACATTTTTTGAATATACGAAAAATCGAAAAAAATTCTAAAATCCTTAAATTTCTCTAACTATTCAATAAATATTGAATGACGAAACAAACATGTTTTAATTATCTCCAAAATACTCCATTGATCTCATTTATTTTACTCCATTAACTATAGTATCCGGTCAAACTTTTCAATCTTTTAAGTGATTTATCATGTTAAATTATTTACATTTATGTTGTATTAAATATTTTAAATATTAATATATATGATGTCATATGATATTATCAAGATATTAGTGAAATATACTAATTAAATTATTTATAATAATCTTTATAAAGTTAATCAAATTGATTGGTTAAATGTATTTAGGGATAAAGAAAAATGAAATTGATGAAGGAATTAAAATACTCCTATATAAAATAAAATAAAATAAAAATGAACAATCATATTGCCTTGTCCTTTGTGTACGTGTTCCATAACCATAAAGGAGAAAGCTCGCTTAACTTAGGTAATAATACAAAATACAAAATCCAAAAGAAAAGTACAGCAGCGTTGATAAATAAAGCTACAAATCCAACCAAAATCTGCGGTTCAACTTCGCCCAAAAACTATGTTCTGAAACTCCCCTCTTTTTTCTCCAATCTCCAGCAATGTCCATGGCCATTTTCTCCCCAAAACTCCCAACTCTCGCACCTCCTTCTTCACACTTCTCTAATGGGAAAACCCATTTAAACTTTAAGCCTTATCTTTTTCTGGGACCCACGAAAAAGCTCAACTCTCAGTTGTTTGTCAGTGCTGATAATGGCTCTGGTGTTGCTGCTACCGTCTCCGATGAGACTCTTCCTCCTCCTCCTCCACCTGATGTGATTTCTGAGGAATCTGCTGTCTCAAATGGGTCTCCGCCGCCCGCCGCGACGGAGGAGGTGGCAGCGGAGGTTGTGAACACTTTCCAGGACGCGAGATGGGTTGGAGGGACTTGGGATTTGAAGCAATTCTCCAAAAATGGCAGCACTGACTGGGATGCTTTAATTGATGCTGGTGACCTTCTTTTTCCTTTTCTTTTTTTTTCTTAATCATTTTCGATATGCGATATTCGATATGTTAAATACTTAAGTTAGGCCTAAAGCCTTAATACACATACATAAGCCATGTGTTTCAAGCATATATACATACACATTTGAGCAATAACTAAGCACATTAGTGTGTTGAACAACTTTCTTGGTAGATTTATTTAATGTATTTGAAATGGTAGGACCACTAGGTGGTAGAGCTACTATACCGCACCTCTTTTCAAATAACTCAACACATAAATGCAAACTAAAAAGTTGCTTCTTTGCTTTATAAATCAGCATTGATGTGTCCAAATTTTGTACCCGAGGGCAACTAAGAGATTACACTAAGTTGACATTAATGAGAGATTTGTAACGTCTTTGTCATTTATATCTTGTAACGTTAGTAACTTCTTTATCATAAACTCTCGTAACGTCTGTAACGTTTTGTATTTATTACTTGTAACGTCTTTCCTAAAAAGACTATTGTACCCCTGTATGTACCTATAAATAGGTAGCCCTATTTCCAAACAGAGGGAACTTAACTTACTATTACAATTACAATACAATTTTTCTCTCAATATAAGTGTGCAGACCTTATATTATTATTGTGATATTGTTATAGATCGAAGGGCTTATTTCATCTTTGCCCTGAACGTTTTTATGAACGTTTTTATACAACATCATAATTTAATAAAAACGTTCAGGGCAAAGATGAAATAAACCCTTTGATCTATAACAACATCAAGTGTGATGGGACAAAGCTTTAAATTAATTAATGTAATCTTTTAGTATAGATTCTTTAATCCAGTTAGTATTCGGTTGTTCATCCTAAGCTATGGAATAGATTGAGATTGATTAGAAATTTTCAGAGCTGATGGAATCTGTGTTAGGTAAATTTTAATGTCTCTTTTACTAGGTGTTATGGCAAAATGCATGATACAAGAAATAATCACTTTGTTATGTGCATAGAGAATAGCTGAATTTTTATGATCTGTTGAGTTGATCTCCGTGAAAATCCTTCCTTTTATACACGGCAAAGGAAGTGTCTTTAATGCACTCTAGATCTCTACACTTTCATTTATCAGTGAACCATTTTGCTTCTCATTGCACTTCGTCAGTACTTTGTCAAGAACTCAATATGTATAGTCTATAAGTTAGCTTTCTAAAAGATGTGCACAGAATACTTAACTGATACATGAATCATCCAACTGAATTATTTAACTTATCTTGTCATCTCTTTCTGATGAACATGCATTGTAGGAGTTATAGCACTAGCTAGCATAAACACCTTTCACCGCTTCCCCCTCTATTAAAATGTCCTTGTACAATTATATGAACTCACGGTGTGTGTGAGAGGCAAAGAGGTTGTAAAAGGTATTTTTAGCTTTGATGATCTAGTCTGTGTTTAAGAATAAGATTTTCTAACTCTTACCGAGAACAATAAACACGAAAAAAAATTATTTAGGAACACAAAAGCATAATCCAACGCTAATCATTATAAGTTGACTTGTTATTTTTTTTCCTTTGTTATGTTCAGACATTTTGAATTTACGCACTCTTGTATCACTTTGTCTATTACTAACTATGTCCGTAATTGTAAATGCAGAAGTGAAGAGGAGAAAGTGGATGGAAGATAATCCACAATCTTCAAGTAATGAAAACCCTGTGGCTTTTGACACCTCCATTATTCCTTGGTGGGCATGGATGAAAAGATTTCATCTTCCCGAAGCTGAGTTGCTCAACGGTTTGCAACATTTCTTTTCTCCCCTCATTTTTTATTGCCAAAATGACAGCATTGATTTTCTCGATCTCATATATAAGAGCTAAATACAAAAATACCCCCTGCGCTTTGCCTAATTGGCAGAAAAACCCTGTGTTCTTTTTATTAGCAAAACCCCCATTTTCTTTTTTTATTAGTGAAAAAAACCTTTTAAAATTTCTTCATAAGTCAGTTGGGGGGTTATTTTCGGTTCTGGAAGTGAACAGGGGGTTATATATTGCCAATTTTCAAGGTTAACTATTTTTGCAATATTTGGTGGGTATATAATTGTCATTTGACCTGCAAAATATGTACTCCGGCTTGAGAGGGATTTGCTAATAAAAAAATAGCACAGGGTTTGTTGGTAATAAAAATAACTTAGGGTTTTTTTTCTAATTAGGCAAACCATGCCATATGTAATGGTGTAAAATAAATTTTAAAAAAATGCAGGCCGTGCTGCGATGATAGGATTCTTCATGGCATACTTTGTAGACAGTTTGACTGGGGTAGGTCTTGTCGATCAAACGAACAACTTTTTCTGTAAAACGCTGTTATTCGTAGCTGTAGCAGGTGTCCTTCTGATAAGGAAGAATGAGGATGTTGAAAAGATTAAGAAATTACTAGAGGAGACGACGTTTTACGATAAGCAGTGGCAAGCAACTTGGAAGGATGAGACTCCTAATAAGAACTAAGGAAGATACATGCAGCATTTGGTTTTTTGCAGACAGAGTCTTTATTTGATTTGTCCTTCAATCTCAGAATTTTGATTGTAGTTAACTGTTACCTGATTATATATTTGAAGTTATGGAAGCCTGAGTATTATGCTTAATGCTGCACATATCTTTCAGTAATACCCAACTGTTAATGGGCAGAAATTGTATTTTTAGTCTCACAGAACTTAATTTTCAGCACCTTTGGTCCCGCACTTCACAAAATTACACCTTTGTTCCATATTTATCAAATATTCTGTACTTTTTGTTTCAGACCCTCCTTCCCGAAAGTGCAAAATATTTTAAACAGTTGGACTAAGAGTGCGTAAATTACAAAACCAAAAGTGTTGAAAGTTCAGTATTATGGGATAAAAGAATGCAATTATTTCAATGTCGAAGAAAGGCAAAATGGGAGGATAAATGGGAAAATTCTTGTATAGACCTGGTCTATTAGTTTTTCATAGATTTTGTGATTGTAAATGCGCCACATCATACATTTTGATGATGTCTTTGTAGAAGAGTAAAATTTGTTGCCTAATTAAATATTGCCAGATTTACAAGATATTGAAAATTAAACAAAATCTCTACATAGAAGGCAAGTTTGTGTAGGAAATTTACAAGCAAGGAAAGATTGCCTAGGAATTTTCTATACAATACAATATGTGCATGAAATATCTTTCATATGACAAGAATATATAATCAATTATTTTTCTTGTCATTCAAGATATGAAGAGCCAATCAAATCGTGCCACGTCATATAGAGAATTTTACAAGATCTTCAAATCCCACCTATAAATAGGGGTCATCTCCAAGATGAAAAGGACAACTCAAAAACACAATTCAAAAAATCACAAAGGAGTTCAAAAAGAAAGGAGCAAATTCTCTCAAAGTGTTCTTCATCAAATCAAGGCGTTCTTCATCATATTCAAGGCGTTCTTCAAAAGATCGAAGAAAATCAAGCGTTTGATTCGAGATTAAGCCAAGAGGCCCTCAAATAAACGTTATTGGAGATCTACGACGTTCCAAAGAAAATCAAAGTTCAATTAAATCAAGGTGTTCCAAGAAGAAGTTCAAACTCAAATTTAAGCCAGTTTGATTCAAGATCAAGCAATTTTGATTCTTGGACAAACGTTTGTGAAATACCGAAGTTGATCCCAAGAAGACCAAATCATTACCTTCCAAGATCAAGTTCAACAAATACATTATTTGAAGATTAGAATCAGGGGAACTATAGAGATTGTAACCACTTTATTTAAATCAATAGATTTTAATTTGTACAATTATTTCTCGTTTAATTTATTTTAGACTTGAAATTTTATTTGTTACAAATTTCTGGCACGCCCAGTGGGACAATCTCTACCTCTCATCTCTTTTCTTCATTAAGTGGCGCCAATTATGACGACAAACAATCCAACCATGGAGGAACAACTTTTGATGTTAACAAAGGCGATGGAGGAGCTCACGATGCAATTTCAACAGCGAGATGCTAAGCTCGATGAGCTGTTGATCAATTGGGGCAATGTTGAGGCCGTCAACGTGGATGAGAAAGAACTTGAGAAGCTTGAAGAAGGCGATAAATCCACAAATCAACTATTGAGCAGAGGAGGTCATGCTGAGGCGAAGCACCTAATGGAAAAGTTGTTCAAGGAGCTCGATGATGGCGAAGCACCCAAAAAGCAGCAATCAAATGCCAAAGAAAAATCTTTATCTAAAAAAATTCAAATCTCGTCTGATGGTATGATCCAAACTAGCCAACTGAAGGAGTTCATTTTGGAGGCCATCAAAATCAAGTTGAATGGGAGCTCGAAGTCTTCCATCGCATACACCAAGCCTTACACTCAAAGAATTGACAACTTAAAGATGCCAATTGGATATCAACCTCCAAAGTTTCAACAATTTGATGGCAAAGGCAATCCAAAGCAACATGTGGCACATTTTGTCGAGACGTGCAATGATGCTGGGACATATGGAGATCAACTTGTCAAGCAATTCGTATGTTCATTGAAGGACAATGCATTTGACTGGTATACTGACTTGGGGGCAAATTCCATTGATGGATGGGACCAACTGGAGCAAGAGTTTCTCAATCGCTTTTATAGCACTCGAAGATCTGTGCGAATGGTCGAACTCATTAACACTCGCCAATGGAAGGAGGAGTCTGTCATCGACTATATAAATCGCTGGAGAAATTTAAGTCTCAATTGTAAAGATCGACTGTCTGAAGCTTCATCATTAGAGATGTGTATCCAAGGAATGCATTGGGGTCTTCGATACATCCTCCAAGGAATAAAGCCAAAAACTTTTGAAGAGTTAGCCACTAGAGCCTATAATATGGAATTGAGCATGTTTAGAAGTCAAACCGATGAGCCGCATGTGCATTTTCCTAACAAAGTTCAAGACGATTCCACTGCCAAAGAAGGGGGCAAATCTTTTGATGAATCTCCATATGAAGAATCCATCTGAAAATATAGCAACGCTCCTAGATACGAGCTAAAACTATCTGGGATCTTTTAAAATTAGATCTCTTCAAAGCTCCTAGATACGAGCTAAAACTATCTAGGAATCTTTCAAAGTTAGGTCTCTTCAACACTCCTTGATACGAGTTAAAACTGTCTACAAATCTTCAAGTTGAAAACAACTCCTTGATACGAGTTAAAACTGTCTACAAATCTTCAAGTTGAAAACAACTCCTTGACACGAGTAAAAACTATCTACAAATCTTCAAGTTGAAAACTCCTTGATACGAGTTAAAACTGTCTACAAATCTTCAAGTTGAAAACAACTCCTTGACACGAGTAAAAACTATCTAAAAATCTTCAAGTTGAAATCTCCTTAATACGAGTATAAACTGTTTACATGTCAAACTCCTTAACACGAGGATAAACTGTTTACAAATCAAATCTATCACTCCTTAACATGAGGATAAACTGTTTACATAAATCAAATTCATCACTCCTTAATATGAGTATAAAATGTTCACAAATCTCAAGTCAAAGCCTCCAATAGACGAGATGAAAAAGTCCACAAAATCCAAATCAAGTTCTCGCAGACAAGAGAAGAAAATGTCTGCAAATTTCAAATCAAAGCCTCCAGTAGACGAGACGAAAAAGTCTACAAAACCCAAATCAAGTTCTCCTAGACATGAGAATAAAATGTCTACAAAGTTAAAATGAAAGCCTTAAGTAGACGAGACGAAGATGTCTACAAATTTTAAATCAACTTCTCCTGGACACGAGTCAAAAGGGTCTACCAAATCTCAAATTCAAAATGCTCCTTGACACGCGAGCCTAAAATGTATGTTACTCTTCGTTTACATGAGTATAAATGTGAACAACATCCATCACATCAAATTTGATGTTTTGAACTACGTTATGACTTGATTCCCTTTTTGGGATACGTAGGCAGCTTGAAACAATTTTGAGCTCAGTCAAATTCCTTAAAAAGAAAAAAAATGTTGGCTTCAAATTTGACGAAGGCGGGAAGAAAAGTCGAGACTTATCTACTCAAAGCAAATGCATTTCGTAAACAAGTCTCGATGGGGCATTTGTAGAAGAGTAAAATTTGTTGCCTAATTAAATATTGCCAGATTTACAAGATATTGAAAATTAAACAAAATCTCTACATAGAAGGCAAGTTTGTGTAGGAAATTTACAAGCAAGGAAAGATTGCCTAGGAATTTTCTATACAATACAATATGTGCATGAAATATCTTTCATATGACAAGAATATATAATCAATTATTTTTCTTGTCATTCAAGATATGAAGAGCCAATCAAATCGTGCCACGTCATATAGAGAATTTTACAAGATCTTCAAATCCCACCTATAAATAGGGGTCATCTCCAAGATGAAAAGGACAACTCAAAAACACAATTCAAAAAATCACAAAGGAGTTCAAAAAGAAAGGAGCAAATTCTCTCAAAGTGTTCTTCATCAAATCAAGGCGTTCTTCATCATATTCAAGGCGTTCTTCAAAAGATCGAAGAAAATCAAGCGTTTGATTCGAGATTAAGCCAAGAGGCCCTCAAATAAACGTTATTGGAGATCTACGACGTTCCAAAGAAAATCAAAGTTCAATTAAATCAAGGTGTTCCAAGAAGAAGTTCAAACTCAAATTTAAGCCAGTTTGATTCAAGATCAAGCAATTTTGATTCTTGGACAAACGTTTGTGAAATACCGAAGTTGATCCCAAGAAGACCAAATCATTACCTTCCAAGATCAAGTTCAACAAATACATTATTTGAAGATTAGAATCAGGGGAACTATAGAGATTGTAACCACTTTATTTAAATCAATAGATTTTAATTTGTACAATTATTTCTCGTTTAATTTATTTTAGACTTGAAATTTTATTTGTTACAGTCATGCTCTCAAAATATATGATGTGGCGTATTTACCACCACAAGGTCTATAAAAATCTCATAGACCAGGTCTATGCAAGAATATCCCGGATAAATGTGTCTCATAGTGATTTGAATATAGAAGTTAAGGGTATTCATACAAGAAGAATAAGTACTGAAATATCCTCATGGAAACACCTTCATCCAAAGAACTTCAAGAAACATGAAAATCTGCAGTATGGTTAAGGTCCTAAATGTGTCTAAATTCCCATGAACAAAAAGAGCTGAGGATAAGAAACATACAAAAAACTCAAAAGCGATCCTTGAAGACTCTATCAAAGCTTGAAACAAAATCTCAAATCTGTTATATTGAAAGAAACAGAATAAAAAACAAATTAAACAAAAAAGTTGATTACAAACTAGCAAAACCTTTACTTCTTGCAGGTGGTGTAAGAACTGGGAATTCGCTTCGTGTCCAATTCGTTTCCCCCCAGTGCCTCAACATGCCCTTCCAATTACAATACGGTTTTGGGTCAATGCACCCTGTAATCCGCTTATCTTGAATCCTAATCTTCCAATGCCCGTCTGAGAAATTCCGTTTCTCAGCTTCCCTTCTGTCCCATTCCAACTGTGCTTTCTGTATCGATCGCAACTGACAGAATTCTTGAAGTTTCTCAGACATTGTATCATGCACTTTCCACCATTTCCTATGTGCAGCATCACTTGCAAATTCTTGTAATATGTCCACATTCCAGTTGCAGTCGTAATCCCTAAAGCAAATCCACGGCTTATTACCTGTTACAAAGAATAAAGAAAATAAATTAGAATGACCATCTCATGGAGTGAATGTTTTGTGAGTGAAATGCAGAAATACCCCATGTGCTTTGCCTAATTAACAAAATAAAAAACATGTATTATTTTTATTAACCGCCCCCCCCCCCCCCTTGTTTTTATATTAACAAAAAGATAAAAAAAAAAATCCTACATATTTTGCAGAAAAATGACAATTATACCCCCACCTAAAAAATGCGAAAACACCCATATTCACTTAAAAAATTAACGATAATCCCCCTATTAACTCTGAAAATTAACAATAACCCCTGTTCGCTTAAAAAATTTACCTTCCTATTGATTTATGAAAGAAGCCCAATTAGGCAAAGCACATGGGGTATTTTTTGCATTTAGCTCATGTTATATAGGGAGTTAAGTGTGTGAAAGACTATATTACCTAAGTAGTGAAGGACGTAAAGAATCGGTGGTTCTGCCTCGAAGAGACGAACTTTCTTCCGTTTGACTACCTCGTCATCACCAATCCAGAAATGTTTCAGGAAGTTCATATATTTAGGTATACGGTACCACCATGTAAATATCTCATTCAAGTAACCTTGGTCACCCCCATTGTAAGACTCGATTTCAGTTATATGATCCATCAGAAGCTTGAACGTGCAATTCGATGGCTCGATCACCATAACCCCCGAGTTGAAAAGAGTTACGTTATTGCCTGTCGCTGAGATCTCCGGCATACCAAACAAAAAATCAATGTTTCTGAGGATAAGCATATCAGCATCAATGAAAATGATCTTATCGTAATCCGTCAATTGCCATAGTCTGAACTTGCTGTAATTCCATTCATTGTAAGCGTTTTTCTCAGCTTTAGGATTTCGTATTCTTTGTATGGTCCTGACTTTCCATCCTGCCAATTCTAGTCCATTTATGTGGTATTGGCTGATTGTTTCATCGACAAGAATCACGAGGTCTTTTATTGAGCCAGCTAGGCGAATGCTCTGGGCTGCAGCTATGGCTCCACATACGTAGATATTGGCTGAATGCAGGACTGTAGCATAAGCCTCGCGCTGCCTTTTTCTCGCGTAATCCGTTTCTGTTACCACATAAGTATTAGATGTTTTTGTAGATGCTCACATAGAGGATAAGATGAGAGAAGTGTCCAACAGTCGAAATGTTAGGAAGCAAAGTGGGATTTTCGTTTAGATGATTGTTAGTATTCATCGGGGTATGTGCCCACAGTTGAACGGTTCAAAGTTTGTAAAACGCCAAAAATTAAAACTTGAGTGGGCAAGTGCAAATGCAGAACGATTATAGGGATGCTATATATGTCCTATGAGGGCTATATGACATTTGATGATCCCCATTCAGATCCAAGAAATAAGAACTTTATCACGGACAAGAGGATATGAGTGCCAAAAGCGAGAACCAACTTATCCAATCATCCGATAACATAGACAACGTAGCCCATCAAAAAGTGAAAAAACTTGTATAAAAACCAACTCACCTATGTTTCCAAGAGGAAGTGCAAGTTCACACGACCCAATTGGGAGCCGAAGCTTTTCCCTCAACGCATTCAAATTCGGTTTATACAACCACGTATGACCTTCCCGTACGACAAGATCTTTACAAGTAAACAAGTTTGGCACCGGGAAGCACTTGGACACGAAAAGCAAATGCACGGGGTAATTTCCCTTACACGAGGCTGCTAAACCGGCTGCTGATAATTGTAAGTGCAATCGAGCAATATCTCTAGACCAATTCCCTTCGTTTATACAAGGAAGTTTTAAAGCAATGAGATCAAGACGTCGTTTTGGAACTTCGAGTTTTGGCAGAGAAGGACAAATTGGTACATCGTCTTCTTGTTCTTCATCAATCCACTCAGGGTACAATGAGTCCCAAGTCACGTTTTTTTCGACATAGTCTAAATGAAGAACTGTGTGATTGGCTGTGGGAATGAACTCGTTCCATCGATTAATTTCGCTTGGATTGAAGTTAAGAAGACCGATTTCTTTAATTTTGTTATCTTTCTGAAGTAGTTCTAAAACAGTTTCAATTTCTTCCCAGTTGGTAGATAAATCTGATATGTATCGAGGATCCGATGCACTCCATATCCATCTGTTCACAAAATGTTGTCTGCATTGAAAATAATATCTTATGTTATGTATTCCATAAGGACCCATTTGGATGGATGGATTTGAGTTGGGTGGATTTGAAATCCCTTGTCAAATCCATCGTGCTATTTGGATACAAAATTAAATCCATTCATTTGAAATCCTGGATTTTAGTCCAATGGATTTCAACCCAATTTTAAGTGGATTTGAAATTCCTCCTAAAACTAGTCATTTGAAATCCACTTAAAAAAGATTCACATTGCATATTTTCAAAAATTGCAATTTGATCCCAAATTTTCAAAAAACCTAGAATGCAATTCAGTTCAGAATTTTCAAAAAATTAAAATTTGCAATTCGGCTACTATTTTAAGAAATTCGAATTGCACTTTTGGTCCCTATATTTTAAAAAATTGCAATTTTGACCCCAAAATTTTTAAGAATCCAAAAATTACAGTTCAGTCCAGAATTTAATAAATTCAAATTTCAATTCGAACCCGGATTTTCAGGAACAAAATTTGCACTTTAGGTCCCTCAATTTTTGAATATTGCAATTTTTACACTAGATTTTTGAAAATCAAGAATTGCAATTCAGTCCAATATTTTAAGCAAAATAAATTTTCAATTCGGCCCCTGATTTTTAGAAATTCAAATTTGCACTTTTGGTCCCTCAATTTTTGGAAATTACAATTTGACCCCGAATTTTTTAAAAACCAAGAATTGCGTTTCAGTTCAGAATTCTCATAAAATTAAAAAAAATTCAATTTGGCCCCGGATTTTTAGAAATCCAAATTTGCACTTTTGGTCCCTCAATTTTTAGAAATTACAATTTGACCCTAAATATTTGAAAACCCCAGAATTACAATTCAGTTTATTTAAGAAGATTTAAATTTTCATTTCGGCCCCTGATTTTCAGAAATCCAAAATTTTACTTTTGGTCCCTTAATTTTAAAAAAATTGCAATTTGACCCCATATTTTCGAAAAATTAAGAACTGAAATTCAGTCCATAATTTTCAGAAGATTAAAATTTTCAATTTGACACCTGATTCTAAAAAATCCAAATTTGCACTTTTGGTCCCTTAATTTTCAAAAATTATCATTTGACCCCAGATTTCCCAAAAACCCTGAGATCCAATCCAGTCCAAATTTTTCAGAAAATAAAGATTTTCAATTTGGCCCCAAATTTTCTGAAATCCGAATTTGCACTTTTGGTCCCTCAATTTTCAAAAATTATAATTGTGCCCCAAATAGATTTATGTGATTTTATCCCGATATCAACAACAAGAATTAATTGATAGAGCAAATTATAAGGCATGATTGAGAATTTCGAATAACACAAATGATATATACCAAACAATGGATTTCAAATGAAAAATTTATCCAAACAAGAGATTGCAAATGAATGGATTTCAAATCATTAGAATTTCAAATCCATTCATTTGAAATCCCTCTTCATTTCAAATCCACCCATCCAAATGGGCCCTAAGTATAAGATCCTTAGAGATCAGAACTAACTACTAAGTCCATAGGGATATATATCTAAATATCTAAAGAAAGTCTTAATTATTTTAATCAGAAAAGCAACAATTAATTAAAGATAAATGAAAGTAGAATCAAACTGTAATCACGAGTTTAAGACAACCTTAGCAAGTAGAGAACTTACCTGGAAATATTGTTAGATATGCTGTTTGGATAACAGGCGGTTGGAGAAGAAAGAAAGGTAACGAAAGTTACAAGTACGATGATACTCAGAATAAATTTTAATGGGTCGAATTTGCATATACTTCTACTGATGTTATGATTCTCATCTTTTTTCACTTTGATCCTCTTCAACTTTCTTTTGTATGCATCCTCTCTGTTACAAACAGGGCATGTACAAATACATTAAACAGAGTCAACATATGTCATGTAGTCAATGGTATTGGTACGTAGTTTATCCTTTTTGATAAAATAAAGAGTATTTTACATTCATATATTTTAATAAAAGATTCGCATGACTCTCCCTCACATTTAAATCTTCAAAAGATATGCATTTGATAAAATTGTCCTGCCAAAGTGTGATTGGTCTAGTGAAAGAGATTAGTTATTAAAAAATAGCGGACTCAGGTTCGAATCCCTGTTGGGAGAGGTACCCACTTAATGTATTCAACCCGCCTCGAAAAGGATTAAACCCTTGAAAAACAAAAAAAAAATGTCCTCGTCTAGTAGCCCCGTTTTGTTATTCTATATGAATCAATTTATTCCGCATGTTAACATTTGTGTGAATCATAACCCCTCCCCCCCCTCCCCCCAATGTTTTCTATATGAAATTTATACCCCTGCATTCTTTTACATAGATTGTAATTATATTTGTGATAGTTTACTTCCAGATTATTATAAAAGGAGCCGTTTGATATGACTTAATAGGGGGTATTATGTCATATTACATGAGTTAATATGGATTAATACAATATTTAGTGACATTGCTCTAATGCTGGGTCAAATAGATTAAATCCTTATGACCCGGTATTAAGGCTAGAATATAATCCACCTAGACATGGGTGGATCAGTTATAGATTAGGTAAAATGTCACTTATAACCTAAAATTTACATTTTTCTTTTTAACATATCATTAAATATCATAAATTCTTCTTAAATCTCTGAAAATTGAAACACATTCTACATAAATAAATCACAAATTAAAATAGATGGAGGCATTCAAACTAAAATATTGAATAAACATTGATCAACTCATACTCTTATATATATTAAACAAATGGCTCCGATGAATTGGTGCATCTTAACTAACATAATATGTTCAATTAAGTAGTGAAAATATATTAATATATGTATAAACTCATAACTCTTCAAAACATATTACGGTAGATTGTTGTATTGTAATATGACTCAATTACGTACGTAATGTTACTAATTCATGTGTTATAATATTATTTAATCCGGGATGATACAAAAATAAAATTTAGAAGGGGTGGGAGTAGTAAGTTTCTTATAATTAACTTAAATTCAGACTTTTATGATACAAGTGCGCTTGTCATGTATTAACTATTAAGTCTCCATTAAATATCATTTTTCATGAAATCTATATGAAAATTTTATGGAAATGTTTAATTTTTCGAATGTCAAACTAATACAATGAAATATTTTAGTATAACTTATCAGTAATATTTTTAAAATTATGGGAACAATTAGTATTTGTTTTTTTTTGTCCTTCCAGAATTTTTTAAAAAAAAATATTGAAAAGAAAAACGTCTTTTTTTAAGCCAAAATTTTGTTTATTTGATTACCAGCTTAATTTTCATTTACCTCACGTGATATACTTAATATAATTTCCCCGTGATATACTTAATACATAGTTTACCCCTATGATAGAAATAAGTATATCACCCCCACTTAAAAAACTAAATGACCATTTTACCTCTTTATATTGGAGTCCTCTCGCTCGAAATTAAATGTACGTATACACTTTACGTACATTTTAAATGTTTAATTTTAGGAAAAATTAAACATTTCCTAAAATTTTCATATAGATTTCATGAAAAATGATATTTAATGGAGACTTAATACATGACAAGCGCACTTGTATCATAAAAGCACTTGTATCATAAAAGTCTGGATTTAAGTTAATTATAAGAAACTTACTACTCCACCCTTCTAAATTTTATTTATGTATCATCCCGGATTAAATAATATTATAACACATGAATTAGTAACGAACCAAATTGTAAGGATAAAAATACAATGTGACCGGTGGTGGTGGATATAATTTATAAACTTCATCAAAACATTATGCTGTATAAATTAAAGGCTTTAATTCCATAATATACGAAATAGATGCATTCAAATTGAAAATTCTAGTTTAAGTCTATATAATTCGATCAAAACAAACCAGTGCATCCATCACTTTACGTCAATATGTAGGAGTGTAGGTGTAGCCCAATCACATAATATAATCGTAGCTTAATTTCCATCGGATCAAATATTTATTTTATCTGTCTATGTTTTAATTTTTCTTAAATGGCCAAAATTAAAGGCAATAGCACTAGTATATATTACTTCATAAACTTACAGTTGGTGTTGGGCGTTCATGATATTGTTCAGTAACAACTTATCATTTCTGTTCAATTAAGCAAACCTAGCTAATTAACCTGCATAAAATTAAGAAGAACTGTAGTGATGCAAATAACAGAAAAATTGCAGAAGAAAATAAATTTAAAAAAAAAATTAACTTCAAAAGCTTATATATAATATTCATTTGAATCATATCTCAAGGAATAACTAGAAAAATATTACATACTAAATATTGCTTGCGAAAAACAGGTGAATTATTTATCTGGAGAGAAATTTAACAAGAGAAGAACCCTCTACAAATGATGGAAAAGAAATTAAGTGTGATGTGATTATATCTAGAGCAGGTAAAGGGTCGTGTCCATATGGAAAATGTTTTAAGTAACGTCCATTTAAATTCTCCTCATTTCAAGTATCTTTGAATATACACATGTTTTATACTTTGTAAACGTAACTACCAAAATTGTCTTAAAAAAAAGGGGTAATATACTTTTCCTGAATCAAGGAGAAAATTATGGGAAAATTCTAACCAGATATGTTTCGGATTTACTCAAGTATTAAGTAATTTTTCTAGAGATTCATTGAATTGAATAATCACAAAATATATATGTCTTGTTATTAATTAATTGATGTAGTATAAAGTTTTAAATCTGTGTTTTGTGATGTATTAAAATAATTAAATTATTATCACGAACAAACTCAACTTCAATTAGTGATGTACTAAATAGGCAACTGGCCGGATGCTTATAATATATGACTGGTAATTTATAATTCATGGTTACATATATTTTATTAGGAATTATACAGAATTACTAATAATATAATGGTTTGTACGTAATATTTATAATCATAATATCAACGACAACTTAAACCTATTTGTAACTTTTATGATTGAACTTTTATGATTGAAAGACACTGAGAACTAGTTTAAGTTACATATTAAATATGGGGAAACATTAAAAAAATTGTCAATATAAATGAGTCAAATTCAAAAATAAATTTTCTATTTTTGATTTTCTAAATATTATAGTGTTAGACCGTACTGTGACGTCTTATCCAAATAATGAATGTGATTATCTTACTAGCAAAATTTGGCAATTTAATATTCTGTGCTAGAAGATATGGTTAAACATAATGGGTTCTTTTATGGAATAATAACTCCAAATTTAATTAGTTTACTCTATCCAATGATTTTTAATTCATTTCGAGACGAGTCAAACATATTACTCCCTCTGTCCCAATTTATGTGTCGTTTTAGGTGTTTTCACACATATTAAGACACCTACTAAATTGTCTCAGTCTTAGGGAAAAAATAAATGATATTACTAAAATACCCATACATTCTCTCTCTTACTTTTTTTCTTAAAGAGAGAGTTTTAAATACATTAAATAAGGGCAAAATGGAAAAATATGTAATTAATAGTGCATTGAAATTCTAAAGTGACAAATAATTTGGGACAAAAAAATTTCTCTAAAACGACACATAAATTGGGACAGAGGGAGTATATGAGAACCTCTATTCACAGAAATTCAGACTTGAATTCGCCACTTTAAGGGAATTGGTCTCTTCCACTATACTAATTACATGTTAGTAATTAGTAGTTTACTTTCTAATAATATGGGTTTTGCTTTCTTGTCTTTCTTGTTATGTGGTCCTAGTCTCATTTAGTTAGCAAACAGCAATAGAGCACCATGAATAATTTCGTGATTACATGAATAAATTTCGTGATTTTCCATAATTTATTAGACGGTATGAAAAAATTAATTCTAAACGGAAATCTAGTGTATAATAGGGTGTGATTTAAGAATATCCTTTTCCCTTAGGATCCTTTTGCAATTTCCTAGATTACAGGGACGTAAAGGTCATTAGTTACTCTAAGCAATAGTACTTCTAGTTATAATAGTAGTAAATTAGTAATTACTGCTACTGTAAATGCTACTTTTTCTAGGAACCCTAACACAAAAGCTAATTGAGTTCCCTCTACGACTTCATCGACTCAAAGTATGAATTTTGATCCCTCTTTTTCTACTTTAATACTTTAATGTTATATAACTTGTAAATAGTTTGATGTTTTTCTTTTTCTTTTTACGCTAAAATTTAATTCGAAATTTCTTAATAGTATGATATACACGCTCTAGTGAATAAATTATCGTTCCATAATCAATCATTTTTTTCTGACATCTAAGCTGAAAATTTATGGATTTTTATGCACCATGTGTTGAATTTCCTCTATTTTTTTAGTTAATGCTCAAATTCACTTGGTTTGCTAAAAAATTAAAATCTTCCCAGAGGGCTATGTATTTGCTGGAGTATTGTACATTTTCGGTTTGCTCTTTAACTGTTGAAATTCTTGACAAAAAATTTCTAATTGGGTTTTATAGATGCTGACTTTGTTGCCCTATGAGGTTTAAATACTGGCATTGTAAAAACAGTTGAGTCAAGTAGAATCTGAAACTCAGGCCAGCATTGACAGTGAAAGTTCTTGATCACTATGATATAGATGCCTTTTTCTTCTGAATAAGCAGGTGTAAAGTAATATACAAAATGGTTTTTAAGCTGTCATTCTGTTGGTCCTCCCTTATTGTTATCTTAAGTTCCTATGATTTACAAGAGCTCTGATAATTCTTCTGGTATAAGAGAGGCAGCTGATGGTTAACATGTTTGTTCCATTTCCCAACCTTCTTTATCTATTTTTATTTATTGAAATTTAAAACAAATTGCACGATGTGCTTTACATACTAAAACGGTTTTCCTTATATATCCCGTGTCAGACAATGATGGTCTAACCTCTAGAGAATTTTTCTCCTTTTTTGCGGAGTACTAATTCTTCGAATCTTGTCAGCATGAATGTTTTCGAGTCAATTTGAGACATTTCATTCAGTGCCTCATTTATGCATGTTGTTGGTAAATGCTGGATAAAGTAGTTCCTGTTCACTACTTTATTCATCATTGGCCTCTTGTGCACCTCTTTCCACTTTTTAAAAGATTGTATATGTACATTTGTGGTTAAGCTAATTTTTTCTATTGCTAGCAGTTGGACTTCATTTAGCATAATGAGCGGAGCAACAGAGAAATCATCAACCACCACGAAAACTCCTGCTGATTTTCTCAAATCAATACGTGGTCGACCTGTTGTAGTCAAATTGAATTCAGGGGTTGACTATAGAGGTTAATCACATTTACTTTTTGCCTTTTTATTTTCTCTTGTTCTCATTATTGATATTCTTTGTTTGTGATGGTGTTTCTCATTTGCATTGATACTTTACTGTCTTGTTGTTAGCCTTTACAGTTGGAATAACATCCGTGACATTCTCTGCTCCTGTTAAACCTTTCATTGTTCTATGGCAGTCAACTTGTTCCAATGAACATTTTCTGCTCAGATGCTGTCAATCCTCCCTAATAAAAAACTCAATAAACTATATTTTTACATAATGAAGTTGACATTGCTGGCTGTGTAGTATTTATGCATTGAAAGTTTTTGTCATGGTCTTTGATCCCTATCTTAACTTGATTTGGGTTAATGCATTAGCTTGGAGTGATCTACAGAATCATTGATACTCGAATATCCAAAAGGACAATGACAGTGAAAAACAAAAAAGTTAGGAAAGTCTAACTTTTCATTCCACCAAGGGATCAGACAATCATTTATGATTCACCTTTTCCATCCACCTGTCTCACATGATGAATTACATTTTCTCCAACACAAAGCTTTTACTCATTTAGCCACCCTACCAATCCACTACTAACCTCACAAATCACAATTGTACGGTACTTCTCCTCTCATATTTATCCTGTGTGTTGGGCGCAACATAATGAAGTGCAATAACATAAATAACAGTGGACATTAAACGGGTAAATATGTAATGTGTTTAAATTAGAGTTGCACATGCCTATTCATATGTAAGGCCTTGTCTAACCTCCGTTAATATTATCAAGGACTTTCTCTCCAATCCGGATCTCTTTCCAAGAACTCGCAATAAAGGAAAAAAATAAACCTCTCAAATTCACCAAGTTGGATTGTTTCTATTTACGCTAGTTATCTGCATCAATTATAAGGAGTTTATTGTTTCATCGCTAAGGCTTATGGTGGTGGGATCAGTGTTAAGGTGGAGTTGGTGGAATATGTAATATAGCCCTTAGGCACCTTCAGTAACTTTCCTTGTTCAAGAGTATCGATTTAGGGCACATGACATTATCTTTCATCCGAATTGGTTGGGAGGATAACATTTTATATATAGAATATATTGCCAAAAAAATGATGTTTATACTTAAAACAACCAAGCATAGCCAATGGAGAAGACTACTTTGAGAGGATAAAGGAGTAAATTGGATTACCCTAGTTGTGGTGGTTAAATTCTACTTTGAGATGGCTTAGGCTTATAATCTTTTGGTAGATATGCCGTTTCACCTGTCAAATTGCTATATAGCACCTTAGGAACTACTCATCAAATTGGTGCGTACCCCAGACAATGTAACAAATGGTTTTGACAATGCCACCTAATGATGAAACCCTCTACATCATTTTTTTTAAGACATTATATTAACTTTTTTCTTATAATCTCTCTCTCTCTCCATGTGTTGTTAGTTGATTGCCCTCATCTGCTTTTGTAATGATTCATGTAAAAAAAGTGCACTTTGATACAATAACAGAAAGAGAATTTGTCAATAATCTACATAATGAGAGTCTGAATCCATTGTGATGTGTGGATGATGTGATTGTCTTTGCTTTATTGTGTAAAAATGGATTCATTATTGATGATCCATTCTTTTGTGAACTCTTAACTGGCATCTGAGCCTTAACTAGGTCCGAATTTGTTTATTCAATTTGGGGCTAAATTGTTTATCTTAGGGAATTTAATCCCTCGTCCTTGCTGATAAGTCTAACTTACTAAGCTACCCAGGCAAAATCAGATGTCCTAGCCAACAAATAGTGAACTTGGCATTGATCAATAAAAAGAGCAAATCTAACAATTTTCTGTTATTTTTGCTGCATTTGACATTATGTAAACTTTAATTTATGTTGATTCCTTCTACAGGTATTCTTGCATGTCTAGATGGATATATGAATATTGCAATGGAACAAACAGAAGAGTATGTAAACGGCCAGTTGAAGAACAAATACGGGGACGCCTTTATTCGAGGAAATAATGGTAAAGACCGCTAAGACTACGAGTTTTGAATTTGATGTATTTATTACTGGTTCCAGCCGTTTCTGAATCATGAAGTATTGTTCATATGTTGTTTCTTCTAAATGCAGTACTTTATATTAGCACATCAAAGAGAACCCTGGGAGATGGGGCTTAGCAGAGTGATTTAGCAAGAAGAATGCCAGTATATTATAATCGTGTGATCATTATAAAACGTGTTTAGCTCATGGCATTCTGTATTCTATTAGATGGTAGTGCAAGATTTTGTTTTACAAAGATGTATTTTCTTATTTATATCAAAGATCATTAACCCCCCTTCACTTTTGTACAATATGGGCTTTGTTTGGATCTTTGATGCAGTCTAACTAATGCCACCATCATGTTCTATGTACTTTTGAAAGACATAAATATCAATTGTCAAATACTCTTTATGTAAAATTGTAACAGTACATGCATGCCACGAAAAAATACAAATATTAAAATAAACGTATAAATTTGTAACAAGTAGCACAAATGTAATATAGATTGTACATGCATGTACATGGATACAGTTATTTCTTCTTTTGATATTCATTATGATTGTTGATCAAGAAGACAAAAAGAAGAAGAGAAAGCCGCAGCCGAACCAGTTTGACTGGTGATCTTAATTTCTAGTTCTAGCAAGGTAGATCCTTAATTGATTGTAAATTGTAATTTCTTTGTTTGTTTGGAAACCTTCTGATCTAATTTTATTATTTGATCATATTTTAGTTTAATAATCTACATATAAATATGAATCAAATTATCTAGCTCAAAACAGCTAATTAACTTTGAAAGCCGGCCACATTTATAACTATTGTGGTATTAATTGTTCGATAACATAAACTAGATTAATTAATTTGTAACTACGTACGGTAGTTTTGTTTTGTGATTTGAAGAATAAAAAACTTTTTTTCCGGTAGAAGAGTAAGGCCATCTCCTATGGGGGGTTTGGCCCTGCCCCCACTCGAGCCCTGCCTTGTCGTCTCCAATGGCAGGGCTTCGGAATTGAATTAATTCCATTTTTTTTCTTTGCTCACTCTCACCTGTAAATAATATTATAGTTTTAATTTTATTTTTAATATTAATATTAATAATACTAATAATTATTTGCATCTTGTAATTAAATTATTAATTATATTAAAATATTAAAATTAAAGAGAGTAAATTTTAAGTAATTAAAATTAATTTTAATATTAATCTAGATTATTTGTATAAGTGTTTAATCTAGAATATTTAATTTAGATTAAGTATTAATCTAAATTATTTGTATAAGTGTTTAATTTTATTTTTAACTAATTTCGTATTTTTTAAAAAATATAGCCACCACCAATATTGTAGTTAAATGATTAAATTTTTAATTACAATAAAATATATCAAAATAAAATGGGCTATTTATTTATTAATGATTTGTCCATAGATAAATTTAATTACAATTCTAATAAATTATTAATGATTTTAACTTTAGGAAAATTAATTTTATTATATCAAATAATCAAATTAGAAATTGGTGAGTACATATATTTATTAAATACTAGTAAATATACAATAAATATACTAAATAAATTTTATTAGATAATTCAATTCTACATATTTAATTTAATTTAGTAGGGAAATTTAATTTTATTAATTATTTAAGTATATATATTAATTTTTCCTATTTTAACTTAATAAATAAACAATCTTTCTAAAAAAAAAAGGGCGTATCCAATCAGGGGACGCCAAGTGGCGTCCCCTGACTTAAAGTTTCACGCGCCCCCTTTCTTCTCCAGCCAGCCTCACGCGGGAACGGGCTGGGCGCAGGGCTCCGCCGAGCCCCGCCCCCGACCTCTCCTCCACTGAAGACGGCTCCCACCGCGACCCCCGACCCCGGCCATCTCCCATTGGAGATGGACTAATGGCCCTAGCTATAGCTCGTGTGTTTCAAATGCATGCGTCCTCGTAATTTAATGAATATGGATCGAGAAAACAATTCTATGAGCACATATATTTCTTAAACTTGCATTGAGAAGTGTTATAAGGTGCGTTGATATCCTCGTGGACATCCTACTTATAGACCGCTATATAAAAAAAAAACCTAGATTTTAATGTAATTTCTTTGATTTTTGTTAATGTTTATAATTATCCATTTAATTGAGAATGAATGTACACTATAAACTAAGCAAGAAATATAACATTTAATGTCACTTACAAGTTACAACCATATATAATCTCAAGAGCAAAAAATCAAAAAAATTGATGGGGTAACAACAAATATCGATCTAGCAATATTGCTACCCATATATAGATCGTAATGTACAAATTGTTTGGGTTTGTGCTACTATTAATATTTCGGATCGTAATGTACAATTGTTTGGGGTTGAAGTTGTTATAATAATGTTTCAAAAAAAAAAAAGAAGTTGTTATAATAATAAAAAAAAAAAAGAAATTTCGGAAGTCTTGAGCAGCCGGGAAAATGGAGGGGCAATTCAGCCATTTACGTCTTAGTTGGCCCAACAAGTTATTCAATTTAATTTGGGCAAATCACAAAGCGAACCAAACGGTTCCCGAATCAATTGAAATGTAGTCCACAAATCCCCACTATAATCTTTAATAATCCGCGAACCAAAATGAGGGCGGTTATTTTTCAAATATATTCTCCTAAAACCCAGTCGCCTTCATTCTTCTAGGGTTTAAGCTTCCTTCTTTGCATAACCACCGGGGTTCAATGGAAACTATCGTCGCATCACTTTGGAGCAGTTTCCGGCAGGTCCCTCCGTCGGCAATTCCAGCAATGCTCGACTGTATTTTAACCTCCACAGCCACATCTCCATCTTCTCTTTTCTGTGCTCTTCTCAATGAGTTTCCCATTCTCGCTGAAGTATAAATATTTAGACTCTTAACTCTTCAATTCCCATTTCACCGATTTTTAGTTTTCTGTTTGTACCTCATTCTTTGTTTAATCGATGTGGAGTTGAGAGAACCACAAATCATTCGTTTTTTACTGTATTAGTTTTAGATAAGTTTCCGTGAACATTGATTGATCATTGAAACATATGTGGAATTCATTCGAGGCTGAAAATTTCTGAATACAGTGAATATGACAAATTATTTGGAATTTTTTTGAGAAATTCTGATGGAATGGGAACAGTAGTTTTAATAATAAATAAATAAGACCTAAGGCCAATATTGGAAGAATTATTGAAAACTATGTCTGAGTGTGTTTGAGACTAGAGTTTCCTTCTGAATACATTGAATTTGGCAAAGTATGCATTTTGTCTATAGATTTTTTGATGGGAGGGCAACACATTGAATGTTGAGCCCCTAGAGTAACGATTTCACTCTCTGACATGTTTAGTATGATAAAGTATTGTGAAAGAGACGCATTAGATTCTAATTTCCACCCCTAACATCCTATTTTCTAGTGTCTTTCTCTTGCTCACTTTCTTCTGTGCTGTCTTACTTGTAGTCTGTATCTCCGTTAATTATTTTACTATGGAAAAGGAGCAGTTTAGGCCAATTAAAATAATTTTATCTTTGTATCTACTTAAACAGTATTAGAAAACAACATTTGTCGAATAATTTAAAATTCCCATTAACCACATAGAAAGCCATTTCAGGAAATGTATTTTTTTCTCATGAAATTAGCGACGTGAGTTAGCTTTCCAGAGCTAGTAGTTCCAATTTCTAGGATGAGACTGGCAATAGTTTTGGTACTAGTAGACGATTGTGAAATAGATGATTTTTACTTTTACCTCTGATTGCTGAGGGATATTTGAAATCTAAAGGATGTATAGTTGTAAATGGATTGAGAAGTCTATAGTGTCTTAAATGAAGTGCTGAAATGATACATTCTTCCTGAGATGATAGAGAACTACAAATTCACAGTGGCTGTATGTTATATAGATACGTGTATTACCATTTTTGAGTAATGATAAAATGTTATTTATGTAGGGTATTGCTCAAAGAAACGAAACAAATGAGTATGAGTGGCATACCTGTGTTGTTTCCTATGTGGCTGCCCTATCTTACTTCCTAAAGAAGTCTGGTAAGTTTATACTGTTACCTGAAACAATGATGGGCATAGTATATTCTACGTGGACATTACATTCATTCATTTTGCTTATTTCTAATGATAGTGCTGTAATCTGAATTGAATTTGGAATATTATCCAACAAATAATGCAAGCTATCATGTTTTGAGCCGAAAACATTAATATATTTAGTTTGTAAGACAAGGTAAAATAATTGGGGCTGCTTTCTTTTAATTAATTGTTCAAAATATTCTTCTGCAGGTGCCAATAACATGCCGATGTTTATTTGGAAAATGTTGATTCCTTTGTTGAAGTTGGTTCATGCTTCTGATGGCAAGCTATTTAATGAGGTAGAAGTTCAGCTTCATGCTATAATTTGTGTAAACCTGGAGAAATTCATCTTTAGCTATTTTTTTTCTTTATTTCTCTTCGTTTTTCTGAGCTTAGGTTGCAAGTTTGTTCCTTGGCGTTGTCACTGAAACAAACAGCTGGGATATTCTTGAAACGACCATGGTACCCCTATTGTTAAGATCGATTGGCCTATCGGTTGGAATGTTCCATAGTGAAGATTCGGCAATATATAAATGGAGTGCAAATTCAACTTTTCAGGCATCCAGTGACGAAGAAGCGAGCCCAAACTCTTCTGACGATTTTCATGACCAATTTACTGAAAAGCACACACATGGAGATTTTATAGCATCTTATCCTTGTGATTTTCCATTATCTATGTCTTGCAATATATTAACATTGACACTGGATGCTGCTCTTGAGAAAGAAAACAAAGAAGACCTTTCTGGGTCAACTTCAACAAATATCACCCAGGCAAATATTTTTGCTGGAAATATTCTTTGGGACCTTTCCAATTTGACTCTTAAAATGCTTTCAACAAGCTTAGATCTTCGTTCTTCGGCAATCAGATTTCTCCTTCCATCTATATTTAAAGCACTTTTACGTAATTGTACCTTCAAAATCTCAGTTTGTGGGAGGCATCATGTGTTAACAAGGTATATACAATTATTTAAATTTACAGACCCAAAATCAGCTGTACCAAATATTAATGCAGTTTTTTGTATTGAGTTATGAATTATTCTTTTTGTTCTACAGGAAGGAGTTTTTCACTAAAATATGGCACTGTTGTAAGCTACTGTTTTCTTTGGAGTCTTTGGAGAGAAGAGATGCTTATGATATACTTTCACTATGTTTATCCTTCTCATCACCAATTGATGAACATGAAGACGTAAAATTGGGTGGAACAGTGGATACTTTTGATATTAGAGCTGACCAAAAATTTTGGGATGAAATAAAGAGAGGCTTGGTAAATGGGCCTTTCCCCTCACTATTCTATTGATGTTATTTTGAAAACATATTCTTTATTAACATTCTCTTTACTCCAATTTTTTAAGCTTGACAAGGAGAGCATAGTGAGGAAGCAATCATTACATATACTGAAAACAACATTAAACCTTAGCAGAGAAAGTAAATACCACACTGGAATTTCGGAGAAGGCACCCGATGAGAGAGATTCCGACTCTCGCATGATGAGCAAAAGAGGGAGGTGGGCTGATAATGAAGCCAAGTCACTAGGGATTGGGAGAATATGCAATTCCACTGAATCTAGTCTCACTGGTCAGCAGAGGTGGGAGACATTTGTGTTTCTTTATGAGATGCTTGAAGAATATGGCACCCATTTGGTTGAAGCTGCTTGGAATCACCAGGTGCGCTGTCACTACTATATTTATGCCATGGAATGTACCTTTTGTACTAGTTCAAAAGTTGGGGGTTAAACCTATACTTTATTTTTAAGTTGACTTATGTGCACACATATGCTATCCTCCAGACAGACTAGAAAAAAATGCAACTAGATCTATCTTTTCTTTTCTTCCGTTTGTGTTGATTCTGGAGAACGAAAGCATAATACAACATATAAATCTTTCTTGGGGTTCTGCGCCTTCTTGTTTTATGTGCTTTACTTCATCCATATTCATGAGGTTTCCTGCAATAGTTGATAGTTGATATTGAGTTACCTTCTTACATAAAAGACGCTTATTAGAGTTTTAATATCCTGTGTTATTCAATGAAGAACATCCAGATAAATATTGAGTTGGCTATTTTCTGTGATTCATGTGACAGATAAATATTGAATTGGCTATTTTCTGTGATTCATGTATCTTTCTGCTTCTCTTAGTCCATGTACATGCAGATTTCCCTTATCCGTGATGGAATCAGTAATGTATAGGTACATTAGCTTGTCTCCTTGTAACATGCTTTGGCTTGCTACAAATCCAAATGTTTTATATCATCCCTGAAGTGTTAGTCTTTTTGTCTACCAAATTTGGACGTGTAATTTGTGCTTTGTTGCAATCTGACTATTGATAAACAGATTCTATCCCTGCAAGCTGTAATAAATGACGGGTTTTGGGCATATTCTGTCTTGAAGCCATATGATGATTATTGTCTCGTTTACCATCCCTTTTTCCTTTCTTTTGGTTTTGGCAGATTATGCTGTGGCTTCGGTCTTCATTTTCCCCGGAAAATTCAGTAAGCTCAGTTATTGATGAGCTTAATTGGAACAGGATGGTAACTGCTGAGCATATTTTTGAATGGTTAGCAGTCTTATGGGAGCGCGGCTTTTGTCATGATAATCCTCAAGGTACTTAAGTTTTTCTCTTAACCACAATGATATTTTGAAATTTCTAGCTGCATTATGTCACTTATCTACATTAGCTTATTGGTACTCTTATCGCTGGAAAAATAATTGCACACATTTTATGCAGTCAGATGCCTTATCATGCATTCATTTTTGGCCATCAAGTGGGAGAACTATGGTGGCTCTGCAAAATTGGTGCCAAGAAGTTTTATACTTGGTCCACTTATAAGGGGGTTAAATGATCCTGTGCACCACAAAGATTTTGGTTGGTTTATCAACCACTCTTATTATTTAGAAAAGCTTGCAGCAAAATTGGGTCCCTATTACCGACCTTGTAGAGTTGATCATGATTATGTTTATGTCAAATGTTTTTCTTTTCCATAGGTCTAAAAGAAATCTACTCTTCATGGACAACTGAGTCTGCAGCTAGATTTCTATGCCAATATGCCAGCCATATGGAAGCGAGGTATGCCTTTATTTAAATTTCTAATCACTACTTTTCTCTTTGTTCAATCTGAGGTAAACTCAGATTTGGATTGTGGATTGCGCCTAGCCTTGATATATAGAAGAATATACTTAATGTAGGCATGTAATTGATAGTCAATTTTTTTTACATTTTTAATGGCTGATTTTAAGCCTTGTAGTTTGTCCAACATCTTTATATAGAGTAAGCAACTCTAACTAGGAGACTATGCAGAATAAAACCTAAATTGACAATAAGGTTGGTAATTATTCCATTCTATTCCTTTGTCTTATGGACTATACTACAGCATAAAAACAAAAAAATTGGGTATACAATTATAATTGGACTTCAATTTAATCTATTGATTTTACTTTATTATTTTGTTTTCCTACATAATTAGGTAATATAGCGTGTTTGACATATTTGGCGGGAGTTCATATTAAAGTAGTCTTCTGTTGTTTTCGAATTTGCTGACTACAAATGAAGTATTTTATTATACTTAGTACTATTATTAAATTATGAGCATGATTATTTAAATAATGAACATCAATTGTATTGTACACACATATCTTTACATATATTTAACCATTTGTGAACTCTTTAATCTCTTAAAAAACAGTCTATTTGAAATTGGCTTAAGGAAGAGAAGTTCGGATATGAAAGGGATATATCCGTGCAATTTTTCAGAAAAAAAAAATGTTGAGAGATTCATGTTGACTACGAAAAGTAGTTTCACATGCACATTCTGCAATTTGCTCTCTAATGGAATATATTGGATTTGTAAACCCCCCTTTCGAAGCTATCAAACGAGTTTATACGTTGTCTTGTTAAATGACTATCAAGGAATGATTCAGGGAGGGTGGTTGAAAGGGAAACTTGGGAAATAGTATTGGGTGGCAACTCTAAACCACTTATCAGCATGTGATTGTAAAATAACATGCTTTTCTATAATTACCTTCAACCTGGAGAAGTAGTTCTCAAGCTTTGATTTTGGCATAAAAAGTAAAGTTCCTCGCTGATAAATTTAACTTTAGACATGTTCTTTCTATTAAATATGTAGAACTATGTAGTCCTTGTGGCTCTTATTGCATTATATTTACTTCAGACAACACTAAAAAAGTGTTTGTGGTTTTAATCATCTCAATTGATTACAGGCAACATATTTTGTTCCTGATCGATTTGGCATCTGTTCCCAAAACATATTCCTTGGGACGAGCTGGTCTGATGTGCCTTGCAGAATGCATTTCTTCGGCTGCCTCTGGAGTTTTGAAGAAAAGTAGTCTTGAAATTGGGCGATTTGTTGCTGCTCCCTCTGACAAAGTCCTTTGCCAAAATGATAAATCTGAATTATTGGATGTTTTACGATTTGTTCTTGAGTGTAGTAAACGACATTTTAATCCAAAATATCGTCATCAAGGTCCGAAATTACTCCTCTCGCATTCTCAAATCTTGAACAGTATCTCGGTACTATTATTCTGATTCTTGTTATGTTTTAGTTTGTGAAAAGATTGTAGCTGCTTCTACTATAGCGATGAGTCCAACTGATGTTCCTATGGAGATTCTTATGAACTTCGTTTCTGGACTACCTCGTGAATATACTGATTATGGTGGTATGGCTAATATTTAATGCAGTGCTACATGTTTACTTGCATTTAACTCGGTCAAGATTAGTAATATTTGTATTGTTTTCTCTTACGTAATTTCATCTCTTGTATCATACTCTAGGTTCAATGAGACTTGTAGTTCAAAAATGGCTATGTGGTCCTAATTTGCAGCTTCTGAAGGCTATTGGTGGATTTCCTAAAAACTTTATCAGCTTTCAGCATCCACTAGATTCTCTTGTTTCATTCAACGATGAAGAGTTGGATGCATGGGGATCTGAAGCAAAACGCTGGGCTCGAGTTCTTTTTCTAGCAGTTGAGGAGGAGGAACACCTCTACCCAATTATTAAGGTTTAGTATATCCTCAGTTACTATCATATAATATTATCTCAGACTATATTAGTTTTTTTACAGATACTAGTCTCATCGGCTGCAGTGAGAGAGAAAGATGGAGGAGTAAAAAGTTTTTTGCTTTCTGTTAATACATTTTCTTTATTAAAGTTTTCATATAGTATTTGTGCAGCAAATTAGTTTAGTAATATATGCAATCATAGTGTAACATCTACATAAGAAAATAATCACATTTTTCTGGGCCATCTCTCTAGTGACTCTTGTAGGTCGTTTCCCAACTCATCAACTTACAATTCTGACTTAACTTTTCCTTTTCACTAGACTTCTCATCATTATTAGTCGTCAGTTTTATCATCAGTGTAAACTTTCGCATTTAGTAAGAAGGTTGCTCAGAAAGCAGGATTTTATCATGTATAATTGTCCAAGTTGATATGAGCAACCACTAATTAATCAACATGCTCACTCTCTCTACCTTATACAGCTCGTCAGCTCCCTTCTGTTACCTTCTTTAAGACCTAGATAAATATTTCAATCTTTAGGAACATACACAATCTACAGTGCAAGAATAAAAAGATTGTGGTCATTTTAGGTTGGCACCAACTAGCTTATTCTTTGACATGATCCTCAAATCTAATATAGGAAAAGTCAGAGACCTGTTATTTCTTTGTTGGAATAAGTCAAGGAAGTCTCAGATCCAAGGATTTGATTAGATATGAATAAATTACCAAAAGAAAAAGATTAGATTAGATGAGAATAAGGAGTTTTGATCATATTACTTGACATTTTTCCCCTAATTTTGGAAATTTCCTAGAATAAGATACAACAAATCTTTGACTTTTCTAACACAAACCTTAAACAGTTAGAGCTGCTTATATCTTTGTTATAATAGGATAAATCATTTGCAAATAAAACATTCTCCATCACTCTGGTTCAAGGTTGAAGCCTTTATTGAATTTCGTATCTTGCTGTTCAATACATTTACAAGAGTGTTGTTGAAAACATTAACGATGAGAGAGAAATATGGAATGCTGTTGATGTTATCTCATGTTGAAACTATCTCCAAGAGAAGATTGATTATCATACTTATGTGGCAGAAGACCTTCGTCTAAGCTTTTCGTGAACCCTCATATGTCAGTAAAACTTTTCGTACATTAGAATAGTATGACCTAAAGAAATCATGTGTATGATGTGTCCTGACGACCAAGTCACTTATCTTATGCCCAATGTTGTACCCTGACATGCATTCATGTCCTCTTCGTAGTAGATTAACTACAAGATATGGAGCAATATATTTACTCCAAATATGATGGAGCTAGCATAACTATTAGAGGTGTGCAAATTTGGAGGTGGTGCAGCCGTATTCTGAATTTCTTTGTTTACCAAGAAACTCTTGCAGGGGACCAGCGCGTACGTTCACAATGGGATAACAAACCAACTCATGGGTATATGGGCTTACATATAGTGAATGACATCGATCTTCTCTGTCCAGTTTAGCCGACTTCACCTTTAAACACTGTCTGTTGTTTCACTAATATTTAGAAACATTATTTTGCTATTTCAAGTGTGAAACTGGATATTACTTAAGATTTTTTTTCATTATAAAGAAGCACTAAAGCATTTTTTGTAGCTCCCATATTGTTTCCTAATAAATTCTAACTGAGCCTAGATATTAGACATATACACTAGTTGTTCTTTTGACTTTTAGAGATTTGACCACTGTAAATTTCATGCAGTTCATTCAGGATCATGGTGGTGATATCTGCAAACAGAAGAACAATTTGGAGTGGCTAGCAATGAAATTGATCATTCTTGTTTCCAGCTTGCTACAGGAACTTCAGATAATGCAAGAGAGGATAGAGAATAGTCGGATTACAAGAAGAACGAAGAGTGATATTGATTTTCTTGAAATGACAGATACTTCAAGTTCCATCGATGTTTCAGTCATTTGTGACAAGTTCGCTACTGTATTATTCTCATTTATGGTATGGATTAGCCCAGTACTTTTGTAGCGTTAGCAGCTTTAGATATCTGTTAATTTTGACTGTTTCCATGGAATGACAGGAAAAATTGGTATTATTTACTGAGTTGTCATGTTCCATATTTTGGTCGATAGTGGTGACAGACGACATGGCCCTGCCAGGTTCCATCAAAGGGAGACTAGGTGGCCGTAGTCAACGTCGGTTGTCATCTTCTTTATGTACCTCTGTTTTGGAAGCTGTAAGATGATTTAGGTTCTCTCTGCAATCTTAGTCAATTCTTGGTTATTAATAGCTTCAGAAATTTTACTATTCACAGCTTGCTATATTCTAATTGGTTTGTTAGTTGAAAGTTCAACTATTTGAGAATTTGTTGGGCTTGATGTGATTGTGCAGTGCATATAGCATTTACAGCTGAGACAACTGTGTATGCTCTATATTAAGTTGAAATTTTGACGTCAAATATGCCTACATATTTGATTGATCGGCGCTATATATAAGAGTTTACTTATCTTCCTCTTTTATCTCCAGGGTGCATTATATTGGTTTAGTTATAGCTATAGTAGACCGAATGCATATATCTGTAGAAATTCCCTCCTTTTTTATATGAGGAACACCAATTTTATCAAAAGCAAACAGCCGACGAAGAATGAAAGAAAGATTATGCAACTGATTTCTTCTTTCCATCTGCACATCTTCCAAATCCACTAACTAAACTAGATCTTTTGTGGCGTAGGAAGGAAATTGTTTCCCTTGAAAATTCAAATGATTTATGACATTCTACTATTGTAATAATGAGGGCATTACATAATCACCAGACACCAGCAGTCCTTTTGTGTCTTTCTTCTCTCCCGTAGTTTTGTCCATTCATGCTTATTTCGCATCAGCCATGTCGCAGGATATTAGAATTCACCACATGGATTGGGGTAAGTCCACTTACATGTTTGGGCCTAACTCATCCTCAAAAGCTAGCTTATAAGGTGAGGGTTACCTAAGACCTTATAAAATGGACTTAACTATGTTTTTCAATCAATGTGGGACATTTAGTCTCAATGCCGGAGAAATAACTGATTAGGCTTTACCCCTAAAACAAGTGAATTGACTCTAATTCTATATTATAGACACAACGGCCATACCATTAGATGGGACTTATGTTCTATAAATGGATGAACGAGAATGAAGAAAATGAAAGCTAAAGTGATGCTTGTTTGTTCCAGCCTTAAGATATTAGAAGTTGTATATCCAGATCAAAACGAAAATATTATTTGTGTAGCAAACTCATCTTCCTTTTATTAATGATTGAGGTCACTTAGTTACGAGAATGATGTGAAAATAATGTTTTTGTTGAATGGGGTAAGGTTTGTTGATCCAACAAGTGTGGTGGGTTGGGAATTAAGAGAGTTATTGATTTTAATTAAGCCCTTCTTGCTAAATAGCTTCGGCCTAAACATTATGGTTATATTTTTTGTATAGCAGTCTGTAATCCGTTGTAACTATGGAGATTAAGAAGATGATGAAAATAATCATGTGTGATGCACTGAAATGCAATTGGACATGTGTCAATTAACTAGAAACGGGACGCAAGAATGGTACATCATTCTGGGACAGATGATCCCATCTGCAGAAATTGTGTGGAATCCGTCTTTTGAAAGGAACTTTCGATATTGGGAAATGAATGATGCTGTTTAACTCTTTAATCAATTTATGGGACTCAAATGAAAAAGATCACAGGGATGTCTTGAAATGGAAAAAGGAAGGACTTTTGTTTCGTTAAGCCCTTCTATCAGGTTAGTTGGAGAGAGCAGTGTACTCTTTCACATGGAAACAGATTTGGAGAACCAAGGCTCATCAAAGAGCAGTTTTCTTTGGTTCGGAAAGCTATTAGTGAGAATATCTTGACTGGGGAGATAACCTTAGTAACAGGGGGATTATTTATGTGAACTGCTGCTTTTTATGTTGAGGAGGTGAGGATGCCACTATTCACTTGTTGCATAGTGAAGTGACAAGTGTTTTAGCCTTTATGGTCCCTTTATTTTTGTTTGTGCGATCTGAAACGGTAATTCCAAGCATGGTAAAATCATTCTTTCTTTCTTGGAGTTAGTAAGGAGATGATGTAAGGAGGGAGAAATTTGGAACACCACTAGGTGTCTTTTTTGGTTTTCCATGAGGAAATTTTTTCCAATCTTTTGTTTTCTTGGACTAAGGAGTACGTACTTAACAATTATTTTCTTTTGCTAACATCTTCGATGATGTTCACTGATGTATAGATAGCTAAGATCTTTTGATGAGGATAGAGGTACCCTTACCTTAAAAAAAGAATTCTCTTACTGATGCCAAGGTGTATTTGATTTACAAATTTATAATTATATATTATGTCTGTACCATGCTTGGTCTAACTTCCTTCTTATTAAAGATCTATAGCCATGAGAATTAAATATGTCATATTACCTGTCTACTTATTCAAAATTTTCATGTTATTGTTGTCTGGTTTCTTAATGTTTATTTTTCTATCTATTTTATGTTAAAAAAATTTCTTTTAAATGTTGTCTTTTCATTTTATGTTCATCGAGCTACCCCTTAAAACTGTCACTATATTTTTGTTTTTTTGATAAATTGTCACATTAGATTGATACTTTAGTTATGCAACTCTCTAACTTGAATATATTAATTTACAAAGTAATTGTCCAAGATTCCGTGCCCAAATCTCAACAGTTTCCATTTTGTGTTTGACTCTTATTTGTGCAAGCAGATAACATCAATAAAGACTCTTTCATTTGTTTCGAGGTGGTGTGCACAATTAAGAACAGATGATTTGATCAAGTGTGCTCATGGCTTTCTCTGGAATTTCTGCTGGAAGATTATTAGATCTCCTACACCTAAATCAGAGGTATTGTTGTTAGTACCCAGATTGTACAATTGTTAGTGTTGAGGATCTTAGCTCAACTTTTTCTGAAAAATGAAGATGTTCATCACAAAAGAGCACGAAGGGAGTGCCTCCCATCTACATGAAAATATCAAAACAATCTATAATATACAAACCAAAGATCCTCTAAAAACGTTAGCAAAAGAAGTACAGCTACTAGGTAAAGCCTCCTTTGTCCAAAAGCATAAAAGGTTCAAAAAATCTTTCTTCTAGGATTACTGTTCTTTCTTTTCCTTCAAAAGTTCAAGCATTTCTCTCCTTCCAACCTACCCAAAACTGACATCCTGGAACTGTGTTCCAAATTTCGCCCTCCTTTCGTCTTCTCCTATACAAGATCCAAGAATGCAAACAGTCTTTAAGCGTTCTTGGCGTTACCCAATGCACATTGCTTAAACTAAACCGTTGAGACCAAAGAGCACTCGTCACTTCACAATGCAATAAAAAGTGCTTAGTGCCTCGTTTTTCGCATAAAGTGCAGCAGTTCACATGAACAATTCCCAATTTTCTAAGGTTTTCCCGAGTCATGATACTCTCAAGAGCAGCTTCCCTAACAAAAAAGGCCACCTTACGAGGGGCCCTCTTGAACTGTATTTATTTTGCTAAGTTGGTAATTCTTTTGTCTGGACTGAATCTTTGTGTAAATCAGGTTGAAGCAGAAATATGCATTGCTGCCTATGAAGCATGTGCCTATGCGTTGAAGGATTTGGTTTCGGTGTTCTCTCCATTATCACTGGATCTTTTCATAAATAATGATAGCTCATTAAAAATAGAAGCAGATCGTGAAGCTCTATTAGATATATTTGTCAGTACCTTTATCTGTAGCATTAATAATGTTATTGATGGGGGAACTTTAGCACGGACACGACGGGCAGTTTTGATGAATTGTAAGGTGATTCTTCTTGCCCTTACTATGGTCTCCTGCATCTTGCATGTGTCTTTTTCTTTTGTAGTAGAGCATTCTATTTGTTGTATTTAATGACACACATCTTTGAAAGCAAAACCTTATGAGGCAGCTAGCATATGATAGATAATGAATGTGAAATTCATATTCTTTTTGCTATTATGCTGGTGATAGTTTACAAGAACTTGTGTTAAACAAAGGGGTATGTTAATTGGAGTTTTTTCTTGCAATAGTTTAGTCGTCTTTTCACATCAGAATTTGTCTAAAATGTGGAGACTGGATTAAGTTATCCTAATATGGACCAATTTATGCTTCTTACTGTGCATTTAGATTGTTTTTCAGCCTGCTTTCCTCATTTTTAATGGCTTCCAGACTTCTTTACCTGAGTTTTTGTTGGTCTCTCAAGTTAGAGTGTTTAGATAATTTGATTTATTAGTGTTAAAAAGAAAATTGATGCATTAGGTCGTTATAGTTTTTCTTTCTCCATAATTACTGCAAATACGGTTTTTAATCTTCTGTGCATTAAAGAAACAACTTCTGAACATGTTGTTATTCTTGTGCTGGTATTAAGAATGTACGCCACTCCTAAACCGCAGTAGTTAGTTCATGTATAAAACCAAAAGCTTATAAAATGCAAACAAGTGCATGCTTCCAGTTTAGTTGTAGGGCTTATTTTTATTTTGATTACAACGAATTTGGGAAGAGAATTCACTGGTTTTGATTATAATGCCATGACTGATTTTTCAACTCATGGACTCATGAGAAGCATTTTGATCCTCAAGTAAACAAAAAGTTTTGGTGCCATAAGGTTTCTTTTTGCTTGTTATTTTGTTCTAAGCTCACATCTCCCATATGTTATCTTTGAATGTTATTGAGGCTTGAAGTAGAACATGTAACCATTTTTCATGTATAAGCATCTTTACTTTTGAGTTCCCTATGATTTTGGCCCTGAAGAGTTACCTAGTGCTTTTCTTTTCTTTTTTAAATGATTATCCTGCTCCTTTTGTTTTGTTTGCTAATGTTGTAATTGCTGTCCCCTTAAGCTGAATTCATGTTTCACCTTCAATAAACATTACATTTATTGACAATTGATTTTGCTAGTGATATTACATTGCTGAGTAATGTTTTATGTTTTATTCAGTGGAGCTGTCTTGAATCTCTCTTGTCTCTTCCAAATTATGCACTTTGCAATGGAGTTGATCCAAAGAGGTGTAAAATTTACTTCTCAGACACACTTGTTAGACAGCTTTTTGATGATCTTGTAGGAAGGTAAGATACTAATAGGTGATATGTGACTCGTAACTCTAAAATTGCATTTGTTTTTAGCTATCTTTATGCTGTCAGATTTGGCTATGATGTACAATGGCTCTAAAAATGGTCTTGTGCAGTTTTAGACACGTTTAGGACATGGATAAGCATCTGACCCAGGTCTAATATGTTCTGAACATAGGTGTTGAGATCTAAAATGTAAAAGAATAAAATAAAAATGGTTCAGACGTAGGATTTGGCACATATGTTATGATTTTGGGCTTTGGGCATAAACTGTAGAATGTTCTGGGGCCAGGAGAATAAAATTTAGAACTTAAAGAAGCTGGTGCTGGTGTTTTGCTGAGTTCTAAGGCCTGGAGACTCTTTATACATTTTTTCTTTGTTTTTGAATTTTGTTTACCAATATACATACTTTTGTCGTGAGTTTTTTTATTTTTTTTATTTTTAAAAGTTGGAAAAGTTAGTCGATCTTGGATGTCTAAACAACGAAATTTGTGGCACAATTTTTTGGGGTGTAATGAGGTCCTGAAAGATATAGGTCTTTCTTAGTTCATTATGTACTACATGTTGCATTCTTTTGTGTATATTTGTATACATATATTTAGTCTGTGTATATGCATGTTATATACCAAACAACCATGTGCTGATCATGTCCTATAGTTAACTTTTTAAGAAATGATGTATCCTTTTTGGTTTCCCGTGTCATATCCGGTTCATAGTTTCATAGTTTATCTTAGCAAGTTGGCAACTTTTTTGGACAGTAGAGTTAATTTCCCTATTAAGTCTTTTTCGAAGCATCTTTATTATTATACAGGGTTGATGTAAGAACTAAGAACTTTAGATTTCCATATCTCGTCTTTGTTTTTAAATGTTTATGCACGTATATTTACTGTTTATAGAGTTAAACATAGAAATTGAAATTGACAAAAATAAATATATCACGAATAATTTTAATGCATGAAAATGGTCCTATGGGGGTTATCTGGATGGTGCTACATGTGTATATTCACAAGTTCTCGATGTTGTACGCTAATTGGTCTTTCTGAACAAGTTTGCAGCCTTGAAAATGCTGGAGAAGTTTCTGTTTTGCCCATGCTTAGATCAGTCAGATTAAGCATCGAACTATTAGCTTCAAAAAGGATGGATCAAAAGATTATCGCCTGTGATGGCATAACTATCCAGGTCTGCTTGCATGCTTTATTTCATTTTCATTTTGTTTTTACCAGAGGAAGAAATCAGAAAGTATTCAAGTGGTGATATGATTTCTCAAATATGCTTTCCTTAGTGTCTAATTTTTTTCTATGCAAACATTGGTACATTTGTATCTTAACACGAAATAAATTTGAATTGTTATTGGATTGAAATTTACAACCTGAGTTTGAGTTTCCATATTTGAATGTGTCACAATAATTCTCATATTAAATAGAACATATCTAAGAATATTCTTCTGAATTTTTAACTTCACCTTTTAGATACATATCAGATGAAGATTTACATTTTTGTGATTAGTGACAATTGTCAAAATTATTTTTCTTATTTAATCTTATTGAGATTAACTTTCCAATCAAATGTGTTAACTTTTATAGAAATTTTCATGAAATATAGTGAACTGGAATATTTTTCACTATTCCTCTCACCCCTCTTATAGAAAACAAAGTAATTTATGAGTGTATAGAAAGTCAGGATGTTTGGTGTCTTTAGGAGGCTAGAACCATTGTTTGTTGCTTCATATTTTAATGTCACAATTGCACCCTGTTCGGTAATCCATCGGTTTCTTGTTATTCTGTTTTTTGGACAGTCTCAAAGCAGAAACCAACATGTTAATTAACCCTCACCTCGACAAATTTAAAAGAGGATCACAAAAACATGTGTATTAAACTTGTTTTTGTTTTTCCTTTAGCAAAGGTTTTTAGCTATGATACTGGAAAGAAAAAATATCAAAATGATTTGCCTACCCAGTAAGTTGTAATGGGCTCTACTAGCTTCCTGTATCATATTTCTACTGTGCAAAAGAGACGTAGTGGTAGACAAATGTACTCCAGGTTTCTAGGGAATCTCTTTGCCATCGATAGGGGTGCACATAGTTTTCAAAACCGTACCGGACCGTCCCGTACCGTACCGAACCGTACCGAATGTTAGGTTTTTTTCCTCAAAACCGAAGGTCTTGGTATGGATGAAAACCGTACCGAGTATTTTGGTATGGTTTTGGTTTTAGACTTCTCATACCGTAAAAAACCGTACCGTACCGAAATTGAAAAGAAACATGAATTAACTATTCATTTTTTTATATTTACAACTAAATTTTATAAATTTATATTTTTAAATTTATAATTCAAATATTATTGAATTCAATATTATTTATAATTTATATTATAGTCCATCATAGTTTATAATTACTACATTACTAGCGTTCAATTAAAAAAAGATATGCTCTAATTTAGCACAAATTAAACTTGCTATATATATGTTGAAAACTTAAAATGCAAAAATTCTAGACAACAAATACCAAATAGTAAGTTTCTTCACATAATAAAAACAAGGATCAAATAATTAACCAATTAATTTTATTCAATTAGGTCGAACTATAGCGTCAAATTTGTGAACATTTTCTTTTCCGATGCTTTATTTAATGAAAAAAATAGTTTGTAAGATATTATATTATTAATTTTTATATAATTGTCAACTATGTAATCAATTATATAAGAAAAATTGCAAGAAAAAAGTTTGTTCGAAAAAACCGCAAAACCGTACCGTACCGTACCGGAACCGCACAAAACCGAGTTTGTTGGAATGGTTCATAAAACTCTAGTTTGGTTTTGAGTTTTTAAAAACCGCACTACTTGGTACGGTACAAATTTTGTAAAAAATACCGCAGAACCGTACCATGTGCACCCCTAGCCATCGATATTGATACAGAATGTTAACTTTTGAGAACCTTCCTCCCACTCTTTCAAAAACATATACTACTTGTTCTCGTTAGTTTGTGAAGGAGTGAGAAGGTTTTTAAATTATTATTTTCTCAAAATACAAGGAGAAAGTGCAGAGGTTGCATTAAGAATAAAAGCAGCTCAAAGGTGATCAACTGATTCCTCATTATGCTAACATAATACGCACCAGTTTGGCGATAAGGAATGAAAGGGCCCACTTTTTTTGCATTACTATAAACACGTTCACCCGTTCTTGAAGCACCAACCAAGAGGATACCTTTACTTTAGAAGGTACTATAGAGCTCCACCATGAATCAGCCGATGTAATATTTTGAAGCTCAGGTCTAGCGTTCAAGTGTTCAAATGATGATTTATACGTGAACAAAAAGAATTACACAAACAAATTCTTCTATCTTAAAGCATCTTGTTCACTGATCTGTACTCTAATAGGGTGACTAGATGCATCAGTTCTTGGGTCTCAAGCTCATTCAGATTTCTACTGAAGTGAAAATTCCAGTTCATACCTTCTGACTCTTCAATATTCTCCGCAAGTTCCTCTATATAATTATCTTCTTTAGCTGAGATTCTTGCTAGCAGGGAAAATTGAGATTATAGAGAGAAGTCCCCTACAAGACTGACAAGTAAGCTGGTTATGTCATGGAGCAAGTGCTGGTCTTTGTCAAACTTAAAAAGGAAAGGAGAGGAATAATTATATATATGTATTTCTTGAAGTTAAAACTACAAAAGTTGAATTACATGAAAGATGGAACTACATAACATGTTTATATTCAGAAGAAAATAATGAAAATCCATTTCCATTTCTACTTTGAAATCCAGACACAGACAGAGAACTATTGTTATGAAATGGGACCTAAGATCTTGCCATGAGCTGTGATGCCTTGACATTTGTTTGTTGAAGTAGCTGTAAGATGCAATAGAGGAAAACCCTTTCTGCCCGGGAAAGTCTGAATTGATATTCACGTCCATATTGTTGTAGTACCACCTAATTTAACCGTCCCACAATATTTAGGATTAAGAAAATATAGAGAGTAGAGACTACATCAATGTTTAGTTGACCTGTAAAAGAGAAAACCAAATGATAGAAGAGCAAGCTTGTAGAGGGTCAAAGATTTTACATTCAAATGGAGATATATAGTTTGATATCAAATTCGGAGTGCAGTTGAAAAGATCAGTACTTGCTGCTGTATTGCTTGGATAACTATTGATAAGTACTTTTTCCTTCTTAGATGATGTGGCTTTTGGTTCATTCTTCGTGGATATTGCATGTAAGCTGCAACAAAAGGAGGGTGGCTCCTATTGCTGCACTCTTATCTTCTGTTTTGCATCCTGCAATCTTTGGTGATGAGGGCATGCATGAATATAACAATTCACCTGGGCCTCTGAAATGGGTAGGTGGTTTTTTCCCTCTGTTTCAGATGATAACATGTTCCGTAATGACTTGTTTAACATGTTCATGCAAACTATTAACCTTCTGCAGTTTGTTGAGAAAATTCTAGAGGAAGGCACAAAAAGTCCACGTACCATTCGTCTTGCTGCATTACATTTATCTGGGCTTTGGCTGGCATATCCAAATATCTTAAAATATTATATGAAAGAGCTGAAGCTGCTGACATTTTATGGTTCTGGTATGCTTTAAAAAAGTACTCTGTACTCAAGTGTTATATTGGAGTAGAGTTGCTGCTAATTGACCATAGGTTGATTCGTGTTGCTGAGTCAGCAGCTTTGTAACAGCTTGAACCCTCTGGTATAGTATCATAATTTTCTAACTTTGTTCTGATTGCTTTATTCTATAGTTGCTTTTGATGAGGATTTTGAAGCTGAACTCGTTGAAAATTATGATGCAAGGACTGAAGTATCAGTGCTATCAAGAAGCATAGATCCTGAGTTAACTGAAGTAAGTTGCTTATATATGTAGGTTTCAGTCTTTCTTTTTCAGTCCTATCATTTACAGTTATCTGTTTGTATGTGCTACATTTTGTATAGAAGGAACATATTTTCTAGAAAACTACTAGCATATATCCATTGTATCGTTTAATCTTATGGTAGATTTAGTGTATTTTTCCTATAAATTCTTTTCGGTGCAAACCTTTTCCCACTGAGTGCTAAACATTGATGCAGTTTGTGGACAATGAAAAAATTCAGTTTTGTAAAAACTTCAGGTTATGTTTGGTTCAAAATTCAAATCCTAGAAATGTTTATTGCTTTCTATGTCTTCAAAAATGTAAATCTTACTTCACGAGGAGAACTGGCTGGATAGCGAAACCACTTAAGATGGTTCGAGTTAATTCAGGAAGCTGTAGATGCACCTTTTAGGAACTTTGCTAGATCTGGTATTAATGACAAACCTAATGAGACGGATCTAACCGAAGTTTCATGACATTAGTTTGTTAAGACTGTTAAGTGATATATATTAAATGACTCCTCTCTCTAAAAGCTTAAGCTATTAGGCTGTTAGAGAGAGGAATCATTTAATATATGTCATTTAACATGCCCCCTCACGTGTAGGCGGTATTCATTTGCTCAAGCCTAACACGTGGAATTTAGAAATGGGTGGCGGAGTTATTCAAACACAGGACCTTCTTTTGGCCTGAGCTCTGATACCATATTGAATGACCTACTCATCTAAAAGCTTAAATAAATACCACCTACATGTTAGGGGGCGTGTTAAAGGATATATATTAAATGATTCCTCTCTCTAACAGCTTAAGCTTTTAGATGAGTTGGTCATTCAATAAAGACGACCTATGATTGTGTGGTTTAAAATTGAGGATGTCATTTGACAGGGCGTTGTGCCAGCTAGAATATGACTCGTTTAGATTTAGTGGTGGATAAGCACGGTTGGGCTTGGTTGTTGAGTATTTGCCTATGATAGGACTGCATCAAGGAAATATATCTTATATTTAGTTCTAAGAAGAAGTTCAAACTAATTTATAGATTTGTTGGATATGCTCATCTCCCATTCTCCCATCTTTTGGACATTATATATTTCATAGTTAGGTGGATTTTTCCCTTTTGCATCATTCTAATTTTTTTTGACATAATAGTTTGTCTATTTGTTTTTTTCTTTCCTACAGTTAAGGATATATTTAGATATCTAACTGTATACTGTGATGCTTCCTTTTTTCAGTGTTTCATCAATACAGAGCTGTATGCTCGTGTATCTGTGGCTGTTTTGTTTTCCAAACTTGCGGACATGGCTGATTTGGTCAATTCAACAATTGAAAACCGAGACACCCGTGCTGTGATTGCATCTGGCAAAATGTTCTTGCTAGAACTTCTAGATTTTGTGGTACCTTTGTCTTTGCTACATTTCTTATCTTCTTGTTTCTCCACCCTTCAGTGCCTAATGATCCTTCTATAACATCCCACCTCTTCTCAACTATAAAACTGATTAAAACATCAAGTAGGCTGCAGAAATTGCGCAAGGTCGTTTGATTATTTGCTTATGATTATGTTTGTCATTTTTGGTATGTTGTAGCTGTTGTTTCTCTCATTATGATGAAACCTGTGAACATCCCATGGTGTTAATTGGATTCCTTATGGATCTGTTTTGCCTTGGTTCTGCAAAACTGCGAAACTAGACCAAAATCAATCCAACTACCGTTTGGATGAGACTCAAGTGATACCTATAAAAACCTGTCAAATATTTTTTCCCATCTTAAACTCTATAAAAGTCATTGATTTGACACCTACAACCTACTTTTTCCCATCTCAAATTCTATAAAAGTCTTTGTTTTGACACCTACCACTTGCTTTTCCCCCAAACCCAAATATCCGAAGCCATTCCAAATCACATCTCAAGTTTGCAAAAGCCTCAAAATCCATTATTCAAACTTAATCTAGATCTTGTTTCAAATGTTTCACCAAAACCACCCACCCAGTATTTTGAAACCAGGTCAAAACCGATCCATATACACCCTTGATGTAACTATGATTAACCGCGAATCCCTATGTTATTCAGAGGAGTATATGCACACACACATAATTGCATTAACCTTAACACCAGTGATGGCCTTAGTTAAATTAGTGAAAATGCTAATGTCTTGATATGCTTGATATTCTAATACTTAATATATTATGTGTAATACCTTTTCAGCTTTACTGTCCACAGTATAAAATTTGGACTCGTTATTTTACCTATGGCAAATGATATTGAAGGAATAGAGATTGGAGATATTCAAGCTCTTTTATCTCAAATTTGTATTCTTATAGGTTTCTAACCTTGGATATTAATATACACTTTCGTCTCCAACATCTAAGTCATCAACGTATATAATAGCAAGATAATCTTATCAACAAGCATACTGTGATCTTCTGAACTCTGGCATATCATATTCGAAATTGGCCTGAAGTAATGGATCAATGTGAGAGATTCATTAAACCATATATTTGTTTAAATTTGAATACTTCCTTTACAAACGCCATTACAAGAGCATGATTATTTTGGCCTCTTGCCTTGTCTGCATTTTGAGAATAATCTGACTAATGACTGTGGTTTATCCATAATTACATCTTTTCTAAACTGCATCATTTCCAATTATTTTTGCTAGAACATAATTTTCCCTAACCATTTGAACATCGAGAAGCAAAATGTTTGAGTTGACTTTGATATATTGGCAGGTAAATGACAAAGATCTGTCAAAGGAGTTGTATAAAAAGTATAGTGCGGTAAGTTCCTCTCTTCAGCACAAACATAGCCTTTAAGTCCTTGTGGGTATGGCGCAAAGATAATACTCTATAACTGGTTGTGACTGCACTATATTTATAATCTAAACAGTGTGAGTAATTAATGGTCTTTGTTCATGTATCCTTTTCTCGAAATATTGCACAAAAGTCTAATTCTTTTCTGATTCACAACGTGGACCGAAAAGGATTATGATATCTATTATCTTGTGATGTATGAATTGAAGAAAAGGTATCTTGTGGAACATCAAGTTTATTCTTCATCCTATACAATTTCTTGCTTAGTGCTGAGATCTATTCTTGACAAAATTGTTCTGTGATGATTATTTTTCATTCGTATTCTTTTTCTTCTTGCAGATTCACAGGCGGAAAGTTCGTGCATGGCAGATGATATGTGTTTTGTCAAGATTTGTTGACCTAGATATTGTTGAGCAAGTTACATCTAGCTTGCACACATCAATTTATGTGGGTTATTTGTACTTCTTGTCGACTACTGATTGTCTGATTCTCTTGATGTTTGCAACTGTGTTTTTCTTTGTCTGGCGACTCTGGCCTGTTAATTTTCGGACTTTTACATAAATCTTTCAACTGACTTTGCCAACATGAGATTAAATGGTGCATGTGGGCCTTGAGTGATGACACTTGAAAACTGTACATGATAATAAATATATAAATTAATTGGATTTCCTTTCCATGTATCATTTCACAATACGTTTTTGAAATGTAGACTAACTTTGTTTATGTATTTACAACTTCAACTTCACGGGTAATGGACAAAAATAAATAGTGGGAAAAAGTATATGTTTTACTGGAGTTGCATCTATTTTATACAAAGAATGCTTTTACATTCTGAAGTTTAATTGTCCTTGAGAAGGAAGTCTCCCTTCAGAATACAGCATTGATCGTTTTAGTTCTTTAGTATATTCTAGTAAATCTATAGCGAAGAATAAGTAGAAAAGAATACTTTTGGAAAGATGAAGTTAATCTGAAATAATCAGCACTCAAAAATAGATTTATCTCGACTTTTGACATTATAGGGCCAAATCCAGATTCAGTAACTTTTTTCTGCTTCATAAGGATTTTTTATCATTGTTGGCTTTTGCATATATCTAACTCCTGGAAGTAGATATTGATAACGCACTCCGACCTTCTAATGGAACTTTGAGGTCCTATTAATGTTTTTGGATTGTGGCATGGTTTGTAATATGCTAACAGATGGATTTGAAAGCATAAGGAGTATTATTTTGCTTGCCTGAAATTTGTTTTTAATTATTTTATGGAAATAAAATTCTCGTAAGTTTTGCTGTCAACTTGAAAAATAATAAACTTAGAAAAGTTTTGCTTGTTCAATAATTAGTTATTTTTGTGGTAACTTGTTATGAATGGTAGAGATGATATAACAAGTTGTGGATTAAAACTAAACAAGTTTTCTTGACTTATTTAATCTTCTCTTATGCTCACTAAGTTTCTGATCGGAAATATCACTACCTTAATACAAACAAAAGTTGCCTAAGCACCAATCTGATGGACTATTGTTTTTTCCGACATTTTCCAATTGTTATCTAATGATATTCACTCTTATGTTTATGTAGAGAAACAATTTGCCTTCAGTTCGCCAATACTTGGAAACATTTGCAATCCATATATATTTAAAATTCCCTTCACTGGTGAGAAGTTGCTTTAAGATCTACTCTTCGTCAAGTTTCTATATAATGTTACTCCTCATTACTTGTATGCGAAAATATATTCTTCTTAAGCAGGTGATATTTTTTACTGTTTCGAAGTCTATAAACTTTATAGTTTTCATTGTTACCTTCTTTACATTGAGTTGATGGTAGAGATGCAGACTCGGTGTCTGCCTGTATTTAATGACAATGTTCAAGAAAATAATTGTCAATACATAATCAGGTTTAGGTGTAAAATGTGCTGTATGGTTGGAAAAGCTGAAAGTTAGTACAAAAGGTATTGGCATTGGGATTTGTTTTCTGCATGAACAAATTAATGATAGATTATGAATTAGTGCATCTATAATTTTGAATGATGGAGTAGTTGATCAAATAATGATCAGTTGGTAATGAGTACTATTTCAACTGATAAGTTCCCTATTTTCCACTTGTTTAATTTTTACACTAGTAGAAGTTTTGAGGAGATGGACAATTTGAAAAATGCAGACATAAAAGCTGATTGAGAATGAATTGAAATGACACCCAGGTTTTGAATTACATTAGACAACATTTAAGATGCTTCAAAGTTCAAAAGATTTTAGTTTCCTGTAGTCTGAACTTTTTCATTCTTAGTATTGTAGTGTTCTAAGATATTTTGTATTCGTAAACCAATTTGGGAAATATTAGAATGATCAGACGAGATTTTTTTCATTTAGTTTACACAAATTCCCTGAGTTTGTTGAATTTATTATGTTGATTATATCAGAAATAACTCTTAAACGCCGCAAAATCAGAACCTGGTATCAATTGACTATATATATATATATATATATATATATATATATATATATATGTGTGTGTGTGTGTGTGTGTGTGTGTGAGATCCAATTATTCTGAAAATTGGATTTTATGGAAAGAGAGAAATGCCTGCCTTTTGATAAGGAAAAGCGAAAAAGGTTGTTTTAGGCCTAGTTTTTGCATTTTTTCTTGTTGCCATATAATGAAATGCTTGCCCTTCAAAATATTAAAAAAAAAATGACTTCCGAAATTGCTTCTCTAAACTGTTTTTTCTCTCGAATATCCTGTTATTCATAAAAATACGATTTCAGTGCTCTGCCTTTAACCCTTTATTTCAGTGGGATTTTAAGGTATTTGCTTGTTCACTTTACAGGTTGGCAAACAATTGGTTTATTTCCTAAGGAGTTATGATTTGCGGTCTCAGGTGAAACAAATTCTGTATTTTAGTTTGCCATTTCATCTTCATCTTTCTTTAAATTTTTTCTTCTATTACAATATGTTACATGGTTTGATATTTAATAAATGCCGTGTCAATCTCAGAAAGAGATTTACTGCTAATTTTTCTTTTTTATTCTATTATAACAAGTTTTTCATCACAAGCTTTACATCAATATTGTGCTTTTTGTAATGTGTTGGAAATTATTTTTCAATCTTTTATCCATAATAAAGTAAGAGGATGCATTAGCAAGTCATGTCAGTTTTGTTGGCCTTTTTTCCTCTCTATCATTAATGGGTTATTTAGTTTTGGTACAGGCTTTGTCATCATATATATTTATAGCTGCTAATGTCATTCTCCACTCAAACAAAGGCTCTCAATTTGGACATCTAGATGAATTGCTTCCTCCTATAATTCCATTGTTGACCTCACATCATCATACTTTACGTGGGTTTACTCAGGTAAGTTTGCCAAAAGTAAAAAAAACATTTTTTTTTATTCCTAGTCACAAGTAGGTGAAATATGATTATCGTGGTTTCCCTCATGTTTTCGCAGATATTGGTGTATCACGTTCTTCAATCATTGTTGCCTGATTTGGATTCAGTTGCCTGTACTAGCATATCGTTGGAGAAAAGGTGCTTTGTTGATTTGAGATCCTATTTGGCACATAACTCAGATTGTGCAAAGTAAGTTTCAAATAATATGTCATACTCTAAACTCTCTTTAGTTTGTGTCAAGGAAGACAAAGTTGGGGGAATATTAAATCTCATTAATAATCAATGTGTTGCATTACAAAGAAAAACTAGGAGTATTTATAGAAGAAGGTAGAACGCTACTAATTCAAATAGAACTCCAACACTCCCCCTCAAGTTTTCTTGGAGGTGAAGCCAACAAGTAGTGAGCAGAGTCTAGTTATCTGGATGTGCAATAGGGCAATGCTAGAACTTATAGAGGATATTACAATGAGGACATTGTGAGTCCATATGGAGGTGAAGGCAATATTTCATATAAAAGGAGAAAGGTTTCACAACCTAATTACAATAATGAATTTTGTTAATGATTTTGGGCAAGTGGGAATTAAAGCCACAAATATTGATCAAGGGGCATTTCTTGAGGGAGCATGCCAGTGGTCTTGCCATAATGAGCTTGAATCATGTAAACAAACTCCTTGGACTTAATTCAGTGTTCCCAAATTAGGTGAAATGTGGTTGACTTCTTTGGCTGAATACCCTATTGTTTTCCATTAAAAAAGTTTAATCCACCAAATCTTTGCAAGTATAGCTAGTATGTTGTGTATAAACAACAGAGATTTTGTGTACCATTTAGTGGTTCTTCGAATTCATTTTAATTGGTGTAGAGTTTTTTATATGTATCAAAGGTTGGGGGGGGGGGGGAAGGGGGATGAATAAGGGAAGGGTTAAGCATCAAGATGTTAAATCTATGTAATGTATTATATATGTTTTCTGGATGCCAAAGGCTGGATCTGGCATTATGAAATTTATTACTTATTGTTGCAGGTTAAGAACCTCCATGGATAGTTATCTTGTTACTTTTGATCCAATGAAGTCCATATCACCGGCAGGAATTTTTACAAATAGGGTCGAGGTTAGTTTTAAACAGTATTTCTTTTACTTCTTTTACCTTTTTTTATTTGGTTTTAAGTGTGTAAAGACAAAGTTTCATTTGTTATTTAACAATGTGATTTCATTTTATCATCAATTCTTTTGAAGGATAATCTTATTTTCGTAATTGTCCATGCATTTTAGTGCCATTACGGGTTCTAACTTGTCTTTCTTTTATAAATCTTTGGCTTAAAATACTAAAAGGTTGCAACTGAAATTCACGATTCTTCCTAAATGTCAGAGTCCAAGATTCATCAAACCTTTCCTCTAGAGAAAGTATGATTAAATTTTTTCTTTTTCATAATAATTCGTATTGACTTACAGAGGGACCATATTTACAATGTTCAGAATGATTTTTTGAGGAAAGCACATTTTGCACCTGAAATTTTAGGCACGTTTCTAGCGTTACCCTATTAAAAGCCGGTGAAATTTTTTATTTTCATCACAGAACCTTACCTTCTCCTGTATTCTTACATAGCATTCATGAGATAATCTCACTTCGAAGAATTTTATCATTTAAAATCTAGGCATGCTTCTGTGTGAAGGAGTCTGAACGACGAAATATTCCACCCTGCAAAGGTATTTAAGTGACTGTTAGAAAATTTTAATGCATAGCAATTGTTATTCCACCTCCTGTGAAAACAATTGTTACTCCCCTCTTTGAATGGTCTGATTTTGCTAATCATGCAAAAGGTTTGCTGATCCTCACTTGCTCTGTTTGTTGTTTTCTGATGCCTAAGCCCTCCTTTTTTGGAATGTTTGTAGGAACATGAGTTTGAATGCGTTCCAACAACGCTCATGGATCGAGTCATTGATTTTCTAAACGTAAGCAATTAGCTATGTCTTTCCGTTTTCTTTTTCTTTTGGGTTTGCTGCTCATAATCAATTGTTACAGAATACTCGGGAAGATCTTAGATCATCAATGGCTAAAGATGCGACTTCTATCAGGAACGAGAGCCTTCAAATTGATAAAAGTCCTGAAAGCAGTGAAATATTAGAGTCCAATGGAGGAGAATCAAGATTCCAAATACCAAAAGAAACAATATATGACTTCCAGAAAAAAATTACTTTCTCCAAACAGGACCTGCAAAACTCAGCTTCTACTCCTTTCTTTGACAGCAGAGCATCGTTTGGATCACTTTTGGGTATGTGAACTTTGTGATTCATTATGTAGAAATTGAGGGTGCGTGAAAAGAATACAACATGATTCTGGACCCTAGTTTACCTTAACATATAAAACATGTAGGAATGAATGTAGACATGCTTTAACAGTGGAATCTCGAGGTCAAGGTCTTTTTGCACCTTGTGAAATCGTAGTCTGAGCTTTATGAGCGTTATTATGTTTTGATTTTAGATTATGTTCTATTTCAGTTAAAATTATAGCAGTGCATTGTTCATTGTCACTGTATATTTGATATTTGATATTGTTCAGAGCCATCAGCTGGAAAAGATGTATCCATTCTACATTTGCAAAATATTGCTAAACTTGATAATTTCTACTCAGCTGTTCTTTAAAACTATATAATTGAGCTTTCTTGCTCCCAAATACAGATATGGAAAATGAAGATCAACTTCTTGATCAGTTGTTGCATTCAAGGGGAGTGATTGTAGAGAAGTTGAAAACAAGCAGACAACAAATTATCCTTCTAGCATCACTTATTGATCGGATCCCTAATCTTGCTGGATTGGCACGGACATGTGAGGTGTGCTAACAGATATTCTCCATGTTCTTTTCTAGCATCATATGAAAGTCAAGTTCTCCGCTTATTCTATTCTCTGAGTTTTTGCAGCTATAATTAGCAGGTTTCCTTTTTAAATTTTATTTATGTTACAATATCGACAAATCTCAGGTGTTTAGAGCAGCTGGACTAGCTATTGCAGACAAAAACATTATTAATGAAAAGCAGTTTCAACTTATCAGGTTCTTATAAGATTTACTTTTGTATTTTCATTACTTATTCAGAGTATCTCATTGAATTCTTTCAATCACGATTGGGTGGCTCTGGTGTCTTCTCATATGCAAATAGAGAATTTGGATACATATTATTTTGAGGTTTTGATGTGGTTTCCAGTATGTCAAATTTAACTAACGGGTTTTTTTTTCTTAGAAACCCTTCCAATATTTGAGGGAAAAAAACTGAATTGTTAAAGGTCCTTTGCATCATATATTATTCGTTTTATGTAATGCCTGTTGACATCATTTGGCTTATGTGGATCTTACATGTTCTTTATTGTTATTGTAAATTTGTATTATTGCGCAGTCATATGGCAAAATGACTATACCTCATTATTCCCTAAAATTTGTAACTTCCAGTCTTGCCATTAAAGGCTCCGTTTTGTAGGGCTTATAAGCTCTTGCAACAATTTTTGTTAGGCTTATAACGTCTTTTGTAATAATTTTCGAAAAATGTTTTTTTCGATGACAAAACTCAAAGCCCCGAATAGTTGAGCCTAGCTTACAACCTGCTACAATTATCATTGCCATTGGGCAGTGATGAAATTGTAGGTCCTTATACATAAACCGATGGCAGAATTTGGAAAGAGAACTTTTATTCCCCCAAATTCTAGAAAGCACCTGTTAGGGCTCTTCCAAACTCAACCCAATATCAGCACACATTTTTAGTCCATAAGCGAGTTACCGTACCATAAACAAAATATAGTTCCATTGGAAACTATGAGCTGTGTTGCAGATAGCTTTTGTGCATCACACATTTGCGATGGTGATAATATCTGAAGAATAATTTCAGATAAAGTTGTTTTATATCTTTCCTCTCATTGAGTGGGATGAATGTGAATTTCAAGCTAATATAAGTACCAAGTTCATTCCATATAACTAATGGGTATTTGAGGCAGAATGACTCAAATCAGCTTGCTCATTAATACAAAGTATTTTCAGGAATTTTCCGACTTGTCAATAGAATTGTAAGCCTATTTGTTTGGCTACAAAACAAGTTGTTCAATTTGAACACAAAAACTAATTATTACTCACTCCGCCCCAATTTTCTTGGTCCTTTGAGTTTTTGCACGAAGTTTCGGGGAAGAGTTGAAAAGGTGGAACTTTCTTGTATTTTTACATTTATACCCTCAGGATTAGTGATCGAGAATTAGTGGTGTCAAATCATTATGTCATGTGAGACTCTGGTTTTGAGAAGAAAATCTATTTTAGGGAAGAGAGACTTGTTTTGGAACATTCCGAAAAAGAAATAGGAGTAAAAATATTGGGACAGAGAGAGTATACTAAAACCAAATATTGTTGCTTCGCCAAATTTGAAGGGGCTACAAAAAGTCCCCAAATACTCTTATCGCAGCATCCAGGAGACGGTATCAAATATCAATAATGAGTGCAGATATCAAAGCAGATAGATATGTCGATGGCTAAGTTCTACCAATTATTTTATGATATAGCAGTACAGTTCTCCTGGTAATTAAAACTTTAGACCATCGATCAGATAGAGATAATATATCCCTTCAGATGAAGTTCTGTGCTCTCCATCATGTAGGTCCAAGTCATTTGCAAATCGCTCTCATTTGCACCTGCTTGGCACTTAACTATTTTATGTCTGATTTCTCTCACTTTCTTGTTTATCCTCGGTGTTCAACTGAGGTTTAAAGGGACTTGTTTTTATTTGTCTACAAGAAACGAAAACGCAATTATTAGATTTTTATAGTTTTGACTATCAAAACTTACGTTTGGTTCCTTTATGTTTTCATGACTTGCACCTCAAGATTTTAGATTCTGTTCTTTTATGTGCTCTAGAGTAGATTAAGTTACTTGCAGATCGCTTTCATTTACACACCTGCTTGGCTTTATAAATTGTTTGATCACTTTCTCACTTCTTGTTTATTATGGTCTTCTAATGAGATGTTTTAGGGATTTATTCATAATTGTTTACACGAAAGAGAAAAGTGGCAATGATTGAGTGTAATATATTTACTCTGTTTTGCTATACTTTTATCTGTTGTGTATTTTTGTTACCGGAACCTCTATATCATCAATGGTATTTGATCATTCAGATGCTCTCATCTACCTGATGTGGTGAACTATTTTGCCCTTTTAACATTCATATTATGCCCGTGCATATCATACCAAAAAGAAAAATTATAAAGGACATTATATTTTTGTTTATTATTTGCCCTTGTTTTTTGTGTTGGGGAATGTGAACTATTTTGTAAATGAATATGGATGTATATGTGTTATATATGTACTGGCATGAGTGTCAGAGATTGTGTATTTTTATTTTCTATATGACCACAAGTGGTGCATTGAATGAAAGAAATTCAAATGGAAAAATAGAAATATAGCCCCTATTCCTGCAGCTATGGCTCCACTTGCTGCATAATTAGAGGGATGGCTTTGTATTTCCTTTCAATTCATCTAGTTTGAATCCGGGATATGGTATATAAAATTTTTAGTGCGTTTATAGTATTGGCTACTAAACTTTTTTGTGTTTTTCAGTGTAACAGCAGAAAAATGGGTTCCTATTTTGGAAGTCCCAATTGGAAGTATGATAGTATTCTTAGAGAAAAAGAAACAAGAGGGGTATGCTATCCTAGGACTGGAGCAAACTGCAAATAGCGTACCACTGGACCAGTACAAGTTTCCCACAAAAACAGTAAGTCATTATCACACATGTGGAGTAGTTAATACGCTGCTTTAGATAATTTCAATTAATTTATATCTTACTAATGGTTTGTAAAAATTAAACTCAAAACCGGATATTTATCTAGCACTAGTTTAGGATTGAATTGCATGTGAAGCTGTAGAGCTTGTATTTTGAACAATTTGGTGTAGAAAATCATTTGATGGAATTCTCAGTTCTATGGATAAGGAAATGACTTCAAGAATTTGGAGAGAAGAATAACTGAGTCATTTCTCCTTTAGATATAAATTTGTGAATTCAGGGACCTGATAGCAATTATGTCAGTCGTAGCACTGTCTGACTTCCCGAGCTCTTCCGACTGCTTTTGCTTCTGATGGTTCTTCCTAGGTAATGTGGTTACCTTAGCACTGTTTTTTTAGTGAAGTTTTGATTGGCTTAAGTGCGATTATAACGAGGTTTTGACTCAGTTGATACTGCTCTGTAGATCATGGCTCAGCAGCAAAGGTGGAATAAGAGATTGGACCATTTAGTATTTTGGTGCCCATAAAAAACAGAGAATATAGTATTTGCTAGCTTTTTTTCGATCCAATAATATAATTAGAAATTTTTTATAGCAGTATCTTGATTATTACACCGAGAGATAGTCGAGTTGTACCTAAGTCGAACTGGACCATATCTTTTTACGACCCCACATAAGCTGACCCTACCCATCTTTTACTGCAAATAACATTTGTTCCCTTGATCCCACCCGTCTTCGACCAGTCCAATGAAGCCCTTAATTCAACCTGATTTTGGACTTCTTCTTTTTTGATTGTCGGGGATTCTGGAAGGAACATGTGGGAAGTAACAAATGAATTCATGGAAGCTGGGTTTTTTTATATATCCTGTACAAGATTATTTGCAGCTTATTACTCCTTGATTTTAGTTTCTGTTATTGGATTTGCATGGTAATAATGATAATTTGATATCCTATCTTTACGAATACTTTTTTTTTTCTTTTTCTTTCAAGGTGTTGGTTCTTGGACGTGAGAAGGAAGGAATACCCGTGGAGATAATTCACATGTTGGATGCTTGCATTGAAATTCCACAGCTGGGAATAGTTAGGTCACTTAATGTTCATGTTAGTGGTGCCATTGCTCTCTGGGAATATACAAGACAGCAAAGGCTGCTGCAATAAATTTTGAAGAATTCTTAATAACTTAATTGTATTTTGTGTTAACACACACTTTATGTAATTTAAGTGTATGTATCTTTTATTTAGATGGAATGTTCAATGATTAGTTCATTGGAATTATACTGGTTAATGTATTTGTCAAGTGAAACTCTTAAGTAAGAATTTCTTTCATAATTTTGAAATGCAATCTACTCAAGGAGTGCCTTCTTTATGGAGTATTTCTTTAGACTACTTATCTTCCCTTCTTTTTTTTTTCTTTTTTTTTTTTTTTGTGTGTGTGTGTAGCTGAAATAGTACACGATTAGGTTGCCCCATTGATAAGTCAGTATATATAATTATATACTAAGAATTTACAGTAAAGATAAGGTTATAGTTGTATCAAATACAGAGTAGTTAATACTTGGACATGTTTCTTTGATTAATTTTTTTTAAATGTTTCCAGAATTTTTTTGGAAAGTTTTGCAGTGTTCTATAAAATTTATACTTCCTCCGTTCCAATTATTTTTATTCCTTGGTACATTTGATCAGCCAACTTGAATAAGTGTATAAAAATTATAAATAAATAATTTAGTTAATAAATTTTACTAATAATTTGACAATATTATATCATACCATATATATTAATATTTAAGAGGTTTAATATACCATAAATGTGAATAATATAATATGATAAGTCACTTAAAAATTTGACTAATAGGATGATATAACTAATGGAATAAAAATAATGGGACGGAGGGAGTAATATTTAACTGATCGAAACATATACATATAAAAAAAGAAAAAGAAAAAGAAAGTTTAATCTAAGTCATAGGACGCTTACTTGTCAAAGCAAATACAAGTTCTTATATCCACAAAAATATAAGGTACCTCAATCTTTCCCGTAGCACATTGCTGAAGCATGTGAACAGTTGGTCTTGGTCTTTCGATTTTGTTAAAGTCCAGTGTTATGTTGAACCTAGTATTTTATTTAATGAAATGTAGATTTAATATAATATAATGTAAACATAAATCGATCGATAACGTTTGGTATATCACTGCAGTAAGCACATAAGTGTGTCTGTGTGTGCTAGCCAATTGCATGGATTGAAGCAGTTTTGAAATACAAAACTTGTGTTGTGCACATTCAGTAAATGATATATCTTGATCATAACCACTTTCAAGATTCATTCGAACAACACTCGCCAATTGTTCTTGCGGAAAAATAAACTTTATTCAGTTGTTGGATCTCTTCTTTTTTTCTTTCAATCAACATTTTTCTGTCCATGATATCGATTAATTTCATCACCATACTCATCATTTCTTTAATCAGTGCATGGACATTTTCTACAGGTGCGGAGATGCTCATGGTTATAATGGAGGATGACCCTATTGTCATGATGTCTGTAAGGTTTAACTAAAAACAGGACTACTAATCTTATTTAACTCTGCTACGAAAAAAAAATAAAAACGTTTTCGTTTTTTTCTTTTTACTTTTAACATGTGTGTGCAGGGGTAGTGACGATATTGCAATGTATAAAGAGCGAATGACAAAGGAACACGACATGTTTCTAGAATCACTCCTTGAACAAGGTTCATACATCAAGTTGTATAGCTATACTCATTTGCTCAATGGTTTTGCAATTCATGCAAAAGAGGACAAGGTTTGAAATTTCCATTGACATACACATATCGTTCGATTACTAGAAAACCTTAGACATGATTAACTTTGATCATCAGGTGCTTCATATGCTGAGAAATGCAGAGAAAGTTAGGTCCATCCACAAAGATATAAAAATGGTGAAGCATACAACACATACGCCTGATTTTTTAGGACTAACTACCGGTGCTTGGCCAACGCTAGGTGGCTCTAACATTGCAGGCGAGGGAGTAGTAATAGGGCTAATCGACACTGGAATCAACCCTTTTCATCCCAGCTTTCAAAATCAAACATCAAAAGCTACAGGACCACCCAGTACCAAATTCAGAGGAAAATGTGCTATAGGGATGCATTTTCCATTCTCAGCATGCAATGGTAAGATAGTTGGTGCTCAATACTTTGCAAGAGCAGCAATTGCAGCTGGAGAATTTAACTCGACTCGAGATTTTGCTTCACCGTTTGATGCTGATGGCCATGGAAGGCAAGTTACACACACACACACATATATGAGTAATAAATATTGAAGTTATGGATCACATGACTACTATGTAAGTTTGATGGTGTATTGAATTGAACAGCCATACAGCCTCGATAGCAGCCGGAAACCACCACGTTCCAGTGATAGTCAACAATTTCAACTATGGCTATGCAAGTGGAATGGCACCAGGAGCTAGGTAATAAACCACATTCTTTCTTTGTTCTTAGTTATTAATGTAGAAAATCGCACTTTATGTAAACCTCTTAACCTTTAGATATTTTGAATTTTAATGTCTACCTGTATTACGTTTGCATGGACTTGCCTCCCTCCCATCAGGTTTTTAAATTTTTGCAGTACAATATTTTTCTCCGTTTTGTGGTGGTCGTGCATTAGGGATTTAAATGTGATATTGTCGAAAGTTTAGGGAGTGAAAAGTGCAATACAGTACAAAATGTCACGGGGTAAAGTGCGATAGTTTAATTTCTTACAAGATTGTTAGTATTCAAATATTCAATCATCATAGGAACGCACACCAACCAAAGATTGTGAACTACAACAATTTGAAAAGTTGAGGGGCAAATGCAAACGCGAAACGGTTAGTGGGTAAAGTACAAAATGGCCTAACGATCAAGGGGTAAATTACAAATTTCTCTTGAAGTATTGTCATTAGTTACTCTATTATATTTGTGCTTATGTAGGATTGCTGTGTATAAAGCTCTATACACTTTCGGAGGTTACACATCTGATGTTGTGGCTGCAGTTGATCAGGTAGTAAAATTTATCCTTACCACTTATTGCCTTAAAATGTTTACATGTTCATTGCAAAAGAGAGTAAATGAACTTATTTGGAAAGTGTATGCTTTCTAAAGGCTGTGGAAGATGGAGTTGATATACTAAGTCTTTCAATAGGGCCAGCAAATGTGCCTTCTGGCCCTACTACATTCCTAAACATACTAGAACTCGAACTACTTTTTGCAACAAAAGCCGGTGTCCTTGTAGTCCAAGCCGTTGGCAATGGTGGACCTTCATCGACTTCAACCCTTTCTTTTAGTCCATGGATCAACACAGTTGCCGCCTCTATTACCGATAGAAAGTACAACAATTCCCTCACTTTGGGAAATGGACAACTCTTAACCGGCACTGGGATTGCACGTAAGTTTTGTTTCAAGCTACATTACCTCTTTGTCTCTATGTGGGATTTCTAAACACAATATGTAAATGAGTTAAATGCAAAAATACCATGTGTTCTTTTTTACTAGCAAATAAAACCTCATTTGAAATTCCCTCATTTTGTTTCAATTTTGTAAGTGAAAAGAGGGGCTATTGCTACTTTTCAAAATTAGGTTAAGAGAGGTGTTTTAGCATTTTTTTGTGGGGGGCATAATTGTCGTTTTTCTGCAAAGTATATATTCCAGCATGGGAGGTTTTTTTTTTTTTTTTTTGGGTCAAATGAAAAAATAACATGTCTTTTTGCTAATTTGGCAAACCATAGGGGGTATTTTTTGCATTTCACTCAATGTAACTTATATGGCAGCTCCAACGGTTGGAGGAGTTTTATTCCCTATTGCAGCTGCTGCCGATGTTTGTGAAAGGAATACTACAGCAGGGCTTCTCCAGAGCTGCCAGAGTGCAGATACTTTCATCCATGCCTTGGCTCATGGGAAACTTATCATATGCACTTACACATTCGACTTTGAGTCTGAGGCAGCAAGTATTGCTATAGTCGCAGACACTATACGTAAAATTGGGGCAGCCGGTTTCATACTAACAATGGATCCTGACATTGGTTCTGAGCAGATCAAGGGTGCTACCTTGACTTTACAAGTCCCGGGGATCATTCTAAACAATATGGAGTCCTCTTCGGTATTTACATATATCTATAAGTACTTGATCTTGGTTTTATTTTTATAGATGGTATTGTCAAGTTGAAATATGTGTGTGTGCATTTTGTGGCCACAGGCTTTGTGGGAATATTATAACTCGAACACATTGAGGAGTAGAAGTGGAAACGCAATAAGATTCAGAGCAAATGGTAGGATTTTGGATGGAAGGGTGGCTACTTATATTGGACATGCACCGGTTGTGGCCTCGTATTCGTCTAGAGGTCCAGACGTGAACAATGCCCTTTTGGATACTGCTGAAGTTCTTAAGCCTAATATTATGGCTCCTGGCTCCTCAATATGGGCTGCCTGGACTCCTAATAGTGAGGGAGATGAATACATGAAAGGTATGTATGTAGGACTTTTTACCTTACCGGGAAATTCGCAATTTGCTCCCTTACTTTTAAGCCGTTTGTATTTTATCCCCCCAACTATTCAGCATACTTGCCCTATTTAACTTTTTTAATCATTGCCATAGCTCAACCGTTGGCAGTTCAACGGTGGGCACATATCCCCATGTTAATTGAATACTAATAATTAATTAATCCTAATTTACTAAATGTCTATTATCTGCACTTAACTTTCTAACAGCCAAAATTTGTAAACTGCAACAATTCAGAAAGACGAAGTGGCGAGTGTAAACAAAAAACAGTTAGGTGGTAACGTGCAAAATCAGTTTACGCTTTTATGGAAAAAAGGCGATTTTCCCAACTTTTTCCATGCTTCTAAGGAAGATATATCACTGCCATTATCCTGAAGCAGCAAAATGCATGAAATTCTTGTTTTTTTCGGTTCCTGGATTTCAGTGAGGAAAATGAAACTGAACAACAAATGAAGCTCTATGTTCTATGATTGGAATGCAAGAAAGACATATTCCTTAGCGTTTCACTAACTGAAATCCAGAAACCAAACATAGCCTAAAAGCATGCCTTTCTTAAGAATTTTGATACATTAAACATTTGGAAATTGAATCCAGGACAAACATTTGCACTACTATCTGGAACAAGCATGGCTACTCCCCACATAGCTGGAATAGCAGCTCTCATAAAGCAAAAACACCGGCATTGGAGTCCATCCGCAATCACTTCAGCAATGATGACAACAGCCGATATAACCGACCACTCGGGTTCCCCCATTCTTTCCCAAAACAAAAACAACTTATTAGCTCGTGCCACACCCTTCGACTATGGTTCTGGCTCCATCAATCCATCTAAGGCCATTGATCCAGGACTCGTTTTCGACGCTTATTTCAACAACTACATACAATTTCTATGTGCAGTTCCAGGCGTAGACGAAAAGTATATAAGACGAGCAGTAGGAGTTGGATGTCCGACTGAGAGAAAAGAATGGTGCTCGGATTTGAACACACCAAGTGTGATAGTTTCCAACCTCGTTGGATCAAGAAAGGTGATTAGAAGAGTGACTAATGTAGGAGATGCTGATGAGAAGTATAGAGTGATTGTTAGTGAACCTATTGGAGTTATGATTACGGTGAAACCAGAGGTTTTTAAGATTAGTGTGAATTCTTCGAGAGATATTATACTTGTGTTGGAAGCAACTCATAGAATGAATGCTTATACGTTTGGCGAGATAGTTTTGGAAGGAGATAAGAATCATGTGGTTAGAGTTCCTATTTCTGTCTTTGTTAGCAGCTCAATAGGCTTTTAATATATTACAAATCGAGCTTCAAATATGATTTGGATCCAAGAATTTTGGTGAACAACAATGTAAATTGTAATGCCAAATATCATTGATAAAAGCAAGCATAAATGTATCTTTAAAAGAATAAAGAGACCATATTTTCGAAATATGCAGTTTTTTATCCAAGAAAATCGATGCATTTGTTCTACACCTTGATTTACAATATAAAGTTGAGTGAATCTTCTCTTAACGATGCTTACGTAGTTTTGTGAACAGTTTCGACAAGAAGCTTCCTTTTTTCTGCACCTGAAAAATGCACGATAGATTCACAGTTTTGTTCTCAAATAAAAAGAATACCTTTTATTTTAACTTCACAAGTTTATAACCTGGAGGCTCTTCACTAAAAAATTCATCTTGGAGGTTATGGATACGCTGTTTTTATCCTTCTTTTTTCCCTTTTCTTTGTTAGTCTTCAAGTTCGCCATGGATTTGATAAAACTCGGTATTAGCAATTCCCATTTGCCCAAACAAGTTGGAGACTTTACGCATTTTGGCTTTCTTTCAACAGCTACAATCTTATCAAATCAAGCAATAATTAAAAACAGCTTAATACATTTTCACTTCATAGTTTACTCATTCAAGAACAAAACACAGTCTAGGTGCACCTGAACTGAAGGAGGTACTGAAGATGAGGAGCCAGTTGAGGCAGCCGGTTGAGCCGATGCTCGTAGATTTCTTGCATAGTCAAGAAGCTCAGCTTTCCTATTGTACCCTTTACCTCTACCAGCATTTTTAGAAACACCATGATGGATATGATGGATATGATGATAATGATGGTGGTGATAATGACCATTTTGCCCCTTTTTCGAGGTGGACAGCCTCCTCCTCCTCGGCCACTCTGCGTAAACCGCAACTAAAACAGATTTTTCTTTGCAGCATGTAATAGTCTACACAGATTAAATTTTCAAAAGAAATAATGACATACAAGTGAATAAATGGAATGAAAACTATACATAAAGAATGAAAATCTACAGATCTCAATGCTAAAAGTTGACATATATTTAGAATTGATTAAAATGAAAGGAAATGTAACAGAAAAGACTAACCATTTTGTATAAGAGAAAAAGGGTGAAAAGGGAGCAGAAGAAGGGAACAATTATATATCCTTATTATCTGCTACGTACCTACATATTGTAAAGGAAATTGTGCAGGCCTGCCTTTAATCATGAAAAAATGACAAATTTGTGACATTGTATTGATCGAAACGGATGATCTTTCTGATTAGGTAAAAATTGAAAAAAATTAAATCCAACTTATGGCAAGAAATACTAAGTCAATGTATTACCAAGAAAGACAAATGAAACTTATTAAGAACAAGTCAGTGCATTATTTACTGGATAATTTTTTGTATCATCAGCTTTGGCTTTTATCAATTGACTATACTTTTCACTTCAAACAAAGTGAAAATGGCTCGCTCCATATGTCACAATCACAATCCTTTAACTATAAATTTAAGTAGGACAATTTGTTTCAAAAATATTTCTGGCATGCCATAAATGTTTGAATATTTGGTGATCAGTTGGATATTTAAAAGAAAAGAAAAACCTAAAAAGAAATTCAAAGAGATGAGAGAGATAAAGTTAGAGGAGTTAAATTCTTTATATAGCAGTTAATCATAAGCCACACATATTAAAAAATAATAAGAAAATAAAAAATAGAAAGAGTGTTGTGTCGAATATGTTGAGAGCGTATCAGCGTATCAGACAAGCCAAGGATACTTAAAATATCGAATTGATCTTCGTGAAACTCTTGAAATTTTTCGAAAGACTTTGCATCTAGTATTATACTAAATGAGAGGGAGAAGGAGAGTGTATTATTCATTTCAAAATTGAATAAGAAGTTAAAGTATACCCTATATAAATTTTACTATACACTTCAAAACAATGTTTTTTTGTTTTAAATTTTTTACTTGAAAAGCATGCTAACATATCTAAAGATATTTAACAAGTTCCATTAATCCGTCAGATTCTATGGAGTGTTCTTGTAATTTTTTATACAACAGAGTTGTCGGAGCGTAAATTACCCTTTACTATATGAGTGGTAAAAAAATATTATGTGCTTTACATAATTGGGAAATAGCACTCCTATGTAATATTTATTAGGAAAAAAATTATTACATTAGTATTAATATTTTAATATTTTACTGCATCGATTTTGGAATACCCTTATTATATCAACAGAGGGTTCTTGCAATTTTTAAGCGAATGGGCTATTGTTGCAACAAGTGAAATACATATGAGACATATTTATTGAAAAATTGAAGTATTGTTTCATCAAAGTTGAGAGTACTTAAAAAAAAATTAATCATGTATAATAAATTCAAATTCCTTGATACGCGCAATTGCAACTAGGGCTGAGCGCGGTCCGGTTTACCGACCGGACCGAACCGGAACCGAAATTTCGGTCCGGACCGAAATTTCGGTTCGGGAATCGGTTCTCCCTCCAGAACCGAACTAGGTTTCTTTCGGTTTTCGGTAAAACCGATCGATTTACCGAACCGAACCGGTTTTACCTTTTTTTATTTTTTTTTTAATTATCACTACCCATTTTCAGTACCCATTACCCAAATTCCAAAACCGATTACCGAACCCAATTACCATACCCAAAATTGAACCCAATTCTCCATTCTCCTATTCACATATTCTCTCAAAAACCCTAACTCGCTACTTTACAACCTCCGCTGCCATCCTCAAGACTGCACACCAACTGCCTCCGCTGCCGTCCGGCGCCGCCATCCTCACAGCCATCCGCCGCCGCCGCCATCCTCAAGCCTTCTCCAGGTATTTTTTTAGTAAATTTCGTAGCTATGAGTTTTGATTTTTGAATAGGCTTGCTTTTCTCTTTTTTTTATAAGTAATCATTGTTGCTCATAGTTAAAGTGGAATCATTGTTGCTCATAGTTACGAATTTAATAAAGCCTGAAATTTGCAAAAAGGGAGGGAAAAAAAAAGAATCGGTTTTTTTGGACCGAACCGGACCGTTCGGTTTTTTACCGAACTGAACCGAGTTTTTCGGTTCGGCAAACGATCCATGGTCTGAAAGGTACCGAACCGAAATTCGGTCCGATTCGATTTGGTTTTTACCGAACGCTCAGCCCTAATTGCAACAACATCTAATGCTAATCTTAAATAGACAAACAAAGTACTTAAAGCTACAATACTTTTCATACAATCACGCGCTACGGATCTCCTGTCCCAAAGTGGGTGTCCCAAATTGTGTTAAATTAATTAAATTATGTCACGTGTCAAATTTATTTAGTTGCATCACACACAATTACAATTATTTGATTCCTTTAATCTTCTTCGTTTTCATATCATTCTGCCATTGATTGCAGAACTAAACCATCTCAAAATTAAAATAATTCGTAAATTAAGAATACCACGACCTTACCATCCATAAAATATATTTATCATCACATGAACTCATGCCCGCTACAGTAGTTTCGTGAAAAACTCAAGTGCATCATCAAGTAATTTATTTGTTGAATTTATAAAAAATATATTAAATTAGAACAATTATATTAGGTATACAAATGAGATAGAGAGATTATTTAGTATAACTGCTGCATCAAGTACATGTTGTGCAGCTCATCAATACACTCGGATATGTGGAGTGATAATTCACAACACTCCATATTCTGACCATGTTCTCAAAAAATAGGGTTTCATAAAATTGTTCCGCAGCGGACTATCACGCAACCTACTTGGTCGGAAAAGTGCTTGAAAAAAAGTTATACAAAACATTTCTTGATAGACAACGTAAAAAGTTAAAGTTTAAAGAAAAAAATACAGCTTGACTGAAAATTCAAGGAGAAAAGTATGATTTCTCTAAAAGAAATTGATTGTTAAAATAAGTAAACCTCTATTTACAAAACAACAACCAAAAAAAATAAAAAATAAAAAATTAGTTGGGCTTAGGGTGCAACTGTGCAAACACAAAAGAGTCGCAACTTTAAAGAGGGACATACATAAATCACAATTCACAGTTCAAAATTCACAAATAGCAATACAGCAAAATGGACTTGGCAGAGCAATCCCTGAATTTATTCGGAGAATCTGACGAAGAAGAACAAGATAATAACAACAATAATTATTCCGAAGGAGAAGACGATCGAGAGAAGCAAAAGCAACAGAGGAGCTCCTCCTCTTCTTCGTCTTCCGGTGGCTCTTCCTCCTCCTCATCCGGTGGCTCTTCATCCTCCTCCGCCTCCTCCTCCGCATCGTCCTCCAATCACAGCAGCAGCAGTCAAGAACAAGATAACGACGAAAATCATGGTGAAGTTAGGTCGTCTTCTGCTCACAACGATTATAACGATGGTGGCAGTTACTCTTACGAGAATAATGAGGAGGTGTTGTTGGAGGATAAGGATCTGTTTGGCTCTGATAATGAAGATTACGCTAAAACCCTTTCCAAGAGTCCTTACTCTGTTCCCGGTATACTCCAAAGCTTTACTTTTTTTTTTCTCCTTTTTCTAATTACAAGTATACTTAAATTTGTATTCTTTTGGTGTTTGATGTGTTGATTTAGGGTTTTAAGTTGTTTTCGGCTGTGATTTTCGTGTGACAACTGTTGTATCGTGATTGCCTGTGAATTGAAGGGTTCCCTTTTGGGGTTTTGATTGTATCTGTGTTTTTATTTCCTAGAGGTGTTAGAGCATCATCTAGTTTCTCTGCATTAAGTTTTTACTGTTATCTCCGTTTTGCTTGTTTTTAAGCCATGGATCAAAATTTCCATCTTTTCGGTCAAAAATATCAAAAACTTTCCGTTTTTGAATCAAACGAAATGAGAACAAGATGTAATTCCGAAACTATTTGTTTGCCTGTGACTCTTATTTTTCTTAATTTAGTAATTCTTTTGGAATTTTTCCTTGGTGTTTCCGAAACTTTTCGAAACTAACATTTCCAAAAAGGTCTCGAAAAGTTTTCAGTATTTGGCTGACCAAACATACACTCGAAACGAAATTTTGATCCACGTTTTTAGCATTCTGTGGTATTATTTCATGCAAAGGTCGCATATGAAGTGGCACATGTCGGGTTGCAGCAATAATAAATATTTTGTTACCATATACAATGGATGAGATCGTGGAGTTTTTAATTGGTGTATTTGGTTGGTGTATTTTACACTCAAAACATGCAGTAGCTGCATAATGTAATTTATTTTCCTTCGTGGTGGTGATTTGTAATTTCTAATTCCTACTTGTCTTAAAGAGATTAAATTTAACCTGTATCTCTAAAGCTTCGTTAGCCCTCTCGTGTTTTTGGGATTTCAGCAAACTTCTCTTTGTGTTGCACCTTTTGTCTCTTATAGTAGTACTTTTTTACCATGTTTATGGTAAGTGAGGAACTTTTTTCTTTTCTGATTTGAACCTCTATCACCATTTTTTACTCTCTTCTCTATATTATCTCGTTCGACCTTTTATTCTCAGTTTTGCCCGCTATACGTAATACAAACAATCAGATGAGAGGCGGTTTTGGGCGTGGACGTTGGCAAAATGATAGAGGAGGACCTGGCCTCCTTCCGCGTCCTGGACCTTATCCACAAAGACAGAACTATGGATATGGTCACAAGTTTTTTAATGGTCCTCCTCGCGATGAGCGTTTTGTTTCTGAGTTGAAATTTTCTAAGAGCGAGGAAACATTAGCCAGAAAATGCATTGCTTTTCAGGAGGTAACACTTAATTTTACCCTTCGTCAAAGCTGCCCAATGTGATTGGAAAGCTTGTTGAACAATGCTTATGTCTTTTAAAAAAATTCTTGACACACATTCTTAAATGGTCTGTGGCTCTACAATCTACATTGCTATCATCTACCCCCCTTCCCCGCACCTTAGAGAAAGAAAGATGAAATAAAGGAATTGTACCTTTTCATTTGAACTGAAAAAGTTGTGCTTATGCCGGACCATGAGTGAATTTGTGCTCATATTTGGTGACATTTTTTTTTTGTTGCCTGATCCATTCTCACAACTGTATTTTACAAACTAGCCATGTGAACTTGCATGCTATAGTCGCGTAGGTGGGGACGTCTACTTTGATGATCGCAGCTTGGTGAGCTTTTCTTTTCTCTTTCCTCAGTCGTTTACTGCTTGTCGATTATCAACTCATCCGTGTCACTTCTTTACATTACTAGAGGCTGTTTAAGCGGCTCATAACTGAAGATATTGGTAGTGATCTCAATGAAGGTTTTGATACTTTCGTTCCAAAGATTGGTATGCTATGCAATAATATCAAACTATTCTCCAGGAATCTTGAATCTAGTTTACATTTATCAACTGAATAGTCTTGGTTAATTCTTTGCATTCTTACCAGATTTGGGCTCTCAAGGCTTTGGTGACCTTCTTGCAAGCATAAGAAATAAAAACATACCCCTTCAGAACATGCACTTTGTGGTAAGATTGTGCAACATATCCCGCTTTGTGACCAAGTATATGCTTCCAGACCATTGACATTTTTTTTTCTCGTGTCCATTGCAGACGTATCGAAACAACCTTAACAAGGTAACTGCTAGTTCTTTCGAGTGATGCTGCTTTATTGCAATTTTTGCTTCACTTGTTCCTAAGCTTTTAGTGACTCCCATAAAATTTGGAGTGAAGTGTTAGGACTATTGAAGAACACAACTATCTTTTCTTCCTTCCGATTGGATTTATGAAAATGAGTGACAATCATCTTTTCTTATATTATGTGGTTTGTTGTAAGCCACATGAAATGAAATTGAATAGTTACTTAGATGTGAAATTAGGGTATGTAGCTGGGGGACAAAACCAACTCTTGATAGAGAAAAAATATTCCTAATGACTCTTAACATGCAATATACGGAAACATAAGATTTACGAATCTTTCTAGCGCCTCTTTTAATCAATCAAGTCCATAACTAAGCAAATAGAAGTATTTTAACTCTTGTAAATGTCAGACTGAATCTTGTCACAAGAACGATTTTACAGTTTTCTTCAAGCACATGAAATAATTTTGAGAAAATCACTATGTCAACATATTTACCTTCCTTACATTTTATAAAACATCTGTAATTAGTAAAATTATCCCTCTTGAATGTCAAGAAAATCGCATAGCTATTAATATAATTATTTAGTCCTGTAAATTAATACTGAAGCTTCTATTTGCTTAATAATATTGCAGTTCTCTTACTTTAAAATGAAACATGTTCAATGTAAAATATATCTTTTTGCATAAGCAAACAGCGTACTTGCTCTAACTAAATTTATAGAAGAGGATTTTTTGCGTCTGATTGTGAGTCACAGCCCATAGGCATCATATGCCCATGAAGAATAAGAATATGAATGTGTTAGCTCTCTGCAACTGCACCAGTGATCATTTTGGGCTTCTCCATAACTGTGAACCATGGCAAAAATTTCTCAGGAAAACAATTTGGATCATTAATTGTAGTGGACATTAAGATGGAATTGAATATCTGATATGACAAGAGAAGTGCAAAAATCAAAATGGAACATGTCAAGGCTGTTAATTTTGCTTTATTTATCTTATCTTTTATTTTTAACCTTTCTTTTCTGTATGTGTGGTAAACTAAACTCCACTTCCCAATATTATTTTCTTATATCCTGAAGACTTCTGTATAATGAGGTGGTAGGATCTTTCTTCCCCACCCTCTTTTTATTCCCGAAGTGGGGGGTTTTCCTAGAAAATAAAGTATATGGATTATGGATGCTTATTGAGGGAGTGTGGGACGGGTACTTTCATTTACGTTACTTAATTTGCAAGCCATAAAACATGTGATTAATTTGCAGGCCGTAAAACGGTGTTGAAGTTATTTCTTACTATCACATGTTCACTAGGTACAAAAATATGCAATTGCAAGTAATAGAAGAAAAACATCGCCAGTACTATCTTTCTAACCAAAAATTACCCCTTTCTTTTAAATTGTTAATCAAGTTTCACTGTCCTTTTCCGCAAAATTGTTACAAATTGAAAATCACATTGCTATAAGGATTCAGTGTATAGCTTCTACTATTTTCCTGAGTGAGAGTATTTTTTTGGTCGATTTCTGTCATGGACCTGTATAGGTTATGTGATCGGGTCGTTTGGGTTATCACTTGTCATGCAACTTATACTAGGAATTAAATGCTGTTAAATTTCATCTCTAGATACTGGCTACTGCTTATATAAGGCACGAGCCTTGGGAAATGGGGGTGCACAAAAGGAATGGAGTGGTCTATCTTGATGTGCATAAAGTGCCAGAAAGGCCACAAACTGAGCTGGACCGTCGGAGGTACATTTCTTTTTAAATATCTTTCTCCTAATTGGTACTAGATTTTATTTTATTTTTTAAATCATGTGGTTTTCATTGTTTGTATTGGAGGGAGGTGGTGGATGAGTGAGGGCAATGAGAAAGGGGACAAAAAATGCTAGGTTGTCTCTTTGGTATTCTTAAAATCTGTGCTTATAGTTCGATACTGCACCTCTTCCCCCCACCCACACCCACACCAACAAACACAGGTTGTGGCCGTGATATGTTATATCCGCCTGTTTTCATAGTCATATTTCTTGAGGAGATCCTGGAAAGATGTCTTCTCCTACCTTCAAGATTATATCTTTGTGACAAATTAGAAAAAGGAGCAGAATGGTGCTGATGGAATTTGAAAGCTGACATTGGAGAAGATGTATTTTGGCACTATGCTGAAGGGTGAAATTTTGAGTTTAAGAAAAAACCAATGATGGTACATTTATTTAATAGTGAGGAAGGAACATGTCCAAAAATGCTAATATCGTGTGATAAGAATTGCCATAATTTTCAGGTGGTGATAAGTTAGACCCTCCATAGAAAACAGGTCTAAGTTTTCAAATTTGTTTCCATTGTCAAACCAAAAAATTATTAAATTAATAGGCCATCAAAAGCTTTGGACCATAGTCTGTTGATTGTTTAGCTATAAATAGTGAAGAATTGTTTATGACACGTATATCATTATAGCCTTGGATATTTATTGTCCTCTTTGATAACAGCTGTTATTGGGGCTATTGTTTCGAAACTCTTGCCACAGAAGATCCAAACAGAGCCGATGGAGAAGGAATACATCATGTTGATCCCAATGTTGAATACTGCTCTGTGATCAAAACCAAATTAGGAGCCCATAGAATACTGATGGGCGCTGAAATGGACTGTTGTGATTCAACTGACGAGGGTAGGAGGTTCTTTGTGGAATTAAAAACAAGCCGTGAGGTTGACATACCTGCTGGATTTTCTCTTTCTTCTGTCTTCTTGTATCCCATGATTTGTAAGTCTGATCTCTTCATTTGTGCTTCCTACAGTTAGATTACCGTACCGAGGAAAGATTTGAGAGGGAGAAATTGCTTAAATTCTGGGTAATATGCCTCTTTCTTTTTGCTGTTTATGCTTTAAATGCAGATTATCAGATGTTTATTTTCTATCAGTTGAATAATATCCAGGTTAGCGTGGATTAGCTACTTGATTAGCTTATGTAGAGATAGATACTAGATAGCATTTGTTTTCTTGATAATCTATTGAATTCCTAATTCTTCACTCCAAAATATTTATATATTTCTTCTCCCCCATTTACTTCTTCTAAAATGTACCAGTAGTTATTCAAAATCTTATTAAGCTCTACTAAGAATGGGCAGTATTCCTTTGATTTCTCTGCAGAAGTACAAATGTGGTACAATTTGGCTGTACATTCAGTTTTGACATTATTACTGTAATTTGGGTTGCAGATTCAATCTTTCCTTGCTGGTGTCCCTTATATTGTAATTGGATTCAGGTAGTCCTCTTCTTTTTCGTTTTTCATTTTTAAATGGATGGTTTTTAGCATCTGAAAACTTATCCATTAATATAATTTTTTATAACAAAGTTTTTGGTTGCCCTTTCCTTATTACAGGGACGATGGTGGTCGACTTGTTCGTACAGAGCGACTAAGAACCAAAGATATAACACAGAGAGTAAAAATGAAAAATTATTGGCAGGTAAATATCGTTTTTTGTTCTTTCAGGGATACAAACACCCTTTCTTCTCTATTTTCTCTTGTGGTCGTAGTTGTTTTGATCGATGCATCTGGCAGGGAGGAGTGTGCCTAGCATTTGCTGACGAGGTGTTGTGTTGGCTTTACGGAACAGTCAAAGAGAGTAAGAACTTTTGATAATATTTTAGTTGTCCTAATCCATGCATTTGATCAAATTATTCAATAATTTCCTCGATACTCGGACCACGCATTTTACCTATGAGGATGCTAATGTATTTTCATTATGTTGCTCCAGATGAGGACTATATATTGCAATTTGCGCCGCCTTTCCAACGACTGGAGCTTCTTCAAGCTCAGTCTTGCCCTGATGAAATAACTAACCATATTCAACAACTATAACCACTCCGTAGAGGATCTTCAGTGTTGTACTATATACATCACGATAACTTGAAGTGAACCTAGTTGACGATTACTAGGAAATCTTTTCTGGTTATCTTCTTTCTCATTTCGCTAAAGTTTATAATGAAACATTTTATAGTCGAAAGGATTTTTGTACTGTACAAGTTGTATCCTTGGATCGGGGCCGGTCCGACATAATTGGGAGCTTAGGTGACCTCATTTATTTTACATGAGAAAGGTTTACTTATTTTACATGAGAAAGGTTTATTATTAAAGTTTATTTTTTTACTTACATGTTTTTACTCTTAACATATTTATTATGGAATCAACTTAATTTTTTTTAATTCAATCTTAATAAACATTTTTAACTCTCAACACATCTTACAAGAAAAGCAATTGCTACAAAGTATATTGAATTGTGTACGAGTAATATATGTTAATTGAGTCAATTTTTTGTAAATATTAAATATATATATGTAAAAGTAGAGTTTTTAAGCTCTCAATTATGTTACAAAATGGACTCTTAAATAGGGTCATGCGTTTGGTAACATCGTATTGATTTTTTTGTATTTAGATCGGTTCGGTAATTTCATAATTGTATGGTTTGGTACCAAAATAAAATTGAAAAATGTAGATTTAGGGTTTTTTTTAATAAATTTCCTTTAAATTATTAGTAATAAAAATTCAATTACTCTAATTAAGTGGGCGCGAGGAATTCTTGCCAAGATATGGAAAGATGGACGGACTGACGAAGTTTGCTCGTGAGAAATCATAAAACGGGGACTAGAGTGGAGGGGGAGATATAATTTGATTTGAAGTGGGGATATTTTTTTCAATGGTTAAAATAGTCGTTAACTACTTCAATAGAAATAAAATTAAGATATCAAATATATCATTTTGGTATTAAAGATTCGGTTGATAAATCTAACAGTAGTACCGAAACCAAAAATGAATAGTGTTCAATAAATAGGCTTGCAATCTTGTAATGAATAATGAATCGATATTCAGCTTCAGTATTTAGTATGAACCAAACATTCGATTCACACAGTTCGATCAGTTTACTAAAACATGCATAACCCTACTTTTCACAAGAATATGCTAGTCTCTCATGTAAAACTAAATAATATTGGATTCACTTTAATTTAATAATTAAAAGTTAGCATAGTGTCACTTACAGTCATGTCCACGACACATCCGAGTAAGCACATGAAACATTAAGACTAATATTTGCTCCAATAATACTTGACCAATTAAGGAGATTGTTTCTTAACTTTCGCCCTTCAACATATATGATTAATACTACAATGGCTTGGGTTTATGTCCCGAAACTCGCTTTAGAATATTAGAAAGAAAACATTATATCTGGCATCGCCTCTTATGTGGGAGTTCCTAATAAACATGTTTAATTTTGATTTTTTTAACGTTACATTTCAGAAACATTATCTAATTAATATATTGTAGAATTCATAATCTAACCTAATGATAACAGGAAAATGTTTTTTTTATAGAAATAAATGCATTCACTAGAATCGAGAACATCAAAAGCATATGTAAAAACATTGACCATTCCAATTACAAAGTCTAGCTCATTTGGCAAGGTTGAAAGTCTTGACAAATTAAATGAGCTTTTTTATTTTCCGTCCCTAAGTTGACAATTTAAGAAATATTTTTAACGACACTTTCAACAAATCGACCCAATAAATCATGAGACGACCCACCATCCAAAACAGCAGTTCTACTCTTCTTCTTCATTTCATTCACCTTCACTCTAATCTCATTCTTTAAATCCATCAAATCCCTAATTGCATTCTCAATCCTTTTCGCCTCCACAATTACACCACAATTCTTCCTATAATCCATCTTTACATCAACCGCCATTCCCAATTCCTTCACCAATTGAAATGCATTCGCCTGCTGCTCCGCCGCCAGCGGCCACACCGCCGTCGGAACTCCACACCAAACACTTTCCAATGTCGAATTCCATCCGCAGTGCGACACGAAACCTCCAGTCGCACGGTGAGATAACACCGCCATTTGTGGCGCCCATCCGATGACCTTCCCGATCGCTGCCGTGCGCTGCAAAAACCCCTCAGGAAGTACTTGATCGAAATCCTCATATTCCGCCGGAGATTGATAGGTTTGTTCTTCGGGCGGTGGCTTTCTCAACGACCATAAAAATCGGTAGCCGCTGTTTTCGAGTGCTGTAGCGATTTCCTTGACTTGATTTCCGTCAAAAGTTCCGATGCTCCCAAAGCAAAGAAACACGACGGAGGAATCAGGTTGTTGGTTTAACCACGTGATGATTGATTTTGATTCTTCCTTATCTTTCATACTTTCATCTCCAGGTACATGAATTATTGGTCCTACAGGGTAAACAGGGGGGATTTTCTCATCATTGGAGAGTGATTTAATAGCATGGGATTCAAATTCAACGAAGGTATTAATCAATATTCCCTTGGCCTCTCTAAATCTTTTGGCAATATCAATGAAACCAGTCTCTTTATCTAAGAAAGCAGACGGCAATGCTGTAGCTGGAAACTTGTTAACATATGTCGGGACCGATATCTCCGTTCTCGGATCCTCGTAATCGTGCTCAGACACGTCCTGATTGTATTCATCTCTAAGACTCTGCATCTTAAAAAATAACCCAAGCGTTGCAGCACCGGATGAGAAGAAAATGTAAGTCGGAACCTTAAACTCGTTTCCCACATCGATCATGGTGGTGCATAACAAGTCTATTACAAAGCCAGCTAGTTTGCAGCTTGATTTTGATGTGTCCTGGATTATCTTAGCCACGGCCTCTTTAACTAGACCCTTTTGGCTCTCTATGAATTGGATGAGGAAAATTTCAGGTGATTTCACATGATGATGGTGCTCTAAGTAGGTCGAATCTTTTTGGGGGAGATGAACAAAATTTATGCGGGAATCGGGCAAGTTCTTGGTGTATGAATCATTGATTTGGGTTTTAAATGGCAGCTTCATGATGAGGATTGTGATTGATAGTCGCTGTTTTCTAGAGGAGAGGAGCTTTGCCTTCTCCACTGCTGATACAATATGGCCTTGTATTGGGAAAGGAATGAACACTAAATTTAGTTGGTTTTCTGCAGACATTTTAATTTCTTGCTCAAATGGTGGTTGAATGATTGGTAGCTAGAGTATGAAGAGAGTACGTATATATAAATATATATTAATATTACTAAATTGTGCTACCAAATTTCATATGAGATTGGATAAATAAATGTTTAACTCAGTATTTATATTTGGTGTTATGTTCACATTGAGTCATGCATGGGGTACGTCGTATATTATATTGCATGGCATATAGAAATATTTTCTTGGACTTCACTTGCTCTTTTTGAAATTATGGACCATAATCTACTTACCTTTCATTTATTTTTTATTTTCCAAACTTTTTGACCAACATGGTGTTGGTTGAAGTGTTAGCAAAAGTACTTGCTCTCTTTGACTGTCCCCGTAAAGCCAGCACAACACCTCGTCAGCAAATGCTACCGGCCTGTAATTGAAGCAATTGTTTAAAGAAAATGAAGGACTGAGTTTCAATCAATGTTTCAATAATTCGAATGATTTAATATTTAATCAATATTTAGTTACCTTTTATTTATGTATATAACTTTTTGTTTTTGACCATCATGGTGTTGGTGTTTAATTAAATTAGCAAATTTGCTTGAATTATTGAATGCTGGACCATTTGAACGCAATATAGTGTGGGAATATTCGTGTAATCTGTTATAACTATCAGATAGGTGGAAGATGAACACACAAATAAAATGTGTTCAAATGAAGTTGAACAGTATTTTGGGGTGAATTAAAAATGCAAAAGGGAAATTGCCTCTTTTTTAAATGTTTGTTTTCCAAAATCTGCAGGAGGTCTTAGCTTTCGAAGAACTGCAGATTTTACCTTGCATTGGTTTCTAAAACATAAAATAGCTGTAGAAGGTGATAAACTTTGGGTAAGCTGCTTGAGTCGAAAGGAGGGACATTGTTACAAAAGGAGGATCCCCTCCTTTTTTTTTTTTTTACTTTGCACTCCTTTTAACTTTGTTTAATTGAGTTTGGATTCATTGGAGCCGAAACAGATTTGAGATCAATTTGTAAACTAAAGATGAACCACAAAACTATACGAAGAAGATTGCAAAAAACGAAACTGTAGAGAAAAACTCTCAATTTTAATATCAAGAAATAGTCTGGACTAAATAGTCAATAAGAGTAAAACAATAAATATATGCCAAAAATTGCAAAATCCGAAAATCAAACCAGTTCTATATAAAATAAGGTACCCAGCCAAAATTTGGCCCAAATTAAAATCAAATCGACCTTCAAAATAACTAGTCACATATTACCAAAAATAACAAAAAATGACTAAAAACGCAAAATTGAAAGGGACAACGAATGAATTTGAGAGGATTGGGGAAATGGTTTTTAGACAATTCGCGAGACGTGCGCCGTCGAGGGATTTCCTGATTGGAGTCTTAATCACAATTTTAATAACTGTAGCCAACGTTATGGTCAAAACAGTGAAACATATCAAATAGAGCCCAATTCGAAAATGAATTATTCTCTATTTTTGCATCGATCCATCAACTCGTGATATTCCAGTGCCAATAAAATGTTATCTGATAGTTCAGCTTTGTCTGTATCGGATCCAACTGGACTTAACCATTTGACTGCTGACAATAAGAGGAAGAGAAGCCCTCTTGAGTAAGGGCTCTTGATCCATCAACTCGTGATATTCCAGTGCCAATAAAATGTTATCTGATAGTTCAGCTTTGTCTGTATCGGATCCTCCTACATTATTCATCAAGATAAAAAAACTGCTTATATGATTGTTATACAACTTATAATGTACCGATACATTCTCCAAATGATTTTTGTCATTTCAATTATTAACCAGCAATATAAATTTTTGAATACAAATGTAATATATATCATTTGAGGAATACATGGGTTGTAATTTCTAAATTCTCTAAGACTAGTATAGATGCAAATGCAACATTTTAGGAGAGACTGCCATTGCTAGGAATTATAGGCCTATTTTGGAATATGTTTGTTTGACCCAGTCTGGTTCTAAGGTTGGGCCGTCGGGGCAAACCTTATTTGGAATGAGGTCCAAACCCCATGCCTCGATATATTTTTTATTATTTATAATATTTTAAATCATTATCAAAACCATAACAATATAGTTATTATTATAACTCAAACATTATAAAATTACAGAGTTGATATTTACCACCTCATTTTCTTTCCCAAACTCTAATTATTATTTTACCAATATCTTATAGTTCCAATATTTCACTGAAATTATTGTTCACATTAAATTTCAAAAATTTCGTCGAGAAATTCCAACAAATATTTAAAATCAAACCAATATAAAACCCAACCAAGACTCAGATTCACTTTTGGCTCGGTAGGAAAATAATGCTGGGCTTATGATGCGACAACTAGAGATATCAAAGCAATTCTCGAAGCATTCAAGTAGTAGAGAATTTTCAAAAATGATTTTCTTCGAGGTGTTAGATGATATTGATATGTTAATGTGAGAATGAAGTCGTAATGAACTGAAAATTAGATATTCCTACAACAAAAGTCCCCTCTTCTTTTGTCATCCCAAATGGAGCTTTGCCCCCACGTTGCCAAAATGGGCTCAACTTACTAATGTTAATGAATTTTATTTATCAAAAAGTATATATAATACGATAATACTCACATATAAGCCCCTTTTAATGCCAGACTCATCTTATATAGAAACAACATGAAACTATCGGATTGCATCTTTTTTCATACATTAATATCATATTGGTTCACACAACTAACAAATAATCTGTGAACTCTTATCTATTTTCTAAACCAATTTCTTTTCTTTTTCTTTCCATGTGTTTGTTATATGTATTTCAAGTAAAAACTACACAACCCTCCTGAGTTATTTCATATGAGATCGATTGTGGTTTTAAAACAATTACACAAACAGCTTCATCAAGAGGATTTTGGGAATCTGCGGTTAGGATAATGTCATTGTCCTCCATTATAAATTGAGGCCATGAGTAGGATGAGTAATTAGCAGCATACTTCATGAAATGTTTGTGTAATTTCTCAAACATAAGCTCAAAGGATACTTGTGTAAAGCTACCCTAATTTTATTATCTAGAAAACAGCAGCAAGTAGTTACAGAAAGTGAAAAGTGCGAGTTTGAGAAACAAAAATAAAACTATGAGCTAGTTAAGTTTATGCCTACTTACAATTCTTCAGATATCATCGAAGTACTTTTCTTCAGCATCTTGATTTACTTGTTTCATCCAGTGATCATCTAATGTCTCATTCTCATCAATTTTGGAGTAGTCCAGATGCTGATGATCTTCCCCTGATAAAAACTTCTGCTGCATTATGTTCGTGAACTGGTCCATCCGTTCGTTCATTTCCTCGACTGACAAACTGACTACTCCCCTGCTGGGTTCTACGGTTGAGAACTGTCCACTGTTGGAACCATTTGCATCCAAGTTCACCTAAAATATAGAGATACGTACATACAAAATGACATTAGTGGAAGATTTACCTAAATTTTAGAAACATAGTATTATATAAAGAGAAAGCTACAACATCACAGCTTAAACCTTGGGAATTTAGCCGTGACCCTATTCTTTTAGTGGGTTGAGATATTATTTGGCTTTTAAAAGATTATCTCCCCCTGTGCTAAGTAAAAGTTTTCAAATGCTTCAAATCATATATTCATCCATCTAAATCCAATATGATTTTGAGAAGGATAAACAGAGGGGAAAATATCCCCAAACATTCATATTATCGGCACAAGAAAAGGCATTTTATCTACATACAATACAACAATATGAAATGTAGTCTGATTTATGTTTCTGAAACATGTTTAAAAGGAATGTCCGTATTAAAACACAAACACAAAATCATATATGCAAAAGACTTAATATGTATCACAGATGTCCAAACAGTTACATGGGATAAGAACATACAATGTCCAAAAATAAATGGACAAAAAGCCATAAAAACATGCCGAAAAATTCTCAAAAACTAAGTGTGATAAGGACGGAAGATACAATCTGGAAATTAAAGAAGTGCAATAAACCTTTATTGGCAGAAATTTGTGCAAGAATCTTAAACACTATTAAAGCCAATAAATCCATAAAGGTTGAATATGTGCAAGGATCTTAAACAGAAATTCAACCAATACAACGTATGGAGAGGACATAACTCCAAAGATAAATCAACTAAATAAATTCTGATTCATTCCTAATTCCTAAACTAGTTCCTATGGCTATTTATAAGACAGAAACTACTCCTAAATAATAGGACTGGATAAGTGGGAGTTATGGGGGTTAGGGAAATTATGGGGTGATTTTGCATCTAAACTAATAGAGCACAACAATGCCATGTCAAAGAAACTCTTAAAACATAGAAGATGGTTCAACCAAACCAATTGAGCATAATTTCTTAATACAGTCTGATGAACAAAAGAAAGCTGCTGTACAAATTACTTCAGATGCCACAATAACAACTTCTAAAATATACAGGAGTGCATTTACATAAGCAATAAGCCAAAGACAACCAGTTTTGTCACAGAGCTGGGCTGTATATAATTGAATAAATACAAGATATGCAATGTGCCCAAGCAAGAACATAAAAATTGCTCAGCAGATATATCACAATTCACAAGTATATAAATCCGAGCAATCATAGACTACGATGTATTAACAAAACTTGTAAGAGTGAAATTTAAGGGCTATTGAAAACCATATTTTACCTCAAGACTCTGTGAGTTCCTAGCAGAGTGACCAACTTCCATGTCCGTAACCTTCTCTACTGCAATTTTTGCTTCACTTTCTTCCTTCACTTCTTTTTTTTCTTCTTCCTCTTCCTCCTCCTCCTCCTCCTCTTCTTCTTCTTCTTCTTCTTCAACTTCAGTTTCTCTTTCATTTCCAACCCAATCGCTCCTCGCCACTCCCAACCTTTGTTGCTCCCCTCTGATTTTCTCGACCAAGATGGCCTCTTCAGCTCGTCTAATGAGGGTGTCAGACCATCGTTCCCCAGGCCTCATCATTCTCCTCCCACTTAGATCCTGAAACTTTCCCACATATTCATGATGCAAATATGGTTCTCTTTCCCTCATTGCGTCCTCTGAGAAATAATCTCCGTCTATCATTAACTTATCCATATAAGCCAGCCTTCTATTCTTGACCTTAGCGGATTTAGACTTCATCTCCTCCTCCGTTGGACTGATGACACTTCGCAGGTGATTTAGATGCCAATTGATTTCATAATCATCTTTCAACACGTCAAATTGGTTGAGTTCCTCGAGCGATAATTTCAGTCCATAACGCTCTGGATTCATCAGGTAAAGACAAGTGCAGAAATTAAAACCCAGATCAGAATATGCTCAATTGTGAGTTAGCAAGTCCAATAAATTTTATCTACAATACTATCTATCAAGGTTGAATAACTGTTCAAATCTAACTTTCATTTGAATATCTCACTACTTCATATCAATTTAAAACATCGCACATACTGCTTTCCTCTTTTATCCATTGTTTATGCTGAAACTTAACTAATTTTAAAATAATAATACTCCTATAAATTAGCTTAATATGTATAAAGGGATAAAATTAAATAACACTAAAATTATGTATTTTTTGAAAAATTTGATAAAATCAAATAATATAACACTAAAAGTATGTATATTTCAAAATAATTTGATAATGTTATATAACACCAACAATATTAACGTGTAAAAGTTTTATAAACAAAAGGTTAATTTATATTTTCAAATATTGGGACAAGACAAGAGATTAAGAAACAATTCAATCAACCAACTGAATAATGAAGTTTAAACAAGTTAAAAATTACAAAGTGGAAATTCGAGAAGAAGGGTTTACCGAGGAAAACGGCGGCGTCGCGAGAAAGGAGTTCGAAAAGGAGGGACTTGCGTTGGGAGGGGTTTGCTGCAGCGGATGGTTGTACCTTGCGGGGAAAGTACAAGTCGTCAATCAGCGATAACCTCTCCGTAATGCTTTCAATGGCTTCGCTTCCTATTGCATCACTAGCTGATTTCCCCATCTTCAACTATCTCTCTCTCGGTACTCCCTGCACTGTATATGTATGTATATTGTGTTCAGAATTCAGACCAGTTTTTTAATAAGTCGGTTGGTTTTCGGGCTTCACTTATGCGGGTCTGGATACCCGGATCAAATTGACCCGAGTACCTATTCAGGTATTTGGGGGGATTACAAAAATAATAGGTATTGGACTATTTTCCTAATCAACTTATTTCTTCATTCTGTATGATTATCATCTAAACTGCAAGAGCAAACAACGGTTCCAAAAAAAATAGAGTGAAATGACGCTAGTTTTTCATACTTGCTTGTGAATCTAACATTTTTTCAAATTAAGGGTAACTAAGGCTATCTCCAGCCGAAGCAGGCAATAGCCCCCTTCTGCCTACCTGCTTGTCTGCATGCCTTGTCAAGTTAGTCATCTCCAACCGAATCAACAATTCAAAAATATTTATTTTAATCTCAAAATTTCCCCACTCCCACTTAACTATAATAACAACAACAACAACAACAACAACAATAATAATAATAATAATAATAAACAAAAAAAAAAGGAATGAAGGGCGCATCAGTTAAAAAAAACAAAAACAAAAAAAAAAGGAAAGGAAAGGCATGGAGCTGGCAGGCAAAACAAAAAAAAAATAGAGAGAAAAGAAAGGAGGAAAGGCACGCAGTCTAGCTTGCAAGCAAAACAACAAAGAACAAAAAAAAAAATAAGAGGAAGCGCGTGTGGGAGCTGGGCAGGCAGGCAGGCAACCAATGCCTGCCTGCCTGCCTGCCAGCAGGCAAGCATCTCCCCCCTGATGCCTGCCTGCCCTTCAGGGGGGAGCTCTTCTCCAGCCGACGAGGGGGCTGTTGCTTGCCTCCCCTCTTCGGCTGGAGATGGCCTAAGTGTTGTTTCTTTTTATATCTATTCAACGTAGATAAGTTTATATATTATAGATTTGACTCAAGATGGATCCAAGAGTTACTCGTCTTCTCGGTGTAATTTAGGTTTGCAAATCAACAATGCTCATAATTAGGTAGGGTAATTACGAATAAATTCCTTTGATGCTTAATACATATTTGTACTAAATAATTGAGAGTGAAATGAAATAATGTACTTCTTAAATTGAATTGGGCTTTTCAAAGAAAAAATTTACCTTAGAGGCCATGTTGTTATGCTTTCTAATTGGTGCATTTATGATATTCTTTTTATGATTTATCTTTAATCCTATTTGATTCTGTGTAAGTTATTGTTTGAATTATCATTCATGCATGTGTAGCGGATTTATCATATTATTAGGCATCAATAAAAGTTGTGATTGTGTAACTAGAATGCTTGTGTACGTATATGGATTGTCATAAACTTAATATGATCAGGCGCTGTTATAACATAATAGGTCGACAATGTATTATGATTTTAGACTTGTCAATAAGATCACAATTATTTGAATTGAGAGTATTATACACTACCATGCTTTTGCATGCATTCTGGGCCTTTCTTTAACTTGGATCCCTTAGCTTTAGGTTCTAACTACTAAGCCCTGACCTCGAGTTGGGAGCCTGAAGTTCATGTTCATTTGATGCCCTACTTCACTTTTGTGATTTTCTTTGAATCAAATGATAGTGTTTGTTTGGCCTTCTCATTGTGATTTTGGTATTGTTGTTGTTTGATCTGGTTTAGTTATGAATTCCATTTTATCTCACAAAAGGTATATTTTGGCTTAGGCACTGGAAGTATGTATGGTGTGTTAGTGTTATTAATTGATCAGTGCTTCTAGAGGATGTGCTCATCAATATTAACACTGTGAACCCTCCTAATACTAGGTCTAGTTGCATAACATTCATATCATCGTTTCACATATCACTTTTGTTACTTCTATCAGGATATATGCTTGTTCTCTATGGCCTTTTAATTTGCACCATATCTGATTCGAACTTCAATGTTTTCAAAATTGGATCGAAAGACGAACCGATGGCCTTAATGGTTAGTGGTTTGATTGATCAAACTTGCTGGACTGCTAATAGAAATGAATGGTGTCATAATTATGTAACAAATATATTAATTTTAAAAATAAATTATGTACATAACAATTTGAAATGATATCCTAAAATATTTGAAAAACTTACAAAATTTAATATTATGTACAAAATTTATAGCTTATGTTCATCACAAAATAATGATATGTAGCATAGCAATATTCATTAAAAAATATAAGACACAACAATAAAAGATTACCATAGAACATAAATATGAATATAAACATATTTTTTTGTCTTAAAAATTTAGTTGAAGAAAGAATATTCGAAAATATATGCATTAAAATAATTATAAAAAAGATTTATAGTAAGGTAGTAAAGATGCTAATAATCATTCAATGATAAGTAAATGAAAGTTAATTATTATAAACAACTCAAATTGATGAATTACTTTATAAGTTATTATATGAAGATATATATATATATATATATACAGTGGCGGAGCCAGAAAATAATTTCACTGGGGTCATTATGAAACCAAAAATATTATTAAAAAGAAAAATTACTAAAAAAATCAATGATAAAAAATTAAAAATAAATTAATTCAAACTTTAAAATCAATTAACTTGATGAGAATATTTAGCAATTACCCAAGTGAATTTGTCATATATAGTTTAAAATGTCATAGACAAAAATCTTGATTTCTTGGATTGTTCCAGATAATTTTGTAAACCTTTTCAAAATATTCTGAAAAATATTTGGAAAAATGGTAAATCAAAGAAACATGTTGAAGTAGAAATTAGTTTATATTTTTGTTCGTTACAACCACAAACAAAAAACTTTTATGTGTTTCCGTTAAATCATATGCAAATTTTGATTCATGAAAATTATTTTACAATTGAATAATTTCAAACAACATCAAATACATAATATTTATCTATATAAATATCAATTGGTCTTTTTATATATACTCGTAAACTAATAATAATAAAATATTTCAAAAACCAGTTTATTAGAATAGGTAGAATGATAAAAAATAATTTATTAATATATAAGTGATAAAAATGAACTTCTAATATCATCATCTAATTAATACATGGACCCCTTTCAATGCAATTTCTTTATTGATTTAGTGGGGTTCATTAAACAATAGAACTCATATTTATCAAAAAATTTAATATAACAGTTCAAACAAATAAAATATTGCATTACATTTTATTAAGGAAGATTAGAATTTCAGGGGGGTCCATGGACCCCCCTAGTATAAATGTGGCTCCGCCATATATACATATATATATATATATATATTTATTTATTTATTCGACAATAAAACTTGTGCAACTCAAGTGGCTACTAAGACTTCTTTTATACATAGGTCAAGGGTTCGTTTAAGTCTTTGTTGTTATAACTTTGTTAATTTTTTTTAAAAGTTTTTAAAAATAAATAAAATAAAGGATCGAACATTCGGTTTCCGATTGATCGGTTTACGGGTTCGACGAAAATTGGACCGTTTTGGCAGGTTTACTAGCTTTGATTCTCACTGGGTATGGAGGTAGTTGTGAACCGAACACACTATCATTCACAATTGAACAGATTTGACCGACCGTCCGATCGAATTTTCAAAAATCGATTTATTTAGCACTTAGAAAAGGGTTATTTAAAGATTAATGCACGAGTTGACTTTATTTTTTTTCTATTCAAATTAAAGCATGGCGTGACATAAAAAATTCAATAACACCTCTGCTCAGAGGTTACTGCAGTTTTATAAGTAGTTTTCTTGTGATCAAATTATCTAAGAGTTTCTCATCTCTCATACTAAGGCCATCTCCAGCAGTTGAGGGCTAGCCCCGGGCTCTGGAGCCCGGGCTAGCCCAGGGCCAGCCCGGGGCCCTGCTGGTCGTCTCCAGCAGTTGGGGCTCCGTGGGGGAATTACTTCCATTTTTTTCCTTTGCCCACTCTCACCTATTAATATTATAGATTTATATTTTTCTAATATTAATATTAATAATAATAATTATATTAGTACTCGTAATTTAATTATTAATTATATTAAAATATTAATATTAAATAGAATATTTAATTAAAGTAACTTAAGAATTAATACATAATACGCAAACTCTCACCTATTAATATTATAGTTTTATTTTTTTATATACGGAGTATTAATTAAAATAACACATTAATTACAACAATACACAACATTAATTACACAACATAATCAAGGAAAATAAAATAAAAATAGTCCTAAAGCTCCTTATAAACCTCATAAACATAGTGTTGGAAAAAGTAAGTTAATGGACCATTTTGGACGTAATTTAAGTGGGACCCACTTTGAGTAAAGAGTCGGGTCTTGACGGAATTATATTCTACTCCGTGAGTAGATTAAAATGGTATATGGTACGTCCAAATCGGAGTACGAGTGAATGAGAAATTAAATCTCAAAGTTCACATATGTAATGGGAAAAATTGGAAAGAAATAGATTAATCCCACATTGGAAGTGTGATAAGAAAAACTTGGGTTTATATATGATTTCTAAACCATAAGGGTTAAGAAATTATTACTAGAAGGCTCCCTCCTTGCGCGCAGGGGGGGGTGCAAATCTTGGTTCGGATTACTACTCGGCCCTTCAAGACTTGTGCGTGCCCGCGACCTGCGCACACGAACGTCGTCCCGAAAAGCCTAGTTTTGCTATTTTCTTCCAAATTCCATTTCTTTTTTGCCAATTTCTGTAAATAATTAACCATGCTATAAATTCCATTTCTTTTTTGCCAATTTCTTTAAATAATTAACCATGCTATATCATTAAATAACACACTAATTAAAATAACACATTAAATAAAATCACATTAATTAAAATTACATACAACACATTAATTATACAAAATTAACCATACACACATTAAATAAACCATACACACATTAATTCATTAAAAGAAAAACAAAAAAATAAAATAAAGGAAAGACCAATCAGGTGCCGCCACTTGGCGGCACCTGTTCTAAAGAAACACGCACCCCTCTTCTTCCACACAAACAGACGCGTGGAGCAGGGCTGGCCTGCGGGCTCCAAACAGCCCGCAGCCCCGCCCGTTCCGCCCCGCAACCCCGCCCGGCCCCGGCCCCTCTCCATCTCCAGCGGTTCTCCCAACTCAACCCGACCCTGCCCCGAGCCCGCAGCAAACTGCTGGAGATGGCCTAATTTTACCAAAAATATTAAATATACCTGACAATTTGACATCTAAAAAGATTCGAAAGCATTTGATTGAAATTGATGAAACTATGGAAGGTAATATAAACATTTCAATCAAATTGTATGTTTGTAGGACTAATAAGATAAATTGCCTAATCAGGACAATTTTATTATCTCCTTATCTTTTGTTAAATATAATTTTATTATTTCTTCTGTATCTATATTAATTATTGCTCTATTAATTTATATAGTAGTTTTTTCTTTTAAAATAGGGGATACAAAAAAGGCCCTCCAAGTAATACTATTATATAGAATAAAAATATCTGGAGATACAGAGAGAGAGAAAGAGAGAGAGAGAGAGGGAGAGAATTGGAATTACCGAACATTCTCTCCGCTTCATCCGTACCTAAAGCCCTAACTTTCACTCTCTCCAATCACCCCCTCTTCCTCAGATCAGTGCGCGGGGTCGATTCTTCTTTCCATTACTGTAATACACACAGATACTTACATATATACTTGATACATTCCAGTTTTTATTGTTGCTATGTATAAAGAAAGAGGAGGAAGAGGAAGTGGAGCAAAAGGGGAAATTGGTCACGTGGCGAATTCGAAAAGAACCCAGGAAACCCTAGACAAACCCAAGGAATCTCGCTCTTCTGCCCCTGCTCCTCCTAATGTTGCCAAATGCTCCGATGGTTAGTTAAACTCCCTTTCATTTCACTTCCTCCATTTTTAATAATTTACTAGTAGTATCTAAAAACCCGAAACTAGTGCCAAAGTGAAATTATCTTGATGAGCTTTCTTGGTAATCAGCGACTCTTATCTTTGTTGTTGATGCAATTTTGATTGATGAGTAGCATTGGCTTGATGGGATGTGGTAACTGTTGGTATGTGCTGGTATTATACTTGTTATTTTGCTGTGTGTTTTGTAATAGGTTATTGTCTTTGTTTTTCATTTCTTTTTCCTCTTTAGAATTGGAAAGATAGAAAGTTGATTCATTTGTATATTTATGGATGACGGATTCTTAATTGTCTATTCCTTTATGATGTGTGCCACTTTTCTATTGAAAGAAAGATCTAAAGAGGCTGAAGCCATTTGATTATGACATTTTTGCAAAAACCAATCAAAATAAAGTGCTTATTATTATTGCCATATTTGGTTTTTCCCCTACTTTACTTGTCGTTGTAGCTGTTGACTCGCTCTCCATCTTTTGTTAGTTTCAAGTCAAAAAGTAGTCTTTTGGAAGAAGATTATTCTCCATCTCTTTATTGAAACTATGTGCCTTTTCCTTTTTTAATATTTATTTCGAGGAACACTATGCATCTTTGTTTTATTAAGTGTCCTCTTTGTCAGCATATTGATAAGCATATCTATTCTGATTTTCTTGTTCAATTCATTTCCTCCCTTTTGGGTCATGTGTGTTAAGTGCTCCAATGCAGTGAAGTTATACTTAAGAATGAATGTAGGATTTGCATTAGTCTGACAATGATTCGGGTTTCCTTGATATTTATATGCTTATTATTAACTTGATGTGTTTTAACATAAGAAAATAGTCAAGACATAAAATCAGTAATTCTTAAAGTCATGTTAGAAGACACTGTAGTGAACAGATCAGTCAAGTTCCTGTGTGCATGCTTTTCATCTATTTTCACTCTACAGGGTTCCATGCCAGATACCCATCTAGGGATATGTGGTTTTGTGAGAAAGAAATGAAGAAACATGTAACTATGAGGACTTTATCCAGCCTATCTCCCTCCAGAATGCGAAGTTAGTTTATAGCGGGAGAATATTATACACAAAACGCAGTCCTGCAAAGCCTTATGTTTTACAAACATCCCATTAATAAACTTGAAAAATTCCATGAGTCTTCATATTTTATCCAAATACCTGCGGCTATATTTTCCATTTGAGCCAAGGAATAATGGAAAATAGATCTTCTTTGTACCTTGTTGATGTTATATTTTAGTTATGACGGTTATTGCATATAAGCATCTGTAAGAGTGACTTCTTATATTAGTATCTATCATTATTATCTCGAATGAGTTTCAAATGTAACTCATCTTGGTAGTAAGTTCATGAAACAGTAATATAGCCTTAACATGAAGACACTTGCATGGGCATCTTCCCAAAAAACTTTCTGTAGAGCTTAGCTACATTGCTTGTGTCATTTTGAAGACTTGTTTCCTTGCTCTCAGAGGGAGTACAACTTCTTCTTTTATCTTTCAAGGGTTCCTTCGTTAACATCCTATAGTTTGCTTTACCACCTGTCTCTGTTTCTACTTATTGATTGGTATTTAATTTATGTTGTTGCTAATTAACTCTATCATGGTAATACCAGAGGAATCCGAGACGGACACTGAAGAGTCAAATGTTAGTGGGTCTGATGAGGACGACACCTGTTGGATCTCATGGTTCTGCAATCTGCGTGGAAATGAGTTTTTTTGTGAGGTTGATGAAGATTACATCCAAGATGATTTTAACCTGTGCGGATTAAGCAATCAAATACCTTATTATGACTATGCGCTGGATTTGATTCTAGATGTAGAATCTTCTCTTGGTAAGTTCATGTTTAAGTATTTGAAAAAAAGAAGTAAATATGTGTCATTAAAGTTATCTTTCTAGGCATTTGGCAGAAACTAGGATTTCACTGTTGGTGGTCCAAAGCAATTTTGTAATATTTTCATGATAATCTTAATAAATATGAAAACTATGAAGTAAAAATATTCACAGACATGAAATGCAATTCAATGGAATAAATTCAACAATAAAATTAAAATTACGATGTATTAGATAATAATTAATTTCATATAAGATGCAATTAATTGGAAAAACTTCAACCTTATAATTTAGTCTAGGTTAGTGCATTTCAAATCTTCTATATTATTGAGACAAACAGCTACAAGATAAAATTTACATATTGAAAGGAAAGAAGACTGTTCTAACTTTTACATGACTATAGAAAATTGATCTTAATGGTTGTTTATATTTAGTTTCATTTGCTATATTATTCATACATACTTCCTCCGTCCCTATTATTTTATCCCATTACTTTTGGCGTGGAGTTTTAGGTAAAAGTTGAAAAGGTGAAGTTGTGGGTATTTTTACATATTTGCCCTTAAAAGTAGAGGTTGTGAATTAGTGGTGTCAAATCATCACTTTATGAGAGAGGGTATTTTTGAGAAAAATAATTCCATTTATAGGAAGGGAGTGTTATTTTGGAACATCCCAAAAAGAAAATAGTAGTGAAAATTTAGGGACAAGGAGTATTAGAATTCTTACATTTCATGCATTGAAGAAGTTATGCATCTTCAGTTGCCCATGGAGTACCTTACTGGTTGACAGTTTTTTCACGAAGTTTAGGGTGATTTGGGTTGATGATAGTCTCACATCTTATATTTGCAGCATTAACCCACCCATAAGCATCACTTATAAGTGTCACCTAGGCCTGATGAGCTATACATTCTACATTTCAGTGTACATGTATTTGTGGTGCACCATCAGCCCACCTAGGTCCCCTACTGTCTTATGCGACACCATCTCCTTGGTCATTTACATTTTTTAATATGTGAATATGAGGAAGGACTGGAATAAGCCAACTTGGTTACATTGAAATCCAATGAAATTTTACGGCAATTTTTTTTGGATATGTCGCATTTTACTTACTGATGCATCTTTTCTTTAATCATGGGATAGTATATCCCATTGGTTTGACGATTTTGAGTAATTGAATACTTTGAAACTCAACTGTTATTGACTGTAATAGCTGTAATTTGTAGGTGACTCATTTACAGAAGAACAGAACGAATTAGTTGAATCTGCAGCTGAGATGCTTTATGGACTTATACATTTGCGCTACATATTAACAACTAAAGGACTGGCTGCTATGGTAGGACAAATTTCTTAATTTTACTGATTTCAGTGCCATTACTCAATCTAATTTGCCACTCTCTGGCTTCTTACAGCTAGAAAAATATAAGAATGCGGAATTCGGAAGATGCCCGAGGGTTTACTGTTGTGGACAACCTTGCCTCCCTGTTGGTGAATCAGATATTCCGCGCCAAGGCACGGTGAAGATTTATTGTCCCAAGTGTGAGGATATTTACACACCTCGATCCAGGTTCCAGGAGAGTATCCTTTTAATATGCTTTATAATAATATTGTATAAGTCTGCCTTGCGGTTTGATTTTCGCTGAGTTTATACTGAATTCTTATCATTCACCCTTTCCTTTGGCCTATTATCTTATACAGACAGATTTATTATAAACAATATGGTGTAGCCTGGGTTGTTTCTTCTCTGTTTGAGTATTGGTTATGATTAGATTTCCTCTTCTTCTTGCTATCTCGGTCTGCCCTGGGGCCCAATGAATCTATAGAAGACTAGAAATAGAAAAATGGTGATAGTTTCTTGAGTGTGAAAGTTTGCATTATACCTCATGTTTGGTTTTAACTGCTGTTAAGGCTATGTGTGGAATTTAGATTTTAGTGAGAAAATGAAAACGATAAAAAATAAAGCCAATTTTGATGCCAAAATCAATTTCCAAGTGTATTTTTACCTACTCTAATTGGAGAGCCAAAAAGAAATAGTAAAAGCATCATTAAAAAAAAAAAAAAACAATTATTGATACTGGATGTGACATTGGAGATATAGATTATCTTGCTACGACCCCCGTCCCATGTTGGATTTGTACTTTTTAATGTGCTCTTTCATGGCTTTTCTGTTCTGCCTTAACTGACAAAAAAAAAGGCATTGATGGAGCCTATTTTGGGACTACATTTCCGCATCTGTTCCTGATGACCAATGGACCCCTAAAACCACAGAAGTCTTCTCAGACTTATGTACCTAGAGTGTTTGGTTTCAAGGTCCATAAGCCATGATCTTAATTGCGATGACCTAAGGATGCCTAAAATCGCGGAAGACTTCTCAGAGCTGCGTTCCTAGAGTTTCTGGGTTCATAAGCAGCAGCCATTTGGTGGGAAGCGAGGGTGCCTTGAATGTAATTTCTTTTACTAGCGCTTATAAGCTATTATTGTCTCTTGGAGAGTAGAATTTTTGCAGCCAAGATTATATTGCTTGGTAAGTTTTTGTAATTTGTAAACGCTAAGCAATTAAATCATCATTTAGTGCCTTTATTGTCTCTCTTGACAATGTATACAATTTTTCATTCAACTCTTTTCTTTGATGGATTTACTTGCATTCAATTCTGATGCGTGTATATGATGTAGCAGTTTTTCCAGTCCAGGGGAACAATTTGATGTATTCATTGAAGTAGAGAATACTGTATTAAACTTGACTGAATTCAACTGCTGCTATTAATTTTTTGATTGTCTCTTCCATTATAATGTTATATGCACCTTTTTTTTTTTTTATTTCAATATCATATATAGCTTTGTAAAATGTGAATTTTGAATTCGAGTGGGTTATCTGTAATTTAGCTTTGATGGTATGATTCGCTTAAAACAAATCACATTCGAAATTCTGTAAGGCCATCTCCAATGGTTGAGGGCTAGCCCCGGGCTCCGGAGCCCGGGCTAGCCCAGGGCCAGCCCGGGGCTCTGCTGGTCGTCTCCAATGGTTGGGGCTCCGTGGGGGAATTAATTAAATTTTTTTCCTTTGCCCACTCTCACTTAATATTATAGTTTTAATTTTTTTTAATATTAATATTAATAATAGTAATTATATTAGTACTCGTAATTTAATTATTAATTATATTAAAATATTAATATTAAATAGAATATTTAATTAAAGTAATTTAAAATTGATACATAATACGCAAACAAACATTTTTATAACAAGGAAGAAAATATAAGAAAGGAAATACAACAAACAACCAAGGAAATATAAGAAATCGAAAATACGGGAAATACATGTTTATGCAAAATACGGTTAAAAATGAGTGTTTAAATTTAATTTTCTTGTCTATTTTAATATGTATTTAAAATTTTAATTTAGATTAAGTATTAATCTAAATTTTATTTGTATGAGTGTTAAATTAAATGGACTATTTCTATATTGTTGTAAATAATATATATTGGTGGGTATTCCTATTTAGTATTTATATAGTTTAGGGACTTATCTTGTAATAGTTATCCACAATCCCACTTCCCATATTTTGTGGGATTTGTAACTTCCATGTAACAACTTGATTATTAATAAGATATCTCCCCTCCCCAAATCAGATCCCCAATTTCTTTACACGTTTTATCTTCTATGCATTTTCAATCTCTATTTACAGTTATGTTCATCAATCTCGTCACATGTAATTACTAAGCCATTAGATATAACAATATTTTACAACACGTTATCAGCACGAGTTTGCTCTTTAACTCGATTTCAAGGTTATACAAATATATCACAAAACAAGAGAGAAAAGAGGAAAATACTTTGAGAGGTAGATTTTCGGATTTGCACGCAGCAGGTTCGGTTTATCGATGATTCCGACCTTTTCAACCGTTGGATCGTCTTCAAATTTGAACCGAAGGTTCATCACACAAGGATCTTAATTTTGACCGTTCGGATCGTCATTCCAATCACTGAAAATGAAACTTCAGCCATCAGAAGTCTATGGAAAAATTGAAGGAATTAGCCTTAGCCTCTTTCTGGTATGATCAATTTAACAAACTTGAACACTTATGAATTATATACTTTTAAATCTGAAAAGTTTCTGAATCTAAAGCATGTTTTAGGGTTTAAGTTAAGGTTGATTATTATTGCTATTGATTGAAATTGATTATTCTTTTGGCATTATTGATATTTATGTATCCCGCTATGTGCAATTTCAAACCCATGTCTTTGCCGTATACAACTACTAGTCTTTGGTACTTTAATCTTTTGAACAATATGAACATTTCTTTTGATATGTTCAATTTGATGGGTCCAACAAAATCATACAATCAATTGATAAAAGTGATATGATGAAACTTGGCCAGTGATCAAAACTATTCTTTAATAAAATAGTAGACATTTTAGAATTATGTTAATATGATAGAATTTAAGTACATTGATTTTATATACAGTAGCTATCTTATGATTTAATTATTGACATTTGACATGGCTTGAACTATGTGAACATGTGGCTTTAAGGCATGCTTGGGGTATGTTTCATTGTTTATATATTGCTATGGAGACTTCGATTCTACTTTATGTGTAAAATTGGTATAATATACATGTTATGGTGGAACTTTTTTTTGATTGAAATTCAGAATTTACATGGAAGTTCTTGTGTGATATGATTTTTAGATTTTTCGGAAATATGTTTATACGAAGTCGTAATTTTCAGAGCACGTTATTCTAGTCTGATTGACCTGAAACTTTTATTGAAGTATGCTTGTATGATATTGTAATTGCCTGATTTTTTTCAGATTTGTTGGATATGTAATTTGTTCTGAAAAAATTGTTTTCTTTGAAAACTAATATGCGATTTCCCGTTTAAATATTTGGAATTATCTAACTTGCTGCATATGCTTAGAATCGTCTTGAAAATAGCTTTCTAACCATGTATCCAGATTATTTTTTGGATAAATAATTAATAAGTTATTTGAGTTTTAAGCCTCTGCAAATTACTTGAATAATCTGAAAATTGTTTAAAAGGCAATATAATCATAATACACAAGCCTACTCTCAAATTTATTTTCAATTTCTTCATGTTTTGTGTTTGATCGTTGAAGAATTTGATGGTTGTAATTATTATTGTGTTTGGGCCTATTAATTCCGATAAAGAAACCGTGCAAATTAATTGTTTTCGGCAAATTTGCGATTTCATCATAAACCGGGTCAAGAAGATGAATTTCTAGGTATTTTGGATCAGACCCAAATTTTGAGATTTCCGATCCGGTCAAACTGGATCATGTACGGATCAAGGGGATACGGTCATACCCGAACTGGTTGGGATTCGATTCAGGTGATACGGTTTAGGTATACGACCCGGTTCGGGTTCGGGTTATTTGGTTTCAAACCCGACTCGGTTCTTTGTTCGGATCTTGGTTTAAGTTGGATCATTTTTTGTTTAACTTGGTCCTAAACTAATTTGGTCCTGATTAGGACTGATCCTAAAAAAAAAAAAATTGTGTATTCTTATTTGATTGTATATATGTACATGTGGGTATATATATATGGTGTGCTTATATATTCAATTTAATAACTATTGTTTTGTGATGGATTAGTGCTCTGTTGTGAAAATTCAAACTTTTGATTTATATTATTGCGTTTAAATTGAAACGATAATCATACACTGCCACATAAAAAAAAATTGATTAATTAAAGGACTTATAATATAGTTATCATGGAAAAGGGTTATTTGAGGTTAATAAAATTGTACTTATATTGAGAATTACGAGTAAACTTGTTCAATACATTATGTTGAAATTTAATATTTACTTGATTTCATGCACATGTGCATCATGGCATTTATCTCAGTTCTATTTGAATTCTCAACGAACACGTTATTAGTAAATTATGTAATTGAGACTTTAATTTAACTGGATCATGATTATGTTTTGGAATGAACCTTCGAATATGGTCTATTGGTTTATAGGATTAAATGTTGGAATTTATGTGGTAGGCATGCATATATATGGTCCAATTTTTCGCAAGTTTTTATATTAATTTGAAGTATCTTCTTGCCCTATCGAAAATATGTTGTCTCATTTGTTTATTGCAAATTTATATAAGTTTATTACCTTGGGAAAGTGAGGCTTGGTTTAAGTTTCCAAGTTGTAATTTACAATTTAATTTTTGGTCGATTCATTCAATTATAATGTCTTATTTTTGGAGCATAAGTATTTAAACAATAAGCTTTATTAAGATTCGCTTTTGTGTTTTATCTTATGCATGCGGTGAGTGGTTATATATCACATATATTGGGACTGGAGTTCCCTCGTATTAAAACCACATATATAGTTCATTATGAATTCAAAAATGGAACCAAAGGGGTTCAATTTACTTATAAGGGCTATAGGCCCGTAATATATGAGTTCAATTAAAATTACTTATGGAGACTATATGCCCGTAAGAAACTGAAAATGTCAATTGTCGGGGACAGTTTGCTAACTAATGCCCAAAAGGTTGAGGCTATGATTATGATCAAGAAATAATTGGATGAGGCCCTAAGGTTGAACTACTCATCAATTTGAATAATGATCATATTCAGATTTGAACTATGTTTGGTTTGTTTTGGACCACATTTTGAGTGGTTTTATTTTAATCCGATTACTAAGGTATTTAGTGGTATTAATTCGATTTACTTTTTCAAGTAAATGTTTAAATTGGAATATATTTGGTTCCTAGGCATGCCATGTGGGGAATAATGTCTGGCTAATAGTGCAACTACGCACACTATCCTACGGGATAAATCATTAATATTAATGCCTAGTAAGACCTCTATGACAATAATATATGGCACATATGATTTGATAGATGGCTTTGGAAATGTCCACCTTATGTTGTCAAATGGCACGATTTTAGTCATTACAGAGGCTATGTATGCTCCACGTTCAAGGAGAACGTTGTTGAGTTTTAAAGATATTCGAGTTAATGGTTACCACATTGAAACCACTGAGAAAAAGGGAATAGAGAATTTGTGCATTACCTCTAATTTGTACGACCAAAAGCGTACTTCGAAGAAATTAGAGGAACTATCGACTAAGTTATATAGGACCATAATATGAGTGCCCAAGGCACACCTTGTCGATAGCTCGAAGCCAACTGACTCGAGCATGTATTTTTCTATCCACTAACAAATAATAAGGATCTAGTACACAACGATAACTTGTGTGTACCAGGTTATATTAGAAAAATGGATCCTATATCAGCTTATGCACAAACGAATAATTATTCCCTCGCTTTCTTAGAGCGTATCCAATGGGACATATGTGGACACATAAACCACCTTCTGGACTTTTCAACGACTATTGCATGTCCTTGTGTATTGAAGTAAAACATCTGGTAGCACATGTTAGTACGTGTGAGGCCCACTGCGACCAAACTTCTTAATTGGTGTTCGGGTATACATCAAACATTTCCCATATATGCACATTTGGGTGCGCAGTATATGTGCCGATTGATCCGTCACAGCGGACTAAAATGGGACCTCAACGTCGATTGTGCATATATACGGGGTTTGTATAGCCATCTTTTATTTGGTATTTGAAATCCTTGACATACGATCTCTCTACCGCACGATTTGCGAACTGTCACTTTGATGAGACTGTCTTCCCGCCGTTAGGGGGAGGAAATAATGTTCACACTAACGTTCAGGATGAACGGCGTGAAGTCGTGTGGAACGACCCCACTATGTCTCATCACGATCCCCTTATAGCAATCAGAGAATCTGAAGTATGTATACTAATCGAACTTCAGAAAGTAGCCAATAGTATGCCAGACTTATTCTCTGATTTGGCTAAAGTGACGAGATCTCATATACCAGCTGCAAATGTGTATGTAAGGATAGATGTCCAAGAGTGACAAAATATGGGAAGGCCATCAGTCCCAACTAACCAGTCGTATCTCCAGGCCCATAAGAGGGGGAGATCAATTGGATCAAATGATCTACATCCTCGAAAGCGGGCAAATGTATAATTGTTATACTGATAATAATGGGATCCCACCTGATCCATCCCATGAAATAGTTCCGGACTATGGGTCCGTCTTGGAGACGACGTCGGGGGACGCCTCGACATCAGTATCCATTACTGAGAATAGGAAAATCTCGGTTGGTTATTCATGCATGAATGAGGTGTGACTTCGGGATGAAATAATCATCAATGATACACAGTAGCTACTGAAATTATATCAAGTGATGATATTGAGCCTCGATCGGTGGACGAGTGCAAACAAAGGGATGATTGGCCATAATTGGAAAAAGCAATCCAGGTTGAATTTGATTCATTAACGAAAAGAGGAGTGTTTGGACAAATTGCTCCTACACCTCCCAGAGTTCTACCCGTGGGATACAAATGGGTATTTACAAGGAAAAGAAATGAGAAAAATGAGATTGTGAGATACAAGGCTCGTCTTGTTGCACAAGGATTTTCTCAGCGACCTGGGATTAACTTTGAGGAGACATACTCTTCCGTGATGGACATTATTACGTTTAGATACTTAGTCAGTTTAGTAGTATCCGAGGAACTGACTATGCAGCTAATGGATGTGGTCACAGCGTATCTTTATTGGGATCTAGATACGGTTATATATATGAAAGTACCGGAGGGACTTATGGTACCTAAGACAGGTAGTTCTAGACCACGGAACACGCTCTCTGTAAGGTTGAGGCGTTCACTTTATGGCTTGAAACAATCCGGGATGATGTGGTATAATCGCATAAGTGAGTACTTGCTTAAAAGGGGATATGTGAACAACAATATTTGTCCTTGCGTGTTCATTAAGATGACAAGTTCTGGGTTTGTTATTATTGTCGTTTATGTCGATGACATGAACTTGATTAGGAAACCTGAAGAGGTTAGGGAGACAGCCCAGCTCCTGAAATCTGAATTTGAGATGAAGGATCTCGGACGTACTAATTTTTGTCTCGGACTTGAGATAGTACACCGTGCTGATGGGATTTTGGTCCATCAATCGAATTACATCTAGAAGATGTTAAGACGCTTTAATGAGGATAAAGCAAAGCCATCAAGCACACCAATTGTAGTCCGATCATTGGATAGGTAGAATGATCCATTTCATCCCGTGGAGGATGGAGATGAAGTGTTAGCACCTGAGGTGCCATACCTAAGTGCAATAGGTGCATTATTGTACTTAGCTCAATGTACTAGACCTGATATCGCATTTGCGGTAAATCTACTAGCTAGGTTTAGCTCATCACCAACACGCCGCCATTGGAATGGCATAAAGGACATATTTCGATACCTTCGTGGTACGACTGACATGGGCTTGTTCTACCCCTATGCGTCACTAAAGAACGCAAAACTTGTTGGGTATGCCGATGCTGGTTATCTATCGGACCCACACAAAGCTTGTTCCCAGACTGGGGATGTCTTTATGATTGGGAACACAGTTGTGTATTGGAGGTCTACAAAACAGACTTTAGTTGCCACTTCGTCGAATCATGCCGAGATTTTAGCACTTCACGAGGCAGTGCGTGAATGCACATGGCTTAGGGCCGTGATTGAGCATGTTCGAGGTTCCTGTGAATTGGCTACCACAGAATATCCTACGGTTATATTTGAGGATAATGCAGCCTGCATCGAGCAGATGAAAACGGGCTTTATTAAGGGCGACAACACCAAGCACATAGCTCCGAAATTTTTCTTCAATCAGCAACAATAAGAGCTCAAGCAAATAGTGATCCAACAGATCAGAAGTTAGGACAAATGCGCCGACTTATTTACTAAGTCATTATCGAAAATCACTTTTGAGAAACATGTAAAAGCTATTGGCTTTGCGCAGGTTATCTGAGCTTGCTCCATTATAGGTTTAAGTGGAGTTAACTTGAGGGGGAGTGCCGTGTAGGTATTCCGTATCCAAAAGATACCCGGGTGCCCTGTTGTACTCTTTTTCCTTCGAGCGGGGTTTATTTTTCCCACAGGGTTTTTGTTACCCGCCAAGGTTTTAATGAGGCAACATTTGTTGGTTGAAAAGATTATGCGTTGTACTCTTTTTCCTAACCGAGATTCTTTTTCCCACTGGGTTTTTATTACTCGGAAGGTTTTAACGAGGCAACACGTAAAGCATAATAATGGCTCAATAGGAATCCCCAAGGGGGAGTGTTGTAAATAATATATATTGGTGGGTATTCCTATTTAGTATTTATATAGTTTAGGGACTTATCTTGTAATAGTTATCCACAATCCCACTTCCCATATTTTGTGGGATTTGTAACTTCCATGTAACAACTTGATTATTAATAAGATATCTCCCCTCCCCAAATCAGATCCCCAATTTCTTTACACGTTTTATCTTCTCTGCATTTTCAATCTCTATTTACAGTTATGTTCATCAATCTCGTCACATGTAATTACTAAGCCATTAGATATAACAATATTTTACAACATATATTTATTAGTATATCATAATTTTATTTAAAATATGATTAAATAATTAATCATATTATATATTATATAATTAAAACACTAATTAAAACAACACATTAATTAAAATAATACATTAATTACTATAACACATTTATTAAAATAAAACACTAATTAAAATAACACATTAATTAAAATCACATTAATTACAATAACACATTAATTAAAATAAAACACTAATTAAAATAACACATTAAATAAAATCACATTAATTACAATAACACATTAATTAAAATACAACACATTAATTATACAAAATTAACCATACACACATTAAATAAACCATACACACATTAATTCATTAAAACAAAAAAAAAAAAGGAAAGACCCACCTGTTTTAAAGAGGGGCGCGCGCCCCTCTTCTTCCCCATAAATCGGACGCGCGCAGCGGGCGGGGCTGCGGGCTCCAAGCAGCCCGCAACCCCGCCCGTTCCGCCCCGCCACCCCGCCCGACCCCGGCCCCTCTCCATCTCCAGCCCCACCTCAGCCCGACCCCGCAGGCAACCGCTGGAGATGGCCTAAGGACTGCAGGCAGGCCGGTATGATATAATAGGGGGTTCTAGGCGATATATAAAATAGGGGTACCATTTATTTTACACAAGAAATGTATTATTATTAAAATTTATTTAATTACTTTTAAAAATGTAAAAATATATATTATATATTTATATGTTTGTACTTTTAACATATTTATTATGGATATATAAAATACCAAATCAATTTAATTTTTTTTTTTATTTCAATCGTAATAAACATTTAACTCTAATTGAATTCGCTTCTTTCAATGAAAGCAAATACTACCAGCATTGTGAATATGATTATATGAATAATGTATGTAAATTGAGTTAATTTCTTCTCAAAATCAACAAATAAATGTATGTAAAAGTAGATTTTTTATACTCTCTCAATTAAGTTACAAACGGGCTCCTCAACTAGGTCCTGAGTTTGGTAAAATCGTACCCATTTTTGGTATTTAGATCAGTTCGGTAATTTCAAAATTGTACGGTATGCCAAACCAAAAAATTTAGATATGTTCGGTATTTACATTCTCATCCCCGAGCTCGCCCCGACCCCGACCATCTCCGTTGGAGATGACCTTAGATCATTTTGCTATTTATGCAATTATTAAGTCTGTAATCCCGGGCGTATGTTGATGTGTTAAAAATTATAGTCGACAACAATGGTACAATTCAACTACACAACAGTCAAAGCATAACCACAATAACGTTTCGATTGTGCAAGCACATATCTTGGTTTCCCTCCACCCATCATGGCAATTGTTGATATACTTAGACTAACAATTCCCGTTTCAACAATTGCCCTATTGAGAGTTACACTAGCAACCTTGAATCTGTTACAAATTGTAGGGTCGAGCGCCTGCAGTTGTGCTAAAAGTTATAACTGATAGCAATGATGTAACTCAAAAAAAATTTAACGACACATCAATTATTATGTTCGCTACATTTCAATTGTGCATATACACAATCAGTTCCCCTTAAAGGACACTTATTGTGATATTCAGGCCAACAAAGTCTAACATCCTTACAATTTCCTCATTATCTGAACAATGTCGACTTGACTTATCCCGACATCCAATGTTAGTTTGTTCTAGTCTTAATATGATTAAATGAGTCTTGTGTGCAAATGTTGTGATCCTTGAAAATGAAACTATTGCACATCAGTGTGTGATATAACAAATATGTGATATCTAATCCTAATTTGACCATAAAGTCTTCCTGTCAAATGTTACGGTCCAATGCTTGAATTTCCAATACAGCAATGGCGGCAAAACGAGCTATGAAGTTTGGTTACAGTTATAAATTGAAATTGTGATCCTTTAATATTTCCTAGTGTCTTAGGTCTACTTTTTGAGAATATCAATTTAATGTTGAGATTCATTCTTTAGCTCAATTGGCATTCAGAAATATTTTGATATTGATTGTCCTATTCAATTTAAAGACACACTTTAATATTAAATTGTACTGTCAATATTAATGAGAACTTTTCATTTTTTCTAATTAATCAATGTTTGGTGTATAACGTTTGATTACAATTTGCTCAAATTATATAATTTTTTTTATTTACTAGACTGTGTATTTACAGTTCGGATCGAAGAGTGCAAATGGTATAATTTTTTTTTTTAATTATGGGAAAATATAAACAAGTTCATGTGCTTTTGTAAATAAATTCTCCTAAAATTATTGGGTCCGTTTGATAGAGTGTATAGGATTATGGTGGATTACATCGGAGTCGGATTGAAGACCATATTAAAAATAAGTTTGATAGATTCGATGGAGTCATATTACATTAAAGCAATAAACTATAATATGTTTGGGGGAGTTATGAGTTTAGACATATATTAATATATTTTCACTACTTAATTGAACATATTGTGTTAGTTTAGATATATCAATTCATCGAAGCCATTTATATAATATGTATAAAAATATGAGTTGATTAAGGTTTGTTCAATGTTTTAGTTCGAAGGCCTCCATGTTAATTGTAAATTGTTATATATTTTAATTTGTGATTTATTTATGTAAAATGTGTTTTCATTTTCAGAGATTTGAGAAGAATTTATGATATGTTAAAATAGGCAATATGTAAATTTGAGATTGTAAGTGACATTTCACCAAATTAATATTCACCCGGATTAACTAACCCACCCATTCCTAAGTGAATTATAATATAGTCTTAATATCGGATCACAAGAATTTAATCCATTTGACCCGATATTTAGCGATGCCACCAAACCTTATATTATCCCAATTCCCATATTAATACATATAATATGACTTAATATCTTTGTTATATCCTACTAGATGGCCCCATGCCCCCATTCTTAAAAATAAAAAATTAGGGTACAAGTGGTAATCTTCTATACTATAATTAAAAAAAAAAAAAAAAAGTCATGTCTTGCTTCAACAATTTTTTTATTTTTCTATTTTAGTGTTAATATTAAAATTTTCTGATTATGTCATAGATTTTAACTCCTTCATTTCACTTCACCCATTACAAATATTAATATATTTTTTTCCTTTTTGGATCAATCCAAACAAAAAATCTTATCTTTTGTTCTTAAACAAAGTATGCACGCGAGGATAATTACTTTTAGTGTTTTTAAACCAAGACATGAGACGCATTAAATTTTTTGTCCAAGTCCAATTTGGTCAAACTAATATCAATAATACAGTAGTTATTTGGGTTCATTCAAATCCGATCCGAGAAAGAATTCAAGTGGTACGCGTTTGTAATCATCTCGTCCGTCCTTAAGCTTAACCACAACGGCAAGTCAAAGAATTTAAATACTTACGAAAATTTCCGTAAATCACGAGAGCGCCAGCTCATTGCATAGCACAGGTCGTCTCTCCTTTCTCCATCGTTTCTCCAAAACACCAATTATTCAATCAGATCCATCCATATTCAAACAGCATTGCCTGGATCCGAACAGCTCCAATTCTTCGTCGTCTTCGTTGTCAATTTAATCATAATAAATTTGAAAATTTTTGATTTGATTTTGGATTTAGAGTTTTGACTTATTTGAAGCGATGTCTTCATTGTCTGCGGTGAGCGAGGAGCTCGCCGAGATCGATGGACAGATTTCAGATATTTTTCGAGCTCTTTCGTAAGCTTTTCCTCTTTTTTTCTTTTTTTTTTCCCATTCTTTTTGTTCCTTTTTAGCGAATACGTGATATATAAATATGACAGTATGTATATATATCAGGCATTGATGTACTGATTATGATTGGTGTTGTTGTTTTTGAAAATGAAGGAATGGGTTCCAAAAATTGGAGAAAATTAAGGACTCGAATAGGCAGAGCAGGCAGCTGGAGGAACTTACGGAGAAGATGCGCGAATGTAAGAGGTATTTGGTTCACAATTAGGTTTTGCTCTTTGTTGTTGGCATTGTTGTTATTGTGTGCATATTAGGCTCTTGGCATTATTTTCATTTGCAAGTGCATTTTCTAAATTACAATGTTATGTGTTTGAACTACACCATGAATTATGGCCTTGGTGACAAGAGTGGGATGTTTGTTTGTAAATTTCAAGATGAGCTTCTTTTGGCCTTTTGAGGAATTAATTTTTTTTGGTACATGTAATCATAACCTATATAAATCTGGATTTTTATTAGGTTCCACTAGTTATATAGACTTAAGAATGTCAGAAATTATTAACGAATAGGAATTGCTTCATAGTCAATGAGAAAAGTTCAAAAGTTAATTGAAATATGTATAACATCTACTTTGGATAGTTGATTTTTAATTTCTTCCAGAGGAAATTGTGAATTATAACCGTGAGGATATGGATGTGATGCCAAGTTGATTTGAGCCACTAAGAATCCAATGAGAATGAAGTAACTGGGATTTAGTAGTTATGGAACTCTTGAACTCAACCTCAACTTTGGGATATAATGCTAACGAACTAACAATTTTCTCTGGCACGGTAATTCTCATTGCTTCTTAGTTTAGGTCTTGTAAACTAAGAGAATTAGTCATATTTGATAAATCTTGTGAAAATTTTCAGGTCAAACAGCATACGTAGTTTGTGTGAAAAATCAATCTAAATGACAATAATGTGTCTTTGTTCTAGCTGAACATAATAGAGAAAAATATTCACTAATGTCGGGGGAGGGAAGGCTTGCAAGAATGAAAGGATTTATATGTCACTGTTTTACTTGAAGGGAAAAAGTTCTTTCTAGAATGTGGTTAATCCTTTATTGAGACTGAAGATATTTGCTGATCTGCTGTTCTATTGGATGATTGTTTGGAGCTGACAGTCCATTTCGGCATGTTTAGATTTTTATGATTCTTTCGAAAATTTTATCAGTTAGGGACCTTTATTCCTATATTCGCATATCAAATTTCATATTTTTTTTACTCAATTTTTGTTTCCACCAATGATCATCAGGTTTGTAGCACTAACCTCGTAGTCATTCTATAATTCTGAAATTATTAATTGAAATCTGTTGAGTTACCAATTTTTAGTCCCTCATGCTTCTATCATTGAAGATGATCTTTTGTGCTCAGAATAATCTAGCATTATTTTACCTGAGAACAGATGTTGCAGTCATTATCTAGTCTAGAAAATGGATTCAAGTAACACCAAAATTGTGCTTCTATTAAAGGGAAGGTGCAACAGATTGCATCTATAATGTGCATGTGAAGTTTAGAGCACAGCTCATTTATTTGATGAAGAGTATCTAAAAAATGAGAAACTATCTGGTACTAAAGAGAAAAGATAAATATTTGCCGTAGAGAATATAAGGTTACTTATTTTGCTGTAACAACCTCATAAGTCATAAATCATCCAATAGACAATGTTTCTCTCTCATTCTCTCTTTCTTAAACACACAAAGTCACAGGGAAAATGTTTGTAGATGTGCACTCATGTTAAAAACCATAAATTTCAAATGGTTGAGGTATGAAATTGTTTTTTTTTCCTTTTCCAGGCTTATTAAAGAGTTTGACCGAGAGGTAAAGGATTTGGACTATAAAAATGATCCAGACACAAACAAGATGCTGACAGAGAAAAAACAATCAATGGTTAGCTTTAATTCATGCAATAAAAATTGTTCGTCTTGGATGCTACAAGACACCCTCGCCGTCATAATTTTCTTACGATATCTCTGCCTTTTTGTGCAGATCAAAGAGTTGAATTCGTATGTCGCTCTGAAAAAACGGTAAGTATCATTGGGTTAGTGGAGCTTCTGATTTTGCTATTCGAGTGGTTGTTGTATCTTTACTGCATCAATTTATTCTGCTTTCCTATATACCTGGCTTAATTGATTTCTCTATGTGATGTTTACTTCTTATATATTATGAAAGCTTCGGACTGATTGCAAACTCATTTGTCTTTGATAACTGAACTGTGCCTTGTTTCAGTACATGCGTCTTTCTAGACCTATATTTATGATCTTGTCTTTTTTTGCAGCAATATCAGTCCATGTATATGTACCTTGCTGTCTCATTTTGGCATTGACCTACTTCTATTTACTCAGAAGCTTGTGTAGAACAAATATAATCACGATTGAGACCGTTAACTTAAATCATACGTGCACTACTAGAAATGCGCAGCACAATCATAGTACTTAGTACTAGAAATATTAGTTATCATAAACCTGGAAGAAGAGTTCCATATAAGATCACATGCAGATGATGTAAAGAGTAGAGGTGTGAATCTTATTTTGGTCAAATCAGAATGAGGAAGAAGAGGAGTCATGCAACAAACCCCGAATAACTTTGAGTTGAGGTGAAATTGTATTCTTTGTTTCGCACTGTATGCCACAAGGCTGGAAATCAGTTTTAGATTTCACCAAAACTATGTATGAAGAAAACCTAATGAACCAAAGACCAATTGAGTCGATCAATATATCACTGTTTGTACTACTTTCATTTTCTAAACCAAATTTTGATCATCTAGCTGAAAGCATCAAGCTTTGTGAAGCTTCATAAAAGATCTGCGCGTGATATGTTAACATATTTCTTCTGTTCAGTTGTTTAAGTATTTACTGAAAAGAACTTTTAATGTTGTTATTATCACCTTGTATAATGCAAATACTATTATCTATAATCACATATGAAACATGGGCGCAAGATCACAAATTTGAGTTAGTTTTTATCGAAGTCAACATTTTGACTTCTCAAGTTCAGAAATTCGTAGCTTTTTGATGAGACTATTATATATGTATTTTAAACAATTTCTTGGTGAAATGTAGGTATGCTAGCAATCTTGAAAACAAAAGAGTAGATCTTTTCGAAGGCCCAGGTGAAGGATTTGCAGAAGACAATGTGATGCTTGCTTCAAGTAAGAACTTTGTGCCATCTAAAGGAAAATGGACTGATAATCTATTTGTTGGAGATTTGACAAGGATTTGAGATATGTCAAGAATTCTAGGGATTGCTTGGCTGATTTCAGCAATCCCTAGAATTCTTGCCATATTTCCAGTTCTTGTCAAACCTCCAAACTATCATATTTGTTAATGCCACAATTGAAACATATTGTAGCTTAAGAGGTCTCTAATCTGCCTTGAGTTAATTCAGAGAGAAAGGGAATTATGATGATTCAAATTTGCCTTTTTTGTTCTACAATGATATCATGCATTTGATTTTTTTGTTCTAAAATAATACCATGGTAGCTGAGGAAGGATGGCCTTGGAAGGAGCAGTGAAGTTTAATAAACCAGCAGTGTATTGATCGGATGGCTAACTTTTTTTATCATCCTTAATTGAATTTGAGAACAAGATGAAAACAAATTTAGGAGCAAATTTGTTTTAGTAACTTACAGTTGTCTTCCATATGATAAAATTTTATATTCTTATCCCCTGATGCTGATCTAATATCTTGTTACTAATTAGGGAATGTAATTAGGTGATATTATCTTATCCCTGATGATGATCTTATATTTTGTAGTTAGGTGATGAGTGTTATTCTATTTGTCTCCTCAATATTACATTTATTTATACAAGTACATAAATTGCATAATTGCTTATATACCCCAAACCCAACTCTTCAATAATAGTATGCGACACTTTATGAATTTGGTATTGAACTCTAAAACAAAATGAATTATGTATGGAAATCCATATATTTAAAAATCATCAGAAATATAACATTTTGTAAGAAAATGAAAATCGACATGTTTAAGTTATTCTGGTCTCAAGAAACTTTCTGAGGACTTACGTCATATTGCAGACATGTCAAATCAGCAGCTAGTGGACCATGGAAATAATATGATGGATGAAACTGATCAAGCAATTAACAGAGCACAAAAGGTTAGTAGTTAATAGTTAGTACAGTAGAAAAAATAGTTTTTTTTTTGCCTACCTATGAGAATATATTTCTTCTATAGTTGGGCAGGATAGTACATGTGATTGTTTAATTTCTCTTTCTTGAAGTCAGTGATAATATATATTAAGGCATGCTCTCTGGCAGTTTGGTTCTTCATTCCTTCAGTTGTCCTGTTAGTTATATGCCGTTGTTTCTTGTGATTGAAAACCATTTGCTAACAAATTCGTCTGCATTTTCTGTCTCAAAAACTTTGAGTACAAGGAAAACTATTTTTTTATATCTTAATATGACCCATGAATGCTTTCTGCGTTTTAGGTCGTCCACGACACCATTGATGTTGGAACAGAGACTGCCGCAGCTCTCAAAGCTCAGGTCTGTCTTTATTATTTAACAGAACTAATATACTGTCTGAGAGACTATAAGTTTTCCCTCCACATCTTTGTGTATATTGAGAACTAATATACTATCTGTGTATGTTCAGACTGAACAAATGAGCAGAATCGTTAATGAGCTGGACTCAATCCATTTTTCAATCAAAAAGGCCTCACAGCTGGTCAAGGAAATCGGTAGGCAGGTCAATCTCTGAAATAAACTTCCTGCTCTAGTCATTTGTTAATTCTTGCCATTATACAGGTTCACTTACTTAAGTATCTTAATTAGGTTGCAACTGATCGCTGCATCATGGCCCTGCTTTTCCTTATTGTGGTTGGTGTCATAGCCATCATTATAGTAAAGGTACGAACCTTTTACTTTTCATGTTCTTATACATTTCAGATCAAAGGTATGCAACACATGCTATCATTCAAACCTCATGGATTATTTTTACCACCTAAGCTTGAGTCAAAAGATCATCCAGTTATCCAACTCTGGCACAGTATTCCAGCAAAAAGAAATCTTGATGAATTTGGCCCTGATTAAATTCTGTGGCAGGAAACTTGGACTTTACCAACTTTAGTCGGGTATCGGGTATTTCCTGATTCAGGTTAGATTTATCCAAGAAAATAGTGTATTTCCTGATTCGGGTCCTGTCTAGGTTTATCTGATCCTATCGCATCGGATTGTGTCCCCAGGACCTGAATCCAATGCCCTCCTTTAGTCAAATGATTCAGTCTAGGATATATGTTCTCAATCAAACTAAGTTGTCTGTTAATTTTGTCCTGCTTTGATCCGAATGCTTGTTCACTATCTTCTCATTTCTCGATATATCTCGCTTTTTAGTTAATGCATCCTGTTGAATTTTCAGATAGTGAACCCGAACAACAGAGATATTCGAGATATACCAGGTTTAGCCCCTCCAGCTCCTGCCAGAAAACTACTGTGGAGTTCCGATTGAGGAATCGCTACATCAAATTACTCCATTATTTGGTTGACATATTACTGGGGGAATATATGCTTTAAAGAAACAGGGTATGAAAGATTGAATTGTATAAGGATGAAGACTCTAAAGCCATCTATCTCACAGGGTTATGAAAATGGAAGGTACACACATGTATGATGGAGGAACAGGGAATTGTTTGTTTGTTTCTATTCCCCTATATATTTTCAAAGATTTAATCTTTTGCTATTTAAATTGATATATTGGTATTAGCATATGTGGATGTCATTCTTCTTAACGTTGTTTTGTTGTTGAAATATTTGTATTAATATGTGGATGGCATTCATGTAAACATTGTTTTATTATTATTATTATTATTATTATTATTATTATTATTATTATTATTTATCATTTGTATTTATTAATATGCTTTGTGCGCTTTAATTCACTCCCTCTGCAGTCTGCAGTGTATGTAGAGTCTCGTGTATGTACATTAAATTTTGGTCTGTTTAAATATTAGAAACGAATTTGAAAGCCATTTTATCGTTTCCTATAATACAAGGTTTTATTAGAATTGTAGACAGTTTTATTTTTGATGAAGCCAAATCATACCGAATTGTTACTGCAGAATCATCAAAACAAATCGGTCAATTCGAACCATTACATTACAGGTTGTACGATTGATTTGATGTTCCATTTTGGTCACCATTACAGGTTGTACCACCCTATAAAGAAAATGGGCAATACTTTTTCTTTTTTAATTGTCCACACACCCTAATAGATAGATAGATATATAACTATTAGTTGGCAGTTGAATCATCCAACTGCATTTAAGAATTAAGATGTGTGTCCTTATCAGAAGCATTCTTCAAAGTTTTGTCAGATTACTAGGGAATTCATCATCATAAACAAGAAATTAGTTCATCAACCAACGGTTAAAAGAACAATTCTACTAATAATTGATGCAGGTAAAAGTTAATTTTGTATCAGTCAAACTCAACACGCGTTCCCTTGCAAGAAAAAAAAAAATTAGTCCCAACACACGGAAAATTCTTGCCAAGACTGGTTCTTTCATAGACCATACACAAAATCTTACAAATATGTTTGGTGGATGCAATGATTTTGTTCTTTTGGTCTATGAAAGACCTGGTCTAGGCAAGTATCACCCCTCAATACACGTATGATACATTTATGTTAAAAGTTAATGGAAGGGAAGGAGACGAAAATTAGTCTTATGCCAAAGATTTTAGACCACTATGAAATTTCGAAAGAGTTTCGTAGAGATTCTCCATAATACAAGGATGATTTCAATCACCGATCTTGTGGGTTTTCCATACGTAAAAATACAATGACTTTTAAAAGATCTTGAGATCAATAAATCTTGAATCATCACAAGTCCTAACTATTATGTGTTGCATATTCATGACGAACAAAAAAAAAGACTAATATGTGAGATTTCATTCAAATAGATTTATAAAATTCTATAATCAAATTTATATTGATAAAGTAAGGTTAAGAATTTTAATTTACTCGTATAAACTATAAAATGAATGAGTTGATTCATATTTAACTCACGTAATTGATATTCAAACTCAATCTATTTATCAATCAAAGTAATATATAGTATTTCTTTTGTAAATGCATGTGTGGCATAAGAACTCGATCAATTTGCTTACATCTGTAATGACATATGAAATCTAGTTGTTAAGACTGATATGTGAGATCTAATTGATTCGCAATAAGATTGCTCGAAAGTCGAAATTGGCAAGACATAAGATAAGAGTCAAATATGCATGCATGTACTTGTAGCGTAAAATTTAGTGGAAGAATTTCAACTTAGAAGATCATTCTTCTTTAGTGGAAGAATTATATTGGGTAAATACCACTTTTGGTCCCTCTTATCATTAACTTTTTACAGAGTGGTCCCTTTTATGTTTTTTTTCCCACTCTAGTCCCTACTATGGAATTATTTGTTTCACTTTAGTCCCTGCTATGAATTATGTGTTTCACTTTAGTCCTTATCAGGTGGTTCCGATAAAACGTGACATGCATATGAATATTTTTAGGCCATTTTCGTCCGTTCACTATTGAGACTATTTGAGATATTGTTTAATTGGTGATCAATTTTGGTGTTTGAAAAAGATTTTAGGAAAAAACTTTAGTTTGGAACGAAATGTACGAGTAAGTTCGATTGGAATGAAAGCTAGTTTGGAAATTTAGTTTTTTTTTAAATAATTTAAAAAACGAAAATATCCATGTTAGTTTTCTTGAAATGACAAAATTGCCCTCATGAGCATATCACATGTTATCGGAATCGCCTTGGACCACTTGAAAAGGACTAAAGTGAAACAAATAATTCATAGTAGGGACTAAAGTGGGAAAAAAAACATAAGAGGGACCACTCTGTAAAAAGTTAATGATAAGAGGGACCAAAAGTGGTGTTTACCCAATTATATTTCAACTTAGAAGACCATACTATGAAGACGCGGATTACTTTAATCAAACATAGACAAAGTTAAATTAAATGTCGTCGCCTTTTCTTAGTCTGGGTCATCTTTTATTTATTTTTTAATTGATAAATTAGTCTCGGTCACTTGATTTAAATATAATAGGAGTAATTATTTCTCATCATCCCATTCTCTATCTTTTCTTCTCACTTCTTTCACTTTCACGCGATATTTAAAATTAAAAATACTATTGTATTACACTATTACTATTATCTTTTAATGAATTTAATTTCTACATAACTGTAATCTTCTTATCTCCTCACCAAATTCTATTCTTCTTTCAATTTTTCTCTGCACACACACACGCATTCTTAATTTCTTTCTTATGTTACCTTTCGTTATTTTTGACTTAATTCTTTGTTTCCCACTTCAATTTTGGTCTCTTTATAAATAACTTCTCTCCGATATATGACTCTCCTAGTCTGAACTGAAACTCTTTTTTGGTCCACCTTAAAGGTCTTGTTTGGAAAATGAATAGCTAGGAAGAAAGGCCAATTTACTACTTTGAAATGACAAAATAAATTGTGTATAAATATTATCATAACACAACTACAAGTCTTGATTTTGCTTCTTTTACAGTTTTCCTTTCCATTTTGGTTTTTATACCCAATTCCACTTCCTCTGCATTTATTTCTCCTTTTTTTTTTCTTCAGTAGACATTTTAGCTTTATTTCTGTATTTATAAAAGCAATGATGAAGTGTTTTTTGAACATATTTAAAGATAAGTCTAAGCGTAGTCCAGAATTGAGTAAATCAAAGAATTCTGAACCAAACAATGCAGCAAAGTCTACAAGTGATATACCTAATATGTACAATGAAAGTGATCAGAATTTGAGGGTATTTTCTCTGTTGGAGCTAGAAGAAGCAACCAAGAACTTCAACAGATTGCTGAGGATTGGGCAAGGTGGTTTTGGGAGTGTGTATAAAGGCTCAATTAGGCCTTTAAATGGACTGCAGGCTGATTCCACCATTGTTGCCATTAAGAAACTCAATACAAAAGGATTGCAGGTATATATAGTATAACTATTACTTTCGATTCGGGTTTTTTCTCAAAATTAAGAGTTGATTAATTCCTAGCTCCTGATATATATATGTAGGGGCACAAGGAATGGGTTGCAGAGGTTCGATACCTTGGAATACTAAATCATCCGAATCTAATGAAACTCTTAGGATATTGTTCTTTTGATGGTGAAAGAGCAATCCAACGGTTATTAGTTTACGAGTACATGCCTAACAAAAGTTTGGAGGATCATCTTTTTAATAGGGCTATGCCAACGCTTCCTTGGACAACACGACTTAATATTATGCTCGGGGCAGCTCGAGGAATGGCTTATCTACACGAGGGTTTGGAAATCCAGGTGATATATCGGGATTTCAAATCCTCAAATGTCCTCTTAGATAAGGAATTCAACGCCAAGCTTTCCGACTTTGGGCTTGCAAGAGATGGTCCCACTGGTGACCGAACTCACGTGTCTACTGCGGTATACATATAGTATAGTATAGTATCATTACTTGCTTAACGATATTTGGACCACATTTTATTTAATATTCTTTGATTTTGTACGTTGTTAATTAGCCTGTTGGAACACGAGGGTATGCTGCTCCAGAATACGTAGAGACTGGGCATTTGACAATAAAGAGTGATATATGGAGCTTTGGAGTTGTACTTTACGAGATACTTACAGGTAGGCGGACATTGGAAACAAACCGTCCAGCTCCCGAGCAGAAGCTACTTGAATGGGTCAAACATTTCCCGGCTGATAGTAAGAGATTTTGCATGATAATTGATCCACGTCTCCTCCGCAATCAATATTCCCTCGATTCTGCTAAGAGAATCGCAGTATTGGCTGATAGTTGCTTGAAGAAAAACCCAAAAGATAGGCCAGCCATGACTCAAGTAGTCGACATCTTGCAACAAGCAATCCAAGAATCACAACTAGTTACTTAAATTAATTGTTACTATATACTATGATTTGTAATAAGATTGCTAGATATATATATCTTGGTTTTTTTTCTTCATTAGGATTGAATTAAAAAATAGAAGAGATTCAACTTATTTGTGCAGATCAAAATATTGAAATTTTCAACTCAAATTCCATGAACATAATAATTTTTTTAAAAAATATTTAATAATAATATATAAAATTTATTAAATAGCATTCATAATTTAACTATTTTTGCAATTGTAATTGAATGCTTCAAATTTGTGTATTGTGAGGCAAATTTGTCAATCAGAAAACATATGGGGCAAATTTTGACAATAATTTTTAATTATAGGACTAATTTTACATTTTTTTCATCAATTTCGTCAAATTTGATGGGCAAATGCTCCTCACGTGTTCAATTTCGCCACTAATTTGACGAAAGTATGAAATGTGTAATGTTCAGTCAGATAACGGTATATCAAGTATGTTGGACGAAATAATTATGATACAAAATCCTTAAAATAAGGTAAATTGTGGGAGTATGGTAAATTATCTTGAGTAGATTATGGTACATACATGGGAATTTGGGGAGTTAAAATAAGAGGGAGATTTTTTTTGAGTTAAACAAATCATGCAGGGTGTTTTTGTCTTTCACTTTTTTTTTTTAAGAATAATCAAGCCAAAACTATAGAAACAAGTCCAAAGGGATATAAAATTAATTCAGTCATAAAACATAAGAAAATGCAAAAGAGTTTCACTTTCATACAGACAGTTGCCACCGCCGGCGTCTTCTCCGCCGTGTCTTTCTGGTAATTTTCATGCAAATCACTCACATATTTATGTTGTTCTTTGTAAAACTAGTTCTTTTAAGTCTTAAATTTATGCTACTCAGGTATGGGTTCATGTTCGGTAGAGAGTCTGCCCGTAAGGATTTGGGCGACTTGATTGAAACCCTCCGCCGTTCCAATTCCGATGAAACAGCTTCCTCGTCTTCGCAACACTCCTAAATTAGGTACTATTTACATCTATATATCTATGTATATTAGTATTTAGTTAATTCTATGGTGCTCCTGGCATAATGAGAGACATTAGTTTAATTTAGTTTCTGATCCACGATATTGAATTTCCAATGATTTTACCTTGAAACTTCGCAAAACATATTTCATTCCAGAAAATGCTTTTAATATCGTTGGCAGGTATCAAGCACTGGCATTTATCATGTGAACCGGGAGAAACGAGTCTTCTGGATTTGTTCTTGGATATCTGGTTTTGCTGAAGGTACTCAAGACAAGTTCAAAGCTTTTGATGTAGTGTTAACTTGGAGCATGTATTTAATTACCTGCTGAACAACCATAGCTAGGAATAATTGAATATGTCCGTGTAATTTAAAGATGCTGAATTCTAAATGATAATGATAATTTGTGTTACATTATAAGAAAAATCACACAGATTGATGCTAGAAAGCTGTCATGCTTGTGTCTTTCGGTGACATCATTGGATATGCCTTATTAGTGGAAGTGCAAGACCGTATCATGCACTCAGCTAGCAAACTCTGCCACTTGCATAATATGTTGCAGTAGTTCTCCCTCTGGCTAGCTTGTTCAGTTTGTGTGAAGATTTATTATCTTGGATTACATTCAGTTTTTGGTGATGGGAGTTGAACTATATAATGTGCATGAGAATTAGTTCTAAGTGTTACTTGACCATTCTACATGTTGCATTTGTTTTGAGTAGTGATTTAATTTGCTCATGACGTATCTAGTCTCATATTACTGAATGTGTGGACCCTACTCAAGAATAGTATATGCATCTAGAGGTATTCTGTTTTACATTTGCCAAAATCCAGTTTCATTCTTTAATCTATACAATAATTTATTGGAAAACATAAGACAACGTAAAAGTGGAGTTGAACAAGACTCGTTAAGGCTAATAATAGGAATACAAATATGAAATATATTTTATGATGATGCTGATGTGGAAGGATTTCATTTTTCTTCTCTTTATTTGTTGGAACCGTTTGTCTTTTTAGAGAATGCTGCATTATTACAAAGACCTGATGTTTACAAATCTATTAAGATATCATAATGTCTTCTACTTTGTTTACGAACATCGAACCCAAGTTGTGTAGATATTGCTGGTTTTGTCTATCATAAATGTATGAAATATTTCATGTACAATTAAATTTCTGGGAAAATGTTACTACCATTATAAAACACATTGTAGTTTATGGTTAATTTCTCACATAGAAACAGTTTGGTGTTTTCCTAATCTTTTTGTTGGTGCATATTTACATGGCATCCTCAGTTACCTTGGATGACCGCAAACACCTCATAATGGGAGATATTTCTGCGTCTATGAAGAATTTGCTTCTTTATATTTTCACTGGTTCGATGATGTATGAAATGTCGCTTGTCTTTTGGGGTAAGCGTGATGGTTTATTGTGGTACACTCAAAGAATCTTGTATACATATGAGTCTAACATAAAGCATGTTTGTTGCAAAACTATACATTGATATCTCCATTACCTAGTATGAGTTGCGTTCTCCATGATGCAAATATATGATACTTAACCATTTTGATTATTTATGTTTCTACCATTTTTCTTTCTTTTTTTTTTTTTTTTTTTTTTTTTTTTTTTTTTGATAAACTACTTATATTTCTATTTGGTGTAAGTTCTGATATGAAACATGGAATGTACAATTCAGTATGTGAATTTATCCTTTATCTAACATCTGAATGTACATAATTATAAAATCAGTTCTCAGAGGAATCATATTTGATGGATAACTTAAAATTACAATCATTTGCTTGAACGTGTCTGGAAAAAATTATAACATCCTTTATATTTCAACAAAAAAGAGAAATACAAAAGTTTTGTACAACAGAAGAATATTCATTTATTCCTGCAACAATATATGTATCACTAAGTTTGTCACTATCTTGGAGACTCCATGTAATGAAGCATCAACCTCCTTTTATCGTCTAGGAATTTAGCCATGATATATTTACTTTTCAGTATCTTTGAATTTGGCTAGAGCAAAGAGAGTTAATACATTATGACTAGATATATTTCTGTATACTTCTCGATGGCCTTATCATATCCTTTTTTCAACTGGAGTACTTGAATTTACACTGGACATGCATTCATAACATTACACAAGAGCTCTTTCGTTTAACTTTCTTACATTGCTCTGTCTGATTAATCCCACATACAGGTCCGTCCTCATTCTATCACTGTCTGGAAGTCCTGTGTTTTGACCACCTTCTGACATACTTTTCACAAATTCAACCAAATTCCTCCAATTTTCCGCTTCAAACAACCTCTTATTCAGTCTTAGATATGTAAACGCAGTCAGTCCATTTCCTGAATCTGACCTATTCGTTTCCAGAACTTGTGAAAAGGCTCCTGTGTCATATCTCTCAAGTGCATTTTCTCCAGCAAGTTTTGTTCTTGTAGTTTTTGTTGCCATCTTGACTTGCCTAACGAGACCCTGTGGTGAGCAGTTAGCATTGTCTGGTTGCTCTATATCTCTCATTTCCATACATGTAAAGTTTAATACAACGCCATGTTTACCCAGCATTCTTGCTATCGGTAAGTAACCATCTTGATGCCTAGTATTGTAGTACCCTGCTGTGAGTTCTGCTGCATGTGATCTTGTTTTGTAATGCCAATGAATTCCAGCCACTTTTCCAGATAATTTGGTTCCGGTTCCATGGAATATTTCTTCTGCTGATGTCAGAATCTTCTCTCCGTGTTCAATTAGCTTTCCGGAATACCATTCTAAAAAGAAATGTCCATATTCACTGTTCCATGTACCGTCTTTTCGGAAAAATCCAGTGTCTTCTGGGAATTGGTTGTATTGACCGGCGTCATGGGGCCCTCCTCGTCCCCAGTTATTTTTCCCCACTGCCTCCGCTGTTGCTGCCAGTGAAGCTTTCATATACTGTTCGATATAGAATATTCAATTAGCAGATGTATAATTAGAAGAATAGTTTGTGTGATTTCCAGATATGGGAATTACCTTATCATAGCACTGGAATTCTCCTATTCCTGGGAATCTCCAGGTACCATTGCTTTCTGGATATGATGGATATCTTAGCTCTCCGCAAGGTCCCATACCTACTTGGATCTCCTGCATCAATCAATTTTCAAAGGGTGATGAAAAGAGTTGTTTGTTTATTCGTAAGTCAGATATTCATTTGGTTTATTGCCAAGTTTACTAATTCAATCTGTCATGTTGTGATAAAAGATCAGGAAAGTAGAAGCCTTACCTCTATAACATCTCCCAGGTAGTCCTTGAATCTTCCTCTAAAACTCCTCATGTAATCAGAATAGACCTGAATTGGCGTTCTTCCTCTAAGAACAGGCAGTGAATCGCAACCCAAGGATAGATACTCAGGGTTGCGCCGCCCTGATCTATCTGTATAGACAAGGTCGGGATTTTTGCTAATCTCTTCGAGCACCCATGGGGGTAAAGGAATACTGCAAAATATAATCGCAGAAGTTTTAGTATATTACATCTGAAAAAGTCTGTTCAGGAGGAACTATAAAATCTCTAGTACAAAGCGGCAATTAAATACCTGCAAGAGTCTCCAACATTTCCTCCACACTGATGAAAAGACATGACAACCTGAAGCTTCAAGCCAAGCTTTTGAACCATCTTTATGAGCTCAGCATAACCTTCCCAATTGTACTTCAAGGGTCCATCTTTCTCTACCAATCCCCACCACGCATCAACCATAACTCCTTCAACTCCAGCACTCTTCAAGGCCATTAAACTAGCTAACATCGGTCTTGGTTTGTTCAAATTCCCCCCTATCAATACGGTGTCAAGTGGTAGCATCACAAAAACAGGCACCCTTGAGCTATTTCGGACATGAGGAGCTGCTATCCCATGAAGTTTCTCCCTCGACTCGTTTTTCCTCCCTTCTGTAATTGAGGATTGAGCTTCTTGTGTTGAGGCTTTAGCTCGTACCTGACATGATGGCTTGATTTGGGCAAAGCCAACCATGCTAGAGAAATCATCAGGAGATTTAAAACTTCTGCTATCTTTTAGATTGATCAAAGAAGGTGAAGAATGTAGTGTTAATGCCATTTTTTTCCTTAAAAAGTAAAAGTGATGTAGGAATGAATGAAGGCTTCGGTGTTTTTATAGGAAGATAACATGTCCTTGGCATCGCTAAAAAGACAATATTGGTGGGCTCTAGTTTGAAAAGAAAAAAGTGCAAAAGAGCAATTCAAGTTTGCCTTTTAAAATTCATATATATTTTTTTTTCATGCACTTATACTTTTGCCATCTTAAATTTCAAATATTTCGTTGAAAGTTTTAGAAATTCACAGTTTTCAACATCCACCTGACACTTGGGGGATTAAGTATGTTTCTTTGTTTATGGTTGAAATTGGTTGGTGTGATCGATGTTTTAAATATGGTTGCTGCATAATGTAACTGTTTCCCTGCAGATTAATTGTAACAAGTTTAATAGTTATTTATATACGTCGTTGATGGTAAAAACTTTTGCATAGTTACATTAAGGAGTAGTTTACACTTAAAACTTACAATACTTACTGCAGTGTTGCATAACTGTAGGCATGTGATTATCTTAAGGTGATAAAACTCTACTTCTAATTGGTTTTAATGTTTATAAAACAATACCGTTCTCTAATCTCAGGTCCAATTTATCGTTATTTGAATAGGAAGAAGGGTTTGATGCAGCTGTGGTAGAGTCCTAAATGTGAAAGGGTAAAAGAATAAGTGAAGTTGAATATATTAACAAGGAAATAAGTATAATAGGTGGAGTCTCAGCCATATCTATGTGATAATCAATGGGTGGCTTTCTCTTGCCCTGCCCAGCTAACCCCACAAACTTGGCTTGTTTCCGGTTGTCCCTTGATTTAGACACCATTTGTGTATGTGGATGCAAAAAATATCTCGTGTTTTTTTTTTCAATTTTCCATACTTTTTATTGCGTGTTAGGATAAGAACGAAGGAAGACTCGAATTTGTGGTTGTAACAGAGTCTGTAGTTTGTGTCCTTTACTTTGTATTTACATGTAATTAGATAGAAGTGTGGCAATTTGAATGGATTTGTGGGAGCTCCTGTTACTTGTTGACATTCTTCTTTTGTGCATGAAAATATGGTCATTACATGAGCTGATCTATACAACTGACTTAATTAGGTTTGTACAATCTATTGAAAGTTTAACAACAGCAGGAATGGATTCAACTCTTGGATTGGATTAGATGAAAAGATGCGAGTTTCAGTATGTTGTGTGTATAATAAAACAATGAATATGAATTGATGCCTCAGCCACATTTCAAGGTTAACTACGATGATATATACTGTCTAGTGCACTCTGTCTGTTGTTGACCATGTTCTCTGTTCTTGGATCTAATTGATCATTTAGGTAATTACAACCAACTCCTCATGAGCTATATATGGTCCGACCCCATTTTCAGGAAATTACAGGAGCACCTTTATAGGGGGTGAACTTGTAAATTTTTCCAGAAATTGTAGGTAGAGTACTTTTTGTAAGGATTGTTTTGGTAAATAGTCTAAATCAGAAATGAGGTTCTTGTAATTTTCAAAATAGTAGGAGTAGTCGGTGTAATCAGCCTTTTGTAAATTACTCTTAAAATTATATATCTTATTTTGCTGAGTAAACTAAAGATGTAGTACAAGTGCTTCAACATCTTTCTCTTGTCGTTTTAAGAGAGCAAATTAAGAAAATTAGGAACAGTACGTACAATGTGGTATATATGATGAAAAGAGACATATATGCTACATCAATTAATATTAATACTATCTTCAATGTTTGGATTCTTTTTATGGCTCCACATTCTACACCACGTGAAGTGAGCTTTTTTCGTTTGGATTCTTTTTCTTACAATATCGATGTAACATGCATGTACATCCTACTAATTGAAAAATATATATATATATATATATATATATATACTAGTGCAGTGAAAAAGTATACTCCATATATATATTTTATATTGTTTTGACAAAATGGCGGTTTATATTTCAGAATAGAATATCCATTAGTAATTGATCAATGTTTAAGTACAACATAATGGTTATGTTTTGAATTACACTAAACAAACTAGTACGCCTTGGCATTTAGATATTATTAGTTGTACTTTGAAGAAATACTAGTGATGTATAAGGAAATGAAATTTCATCAAAAAGAAAAGTACAATTAAGGAAATGAAATAACAACAACCATTCATCTTGATAGAAGGAGGAGTTTCTTGAAATACTAGTGCTCTTTTACTTTTTTGTGAAATCTGATATGGTAATAGGTGGAGGAAAATTACAATACAAGGACTTGAAGTGTTCTAGAAACATTTGAAGTTGCAGCAAGGAAAGAAAACAAAATTTAAGGATTTGTGAACATTTTGGCAAAATTGCAGAAAAGGTCCCAAACTAATTGGCAATTTTGGGTTTTCGTCCCACACTTTATCATCTCACCGAATTTCGTCCCGTAATTTTTTTTTTTTTTGGAATTTCGTCCCACCGTTAAGTATTAGACGGAAATTGCCACGTGGCTGCTTACGTGTCATGATGACGTGGCAATTAGCATGACCAATTATACAAGATTGCAGAATTAGTCCCAAACTAATTAAAAATTTTGGTTTTTCATCCCAAACTAATTACAAATTTTGATTTTTCGTCCCAAACTATATCAATTAGCCAAATTCATCCCGTGATTTACCATTTTGCATGAATTTAGTCCCACTATAAATTTCTAATTTAATAAAAATGACGATTCAATCTTTTACATTTTCTTTTTCAAGAAAAATAATATGAATTTTCGAAACTCCCATGCTCTTTTGAGAAATAAAATTCTCATGTCATTTCATTAGAAAAATATTGTGCGTTCTTTTTTAGTATTAAAATAATATTAAAATATTATAAATATTGACATTATTGACTATGTTATTCACATGTTCATAACTCAATAAATTTCATATTTCCCAATTTGCAAATATGCTAGTTCCGGAAGAAATCTTCAGTTTGGATAAAAATTGTGCTGATGAAATTTTGATTAGCGCCTAATCAACATTGATATTGTGTTCTTTTTTAGTATTAAAAATATTTATAATATTTTAATACTAAAAAAGAACACACAATATTTTTCTAATGAAATGACATGAGAATTTTATTTCTCAAAAGAGCATAGGAGTTTCGAAATTTCATACTATTTTTCTTGGAAAAGAAAATGTAAAAGATTGAATCGTCATTTTTATTAAATTAGAAATTTATAGTGGGACTAAATTCATGCAAAATGGTAAATCACGGGATGAAATTTGGCTAATTGATATAGTTTGGGACGAAAAATCAAAATTTGTAATTAGTTTGGGACGAAAAACCAAAATTTGTAATTAGTTTGGGACTAATTCTGCAATCTTGTATAATTGGTCATGCTAATTGCCACGTCATCATGACACGTAAGCAGCCATGTGGCAATTTAACGGCCATGTGGCAATTTCCGTCTAATACTTAACGGCGGGACGAAATTCCAAAAAAAAAAAAAATTACGGGACGAAATTCGGTGAGGTGATAAAGTGTGGGACGAAAACCCAAAATTGCCAATTAGTTTGGGACCTTTTCTGCAATTTTGCCGAACATTTTTAACTGTATATAGGAAAGATGTTAAGTGATTTTATAGTTGTTTATTGCCAAAGCACAAAACAGTTCTGTCTTTCGAACTCTTATTAATAAGTATAGGACTAGTTCGAAGATATTTCTGATTGAAGATCTAGAATTTTGTCGGCTTTTTACATATTCTATTTTACTATTGATGAAGTAGTTGGAACATAAATTTGACTCTATATTTATTGAATTGTTATAATATATAATTATATATGTTAGATGTAGGTAAGATATATGAATGAATTTGGTTTTTTCGTCAAAAAATATGAATAAAGTATCACCTTTCATTGGGTGTTTATCAATGACGAAGTTTAATCTTATTTTCCTTTAATGAAATGGGGAGTATATAAATTTTATACTCAAAATTTTGTTTAATTACTTACAAAGTATAAAATAAAATAACAAGTATCCACCCTTTTAGTGGGATAAATAAGAAGAAATTAAAAAAAAAAGAGAAAATAAGGGAATATTCCTATTCACTTTTAGCATAGTATTCTAGAAATATGCCGTAAATGGTATCTGAGAGATATACTAACAAAATATCTTCAATTGACGGGGTAAATTGACATGAACGAGAAAGTGTCCATGATTTTAATCTACAAAAACTTGCCAAGAAATTGAGAAGACAGCTATTTCAATTCAATTTAACAGATAAAGTTTCCATTAAAAAAAAAAAAAATCAACGGTTGACTTTTCTAAAGCACTTATTTTTTAATGTATGTAGTGCGAGGGAAAATGTTAATCGATACTCCTTTAATTGCAACAATCACATACATTCAAATATATTGGAGGCACATCTGCACTAGATATTTCAGAAGAGTTGTAATGTTCCAAAAATATGGTATTCGCTGATAGCTTTGATTGATATTTTTTTTAGAGATATTTTAGGAAACCCAACACATTTAGGGGCATTGATATTTTAGGAGGTCAGAATTATAGTGGTGATCTAAGACCATATTTGAAAAAGTTTTGACCCTATTTCACAAGTATCATGAAACGAAGCCAAAACTCTTTCAAATAAAATTTAACAAAAGTCACAAAACCCATGAAACTCGACTCACACCTATTCACAAACGCATACATAAACTCTTCAAAGTTGAAACCATTTAAAACATTAATTTGACATATATCACTTAATTTTTCTCTCAAACTTCAATATTCTCATCAATTCAAATGAGGTTTCAACTTTTTCAAAACCACAAATCCCAACATCCAAACTCCATCCAAATAAAATTTCAAAGGTTTCGCCGAAATCATTCAAGTCATTTTTTTTAACACAAAACTAGCGAAACCGATTCAAAACTCTTCCAAATAGAACCAATATTTTGGGAAAAAGAAGGCTATCATATTTGGGCTTTTTGAAAAATATAAGATCAGAAATTACAGGAAAGTCAAAACAAATATGCACCAATTTTTTCTTTTTGCAAACGAAATCTAAAGAAATCATCATTTTGTTATTTTTAACCTCTACGCCTATTAATATCACCGCTCGACATGAGCCCTTAAACTTGGATTCAGCCGCAAACTTAATGTTGAAATCTAACAATCGGGAGCAGTATTTACACTCAAGCAATCAATAGATTCAATACATACGAATGATCCGAGTATAATTACATGTCAGGAGAGATGAAGCCAAAGAACTGTCCAGGCACTCTGCAACAATTATAATAGCAGTAGCTGCTCTAGTACGACACTGCACTTTGGACCTCTTCCCCCACCCCATCCTTATTTGACAATACCATGCCATGCAATGACCATTAGGGTTAACTATATCCTCTTCAATAGTTGTGCGCCGAGTGTTTCCCAATTTGCCCAAGCCAAACTTTATCTCATCCATGTTTGGTTCATCAATAAACCAGACATATTAGTTGTCAAACTCTAAAAGTAACTTAGGGGCAAGATTACCAAACACGATTGCACAAACAAGATTTGTGAATGCAATCAAGCCGATAGTCAACCATTGTAGTGTAGATTTGGATTTTGGGAGCCTTGAGCCTGCTGGGATGAATGCTGCTGCTGTTGAGAATTTTGCATATTTGGTGGCTGTATGTTGTAGTTCCCAAATGGCTGTGAGTAAATGGGATTCAGCAAGCTCTGTCAACAAACATTTTAGATGATTCAAAACCAACACCAGGAGAAGCATAAAATCAACCATAGGAAAGAACAACTCAAACTAAAGGAGATAGAGCAAAGTTCTATGTACCCCTTCAAAAATTACTTGAATTTAATAAGGTCTTGCAGAATTTTCGTTTACATGTGGTATTTTCTTTTTTAATATCTTCGGAAATTTTAAATATTTGTCACTCTTATAAGTTATAACCAAATAATGAATATCATAATTCTCTAGGGGGGAAACCTGAGACTGAAGTGAACCGGCACTGGCCAAACCAAAGTGGTTCTGAGAAGCATCATCTTGGGATTGACCGTTAAATGCCTGCGTAAATAGTCCTTGTGACCCATGGGCCATGTAATCCTGGAAGAAACAATGGTTTTAGAGTCCACCAACAAATAGATAAAGAAAAACGACTGGAAAACTTTAAATTTCAACAGAGGAGAACCCAACAGAGGGAGAATCATACTTCCCCTCCTATTATCCAAACACCTTGCATGTTAGAAAGTCGCCACCACCCCTTCCAACTTTGCGGAATTATTTACTTTAGGGCAATGTTGTCAGTTAATTGAAAGTTATATCTCGTATTTTTTATTCCCCAATCTCAATCACACTTCAGTGGTGCTTATTTTTATCCCTTACTTCTATTTACTTTCAAAAGGGAAACAAAGAAAGAACATTTAAAAAGAAAAGTACGAGATTAAAAGTATTTTAAAAAACATCAATGGTTCGTTTGAAAAGTATATGTTAGTAATAACTTTGCAACATTAACTAGGAAAAAAGAAACAATACATGTTGATATTATATGTACATCCTCTGACTATAAATTCAACAAGATAAAATTATCCTATTGACAATAGTTAATTTTGATTATTAGATTTTCAGAACTTTTATATAACCTAAATATTCTTCATTTTTTTTCTCTTCATTCAGACCATTTAGTTTCATAATCAAATTGAGTTCAAATATTTGCTAAAATCTGCATATGCAAATAAAAATAAGATCACTAGGTACTTTCAGTTTTTCTAAGCCTTAACTTTCTTCTGTGTATCAGAAAAATAATTTATGGGACAGATATTTAGAAATGTCATAAAAAATATATTATATATGATATCTAATGAACTTATTTTTGGTACGATTTGACGATCATTTTGAAAATGAGTGTATTTTAGAAGTATGTACGACTTTGCAATTCAAGATCTACTTTCTGTATAAAATTAAGGAGCTGTGTATCAGAGCAGTAAAGTCTAAAGCACCAAGAGAAATATGGTATTACATTTTCTAATGGAAAGTTGAGTTTCATTTCAAACTTTAATTTTATAATATACAAAAGTAGAGATTTTCACTAACCACATGAAATAGATTAGCACAAACCCAGGATAGGAAATGAAATATCCCCCTCCACCCCAAAACAACAGTTTTTTTCAGGATTATTTTACTTCCTCAATCATGAGACAAACACAACCTTGCTCATGACATCCACGAGGGAAAAACAATAAAAAGTAGACAATGAAAGCAGAAAATTTATTGCTTATTTTTTGGGTACTTCGCATGGAGGTTCAGAATCAAGTAATGCCTATATGGAAAAAAATAGTAATAACAAAGGAGAACCTAAGGCGGATAGTTATTAAAAAAGTAGAAATGCTAAAAAGACTGCTCTGAATTTGGCAGCGTGGGTGTTACTGACAAACTCTGATATTTCTCTGTCCCTCTAATTTACATGTTTCTATTTTTTGTGATGAAGGTTACCACATTGTAGACATGAACTACTCCTTCTGTTAATCTATGTTATTCAATTTGATTATCAAAAAGATACAGATAGTTTCTTCTTCAGGTTTTCCATGGGGAAGCAGGAACAGATAAAATCCAGTTACACTCAAGCCTATGGCAAAGTATGCCAAAGACAAATATATTAATATTTTACTCATACCTGAGACATGAAGTCATTTCCAGTTGAAAATTGAGCATACCCAGCTTGAGAATTCTGGTTCAAAAAACTCCCCGGAAATCCACCTTGAGACCCTTGTGTAACATAATCAACAGCATACCCATTCTGACACATATGATGTGAAAACTATCATCAGTAACGAGAGAGCGAGAGAAAGTTGACTTGCAGATTCAGACACTAAAAGTAAATAAAGATGTTGACAAAACTAAACATAAGGATCATGTACCTGAGTCGAAAACTCAGCAACATTGTATGGAACATGTGATCCCTGGCTTTTAAAATCATCGCTTAAGAATTCCTGCATCAAATTTTAACAATAAGCTTTAAAAGAAACAATCTAAAATCTATCAATCACTTAAAATTTACTAATTAATTACCTGAGACATGCCACCCATAGAGAATCCATCCCTGAAAGTTTGGCTGGGTCCTTGACCAGCCACCTATAGTTCACGGAGAGTAAATTCCAGGTTTCTATCAAACCAGTATCACAGAAGAAAAGTTTGAGAAAAAAAATGAATAACTTGAAAATTTGAACTAACATTAGAAACATATCCAGGTTGAGACAATGGTCCACCAACAGTTGGTTGGCTACCAGCATTATCCATAGCTGGGAAATTGAAGTTAGATGCAAGGCTTCCTATGGGTTGTTGTGCGCCTTGCTGGTGGGGAAGATGACTACCGACTGGAGCTCCAGAATTTCCACGCCCGGCACCAAATCCTCGGCTACCAGGTTGTGGAATATGAGGAACAGCTCCGACAGGTCCATGTACAGCACCACGAGTGGGAATGGCATATGGTTGTGATGCAGGGCCTCCATGGTACGGATGAAGGGGTACCCGAGGCATTGCATAACCAGCAGGGTGAACACTAGTTTTATGAGAACCTGTGGGTGGGCCAGGTGGCATATATAGACCTGCGTAAAGATTATAAGTTATATCTCCAGTCATCATAACAACTGATAAGCATGATGTTTCTGGCTACAAACATCTCTAATGTACTTCGTCAGTAATTAATCTGACCACTCACAGGCACAAGTTTCTCAGAAATTAATAAATAATACCATACCCCTAGAGCGAGCACCCTTCCTATCAGCACTTGAGGCTGCAGATCCAAAAGTATCATTGGGAACCATTCCTGGTCCACCACCATAGAAAAGTCTGCGATCATTGTATATCTGTGTCACATTAATAACATAAAGCTTGTCAAGAGTCCAAAGCAACTGACAAAAGCTATAGAGAAACTGATAAACATCAGACAACATAATTCACAGAACCGCTATCTTATTTAATAATCACCTTTTTGGGCTTTTGAAACTGAACCATACTCTGCTTTAAATTATTCAGAGGTCCTTCAACCAAGCACTCATGTTCCTGATAAACCAGCATAATATGCAATAAAACACATGATTCTAGGAGAAAATTGCAAATATTAATGTTTTGACAAGATCAGCAAAACAAAACACAAGATAATCATCTTGAAGGAGAACATTCTAGTCAAGGCAGTTTCCAAATATAACTTAAACAAGTTTCTTGATAGAAAAAAGAATAGAACAGAACAGAAAGCAAAGTAAATACCTTGTAGTGTGTTAGTAAGCCATTCCATAGAGGCTGCTTGCTCAGAACTTTAGGGTTTCCTAAGATAACTATACCATAGCGAGCACGTGTGAGAGCAACATTAAGTCGACGTGGATCATTGAGGAAACCAATTCCCTGAACATACATAAAATCAGATTAGATTGATGAGTTAACTATAAAACAAAAGTCTACACAAACAATGATTCCAGTTATCTGCTGACCAGCCTCAACCTATATCACATTGTCCATATAAAAACGTGTAAAATCAAAGGCAAGGATGTTAAAAATTAACAAGGCCCAGACATCCTATGCAAGGCGATGAATACTTAAGGCATATTACCAAATATTTCGCCATAGCGGGATAACCAGAAAAGTGTTCAAGGTATTCTTGCGAAATCTATTGTAAAAATAATTTAACAGTAGACTATTTCAGTATTATACTTTGAGAGCTGGATAAATGCCGACCATTTGCAGCAGGAAATCGGCTAGGAATTCCCCACTGCAATAACTGGAAGGGTAATATAATGACTTGGCCAAAACATTAAAATAAACTATTCAAAAATTAGACAATTCAATTATCTAACAAAAAGCAGCCAATTGCTATTAATTTAACCGAACACCTGAAATTAGCTGATAAATAAACTTGAAAACAGGAAAGTACTTACGAGGATAGGTACAAAAACATAAAGGAAAAGCAAGCAGGGATAAAATCGTAAGAGAATAAACACAATTAGAAACCTCAGGGAGAAAAAGCTAATTCAATGTAAGGGAGTCTAGTTCTTGCCCTTGATGACTTGAATGTAAACAAACGAGCATATTTTAGTTTCTAGAGATAACAAGTTTTAGACTCTTCTACTGGAGTTCGTAGCTCACCATATTCCTTCACAGGTTCAAGCTCGACAAAGTTCGCAGAGGAAACACAAGAAGACTCCAAGCCGTAATTTGCACTCCTTATTTGAGTTTTTTTATATAGATGAATCACGCCTCTATTTGGTGTACATAAGGGGTATATTTCTTGGCAATCAGTGGCTAATGGGGCATTACGAATACTACTATTAACTAAAAGAAAAATAGTACTCCCCAGTCCTATTTCTTTTGCTCCTATTTCCTTTTTGGGATGTCCCCCTCTTTCCTTAAATAAATTTATTTTTCTCAAAAATACCATCTCCCTTAAAAGTAATGATTTGACACCAATATCCACCACTACTTACATGGACATAAATGTAAAAAAAAATCTAAGATTTTCACTTTTTCAACTCTTACATAAAACTACGCGCCAAAACTCAAGGGAGCAAAAAAATGAGGACAGAGGGAGTACATGTTTTGTGAATGTGGGATGTGGGATGTGCTTTATGTACCATCAAGAGCACCTAGTTTCCTTATTCTTTTATATCTCCTACCTTCTAAATATGTCCACTCCTAATATATAATAGTGTTCATAATGTGGTTTTAGATATCCTATTAGAAGTTTATTAAGTGGGTAGTAGATAGTTTGTACAAAATTAATAGCTCTTCCACTTAATTAACTATCTAGCCACACCAACAATTTGGTGGGTATCTGTATGACAAATATATACAGGAACCCATGTTAGAAAGCTCAGAATTGCAGAATAATAAAGAAATATGCTACACAAGCTTGAGAATCCACCTGGTGTTCGTTACTTCTCACGCAAGACAAAATTATATAGTCTTTTTCCCTCCCCTGGAATGAATCTACACTTGCGACCTGTGAACAAGTAATACCATGTCAACCCTTCTCCTTTGGTGATATTCTGAAAACCAATTGATGAATACTCTATCATACCTCAATTTCTTTGTATAGTTGCTGCCGCAAGGACCCATTTCGAGACATATAATTCACTATGTATGCTCGCTGGCCTTCATAAGGTGTTATAACCCCAATCTGTTGTATCCCAACATATAATCACTGTTTTAATATAATAACAGAATCAACCAACAAACCCAAAAGTAGAGGAAGCTTTCATCGAACCTGACTAGGAACTACACCACTCTTCAGAAATGTAGTCACAATTTTCTCGACATTTGCAGCCTCAGTCCTATTTAAATAGGATGTTCCACTAGCACTTATCTCCTCTTGTCCCATCTGCAAAAGTCAACCAACAAGGTTTTAGACAGATCTCCAAGATAGCAAAATGAGTGGGAAGTATTGGAGACGAGATTATGCAAGTCTGCTCCAACACCCAACATAAAAGGAAATTGTATCTGGAACTCAGATTGCATCTCGGCAAATATTCCATGATATGATTCTAAAACAAAATATAGACATCAAACCTAAAAGATTTCTATCACATGATGTAATTATACAGCTTTAATTAATCAAGAAAAAAGGAAATAGTCTTATATTACATTTTTTCAACATTAACAACTATGCAACTAACACAAGTAAGCACGATCAATCCCAGACTTCCAACATATGGACAAGGCAAGATGTGAATGTGTTAAATAAAGCGATACAAAACATAACACAATACAATTTAATATACCTGGACATAGAAGAACATGGGACGGTTTGGCACTGGCCAAGGAAAATCAATGCCAGGTGATTGCCTTTCATTAATTGTCACCCCATTTTGTAAAGTACCTTCGTAAAAGCTGTTTGATGGAAATTCTGAAAGGGCAGGATGCATCCTATATTGAACCTGCAATGGTAAGTTGAATGATTGATATTTGAAGGTTATGATAATCCAGGGAAAAATAGGAGAGAGGACACAAAACAAGACTGGAGACACATGCCAGATGCCACCACTATGTAGGGTAGGCGAGTGTAGCTTAGAGGACAATATATCTGATACAAACATTTCATGCATAATCAACTCAAAGCATACATATAACCACTCCCTGATACCTGTTCTCATTCATAATGCAAGATTTATTTCTTATCTTGTAGACCCTAGAGCATGTCATTAAATTAACAGCAAAATGGACATACCTTATCAGTACCTCAAAATTCTAGTTTTTATTATTAAACTTTTCTTCTCAATCCTCTATGTTTTAGGGGATTAAAGGACAGTGGAAGTTAGTAAATGTCTTGGTCAGCAAACTATTCGATTTTGTCCCAATTAACTCCAAAAAATTCAATAAAATGAATTCACAGACACACTTCCTCAAAATAGACTCCCCTCACTCACAAATGCAATCATAACAATCACCTGCAATCTAATAGGTTTCACACCAAGCAGCACAAGTCGTTCAAACAGAGATTGAGCTAGACCAGCCCGTGCAGCTTTCTTGCACATAATGACAGGACCAAGCTGACAGTGGTCTCCAACAAGAATAATCTGCAAAAAAATCCTATTAGAGTTAATACAATCAAGTGCTAAAGAAGCTAACTTCATACTTACCTGTTTTGCTCCAAGAACCAAAGGAATAAGACACTCGGGCTCTGTTGATTGAGTAGACTCATCGATAAGAACCTACAAATGCATTTGAGATTTAAAACTGGAAACTCAGGGGTCAGGGCCCACATCATTAAATAAATTTCTCCACAACAGCACAAAACCAAATTTGCAATTGGCCATATAACCTGGCGGAATCTGAAATTTGCCAAGCGAGGATCTCCAGCTCCAACACATGTACAACAGATAACATCAGCACTCTGAGATATCTCCCTCTCAGTTGCTCGCTTCAGAGATTTATATTTTTTCTCATCACTGCTGGATAATTCTCCTGAAAAGGCATGAGATAAACTCTTAAGTTAACCACACAAGAATGCTAATGCAGGTACATTGATACAGACATTTTGAATCCGAATAATACTACAAAACCAATAAGCACGGAAGTAATCAGTAAATCACATATCATTCATATGTTCAAACAAGGGGTGTCGGCGCCTCGAGGCACAATAGCCACGGCTCCCAGCGCCTTGCATTATGAGCGCCTAATAACTATGAATCCACCCCTACCTAGTAACAACATGCAATTTTTTACTGGTCCCTCTTTTGCGTATCCAACAAGTAATGCATCGTACATCACGGATATAGAATGGCATGTGAGAATCATAGGGCCAACTGCCTTCAAGAATGTCTGAAGAAATATTGGAAAACCATAAACCAACTAGGTCTGTTTGATTCCGTGAGATGGGAGGAAAGTTTACTTTACCTGGGATGAGTTATATTATTGCTCAAAGTCGTTTGGTACGATCAAAGGGAAATTACCTATCCTTTTCTGTTTTGTACAGTAAACATAGGATAGGAATAAGATATTAATTCCCCATGCTTTATATATCTACCCTTATATATTGTAATGTAGTAGAAGTTTAAGCGGGGATTGTTATGTCTTTTGACCCAGAACCCGTAAATGCACTATTTTCCACCAAATTTTGAATTGAATCAAAACTGGCTGAGGTGGGGTTAACTTGCCTTATAGTATCCTTCAAATCAAACAAGTGGATTTCCACTTGTACTTCCTCCAATTAAATCACTTCTCACCACAACAAAAAAAAGGATTAATATAACTTAATGTATAGCATATGATTAACCAAATGCAGAGACACAAACCCACTCAAAGAAAGAGAGATAGCGAAAGAAAGAAAGAAAGAAAGACCGGGAGAAAACATAAAAATTCACCTTGTTCATCTTTCAGTTGCTGTAACTTGTGCAGTTCACTCTTTTCAGATGTATCAAGATGTTTAACCTGTGAGGGGTAGAGAGTGAATATGATTAAAATAATATAAAGATTTGATTAAACAAATTTTCCAAAAAAGTAACTGAAAGGTAAATGTGAAATTCTTGGAATGAGCAAACCTGATAGTGCAAGGTCAAATGTTCAACAGGAGAACTAACAGCTTCCCTTGATTTTGCACAAAGTCTGACAACCTTATCATTCAAAGGAAAGTAAAAATAAATGAGAAGGGATATAAAATCTAGTCATGGCACATAATGGAAGTTATATGTTCTGTATTTTTTTTCCTTTAATAGGTGGAGGCAATGGAAACAAGGGAACAAGAGGGCAAGTCATGTCCATAAGCTAACTGAGTTATGATACTCTGTACAATAGATATAAGAAAATTCAAGAGACACTTTTGCCCACGACTAGAATCATTGCAAGACCTCATGGAATCATACTCTTCTCAAAAAAAAAATCTAACTTTTCATGAGGCTGGTGTTTCTTCAATTTGAGGAGCAAATGAGTGAGTTACACGATGTACTAGAATGAAACTGATACTTTGGCTAAGGGGAAAAAGTCAATCATAAAAACAGCGCAGACCTTTAAACCAGTGGCACTTATCTTTTCAGCTAGCTGATCTACAGCCACATTACTTGGAGCACAGACCAAAACCTGAATGAAAAACCTACTTATGAGCAAAAAGGCAAGAAAACCAGTGTTTCCCCAGAAAGCCAAATTAAAGAAGGAAAAGTAAATTAAGTTACCTGTCCCTGGCCTTGTTTTGCCATGTGATACACAATAGCAGCAGAGGTGACAGTTTTACCAGTTCCAGGTGGACCTTGGATGAGACTAATAGGCTTTTGAAGGACACTCTTGACAGCAAAAACCTATGAACATTGTCGGATTAATACAAGGGAAAATAAATTAAAACGTACAAAGGACACCGCAGATGCAGTTTACAGGATATAAAACACATTTTCAACCCAGTTTTTTAAAAGGGTTTATGCTATCCAGTTAAATACACTTATCAAAGAATTTTACTTGTTTTATCTAAGCATTCATTTACTCCAATGAAAAAAATTCAACCCTGCCTAATATCATTATCTTCATAATACTTTTCTTAACTGAATGTAGAAGTTAAATGTGCACAAAATGTTCAGACAAATTGGAACAACAAAGCAGGATCTTAACACCAAAAAAGTGTGAACTAGATACTGAACTATGGGGCCATACTTGAGATGCATTAAGTTCTGGAAGACCAGGAGCACCAAAACGGCGAGGCAAAGTATTACGAACCATCTGCATCTCAACTTCATGGCCAAGCAGATGATGATAAATGTACCTGCATGGTATGCAGCATCAAATAACCACGACAAAGTCTCAACAAGCAAAATAGAGTGTATAAAAGTGGATTATTTGGTTCAAACTAAAAAAAATGAAAATATAGTTGACTTACAACAAGAACTCAATTAAAAGAGTCTCCCATCACGACACATGCATATCTTTTTTATAAACAACATTAAGTTCAGACCAGTAAGGGAACTCAATTAATGAGAATATCTTTTTTAAGGAAAAGGTTAGTAGGTCTGGGCCCTTTACCTACCAGTAGGCAAAACTGATATCCCGACACATTAAGTTCAGACCAGTCAGCCTAACCATTACTCTCTTGGTGGAAAAAACAAGATTGCTTAAGTAAGAGTGTGCATGAGCATATACAAATTTTTTCCTTCCAAACATTTTCCATCATGTGAATAGAATAGAAAAGGCACATCAACAAAGCAAGACGAATTGTGTTCACTAACCCACTAACACTAGTCTCATCCACAGCAAAAGTCTTCATAGCACCCTGCATCCTATCAAAACTCGTGCTCTTCCAAACAAAGTCGACACTAAAACCATGGCTCACGTCAATAGGAACACCCTGCTAGAACAAGAGAATCAGAGGCTTTCCCTCGGAGGATAAACAATGAAAACAGAACAATACAAAAAATACCTGACTAGCACGAAGCTCAAGTGCAACCTCCTCCTGTGCAGTTAGTTTGATCTGGAAAAAAAAATCTTAACATCCTTTGATATTTAAATATATCTTTTCCACGAATCAGACAAATGATTATCTGATCAAGATGAGAACCCAGAACAGGACCTCAGCATGGAAGATATTGCTATTGAAAAACAACAAGCAGTACAGCTGCACTTTTTTTAAGGAAGAATATGAAAGTAGACTAGATCCGAGGAAGATGCTATACCACATGACCAACAGAGTGCCATGAGGGATGAGCTGCATCCCCTGAATAACGTAGCCGTAGCTCATCTCCAGGTACAAGGCGTAACTCATTATCTTCCTACATGAAACTTGTATAGATTAATATAAAAACAACTAACTTGTCATAAGAAAATATATACACAACAATAGATACCTTCGGGAAAACAAAATATGCAACACGTTTCTTGTTAAGACCAATATCCCAACGAATTGTGATATTATCTTTACTTTGGGACTCCTTCATCATCTGCCAAATAATAAATTAGATTAGACCTATTACAGATCATGTCGAAACGTTGTATCAGAAACCTGGAAAATTCCAGTAAGGGAACACTTTCTAGTCATGTCTGGTATATCAAGTATAAATGACGCACATGCGTGCTCCCTTGGTTTGGTTTCCAATTGTAGGAAACCTTGCTAAATTACACACGCGTGCTCTTTCATCTTTTCATAGTGTTCACCTACATTTGACTAATTGACTTATTTTTCAGAATTTAAAAGGTGATAAAAGTCAGTTTCCATGCATTTGCAAACTCTTTAATTCATATTAAATTATAGACCAAACATAGCCAAATTAACTATTATAGTGTGACGAATCAAAATCTCAACAGATAAATAGATGGTGCAGAGAGGGTAAAGGAAGATTGATGAGCTAAAAAAAAGGATATACATCATCATTTCAGGGATTTTGCTCATTTCAGTGTTATTTATATCTTTATTCTTCTTGGAGGTGGAAAAAAAAGCAAGCAAAAGAAGGTGTATATATACCTTATCATAGTCTGCTTCAAGCTTGATTAGTGGAGCAAAAACATTTTGATACTGAAGAGGAAACACAATAACAGCATTATTAGTAAAGACAACTAAAACAACTGCAGTACATTGCAATTAACCTGCAGTTCAGCGAATTGACTAAAATAACGGTCAAACTCATTAAGAACACCTGGTAAGCATCTTCGTACTTAGGCACTACAGGTTGAGGTTCGTCATCTACACCGGGCTTCTCAAGATCTTCCAAGGTAGCATCAGGATTTGTCTTCCAAAGCTCTTCTATTTTATTTATCTGTTGGGCGCTAATTTGTCGAGCCCTCAACTGCTCTTGTTCAGAGGGGACCTGTTTTTTAAAACAATTAACAATCTAGTTTAGGAAAATGAAGTCTGTGCTAGTACAAGAAATGCAAGGATGCCCAACCTTTAGTAGCCACTGCAGGAAACATCTATCGTCAATAAGCGGGCACCACTGACTAAGGTCCCAATTCATATCTTTTAATGCATTATTACTAAGACAAGGTTCTCTACAAAGCAGAACAACCACACTTTCTGTCGTTGCAGATATGAATCCAAGGAGGAAGACATTTCGGCAACCACAGTTATAACACTCAAGAATTGTTTCTCCAAGGGGACTATCTTTATGAAGACAAACTTCCTTGTGCTTTGCTCTCACCTAAAAATGATCAAAGTAAGTGCAATCAGCAAACCTACCGTAATATAGTTAACAATCTCTTTTGAATAATAAAATTTGAACTCCTGAGTATAAGATACAGAAAGATAAATTTAACAACCAAGCAAGGGGATCAAATCTCTTCTTTAAAGAGTAAATGTTAAATCCCTGAACATAATATACAGAAAACTAAAACAAATCTCGTCAGAATAAGGAGCTTATCAGTTGTAACAAGATAACAAAACCATAAACATAGTACGAATAAGAAATAACAAATAACAATGAGGACCAAGTTGAATTTATCCATCAGTAAATGATTCCGCCATCATAGAGGCATCACCTCAAGTAACATGAGTTATCACGTGCACCAGTTACTATTCAAGGTCATGCAGATTTCAAAATCAATTGAATGAAACTCCAAGTTCAAATACTTTCATCTTTTACCAAGCACAATCAGAAAAAGGAAATTATAGATATAATGCTTAACTTTCACATGCCAAGCACACTTATGTTTACAAAAACAGTGTTAGATAGAATGAAAAACACGAGTCAAAGTGAGCTCTATACAATTAAGCTCTTACTCCTGGTTCCAACATTAAGTTCTTATCTAGCATGTTACCTTTCAACAGTTTATTTAAGCATGAGGCATGCTACTTGCACTCTGATATAGGATGTTGGATATGTTATGAGGGCCACGGAAGACTCAAAATAAATGCCAACTAATCTAACTATTTCTCTACAAATGAGTTTGAAATTAAATGTAATTCAGTTTCTTCACTATTTTTTATCGGACTTACATGACATTAGAGGAATATATTTGTTATTAGAGTCTAATTTGGAGTCTTCAATCAAATAAGACTATTGTAAAAATGAATTGTTATATGATAGTTTAGCCGAAATTCAAACTGTACTCCTAGTACAGTTGTCTTTACAGGTATGTAAATACTTCTGTAAATTTTTAATGTCAGCAATTACCTTGTGAGGGAAAGCACTTATCTTCTCTTCCTATTCTCTATCCATCTCTTCTTCTTTCTTTTCTATGCAGCTAACATGTTTCTTCATGTTTGTGATCTAGCATACAATAACCTTTTCATCATAACTTAACTAAGATGTACTACAGCCCTTTCTTTCATAAATAATCATTATATACTATCTGATCATGTTACTGTTCAGAACCCTAATGGAGTTACAACTAGGTAGTCCTACTCCTAGATCAACTTGTCAGACCTAACATATTACTATCATCTTAACCATTTCTATATTGATGTTAATGTCATCCATCAGAGTTCCGCAAAGCCCATTATAAGAACTATTTGTAATAGTTGTTAAACCAAAGAGATCTTTCAGACTAAAACTTTGGATAATCCAATATAATGAAGAAGTGTCCCATGATCCTGCTCATACGTCAGGAACCCAATATAACTATTTCATGTATCTAGAACAGTCTAACTATAGTAGCACATGAGGAACACACATTTGAATGGAATGATACAGCCTTCCAAGATTCACGCTATATCAATGAAATACGCGTGTTCTTCCCACTTGCATTCACGACCCAAACTGAAATTCGTAATGAGTCTCCCCCTTCATCCATATTAACAATCTCAACACACTCATTGAACATAATCAATCAAGAGAAAAACAAGACTCCGAAACTTCCACTAAGCAGCGGAACAAAACAAATAAACACCACCACAATTTCGCATTTTGTTAATCCAACATGCAACATAATTTTCTCCATTAAACTACTGACTCACCAGATGATTAACAATGTGAGAACCAGAAGTATTCCCGCGCGAATTACAAAACCATTTCCTACATGAGGGCACATTGCACCGAACAACACAGGCCGGGTTCGCTACCCCGCAATACTTGCAAGCATACTGGGTAAAGTCTCCATTGCCATAATCAAACACCTCCTCATCGCCCCCAGTGTCCTCAAAGTTGAGTCCACTCATCCCCGCAGCTAAGGCCTCCACTACCCCAGTATCCTTGATGTTATTGTTATTACTACGGGGTTTGGTAGTCGAAGGGGATGGCTCCGAGGAGGAAGGAGCGGCATCAGTGGCGGAAATAGAATCGGAAGGTGTGGGCCAGACGGAGGGTGATGATCGAATAGGTTGAGAGAGCTCTTGAAATTCTGGGTACTCGAAATCATCCTCCTCGCCTTGAGTGTTGAATTCGAGAAATGTGTAGGCGTCGTTGCCCGTGTCCGGCTGCGACGCCGTTTCGTACAGATTGTTCGCCTGTGAATCCATGTCTGCGCTTTTCCCTACAAATCAATCAATAAGATGAAGCTATATCGGAAGCGGGTTTAAGAAATTGCGAGGTAAATAGGAAATTGTTAGGGTTAGGGTTTGGTGATTAGGAGGGAAAAGGGGTTAAAGAATTAGGTGAGTCATGAGAATGGTAGATTTTGTGTAGTAACCAGCGCGTGCTTAAACTTCGCTTGATATGATAAAATTTTGTACTTCTTCTAAGTTCTAACATTTTATGTTGGGTGAATATTATTTTTTGTCTCCTCATGTACTTTTTTCAATAATTTTGTCTACTTTATGTTTTTCTTGACATTTTAATATTCATTATTTATTTTACTTTAATCAATTCTAGGTTGCGTCGAACTTACGTGACCGTTTTGAGAATATATTTGTTCGTTTACTATGGTAGTGTTAGTCTCCTTAAATCTTATTTGAGTAAACTTACTTTCTGACTTTTATGAGAAATAATAATTTCAAAAAATAAAAATAATCTTTATAAATTAAAAATCATAATAACATGAGTTCCCGTAAACTTGTTTGAATAAATTTACTTCCTAGCTTTTATGAGAAATAATAATTTTAAAAAAAAATATATAATCTTTATAAATTAAAATTCATAAAAACATAAGTCCCCGTAAAACTTATGTGTTGAATAAATTTACTACCCGACTTTTATGAGAAATAATAATTCAAAAAATGTTAAAAAAAATCATTTAAAATAATCTTTATAAATTAAAAATCATTTTAAAATACCAAAATATAAAATTCTAAAAAATTCACGTGAGTATAACACTATCATAGTGAACAGACAAAAATATCCCAAAAAATGGTCACGTTCAATTCACGTGACGTATTAATAGAAGAACGTAATGTAATGGGTTAATGGAGTTATTAAACAATACATGGGATGTAGGCTCAATTTTTTATTTTTTTTTAATATGGTTGTAATATTTATCTTGATTTTAAAATACTAGCTTAAATATGATAGTTTAATTCAAAATTATTGCCCATCCTAGCCCAAATAAAATAACTAGCCCAATTTTCACTCAAACCTAAAATATTGATACATCATAAGTCCATAATAATCCTAAAAACCCTTTCCCAATGACTATCGAATTTGATTGAATTGAATTAATCGATTGCATTCGGTGTTTTCTTAAACAAGTACTTGCATTTTGTGTACACGATGAATTGAAATTTTTAGACAACCAAGGAAACTTCCTTGAACTTTTAAGTTTTTTAGCTGATCAAGTGAGGTTGCTAAAGCCGTTCTTTTACATAATGCCCCGAAAAATCTTAAGTTGACGACTCCATCAATTCAAAAAGACATTGTCAATGCTTCCTCAATTGAAACTATCAATGCTATTATTAAAGAGCTCGATGATGAGTTATTTGTTATTCTTGTCGATAGATCTTGTGAAAAAAATCGTCGCACACAAAAGAAAAAATGTCCCTTGCAAAAAGAATATAATTGTGACAAAATCTTTTTTCCTCAATAAACTAAATTTTGTCACAAAAGGCAGTCAAGTTGATAGATATGTTTTCACATCCCTTTTTTTCGTCACATATAACAAATTTGTAACGCAGTATCATATGTAATTAAAGTAACTTATGAGATCATTTTTTCAAATTTCACCTCGTTTTTTAATCTTGTCATAAATTTTCTCGTGAATGAGATATAAGTTTGAGTGTTTGATTGAATTTTTTTTATATATATACTTTGGCACCCTTAGATAAAATTCCTGGATCCGCCCATGAGTGGGCCGTTAACATCTTGAGGTCATATTAGAGCATCCATTTTTCAAAACTTCAAGGACATTTGAAAATTTCTCCAAAGGTTTGATTTGATGCTTTTCCCTCTCTCATCTCCAAAAACTCCAAAACACTATTCCACAATCTCCAAAATACAATTCATTTATCAAATAAATAATTTTATCTACATTCACCAAAATTAAAAATTGAGTTGTTTATTAAATAATATTAGTTATAATAAACTTCAAATAATTTACTAAATATAACAAGAAAAATATGCTAAAATTTAAGTATTTAAATAAAATTGCAAAAAGAAGATAAATTACATAATACATTACAAATTAGAGAACATGCATAAAACTCAAAAACACTAAGAATTACCAGATAAAAATGAGATAACAAGAGTTATTAAAAATTAAGTATAACTTATAACTTATTAAAATACTTATATCAAATATTCATGTTTTTATTATTAATTCAAAGAAAATAGAAATTATTAATAACATAAATGATGTTAAAGGTAATTAACAAAAAAAAGGGGGACAAAATTCTAGTTATAACAAGTGGAATATGGAGAAGCATCCAAATTACTATTCAAATCTCCATATTGAAGTTTGCATTTAGTCCCTCCTCTAAATTCTGCAAATATGGAAGTGGGTGGGAGAGTGAATTTCCTCAAAATTCGGAGATTCGAGGTGGATGTTGAATGCTTTTAAGAACTATAAAAAATTGGTGTAACGGTATCAAAATCGTCACTTTGGGATTGTGGCAAGGTTTCTTTATAATAAGTACTAGTAGTCGGTGCACATGAAAGTACGTGCATAAACTTCTTCCCGTGTATAAAATTTATTTGATGTATTAGAATTTAAAGTACACAATTTTGTGGATGAATATAAATCATAAGTTATTATTGTATGTAGCAATAAAAACTTATCCTAGGTAGAAAAACACAAAATGAGTCACTCTGAAAAAAGAGCTTGATGGGAATTATTTACAGTTTTGTCTTCAAACAAATTTGTTCAAAAAAATCTTTACTCAGTAACAACCAAAAGAGAAAGAGAACTTTATTTAATCTCAGAAATCTTACTCAGAAACATAAAATTGTGTCACTCTAAAAGAAAAGTGTTGTCTTTCAATAATTTGTTTATTTTGCTCTTTCATTTTTTCGCATAAATTTTGTTCTTTCATTTTGAGGGACATGTGACATAAGTACCCACTGTCCAGTAAAATCTCATAACAAAACACCCTGGGCCTGTTTGTTTGGTATTTCCCAAAAAAATTTCGTGTTTGGGAAATGGCGAACAAACATGTTTTCTATTTTCTGAAATAAAATTTTCATCTCTCAGTTTTTTCAAACTACTCTCTCAAAAACCAAACAAACAACTATTTTCTTATCTCTAAACAAAACCTATACAAACTCTACTATGATTTGACATAAAGTAACCTATCTGTTACACAATTTATCTCACAACAAACATGATTTGACATAAAGTCTTACACATCTTTCACCTACAACCTAACTTTTCCAAAAAAAACATACACCTATTTTATTTCTCAAACCACTCTCTCAAAACCCGAACAAACAACATTACGCAAATCGAGTTATTTCACAAACCTCCACTACTCTCCCAAACTACTTTCCCAAACACGAAACAAACAGGCCCCCTATGTTTATTTCATTTTTGTATGTGAAGAACATGTATGCAGTATAAATAATTTTCTTTAAATTTCAACCGATAATATTTCGGTCGGAATTTGATTTGAAAGTCCATGAAAATTTCGATTTAACCGATTTTCGGACGAAATTTCTTTAAAAATTCCCACCGAACCGAAAAGAAATCGGTCAGAATTTTTTAAATAATTCCAACCGATTATTTTTCGATCGGAATACTTTGCCTCGAACCAGTTAATATTCCAAAAAGTTTAAATAGAAGAACCAGAAATATTTCAACCGATTAAATAAATTCTAGAAAAAAAAAATTGTGGCTGCTCAGCAGCCCCCAAACAACAGAAAAAAAAAAAGAGGTTTCTCTCAATCTCTCTCTTCTACTTCGCGGACCACGGCCACCACCACCACTGAAGATTCCGGACGACCGACACCACTGTTGTAGTACCATTGCCACCTCATCTATCTATCTTCTTCTTCAAATATATATATATATATATACATCTGATTTTTTAAAGGTATATAAATTAGAAAAGTAATGAATAGATTTGATTTTTTTTAATTGTTTTTTTCAAAAATTCCAACCCAAAAAAAATCAGTTGGAATTTTAGTCGAAATTTTAACAGGTCAGAATCCGATCCTGACCCGGTTTTTATCAAACGATTTTTGTTGTCGGATAATCGGTCTAAATTATGATTTCCCAATCTATTTTATCCAATATCAGTTCAAATTTCGGTCGTAATTTTTGTTTTTTCTAGTAGTGCCTTAACCAGCTTCTTTTAGTACAAGTCTAGGATCCTGAAAGAGGACTCGAGAATGATCTAACTGTCCGAACTCCATATTGAAAAAGGTTGTCGACAGTTGGCATACGCCTCATCCCACCGTACATTTGACGAAAACGCCCTTCATCACAACTCACATGTACATTGAATGAAACCTCTTTCCCATACTTGGCTTGACCAAACTCATCAAACCACAAGACAAGTTACACTTCACTCTCCTATGAATTACATCCACTCTTGAAACAATGATATTACACTTGCCATGTAAATGCCTTGAGTTCGGTCAACCCCGATATGGGTTAAAATTGTCATACATTGAATACCAACTAACAAAATTAGTATTATAAATTAGAAAATTCCTACCACTTGGTGTATTTAAAATCAAAACCTCTAATAGTCACAATGCCTCACTTTTGCTATCTGTCTAGACCTCCTTGTCAAACAAGATATTTTATAAGCATCCATACGTGACAAGTTTATGTTAATAAACGGTTTCTCATGTAAATTTTGATCTTGGAATTACATATTTCTTATTCAAATTTATTATTTTAGATTTTGGTTGGTATTTAGATTCATGTATTGTACGTATATTTTGAAACATGATTTTGATGAATTTAAATTATAATCTGTATAATATAAAATTATGTGGCCGGAAAAAATACTTAATATAGATTTTAAGAGGTGCTATATATGGCTAGCTAGGATTTAAGGTTGAAGGAATTGTAATATTAGTCATGTAAGTTAGCAAGTGATTTGTGTTTTCATTTCCTCTGTTTTGTAATATTGAAGATTCATATGGGCAAATTATGTGTACTGATCAATGGTAAGAAGTACTTAAGATGTAGATGATAAATAATGATGAATTTGACTGTTCCCTTGGATAAACAAATGTAGATCAAGTCTACGATTCAAGCCATAAATTAGAACATAATACAAAGATATGCGCGTACGTATGCCCACAAAACTCAGACCCTTCACGACTCCTACATCATCGTGATTCAGATGTTATCAGCTGATTTTAAAAGAAATCAATTACTATATTGTCGAAGAGTGCAATATATATCTTTCAATGGCTAATTTTAGGTTTGAGTTCGACAAAATATAAATTATCTACAACTCTTGTAATTAGATACCATTATATTAAAGATGGGATATTTTTCAAGTGTGATTAATGTTTTATGTGACAACAATTATCCTACCTTGGACTTTGTTTTTCATGCATGAATCAAAATTTCATTGTGTTAACATAGAAAAGCTTCTGCGTTAAAACACTTTTATTTCTCTTAATTTAGTGACTGTTTTCATATTTTTTCCTAGTGTTTTCATAACGTTATCAGAAATAATTTAAAAAAATTTCAATATATACCCGATCGGAACATATTCCAGAATTGAAACTTTGAAGTAATGAAATGTTGGATTACTAAAAGAGAAGAAAAACAAAAGGTCCACTTTTAAGGCATCAAGTGATAAATTGAAAGATAAAACGTTTTCATAGTTAATAAGAAAAATAATCCATTCCGCATTGCTTCTAAGAAATAGATAGATGTAAGAAAGAAAATTCATAAACTAAATTCGTATGGAGCCTTATAGTTCTTTTTTTTTTTTTGCAATCACAATTGTTTTGTCTATTGCAATTTTGTAATCTCCCTTTTCCTATCCGATTTGGCATAATTTCCCCAAAATTTTTGGCATGATGATGTAGTTATCACTTTCTATATTAATAAAATTGAACTACCGTGATTAAAAAATCAAACGAAGTTGAGTTAGATCGACAATAACTCATATGAACATTAATTTATTATACAACTCAAACTTGCAAAATAATTTTTATTTGATAGTTTTTTCCCTCTTAATTTAGAACAAATTCGACTCTACAAAATATGATTTATAATATTTTAGAAATATGTCGTTAGAGTAACATAACAAAGTATAAAACACATCCATTATACATCATAATTACATTAAAATCAATTCAGTTTTGCTAAGATGACATCATGTCACATTGGTTAAGCTATAACAAATAGAATTATGACACCTCATTAATAAATTACTCTCATTCACATAACACCAGTGGCGTAGCCAGAAATTAATTTCACTGGGGTCCATTATTAGTATTTATATTGATCTTTGAATTATCACCAAATAAAACTTACTTCCTCCGGTTTTTTTTTTATTATTTTTCGCTTTGACAAAAAAAAAATTGTTTACTTTTATTTATCGTTTTAGGATTTAAATGTAAAATTAATGTTCTTTTACCAATTTTATCGTTCTTACCAATACTTATCTTAATGCAACTAATGCTAAGATTATTTGATTAAAAGGATATTTTGAAATTTTTACATCAAAAAAGTAATTATCTATATCTATGACATTTCTTAATTCGTGTGTAATCCTCCAAAATGAAAATAAAAGAAATAGAGGGAGTATTTAAACAACCATTACATGATTTTTTTTTATAGTTTTTTGTGCCAATATTCCATGCTTTGATCCTTAGAAATCTTATTAAATAACTTATTTTTTTTTATCATAACACAAAAAATTATTTTTGAGATGCAAAATGTCAATCTTTAAATCCTTCTTCCCCTGATTCTTTCCATTCTACATATGAAGATTTCAAATCTAATTGTAACATTAGCCGAATAAATAGTAGTTAATAGTTAGTGAGAATTGTACACCAATAAAATATTGAGGGTCCACTATGTAATATTTTCATTTTTTCACTGGGGTCACTTTGATGGAAAACCTCTATCATTTTCTTTTTTTAAAGCAAAATCATATAAAACTTCCATATATTCTAGGTATCATACAAGAAACAAATAAATTTCAGTGTGGTCATTGGACCCCCCTTCAAGTCTATGTAGCTCCGCCGCTGCGTAACAAGTTACTAACAAGTCATAATACTAACAAGTCATAATACTATTATCATAAGTAGTTATCATATACTTCATAATGTGGTTGATTACTACTAATATGAGACCGTACTAAGTTTGGGGAGTCAGTGTTATATTATGTGAGTCTGTACTACTATATGTTAGACATATACCATGTATATGAATATTTATCAGTAATTTGTTATGCATAATTTTAATACTATATAATATGACTAATTACTGTTAATATGATATTGTACTAAGTATGTGGAGTCAATATTATGTCATGTGAGTCTATATTACTACATGTTAGACATATATCATGTATTGTGAAGAATTATCCTTAAATTGGTTAGTATTAAATGTAACTATATAATGTGAGCAATTACTACTAATATATGACCGTACTAAGTATGTGGCACTACAACAAAAATGATCTTTGGTGGCATCAAACTTGATGGCATTTTGAAGAAAATGTGAGAAAAAATGAATACAGTTTTTAAAAATGTCAGGAATTATAAATGTTAAGTATACTATTTAGTGACATTTTAATTATTATGGCATTTTTTAATGTTACATCTTGTTATGATAGTGACATTTAACTTTTAGCCACACCGCTACATGTGGCAGTTTGGAAAATGTCACTAGCAAAGTGCCACTTGTAGCGGTGTGGCTAAATGTATCAATGTCACAATTTTAGTTAAAAATAACATTATTAATTATCATTATAGTATAAAATTGTCACTAATCAGTAAAATTAACATTTATAGTTTGTGACAGTTTTAAAAAATATGACTATATTAATATTTTGTGACATTTTCTTTAAAATGTCATAAAACATGGTGCCACTATAGATCATATTTGTTGTAGTGTGGAGTTAATATTATTACACGTGAGACATTATAATAAGTAATGGGAAGAATTATACACATTGATGGTGTTGTACTATTATATATGAACTAGTACCATACAAAGTGGAAACATATAGGCCCCGTTTGGATCGGTTTTGGTTCTGTTTCGCCCTGTTTCGGTGTTTCAAATTGGTTTGAATAAGTTTGGTGAAACATTTGAAACATGACTTGAATTGATTTTGGTTGGAATATTTTGATAGTAATATAATAGTAAAATAATAGTTAGTGGGTTTTGAGAATTTGAGATAGGATTTGGATTGAGTTTGGATGTTGGTGTTTGGGGGTGAAAAGTTAATGACAACATGTCACATCATAGACTTTATAAAAGTAGAATATATTATTAAATAGTGTAATAATTGAGATTGTGATAATAATAATGTTGTTATGATTGAGATGATGATTGTAATAATATTATTGTAGTATTAATTTTGATAATTAATAATAATAATTAAATATAGGTGTAATTTTATACGATATTTAAAAATTAATATAGTAAATTAGTAACAATAAATTATGAAATTTATATATAATAATAATGGTTAAACAGTCATTCAAATATAATTTAGTAATGATAAAAGTTTTCACTGATATTTAGTAATTTAGTAATTTTATGGAAATGAGGATTTGTCTTTTATCTTTTTAAGGGACTAATGACAATTTATTTCCTATAATATTCATTATGCTCAATTTATCTCTTATAATTTGAAAGGAAGCAATTTAAGGTAAATTGAATATTATGAATATTACATGGATGTAAATTATCATTAAATTTTTTTAAGAGAAAAAAAATATTGATTTTATGAACCATGCATAATATAGGTAATATATAAATTTATTATATATAAACCATGCATAATATATATGTTAAATTGTGAATAGATAGTAATGAACAAACAAATATTTCAGGATGAACTAGTGCATAATGAATTGTCCATGTCGGCAGCTTATTTTCTTTTGCACGGTATTTGATAATGAATAAACAAAGGGGAAAATTGCTTTTTTGGTACCATAGGATAGGCTGACTTGCAATTTTGGTACCATTGGATATGAAAATGCAAATTTGGTACCATATGATAGGTTTTTATTGCAATTTTGGTACCAAACCCAATTTTTCTACAAAGTTAATGGCAATTTACCCACTACAAAATGCATAATGTTCAATTTAACCCCTCGTGGTTTAAAAAAGAGCATTTCACCCCTTGAAATTTTGTAAAAATTTCACATCGCCTTCCTGATATTTTTATAGGCGGCACTTAATCCACTTTTATTATGATAATGTGATTTTTTACCCATTGTGTTATGATAAATGTGGCAATTTATCCCCCTATGTTAAATAAAATAGTTTTCATGCATACTCTCAATTTCGGCAAGTGAGTTACAATCTCCGGCTGAAGGGGGTAAATTGCTTTATTAAAATTTTACAGGGAGTAAATTGATTTTTTTCAAATTATAGAGGGATAACTTTGGGATATTAAAGAATATAAGATAAATGATAGTTTTAACCCGTTAAACATGTAATTCACAATTAAATAAGTTTAATTTTATTCCATATTATGAAATTCATGTGATTGTAATTTCATATTTATGATCCAGTGCCTTAAATTAAATTCACGTCACCTTAGAAGTCCACCTTTTGTTACTATGAAGAAAACTCACCTTTTATGAACCTCAACTTTGGTATTCTATTTAAATAAATAAATGTTTTTGGGCGATTCACACTCAGACCTCTTCAAATTTTGACGTATAAGAATAAACCCCTCATTGTTTCAAAAATTATGGGGACACTTCCTCTGTTATGGCATGTTTATAAAGAAAACCTTTATAACATTAAGAATTGATGAAATCAAATGAAGTAAGCAGTTTGTTTATTTATTTTTCAAATATATCCCCAGGGGCGTCCATCTAATAATATTTGAAAGTATAAAATAACTTTAGGGTCATACTTAACGCTCATGAGATATATTTAACCGAGAGTAACTTTGAAAAATCAATAACAAAAATTATCAACGTCATCAAATTTCATCAATTTTAATGCCGTAAAGGTTTTTTTTGTAAATAGTCCATACTAGATGGGTTGTCCCTATAAATTTTTTAAATGGTGAGGGTTTGTTGTTATAAGCTTAGTGGTACGAGAGTAAATCACCCTAAAAACAATAGAAAGGAAAACGAAAAATTAAAAATAAAAAATAAAAAATAAAGATGAGAAAAAATAATGCCATCTGTTCGGATGTTAAAAAGACAACGCAAAAGGCTATTTGATCCTTTAGATTTTTCCACTGCTCAATCATAAAAATCAAACACTCTCTCTCCTCCGCTCTGGAAAACTTTGATCTGCAATTACTCGCCATTATTCCGTAATTTTTCTTCGATTCTTTTATAGTTCTTTGATTGTCTTCTATCTTGATCTTTTCCATTGTTTAATTTTCTGAATTGTTGTTCTTAATTGGTCCTATTTATTCCATGCTGAATTTACCTTATTGTACAAGTTATTATACCTTTTAGTTCCGCATTATTTTCAATTCGGTGTCTAAAGATGCATATCAAGTAGGCGAAGTGTTGATTTATTCCATTGCTGTATGCTTTTGAATTTTGATATTAATTTGGGGAATTGCGGTGCAGGAAACTGAGGAGCTGAGTTAAGTTATTAGCAGAGACATCTTTTTTGAGGGACTATAAAAAGGAAGTTTGTGTAACAGGTTTTTTGTAAAAATGGCGTGTAAGGGGTTTTGGGAGTGTCTTTTGAAGATTCTGAACTTCTTGTTAATTCTTGTGGGTTTGGCGATGATTGGTTACGGGATATACCTCTTTGTGGAGTATAAACAAGCTGCTTCTGCTGCTGATGATGATGATTCCCCAATTGCACCCTCAAGTGGGGAGTTTGTACAGCTTGGTCGCCCCATGTTGTTAGCAGTGTCTTTAGGTGATAGCATTTTGGACAAACTGCCCAAGGCTTGGTATGTGAAATGATTGGACTATAGTTTATTTTCTTGTTCCATGGAATATATAATTTGATATGTTTGATGGATTATGTTCATGCGTTTTGAGAAGGGTTTTTGGAGTGAGAGTATGTTCTGTTATTTTTCTGCATTTACTGTAAGGGAAGATTGTTGGAAGAACTCTGAAACAATCCCAAATATCCCATCATCCTGTAATTCAGAAAGTGAAAAAAAACTCAAAAGACTGGTTGGTAATTGTCTATGTTGTATAAATGTTCATTTCTCTTATTTAGATGTTGTCTGTAGTCATAGTAGCTTAGTTTCTACCAAACCAAATTTTAGTCAAAACAGATTATGAACTTCTATTTTATTGGCTTTTGTGGGTTAATTGAATTTAGTGTACTTGTTATATCATTTGATTTCATTTGGAAGTTAAACTTCTAAAACTTTTTGAGAATATTTTGAGGTTCAACAAGATTTAGTGATTCAAAAACTTGATACTTATTTGTAAAAAGGAAAGAAATAGGTGATGCAGATCATTACACACCAATATGTTTATCCCTCTCTTGTATTAAATAGAGCCTTGGCATTAGTATAGGATTTCGTTTGTAAAGTCTATGTACTAATCAATCTTACTAACTGTTTGCCAATTCAGTTGGTCAACCATGATGAGTCTGGTTTTCGGAGTTCAACACAAGTCCCTATAAAATGTGTACCTTGGTGGTTGGGATGTATATACGCTTTATTATAAGTGGGAGAGGAATGGTTGGTCCCATGTACCTCCTATCTTCTAGCTCGGTTTAGCATTTTTTTCCTTGGAATGATTATAACTTTTTTTACCCCCCTATATGCTAGAATCATGCAGAGTCTTGACGAGACCTTTATAATACTTGCATGATATAATTTGAGAGTGTTTATCTATTTATGTGTACGGACAACTTTTCTGGGGGGGCACACGTTACTTAATAATTTAATTATTCCACTCATTAGTACTTCATAAGAAAAATTCAAAATCGCAAGTAATTGCTTTGCCAACATTAATGTGAAAAGCACGAAGGAGAAAGCTACGCATGTTTGCCTCTCCTGAAAGAGATCTGTAGATGACTAGGTTGTTAGCAAAGTCCCGTTTGTCATCTAGGACTTAGACCTCATATCTTGTTCTTATTTGAAGGTATTTTGCACTGCCCTAACTCATAACAACCTTCCTGTGAGGCAAGAGTGCACTTGCAAATCACTTCTATACACTCGGGGAGAGCCTTTCTCCAACTTTGCAATTTGAATGCTTCTACTATTTTGAGCTGGAAAGTGGAAAGTGGTTAGTGTTAGACCAAATCGATTGGACAAAGGAAGACGTCAGGAAACTTGCACCCAAGACATTTTATGCATCGTAAAGGAATCCAATTTCTCAATAGAGGAAAAATCCATAATATTGTGGCAAGAGACTCATGTGCATTGTCAACTTCAAAGAGTTGACAGTATATGAATTAGGAGAAAAGGAATTGAGAGGTGCAAATGAGAGATGGGCAATGGGGAATCTGGTTCCCCCCTCTTCTACTTAGTTGATGAGGATAAGAACTATTTCATTTAAGTAGAAATAAGATGCACTAGAACTCTTTCAAGTACTTGTAGATTTACTACGCCTTTTGCTACAAACTGGGTGGTTGCTTTGTTAAACCTTCTCTATATGACAGAATTGCTTTTCACATGGAGTACTGCAAATAGAGCCTTTTATTCATTTCCAATGTTTATTAGCATCATCGTCAAACATGAAGTTTGATGTATTCGTTGAAGCATTTCTTGACAAAACTTCCTTCATCTTGCAAGGGTAGAGATAAGTTGTACCGTATCATTTTGGACCACCGTAGAATGGTAATGGCATGTTGGCTTTATATCTTTTTGGAAACTTCTTGTGATATACATTAGTAATATGCCAAAAATCTAAAGGTCAAGTCAGACCTTGAAAGATCTTTACTGTATTTGATCTACTTCTAGCCTTCCACTCTCAAGCAACTTGGTGTTAGGTAATATGGAGGATTAAAGATTTTATTGATTAAGTAAAAGTCATTTTGCTTGTCCCAATGATATAATCATTTCCTGTAGAAATGATGAGCAAATTAAGTTGGAGAATATGGAAGATTAAAGAGAGAAAATCAGTTACATGGTTGCAGGAGAGAGAAATTTGGATGTTCGTTGTGAGATTTAGGATGCTAGAAACAAAATGATATGGCAATGCTCTTCTTAAATACATGTGACTGCAACCCACAACTTAGATTTTGAGTTCCTTAACCTCTCAAGCTTCTATTAATTTTGTGAAAACTATATTACGGTCGCAGTAAGATGGCGTTTTCTCAATTCTGTCCACTACTTGCTTTGCAAATTCTTTTCTTATTAGATAAGATTCTGATTGCTCTTTCCTACTCTGAAGTACCTTAGGCCTTATCTTTTTACTTATAGCCTACTTTCTTTTAGTAGATAGAAAGAGTGCATATATCAACATTATTGAAGAGGACGTTAATTAGAGGTGTTGAAGGCAGTCCTCGCTAGTGTATATTATTTGTTCGAGAAGCACTTTCTAATGTTCGAAGCTGCATGGAACAGATACCATGGGGGTGGAGTGGGAGGTTGAATGGGCAAAATTGTGTAAAGCGGTGAACTTTTGTACTATTAAGGTGGTCGTTCTTCGGTCAGCTAGGTAGGACACCTTTTTAGAGGTGAGTCAGTTGTGTCAGAAAGTGCGAACAAGCCAGATCCATCTTTTATGTTAACGATTGGAGTTGACAATGAGCTTGTTCTGTTGTAACTGCTTGGGGAGGGAAAGATTGTTTCGTGCATCAGCTGCAGAATTGGTGCTTAATTCGGTAATATTGATAATACACTGTGGGGATGAGATCTTAAATTACCATTTCCCTCATACTTAGGGAATACGATATTCTAATAGGTATGCTAGATTATGTCATCAATGCAACGGTTGTACAAAATATTTTTTCCAGGGGAGGGGGAAGGGTTGATACAGAATTCATTTCTTTATTTTGTTCACTAATTTATTCTTTTTGTGGTTTGGTGGCTTTCTCAACAAGAACCATTTAAGATGCTTATGTCATAGTTGGGTTTAGTTTTCTGAATGATAATGTTAATCATCACAAGCGCTATTTGCAGGTTTATTTATCTTTTCACTGGCATCGGCGTTGTTGTTCTTTTAGTTGCTTGTTGTGGTTGCATTTCAGCAGCTACACGGAACGGGTGCTGCCTGAGTTGTGTATCCTTTCTATTAATGTTATTGCTCAAGTATGAGCTATACACTAAAACATGCTGTTCTCTTCACTTATGGGTTTGGGTGCTAATTAAAAATGAAAAGGCTATTGGTGATATTATTGATCTCATGTTGACAAATGTGTATGAGCTATTACCATGTAGCTGTTGCATTATTTAGACAAAAATGCTAAGGTTGAGTAGAGAATGGAGCCGTACTTTGTTAACAGTCACTGTGATCTGCCCTTAGAACTCCTAGTTTGTGTAGGTCATTATCCAAGAACTACACTCGGTATTACTGACGATATGTTGGTTGCTTGGGATGAACAAAATTTAAAATGTCTTTTTCTGTCTGCCGTCCATTGAGTTTGAGTACAATTATTTAAATTAGCGGACGTTGTGCATTAATTATTCTTCAGATGATTGGGTTCCTTGACAATAAGAAAGTATTCAGTACTGGTGATCTTGTTGATATTGGTAGAGCTGGGATGTGCTGCTTTTATATTCTTTGACAAAAGCTGGCAAGAGGTTAGTCATATTGTGCTTGCCTTTTTCAGTTTCAAAACACTATATTTTGAACCTGATACCAACCAAATTGTACAGGACATTCCAACTGACAAAACTGGAAACTTTGATTCGATATATCAATTTTTGGAGAAGCACTGGAAAATTATCAAATGGGTTGCTCTGGGCACTGTTATATTAGAGGTAAGATTATTGGAAATGTACTCTTTTAACCATATGCTGTAGTGTGAGTAAGGTAAGAATGCTTGTATGCATTGAAAACCATCTTGTTATTCTTAATGCCAATTTCTGCTTTCATGATGCAACTGGTGATCATATATTGAGTAAGTTCAACCCGAAGGTTTTTTTACCATATAGTAGGCTAGTTTACCTTGGTATAATGATATCCTGTGCACCTATAGGTGATATTTTTTATCTTACTTTGGTCTTTACCTATTGTTTGTTAGTAAGTTGGTTCTAATATGAAGAATGAACGGTTTCTAGACTAGTTTTACCCAGTTTTATTAACTGCCTATGAAATTGCAGGCCCTTCTATTTTTGTTGGCACTTGTTGTAAGGGCCGTAAATAAACCAGCAGACTACGACAGTGATGAAGAGTATATCGGTGGCCCCAGGCAACAGATCCGGCAGCCATTGATAAACAAGCCACCTGTTCCAGCGACAGGTGTCCCTGTTGCACCTACCCTTGATCAGCGTCCAAGTAGGAATGATGCTTGGAGTGCACGTATGAGGGAAAAGGTGCAAAATAATTTCTTTATAGAGAATCATTTTTTTCCTTCTCTACTCAGAGGTTCCTCACGTTTTTTTTAGATGAGACGTTCCTCACTAACAAACATAATTTTTCCAGTCAAATTTTTAGTTGTCAAAATAATTTTTATCCTAGGAATTTCATTGTTTATAATTCACTTACGTCTAGTTTCATTGTTGGGATGTTTCATATTACTGATTCATTGCTTGTGTGTAACAAACAGTATGGGCTTGATACCTCAGAATTTACATACAATCCATCGGAGTCGAACAGGCACCAGCAAACTGCACCACAGTCAACGGAGGAAAAGAAGGGCTGCGTAATTATGTGATGATGTTTCGCACAAAATGTATGTGTGTTTTTGGAATTTAGTGATTGCAAATGAATGGTGTGTGAGGACTTCGGATCTTAAGTCGGTGTGTATTTTTCTGTACGAAAGCAATCTTCAGGACTGCTACTTGTTTGTTTATCATATTCCTTTTATCATTTTCTTTTTCGGTTACATTTGTTTATACTCTGTTTCTTGATTTGAAGTGCCAACATACTTTTCTCCTGCCATTATGGTCATAGCTTTTTTCTGTGCTATTATTTCTGTTGCATTCCTTGTGGTAGATTGCCGTGTAGAAGTATGATTTTAGGTTTACTTAGAAGCTCAATAGATATATTTCATAATGGAGAATGATTTTACTAATTTTGTTTTTCTATTATTTGCTATGACAAGCAATGTTTTAAAATCGGACTGGACATCAAATCGATAGCCTTATTGGTTGGATTCAACTGGTGTGATGTCATTACAAATAATAATTTAATTTAACTTTTAATGTATGTAATGAACCATTTTAAAAAATCAATTCTTATCCAAAGTTATTTTCATTAATTAAATATTATCTTACAAATCGCAATTAGTAGACAATAAATTATTTTAAAGTAATTGAAAACAAAAAAAAACACCAAGTAATTATTCTATTTTAAGGCGGCGTTTCTAGTAAAATTATTTCTTGCTTAATGGTGTGTTTCGATCTTAACTTCTTTATTAGATTCTCTAGAAAAAAAAGCTAAAAATAATAGAAAAGCAGAGGGGTTGTTTGCATGCTTCAAGCTTTTGGTGACATTTTCTTCCTCTTAATTTACAATCACCATTCAGATCAAATTTTATCTTAAAATGCAAACACCTCCCACTTTCTATTCTCAACTAATTTAAGTGATTTTTCAAAATTCTCTCTTTTAAGTAAAAGTTCAAACATTTGAAAAAATCACTTAAATACAAAATAACATGTTCAAACAATAATTATCACATCAATATTCAACAAGAAGAAAACAAACTCCAAAACAAACCACCATATATCCAAACATAAACATAAACCAAAATAAACACCATATACCCAAAAATTACAGTTATGATAACATAATATCAAAGCAATAATACAAACTATTCACTATCAACACAATAATTTTTTAACCAATCACTTATAGAAAAGAGAAAATATTGGATGAAATGTGCCACCTAATTTTTTTTATTAAAAAATAGGCAAATACATAAAATTGGGGAAAAAGAAATGAGTGAAAATTTCCTAGTTTTTTTTTTTTTTTTTTGCTACAAGTGAACAAGTGGTTCAATCAGTTTTATCCTTTTTTTCAAGTTCGAACTGGACAAGAAGATTACTGATCTAGAAGATTGATCGGACCTAATTTAACAGCCGATTACCGATTAAACCAATCAAACAGACCGGTCCAAATTTTAAAACACCGATGACAAGTTATCAGTTTTGTGATTGGTCCTTTGTGCACCAGGAAAAAAACTAAGAAAATCTTTGATGGCTTGTTGTTGTGTCATGTCAAATGTGTTGAGCTGATATTCGAAAATTTTATTGTCTATTTTTTAAATTTGAATTCTAGCGAGCGAAATTTTAAGAAAAAAGAAAAAAAAAACTATTTTCGAAGTCTTTTTTATGATCCAAAAAGAGTCGGTCGTCAGTGGTGCCTATCGTTCTCTAGTAACTCGCGAATGGACTCCAGTCCAGTGGTTTCGACTCTTTTCAAAGTCTTTCATTTTCATTTATGCAAGCTTTTGATGGCTTGCAGCGATTGCACGTCATATTTACCTCATATTTTTTATGTTTATCTACGCTAGGAAGTAAAATTTGGATTGTAAGAATTTTCGGGACTAAGACAACCTAATTCTTGGAAAAGTAAAAATGTAAGTTTTGAAAGAAAGTAAGAAGGTTACAAAAACACTATTAACCTTTTTATTGCTAGCAAAGTTGGATAATTTAAGAATGAGGTTTTGCAGTATTTATATAACCACATTCTCGAACGGACGGTGAATATAGACTTGATATAATGACTAAGAAATTAAGAATTTTATTAGATATTTGTGTGGACCTATATGTAATTGTGTATATGGAGAAGTATTTATAACTATATCCATGCATAACTTTAGCTAATTAATTGAGTCAAAGTTAATTGGTCAATATTGTTGGAACAACTATTGGCTTTAATGCGTTATATGCTGGTTTATTTACGTCGGTCACATGGTTGGAGCATGACATTAAGATAGATCTTCACTTTCGAAATAATCTGAAACAAAAATTGATTAATTTTATTTGAGTTTTAATCTAAGCATATTTATCTAATTTACAATCATAAAGGGTATGACTGTACAAACAGTTCGATGCCGAAATCAAAGCCAATTACCAAACTTGATTCCTTTCCGATTTCAGTATTAGCGATCGATTAACGAAATGAACCCATAATACCGATTTTAGAATCTGGAGACATAGAAGAATAATTTACTAGAGGGTTTTAGAATTAACTATTATAATTTAAGAGTATATTAAGATTGAATTTTAAAAAATAATTAAGTAGATTATCAATCTATAACAAATATGTTGGAGATAAATCATGTAAATATTTATAACAAACTTTTACAATTTTAAAAGTAATAAAATAAATTTTAATAATGATTTTGTTTATGGTAGAACTGGACCGAGTTAAAATTTCGCCTAGAGCCCCCTAACATGTCGGGTTGGCCCTGATCAAGGGTTGTGTATTAGAAGTAAGGGTGGCAAACGGGCGGGTCGGGTCGGGTTCGGGTCTGGACAAACGGGTTCTAAATGGGTCGGGTTCTACATGGGCTGGGTCATAAACGGTCCTGGGTCGGGTCGGGCCAGCCCTTTCTTTTTTTCAAATCAAATATTGTACTATAGATTTTTTATTTTTTTTTTCAAAAATGTGAAAGAACTATTGAAATCCTCAAAGCAAAATTTTAGTGGTGTATCATGTATATTAGTTATATACTTTTATATAATTTTATAAAAAAATAATATATATATATATATATATATATATATATATATATATAAAACTTAAATATAAAATTTCAATGTTTTAGTAATTATTGAGAGAAATTTCATCCAACTATGGGCTGGACAAACAAACCAGAAATAGATTTAATGTCCATTAATGGGTTGGGCCTTAGTGAGAGAGAGAGAATCTGAAAATATGAGGAAAGTGTTCTTTTGTTTTATAAGACCCATTAACAAACCCATTAAAAACCCTTTAATTTTTAAATTAGACCCAACCAGACCCAACCCAATAAATAATGTCCATTAATGGGTTGGGTCATAATGGGTCTGGGCGGATCATGGGCTGCCCATTGGGTCCAGACCCAATTTGCCACCCCCAATTAGAAGAATTCATGCATTCCTTCAGCTTTGGAGCACTTCCTACATTTGTCTTTCTCTTTCCTGAAGAGCCTATAGAACCTTCAACTGGATAGATACAGGGAGAGAAGGAAAGTCACTCTCAAACTATGGAGATAAATATTCATGCAAAAACAGCAACACACATTTGAATACAACATAGTTTCACTTTTAGTTCTTTGTGTATTGTGTAACTTTCTAGTAACTATATCCTACTCAACAAAATCATCTAATCAGGATATCAACCTCCAACTTATTCATGCTAAATTCTACAATGGTTGCAGCTTTATGCAACTTAGATATATTCGACAGAATTGAGATCCTAAACTCATAAAGTTGTTCAGTACACCTCCTTAATACTCAAATATTTATGGACACTAATATGCATGCTGTAAAAACTAGAATTTTTTAAATATCTGCGTTCCAACCCTGTGGAACTTGTTTTAGCCCACTCTCGCTCCATGAATTGTTTACCTAGGTCAGACCAGACTTGAATCCATGTAAAATTGTGCATTTACACCAACAATTAACATGATTAAATATCTTGCTCGAATTTTATGCATCAATTTTTGGAAAATATCAAAAAAACAATCGACTAAGGAAACTTCTATTTATCGAATTAATGAGGAACAATTTTTGTGTGTGTTGCATCATATACAATCAAATGGTTGGTGTATAAGTGATTATAAAGTTATATCTTAACCTCCCATAAACATCAGAAAGCAGTTAATTTCATGGTTCTTATCTGAATGCATATTTATTTATGTGTACGTGTGTAATGCACACTTGTATCATCATTATTTATTTAGATAATTCAGCCAAAAACACATGCTAGTGTTGAGACAACTCTACTCCTACCTAGAGCGCAACTAATTATTGTGTAAGATGTAATTAGTACCTTGCCACTCCCATACCACCTTCGATTCACCCTTCACTAACTTTGGGTACTGATCTACACGGGAATCTTCTTGAACCAACTCCTCAACCTACAGAGGAACAAAAAAGCAGAGCAGAAAATGAACATCCATCCACTGATTATCGAATTAAAGCATCTACATTTCACGTGTATGCATGTGCACAGAGTAGAGCTTTTTAGATAACATGATAAGGTAACTGTAGATTATGGGAAGAAAAAAAACAAACAAGAACAGAAACAATCAGCATTGCGAAATTCACTTTGGCCAAAACCACAAAACCTAAGAATGTTAAAAATAAATAGTATTTTGGGGAAGATATAACCAACACGGTAACTCATCTCTATGATCTTCACATCACCTGCTATTCCATTAACTCATAGATTTATTTCCATGTATATACAAAAAAATATGCACAAGGGTAAAGACAATATCGTTTAAAGGCCCACCAAATCGCACTCAATCACCCTATTCAACTATGCACAGGGGCAAATTTTGTACTTGTTGAATCAAAATTCATGAAAACTTAAATTAACGTAAGAACTCAAATATATAAACTTAAAACAAGAAACACTGCAATCCCAGCAGTTTCTGTGCGAATCAGAAGTGGAGTATGATTAAAATATTATATATGTAGTAACCATAATATGTCATCGGTTATTTTGTAGTACAAAACAAGGTGTCAGTGGGTACAGGAGAGACTAAAAAGAGAAAAAACAACTTTAAAATTGCCTCCAGTCCTTAAGGAGTACAAATAGTATTGTTCTTTCCAATAATTCTTGTCAACAATAAGCGCCAAATGCATCATAGATTCCAAGTGCTCATCCGGTTTTCCAAGAAAACAAATACGCTCAAAATTTCATATTTACCAGGATTAAGATTGCCTCCAAAAAACCTATAAATCCTCATTCTCAATCAGCATCATGATTAAATAAAGACAAACAATCAGCATTGAGATTAAGATAAATATTGCTTATAACTGTTTCTAATGAATCTAACTTATTCCATTTAAGCATATCAAACTAAAAAAGACTTGAAACATCACACAAAAAAATATAGCTTCACAAGATAAGATTGCAACAATTAAGGACAATTAATCTTCATTAGACAGGTTCCTGTGAACTTAGTCAAATATATGTTTTTCAAACTCCCATAATCTATTCGACCAAACTAGAGCAATCTGGAGAATTAAAAGCGTAAATATGGAAAAATCAGGCAAGACTGAAGGAGATTTTCTAGTGAACCTATACATTTTTATGAACAAATTTATAGCTACAAAACATGGTCCAGTGATTCAAACACAATCACAATTATCAAGAAGATGTCCATACTTTTTTCCACAGAAGTAGATCCTTTCTTTCCTTGGGTGAGAGAAGATGATCTCGCAACCAGGAAGCAACAATCCAGGGCTCACCCTCACCACCTATACTCCTGGACATCATTGATTTCTCTTCAAGTATATCACAAACCTAAAATATTAAACAGATTAATCAATCGTATGACTTTGTGCATGGAAAACTGGAAAACCAGAGAGTTTTTATCAAATAAATTAGTGATATATGCAGATTAAATTGAGATAATGTAAAACCCTTGGCCCTTCGTAGTCATAAATGTAACACTTAAATATCCCAGTTCTTTTATGTAAATTTTGAAAATTCCATCAGTTAATTCAGAATAAGAGAAAATTGGTATTGATATCACTTAAAAGGAATTTCTAATACAGCTAATTAAAGTTAGATATTAAACTTGTAAGCCATAATGGCAATAATATTGATAAATCTTGCAAGTTTAAAGTTTCAAGCGAGCAGCAATTGATTTCTTTAATATTATTGACACTATAAGCTCATAAAAGCAAGGGAACAACATCAATGCCCTGTTGTGTGACATGGTTAAACATTCTTTGGTTGGAATTTCTATAGATTCACAATAACGGCAATTTAGAAGAAAATCAATTAAACCTGGAGATGGAAGCTTTGTCAGAACTCATTATTATCAGGTAACATCACAATCTTATGCATCTGGTTTGCAAAAGTTCGCAATCTTATTGAATATGGATTCTTTTTCATGTGAATTTAGTTATATTGTCGAATAGATTGTCAAGGGTGAGATCCCAGGCACTTAGGGTCATTACATGTAAGGGAAGGTAGCAGTTGACCAACAAAATTATAGTGGAAACTTGTGTGTAAGTTTAACTCTAGCAAAGGCTTGGACATTTATTTTGCTTTGAGATAAACTTAAGTTCCAGATGCATCAGATTAAAGTCAAAAGGCTAGATAATATTCCCTCCATTGCATATGACTGGTCATGGAGTTTCAGATACGAGTTTAAGAACTAGATTTTAGGCTACCTTTAATTATTGTTTGTAATGATTGAGAGTTTGTGGGTGCCACACTATTACTTGAAAGTGAGATGATAGTTTTGGCAAAAAGATTAGCATTTTAAGAAATGGAACTTTACTTATGGACGTCTCAAAAAGTAATAGGAGCATCCAGTTCGGGACAGAGGGAGTAGCATGTTTTAACTTTTCAATATAAGATGTGGGTATTTTTTTTTTTTTTTTTGTCAGTAATATAAGATGTGGTTGCAATGCAGGTAATGCCATAAGCTTCTTGCAATCTTTAACTTTCTCAACTTCATGTTCCGTGCACTAAGATTTACAGTATCTCCTTCATGTAATGTACTGACACTAGAGCTCATGCCAACATAGAACAAGTAACTTAGTTTAACGAATGGCACATGTTACTAGTAAGTGGCAACGTAGTTGCAGTTCAACACGAAGCAAAAGAATGAAGTCAGAAAGTCAAAGAACGGAGGTACTGCATCCTACTTCATAAACGTATGGATTCAATTTCATAAACTGCCTACATGTTTGACAAACAAATAAATGATACCTCATGGTAAAGTTGTTCAGCTCTGACAGACAAGCGATGCCTTTGATAGACCCTGAATGTTATTAATATGCATCCAATGAACTGTAAACTTCAATATGGTTAACAAACTTTATTACGCAGGGAACATAAGCTTTCAGAGCTGCATTTTGTAGTGAAATACCAATGCACAAGCTGGCACTAAAAGTAAAGCATGGTTGATAATCCAATGTCTGACAAGACAGGAGAGTGGTTTATAATGGTCGACTAGCAGCTCAGGGCACTTGAATTCTTCAACGCTAGAAGCAGATAGAAGAAAATCAAATTATACGCTGAAGAACTCAAATAAACTTAAAAATATTGCCACATTTCATTCAGTTAGATACTAATAATAGCTTACCCATGATTGTCTGTCCTTGTCTCCAACAGATCACGGATGGTCTCCACGGCTCTTTGTTTCGCAAGCATGTAAATGGCCACCTTCGAGCCATCTTTATCCCTCTTCTTGTCTTCATACAAATTATCCAACAGCTCATCTGTAGAAACCTTTAAGAATAAGATACAGATAGCTCAATCACATTTTACTGTTTGCAGAGGTAATCCTTACAGATAGAAAATAAGTTTCTTTGATGAAAATGGAAGAATGTAATGGTCACAAACCCAACATTTTCCAGTTCCACTGCACAAAAGTTGAGCATATGCTTCACATGCACGAATTTCTAGCCATTTTGACTGCAATGCCAATTATTACTAGAGTAAGACTTCAATTGTAGAAAATACTGATGAGTCCATGTAAATAAGAATACACATGGCACTTATCGCGCACAAGTTTTCTCGATGCTTCATTAACATCTCCATCTTCGACACATAATTTCCCAAGCATTCTATACCCGGGATGGCATTCCAACTTGCCATCGTAACAAACTCCATTAGTCGGACATGGTTCACAAAAATCTGAAGCAACAATAACAATAAAGAAATGCAGAATACAAGAAATGAGGATAATTTGATGAAACTGTGGAATGTCTTGGATAAAAATAAGTACAATTCTCAAAATTCTTCAATGAAATAATAAAAGAGTTTATATTTATATTTCTTATGCAATTACACTTGTGTTTTTTTAATTAGCAAAAACCTCATGTGTTATTCGGCACACAGCACACATCCGTTATTTGACTGATAACTAATATTGAATTGTCATTTGTACTCAGTTATGTATACACACGCGCACAAAAAGGTAGAACCGTCGTTTCATAGCTTAAAATAGATTCCTTGCTACATTCAGGCGACATTACCAAGTAGGCCTATCACAATCAGAAATAAGAAGATGTCCATGCGAGGTTATAGCAAAAAACTGAATATCAAATCTGTGCTGGAAGACGTACATGCACTATCATATATACATAAGAAAATCAATTTTTAGGGCCATGAAAACAAGCAGGCAAGTAAGAGAAGACTAAATTCGATTTAATTATAGGGAAAAGAAAAAGAAAAAAAAGGATACAAAGATTTGATAAATTGACCTGGTAGGAAATCGTCATAATCTGAAGTAGTGGTGTCGCAGAATGGTTTTTCCGGCTGATTGAAAGAAGTGGCTATCAAGTTACACGCCAGTGCCACCGCGGCGGCGATGGAAATTACGGAGATCAAGCGGAAGAAGTCCGCCTTCGACGACGGCAGAGAATTTAATAAATTGGAGGGGGATGAGGAAGAGGGTTTAGGTCTTTTCTTCTTCTTAGTATTGAACTCCATTAGGTATTTTATTTTAGTAAGATATGTTGAAATTTTTAAAATTCATAAGTACTACTGTATTTTAATTTTTTATGATTTGTCTTGAGAAAATAATTGTCAGTGCTTACAGAAAGAATTAGAGAAATGTTGGCTAAAGTGAAGGTTCAAATATCGTAATTTTCTTTTAAATTTTAGTTTGATATTATCCTCAGTTCCTCACTACATACGAATTCAACTTGATTTATTTCTAAAAGAATCTAACTCAAGCGGAAGAGGCAAACTATGCAAAAAAAAACTATGACTAATCTAGATACCATTGTGGAATTGGCTAATAAGAGTTCAAGGTTGGGAAAACTATTCACCATTAAAGTAATGACACCCGGCAAAAGTATCACTTTCAACTTGATATACATGTAGAGTTGTCTTTTACATATTGTCTTAAACGCCCCTCTTCGTTTATACTACTTTCTTCTTTCACATTTATAAAAGAATTCTCCTGTCCTAACTTTCAACTTGCTATAAGGGCATCTCCAGCCGTGGGCTGGGGGGCGCGTGAGGGCCGAGCCGGGGTGGGAAAGTGATCTCCAGTGGTGGGGCGTGGCGGCTTGGGGCAGCTCGCGGGCGGCTCTGCGGTCTCGGGCGGGAACTCCTCCTGGAACGGGGCGCGAGTCAGGAAGGAGGAAAGAAGATGGAGAGTGCACAGCACTCTCCCCTTTTTAATATGTCGGCAGTATTTAAAAAACATTATATGGGCTTTCTGTAATTGGTTTCATTATTGGGCTTTTAAATACAGAAACTATTTATGATTTAATTTAAATTAAATGGTCTAAATACTGCTGAATTAAATGGTCTAAATACTGCCGAAACCATTTCTGTAAATTCATAATTAGACCATTTCATTTAAACAGTCCACAGGCTAATTATGAATTTATGATGATGATGATTAATTTTCCAATGGGCAAAAGGAATAATAGCTATGGTTTAGATATTTTAATTATAATATTTTTAAATTAATTATATTATTAAAATAATAATTATTGTTCTATCATTATTATTATTATTAATATCAATATTAAAACTATTATAAAAATGGTGAGAGTGGGAAAGAAATTTTATTGGAAAAAATTGAGTGTTGGAGACTACCACTGGAGATGATCACCTAGAGCTCGGGCTGACTCGGGGGCTAGCCCGGGTGCTGGCCCGGGAATGGCCCCGGAAAACCATTGGAGATGGCCTAACAACTACCAGGTGCGACTTCCGATCCTCCTTTTCCTCCTCCCCATCACCTTCCTCTCTTCCCAACCTATTCCATCTCACAATTCCTTGCTGAAAATTATTTAATATCCGTGCTCTCTCTGCTTCTGAGAGTTCGTTGTACTGCATTGTTATGCCACAATTTTCAAATACCAGAGAAACATGAATAACTCAATTTCACAAAAATAAGAAGTGACGAGTTAAAACATGAATACCAGAGAGGAAATGGAAATATAAGATGTTACCGGGAAAACGGCTGCCGGGGTGGGCCTCACGCGCGGCACGCGGCACTGGTCGCGCGTGGGAGTGGTTGGGTCATCCCCAACCTCCAGCCGGGTCGTCTCTGACCCGTCCGTGTTCTCTGTAAATCGGGTCAGCGCGACCCGGTTAAAAAATTGACAAAATTTCTTCATTTTCGACCGATTTTAACCGATTAAAACACTGGAATTATGGGAAATTTGGGGAAGAAGAAGAGTTGTGGGTTGGGGTTCTTAACAGAGATAAAAGTTTTTTTAAAATATTTAAGATCAAATATCCATTTTTATCCTAGAAGAAAACTTAATTGATTGCCCCACTTCTTTGCAGCCAATAATGGTGTACGACATGATTTTTCGTCAAGGGTCATGAAAATTTTCAAGAGTTTTACCGTGAGTGTGAATCATGTGATGACTGGCAGAATTTTAACAAACCAAAATTTGAAAAACTGATTTTACATAAGTCTTAGCTTTATTAATTACTGAAATTTAACACATGCATTGACAAAGTTTTAGCCAATAATGGTGTACGGTAAGAGTTGTAATCTAGAGAATTGGGGCTTATTGGGGAAGATGAAAATTAGATTGGTGTGTCTTGGGGAAGATGAAGTCAAGGGTAAAAATGTAATTTCTCATTCAAAACAAAAAATACAACCGGCTAACTATCGCCTGTATAGCCGATACCATTAAAATAATTTTTTAATTATTCAAGTAATTTGGGCCAAACTTTAGAGAGTTTTCCACAACATGAACTCTGGCTAGACAAGTCCATTGTTGTAGAAAAGAAAAGGTGAATCACAAAAAAAAAAAAAAAACAAGACTACATCCAAATTGAAATTCAAGAATGTGATGCCATAACAAAGGAAATCATTTAAGAAAAGATTGTGAGGAATTAAAAACTACTAAAAGAAGAAAAAGACGAATCACAAAAAAGAAAAAAAGAAAAATTACGTCTCCAACTAAATTCAAATGAAGCTCAAGATGATGGTGACATAACAAATGACATTAATATATACAAAAAATGATTGTAACTAATGTAGAAAATAAGAAAAGATGAACTACAAAGCAGGTCAAAGAAGACTATGTCCCAATTGAAATTTGAGTGATGAAGCTACGCTTGATAAATGAAAGGAAAAGAAGACAAAAAAAATATAGTTAAATCAAATGAAAATATAGGATTCCGAAATATCAAGGCCAAGAAAGAAAATAATTAATGTTGTCAATCCGTTCAAATGGAAGTTTTAGAACAATAGTTATGTAGATATGTCGTTTTAGGTTAAAAATGGTTAGTAATTACAGGGGTTTTGGCATTTTGCACCCTGAAATTATAGGATTTTGGTACTTTGCACCATGACTTAAAAGGTTTGGCACTTTGCACCTTGAAAATATAATTTATTTGGCACTTTGCACCATATTGTGTGTTTTAGAGAGAAAATTCATTGGTAGAAGGGTATGAATTATTTTCAATTTGCACCCATAAAATATAGAATGTTGGCATTTTGCACCCTACAATTATAAAATATTAGCATTTTCACCCCAATTTAATTTTTTTGGCACTTTGCACCCTAAAAATATAATTTGTATGACATTTTGTACCCTAATGTATTATTCTTTAAAAGAAACAAACTCATGAATGTCGGCGATGTAGAGATAAAATGGTCATTTCTATGCACAACAATCATAAACTTGTTATTCTAAATTTATTTTATTTTATAATAACCTATTTTAACATTTTCTCTCAGTAAAATTTAGATTTAAAAAAAGAAATTGTCTTCATTTTATTTTCAAGTATCCTCTAGATTATTTAATTTATATCTAAAATACACGTTTATATATCTAACATATTATTATATTGCATGTTATTTACATAATTTAGATTATCATATTAAGTCGGGGTTGAAAATGCCAGAATTATATTTTTTGGGTGCAAAGTGCCAATATTCTATATTTCATAGTGCAACTGTAATTTTAGGGCGCAAAGTGCCAAAAATATTCGAAAATAACTATTATACTCTTCAATCAATGAACTTTTTCTTCAAAATACACACTAGGGTGCAAAGTGCCAACTAAATTGTATTTCCAGGGTGCAAAGTGCCAAAACTTTTAAGTTAGGGTGCAAAGTGCCAAAACCCTATAATTTCAGGAAAAGTGTCAAAAGCCCATCATATTATAGTTTGTTTATAATTTTCAAGTTTCGATATTTGGTATTTATGATCTCAATTTTAACTCTTTTGTAGCAGTGTAATAATTAACGTTAGTTAGTCAAAAGTCTATGGGCCTGTTTGTTTGGCATTTCGGAGAGTGGTTTGGGAAAGTGGTAGAGGTTTGAGAAATAATCTCGATTTGCGTAATGTTGTTTGTTTGGGTTTTGGGAGAGTTGTTTGGGAAAAAAATAGGTGTAGGTTTTTTTGGTAGGTTTGAGTTAGTTAATTAGGTGTAAGATAGTGTAAGACTTTATGTCACATCAGTTAGTTATATATAATTAATTTATTGATGAATATATTATATGTAATATATGTGGTAAATAATATTTTATAATTAGTTATTTGTGCTTTCTAAAATAATAAAAAATCAAGTAAATTAATTTTCATTTTTAAGAAGTTTTTTTTATAAAATATTATACTAAAATTCTTTTAATTATTTTATCTCACCGACGAATTCATTCAAATGACATATTAAATATGCTAGAAATTACACAATATCCTTAAAATATTAACCTAATAATTATTACACAATATCCAGATTAATCTAGGTACGGAAACATATTAAGTTGTCTTCATATTGTTTAGCATAATAAAAATTAATGGCAATATTACAATTAATGTCACTAATTCCACGAAGGTGGGAATGGATCCATCTGTTATCCGACCAATCAAGACTATATACTCCCTCCGTCCCATTTTTCTTGCTCTTATTTCTATTTTGGGACGTCCCAAAACATGACTCCCTTTCTCTCTAAAAAAAACAAAAGTTTACTTTTTTAACAAAGTGTCTAAAACTTCGTGTCCAACCTAAAGGGACCAAAATTAATGGGACGTAGGGAGTATAATATTAGTATTATATATAGTGGGAGTAGCATAGTATAAATATTTATCTATAAATAGAGATAAAAACATGTATACATATATATGGTGTAGATGACAACCCAACCAGATATTAATGGGCCCCCACCTCCCCTCCCTCTCTCCTCTGTCGCATGAGAGAGGGGAATAGAATAATAGGGATAGGTAGCTCTTTTTCTTTTCAAAATGGGCTCAGCCCAGTTTCAGAATTTAGTTTCCGAAAAAATATATGGCAGCCGCAACTTTCGGAGATGGATTACCTTGTTTGTCTCGCTTTTCAGAAATGGGAAATAATTTTCCCAAATGCGAGACAAACAGGCCCTATGTATTTCATTAAAACGATAGTGTGATGAATTTTTATAATATGATGCAATTGATGTAGAAAATTAATCGATCATGTGCAAAGCACGTGCATATTTCTAGTAATGCTAAATGTATGACGTTTTATAGTTTATTGAATTCGTCATGTTCTTTTAATTAAAAAAATTGAAATTAAAATCCACTAAATAATTAGCTTACTGAAAAAACCTTCCTTCAGAATTGAAATTATCTATATATCCAAACACACTCTTGAGTATTTTTGAAGTTTAGCTTGATTTGAGTTGCAATCTGATTGGTTGTTATTGCTAAGAAATTCTTCTTTCGAGCCTAGGGTGCCCGTGACCACACTCGCACTTCTAGCATCTGGCTCTAGTACTCCTGCATATAAACCATCAATATTAAAAGGCTAGTGATATTGCCAGAGCAATAAATGTTGCTGTCAGAGCAATTTTAATGAACTTCCTAATATGTCCTTCATGTTCAAAACATATTTATTGCACATTCATTAATTGAGAAAATATGTTGCTCTCTTTCTTCATAAATACACCTCTTTCTTTATTTACTTTTTTGAATACCTACCTTGCTAACTTATGTATTTTTAACTAAGAAACTTATTCTTCTATTTTTTTTAAACTTTATTACAATTTTTTTTTTTACTTTTACTAATCCAAATTATGTGAAAATAGACTCTAGCTGTAATCAAGAAAATCTGTTAATCTTATTTTTGGGGGGTATTTAAAGCCTTTTTAGTCGAAAATGAGCAATTGTGATAGAATTAGTTATATCGTATTTGTAGTGATTGAATCCATTACTTATATCTCGCAATATTAAATCAAACTTTAATTATAAAATAATAAAAAAAATAAAAGCAGAATTTAGAAAAAAATTCTCTAATATATTTATTTTTGTTATTCTTTTTCAATATTATTTCATTTATATGCAATTAAAATATAATTGACAGAAATCCCACATACGATCTTAGAATCTTCGTCATATTGAAATCATGGATTAAAATTTCATCGTATCCATTGAAAACATTGAAATGTTTTCGTTTTTTAATCAATGGAAATGAAAAATAGGGTGTAATTTCAAAACTTTTTGTTTGTCTTTTGATTATCTTATTTTTCTTAATTTCGTATTTTCTTAAAGTTTATGGAAAAAAAATCAATTTTTTAAAAATATTTAGCTGACCGAAACATAACTTGAAATGAAATTTGATCCATGATCTGAATCATTATCTCATACCACAAATGCAAATTAATTTGTTACACGTGAAAAACTAATGGATATAAAGACAAATTGGCATAATTGTTTTTTGATAAATGGCAAATTGGCATATATATAATTGAAAAATGACATAAGTGTTCATAACTTTTTTTTTACTCATTCAGTTAGTTCACGGAAAAGATTATAGATAAAAAGGTAGAAGAAAATGAATTTCATAATTGTATGATGATAATGGTAAGTACTGAAAATGAAATAAATATACATATATATTAATGAAGAGAGAGAACCTTTGCAATAATAATTGGCTATGTATTTAATATGTTTGACCATTAAGGGTAAGATTGGAATTTTTAAAAACTTGCTCTGGCAGCAACATTTGTTGCTCTGGCAATATCGCTAGCCATATTAAAATAGTTCATTATATATGATGATTTTTTTTTTGTTTCATACAAATTTTTCATATTGGTTGATAGCAAAACAATTAATTTAACTTTTTATAGTTTAGAAAGCAATGATTAAAATTAGTGGTGTTATATCATTATTAATTATATGAATTACAAAAAATTATATTCTAAAACTAAAAGACATAGTTTAGTTATTTGAAACTTCATCTAAAGTATATATTTTTATAGAAGTATTATTTGTTTTATTATACTATTTATAGTATTATACTACTTGTTTGTTATATGACGATTGTTTTCTCATATTAATTTTCTTCACGTCCTCACCAATATAAAATTTCGATAATTATAATGTAATTGTAAGAGATATAGAGAAATTCATACGCCTTTGGCCATTTATTTTATATCGATATAAGTCTTCGAATGGTCCAATCATGATAATTTATATTCTTCTTTTTGGCTGGTTAAAAAACAATTCATGCTCTCATTAACAAAATTAGAAGATGATTATCATCACTTCCTTCTTTATTTTGGAAGTTTTTCATGATAACGCTAGCATAAATTTGCGATCCTCTAGAATAACTCTCAAATCTCAACCTCCACTTTCTCATTCTGTTTAAAAGTTGAGTTTCATAGTAAATATTAATCAGATATTGAAATCATATGGAATAAAATTTATTCTTGATAAATTTTATATATCATGTTCAACCCCCACATTTCTTAAGATTAGGTGTAGAAACCAATTGATACAAAATATGCAAGCTTAATTAATGTTTCTACATGATAAATGAAACCACCTTATTTGGTGTTATTACTGATTAATATGATCAATTTGCTTTAAACAATTCACATACACAATATGCGCTAAAACAGATTTAGTCATATGAACAACTCTTATAATATTGTTCTCTATTAGAAGAAATTATTAAGCTAGAAATAAAGCTCAAAATATTAGGAATGTAACCTCCACACTTTTCCATTATCAAACAAATAAATTCTTATTTGATTTTATTTTATTTTGATAAAGATGTTACTTACAAGGTATACATGACCGTAAGCTAACATCACGTAATCGTTGACCTTTTACTAATTGATTCCATCAACAATTTTCATAAAATCATAAAGTCAATCACAGGCATAAATTAGCATCCATAATACTATTTCATCAATGCATGTATATTGAGATCTAACCATTAATGATATTCATCTCAATAGAATATCATACTAGTCAATTATCATTTCATTTCAGTCAAGACATAAGATATCCATTATATGATTACTTCCTCTCTACCATATGTACAAATTAACACAATAATCAAGAAACTTAGCATGATTTTATAACAATTTAAATGATTAGACCTTTCTCTAAATCATTATAGTCATGTCTTAGGTCAAAGACCTAATATATAATATGACTAGCATTGATAATGCAATAAACTATTACACAATCATGTAACCCCTATGCAATTATGGTCGATATTAATTTTTAGGAAATCATTGGATTTCATTTTTTTTTTTAATTAATGTGTTGAACAACTTATCACATCATATGTTATAACCAAAGGTAGATGAAAATTAAACCATACCTGATAGCACGCTTAATTTAATAGTAGACAACTTCAACCAATAAAACTCCATTTGGTTTAATCTTGTACAAGTTCCATTCTAAAATACTATTTAACTTTGATATTAATCAAACAAGAATCACTTGTAGACTCAATTGTTAAATTATTATAGGTCCAACTCCAATCACAATAGGAAACCAAACAAATCATGTTTATTAGTTTATGTGAACTCACCAAGTGAGATGCAATGAATATATTCATTAAAAGCATTTATGTGCATAGTTTAATATCCAATAAATATGTATATAACTCTTTGCAGCATGAATCAAAAGACTGGCAAAACATTTTCTTTTTCATTTTTTTTAATAATAAACTTCAGCGTTAACATTTATACACCATGAATCTGTCAAAATAAGACTTTTGCCATATGGCAAGATAGCAGCTGATTCATTGCATAGTGAAAGTTAAGTAAAAGACACCTCAAAGTTTTTTTTTTCTTTTAACCTTTCAAATGGCAATTAATGATGAATATAATTACGTCATCATTACATAACTTTACTTTACCAATGCATATGAAACATATATTTCCTATTTTTATTGCAAAATTAAATGCAATTATGGCAAAATAATTCATGCATTTATTTAGTATAAGTCACATGTATACATGGAGATACACATAAAACTATAAAATTTATAACACATAAATTCTCATTTACTCTTGGCTAATGATATTGTTGATACTTTGATAAAATTAGACCACCAATCAAAATCTTTCATTGTGTAAACTAGTTTACTCATGCCTAAAATTGTTTATAGGCTAGCAGATAACTTTATTCTAATTTATAATGCACTGATATAGTGATATGTAACTCTCATAATAAAGACATATATATTATAGGCATTGATGTCTAGTATTCAAAATGTTCAATATTTAAATATCAATTAGTTGTTGGAGTTACATGTAACTTCTAACAATAAAGATAGACCATAATTTTTTTTTAATCTTTATCAAACATGAAATGCATAAAGTTTCATACCATTACGCAAGATTAAGAAATTCCAACACATAAACCCACATATTTGGCAGAAGAGTATGAACAAGTTCAGCAACAATCACTTACCTCAACGATAACAGATGAGGCCTATAGACTTTAAATAGTTTATATATGCATGCCTCAATAAAATTAACATTTTCTATTTGCATACCAAACACTATGTGTTTGAATATCTGCACTTAAAATGCTTAGCAAAATAACATACTTTATTATTTTATTTCAACTCAATATTTTAGTAACTCAAATAATTATATTACTAAAACATATCATGATAAATGAGGAACTCTACTAGCATTTTATACATATATATATATATATATATATATATTTTAATGTTACCAAGAAAAACACATCCAATAAGACGACAAGAAGTACATTTAAAGGTAAACCATGACATGGAATTCTCAATGTTAATATATAGGTCATATCATTAGCGATCTTCTAGAAGTTATTTTCCTTAATTAAAAGAATTATCACTCAAGTAGTGAATATAAGTTTAATAATTATTTATTCTCAATGCTTGGACTAGTCTACCAACAAATATATAGTCCTTATACGAAGCTTGTATTAGATAAATCCTTTAAGCTAATAAATCACATGCTTTAAATATATTAAAGCCCAATAATTCGATATGACCATAAGAACAACAATTGAAATATTAACTTGAAAATATTTGAGGTCATAAAAATTAATTAATCCATTTTGAAAATGGTCATATAATTGCTTATGACATGAAAATTAGTAGAGCAATACATGTTTTCTATTAGGCGGTTTTAATTAACTTTAATAGTGTATAAAATATACAGTATATATATTGGAATGAAGAATTGTTAATTGCTAATTCATGCATTCAAATTCTAATAGCTTTCAATGATTTATGAATATATTTATGTTGTCCACTCAATTGGCATAAATATTCTAATAAAGACTAATAACTTAATTAGCCGTTAAAACGTAACAACCACATTGATTCTCAAATTATTTAAATAACATAATGCAATAACAAATTATTAAACTCACATACCGCAATAGTTAGTTTTATTTTGGAGACTTTCAAAAATTCAGTTATGTTAAAACTTAAAATTAAAAGGATTATAGCAATTTTCATAACCAGCTAAAGATGAACCTGAATTCAAAACGTCGCACGAGTCTAGTACCATATCTTGTTAATAGCCTTCTTCCAATAACAATGAAGAGACAATGTTATTCATTATTTCAAATTCGCTTAATCAAAATAAGCATATAGCACATGAAATATTGCATGCGTTCATTGAAATGCAATTTGCCAAATGAGATTGAAACGCCAAGCAAATTATTATCTCATATGCTAAAATTTCAAACTCATTTTATATACAGAGAATAACACGCATAATGATGAAAAACAGATAATCATACCTTCATCGTGCGAGCTCTTGGAAATAAATATGTTTACCTCAATTTGTATCTTGATGTTCTATTCCTTCCAACAAATTAAATCATATGAAAATTTCGGTATTCAATATCAGCGAACTGATGAAGCAACACTTGTATGACTTCTCAAAGCATTTGATGGGAAATTGATCATCTCACATGCAGATAACATAAAATACATGTTAGACAATTTTTCTATAAAATCAACCAAATATTGATTCACAATAGACATGAATTTTAGATTTCAGAAATTAGATTTTTATCAAAACCAACTAAAACATAAAAATCACTTTCTTAGATTGTTGTGAAATTTTGGTTTTATACTAAATTTAAGTAAATCATAGTTTTGAAATAAACAACTCATCTAATTTTATAATATAATATATGACATAAAATAATTAAAATATAGAACGACTGGCCTGATGAGAGTCACGCCACTAGACGCTCGTCCTAAGAAAGTGATTGCCTCCCCTCGTGCAGGTATTGGCGGCTGATCACAATCCCAAGATAAAACTCATATGGTCACGTCGTGTCCTCATCCGTGAGCACGTTCACAAGAAGACAAAGAACTAGACTTTATCTCTAGTGCCCAATAACAATATAGAAAGTATTTTGTGAATGCAACTTATCTAGCTAGCTAGTGAGTGTGTGTTTCTAAGACCCTATATAGGACACCCCTATTTATAGTGTACATGGGACCTCTAAGGTCAAAGAAATTTAAAGGTAACATTATGACATTCATGGAGGATGTTAATGCTATTTAGGTTACAAAATTCATTTCTTATTTTGAAGTTTAAAACTTCTAAAAATTCCAACAGTATGAAGGTCTTCAATATAAAATATCAATAAAAATATATTTTCGACAAACTATGTAAGAATGTTAACTGTGTTCGTCATTTTATCTATTTCTTTTGTAGATTAGTCGGTGCTTCTATCTAGATAAAGATAGATTGGTAGAACATGAACATTAGATTAATCCTTTGCATTTTTAAAAATATATAAAAAATACACATTTTTTTCGAGGGAAAAACACTTTTGATACCAAACTTAAATTTATGCATATTACAAATATGATAACAAGTTTTATGCAAAAACATATTTAATACCATGATTTAGGCCTTCTTGATACATTTTATTTAACCGTCAATTTTTTAACACAATTCATCAAGTGCGCTGCAGGGGATAAAATTTTATTTTTTGATACCAAGCTTTTATCTACTTTACACATTTCGTACCAAACCTTCGGAAAAAATACATTTAATACCAAAATTGAAGGCCTTTGACATATTTGCTTAGACCATCACTTTTTTGGACGGTAACGACCACGTGGCCATTAATTAGTCAAAATTGCATGATATTTTGCACGTATGTGATCGGGCAGAAAGTATTTGAATATAATCTTAATTTTGCAATAAGTCCCTTGTGAAAAGGCCAAATTTCGTGATTTAATCGGGACCATATAAATTAGTGAATGCATGTGTATTTAAATAGACCTTTTCATAAACAACGTAATTTATCACTATACACTATATCTATAGGTAGGACGGTGAGACGTTTAAGGTATCTCAAATGCTTAAAGAGGAAGGGAGTGGGTGAGAGAGAAAAAAAATTGAATGATCTTCATTGATGGGAGGGGAAAAGTGAGAAAGGTGGGTGGGGAGGTCTTCTCCCACCTCCTGGAGAGGTGAGGAGGTGGGTGGTTGGACCTCGCCACCCACATTACAATAAAAATTATCTTTGGTGACATTAAACTTGCATTTTGTAGAAAATGTGACAAAAAATTGGGTAAACACCACTTTTGGTCCCTCTTATCATTAACTTTTTACAGAGTGGTCCCTCTTATGTTTTTTTTTCCACTGTAGTCCCTATTATGAATTATTTGTTTCACTTTAGTCCTTTTCAAGTTGTCCAAGGCGATTCCGATAACATGTAATATGCTCATGAGGGCAATTTTGTCATTTCAAGTAAACTAACATGGATATTTTCATCTTTCTAATTATTTAAAAAAAAAACTAAATTTTCAAACTAGGGTTTCATTCCAATCGAACTTAATCGTACATTTCGTTCCAAACTGAAGTTTTTTCCAAAAATCTTTTTCAAACACCAAAATTGCTCACCAATTAAACAATATCTCAAATAGTCTCAATAGTGAACGGACGAAACCCTAAAAAATATTCATATGCATGTCACGTGTTATCGGAACCACCTGATAAGGACTAAAGTGAAACACATAATTCATAGTAGGGACTAAAGTGAAACAAATAATTCATAGTAGGGACTAGAGTGGGAAAAAAAACATAAAAGGGACCACTCTGTAAAAAGTTAATGATAAGAGGGACCAAAAGTGGTATTTACCCCAAAAAATTAATATAGTTACATTTTTTAAAAAATGTCAGGAATTATAGATGTTAATCATACTGCTTAGTGACAATTTTATACTATTATAAGATTTTATAATTTTATTTTTTGTTATGATATTGACATTTAACTTTTAGCCACACAACTACAAGTGGTAGTTTGAAAAATGTCTTTCTATATAAAATGTCACATGTAGCAGTGTTGCTAAATTTATCAATGTCACAATTGTAGTTAAAAATAACATTATAAAGTTTCATTATAGTATAAAAATGTCACTAATCAATAAAATTAACATTTATAGTTTGTGATATTTTTCAAAAGTACGACTATATTAGTATTTCGTGATATTTTCTTCAAAATGCCATCAAGCATGGTGCTGCCGATGATCATTTTTGCTGTAGTGCCACCTCGGTCGGTGGAGAGATGGCGACGACACTTGTCTTTATTTTATTTTTGACTTTCTTATGTTATTAATTAATTAAATTATTTTATAAAAAAATTATTATTAATTTTATTTAAAAAAATCTTAACATTAATTTTATCTTATTACTTTTATAATTGCAACTTTTAATTAATAAACTTAACATTAATGTTTGAAATTGAATAACATTGTAAGAAAATTAAGTTTATCTATTATGTTAATTTTTACAAATTTAATTTTAATTTGTGTTAGTTTATAATAACGTAATTAAAAAGGATTTATGGAAATTAAATTCAATGATATTAAATATGATTTATTATTATTATTATTATTATTATTAGTAAGAAATATGACAATAAAAATTAATTGAAATGGAAAGACAGACTATAAAAAGATGACTGGAAAGAAGAATATGAATATGAGGGGAAGAGGAGTCTAAAGTGAAGGGTAGCTTTTAGGAGATAATTTATCGAGAAAGAGATATTCTTTTAGGGATTTCAGGCCAAATACTAGGATTTGTGTGGACCTATTGAATTAATTTTTACCAAAGTTTGGCTCATTTGAAAAGTTGGTTTTAACTACTATGTTTTTTTTTTTTTTCCTGAGAACTTCATATATTTTCATGATATATATTATCTTATAAACCTCAAACAAATTGGGTAACTATCTAGTATCTACTATCTACTTTCACCTCAGACAAAGAAGCGTTGACACTCACATGCTATTTTATCTAAATGATCATTTATGAAGCCGAATCGAACCGAACCAAAGTTATTTGGTTCGGTTTTCTTAGGTTTTGAGATTTGACCTAATTCGATTTTCGGTTCGGTTCGGTTCGGTTATTTTTGTTCGATTAATCGAATCTAATCGAACCGAAAACCGAAATTTTGATTGAAATAGTTAACATTTTTTGTTCGGCTTTATGGACTTTAAAATTCTTTAATTTTATGCCTATGAATATGAATTTTATTTGTTTAATTTATGTCAATTGAGGATTATTAAATGATAGTTTTTGCAGTTGGATTGTAAAATTCTTTAATTTTATGCATATGATATGGATTTTAGTTGTTTAACTTATGTCATTTGATGATTGTTAAATGTTAACCACTTAACTATTTAGTTCTATGTAATGTTTAATAATGTTTAGTGTTATGATTACCTATTAATTTGATGTTTTTATGATAAATGATTTAGTATTTGATTGTATAATTAATTTTAATAAATTAATATAATATAAAATTTAGGTTAAACCGAAACCAAACCGAACCAAAATTTTTCGTTTAAAACCGAAAACCAAATTAGGATGTTCGGTTCGGTTTTCGGTTCTAAAAAATCAAGAACCGAAATTTCGGTTCGGTTTTCACCGAATGAGCAGCCATACTTGGACCTAACACACCTGAAAAACTAGTTTGTAAGATGAGTGTTGCACAAAACCTTATAAAGTGGCCTTAACTATGATTTTCAACTAATGTAATTTTATCTACTGCGTTTTATGAACGGGAAAAAGACTGAAACTTTTTTAATTTTTTGGGAATTATCTACTGCGTTTTATTAACTGAAACTTGTACCGTTAAAATGCTCTCGTCAAGATTTCCAGCCATAAAAAGAAGATGAATTTAGGCCTTGTAACGAAGGAGTTATTGTAAAATTAAGATTAAGTTCAAATACTTCATTCCCGAGCACATTACATGCAAAAAGCGTGCAATTTTGGTGACTTAATGGCCACGTAATCGTTCCCGTCCAAAAAATTGATGGTCAGAGCAAATGTGTTAAAAAAACTTCAATTTTGGTATTAAACGTGTCTTTTTCGAAGGTTTGGTACCAAATGTGTAAAATATGTAAAAGTCAGGTATCAAAAATGAAAATTTACCCCCTGCATGTGCAAAGCCCGTGCCACTTACGGACATGTGCTGCGCACGTGGTGAATTCTATTAAAAAATTAACGAATAAAATGTGTAAGAAGGCCTAAATCATGGTATTAAATGCAGTTTTTCAAAGAGTTTGACATCAAATTAGTAACATTAACAAAAAATTAGTATCAAAAGTGCTCCCTTTTTTTTTTTTTTTTTCACAACATAGGGCCTTGGATTTTAATTTAACCTGCAGATATTTTTCCACACTTGTTTCTTTTATCACACTAAATTTGCATCTATATATACCCTCACAATTCATTGTTCCCAATTACTTGTTTCCCCTCTTCAATTTGTTTGGCATCAACTAAGTTATCTCTTACATTAACTTGCAATTTTCATGGCATCCTTTGAAGTATCCGAAGAGGTTAGCTAGCTTCAATTCTTTGATCATTAATTTCTTTTTAAGAACATACGCATGCACACTGTCCATGAATGTTTTGTTTTAGTCATTGCACTTGTTTATATAGTACATTGATATATATATATATATATATATGTGTGTGTGTGTGTGTGTGTGTGTGTGTGTAACTCTTTGTAGGCTAAGGGAGAAGAAGATGAGAGCAGAGTAGGTGATGGAAGTGTGGTTGATTTGGATGGGCGGCCTGCCATCCCCATCAGAAAAAGAAGTGGAAAATGGGTTGCTGGAACTTTTATACTCTGTAAGTAATTAATTAGTCATTATCATATATATATATATATATATATATATATATATATATATAGTCACCACCAACAGGTGATTGGTCTAGTGGAAGGGACTAATCACTACAAAGTAGCGGACTCAGGTTCGAATCCCTGTTGGGAGAGGTTCCCACATTATGTGCCCGACGTGTCTCGAAAGGGATTAAACCCTTGGGAAACCAAAAAAATATATATATATATATATATAGTCACCTGGCCAGTTCTAGCTAGTTATCAATATCATGCTTAATTAATTAAATTTTGGCAGTAAATCAAGGTTTGACTACTCTTGCATTCTTTGGTGTTGGAGATAATTTGGTGTTGTATTTCACGAGGGTCTTGCAACAAAGCAATGCTAATGCTACCATCAGTGTTAGCAGATGAGAGGAACAGTCTATATGTTTTCTTTACTTGGAGCTATTCTCGCTGACTCTTATTGGGGTAGATATAAAACTTGTGTCTTTTTTCAGCTCATCTTTATCTTTGTAAGTATTTTCTAATTTTTTGTTTTCTGGACAAATTCTAAGTATTTGAACTCATTAATAATTAATTTCTTCTTTCTTATAGGGTTTGATGTTGCTATCACTAACAACACAGCTTTTGTTGGTCAAACCTAATGGTTGTGGGGTTCAAGTAATTACAAGTGAATGTAAATCACATTACTACTCAACATGGAAACTAAGTCTGTTTTACATTTCTTTATACATGATTGGAGTTGGAAATGGTGGATACCAACCAAATATTGCTACGTTCGGGGCTGATCAATTTGACGAAAAACACCCAAAGGAGAGTCATTCCAAAGTTACATTTTTCAGCTACTACTATCTGGCTTTCAACCTTGCTGCACTCTTCTCCCAGACAATCTTAGGATACTTTGAGAATCAAGGAATGTGGGCCCTTGGATTCTGGGTGTCTACTTCCTCTGCTCTTGCAGCTCTAATCCTTTTCCTTGGAGGAACAAAAGAATACAGACACTACTACTTCAACCATCATCATTCTAGTTCTAGTTCTAGTTCTAGTTCATCCAGCCTATCAGATGTCAAATGCATGTTCAAATTGTTACCGATTTGGCTATGCACCATAATTTATTCGGTAGTCTACACCCAAATGGACTCGCTCTTCGTAGAACAAGGGGATGCAATGAACACCAAGATTTCAAAATTCGAGATCCCTCCATCAAGCATGTCTAGCTTTAACGTTCTCGCTGTGGTCGTTTTCGTATTCCTATGCAATAGAATGCATAAGAAGATGAATTCCGAGATTCAAAGAATGGGGATCGGTTTAGTCATAGCAATTGCTTCCATGATCTCGGCTGGCATTGTCGAGTGTTACAGGCTCAAATATGCTAAAGAATTGTCGAATTTGAGCATTTTTTGGCAAGCTCCTCAGTATGCACTTATCGGTGCATCTGAAGTGTTTATGTATGTAGCGCAATTAGAGTTTTTTAACGATCGAGCCCCCGATAGATTTAAGAGCTTTGGGAGTGCACTTTGTATGAGTTCAATGTCATTCGGGAACTATGTGAGCAGCTATCTTGTGTCGATCGTGATGAAAATATCGACTAAAAATAATAAGCTTGGATGGATACCAGAGGATCTTAACAAGGGCCATTTAGACCGGTTTTATTTCCTTTTGGCCGGCTTGACCGCTATTGATTTGGTTATGTACATTGTTTGTGCAAACTGGTACATTAATGCAGGGAAGAGTGGAGAAGACAACCAGGAACAAAGCTATATTATATAGTATATAGTATATAGTATTTAATGAACAAATATATTTAAAGGTGTATAATGCATTAATCATCATATAATTAAATAAGATGACACTTCAATTGGCCTTATTTCTTTTTTTCTTTTAAAAGGAGTGGTGTGGGGAGTTTATTTCTTCCTTTTGATTTCAAGTAATTATTTGTAATTTTTTTGATAAAATTTTATTTCAGGTAGTAGGTAAAAATATTTGTACAAATATCACAAATTTAAGGTAGACCTAATTGACTACTACAATTAGGACCTAACCCTAGAAAAGCCCTTCTTATATTGATGCTAAATTAAGAAAGATTGTTTACAACAAATTTTAAAGTCTGCAAAAAGCTTAAATAGACCATAAAATTAGAAGTAACAAATAATATTTATTTGAAATTTAAAAGCGGTTACAAATCTCTATGTATAAATCCTCTGATTCTTCTCTTCATTGAACGTATGGATTCAAGTACACTAGGCTTGTTCTTGAATCGTATGATGCGACTTTCTCCAAGATTTGCGGATGGAGTCACAGATTTGAAGAGTTTGCCGATCTTCAAAGCTTGATAAAAATATATATGCGTATATGTGAATTTATATGTAGATATTTATATATGTGTCCCTGTATATCTTCACAAGACCCCTTTATATAGATTTTGAAGAGTCTCCTTCATAGCAGCTTGATGACGTGTCACGACTTGATTGGCCTTTACTTCCTTGGGATGAATGCCTTTATTTGATTGGCCAAGACACCTCATTTTTGACATGTGGCGCATTTTGAGTGGACTTACTTATAAGGCAAAATATAATTTGATTGGTTTTAAATATGTCATTTTGACACATGGCTTGATATAATTGGCCAATAAATAAATATTAGAAATCAATTAATATCATTATTTAATTTTGGGATTTAATATAATAAAATCCCAAAATAAAAAATTAATTGATTACTAATAAATTATTTATAAGTGTCATTATTTAATTGGGCATAAATTTCATGTATCTACAAAGATTACCAGCAATAATTGAATAAAAATAATGGAAATACTAGTATTTAAATTAAATAAATAAAATGAGTGAAACAACAAAATGAAATAAAAAAAGAGTGAAAGTAAATCAAAACGGCGCCGTGAGAAAAGGTGTCGAGTGCCACCCTAAGAGTAAGAGGAGGTCTCTTCTCCAAATCCCTGAACCAAAGAACAACTACCCCGCCCCACCCTAAACAGATAATATATACATCATACATGCTGTATATTTTTATAAAACATCTATAAACATAGAGACGCAGACGTTAAAAGACCTTAGACATGGTGACATTGGTGTCGCCAGCCCTTACGTCATCTTCTTCTGCTTCATCTCTCTTCTCTCGCCGCTCTCTAGCCGCTCCTTCGACGTTCATTCCCCGCCGCGATTTCGCTCCAAACGCTGTTGTTTGTTCTCTTTGCCGCTCTTTCTGTTTTTCTTATTTCAACTATATATATAATTCACAGCTCGTGTTAAATGTCGTTATCTGAGTTTTGTCATTTCTGATCGTCAATTGCAAATTCTTTTGTATTATTCAGTCAGTAACACGCTCTTAAAAAAACACTGTCACAAATTTGAAATGGAAAATGGTCATTTCATGGCTTGAATCCAATAATACTCTACGTTGAAGGTAATTGCAAAAAAATAAAAAATATAAACCGGCAATATCAGTCTGTTATCCATACTATACAACTAGTCAACAGTAGTAATTTCTTAAATAAATTTTGATTTTCTATTTACAAGTATTTTGTTGTTTGGATTGCAATAGAAATGTGAGCTTATGGAGCCAGTGAATGGAAAGCCTCGTGTTCCGATTCTCAATGATCAGATATTCCCGACGTTCTTGCAGAAGAAGCGGCTGGATAATTTGGTGAATAGAAAAGATAGTAATACCAGGCTTAAATTATTTTCTGGTATTGCTAATACTACGCTGTCTCAGGTTAAAATTCCAAACATTCTTTGTCCTAGATGATTGTGGATGCTTGCTTTTTAAGTTCTTCTTTGTGCCTAGGAGATGGTTATCTTGTGCTCTGACCTTCTGAATTAATTGATTACTTGCCTGTGGCATTGTCAAGGATGGCAAATTTCAATTTATGTAGTTTGTTAACTATAGACTTAATCTACAGCTTCTCTTTTTGTATGGCGAAAAATCTTAAAGGATGAGTTTCTTTGTTAAAGTTATCAACTTTTAAGTGTGATATATGATGTTATAAGTTATCAACTTTTAAGTGTGATATATGATGTTATCTCATGTTGTATTATCTCTGTTATCCATTCTATCTGAATTTGACCTTATTTTGTTCATCTTCTAGTATCTAGTCCTAAGAAAATACTGTTTGCTAGTATTGAAGAAGAGCTAAAAGTATTGGTCAGTTGGCAGCAATTAACTTGAAGAAGGATATGATCTGGCGTCATTTTGTTCCCTTTTCTGTTTCTGTCCCATACAATTTTAAATCTTTACCTCATATTGTTTAACTTCAACCTAGTAGAAAGGGTAATCTTGTTTGACTATTGTATTACATATGAAAGAATGAATTACTTTTTCTCAGAATCCTATCTGCGCAAGATTCTTCATTGTTTTCCATAGACTGAAAGTTTATGCATCTACCGCTGACATAACATGTAAATGTGCATTCTGTACATAACGTAACAAAATCATTGACAAAATATGGAATATGAAGGAAAAGAAATTCACCCATCAAGACTATTGCTTGTTTATTTTTTATGCATGTAATATTGTTATGGTTTTATTGATACTGTGGTCTTCAATAACATAGGAAATTGCTTGGTATATGGGCCTTGAACTTGGAAAAATCCAAACAAAGCGGTTTGCTGATGGAGAGATTTACGTTCAATTGCAAGAAAGTGTTAGAGGTTGTGATGTGTACTTGATCCAACCCACCTCCCCTCCTGCTAATGAAAATCTTATGGAACTTTTAGTGATGATAGATGCTTGCCGAAGGGCTTCAGCCAAAAATATCACTGCAGTTATTCCTTACTTTGGATATGCTAGAGCTGATAGAAAGGTGTGTTAAATGTATGTTGCATTTTGAATTGGTTCCTAGTGCCCAAAGGCCTAATGAATAAACTTATTGGTAATTAGTTTAATAAGTAAATTATCGCTCGAGTAATGTTGAGAGTTTTATCAAAACAGTGTTGTGATTTAATTAAGGAGTGCAGTCTCAGTTGCACTCTACCATTTTACTCGCTTATTCTGTTTGGTTATGATGTCACAAGACCCAAGGACGTGAATCAATCGCTGCCAAATTAGTAGCCAATCTTATTACAGAATCTGGTGCTGATCGTGTCCTTGCTTGTGATCTCCACTCTGGGCAGTCCATGGGTTACTTTGATATTCCAGTGGATCACGTATACTGTCAGGTAATTGCTTGCTCAAAGTTTTCATCTTTTGTTACTTGTTATTGTGTGTAAATACTCACATTGTTCTCGTTGTTTCTTTCGATGCAAAAGCCTGTTATCCTCGACTATCTTGCCAGCAAGAAGATATGTTCCAGTGACTTGGTAGTGGTCTCACCTGATGTTGGAGGCGTTGTAAGAGCTAGAGCTTTTGCCAAGAAGTTATCTGATGCCCCTTTAGCCATTATAGACAAAAGGCGTCAGGGTCATAATGTCGCTGAGGTAATTTTTCATCATATGCTATATATAATAGATTTTTTGCTCTCTTGAACTTTACTAGTAAAAAACTGAGAGATAGAAAATTACAGCTGGTTAAACATTGAGAGAGTGAAAGGTTGCAAGTTACAGAGCAACGTAGATAAGGCTAGAGTTGATAGCAATATTTTAAGCAGAGGATCAAATTTGACCATATCACATGAGAGTATTATAAGACATATTTATTCTTAGGCTGTGGTGCTAATATTTAAGTAAATGATGTTATTTTCATTACTTATCCCCCGGTGCACCATGAGGGTTTTCTGTCATTGCACCATCATTCTTATAATTCTCTTCCACTTTGATCCTTGAGTTTGCCTCAAGGGGTCATTCTAAGTTTTAGAAATTTTAAAGCTCTTGAGACTTCTCTTGATTCTTCTACGAATACCATTTTGTTTGTTTGATTTTCTTATGAACCATTGTTTTTGAGTTATTCTTAAATAGCTACTATATTTCATACTCTTCACTTAAAGTGATTTAAATACGGTGCACTTGGATGTAGATTGATTAATACCATTCTGTTTGTTTGCTTTTCTTATGAACCATGGTTTTTGAGTTATTCTTAAATGGCTACTATATTTTATACTCTTCACTTACAGTGATTTAAATACGGTGCACTTGGATGTAGATCGATTAACTAAATTTCCAATGTAAGCTATCAACAGTATTTGAAGTTCTGCAGTCTTCTCCAGACAGAAATTTTTGTGGTCATAGTCTTCCAGCTCTCATTTTTCATGTTGTCAAAGAACGTATTGTTAAGTGGAAAATGGTGCAAAATTGCACCAAATAACCCTTGATAAAATCTTGATGGCTCTCCGCTGGAATCATGCCAATAATATTATTGACCAACAATATATTTCTTACTAAAACGATGTATAGGATTCTAACCTCTGAACAAGAAATTAAGATTGGTCAATGTTAGTATTAGTATAAATTCACCAAGTACCCCTGAAATACTCACATAAACAAAAAAGATTAATTAAGTCACGAGGCTACAGATATTTAAATCCAAGAATTCCCATGCATCTAATTCTTACACTTCATGAAAAACAATTTTGAAAAAAGGTGTTGAATTTTGAAGTTATTATTTATTATAAGCGGATGGACTTCTAGCCTTTCCTTAGGATATATGATATGTTCTTCCATGTCTAAGTGATACACGGAGGTATTCTTCGTAAAACATGTCTTATTAATTGTAAACTCTTGTAGCTGGGAAGGACATAACGGCAATGCTGTCAGTGCCCTTCTTCAAAGTAAAATGTTAAAAGTAATAGCCATCAGTTTTTTGAGTTCTTAATGCTTGGTTTGAAACTTTTATGGCCAAAATTCTACTAATAGGCAGAACATAATATCAGCAGATATTGTCCTCTCATTTGTAGCCTTCGTAGAACATTCCATTACAAGGAACAGCAATTTGCGAATTATGATACATTGATACATTTTGTAAACAAATTCAATTCAGTTTGTATTTCTGCAATTTGTGAAAAAATCTCAATGTTATTATTTTCTTTCTCCTTTGTCGTTTTTCATGATTATTTTTTATTTCTGGTTCCCAACCTTTTGATTTTCAGGTAATGAATCTGATTGGTGATGTTAAAGGAAAAGTTGCAGTTATGGTGGATGACATGATTGACACAGCAGGTTAGTCGAATGTTTACTAATTATAGAAGAGTGCCCTTTCTATGAAATAATTCATTTTTCAATTTTTAACAAAGATACAGAATTATTTAGCGCTTTTAATATCTCAACTGCCATGATTGAGCAAGCTAACAAAAAAGAAAAGAAAAGGTATAGAATTATGATCAGAGGTAAAAAAAAAAACTAAACTAAACCTGAAGGATTAACTAAGTTTTTCATGTGTGTGTGTGTGGTGTTACATCAGTAAACTAAATGGTAGTTGTACTTGCAAAAATGGAAGTTAATATATCTAACATAGTTGTTATCGCTGGTGGGTACGTATTTAGGGACTATTGCGAAAGGTGCAGCTTTGCTTCATGAGGAAGGTGCTAGGGAAGTGTATGCATGCTGCACTCATGCTGTTTTCAGCCCCCCTGCAATTGAGAGGTTGTCTGGTGGCCTATTCCAAGAGGTTATCGTAACAAATACAATACCAGTAATGGAGAAGAACTATTTCCCGCAATTGACAGTTCTATCAGTTGCTAACCTCTTGGGCGAAACAATTTGGCGAGTTCACGACGATTCTTCCGTAAGTAGCATTTTCCAGTGAAAGTAGTTTGTGAGATATAGATACAAACTAGTACGTGGCTGATGATTAGCTAAATGTAGAAGACTCTTTCTCTTGTTCAACAAACAGGTCCGGCCCGACATACTAGGGACCCTAGGCAAAATTTTAACTCGGGGTTTTGTTTTCAAAAATAATGTCATTACTAAAATTTAATTTATTACTCATAGAATTGAAAAAGTATTTATATGGTTTATTTCTAACATATTTGTTATATATATAAAATGACAAATCAACTTAATTGTCTTTAAAAATTCAATCCTCATATGCTTTTAAATTATAACAGCTAATTCTAAAATCCTTCTTAAAAAAATAACTCAAATACTTCAAGTATTGTGGATACACTTGTATAACTTATGTACTTTAGTAGAGTTAATTTTTAACTTGTCAAAACATAAGTTGGTATAATATAAAAGTAGAATCGTATTACATTTATTGTTTGTAAAATTGGCATTATGGCTTCATTTAGTAAATCGACTGTTAATAGTAAAATTGGCATTATGGTTTCATATAGTAAATCGGTATTATGGGTTATGGGTTCATTAGCAAATCGACCGTTTATAGTGAAATCGTAAAGGAAAAAAGTTTAATAATTAACTTTAATTTCGGTACGATTCAATCGATTTATTGAACTGTGCACGAATATACTCCTCATGACTGTGTGTAAACTAGTTTAAAATTCAAATAAAATTAATTAATAGTTACTTCTCCGGGCAGATGTTTCTTAAAAGGTTTTATACACACATTTTCATTTCGTTGTTAGATATGCAAAAGGTAGGGATGGACTTAAGGGTAAGAAGCAGGCCATCTTGATGGTTATTGCCATTTGTTCTGCCGTGGGCATTTTAGCAGCATTTAATTTTTTAGTTATGAGTTTTTCGTGTTGACAAGGATCGTAATTTATCATGTAGGTGAATTCTTATCATGGTGAATTTGCAAAGTAAATTAAAATGTTTGGTACATCTTTGGTCCATCCATTTGCAAAGTTGTCCTGTTTTTATTTTTGGGCTAATAGTCAACATTCACTTTCAACACGTAGTATTAAAACCTTTCACTTACACCTTCATTCTAATGGTTCAACGCCAATTTTTATGTTTTACATTTTGACGGAAGTGCTAAAGCTATGTAAATGTGTGGTCAGTACAGGGAGAAAAATGAAGATTGAGACAGTATTTGAAAGGATAATAAGAATAATTGTTTTTTTAAGAAAATATGTACACTGGATAAATTAAATACAAACTATCAATATTCAATAAAGCGTGTAATTGTAAAACTGTTGAGTGTGATTCTTCAGGTCAACTTGCTAGTTGCGTGACTCCACCTTAGTTGCCCGTTGTTAGCAACAAAATAATATCACATGGGAGAAAATGTCTTGAGCTTGATTGTTTGGTCTAACTAGAACAAGAAGCTTTTTGGCTATGGATAGGGCCGGCCCTAGACCTTTGGGGCCCAAGGCAAATTTCAAATTCCCTTCGTTATAAAAAAGATAAAATTAATTTATTTTTTAAATGCAAAAATACTAATTAAATATTGAATTATTATTTTTTCTAACATATTATTTTAGATAAATAATTAATAACAAATTCATGCAATTTTCAAAAGATTCAATCGTTATTTTTTTTCATAATTTTTACTTTTATGAAAATATTATTTTTTTCATAATTTTTACTTTTATGAAAATATTATTTTAGTTGAAGGAAATTTTACAAGTATATATGTATCATTATTTCATATAGAAGAAGTTACAATGTAAAACAAAAAAAGTTACATCTAATACATATTTAAACATTAATGGAGAAAATTGGGGGCAATATTCTTTTTTGCTATGTACTAAGCAAAGAAAGTAATAAGCAGAAAAATCGTAATAAAAGAAAAAAAACCTTAATATTTTTATAATTATTAAGAAAAAAACTTTTTAAAATAAATTATTAAGAAAATTTTTGACAAAAAATAAAGAAAGGAAAGGGATTAAAAGAGTAATTACTACGAAAGGAAAATAAAACAGATGAACATCTAATAAAAAAAAAAGTTAAACAAGATAGAAGAATTAAAATATATTAATATATAGTGATTATTGAGATTTGAACACTAGACAATGAAGTCTTGAAGAGAAAGTCTAATCATGTGAGACAAGATAGATGTTGTGCACATAACATTAGGGCTGAAAATCAAACTAAGCTACTCGATACTCGACTCGAGCTCGTTCGATAAAATCTCGTTTGAGCTCGGTTCGTTACACTAATCGAACAAACTTGAACATCTTTTTTCGTTCGATAACTTTTGAAGCTCAGTTCGAGCTCGACTCGATAAGCTAAAAATTAAAAAAAATATATGTAAAATATCAAGCTACTCGATACTCGATTCAAGCTCGTTCGATAAAAGCTCGTTTGAGCTCGGCTCAATTGAAAATAAAACCAAGCTCAAACACATTGTGTCGTTCGATACTACTCGACTCGATTACAGTCCTACACAACATTAATAAAACTATAAATATCTAATTTACAAATTTTCCTATGAACCCAAATATATATAAATTTTCGGCCCCACTATAAGGTGGGGGTTCTAGGCGTCAGCCCAAGTTGAACCCTAGTTGTGGTGGACGAGAACTCATGAAAATTGTGAGCTTTATCGACAAGCTTCAAGAAGGCGACCAAGTCTCGATCTATGCCTATTACATGGGTGAAATTTGGTGGGGCACAACCAATGTCAAATGGTTCCGTTGAGTGGATCCATTGACACTGCGAGTAGTCCATATGAATTTGGATGGGGCTATTTCAAAAGGAAGTAGTCCATGGATGGGGCTATTTCAAAAGAAATGGATATATTGGCATTGAAATCAAAGCACTGAACAACAATATGGAATGTATACATTGATTTCACTTAAGCCATGTAGGCCAAGAAGGCGATCGAATTGGCTTATAAAACCAATGAATGAATGTTGAGTTGGAAGGAGGTTGTAGCATGGTGTTCCGGAGTATAATAAACATGACATCAATTGGATCATTGATTTAAAATAATAATAAGAATGTCTCTGAACAAACGATTGACTCATTAACGAGATTGTCTACTATTGTTTTGCTGATATGTTGGGCCTTGTAGAGTTTGACAAAGGATATTGTTCTTGTTTATGACTTGCTTATTTATTAAATTAAATGTTTTAATAAAAAAGTTAATCTAAATGATAAAACAAAAGAGGGAGGGATCACATATGTATAAGTTAAAGTTAAGGGAGCAAAATGATATTTGTCCAAATTGTGCGTCAATAGATTCACGCGTGTAGGGTTTTGGCGCCGTCACATTACTGATCCGCCCCCTCCCCCCTTCTAGGGTTTCTGCCACAAACTCTATAAATTCGTTCTCTGCCTCTCCTAAAATCCCATTCATTCATTCCAGTTTGCAGTTCAGTAATATTATCTCTATTTTCTAGTCGTTTTATTTAATCAGCTGTGAGGAAGATTTAACCTGTGCCGGAGACGCAAGCCGTCGGTGATGGCGCAAACCTCTAAGAAGTTCTGAGCTCTCTTATTTGATTATTTCTTTTAATTATTTTTATTTATATCTTTTGCTCGATTGAAAATAAAAAACGAAATCGGCGAGGTGACGATAGAAATTCATGTCTGTCAATCCACTGATAAATTGTGATGTTAATCATGAATCCCGACAGGTTCTGATCGCTAAATCTTCTTTTCATTGATTCTCTTTTCTTTTTTTCAAAAAAACAATCATAAGAAGTACTATCTTTATTTATTTTTTTATTTAATTCTATGGAATTTTTGTAATTGATATATGGGAAAGCAGATGATGAACCTCATGTCAAATGGGTAATTTGCATCTGAACATTTATTGATGTTAAGATCACCTTGGAGAACTGATGCTCCCCACTTCATTTTTTCTAATTTTTTTGTTTTTTGTTTATTATTTGGCTCTAGCTGATGATAGTGCTCTTCAAAATAAAAATGAATAATCACTTTACTTCATTACAAAACGAATTACTCAAAAATCTTTTGAAAGATCATATAAGCTTTAAAGTTAATAGCTTCCTTGTTTCAGGGAGTTCCTTAATAATATTATTCGAAATTTCAGGAGGCGAAGTCTAAATCTCTCGCAATAAAGTTATTTAGCCCAAATTTTCATTTCATTTTTCTTTATTTGTTTCATCATATTTTTTGTGAAACATCCTAATTTTCTAAAATCATTTACAATTAACACTTTCAAAATTTCCAAAATTTCTCTAAATTTTTCTTGAAACATGAAATGAACTTTCAAAACTTCCAAACTCCGAATCAAAACTTTCGACTTTCCAAACTTCAAACTCTAATTCCTTCTAAATTATTATTGTCTTTAATTAAAAAAGATTTAAAAAATTAGGGGAAGATTGTGTTTAAAACGTTGGTTTTTGGGAAGTTTATTTGAGCAAAAATACTCGCAGTTCTTCCACTCAAGGCATACATGGTTTAATTAAAAAAAAGCAATGCAAATGTCGGAAAAAAGCATTGGAAATATGTTTGTATCTCTTTAAAGGATAAATTGGGTCTTTCCCATAACAAAATTTTAAAATTGCCATTCCACTTAATGCGCACCATACAAATTTCATTAATATCCCCCCACCCCCTTATTTAATTTGGATTTTTAATTTAAATCTTTTTTATCCTACAATCTTAATATACTAAATTTAATATATGTAAATTCATTAATTTTTTGAGGAGCTCCTTATCATTACTCCAATATAGTAATGATTATTACCAATAAAGTCGATTTAGAAAGAGAAATCAAATGGTTTTTACTCAATTCAGAAGAACCAAAAAATGGAGACAATGTGACCTCTGTGAAGATTAACCATCAGATAAGACTGAAGAGGAAGAATTTGAACAATGATTGAAACGGCGTCGGACTACTTATTTTAAGTAGATTTTGCAAACACGTCAGAATTGTTTTTAGAGCTCAAAAGCTGCTTCTAGGCCAGTTAAATGAATATATAGAGATTGAGTTAATGAGATATTTTTGGAACAAAAATAGAGAAAAATAATAATTGCAAAAAGGAGAAAGGACTGTCGGCTGGAATAAAATTTAAATCCAGCCCAGTCCAACAACCCTCTGTAAACAACCCAATCCAACAGCTCAAATACTCCAAGTTAATTTAAAATTCATGGATTTGGATTAACATTCTTAAACAGATTGTGGACTACGTTTTAGTGAATTTTAGCTGTTTGCTTCTAGAAAATTTACATAAGAAATGATCCGATTTGAAAAATATTGTTGATTAATAAAAAACTTACTTAGGCCGTCTTCTCAAATTAATAGTTGGTGTATAAAGGTTAAATTGTTATGAAATTATTTCAATAGATAATCTAAAAGAACAAGCTAAAATTATAATGTAGAGAGTAAATTAGAGAGAGCAATATATTTCATTATATTCATCTTGTTTTGTACAAAATATATTACAATATCCACTATATATAGATCTAAGAAAGCTAAAAACAATTCATATCAAAGAATACAAGACTCTTCATGTGCTCTCTTCAATGCCATATTAAAGATGAATGTTATAAAATTTAGAGTGACCAATGGACATCCATATTATATATATATTTTATAACACTCCCCCTTGGATGTCCATTGATTATGAAATATGCCTCATTAAAAACCTTATCAGAAAAACCCGATGGGAAAAACCTGAATAAGGAAAAGAGTACATATACATGGGTCGATAAGTGTGTAACACTGCCTCGTTAAAACCTTGCCAAGAAAACCCATTGGGACAAAACTTGAACGAAGAAAAAGAGTACAGTGTATAGATTTTTATTAATGACACGCTCCCCTTGATGCCAACACAAGATCCACTACTTGACACATTCCAATGTTGGACCATATTTTTAAGCGATATCTTGATATAACAAAAATACATATTTAACTTCATCTATATGCGGTACAAAGCTTATCTTGCTAGTAATTTTAAAAAAATGCTAAATCATGCTTGCAGAATTAGCATGATTCATTAAGTTTCTAAAGCTATTTTATGTCCCAAAATGTTTCATTGTTCGATCATTTTGAGGACAAATATAATATTTTATTAAATCCAAAGATTGAAACAACCATGAAATTTCCCTCAATGACTGAGCTTTTTATCTATATAAAATCATTTATTAATCAATTTTGTATATATCGATTTATGGACAAAAGATTTCATCTGTTAAATGCTCGAACTGTCGGTCGAGATAAAATAAATTCAAAATCTTTCGTCTCAAATTCTTCCTTTAAAACTCTTTGGAAGTTCCAGTAATATTTAGATCATCAATATATACAACAATAATCTTGATCTCAATCTTTCCATAAAACACATTTGTTAATTGGATCGTTTTTATAATTTTCATTTAACATGTATTCACTAATAAAGTTGGACTGCATACGTCCAATTTATTTTAATTCATACAAAAATTTACGCAAGCGTATTGAACAGTTTTCTCCCGAGTTTCCAAATGCATCTGAAATTTTACACCCTTCATGAATTTTTCATATAAATTTTAGTATGAAGCGAGCCATATAAATAAGTTGTATCAACATTCAATAGACGCAAATCAAGTTTTTAACGTAATGCCAGACTAATAAGTTATGTAAAAATAATTGCATCCACCACAAGAGATTATGTCTCCTCATAATCAATATCGGGTCTCTACGAAAATCCTTGTGTCACTAGTCGTGCTTTATATATAACGACTTTAGTTTTCTCATTTGGATTTCGCACAAATACCCATTTATATCCAAACAACTTTACACCTTTAGGTGTTTTAACTACTTTGAAAGTGAACTTAATTCTGCTTGAATTACGTCTTTCTATTTTGGTCAATCATATATATATATCTACATTTTTATAACAAATTTAATTTCAAGATCCTCATTTTATTTTATAATCATATGCAAAAGTGTTGTCGACAACTATTTTAATTCGGTTCCATTTTTTTTCTTGTAGTGACATAACTTATAGAGATCTCTTTATTTTATTATTTTCAGGTACCTGAACCTCTTCTGGGGTATTATTTATTAGTTATGTCTTGCGACTTTTCATGAGTGCTTGCCTCCATAATATGACCATCTTCAATGTTAGCTCCTTATTTTACAGGATTTTTATCATTGGAACCAATTGATTTTATTGGAGCATATCTAGCTGGTATATGAGATTTAGTAACTCTTTTTATATTAGTAAATTCATCTGGCAGTTGATTTGCAATATCTTGCAAATAATGATCTTCTGGACTTCTAGTGTACACTGATGTTTTTTCGAGGATCTAGAGAAGATAATGTTTAATGTTTTTCGTGTAATTTCTTTTACCAGCTCTTTATTACCTCCCCCTGATGTTAGGAATATTATATTATCAAAATGACATTCGACAAACCATGCCGTAAATAAATTTTTAGTCATTTGATCAAGATACTTATTATGGATGGGGATTCATATCCAAAATATATTTCCAACCTCTTTTGAGTACCCATCTTTGTAGGTCTGTGGTGGAGCAAATGTAATATATGTCGTACATCCTTAAATTCTAAGATGGGAAATGTTTGGCTCCTGACCAAACATTAGTTTCATCAGGGAGAAATTATCATAATTTGTTGGCATGATGCACACAAGTGCTGCTACATGTAAAACAATATATTTATATGTTGAAACAAAAGTTTTGTTCTCATTAATAATTTTAGCAATTAACTGGAGGCATTTGATGAATAATTCTATTAAATTATTTTGTGTATGAATATGGGCAACATGATTCTCAATAGCCATTGAAAATTAGATATATGAATTCACCAGCATTATTAATACGTCTTAATTCTATAATCTCAAAATTGTCCTCTTAATTTAATTATTTGCGCAAATAATCCCGCAAACATCAATGTTGCAGGTTGACAATAAACACACATGTCACATTTGTAGTAGATGCATCTATTAAAATCCACATAGAGGTGAGTGGGCCCACGTGTATCACATTGAATATATTTAAAAAATGCTGGAGATTCTAACCCATTCTTAATTGAAATGATTTAGTAATCAATTGACTTTGAGAACAAGCAGCACAAAATGATTCTTTGAATTGAAGAATCTTCTGGTTCTTCAGTGAAGATCTATATGAACTCTTATTAATTTTTTTCGCATCATATTTTATCCGGGATGGTCTAACCGGTCATGCCAAATTTATTTTGATCAGTAAACTTCTGGTTTACTGTAATATGTGTTTCAATTGTACAAACACATTTCTATAAAATCCCCACATTTGAAGTCTTAAATAAATGAGGTTAATCACAATAATAAGTCTTTACTTATTATTAAGGATTCATAAGCTCAATAATCACATCAAAGTAACCTCATATAGCTCATGACTTCGTGAATAATTTAATCAAATGAAAGTTAACCAGTTTTCATTTACTTTTAACCACGACATGATATAAGATAAATAAACACAAATAAGGCATAAAGAATATCATATATATCTACGTTTCTTTTTATTTATCTATTTAAGAAATAAACAATTTCTTTAAAATCATAAATTAACAACATGAGAAGATCATATTTACATTTCAAGCATATAATATACAATCTTAATTTTTAATATGAATTGTCATACATTGACTTTTATCACATATATTTTTACCATTCACTCAAACCATACCTAAATACATAATTGAAATATAATAAGTCATATGAAAAATTCATAAATTTAATCACAAAACGTTATGTCATAAACTTAATTTTTCATTAATCATTATTATTTTATAATTTCTATTAGCTCTACTTATCTCAATAGAAATTTTCATCATTCGAATTACTTAAATGATTCAATTTTTTATCATCAATAATGTTACTGACATTATAGTAATTCATTTTCAATTTATGAATGTTTCTTTCAGCAAGTGTCATTTTGAACCCTTTTGGAGTCAATTTGCATACTTTTATTTTTCTCAAATTTTACCACTATATCATTTCACATAGAGTGGTATGATGTAATCATTATATGAAAAATTTGACCTTGTGTAAGTCATGTATGTGTCTAATGTATATTCCATTCATTTCTGCGAATGAATCATCTACGTTCACTCCCGGGAATAAATAATTTATATTCACATTTGCATCCACTTCGAGGAATGCTTATCAATCATAATAGGAGTTTTTTTTTTTTTCATCAATGTTTCATTTGTTCAACTACCAGAATTCAATTGATAGTATTTCTTGAAATCTCTCCATGATATTGCTACTTATTAAGAATTTAGGATTCCAAAAGTTGTAATATCTCCAAATAATTTCAATTGAAAACTAATTTTTAATCTTGGATTGTATTTATTAGTTTAAAATATCGCATCTTCAAGTGCAAACTTTCATAGCAAGCTTTTAAGGAAAATGTATTTTAGAGAGTTGAACTCTCTTTATTCAAGTCCATATTAGTCCCGTAATTATAAATATTCAAATTGTCGACAAGAAATCTCGACCATTCAAGGCTCTGAATATTAGCCAAAAGATATGACAATTCATTAAACTAGATATTCTTAATAGGATTCTCAATTCCAATACATACTTTTTATCCATAAATTCATCCATAAAATGCATGCCTTAAAAACATATTATCAATTCATGCCAATGGTGAAGATGAACATTAATTTGTCGGTTATCTTGGACTAGAAGATTGACAGTTCAATTCACATTCCTCCAAATATTTTAGGACAAATGGGTCATCTACTAAAAAATATACTAGAATTTCAATCCTATAAGATGAAATTATGAATGAAGCATTGCCTTCACTTTATCTTTATCAATCGTCTCATTTTATGATTGTATTTTGAGACTTTTTGCATTCTAATGGATTTCAATATCAATAATCCATGTCATATAAAATGCTAAAAATGTCCTCAAATCTTCGGGTTTGAGTTCATAACCTAGGCTTCAAGCCTAATATAAAAATGAACCAAAACGTTTAGATTCTCAATTTTATCATTTAGGCTTCGGGCCTAATATAATATTTAATTTTAAGAACTTCAAGTTCTTGATATAATAACAAATTCTTCAACTACTCCGAAATTTAATCAAATCTTAAAGTTGAAGTAGCCATCAACTAATTGATTCCTTGAAAAGTTATAGTACTGAAAATTGATATAATATATATATATATAGGAACATATGACATAATATTTATTCTAACTTGGTGACATTTAATTTTAAAGATCAAACCTCACTTTAATTGACAAAGTTCTTATGGAATCGTGGTTAGTAAGACGATTAATGTCATAATTTCAACTTTCTCGGCTACAAACCTTACAAAGGAGGCAACAACATAGATTTCATCTATTCCCTTTGTTAATATAAACACTAATGTTCGTATAATCGTAAAACATATGATATAAAATATATAATATAGAAGAAAATAAATAACTCACCATCTCACCCTTTCGTCGATTCGATCTTACCCTTTGAAGTGAGAAATATGAATTTTCTTACGGATCTGATTAGCTAACTTTGAATCAAAATATAGAACACATCGTGCTGATAACGTGTTATGAAATTATTCAATAGATAATCTAAAAGAACAAGCTAAAACTATAATGTAGAGAGTAAATTAGAGAGAGCAATATATTTCATTATATTCATCTTGTTTTGTACAAAATATATTACAATATCCACTATATATAGATCTAAGAAAGCTAAAAACAATTCATATCAAAGAATACAAGACTCTTCATGTGCTCTCTTCAATGCCATATTAAAGATGAATGTTATAAAATTTAGAGTGACCAATGGACATCCATATTATATATATATTTTATAACAAATAAAATAGTTCATTAATTTATGTGGCAAATAACCTGTGTACTCTAATCAATATGCATGTGACTCTCTTTACTGAGAATTATAGCTCATTTGAGAGCATAAAGATTGCATTTGAACTTGATTGCTGTGAACTATCCTTATTAGAATAAACAATATTTTTCATACTAAGTTCACTTGGTTTGGACCTAATTCAATCTCAAAAGGTAGTTTATAATCTAGCTATTTTTTTCAACCAATATGGGACATTTAAACCCGATGGCATCAAAATGAGGAGTTTGGACCTAATTCAATCTCAAAAGGTAGTTTATAATCTAGCTATTTTTTTCAACCAATATGGGACATTTAAACCCGATGGCATCAAAATGAGGAGTGACCCCAGTCACTTTGTCTGCCTTAACACAAGGTGGATTGTAATTCATTCTTATTCCTTGATCGATTGCAATTTCCTTCAAATGCAGTAGTGTGTTTATGTGGCTCAATCCCAAGAGTTATAGCCATCCGTGTAAAAAGTCTCAACTCAACCCAATTTTGTGCATGTCCAAAGTTGGCCTGACATATACGAAATAATGAGTAATCTACCTCATTGTTAGTAAAAGTGTTGCACACACACTGTATATGCAATTAGAGTATTTGTGTAATATTTTTATTAGCAATGAGGTAAATTGTTCATTATTTCGTAAAACAAAAAGGTAAAATATTGGAAGTTTCTCTTTCTGTAGCAGCTCATGTTCATTGTTGGAGTAAAATCGTAATTAGGGCTATTGCTATATTTTTAAGAGAATTTGGAATTCTTGCCAAACAAACAAGAAGTTGTCAATTCCGAATTGAATGAACAATAGTACTTCCACATTTTAAAATTTTTGTACTGAGAGAATGTCGACATCTTTATCTTGTTAATACATGAAGTAATATTATTGATAATTTTTTTTAAGGAGATCTCTTTCCATTTAATTACTCCAGAACCAAAAAATGAGTGCCATCTCTTCTGGGAATTGGAGAGTGGGGCTTACTGCATGTATTATTGGTAACAAACAAATTGACAAGGATCGATATTCATTCATTCTATTTTATTATGCCTGTGTGTGTGAGCAGGGGGATCCAGAATTTTTGGTCAGGGAGGCTAAACTTATACCAAAAAAAAAAAAAATCTATTAAACAAACTTAAAATTTATATTATTCACGAGAAAATATATGACGCAATACAAAAATGGGGAGGTGAAGTTTGACAAAAATAAATCCCACGAAATATTTTAAGTACATATGATACCCCATTATAGTCTCAAAAGTACCCAAAATATCTACATATTTACTTTAATAATTGACCACGACGATTTTTCATTTTTTGAAATCGGTCCATGACAACATCGTTTAAAATACTACTAACTATGTCTCTCTCTATAAACTATCATTTAGCCATTGATCGCCCATTCGATCACGAAGTCGATTCTTTACTATCTTTGTAGCCGAAAAAGCTCTCTCCACTGATGCAGTTGCAACGGGTAGAATAAGCGTCAATGTCACAAGTTTGTAAAACCATCGAGAATGCGACATGTCTTTTAGTTGCAACCATCTTCTTAGCAATATCACCAATCCCTTTCAATCTAGAAAAATCATCACTTGATCGAACATCCCTAATATAATTTTCATGTTGATTGGGAAGGGCTGAGAGCTCAAGAAAAGAGAACTCATTTGGAGATTATTTTTTTATAAACTCATTTGGAGATGTTGGGAGTAGAGAAAAATTGGACTTTTCATTGGGGCTTAAAAATTGGGTAGAGTGAGTTATTATTAAAGTGGATTGTGTGATATTAATTGGACTAAGATTATATTTGGATTAAAAATTTCATATTGGACTAATTTATTATTATTTTTTTTCATACACCACTACTATATTAAAAAAAAAAAAAAAGTCAAAATTTCGGGGCGGCTATAGCCCCTCTTGTCCCTTAGTCCGTCCGCCTATGAGTGTGAGTGCTGTCTGTGTAATTGTAAACTTGGATTTTTCTGAGTGGATTCAAGAATATTACTACTATTAGCAAGTATCCGGCCGAATTTAGGATCAGATTCATATAATCCAAGTTAGAAAATGGAAACAATTACTTTCTTGAAGATGTCGGCAGGGCAGATTAAAAAGTGGAGGACAAGAATCTAATACAAAGCTAAAGATACATTACAACGAGATTAATGAAGCCACTCACAATGATTATTACAGAAAGCTTCTTCATATTCTATCAAATAATGATACATGGCTGTTTTAGAATGAGGATCACTCACAAAATTTTACTCATGATTGTTTTCAGATGCATGCATGTGTCACAATATATTCGCTCTATCTATTTCGAATTATGGATCTTGGTAATCAGATCAGATCATTAATCGGATAAATTAATCGGACCAAATTTGGATCAGACGCGGATTAATATCCACCTATTGACAACACTAAGGATCAATATATAAGTAGAAATATAATCAAAAAATGATTTTAACAGTGTCAACATCAAACTAGAGACTATATTAAGTACATTTATTCCTTCAACTTTAGTGAAAGAACATCAGGTTAATCTTCTGTTTAATTCTTATGTACAAAAACTTAAGAAAATAAGTCAATATCTAGGAGCAATCCACTCTATATTAACAAATCATGTGTAGTACTAGTACACACTACTATTTCCCAACTAAATTCAAAAAGAAAAAAACAAAAATGACAGTGCACAAAATTCTCCATCTTTCTAAAATGATGATGGCATTTGTTACAATCAACCTATATATATATTTTTTAAAATTTGGTAGATTAGCTATTGTCCTGATAGTGTTGTTTGGCCTGATTATCAAGAAAAAATCTCGGGATGTACTGCTGCATTAGAGAAATTAAGAGCCTTTTTAAGCTTGCGTTGATCAAAGATCTCGACTTCAACCAAAAACATCGAGCTCACTGGTCGATGATCTGATAGTTTTATCTCTGCTCTCTTGTAAAGTAGCTGTTTAATCCCTTTCCCAAACCAAAGTATACGGTCACACCTGCGTAACATATATTTTTACAGTGTCAGAGTCATTTCTGGAGATTTTTCGCTACCAATTACGTACATTTAGCACGCGTATTACAGCACACTGCAATTAGACCAATCGCAGGGGTGCATTTGCAATGTACTCTATTGAAAGGGGGAATATAATATAAATACAGATCCATTTGTTATCAGATCTTCCATTATTGTCATTGAACGAACCATCTACGTACTTCCTTAAAATCCAAAGTTGCTAATTTAACTAGTTCAAAGAAATACTATAACTTACCATGCTGGAGATCTCTTCTTCTCTCCTTCTTTTGGATTTTCCCCAACATATCTATCAGAGTTGATCTCATACTTATACGTGGGTGCAAAGTTTATTACCCCTTCTTTCCATCCATCGAATACATGCCCATTTCGAATTTCTTGGATTAACTGCAATTAATGTTTTTTCTAAGGTTAGATTACCTTATCTAAAAAAACTACAACATCTATCATAAAATTCCATATGATATATTACCTGGTCATTGTCGAGAAGCTTGGCCCACTTCTTTCTATCGACAAGTTTCCTTACTTCTACGTCCAACATATTAAGGCGATAATTCAAATCTCCAAACCAGAATATCTGGCTGTTAATTCATAGAAAAATTGGGTTACATTAATCAATTTAAAATCATACCTTTAGGTTAAAGTGTTGATATTCATTGACCACTTACTCATGAGATGGAATTGTCTGTGGCTGATCAGTGTCAAAGACAGATGAGAAGTGAGTCCGTTTTATAATCTCATACACATCAGAGTTACGCCTTTGCTCCGCCCCATACTTTTGACCAGATGTTAAATGAGAACAAACAAAGCACAAACGACTTTGGAAAAGAGACATACTAACAGAAACCGATCCCTGCATACAAGCCAAAAGCAAATTTATTAGTTGTTATAAGAATCGAGAGAGCATGAAGAGAATGATCATCTGTATCTGGAAAGAAATTACCTTATTGCCCATATAGCCCATGAGCCCAACTCCAACCGGAGAGACTCTCAAGTTGTTTATATGTCTCCTTAACCTTTTGTGCACCCAAACTGATACATATATTCCAACCATTTGCTTACTTACAATCCTTACGTAACTTGGACGAGAATTCACCGCATCTCGTAAAACTCCATCTTCGTGTTCGAATTCGGACAGATCCAGAAATGAATCTTCTTCCTCTCCAGAAACTCGAGCCAATTCATCATAAGTAGAAGAATCTAGAACGTCAAGCTCATCTTCAAGATTCATACAAATCAATCCCAAGTTTCCAGAGCTACTGTGCATTCGTCTCAAGCCCAAACCACTTGGCCCAATATTTTGTGAGCTCATCCCTATTCTTCCGGAACTGCTCCAAACTCTTCGTAATTTGTTTCTAGAAGAAGATGTTGCATCCAATGAGTGTTCGGGCCAGTCCAATTTGATTTTGGAATCAATACCGTATATTCTCTCTAGCTGAATATTATTGTCTATATTGGTTATCATATGATCGATGTCGTTTGTGAGGCCTACAGAATCGTCTCCGAGTATTTCTAGAACAGGAGTATCACCATCCACATCAGCAATTATATCTGAAGCAGAGGTGGTACTTAAAACTGGAGAAGGAGGTGCACTATAGCTCTTAGGTTTATGTTTAGTTATAGGTTCCGATGACTTGTTCAAAGTTTTGCGAATTATTGCTTCCCATTTCGGAATTGGCCTTCTATTTTCGGCTCCAAATACATTTCCAGCATTCAAAGGAACCACTTCTTGGAAACTGTTTAACATAAGAATTTAGGACCAATCAAAAACCAAAATTTATTAATAAAGCGAAAAATTCAAATAGACCAAGAATTCAGTGGAAGCTAAATTCAACCTTTTGTGATTAAACTATGACAATATCGTCCTCGGAATTTTAGAAAATCAACGCAATTATGAATTTATTATCATCTTCCGAAGAAATTGAAAAGTTCGATTACATACTTACCCAAGAATGTAAATATCTGATGGCTCTTGCATACATAACCATTCATCAATGTCGAGATTATCGGTAGGAAGTCTACCAGCAACATTCCAAGTGCCTATTGTTACTCTGTGGAAAAATGAACCAATATAGTGAACCGTAGAGTAAAGATATTATCTGATATTCTTGATATTCTTTATCATAGACAAACTAATAATCATAAAAAAATTAAAAGAGTTAGTATTAATCTTTTGGAGCCAAACCTCACATCTTTTGTGTTTATGTACTGAGCTCGCAAAGTTTCTGATTTTCCTCTCCGGTGTTTATTCGAGTACCTCCCTGAATACATAATCATATTTTCAAGAATCAAAATAAAGCAATTTCGTAACAATTTCACCTTGGAATTAAAATAATTGATTTACTTACTGCCTGAACTTTGATTTGGGCAAACATATTGAAATCTATGTGTTGTATTGACACGATCCTCATGAATCCCTTCATTTTTAGGCGAGGAAGCTATTGCAGAGAAATTAAGTAAAATAAAACTAATTAAGAATGAAGAACAAAAATCAAATAAATGAAGACCCAAATGGGTATACATGTATGTATACATACCATCATCTTCACTCTCTGTGTCAATTTCATCTTCACTGAAATCATAAGCTTTTGGTTTAATATTCAGCCATTTCTTCATCACAATGGAAGGCCAAAAGGGCTGCAAAAGAATCAATCAAACATCACTACACGTTTCAAGAAATTCGAATAAAGATTCTTCTAGGGTATTAATAAATTACCTCAGAGTGTTTTCCTCTTTGGGTTTTCATATTCCAAGAATCAGAATTTGTACTCAAGAATCAGAACCAAGAAATGTTTAAGGACTTGTGATCAAATTTCAGCTATATATTGGAGTGAATTAAGCCCATCCCAATTGTCAGTACAGGTTGTACATTGGTAGGCAAATTCCTTTTTAATGCCAAAAAAAACAAGATTCATACTTGGGGCCAAATAAAAAAGGACAGAAATAAAAGTAATGGTCAAGTTTAACAGACATCCACTACTACATCAACTTGCACAAAGAACTTTGTTTCATGGTCCTCACCAAAATGTCATTTTCATCTTGATATTCAACAAACATGATATTATTAAAAAATGACTTTTAAGAAATTGGGACGTCATTCTCAGTTCTCAGAAAATCTTCTATATACTAATAATTTTATTAAAACCAAACACTGTAAGGATCGTTGACATGAATAGTAATCCCATGCAAAATTTGTCTGCATACTACTAGATTGGGAATATGAATATGAGTAATAGATTAATCAAAGATAAGATATTAGGACAGTTGTTATGATAGATATGTAAAAAATCTAATGAAATTAAATTAAATTGTTTAATCAAAGGCCATGTTTACTCAGCAGCTCTTTGAATTAAGAAAGAAGAGTGGTCAATGGCATATCTTGAAACAGGCCTGTCAATAATTAAAATTAATGTGGGAGTACATATTTTGTATAGTGTCATGTTTGTAAATGCTAGAGACTTGTTTGGTACCTATATTCATAAATATATACTTTGAGACGTAGCGCTACAATGTGCTAAGGTAATTAAATGACGAGTTGATTTTTCTATCTACTAGTTCGAGGATACAATGTAGCTCCTTTAATTTCTTAGTGTTAGAATCGGACAACCATGTCTTAACTTCCTTACCTCGATCGTTGTAAAAGTGTATAAGCATTTCATATGAGAAAATCAAACATGTTGGGTAAAGTGTCTTAAAGTTATGAGACAAATCTCCATGGGTCTAGGTGCATGCAGGTGGATGTTAGTCGAAAAACAACCAAATACAAATTTTTTACTAGATCGATCGGAAGGAAATTTGAGCTAACGATCTCAACCTAAATACTGGTCTTGGTCTCTTCAGTCAACCTCCAAGTTTAAGGGAACAAAATTTGCATTTACTATCTCAAGTTAGGTTTGATGGTACGTAGTCCCTAACTAATTTTTTTTTTTGTTTCCCATGGGTTTAATCCCTTTCGAGGTGCGTCGGGCATATAATATGGGAACCTCTCCTAACAGGGATTCGAACATGAGTCCGCTACTTTGTGGTGACTAATCCCTTCCACTAGACCAATCACCTGTTGGTTGGTGTAGTCCCTAACTAATGCTCTCTAATACTTAAGTTAGATTGAGTAGATGGTAAAAATTCGAGCATAACTAGTTGAATATTACTTATATTCATTACAAGATATTTATTAGTCCTGAAATTAAAATAGTAAGATTTTATCCGGGTTGGACTTGAAGTGATTGAGTAGACCCGAACAATAAGACACACAAACTTTAAAGAGAGTTTAACTTGTTAAATCTCTAAGTTATAGAAGTTATTATCTTTGAAAGCATGTGATGGGTTGACATTAGTTTCTATCATGTTTGAAAAAAATGAAATTTTTATTTCAGATTAAACTGCATTAATTCAAAGTTTTGAATGCATTAGATAACACATGTTCGAGTAATTAATCATATAAGAGTATGTATAAATATATTATTTATTAATTAGTACGAACAATTAATTCTTCTTTAAATGAGTTTTACAAAACTTATAAAAGAAAATTGTATATATATATATATATATATATATATATTTGTATATGTGCTACTTAATTAATTAATTAGTTGTATCTAACTCAAATTTATTTGTACATTTGTATGGATGTTTTCATTTGATAGGATGTGTGAGTAATGAGATTATTCATGTCATGGTGCAAGACGTGTGCGTGTGCGTGTGTGTTTGAATAAAGAAAAATACTTGGAAAGGGAAGACTGAAAGTGACTAATTGCTAGAAAATATGGTGTGGTCAGATTCATGTCACCGCCTGCCTATTTGAATTGATTAAACATAACATAATATAACAATTAAGTATGTTTTGGATTTTTTCTTTTATGATAAACTGATAACCAAACACTATTAGTACTACTTATGAACTAATTAATCAGTTCTTCGATCGGGACCATATAAATTAGTGAATGCATGCATGTGTAATTAATAAATACACCTTTTCATAATCAACTTATCTAATTACTAGCTGTATACACTACGCACTTTACTTATAGGTAGGGCGGTGACACATTTAGGGGATAATAATTTATTAAAAGAGAGAAATTCATTTAGGGATTTCAGGCCAAATATTAGGATTTTTTTGGACCTATTGAATTAATAATTTTTACCAAAGTTTGGCTCTTTTGAAAACTTGGAAAACGATTTGAGTTGGTTTTAATTAACTTTAAACAGTATTATTTTATAAACCTCAAACAAACTGGATAACTATCTAGTTTTCACTTCAAAAACCAACATTTTAATATAAAATAACTCAGAGGACAACTACGTCATAATCAATCTCTATCTCTATCTCTACTATTATAAAAGCATGAATATTTCTTAACTTTTTTGTGAAGACCAAAATACTCTAAAGTGATATTTTATTAAATAGTAAATATATAATAGAATAAAAGTAATTGAAGAGGTATATTTATACATAAAGTCTTATTATATTTATCTCCTACATAAACTCCTAAAATTTATAAATTCTCTTTTACATGAATTTTTGTAATTTTAATCTTAAGAAAATACTATTATTTTAAATAGCCCCTAAAATATATATAAAATTATTATATTTTAGCATCAATATTTATTTAAGTAAGAAAATGTTAATTTAAAGATTTAGAACATAAGTCATAAACACTCTAAATATAAATATTTAAAATGAAATTCTCTTAAATATCATATGTTATAAAAAAAATTAAAATTGAATCGCCATCTTACTATGAAAGAATAAAAATTACTTATAACTTAGCTAATTAAGTAATTTTACTTTGGCTAGAATATAAAATATGAAGAATATTCAATAATTTCAAGACATGCATAACCTCTATGTAATTCTTTTCGTGGAAAAACGGGTGAAATTCGTGGATAATGGTGATATAGATAAAATATAATCATTGGAACATGTGAAATCAATGAAAATTCGGGTAAAATTGGTGAACAATGACGGAATTGATGAAAATTTGGTTGAAAGTGATAAAAAAAATACCCCGAAAATCGATGAAAATTTGTGAAATGAAGATGAAACCGGTGAAACGACAACAATAGTGAAAAGCAGGTGAAATTAGTGAAAAATGAATAAAGTCGGCGAAAAAGTGTCAAATTAATCAATGAATATTCAGGTGATATTGGTGAAAGAACATGTGAAATTATCGAAAACGGGTAGTAAGATAAAAACGTTAGAATCAATAAAAACGGGTAATATGATAAAAACGTGTGAAATAGGTGAAATGGGTGAAAAAATTGGTTAAAAAAATATGTTAAATAAGTGAAAAATGAATTAAATATGTGAAAACGGGTTAATTTACTTTATTTTATGGCATAAAAAAATTAATTTTACTCTAACTTACAAAAAATATCAATGAAATTAACTAGACACGTATAACGTACGTACACTTTCCTAATATTATATAAATGAGGATAATTTTGTCATTATAATCTTTTTGAGGTTGATAACTGGACAGGGGAGTAATATTAAGAGACTATTTATATATTTAAAGAGGTAAAATGCTATTTGTTTTATTATTGATTTTCAATGAATGTGGGACATTAATCTCAGTACTTCCCCTCTATCACGTGACATTATTGTAAGGCTCAACTTTACGATTTTGCGACATGTGGGTAAAGATCCAACACTAGAATAATGACACTCCATGGCATGTTAACTGAAGGAATAATAACGGCCCAGGGCGAAGTGTGTGAAAAGATAACGAAGCCCATCATGCGAACAAGGAGAATCTCATCTCGAAAGGAGATGACTCACTTTAACCGGGTGCATGCTCTGATGCCATCTTATAATGGTAATCAAAATATATGATTTTCACACCCAAGTTAATTATTGCAAACAAGTACTTCACTCCCCCTTTGTGAACTCCGCCCCCTGTAAATTGCCATTAATAAATTCTAGCTTTTGATAAAATTAAGATTTTGCAGGTTTTACCTGAATTAATCTTCACTAATATTGTATGTAAATATATTATCTATGCTGGATTTCTAGATAGATACATGTAGCTAGGATCGTATGTTTTCTTCAAGAGAATATATATAAAATAAATCATGGTGTTTGAGATTTAGATATCCTAAATTACTTTACCTAATTGAAAAACAGAAAAGTATTAAAATTCTCAACCATATATAGGTGTTGTGATATATACAAGTATTTGTTAAAATTAGTAAAGGTAAAATTGTAGCTGCATATATATATATATAAATGTTCCATTGAAGGAGGTAAGATATGGTTGGTTCATGTGATGGACCAATTAGTTGGTAAGAATTAAAGTGGGACCATTATATATATATATTGGGGCACTACCGCGGAGGAAAATTTGATGTTGGATTCCCATGCCTTGCAAATTTAACCTTTTCTTTTTTCCTTGCTTCAAGAAAGTGTTTTAAATTTTGATAAATACACAATATATATTTAATATTTGTATTTATATGGATGTAGATGAAGGGTTCCACTAGCTACCATAGTAGTTGATTAGACTAAAAATACAATATTAATTATCAATACAAACAAAACTATTATGAATAATCTGACATGAACTTGGATGATTCTTAATTTCTAATGCTGTAAATCGAAGTTGATTGTGGATCAAGACCTATATCTCTGAGAATTGAATTATTTTTAGTGCTAAATTTTATTCCAGAACTAAGGTTTTAGTTAATAATATATCAATGAAATAAATTTTGAAAGTATTATATATCTTAAATCGAGTTTGGTAGAACCCAAAGAATTCACATGACAAATACAACCCTATTGATGAAATAAAATAGAGTAACTAATATTTTAAAATTCAAACAAACAATAATTTTCTTATCCCTAAACAATACATATACAAATTATACTCCAGTTTGACCTAAAGTAATGAGAAGATTGCAAAAATCGTCCTAAACTAATTATTACTGATTTTGAATTTTCGTTTCAAAGTATTCAACTTGGCGAATTTCGTCCCGTAATTTAATATTTTTTTGGAATATCATCCCACCGTTAATTATAAGACGAAAATTGTGCATTTGCCGTTGAATTATCACATGGCTGCTTAGTGTCATGACATGGTAAATTTTGACATGAATAATTATATAAAATATTGCAGAGTTCGTCCCAAACTAATTACAAGATTGAACCGTTATTTTCATTAAATTAGAAATTTAATAGTGGGACTAAATTCATACAAAATGGTAAATTATGGGATGAAATTCGGCGAGTTGATATAGTTTGGGAAGAAAAATCAAAATTAGTAATTAGTTTGGGACGATATTTCAAACAAATATCAAATTGCGGGACGAAATTCGGTGAGGTAATATGGTTTGGGACGAAAATCCAAAATCACTTAGTTTGGGACGTTTTCTGTAATTTTACCTAAAGTAATCTATCTTTTATACAATTTACCTTACATAACAAACATGATTTGAGTCATTTGACATAAAATCTTACAAATTTTACATCTACAACCTAACTCATTCAAAAATAAGGTACAACTACTTTATTTCTCAATTCATTTTCTTAAAACTCAAATCAACAATATTACGCAAATCGAGATTATTTTACAAACATCCACTACTCTCTGAAACACCAAACAAACATGCCCAAACTTTCAAAACTCATTATTCATCGAAGAAGAGCATCTCTATGTATATTCCCCAGATGTGCATCGCCAGAAACAAATGTAAGCACAATATTGCATATTTTCTAGTTCCATATAACTCCAATTAACCCCTATGTTCAAACGAATTCAAATATGTATATGTAATTTCAAATTCAAACTTTTATTAGCCCCAACACAAACTTCAATCATAGCTCCAACGTTTATATTCATTCATTTTTCCAACCACTCAAAGGTCTAGAATTTAAAATTTAATACGAAAATACATCCCGAATTTTCTTTAGAGTTTCGCTAAAAGTTATGTGGGCAAGATTTAATACCTTTTTTGTTCAATGCTTACGTCAAAACTCTATTTTATTTCGTCAATAGTACCAAAAAGAGAAATTAGGAAATGGATAGCTAGGTAGGTTTTGTTTAAGCCTGGGGAATCAAGAAAGTGGTGGGGGAGGAAGGGAAGGAATGTAACATTAAATTGCTTTGTACTACAGGCTGTACCTTAAGCTTATTTATTGTCGTTCGTACGCGTCTTTTAAATGTTTGTAACATTAAATTGCATTCAATACCTAACTTAAATAAAGATCGACGATGCAGTTTGGTATGGCTCAAAATTCTCTGTACCATTTTTAGTTTACCATTCTTGTGTATCACTATTCATTAATTGTCACATGTATATGTGGCAATTATTATAATTTTCACATATACATGTGGCAATTAATGAATAGTGATACACAAGAGTACGTGGTACAGTAAAAATGGTACAGAGGATCTACACCCAGTTTGGTATATATACCAGTGCAGCCCTTTGAAAAACTCTCTCTCTCCATATATATAGTTATTTCCTCCATTAACTCCGAAAGTTTAGAAATTAACTCCACATCACTTTTACAATTTCATTCTTCTTCTCCTATAACACAAAAAAAATTAAGAAAAAAAAAACTATTATACATATGTAATATTATTATAATGTATCATCATTATGTTTTTAAGTAAAAAATATTATTTGTTACATTTAAAGATTTAATACAATATAACACTCATAAAAAATCAAATTCTCCTAAATATCATAAATGCTACAAAAAAAAATTAAAGTAAAATTGCATCTTACCTATGACTTAACAAAAAATATTTACGACTTAGAGAACTAAGTAATCTTTCTTTGGCTTGAGAAATAAAATATAAAGATTGTTCAAGAACATGCATTACCTTAAATTTTCGTGAAATTTTTTTCTCAAAAAACTTGTGAAATAAGTGAAAAAATTGGTGAAAATCAATAAAAATTGGTGAAATCAATAAAGTAAATTCCATGTAATTGATGAAAATATGTCAAATCGATCCGGGAGAAGGTTGTGAGATTAAACTGGTAATAAAAAGTGCCAGTAAAATCGATAAATACATGTGAAATCGAGAAAATCTAGGTGTCGTTCATGAAAAATTGATGAAAAACGAGTGAAATAAATGAAAAACTGGTTTAATCGGTGAAAAAAATCTGAAGTTTGTGAAGACATGTGAAATGAATGAAAATTGAGGTGAAATTGGTAAAAAAATGTGAAATCAGTGAAAAAAAGGTAAAACTTGTAAAACAAGTAAAATTAGTTAAAAAGAGAGTTTAACTGGCAAAAATAGTGTGAAATCGGTAAAAAAAAAAATTTGTTTGACATGGTGAAAACAAAAGAAATCGATGAAAAATAATGAAAATTTGGTTATAACTGATTAAGAAATGAGTAAATCAGTAAAAAAAATATTAAATCAGTAAAATCAATGAAACCAAATTATACTAATAATTATAAAAATTGAAAATAGCATAGGTTGATTAAGAAATGTCTTTCAAATGACCAGTGTAAGAGAAATAATTTGATATCTAATTAAAAGTAATTGAAGTTGTATAATAATTTTAGTTGAAATTCGGTAAATGCATGTGAAATCGATCAAAATTCGGATGAAATTCGTGAAAAAATGGATAACATTGGTGAAACAATGAAATCAAAGAAAAAATTATTAAATAAGTGAAAAATTGGTAAAATTGGTGAAAAAGACTAAAATCAGTGAAAACATGTGAAATCAATCAAAGTTCATGTGAAATTGGTGAAAAAACATGTGAAATGAGTGATGATCGTGTGAAAATTGATTAAACTGGTAAAAACGAGTGAAATCAGTAAAATGAAAAAAGTTCTACCAACAAAACAATATCAAACCATTCGAAAAATGGCTTATATCGAAAAAAACTAAAGAAATTGATTAAAATGTGGAAAACAATAAAAATAGGTTGTAATCGATTAAAAAAAACAAGTAAAAAGAATATTTTTTCACTAAAAATGATTGAAATCGACAAAAAGATGGATTAAACCGGTGAAAAACGAATTAAACTAATGAATTGAATAAGTGAGAATGACCTAGGCCAATGAAGAGATGTTGTACCCAAAAAAAAATAAAGAGATGCATTTCAAATAATAGTGCAAGAGAAATAATCGAAATCTTTCATTTGATCAAAAAAAGGATTTCATAATTTTTGTTGTCAAACAGTGCAAAAAATTTGGACGGGTTCTTAATATATAAATCAACATAATTATTTTTATTGTATCATACTTGATGTCACATTCACATTATAATTTGTGATGAAAAAAATCTCTCGTGTTTGACAGATACAAAGACAAATGATATTAGTTTTATATTGGTAAAATAAAAAAAATTAAAGACATTCAACGATGTATATTTCTTAAAATGGAATATGGAATGAGCTAAATTATTTTCTTATGATATTATTTTAGAACAAATTTTACAAGATTTCATCTTTAAATTATTCATCATTTTATATTTGATTACAATTTGAAATCCATTATTTTTTTAATATAAAATAATAAGTTTAATAAAAAAAAATATAGAAAATAAATTAAATATGAATCATTAATATGTGTTATTTTGAGATATAATAAATTTAATTTTACTCTAATTTATAACAATTATCAAGAAATTTACTAGACGCGTGCGTACACTTTTTCTAGTACATGTAAATATATGAAACTAATATAAGATATGATGTAAAGTTCACATGAGACGCACGTGTAATCGGACGCACTTTCTCCTCCATCGGCGATAGTAGTAGTAGTAGCTGAAATCATTTCAAAATATCAATTGAAATTGAGAGAATAAGATCTGATTTTGATCTATTGTTCGTAGCTATGCCAGTGGCAGCATCAGCTATTTACTTCCTCAATCTTCGTGGCGATGTCCTCATCAATCGCCTCTACCGCGACGACGTCGGGTTAGTCCCTCTTATGGTTGAATATCATGATTTTGTTTCATCTTCCAAAAATGTATTTAACAGTGATTGACTTCTTGCATTTTTTTCTTGTTAATATTTCAGAATTGATGGTCTTGTCTTGTCACCTGAGGGTTAGCTAGTGCTTATTTGATTTACGTAGTTACATTATTTAAATAATTAGTGATTAATCACATTTAGTATGTTGATACAATGTAATTCCTCAAAGTGATAGGATTTGCTGTTCACTTTTCATAGTTTTTCTCAGAGTACGTGAAGGCTAAATTTTGAAACGAAATGTTACCATGACTTCGTCTGCATAAGTTGCCTCCTAGTGGGATGACTATTTTTAGCTTAGTACAAACCATACTCCCTCCTCTGTCCTTCAAACAAAGGCGTTTCTTTTTATTTTTCATAACCTAACGGCCTGTGTACTGGAAAAATCATACTGTGGAGTGTCAAATTCATTTATGCCCACAGTGAAAGCTTCTATTTACCTTATTCAGGCTTTAAACTTTAAAACTTTTCATTAATATTTGAATCATTAGTAAACATATTTGAATTCATGTCTCATATGTAGCCCGCTTTTTTTTATGAGCTATTAGTTCTAGTTGTGTGATCTTCTCTTGTTGTATGTGTAGAACATCGTTTTCTCTTAAAGTCTTAACAGTGTTTTGGTTTGTTTAGACTTTAGTGATTGTTTCGATCTCCAGTTCACACATTCAAATCCTTTAGATTATTGACCCTAAAATGTGTGAAACTGTGAAGCTTTAAGAGATCCCAGTAATTAGGGTCCTCTTCTACCTTGGTCAAGTTAGGGCCTATATGAATGAATGGAATTCCAATCTTATTCCTTGTTTTGTATGATAGAGCTTATGAGGTATTAAGTGACTTGTAGCCCGTGGGCCTAATTTGAAAGATGTCCCAGCTCACTCCCATTCACGGAGAAGGAACTTTAGGACAAAATGATAAAATCAGGTAATGAATTATTGATCATCAGAGTCTCATACTGGTAAATTCTATCGAAATAGAAATATCACATATTGTTAATGAGCTGAAAATCTTCTATTTAAGACTCACATTTTCAAATGCTTATAAGTCTAAACATAATTCTAGAGCTAGAGTGCAGTTACGAACCATACCACAAGGAGTTTCCAAACAGCTAGGTTAAGCTTATGGACCACAGTATCGCCCATATCCAGCAATCATTGAGATAATAAACATTTCACTGACTACTACAATTGGACAAAAGAGTGTGAATATTATTATTAGCATTAAAGTTTATATTTGATTGTTTTAGGCAGCTGAAGCTTATAACTTTGGTCAATCAAAATTAAGTGCTAGTAAAATATACCATGCTTAATTGAGTCTCTAGTACTAGTTCATTTTGAAGCCTCAGGGTGGGTAACTTTTATGAAAACTAACATTATGTGCTAGTGCAATTTCACATATTAATGTTATGACATAAACTCAGTTTAGTCTTATTTATTTTCATGTTGAAACTAATCAGAGGCAACATGGTGGATGCTTTCCGAACGCATATAATGCAAACAAAGGAACTTGGCACGTGTCCTGTACGACAGATTGGGGGCTGCTCTTTCTTTTACATGAGAATTAGCAATGTTTACATTGTAATTGTTGTCAGCAGCAATGCTAATGTTTCTTGTGCATTCAAGTTCGTTGTTGAGGTATCTTTAGTGCTTACTGTAATTGAACTTTATGATTTTATTTATGAAGTCAGCTCTTAAATCATTTTTTCTTCCAAATTTTTTATCTCACATAAAAATCTGTGGTTGATGAAATTGATGATAAGTGCTGCGTAGATGTTAAAATCGTATGGTAGTTTAAATCATTGTTATCTTAGTTTGTTTCACTTGTCTAGTTTCACTGAAACCTTGAATTTGTGTTCTCAACTATCCTTTAATATATAGAGTTTGGCTACTAAGTAATTTTTAGTCCATTTGTTTTAGCTCTCCTTTGATGCAATATGATTCTTATATGGATGTAAATACATGTCAAATACTTTTGTAGACAATTCTTTTGTTTTGTTTGATGCTGACAGCTACTTTCTGTGCAGGCAGTGACATTGTTTAAATCTTACTTTGGAGGAGCCTTTGATGAAGATGCTATCCGCAATAATTTTGTATTGATATATGAACTGTTGGATGGTATGCCAACTGGAAATATTTTTAATAGATATTTATTAGCAATATTTATTCTTCTTTATTTAGCTTCTTTTCATAAAAACATGATAAACGACATAACAGAATGTGGTCTTGATTCAAAAAGTTGCTTGGATGCTCATGAATATGACATCTCTCCTCTTCTTCCATGAGAAGTTCCAAAAATTAAAAACCAATTCGAATGCTAATGTGGAGATATTTTGTGCAAAGAACATCTTAATGGAAGCTTTTCAATGTAACTTAGTTAACTGATAATCAATAAGAGGAAGCCCATCATCTTCCCTTTTGCTAGTTAGTAGACTTTTCTGAGTGTTTTTTGGATGCATATGTTGCGTCATTGAGCACAAATTGTACGTATAGATTCATGCACAGCAGGTACACAATGTGACCAATTTTAATTTTGACTATTTTAGTAGTCAAATGTACTTGTTAGTATGAAGAAGACAATTCACCTTTATAAGTTTCTCCGCAAGTGTTTGCAGGCAATTGCAAATACTGCCTCCACCACTAGAATATTCCCGAGATAAATTATAGTTAATATCTACTTCGAGCAAAACCGATATAAAAGCTGGATGAAAGTTTTGATATTTTTCACATATCAATTACAGAAATTATGGATTTTGGCTACCCTCAAAACCTGTCTCCTGAAATCTTGAAGCTTTACATAACCCAGGAAGGTGTACGGTCTCCATTTTCATCTAAGGTTAGATTCCACTTACAATTTTCTTAAATCTGATTTTTATATAAGACAATATGACACTGTTTAACAAATAAAGCATTTTGTATTTCTTATATTGACATTTCCGTTTGTTAAAACGTGATAGAATTCAGACAAACCAGTTCCAAATGCAACTTTACAAGTTACAGGTGCTGTTGGTTGGCGCAGGGAAGGTCTAGTTTATAAGAAAAATGAGGTAAGCTCTCCAAATTACCACATAGTGGCCTATTTTTTTTAATATTGTGATTATTCTAGATTAGTTTTATTATCTTTTGCAGGTGTTTCTTGATATTGTGGAAAGTGTAAATCTTTTGATGTCGTCAAAAGGTTCAATCATCGTGAAATTTAAGCTTATCTTCTTGTAACCATTTGAAATTTCACAATTCATTGTGATTTTTACAATAATGAAGCACTTATGCAATCTTTTCCGCATTTTGCTATTTGTCTTTCGTAGGCAGTGTTCTGCGCTGTGATGTCACGGGAAAAGTTATTATGAAATGCTTCCTTACTGGAATGCCTGATTTAAAGTTGGGGTTAAATGATAAAATTGGACTTGAGAAAGAGTCACAGCTTAAGACCCGTCCAGCTAAAAGGTAGCTTTCTGTTCACCTGCAAATATATCAAGTCAAAAGTGGATCGATTCAACTTTTGATAAAATTATATTCTATAACTGCACATAGGTATAATCTTTTTCACTTCTATTTGAATTAGAATAGGAAATATAGGTAACTGTTTGTTATTCCAATTGTGAGCTTTGTGGGGAGATGTCATGTGCTATCTCTCATGGATGTGAAATGCCCGACTCAGGAGCAATAAGCTGTATTTTAATTTATTTATATAATGCATTAGACAACATCTTAGAATAAAATTGTATGCCTGTAACATGTGCTTTTGTTACTTTTTTATTTCACAACTATATATCCCACTTATCAGTATTTAGATGATTTGCTATCTACCGATTTCACAATATTAAGGTTGATCTTTCTCTTCCATTCTAGTTTTTCCTTAAAATCAGTCAAATTTATAGTACAGAGTACTACATCTTTGGAGCACTTAGTTAGTCAATTATCCAACGAATAAAAACCTCTTATGCTTTCTAGGTTTTCCTTTTCTCTTTCCTGATAGTTTTATCTCATATCTTTCTAATTGAATCTATCATTTAAATAATTAGTTACATATCTAATTGCATTATTAATTGTTTGGTGATCTCTGTAAAAATATGGGTACCGTTTTCTTTCAAATTTACTTCGTAATTGATTTCTTGGTGGTCTCTCTAAAAATGTGGGTACCATTCTCTATCAAATTTACTTGGTGATTTCTGAAAGATTTGCCCACAATCCTGCAGGTGAATCCCGTACATAAGAATTGTGAGAAGGATTAATGTTTAGATTCCTGCTATTTTTTAGCTTCATTGGTTAATTCATATATGTGGGATAGACATCTTGTGACTTGTTAAGAAGACATGTTTCTGGGCCTATTTCAATTTAGAGTTAATAGAAGATTCTTCAGAGCCATTGGGCTCTTTTTTATTATTATTATTTTTAATTAACAAATTAAGAAGTTCTGTTTATTTAGCAGTTAAGTGAAGACCTCGTCTTTTCTTAATATGCTCTAACTTGTTAGCATATTGCTCTTCAACCATTTTACTGTAAATTTGTTATAAGTTTATGTCTTCTTTTTTGAAACCATGCAGCATATACCTCTATCATAAAACTGTTTTCCTGCTTCCTATTGTTACTTATCTATTTGCAGTGACATACATATATTTCTTTTTCTTCTGCTATTTCCACCTACTGTGTTTGCTTGTATATTTGTTAATTTGAACATCTGTATGAATATTTTTCTATTTTCCTGTAACATCGTTTACCTATGTGGCTCTGCAGTGGAAAAACTATCGAGCTTGATGACGTCACTTTCCATCAATGTGTAAACCTAACAAGATTCAATTCAGAAAAGACCGTTAGTTTTGTTCCTCCAGATGGTGAATTTGAATTGATGAAGTAAGCTGATGTTATAAATTCATTTAACTTTCAACATCATCTGGTGTTTATATTTGTGCAAGAATAAATTGGTCGCATAGTTTCTTATTTTCATATTGACAGCTTTTGATATAGTTTTTCTGTATGCATATCTATTATATCCAAGCAGATTTATGAAGTCTGGTTTAATGAAAATCTTGACCGAATTTTTTCTTCAATCTTCAGAAAACTAGATTAGATCTGATCCGGTCCTATTCCTCTAGGTCCCAGTTAGACCATACTTAAAAAATCTTGTTAATGGCATCGAAGAGTTGTAGAATTTCAAAGATTCCGAAGGGTAATTCCTGACGAGCCCCTCTCTTGAGCAAGTGTTCCACATTTCTGAACAAACTTAATGGTTCATGCTTTTGTCTGTTCAATTTGAACCCTGAATTTTGAGTTTCCTACTTTTGTGTAAACTAAATTGCAGTTCTTTCTAATTAATTTGTACCATCTTTCAGAGCGATAAACATAAATTAGAGAACTGGGCATCTCCTCTTTGAAGTCCTTTTTATCTTACACCTTGGCTTAGAACAAATAGGATTTTTTCCAATAAAATTAGCATCCTTGGGAAATTGTACACAACAAAGGGAACTTGAGCCATCATGTCTTACATATGAGTTGCCATTAGATGAATTGTAGACATGCTTGGCTGTCTCAAGTATTCTTATGCTGCAAATTGTGTCATTTGGTAGTCAGTTGACAATGTATACAATTTTTCCTTCAACTCTTTTCTTTGTTGGATTTGTAGTTGGATGTTGGTAATGATACCATTACTCAACCACCTACCATGATCAACTTACTCAATTTTCCAAAACCGACAAGTCGTCAGCCCCATGCATGGTCTTACGACTTCGAAAACCTTTATTTTTTGCAAAGTTGCCAGCTTTGTCACTTGGACCCCCTTTGCGAGGAGGAACCCATCTTTTTCTGACTTATAGACAATTTGTCTCGTGCTCCTAGATATTCTCTACCTTGTGTCGGGTTTTTTTATATACTGGCACCCTTTTATTTGCATGCCATCCAAGGTTTTTAACTTTAACACCGTAGCAATTGGGGCTCACTTACTTTCTATACTCCTTACCTTGAACACGCAGTGGAACCTTATGCTCTCGAACATAACCATCTTTCGGCTAACCTAGAGTGCCTTGTCTTTCGAACCAACAAGGGGTAGTACATGAATATTCACCACATGTCCACAACTTCGACATTACCTTTCTGCATGATCTAGGCCTGATTCACCGCTGTGTGGACGAACCCTTAGATTTACGGGGCATTGGATTCTAAATAATGTTTACTTTACTCAATTCGGTTTTCTGGCTTCACTTGTCGATACTGCTTGTGCAGAAGCTTCTCACAACTGCTGAACGTTACCTTACCGAAGTATTATTATACCCCACAGGCTCAATAGACCCCATTTGACTTCAACATAGGATCTTGATATCTGAGCTTTATGCACTTCCAATGTTGGCTGCTTCTAGGCAAACCTCCTAGGTGTCTCTGCAACCCCTACCTCTTTTATCACTTAGCGATCATTTATGGTTTTAGTTGGTATACCGGGCTGTTTCCCCCTGGATGATGAAGCGTATTTATTATTCTCTCACCATAACCCCAATTATTTTGAGCCCAGTTTATCAACTTATAGGAAGTGGAACATGGCGCTTACCTCCAAATAAATTAAATTTAACAAAACTATAAGAAGGTAATCTTTGTTCGTTGAGCTTTGAATCCCTGCAATTCTATCTTTAGATCTTTATGTCTGAGCACTGTAGAACTTCTGAGACACAATTTGCATTGCAATGAAGTGAACCTGCGGAAGATGCAATTCGTAATTCATTGCTCGAGTTACTATAGTTGAGTTTGTAACATCTACAGCAGGTACATTGTTCTCTTAGCTACCTTTATAGATCTCTGTGTCTGAGCACTGTGAAAGTTTAAGAGTCAGAAGCTTCATTTGCAAGGAACTGGAGGAGGTGAACTGCCCAATTTTCTTTAATACTTCATTCTTGGAAGATGTAATTTGTATTTCATTGCTAGAGTTACTCTAGTTGAGTTTGTGACCTCTCCAGTTAGTAGGTTTAACTTATTCAAGTAACAAATATTGATAATGCTATTTACAACGTTACAGCCCTCTTGGTGTTTCAATTATCTTTAACTATATATAGCCATCTACTTATAAGTGTCTGATCTGTATGCATTCCTCAAGTGCTTCTGTTATTAAGTAAAAATGTCTTTGCCACAGGTATCGTATAACAGAGGGGGTTAATCTTCCATTTCGTGTTTTGCCAACTATCAAAGAATTGGGTCGGACACGTATGGAAGTGAATGTAAAGGTCAGTCAACTTATTCACATTCGCTTATTATGTCTGTAATAGGTCACATTTATCACAAGCTGGTTCTTCATTAGGTAAAAAGTGTTTTTGGGGCAAAAATGTTTGCGCTTGGAGTGGTTATTAAGATTCCAGTACCAAAACAAACAGCAAAAACAAGTTTTCAGGTGACATCAGGGCGAGCAAAGTACAATCCTTCTATTGACTGTTTGGTCTGGAAGTAAGTTGTTTATATGACATTGCATCATCTGAGAGTTTTTATTTTCATTCTAGTGAAACACCTTTTTGTTCTGTTGTACCAGTAATTTTTTCCACCAAAAATATGAATGTGAAGGGAATGTATCTTTTTACAACAGGCATGAAGGAAATGTATTGTCATACATTATTAAATAGTCTGAGTTTTGCTAATAAATGTTTCTGAAACACTGTTCTAAATATCTCAGCAATAAAAAAGATATTTGTAGTTTACAATCACTTCTCTGATTATCATAATGAAAATACATGAATACACCGAATTTCAATATTCTACTGATTTTAACGCAATTATGATGCTACAGAGTAGCATGAGTTGATGGTATGCATTTAGGGATTTTCTCCATTTCAGTTTTCTTATATTCAAAATTATGAGTTACCAGTATCTGAAATACATTTATATTTGCGTACAGCTGCTGATATCCACTAGGGCATTCACGTCATTTATTAACTGAAACTACCATTCAGCTCCTATAAGTTAATCTTGGTTTACTAGAATTAGTTAGCACTTGTGTCTTGGTTGAAAACTTTTAACATGTACCCATGACATTAAATGCATATTAGAATTACTTGGAGTCATTAGGGGCTAAAAGACTACAAACTGATGATGTGAATGAAGTTGAGGAGCGATGAAAATATTAGACCATTAAATGTTGTATACTCTGGAATCAAGTAGGTTAAATATTGGCAAATGTCATCATATTTCGCGACACAAGGAGTTATATTTGAAGATTTTGACGAGCATGTACTGGTTTAAAATGTGTGCTGCCTGTAGTTCTAACAAATCTTTCTTTTATTTTAATTCGTAGAGGTATTATCATAATAGTTAGAATCCCGCTCTATCTTTAATCAGGATTGAATGACCTTACTGATCAATACAAATGGTTTGAATACCTTTACCAAACCATTATTTTGTTGCTGACATTGAAGTAGTAAAGTCTGAGTGCTTCTGGTACTTTCATCACCATTTAACCATTTTGCAGGGCACCACTCTTAACTGATAATGAGAGTTTAGGCTCTGTTTGGGAAAATTAGATGCATCTAATTTCCCATAAGCTGTGTTGGTCAAACCAGATTCACTGTAGTATGGATTTCACGGATCCTATTCTTTTGCTGAGTTTAAATTTTGTACCATTTTTTTTTCAAATATAAATTTAATCTCATGTTTTAGTTAGTGATTCCTATTTTTCCTAATCTCCCCCTTCGCCCTCCAAGAGCTATGTTATGTCATTTTTTCTTGTATTTGTGGCTAAAATACTCTTTACATTTATTTTTAAGCTTGATGATGGACATTCTGCATTCTTTGCAGGATAAGAAAATTTCCTGGACAAACTGAGCCAACATTGAGCGCTGAAATAGAACTAATATCCACAATGACTGAAAAGAAATCTTGGACTCGGCCTCCTATTCAAATGGAATTTCAGGTGCATTACTATTGATTCAATATGGCATAATAATATTTTTCATAGCATTGCATTATCTCGATGGTATTCTAAAAAATTTACATTATAAGACACATTGATATTCTCAAGGGCACTTTAGTTGAATGAGCTAAGAACAATGGAATCTTTAATGATCACGGGTGAGCGGTATTGGTTGTTTGGGATGCAGATATTCTTCTTGAAGGGGATTAGAAATTATAAGGAGTTTCACTCATGGATTTTCCAGAAATCCTCAACAAATAGATCAGTGATCAGTCTTCTTACTTGTTGGGAAAATTAAGATGTAATAAACAATAAGAAATATAGAACTTGTGGAGAGATTTGAACTTAAGGAGTGGCTGAGATTTATAGAAGTATGATGAGAAAGAAAAGAAAAACTATTAGAAAAGAAGACTAAAGCTTGTCGTGGATACCGAGGTTTATTTTTAGTATTAATTTGCTTCCAACTGTGATACTGGGAAATGTTCTTAAGCTGAAATTAGAACAGTCAATTTAAAGAAAAAACTAAACAAGAAGAGTGGGTGGTAAGAGAATAAGAACAGTTATAGTGTGCCTTCCCTGACTTACAAATGTTAAATACTTAGCAATGGACTCACACAGAGTCAAATTAGTTACTTTGAGATAACTTTCATGTCCTTCGCTTTTTCTCTGCTTGTACCACTTTCCCTACCAATCTTGTATCAAGGGTAAAATGATATCGTTCCAGATTCTCACCGTCTTTAACCTAGTAACTGTTACTTTCTATTGACTACTTTCCTCAGCATCAAATCTGTATGATCTAAGAGTATTAACAAAAGGATATCTTTACCCAAAATAGATAAGTAAAGAGGTAGAAATGCAGCATTGTCTTCATATGGACATTAGGGGAGAACCTTGGACTTATTTTAAAGAATTTGGAAGATTCAATATGATTTATAATTTTATTTTATAAGTGTAGTTGCTTTTTCATCCCTTTGATCTCACAAACCAAACGCATTTATTTGTCAGGTTCCTATGTTTACAGCATCCGGATTGCGTGTTCGTTTCCTTAAGGTACTCTAGGCTCTCACTTTGATACCCTTATAGTTTGGTATTTTCATCCGATTGCATTAATTTTGATTTTCTTTCTGCAGGTGTGGGAAAAGAGTGGATACAACACTGTTGAATGGGTTCGTTATATTACAAAAGGTGGTTCATACGAAGTTAGGTGCTAGGAAATACAAACCAGATTATGTGAGGTCGGTGTTGCTTTTAGGACAGGCTATTCTTGGTTACTCTTGATTTATTTGATTCTTTCTTCTTCTGATTTTTGTAGTAAAGTAGGTCTTAAATTAGGGATGTTGGTGAGGATTGGAAGTAATAATGTATTATTTTGTGAAAAATTAATCTTCCATTGATTTGAGATTGTGTGTGAAGATTTCTAAAGGTATTTGTTCCCTTTGATAATAGAAAGTGTGGGAATCTTCTTGGGTTCCATTCCCTATGGCAAACTCATTTCCATTTTCATGAAGTTTTTTTTCTTTGCTAAAGTAGAAGATGTTGCTTTAGACTGCATGCATATATTCAGACTCAGTATTGCAGTCTTTTTTTTTTTTTTTTTAATTTAATAAAACAATCTCTAGTTTCTTGTTGAAATATTATAAAACACTTTTTGAGGTATGCAATTCATTGCAAATTTTCTGCGTCCTGTCTTGACGGAGAAAGTCGTGATAAAGAAATTGATATGACCTCTTAAAAATATTCTGAAGTGTTTCATAATCACGACCCGTAAAAATTAAGGAAATTATTTTATGGTTTTCCCTAAAAACAGTACATATTACAGCCTCGTGGGGGAAATAATAATAAGGTGTTGCATATATGTTCAAAATTGTGATTGAGCTATCATTTTAATCCAAAAAATGATCAAATCAAATTATTTGATATCCAATTCGATTACATATAACAACTCATTTGAGCTTTATTCATTATAATATCAAATCAATCTTCATCAATTTTGTTGTTTGATAGATTTGAAATTGAATTCGAGTCTAACAATATAATCTAAAAAAGTAAAGCTCATTTAAGTATCAAATATTAAAACAATCTCGAGCTTGAACAATATATTGGACTCTACTCGTGCACTTCACAAACTCTGTTAAATATCAGTAAGTTTTAAAACTAACAGGTAATTGATCTAGTGAAATATACTATTCACTACAAAGCTGTGGACTCAGGTTCCAATCCCTGTTGGGAGAGGTACCTACTTAATGTGTCCTACCCGCTTCGAAAGGGATTAAACCCTTATAAACCAAAAAAAAAAAAAATCATTAAGTTTTAAAATAAATTACATGTCATTTGTTAAGTTTGATAAATAAAAGATAGTATTAAGTATTAACATTTATCAAATTTCGGGGCTTGTCTACAAGGTGTGCCAAAAATAATAGGAGTATATACAGCAAGTAGAAACACACACACAAAATAGATTCTCGAGCCATTTCATTTCTATTTAGTGCACCTATTCCCTAATAGAATGATTGAAAGAATTGCTAGATCGATCCTGAACATCTGGGCACAATAAAGCCCTAATTGTAAACCCCAATTCCCACTTCGATTCAACTCTCACTTCTCACTTGGTTTAACTAGATTCTGCCTCCGCAATGGATTCCCAAGATTCCTCCGCCCATCCACCTCACCACCACCACCACCAACAACACCACCACCACCACCACCATCAGCAACCACCGCCACACGCCGTACTGATGAACCAACACACTCAACAACATCAATTCCCCAACAACAACAATAACAACAATTCCATGATGCACCAGCAGCAGCAGAACACTCGTTTCCCCTTCAACTCTATGGCTGCAAAACCGTTGGATCATAATAATTACTCCGACAGCAGCAGCATTGATCCTGCAAGAAAGAAAAGGGGAAGGCCCAGAAAGTACTCACCTGATCATAACACCATTGGGCTCGGCCTGTCCCCCGCCACACCTGCTGCCCAGATTTCTTCATCTATAGTGGTTCACCACAACGATTCTGGTGGTGGTGGTGGTGGGACCCATTCGTCAGAGGCACAGGGCAAGAAGAACCGAGGGAGGCCTCCTAGTTCAGTGAAAAAGCAGTTGGATGCTCTAGGTTAGGAGTTTATATCTTTTTTTTTTTTTTTCTTCATATTTAATCTTTTTGGACGTGATGCTTTGAGTATGATGTTTTTCTTTTGGATGGTGTTTTTCTTTTGGCTCGCAGGATGCCCTGGAGTAGGTTTTACACCTCATGTAATTACTGTGGATACAGGGGAGGTAAATTGCTAGTGCAGTGATTTTGCTTAAAGTGAAATACTGAAAAATTATGTTAATTTTGGTTTCTTCCCTTGAATTGATTCAGGTGCTTTGATTAATCTAAACACATTCGGTTTTGCTGAATTTAGGTGTAGAAATTGTTCTTTGAAATTAAGAGGAAAGGGTTTACTTTAAAATTGAAGATTTCTGTTTTTTGTTATCATCTTTAGTGTTGTGCTTTCAGAAAAACTGGTATGTCAGTGAATGAGTTCTGAAAAGGGATTGCACTTAATTCTTTGTGGAAATTAGTTATGAGAGTTTGGTGGATTAATATGCTTATTTCCTGTGAAAAGTGGTGTAGGATAATTGGATAAATGATATAGCTGTGGAGTCAAGACAGCACAATCTATTACCTTTGGGTTTTTTTAAAATTTTAGAATTATGATTAATAACTATCCGTGTCTTGGGTGCTTAGCTTGATATAATCGAGGAAACGTACCAGCTGTCTTTCTAGTCAAGGAGACGCCCTGCTTGTTTGATAGAACTTGGATTTGATGTGAAGTGAGTTCTGGAAAGATATCTTGAATGAGTGACATAATTTTTTAAAGTACATATGGCATGGACCCAAAATTGTTGTTTTCAAGTTAAGAATTTTTTTTTATGTAGCTTAGTGTCTAGTTAATGATTGTAAGAATTATTTACTTGTTTGACTCTTCTATGACTGTGATGATAACAAGTGAAGTATAATTGTGATTGTCAACCTAAGATTTAGGCTCTTTGTACTTCCAGTAATGCAACCTGTAGTCAAATCAAATGTTAGGAGATTTGTTCACATGTAACTAAGATGTTGTGCCTTTTGCTCTCCTACTAGGGTTATAGTACAATTGACAATTCCAGATGTAGTTGTGTTAGATGCTTAGCCCGTTGATGTTAATATAGAGGAACAACGTGAACACTTGATATGGTGATTCCTGAAAAGCTATAAAAGTATTTGTAAGAAGTATAAAAGTTCAAAGTTTTGGGTTGGATTTACCAAATCGGCTCATCCTAAAGATATTTCCTGTGTTCAACCGAAAGAATCACCTTGCCGACTTAAGTTCAAATGCTCTTAAATTTAACATGTCTTCCGTGAACAACCTTTGTACCTTTTGATGGGAGTGAGATGAGGATGGGTTTGAGACGAAAGTTGTCTAGGGGATCAGTAAGCTCGTATTTTCTAGATCTTTTTACCATTTATGAAGTTTATTAAAGGAATTTTTTTTTAATTAATAATTCCATTTAATTAGTCAATTTTTTTTGTACTTGAAACATGACTTTGGCCATTTTTACTTTAAGTTCATGTTAAAAAAGATTGGTAATTATTTTCCTCAGAGAATCACCAATAATATGCAGATAATATTGTTAAAAACATTTAAACATATGTTATATATTTAGTAGTTAATAATCAATTCTAAACTCATCGATGAAGGAAACATAGGCACACTTTTATACAATCTCTTTATTCGGGATTCAACGAAAATAAAACTAATATATTTTCCCAATTTGTGTGTGTGTGTGTGTGTGTTTTGGTCTCTCACTCACATGAATTCTTTATGTTCTATTAAATCTTATTCATTGGTGCAGAAAACAAAGGAAAACTCTTCTTTGCATTTGGATTGAAGCATGCATTAGATAAACAAGTTTAGAAGCATAGTATGTTACAGTGAGATTCCTCTGTAGTGTAGAAACTTGTAAATTTGTAATATGTTATTTCTTATAAAATAAGGCATGGCAATCCACCTTTCATTTTTTTGTTTTGGAGCATTTTCTTTACCTCTATTAGGTCTAGAATCCTAAATAACCATATGCTTTAAGGAAGGGTCACTGTTGTCTATTTTAAGATTTATTTTTCAATTTTTGTAGGACATAGCTTCAAGAATTATGGCTTTTTCGCAGCAAGGACCTCGAACTGTTTGCATTCTATCAGCCAATGGTGCCATCCGCAATGTCACCCTTCGCCAGCCAGCAACATCTGGCGGCACAGTGACCTATGAGGTATGTGGTACTGAATACCCTTTCTGTTGTTAAAATGCACAATGGCTAGATTTATTGCTATTGCGTCAACATGGTTGTGTTTAACATTTAAAACGCCCTGTTTCTGATGGACAAAGATCCAGCTCCTGTTGAATTTTGAAAAGGAAAAAATGAGTTTATGTTTCAGATATGGCAGACAATGTTTCAATTTAAATTTCCTCCAAAGGTAATATAGAAATGAATATCTTTTACGGTAAAGGTGATTTTTCATCATCTACTGCATCCTTATATGCACTACAAAACCTATTTATTTCCGTACAATTATCCTGGACATGTATCTTGAATAATCAAGTTCTTGGAAATTTTTGCAACATTGATGATGAACCTGAACATACAAGTAGCTAATTTTTTTGGGTAAGGTGAATTATTACCCAAGGTTAAATATGCAACTTAAGAAACTATGCATTGCACGAAGCAAAGCACAATTGTCAAAAATCACTCAACATCTACACTCATAATACCAAGCAGCAGAAGAACACACCTCATGACTACTTACACAAAGACACATTGCAATTCCAATTTGTATAGCACTTGCTCGCAACAATTATGTATAAATAGCTATTTCGTTGCTTTAATGGATGCAAAACATGCAACCACAAGCCAAGTGTATTGGACTTGCCACATAATTGTTTTGAGTTCAGCCAACGGGCTTAAGATGTTTTAATTCACCTACATTTCAATTATTTCTTCAAACTTATAAATGATGGTGCCTCGATCAATTTTCAGGGGCGATTTGAGATTATCTCGTTGGCTGGGTCCTTCCAGCTTTCAGAGAGTAATGGTAACCTGAGTCGAACAGGTGGTTTGAGTGTCTCCTTAGCTGGATCAGACGGTAGGGTACTGGGTGGTGGAGTTGCAGGTATGCTTCAAGCAGCATCACCAGTTCAGATCATTGTAGGCAGCTTCATTGCAGATGGGAAAAAACCCAAGAACTCCTCTAAGCCATCTTCTACACCACCACCTTCACACATGTTGAATTTTGGTGCCCAAGGGACCGGAGCCACTCCTTCCCCTGATGAATCAAGTGACTCAGGTGAGGACAACGATGATAGTCCTGGCTCAGGGCCTTATAGTAATGCAAATGCTGGTCAGCCAATTCAGAATATGAATATTTATTCTACTATGGGTTGGCCAAACTCCATGAAAATGCCCCCCAATTAGCCTAAATGCTACATGGTTAGAGATTTTCTTTAGTACTTTTCTCTTCTTTGTATGATGTAACAATCTCGGAATAGTATCATTCGGAAACGGAAACTGTGAAGATTGCTCGACCATTCATTCCAAGTTTAGATTAGGTGCAGGAATGATTTGGGAGAACTGAAATTTGAATAGCTTCTAATTTGAATTTGTTATTAGTTGGCCCTTATTCGTGTTCGTAGCTCGATTGAGAGGTCCAGACTAGAAAAGGATCTCTTTCATGTATCTGTTTGTAGGTCACACTGTTCTTTTGCAGATTCAAATGTGGTCATTCATTGCAAGCTAAGGCACTTTTTCTTTGTCAATTCAGATTCATAGCATAATTTTGTTTTATCATTTCGAACATTTTGTTTCTGATTCTGATTCTGTTCTGAATACATGTGTTGGCTTCATTTACAGATAAAACTTTGATGCCTGATTTTCTCAGGTGTGTTCAATATCTTTTCAACTTTCTTTTACTTATCTCATGCTTCATGAGGTTTATTATAGTATATGATGAACAATGCCCTCTATTGGTTTTGTTGTTTCTTTATAATATCATTTTCATTTTACTTTTATCTCTCAAATCTTCTTTGAAATCTAATTCCCATATGACAATATCAACTTATCTTTTAAATTACCTTTTTAATAATGTTAAATATTAAAATGCAAGGGGCATGCTCTTGCCAATTCTAGAACATATGGGTAAGGATTTAAACAAATTAATTCTTTTTTTGGTGATTTTGATTTTGTGCATTCTCAAGGAAAATAAAAATTAGTTTCACGTGTTGCCACATATATTTATCTATAAATATGACAATTGTGAGTACCAAAAAATTTGCAGAATAATTTAACTAAATTTCTTAATTATTTGCATAATTAATTTTCAAAATTGGATTGGACTTCCATTATCACTTACATCTCATCGATAAGTTTTTACATAATTGCATTTTTGATATCGCACTTTAAATCAATCCTCATTTTTGGTACATCATTTTATGTGTCCAACATATTTGGTACCACGTCTTAACAAATTGTGACATATTATGTACTGCCGTAAAAATCACCGTTAAGTGGTGATGTGGCAGTTAAGTCTTATTGTAAAGTTAATGTTATTACTTATGTTGATTGACAATTTTACCTCATAATATTTCAGGCTATCAAAATAATCTCACATCTCCAAATTTAGTCACGATTGTAGTTCACATTATTACCAATTTTAAAATTTACTCGAATAAAATCAAGTGCGGATTAATTAATAGTATAAATCTATTTAATATTTATTAAAATAATAAATTATATTATTAAAAACTAGGGGTGGAGTGGGTGGAATTTTAGTTTTTTAGATTATAAATATTTAATAAATATTATATAGTTTTTAATTATATAATCTATTATTTTAATAAATAGTAAATAGATTTATACTATTAAATAAATCTTAGATTTGAAAAGAATTTTTTCCCAGGTTTATATTAATTTATTAATATTGCCTATAAATTAATTATGTAAATATTATAAGTAAAATTGTAAAATTGATCCGCATGTTGTCGTATTCGATTCAATTTTAAAATTTGACAATAATGTTGACTATAATTGTCAGTATATTTGATGATGTGGGCTATTTTGGTAACATGAAATGTTATAGAGTAAAATTGTCAATCAACATAAGTATTGACATGAACTTTACAGTAAAGACTTAACTGTCACGTCACCACTTAACGGTGATTTTTAACCGTTGTACCAAATGTGTCACAATTTATTAAAACGTGGTATCAAATGTTTCGGGATTATCTCGCTAATAAAATGTTCGGCTTTCAAAGAATTGACATGTTCGGCTTTCAAAGCAATTTTTTTTTTCAATTTTACCCCTTCATCTCATTGAAGTTGGAAAACTCAATGATCATTATTCACTTATAAAGAATTAAAAAATAGTCATCATTATAAAGAGTATTTCAAACATTTTACCATAAAAAAAATATATATAATGCAAATGTCAACTGCTCAAAGCATCTTTCAAATAGCGGAAAATACAAGCTTAATAAAGACAAAATTGGTGAAGCCTAGACAAATTACATATAAATTTCTTCAAACAAGAATTCAAACTTATTAAATTCAACACATTGTGGGGACTAGACATTTCCAATTTCTTCCAACAAGAATTCAAACTTATTAAATTCAACACATTGTGGGGACTAGACATTTCCATTAGATAAATCACCCGTTGGTATGATATTAGCATCATATACAATGACATTCCACATTGAAAGATGATAGATAGGACGGTGTTTCAAAAATTAAATAAATATTTCATTCATGCAAAAATAGGATCCATCATAAAAACCTCTTAAGTTGAAAAGTAAAAGAGAAATCTGCATAAAAATCATTTGTAGACTGAGATTATAAAAAGCTTTCTGTAATTATAAAAAGGAAGTGATACATAAATAAATAATTATTCGATAATAATTCCATCTAAAAAAATGAAAATTGAAATATGTCACAGTGACTTCGGTGCACGGGGATCTGATTCAGTTAATCTTCCAATTGTGAAATGATACTAACAAAGACACCATATCCTTGGCACATGTCAGACAGAAGGCAATACTCATTCTTGGCATGATATGTAGCCATTAACCCTGCAATGCAATGCACCAAATAAAATGTTTATTCAGAATTAAAAAAAAAAAACAACAATTAAAGAAGGAGATCAAGTAGAGTACCATAGCCAGCAGTTTGCACATCGAAACCTTCATCCTATAGTAAGAAAAAAAGAATTTCATGTAAATATTTATTGTCTTAACCAAAAGCCAAAAGCCAAAATACATGTACGAGTAAGAAAAGAAGTTTCACCTGCAATTCACGTATGAGTGGCAAGCTACCGGTGATGGAGTAAGGTTTTACATGCCCAACCACCTCTTCTGTAGCTTTGCATAACACATGGAATCCACGAGAATCAAGATTACAAGCCACTCCAGACATTGCTTCATCAAAACTAATACTAATTCTGCAGAAGAAGAAAGACAAAAAAAGTTGTATTTATCATAGGGACAAAGAAATCGATCTTGTTATAACTTTTGATCTTGAGGAGGTCATTCGGTATTAGAAGAAATATACACACCTTCCCTTGAGGTTCTCCTCGGGTAAGACATACTTTGATACAGGTCCTCGTGTGTCCAGCTTTTCGATATTGGCATTCAAATCATCAACGTACTCTTTAAGCTTACTTATTACATCTGTTACACTGAAACAATAATTTATTTACATTTAGTTGAAGTCTAGGCTTAAAAGAACTTGTCATAAATGTTTATTCCGTACCTATAAAATGGAGTCAACCTGCAATAATAAAGAGGAAATATTAGAACTAGATGAAAAAATGCTACTAAAATAATGTAGAAGCCCTTGATTGAAACATAACCTAACATCTCCGGAAACTGTACACTCAGCTGGAATTTGATTGATGCCACCCCCAGGATCTGTAATAAAATGGCGATTCAGTGAGGAAAGCCATTATAGTAGAATTAAACTACTAAGTTTCAGTTTGAAGCTTAATAACTTACAACTCCACTGAGTTGGTTTCATGGTAGATGGCGTAGCAAATCCATATACTTTTTCTTGTTGATGGGGAGGAAAGTCTCTATAAAACCTTAACTGGATCTCTTTAAGAGCTTCCATAGCTAGCTCCAATGGATTGATAGCCTACATATATCCAAGAACAACTATTAGATAAAAAGAACAAAAAGAAAAGCAAAAAAGAGCTCTCCATTTCTTTAAAAGGCAAGATGATACAAAATTCACAATGTCATTTGAACTTTTTGACAAATAAATACATGATTATAGAAATACAAATTGGATTTTTTTTTTTTCTCAATCCCAAAATATTGCAACATCTTTTACCAAAAGGTACATAATTTCACCAAAAAAACATTTTGCAAGTTGTTCCTTTCAATAAATGACTTTATACTACACAAAGTGTAAGAAAGTACCTTGTGTGCTAGACCACTATGAAAAAGCTTTCCACTAAAATGAAGCTTCCATGGTATCATACCACCAGTACCAATGCAAGGCTGTTTATCTGCTGTATCAATCCAAAAACTGCAAAGACAGACAAACACCAGCAATTATATACATATATATAATATTATATTTGTTCAAATCCTAAACTGGACTACTAAATGTGTTGTAATACATACAGAGGTCCCTGTTTTAAGTTATCGAGCAATCCATCCTTGACTAATGCATCAACCCCTACTCCAGGGATAGATGAATTCTCTTCACTGGCAATAAAGACAGCAACCACAGTAGACTTTAATTGCGGCTTTGTCTCCCCCAAACGCCTCATTAGTTCGGCTACAAGGGCAACATGCCCCAAACAATCGGTTGTTCCACGTCCTCTAAGCTTCTCTCCTTCAACGTTCAAAGTAAATGGATCAAATTCCTGCACAAATACTTACATACTCATGACCAAGGTTCGTAACATAATATTGGAAAAAGCTATACGCAATAATTTAGATTGATTTTCCTATCTATCAACATGGAATTTGAAATTGTCGCAAATATTAAGGAAAAGGTTGTACTAAATAAAGAAAAAAGTTTATTTGCTCGACGTTTGACATACTATTTTCTAACAAAACAACATGATTACTTCTTCAAAGCATTTAGAATTTTGTTATAAATGCCAACACTGAAAGCCTCAACAATGTTTTAATTGCATTCACACACCTTTGTCATTCAAATTTCTGAAGTATAACCAATCTCAGCCAAAAAAAATCCAACTTCTCTAATCAAGACTAAAATTTGCATCACAAGGAAGAACCATTTCAGGAATCCGTTACCAGAAGAACCAATTACCAATCTTTTGCTCGACATTTCACATACTAATTTCTAACACTACTTCATGATTACCACTTCAACAGCATTTAGAATTTCGCTATAAATGCCAAGATTGAAGTTTTGACATAATTTAATTCCAATCACAAGTGTCTTTTATTCGAATTCTGAAGTATAACGGATCTCAGCCCGTAATATCCAACTTCTATAATCAAGACTGAATTTTGAATGACAAGAAAATATCATTTCACTATTCCATTTCCAGAAGAACCAGCATTTGGATTAAAGAAAGCAAAAGGACTACATGGTATTTGTGAATATAATATCCAACTACATAATAAACATTTTCAAAACAGATATGATAATTTCCCCATTTTCAAAACAAATATGTAAATAAATGTTTTTTCTCCGATTTCCTTTACGTCCAAAAACAATGATCATTCTCATAAAAAGAGGGAATAAAGGAAGAAAAGAGTACTAGTTTCACTTTTTACTACTACAATCTTAATTACACGCTTACATCAGAAATATAACACTATAAGCACTTTAAAATCAATAAAAAATCTCAGTATATTTGTACCCAATCGGAAGGATTAGCTGTGACGACATCCATATGCATACCAACGAACGACAATATTTTTCCGGGCTGAGTTCCAGGGTACTCCACGATTAAATTACCCCTGTTGGGTTTGTAGGTCACGTGATTGATGACGAGTGGTCCGCCACCGGTGGCGGTGCTGAATGGGCGGAGAACATCGAGCACGTGCTTAACGATCCGGTCCTCCTCGGGAATTAATTCCGGCGGGTTGTTCTGCACGTACTTGGACTCACCGATCAGCTTCGACAAAAGGGTCACGAACGATTCCTTGTTTAGAACCCCTATAGTGTTTTTCACGCTTGGGGAAGCCATTTTTCTCTCTTTTGCAAGAATTGAATTGATTTGCTTATTTAGTTTTCATATTTGTAATTGGGGTTTTGGGGATTCAATACTGGGTCGGTTCGGGTTGTCAAATTCAGATGCTATGTACTCGAATCGGATCCAAGATAACGTAAGAAAGAATATTTGTATGAAAAATTCTAAAGCACCGTTTCTTTCCTAGCATAAGCTAATGCAGATCCCTTGCCAACCAAACTATTTTTAAGAAGCCAAGAGCCAAAAATGCATTTGTACATGTAAATAAGTATCGAGTATACTTTAATTACTTGCTTAACCATTTATGGATCCACTCAAATCAAATAATCTCAACCCAAACAAACCTAAAATTAATATATACTCAAGGTCAAGTTGGATTGGTTCCATTAGTCTTTCCCGCTTTGCCAACTACTTAATTAAAAATTAAAAGGAACAGTTTATAAAACTTACTAATTGTTAATTAGAATATTATAAAGACTAAATTTACCAACAGGTGATTGGTCTAGTGGAAGGGACTAGTCACTACAAAGTAGCGGACTCAGGTTCGAATCCCTGTTGGGAGAGGTTCCCACATTATGTGCCCGACGCGCCTCGGAAGGGATTAAACCCTTGGGAAACCAAGAAAAAAAATAAAGACTAAATTTCTCACGTTGGTTGAAAAATAATAGTTAAGTTCACCTTATAAAGCATTGGATAATCCTTATCTCAAAAGCTAGCTTTTAATATCGAGTTAGGTCCAAGCCAAGTAAATGGACTTAACTCAATACATGTGGTGAATTCTAATATGGTATCAAAGCCCCAAGTTAAAGTGGGTTACCTCCTTCCATGATGGCTCCTCCTTGGTCGCACGATGAGCTTCATTATCTACCAACACACTTCACTCAGATAACAAGGGTCTGTGTTATCATTATTCCTCCAGTTATACAAGTCTTGGAGATTCATTATTCCTACGGTTAACAAAGACCCGGAGTGTCATTATTTGTGTGTTGGATCTTCACTCATATGTCACAAATTCACAAGGTTGGGCTTTCATATGTCACGTGTTGGACTTATTTCATCAATAGATTCTGCCCGCTCACACGTGAATGGGGAGTATTGAGACTAAATGTCCCACATTGGTTGAAAAACAATAGTTAAGTCCAACTTTATAAGGTCTTGGACAATCATTACGTTATAAACTAGCTTTTGAGGTTGAGTTAGTCCCAAAACAAGTAAGTGGACTTAACACAATTCATGTGGTGAATTTTAATAAATATAATTCAAATCCACGTGGTGAATTCTAATAAATATAATTCAAATAAAGCATCTCTTGATCTGAAAAAACAAGTTCCTTTTTCCCTAGAAATTGTCCCAACATAGTCTATGACTATGTAAAAGTTTGTCTTAAGTAATGTGCTGGCTGGAGAAGATGCCTGTTGGTGTTGTTTATTAATTTCCAAAGTTCCAAAACATTACTTAATTAATTTCCTTAGGCTTTTGCTTCTAACTCAATTCATTTAATCTTCTACATAAGCACTTCAAACCCAATCATCAAAACCCCTTCTCTTCTCGTTCACATTCTCCCTTTTTTGAAGTCATATAATTGCACTACTTTCCTTTTATTTTAGTAATAATAATTAATCTTTAATTAATTATATATACATATATGATTGGTAATTTTGGCTTTGAAAAGTTCATAAGGATGCCAAGTTGCTTTCCAATCAACAAGAGTAGTACATTTACATTCGCACAAGATGTGACACTAGACGAGTCACCACGATCAACAAACGACGATCCTAAACGCGTACTTATAGTAATGGATGCCCTAAAAGAGTTCTCCCTTGAGTTACTTGAATGGGTACTTAAGAATTTCACATTTGGAGATTGTTGCAGCATTACCCTCCTTGGAATCATGCCCTGGCTCAACATACCATGTAAGTAATTCACCCAAATTAGCTAGCTAGATTAATCGATTAACTAGATTATTTATCACAATAATTTGAAAATTATTTAAGTTGACTGATTGACCTTAACAATGGATAAAAGATAATGAGATGAAGGGAGTGCTAAACTCAATTAATTGGACACATAAGCCGAGTGTAAACTATGTAATTTACGAGTTGACCTGATTTTCTTGTCAAAATTGAAAGTATAATTTGATTAGTACACAAATCTTACTCGAGAAGCTTGATGTTCATATACTTTGTCATTTTCTATTTATCAAATCCAACTCGAGTCAAGTTTTCAATAGTTACGAAACATTAAATGTAGTTTATGTTCAATTTATTTTGTAAACCAGAACAAGCTTTCTTCATCAAAGTCAATCAAATATGGCGCAGTTTAGTTTGTTTATGAGCCTATGTTGGATATCAATTAGACCCAATTAACCTTGATTTTTGCAGTGTCTTCAAAGACATGGTCAGACATTTGGAGTATGAATTTGCATGATTTATCTGATTTTCAAGAGAAAAATGAGTTCAAGAATGATCCCAAATATCAAAAGGTTCAACGCTTGATTGAGCTATGCCAACATTATGGGGTATACATTCAACCTAAATTTTGCATTGAATTAGACAGATTTTCATTAATGCTTCTTTCTTATGCATGAATATTTCATTTCAGGTGGTACCAGAGATCAGAACTGAAATGGGACATCCCTTACGACTACTAGTGGCAGAGCAGATTACCAGCCTTCATGCTACATTAGTAGTATTTGATAGGTACCTAAATGAATATGAATTTTAAAATCAAGTTAGAAATAATTACTTTTATCAAATTAATAGAATTAAATATATATATTGTTCAAGTCATGAGTCAAATGAGGTTTGGTAACTTGGCATTGGGCATTGGCAGGCACCATGAGAGGAAGTACATAGAGTATTACACAGAGAAAATTCCATGCAACATGGTGGTGATGAATGACAATGGAGAAGTTGACCTCATCAAGAAAAGAAAATCATGTGATGATCCTAGTCATCAAGTGGACAACACTACTCCTCTTGCAGCTACCATGCCACCAAGCTCCAATTAAATTAAATCAAATATTTAGTAAATCAACTCTCAAATGACTTGAAATTAGTGCAACATAATAATAAAAACGAAATAACTTGAAGGTGTCGAATCACCATCATTTGAAAATAAATCAAATATAGAGATGGTTTGTAATTGTGTATGTTCAATATTTTTCTTTTTTCTCAACGAGAAAAATACAGCTCGGATACGAGATAGACCACTTCATTTTATCCAGAAGAAATACTTCGCTGACTTGAAGATTTGTTAAACTGTGTTTATGATCTGATGTTCGCATTCATATAAAAAAGCTGGGCTCTTATTGCATTGAAACTTTGTTCACTATATTTTTCAACACTTTGTGGCTAAATAAGCAAAAAGTGGTAGCAGCTGAAACCATTTCAACAATATTACCCCAAAAAGTATTACCATTCTACAACCAGTTTTTGTAGCTACTGAATAAAACAACAAGGCATTAGGCATATCTTACTTATATCAGACCAACTAGTGCCAACGCTTTCTTCACTTGATTTCTTTTTAACAAAACAGTATATCAGAGGATCCTGTCCTGAAAATCCGTTAAAAAATTGGATGCCAGGGAGCTTATCTTCTTACTGGTTTCTCCTGCAATATTCTTTAGAGAGGATATATCTTGTTGTGCCTGATAAGAAGCAAAAACAAGTATGAAGACCAAGAAAGGTGCAAGTTTGAAAAAATGTGACTGGTAAATCATTGACTAAAGTTTTGGTTCCTTGATGTATGTTTTAATTGGACAACATTTATAAACTTTTCAAGAACTTTTAGAAACGAACGAGATCGAAAACAACGTAAATCAGATAAACATGTTTTTGTTTAGATTAACCCCAAAATAGAAAGGGTTTTGTGTTTTTAGTGGAAACGTATGGAAATTTTAATCCATGAGTAAATGGGAGAGACTGGAGAAACACTCGCGACTATTACATGAAATATTTTAGAGAAAGAACTTTCACCTGGAAAGATAGCTTATTTATGAGATCACTTGCTGTGAGGTCAATATCACTCGAATTGTTACCAAATAGATCAGCGCTAGAGATTGAAGATGACCCCTACAACAAAAGGAAACAACAAACAAGCGTAAATTATATACGTTGCATGACAAGTGAGGAGAATTAAACAATTTACAAAACAATATTTATATATATAATCCATATGAGTATCTAGAAACAAATTGTCCAAAGAATTTCCTAGTTATTTATGCTTATGTCTTCCATGTTAGGCTGCATTTAATATTGGAGACTTGAATTTGGAAGCACTCTTTTTAAAAAGCACTTGCACAGACTTGAATTTGGAAGCACTCTTAAAAAGCACTTGCACATACATGTGAATGTGAACGGCAGGAGATAAACAGAAGACTGCTAATTTTATTCATTTATCTGCTCTTAATAAATAAAGTATAAAATAGCCTCAACATGTCGGGATTGATTAACAATATATCTTCTACTTACAAATGTCTTCCATGCATTCCATTTAAAAAATATGTTAAAATAACATGTCAGCTAGCATTTAAAAAAATTCAGAAACAAATAACAAATCCCAGATCTGAAACATCTTTAAGAATAGCAGGCTGCAGAATTAAATGAAAGAACCTCCACCCCCACGCGAAAGATAAATAAATGGATGATAAATGATATTATATTATAGACATACAGAAAACTTCTGCAAGGTAGCTGATGCTTCAGAATCTTTAGCCTTGTTTTGTACACCAAAGAACTGGGCTGATGATATAGATTTTGCATTAGAAAACTTCTGCCTCGCTTCATCGGTTTCCTCAACCTGATTAAGATAGATTTGAAAGAATTATACTTGAGAGATATCATGCATATATAACTTTCAGTTATGTCATAGTTACTCACAGCTGGAATAATGGAGGAATAAACAATAGACTATATTCTGTATAATACTCTGTGAAGAGTTAATCTAGTACTGGTCCTTCTATAAGCGCAAAAAATAACCAGATTGAGGATTTCCATGACATCAAGAGAAAATTGACAATAAACATTTTTTTCTCCAGCATTAAGAGAGTATCAATTAAGTATCCCTCTTAAGTTAAGATTGCCAATAATTTTTTTCTCTTACTTGCACTTTTGATGAGTTCGAGCTACTCTTCTTGGGAAAGCCACTGTCCATGCCATATTCAGCGAAAAAGTTGGATGACTTCGGTGGTGTTACATGACTAATAGCATGACCACCTCCAGAATTCATCTCAGTGAATTGAGCATTGTCTGTATACTCAAATCGAGATGCAAATGACGAACCAAGAGTTGGGGTACTATTGTTTGAAGAATTGGTTGAAGAAACTTGGACAGGTGGCTCTTCAGGCTTCTGGTCATAAAGGTTTTCACTAGGCTGCAATGGATGAAAAAAATTAAACTATCTTGTAGATAGAAAGAAAAAGAAAAAAGCTACTCAATTTAGTTCATTGTAGATTATTTTCATTGTAACAGAATTCTGAAATTCACCTTGGTAGTAAGCTTTCTAGCACCTAGCCCTCCCGTCTTCCCAGTTTTCTTTGCTCCAAGAGGCTTCTTCAAAGTCGTGGAAACTGTCTGATGAGCTCTCGGTGAAAGAGAAACCTCAGAGGTTCCATTTTTCAGAGACGAATTGTCTGGTGGCGCAACATTTAAGGAACTTCCTTTTGGGTCTTCATTGATGATAGTATCAACATTTCCATTGGAAGGTCGTAATGACTGAGAAGAAACAGGTGATGAAGGTAAGCCTGCCTCTTCTGATTTGCTTTTAGCCACTTCCTTTGAAAGTAATTGCCTGTATAACTCAGCGGCACGTGAGGTATATTTGGCGTCAATCTTGCCTGCACCAGTCCATCCATGCTGTTTGAAGAAAACTTGAGCACGATTATTTCCACCAAAACTCATCATTTTCAACTGATCAGGAGTCCAAGAATCCAAATTTGTAGACCTACAATTTAAACAATCGGCTTCTGTAAAGCTAAAAAAAAAAAAAAAAAAAAAAAAAAAAATCAAAGATAAAGACCAATAACAACTGGCTATATTTTTCCATATTATCCAACCTCCAATCTCATTCTCAGGAACAAGTGTGATAGAGTGTACCATAATAAGAAGCATGGAATTCCTCAACTCTAATGCCAGAGTTTCCCTTGTTTGAGCACTACTGTCATTATATCTCCCTTTTCTTTATAGTTGTATGAATGATTGTCTGTGGTGTTAGTTCTCCATCTCCATGTGTGTTTAAGATTACATTATATGAATGATTTATATTTTATCTAAACTGAATATAAGTGATAGATACCATCACTAAAAGGTCTGGGAGTATTTCAGGGTGTAAATAAATCAACATTTACAGGGTCTAGAAACCGTGGTCTACTTCAACATTTATGATACTGGTATTCCAAGACAATGTAGAATCTAATTACAAAATTGAAGCTTAAACATGATATCCTAAAGCAATTTACAGCCTCCTGACATGAAGTCACAATGTGACAACTATAATTCTTTTCTTCCTTCTGCATCTTTTATAACTTGAGCTTACAGAACATGTTCCCAGAACATTAAGCTCCCATTCCTTTATCCTGACATCTTAAATCAAACAGCCATTGAACATTTACTCATAACTTAGATCATCATCCAAGATCACAGGAACTAGACATTGCTTGTAACGCCCAAAAATGGTTATTTTGCCCTCTTCAAAATCCAAGTCCCAATCATCCTTTCAGTAACAACATAACCCTACATATCATAAATTTCTATAAAAACTGCAAAACTTGGCCACTATCATGTTAATGAAAAATGAGAGAGACTAATAAATAAGCATAAAAGGGATGGATGGGAGAGGGTAAGCTACATAAGCTAATACTTCCTGTGTTCCAATATTCTTGCTACCTCGGCGGCCTGTTTTATGTAATTAAAATGGTTTTGGGTAGGGTAGAGTTTTGAGAAAAATAACTCTTAAGGAACTGGAGTATTGTTTTGGGACATCCAAAAAAAATTAGGAGTTAAAAATTTGGGGACAGGGAGTAATAAGGTCTATCTTGGCATACTACTGCAACCATTACAGAAACCTTGTTCAACTAACTACAACCATCTCCAAGTAACTTGCAGTCTATTGTCAATTTTACTATATTAATCACGTCCATATTCATTTCTTGCAGTACTCCTTCTAGTTAAAATGAATCTAATAAGAGGAGATATTACAAGACAATACCTATTAACCAACAATCCTAATGCAATATAAGTAATGTTAAAAAGCAATGGACTGAGATGAAACAACCAAAAGAGGATAATCAAATAACTGTAAACAACTCGGATACAATGGAGAACACAGAAGATTCTGGTTGAAATAACCTTACAAGAAACTAAAGCACACATAATGATACACATCAAACATTGGGCAATCAGGCTCGATAGAACATAATAATAGCAGAGAAAGTCCATAACTGGAAGCAGTAAGCTTCGAAGAAGAGCAATGGCAACCAAGTGTCCTTAAAGGACCCACCAAAAAGTTTTTTTTCATAAAGCCTTATAATTGGTAATACTGCTTGTAATTAAGGCCTTTCTATAGTATTGGTTGAAATTTCTTGTAGTTTCAATTTTACTATTAACTAAAGACAATCAAAATTTGTAATAAATTAAAACTTCATCTTTCAAGTTTCAAATTTTTGAATAAAATTTGACTTAATTATTTCAGTTTCCTTGTGATAGATTCCAATTATTTAATTGATAGTTTATTTAATTTTGTATATTCATATCTTTTTTGTCTCCAATAATTAGTCACCACATAATATGCCAACACATAAGGCAACTAGCAAATGGCTTATGAAATTTGCAAGCAGAACATGTCAAACACTTAATGCCAATCATACAAAGGAATCATCCTGACAATATCCACTTGAAACAAGAAGTAAATTCCATTGATCAAGACGGAATGTATATTCATTTCAAAAGTAGGAACTGTTGTAGAAATATTTTGACAATCTCTAGGAAAAAATTCCAAGTTGTTTCCTACCGATTCAGATTCCCACTTTAAACTGTTTCCAATAAATTCATTGCTTTATTCTTATGTTCCCTTGATTTCTATGTTAGTGCATGTTTTCCTCTTTCCAACTTCCAAGATTCACAACATTTGCACAACAAAGAAAAGGTGAAGTGCATCTTAAGTATCAAACATTTTCTTCCATCTCTTTCTTTTTCTTTTGACTTGTTTCCCCTTCTCATTACGTGGTTATTAGATAAGAGTTAAAAGTCAAAACCCTTAGACCATCGATCCCTTCCAAGATTACTTAGGAGTAATATCCATGCTGACTGACCATATTAGTGTGTTTAAGAATTCTTTGCAATTTATTAATAACACTGCAGAAACAAAGACTAAAAAAGAATGTTCAATGGAATGGTAATGAATTAAATTTTATGCATTTGACACCTATGAACCAATAATCTCAATGTGATATGTAAGTAGGTAGTCAAATTCATGTCAGCAGCCGAGATTGAAGAATAAAAGTCAAAAAGGAAAGCTCCTCATCAGACAATTCATAAACTTCTCATAAATCGGTCATAACTGAATGCATATTTTTATGCATTTTACCAGCTCAAGGTCCTCTGCTTAAATTAACATTGAACATAAGACAAGCCTAGAATATGAGCCCCACATATCCTGGATGACTAAGGGTGAGTTTGGCCCAGTGGTTGGAGCTCTTAAAATCACTTATAGATCTCTATTGTAATTTTTGAAGTGTTTGGCCCTGATTATAAAAATAACTTCTGCTCAATCGTGATTTTCATGGTGTTTGGCCCCCAAGATCATAATCACTTTTGGGATCTCAAGAAGCAAAAAATCAACATATTGTAGAAGCTACTAAAGTGTTACTTTTGCAAAAGCTATTATACAAAAGCAATTATTCTATAATTGATTTTTATTATAATCAATTATTACAAAAATCAATTGTAGTAAAAATAATTCTACTATAATTGCTTCTCATATCGCTAGGCCAAACTCACCCTAAGAGTACTTACATACTTTAGATTTTAGATCTTTTGTTCACTTCTAAAAAATCTATTTAATTATAATCACTAAGATCATAATTCAAAAAATATTAAAATCCATATTGAGAAAAATATGATCATAACAAATTGGAACTCTTTGAGAAGACCGTATCAATTAATCTCTACATAGGTAATAAGAACATTTTCATTATTAATATTCTATTTTGATACTCATAGTGTTCACCTTAACAACTTACCATGAGCATCTAGTCAGCACATTAAGGTGATTATCAGGTTAAATAGGTTTTAATTTGAGACATGTTGCTTTCATCATTATAAGTATATAGTTAGAAACGACATCAGATATTAGCACATATTACGATTAAGTATATAGTTCTGAGCAATTATACAAACTATACAACAGTTAATATCAGTTAACAATCAACATGACAAGCTTAAAAAGTAACGTCATCATGCTACTAACTCCCCACAACACGCTATTAAGTCACTCCACCCTAACGTACACTTAAAATCTGCCATTAATTCAGTCAGAGAGTGTTCAACCAGGATTTCATTTGTAAATTATCAAGGTTTTAGCAGCAAATCCCCCTCCATAGCAGCTAGGTACTGGGACACTATTTCTATCACTAGGTAGGTTACACTCGTGCGAAAAAGAATAACTCAACTTACCCCCCCTAATTTTAAAAATAAGCAGTTTACACCTTTCTTAGGAATGCAGTTGGCATGCTCTAATTTTCTAGAACATTTGTTTAGTAGATGAAATGACATTATTATCCATTCCTCAACCCCCTTTGTCCATTAATTGTCACCTTGCAAGTAAGGGTGCTACAGTGAATCCAACATATACTCAGTATTTAGTAGAAGTAGATGATTATTTGCATTAGGGAGCAGTCTGCGATATTTAATTTATGATAAGGGGTAAGTTGCCTATTTCTATTTTTACGAAGAGGTAAATTCCAATTCCCTTGTAAATTAACATGAAAAACATTTTTTACGATGATTAAATTAAACATTACTCCTATTAGTTACCACATTACCTCCCCAAAATGAAATTTATTTGAAATTCCACTAATACAGCTTATATCAAACTTCATAGAAATATTAAAATTATCTAGATCTAGACATTCTAAGAAAATATTACATGTATACATTATCGAAATATAAATAATAATGAGTTTATAATATTCAAATCGGAGAAATCATTACCTAACGAAGCTGATGTGGACGCCAAGGTTCCGATGAGTGGCCGAGCAATCAATACACAAAAAGATCCCATACGTCACCGATGCCCAAGTCGGATTCTTCGCGTTGCAATCGAAACACATCTGGAAACTCAAAAACATTCATTTAAAAAATTAAAAACAAATTGCTCAGATCTAAATCAGATCTCAAAATTAACAAGCCAAAATCGACAAAATTACCTTGTTTTCGGACTTCGCTTTGAGTTTGCGGAAAACGGCGTTCTTGTCGGTGTAATTGTCAGAAGCCATGGCTCTGTTACTAGAACAAGGCTATCTGTGTATAGATTTATGTATATCTGTATGTAAACACGTGTATACTATATGAAGAGTAAAACCGAGCAATTTGAAGAGTAGTTGGAGTTGCAATGGAATCAGTTAATTAAAAAGAATGGTGTGTTTTATTTTATATGGTCTATCAAGCACCGAAAGTGTCCTTTGTGTCGTGGAGGGTATATTTGTCAATTCAGATAGATTTGTGTCAATCTGGCACAATTCCGGGACGGAGTGTAGCGTTCCATAGGTCAAAATGCTGCGACGGGGTGCGACAACCACACAGGCTACTAGACTTTGGCCACCGGACATAGCAAGGTGGGCTAAGCATTTGTCGGATGTGCGGGCATTTGACACGGATCAGGCATCATAGAGAAGGCATATGGGGCATTTTGGAATTTTTTATTTTGATTTTTTAAGTGATTTTTTGATTTATAAAGATTATTTTTAAATTTTTTTATTTTTTTTGAAATTATATTTCTAATAAAAGTGACGACTAAATTGATAAAAACAAGTTTGATGAAGATTTAAGTGTAACACTGTCATAGTGAACGGATGAAAATAAGTTCAATATGTGTCATGTGCAATTCACGTAATGTTGGCGGCGAACTAAAGTTAACAAATAACAGATATGAAAAGTAAAATATCAAGAAAAACATAAGAAGGACCAAACTGTTAAAAAAATACATAAGAAGAACCAACAGTCATATTCACCCTTGGATTAAGATAACGAAACATGGAATTCAATAAAAATCTATGGAGTTTTTGACACATAAAAATTGAAAATTATTGTTATAGTTTTGGGGCAAAGATAATCGTTTGATCGTTAAAAATGGTGAAAATAATAATATTGGGAAAAATAATCCTATGTAATGTATGTTATTTAATTTTGACATGTTTCAATTAATTAATCAAATGTGTGACACAAAGAGTGATTAATAAAAGAAAATGACAATAATAACCTTATCTGTTATGTTTCCTTTGTAATTTCATTTTCCATTTAAAAATTAGCTATAACCCCTTGTTTACACGAAAAATTGGAATAATCCCCCTCAATCAACGTTTAATATTTACTTGAATTCAGTGAACTAAAATTATAATACATATTTCAGAGTTTTTATTAATAAAAATAACACAGATTATTCTTGTCAATTAAAAATAATGCAGGGAGTGTTTAGGTTGTATACTCGTGACTATTTGGCTTTTTGGCACTTTGCACCCTGAAATTATAGAGTTTTGGCACTTGCACCTTAACTTAAAAGTTTTGGCACTTTACATCCTAGAAATACAATTTAATTGGCATTTTGCACCCTAGTGTGTGTTTTGAAGAAAAATTCATTGATTGAAGAGTATAATAGTTATTTTCGAATATTTTTTGGCACTTTTCACCCCAAAAATATAGATTTTGACACTTTTCAGTCTAAAATATAGAATATTGGCAATTTACACCCAAAAAAACTAATATCTGGCAATTTTCAAACCCGACTTAATATGATAATCTAAATTATGTAAATAACATGCAATATAATAATATGTTAGATATGTAAACGTGTATTTTAGATATAAAGTAAATAATCTAGAGGATACTTGAAATTAAATAAAATGAAGACAATGTCTTTTTTTTAATCTAAATTTTACTTAGAGAAAATGTTTAAATTAAATAAGTTATTATAAAGTAAAATAAATTTAGAATAACAAGTTTATGATTGTTGTGCATAGAAATGACCATTTTATCTCTACATTGCCGACATTCATGAGTTTGTTTTTTTTAAGAAAAATACATTAGGGTACAAAATGTCATAAAAATTATATTTTTAGGATGCAGAGTGCCAAAAAATTTAAATCGAGGTGAAAAATGCTAATATTTTATAATATGAGGGTGCAAAATGTATATTTTAAGGGTGCAAAATCTATATTACCAAGGTGCAAAGTGAAAAAAAAAATTGAAAATAACTATTCTACCTTCTACCAATGAATTTTCTCACTAAAACATACACTAAGGCGTAAAATGCCAAATAACTTATATTTCCAGGGTTGCAAAGTGCCAAAACTTTTAATTCAAAATGCAAAATATCAAAATTCTATAATTCCAGGGTGCAAAATGTCAAAAACCCTGATTATTTCAATGTTTGGACTATCAAACAGAGAAGAAGTGTTTTTAATTTAAAAAAAATGACGAAACGGACGAGAAAATGCTTCTTAAATAGGTCGATATTTCGTGCAATATGTGGATTTGGAGTAAACTTGTTGCTGCAAGTGAGTGATTAGTGGTCAAAGCCTCCCAACCTAATCTTTTATATAAATATGTTTTTTTTAGACAAAATCTATAAAATATATATATTCAAGTGTCCTATTCCTATAAATGGTGATTTTCACGTGCTTACCCATCATAAGTTAATAAACCAAGTTTGTCGTTTCCTCTCCAGGCAACGGGCAAAACGTGCCTTAGAAACAGTTCTTTTGTTTAAAGAAGGTAGACCCAGTACACATTGCTCCTCATTTCTCAGATTCTTCCTAATCAATCGATCACTTGTGTTTGTTTTGATATAAGAAAAAAAAATGGCTTTGGAGGAGGTTTTCCACACTTTCCCGATTTGATATTGAATTTAGCCCTAGGTGATTTTATATCTATGAAATCGTAAACATATTAAAGGGCTAGCGATATTGTTAGAGTCGGAGCAAATTTTTTTATTTCACATATGCCCGTAGAAAAAATAAATTTAATTTCACTATTTCAAGATTAATTAACGTGCTAATTATGAGGATGATCCACTAAACTGCTGCAACACCCAACTCATGGCAGCATCAAAATTGTCCAAATGAGATCAAAGTCTTTGTGGTGAAGAAATCAAGTTTACTTACAAGTTTTATATTGGCAACATGGATCAAAATTTTCATCTTTTCCATCGAAAACATCGAAAAGTTTCCGTTTTTGAATCAGGCGAAACGAAAACAAGATGTAATTCCGAAATTATTCATTTGTCTTAAACTCTGTTATTTTCCTAAATTTAGTAACTTTTTTTACAAATTTTCCTTAGTGTTTCCGAATTTTTTTCGAATAGTCTCGAAAAGTTTTCAATATTTGACTGACCGAAACATACATTTGAATCGAAATTTTGATCCATGATTTGGCAGCAAAGTAATTAGGAGGTCGGCAAGTGATATATATATATATATAATATACTACTAATTTCATCTTTAGTAGTATGTGATACAAGAGAGTAAACACAATAGAGAGCAAAAACAGAAGAAAAAGATTGTATAAGAAGCTTATAGCAAAAGCCTAGAAAAAGTTTTGTATCATCATTTTGCTAGTAATATATTGAGAGTACTTGTCTTCAAAAGTATTTGTTCTTGGTGAGTTACTTGAAAGAAAGCTTATATTTGGATCCATTAAAAAAGTTGTGCCAACAATGCCCTTTCCTTGATAATGTGAATATCAAAGTCTTTTTTTTTTTTTTTTTTTTTTTTGATAAATGTGAATTTCAAAGTATTATGATGAAATAGAATTATGAAAGATGAAAAATAACAAAAACAGATAAATGAGGAGAAATCAATAGTTTCCTTTTTGATTTGGAAATTCGAAATAGTTATTTTATTAGCAATAATTATTGTTATGTCAATATCGTTAGTCATATTAAAAACTTTGAAAACAGAAGTAATTAGAAAATTTCTTCACTCACCAGTAACATGGATCCACACTCAATCATACACTTATGACTTATGTATAGACTATTTGGGAAGGTTTTGCAGCTTCCAAGAAAAGAGGGTTTGCATGGGAATTTAAAATGACTTCCAACACGAAGAAGAGTATCTGGTCACAAAAATCCTCTATCACACATTGATGTTTCCATTTTAGTGTCATATGATAAAACCACCCTCTAAGGACCCATGGATAGATTTGAGTTTGGGTGGATTTGAAATCCCTTGTCAAATCCATCATGCTATTTGGATACAAAATTAAATCTATTCATTTGAAATTCTGGATTTTAGTCCAATGGATTTCAACCTAATTTTAAGTGGATTTGAAATTCCTCCTAAAACTAGTCATTTGAAATTTACTTAAAAAAAGTCCAAATTGTATGTTATAAAAAATTACAATTTGATCCCAGATTTTCAAAAAACCTAGAATGCAATTTAGTCCAGAATTTTCAAAAAATTAAAATTTGCAATTCGGCTATTATTTTCAGAAATTCGAATTGCACTTTTGGTCCCTCTATTTTCAAAAATTGCAATTTTGACACTAGATTTTTGAAGAACCCAGAATTACAATTCAGTCCAGAATTTAATAAATTAAAATTTTCAATTCGGACCCTGATTTTCAGGAACAAAATTTGCACTTTTGGTCCCTCAATTTTTGGATATTGCAATTTTGACCCTAGATTCTCAAAAAATCAAGAATTGCAATTCAGTCCAGTATTCTAGGAAAATAAAAAATTTCAATTCGGCCCCTGATTTTCAGAAATTCAAATTTGCACTTTTGGTCCCTCAATTTTTGGAAATTACAATTTGCTCCAGATTTTTGAAAAACCAAGAATTGCGTTCCAGTTCAGAATTCTCATAAAACTAAAAAAATTCAATTTGGCCCCTGATTTTCAGAAATCCGAATTTACATTTTTGGTCCCTCAATTTTCAGAAATTACAATTTGACCCTAGGTGTTTGCAAAAGCCAGAATTACAATTCAATTTATTTCAGAAGATTAAAATTTTCATTTCGGCCCCTGATTTTCAGAAATCCAAAATTTCACTTTTGGTCCCTTAATTTTCAAAAATTGCAACTTGACCCCATATTTCAAAAAAATAAGAACTGCAATTCAGTCCATAATTTTCAGAAGATTAAAATTTTCAATTCGGCGCCTGATTTTCAAAAATACAAATTTGCACTTTTGGTCCCTTAATTTTCAAAAATTGCCATTTGACCCTAGATTCACGAAAAACCCAGTGTTCCAACTCAGTCCAGAATTTTCAGAAAATTAATATTTTCAATTCGGCCCCAGATTTTTTGAAATCCGAATTTGCACTTTTGGTCCCTCAATTTTAAAAAATTATAATTTTGCCCCAAATCGATTCATGCGATTTTATCCCGATATCAACAACAATAATTAACTCATAAAGCAAATTATAAGGCACGATTGAGAATTTCAAGTAACACAAATGATATATACCAAATAATGAATTTCAAATGAATGGATTTGAAATCCTTTGTAAAAAAATTTATCCAAACAAGAGATTACAAATGAATGGATTTCAAATCATTAGAATTTCAAATCCATTCATTTGAAATCCCTCCTCATTTCAAATCCACCCATCCAAATGGGCCCAAAATGATTGTATGGGTTCACACAAATTTTAAATTTACATATTTGTAAATAGACTTATATGTGTGACACCAAACTAGGTCTTAATCTTATTGAAGAGATGATCAATCAAGAAATTATAACACCCTATTTCAGGGCAGCCAAGTAAAGCAACTGTCAGTTAAATGGAACAATTCACCAAATAGCAGCCAAGTAAAGATCTTGCAACTAAGTAAATTAGAGCAAACGTATGAAGAAAAAGTCAAGGCCTGTTTGTTTAGTGTTTGGAAAGTAGTTTGGGAATGTTTGTGAAATAATCTCGATTTGCGTAATGTTTTGTTTGAGTTTTGAGAGAGTTGTTTGAGAAATAAAGTAGGTGAATGTTTTTTGGAAAGAGTCAGGTTGTGGTTGTAAGATTTGTAAGACTTTTTGTCAGATCATGTTTGTTATGTGATATCAATTGTGTAAGAGATGCGTTACTTTATGTCAAATTAGTGTAGAGTTTGCATAGTTTTGTTTAGAGATAAACAAATTGTTGTTTGTTTGGCTTTTAAAAGAGTAGTTTGAAAAAATTGAGAAGTGTGAAAATTTTATTTCAAAAAGTAGAAAACATGATTGTTTGACAGTTCTCAAACACGAAATAATTTTGAAAAACACCAAATGAAAAGCCCTCAAGTACTGACAAAATTTAAGCTTGAGCAGTCAAGCAGGAGATAATTCAAGTACAAGGATCAACCAAATTCAGGTAAAATTAGCTGTCAGCTTTGTGCAAACAATCAAGCAAAAGCAAAAAGCTCTGGAAATCAGGCAACTTATAAAGAATTTGCAAAAGTTTTCAAAAGTCTATTCACAGCCCTCTATACCTCAATGACACTTGAGTTGAGGCTGATAAATAAAATATATACGTGGAATTTTTTACTAATAAAATGTTAATACATGGATTTTTTTACTAATAAAAAAATGTAAGGGTCTTTTGCCAATTAAAAATAACATAGGGAGTATTTTTTGCATTTTACTCCCCTTCTTTTTTCAAATAGAAAGAAATAAAAAAGTGTATCTCATTGATATTGAATCACTTTATAATAATTACATAATTAGAGCAGATGTTATTATAGTAATTTTCTACAGGACATTGAAGATAATTCCATTACTCCCTTAGCCTTTTCTTTTCCTTACTAATTATTATTATTATTATTATTATTATTATTATTTTTGTTGAAGCTTTAAGCAACAAGAATAAATCAGAATCTTTAGCTCAAAGTTTGGGATTTATTACTTCTTAATTTGGACACTAAATAAAAAACATATCCTAAACTATAAACAAAAGGACTTGAAATAATTCAAGAGATTCATTTCCTTATCTGTATAAAGCTAGAAAAACCGCAACGATAGTGGTTGTAGATGCACCTATCACTTACAAAATAAGTATTTTTACTTATATTTCATTATTTATTATTCTTTCAAAAAGATTATCGAATCATTCAGGAACCCAGATCCAGATCCAACTTCATTCATATAGATTGAAATCAGTTTAGCCCAAATCTTGTCCGAATTCTATCGAATTTTGATTGGAATAAAATTTTCATTTCAAAATTCTCACAAGTATCTTTTTCAACAAATTTAAATACATAATCTGATAATCAGTCAACTTAGTTCATGTACTTTCTTAATAATCCACCGAGCTTCAATTTAAAAACGATAAAATATTGCCACAATTAGCCACCTGCTTCAAAGATTTTATTTGAAAATAGTGGTATTATATTAATTAAATTATTAAAATTAATCATGTTGTATTATAATGCATGAAAATGATACCAACATGAACATTAATTCTTGTCTTGTTGAACGGATGATAAAACATTGTCTTTGCCCCCTATAAATGAAAAAACATGTTTGTTGCCCTAAAAATTAATAAGTGAGTACATTTTGCACTCCAATTGATATGAAAAAAGATTCGAAAGCGTAAAAATGTCATTTTGTCTTATAGTCGAATAATTTGAAAAAGGGGGGGGGGGGGGTTGGCATAATAAAAACAGAAAGCATGTGATTTATAATTTGTCCAAATATTACAGAAAAAAAAAAAAAAGATTTTTATGGGATTCATACGGTTCGCTTTATGGGTCTTTTTCTTTCATGAATTCCTAATCTTCATAATTGGTATAATTTTTGGAAACAACTCTAATCCAGTTCGATATGATTTTTTATGTTTTCATTTACATTTAATATTATTAAATAAGTTGTTGACTTATAATTCAGTCACCTGTTCATTAACAAACTAGAAGAATTGTTTTTTCAAATACATTTTTTTTAAAAGCTTTTGGTAATTGATTATTGACACGTGAACACAATTTTATAGGATTAATTTTTATCTTGATAATTATGTCATACTTTAATTTTGTACTTTTTATAAAACCATTGTTCTTTTTCTTTTTGCAAATGAGCTTTATTTGATATAATTTCGTATAAATAAATAATAAATAATTTGAACTAATTTCATTAAAGAAATCGTAAAATTTGAACTTGTGTAAAACAGTACAATGAACTAGACATGTTTTATTTTTATTATTTTATTTGTTCAAATTGCAAGTTACATATTGAATTTTTAAAATTTTTGGCACTTAACCCCTCAATCTTTTTAGTATAGCACTAAACCTTCAAAATAACACGTATATCCTAATTCATTAAAAGATTATCAGGGTGAAAAGTGCACTCATATATCAACGGGGACGGGGATAAGTTTTTTCAATTATAGGAAAATTCTTACGCACATTACACCTATAATTAAAACTCTTCTAAAAAAATCCTGCAAATTTTTAAATAACACGTATATGCAAAGTGCAATCATATATCAACGGGGACGGGGATAAGTTTTTTCAATTATAGGAAAATTCTTACGCACATTACACCTATAATTAAAACTCTTCTAAAAAAATCCTGCAAATTTTTAAGTAACACGTATATCCTAATTCATTAAAAGATTATCAGGGTGCAAAGTGCACTCATATATCAACGGGGACGGGGATAAGTTTTTTCAATTATAGGAAAATTCTTACGCACATTATACCTATAATTAAAACTCTTCTAAAAAAATCCTGCAAATTTTTAAATAACACGTATATCCTAATTCATTGAAAGATTATCAGGGTGCATCAACGGGGACGGGGATAAGTTTTTTCAATTATAGGAAAATTCTTACGCACATTACACCTATAATTAAAACTCAAACAAAACAATATTAGACAAATTAATATTATTAGATAAACCTCCAATATTTCTAAACTAGGTCTTGATAGTAATTTTTCTATTATCTTCATGTAACTTTTTCTTGATAGACCAATAATGAACTAACTTGATAATTTTGTGTGGATCTACACATACACTTAAAGTGTGAATCTATCCTATGTATGTTACTAAATTTTTTTTTTTTTTTTTTTTTTAGGGACGAAAAAGTATTATAATTGATAAAGAAGTCTCCCTTTTAAGTCCTTGACCATCTGGGAGGTATTTGACTCGACCGCAATTCCACGCGGCTTACACAATGATAAGTGTAAAATAGGTACGGTAAATAAAAGTCTAATTAAGTCAAAGGTGAAGTAAATTACTACTATTTAGTTGTATTAATTTCAATATTCTCTATTTAATTTTTTGGCTTCAATTCGTGGAAGCTGCAATTTCCACTCCCCTATTTATACTGCTTCAAACTTTCCCCACTCAATTCTAAATTCACCCCCAAAATAAAATCCCAAAACAAAATTCAAATCATTTCCTTCTCCCACCTCCATCGATGAATATATGGTCCAATAGTAGTACCGCCGTCGTCGCCACATCCATGCCGGCGGCGGCGCAAGCCGAATCATCCTTGTTGGAACCTTTCATGTCCTCCGCTTCCGATCTGGGTTCTTTCTGGCCGTCTTCATGTATTACTCAACAACAATCACTTCCTCCACCTCCCGCCGCCGCCACGTTGTTCAGCCAAGAAACCCTCCAAAAGCGACTCTTCGACTTAATTGACGACGCCAAGGAAAGCTGGACTTATGCCATATTCTGGCAGTCATCCGTCGTTGACTGCGGCGGACCTTCCGTATTAGGTTGGGGCGATGGGTACTACCAAGGGGAAAAAAACAAAATGAAGCGCAAAACGGCGTCGTCCCCTTCCGATCAGGAACACCGTAAAAAGGTGCTCCGAGAATTGAATTCGTTGGTTTCAGGGTCTCAGTCAACAACCGATGATTCCGTGGACGAAGAGGTTACGGATACTGAGTGGTTCTTTCTAATTTCAATGACCCAAACTTTCGTAAACGGGTCCGGGCTTCCGGGTCAGGCACTTTATATTTCGAGCCCGGTTTGGGTATCCGGGAGCGATAGACTCGCGGCTTCTCATTGCGATCGGGCCCGACAGGCGCAGGGGTTCGGGCTCCAGACCCTCGTGTGCATTCCATCTTCGAACGGGGTGGTGGAGCTCGGGTCAACCGAATACATTGTTCAGAGCTCGGATCTAATGAACAAGGTTAGAGTTTTGTTCAATTTTAAAGGGATGGAAATGGGTTCCGGTTCCGGGTCGGGCTCGTGGGCCCTACCGGATAACGATCCCTCCGCGTTGTGGCTTACCGACCCGCCCTCTTCCGGTTTGGATGTTAATGATTCATTAATTAATAATAATAATAATAATAATAATAATGATAATAATAATAATAATCAGAGGAGCTCAGTAATTCCTGGTAGTGTTGCTAAAAATCCATGTTCTAGTAGTTTGAATTTCTCCCAATTTGGATTCAATGGAAGTAGTAATGGGGGTAAGAGCAATGGAGCTTGTAAGCTTGAATCAGGGGAGATATTGAATTTTGGGGAGAGTAGTGCGAATGTGAATTTATTCGGTGTCGGAGACGTAAACATCAGGAGTACAAACAAGAAGAGATCTCCACCCTCGAGGGGAAGTAATGAAGATGGTATGCTTTCATTTACCTCGGGTCTGCAAAAAACCGATAATGCTATTGACTCAGATCACTCGGATCTTGAAGCATCGGTAGTGAAGGGAGTCGAGAGTAGTAGAGTTGTCGATACCGAGAGACGACCTAAAAAACGGGGAAGAAAGCCTGCCAATGGAAGAGAAGAGCCTCTAAATCATGTGGAAGCCGAGAGGCAAAGAAGGGAGAAGTTGAACCAAAAATTTTACGCCCTAAGAGCTGTAGTACCAAATGTGTCGAAAATGGACAAGGCTTCACTTCTTGGAGATGCTATTTTATACATCAATGAGTTGAAATTGAAGGTTCAAAATGTCGAGGTGGATAAAGAGGATTTGAGAAGTCAAGTTGAGTCTTTGAAGAAGGAATTGTCGACTAAAGAGTCAAAGTATTTGACACCTCCTCAATTGGACAATGGCGGAAGCAGAATCCTCGATTTGGATATAGATGTTAAGATCATGGGTTGGGATGCAATGATACGAGTTCAATGTAGTAATAAAAATCACCCGGCTGCAAAGCTTATGGCGGCCTTTAGAGAGTTAAACCTACATGTTATCCATGCTAGTGTGTCGGTTGTGAATGGTTTGATGATGCTACAAGCCAATGTTAAGATGGAAGGCCGGCTTTCCACACCAGATCAACTTAAAATTGCTTTGATATCTAAAGTAGCTGAAAATTGATAGAAATTTGATGGATAAAGCTCGGAATTGTTGTTTTAATTACTAGAAATTTTTAGGTTAGTTAAAGTTGAAAAGCTGAATCCAAATTGAATGTTTGATATTTGGCCTTTCCCCTATAGTTAGTTAGTAGCCTCAATGTCCATAAATGTGAAATCCAACAAATTTTGAGGCCCATTTTTATGGAGATAGGGCATGAAATTATGTTCTTCATGTTTGTATTATTGCATCTGATAATTATGTACCTCATATGATTTGGATGAAATCAGGCCCCTACAGACAAAATGAAAAAAAGGAATTTGTTGTCATATTAATACCTTTTTTGTTTTAAGAATTTTATGGGAATATCAGAAGTGCAAACATGTTTTACTTTTTTATGGGATCAGCATTAGGGTCATTACCAATGTTATTAAAATCGGACCGGACCGGCCAATCCGACCGCGAACTGAAGGCTGTCCGGTCCGGTTAACCCCTTAAAATCAGTTAACTTAAAAACCAATATGAACCCTGATTTTTCTTTATTTTTTTAATTTTTTTTTCAATTTTTAATTTTTTAATATTAAAAATAAATTGAATTTTTTTTGTAGAATAAGAGATTTGAACACTTGACCTCTTGAATATTACATAGTTTCCTTAGCATTTGCTACATCATTTTTGTTAAACTTTTCGTATAAAAATATATATATTATAGAAAACTTATAACCATATTTATTTATAAAATAGATTATGATAATTAATTCAAATTAATATTTTACACATTATCAATAAAAATTAAAATTAATTTTAGTTTTATGACATAATTTCTTATTAAAAGTTTTTATATAAGAAAATGTATTTCCAACTATATTATTTTTAGAATAAAGAGTGTCAACGTTTAAAAATCAAATCAATATACTATTTAAATTTGATTTTCAATACTAGACTTGTATACATAATCATATATTAAAATGTATTACTCTCTTAGTTTGTTGTATTTTTAACTTACAATTTTGTATTTTAAGTAAACAAATATAATCATATTATATTTATATAAGCTTACTAATTAGTATTGTATTACCGTTATGATATAAGTTAAATTAATACTATATGATTTAATTTAAATATATTCTATGTTTTTGTATATTTTTAATTAATTGAAGGATAATGTTTTAAATTTTATGCATATTATTTATACATTAAAATTAAATATATTTACTATATCATTATGACATCATTCGGTCCGATCAACGGTTCGATCGATTTGACCAGTAAAACAAGTGACCAGTTGGCTCACCGGTTCACTGTCCGGTCCGATTCTGAAAACATTGGTCATTACTCGATTGGGCACATGTTTCACATTCTTAAAAAAAAGATACGGACTTTTCTTTATTGGTTTGTTGTAATCTTGGGACCCACTGTGATAGAGAAACACTGAACTGAACCCCATTCATTGAATCAAAACAAAACAAAGATGTTATTATTACAAGTGCACCTTCCCATCACCTTCAATATATTTGCACTTTACTTCTTAATTATTTTGTAATTGCACTTGTCGTCCTTGAACTTTTATATTCTTAAAGTTCACAATATTTTACAGTTCTTTCGTTGCATATTTAAAAAGTTGGTGAAAGTAATTGCAGCTGTATAACATTTATGTTATGTGAAATCCAACAAATTGAGAAGCTCATATATATTTATGGTGATTAAGACATGAAGTTCTGTTAAAGCCTTCTAAGTGTTTGGGTTATCGAATATTAAAGAAAGGGAATTAATTTGGTATCATATCAATGCCACTTTGTTGTAAGAATTACATTGGAATTGGAATATATATAAGAAAAGTCGTAGGACATGTTTTATTTATTCTGTTTGTGACGACGAATATTAGATACAAACGTGCTAATAATAATCTTTAAGTGTAATTCACAGCTCTATTGGTGGACACATTCATTGAATCCAAACAAGAATAATGGATTAACAGTATATGTCGAAAACATAAAAGGCAATACGAATTTTGTAAATAAATCTAAATATATGAAGTTTGATGATCGTTTTTTAAGTGAAGTTACATACACTTTTCGGAGGATAAATATCACTTTTGGTCCCTCTTATCATTAACCTTTTACAGAGTGGTCCCTCTTATGTTTTTTTATCCACTTTAGTCTTTACTATGAATTATTTGTTTCACTTTAGTTCCTACTATGAATTATGTGTTTCACTTTAGTCCTTATCCGGTGGTTCCGATAACACGTGACATGCATATGAATATTTTTGAGGGCATTTTCATCCGTTCACTATTGAGACTATTTGAGATATTGTTTAATTGTTGAGCAATTTTGGTGTTTGAAAAAAAATTTAGGAAAAAACTTTAGTTTGGAACGAAATGTACGATTAAGTTCGATTGGAATGAAAGCCTAGTTTGGAAGAGATTATATATTTAATTTTTTTTAAATAATTAGAAAGACGAAAATATTTATGTTAGTTTACTTGAAATGACAAAATTGCCCTCATGAGCATATCACATGTTATCGGAATTTCCTTGGACCACTTGAAAAGGACTAAAGTTAAACAAATACTTTATAGTAGGGACTAAAGTAGGAGAAAAAACATAGGAGAGACCACTCTGTAAAAAGTTAATGATAAGAGGGATCAAATGTGGTGTTTACCCCTTTCCGGAGGCAGCAGATCCTCTGTACCACTTATTTGTACCACTAATGTGTACCACCAATGTAAAGTTGACACGTGTTTATATTAATTGTAGAGTTAATTCAAATTAAACTTAACCACATTAATTATTAGAGTAAACTCAATTAACTCTACAATTAATATGAACACGTGTCAACCTTACTGTTTGCGTTAATTTCGACACCCGTATTACTTGATATCGAGCCAGAACTTGGCAGCTAGTCCCACTGGGCATCGAGTCCCACCGGGCGTGCCAAAATATTGTTTGCGTTAATTTTGACACCCGTATTACTTGATATCGAGCCAGAACTTGGCAGCTAGTCCCACTGGGCATCGAGTCCCACTGGGCGTGCCAAAATATTGTTTGCTAATAATTTTGCATCGATTACAATACATGGCATCAAGGAACTGTTTGCATATAAGTTCAGTATCGAGGAACACCTCGACGACATCGAGGGGTTATTGGCATCAAGGCGTGCCAAAATATTGTTCGTTGTAAACCTGTCAGTGAATCCCTCGACGAGCCAATGGCTCGATGTGAAATGCCTCGATATGAAATAAAATAATGCGGGCGTGCCAATGTTTGTGCGTGCAAACATAACGATTTGAAAAATAGACATGTTGATATCGGTAAATTGATAAAGTAAATGTCCTGACAGAGACACGTTGATATCAAAATAAGTTGTCCTGATAAGGCTGACTTCTAAGCGATTGTGACAGAGTAGGCAAACACTACCCCTAGTTCTTTTCTATGCCTGCCTGGCCGCAGGACTTAAACAATTTCCGAAAATCTCTTTTAAGTGCCAAAAACTTATGACCAATCAGTGGCCTGCTTAACATATCAGCGGATTTGAAAATCAGCGAATGCCTTGACAATCAATCAATTTAAATGAACACCTTGACAGAAAACAAGAGCTTGACAGAAAACAGCATATCAATGGAAATCAGTTGACGTAAAGTATATTTATGTAAAAGAGTCAAGACATACGAGCCAAACGACTTCCATTAATAACAAAAGAATATTGGCAAGTTCCCCGATGTACAAACATTACAAAAATATACAAAACGATAAATCTCCTGTTTCGGCATAATCTGCCAGATGAGTTGATAAACCTTTTAAGTTCTGAAAATTGACTCCTTGACCGGCAGGTAAACCCGCCGATGAGCTGATATTGCATGAAAAAACAACTTGTTGACAGAAAGTAACATTGACGACGGGAGACCCACCGTCAATGGTTCGCCCAACCTTGATGGATGGCCATCAATCGGGCTCCTGATCAGCGGGTGGCCACTGACCAAGGCATCGACGGAGCAGATGGCTACTCAGCCGATAGCCGTCAAGCAGATGGCTACTTGACGACGAGCTCATCAAGCAGATGGCTACTTGATGAGTTTGTCATATAAATACGTGGGCACTTACATGACAGTTAGCAGCGAGCTACTTGCTGATATGAGTGGTTTCGCTCGAGACAGTGTCAGCTGACGGCGGAAGAGAGCGGCGGCGGCGGCGGCTTACTGTGAGCGGCGGCGGCGGCGGCAAGACTTCAGGCTGTCAGGGACCACTGGTGGCTGAGGAGGGACAGACTGATATCGAGGAGTTGGCAGGCTGATAACTTGACAGAAAACAGCTGTTAACTGCCTGCTATCAAGGGGTTTCGCTCGAGACAGCGTCTGGACAGCGGAAGCAGCGGCGGCGGCGGCTTAATGTCGGCGGCGGCGGCAGACTATTTTTAGTGGCGGCGGCGGCGGACCTTGGGCGGCGGCGGCGGCAAGACTTCAGGCTGTCGAGGGTGGCTGGTGGCTGAGGAGTGACGGTTGATATCAGGGGTTCTACAGGGTGTTTGCTGAAAAAGAAGCAGCGGAGCGCTGGACTTCCGGAGAGGCGTTGAGCCGATCAGTGTTAGACTGAAAAGTTGTTGATTGAGTTGTGTGTGTGTTGCGCGAATGGCTGTCCTGCAGTATTTATAGGTGCTGATTGATGGGTTGGTGGCTGGAAAAAACTGCTTCCTTGATAGCCACTCTCCCACTTCCTCCACTACCTTGAATCTCTTCCACTACCTCCACTTTCTCCATAACTTGGTAGTAGTTATTCTCCTTCTTTCTTCCTTATTAATTTTCAGATTTGAATTGTGAGAAGAAAACGTGTGCTGCTAATTCCCTTGTGTAACCAACTTGAGATAATTGGGGAGTTTGTTTGTATAAGACTCCACTATCCCACTACTCACGTGGCTTTTGCCATTATCCCTTACTTCATTAATTATCCTTATAATTAATAAAATAAGAAAGACACAAGTGGGCCATGAAATTAGGTGACGGCCGATGATGGACTGGACCAGGGCGGCTCGAACAGGTCGGACCGCGGTCAGCTGTTGGTCGATGGGCCAGGTCGGACCACAATTGGTCTTGGGCCGAGCCATGTTGGTTTTGCTTAATAATTACCCAATTGATTAATTAATGGCCTTATCTATTAAGTGGGCCAATTAATTAGACTTGGCCCAATTAATTAATTAACTTAATTAATTAATCCATAATAGCCAAAATAATCTATTGGGCTCATTTGTGTTTAACCATAATTTGGCTTTAATTACTAATTAATTAAACTTGGCCCATAAATTAGTTAACTTTATCAATTAATTAATTTATGTTTGGCCCAAGATTAATTAATTGTGCAAATTGGGTCGAGTTTTCAAATTGGTCTCGTGGCTAAACCATTGTCTCGGTCGGATCAATTTCGGATTAAAATTGGATCAGATCCGATCCGACCCGTTTGGATCCATTGAGTTCGGTTCTCTTGCCATTTTTGGCTTATCGTCGAGCCAATATTCCTCGATAAATCGAGGGTGATTTTTTGGGTACAAACAATGCCCCCCGTAAGTCGTATTCGATGTAATTAATTTAAAAATTAATTTGATCGAATTAGACTTAGATTAAAGTTTTTCTCTCTCTTTTAAAGATGAAAAATTGGGACAATATTTCATTTAATAAACAGCTATCGGCTTTATAAAACCGAAACTATTTGTGGAAAATAGACCAACTTACAATGGCCTTGATGATGGCGGATCTCTCGATGTCAGCCAAGTATGGATCTCTTGATATCAGATCAATGTGGATCTCTCGATATCAAGACATCTCTTGATATCAGGACGCCTATTGATACTAGCGCGTCGATATCAGTTGGCCTCTCGATATTGAATAAACTCGATATAAGACACCATATAGTAATATATCGGGGACTTAGCAGTCAGCCAAAATTTTGGCAGTTAACCAAATTCACTTCTTCCAGCGACTGATGCAATGGCCTGATGGCCAAAGACTCCTTTTATTTTCTGCTCTCACTGATGTAATGGCCTGATGGCCATAGACTATTTTTCATTTCCTTAGTAGAACTTCTTTTGGCTTGGTTTATCTTGTGTTTTTCTCCACAACCGAAACCAATATGACTAAGTACAAAAAAATTGAAGCCATTGATTTTGGCAACTCAACAAACAGCTTCGCAAGCAAAAAACACGACTTTCTTGTCAACAAGACTTAATTGAAATCAAATCAACCCAAGAGACTTAAACGAAATGCCTTGATGTAAAAACTTGAAAATCGGGGAAACAAAAATTTAAATTAAAACGGAAGTATTTGGACAAAACTTTTGAAAATAAATGCAACTACTAGTATTACTTTTAAAAAACTTAGTCTAACGAAACGGAAAGGGAAATAAAGACAAAACTGAAAATAAACTTACCTTATATTTACAAAGGGATTGGCGCATTAAAGTAGTCTTGACGCCGTTCGATTTCCAGCTCTAAGGCTCGCTGATGTTCCAGACACATCGATTCCCAAAGGGTGGGCCTAAACTTTTTTCAAATATCTTCCATTGATGGGGTCTCGACAGAGATTCCCATCTGGCTTTTTCAAAATGTAACCCCCACCTCGGGTTATCGAGTAGACTTCATATGGTCCTTGCCACGTCGCGCTCCATTTACCATACTTTCTCTCGCGCTGATGAAGTGGCAAAACGACTCTCCAGACCATGTCCCCGACGTCAAAGTGTTTCCTGCGTATCTTTTTATCGTAGCATCGGGCAACTAGCCTTTTTTGTGCCTCGATTTTGTCTAACGCGGCAACCCTGATCTCGTCGAGCTCATCAAGCTGCTGGAACATATTTTCAGTATACTCTTCGGGCGTCAGCTCGTTTTGCTGCATCACCCGCAGAGATCGGACGTTGATCTCCATCGGTAGAACGGCTTCCTGTCCGTAAGTTAGCTTATACGGGGTGGTGCCTGTACTTGTCCGTTTGCTCGTCCGATAAGCCCATAATGCCTCTGACAGCATCAAGTGCCAAGCTCTTGGGTTTTCCTCGATCATTTTCGAGATAATGTCCTTAAGGACTCGATTAGAAGCTTCTGTTTGGCCATTCCCTTGTGCATAATACGGTGTTGAATGGACCAATTCAAAACCCATTGATCTGGCAAACTCCTTGATTTCTTGACCGACGAACATCAGTCCCCTGTCAGTGACAATGGTCTGTGGCAGACCAAACCTGTGAATGATTAAGTCCTTGATGAACTTCATCACCTCGGCCTGATTGGCCTGTTTGAGCGGTTTGGCTTCTACCCACTTAGTAAAATAATCCGTGGCCACAATAATGTATCGATGGTGTTTGGAAGACGAGGGATGGATCTCCCCGATGATGTCGATGGCCCAGCATCTGAAAGGCCATGGCTTGATTATCATGTTCATTTCCTCGACGGGCATCCTTTGGACTACCCCGAAGCGTTGACACTTCTCACAACCTCTTGCCAATTGAATACAGTCTCCCACCATCTTTGGCCAATAATAGCCATATCGGCGCAGCAGCCATGCTAACTTATGACCATTTTGATGGGCCCCACAAATTCCTTCATGAGCCTCCATCATAATTCTCATGGCCTCTTGCTGATCGACGCATAACAGGAGCACGCCGTCATGGCTTTTTCTGAACAGTTGATCACCTATCAAGACATAATTGACTGCCCTGAGCCTCGTTTGTCGAGATGCTCGGTCCGACGGATCAGCCAGATATTTTCTGATCGGCTCTCTCCAGTCATCAGGGTCCTGAAACACACTCAAAACAGTCAGTACGTTGTCCCGATACATGAATGATGGACAGTGTCGTCTCCTGACGACGTAGAGGGATTCCTCGATGTCATCAGGGAGTTCAACACCAGTCGCCAATTGGGCCAAACTGTTGGCCTCGCTGTTATTTCCCCTCGTTACATGGTAACATGTAACATCAACAAACTCCGACAACAAAGACATCGCAGTTAAATAATATTTATCAAGTGTTGGGTTTCGGCATTTGTAAGTACCTTGTATCTGCCTGATAACCAACTGCGAGTCCCCGATGATGACGACAGACTTACTGTCGAGCTCTCTGAGCATTTCCAATCCAATGATCAAGGCTTCGTATTCGGCCTGATTGTTAGTACATTCAAAATCAAATTGAATTGATAGCTTAGTTTTTATATTTGATGGAGAAATCAAGACTATACCTGCTCCAGACAGCCTGTCGGTTCTAGACCCATCGAAAGCCAATGTCCATGGCTTGATCTCTACTGTCATCGAGTCCAGTTCCTTGAGAACGGCTTGATCGATATCGAGACATGGATGGTCAACCAGAAAATCGGCCAATACTTGGCCTTTGACTGCTTTTTGCGGTACGTACTGTAATTGATACTCCATCAGTTGGATGGCCCATCGACCGATCCTTCCCCTCATTACAGGCTTAGCTATCATGTACTTGATCACATCAATACCAGAAATAACCAATACTTTTACAGGCAGCATATAATGACGTAATTTCTTGCAAGAGAAAAACAAAGCAAGGCATACCTTTTCTATCGGGGAGTACCTCTGTTCTGTTTCTGTCAAGTGCCTGCTCAAGTAGTAGATTGCTCGCTCAAACCCATCATCGTCGTCTTGTGCCAGAAATCCGCCGACGGTGTCATCCGTGGCAGATATATACAACTTCAAGGGTTTCCCCTTGACAGGCGGCATCATTACAGGCGGCGTTGTCAGCTTATCCTTGATTTCCTGAAATGCCTGCTCGTGCTCCGTTTGCCAGCAAAACTCTTCTTTGTCCTTCAATTTTAACAAAGGCGAGAAGACCTTTGTTTTTCCAGCCAAGTTAGAAATGAACCTCCGTAAAAAGTTAACTTTCCCAAAGAATTGTTGTAATTCCTTCTTCGTCGATGGAGGTCTGGCTGTCAAGATAGCTTTGGACTTATTTTTGTCAATCTCAATCCCCTTGCGATGCACTAAGAAGCCAAGAAAATTGGCTGACGCAACTGCAAACACACATTTCAAGGGGTTAAGCTTTAACTTATGTTTCCTCATTTTGGCAAATGACTTCGCCAAATGTGTTAAATGTTCATCATAACTAGCCGATTTAATAATGATATCATCGATGTAAATTTTAACGAAGTCATCGATGTACTCACTGAAGATGCAGTTCATGGCTCGTTGATAAGTTGCTCCGGCGTTTTTGAGTCCGAATGGCATCACTTTCCATTGGAAGGTGCCTATTCCGCCGGGACATTGGAAAGCCAACTTCGGTACGTCGTCAACAGCCACAAAAATCTGATTATAACCTGCACTTCCGTCGACGGCTGTCAGGAACATGTTGCCAGCGGCAGCATCGATTAGCATGTCCGCTATCGGCATCGGATACTCGTCTTTGGGAGATGCAAGATTTAGGTCTCTGAAATCGATGCATATCCTGATTTTCCCGTTTTTCTTCATTACGGGTACTACATTTGCTACCCACTCCGGATATCGGGCCACCTCGATAAAACTGGCCTTTAACAGCTTCTCGATTTCCTCCCTGATCAGTCTGCAGACCTCGACAGACATCCTTCGCAGGGGCTGTTTACGGGGTAGGTACCCTTCAAGTATCGAAATACGATGTTCTACCAATTCCCTGCTTAACCCAGGCATCTCGTCGTAATTCCAGGCAAAACAGTCCTTGTACTCCGTCAATACTTGGATCAGTCGATCCTTCTGGCCATCATCAAGCAATGCGCTGATGTAAGTTGGCCTATGATCTTCCTCGCTGCCTAACTCAACCTCGATAACAGGATCCTGTACTTGGATCTTGATGTCGTCAAGCTTGGCTGGCGCCGTTGCTAACTCCTCTAACTGAATTTCATCGCCGACCGACGGTGGCGTTTCCTCCTCGAAAATGAGATCACCTGTATAGCATTCGGCCACATAGGCCCGAAACCTCCTGATCAAATCGGCACATGCTTCCTGCTGCGGCCCGATAACAACGATCTCATCAATTTCCAATCTGTCGGCCTTACAGGCCGATGGTCTTTCGTCATCAGGACACTTCATTGATCCTGACAGTGTTCTCCTCGCGGCCCTGACTCCTTGACGTTGCAGGGCCGACTTAGTTCCTTGGCTAAACAAGCCATTTCCAACTGCGTCAACTTCTTGCTCGAAGTGACTTCCTTCGGTCGTCCGTATTTGTCCTGTCCGATAAATCGATAAGGACCTACATCATCTCGATAATACGCTGCCTCGACAGCGTTGATTTTGGCGGTGAATGGCCTGTTGTCGGCCATAATGATTTCAGGTTCGGGGGCGTCTCCCCAGATTAATAAACACTGATGCAGGGAGGACGGTACACAAAGGGCTGAGTGAATCCAGTCCCTCCCCAGCAAGGCATTGTATGAGGTGGCAGCATCTACCACGAAGAATGCGATTTTCAAACTGGTTTTTCCAATCTTTACCTCGACGGGTAAGATTCCTAATGTATCAGCCTTTCCCCCTGTGAAGTTGCTGACGATCACTTTTGTTTCCATCAGGTCCTCGCTGACCTTACCCAGTTTGTACATTGTCGATGCAGGCATTACGTTGACGGCTGCCCCATTGTCGACCAGCATTCTGTCGATGGGTTTTCCGTCGATATGGCCTGATACGTAAAGTGGCCTGATGTGTCGAGCCATGAAAGATGGTGGCTTCTGGAATATAGTTTCAACCCTCTGATTCCAATCGGTCTCTTTCTCGTCGTCGACCGACAACAGTTCTAAGTCTTCTGCCATTTGTACTACTGGCATACCCTCATCCCAAAAGCCATCAGTGGAGTACTCCAGTTCCTCGTTGACGAATTCAACAAGTTCAGAGTCAACGGCGTTGCACTCCATCGTCGTCGAGCCGTCTGTCGGCTGACTGGTGGCTGCACCTTCCACTGTCTTTGTTTCTATTTTCTTGTCGGTCGCTTGCTTATCGACCAACTGTTTCTCGATTCCTTGCTGCTCAGTAGGTCGATCGACCTGTTTCTCGATTTCCTGGCCAGTTTTGGCCTCGACGGTCTGACCAGGTTTGGTCTCATTTTCCTTGTTGCCTTTGTCATCGTCAAAAATCTCGGCAAACTTTGCCTTGAGATCATTTCCATCATCGTCCTCAGACATCAAGTCATCTTCTGCCATGATCTTTTCCAAATTGATCGTACCAAATTGGGCTTTCCCAGGCGTCCACTTGGAAGTGTCGATTTGCATCGAGGTCTTGGCCTCGATTTGGATCCCTTGGCCAGACTTGGCCTTTATCGCTTCCTGTTTCTGTTTCTGTTCCGCTGACGGCGGTTTCTTTGTTGACTCTTCCCTCATCGGGGCTTTCCCTTTAGCAATTTCCAGTTCTTTACGTTGGCGTAAGAAACGCCTATACTGAGTTCGGGTCATCTGGTCAACCCTTCGATCTCCTGGAAACTTAGGGTGCCTGACAGGAACCCATCGATCTATCTGTGTATCAGCAGGGGTGTGGACAGTTCGCGGCTTCGATGAGCCTGGCGGAGTAATTTTTGGTGACGGACCATGGGTCCTGTCTCTACGGCTGGCGGTCGATCTGACCTGCCTGATTGGTGTCTTGTCGGGAGATCTCTCCCTGATTTTACTGTTTCGGCTGGTACCTTCCTGATGCCGTCGAGGCATCATGGTTTTAGCCTGTTCCCGGCGTTGTTCCGCCGTCGATGTTGTATGTTCAGTATTTTTCAACGGAGCTGGGACTGGATACGGCCCTGTGGGTCGAGATGGTGGTGATGTCACTTGCGGCTGTGGGGCTATCTGAGGCGTTGCCTGCGGTTGCGGCATCGTCTGATAAGGATACCCTGTTGGCATTGCGTTCAGCCAAGGCATGTATGGGCTGTATAGTGCTGGATTGAGGGACAATGGAATTGTTGCCAACTCATTTTGGCATCTTGCACACAAACCCATCTCCCTGATCGTCGGTGAGCGTTCTGGCTCCTCGTCAACATACAAATGTTCCCCGGTTGCTGGATCTGTGACCATCAGCACATTAATCCCCACTTCATTTTGTTGGAACGGATTGGTGTCAACCGTCATCGGTTTCGTGATCTTCCAATCCGGGGCAAACCTCAAGATGCCCTTGTCAAGGTGATCCTGATATTTTCACTGATGGTGGAATCACGTGGTCTCCTTTGAGGCGGAGGATCTTGTCGGCCAGCAACTGATCAAATATGGCCTCTGTTTTCGAGACGTCGAACGAGTAGCGTCTGTCTCTATCAGTCTTATATTCAGCGTCTCGACGCACCAAATTATTTGGCACCTTGATAGTGGGTTGAGGTTCTTTCGGCTTGGCGAGAGCCGGACAGACGGTGTTCTTAGGGCAGACCACTTCTGCCAGCCCGATCTCGATACCCTGTTGCTCAATCGGTCTGCTGACCTGATTGATTTGCTCCTCGTTAGCATCGGCCATGCCCACTTGATAGTAATTCCCTCTTGGTTGCCGGCCGTTCTCGTCCCTTAACACTCTTTCATAACGGACCGCGTGATCGGTCAATTCAAACAAATCTTCGTGGTATTGCGCCATCATGATCTTTCGTAATTCGAAATGCATGCCATGAATGGCAATTTTGATGCATTCCTTTTCTGGCAACGGGATGGCGCAGAACCCTCTGGCCCTAATGAATTTCTTCATGTATTCCTCGACAGTCTGTCCTGTCAGCTGCCTCATGTTCGACAGCTCGATGACGGACACCTCGAGTGGGGCCTGATAGTGATTCATCACGAAGATTTTTTCCATGGATGGCCAGTCGGGGACCGATCCAGGTTTCAAATTGGCGTACCAGTGGAACGCCATTCCCGTCAGGGAGTTAGGGAACAGTTTCAGTTTCAGATCATTAGTCATGTTGCCACATTCCAGTGAAAATCGAGCTAGATACTCCGTGGCAGACTGTGATCCCTCGCCGGAAAACAGTGTAAAATTCGGCGGCCTGTAGTTCAATGGGAATGGGATTTGATCGATATATTCCGGGTGAGGCTTATTATACCTCGCCGCCCTGTTTCCTTGTCTCCTGACAAACATTTCTTCGGCCTGATTCACCGTCAGGAGGTTTTCTGGACCCTCTGCAGCTCGATGAACAGTCCTGTCATAGGCCATCGAGTTGGCCTGATGTCCTCCTGGCCGTATCCGACGGCCTCCGATCGGTCCTCTTCGGACCTGCCCCCCGAGTCTGGGCGGGCGTTCCTTGCCTTAGAGGTGCTTCCTCTCCTATCCTGGACATTAGATTGTCCGTTGCCTTGTTTGTAAGGCGTCTCATCCCTTGATGAACTTCCCCTGATCTGCATCGCAGGGCCTTTGCTTTTGTCGACGGCAGTCCTCTGCGGCCCAGTCCAGGCCTGCGCTTGTATGCCGTTGGCAAGAGCATTGATGCTCTCTGCGAGTGATGTCATCTTTGCTTCCAAGTGCATCAGGGAGTTATTTATAATGTTGCTGGCTTTCGTATTGGCCTGACTAGCAGCAGTGGCCGAGCCTAGCATGTTTTCGAACTAGCTGGCAACGTTAGACCATTCCTCCTGTTTGGTCTCAAGGTCCCTGGTGAAGTTACGAACCTCTGCTGTCAGCTCCTCGATTCTGTCGGTCCCTCCATGGTTAGCAGGACCGTTGATAGATTTTCCAAAGTATGCGTTAAATCAGAGCGTGTTCTCGTCAAGGTAGATCGAGTCTTTCGCGGTATCTGTGGTATCATCTGATACCAGCAAAAGATCAACCACTTAGTACCAACTGATTGACTGTTTGGCAAAGAGATCATCAAAAGTCAGCTAGCCAAGTTTGGCTGAAATCGTTTTTTATGGCAACTCAATTAAATCATAAAAGCTTTCATGCCCCCCGAGCCATCACATTGTGTGGCTGGTGAGCCCTTGACAGAAAGCATTCAAATAGATTTTCATGTCCCACCGAGCCAAGATATTGTTTGGCTGGTGACTTTTTCAACAAAGAGACTTTCATGTCCCACTGGGCGTGCCAAAATATTGTTTGCGTTAATTTCGACACCCGTATTACTTGATATCGAGCCAGAACTTGGCAGCTAGTCCCACTGGGCATCGAGTCCCACCGGGCGTGCCAAAATATTGTTTGCGTTAATTTTGACACCCGTATTACTTGATATCGAGCCAGAACTTGGCAGCTAGTCCCACTGGGCATCGAGTCCCACTGGGCGTGCCAAAATATTGTTTGCTAATAATTTTGCATCGATTACAATACATGGCATCAAGGAACTGTTTGCATATAAGTTCAGTATCGAGGAACACCTCGACGACATCGAGGGGTTATTGGCATCAAGGCGTGCCAAAATATTGTTCGTTGTAAACCTGTCAGTGAATCCCTCGACGAGCCAATGGCTCGATGTGAAATGCCTCGATATGAAATAAAATAATGCGGGCGTGCCAATGTTTGTGCGTGCAAACATAACGATTTGAAAAATAGACATGTTGATATCGGTAAATTGATAAAGTAAATGTCCTGACAGAGACACGTTGATATCAAAATAAGTTGTCCTGATAAGGCTGACTTCTAAGCGATTGTGACAGAGTAGGCAAACACTACCCCTAGTTCTTTTCTATGCCTGCCTGGCCGCAGGACTTAAACAATTTCCGAAAATCTCTTTTAAGTGCCAAAAACTTATGACCAATCAGTGGCCTGCTTAACATATCAGCGGATTTGAAAATCAGCGAATGCCTTGACAATCAATCAATTTAAATGAACACCTTGACAGAAAACAAGAGCTTGACAGAAAACAGCATATCAATGGAAATCAGTTGACGTAAAGTATATTTATGTAAAAGAGTCAAGACATACGAGCCAAACGACTTCCATTAATAACAAAAGAATATTGGCAAGTTCCCCGATGTACAAACATTACAAAAATATACAAAACGATAAATCTCCTGTTTCGGCATAATCTGCCAGATGAGTTGATAAACCTTTTAAGTTCTGAAAATTGACTCCTTGACCGGCAGGTAAACCCGCCGATGAGCTGATATTGCATGAAAAAACAACTTGTTGACAGAAAGTAACATTGACGACGGGAGACCCACCGTCAATGGTTCGCCCAACCTTGATGGATGGCCATCAATCGGGCTCCTGATCAGCGGGTGGCCACTGACCAAGGCATCGACGGAGCAGATGGCTACTCAGCCGATAGCCGTCAAGCAGATGGCTACTTGACGACGAGCTCATCAAGCAGATGGCTACTTGATGAGTTTGTCATATAAATACGTGGGCACTTACATGACAGTTAGCAGCGAGCTACTTGCTGATATGAGTGGTTTCGCTCGAGACAGTGTCAGCTGACGGCGGAAGAGAGCGGCGGCGGCGGCGGCTTACTGTGAGCGGCGGCGGCGGCGGCAAGACTTCAGGCTGTCAGGGACCACTGGTGGCTGAGGAGGGACAGACTGATATCGAGGAGTTGGCAGGCTGATAACTTGACAGAAAACAGCTGTTAACTGCCTGCTATCAAGGGGTTTCGCTCGAGACAGCGTCTGGACAGCGGAAGCAGCGGCGGCGGCGGCTTAATGTCGGCGGCGGCGGCAGACTATTTTTAGTGGCGGCGGCGGCGGACCTTGGGCGGCGGCGGCGGCAAGACTTCAGGCTGTCGAGGGTGGCTGGTGGCTGAGGAGTGACGGTTGATATCAGGGGTTCTACAGGGTGTTTGCTGAAAAAGAAGCAGCGGAGCGCTGGACTTCCGGAGAGGCGTTGAGCCGATCAGTGTTAGACTGAAAAGTTGTTGATTGAGTTGTGTGTGTGTTGCGCGAATGGCTGTCCTGCAGTATTTATAGGTGCTGATTGATGGGTTGGTGGCTGGAAAAAACTGCTTCCTTGATAGCCACTCTCCCACTTCCTCCACTACCTTGAATCTCTTCCACTACCTCCACTTTCTCCATAACTTGGTAGTAGTTATTCTCCTTCTTTCTTCCTTATTAATTTTCAGATTTGAATTGTGAGAAGAAAACGTGTGCTGCTAATTCCCTTGTGTAACCAACTTGAGATAATTGGGGAGTTTGTTTGTATAAGACTCCACTATCCCACTACTCACGTGGCTTTTGCCATTATCCCTTACTTCATTAATTATCCTTATAATTAATAAAATAAGAAAGACACAAGTGGGCCATGAAATTAGGTGACGGCCGATGATGGACTGGACCAGGGCGGCTCGAACAGGTCGGACCGCGGTCAGCTGTTGGTCGATGGGCCAGGTCGGACCACAATTGGTCTTGGGCCGAGCCATGTTGGTTTTGCTTAATAATTACCCAATTGATTAATTAATGGCCTTATCTATTAAGTGGGCCAATTAATTAGACTTGGCCCAATTAATTAATTAACTTAATTAATTAATCCATAATAGCCAAAATAATCTATTGGGCTCATTTGTGTTTAACCATAATTTGGCTTTAATTACTAATTAATTAAACTTGGCCCATAAATTAGTTAACTTTATCAATTAATTAATTTATGTTTGGCCCAAGATTAATTAATTGTGCAAATTGGGTCGAGTTTTCAAATTGGTCTCGTGGCTAAACCATTGTCTCGGTCGGATCAATTTCGGATTAAAATTGGATCAGATCCGATCCGACCCGTTTGGATCCATTGAGTTCGGTTCTCTTGCCATTTTTGGCTTATCGTCGAGCCAATATTCCTCGATAAATCGAGGGTGATTTTTTGGGTACAAACACTTACATTGATGGTACACATTAGTGGTACAAATTAGTGGTACAGAGGATCTGCTGCCCTTTCCGGAAGTTAGATGTATCTCGCGTTTCTGCAACCGAGTGGCGACATTGCCACAATCGATGCTCGCTATTCCAGCTCACCACTGCCAAAATCGCACGAGCAGGCCCGAGGTCAGGACTTAAATTTTATTCAAGGGGCGAGATTGACTTACAAAATTATTCATAATTTAGGATTATTTATTTATTATCTAATTAAATTAAGTTTTAACATCAAATGGATATTATTTTATTATTGAAAACTCAAAAAAAAAAAAAACGGGTGATACATATAACATTTACGAATTATTTAGTAAGATGTTTGGAAAGTTATCTCACAACTAAAAAAGTAGTTCTAAAATATGAGTCCTAATTGGTGGAGCAATTGAGTGCGGTGTCTTTGGCCCGAGTTCATATCCCTTTGCCAACACCTTTTAGGTCGAGCTTGTCAGACCTGGTTTGCCTAGTGTGGTTTACATTTTTCATGTGATTTCCGAGCTAACACATGAGGGCGAGGTTTACCTTGTACACTTCGGTGGCTGCCGGTTCCCATGAAAAAAAAAAAAAAACATAGAAGAACTAGATCAAAATAACTTATTTTCACTTAGACATCCTACCTCTTATATCACTAAATTCATTTATGATTTTAAATATATCTACATTCATTTATAATGTGGATATTTTTCTAGTTAATTACTAGTGTTTGTAGTTTATTTATCCTTTTAATTTGATAGTAATGATTGATTGATTGATATATAAGCATAAATATATTCACGGTCTTAAAAAAAAATCATCAACATGAGTGTAATAGTGGTGAAGCTTTGTTTTCGGATTTATATTGAAATGTGAGGAGCAAACACAAAGGCTACATTCAAGGGGAAAAGCAATTATCCAAACTTAATTTTGGAAAAAATTCTGTCATTTTGATCAACGTGATCCTTACATATTTGTTTATATTTTATCTTTTTCGTGTTTGTTGAAGTGCACTCTGTGTCAATCACATATAAAGCACAAAGAAACTTCAACCACATGAACGTAAAATTTCATCTCTTCTTTTTCTCTCTTTCTCAATAAGATATTTTTTTTTTAACTTCAAATTTGCTGTTTGAAACTAATCAAATCACAATTATGAGTCTAAATTGCTTGAGGATAAATACAGAAGAAGATATGAGAGAAAGCAGATTGAAAGAGGTGCAAGAGGAAAACAAGAAGCATAATTTCAAGTTGTGGTTGGACAGATCTTTGTCCGGAAATCTATCATCCAATTTCAGGGCCAAGCCCAACTACCCAAAAAGGAGAACCCGATCCAATCTTGGGCCCGCAACCAAGCCGAGAAAAGCTCCTTCTCCTCTTCACCTGATCCATAATGGTGGGGCAGACTCGGCCCCGGTGACTCCGCGGCTGGCTAGGAGTAGCGGCATGAGAAGGGATTGGAGCTTTGAGGATCTTCGACGTACACTTGAGGGATAAGATTATGTTATTATGTTTGGATCCGTAGAATTGAAATTGACGATTATAACTTGTTCAATTTGAATCAAAGTATTTCTCATTCTCATTTTATGAAGATACCAAACAATATATAATTGAAATCATGGTATATTCAGATTTCATTATATAAGTACATTATTAGTTTTTAATAATATAATGCTTGATTATGTAGTTAATTAGGGACGAAGGGAAAATGCAAATGTATGTTGTGGGCATTTTGGTCGAAGTTGAAAGGTTTTCTTCAATGGCATATGATGGAATTAATTAACATTTGTGAATATTTGATAGTTTGTTATTTTAGTTTTTTTTTTCCTTCTGTTTTTACTATAGTTTGGATTGAAAACTATGTAGCATTAGCATTTTCGTTGGTATATAATTGTGATTTATGTTGATAAATATTTATGGAGTAATCTTCTTCTGAGAGATAATTAAACGCAAAGATGTGCAAATATTGTTGAGTCAAACATCACATTTTGACTAGTTTATTTTATTTCCTTGTGAAAGTCGTGCTTTTGAAATTTCACTAGTACTTGGTCCTCATTTATATAGTTATTTCAGCTCTCCTCAGCTTGTTATTTAATTTATTAGATAAACTCTTTGAAGCAATAGAATATATATGTAAAATGATAATTTAAAATCGTGATATCAAGTTTCATGTGTGAGGATCAAGTGGTCGGCAGATCAATTTGTGTGATGGATTGTACCGCTTGAGCAAATGTGAAATGTCCATGTCTGTTATCTTTAGGAGTGAATGACAGTTCACCCTATTATATGCATGATATTCAATCTATTCCCTTTAATTTGAAAAAGCGCATTTTATCCTTTATAATTTTATAAAAGTTTCACACCGTCTCCTTAGTATTTTTAAACTTGAAAAAATACGAATCGACAAAACTACCCCTCTTACATGTGACAATTTACCCCGTGTTATGATAATATTGCATTTTATCCCTCTTGTGTTATGATAAATATGGCAATTTAGTCCCTTGTGCCATGATAAATGTGGCATTCTCTCCTTGTATTATGATAAATGTTGCACTTTAACCCCGGGCCCCTGTGTTATAAAAATACCTTGCATGCCAACTTTCAGTTTCAGCGAGTGAGTTACACTCTTCGATTGAAAAAAGTAAATTGCTCCTTTAAAATTTTCATAGAAGGGTAAAATGCTTTTCCTTTTTCAAATTTCAAATCACAATAGGGTAAATTAACAATGTAAGCATATTTTAAGGTAAATTAACTCCATTTTGCCCCTTTTTCTATTGACATGCATTAATCTCCAATTCTCCATTAGCTATCAATATTTGCACAAATACCTCATTTTTCAATGAAAAAGAAGAAAACAAGAAAAAGAAAATTCTGATTTTCTCAATTTGGCCAATTGAAAATATAAAATAAATTATTATATTCCGAGACAATGTGTAAATTTAAAAATTATGTAATTATGCATGTCAAAAATGTTTAATTCTATTTTTATAGTAACATTATGTCTCCATTAATTTAATACTGATAATTTAATTTCAAGTCATTTAGTTTATCAGGTTGCATCAATATTTTCACTAGTAGAAAATTGATTGAAATAAAAACATAATCATAAAAATAGAGGGAAAGCAACTGAATTATTTGTGCAGTAGATATAGTTGGATGTGACAATTTACAAAGTGATGCAATCATGCAATAAATAGAGGGAAAGCAACTGTTTCTACTTTTCTGTTGCTTCTAAATACACCTTAATAAGTCTATTTATTGACTATAATAATCTCTATCCACTACTATATGGGACTGTAGTTCGAAAATTTTAGTTTAAATCTGATTTGACTAAATTATAAGGTAAATGATGTAACTAATCATTGTATTAAAGCATTATCGGTCTCAAAAGAAATATATTTACATTTTATCATGTAATAAATGTTTTAGGCTCATCAGACCCAATTGGGCAAAAGTAATCAAATAACTAAGCAATGCAGGTTTGTCTTTCTTGAATCAATAATCTTTTACAATTTTGCATACACATCATTTCTCTCTATGTGCTGAATATAACACTTTCAAAGACGGGAGTAAAAAGACTTATAGTGAAGTATAAAAACTTTGTAATAGCAAAATAGGATGAGAGAATTGCATTTTCGATATCGCATTTTAGATCAATTTTCATTTTTGTACACCGCTTAATGTGTTAAACGCATTTGGTATCACGTTTTAATAGATTGTGACACATTAGATACCACCTTTAAAAATTACCGTTAAGAAATGACATGACAGTTAAGTCTTATTGCAAAATTGATGTCATTACTTATGTTGACTGACAATTTTACTCCATAACATTTCAGGCTACCAAATTAACCTCACACCTCCAAATTTAATGACGACTGTAGTTCACATTATTATTAAATTTCAAAATTGACTCGAATAAAACCACGTACTGACTAATTTTATAATTTTACTTATAATATTTAAATAGCTAATTTGATTTATAAACAATCGTCATTTGGTCCACACACAAGGATGAATTAACACTTTACATTAATCATAACCTTAAGTTTGCAATGGAAGTGTTGGGGCATGTTTGTATCGCTATTCAAATAGCATTTATGTGTTTTTTAAAGTAGAACGAATAGTACATCATTACATAATATCACGAAATTAGAAATCTCATTCGATTACGATCAAATTGTATAGAAAATAAACTATCAAACACTAGTATTTAACTAATGGATGAATTGACACTCTACAGTAATAATAAGCTTTAGATTGCAATTGAAGTGTTGGGGCATGTTTGTATCGCTATTTAAAGAGCATTTAGGGTCCATTTGGATGGATGGATTTGGGTTGTGTAGATTTGAAATTTCTTGTCAAATTTATCATGCTATTTGGATACAAAATTAAATCCATTGATTTGAAATCCTTGATTTTAGTCCTATGAATTTCAGCCCAATTTTAGGTGGATTTGAAATTCCTCCTATAACTAGTCATTTGAAAATTGAAATCCCCTTAAAAAAAAGTCCACATTGTATACTTTCAAAAATTACAATTTGATCCTAGATTTTAAAAAAACCTAGAATTGCAATTAAATCCACAATTTAAGAAAAATTAAAATTTACAATTCGGCTACTATTTTAAGAAATTCGAATTGCACTTTTGGTTCCTCAATTTTCAATAATTGCAATTTCGCCCCAAATTTTCGAAGAACCCAGAATTACAATTCAGTCCAAAATTTTCATAAATTAAAATTTTCAATTTGGACCCTGATTTTCAGGAATCGAATTTGCACTTTTGGTCCCTCAATTTTTGGATATTGCAATTTTGACTTTAGATTTTCGAAAAATCAAGAATTGCAATTCAGTCCAGAATTTTAAGAAAATTAAACATTTCAATTCGGCCCCTAATTTTCAAATATTCACTTTTGGTCCCTCAATTTTTGGAAATTACAATTTGATCCTAGATTTTTGAAAAACCAATAATTGCGATTCAGTTCAGAATTCTCAGAAAATTAAAAAAATTCAATCCGGCCCCTGATTTTCAGAAATTCAAATTTTCACTTTTGGTCCCTTAATTTCAGAAATTGCAATTTGACCCCATATTTTCAAAAACCCAGAACTGCAATTCAGTCCATAATTTTCAGAAGATTAAAATTTTCAATTCGGCACCTGATTTTATCCCTATATCAACAACAAGAATTAACTCATAGAGCAAATTATAAGGCACAATTGGGAATTTCAAATAACACAAATGATATATACCAAACAATGGATTTCAAATTAATAGATTTGAAATCCTTTAAAAAAAAATCTATCCAAACAAGATATTGCAAATGAATGAACTTCAAATAATTGGAATTTCAAATCCCTTCATTTGAAATCCCTATTCATTTCAAATCCATCCATCCAAATTGATGCTAATTTTATAACCACGTACTGACTAATTTTATAATTAGTCAGTACTGACTAATTTTATAATTTTATAATTTTAAAACCACGTACTGACTAATTTTATAATTACATCATTACCAATCTTATAGGGAATCAATTATCAAACAATATATTAAATTAAAAGGAAACTTACGCTAATTGGAATGGAACCCATGACGTCTTGGTTCAATAGCCTCAGTCTTGCCATAGGCCTACGACATTATAGGTGCACATTGATGCTCTTTGAAAAGCAAAACAAGATTTCTTTGTATTTCAGAATTAAACTTATCCAAACTCAATTTTCACCAACAAATCTCATCTTTAAAAAATATTTTATCTCTATATAAAACCTACAAAAACTCTACTTTAATTTGATCCTATAGTAACACAAAGCAACTAAATCAGATAACAAACATGATTTGCCAATTCAACACGTCTTTGATACTATTTATCTTCTTTTCATAATTTCTAAAAACCTACAAAACTACAAAATTTTATTCCGGAATCCACATTTACAAAACCCTAACAAACAACATTACGACATTCGGGACATTTGCAAAAATCTCAATTTATTTCTGAAACTATTCTCAGAAATGCGAGACAAACAAGGCCTGAGAGAAATAATAAAGTCACATATATCCAATACAAATAATATCTTTTGTAACGAAATGTCTAAACAAAATCCTATGTCTAATATCCCCTGCTCTCTCACAACATATTACTCTAAAATTATACCAATTGATGTATATAACAGTAACCTTCGACTGACTTGAAGACCGTTCGTTCTAGCCTTCTGGGTGGTGGTTGAAATCCTTCACAAGTACCGCCACCAAATTAAACAAAAAAATTAAGTACACACAACAGGATTTCAGTTGTCAATATCATTAACATCTGCAAGAAGACTTGAAAATAATTAATGAAATTTGTGTCTATTATTAGTACTATAATATACAAGAAATATACCAATCGAATCGAGCAATTCAGTATCCTCATTCTGAAGTTTTCTTGTTTCTTGCCTCTGCTTTCCAATGTCTTCGGTTGGATATTAATTTACGCGATTCACTATTATCAAGAATCGTATTATTAGTATCATATAGTGCTTGATTTTCACCAGGAGTTGTGGTTTTAGAATTACTAGGCCCAACGATAGATGTGACTGCTGGACTCTTGTGTTTATGAGCACTCCTGGCATCCTTTTTCCAATCTCGTTTACAATGTACCCGGGTCGAAAAATCAGAGGGAGATGCATTTATTGACATTTCAACTTGAACTGGAATCTCTACTTGCATAGGCATAGTTAGAAATTCAGTGGATGTTTGGTGGTATTGTAATGAAGTTGATTGATCAACAACTAGAGCATTCTTCATATCAGCTTCATGACGCTTCCGAGCCCTATATCTACGTTGCCTTTCTCGATTCTTTAAACGACGGGCCAATATTTCATCAGGACTTCTCGCTTCTTCGTTTTCATCAAAATGCAACACTAGAGAACCATCCATTTTACCTACAATTATCACTATCCCTTATTACTCACATGTCTAAGGTTAATAATAAATACTATAGTCATCTCATAAATGATAAATCCATTTCTGAAAGCAATTATACTTTGACTTGGAAAGCTTCAAATAATATTTAATCATGGAACCGCCAACAACCCAAGGTGATGTGAAATCCAATTATGGACTACATAGTTTCCAAATTACACCAGAGGTTTTAATTCATTATTCATATTTATTTCATCTTATCCATTTTAAAATTCAGCATAAACTCTGCTCATTACCATCATAACTAGCTAAAATTCTCTGACAAATACGTAATACGTAAATCTCTGGAAGCAGTGAAGAATCAATATGAAAACTTTCAAACCAAAATTTGTTAAATCTTGTCTCTATAAGTCGAGCAAGTTTGATGAACTGATTTGATATCTTCCAGAATTCAAAACTAGTTTCTTTAGCAACTTCTAAATTCAAATGTAAATGGAGATGACATATTTCAAATTACTTAATCTTGCAATTTTTATGAATTCAGAAAATTTATTTTAAATTGTTCTCCAGACATCTAGGAAACAAAACTGCAAAACCTAATTTTATATGAAGTCCTTCCTCTTCAGAGTTCTCATCAGCAAATGACCAGGACACGGTGGAAACTTTAGCTAAAAATAAATGCATAGGAAAAAATCAATGGATACAAAACTACAACAAAAATTGCATAGCCAAATTGCCCAAATATGTACAGCAAAAGAGCTACATAAAAAGTAAAAAACAATTAACAGAAGAAGCTTACCTTATCCCTTCTTACCCCTTCAACAGGATCACATGAGCTTTTTCACGATAAATTTGAGATGGTAAAATTACCCTAGAATCTAAGAAAAATATAATTGAAATTAGGAATCCAATAGGCAAGGGTGTAAGAAATTACAAGAGATTATAAAAAAAAAAAAGCTTGAATATACACGGCTTAAAGCGATAAAATTGTTGAAATTGGTATTAGATTCTTCGCAAATCCCCTGTAGTAAAGCGTTTAGAATTTTGAATACCATAAATAAAGCCAAAAAGACACAGATTCTCTAAGTTAAACCTTTTTTTCCGGTGTCTATGTCGTCGGCGATGAAATGAAGAGAAGATATTTGGCGGTGTTTATCGAAATGCTTCCTTCCTATGCTATTGGAGATTGTGCGAAGAAGAAGCACCCATGTCTGTTTGTATATTTCAGGAAAACAACCCCTAATTATAAGGGTAATTCTCGTTTCAAATTCGTATTGGCATAAATGTCCAAATAACTTCAGTTTAATTACATAAATGACCTCAAAAGAAAGAAGTAGCTCCAGAAGTAGCTTTTTTTTTTTTCTTTTGTCCTAAAGAAGAATGATGGCGTTTTCGGAGAGCATCTCCTTCATCCCTTTCGGTGGTACGTCCCAATGTCGTACTCTTTCCTGTAAACTGTGGCCTCTTCTTGCCAGTTCATATGCGCATGTGTTACCTCCCCTACGGTTGTGATATAGTTTGCAAGTCGAAGGCTTCCTAATAAGCTCTCGATAATATTTTGTTATGCTTCCCACATGATGAGTGTTCGTACCCGCTTCATTAATCATGTGAACCACAACTTTGGAGTCGCATTTCGCTGCTAGTTTTTCGACCCGCGTGTTCCACGCTATCTTTAATCCTTATCTAACTGCCATAAGTTTGGCTTTAAGTTATCGTAGCCTGCTCCAATTTCATGCTAAATCCTTCGACCCATATTCTTTGGTGGTCACAAAGCAAATTCACCCGATGTTGTGCATTTTGTTTCCCTTACCACGCTTCCAACTGGGTTGATTTTGTGCAATCCCTTATTCGCCAAACCGAGTTATCAAAATGTTCGTTTCATATCAAACAAGTTTGAACAACTAGTAGCTAGAAGCGGCTAGCAGTGCAAACTAATCGAAAAGTATGGGAAAATGTTATTCAAATATTTTGTTTGAATTTTATGTCGTGTTTGACCTTATTTAATATGTGTAATGAATTAATTAAACTCGAATCGAGAATCAAATAATTTGATATTTTTTTTCTTTTTAGCTTTATGTTTCTTGAATTAAACAAAAGTGTGCTTGCTCAATGCTGAAAAGCACTTTTGTAAGGTGGTGTTTACAACTGAGTATTTCTGCTCTTCACAGCTGAATATTAGTACATTTTGCATCAACAGTTGTACAATCATTTAGGAAGACTCCCGAGCAACTGTTGTCAGAACAATTTTTCTATAATTCAATGTATACCCTTTATCCTAAAAAATGAGGAATTAGCTGGTCATTAATGTAATACTTCATATAAAACTTTATTTTCTTGAATAATAACTCTTTCATTTCGCGACGTAACTAAGAAATAAATTAGTTTTGTCCATTACCATTATTAGATAAATATTTACATTGTTGATGATAACATGACAATTTAACCAAACTTGTTGGTTTTGAACTTCATTATATATCTCCTGATTGAAATCTCTTTTGTTATTAATTTATTTTTGAAAGAAAGAAGCAAAAATGTGCAAAAGGAGAGAGCAAACTAAATAATGATGGATGTGAATTTTCATTCAGACAAACTTGATTTTGTTCCTTCAAAATTTTTATTAGAGGCCACATATTTTCATAATTGAATCCATAATATTTTAGTTTTTAAAATACCTTTTAAAGATTTAGTCATCTAGACAAATGTCCCACTCCATTTCCATGTGACCAAGAACAAAGAAAAAAAAATTAAAAAAATGAGAGGACCAAACTTTTCCAATTCCATTTCTCTTTGCTCATTATCTCATAAAATGTAGATGGTTTGACTTCCTTAATTGGTTTAGGGATAATTTCTCTGAATGAATGAAAGATTTTTGAATTATTTCTTTTTGGGGGAGAATTAAAATAGAAAATACTACTTCTTCTTCTAAACCTTTGACTAAAGAGGGTATTTTAGGAAGCTTGAAGAAATTTATTCTAAATTGTTGATCTGGCAAGTGATTTAGGAATTCCAACAATCACGTAATCAACACGACCAAAATATTCAAAACCGTGACCCACCAGCTCTGCAAGTAGCTGTTTTTCTATATTATCAAGAAAACTGAATAATCATTTCATTTCCCTTAAAATTCCAAGTCCAATTCCCTTTCATTTTCTCATTGACCAAACGTTCTTTGCCATTTTAGGTTTAGGCTTTCAAGCGTTGCTTCCGCAAATCCACCAAACCCAGCTCCAGAAATAGGGAAAAGTTCGTTTCCATATCGCGCCGGAGCTGTTTCGCTCGCAATTGAAAGAGTAAATTTACTTTACCCTTTGCTTTTACGTCCTTTTCTTTTCTGCCTGGTTTTACTAATAATATGTTAGTTAATTTCCATTTTATTATGATCCAGGATTAAGCAGATTCTGAAAGAATTGTGGGTATTGAAAAAGTTTGACTTTGAGGAGTTGGGTTTTTCATACTTTGGTGAAAGGATTGGGAATTGATAATTATTTTCTCTTTTACTTCAGATTTTGTTATGATTTCAAAGAGCAATCCTGTGGGATTTACTTTTTGTTGAAGAAAGTACAAATCTTTTTCAGTTTCCTGAATAGAAATGGATAATTCAAATAGGCAGATGGATCATTTGGGTGTGAATAAGATGGGGAAAAACATTAAAAAAAGTCCACTACATCAGCCCAACTTTGCTAGTGCGGCTGCTAATGCAGCTCCTAGGCAGCAGCCTCAACCCCAGGTCTACAATATAAACAAGAACGATTTCCGGAACATAGTTCAACAACTTACGGGTTCACCTTCAAGAGAATCACAACCTAGACCTCCCCAGAACAATCCTAAACCCCCAAATCATAGGTTACAAAGAGTTAGACCTCCCCCTTTAGCACCAACAAATCGACCTCAAGTTCCAATTCATCCTTATTACCCTGTCCAAGGGCCTCCACATGGGCAGCCTCCAGTTTCACTTCCTTATCCAAACCAGTTCTCGAGACCTCCCCCTCCCCCTCAGTATGATCAACCTTTGCTACCCTCGACTCCTAATGATCTTTGGGCAAATACTACCGAGTCTCCAGTATCAGCTTACATGCGGTACCTACAGAATTCAATCATAGATTCTCAGCCTCAACCTCATTTTCAACATCAGTTTCATGGACATAATCAAGCTCAACCTCGTTTACTATCTCCGAGAGTAAATGGACCTCCTCCCACACTTCCATCTCCTCGAATGAATGGTCCACCACCCCTTCTCGCATCGCCTCGTATGAATGGGCCCCCACCTCTCCTTGCATCACCTCGTATGAGTGGGCCCCCACCAGGTCTACCTTCACCTAGGATGAATGGCCCTCCTCCTCCCCTTTTACCCTCTCCAACTTCCCAATTCTTCTTACCTTCCCCTACTGGATTCTTGAATATGTTATCTCCTAGATCACCATATCCATTGCTTTCTCCAGGGTACCATCATCCACCCCCGATTTCACCTAATTTCTCGTTCTCTTCGGTGGGCCAGTCGGGAATTTTAGGCCCTGGACCCCATCCACCACCCTCCCCTGGTTATGGATTTCCTTTGTCTCCTTCAGGTTTTTTCCCTATACCCAGTCCAAGATGGAGGGATCAATAGTCTTCAAGCACAAGGTACTACTGACTTTAAGTGGATTATTATTTGTGCTGAAGTTCTTCATTCTGCTTTGGAAATTTCATTGTTTTGTTGATTTATAGAGCTTATATTGAGATGTGAATTATTTTTACCAGATGTAATCTCTTAATCTATTTCGTGGACAAAGTTCTTTTTAGATGATGTAGTGAAGATTGGACAGCTGATGCTTATACTTGGATAGAGTTGTACCATTTAAGCAGATAGGATTTTAGAATATGGAAATTCATGTAGGCTGTGTAATGTAGATTGAACATTATAACTCTCATCTCATCTATGATCTTGTACAATTTGCATCTGATAAGGGATCTAAGTATTATGATTTGTAGTGATACTTATATTTGTTACTTATTAGGTTGATATTCATTGATTTTACTTTCATTTAATATAATGTTGGTTTCTCCTTACTTATACTCTTTCCGGACGCCACCATGTGGTTTTCATTCAGTTTAAATGTAAGTAGGAATGATTATTGGCCATTACAGTGAGCATAGATCAGGGTAAGCTTAGGTGCTTCTAGTGTACGCTCTTTACCTTACTAAGGTTTTGTAGTACATTAAAGAATAAGAGAGTGGATATGGGAGATGCCGACACAATATTCTCGGTAACAAAAGCCGCGTTCTTAGACTCTTGGGCTTTTTTTTGTTTATTACCCTTTTTCAAGGGGAAAAAAATAGTTAAGTGAAGTGAAGAACTTTTTCACTTTGTAGTTCTGAAAACAGTCAAAAACATAAGAGGGATGAAAGTTATATATCAATAAAACATTGGTTTTGGGTCCATGGCATGAAACTGGACATGAATACCGGGGGGGGGGGGGGGGGGGGGGACACCGGGTACTGATTGAGCAGAAAGATGATAACCAAACTGAAATCCCAGTCGGTAATCATTACACGTTTTTCCGTGTAATGATTACCGACTGGGATTTCAGTTTGGTTATCATCTATCGTACGTTAGGTACTGATTCGTTTCAGACAATTTATCGAACTGGAACTCCTATCCGTGAGTCAAGTCCTAAACTCCTATCATGTCATAACTCATAATGTGTTATGTTTACATGTTTTTGAACATTTGCACATGAAACTGATTACGGAAAAAGATCTTGGAAAGAAACTTCCAAGTCATATGCTTGATAATTTCTTGCATTTCATTTAATTTTTTTCGATTTTGATAAAGAATATCACAGGAGACTTTAGGGAAATGTGTCTGAACGCAGAAATGTATTTGTAGGCCTAGGTGTGGTTAATGGTTATAAAGGAACAACCACAGCTTTTTGAAATTTTCATATGTAAGTTATATAACTTCCTAGATAAAGCTACCAAAAAAAAAATTTAGTGATAAAAAACGAGATTTGTTCTTAAAATTTAACATACAAATCTATGGTATAGATTTATTGTTTAGTTCAGATAGCTGAATGAATTATGAGGTGTTTCGGATGTTCGATAAAACTTTGTAATGATTTTAACAGGGTGTCAATGTATTACTGTTTATTTGGAGATTCTTCTAATTCGTAGATTTAGCTCTTATAGGCAGTTTTGGATGCGATTGATATTATAAATCAAATTACTTGCAAGTAATACATGAATGAAAGTCGATGTTTTCACAAAATATTCCAAATGAAATGGAAATGAAAGTGAGATACTCCGCTAAATTTGGACGTATTTGTTTCTAATTCCAATTTTGTGGGTTGTTTTAAGATTTCTTTAATTAATGGGTGTGGAAGCTGGAAAGTATAGACATGATTTTAATGTGTTTTTTTTTTACTGATATTTGTCAATGTGTAATAATTTCAAAAATGAAAATAGTTGGGTTGAAAAAAAAAAAAGACTAATCTGAATATGAGGAATAGTTCGCATCGGATTAGGTTACTTTGGATCCGACTATGTTTATATTGGGTCTTGTTTTGATCGGCTCTATATTTTGATGGATTTTGACTTTGAATATATTGGATTTTCCTCGAATTCGTATAGATTTTGAATTTTTTTCGGATCCAATCAAATTTTCGTTTTCACAATTCATACCATATCTTGTATTTTAGTATATTAAACATCATTTTTCATTTAAATTGTTTCATGTGTTCAAATTTTCTTTATATCCACTTAATTTCACTATATAAAAATTACTTTTGCCACGTTAACCAGTTGCTTTGAATTTAACAGATCATGTTAAGTTGTTTGAATTTAACAGATCATCTTATGCCTGGAAATAGAATTAAAAATTTTCTTCATGAAATCAAATCAATTGAATCTCTAATCAATACATGTTCCAAGTCATGTTTGTTGGGAAGTCCAAGAATAAAAAAAATAAGTGATGTTTGTTGGGAAGTCCAAGAATAAAAATATAAGTTATGTTTGTACTTTGTAGGGAAGTTCAAGAAAATATGCAGTTGCGTTACTTAATGAAAGGGTGGACACTTTTTCAATTATGTTTGTTAGAATTTCTTAAAATATAGGAGTATTTCATTGTGCAGATTAAGAACTTAAATCATTTGAAGTAATTTCATGGGCCAGAACAAATCTAATTTGTATTTTTGTTGTTTGAATGGGTCAAACATTGAGACCAATTTGATCCAAACAAGCCTTGATCTCCAGTTTCCTTCAGAAAATCTTCATGTTAGCAAGTCACAAGTGTTTATCGGCAATGTTACGATTCCACGTAATCTTGATCAAGAAACAGTTCCACTCATGCCACCAAAAGTGTCCGAAAAATATAATGATTCTTACTTACCAAGAACTCATTCATTTCAAGAACATGCAACTTTACAAGCATTAGATGAACATATATCAAGCAAAGCATGAGCAAAACAGAAATTTGGTCAAACGAGATACAAAAACGGGCTTTCGGTCTGAAATGGTATACCTAAGCCTAGTCATATAAGTTACTAAGAACGTTTGAAAGTAAAAGATGGAACGTATAATGCTCCCATCTTCAATCTAACTACAGGACCAACTATTGGTACTCGCCATATAAAGCATTACCACACATGATAGATATAGTAACATAACGTTTTTAGGGATGAACATTCACAAATTACAGTTGCTCCTTCAATAATTTGTATTGCTACTTTTACACATACGATCTTCAAATATTAAGAAAGCAAAACAAAAGCGTAAAAAGATATGAAGTATGCAATGTAAAACAAACATAACTGGCAAGAGAATGTAAAGTTTACATGAAATCATCCCAACAGACCTTCAATAACCAGGAAGCTATGATACCAGACACTTCGGAAAAAAAGCACTGCGACAGAAGTGAAGAATCATAATCAATGATCTCTTAGGCACCAACACTCTATGCAGCAGACAGTGGTTGTATTACAGGTTCAATATATGAATAAGCAAGAAAGGCCATGAACCTGTGACACCTATGTGAGTAGGTGCTACATTCTACTCCATAATCATATCTAGATATGCATGGAACAGCCCTCATATCAGATTTAAGGCCTCTTTTCTTATGGCATGCACCTTGGCTATCATGTCAAGCAAAATAGGATTTCAATTTTCACATCAAAGATATAGAAAATTGAAAAATTAATGCGTATCTACAAACATCCAAATGTTGACTAAAGATTAAAACATCATTCAAGTTTAAGGGGTTAGAATTTCTTGAATAATCGGTCAGCTCATCTCCTGATTCATGTATACTACATATAAAAGTCAATACTTTCCATACCTTTAGGTAAATTTGTAGGAGCACATCAAGCCCAAGCGGCTCCATCTACTTTATCATAAATTTAATAAGATATTCCATCTCATACAACCTTTCATTGATAAGTATATTAAATTCAAGACTCACTCCAACAAAAGGGATTCAAAATTTGCGCAGAAGTTACTGTTCAAAACACAACATTATATATCTCTCCGTAAAAACAAACAAGAAAATGTTGATCTACATAAGCCCAATTCGATTCTCAATCCAATACTAGCTAATTACCTCATCTCCTCCTAGAAGAAAATCCTCTATCTCTCCTTGACTTATCCATTAACAAAGCCCTTTCCCTTTCTTTCTCTATCCTCTCTCTCTTCAATCTCTCTTCTCTCAACTCCTCCAAAGTCTTCTTCCCTCCAGTTTTCCTCTTCTTCAATTGTACACCATGATCATAATCATGATCATAATGTTCATCATCGTCGTCGTTCCCATTTTTAACATCACTCACCTTTTTCTCCATATACCATGGCAACTTTACGCCTTTACCCGCAACTCCATACCCCAACCTGTACACTTCATCTTCTGGCCCCACAACTCTCACCTCCTCCTTCTTCACCTTCTTATTATCATTCCTGCCCTCAAATTTTCCCTTCTTTTTATCTCCTTTCACATCACCACCAACTTTAATCGGGTCAAATATCCTGATCCCTTCAAACAAGTTAATGTGCTTAGAATCAGATTCAGACTTTTTCTCTGGTGCTTTTTCATCAGAAGAAGGTAGGGTTTGGATTGAGGCGGTGGAGGATGGCTTATTGCTGTTGGTGTCTTCAGCTGAGCCACCGCCGGTGCCGGTGCCGATGCCGGTGCCGGTGCCGGTGCCGATGCCGATGCCGGTGCCGGTGCTGCTGCCGGTGCCGCTTGCCAATCCGCGTGATTGGCGGAGCTTTTCGAGGCGAAGCTCCATGTCTCGCTTGCGGGATTGCTCGCGCTTGATCTGCTCCTCTTTGGCTGCGGCTTCTTCATCGAGCCGGACTTTCTCACGGTTATCGAAATTGTAAACGTTCCACCGCTTCTGCGGGAGGATATTCAAACCACCATGCCCGCCCATGATTATGGGGATCAAATTTCAATCGATTCAGTGAGGAGAACCCTAATGAAATTGGGGATTTTAGAGGGTGAGGAATGAGGATGAATTATGACGAAGCGAAGCGTGTGATTTTAATGATTTTCTATTATAGTATAATTATAAGGAGTTTATGAGTAATAGTAACTAATTTAGGCCCCCGTTCGTACTGTTGCGTGTTAATTAAAGCCCATAACAAAAAAGAAAAAAAACATGAGAATGAGATTGCCATTTTCTCACTTTTCATAATTATTACTATATAATTTCCATGGCAAAAATCAATAATATTCTTTTTTTCTTTTTTATATAAAAGGAGGTAAAACAATTCCTATAACTCTACAAGTGCTTGAAGGACGTCCGGTTGCTCTTCAAACCAATGCAAACTTTAACCCAAATCATAACCAAGTTTTGCTAGAGCATCTGCCATGCCATCGAATTAGCAGATCTTCTAATATGTTAAAGGATTGTATTCCATGATTTAACAATCAAATTCCTGCAGTGCTCTAAAATGAACTTCATTGGGTGATCCCTTGTGTCAGTCTTCTTGATAAAATTTATAAATGACTTCAGAGTCAATTTCTATCACAAGATTGCGAATTCTTTTCTCCCACACAAATTTAGGGCCATCCCGGAGAGCTAAAAGCTCTGTCTAATCAATGGAGCATGCCCCCAATTTTCGGCAAAAACCGAAATTCCAATTGCCGTCATCCTTCCTAACCACACCACCAATTCGCTGAATTCAAGTTAGTCCTACAACTTTAGTCCGTATTCAATTTTGTCCAACCTCTTTTAGGACGTTCCCAAACTTGGACATCCACAGTCTTATGCCGTCTTTGAAGAGAGAAGGAACTCCGACTATCAAGAGCCAATTGTTTTACCCTTACTTGTAAAGCGTGCTCTATTCCATTAAATACGCGGGTGTTACGAGCCTTCCAAATAGATGCCAAAAACACCGAACTCCACTGATGACTCAAAAGAATTGAATTTTGTAATGAAAGCATACAAAGCTCCAGAACACATGCATATCTGTCAATAATATTCCTTTAACTTTGGTTGGATGCGTAAATAACATTTGTAACAGATTTTGATAAGCAATAATATAATAACATCCTGTATGTTTTAAATTGATGTAATTTTAGTTCTTCTATCAGTAATCTTAGTCCTAAATCCTTCAGAATTAAAATTTGTGTCCATAAATTTCTACATAAGCAAATAATTTGTGGATTATAACATCTCTATTATAATAATTAGTAGGTAGGGAAAGAAATGAATGAATATAAGGGAGATTTTGGTACTTTGCACTCTGAAATTATAGGATTTTAGCTCCCTAACTTAAAAGTTTTGGCACTTTCCACCCTTGAAATATAATTTAATTAACACTTTACAACCTAGTGTGTTTTGAAGAAAAAAGTCATTGATGGAGGGATAGAATAGTCATTTTTAATATTTTTGGCACTTATCACCCTAAAACATGTATCTCTAATTTCACCAAACCTCAGGGGGGTGTGGATAAAATTATGCCTTAAAATAAATACTCGTTCTACAATATATCCAATAAAGATAATTTCAATTACAGAACAGAGACCTACTTTAAAAAATTAAATCACTCAGCTGCACACATTTGTGGGTGGGGGTAGTAGGCTTATTCTTGAGGATATATGCATTATCTTCTACATCTGCGTTCAAACAGTTCATCCTGTGCCTGTGGAAAAAAAAAAAAAAAGAAAAAAAAAAGCATGCGATGTGTTGAATAACCTCAAACAAACTACTACTTCTACTACTAATACCTTTTTTTTTTTCTCCATATTTATTTAATTGCCAGATTTACTAACCATTCAAAGTGATCCTCGCAGCAAATAGAGTTCCAGATTATTGAAAGTCCAGATGCTTTCCTGCAACCATAAATTCAACCTAATGTAAGACACACCTGAGAAGTGATGAAGAAAAGGGCTCAAGTTGGTGTTCAGACGAGAGCTAGCAGTTCAGTTTGGAGATGAGTATGTACTTTCATGTACCGTAGTACCGGACCCATGCCACCCCAAGAACAAGATTATCCGAGGAAAAGGAAATACGAATCTTATTCTTAACTAACATGAAGGTATTCAATATATGAAATGGAAAAAGCAGGGAGGTGAGGAACTAGGTCGAAATCACGTACCATGTTGCAGTGTACATATCATAGAACTTGTCAAATGCTTTATTAAGACAATAGTGACAAGCTAATAGATTCTTGATTTCAGTCACCTTGCAACTTGATTTACAGCATTTGACCTGTGACAATTAAGAATGAACAAATTTGGATCTTTGCAGAATTAAACTGAAACTAAAAACAATTTTATAGATTAATTAGCTCAAATTTCTGAAGCATTTTATTCATAATGAAAGCTACCTAAAATAAAGACAGAAACGCTGCATAAAAGAAATCCTTACCAGGCGCTTAAGTTTGTATGAGTAGTACTGCTGATGAGTAGGATGGCCCCTTATATGTTCGTTCAAATGACCTGCACTGGAAATTCACATGTCATCAGCGTAAAAGCATAGGAGTATCATCTAATGTATTGTTTACATTAAACCAAGTGGTTTAAAGTTTATTACTAGTTTACCGATCACAAAAGGTATTATCACAGCTCAGACATGTGGCTAAACAACTTAACCCACGACAAGAGTTGCACTTCGCAGCCAAGAAGTTTCTTCCAATTTGGTTGCATCTATAGATACATAAGGATCAACATATTAATAATATGATTAAAGCAGATGAACTTAGAGAATATCATTTGTGCATAAAAATGTATGCTATTAAACTGAGTAATCACAAACCTTTTGTATAAATCAAGAAGATCCCTGGATATTGTATATTGTTTATTTTGAACCACTTCTACCTGTAATGAAGAATATGTGCTTAATATAGTGATGAATTAGGGAAAGAATAATAATACAATCATCATTTACAGTAGGGAAAAAAACGAAGAAAAAATGGAATACTTGATTTACCGCTTTGCCACCGGATTCACAATGAGATGTCATGACCAAACAGTCTTCAGCAAGATGCCCTGGATTATGACATTTCCAACTAAAATAGGAAGAAAAAAAAAATTACACATTACTAGAAGAAGCCTCGATTTTAAACAGCCATATATATAAAGTTCAATGTACCATTCATAAGTACAGAGACCAGATATCTTCTTGGACCAGCGAAGCTTATCATAATCCCAAGTGTTCCCTCCAGATTCCGGCACCTCCAATGTGCATCTACGTGCAGAAAAGGATGATAGCTCACCACTTTGGGGCTCCTGAAAAAGAAGTGTCATGTTAGAGGAGAGTGTGAGAGAAAAATGAGATTCTATATTGATAAAAGACAAACCTTGGTGAATTTAAAGCTTTGCAAAATTTCAGCTTTGCATTCCATGCTGCATATGTCATCATCAGTCTACACCGGAAAACATAGCAAAGTGAAATTGAGTCATGAAAAATAAATGGAGCATATAGATGGAAAAGTAAAACAATACATGAGATATCTCACCTCGTTACATATGTACTCCCCATACTTCCCACACACAACACATATTGGTTCTCCTGGAGCAGGAAATCTCTGCTCAATCTGTGTTTTGATTCGATCAGCTTCCTCTATGCTGGCTAGAAATTCAACAAATGAATCAGCTATCCCAGACGATCACAAGTGTTTATATGGAGACATTGTTAATTTCACCAAAATAAATTGCTAGATGCAAGACTTTTGGGCAAAATGTGGTTCAATTTACATCAGGTTAAGTCCATATGCTAAAAAATACAGACTTATTAAAGTACATTGTGATTATAGGCAGGAAACAAATACTTTCTTTCACCAAGGTCTCATTTTTAAGTGCTTGAACCAGAAACACCACAAGATGCTTTTACAAATCAAAGATCAGTCTGTGATGCTTAAAACTTGGTTTATACCCGATAGACATTCTGCACAGTGCACGGAGTTGAAATAGTCTTGTATTAATGACACAAAATTATGATCTTTTGAATTAATCAAAAGGGTATTATTTTATCCTAATAAAAGAAAATTATCATTAAGTACAGAAGGGGAAAGAGTTGATCCAAGGTCAAGTTATACATGTGAATGAACTTATTTTAATTTCCGAAAACATCGACTCCCTTTGAAGTGCTATTTAGTTTATGTTCTGATTAGGTAATCTAATGTATATAGAAACAGTAAAAGTATTTCATACAAGATCAGCGTTGTGGGACTCTTTGATTCTCTACTATGGTTAACATTAGAATTTTTTACTTCAATGTGAAAGAATGAAGGAATCGAACCAGAAAGTGGAAAGCATATCATCTCCTTGCCAGAACTCAGTTCTTCGTCAGAATCACCTCTATCACCTGCATTTATTGGACATCACTCAAGGAGATAAAAGCAAGGTAAACAGGTGTTTAAGTTGTTATGAGTAATTATCATAGTTCTTTGCCATGAAACAACACAAATAAGAAAATAACATATACCAACCATGCAATTAATTACCAACAGAAAGTTTAGGCAGAAGGCAAGGAGAAAAGTTACAAGGTGTCCTGGTAATTTTATTCTGAGAATCTACCAGATTATTATTCATTGAGCACGTTAAAATACTTCTCATTGGAAGCAAAATTTGAGCACTCAAACTAAAGGGCCAAACCTTGTTCAACATTTAATAAAACCTTAACTTACACAAATAATATCAATAAGGAAACATACATAATAAACCTGAATTTCATAACATATACAACAAACATGATTTTCCAAAAGATTCAACCAAAAACATCATGCCAAGGCCACTACGACAACAACTTTCTAATTCAAAACTCCAAGCTGATGATTAAACCAGATAAATCTCTTGACGTACCCTGACGGTTATATTTAGTATATTTGCAAGGTAAGTGATTCTTTTACCATTGCTTGTAAAGAGAGGTTGCATCTTGTCAAACAGGTCAGTTCGCACTCATGGACTCAAATGTGTGAAAATAAAAACCATATTGGTAAAAAGACCTTAATGAAAGAAAATCAAAGCTTTTGTAGTTTTCCAAAACAATCTAACCATGTCAAGACCACCCAAAAGTTTCCATGAACAAAATATTTTGAAATTAAAACAGAAAAAGATATAGCAGAAACTTACTTTCGTACGCCACCAAATTCACAGCCGAACTTGAATTTCCCTGTACAAAGTCAATAAAACTAATCATTGCATAAATGACATATTGTCAATCAGTTTTGAGGAAAATAAAGAAAGAAACAATGCTATTGAAATAGCATTAGTGAAGTCATCAACTGAGCGTACCAGCACATCTGCAGTTAACTGCTGGTAAGGTTGAGAAGAATCAGCTTCTTTCCTGTTCATCAAAACCATCAACTATTTAAAAGTGTGAGCTTAAACAATAATCAACACTAATGATCCAAATGGATAATGGATCATATATCAATAAAATCAGTAGCTTTACATACAACCAGAAATTGTAAAATGATGAGTATCAAAATTGATTCAAAGTCAAATTTCCTCCATTAATTGCCTATTAGCAAACCAACTGCCTTTTATCATCTTTGCTGCAATGAAATTTACATTTACTACATAGTATATCCAATCATACACATATAATGTTACACTCAAATACTCAATGATTGACAGTACCATAATGACATTAAAATGAAGGAGTAAAAAAACAAAGATAGAACCACAAAGGCCCCATTTACTAAAAACCCACAAACAAAATTCATGATTCCATTTATAATGGGATTAAATAGGACTTGAAGTGAACGGATTGTTTTAGAAAGCCAATAAGTTTTGATATTGAGTAATAAAATTATATTGGAAAAGAAATAACAAGATTTGAACTTTCACCTCCTTTTTGCAATATACTCTTGGTGGGACATGGGCCCCTCATTCTCTTTTGGTTCAGGATGCGGAGACGGCGGTGGAGGCCTCAAATCACGGCGGCGCTTTCGTTGAACTGAGGCGACTGGTTTGTGTACCGGAGTATTTCCGGTGGCAATATTGTAACCTGAAAATTAATGAGAAATTAATAAAATTTTGTAATGGCATACATAAGTAAATGGTTTATAAATTACATTCGAGATTTTGGATAACGGAGTTGAGATTGAATTGCTTGTTGTATGCATGAGAAGGGTTTTTGTAGAAATTCGTTCTTGTTCCCATTTCTCTTCCGGACAAGTTTGGAAAATATGATGGATGATGTTTAGGTTCGGATGTATATAGCTTTTATTAAATAAGGAGTAAAATTATGGTACCATTGTGTCTTAATCTTTTTTCTTTTTTTTAATAAATTAGCCATTAAAACACAAAAGTAATTTTGTTACAAAAATCCTAACATGTGCTGAAAACCAAAAATCAATAAAAATGGCTAAGGTTGAGTGAGAGAGGGATACAATCCTCCCAATTATAAGGGATTATTGTATTTTTAGTATCATAACGTATTCACTTGCGTTTTTACCCTATGTTTTATCGGACTGACACATGATTTGATATAACAATTTCAATTTTTGTGGCAATTTTGGACATTGAGGTCTAATTTTAAAATTAGCCCAATTACAAGGGATTATTAATTTTAAGTGTCATAACGTATTCACTGGCCTTTTTGCCCCATGTTTTATCGGGCTGACATATGATTTGGTATAACAATTTCAATTTTTGTGGTAATTTTGGTCTACATTGAGGTCCAATTTTAAAATTAGCCCAATTACAAGGGATTATTGTATTTTTAGTGTCATAACGTATCCACTGCCGTTTTTACCCCGTGTTTTATCGGGCCGACACATGATTTGGTATAACAATTTCAATTTTCGTGGCAATTTTGGACATTGAGGTCCAATTTTAAAATTAGCCCAATTACAAGGGATTATTATATTTTTAGTGTCATAACGTATTCACTGGCGTTTTTGCCCCATGTTTTATCGGGCTGACACATGATTTGGTATAACAATTTCAATCGTGGCAATTTTGGTCTACATGGAGGTCCAATTATAAAATTAGCCAGAATTAACCCACGTGCCCCACTTGTAATTTGGGGATTTTGGTGCCACAACTTAATCCCACTGACATTTCTATCCCACATCTTATTCGACTGGCATATTTGATGTCACAACTTTAATTTCGGTTGCAATTTTTGTAAATATCGAGGCACATTTTTTTAATTGGTCCAAATTAACCCAGGTGCGGGCCACGTGACTTGTAATTTGAGAATTTTTACCAAATTCACCAAAATTTTAAAAACAAAAAAATTCAGTATTCATTTTCAAAAGTCAAACTCAAACCCACCCCCATCTCCCTCAAATTCTTCCCTCTCCCAAAGACTTCACCTCAACTGCGACCCCGCCGCCTTCCTCCGTAACTATCCCACATCTTCCACAATTTCAACCACCCCACTAAGACTACATCTTCCACAAATGCGAAAGATGTGGGGTAGTTACAGTGGGCATGATATGGGGGCAAATGAGACTCAAATTGAGGGGGAAGATGGACCTCACTTATAATTTTGGGATTTTGACAAAGTTCAATGAAATTTTGAAAAAAAATATGTTTTATTAAAAAAAAATTCAAAATTTCATTGGATATTTTTCCCATTTTGCGAGGTTGTGAGCGGCCTTGTTGCCGAGTCTTGGTTCTTAACTTTCCACTTGGACCAATAGAAGAATGTTCCTAGCATGAGTCGCATCGGTCTCATTAGTCCAATAAAAAACAAGGGTTTGACTAGCAATAATAAGAATAGAGTTGAGTGAATCATCTAAACAATAACGAGATTACATATAAAATGAGCTAGGATAAAAAAAAAAAAATTCGTTCAAGATGGCAGCCGTCTCTGCACTCGTAGCATTAATGAAGGAACCCGAAGTAACATATGGAATGAGCCATTGGAGTCATGAGCAAGGATGGAAAGTGTAGCTTTGCCGTCGAGGAAAGCGGCATCGACATTGACTTTAATCCAATTGCTAGGAGGTGGAGTCCAATCATAGCTAAGGAGAGGGGCAGCAGAAGTAACCAACAAGTTTGCTTGTGTAATGGAGTGAGATTTTGCAACACCTGTTCGCCAAAGAAATGGGGCATGGAGCCGTAGCATCTCGGTTATGCAAACGAAAGTTCTGAGCTTTTCAAACCTGCTCCGAAATGACAACACAAAAGTTAATGAGATCTAGAGAGTGTTTGGGAGGCTGGAAAAAAGAGGGATCATGATTGAAAATGGCGGTGATCGAAGAATTGATGTCCCAAGAGTTGAATGGATGGAGCTTGAATTTCCACTTGGAAGCAAAAAAAAAAAAAATTTGGGGTGATGAACGGGTAACAGATTTGTCAGCTTGGTTACAAAGAATACATGAAGTATCATGTACATGAAAGATTTGGGACAGCCGTTTCCGGGTAGGAATCATGGAATTTAATCCTATCAATGGTAATGGTAATGGTTCTTGGTTCTTAGTATTCTAAAAAGATGTACTTTATGGTGAACGTGTCTAGTTAATTATATTGCTAAATTTTGTAAATAGTAAAATTTGTCAAAAAATTACACATATTTAAGGTCACGATGAAGGAAGACTATAAATATTTGGTCTTAGTTACATTTTATGTAAGTTTATATTGTTTAATGGACACCCAGATGAAGAAGTTGGGCCTAGCAAGCTATGTCATTGTGTATTGCACATTATGGGTGCGTCTCAACTTTCAACCGGATTTAATTTAAACTATATAGATAGAAATAGAATTAAATTCTTTTGTATGATAGTTATTCGATCGTATTCGTCATAGCTTAGGTAGGCTGAATCCATATTAGATGGCTAAGAAAATGAATATATCATTATTAAATTGTAATATGTAGGCCTGGATAAGCATTATGTCCAAGTCGGTACATCCCATGCCTTACATATGTATTATTACGTCGACAATCTAGATAAGTCTCTTCAATTATTGAAATCAAATAAACAATAACTCTTTTGGTAAGTGCCCATGGTCTTTGCTAGGAGTATGATTATGTAATGCTTTAATCATTTAAAACTCTTTATTAGTTGCTAATTAATACTTAAAATCTATTTTTAATTTCGACCCAAAGGATATATATATAATCTATTTTCAAATATATATATATATATATATATATATAAATGTATATATAAACGTGTAAGCTATTTTATTTTATTTTTTAATCATTGTTAGCTTTTATTTGATTAAATTACTCAATTAGTACTTTATATTTTCTAGAGATTAATTTGATATATTTTATTTTGCAATCACTTTTAATATATTTTATAATTTTAAAAGTATTCATAATCAAACAAAAATATTATATTCTTAAACTTTCTTGACAACCAAATATCTGCAAGAAAATAGTTTTCCTGACGACCAAACATGTAGAGAAAAATGATTTTATTTTCCTTTTCCTTTCCTTCCCTTTCCTACAATTTTTCCTCACTTTCTTGACAACCAAACAAGCTATTAATGTTGGATGCATTGGTTTCTTAAACTACGTGCTATGGTCGGGCCGTATACTAGGCAACCTCCCGATCATTGGAAAGAGATTTCCATTGCAGGTTCTGTGAGGCAAATTATCAGTTGGATCATAAATTTTGCACACGAATGATTTATCGATGGAAACTACTACTTTATGCTCGTATTAGAAACTGCTACTTTATGCTCGTATTAATATTAATTTGATCGGCTATGTCGAAATATGGACGCTTTGGAGTTGGGATTATGTCTGGGTTGTATGGCAAAGCAAATCACACATTAATTCTCTCTCACCATAAAAAATTATTATTCTTGAAGGAGATTGCAAGTCCATGATCAATAGAATAATATAAACAATATCAAACTATGACCTATCATTTCGATTCTTTTCAAGCGTTCCATATGTATCGATTGAGAAGACTAGGGGTGTTCGCGGTGCGGTTTAGTGCGATTTTGTACTTGCCCATACCCAACCCAATATTTGCGGGTTTTAAAATCTCTAGTCCAAACTCAACCCAACAAGTCTTGAGATTACATTATGCGGTTTATTTGGGTTGGGGCGGTTTGGGGCGGGTCTTGCGGTCTCAATTATCAACTTTCTTGTATTTTTATTATTTGATGAGTTAAATATAAATGCACTAGTTAATTACAATTTTTTGTTTTTATTAATAAATTTAGTAAACTTTCATAGATAATATAATGGAGATGATGTAAAATATCAATTAAAATATGATTTTCAATGAATACATATTTTAATGAAAGCTAAAAACAAACCCGAACATTAAATTAACAAGTTTTCATTACACGAAAATCAAATTGTTCCCAAAGAATAAACAAAAGAGAAAAATTTCTTTATATTCGAACTTGGTGTTGGTGGTTGATGGCCAAATTGATATATTTTCTTTGCTTTACTTTTTGTTTTTCACATAATATTTTTTAACTAATTTATTCTAGTTTTGGATCTATTTTTTATCTTTTGGACACTTAAAATTGGAGATTTACGTAAGATTGTAGGGTTTATCTAATATAATTGGTTTTTGGGTTGTGGAACACGACTAATTTGTTAAAGTATATACTCATATTATATTTCTCATTATCTTAAATTTAGGACTAAATTAAATAATAAAATAAAATAAAACATATATACATCATCATTTATGGAAAGTGCGGTCGAATGCGGTTATGCGGTCTAAAAAAATATAAAACCAAACCCGATCGAAAATTGTGGGGCCTGTTTGTCTCGCCTTTCGGAGAGTGGTTTGGGAAAGTGGTAGAGGTTTGAGAAATAATCTCGATTTGCGTAATGTTGTTTGTTTGGGTTTTGGGAGAGTTGTTTGGGAAAGTAGCCGCAATTTTTGACTTTTCTAATATAGAGAGAAATAGAAATAGAGTAGAAAAGTGGTCTGTTTGTTTGGCCTTTCGGAGAGTGGTTTGAGAAAAAAATTACTGTAGCTAATTAATTGGGAAAGTGGTTGAATTGTTTGTTTGGCCTTTCCGAAAACCGAAATTTTTTTCGGAAAAGCGAGACAAACAGGCTCGTGGTCTTTTTTTTCATGATGCCCAAGATCAACCCATCAAACCTTCAACCTGTAAAATTGTGGTCGATTTCGATTGGATTGATCGGTTGGAGCGGTCTAGCGGTTTCATTGAACACCCCTGGAGAAGACAATTTGGTGGCACACTTACAAGCAAAATATGCTTTACATTGTATGATTATTGGAAATGATCTCACTAGTTATGTATTTGATGACATTGTTCTATTTGACCTCGAGTAGTTAATAAATTTCCATTTGTTTTCTAAAAAAGCAAAAGAAAAAAGAGGTCGGTTCCTTGCAGCCAACGTATCTCCTGGCTCAGCTTCGGAGCTAGGTTCGGATTTTGCTTGTGTCGACTTTGAAAGGATAAGAACGACCCATCCCCTCTCTCTTTCTCTCTCTAAGAATCCCACCCTTCTCTCTCACCGCCTCCACTTCTTCAAACTTTCCGCAGCTACCTTTTATTCGCACACGCACCACACACACTGTAGCGCTTTTAATTTTTTGATATATAGTGAAAAAAGAATACAATAGTTTTTTCTGCATTGATACCCGTAATATTTGGTTTGCTTCTTGTGGGAAAAAAAAAAGATCGGTAAAGATGGCAATCGATAATCACGAAGCCGCAGTCCGTGAAATCAAGCCCAAGAACAGGCGAATCATGGTACTAATATTTAACAGTAATATGGCCTTATATTTGCTGAATTTTCTGGGTTTTAATGAAAATGTTCTGATTTTTAGGGACCTGATGAGGATGAAAACAAATGGCCGCCATGGTTGAAGCCTTTGTTGAAAGAACAGTTCTTTGTTCAATGCAGATCTCATTCTGATTCGCACAAAAGCGAATGCAATATGTACTGTTTAGACTGTATGAACGGCCCACTCTGTTCACTCTGTTTGGCTTCTCACAATGAGCATCGAACAATTCAGGTTTGTTTACTTTCTGTTTTTTAATAGAAAAAATGGAACTTTTTTTGATTGATGCTTTTACCCTATTTTTCGTTTGTTTCTTCATCATTCAACTTTTTGGCATTTGGGTTTCTTCCATTTCTGTCTAATTTCATTTATTTGGGTAAATCCTTGGATAATTCTATTGCACTTTGTGGTGTTTTTTTTTTTCAGTATCCACTTTTTTCGCATTTGGGTTAAAGTCATTTAAGTCAAATGTCATTGGGTTATGTCATTCTGCAAAATATGCCCTGTTTCATGAATTATTGGATTTTTGACTAATTTTGCAATGATAATTAATTACTTTTCAACAATTTTCCAAATCGCTTGGTTGATTTTCAAACTAATTGGGTGATGATGTTTGTTTACTACAGATAAGGAGGTCATCATACCATGATGTTATAAGAGTTTGTGAAATTCAAAAGTATTTGGACATAAGCTCAGTCCAAACATATGTAATCAATAGTGCTAAGATTGTTTTCTTGAATGAAAGGCCACAGCCCAGGCCTGGAAAAGGCGTCACCGATACCTGTGAAGTTTGCGATCGCACCCTACTCGATTCCTTTAGATTCTGCTCTCTTGGTTGCAAGGTAGTTAATCAAAAAATGAAATTGACTTCTATACACTATAAGGAGAGTTGGATTTTGATATTGTTGATTGATTCTTGATTTCATCAGGTAATCGGGATATCCAAGAATTTCAATAAGAAGAATTTGCCGGAGATGCAAAGGGAACTTCAAAGCCTCACCCCTTCAACACCCCCTATAAATGCAATTAATTACCGAAGTGCCAAGCGAAGAAAGGGAATTCCCCATAGAGCCCCCATGGGAGGACTTCTCATAGAAATATAAATACTCTCAATCAATACTTACTGCATTGTAATAATGTGTATATACCAGCAAATTATAGTAGTAAGTATTTATTTATATAGAATGTGAAAAATGATATAGCAGGTAAACTGTGGGGAACAAGACAATGTAGAAGCTATGAAGGGTGAAGTTATTTACTGGAGCTAGTAAAGCTGGACGGACACATACTTGTTTCTTAAGGGTAGTGCTCTAAATCATACTCCTATATTTCTGTCTGTCTTTATAGAGATGTTCTATGGTGAAAAAGTTGCCATATGATAAATGTCAGTATGTTGGAATGTATATAATCTTATAATGAGCAAGTTCAATGCAGAGGGGTTATTTCGTGTATATTATCAAACTTTGATGGGCTGTTTGCTGAAGAAGTTCATCAAATATGAACTAATTAGTAACAGTTCAAATGATATTATGCAGAGGAAATGAATCATTCTTTCACTAATGCTTCTGATGCCAGAAAGCTTTGAGCATTCAGACAGTTTTATTTTAGATGAATGTTGCTAAAACCCTTTTGTAAATAATTCTTGGATAAATCCGCAAGTCAAATCTAGGACTTATTGAAATTTGTACTTTTTGCTTATTTATAGCCAGCTTTCGGGTTGAAGAAGAAAAGATGAAACAAAAATGAATTCTTGATAAAAATTTAAGCTCAAATACTTTTTGTATGATTATTATATACTCCACTAATTGAGCGAAATGATTGATATCCATTTTGGAATGATTTTACTGGATGCGTTCTGAGGGTTATGTGTCGAGTGCTGGTTGGCCAAAGATAAGCCAGGTGTATTTGGTTGTGGGGGAATAAATAGTTAGAACTTAGGTGTAGCCGTCCTTGGATAAAATAAAAATTAAGATGTGGTTTCTTGGTGGAGGGGTTTTATTTTATGTAGTTGGTTACTTGTGGGGCTACATTGATTTAAGACCGGTATTTGCGTAAACGATAGGGATTGATGATGGAATTATTGATACCTTCTTGGCGATATTTCCAATTCATTTTTTAAGTTCAAAGGACGATATTAGGAATGGACTTTTGGAAGTTTTCAATTGTATTAGAGAGTTGAAGATATATTTTTATTGTTTTTTAGACTTAAGTGATACTTATATTTTGATTTGTTTAATCTTTACATCATGATGCATGTGGACACTTCATCGAGCAATGATTCGAACATGAACTCAAATACTAGTCTCTTCCATTGAATCAATCGTTCATTGGTGATTGAGGATAATCTTTTGCAAACATGAAAAAAGATGCATCATGTATTTATGTTTTCATTCATTTATTTATCATGGGTTGATTTAGTGTGTTTTTTTAAGGATTTGAGAATTTGTTTAACTAGAAATTCAACTCTGATTTGAAAAATATTTAATATATATATTAATGAATACAATGCATTTTGTTGTCTAATTTAGTTGTGAAAATTGTATGAACAAGCCTTTTTTTTTTTTTTTTAAATCGAATGGCAAAAGGAAAATGAATCTCGTATGATTGTGTAAAATATTACTTTTTTTAGACAATTTACGTCATTACATCAATTATTATATCAAAAAATTTATGAATCTATTTCATTGGTATTAAAGTATAAAGATAATTTAATTATAAATATTAGTTAGTATAAACTAGAGAAATAATCACATTAATGAGATTTATACTCATGATCTCTTGGTCATAGAGCTTCATATTTATCCATTATATTTGCTTCTTTCACTTTTAGCAAAAAAAATTTAGATAAGAGTTAAAAATGTGTAACTTTTAGATGTATTTACTTTTTTGTCCTTAAAAGTAGTGTTTGAAAGTTAATGCTGTCAAATATGTTAGAGGGTATTTTCGAGAATAATTTATATATAAGAAAAAAAGAGTCTTGTTCTCGAACATCCCAATGTGAAAATAAGAAGAAAAAAATGGACAGAGAGAATATATAATATTTAATGTACGAGCTGAATTTGGCCTCTATTTTGTCTAAAAGTAGGAGCATAATTTCGTAAAAAATATTGAATGTGAGAATTCAGACAGTATTTTATTAAGAAAACAGGCGTGTAAACGGATGAATGACTAAATCTAATTAATTTGATTATTTAATTGAATTAGAAATTTCCAAAATTATATAATGAACTTTTGCATCTACTAGTTATTTTGGGGAAATCAATAAGGAGCTAGATTATACAGTTTTTTTTCTTCTTAGAAAAGGTGAAAATTGATGTCAGAGAATCTTAGGAATAAACCATGTAAAAAGCATGGACTAAATTTATCAAAAAAAAAGAAAAGAAAAGAAAATGGACTACAAGAATAGCGACTTCTTGTTAAGATGGATAAACTGTAATAAATAACTAAATAACTATATTTCGTAATAAATACTCTTTCTTTTATAATAGGTATATTAAGATTTTTGAGCCATAAGGAATGCTGATGCAGCTAATGTTTTGTTACGGTAATAAAGTTGTAACAAAAAAATTTGTTAAAAAAGTTATTGGTTGTAACGGTTGTATCTGGCATAATAAAAAAATATCTTATTTATTACGGCTTGAAAATATTTGTTACGTCTATGATTTTGCAACTAAAAACACGGTGGTGTTTAGGGCTGAAAATCAAACCAAGCTACTCGATACTCGACTCGAGCTCGTTCGATAAAAGCTCGTTTGAGCTCGGTTCGTCACACTAATCAAACAAGCTTGAACATCTTTTTTCGTTTGATAACTTTTGAAGCTCGGCTCGAGCTCGACTCGATAAGCTAAAAATTAAAAAATTACATGTAAAATATCAAGCTACTCGATACTCGGCTCGAGCTCGTTCGATAAAAGCTCGTTTGAGCTCGGCTCGATTGAAAATCAAACCAAGCTCAAACACAAAATTTCAAGCTCGATAAAAATCAAATCAAGCTTGAACAGTGTGTCGTTCGGTACTACTCGGCTCGATTACAGTCCTAGTGGTGTTTACGCTGTAAATCTCGTAAGCCAAACCAATTTTTTTTTTTTTTTTTGGGTTATGTAATTAATGTAATTTGTTATGTCTATAATTTTTTAAGCAGTGGCAGGGTTATATGTAGACTCAAAATATTAGGAACAAATATTATTGTAGTAAAGTTTTGTGGACTGACTATTTTGGCCGGATGGTTAATGAATTGAAGGTTCGGGCTGGAAAAATTTCTTTCTTTCTATTCAATTTTTAAATTTTTTCTTTCTTTCTAGTTAAGCTTTTCTTTTAATTTTTTCTTTCTTCTTGATGATTATATAAGGAATATGATATTTTATTGTTATTAAAATACAAGCATTTTATAATTTTTTTTATTTAGTGCATTAATACTAAAAAAAATCTTATTAATTGTAAGAATAATAAGATTTTTATTTTCTTTATATATATATAAGGTTTTCTCCTTATAATTATATTTATTTAGTGCACTTTTCTTTATATAATATTATGTATTTTACTGTACTGTACATTTCAAAAAAAATCTTTGTTAATAATTATAAAAGAATATATTCTTTTCCTAATTATTTACTTTATTTAATGCATCCCATCCCTCGAAAAAATTTCGCCCCCCAATTAAATCGGTCTAGCTCCGCCACTGTTTTTAAGCAAAATCATTTTCAATTTTGTAGGTGTTTGTTACGCCTATAACATGTTCTATTAATGCATTTACACCTACTAATGCAACAAATAATTTATTTATGAGTATTTCTTTCAATCATTATTTTAGTTCAAACTTACAATTTATACGTGTAAGATGATGTTGATTGATTGTATATTCTGAAAATATGGTGTAAAAACTAGAAATGATAATATTCACGCTTATAGGTCAAGGAAGAGGCTAAAGACGCTCGAGCTTTAATGCGATTTTGATTGGGAGCACGATATGTTAAGCACACTGGCGTTCTATCCACATCTTATCGGGCTGATATATTTGCTGCTACATCTTGAATTTTCGTAACAATTTTGGTCCATATTGAGACCCAATTTTTACATTGATCCGAATTAACCCATGTGCGGGCCACATGAATGACCACATGCTCTACAAGAAAATTGAGCTTAAGTGACAAAAAATTAAGTGATAATGTAGAAATTGTCACTCTTTGTATGCAATTAGTGATAAAAATATTAATTTTGTCATAATAATAATGGTGACAAGTGCAATAGTGACAAAATATATTTTTAAGTTGTCTCTAATAGCTATTAATGACAAATATATGGTGATTTAAGTTGTCACAATTGATAATTAGCGACACCCTTTTAGTGACAACCTAGTGACAATAAATATTATCACTATGGTTTAGTGACAACTTTTTGGTTATCACTTTTGGGGTATCGCTAAATGTCAATATTGACAACTTTTTTAGGATTCTTGTCACTAGTATGTTTATGAAAACAATTTTAGTGATAATATTTGAGTTCTTGTCACTTAATATATATAAGAAGTGACAACTTTAACATTGTCACATAAATTTTATCACTAAAATTAAAATTTTTTGTAGTGATGACTGGCAATTTGGTGCCACAAATTAAGCTCATTGGCATTTCTATCCCATATTTTTATCCATTTGGGACATTTTATGCCTCAACTTCAATTTTGGTTGTAAATTTGGTCCATATTGAAACCCAATTTCAAAATTGGCCCGAAAATTAACCCATGTGCGAACCATTTGCCTTGTAATTTCAGAATTTTGATCAAATTCAACGAAATTTGAAACGAAAATTCAAAATTCAATTAAAATGCAGTATTCAAATCCAATGGATTGCATATAAAATTAAAATTCCCTTAGGCTGGTAAAGTATAAAATTTATCATACACATGGAGTAAAATATCAAATAATCATAACACAGGGGGAAAATTGTCACATTCTTCATAACCAATAATTTCATTGAAAATTGATCTATTCGACAAAATGTAGTTAGAATGGAGTAATATTTTGACAAATTGTAAAAAGAAAATATGAGGACGAACGTAGTACGTGTTCTATTCATATCTACCAAAAATAGATATGTCAGTTTCAGTTTGTTTCAGGAAAAATGCAATATACTTGTGTTATATGAAAATTTTATAAAAAGGGAGATTTTATGCTATAAATTATTGAATAGAGAAATTTTGGACTGAGTATTTAAACTTATATGAACAATTTATGCAGTAAAATCTCACGTAATAGTTTCTTTCATATTTTGATTTACACAAAAAAAAAAAAAAAAAAAAAAACTCTTTTTTTAGTCCAGTTTGTATCTACCGCATTTGTAATTTAATGAGTGAATAGCATTTTTGGTCCTCCTTATGGGTCAAATTTTGCATTTTCGTCCCTCTTAAATTTTTGTAGCAGATTGGTCCCTCTTATCAATGTAATGTATCGCATTCGTCCCTCTTATAACACATTCTTCCCTCTTAATTTTTTTGTAGCGAATTCGTCCCTCTTATCAATGTAGTGTAACACATTAGTCCCTTTTACAAAGTACATCAACTTTTGTCCACTTTAGTATTTTAAATTTAAGTGATGTATCTTGTATTTAAGAGGGACTAATGTGTTACATTACATTGATAAGAGGGACGAGTTTGCTACAAAAAATTTAAGAGGGACGAATGTGATATATTACATTGATAAGAGGGACCAATCTGCTACAAAAAATTTAAGAGGGACGAAAGTGAAATAGTTAATCCATAAGGAGGACCTTTATCATTTATCTTTTGCACGAAGTCTTAGATAAAATTTAGAAAGGTGAAATTTTTATATGTTTTTACATGTATGCCCCTAAAAGTAATAACTGAAATTTAGTGGTGTCAAATTATTATTTTATATGAGAGGGTATATTTGGAAAAATAATTTCATTTATACAAATGAGTTGTTATTTTGAATCATCCTAAAAAATAAATAATAATCCCCTGTCCTTAAAAATTTACTCCTATTTCATTTTTGGGATGTCCTAAATTAATATTCACTTTCCTAAAAAAAACATTCAAAATTATTATCTCATATAAAGTAATGATTTGACATAAGTAATCTCAACAATTACTTTTAGGGGTACAAATGTAAAATTATCCAAAAAAATACATGCCAAAAGTGAAAGGAGGAAAAAATTAAGGATGTAGGAAGTAATAAAAACTTAGGTAATAAATGATTGAATTCTTGAAATGACAAAAGAAATAGAAAATCATGGAAAATTTACGTACAAAAGTGTGGACAATTTCAAGACTTTTTATTCACTTTCGGCGCCTTCCGTGAATAATGTAATTTCCCCCCATCATTTCTTTTTCCTTGAAACAGCAACCAAACTGTTCTTTTACAATATTAAAAGCTCCGTTAAATTTAAGTGTGTTGAAAAAACCTTTACCATGTTCACATAACCACTACGTCGTGTTTACCAAAATTAAATTAAGCTATTTCATATCGATTTCATTTTATAAAAGTTTCTTAGATCGATTTGTTACATTTAGTGACGTAAGGATTATATTCTTTTTAAGTTGTATTTTTTCCTCTGATCAAGCTCGACTTAATAAAGTAAAAGATGACAAAACATATACATCAAGTTACTCGAGGTGAAATCGTGTTCGGTTCGACTCAATTTTGTTCGACTTCGGTTCGACGCTAATTAAGCAAACCAAACTCAAATTAAAACTCGAACAATTATGTATGATTAGGTTTTGCTTGACTCGTTTAAACCTCCTATATACTATGTTTGCAAAATACAAAGCAAGATTAGCTAAGTCTGAGTAATGATTCCAATTCATTGGAGAACTGTTGCAATCAACTTTTAAATGTTGATATGATCAGAGTAAATCAACTCTTGGCTAGTTGGGTCAAGGATCTCGTTATTTCGCCATACGGCTTCGCCATCACGCCATCCCTTAAGCGAGCTGATTTGTACAATACCTTGGCAAGGACAACATCGCGACGCCATCCTCTCATCCCATTCTCATGGGAATATAAGTTCTAAAAAACAACTACTTGCTAAATACCTTCAAGGTATGACTATTTACGACTAATATTAAAATAATCAAAAGGTTCATCCATTTCCGACTAATAAGTTATTTTCTTATTTGTGAATCATGCTCACACATTTTAAATAATGCGGTGTATTCCTAGACTAAGTCTACGTAAGAAATTCCTCTCGATGTCATAGCTCAAAACAAATGTTTCCAAATACCAAAAAGTCTTTAATTAGAAACATTAATCCAAGAAAACATGATGCAAATTAATCAGCCCCACTTCTTGTACATATATCTAAATTTAATTATAAGCATTACCTTGCTTATATTTCCTAAAGAGCTCTTCAGTCTTGGCATTTCTAAAAGCACAACATCCAATTAAATAAACACAAATCAAAGCAATAAAAGTGATGAGCAAAACAATATCTGCTTTTCTCCATTCTTTCTTGAGATTTGCCAACAATCCTGCTTTGCATGAATTACAAGAATAACAGAGCTGTAGTTGATCATTGCTCCATTGCAAACAGTCCATATCAGCTGCTGTGTTTATGGGGCTGATCCAATATGTTGGGTTCACAAATGTGTATCCACATTCTGTAGGTGGTTTGCAACAGCCTGACTGTAAAGTGAAATTAATTAAAGAAAAGAAGACTTATAATTTTTAAAAATATTTCGTCTCCTCTGGGAAAGACGTGCAAAACTGGGATAATCTTATGGGATCAAAAGTGCAAGTTATCTTATAAAATTGGAACCAAAAGTGTCATTTTAAGTACATGAGCATGAACGAAAATGAAAAACATCTTAATTAAGATTCTGGGATCAAAGTGTAATTTCTTGACTTACAAGGAAACAAAAATGGCTAAAAATCCATTTTTGCTTAAATTAGTATATATCCATTGATAAAGAAAATTAAAGGTTGATTTGTTTAGCATGAACGCCACTCTAAGAATATTTTATTTCTCAACAAATTCAAAATCAAAATCCAAAAGTAATTAAAAAAAGAATGATGAAATGTTAAATAAATGACCTGGAGAGGAGTGATATGAGCGTTGAAGAAATCTTGAGCCATCTTATAACTCTGATTCAACTCACCGCACATACTGCTGGAACTAAGACAACTTCTGATCCTGTCCCATTTATACGAACTCTTTACCCTCCTCTGTAGCCAACCCGAATAATCATCCAGGTTATACTCCAGATAAACCCGACTCGGCACAACCCGACCCGACCCATTCACCGTAACCATGTAAACAAAAACAACCAAACACCCAAGCAGTACTATTAGAATCAGCATTGCAATAAGGTAGAAAATAAGAAGCGACGGAATTCTCCAAAACCCGCCGATGAAACCCGCAAGAGACACAACTAATATGAGAATTCCGAGGATTATTACAGGCCATTGTAAGAGTTTTACACAGGAGTTGTCGGGCTCTGTGGCCAGCCAGATTCCGGCGCCGATGACCGGGATTGAGAGAAGCATTGCTATGAAACTTATGGCTCCGGTTACATTGTTGCTTAATGCCATTTGATTTTGCAGTGATTTTTTTTTTTTTTAAAATGTATTTGTAAGTTTAAAGCGACAAGAGGGAGTGATTTTGGGTTCTTTGATTTGGATTGGTGAAAGGTAATCTAAAGTCTAAAGCAATGAATAAAGGTGGTTTTCGAAACGGGGGTGTTTGTCTCTTGGTTTGAATTTTTAGGTACTTTAGTTTAACTTTTTTCAATTTGGAGACAATATGTCATGTAAAGTGAAAAAAAATATATTCGTTGTTGCTAGGATAGAAATAGATTACTGTCTGTCTGTCATCACGTTGAAAATTCATTGAAATTTGTGAAAGAATTGACTTTTCAATAAATTCATTGAAATTCTCATGTTATTGGCATTGGACATTCAGGGTTAATATGGAAGTAGTTTGGCTGGGTTTGGTCTCGGTTTTGTCTCAATAATTGATTTTAGAGGTTTCACCGAAACCTTTGAAACTCGATTTGGATAGTGGTTTCAATAGAATATTGAAATTGTAAACTATTATTAAATAATAGTTAGTGGATTTGGAAACTTTGAGATATGACTTGGATTGAGGTTTGATTGTTGGGGTTTGGAGAAGAAAAGTAGGTGGTAGATGTCAAATCAATAACTTTATGTGTAAAAAATAGATGACAGATGTCAAATCAATGACTTTATAGGTTTCAAGTAGGATTGTGTAGGTTTCGATTTGTCTGAAACTTGGAGTTTCGCCTGAGACCTCTTCAAACTCTTTACTTGATGGGGTTTGACCCGATTTGAGTGAAACCAAACCTAAGCAAACTAGATGCATATACAGCCTCATAGTCCACTTTGCTTGGTATAAAATGTTTAATTGATAATTTTATATATGCTACAAGAACAAGTTTCATTAATCCTACAAGTGCCATGAAAACTTCAAAATTCTCTATCCTAATATATTATGGCTCGGTTCGGTTTTCACAATTAAAATTAGGCTCAATTGTCAATTTGGGGTGATTAAATAATGGAGCCAATAAAATTATTGTGGGTTGGGGGGTAATTTTTATCAAGTATAAGGGCATAAGTGGTACAAAAATTATTAATTTGGGCCGGATTATATAATATCCGGGTTGAGATCAAATTATAATCGGGTCAATTAGACGGGCTGGCCCACCAAATCCCCAATTAACATGGGCTGCCCGTAAAAATAGTCTTGAACACCGAACATGAGATAGCCTCCGATTACAAAGTTCAATTAAGATAATTTGGACCTAATCAAGGGAACCGAACTAAGCCTATGTATGTTAATTTGTTGTGACCGCCAAAAAATCATATATATATATCTAACTTTGTTGTGTGCATGTGTGAAATATATATATATATATATATATATATATATATATATATATATATATATATATATATATATGTATGACATGTTCGACTATCAAGTGTGTACGTGACCTATTATCAATACATCATAAGTGTGACTTGAAAGTGTGACAAAACTGCTCTAGCTATTGAATTCATTGATAAATGAAAGAACTCAAAAGAAAGAAACATAATAAAGGAAAAAAAATTAAAGAAAATTTTATACTTTATTGATGTCTCCAGTACCATGTAACCCTGAAACCTCTGCATGCCCAATATTTCCATTTTTTCTCTCAATTTTATATTCTCCAAATGTGGTCCAACTTTTGCTGGAATTATGCCCTGTAATGATATTTGATTTTACGTGTTCAGGCAATCTCAAAGTATATCTATCATCATGTTCTTCTTCCTTAACTATTGAATGCCCTGTTGAATGTGATCTAGAAAACTTTTCCACCTTTTTTTCTACATCATCATCTTTGGGACTATATCTTTTTTCAACTTCATTCTCATCATCTTTGATTGTAATACTTATACAACTATCTTCAACCGCCTCGTTTTCGTTTATGTCATTCATAATATTATTGGCATAAATAGGGCATTTCACCGGAGACTCCATTGGAGAATCGAGGTTTCTTCGACAAACGGGACACGTCTTTTGCGTCTCGAGCCAAAGGTCTATACATTCTTGATGAAATACATGACAACAAGGAGTCAAAAGTCGAAGAACATCATTATCCACAAACTCAACAAGGCAAATCGCACACTCGAGGCCGTATTTTTCTCTTCTATAATCTTTGACATTTGAGTAAATGAAGGTGGGATAGGATTGAACTATTAAAGGATCAAGGCCGCGAAAAGGCAAGGCGGCTTCTCCCATTGGGCTACCGGATGGACTACCTCTGAGATGCCATGTGTAAAGTAAATTATGCATGAAACATCGACAAAAATATATGGAAAAAAAACCAACAAAGAAAAATACTAAAATAATGATTGTGAGGATAATGGTAATTGGTGGGGATGTGTAATTTGGTAGTGGTGGCGGCGAAGGTTGGACGGGGCCTGTCGCCATAGCCGGAAAACGGGAAAAAGAGGCTAAGGGGAAATGTTGGCATTGGCATGCCTTTGTAGGGATGAGAGGAAAGAGCACAAGAATGTAGAGGGAAAACTTAGAGTCTAGTTTTACAATGATGAGATAATCAAGGAGAAGCATACATTTCCTCTTTTTTTTTTTCCTTTTTTTTTTCTAAAAATAGCCCCCAAATTTTTCTTGAAGGGGTTTCAATGTGGTAGAATGACTCGGTAAGGTCAGTTTCTCGTCTATATATGTATGGCCTGTTATATATATAGAGTCATTGAACGAGTCCTTGTGAAATGCTAGGGGCTTAAAAAAACACAAAAAAATCATTCTACGTAAGGGGCTGCATATGATGATGACTTGTAGTTAGTATTTAATAACCATAATGCGTCTATATTTGTGCTCAGCAAATATTTTGGGAATGTCTCCCAATTATATATGTTAAGGTTTTTAAAGTTAGTGTTCTTTTTCTTCTTTTTTGAAAAAGTTTTTAAAGTTAATGTATTTTCGAGGTACATGAGTTTGCTTCGGATCCATGGATCTCAATCTGACTCAATCTAAATATAATGGATCTGATCTATAATGAATCCACATGTAATCTACATGGAATATTAGTCTATGAATTTAATGTGGATCCACCATTGATCCAGAATGGATCCACCATGAATTCGTCATGGATCCATGTTGGACTCTAGGTAGATTCATCATGATTCATGATGGGTTCACCTAGGATTACAAACACGGATTAGATTTCAATAACTCCACTAATTTTTCGTTAGCGTTTTCACAAATTTTACTCTTTTCAAGTTTAACTCCTTTTCACTAGTGACTCAATTTTTTTCCAAATATTTCACTTTTTTTTTTTCAATTTAACCCATTTTTGCCAGTATAACATGTTTTTCATTAGGTTCACTCGGTTTTTTTTTTTAGATTAACTTGTATTATCATTTTCACCGATTTAACACGTTTTTCACTATCTCATTCATTTTCATCGATTCCACACTTTTTCTTGTTGACTTTAACTCGTCTTAAAATTAAAATAATTTACTGCCACTATCCCAAAAATTATAGTTAATTATGACATGACACTAAGCTTAATGATATTATGATTATATATATTATATATAGGAGGCTATTAGACAATACCACATAGGGATTAGTGACCATAATTAGGCATTTCACATCATGTAAAGTGAAGCGCGCAAGTATGTTACCAATGGAGGGTTAAATTGGTCAATTTCGACATCAAAATGAAGCCACATTAACAATTTTGAGCAAACCTGTCGTTATTATTTTTAGATGGAGTAATATGTCTATATTTTTCGTATCAAATAGTTCAATTACCATTACAAATAGGCATATCATAGGGAATAATCTGAAAAAGGATCCCGTAGAAATTTCATCAAGTTTATTGAAATCCAACACAAATGGTCAAATAAGATCAGATGGCATCCATTCCAAACAAAAGAAAAAAAAATCAGGGCCTTTCCACATCTTGCTCATTGTTTTTATACAAGGGCCCTGATGATGATAAATTGATAATTAAAAAGTGAAAAAGGAATCAGGGAAAATAAATGCTACTAGCTAGCTCATATAGTATAATATTAGATGGAGGATAATTAGATAAAAATATCTTTCCAAAAAGAGCTATTTGCTTCATCCTCCATTCCTGTTTTCCAGATGATATCAGCGTTGCTCGAATTCATGAACAATAGGTCGTAGTTCGGAATTTCCTCGGAGTTTACAACGCTGCGTGTTTGGTCGGAGGATAAATTAATCTCAGGGAAAACTAATGCCGGAATGAAGTTGTCCTTGTTATTGCTTTCATTGCTGCTATGTGGAAATTCTGGGATTGTTTCCAAAATGGGTGTGAAGTTACTGGAAATTAATGGGTTTATATTTTCCAAGTTTGGGGCCATAGATGGCATTAATTCTTTATGGTTTGATATTTCGTGAAAAAGTCCATAAAATTGGCTAAGATTTTGTGATGATCCACCCAATAAATTTGGAACGGGATTGGTATTGAGAAGTTGTATTATGTTATGGAGAAGTTGAATCTTGGCCATATTTTCCAATACTAAATTGGGATTAGGTATCATTGCAATTGAATTGGAAGGAAGATTAAGATCAAAGAAATTGTGTAGTTGAGTAGTTAAGGGCTGGTGTGTATTAGGATCAATGCCTGATCGAATAAGCTTTTTTTTCAGGCTAGTATTCCAGTAGTTTTTGATTTCGTTATCTGTCCTGCCCGGAAGACTAGTAGCAATTGTCGACCACCTGTACGTACATACACAACAAATAATGTTAGATGGTCGGTCAGATTAATATACAATTTGATCAATATATGTATACATACTTATTGCCAAGAATTGAATGGAGATGGATGATGGTTTGTTCTTCATCAAGAGAAAAGTTGCCTCTTTTGATATCAGGCCTGAGGTAATTAGTCCACCTGAGTCTGCAGCTCTTCCCACATCGGTTGAGTCCTGCTTTTTTAGGGACAAATTGCCAACTTCCTACTCCATGTTTCTGCATATATTCAATCAGCTTTTCATCCTCTTCTGGAGTCCATGGCCCTTTCTTCAACTCTTCATTTTCACTAATATTTAGTATTTTACTTGCCAATCTTCCCATTTCCCTTGTATTCTATATTTGTTAATTTACAAAATAAAGCTAGATTAAGAACATGAAATTAATATGATGACCTAGCTAGCTAGCCTTTTATATATACATATAAAGGTTGCATGCACTTTTTCCTTTTTTTTTTTTTTTTTTCTAAATATGCATAAAAATATGAGTATTAGGTGAAGCTAGTGTCGCTCTCATAAAATGTTTGTTGTGTTCATGACCACGAATCACTTCTTAAACAAGGTACCTAGATGTTATTCAAGTCAATGGAACTTTATGTCCCTTGATAGTTGTAATATTCAACTTTTCGCCCTCTGAAAAATTAGTAGGCAAATTACCCCTTTTGTTTAGTGTTCACTAAGTTAAATCACAATTAATGTGTCTCTTGTATTATCAAACCTAAATTAAATACGGAGGGACAAAAATTTTGAAAAAAAAATAAAGATAAAATTGACCCAATAACTAATTAAAGCACCTTGTTAGGTTACCTTTCGGCTGACAATTTTATACCATAATTTGTAAATTTGAAGCAATTTTGGTTTCATTTGAGCCTAATTGCGAAAATTAACCTCACATGCAGCCATTTGCTTGATAATTTGGGATTTTACTGAATTTTAAAAGTTAAAACTTCATTTATACCCCTCAAAAGTTAGAATTTGAGCATTTTGATTGAGAAATTGTTAATTGCATATTTACTCCAAAAAAATAGAATTTAACATTTTGACTATATTTTAAAATTGATTATTGCATGTTTACCCCCAAAAATTAGAAATTAGACAGAAAAGATTTTTCCAAGTGAGAAATCTGATTCAAAAGGTTTCGTACTCTCCAATCGCGATGTGTCTTGATGAATTTTAAAACTAAATGCATATTTACCCCTAAAATATTAGGTAAAATTGTTCATTTTTCATAAAGTTTCAATAGGTAATAAGTGTCCGTACATAAATTGTCATAAACTTTTAACTAATAAATTATTTTACAAAATTTATAAGTACGTTTTGATAAAATAATATTGTATTTTAACTTAAATATTACCCACTTTGATTTTAGTTCATCTCCACAAAAAAATGATTTTAGTTTCTACACTTTTGGATAGGAGCTACATAAAAGTTATGTTGTGTTTCTAGATTATGGAAAAACCCTTGTATCACTTGTAACTTGCATATAACTATTTTATGAAATATTTATTGCGCATAATTCATTTTTACTTGCATAATTCATTTGTACTATATATGTATTAAATATTCCACATGAGAAAAACTCATTCTTCTAACTCTGTTAAAACTTTTTGATGGAGATGCACTACGCGCGGGCCTTCAATGAGGCTAATAATCTTTCTTGCACAAAAAGAAAAAATATATAATTCTTAAATTACTGAAATAACGAGTATGCAGAGAAATCTTAAAGTTGAAATAGATTTTACGCAATTAATATGTCAGTAGATGATTTTATGCATGTTTCGCAAAAACACATTAGAATAGTATATTTTTTCAAGTTCATATAATCTGTTTTTTGTGCCTAATGAACAAAATTTAAATTTTTAGAAGGATTTCAGACTTTTATTACGATTTTATATATATATATATACATACATATATATATATATATATACATACATATATATATATATATACATACATATATATATACATATATATATATATATATATATTTGTGGCACTTAATACACTAATTCTTCTAAGTAGTCAATTTCTCAATAAACCATGGTCGCATTTTTTAATATCATATTAATACGTTTAGTAATTGTGGGGATGTTTCTTCATATCCAACATCATATTACATGTATTAATTGTGATAATTCAACATCTGGTTCTAGATCTCATTCATTGCCTTGTGTCAGTTTCTATGCCATTGTATTCAATTCAAAGTCGTCTACAAATTAAGTATACATACGCCAATACGTCTGCATATATATGCTAAACCTGATGAAAGGAATAGTCAACAGGAATCCTTTTTTTTTTTCTTTTGAGATTTCGACAAGAATCTTAAAGTTGGGAGGATTTGCCTTCCACAAATTAATTAATTTATCATGCATGCATACTTAAACTTTGTTAATTAATTACAACAATATAGGTTATTAAGTTGTTAGTCAATCCACGCAATATATCGTATATGTTATTAAATCCATAACTAAGCCACCATTTGTAGAATTATATATAGATTTTTCTTATACTCCGTATTATTATTATTAATTTTTTGTGTTAGTGTGGTAGTGTTGCATTTTGTTGCAAAATTAAGGTTCTAACAACACAATTAATATATGATATTTTTGTGGGTCATTTCTAAAAATGTCGGAATATTAATCCAATATATGAAGAAAAAATTGTATGATAAACAACTCTTAATAAACGTTTATTATTATATAATAGTTCCTTAGAATTACAAGAACGATCTATGATACATGGATCGAAATTATGTATATAATTAATATCCTCTTTCAATATAATTCTCATTATAGCCGGGAGTAATGTCATGCATGGGACTAAAATATTGTCCCACGTTTTTTTCTAAAGTTGACCAGTCAACTTGACTACATTCTAAAAATTTATAATAACTACTTTATTTCAATAATAATATGATAATATCAATATTAGTATTTAGAAGGTTTAAAACACAATTAATATAATAAATTCAACTTGAAAAGTTACTTATGAAATTGAAAAGTTTGACCCACACCGTAGCTAATGGAGTAGAAATTATGGGACAGAGGGAGTACTAAAATTTTCAAATGCAAAGATTTTCCTTTTTCGTATTGTTCTCTTCTTACTACTTACTAATCCATATATATCTTCATTAAAGGGGTCAACATTAGTAGAAATATATATATATATATATATATATATATATATAAATTTAAATAAATAAATTGACTGAATATAAATATATCTAGTAAGAAAATTAAAATTAGCGAACAAATGCAAGTGGAATGACATATATATATATAATAGTGAGGCTAATTAAGTTTTGGGAAAATGTTGGGCACCCAAACTGAGTGTGCGGGTGACAGCAATTGTTCTGTGGCACCCAAACTGAGTGTGCGGGTGTAGTCACAATCGAATATCGTGTGCGCTTGTATGAATGCACTATAAGGGAAGGGTATGCGCATTTCCTAACACCAATTAGTTTTGGGGCAAGTGTTAGCGTCTGGAGTCCTACATAAAATTAATTACATTACTGTAAAATCAAGTTAGTTGGTCCTTGATTAAGACGTCATTTACTTAAAGAAAGTAACAAGTTCCTTGTGTCGATGAACAATCCGGTTAGTCTAACAGGGGAGTTGAGAAAATGTTGAGACCGCTTAATTTTTCCTAAATCTTACCTCACTCACTTTTGTTGCAAGTCTAAATGAGTAAGCAGTTGAAATATAATACTATAGTATAAAATTGGTGTAACAACGACTAAATATTATTATTGAAATAGAGAGAAAGCATTTGAAAAGCAAAAGTCCAAAATTTCTAGTTAGATTTTACTTACCAAACATGATTGTTTGAGTGTGGGACTTGATCTGTTATGTTATCCCTACATTTTTTAAGGTTCCTTTTTTTTTTTTTTGCATGGAAACATCGTCGAGAAATAGTTGCCATGTGTCAATCTCAAAGTGACCTTGTTTCACTAATGGTTGAAAAAATATTTAATTACATATTAGTTGTATAATTAATAGAGTGGGGAATCATTTTATATATATATATATATCACTTAATACGCTCCTCCACGTATAGACGGTATTCATTTATTTAAGTCTAAGGCGTGAAATTTAGAAAAAGGTGGCGGAAGGATTCGAACACAAGACCTCTTTGGATCTGAGCTCTGATACCATATTAGAATGACCATTTCATCTAAAAATTTAAGCTGTTAAAGAGGAGAATCATTTAATATATATCACTTAACACGATTTCATTGTCCCATTCCCGCTGTGTATTATATATAGAAGATAATTAATTGAATTTTATAAAGTATTAATCATTTTTGTTGTAAATTTGATTATGATAATTTAAAACTGTTGATGTGGGAAAATCAGTCTGGGTTTGGGCGTGCCAAGATGGAAAATCCTCTACTCGGAGAAAAAAAGAGAAAAAAAATCGATTTATGGATTTGTACCTCATATCATGATACGACATCCATGAACGACTCAAAGTAGATCATCATCTTCACTAAAAAAAAATAGATCATCATCTGTATTCGCCATATGTGCTTCGAATTGTAAATCTTATTTATCATATCCATCGAATCTTTATTTATATAAAGATCCTAATGAATCAATTCGGATTTGAATTAAGTTCCGTTCATATAAAAATATTGGCTTGTCAATGGATCGGATTCGGAGCAGATCTAGATTGATCTAGGTTTGGTCCGATTCTGGATTCTTCTAATCAAATCCGAATCGGATTCTACAGATCACAATCGACTCAGAATCCCAATAAAATTCCAAATCCGTTTAACAAATCCATTTTCTAGGAGTCGTTTTCCTCCATTTTACTTGCAGTCCTAGTCTCATGAATTACTCCCTTCATTTTAAAATACAAATCATTTTAGTAAAAAAAAAAATTCAAAATACATGTTGTTTTAGAATTCAAGAGAGACTTAAATTCTCTTTTGACATTTTTACCCTTTGTCAAGATTGACAATATGAGAAGTTACATATATTTTTTATGTCTTTCAAGGATAGTTTTGCACTATAAGACTTTTATTCTCTTAAAATTTAGATAATTAATAGTTTCTTTAATCCTTGTGCAACAACCTTAAATGACAATATGACATGTATTTAGGAATGGTGGGAGTACCAATTCAAAAATCAACTTGTCTAAACTCTTGATGGAAAAAAAACATAAATGATCAAATGTAAAAAATTAGAACATTGAACAAAATAAAACATAAAGAGAAAGAAAAAAGAGAGAAAATGGGAGAACAAAAGAGAGCAGAATAGAAGAATTTGAAATTAAGACAGAAAGTCAAGGAAGATAGAGATAGCGGCTGCGCATTGTTTCTTTGATAGTATAGCGCGCGGCTGCGTATTCACTATTTGAATATATATGAATTAGGTGTTCTTTGTTTTCCTTTAAAAAATTAAATGTAGTAGATACGGTCGGCAAATTCATTAGTATTTCTTTTCTATTTTTTTAAGGGAATTCATTAGTATTTCTTATGCATTAATATCTCGATTATCTTTAAATAGATGTAAAGGTTTTTTTTTCTTTCTTTTTTTTTGGACGATAGAATTAGAGGTAAAGGTTTTAGTTGAGATAAGAAAAAATATTTTGATTTAAATATAAAATATATATAAATAAATTATAATATATTTTGGATATGAATGTCTAACCGATCAAATCAATTTATATATCTATTCGTTTCATATATTTCGAATTATGAACTTTTTTAATTGAATCATACCCATCGAATCCTTAATCGAATAAATAACCTAATAAATAAGATCGAATAAGGAGAAAATCAGATTTAGATTATCATTAAAATCCCCATTAACAGCCCTAGCTCATACTCCACTTTTGCACTGCTGCCTACACGGCCCAACCCAAATAAGGAATCCATGTAGCCTATACACTGGTCTAGCTTTAAAGGACCAGTCTCTTTTAATTGAATACTAGCCGCTGTGGCACGCGGTACTCGCGTGTGATGAATTATTTGAATTATAATTTATTTTGACATATTAATTTTTTATAATATATCATACTAAATTTGAATATGCATAAACTGGAAAAAGGTAGTTTTTTTATTGGGCAGTTTTTTTGTTTTTGTAATTTTAAAATTTGAAAAAGGGTAATTTTGGAAAGTGACTAATTTTTGGTGTAGCATGGTGTCACAACCGCCACTTTGTGAGTAAAAATAGGCTTCTCTTTTTTAATAGTATAGATATATGAAATATTAATTTCCTAAATTTTTACTTATATTTTTTTTTGTTGGAATGTTCCAAAATAATAGTCTCTTTAATCTTTATATGAATGAAATTATTTTTCTTAAAATTACACTCTCACATAAAGAAATTATTTGACACCATTAATTCTCAATCACTACTTTCAAGGTATAAAAGTAAAAATACGAGTGAATAGCAAATTAACTCCATGTGTTATTCTAAATAGGCAATTTAACTCCCTGTGATAAATAAAAGGGCAAAATACCTCCATGTGATATCCTAAATAGGCAATTTAACTCCCTGTGATAAGAAAAAGGACAAAACGCCTCCCTGTGTTTTTATAAAAGAAGCACACTGCCTCCCTGTAAATTGCTCATTTATTCATATCACATGGAGATAAATTGCTCATTATTTCATTTCATAGGGAGGTAAATTGCCTATTTTTATATCACAAGGAGGTAAATTGCTCATTATTCATTTCACAGGGAGTTAAAGTGCCTATTTTTATTTCACGGGGAGTTAAATTGCCCATTAGACATATCACATGGAGTTAACTTGCCAAAAACCCTAAAAATACCCAAATTTTTTTTTTTCAATTTTTACCTAAAGCTCCGCGCGAAAAGTAAAATAAGTGAAAGAAAAGAGACGGAGGGACTATGATATAACTCAAATTTGGTTTTATTTTATTTCAATTTAAAACACGAATAAGAATTTAACCTTTAATTTTAATAAAAAGAGAAAGTGCACTTCACCCTGCACTCCAAATTAAACGTTTTTGCACTTTACCACTCAAAAGTATAAAATCAGCACTTTAACTCCTGAAATATAAAAATCGGTTGCATTTCCTCCTCAAACGATTTTAAACCATTTTTGTTGGCCGAAAAATGTACATTTGCGCCTCACATGTGTTTTCTACGGATAATTAGTCACCACACTGTTAAACCGTTAAAATATTTTACTCATGCTCAATTTTTCCCTCATTTATGACCAAAGTCTCTTTTTATTTCAGTTATTTAATTCCGAACACGTGAGTGAAATGTATGGATGAGAAAGATTTATCGATACTAGATTACCTTTAGAAAATATATGCAATGAGCATATGTGCATTTTTACTCCAAAGAAAGGAGATATAATCTTTTGAGAGGAAAGAGCAACTAGTTTTAATATTTCAATGGGTGAAGTGCTTATTTTGTAATTCAAGATGGTAAAGTGCATAAACATGTAACTTTGAGGGGGTGAAGTGCACTTTGGTCATGCTTTATCATGTCAAATCAAGCTCCAACCTCCAGTTAAATTTCAAAAGCTATCAAAGATCAAACTTGATTATATATATTATAAACGAAACTCGCACGAGCTTTCATCAATCGATCTTGATCAAAATTTCAAATTACTCGATTTGATTTTCAACCTTAATATCATAGCCACTGCTCTAGTTCAAATGCATTTGAAATGGGAACTAAGTAGAATGGTCAAAACAGTACAACTACATCTTACACCCATATCAAACTAAAGAAAAATCAGTTTTCTTGTCAAGAATCTGCAAACAAATTAAACATAACAAAATAAATCCAGAAACTAAGAAATCTTAATTCACAAAAGACTACACCTACAAGCAGGACCCATTTTCCATCCAAAAAAAATAAAAACTAAACGATATTTCTACTTCATACTTTGTCGATGACCACCACTCGATGAGGAGAGAAGGAAACAGTCTTAGCTGCAGACTGGTCAGAAGCATCAGCCAAGCCTTGAAACATTCTTAAAATTTCTGAAGTATCGTCCAAGTAGTACTTTGCCTTACTAGGCTTCTGTCCCACAGTACAAGCGAACACTTCAGCCACTGGGGAAAGAGAACCATCGGCTTTAGCAGTCATTATCACCTCAAACATATCCTCATCTGATCTGTCATCACCTATACAAAGCACAAAATCGGGAAGCGCTTCCTTTTGCCGCATCTTTGTTAATATTCTTTCAGCTACAAGGCCTTTGTTCACTCCCTAGTCAACAGAAAACACCGTAAAAAAGTTAGCGCCTATAAGCTCTAGAGCTAAATGCAGAAATAACCCCATATGCTTTGCCTAATTGGCCAAAAAAGAAACGTGTTATTTTTATTAGCGAAAATCCCCCTTCTTTTTTATTAGCAGAAACCCACATTTGAAATTCCTTCATAGTCAATAGGGAGGTTATTGCCAATATTTTAAGTATTAGGGGGTTATTGCCAACTTTCAATGTTAACAGGGGGAGTACTGGTATATTTTTTAGGTTAATAGGGGTGTTTTCGTATTTTCATGCAAAGTATGTACTCCGGCTTGGGAAGGGGTTTTTCGATAATAAAAAATAGCACATGGGGTATTTTGGTAACAAATATAACACAGGGTGATTAAATATAATTAGGCAAAGCATAGGGGTTTTTTTTTGCATTACACACACAAGTTCTACTACAGAACACTTTCTACAATTTAAACATTTGAGACTAAAGCTGATAGATTTATAGTAGTGAGAAATAGCGTTCAAATGCGTTCAACTGTAACATATTGCCTTCTTGCACATTTCCGCATCGAGGGGCTTTTTGGTCATTTTGCACATCTCAGGTGCACTTTTTAGGCGGCATAGGTTGTTTTAGGTCCATGTGTACAAGAACAGAGCGTCTCAGCTACAGTTTTTTCCAATACACAAGTGTTGCTTTGTATTTCATTCCATTCAGAAAGTAAAGACAAGTATGAATTTGGATGCTAACCTGAGGCTTTACTTCTACAATGTGTTGGCCACTCTTCACTGAAACAGGTTCATTTGCAAGAACACTTTCAAGGTGATCGAGAAGCTCCTTAGCCTGACATGACCCAAAATCTGGATCCGCAAGTTGGTAATTCCACACAAGTGCACTCTCTTTCGTTTCAATGAAAGAACCATCAGTTGTTTCTGTGTATAATTGCATTACAGGTTCCGCTATCTGCTTCCAGTAAAAATCTTGAATATCAACACAAGTCTCCCATTCTTCACCAAGATTTGGCCTGAAAAATTGAAAAAAAATCAAATTATAATAAATAATTCAGATAACCAATTATAAGTCAAGAAGATTTACTTACCTCACAAAATAGCCATGCTCAGCTCCAATACCCAAATTCTCGCACGAAGTAAACCATCGTGTTAAAATCTCTTTGTTCTTCCCACTAACAACAAAAACTACATTCTTGGGATCTCGACACAATTTTTTTAAGATTTCAATACCCTCTGAATTTGGATTTATATCAGAAGCACTTTGTACTGTCATTGTTCCATCATAGTCCAAAAGAATAGCACGGTTCTTTGTCCTTTTATATGCAGACACAATATGTTCAACCGAAAGCTTCCTAAAACTTGGATCCAAAGCAATAACACGAAATCCCAAACCAAAACCAATACCCCAGCATCTAGTCCTCACGTGCTCCCTACACGCTCGTTCAAGATCGAGCAAAAAGCTATGCGCCCAATAAGCAACATCATGGCTACTTACATACTTATAGTGTTTATCATGCCTCATTTGCTTCTCTGGCTCCGGAACTCCCAAAGCAGAATCCATAGCTTCAGAAACTGCATCGATGTTCCAAGGGTTGACCCTAATAGCACCACTAAGAGAAGGAGAGCACCCAACAAATTCAGAAACTACTAACATACTCTTCTTTGGTGAAGAGGAGTTCAAACCCACAATCTCGTCTAGCTTATCAGTTCCTTGTCTACATACGATATACTCGTATGGGATTAAATTCATCCCGTCTCTCACGGCAGTGACAAGGCAACACTCGGCTATTACGTAGTAAGCAATACGCTCGTAGAAATGAAGTGAGGTATCGATCAAAACCACGGGCTCGTATCCCGGTTTTCCAAAGTCGTGGTTAATTCTTGTAACCGTAGTGTGAGTTTCCGACTGAACTTCTTGTACGTCTTTCCCTCGACCTCTAGCAGGATTTGCAATTTGAACCAAAACGACTTTACCTCTTTTATCAGGGTGGTGAGTAAGTAATTGCTCGAATGCAAGAAGTTTCAAGCTTATTCCTTTAAATATGTCCATGTCATCAACCCCAAGCAAAACAGTCTGACCCCGAAATTTTTCCCATAATTGAGCAACTTTGGACTCTGTCTCCGGAAGATCGAGAACTGATCGAAGTTGGCCCATGTGTATCCCAACTGGAAGGATTTTAATGCTTACAGTACGACCATAGTACTCGAGTCCTATATAGCCTCGTTTAGATTGATATGATACCCCGAGCATTCTACTACAACAAGAAAGGAAATGTCGTGCATAATCGAAGGTATGGAAACCAATAAGGTCGGCGTTCAAAAGTGCTCGTAGAAGTTCATTCCTCACGGGTAGAGTTCGATATATCTCGGATGACGGGAATGGACTATGGAGGAAAAACCCGAGCTTCACCCGGTTAAACCGTTTCCTCAGAAAAGTCGGTAATACCATTAAATGGTAATCATGAACCCAGACAAAGTCATCATCAGGAGTTATAACTTCCATTACTTTATCCGCGAATATCTTATTCACCGAGACATAAGCTTGCCAAAGGCTACGGTCAAACCTACCACCGAGATCGGGAGACAAAGGAAGCATGTAGTGAAATAAAGGCCACAAGTGTTGTTTGCAAAACCCGTGGTAAAATTTACTGAATAGCTCGGGAGGGATGAACGCAGGGACGCATTTGAATGTTTCGAGCAAAGTTTGAGCTACATCTTCTTGTTCACTAGGGTCGATTTCCTCTTTTAAACAACCGACGTATACTACCTCCACATCTTCTCCTAGTCCATCCTTTAATTGTCTTAGAAGAGAATCCTCATCCCAACTAAAGTTCCACCCCCCATTCTCATCATCCCTACGATGTGCACGAATAGGGAGTTGATTTCCGACTATGATCATCCGTTCTTGGGAAATAGAAGAGGGGGCATCTGAGCCACCATTGCTTCTACTTTCGTCATCTAACTCGGATAGCACCCCTGCTACAGTTGCAACTCGAGAGAGTTTCTTTCCTCCGCGGCTGAAGCTAGGTGAACCGCCAGAAGTAAGATCCAATAAGTTGGAATACGACCTTGAAACCATTACTTACAATAATCTATATCTGAGCCTGATCTTTATATAGTTGATGAGGGTTTTGATTCCTACAAACAAAGCCAGATAAGAAAGAATGAGGAACAATCATTTTCCCTGAAAAAACAATAGACTTTAACTAACTGAGATTTCTCAAATTGGCAATAAATCAACGACACTAGAATATGCATAAACCCAGATCAACTAAATGAGAATGAGAATGGAAAGGTGAAATACCAAATTAAACCTCTTAGGAAAAGCCCATAAGCTAAAATTTACAAAACTTGCCACTGGAAAGCAACATAAATGACAGATTTAAGAGTGTGAAGATTTACAACTTGCCCAGTACAGGGAACATGGAGAAAGCTCAAATCAAGTTAATGAAAGTAGTGGAAAGCTATTGAGTACTATTAATAAAGTGGGCAACAAAATAAATCAAGTTCAAACTACACAAAAAAGAGCAACCCACAAGGTAGTGGTACTAATAAACCAATTACAACGGTGAAGAAGCACTTACCTTTCAAGAAAGTGGTCTCAAAAACACCAAAGATTCCCACTATAAATATCTCAGATCAGATTCCAATCTGCTAGCTCAAATGGCATCAAGAAAGTATCATTAATTTTTTCAATAATTTTTCCCCCTTTTGCTTTTTTCTTTTTCTTTCTGAAATGCAAATTCTAACTTATATATAGATATTTATATTGAAAAAAATAAAAATACAGTAAACCCAAAAAAGCTGATGTGTTTATATTCTCTTTCTCATGGAAGAGCAAGAAGAGAGAATGAGGGTTAATGTGAAGTTAGTGTTTGTGATGAAAGCAAGAATGAACTACAGTGACCTGCAACCATTTTTTTGTCTTTTTGTGTTTAATCTAACTATAGTTAAGTGTTTCATTCATGTAACATTTATTATAAAACCCAACAACACAAAAATAAATCTACCATACTCAGAAATAATGGACGAGTGTCTCAATTTTAACGATGCTGAAATGGCGCGTTTGGAGCAATCGAGCATGAAAAGGACTTGAAATTTGTTTTCGCTATATTAATCATTGATCGAAAGAGTAATAACTATTTTGGGCCAATGAGAGAATATTAAGTGTGTGTGCAAGCAACATAGGGACGGGTAGAAATTGTTAAGGAAAAGAAAATTCAGCTCAAGTGCTAGCCGGACTAAATGTATATTATGACAAAATGTAGTTTTGGATTTGACCAAAACAAGGAATTAGACTTGGTATATATATTCGTGTTAAACAATTGATCGTAGTTCTTATTTCATTTCAATTTGATCGGTTCAACAAAAATGAAAGTAATATTTTAGTGGGACAAATTTCGGTTGCAAGTTGCTCTATGTTTACCACCCTATTTTTTTTTTTGGGGTAATATCAAACTATGCATTAATATGAAAAGAAAAAAAGAAAAAAAAATTTGTCACACAAATTAGAGGAGATCCTATATCACGAAAAACTTCACTAGGAAGAGAATTAAGTATAATATGAACATTTCAATTAATAAATCTTCTCCATTTCACAAGATTGTGTGCCGCTTGGTTGTCGAGAGAGATTTTTTTGATTTTTCATTTTGACCAAGACAGAGCAATGTTACGAGCAAAAAGAGAGTTGGCATGGCTTACCATTCAAAGGATGGAGTGGAGCTAGAGATATCAATACAATATTAGGAGAATCACTTCGAAAATAACATTTTGATATTTGATAGAGTCCATAATGATGAAAGCAACTTCAAGAGCCTCTATTTCAGCATTTGTAGGATCAATGAATTAATCGGAATAAACCGCAACAAAAACAACTAAACCATGAGAGTTCCGAACAAGAATAGAGAGGAATTCGACACCATCTTGAAAGAAAGCATCGACATTAGCTTGAGTCAAGATTTAGGAGTGGGAACCTCTCCCAATAGAAATTCGAACATTGGTTCACTACATTGTAATTGTGAGACTAGTATCTTCTACTAGACAAATCACATGATTGTAATAGAATGCGCTTATAGAAAGATTTTCTTTATACAAAAAGTTTATTTATGTTAGGTCTTAAAACATTTGAATAACATGCATGATAGGGTCATGATGATATTCTTCCATGGAAAGGTGTTTGATTCGTTTAGGAAAAGGAATATCATAAGGAAATCGAGTTAAATACCCTCCAAAATAGGATAATGAGAACAAATATTTTAATAATAAAGAATATTGCTTTACTTTATGGGTTTTGTTGTACTAATATCATCTTCATTGTATGTATAAGTTAATTGTATGTATAAGTTAATGTACATTGTTTTTAAAACACTGATTTTCATAAATAAAGAAGAGACAACGTTTATATTATAATATTAGACAAAATTAATTACATAATCATTTGGGCGTTTTAAATAAATCAACATATAAGCTTAGAGAAGTAGTATGACAAATATTTTTAAACCATACAGTTGACTTGACACTTCAATCAAGATGAAACTTTACCAACCATTAGTAGGATTAAGTCAATCTGATTCTCGCAAACCACAGAGATCGATCGTATTAAATATACTATTTTAATTTCTTTTTTTCTTGAAAAAATTATACTACTGAAATAAGAAAGCTCAGAATTTGTCAAGTAGACATCAACATAAATCACAAAATCTTCTTTACAACGTTACATTAATGATAGCCCTATACGGATAAGGTTAAGTACAGATTTAACATACTTATTATTCTAATAACTTATTTTAAAGTAGAAGGTGAATTGCAATTTTTGTCATGATGATTTTGTGACATTCACAAACAATTTGGGCCTTTGACATTTACAAACAAGTCCCTTGTAAATATTAGTAAGCCCATTAGCCAGGATATTTATGGGTCGGTCGGAAATCTGGTCCACCAAACAATTTATTATCCGAAATTAATCTCAATTTGAGCTAATGAATCCTTATTTGTCATCCTTTCTAATTTTGACAATTCCAACATCATTCACATTGTTTCTGAAAAAACTAAAAAAGACATCATTAACGCTGTTTACTGGATTCATAGTTCGCTTAGCATTTATTTAGAAAAAAAATCATTTTTATTTTACATTGTTTTTTATTTAATCAATCCAAGGTAAGTCCATAGAAGAAGATTATCTCGAGTTTTTAATGCGCACGGATGGGATAGGTATTGTTCATGTAGACACAGAGAGAATATTACTTGTATTTAATATGAAGGTAGAGTTTCCAAATAAAAAGTTCCATTAAATGAAAAAAATAAAAATGGAAGGGATATTATGTTCGGGGATTTTGAACCCGACGTGAATCGAACACGCAACCTTCTGATCTTGAGTCAGACGCGCTACCATTGCGCCACGGATCCCTTTGTTGAATATTTGTATATGTTTATAAATATATATGAAATCTTTGTTGCTGCTCATGTTGTTCAATAGGGGAAATATAAAATAGAACTTGTCTGGTACTTGGATCTTGCTTGATTGAGTTCTAGCTAGGGGTGTTGAGACCTAGTAAATCATCTTCAGAGTTGGACCTGGTGCAATAAGAAATGCGATTATTTAAGACAAGTGTGTGTCACCTGGATCGGACCCCTATTTGTACAATGAACTGACCCGATAGGGTCGGATCTAGGCTGATATCCGTTTCAATAAAACCCATTATATCCGATCCCGGATTCTCCGGCGTCTCAGGTGTTGCTCAGCCGATTCTCTTTTTCTTGCCTGCACCGTCTCTGCGGCGGAAGCTCTCCACAACTAGGTTAAATTTCTAATTATATTTTCAATTATTTTACTTTTTTCGATTTTAATGTATCATTGGATTTGTATTACTGTGATACTCTCATCTTATTTTGTCAATTGTGTTCTGACTCCATAAAATAGTGGTTTGGTTAAATGTTCTAAGAAATAGGTGTGGATGCTGCTCTATTTTCATTCATAAATATGTAGATCTGCTTCTCAATCATCTGCTTGTTACCTATTGAAATGGTTTGTTATGAAGTTAATCTCCATGTTACTCCTGAAGCATGTTAAACATCGCATGAAAGACTGTTTATGAATACAGTTTTTTTTTGTTTAATGACACTAGACTGCTGTTTAAATGTTTGATGATAAAATCAATAATCTCTGTGGTGCATTTTTCATTGAAATATTGTGGTTTGTGGTTAAGTTGAAGGTAAACTACTGGAGGCTCTGTACATTGGCAATCGAAATTTGTTTTGTGGTTGTCTTGAACTGTGAAGTGTGTTAGATATGATTCTTTGATTTCGAAAACTTAATATTAATTATCTTTGCTTTGAAATGATCTTATATAGGGTGTCCTCTAGAAGATATTCAGTTTCTAAACTGAAAATCACATGAGAATTCTATACGAAATGTTTGGTCGAACTATCATCCCAAATACAGCAGCTACTTCCATGAATGTAACTCTGGTTTTATTGAAGAAATTGGCAGCGGTAAAAGATGATAAAATGGGAAATAATAGTATGGTGAATAATAATTCTACTGATTTGGTCGTTAGCAGGTGTGAAATTGAGCTGTTTGCCATGGAAAAAGGATGCAGGTTGAGTGTCTTATTAAGACTGTTGCAGATATTTGAGGGTTAACTGACTTTTATTTGGATGTTTAAGAGGTGTCTAATAAGACTATCCATAATGGCATCAGTGCAGGGTTCATCCTTCCATAGTATAAAAATGGCTCTAATAAGACTATTAATGTAGCTGATGAATGAATATGCATCACCTTTTTTTTTTTTCATTTGGTATGGTTATGAGAAATTGACAGAATGTTTAAAGAAAAGAAAAAGTTTCATATGGACCAGAAAAAGAATATCTCAAGCATTCATTGTTTCCGTATTATGCAATTGGGTTCAACTTATGCTGTATTTTTCTGGTACTTGTGATTCAAAGCATACAGACTGGGGCTGTTGCTATAATAATTTCATTATTTCTGTTAGAAAATGTAAAGTCAGTTTGGACATTAGATGTAAAAGGGACAGAAAATGTCCATTTTGTAGCTTGTTTTCCAAACACCCTTATTGCAACTTCTACCCACTTTTCTCATATTAAGCAAACCCTACATGTTTTCATTCTCTCTGCTGCTTTTGGCTTTTTTTTTTTTCTGGAAATATAATAATGTTGATGTTTAGAAGAATCTGATTAGTGTTTGTTTTAGAAGAATTTGATCGGTATTTATTTAAAATCAATTGAACCTACTGTTTTTCAGAGGTTTGAGCCTAGTGTTGGGGTTTGATCTGATTTCAGGGAATATGTTGAAGCAATTAGGTAATTTAGAGATTAATTTGGGGCGGCATTACCAATACATTGTATTGTTTTTTTTAATCTCTGTTTCAGATCAGATGTGCAAATGGAAGTTCGTCCTTTTAAAGATCATATGTACTCGATAATAAGAGTTGTGCTGGTATTCTTTATCATCGGCGCCAATTCATTGCAAGCTTCGAATGATGTGAGTGCAACTCTGATCTTGTTTCTTGCTGTTTTATTGAAATTATTTTTCCTTCTTAATAATCATATGTCAGTAAATGTTGAGATCCTGAGCTATAAAATTGTTTCTTGATGCATCAAATCATTGAGTTTTTTGTCTCAGGTCCAACTTCCAAATCAATTCAACATCGAAATATTAAATTCTAGTATTGAATTTGTTAAATGCTGTCAATTGACATCTGCAAATTCCTAAATTGACTTTTTTCAGGGGGAGACATCCTATATTGAGAAATATATTCTGAAAACATACTTTGAGAAATACGATAGTTTGATAGATTCACAATTCAGCAATTTCATAGGAAATGATATTCCACTTGGTTTGAGCAAAGTACTTCAAGATAAAAACTACGCCGTGCCCACTGTGTCTGTTCTAAAACGAAATATTGTCGGCGAAGGTTCTCACCGTCTCTTGTCTTCATCTGTCAGAATCAAAATGCAGCCTGACTTGAAATCTGTGCTCACAGCAAATTCTTGTTCACTCACTGTCATTGAAAAACTACCTTTAGGAGTTTTTGCTGACCCTTTTGAACTACAACATCTTGTTCATCGCGGTGGTAAACAACTATCATAATCTTGAAAATAATTTGACTGAGTTTGTTATCCAATCTTGAGACTTAAATGGTATTGTGTGACTTATTTATTGCAGTGTTTGTTGATGCTGCTGTATTTGGTGACACAAATTTGGAATTACCCGCTTTTCGTTCTAATAGATCAGTTGTTGAAATTCACATGAGCTTGTCGGATGATTTGGAAGTCAACCTTAACGTTCCATTACATGCCCGGTATCCAGTAAGTGTTCCAGATGCTGTTCAATTTTTTAAGTTTTTATGTTCGACTCAATTCTTGCTTTGTTTTGTTTCAGCCTTTGGGAGTTGGTTTTTCGAAGGTTGAGTTTGGGCAACCTGATATATTCATGTGTTGTGGCATTGATGAAAAGGCAAGTAAAACGAGTTGTTTGTTCATGCCAGTCAATTGTAGTAGTTATGGCGACAAAGATAGTCCTGTTATATGGGAAATACCATGTGGGAACAAGGAACATGCGGGAGTTGTATCTGCTGTTACTTTCGGCTGCACTATTGTGGCCGCTTTTCTTATTGTACTGGCATCTATTTGTTATTCAGACAGCGCAGTCTCTAACAAGTTGAAACATTCTTGAGTATGTTCTTTTGAAATATCGTGTCTGAATGTTTTGAACTTATATACTGGAAGCTTTAGGTTATCTTTTTGCTTCTTTTCTCCTAAGAATCACCACTGGAGGGCAATAACAAAAGTTGGGAGAAATCAGACGAAAGTTGTTAACAAACTCAGTTGCTTGTGGAATTGGGTTCAGTCTGGTTCAGGTTCAGCTGAGAAGCAGTAGGCCTTAATTGACACGAAGAAAAATGAATTGATAGAAGAAAAATAACAATGGAAAATGAAAGAACTGTATAAGTTGGGCATGAGCCAATACCCGGATTTGGCGAAAATTGAGGCAGCTTCCGTAGATTTTCCAATTCAATTTTTTTTTTTAATTATTTTGCATTTTATAAGAATTTGATATATAAACTTCACATTTAAGATATTGAGCTAGAGCCTAAAAACGGAATGGTATATTTGTAATTTTGAGAGTTGATTTTGCTTATACTCCTTTTCCTTGAAATTGTACTATATATGAGTGGTGCAATTTGATCAAAATATTTGGAAATGGATTTCGTCCTTACTATCATTAAATTCATTATAAATATCAAACATTTAAAATAGAATATACCATATTTTTCTTTTGAATTCTGAATGTTACACAAACACTGTAATATATTATAACTAGTATAGTATAACATTCCTAGAAATTAAGTTCTCAAATTCATATTTCATTCCTCTCAAACAAATGAACGGGTCACAATTCGAAAACATTTTCAAATTACACTCTTCTCGTACCTTTAGTAGGAAGATTAGTACCTACGAGTGTATCATGACTTGACAATTTTTATTTTAGACCCTTTATGAAGATGTAAGCAACATCATTCCTTCACCTTCACTTCGTTTTCAATGTCATTCCATTCTTCACGCCACTCTCTTCTTTTCTCATCATTCTTGCACCATTTTTTTCTTTTCAACAGATCTACATATTTTTATATTTTACAACATATATAGTATGAAGCATATCAATACTTTAATTTATTTACAAAATATCTGTATGCATGATGACATGATGTACATATGTTTTGATCTGTATGTATTTATATTTTATTATATACGTGTGTCTGCATAATATGTAATACATGCAATATAATATTATATACACATAATTGGTCCAAAACATATGCGAAGCAGAAAATGAAAGTTGGTCAACAATATCGAGTTACATTTCTTTCTGCCACATGCTAATAGAATACATTTCTTATTGTCACATCTCAGCAAATAGAAGTATCAGTAAATTTTATCTATATGTTTAAGAAAAATAATTTATAAAATTGAGTCAACAAGAGGTATTTGCTGAATCACCAATATCGATCGGCCAATGATATTTAACAGTTTAGATATAAATTTTGTTACACCTTATCCTCTTTCGAATTCCGCCCGCCATCGAAAAATACTTTTAAAATAGTCCCTTTTGTGATATTTTTATTTACTCCCTTAAATAATGTTTGTGTTATCCTTGAAATTACAAAATTATCCTTGTCAAAAATCATGTATGGAACAACTAATTTTAACTCAACCGAGATCTTGTTAGAAATGACTAATGATTGAAAGAAATATAGATTTCAATGATTAGGATGTAATAAAATTTAGGGTTTATTTGGATGGGTTTTGGTTCGGTTTCGCGAGTCTCGATTTAAAAAAAATGGTTTGAATGATTTCAAAGAAACATTTGAGATCTCATTTGGATGAGTTTTTGTTGTTGGATTTTTTGGTTTGAAAAAGTTGAAATCTCATTTGAATTGGGTTTGGATATTGAGGTTTAGGAAGAAAAGTAGGTGGTTGATATCAAATCAATGTTCTTTGAATGAGATTCGAGGGAAAAAGTAGGTGATAGTTGTCAAATCAATATTTTATAGGTTTGAAGAGTTTGAATGTGAGTTTCCAAATATGTTTTTGATGATTTTATGGGGTTTGGCAAAAACTCATTTGAAATGGTTTTGACTCGGTCTCTCGAAACCCGCAAGATCGGGCCAAAACCAATCCACATACACCCTTAGACTATAGGTACGTGTGTAAACGAGTCGAGTAGTATCGAACGATATGTTGTTCAAGCTTGATTTGAATTTTATCGAGCTTGAAATTTTGTGTTTGAGTTTGGTTTGATTTCTTAACGAAACGAGCTCAAACGAGCTTTTATCTTACGAGTTTGAGTCGGGTATCGAGTAATTTGGTATTTTCCATGTATTTTTCCAATTTTTAGCTTATTGAGTCAAGCTTGAGCCAGGCTTTAAAAGTTATCAAACCAGAAATTTTGTTCAAACTTGTTTGATTTGTTTGACGGACTGATCTTAAACGAACTTTTATTGAATGAACTCGAACCGAGTATCAAATAACTTGATTTGATTTTCAGCCCTAATATATAGGGAAAAACATAACAACCGCTAGATAAAGAACTTTATTGATGATTCAGCTGAACAAAACCTAAAAAGTACGGTAAAAATCAACCCATAAATCATTTACTAAGAAATTTAGATTTAGAATAATTTATCTTTTCAAAAAAAAAAAAAAAACGTGAAGCACAAATAATATGGTGCGGATGGACCGTGCATGTGCATCTGCACGTGCCCATGAATTAAATTAGAGAAATCCAAATTAAAAGCGGGGTCCAACCCTAGAATCGCGAACCTCGTGTCGGCCTGTAATAAAATTTCCTCAATATTTCTATTTTTCTTCCTATTATATTAAATTTTGGATTCAGCTTAATCAAATTGCATATTCAGTAAACCCCCGTCAACGCCGTGGTTTTGCCGCCGGCTTCCTAAAACCTTTCCAAAGTTCCAAATCAAAATCCATTTACTTCTTTCCGAAATTTCTCATTCATTTCCCATGTCGGTAAGTATCTCTGCTGTTACTTTCGTCTTGCTGTTTTTGATTTTCTGTTTCTTCACAGTTTGTAAACTTAAGTGAGCAATTTCAGTTATTTGTTATCTGATTGGATCGGTGTTAGAATTATTTGATATGTGCTATCAGGATTTGTACTTTGAATAGAAAACGTTTCGTGTATGTTGCTGGGGATTATTAATTATGTTGTTGAGAAATTGGATCCACTTTATGCATATGCAAGTGAAGAAAGAGTTTATATGATTTGGATATGTTTTGTCAATGTGTAGTTTACTTGAAATTCAAGTTGTTCGGAATTAAGTTTCCATAACCTTATTATTGTTTTCCCCTGATCCAAATTGTTGCAAGTTAAGTCGAGCCATCCCGGAGGAAATAGGGATTACTTGACCTTGAGATGATGAGCAGCTTCGTATACATAAACACAGTCCCTTTAACACATGCCTTCCCTGTATATAGACTAGTATTTCTTGTTATAGTTTCATAAGAAATCTATTTCCTTAACCATTTTTTAACATGTTTTATGTCTTAGATCACGACTGTTAAGGTCAGCAATCTCTCTCTTGGGGCATCTGAGCGTGATATCCAAGAGTTCTTCTCTTTTTCTGGTGATATTCAATATGTTGAGACCCAAAGGTTAGATTTAAGGCTGTGACGAAATTACCTTTTTGTACTATATAATATATACATGAAAGAATAGTTTATCTATACTCATACTCATACTGAAAAATCATTTCTTATACAGCGATACTGAACGATCTCAAATTGCATTTGTTACCTTTAAGGATGTTCAGGGAGCAGAGACCGCAGTTCTTCTTTCGGTAATGATTATCTCATTTTTTAACTTCTCTTTCCTTTAATCTGCTTCAATTATGTTCTGAACACATTTAATACTGCTGCTTGTTCCATTATTCTTGTCATTTGTTATTGTTCTTCTTAAAGTGAAACTCCTACTATTTATACCTTTTCTTTTCCCTCAGAATTTTCTTTTCATTCTTATTCTATAATATTATTTTGAGTTGATGCCTTCCCTTATCATTCTAGTTAATTTTTTTAATATATATTAGTAGTCTCCTCAGGTATTATTGTTGGGGAAAATCGCTCGTCAAATTTGACTTGTGAATGACATTTTATAAAAACATTTTCTGAATTTCGCCAGTATCAAATCAATTCTGTAATTGGGACGAGAGATAAGATGAATCTGTAAATCAGAATTCATGAGTCAAATATCTTCTGGTTGCATTTCAATCATTATAGCGTTAGTATAAATAAGATTATTTTCATTCATGTAAATTGAGCTTAGTATTGCTTTTAGAAAATTGATATGTGATGACCAAAAACACTGCCCTGTATGAAACAATGCTTATTAGAGTTTTTCCCAAGTCATAAAGTATGACCTTCCAAAATCAGTATATATATATAATTCATTGCCTTAAGATTTTGTGATGGATAATGGGAATGTAAGACTAATGTTACTATTTCAGTTTCGTCAGTTAACTTATCCATCCCCCAAATTCAACTTACTTCCTTCCAATTTTGAGTATGTAGTTTTTCAGTTAATATTTACAAAATCATCTAGCAACTCTAAAAATCTTCCCTAGTTCTGTATTTTTCAAAAGGCAAATGGCTTCAAAGTCATTTTTTCAAGCATAAACTTAAAAGTTACTCTTTCTAGACTAAGTTATGTCTTTTCATTTTCTCGAAGAGCTTCACCGGATCACTCCTGGACTTGGTACCATCATAGGTAGTGCAATCCTGGATTTGAAATTATGTTCATATATAAAAACTAATCTTTTCTTCTATATTTTCAAAATCTATCTCTTCTCTATACATTAAAATCAAATTTTAAAAACACTGAAAGCATTTATCATATGTGTTATACTAAGTTTACCTGCTGTTTCCATAGAGTTGCATAGTTTCTCTCATTTGTATAACAGAACCAAAAATTTGAAATGAGCAATATTCTTGTATCACAAATTTATTATACATAGTAATCACACAATGCTAAGTTCTTCAATATTTTTCCCTATCAACTTCAGGGGGCAACAATTGTGGATATGACCGTGAACATTACCCTGGACCCAGATTACATTCTTCCTCCTGCTGCTTCTGCACCGCCACTGGTAATATATTCTTGAAATAGTTTATGTTGTACTAAAGAGTTAAATGCCAAAATACCCTCTGTGCTTTGCCTAATTTAAAAAAAAAAAAAAAAAAAGCTCGTGTTAGTTTTATTAGCAAAATACCGCCTTATATTCCTCTTTTATTAGCAAAAAAACCATTTGAAATTCCTTCATAAATCATAGGGAGGTTATTTTTAATTTTTTTAGTTAATTTTAAAGTTAAAATGGGGATTATTGCCAATTTTTTAGGTGAAAAGGGGTGGTTTTGCATCCTATGGTTGGGATATAATTGTTATTTTGGCTTGGGAGGGACTTTTTTTCCATATAAAAAATTAATACAGGTTTTCGTAATAAAAATAACACAGTTTTTTATTTTTAATGGTTAGACAAAAAGCTTTAGGATATTTACACATTTCACTCTATACTAAATCCTAGAGTGTCTTCTTACTTGAGTGCCACTCATATTTGGGCAGCCATCAGATAAAAAAAGTGGAGGTGGCTCGGAATCTGCTTTCCAAAAGGCAGAGGATGTCGTAAGTAGCATGCTTGCAAAGGGTTTTATCTTAGGCAAAGATGCTGTAAACAAAGCAAAGTCTTTCGACGAGAAACACCAATTAACTTCTACAGCAAGTGCTAAAGTAGTTTCATTTGATAAAAAAATTGGGCTAACTGAGAAGATAAGCATAGGTACTTCAATTGTGAATGATAAAGTACGGGAAGTAGACTCGAAACTCCAAGTTTCCGAGAAAGCAAAATCGGCAATTGCTGCTGCTGAGCAAACAGTTAGTAATGCTGGTTCTGCCATTATGAAGAACCGATATATCCTTACTGGCACTACATGGGTCACGGGTGCTTTTAACAAGGTTACTAAGGCAGCTGGTGAAGTAGGCCAAAAGACAAAGGAGAAAGTGGTAGTTGTTGAAGATGAACAGAGGAGAAAAATGGTGGATGATTATGCCCAAGTTCATTTATCTGAGTCTCCTAAAGGTTCGGATTCAGGAGATGTTCAGCATCCTTCCAAGCCTGCTCCTGTACAAGGTTTAGTTCTCTGATTTACAGACTAAATACATATTCGTATTTCTAATTCACCTAATCACTGAAGGTGGTGAATCTGAAAAGATGTACTTTATTACTATGTTTTAAGATATGTCAAATTAGAACTCATAAACATGAAAAACTAGTTCTTGATTGTTTTATTTATGGGATGATTTTGTTCCCTGCAGATCATTGTAATTTCAGTCTAGTTAAAACGGTTATATCCTGGGGTTTATACTTTATATACATATATATTGTTTATTTATATATGGGTCCTTTCTCTTTTGATATATAGCTTTTGTATTTTACTGGTGTCTGGTCTGATACAAATTTCACAACAGAGACATTAATAAAACATAGATATCCAACATGACACTTGATGTTTGAAAAATTAAATAAAATGATTTTTTTTTAATACATAAGGGGACACGGGCTCCAGGACACGGGTTGAGAAATGTCCAATTCTTTCTCTTTCTTCTTAACCTATCATATTTCTATAATTTCAAACTGCTATTTATTTCATCTTTAAAAATTGACAAAATTGCAGAAAACTTTCTAAATTAATTAGTGATTATGAATCTTCGTCCCAAATTATATAACCTTACCAAATTTTGTCTCGTATTTAATATTTTTTTTAAATTGTCCCACCATTATTTATGATACGCAAATGTGCACGTGTCCGTTAAATTACCACTTGGCGGCTTACGTGTCATGACGTGATAAATATTAGCATGAATAATTATACAAGATTGTAGAATTCGTCCCAAACTAATTATAAACTTTGGTTTTTCGTCTCAAACTATATCAACTCGCCGAATTCCGTCCTCTAATTTACCATTTTGCATGAATTAAGTCCCACTATTAAGTTTTTAATTTAAAGAAAAATGATGGTTTGACCTTTTACCTTTTTTTAAGAGAAAAATAGTATGGATTTTCGAAACTCCCGTGTGCTTTTGAGAAGAAAAAAAATCCCGTGCCATTTCATTAAAAAAATATTGTGCGTTTTTTAAAGTATTAATAAATAATAAATATTTATGAGAAATTGAAAAATAAAGATACAAACACTTTCTCTTGTATTTTTCACCAATCGAAAAATAAAATTTCGATTTTCAAGCATTCATTATTATTAATTATTAATAATTATTTATTAATACTAAAAAATAACACACAATGTTTTTCTAATGAAATGACACGGGATTTATTTTTCTCGAAAGCGCACGGGAGTTTCAAAAATCCTTACTATTTTTCTCTTAAAAAAAGTGAAAGATTGAACAGTCATTTCCATTAAATAAGAAATTTAATAGTGGGACTAAATTTAGGTTAGATGGTATATTAGGGGACGAAATTCGGCGAGTTGATATAGATTGGGACGAGAAACTTAAATTTATAATTAATTTGAGACGAATTTTGCAATCTTGTTTAATTGGACACGTCATAACACGTAAGCCGCCATGTGGCAATTAACGGACACGTGCGCAATTTTCGTCTCATAACTAACGATGGGACGATTTTCCAAAAAAAATATTAAATTATGGGACGAAAATCGATGAGGTTATATAGTTTGGGAAGAAAATCCAAATTCGCTAACTAGTTTGGGATGTTTTTTACAAATTTACCTTAAAAATTTGAAATATGCAAAAATCGAAGTCATCTCTTAATGTTCTTTGAATCTTGAAAAACCTTATCAGGAAACCCAAACAAGCACATTATTTCAAAGAAGTAAAGGGCGCGATCATGACTTTTAATAGAGTGAAAGATAAAAATATCCCTATGTTTAGTTTGACTTTCAAAAAATCTTTCGTGTTATTTTAAGTCTCAAAAACCCTTATGTATTTGGTTTTAATTACCACACTCGATCAAAGTAGAATTTGACTTTTGACTTTTGACTTTTGACGAAATGATAAAATTATCCCTATGTATTGTTAATTTTTTTATTCCTTTTGAAAATTCAAGCATATACTACTTGGATTGATTGTGGTAATTAAAACCAAACAAATCAGGGCTTTTGAGAGTTAAAATAACACATGAAGTTCTTTTGGGAGTTAACAAAACATAGGGGGTGTTTTTATCTTTCACTGTCAGGGTAAAATTGTCATATCAAAAGCAAAATGTGAACATATACTTGCAATTTCCGTATTTGAATCACGCTCTCTTTTCTGAAGGTATATTTGACACTAACATGAGAATACATGGAGGTTTTTTGGAGTTAAATAACATAGGAATTTTTTTGAGAATTAAATAAAGCATAGCGAATATTTTTGTCTTTTGCTGCTTTTAATATGTAAGTACTATATACTAAAGGAGAAAATTTTACTTTTCATACCATAATTCAACCTACTTTAGGGATTTGATACCACAACTTTTTCTACCGACACATTTGATACCATAACTCAAATCAACTTGACACATTTGATACTTCCGTCAAATTGGAACGGAATTGTCACGTGATTGTCACGTGGCCGTTAAAACTTTGCACATTTGATACCATAACTTATGTTGACTGATAATTTTACCCCATAACATTTCAGGTTACCAAAAAAGCCCCATATCTCCAAATTTAGTGACGATTTTAGTCCACATTGTTGCCAAATTTCCAAATTGACTCGAATAAGACCACGTGCTGACCAATTTAGAACTTTACACATTTGATACCATTATTTATGTTGACTGATAATTTTACACCATAACATTTCAGGTTACCAAAAAAGCCCCACATCTCCAAATTTAGTGACGATTTTAGTCCACATTGTTGCCAAATTTCCAAATTGACTCAAATAAGACCACGTGCTGACCAATTTAGAAAATTTTACTTATTTTATTTAAATAACTAATTTAATTTATAAAGAATATTAATAAATTAAATAATACATTAACATAAATATCACCAAAATTAAGAAAATATATTCTTTTTAAATATCAAATTTATATAATAGAATTAATATATTTAATATTTATTAAAATAATAAATTATATAATTTAAAACTATTTAATATTTATTAAAATATTAAATAATAAATAATTTTAATTTAAAAAAAAATCCCCACCCCACCCACCACCTCCCCACCCTTCCCCCTACCCCCGATTCCCAGGCCGCCGCCGACCTGGGTCTTCTGTCCCAGGCACCGCCGGCCCGGGACTAAAGATCCCAGGCCGTCGGTTCTGTTCTGCTACAGAACCCAGGCCACTGCCGGCCTGGGATCTTCGGTCCCAGGCCGTCGGCGGCCTGGGAATCGGGGGGTAGGTGGAGGGGTGGGTTGAGTTGGGTTGGGTTGGGTGGGGATTTTTTTATTAAATTATAATTATTTATTATTTAATATTTTAATAAATATTAAATTGTTTTTAATTATATAATTTATTATTTTAATAAATATTAAATAGATTAATTATATTATATAAATTTTATATTTAAAAAGAATATGTTTTCTTAATTTTGGTGATATTTATGTTAATGTATTATGTCAATGTATTATTTAATTTATTAATATTGTTTATAAATTAAATTAGTTATTTAAATAAAATAAGTAAAATTTTCTAAATTGGTCAACACGTGGTCTTATTCGAGTCAATTTGGAATTTGGCAACAATGTGGACTAAAATCGTCACTAAATTTGGAGATGTGGGGCTTTTTTGGTAACCTGAAATGTTATGGGTAAAATTATCAGTCAACATAAATAATGGTATCAAATGTGTAAAGTTCTAAATTGGTCAGCACGTGGTCTTATTCGAGTCAATTTGGAAATTTGGTAACAATGTGGACTAAAATCGTCACTAAATTTGGAGATGTGGGGCTTTTTTGGTAACCTGAAATGTTATGGGGTAAAATTATCAGTCAACATAAGTTATGGTATCAAATGTGCAAAGTTTTAACGGCCACGTGACAATCACGTGACAATTCCGTTTCCAATTTGACGGAAGTATCAAATGTGTCGAGTTGATTTGAGTTATGGTATCAAATGTGTCGGTAGAAAAAGTTGTGGTATCAAATCCCTAAAGTAGGTTGAATTATGGTATGAAAAGTGAAATTCTCTCTATACTAAAGTTAAAATTATTATTAATAAACCAAAAGCTACCCAACAAAAAAAAAATTTAAATCATAATAAAAATTATGTAAATTCTAATTTAATAAAAGTTATTCATCAGTATCAAAATAAATTATTTTAGTAAATATTAGAAATAGAGAATATATGTTAGGGCTGAAAATTAAACTAAACTATTCGATCTCGTTCGATAAAAGCACGTTTGAGCTCAGTTCGTCACACAAATTAAACAAGTTTGAAAATCATTTTTAATTTGATAATTTTTGAAGCTCGGGTTGAGCTCGAGCTCGTTCTCGATAAGACAAAATATATATAAAAAATCAAGTTACTCGATACTCGGGTTGAGCTTATTCGATAAAAGCTCGTTTGAGCTTGATTTGTCAAACAATCAAACCAATCTCAAATATAAAATTTCGAGATCGATAAAATTCAAACCAAACTTGAACAATATGTCGTTCGATCCTACTCGACTCGTTTACACCCGCTCTATACATGTACTTAAAAACTAAAGTGTCAAACCCATATTCGAGAAATATGAATGAGTGTTGAAACGTTAATTCTAGGTATCCAACATTTGTACCTCTTTAATTACAACAGCATAGCACATGTCACAAAACATGACATTTATTCCGGTGGCTCTAAACTCTCAGTTATAGTTAAAGTCCCTATATACTACCCAGTGGTGGACCCTTTATTACCTTTTCTTTTCTCTCTAATTCGATGAAATTTGATCACATATATCTGGATTAATCTATTTTGAAGTGTATCAAAGTTCTAACACGAGTACCAAGTTGTATGAACTAATCTTTTGAACTTGTATGAACTAATTTATTTTACTAGACAAATTATTCATTGGTGTGGACCCTTTATTACAGTTGAATAATTTTTCAGAATAATTATGGAGGTTTTATAAGCAACCTAATCTACATAGTACTTATTTTTCAGAAGATGGCAATTGATTGATGTCCGATGAGATTGGATAACGTTTCAGTTGGTGTAATTGATTCTTCTGTGATTTATTAAAATATATCCGAGTGGGTACGTTAATCATAGCTTCAATTATTACAACTTATTATTAATATAATCTCGTTGGTGTCATGAACTCTTGCAAGTTAAGTAAGAACATGTAATTTATTAAAAAAAAATGTAAAGATTTTATTTCTCATCAACTACTTGCCAATAATTCTTGATGTCCATCTTGGTGGAGTTATAAAAAGGGCATCGTTTATTTTGGAGCAGTCTCGTAGTTTTATGAACTTAAGCCAAAATCAATTTGAAGTATGAGTACAGATGTAACCGTCCCAAAAATTTCGAACCTTTTTGATTGGATTTTTAATCCAAATTTTCACTAAACTCAGGTTTAGCGGTAGCTTAATAGTAATTACTGGCATAGCTGAGGTCCCAAGGATCAAGACGTTTTAGGTTCAACTACTATAAATGTGAATATTTCCCAATTTTAATATTAGACTTTAATAGTTGTTTATTATTTGTAATTTTTAATACTTGAACAATTATTAAAATAATTTATAATGTAATGATTGATGCTGAATGTATTCTGAAAAGAAAAAAACTTACATATCCAAACATAATAAACCTTATAACATATAAAACACAATGATTTGACACTACCACTTATATCTTTTTATTCTTCATACCCCAACATATATAAAAAATTGGGTAAATAACAAATACCCCCTCAGGTCAGGCCTAATCACAAAAATTACCCTCACGTATTGGGTATTCCAAAAATCCCCCTAAAAAATTTCATCTTCTTACAATTAACCCCTTGTCCCTAAAATGTTCTAGTTTTGCCCTTGAGTGTTATTTGTATTGTTTGTAATGTCTTATAAATGTTAAAACTTAGGATCTAATTATTATATCTTATAAATTACAAAAGAGATAATTATATTTTTACTACCAGAATAATTGATAAAATTTATTAATGCCCATAAGTTTTAATAAATATTGCAAAAAAATAAAAAGGGTATTTATATATTTATTAGCACTTTAAATTGTAAATATTAAATCAATTAGAATTTTAATAAAATATTTTATGAATATGAATTGTTTACACATTAGTTAATATTTTATTTTAATTTAAATTTAATAAAATTTATTTTAAAGTTTATATTTTATTATAAATTGGAATATTTATTGAAATTTATGGAAAATTATAAATTATATCAATTATATTAGTGGTAAATATATGATTATTATTTTTATAATTTACAAGATATAACAATTAACACCCAAATTTTAAAATTTATAACATATTATATACATTAAAATTAACTTCCAATGGCAAAATTGAAACATTTTAGGTATAAGAGTTAATTGTAAGAAGGTGACAAACCTGAGGAAAATCTTTGTAATACCCAAATACGTGAGGACATGAGGGGATATTCATACTTTATCCTAAAAAATTCAATCCAAACCGATCTAAATGGAGCATAAGTTTCATAACCTTATTGTTTCCCCTTAATCCAAAGTGTTTTACTCGAGACGGCCTGGGAAAATAGGGATTACTTTCTGGTGAATTTTAATATGTTATCAGAGTCCCTAGTTAAAGTGGGTCACCTCCTTCCGTGATGAGCTTCTCCTTGTACACATGACATGCTTCAATATTTACCCACACACTTCACCCATATAACAAAGGTCTGAGTTGTCATTATTCCTCCAGTTAATCAAGGCTTGACGTGTTATTATTCCTCCGATTAACAAAGACCTGAAGTGTCATTATTCGTGTGTTGGATCTTCACCTCGCCTAGAATAACGTTGTATGAGAGATCCAAGTCAACCACGCCATACTTCACCGTGAGTAATCTCCTTTTTTGTAGGCTTCCCACGTTGTACAAAGCTCAACGGAGACCAAGTAATATATAGTCCTCTGCTCCCTCAACGTGACTAATATGAGGGGTTATCCTTGAAGATATTCAATCATGATAAACTTGCAAAACATCATAGTATGTATTAAACTAGGGTTGGACAATTCCGACGAAGCCATTACAATATTTAAGTCAATATTTTGTAATTAAGAACTTTTACAATGAATTAATGTATACTTAATTCGAAATGATTAAGGAATACTTAATTCGAAATGAATTAATGTATACTTAATATGAGCTTTTATAACTGTTGTCATTGAGCCTTGCCGGCTGCCGCCTTGGGCTTGTTAAACGTTTTCCACATTCAAAGCACATAAATCAAAATACTTAGAGACAAGGACGGATCCAGGAATACGGTGTAGTGGGGTTTAAGCAAATAACAAAATTTCGATATGTTACCACCAAAAATATTAAAAAAAATTCGAATTTGAGTTACCCAAAACGAGAATACTAGTTTCTACTTTAGCATATTTTATTTATATTTAAAAATTTTAAAAATATTTCTTGAAGTTTTTCGAAAAATCTCGAAAAAATTCTAATATAAAACTGGCCGAAACATACGTTGAAAATGAAACTTTAATCCATGGGGTTAAGGTTCTACGATAAATGTAATAATCGAAATTAAAATCAATTAAACAATCAAACTTATTTTTTTTCCTTCCGAGAGAAAATATGTACAAAAAACCACAATTATTTACTGCGTTGATTTTTCATTTTCGGACATCAAAGCTAGATCAATATTAATTTTAGAGGGAGAGGCAAATTTTTTTGTAGTAATGTATTAAATAAAAAAGATAAGAAGAAACCATATTATAAAAATTAAGAAAGAAATAAAATAAAATAAAATAATTTAGACAGAACAAAAATCAAAGAATAATTTTTAAAAAATAACTGGAAAAGATGCATTAGAGTTCTACCTAGGTTTCGAACCCTTGTTTACCCATACCCAACTATTATTCCCTAGGGCCTTATTTTGTATAAGAAACCACTACATCAAACTAATTATTCTATTATTTTAACTAATGACATTATATATATTTAGGAAATATTAGAGATCAACATTCTTCATTAGGTTTGCCTTCATCGTATCGTAAAATAGGGCTCCCTCGTGATAGTATTCACCTAATAGTGTGTAATTAGAAATTTTATTTTAAATCTTAAAAACTTGAGATCAAATTTCATCAAATATTGAAAAAAATAGTACTACCATATTATTCTTATGAAATTAGAGCCATTAGAAAAAAATATACTGTACATATATACCCACCAATTTTTTCATTGGAAAAATGACAGTTGCGTTTGGGAATATGCAATATTTTTTTTATATATAAATGGGAATACTCAATGGGGCATGTGAATAATTGGCTCTTTTCTAGTATCTTTTAACAGCTGGTGTCGCGCCCCCACGAGTAACGGTCCGATTCCAGCTGTCTCCCATTTTCCAAATTCCCCCACTTCCCCTTTCTTTATTTCTGCCACTGCCAGCTCTCTCTCCATTATATTTATATGTCCTAATTCCTTCCTTCCTGTCATCTTTATTTTTTCCAAACATTATCTTTATTTGTATGTTATACTTTTGGAGAATTAATTCAGCTAATTAAAACTGAACCCGTGCAATCAAAGTGTCGTGATATGTATATATATAGCACCTGTTGGGCCAATAAAAAGCCATCCATCAAAATTCAATAATATTCATCCATATAACATCATATCATCACGAGAATGAAGTAGTCAATTACGTAAAATTCCAATTTACTTATTATTTATCAACACCTGTGTGACTGCGTATGAATAAATAAACAATCAATGTCACACACACATTAACTACCCCTTTTATTCTTTGTTACAAGTAAAAACAACAATTCACAGGCACACACAAACACACGTGTGGTAAAAATTACAGAGGCTCCCAATCCGATAGACCGAACCGGCACGTGCCAACTCCCACCGACAGTAGTAAACCCGTGAAATGAGCTGTGGACAACTAAACCAGCTGCCCCATCATGAAATTTATATGCGCCCTAAAAATCGGCGGTGGAGCCGCCGTTGATTTATTTCATCCTGTCTAACTAAATTCTTCAAGCTCCGCACCGCTAATATCTCGCCTTTCTTAATCTCCACAATGCCTTGCAATTCCGATATTTTTTCTCCTAAATCTGCAACAACAAACAAAATTTAATCCCAATATTCAAATCATTTTCTTTTTTTAGAAATCTTCTGTATTAATTTTGTACTACTAAACAAATTACAATTATCACACGAATTAATGCTTACCTCGAGGATTGTGCAGACGGTTGAATCCGTTAAACTGAGCCAAATCTGAACCAACAAAAACAACACCGATTGTAAATCATTAAGTAAGAATTAACATATTTTAGTGAATAAAAAGAAAAAGAAAAATGGAAATTAATTATATAATAAATAATACATACCATTTTGGGAGGGGTTGTGGGAGGAGAGGTAGAGAATGAGAAAGCAGAGAAGAGTGAGGATTGGGATGAGGTGAATGTAGGTTTCATGAGAATTAGTTAATAATAACTTGGGCTTGAGCTTCAACAGTTTCTTCACTTGTTCTTTTTCTTCTGGTTCATATATTAATGAAGTAGTGTTGGTAGAGAGAGAAGAAGATGAAGAAGAGGAACTTTCATGGAGAAGAAGATGCTTTGTTGAAGGTGAACCCAGTGACTGCCTCTGCATGTTTAGATTAGAGAGAGAGAGAGAGAAGTTGGGAGGGGGTTAGGCTTTTTGTTATTTAAGCATATGTTCTCTTTTTAAAGACCAAGAGAGAAGAGATATTGTTTCAACCTTTTTTCTCTTTCTTGATGCATTGAAGACTTGAAGTAGAGTATTGACTTTTCATTTTTCTCTTAATTTGAGCTAACTAAAGGTGTAAATTTGTTTTGAATTTTATATTCAACTTGAAATTATGTTCAAGTATTAGTATTTGATTATTTAATTAACTGAATACAAACGAAATTGAATTGAATATACATATATTTGTTTAATTTTAGTTTATCTAGTCCAGCTTGAACCTAGCTTAAAAAATTATCAAATGAAAAATATTATCCTTTATTTTTATTTGCTGACAAGGGAACCCACAACCACCAAAATGCACAAGGTAAATCCCGCCCTTAAAAAATTATCAAATGAAAAATGTTGTTTTTTGTTGATAAGTATAAAGATTATTCGTGCTCAAACAAACTTTTACAAAATAAACTCATAGTCAAATATAAAGTGGTTTGATTTGATTTTTAAACCTATTTGAGCATTGAATTTTTCTTGTTTTGAAAAGGGCCACACAACATGCGAGTGAATTAAGTGAAAGGTGTTGCTTGTTTGTTTTTGTAGAAACCATTTCAATGTTTCCTCAAAAATTAAACAAACAAGTTTTCTAGTTTTTAAAAGGCTACTTTCAAACAGTTCTTATAATTTTTAAAAGCAGTTTCTTCTGTAAAAGTTAATCTTATTTTAAAGAAAAATTAAACAAAATTTGCGTTAATGACATACAATAATTTGTTTTTGAACATCTTTCTCTTACGTAACAATTTTGATTTAACATAAAATATTATATTCTCTTCTTTTCAAAACAACTAAAAATACTAAACGAACAATATTCCAAACACTGAACCTACTATTCATTTTTATCTCTAAAAATTTAAACAAATAACTTTTTCAATATAACGAAATCGAGGATATCTCAAAGTTTCTATAAGAGAGATTTTTTTTTTTTTTTTAAATTGAGGGAAACACTAGCATGATAAACATGATTTTTTTTTAAACATGATATCTTTTTAGAAGGAAAAAAACTTATTTGTTTGATTTTTTATAGGACGCTGGAATTATATAAAGTAGTTTTCAAAGAGTTAGGGTGACTTAAGTTTGGCCTCCAGATTCGAAAAGCAATTAGGATAATTAACTTTATTGAAATAGATTTTGGCAATAATTTATTATAATAAATATTAATTATAGAAGAATTGATTTTGTATAATAACTTCTGCAAAAGTAACCGAAATTTCTAAAATAAGTTGATTTTTAGTTTTTGAGATGACCCAAAAATGATTATGACATTGGGGGCAAAACACCATGAAAAATACGATTCACAAAAATTAATTTTTGTAATTGGGGTCAAACACTTTATAAATTAGATCAGAATATAGATCTAGAAGTGCTCCCACCGCTGTGCCAAACTCACTCTTAATTTCTCTTTCACGCAGTATATGAAGAATATCTAAACAAATTCTATTTTTTTTATGACAAAAAGTAACACATTTTTTTAACTTACATCAATCACATAACAATTTTAACTTGGCATAAAGTAACATTATTCCCTGATTTTCGTAATATCTAAAAAATCTATCGATTTTCTTAAATTAAGATACATTATTGTTCTAATCTCTAAAAAATCAAACAAACAATTTTTTCAGATACACAAAAGCACATCTAAAAAATTCGCTATAAATTTTTAAAACCTCTCAGAAAACTCAAACAATAACGGGCCAAAAATATTTTAATGGACAATTTAATTTTATATTCAATATGAGATTGTATTAAAATTATATTTGATTGTTAACTGAATGCAATATTGTAAGCAACTTAGTAAAATTTATTTTTGTGACATAATTTGGTATCATATATTTTGTCCCAAATTATTTGTCGTTTTAGAGAAAAAAAATTGTTCGAAATTATTTTTCACTTTAGGATTTCAATATACTATTAATAACATACTTTAGGTATGTAAGAGAAAAAGTAAAAGAAATAATGTAAAACTTGAATAACGTGTAAATAGCTAATGGTGAGATAAATAAATTATACAGGTATTTTAGGTATATAATTTATTTTTTCCCTAAAATTGAGACTATTTAGTAGGTACATTAATATGTGTGAAAACATGTGAAATAACAAATAATTTAAGATAGAAGGAGTATTTTATTGAAATGACAAATCTTCAAATTTAAAGTGGTGTTTACTTTGGCAATAGATTCTTCAAATTTTCATAAAAGTAGGCCGAAAAAATAAAGTGGTAGTGTTTACATTTTAAGAGAAAAATTTGTGAAGACAATAGTAAAAATCACAAAAAGAGTAATGTCTTTAATTTGTGAATCAATATTATTTCAAAACAAATTAGTGAAGTCACACATTAATATTAAATTAATTTTTTTGAATTTATATTTGAGTTGACATAATTTAATCACGATTTGCTTTGTACTTGTGAATCAAAATTATTGTAGACTTCATATGCAATAAATATTAATGACAATATTTTATAACGCAAAATATATAACAAAATTAATTTCTAATATATAATACCTAAAAATTCATGATTTTGGAAAAAAAATAAAGATAAAATGGAGAAAGTCAAGTTTTAATGGCTATATATATGATACTACTATTCTTTTCCTTCTAGATAAATCAAATCGTCGAACATAAAATAAATTTCTGGAATCCAAAGTGACTTGCGACAAACGAAACCGAAACAGTATAGAAAATTGCTACTCTATTGAGAGAGGGACAGAAGGGGGGAAATTAAAGATTGAAAATGGTGCTATGGGAAATCACATTGGGAACGGCATACTTTTTGGGTCTGAAACGAACGTACAAACTTGCTCTCAGGATTCAGAGAAAGCTAATTAGCCCTAAACATCCCAAGATCCGTCAATTTGTTCAAAGGTATTCTTTGTTTTTTTTTTCTATTAGGGTGGCGTCTATTTCAAGTCCGTCATTCTGAAGCACGTTTTAGGTCTAATTAAAATAATGCTACATTTTGTGTATTTGGAATTCATATGGATTTGAAATCCTCTGGGAAACTATGATTTTTACTGAATCTTAATCCAAATATAGCACTGTTTTCCAGCTGCTATACGGTGACTTTTATTTGTGAGAAGGGATTATTGGATGAAACTCTTAATGTATTTCCTGTAAGGCAATGGATATGTAGAATAGTACCTCATTTCTTTGTATATTTAATTTCTCATGTTAACAGACTATTTGTGCTCCTTATATGATGAGTAGATATGTTCTCAAATATTGTGCTTGGGAAGGGTAAGTGTACTAATACACTTTGTCAAGTAAACTAGTTGATATTAGTAGGTTTCAATGAATTGGTTTGCATTTTATAGGCAATCCTGAATCATAAATGGTTGAGAGTGGGTGGGGGGTAGTGTTTCTGTTCTTTTAGGTGAAACATTTGTAGTCTCTCTATGTCTTTCTTCCTTCAAGGTTATTGTTTGTTGTTTTAGTTTTGACGAATATTTAGCGCCTTGTGATTCTTTGATCTTTTTGTAATTAGGCCCATTTATGCATTAACAATATAACAGTTGCTCCAGCTTCGATTGCATATGTGGATTTAGTAGTAAGGATATATCGGAAGTACCAAGATTTGATTCGCTTAGCCTCAGTTAATTTATTGGTGACTGATGTTCACAAGTGAACCTGCTAATGTGTTAGTTGACAACCCCCCCCCCCCCCCCCCCCCCCCCCCCGGTTTCACGCTTCCCAACTTTTTGTAACAACTAATTCTTCGAGAGAGTAGACAAATGTAAATTAACATGAACTAAATGGAACAAACATGTGTTCATGTTTTGAAGGTTCCCTTTTCTTTTCCCTGATGTTTTTCTTCTCTTTTTAGAAACAAGATCTATAATGCTGTATTGCTGTGCAATGTTTGCCTAGTATGAGTTGGACTAAAAATTCCAAGAGTTAGATGGTTGAGTTAAAGGTACCTGGGACAACAATCAAACATGCATCACCGAGGTTGGGACTTTAAAATATGTGATATATTTATCTAAAAAAAATAATGCATTAACATTAATATTTTTGAAAGCATTATGAATTAATAAATTAGAGTGCACATTAATGTACATTATATATTCATTAAAATTGTGTAATATTTATTCAAACAAAAGAAAAATAATTTACCTTTTCTCTCTCTTCACATAGGTTGTGCTTATTAGCCTAGACTCAAAATAGTCTCTAGGACCAGATTTGCGACAACCTAAATTTTAGCCTCCAAAGTACATGCATTGGGAGGTTGTTTTATTTTGGGTCTTATAATATAGGTTTGGCCTCTCACATTTAGAGATGGTCTTAGACACACCATGTCAATTGTTGCACTATAAGCCTTAAAAAGTTCATAAATTTTGAAAGAGGTAAAGAATACTCTATCATAAACGGAAGCTGTCAAACCACAGTGTGACTGCTTTTGATTTAACGCTTTACTGATCCAACTAGGCCATAGGATGATCATCACCTGTTTCTTGTAGATCTCTCAATAATTTATGAACTAGTAATTCCAATGGTAAAAAAAATTCTGATCACAGGATGAGTCAACAATGCTATTTTTATGATTAGCTTATTCTTGTTGATGCAGGGGATCTTATTATTCATGGCTCAACATATATATTTAGGTCTTATTTCTCGATGTCATAGTGAATCTTTACTTTTATGGAGGAAATATTTCTTTTAGTTGGGTGTTTCAATGTAAACGCTAATAGGAACTCTACCTCAAAAGGATGAAGTTTGTTTGGTATATGTAACAGTATAAGACAATTTTGCCCAATAAATTGATGTAAGGCTGCATATGAAGGCTTTGCTATGTTCTCATGGTTGTGAATTTACCCCGTCAAAATGGAAAAAATACTCAAGTGTTCTTCTACATAAGAATCACCAATGTTAGCTCTCAGCTTACCAAAATGGTAATATTTAATGTCAAATATGGATGCTTTGTACACTTTGGGCCCTCATTCCTAGACTACGATTATGGAAACTTCTAGAGTTGTAAGAGTGATAACTTCCACTGGATAGGGAAAAAAAATATTCTGATTATGGAGGTGGCTCTTTTAAGTAATTGAACTTTCAATAATAAGTTAATAACCTTAAGAAACTATAATTGAATTCTCAGCAGGAAGAAAATGAAGACCAACAAACTCATAACCTTTGTTAGTAAGGTGAGTAGAGATTGAATAACAAAGAACTACTCCGGATAAAGGGGTAACTTTTCATTCCTCTTTCTTACTATTCACTTGAAATAATATCTATATTCCAATTACAGATCATAAAAATTCTCCGATATTGGTCATATCAAGGAAATTACTTGTGGGCTGCATCTTTGGAACAAGACGTGTGCTTCATATTTTTTAGAATTTGTTTCCTTTTCTTTTAGATCTACTTCAACTCTTCTCCATATGTTTTTGCTATTGGCTTGCCGGAGCATTCCGTCTTTATTTACTGATCGGAGGCAGGAGGCTTCACTCTCTCATATTATATTGTACTTTATGGCTAAAATAATTTCCATTATCCTTTTATACTGGGTTGATATTTAGTAGAAGAAATTACTAATCTGCAAATTTATTCTAATACTTGCTGAAACATGCAAAACATTGCTGACACTGGCCGAAATGTAGTTGATTTTGCCGAAAACTTTGCTGAGATTTCGCTAGTTTTGGTGTGTAAATTATCTTCAAATTTGTCTTATTTTCCTTGGAAATCTTGCTAAGATTTAGCTGAAAGTGGCTAGAATTTGCTTATGAATGTTGAATACTAGAGTAATTGCGGATATATGTTTTTTTGTGCTTGTTGAAATTTATTAGCAGTCATTGTATATGCCAAAAATGTATGTTTATGCTCGCTACTCCAATAAGTGCATTGCATATTGGCTCTTTGTTCTCTTAGCAACTATGGTTAGCCAATCAACAGACAGCAAAATTAGTCTCTATAAACCAACAGTAATGACCCTATTTCATCTTCTGCTTTCCTCTACCTGATATCCTTTTTTGGCTATATAAATTGCTACCCTGAAACTTTGGATTGCCACCAGACTACTACTTCCTTCCTTAATTATTTATGGTACTCCATTCAGTCTGGCGGTTCATATTACTAAAGGAAATATGAACAAACTATAAGTTTGGAGTCTTGGTCATGTAAATGTTTGGGAAAATTTTCCTTTTGCTCAATAAGAAATCTAGAGATCACCCTACCAGCTAGTATGTCTGTAGTTTCATACTAGCAAAATCAGTTCTTGTTTGATTTCACTGTATTTGTATTTGTTATTTTCTAGTGCCACAAGAGCTGGGTAGTAGCTGTGTAAGCTCTTAATTCCTTCCGACAGATTTTGCTTATTCTCCGTGTTGTTCTTTTTGAGTTGTTTTAAACGGAAAAGGTTCTTTGAGTTTATTGATTCGAGTCACTTGATTGCTTTGTCTGATAGGGCCATATGTTTTGTCTTGATACCCAGTACCAGATATGAATCATTTACCCCTGCCAATTACTAAAAATGATGTTTTGGCCAAATATGTATGATATAATGAGTTTGTCAATATAATTTCCTAATATAGCTAATGATTACTGTTTTATTATGAATTACCATGTTTAAACTAAATACTTGTTCATCAGTGACTATCTTTTATCATCCACTTTTTGGCCAAGTATGTCTGATATATAATTTAGGTTTGTTAATTTTGTTATCATAACATAGCTAACTGTTTTTTTCTGCTTACTTTGGTTGTATTGATATTTCGTTGACAGACGAACTCGATATGTATTTGATATGGCACTTCGAGTTCATCTCAAGGTACAAGAAAGGGATATCGAAGTTGGTCGCAACCTTGGCAACTGGATCCTTCGTTGGCTTGACAAAATGAAGCCTGAAGCTCAGATAAGAGGTCATCCCCCTCCAGGCAGTAAGTCAATCACCAGCAATGCAACAAAGCAGTCGAACAACCCAACCAATCAGGGTGGAGGGTTTCCAAAATACAGCTCAAGAAACGGGGATCGTGAATCAGATAGGCATCTGTTCAGTGCTGCACGGAATATCTGGCCTAAAACTTTACCCACCATAGCTATGATGAGGCCCATGAGGCCCGTCGGGAGCATTGTCCAGCACAGGAGATACAGCAACATCACTGGTGGGGCTGAGCTATTCAATGTGGATAACGGTTTTGTGGTTAGGAATGACATAAGGCAGTGGATTATGCATCACTAGCTAGCTAGCTAGCTCGCTTATGGTTGGTTGCTTTTGATTTTGTTGTATTGGACACAGGACAGGACTGTGAAGAGTAGAGTTAAAAGTAAGAAGTAAAACAAAATAGTAGGTACATGCGTGGAAGAGGAAGGAAGTGCTTTGCTTGCCCAGTTCCCTTGGCAGAAAACGATTTTTTATTTCTTTCTAGAACAAGTTTGTTTCTGACTTGTCTTTTTTAATGGAAATAGTTTTCAGATGGATGAAAGCTTGACATAATAAATTATGTTACTTCTTTCTTTGATAGTAGTATTTGTCATTTGCTTCAGGCATTATTCACACTTGTGATTATGTGAGACCAAAATGGAATAAAGGATCAATTATATACAAATCTGTATATATTTTTCTGTTACTCTGTATGTCACTATATCTATACTGGAGTATTTAATAAGAGAAGTCGCGTCATATTCAAATTTCTGAGCACGTCTTAATTCCTTCTTCAATTTTGTGTCTTGAATATTTAGTTTTCTACATTTTATACACCAAACTCATTTCATATGCTATTGTTGCAGTGAAATTGGATTCCAAACTTGAATCATTTGATGCCGATAATTCCAAACTCCTACTATGTGATTATGTGAAGATACGCTGCCATCTTAAACTGTTTGTCAAACCTCACATTATTTTTATGATGGTCTTAATGCATTGAAATTATTTTCTTTGTTTATTTGTTGCTCATAACTACTTGTAATGCTTTATTTCTTATTTAATTAAGAAATATTTTAATATTTTATTGTCAAATTAATTGGTTGTGACTTTCATCGTACAAAAAATACTCTCGTAGAATTTTGAAAGTATTGAAGTGAAATATTCACTATTCTACATTGCTCGTTAATTAGGAAATTTACTATTATCCTTTAACATGAAAATATTTAGGTTATTTGACTAGAGTTGAATAATATTTTCAATATCAAGAGTTCAACTATTCAAAGACAAAAAAGAAGAAAATATTAATACTTGATAGTAAAAAAAATCGTTAATTTTGCTTCTACGTTGACAAGAAATCTAAAAAAAGGAAAAATACATACCTCTTTGTCTCATGTTTTGAAAGTGATTTCAGAAATAATTTGAGGTTTTTAAAAGTTTTTTGATTTTTGTAATGTTTATTATAGTTTTTTAGGATGAAATAATTAGTAGATATAATTTTTAGAAATATTAGTAGTTTGTTAGAGATTATGAAAAAAAGAGAAATAATTTTTTTTTTTGAGAAGAAAAAAAAAAAAAAAAAGAGAAATAATTAAATACATGAATTATTTTATGTCAAATCGTGTTTTGTATAAGGATAAGTTAATTTCTGAAAATAATAATAATAAAAAAATATTTATTTAAGGGAAAATCGCACTTTGCCCCCCGTCCTTTAGACCTTTTTGCACTTTCCCACCTATCCTTTCAAAATTTGCAATTACCCACCCCACCTTTTTAAGTAGTTGCAGATTCCCCCCTGAAGCAATTGGAGGTGGTATTTCTGCCCAGATTTTGTCATGTGCCGGTCACATGCAACTTTCCAAAGGGTAAAATCGCCTCTTCAATCGCACATTTATTAACTTATCTCCAATTTTTTCTACCCTGTTAGTTTATATATGAGGAAAATAAACAGCAAATTGACGACAAAGCTCAAATGTCTGCAAATCTATTGACAAAGAGAACATCGTGGATCGAACTTTAGCAGGGAGGAGATACACTTAATATGTTCAATTTTGGGTAAATTATGCAGTTTTAGTCGGACAATCCTCTCTGCCCGAAATTGCTTGAGGATCAATTTATTTTATTGAACATATGCTGAAGAGGAGGTATGAGTTTAGTTATTAGAGGAGGTATCTTGATATATTTACATATTTTTTTTTTGTCACTTTTGTAATTTATCGTCGAGGTCGAACCAAATTTAAAAAATTATCGAACAAAAAATAATTTGAAATGTGTAACGAATGAGCTCAAACAATCTCGAGTTGAATAATGAGTAATTTGGTTTGATTTTGATCCCCAAAATGCTGTTTATTTTCATTATATGTAAACTAACAGGGTAGAAAAAATTGGAGGAGATAAGTTAATAAATGTGCGATTGAAAAGATGATTTTACCCTTTGAAAAGTTGCATGTGACCGGCACATGACAAAATCTGGGCAGAAATACCACCTCCAATTGCTTCAGGGGGGAATCTGCTACTACTTAAAAAGGTGGGGTGGGTAACTGCAAATTTTGAAAGGATAGGTGGGAAAGTGCAAAAAGGTCTAAAGGACGGGGGGCAAAGTGCGATTTTCCCTTTATTTAACTTTGGAGGGAGGACTGAAAACAAAAAGTTGTTCAAGGAAAAGCCAGTCAAACATCCCCTAGCTACTACCTTTTGCAATTTAATCGAATTGGACGAGGATTATGATTTTCTGCTAAATAGGTAAAATACAGAAAGAAAGAAAAATTCATGAAAATTTCCCCCAGTTCCCTATCCTAATTTAGCCCTTGGATCAAACACTTTCCCCGCTTTAATTATCTGCTACCGAATTCAGGTACGCCTCATCTGGATTATGAATTAATTCTTGAAAATCTTATTTTCTGTGTGTGTATGTGTGGGGAAAACAATATATATGACATGAATGGATTTAGATATCAATTTAAACAATTCGTATGCCTGGAATCACTTAAACTGATTTATTTTTTTCTCTCGCATAACACCTCCACTATCAATGTTTTATTTACTGTAGTATAGGGGAAGCTACAACTTGGTTATTCTAATTGGATGTTAGGAGTATTTAGAATTTTTTTTTATTTAAAGAGAGATTAGATGTGTGTGTATATAAATTATATATTTATATATTGTGAGGAGTAAGAAGAAGAGGCGCAGTGCGAAATGGTTTTTCAGTGAGACCCTTGTTGATGAGTTTCAGAAGGGGTAGGACACTTTTTGATTCATTTTTATCCAGTGGAATTTGTCTACGCGATAATTATTGCTTCAGGCGATGCTAAGAGGGTTAGGGGGTGAAAGAACATTATTGATTTTGATGAATGCGAATTTTGATTTTTTTTGTCTACTTAATTTGAAGGATTATTAGTGAAACACAGCAAATTAGGCATAAAGAACTCTTTGAATGTTTAAGTGCATTTCCCTTTGCATGTTTTAAACACTACTTGATTAAGATATTACCTCCAAAGCACTATATCTTGATGCCCAAAGTTATGCAGAGCTGTGTTTATGGTGTGTTGAAGTAAAAGCCAGGTTTTCACTTTACGTGCTCAATAAGTAGCTCTAGGGCTTGGTTAATTTTTTTTTTAATTTTTCGACACTTTGCACCAAAGAAGGGTTAACTAACAAAGCAATGGTTTTGTTGAGTAGTAATTGGTATTTAAGTAATTATCTTCTACTAAAACAAAAAGATGATTGATGGGAGGTATGTTATGGATTATGTAGGAATTAAAATATAGAAATTCTGGTAATTCCTCCTCTTTTGACCTTCTTAACATCAAATTTCCGTCCAACTCAACAAATTCTTGCTGATAATCACTGTCCACAAAACGTGTTCTCAAGCTTTCATAAAATTGTTCATCTAACATGATTTAATCTTACAAGAAATTAGTTTATATACATGCAAAATGCAGGGGGGCTTGCATCACCTAACCTTCATTGATCATGGACCCTAAATTGGCCCCTGAAACATAATTATTAAAATTGCTATCAGAAATTTGATGCATTCATCTGTTTACAAAATCTTAGTGGTGTTACTTAAGGTCTACAACTAGTGAATGTGTTAAGATATTTATAAGTGACTGTTACGCTAACATTAAGCTCGCATTCGAAAAACTAACATAACTTATTTATTCGGACAAGAATGCTATACCTTAGCAGTTTAGGCAAACATTCCAGTGTAGTATATTCAAAATTATTAAGCATATGATTCTTAGAGCCAATTTGCTAATAAGGAGAAGCGGTAAGAGCAAAAAGGTTAAGTGACTGAAACCGTCGAATCTTGTGACTGGTGAGTATTACTAGTGCACCCATATAGCTAAACTTTGACCAAGTATAGCTAAGCTGTTTTCTTTTTCTTTTTCCCTAGTGTAGAATATGTTTATAAGATAGCTTCAACCCTATTTTATTCTGTATTGCAATATATATGTTGATTATTCTTTCCTCCGTCTAGTTGTGCTTATAAACAACTGTATCTTGTTTTCTAACAAAATATACAAATCACCTCACATGAGACATAGTGCAAGCTCACAACATCTGATTCTCATTCCGGTCCAGTGCCAGATGGACCAATATTTCTGGTAGTTTAAGAAATTTAGTTCTTCGCTTACCGGAAGCACATGTGCTTATTGTTTACCAACAAATGTGTTAGTTGCTAAGACTTCAGGTTCTTGAGCCTTGTGGATGAAGCAGTATTTTTATTTGGTTCCCACGAACAAATTGAATAATATTTGAATATTGAGTACAATAGGTATAGTTGCGATTATTGAGGTTTATTCACGGGTTTTCCTTTGGAGTTCTCATGTATTCCTTGCTTGTCAATCAAGCAAAAGGTAGCCTGGAATAGCCTCTCCCGGAGCTACAAGAATATCGTCTATTTTGCTGTCATACCTACCATGCTTGAAGTTCTTTTCATTAGAAGAGAAAGTATGCAAGTTTGCTAACATTTCGATGATGTGACAATGCCAAATGATAATGTGCAGATCTAAATATGGATAGATGTTCTTCCCCATCTTGTCATGTAAATTCTCTGGATTTGTTTGATAGTTTCTACTTTCAATAGGGAACAATATTTATGGTGATTTCAATATTAAATGCATGATCTCTCTCTCTCTCTCTCTCTCTCTCTCTCTCTCTGTGTGTGTGTGTGTGTGTTTATTTCTCAATTTGAGGATTTATACTAAGCCTTTGAACTCCCAATTTTAATCCGCAGAAAGGTGAGAGAGATTACAATGGAACTAGCGGATAGGGCCGTCGGCTTGCTCCTGTCAATAATTAGCCTGTCCATTTTCACCTATTATACCTTCTGGGTCATTATCCTGGTTAGCACGTTTCCTCCTGAAACATACAAAAGAATTTGCTCTCTGATTTTTTTTCATTAATAAGTTTTGCTAATATAATATTCTCTTTAATGTTCTTTTCAGCCTTTTGTTGACAGTGACAATTTTGTGCACAAGTACTTTCTACCTCAGGTATACGCCATTCTCCTTCCTGTCTACGCAGGTGTGACGCTTATCTGTTTCCTATCCGTGTTTATTGGTTATGTGATGCTCAAGTCCAAAAAGAAAAAGGCATGAGATAAATCCTAACCGATATTTCATTAGTTTGAGTTGAATTTTTAATTTTTTGGTAGTTGATAGAATTTATTGAGAATGATAAATGTTGTTTTAAGTTTAATTTGTTAAGTCTAACTGGTTAAATTCATATGAGCTTTTATAGATCAATCTTGATTTGAGCTGCATCTCAAGTAGTTTGGTATCTGTTTGATTTTCGAGCTTAATCCAATATCATTGTAATACTTTTGTCAATTTTATAGATGTTTTTGCTCGAATCTGATAAGTCCTTTTGCTTTAATATGAACTGATTTAACTCATTCGTATGCCATTTCTGTTTACACTCAACTGCCAAGGAAGGGAAGTGTTGCATCTAGTCTCGGATTATAATGCTTTTGAGCTGGGTTGAGATAGGAAACAAAATATCTGAACGTTCCGGCATTTTCCAATTTCACTGGAAAATTTCCGCCTTGTAAAATTGTCTATGTTTTGCACTTGTTCCAAATTAATTGGAAATGGGATGAAATTATCAAATATGCAAGTACATTAATAAAAAATAAGAGGGGGGGGGGGGGGGGGGATATCAAAAGTAAGAGCATTATTCTTGACAATGTGAGATTGAAAGTGTATTAATCAAGAATTTTTAATTTTCAATTCAACTTCAAACCCTTGTAGAAATTGCTGCAGAAGATTTCTTACACCTTCCATTCCATGGCTTCATAAGAATCTAACAAATTGCTGTCTTCTTCGTTTCCCATTCCTAAATTAAAGTGTCATAATTGATTAAATTCATGTATGGAACCAAATTGTTTCTATAAATGGACATGATAGTTATGGAAAATTTATTATAATTAGTTGAGTTCAAAGAACATAAGACGTAGGAAATGATCTCAGAATTGGATACACAAGAACTGATCAATTGTTGATATGTAATTTCAAACCTCTTCAATCATCCCTATTCCCTATATATATACTTCATATCAAAACACATGAGGATGCATACATGTTAATTTGTGGATCCAGAAACGAAGTCACTTTGAAAGACAACTTTGCCTTTAGGTTGGTTGGTTTGAATCACTTACTTTCAGAAGAGGGTAAAAGTTTGAAATTTATTGATACTAATATTAAAGAGCTAATATTATACACTGGCTCGAATTATAAACTTTTTTTGAGTTATTATGTTATGACCCTGGGAGAACCACACCCCAAAAGCTAGCTATTGAAGTTGGAGTGCTCAAGGTCATATAAACCCCACATTAGTATCCCATTCTACCAATGTGGGACAAGGTCCCATACCCTTCAACTAGGATCATTACATTCCACCACGCTTCCTCTGCCAACGCCCACGTTGGCCCACTCTAGTTGCCTACTCCGGTTGCCCACTCTAAGCGGCTTCACTCGTCTTTGCGGTAGCCCTTTCTTAGGTCGCTCCTTCCTAGGTCGCCCCTTCCGCGTGCGTGGCAAAGTGTGTGGTGGCCTGCTCTGATACCAATTGTTATGACCCTGGGAGAACCACACCCCAAAAGCTATTTAAAGCTAAATAGCTTTTGGGGTGTGGTTCTCCCAGGATCATAACATATTATTTATTTGAATTTGATACTTTATTTGATAACAGGCATGCAGCTTTATTGCATTTGTTTTATTTATTTACTTATTTATAATGAATGTCTTTCTTGTCGAGAAACAATCGCTCAGCTAGAACGAACATTGCCCAAACCTGTTACAAACAAAATTACTATGATTCATATTGTGACTGCATCTGCTCTCTAGGTGCTTGTTTGAACATAACAAATCTAACTTGTCTCGTAGATTTTATTTATGAATTTTGAAAATTAAAAAACTAAATTCATTTTTTCAAAGTCAAATGGGAAGTTTAATCACATCATGTACAAACACCATAAATATTGCTTCATCATTAATCATCTCCAATAATCATATTCAATCAAAACACATACTAAAATCGAACGACAACAAATACATAAAACAATGAATTATTCACTAACCACAATATTAATTGATTAATTAATTAAGCCCAAGAATTATCAAAAGCAGCAGAAGTAATGGCCTGCGAAAACTCCTGAAAACTAATCCTACCATCACCATCCGTGTCAGCTTCCCTTATCATCCCGGTCAACTCTTCAGCGGTCAACGCATGGCCAAGCTTAGCCATCGAATGAGCCAACTCACAAGCCGTTATATACCCATTCCCATCTCTATCAAACATTTTGAACAATTGCTTCAATTGATCCTCCGTGTACGGCGACTTAGCCGGCAATAACTCGGGCGCCACGAGGGCAACAAACTCGGAAAATTCGACCAATCCGTTGCTGTTGGTGTCGGCTTTTTGTATCAAGGTGTCGAGCTGATCGGGGCTCGGTTTCAAGCCGAGGGAACGTAAGAGTGATCCGAGCTCCAGTTGGGTGAGGCTGCCATCGTTGTTTCTGTCGAACGATCGGAAGATTTCTCGGAGTTCGGCTAATTGCTCGTCGTCTAGCTTCACGGCTGATGACCCTTTACTACTCATTACTGAATTATATAATTTGAATTGGTATTTGTTTGGATAATATATGAATTTGTACTAATTAGGTTCCATTAAGTTTTGACTTTTGTATATTCACTCTGTGTGTTTTGTGTTTGTGTGTGTAAAATTTTTTGTTGAGTTTTTGTTGTTAGTGATCCAATTCTTTCGAGGGGATCCGATTTTCTAGTTAAATAAAATGATGAAAAGGAATAGGGAAATTCTAATAGAGATCGGGCTTAATCCTGCTCATTCAACTACTGTACAAGTGTAATAAATACATTTTATGATTGGAGAATATTATGCAATCACAAAACAAATATAATGTATTCGTCTTATGATTGGATGAGTATGGTCCAACTTGATTTGCACAATATATAACTGTCCGTTTGAGTTGAGCTATTCCAGCGGATCTAATTTGAACTAACAAAAATGTTTGTATTTTGATTTCCACAACTTCATATTTGAGTCAATATATTTGGATATGATTTGAATTAGGCCAGATTTTCAAAATATTTGATTATATCCAAAGCGAATCAGATGATTATATTTTGTTTTGAAAAAATATTCACCCCCATCGATTATTCTCTTATGTGACAAGATTTTATTTCCAACGTCATGTAATCATTCACATTAATTTTCAAGTTTTCTTCAGCCGTTGAATCCAACATAAAAAAGATAGAAACCGGGTGATTACTCATGTCATGTGCTTTAGAATAGTATGAATGGAAACAATTGTATTGATTTAAAAAAATATTAAATTATACTCGATTTGAAACAATTGTATTGATATAAAAAAATATTAAACCATACTCAATTTGATATAGACGACGTATCGAACTTAAATTCGTCAGACTTAATAATAATATCAAATAGGTTGATTTGATGAATCAAATGGATATTTACATCTACAAGAAATCATTGCAATGGGGTCAACTAAATAATCCTTTTGGATATCTAGGTTTGAAAAAGGAACTTCGAAAAACCTCAAGCAGGCACAAGCCACAAAATGAATCCAAAAATATATAATCCAAGGCTTAAAATCTCTATTAATCTTTTCCAAAAAATATAGAATAATTAAGAATAAATTATAACATGACTTTTCATTTCAGATTGGTTAATTTATCAAACAAAACCAAAATTCCAATTTAGTTCAGCTCAATGTAGGATCTTCAAATAGGAGAGGCAACCAAAAAAATAAAAACTGCTATATTTTCTTACCATCTCACCCTTTTACCTCGTCCGGAATCTAAAAATAGCATATGAAGTTTTATTGCAAGACAATGTATCTCTCTGTTTTTTCATAGCACAAAATCATGTCGCTTAATACAACAAAAAAGGTATACATGGCAATTTACGTACGTACATATGTACGAAGTAGCTGATTAGTAATCTAAAAGTGGACTCCCTTCCTTGACAAGCACAAAAAGGCCACCATCGCCTCTTGAAATGCGGAAATCTTTGTCAAGATATGTTATCAGAAGCCACGATTTTGTCCTTCCACCAGGAATAGGAATCTTAAGAGGAGGCTGACCGGAAATAGCGCGTGCAATGCCCGCCACAGCATTTTGAATTGGGCCAAGAGATTGCTGAAGTGGCGACAAATTTATGTTTTGGCCAAATATATCTATGCTTTCTGGTAGATCTATGCTCGACTTGATTTCTGGAGGCTTAAAGGTCCCTTCTTTAAACTCAACCTGCACATTAGTCCCAACAATTTATTAGCACAAGACACAAGTCTATATCGATTGGACATGATATGGTATTATTTGCACATATCAGGTGTTTACCTGTATTCTTGATGGGCTTCTGACTTGAATGGATGCAGAAGCACTAAAAGTGAAGGTAGAAACAGGGTTTGACAATGTGACGGAGTTGTCTATGATTAAGCTTTTTGTGTCTATTGATTGCCCAATCTTTTCAACTTTCACAAATGGAATACTTCCTGCTGCCAGAAGAGGCAATAGTTCAGAGAAGGCTGTGTACCTGATACACGGCAGATGAAAAATCTTAAATCAAAAAGAATTTCTATACAGCTAAAAAATTACTGTTTCTATATTTAGATCTCCCTGAAATGGTGTCTAGTAATCTATCTTTATGTGTCGTAAGATCTAGGTCTAACACCTTAACCAGAAGGGATTTATCATTCAACATCTAAGTGCCTATTACGCCCTTCGATTTAAATTTCATTAGCAGGATTCAAATATTATTGATTGTAGAGCAATTATCTTACCGAAAGAAATAAAGAATCACAAATCACGCCTTCCATCCAATATGGCAAGTAGTCGTTGCTTTTCAATAGTATAAGTTTCAATACCAAAAATCAGGATTAATGATGCCTCTTAAAATCAACTCAGCATTCCATTCATCGAATCTATGAAATTTCATACTTACATATCCAGTGAGTTTTTCATATTCATTAACTTATATAGGACTACAATTTCCAAATATATATCATCCTTTCTAATTACAAACATCAATGACTAGCTAGCAATGCGAAATTGTTGTTCCATAATCTCACGAGAAAAAAACAAAGTCAGACAAGTTCTGTCTCACAAAATCGCACCCAAAAACCAGTTACCGATTTGTTTTGCAGTCTTAAAGAATTCTATTCAGTTTATATTGGATTAATTAGTTTGGTAAAACAACCTTTCCATATTCTATCCCTATGATCAAAATTATCAAATCACATCACACCTGATACAACAATCCCACAAAATAATCAGTCACGAAAAACAACAGCATTCAAATGCATACACACTGAAAATACAAACTTTTAAAATCCAGTTAAGAATGAATAGACAAGAAGTTATAAAACTTACACTAAAACCCAGTTCCCATCAAGCAACTCGGGGGTTTCCGTTGGGGCAGGTGTCGGATTCGCAGCCTCCAACTGGGAAACAAGCTCAAGCACCTCCGCCCGTACTTCAGCCGATGCCCGGAAACCCAAATCCGAACCGTATACCGTATCCACCAAAGCCCGTTTCAGCTCCCCAAGCCTCCCGTCACTTTCTTCTTCCTCTTTCACACCCACATTAACTTCACCTGGACTTCCATTTCCCAACTCAACCCCGGACCCTCCCCACTCATCCTCATCCTTCGGAGGATCCGAACCCGAAAATTTCGAAGTGGGTTCGGGCTCCGGTTCCGACTTCTCTCCCCACTCATCGACAAATGACGGGTCGGATTCGGGCTCGTCGATGGATGATGGTTTTCCGGGTACGGGTTTGGAAGGCGGGTCGGAAGGGTCATTGGTGGAGTAGGAGGAGCGGATGGAGAAGGTGAATTTAGGGTTTGTGGAGAAGGAGAGGGAGGGGTGTTTTGGTAATTTGGAGGTGAAAATCTTTGGTGGGTAGAGAAGAGAAGAAGAAAGGTGGGGGTTGAGGAGGAGAGACATTGCTGTTTTTGTTATGGTTCGAGTTTGAGTTGAGGATGTTTTCTTATTTTTTTTTTCCTAACATTTGTGCATCACAAAATTAATCGATGTTGATATAGCCAGAGCAATCTTTGCCACATTTACAATATTACCCATCAGTTAAACATCAGTCATTGAAAAATGTTAAATTTAGAAAGAGGATAAACCGCATTAATGTCTTTCTTATCATTAATTTTTTTTACTGGGTCTCTTCTGATTTTTTTTCACGTTAGTCCCCACTATGAATTATTTATTTCACTTTGGTCATTTACAAGGAATTTTTTACTTATAGTGTTACACTTTAGTCCCTCATAAAATTGTTTTGTATCAACTTAGTTCCTCGTAAAATTGTTTATTTATCAATTTAGTCCTTCATAAAGTTATTTAGACACTTTAATTCACATTGAACCACCTGAAAATGACCAAAATGAAACAAATAATTCATAGTAGGGACTAACGTGGGAACAAAAATATAAGAGGGATCATATTGTATAAAATTAATGATAATGAGGACCATTAGTGGTGTTTACCCTATGATATACTATAACATATACCCTCATTGTCTCAATTAAGCAGATGACAAATAGGGGTGTAAAATAATCGAGTAATATCTAATGATTTTTTTTAAGCTTGGTTGATTTTTTATCAATCAACAAAAAATATTGTTCAAACTTATTTTGATAAGTATGACCATTCGAGCTTGAACAAACTTTATCGAACCAACTCGATTGGAGTACCGATGAGTTTAATTTGATTCACGGCCCTAATGTTAAGTTGTCGATCCTCTTGGAACATCTCTAGCACCATATATACAATTGTAGATCTCCAATGAATTGTGATAATATCATAGCAATTTGTGTTGCTGTAAGAGCAAATCTCTTCAATTTCATAATCCACCATAAAGTTTATTTTAATATATATATAGCATTAAATGCTTTGCTGTTAATTAAAGAAAATTATTGAAAAATCATTAACGTTGAAAAGGAAAAATGTTTTAATAAATTTATTGCGACAACAATACACCAAATCAAAAATGACATTCTGGTTTGTTTTCAATTTATTTTTTCAAGCACACCTGCACATGATGTAAATAACATAATAATTAAATGTGTATTCTGCAATTATTTATTATTACCCTAATACTAATATAATTAATTTATTTTATGAATGAGTTATTATGCAATAATAATTATTTAACTTTGTGGTAAAATTATTCATCTAAAAATTTAAACATACATAACAATATTTATATTTATAAATTATTATACAACTACAAAATATTATTATAATCACAATTTCAATCGCTATACGATATAATATCATATTTAAAAATCAATAAACACATTAATTTGACCCACATCATTATTTTTTCTCCCCCAACTCCAAAATGCAAAATAAATCTAACTCATATCTCAGAATTCTCAAACTCACTACCTATTTTATTACACTGCTCCCTATGTCCCTAATTTTGTTTTAACATCATAATATTTCAACAAAAATAAATTCAGTTTCCAAATATTTTGTTGAACACTCTCAAACCAAAATTTGTAACAGTGAAACAGATCCAATCAGAGCCATCGATACAAACGGGCCCTTAAGTACAGTCCCCTCAAGCTGCAATTTTAAAAAGGGAAAATTGCTTTTTTGGTACCATAGGATAGGCTAACTTGAACTTTTGATACCATTGGATATGAAAATGCAAATTTGGTACCATATGATAGGTTTTGATTGCAATTTTGGTACCAAACCCAATTTTTCTACAAAGTTAATGGCAATTTATCCCCTACTAAATACATAATGTTCAATTTAACCCCTCATGATTTAAAAAAAAGCATTTTACCCCTTGAAATTTTGTAAAAATTTCACATCGCCTCCCTGACATTTTTATAGACGGCACTTAACCCATTTTTATTATGATAATGTGATTTTTTACCCATTGTGTTATGATAAATGTGACAATTTATCCCCCTATGTTAAATAAAATAGTTTGCATGCATACTCTTAATTTCGACAAGTGAGTTACAATCTCCGGCTGAAGGGGGTAAATTGCTTCATTAAAATTTTACAGGGAGTAAATTGATTTTTTCAAATTATAGAGGGATAAATTGAACATTATGAATTTCATAGGAGGTAAATTGCCATTAACTTTGTAGAAAAATTGGGATTGGTGCCAAAATTGCAATGAAAACCTATCCTATGGTACCAAATTTGCATTTTCGTATCCAGTGGTACCAAAAATGCAAGTCAGCCTATCCTATAGTACACAAAAAAAAAAAAAAAAAAAAAGCAATTTTTCCATTTTAAAAAATTTCATTCTTAAAACTAATAACTGCTGATAAGCCCAACAACATGGCCGCGGCCCACTATTTAAAACTTGCGAAACAATTAAAATGAACCCCTCACCGCCATCAATATTATTACATACGACGTCGTCAAAAGCAGTTTATATTACTAATTATTATTATTAAGAAAAGGAAGAAAACTCACAGACATCACCTCACTCATCTGTAAAACTGAGAAAGTTGAGGCCTTGAAAATTCAGTGATCATCCGCCATGGCTATGCAAGCTGGCATGGGTTTGTCCAGGATATTGTTTATTGTCGGAGCCGGTATTTATCTGTACACATTGACATCGCTTTAGTTGTATATTATTTTTTTATGGTTTTATCTTAGTCGATGCAAATATTTGCTGACTGTTTAGGTTACACGGGAACGATATTGATGAAGAACGGGAAATTATCAGATATATTGGGCGAATTACAGGTATTTCTTATCAGTGTTTGTTTAGCTGTTGGTTACTTGAATTTCAATCATGAAAATTAAAATCTTTATATTTCTATGCGTTTATTATTTTATCATGTGCTTGCTTATATTTATATTTATAGGTGTATTTTCCTACGCTAATTCAATATGTTTTATTGTGTGAACTGAACTGCCTGATATTGAAAATAGATATATTGGTGATTAATTGATTTTTTTCAGTGTTCTATAATTCTAGTATCAACTCTCAAGAACTTCACAAACATGGTCTGGTCTACTTTCATTTTGCTCAAATAGAATAATATTGGAATTTTTTTCTAATTTAGAATTGTGATGAATATATCGCACTATATAAATTTATCATTTTTTGTGATATTCGAATATTGTAGATTCTCTTCTTCTATATACTTCTAAAACATTTTCATTTACTTCCTTAAGAACTCCGAACTATCTTATTTATCATAAGCATAGGGCTCTCCTTCGGGAATTGACTTTGTTTGGCCAGTCATGGAGCTGGAATAGAGTCTAAGGGCAGGTTCTCTATTAAATTGGATAGTAAGAAGTTTTGAGAAGGAAAGAAAAAAATTTAATATGTTCCATAGTGAAATGAACAGCATGCATTCAAGTGCTTTTTAGAAAATTCTAAGTCAAATTAAAGGAAATCCCGTTTGTGTTATTCATATGCTGTGTTTATGTGGCAGAACTTGGTTAAAGGCATGGAGAAATCAGGCGAGTCAGAGGGGGACTCTTCTGAGGCCATTGCTGCTCAGGTACTGTAATGACTATTAACAAAAAAATGTTATTTGTTTTTACTGTGATAAGTGATACTTTTCTTATTTTATAGATCTCCTATTTATCAACTTAGTTTCTTTTGCAATTTCAAGTCACAAATTTCTGCTTAATGCATCATGTTTGACAAGAAGAAGGAAAAAAGAAAAACGTTTGTAAGCTATCATTGTTTAGCTATAAAATAATAATTTTTCCACGTGATTTAGAACTGTGATTTGATTTTCTTTCTTCTTCTATGAATGTTTCTGTGTGAAGTTGGTGTTTGTTTATGGAATCTTATTTTCAACAGAATATTATGGATAATGAGCTGGAAGCACTGGACTTTTTAATATCTTTATAGCATTTAAATGAAATGAAAGTTTGTTAATGAATTTTATTTATGGTTTGTTCTTTCACAGGTTCGAAGGTTAGCGGCAGAGGTTCGTCATATGGCCTCATCTAAGCAGATTACTGTCCTAAATGGAAATGCTGGCCAAAGTTAGTTTCTTGTGATTTTGCCAGAGCATCAAGGATATGTATATCTCTAAGTGATGTCCTGAATTTCTCTTTGTCACAGGTAACCTAACATCTCTAGTAGTGCCCGCTGCTGCTTTGGGAACCTTAGGTTATGCATACATGTGGTGGAAGGTAAGAGTGCATATTATTTAGATTTTATTCTCTATGCATTTATGAAAGACAATTTTTATTTTTGTTTTTCAACCCATCTGATTCATTGGCGTATAAATGTTAGGGTTTTTCATTCTCAGACCTGATGTATGTAACAAAGCACAGCATGGTGACTGCTGTTGCAAACCTGACAAAACATTTGGACCATGTCTCGGAGGCTATTTCTGTAAGTTATGTTATGTTTGTGATTGTAGTAGTTGAAGCCATCGTTTCTTGAAAATTAAGTAATCCATCCTGGTGCAACATGCTTCAACTTCTGTTTTCGTCTGCTATACCTGAATTACAGCTTGATTATTTTGTGATGATTGGTGAGGCGAGAATATTTATGATTTGTGATTCACCATTGTTTTAGATTCTTCTAGAATACTACGTGTTCAAGCCACTAAATGAAGTTGGTTTTTGCTCTGTAGTTATTTGCTGTCATATTTGCAACCCAAGTGTTTTATATATCTAGCTTATTTTCCATAATTGGTTCTCTGATCAGGCAACAAAAAGGCACTTGACGCAGAGAATTGAGAATTTGGATGGGAAGCTCGATGATCAAGTAGAGATTTCCAAATTAATTAGGAGTGAGGTACTAATATGCAAAACCTTTACTATTTCCTTGTGTTGAGCTTGAAGTCTGTTGCTCTATAATGTACAGTAATTTTTGTTTTCTATGGTCAACAATCTGTGGAAAATGAGCACAAGAAAATATATTTTTATTTGACTAGCATTTTGATTAATTATTAAGCAATTTTTTGAACTCCTGATCAGGTTAACGATGTGCGTGATGATCTCTCCCAACTTGGCTTTGATTTGGATGAGTTGCAAAGGATTGTTTCTGGTTTGGTGGGTTTGGTTTTTAAATTTCTTTGCATATTTGAAGGATTTACTTTTCCCTATAATTTACTCGCTTCGTTTGCAATCGTTTAGTTAATCACTATGTTTAAGATGAAATGGTGGTCTTTTTAGATAGTGCGAATTTGATGCCTGAAGGTCATTGATTGCTTCAGTATCATTGAAAACCAAAGTTCGCCTAATTATATATGTTCATGATTATAAAACATTTAGCATCTGCTTATGTACCACTTTTACTGTAATATACTAGGGGTAATAGTAATACCATCATTAACGTGGCACTTACGAATATTAAAATTTATTAAAACCAGGGGATTCAGGGTTTTATCAATTTATATCCCTTATTTCATTTTACCAGTTGGAGGAATGGTTTCTTCAGTGCTTTTGAGTGTTAATTATTCTGATCATGATAACTAAGCTGCAGCAAGGAACTTTCTGCTTTGGTTGTTCATTACATCATTTTTATAAACTTATTAGTTAATAAATTTATTTTTGTTCGGTCCTTTTACATTTTGAGATGCAGGATGGCAAGCTGCTCTCATTAGAAAGCAAACAGGTGAAAAAACATCTCTTATTTTTTATCCGAAATTAAATAGCTTCTATTATACCTAATATATCTGCTCTACTCTCGAAATACATTTTTAATTCAATGAAGTTAAAGATTAACTTTTAATTGATACTTGTTGCCATAGGAGTTCGCAAATGCTGGAGTTATGTACCTTTGTAACGTTGTTAATGGAAGAAAAGTGAAAATGCCTGACATGCTACAGGTTTGAAATTGTTCCATCTCTTCTTTCTTCAATTTCTTCATAAAACTTTTTCTGGTTTCTGGTTTCTGATTTTGGGTTTTGCTTTAGTTACTATTTCAGCGAATTTGTTTGTTTCTACCCTTTTTTCCTTCTTGACCAAAATTTTTTCCTTTTGAGATTAATTGTGATATATGAGGTGTATTTAATGCGCGTTTCTGATTTTCGTTTATTTTTTGTTCACATTGTTTTTCACAGGATCAGGTTAAAGTTGTCGGAACAGCACCAAGTCTAATGGTTAGTCATCTATTATCTACTACCTTTTATTAGTCTTTTCCCCAACAATAGGTTCCATTTGGGCGTATAAAGTTCAATATAGTTCAGATGATACACATTACCATCAAATGTGACACCTATAACCCATTTTGTTTTAAATATTTTTTTCTTTTTTTCTCACATGCATCTTATGAAAGAGGCTAGCTTATGATCTAAACGTTTTCCAATTAATCATGGCTACATTCAGTTATAAAAAAATGTCATTCTCTACCATCTGCTTTTGAAATATTGTTGAATGTATTCGTTTCAAAGTATAAGCTAATGAGGACAAGGAACAAAGATTAACAGGTTTAGGATTGTATTTCTCCTAACTTCTTGATTTCTTTTAATTTTATTTATATTATCTACTCATTTCTTTATAACATGACTTGTTTACAGGGCCTTAAAGATATTGCAGATTCTCTTTCTTCTGGAAATAACTTACTGACTGATGGAAATATGCAAGACGGTTATGATAAGTTTAATAACAATAGTAATAATAATACCGTGATGAGGTATATATATTCATTGAAGCTCTTTCAGTTCGATTGTGATTGATTTGTATTAGCCTATTATACGTTCGTGTGTGTCACTTCCTATCTGCCTGCCTGCCTTGAATAATACCCTTGCTTCTGCATTTGGTGTAATTCTAATGGAGCTGAAATGCTGCATGCAGGACGGCCTCAAACAAGTGTTGAATTGTCCCTCCGGTGTGGTGCTCTCGATCATTGTTTACTGAGGGAAATTATGCAACTTCTTAATTCTTTTTCTTGAAATGAATGATGTCGTATCTTTTCCTTGATATTGATACGGACTAGATAGGTTAATTTTTATATTGGACTTTAGATGAAGTGAAGATTGATATAACATAAGTATATATGAAGGTGCCACGAGAGTTTCTTAATTCATTATTATAGTTTTTTAAGTATGTGTGTTTGAAAAGAAAAGGAATGTTTGTGTTTGTACGATAATGTCAATTAAAAATTTGGATTATTATTGTAATGTATGTTTACGCGGCTCTCACGGTGTGCACAAAGCGGACTATTCTTTCGTCCTTTATGAAAAAAAATACCGTGTGCTAGCTGCATTCAAGAGGCATCGCATTTCTTTGGAGGTTACAACCAAAAAGAATGCCGAGGCGGCCTATTATCCTTAAAAATGGATCAAATAATGATTGAGTTTAATTTGGTTTTGGTTTCGTTTAACTGGGTAATTTCTCTTTTTGGAATAAGTAAATGAGACTTATTGTGTTCAATTTGGATCAAGAAAAATGCCTTTTTTTTTTTTTTAATAGGTGAGATAGTTAGCAATACGTATTTGGACTGTAAACTATGGACCATGATCTTCCTCAATAGTTTAGGGCAGGGCAAAAACTTGCATTTTGCAATCTTCATATAAATTAATAACTTCTTAAAAGTTGAACAATTACGTTTGAAATAATCCCACTTTCAATAATGTATATAAATCCAAACATAGGGTAATATATTATTCAATTCAACTTGGTTGATTTATAACCAAACACCGTCGCCTCAGATTCTTAATCAAAGTGAAACTTATAGTATTATCTCGCACAACAGTTTTATATGTCAGCATCCAAACTAACATACTATAATGTGTACATATGCCCAAAAAAAAGCTACATCAAACAGCAATATAATCTCAATATTGCATTCCCAATGTATTTATCTAGACTATTTATCGAGAAATTATTTTGTGCGTGAGCTGTATAGAGGACGTGGTGCACCATACCACAATCTAAATTTTGTAAATACCAATATACTCTGGGCATGAGATCTTTAGAGTCATTTGCTCCTTAAATTTATTAGGCTAAATATAACCATCTGCATATACTGTACCACGTCATTCGTGTAACGGTACATGCAAAATAATTTTCCCTATTCTTCCAAGTCCACCTTATGCAGCATTTCCATTGCACTCCAAAACGGGGAACCATCTGTATGAGGCAATGATTTCCCATTTTCAGCATCATCCACTACAGTCGAACTAGTAGTCTTTTCCACGAGATCTTTAAACACAGAAGAGCGGAGGAGAAGGCCAAGAGCAGTTGGAGACGATGATCCTTTGTTGAAAGGAGCGAGGGGCATTTTTCTTTCAATGATTTCATGTTTTTGAGATATAGCAGGATTGTTCATGACAAAAGAACTTGTAGCATTGGTGAGTAATTCGGGTATCTTGTTTAAGTTCAAGTAGTCCGATTCAGCTTGTTGAATCTCAATTTCGGGCTTAGAATTATGAAATGCTTGTGATTTTTCACTAGGCCTTAGCCATCTGATGTAAGTGTTCAAGTCAAAATTAGTCACTGCGTTGAATCCTCTGTACTCAATTGCTGCTATGTCATAAGCATGTGCAGCTTCTTCTTGTGTACCTATAATAATTTAGGGAAGATTTTTTTTTATTAATTAAATTAATTTCTTCAAGTTTTATGATAATGATATAGATAAATTAATTATTAATTACTCACTGTAAGTACCAAGATAAAGATATTTGTTTCCAAAAACACGCCCAATTCTTGCTTCCCATCTTCCATTGTGATGATGCCTTAAGTTTAAAGAACATATATATATATATATATTTATATATATAAATTCTTAATTTTTCAGTACAAAATATGATTTATTAATTTGCAGATATGGAAAATGTAAATGTACATGTACCTTGCCACGCCTCTATACTTGGATACTCCTCTTGCAAAACCACTGCTTCTTCTGTACGTATGTATCAAACTTGTCCAAGTCAGTTACATTAATTAATTAATTAATTTCAAAATTCAATATGTTCTTAAATTTAAACAATATTAGTGCATGTTGAATATAATTACACCTTCTTAGAGAAGCCAAGTATTCCTCCTTTGTGATATTTTGCATTATCTCCAACTCTTTGTCATAATCAGATATCTATGTAATTGAAAAAATAAAAGAATAAGAACAGAGGAATTTGTCTAACAAATTAAAGAGCGAAATTAAAATGATTTATATATTACAGGAAAATTTGTTTGAGTTGAAGTTCCCCAATACTTAATTGCAGCCAAATCATATGCTCTAGCTGCTGCTACTTCTTCACCATAAGCTCCTAAATATATAATTAGCGTTAAACTAATACATTAGTAATACATTTTTTTTTTATTAATTTGTATCTGATAACAAATTTCATGATCGATTCGAACTCACCAAGATAGACTGCTCCGATCCCCACAAACAAAATCAGCCAACATTTGGAAAAACAATAGCACATTAGCAATTAACTGAAGAGTACAATACTGAAATTTATTATTAAGTTTTAGTATTTACCTTGTTTTCCCTTCTTTTTCTGTGTGACATTCCAGGACCCTTTATCCCATAAATGAGCTTCAAAGCGCCCAGTCCACCTGTGTCTGATCACATAAACAAAACACAAGTACAAGAAAAAAGTTGTTAAACAAAATACTAACTAGTAAACGAAATAACATTACAAAATTGAAGTAAAACCTGCTAACTCCCCTGAATCTTGAGCTCCTCTTCATAGTTGTTGTTGTTGTTGGTACTGGTGGCTCGTTGGAGCTTAGCGCTGCTAGAGAAGGAGATCTACGCCGCCTTTTCACACACTTATTAGTCTCCTGCTGCAGTCCTTCAATTTCAACTTCAACTAGGGAGAGTACGCGTTTTTCAGGACCACTTGCTTCTTCAATTTTCATGCAATTATCCATCTTTCGAGTAGTATTAATTATAAGGTGGACTGGATCGATGAATTTCAATTGCTAGGGATCAACAATATATATAATTAAGCAAGTAGTATATTGTTTTGTCTTTTTTCTTGTTTTGTTCTTGTTAATAAAAATTGTCTCAATGTAAGAGGGGACAAAAGCATTCGATGATTTCAGTTCAAGTTTAGTGTCTTAATTCGTACCCAGTAAGTTGGAATTTAATTAATAATATTTGGATTATCAAACATTTTCCAGCTTATATATCTGAAACTAACTAAACATTCGAAAAAATCAAACCTTTACTGAAGTCAATTTTAGATGAAATTGAAACAGACAAACAATTATCATAGTAAAAACAAATTATCTGCCCTAAGTGGAATAAGATGGCTTAAAAGACTTTCGGCTGCTTTTGTTTTCTGTATCCGAACATCAACAAAAATATGTCTTTTGTGCGTTTTATGCGACAAATTGTTGAATCATTAATTAATATTTTATTATTTATTGTTTCTGGAACTCTTCGTCCAGATTAACGTGGTTAATTAGGTAATTAGTTTGGTTTATATTGTTTTTCTAACTTAACCATTCATTAATTTGTCTATGTTGGTCTATTTTATTAGTGAAGAAAACTGGAGAGGTTCAGTTCAGTTAAATTAAATTAACTGACGGGTTAAACAAGGAAGTTAGACTTATGTTTGATTGGAGCTTGTGCTTCGAATCATTAGAGCATTTCTCAGATCCAAGCTATAAAATCATCTTCACATTTGCATTTTTTTCCGGATGCAGTATTCGTTTTATCCATTTCATTAAAACCCGACTGTGTTTCAAAGGGGATTTGAACCAGATCCCTAGCTACCAGTTGTTTAAACAAAACGAAATCTACAACATAAAGAACTAAGCCTTAACACATAACAATTTGCCAATGTATAATCAATATCCAAAACTCCTAAACTCGAAGATTACAAGAGCTGATTCATAGCAATAGTTGGTTTCTCGATTTTACCACACATTAAAGCTAGAAGTGAACTGACTTGCAAGTGAATTACAGGGCATAGTTACTTAGACTGGAATTCTTAAAATTATTTCAATCACCAAACTTACTTTTAAAGGCACAACACAACTAAAAAGAATCAATGAAACAAAATAACCAAATTGCATTATAATAACCAATCTCTCTCGAAAGTACATCTACAAGAACCGAAAGTACAACATTACCCACCACGTACATATGAAATCAATTTGATATCACCGCGCGACAGAAAGGGCACAACCGACTCTTCTCCAACCAAGGAACAATGCACTTAAAATGATAAACATGAGTACACGGAAGGTAACATATTTCCGCCCCGACACAAGGCTTCACCAAACAAATCGAACATTCTTGCACAAACTCACCCACCTCTACTCTAACTCTCTCGAGCAAATCAACAAATCTCGAATTCTCCTCTCCAATGCTTTCACAATCAGAAGCAACTTGATATTCAGGTAAATCAGAAGCCAACACAAACGCATAACTCCCACTCTTAATCAACCTCGACCTCGTAATCTCAACATCTTCCCCCTCTTTTTGGACTGTATAAACATCAATTCCCACATCTATAGGTAATGTAGTACACCCGATATTTTCGGGATTATTTTTCATTCGATGGACGTGATTAGCTACGTCTACATATAGGGTCTCTCTAACACGATGAGGGAGACCCCATCTAGAAAAATTTAAAGCCATGAACATTTCAAGATGCTCTTTAATTAGAGGCTGGTTTAAATCTAAAGTGTATAAAGCTCCTGTGGAGTCGATAACCTCGTCGACGCCGCATCTTTTTCTTAAAATGTAGTGTACGTGAAAAAGAAAGAGGATGGAGTTTTGAGATGGGTTGCAGGAGTGTGGCAAAATCATGTTGTTGTCCTGTCTTACACGAAATTCACATATGTATCCATCTGTAATGGAGGAAGACATTGATTTATTGAGTGTAAGGACTGAAGGAAAGGGTTATTGGGTATGATTTGTTGGGAATTGGAGGGGAAAGATGATTGATGATGACGAACGGATTAATTAGGGTTTGAGCGATTTGGGGAAAGTTTATGAGGGAAGAAAAAGGAATCTGGAATTTTCTTTCCGCGAGTTATCTAATTAAAATAAAAATGAAAGAAAAGTTGAGGCTTAACTGAGTTTTGCACCCAAGAACTTATATAACAACTTGCAAACTCAAAATCAAGCTTGAACTACACAAACTTTCAAATCAAAATCAAAATATGATCTTAGTACATGTAACCTTATTACCAAATTACTCGATAAACTACACAAATTTTCCCAAAAGTACTAGCATACCTACAAATAGGGTTGTCAATGGGTCGGATTCTGGTCGGAACAGTCTCATTCAGACCCGACTCCATTTATATCGGATCGAGTCCTGTCGAATTTGGATCTTGCTCGGATTGTGCTCGAATCGAATAAAGGGGAAAAATATCAATTTGAAAAGTTACATATTTTTTTGCCAGCGATCATTATGAGACCAATTTTTCAATTTGAAAAGTTACATATATTTTTGCCAGCGAGCATTATGAGATCAATTTTGCAATTTTTTCACGTCAGCAATTGACTTTAATTTTCATCGTGGAAGGTTGGGTTACATGGTAAACAAAAATTTCTTAATCAGGCCCGAATAAAACTAAAATTATCAAAATATTCTAAATCATGCTCGAAAGAGTTTTCCAAAAAAAATGTAACATTATATTAATATGAATTTGATAATAATCTAAATTATTATTATATTGGATCGAGACAATATTCTTAAAGCCCGTCCTAGAATAAGGTTTGATTCAGGCGGGAGTGAAATCAAATTGGACCGGACCTTTGCCATGCCCACAATTTGTAATTCCGGAATTATAAATTTGTGAACAATGACAATACACACCGGCGGATCCACCCCCCTGGAATTATTTTTTATTTTTTTTATATATATATATGTGTTGTAATTTTTTTTTTAACAAAAAATTTAATATATTAGTCCAATAACCCAAATATAATTTCAAGTCCAATTAATATACACACTTTAACAATAACTTACTCTTCCAATTTTAAGCTCAATAACACACGTTGGGATCACATTATGGTACTTTGATGTGTGTAATTCACATGTTCTCTTCCGTGATTGACATTTTTGGTTTCATAGTTGAGGAGTGCACCGATAAGAATGGAGAAGCAAGCAATCTATTGATAATATTGCAATCATTTTTCTTTGTCTTCAATTTACATTTGATGGCGTCGATATTGGGGATCACTAACGACTTGTCTCAAGCTTTACAAAGAAAATATCAAGATATAGTGAATGCTATGAAATTAGTCAAATTAGCTAAAGATCGTCTTCAAGAGACAAGAGATGATGGATAGGAAACTTTGTTAGAGGATGTTACTATCACACAAGGGTAGATTCGAAACCTCTGGTAAAATGCCCGCCCGTCACCCACGGATAAAGTACATTACATAGTCCAGGGATTTGCGACTTACCCATTCAGTGACTTTGGCACTGGACGTTCCATGGAGCGATATTTTTCATTAGAGATTACAACCCCGAGCAAAATGAAGATAATGTATTGGCAAGAATGTTAGACCATAAGGAAGCTATCATATCTCATTTAAGTTGGGCCAGCCTCTTTCTGGGAACTCTGAATAGCTGTTTGAACAACGAGTTACATTTACGTACCATTAGTGCCAATATTGGCATGTTGGGAGCGATGAAAGAAATAACTGATTAGTCTTCCTACTATAAAAGGGAATTATTAAAAATTCGAGTTCCTTTTGGATTTCCTTCTTGATCAATCACAACTGCCGCATTGTCATCATATCGTATTATCATACCGCTGTTACGTTTAAGTTCTTTACAGGTACGAACAATTACAGCTCTAACTACTTCTGATTTTTCTAGGGGCATATTGGGTACTGCTTCTTTGATCACAGCAAGATTTGAATTGATGTCCTTGCATTAATTCCTCCTAAATTGCATTGATTTATCCTAAAGATTTCATTTCAATTGGAATTTGGTTATTCACCATGTATTGTTCTAAACATGAAATTGAAGTTCCTTCAATGAGTAATGTTTATGTTCCATGTGGGAGGCCAAAGCGTAGGATTGAACAAGTGACTATCGAACATCATTACAAAGTTGAGAGATTCAATTCGGTGATAGATAGACAATTGCAAAAGTTGAACAACCGTTTCAATGAACTAAACACGGAGTCGCTTCTTTGTGTTGCATGCTTAAACCCATCCAATCACTTTGAAGCTTTTGACAAAGGAAAACTTGTTCGTCTTGCCGAATTTTATCCAAATGACTTTTCTTTTCTTGAGCTCTCGGCTCTTCCCAATCAACTTGAAAATTATATTAGGGATGTTCGATCAAATGATGATTTTTCTAGTTTGAAAGGTATTGGTGATCTTGCTAAGAAGATGGTTGCAACTAAAAGACATGTCACATTCTCGATGGTTTACAAACTTGTGACATTGACGCTTATTCTACCCGTTGCAACTGCATCAGTGGAGAGAACTTTTTCGGCTATGAAGATATTAAAGAATCGACTTCGTATAGAATTGAATGAGCGATCAATGGCTAAATGATAGTTTAGTTGTCTTTATAGAGATAGACATATTTAGTAGTATTTCAAATGATGATATCATGGACCGGTTTCAAAAGATGAAAAACTGTCGTGGTCAATTATTAAAGTAAATATGTAGATATTTTGGGTTCTTATGTGAATAATATAAACTTTATGTTTAACTGTTTGATTTTTTTTTTTTGTATAAGTTTAGCCCCCTGACCCAAATTCCTGGATCCGCCCCTGACAATACATCCTCTATTTTTTAGAAGAAAATGACAACATATCCTTTAAAATATTAGAAAACTCATCATAGATTAAATTCAAGAATTTTAAACCGAAGATTTTCTCACTTAAAGTACATAAGACAAATGTAGTATGTGATCTAATGTATTATAACAATTAAGTTTATTATTTAGATATTTGGATTCTAAGTAATATCATATCATGTCATATTAAAAACGAAGAAACTGCATATTTAGTTTGTTAACTAACTTTGTTAAGGATGATACAACGTATTGCGCTACGGATCTCCTGTCCCAAAGTGAGTGTCCCAATCTGTGTCCCATTCATAATTAAATGACATGTGTCCATCTCCATTACATGGCACCTCACACGATTACACTCTCTTCCCATCTCCATCTCTATACAACTGCTACCGTAAATCTGCTCAAATTTTAGTGGATTGAACTTGAACAAATAGTAATTTTCATCAAAATGATTTTAAGCAAACAACCCATCCATATTAATTGATGTTCATCAGATTTCTTTTTCTTTGATTAATAAACTTGAATACAGTACATATGAGATTTTTTTCTTTGATGAATAAACATGAAAACATAGTCAATATGTTTGAACGAATCAATCCCAAATACCTGCTATTTATATTTTGATAGTGGGAGGTGATGTTCACGACAGCGCTACCACATTTGTATATCTAATTTGACTGTTCTAATTTCGTTTTTTTTATAAATTCAACAAAATAAAGTACTTGATTATGCAGTTGAGTTTTTCACGAAACAATTGCCGTTAGCATAAATTCATGTGGAGATGAATGGTTCTATGGATGGAAAAGACCGTGATATCCTTAATCTACGAATTATAATAATTCTGAGATGGTAAAGTACTGCAATGGCAGAATAATCTTGTAGATGTATAGAAACGAAGAAGATAATAAGGGATAAAATAATTGTGTGTGATGCATCTAAATAAACTTGACACATGACATAATTTAATTAATGGGACATAGTTTGGGACAGGAGATCCGTAGCGAACGTATTGGGTCCAAAATTATAATTTATTTATATTTAGTTATTTAACTCAACACTATGTGTGATTTATGTTCTTTGGTTTGGTAGACATATTAGTCATAGGATGGGTGGACACATGTAAATTTATTGACTAATGTACAAATTTAAAATTTGTGTATGTTTACACATACTCTTATATATTAAATACTTAAATCAATGATAAATATATCATGTGACACCAAATTGAGATAAATGATCTATTACTGTTAGAACAACATTTTGAATCTTATTTTTTTTGCTTTTATAAACTTTTTTATTAAACAAACTTAGGAACTAAAAGGGACGATCTCAAGACTAAGGCTGACTAGCTCAAGGTAAATGTACAAATATTTGAATTCAAAAATAAAAAGTTATTACTGGAGTATAATATTTGTATCAGTTATTGAAGATAAATGTCTCTGTTTTATCATTACCACAAAATTGATGGACTAATGATATAATTTTGTCGTTAAGGGGAGCGACTTTCGACTTTAGCTATTTTCTGATAAGGTAAAGACGCGACTTATTAACAACATTTCTTTTAACAAAATTAAAATTAAGAAAAGTTGTTGCCAGACCTAGCCTCAAAATAAGAGATCCAGTTTAGGGCTTGAGTTATGCATGGAATTGAAATAATGAAATTCATATTTGGGGAATATAGAGTTTCGGTTCTCTTCGTTTGCAGAATTAAGGCACCTCTAAATTCGGAGCAAACAATTGTAGATTCATGGAGGACATTTTCATATGCAATGAAGTTCGTTGGAAATTCAATGAGGACCATTAGCAAATTCCTACATCTGATCTGAGGTATGTAAATATGGATATGCTTCTTAAAAACACAGATATGAAGAAAATATTCGGCATCTACTCTGGCTATATATATCGATATCTTTAATATGGCGAAGAACTTCCCCTTGCAATGTTATAGGTTGATACTTGCTTATGAATTTGGAATTTTGCAGTTAAAATATTTTTTAATTAACAAATTGCCACATTCATAGACGATTATAAGTTATAAAAGCTAGTTGATAGCTTCTGATGATCCATGAAGATGACTATTCAGGAACTAAAATAAATAATCAAGCTTTATGTTCGTTGCGTTTCACTATACATTTTTATTTCGAAAGTATGAGATGACAATACTAAGCATAGCATAGGCGAGGAAGAAAAAAACATATGCTTCCTAATTTCATTATCTACCTGTTTTGGAAGTTCAGTGTCTTGATGCAATAAGCGTAGATGAATGCAAATAAAACTGCAAATCCAATCAAAACTGCCGCAACTGGCCCCATGAAGTCGGGATCATATCCAAAATAATCTTGGATGTAGGTTCTAATCATTGGTTGCACAGATGATCCAGCCACTCTAATGGTGTCCTCCACATCTCCATATTGACCAATTATTAACCCGTAGATTGTCCAAGCCACAGGGCAAATCCAATAATACCATATCCACCACGAGGGAATTCTCTGAATATTTAAAATAGGAAAAAAGGATTCAAGACTATGCTTGTGTTGAAAATCCGTAGTTGATTTAATCCAATAGGGTAAAAATTACTTACTGATCTGGGGATGAAGAAGCCACTAAATATATTGAAAAGTCCGTAAAAGAATGATCCCACAATTGCTGCTAGTTGATGGTTGGGCGTGATGGAAACCATCATCATCCCATAGTATGTGAAGTATAGTATGGTAAGGAAGGTCACAAAGTAGAACCATAAAAATTTAGCCGCTGTCCACTCAAAGCCTACCATAGCATACACTATAATAGTGAAGTGTGAACTTTGGAAAAGCACGTATGGTATTTCTACAATAACCTGTAACCAAAACAATTCTTGGTTATAGAAAAAAAGCAAATATTCTTGATTCATGTTCAGAGGAGACAGTTTCATCTTTATTGCAGTGCAAAGTGATCCGTAGACTAACATTGCATGAGATAGAGTTTTCACCTGTGCCATGGCATATGGAAATGCTGAGTACATTCCTGCAGCCCTTTCCCTATAAAACACAGTTCTTTCGGTGGCTACTACAGGTTGTACTGTTGAGCAATTAGTAATTCCAACAAACAGAAGAGAGACAAACATGGCTCCTATTATAGTCAGAAGATCACTATCGGTTTCCCTGAAGCCATAAGAGAAGAAAGTAGGAATAAACAAATAGCCTTTAAGACACTACGAAAATATGGTGATTCACAACGACTTGGATACAAACCTTCTTGTGCCCACTCTCCAGAAAATTGTCCCAATTAGGATTGCACAAACGAAAGCAAATACGTTTCTGACAAGATTGTAAGCTGGACTTCTCCAGTAAGTCCACCATTGCTTCCAGAGACAAGACTTAAATTGACCCCACATGTTTTGTGAATATTGTGTGTCAAAGTATAAGTCTTTTGCCCCAGGAGCTGGTTTGCTCAACTCTTTCACTAAAGCCTTGTTTCTCCTGGGAATTGGCCACATTTGTACATGGGATCAACACCTGTAATTGTTTGACATCTAAATTTATATATTATAATTTACTTACTCATATAAGGTTGTTGATTTATAATATTCCGCAAAATCTATTCCAAGCCGGACTTCTGTGGCCACTGAGCTAGCTTCAAGCATCCAGGTGGCTGGATTATATTTCTCTTTTATTTTTTGGACTCCAGGAAGTGCCTACATTGATGGCAATCTTTAGATTCCTTTTTCCTTATATGGTAATTGAGTAAATGTTCTTGAAATGTAAATTTTGGAATACCTCAAAATGATCTATAATTTTATGTGAATGTCGGCCTAATGGTCCTGCATAGATTACTTGTCCTCCTCTTTTCAAGAGAAGTAACTGATGCACAAGATGTTAGAGTGGAAAAGGAGGTAGATGATATAGACTAGATAGTAAAAAACCACTATTGCAGTGATGGTTTTGAGTGGTAAATTTTTAGAGAAAAGCTTGTGTTTTACCTCATCAAAAGCTTCAAAGATATCAATACTCGGCTGGTGAATTGTACAAACAATAGTTCTTCCTGTGTCCACTGTGTTTCTCACTGTCCTCATGACAATAGCTGCTGCTCTTGCGTCTAAACCAGAAGTTGGTTCATCCATGAATATAATCGAGGGGTTTGCAACAAGTTCAACGGCTATTGTCAATCTTTTTCTCTGTTCCAATGACAATCCACTAACCCCTGGTGTCCCAACTATGGCATTCTTGAGGTTGTCAAGCTCAACGAGATCCATCACTTCATCCACAAAAGCCTGAAAATGATAAAAATTAGGTGGCACCAAGTATTTTTTTCCATGTAAAGGTTGTTATGGGTCCTAAAAGGCTCTTACAATCTTTTGCTCCTTGCTAACTTCGTTAGGCAGTCGAAGGAAGGAAGAGTAGATCAGTGATTCACGAACAGTTACTTGAGGCGAGTGGATATCAGTTTGTTCACAATATCCCGAAATCCTAGCAAAGGTTTCTTGAACCTTTGGAAATCCAGATATTCTAATGTCACCTTCAATATAACCACCTGTTTTTCTTCCGGCCAGAACATCCATCAGTGTAGTTTTTCCTGCTCCACTCACTCCCATCAATGCAGTCAAAACTCCTGGCCTAAATGCTCCTGTTACTTCACAAAGCAATTGGAGTTTGTCCTCCGTAACTCCTTTTTCCTTCATTTCCTGCCACAATGCGAAAATTTTGGTTGTTAAAAAAATTGTTAGGATGTAGACAGATTAATAGGTCATTGGGCAAAAGGATTATTCTGTTTATTGTTACTAAAATGAAATGCAAGCTTGATATAGGTTCTTACTTGTGGCATGTCCACGAAGTAGTTTACATTGTCAAAGGACATGGTTAGAGGTGTGAACGGTAGGACCATTCCTCTCTTTCTGGCAATTCCTTTTACTGAGTCAAGGTTTGAATCTTCATTTCTATTTGATTCACTGGAATTGGAACGACCACTTATATGCTGGATTTCCATTTCCACTGATAAAGAATAAGAAAACATTATGCATGAGCAAATTTGATATTCTTTAGTGACCAGTGCATATTATGTTGATGTGAATTTGATGATTGTTACTTGTGTTGTTTCCATCAGTGGAATATAATGAATCTTTCTTTGGCTTTGGTCTCTGTAGTGCCTTGTTTGTTACTAAGTTTCGTGCTTCCATCTCCCTTGCCTGTTCTGTAGATATTATGGCTTGTGGCTTTTCGGGAGCTATCATGTAAATGGAAAACTGTGAATTTTGTTGTCATTATTACTTAAATTCATCAATGCATTAGATAGAGTGATTGAACTTACAATTAAGATACATGAGGGCAAAAGTGAACATAACGTTAAAGATTACTGCGAACCCGACTAGGGCAGCAACACTTATCCAGTAAAATCTCTCCTCAGTATAAATATCAAACAAGTTCAATATGGCCACACCCAATGGTGTACTGTTGTCTGCTGCCTGCACGGATATAAAATAATTAAGAAGTATGAGCAAAGTGTTTGTCCCTATGAGATTATAGTAGTAGCAAAGAACATGGAACAAATGCACAGGATTTTCGCACCAATCTGTTCATCCATCTTGATCCAAACATCTCATTTATCGATAGGGCATTGTAACCATAACTAAAGGGTGATACATAGTAACCCCACTCCCACCAGTCTGGGTATTGGTCTGCAATCAAAACAAGTAGCACGATAAGATAATAACATGAACCAGTGAAACAATGTATGTTTTGCAAGCTTGTCTTTGTTTTCATAGATTATAGAAGTTGGTAAGCAATTAATGATATATTTGAATATCTGACACATTTTTGCGAAATCACTATTGAAAAAGCAAACTGAAGCTATTAAGAATTTGCAAAATTGGTCATCATGAAACTAAGTTCTGCAATTTATAGTTTTCAACTAACCTTTAGGAAGGATGAAACCGCCCAAAAGAAGCATGATTACTAGAGCAAAACTCCCACCAGTATTTGCAATTATCATTGTTCTGCATAATCCTGCTATGAGCTTAAATAGTCCTGCAGCCATTTGCTGGATTAAAAACATAACCAGTCCTTGCTTGAAGAACCTGCGATTGGGGTAAGAGTCTTCACAGTTAGCTCAAATTTTGATCTTGGTAAGAACTAGTCTCTTTCTAACCACAACACCTTGATCAAGATTAAGTAGTAATGCTTTATGTTAGTGTGGCTATAAGTTATCTCTTCTTTGCCCCATGTTATTGTCATAAGCATGGTTTGAACTGGTTTTGTTCATTACTGGGGGCATGTAGAGACTTTTTAATGATATTAGAATACAAAGCTTGTTTTCTGAATTAGAGCTACTTAAGTATTTGCCTCACAAATTTCTATATCGTGTTAATTTCCTTCATACCAGATTGCGACATAGTAATCCTATGTGCTTCCTTTTAACCTTAAACTAGTCCTTGAAATACCTACATGCCTAACACTTTCAGAAAAAAGATTAAGTTGTTCAGTGTTCAGAATGTCCACCGACTTTCAAGGTGTGGGAAAATTATACCTGCTGGGTTCAGGGGTGAATCCGATGGTGTAGTATGTTGTTACCATCCATACAGTAACTTCAACCATGGATATTGGCAACTGTAGCAGAAATGTTGGCAGAGTGTAAGCCCATGGCGGGTAGAAAAGAAGATCCCTCTGCTTGTAAAAGACTGGAAGTCTAAGTATGGTGAGGGCGAGTTCCGAATAGCCACTAAAGGTATTGTTTACCATGCCAATCAATAGTGCACCAATGTAGATTACCCCATCATTCTCATTCCTAGAGTGCAATTGAGTCCGCAAAAATAAAGTTGATGTGATAGCAGCCATAATAAAAATCTGAACTAACTTAAAAACAGAGATGAAAGAATTCTTCTTTATCAAAAGCCACTCCTTGTCAAAGTTAGCTTTGAGAAGCTCCCTTTTGCCAATAGAGTACTTTTCAAACACTAGAGCCGCTTTGTGACTTTGGGTCTTGTCATAAACCTCTGTTAGTTCATTTTCAAGTCGTACACCAACATGGAAACACTTGAATCTTTCTACAAATTCACTGACAGGAATATATCTGTATGGCTTGCTTTTATCTACCCAGTATTGTTCTTGGTCTTTTCTTGATGTCACCTGTTTTCATTTCATTTGTTGAAAATTAGATTTATGGTCATAATTAATGTTGAAAAATCACATCTTCCATGTGTCATTTGTTACCTCTTGTAAGAAATCAGCAACTCCTTTTCTTTCAGGACATTTGAACCCACAACTCTCAAAGAACTCGACAACATGTTCTCGTGGACCCTGATAAACAATCTGGCCTTCTGATAAAAGAATTATATCATCGAATAGGTCATATACCTCTGGAGCTGGTTGGAGAAGGGACATGAAAATGGTGGCCTCCGTGAAGTGTACTACTTGCTGGAAACACTTTATTATTTGAAACGTCGTGGATGTGTCCAAGCCTGTTGATATCTCATCCATAAACAGTGTTTTTGTTGGCCCGACAATCAACTCCCCTGTATCATCAAAAAGGTAAGAATCAGAACTCGAAGTTACTTATAATGTTCATGACTTAATTAACCTTAATAAAATATGTTTTGTGGGATTACTGTGATGTTAAAGCCGTGAATGAGCAATGTTAGATTAGAAGTACTAAGGATTATGTTAATGAGCTAGATGTCTATCGATCATCGATGATACGAACAACTTCAGTCTCAAACTATAACTTGGTAGATGCTAATTTTGCTTGTTAGAAGTATATGCTTGACCTTACATACATATATGGTCGAGTCTTTGTATCCAAGATTATAAATTTATGTCTGTATTTATGTTATTTTGTGCTTGTTTATATTGTTGGAAAAAGTTTCCACTTTTTAAGTTTTATTTTGGTACTCCGAGAAAGAGATTTGATTAAGATTCAACTAGCATTAAGAGTTTACCATTAGAGCTCAATACTAAGAATATATGCGTAAGTTAATAGGAGGATTATTGTCAATTCTTTTAAGTGAATAGTGATGTTGTCACATTTTATTCCGAAGAAAAAATAATATTTAGGGGCATGTTTGTCATTTCTCCAACAGATTAAGTACAGTGCGGCCTGAAAGAAGGTAAATGTCTTTGACTTGTCAACATTTGAGAATTCTGCTAATAAAAATTTAAGAAAACACATTAGAGCATTTAAAAATTTTACTCTTAAAACTATGGAAAGATGCAAAAGTATACCTGTCGTAACACGCTTCTTTTGTCCTCCTGAAATTCCTCTCCTCAATTCATCCCCAACAATCGTGTCTCGACACATATCCAGCCCCAATATCTACATTTGTTGAATTTGGTTGGTGGAATGTCAGGTTATTCTTTTTTCAAGAGCTAAATGTAATAAAACTGTGATTTGCTTATATGGCAAAACTCCTTGTGTTATTATCATTAGCATAAATTCAGGTATGTTTTTTCTTTTCTTATTACAAAGTTTCATTTGAAATTCCTTCATAAGTCAATATGGAGGTTCTTGTTAATTTTTAAGAGAACATGGGAGTTATTGTCAATTTTTAAAATTAACAGGATGACTATTATCAATTTTTTAGGTATATAGGGGTGTTTTTGCATTTTGTTATGATAAATATTAAATGAATTCTCTCTCTCTCTAACTTTTAGATGAGTTGATCATTCAATTGATTTTATAACATAGGTAAAATTGTCATTTTTTCCTGCAAAATGTGTACTTCGGACTGGGAGGGTTTGTTTTGCTAAAAAAGCAGCACAAATTGGGGTGGGGGGGTGGAGGGGTGATTCCCTAACAAAAATACCACGGGGATTTTTTTCGCCCACTATGGAAAACATAGAGGTCATTCTTGCATTTCACTCAATTTTTTCTAAAATTCTTTTCTCTCTTTCTTAAGTCAGTGAAACTTTAAAAATTACATTGGGACGGTTAACTTATGTAGTATTTAAAGTTAGAAGGTAAATAAATTTAATATATATAAAATAAAAACATAAGTAATCCAATCTATCTACACCTTATAGTTTTGTTATGAGTCTTACCCTTAATGTATAGTCTGTAATAAGGCTGGTCTCAAGTCCCTGCACTGAAGTTGCCTGAGATAACATAAACAAAGAATCAAAAAATTGTAAAAAACGTTTTTATTTGTTTAAGTAAGACCATGGTTTAACTATTTAATTGTTACATTAATACCTTCATGAAAAGATCAACTTCTGGCTCAGGCAAAATACCAGCTTCTTTTTCCCTTCTTGCTAGCTCACTCAAAAGCTCTGTTTATATTATGAATGCAAACATCAATTATTAAACTTAATTATATGAAAGCAAGAAAGATACTAGTACTAAAATAAATAGCGGAATTTGGGATTATGTTAATACCATATCGCGATCCAACCCCTTGACACCTTGCTGAGAAGTCCAAGGTTTCTTTCACGGTCATCTCCCCCACATGAACATCCTTTTGACTAACATATGCCGATGTTTTTTGTGGTACAAATTCATTCAATGTATGCCCATTGTATGTTATTTCTCCCTTTGTCTGTCCACGTTTTGCACAATGTGATCAAGAAGTTCAAATTAAGTTGTGTTTGTGTGTGTTATGTATGATTATATTACATAAAAAATTAACCTTTAAAGCAGGGTCCAATCTTCCTGCTAGAGCCAACAAAAGAGTTGTCTTCCCAGATGATGGTGGTCCTAATAAAAGGGTCATCCTGTAATTTTAAACGATTCTTTAGAAATTATCAGAAAATGTTGTCCCTTAATAATAAGCTTTAACCAGGAATTTTAATTTTAAGATTATGTGTTGGTTCTTGAATCTTACTAAATAATCATTATGGAAGTTTCTTTTTCTTGCATTAAACAATGATGAAACATTTGAGCTTTATTTTTTGCGCTCATTTTGAGTTTTCTAATCATTTTGAATACTGAAATCCAAGAACCAAACACAATCTAAGTAGAATGTTGGATTCTTGTTTCGACATTGTTCGGTCCCATAAAAGTGGTCGATTATATGTACCTTGAAGGTTTGATGATGCCGGATACATCTCTTAGTATGGTGAGTCTTGTTTTCTGTGTCAAGCTAATGCCCACACAACCCAATCCCATCTCAACAATGTCACGGGCGGTGTTGGCCAGCGTCGGAAGCCCCGAGTCTCCGACTAAGCACTCAGCCTCTATATTCAACTTCTTGAATTTCACTTCCACAGTTGGAAGGGTTATCCCAACTCTGCAAATTTATTCAAAATTGTATAAGTTAATTAGAAGCAGAGGAAATTAATCCATACACCAAAATTAAACATTCCAATTTTAAGATATCGCTAGTAATTTATTTTGTTGAATTTTCAATAACTAAAAGCTATTGATAAAAAAAAAAACTTATTGTAGTTAATGAATGATTATATTTTAATAAATACTCTTATAACAAAATGAAATACAAAAAAGAACAGTTTTCAAATTACCATTTGTAAAATATGTTACTATAATTTGGTTTCTACATAGAACCATAGATTTGAATTTTTTTGTTTATCTTTTTTTTTTTTTTTTTTTTTGAGTTTGCAAATGCACCTTATTAATTACATATATACACACTATATGTCACATGCTTAAAAATAAGTAAAGTGTTCTTGCCCAATCTTTTTGGTAAAACTTGACCAAATTTCGTTAGAAGTATAATTGGCATTTTGTTTAGAAAACTAATTTTGCGTGTATTTGTAAAGATGAAATCTAAGACGGGGGACATTTTTATGATTAATAAATCTTAGGCATATATCTATAATTTTTAGAAACCTCCGGGGTTATCTCTAATTTCGACATTAGTGGTATGATCTAACGTACTTCTTATATATGTATCTAAATAATATTTCGTGTTATCTACTACATATAATTTGTAGATGACTAATTTATGATTAAGGAAATCTTTATTTTGTGCTCTAACCTGTAAACGTTTTTTATTGGTTAACTTGTGTGAGTTTTCACTTAACCTCCACAATTATTAAAAATATTTCAGATTACAACTTTTGGATGTTCTCTGACATAATCTATTCAAAAGTTGGATGACAAAATGCAAAAAAGTTCAAAAATTAGGTGGCAAAGTGAGAAAACGTTCAAATGTTACGTAACAAAATAAGAAAACATTCAAAATCACATCATTAAAGTTAGATGTAGTATTTTGTTAGATTCTAACTTTTTGCATATTAGGGAATTGCCTTAAATATATTCTCTCCATATTTTTTAATTGTCATTTTCGAGGATTGCACACAAAGTAAGAAATACATAGCCATTTTTTGTAAGCAAAAATTTCTAAACATCCTTTTAACCAAATAATCCTAATATTAATTAACATTAATTATAACCATTAATAATAAGAGTAAAATTGGTAAAGAAAAATTAGTTTTACATTGAATTCCTATAACTACAAATAAAAGTAAAGAATTTTTTTTTGTCAAAGCCAAAAAAAGAAAAGAAAAGAAGGGATGGAGTATTTAATAGTTGGAGAGATTTAATTTAAAACTTATAAAGATTAAAAAATAAAATGAAAAAACCTTTCTAAAAGGTTAGTGATAAAGTGGAATCTTTCCTCGTGATTATTTTAGTATAATAATAATAATAATAATAATAATATCTTCCCAAGCCCACCGCCATCTGCGCCGGGAATTAATTGCTTTGATGACAAGTTGTACTATTTTATTTGTTTTGAGGGGAAACTCCAAGATATAATAATAGTAATAAAATATAAAAGTACTGTATACTATGTATTATTGTCCAAGTGAACAATTTGAAGAACAAGTTGACTAGGTGACAGTAACACTAATTAAAAGCTCAATTGCTTTATAAATCTTTTATGGTTGGAACATATTTAGTTTTTATCTTAGATAGTAGTATATAACAAATTTAATTACATATATATAGGGATCATGAACTGAAATATATAAAGATGTCCGGAATGAGATCTGATTTTTAATTTGGTAATAAAGAAATAAAGAAGTATAATTGAATCTACAATACAATAGAAATAGAAGAAGTATATATATGTATATATGTCTTACTTGTCAATTCGATTTCTGAGCTTTCTCAAGAACTTTTCATTATCTTCTTCAGCAATCCTGAAGAATCTGTCTATGAATTCTCGTTTATCAGTCAAATCAAGCTTCCTGACGTCGACTTCCTTAATGTTTCCTTGATTTGTGTCATCATCGAATGATTTGAGAATAGTTTTTCTCAACCTATCATATGTGGGTAGCTTTTCCAGAGCAGCCCATCTGAGGGCTTCTTCGTCTTCATCGGCTTTTGTGATCCGTCGGGAAGTAGACCCGGAAAGAATATCTTCTATGCTTCTGTAACTAGCGTTGCTCCTCCTACTGTAACTCCGCCCACTTTGACTTCTTGAAACCCCACCCCCTACTTTTTCATCCATTTTCGATCTACTATATTAAGCAAACATAGAAATATTATCTCAAGGTGAATGGACTAATGCTTGCTTGCTTGCTTTATATGTTTCCGATAATAAGAGAAATAAATCTGAAAGGGTGTGTGTGTTTTCAACTTTTTTGGAAGACTTACTTGTATTCAATTTGTTGGTTGGTCTCTTCTCTCTTCTCTTGTGAAAAGACTAAAGAGAAAGAGAGCGATTATTTATTATAATATATAATAATTCAAAGTCCGCAATGGCTGGCGGAGTAATACCAGTAATATATAGTACTATTCTTTCAGAGGAGTTAATTGACTTTGACTATTGAATTATTGCTAACAATTTGGAGTCGAGGAATCGTGGAAATTCATCATGGAAAAAGGGTGGTGTTCTAGAACGTGGGGTTTTTTTTTTGATAAGTTTCTAGAATGTGGGGTAGGAGTGGTATGTTAATCTATCTGTAGCAGAACCCAGGCCGCCGGTGGCTGGGAATAGGAGGGGATGTGGTGGGGTATTATTTTAATAAATGTTAATAGTATTATTTTTTAAATATTAAATTTGAAAAGAATATTTTCTTTGGATTTATATTAATTTATTAATGTTATTTATAAAATCAAATTAATTGTGTAAATTTAATAAGTAAAATCTTTAAATTGGTCCGCAAGTGACCTTATTCAAATCAATTTTAAAATTTGATGGCAATGTGGACTAAAATCTTCAGTAAATTTAAAGATATGTGCCTATTTTGGTAGCCTCAAATATGGGGTAAAATTGTCAGTCAAAATAAGTAATGACATTTACTATGCAATAAGATTTACTTGTCGCGTCACCACTTAATGGTGATTTTTAATGACGGTAACAGATGTGAGTGAATTAGTTAAATTATGGTATCAAATGTGCTGAATTTTTATGATACCACAAGTGATCATCGATATAAAGTTTGGTACCACACTGACATTTCTCTCAATAATATTGTCCACTTAGTAAGGGCATTTTTTTCTCTTTATTTATGTTTTTAGTTGTTAGTTGTCAAATGACTAAATAACTTATTTTTGGTTACTTTTTAATCAAAATAGTAAAAAATGATGTTTTCGATACTTAATTATTGAATTCGTTGTGACGTCAAATAAAAATGATAGAAGGGATTTGCTCAATATTAATTGTTAGTTACCAGTGATATCAAAAAAAGGGAAAATGTGATGTTTCTAATACATTTCTTTTTATGTTTGTTGTCAATTTAAGGAGAAGACAAAGGTTGTTTTAATGTTATAACTGTATAATTATTGATCAAAATAGAAAAGTTTTGGATTGTTTCACGTTAATAATCTATTCTTGGTTTAGTTAACACTAAACTCGAAAAGAAAAGGTCAATGTGACCGTAGTCTAGTGGTGAAAGCTGAGGCTCCAAAATCAATAAAAAAAATAGGTTTTGAGTTTAATTTGTAGTATGTTTTTTAGTATTAATAGTTTATTCATCTTTGTATATGAATGACAGACTTAGATTTGCACAAATAAAGGAATATTATGACTTTTCTTATTGTCCTTTTATTAATTTATTATGGAATTGTAAAATAGAAGCGTGTCCTAATTAATTTTTTTTTTTTTTTTTAGTAATAAGCGTGTCATGATATTATCGTGCATATGGGAAAACATAAAATGGACCAAACATAATATCAAACCAACGTGGAACATGGGCAGATATTATTTAAAACGAGCATATCTAGATATGCTAAATATTCTTCAATCAAATCCCGGATTGGTGAGTTGGGAACCCCAAGCTTAATGATTTGTATATTCGAACAAACATTATAAATTTATTTATTTACATAAATTTATAAAAATAATAATATTTCACGCTAAAAGATAATAAAGTTGCTTAAAAAATTCTTTCAAACAATAAGCTTCATATTAGTATCAAGTTATCAAAATTTTCGAGTCAATTAAGTAATCGAATAATGCACACAAGGTATCAATTGATCTTTTATCTTATTTCTATGTCTATCTTCATCATTAAAAATATAAGTGAATAATTAGAGATACCACGATGAAATTTTCAACTAGATACAAATAATTGAAAGAGAAGTTGTCGTTTAGCGAGGAAGAAAAAGATAATTTGCAATTTTTCTTTTGTTTAATTAAAATTTATATTAAATCCTTAATGATAAAATACTTAATTAGCTAATAACAAATAATAATATAAAATAATTACCGTAATCTTATTGGAGTTAGTATTGGGCTTGGTTCATGGGGGAGTTGTCCCATCTCATAAACAAGAGAAAAATAGTCCATGTAATAACTTTACTAATTAAAAAAAAAAAAATTTGCCCTAAATCCGTCCTTGCCAATTGCCATCGACTCTGTTCATTATGAACCAAATCTATTCTATTTACTATTATTATTATTTTATTATATAATTATATGTAAAAGTGCGAATAATTAATTTTTTCTTTTTTTTAAGACTAATATTTACACTTATTTAAGTTGTAAATTGATATTTAATTTCATGACAAACATGTAAAAGTAATTGCATGGATATAATAGACATGTAGTCTTATTATATTTATCTCGTACATAAACTCTCAAAATTTATAAATTATCTTTATATTAAGTTTTATAATTTCAATCTTATTCTCCTATAATACATAAAAATGAACAATAAAAAATTTAAAATAAGCACTATTATTTAAACTAGGCCCTAAATTATATACAAAACTATTTATTTAAGCATAAACATGTATTTAGGTCAGATATGTTAGTATAATACAAGTCATAGCCACTCCTCTAAATACAAAAATTAAAATGAATTTCTCTTAAACATCATTCTATTAATTATTTTTATTGTATCATACTTGGTGTCATAATCACTTTATAAATTTGTGATGATAATGACTTCTCGTACTTTAATATTTTATTTAATAATTTTATATTTGTTAAATAAGAAACTCGATGACTTTCAGTGAAATGTAAAACTTAAAATAAGCAAATAAAGATCTTATAATGAAAACCGATGATGTAAGAACTGATATTTTGTGATTCAATAATATCAATACATTTGGTTCTAAAATAAAATTATTATTATGAAATGAACTAAATAATTTCTTTTGATCTTAATTTGGAACAAATTTTACTAGATCAATAATCGATTTTATTTGATTATAATAATTTAAAAGTCACCATCTATTATAAAAAAAATTATCTTATTAGAAAATATAAAGTTAACTACACATACGTTCGTTGTACGTATAATTTCCTAATTTATGTCAAATCATGAAGTAAAATATTTTACCCTATTATAGGCCCAAAACTACTACAAGCAACTCATAAAAAAAATTCAATAAATTGTTGGTCAACGTCAGCTATATTATTATCTTTAGATGATTGGCAACTATATTCTTGTGGCAAATAAGATATCGATGACGCAATCGCGTGATTTAATAGATTATTTTCAAATGGACACTTAAATATATTTGATAGTTTGTGACTTTTTGTAGTCGATACTCGCTATGACGAACACTTAAATATCTTTAGATGATTGGCAACTATATAGGGAGTATTTTTTTTAGGCAATCTGAATAGTACTGTGAGTTGAATACAAAATACTCCTCCCTTAATTGTAAAAAATAAAAAATAAAAGGAAATTCTACCCACAATCGATACTGTGATCATGAAATAAAAGGTTTGTTTTCTTTAAGTATAATAAAAAATAAAGATTAAAATGTGGTTTAAGAGATTCAAAACTTTCGTAATTCAATTTTAATAATGATTTCAATGAAATATGAATATAGTAAATATTAAAAATAATAGTTAGTGAATTTTTTAAAACTTGAGACTAAATTTGAAATGTGGTTTTATTATAGGGATTTGAGGGAAAAAATATTGATAGGTGTCAAATCAATAATTTTATAGGATTTGAAATATGATGTTATATTATGTTATGAAATGATGAGATGATGAATTATTATAATGATTGAGAATTGATTGATATTATTTTATTATGATCGTGATAATGATTTAGATATTATATATTATATATAGAATCTTATACGTATATTTATTTGAAGGGCCTTTTTTTATCCCAATTTGAGTTTATTTGACCAAATAACACATTAACAATAAGAAATAAAATTGGTACACAATAATATAACAGTTAATTATTGTGTACCAATTTTATTTCTTATTGTTAATGTGTTATTTTTATTATTCCCAAATCGGTTTCGTATTATTATCCATTATTAATATTGTTATTTATTTATTATTTATTTATTATTTATTTATTATTATTATTATTATTATTATTATTATTATTATTAAGTGAGAGTGGGAAAAATGAGAATTGAAATTAAATGGAATTAATAGATTGAGTCATTTGAGATTACTTATAAAAAGAAAAGTGGAAGCTGGACTGAAGCTGAGGAAAAGCCGGACTTATAATTTGAAATCTTGGTATGTTTGTCATGAGTAGAAATTGTATTTATTTCGTTATTTAGGGTGAGTTTGGCCTAGCGATTCGAAAATCAATTATAGGAGAATTAATTTTATTAAAATAGATTTTGGCAATAATTGATTATGATAAAATTCAATTATAAAATAATTACTTTTGGATAATTGCTTTGCAAAAGTAACACTTTAGTTACTTCTAAAATAAGTTGATTTTTAGCTTCTGAAAATTCCAAAATTGATTATGATAGTGAGGGCCAAACACCATTAAAATCACGATTGACTAAAAGCAATTTCTATAATTGGGGCCAAACACTTCAAAAATCACAATAAATATCTAGAAGTGCTTTTAAAAGCTCTCACCGCTAGGCCAAACTCACCCTACAGTACATTAAAAACGCAAATATCTTCGATTACTTTTGATCAGTAATTTGAAATTAAACTAAATATTAATTCTTAAAATTGCTACAAGAATGTTAAAATGATCTTTTTCTGTAATCATATGTGAAGGTTAACCCACAAAAGACGCTCATTCTCTCATTTAATTTCCACATTCAATTTCCATCTCCCAAACTCTTCAGAATTTACTTTCCATTTGCTCGCCCTCAGATGACCAAACTTTGTCAGGATGTATTATTGTTTAATTTTCAATTATAATTATTATTTGATTGTAGGAATTATGTACCTGTATCTTCATTTCTGTATTATTTCAAGCTTTGTACGTTTAATTAAGTGCAAATATTTATATTTTTGTTATAGTAATTAAGTACGATTTGAAAGATTAAGATGCAGGGTAATTTTTGTTAGTCAATTGGTTCATAGGCATTGGGTCGGGTGATTGGATTATGTATATGACTAGGGCTGTTAGTGGGTTGGATTTTGGTGCTCATTCATATTCGGTTCCATTTATCTCTCATCGGAATTTGACAATCTGATTGGATCCTGTCGGATTTCGATCTAGATTTTTGAATCCAATGAATCTTTGTCGGATTTAGCCGGGTATCAGATCTTTTTTGGATCCAAGAAAATTTTCATCTAAAAAATTACATCAATATTTTTTCCTAAAACAAGTTTATTAACTTTACAATTTAATTTAATTTTAGTTCACATGTTCAAACTTTCTTTACTAATATTCATATTTTTAGATGAAAATATTCATTTAAATAAATTTATAAACGAGTTATAAATTACTATCTTCTTAAATTGATAGTGAAATATTATAAATGTTACTTACTTTTATAAAATATTATATATATCATTCTTTTTAGTTATGGTTGGATGCGAATTTTTAACGAATCGGATCAACTTAAATCTTCGCTCCATTTATTTCGGATTAATGAATTTTATAATCGATCAGGTCAATTGAATATTTGATTGGACAATTATCGTATTAAATAGGACGAAATTCGGATCAGATATGGAGATGTAAGTTATAGGACATTTATTTTTAATTTAAATGTGAGTGCAAATCTGACCTGTTTTGGGCCATTATGTTTGCATTATGTAGAGTTGTAGACATTGATCTGTAAAAATTAAAAATTAATTGTAATAATACCAAGAAAAGAATTCGAATATGACCTGTGACTTATGTAGTTAGGTGGGTACAATATTAAATAATGGATGATGATGGTTGGCAACTGCCAGATTATACTTGTTATTATGTACAGCCTTACATAGTGGAGAATTGATGCTCTGTATTCAAAACTAATTTTGGGATATGGCAATAGATGTAGTTAAATCTAAAAGAAATGATTATTATTACGTTTATTTCCCCCTCAACCCCCCCTTTTTTTTTTACTCATTTAATTCCTTCCTGGTAAGAGTTGAAGAAGTAAAATCTTGGTAGGTTGTTGATGGTGTCAAAACAATTGTAGATTTATGGAGGAAATTTCCATATGCAATGAAGTTCGTTGGAAAATCGACGAGGAGCATTAGCAAATTCCTACATCAGATATGAGGTATGCAAATATGGATATGTTTCCTCAAATACATATGATACTTTTTTTTTTTGTTACCTATAATATAAGAGATAAAAATAATATTGCCGGCATCCAGGGGCGGATATATATGTATCTTTAACGTGGCGTGATGGCGTATAACTTCGCACTTGCAATATTATAGGTTGATACTTGCTTAAGAATTTGGAATTGTGCAGTTAAAATATTTTTTACTTAACAAATTGCCACATTCATAGATGATGATTATAAGTTACAGAAGCTAAGCTAGTTGATAACCTCTGATATTCAGGAACTAAAATAAATAATCAAGCTTTATACATTTTTATTTCGAAAGTATGAGATGACAATACTAACCATAGCATAGGCCGATAGGCGAGGGAGAAGAAATTAAAGCAAATGCTTCCTATTATCATTCTCTACCTGTTTTGGAAGTTGAGTGTCTTGATGCAATAAGCGTAGATGAAGGCAAATAAAACTGCAAAACCAATCAAAATTGCCGCAACAGGCCCCTTGAAGTTGGGATCATATCCAAAATATTCTTGGATGAATGTTTTAATCATTGGTTGCGCAGATGTTCCAGCCACTCTAATGGTGTCCTCCACATCTCCATATTGACCAATTATTAATCCGTAGACTGTCCAAGCCACAGGGCAAATCCAATAATACCATATCCACCACTTGGGAATTCTCTGAATATTTAAAATAGGAAAAAATGATTCAAGACTATGCTTGTGTTGAACGTCCTTACTTGATTTAATCCAATAGGGTAAAAATTACTTACTGATCTGGGGATGAAGAAGCCACTAAATATGTTGAAAACAGCGTAAAAGAATGATGCAACAACTGTTGCTAGTTGATGGTTGGGTGTGATGGAGACGGTCATCATTCCATAGTATGTGAAGTATAATATGGTAAGGAAGGTCATAAAGTAGAACCATAAAAATTTAGCCGTTGTCCACTCAAAGCTTGCCATACCATACACTATAAAAGTGAAGTGTGTGCTCTGGAAAAGCACGTACGGTATTTCTATAATAACCTGTAACCAAAAAAAATTATTAGTTACAAAAAACAAGCAAATATTCTTGATTTATGTTCAGAGGTGACAACTTCATCTTTATTGCAGTGAAAAGTGACCGGAAGACTAACATTGCATGAGATAGAGTTTTCACCTGTGCCATGGCATATGGTAATGCTGAGTACATTCCTGCAGCCCTTTCCCTATAAAACACAGTTCTTTCCGTGCATATTATAGGTTGTACTGTTGAGCAATTAGTAATTCCAACAAACAGAAGAGAAATATACAGGGCTCCAATGATTGTCAGAAGATCTTTATCACTTTCCCTACAGCCATATTAGAAGAAAGAAGGAATAAAAAAATTGATTTCGAGCCCCTATTACTAAAATTATGAGATAGATATGGTGATTCACAATGAATTAGATACAGACCTTTTTGTGCCAACTTTCCAGAAAATTGTTCCAATTAAGAGTGCACAAGTTAAAGTGAATATGTTTCTGACAAGATTGTAAGCAGGACTTCTCCAGTAAGTCCACCATTGCTTCCAAAGACAGGACTTAAATTGACCCCATGTGGTCTGTGAATACTGTGTGCGAAAGTATAAGTCTTTTGCCCCAGAAGTTGGTTCGCTCAACTCTATCACTAGAGCCTTGTTTTTCCTAGGAATGGGCCGCATTTTTACATGGGATTAACACCTGTAACTGTTTGACATCTAAAGTTTTATATTTTATTTACTTACTCATATAAGTTTGTTGATTTATAATATTTCGCAAAATCCATTCCAAGCCGGACTTCTGTGGCCACTGAGCTAGCTTCAAGCATCCAGGTGGCAGGATTATATTTCTCTTTTATTTTTGGGACTCCAGGAATTTCCTACATGGATGGCTATCTTTAGATTCCTTTTCCCTTATAGTAATTGAGAAAAATTCTTGAAATGTAATGTTTGGAATACCTCAAAGTGATCTATAATTTCCTGTGAGTGTCGGCCTAATGGTCCTGCATAGATCACTTGTCCTCCACTTTTCAAGAGAAGTAACTGATGCACAAGATGTTAGAGTTGGAGAGGAGGTAGATGATTTAGACTAGATAGCAAAAAGCAGTGATGATTTTGAGTGGTAAACATATAGAGGAAATCTTGTGTTTTACCTCATCAAAAGATTCAAAGATATCAATACTAGGCTGGTGAATTGTACAAACAACAGTTCTTCCTGTGTCCACCGTGTTTCTCACTGTCCTCATGACAATAGCTGCTGCTCTCGCGTCTAAACCAGAAGTTGGTTCATCCATGAATATAATCGAGGGGTTTGCAACAAGTTCAACGGCTATTGTCAATCTTTTTCTCTGTTCCGTTGACAATCCAGTAACCCCTGGTGTCCCAACTATGGCATTCTTGAGGTTGTCAAGCTCAACGAGATCCATCACTTCATCCACAAAAGCCTGAAAATGATAAAAATTAGGTCTATAATTAACTGCACCAAGTATTTTTTTCCATTTAAAGGATGTTATGGCTCCTAAAGGCTCTTACAATCTTTTGCTCCTTGCTAACTTCTTTAGGCAGACGAAGGAAGGAAGAGTAGATAAGTGATTCACGAACAGTTACTTGAGGCGAGTGGATATCAGTTTGTTCACAATAGCCCGAAATCCTAGCAAAGGTTTCTTGATTCTTTGGAAAACCAGATATTCTAATGTCACCTTCAATAAAACCACCGGTTTTTCTTCCGGCCAGAACATCCATCAGTGTAGTTTTTCCTGCTCCACTCACTCCCATCAATGCAGTCAAAACTCCTGGCCTAAATGCTCCTGTTACTCCACAAAGCAATTGGAGTTTGTCCTCCGCAACTCCTTTTTCCTTCATTTCCTGCCACAACACGAAAAGCTTGGTTGTTAAAAGGATTGTTAGGATGAAGACAGATTAATAGGTCATTGGACAAAAGTATTATTCTATATATTGTTACTAAAATGAATTCGAGCATGATATAGGTTCTTACTTGTGGCATGTCCACAAAGTAGTTTACATTGTCAAAGGACATGGTTAGAGGTGTGAACGGTAGAACCATTCCTCTCTTTCGGGAAACTCCTGTTACTGAGTCAAGCTTTGAATCTTCGTTTCCATGTGCTCCATTAGAAATGGAACGGCTACTTGTATGCTGGATTTCCATTTCCACTAATAAAGAATAAGAAAACATTATGCATGAGCAAATTTAATTAGTAACCAGTTCATATTATGTTGATGTGCATTTGATGATTGTTACTTGTGTTGTTTCCAATAGTGGCAGATGAGAAATCTTTCTTTGGCTTTGGTCTCTGTAGTGCCTTGTTTGTTTCTTCATTTCCCATTTCCATCTCTCTTGCTTGTTCAGTGGATATTATGGCTTGTGGCTTTTCGGGAGCTATCATGTAAATGGAGAACTGTAAATTTTGTTGTCATTATTATCTAAATTCATCAAAGCATTAGATACATGAGGGCGAAAGTGAACAGAACGTTAAAGAGTACTATGAACCCGACTAGTGCAACAACACCTATCCAGTACCATTTCTCATCAGAATAAATATCAAACATGTTCAATATGGCCACACCCAATGGTGTACTCTCGTCTCTTGCCTGCATGGATATAAAATAATTATAAAGTATGAGCAAATTGTTTTTCCTTATGAGATAATAGAAGTAGTATCAAAGAACATGGAACAAATGTTCATGTTTTGCGCACCAATTTGTTCATCCATCTTGGTCCAAACATCTCATTGATCGAAAGGGCATTGTAACCATAACTAAATGGTGATACATAGTAACCCCACTTCCACCAGTCTGGGTATTGGTCTGCATTCAAAACAAGTAGCACGATAAGATAGATAACATGAACTAGTGAAAAAATGTATGTATTGCAAGCTTGTGTGTTTTTTCATAGATTATACACAAAGTTATTTAGCAATTAGTGATATAATAAAATATCTGACACATTTCTGAAGAGTCACTATTGAACAAGTGGTCAACATACTAAAGCTATTAAAAATTCGCAAAATTGCTCATCATGAAACTAAGGTTTTGCGATTTATAGTTTGCCACTAACCTTTAGGAAGGATGAATCCACCCAAAAGAAGCATGAGTACTAGAGCAAGACTACCACCAGTATTTGCAATTATCATTGTTCTGCATAGTCCTGCTATGAGCTTAAATAGTCCTGCAGCCATTTGCTGGATTAAAAACATAAGCAGTGCTTGCTTGAAGAACCTGAGATTGGGGTAAGAGTCTTCATAGTTAGCTCAAAGCTTGATCTTGGTAAGAACTTATCTCTTTCTAACCACAACACTAAGAATAATTAGTAATGATTTATGTTAATGTGGTTATAAGTTATCTCTTCTTTGTCCCTCGTTATCGTCTTAAGCTTGGTTTGAATAGGCTTTGTTCATTACTGGGGGAATGTACAGACTCTTTATCGTGTTTTCCGAATTAGAGCTACTTAAGTATTTGCCTCACAATTGTTCTATATCGTGTTTATCTTCTTCAAACCAGATTGCCACATAGTAAATCATACGTGCTTCCTTTTAACCTTAAACTAGTCCTTGAAATACCTACATGCCTAACACTTTAAGAAAAACCGATTAAGTAGTTCAGAATGTCCGTCGACTTTCAATCTATGTCCATGGATGTCGATTAAGGTGTCCAGTCTAATACTAAGGTGTGAGAAAAGGAAGATGGAATATTATACCTGCTTGGTTCAGGGGTGAATCCAATTGTGTAGTATGTTGTGACCATCCATACAGTAATTTCAACCAAGGATATTGGTATCTTTAGCAGAAATGTTGGCAGGGTGTAAGCCCATGACGGGTAGAAAAGAAGATCCCTCTGCTTGTAAAAGACTGGAAGTCTAAGTATGGTGAGGGAGAGTTCCGCATAGCCGCTGAAGGTATTACTTATCATGCCAATCAATAGTGCACCAATGTAGATTACCCCATCTTGTTCATTCCTAGAGTGCAACTCAGTCCGCAAAAATAAAGTTGATGTTATAACGGCCACAATAAACATCTGAATTAACTTAAAAACATAGATGAAAGAATTCTTCTTGATCAAAAGCCACTCCTTGTCAAAGTTAGCTTTGAGAAGCTCCCTTTTGGGGATGGAGTACTTTTTAAACACTAGAGCTGCTTTATGATTTTGGGTCTTGTCATGAGGCTCTGATAGTTCATTTTCAAGTCGTAGACCGACATGAAAACACTTGAATCTTTTTGCAAATTCACTGACAGGAATATAACTGTATGGTTTGCTTTTATCTACCCAGTATTGTTCTTGGTCTTTTCTTGATGTCACCTGTTTTCATTTCATTTGTTGAAAATTAGATATTATAGTCATTATTAATGTTGAAAAATCACATCTACCATGTATCATTTGTTACCTCTTGCAAGAAATCAGCAACTCCTTTTCTTTCAGGACATTGGAACCCACAACTCTCAAAGAACTCGACAACATGTTCTCGTGGACCCTGATAAACAATCTGGCCTTCTGATAAAAGAATGATATCATCGAATAGATCATATGCCTCTGGAGCTGGTTGGAGAAGGGACATGAAAATGGTGGCCTCCGTGAGGTGTACAATTTGCTGCAAACACTTTACTATTTGAAACGTCGTGGAGGTGTCCAAGCCTGTTGAAATCTCATCCATAAACAGTGTTTTTGTTGGCCCAACAATCATTTCTCCTGTATCATAAAAAAGATAAGAATCAAAACTTGAAGTTGCTTATAGTGTTCATGACTTAATTAAGCTTAATAAAATATGTTGTGGGATTAATGGTTGAATCATTGTACGTAGCCGGGATTAGAAATTTATGTTTGTATTTATTTTACTTTGTGCTCGTTTATGTTGTTTGAAAAAGTTTCCACTTTTGATGGTCCAAGTATTTTTCAAGGTTTGATTTTTTGTTCTCCGAGAAAGAAATTCCTTCCCCTCCCTAAGAACATGTGATACTTTAAATGATACGTAAGGTAAAATTTCACCCGAAAGCTATAACTACACTGCTAAAAAGCTTTGGCTTTCATAGAGCTCAATTGTTAGAATCTATGCTCAAGTTCTTATATGTGAAGCGATGCAGTGACGGTATATTGAGGACACAAATGCAATGGCGGATACGTCTCAGACACCACCACTATATATAGGCCTATCTGACATATTTCGGTCACAACATATAGAAGTTTGTAATATTTTGGAATTTCTTAGTAACAATATAATAAAGACATGTTTCATGTGTTCTATATGTCGTATATATAGTTCACTTACGTATTTGATAAAAAAATTGAATCGTAAAAAATTATATATATATATATATATGTCATGGGCTTAATGGGTATATTATGCTATAGTTGACTTTGGCTAGTTATGTAATAAGGTTGTTTATTGTTTGAAATCCACAAAAAATAAACAATATACATTAATTTATGCCAAAAGAACTATGAGTAAAATGCAAAAAAACACCGCATGTGCTTTTTTCTAAATGGTAATGAAATTCATGTTTTTCATTAGCAAAATATCTTCTGAGCAGTTGCTGCCCTCATTTGAAAATTAAGAGTTGACTTCAAAGAGTTATTGCTATATTTTAAGAGAATATAAGAGTTATGACCAAAAACAAAAAAACTAGGGGTTATATTTGTCATTTATCCTGCGAATCAAGGAGAATACTCGCACTTACAACAACAAGTGAAACCAGATCTGGAAAAAAGTAAATATCTTTGACTTGTTAACGTTTGAGAAATTTTGTTAATAAGAATATTCCAAGGTACTTCTTCCTATTAGGAAAAACATGGGGTATTTACGACTTTAACTCAAAGCACTATGGAAAGATGCAAAAGCATACGGCTTAATTTTATTTTGCACCCTGAAAATGTATCAATTTAACATCTTGCATTCTCGATAAAAATTAATTTCACTTTTTATCTTTAAAATATATTGTCTTTCAATTTGTACCCGCTTAATTTTAGGCTAAAAAGCAGGGGTATTTTTATTCCTTCCTTTAAAGGTCAACATATATTCCCTCCAAAGTATAATAATGTGATATTCATTTGCATTAAATTAAGAGTAAAATTGATAAATTATTTATTAAAAATAGCTCTAAAAAATCATTTTGGAGAGTAACAAAATGAATACTTATTATTCTAAAAAGTACTTACGTAACTTCAAATAAGAAAATATAATATCAATAAAAAATAAAATATAGACTTGTTTTCACCGTAAAATGGTGGAGTGTGAGTAAATATAACGCCAAGAAATTCGTTGGATCGACCGTTGAAAGTACTTGTTACTCGAAATCATCAAAAATAATTCTGACGTGATGTTTTTCGATGAAATTTTTTGTCCCAATTTTCGCCGCAACAAATTGTCAAGAAATTCATCGAAAATTGATGTTTTTCTTGTAGTAAGCTAAATAATTTACATAGTTGGGTTAAACTTGTGTTAAGTATGAAGGTCTATGTAACAATATATGTATATTAGAGCTTCATGCATTCAAATATAATAAGGATCTCTAAACTCTAACATGGATAAAATATCATTTGATACGGGTCTTTTCAAATTTATATATATAACATGTGATGTCTCATTTTTATTTTTATTTTTATGTTTTTTTTAGAGTTATTTTAATGGGTTATTTGTCAATTTTGCTCTTAATTGCACATGCATATCACATTATTATATTTAGGAGGGAATATATGTTGACTTTTGAAGGGTGTAACAAAATTACCCCTTCTTGGCCTAAATTCATCAGGGTGCAAAGTGAAAAATAAAATATATTTTGAGGGTGCAAAGTACAATTAAAATATTTTAGGATACAAAGTGGGATTAAGCTAAAAGTATACCTGTTGTAACACGCTTCTTTTGTCCTGAAATTCCTCTCCTCATTGCATTCCCAATAATCGTGTCACGACAAATATCAAGCCCCAAAATCTATATTTGTGAATTTGGTTAGTTGCAAATTGAATGTCAAGTTAGTCAAAGACCTAAATGCAAAAATACTCTCCGTGCTTTGTCTAATATGTAAATTCTCATGTGTTATTTTTATTAGCAAAAAATCTCTTTTTTTTTTTTCATTAACAAAAATCCCCACATGTATTTTTTTTATTAGCAAGATAGAATTAAATTTATTTGAAATTTCTTCATAAGTCAATACGAAGATTATTGTCAATTTTTTAAGTGAACACGAGATAATTCTATTCTATAGAGCTAAATTAGAAATGTTCATGTGCTTTGTCTAATCAGCAAAACCTCCTGTATTAGTTATAATAGCTTATTGAAAAAAAAATATATTCATGTCGATAGGGAGGTTAATGCCAATTTTTCAAGTGAACAAGGGGGTAAATGACAATTTTTAAAGTTAATTATTGTAAAAATTTTAGGTGTATAAGAGTGTTTTCGTATTTTTTTTATGAATAAAATATAGCACAAGAAATTTATTTGTTAATAAAGATAACATAGAGGAGGGTTTTTTTTTTGTCAATTAAACAAAAGACAGGATATTTTTGCATTAAACTCTTTTTTAAATAAAATGGTATTATAGAAATTACATGTGTAGGGTTAAAAAAACTCATGATTTAGTTTTAGAAGGTAAATAAACTTAAATATATAAATGAAAACGTAAATCATCCAATCTATTCATTCCTTGTAGTTTTATTGTGATTCTTACCCTTAATGTGTAGTCTGTGATAAGTCCACTCTCAAGTCCCTGCACTGCAGTTGCCTGAGATAACATAAACAAATAATCAAATATTGGTAAAAAAAAAAAATACCAGCTTAATTATTTATTTAATTAAGACCATTGTTTAACTATTTTAATTGTTACTTTAATACCTTCATGAAAAGATCAACTTCTGGCTCAGGCAAAATACCAGCTTCTTTTTCTCTTCTTGCTAGCTCACTCAAAAGCTCTGTTTATATTATGAACGCAAACATCAATTATTAAACTTAATTATATGAAAGCAAGAAAGATACTAGTACTAAAATAAATAGCGGAATTTGTGATTATGTTAATACCATATCGCGATCCAACCCCTTGACACCTAGCTGAGAAGTCGAAGGTTTCTTTCACGGTCATCTCCCCCACATGAACATCGTTTTGACTAATATATGCCGATGTTTTTTGTGGTACAAACTCACTAAATGTATGCCCATTGTATGTTATTTCTCCCTTTGTCTGTCCACACCACATGAATATTTTGTACAATGTGATGAATAATAAGTAGTTGAAATCAAGTTGTATTTGTGTGTGTTATAAAGTATAATTAGAAATGCATCTGAAATTGAAATTAACCTTTAAAGTATGGTCCAATCTTCCTGCTAGAGCCAACAAAAGGGTTGTCTTCCCAGATGATGGTGGTCCTAGTAAAAGGGTCATCCTGTCACATAAATAAATTGACAAAAAGACACACGATTCTATAAAAATATATAATAAGCTTTAAACAGGTATTATAACATTAACTAAATTAAAAAGAGTTTTACTAATGAGTTATACGTACCTTGAAGGTTTGATGATGCCGGATACATCTTTTAGTATGTGGAGTTTTGTTTTTCGTGTTAAGCTAATGCCCACGCAACTCAGTGTCGTCTCAACAATGTTACGAGCAGAGTTGGCCAGCGTCGGAAGCCCCGAGTCGCCGACTAAGCAGTCAGCCTCTATATTCAACTTCTTGAATTTCACTTCCACACTAGGAAGGGTAATCCCAACTCTACAAATTTATTTCAAAATTGTAAAAACAAAATTACTAGTATTAAGTAGAAGCAGAGCAAATCAATATAAATTAACCCCCTCTGTCCCTATCCCCGCGACCGGGCCTCGATAGGCCTTCGTGAGATTGGCTTTCACCATGCGTGATGGAAGTACTTTGGTTGGTTCGGTATCGATTTTGGTTTTAAAAAGTGGTTTGAGAGTTTTCTACGAAATTTTAAAATTCAATTTCGACAATATTTCAATTGAATATTGTGATAGTGAAATAATATTAAATAATAGTTAGTGGTTTTGAAAATTTCAGGTGTGATTAAGATTAAGATTTGATTGTTGGAGTTTGGAGAAGAAAAATAGTAGATGGTATATCAAATCAGTAAATATAAATGTATGAAAAAGAGATTACAAATTTCAAATTAACAATTTTAGGAATTTTTGCACATCACCCCAGAAAAGTTTCATTTTTGCACTTAGCCCCTCTAAATGAAAAACAAGACAGTGCCCCTAAAGTGACAAATTCCACTTTCTCAACTTAGGTTTGAACACAAACTTCCTCAAGGCTTTAGTTTTAGTTAATATACCCAATAATACTACTACTAGTTAACCCAAAACTTTTATTTACATCCGCCCGCTAGTCTATGACTATGTGAAGGCAGAGCCGGCCCAAGGATTTTGGGGGCCCTAGGCGAAATAAGAAATCGGGGCTCTTATGTAATTTTTTTCTTGTTCTTTTAGATGCAAAAATGTTTATTAAATCTTCATATTCTAATTCTTCTATCATATATTCTTCTATAGACAACATAGTCAAGTCACTTAATATTTTTTGTGTCATAATAATTTTTTCTCATCGATTCAGTAAGGAAAAACTAAGTAAGCAACATAAAGAAAATCTAAATGTAAATTTGAAATAGACAAAATAGTATAAACCCACTACTATATGCTTTTAAATACCTTTGTAGAAAAAATTATCCCAATTCAGCAATTCCCAATTAAAGGTGTTCAAAACTGATTTTAGTTTGAAAAAAAATTACTATTTCAATTTTAGGACACAAAACCAAAATAATAAGAAAGAGAGGAAGAAGATGAGAAGAATATTAGAGAAATAGTGTTGAAGAAGATCACGAATCTAAGAACTAAAGAAGCATGTAGAATTAATAAATTGGTAATTTTTTTCTTTGGGCAGTAAGTATTAATAGAAAAGAAACGGCTCTGCTCTAGATGCTATATTCTAATTTCTTCTTTTTTCTTTTTCTTATTATGTTGGATAAGGGCTTAGAAATTAGTTGGACAATTGGGCTCAATTTATAGAAACAAAAACCAACGGCAAGTTGGACCATTAAAAATTAATATAGCAGGCCGGGGGAAGGGGCCCTAAGAGATTTGGGGCCCTAGGAAAAAATTCGAGTTGCCTATGGGCTGGGCCGGCACTGTGTGCAGGTTGAGACGCTAGTGAGCACCTCCATTGTATGGAAAATACCCCTTAAAGTAGGGCTGTCCACGGTTCGGATAACCGTCCGAACCAAACCGAACCGAAATGAGTTCGGTGAAAACCAAATCGAACCAAAGCTATTCGGTTCGGTTTTCGATTTGGAGATTTGACCTAATTCGGTTTTCGGTTCGGTTCGGTTATTTTTGTTCGGTTAATCGAACCGAACCGAAAATCAAAATTCTGGTTCAAATAGTTAAAAAATTTTGTTCGGTTTTGTGGACTTCAAAATTCTTTAATTTTATGTCTATGGATATGAGTTTTATTTGTTTGATTTATGTCAATTGAGGATTATTAAATGTTAGTTTTTGTAGTTGAATTGTAAAATTCCTTAATTTTATGCCTATGATATGAATTTTAGTTGTCTAATTTATGTCATTTGATGATAATTAAATGTTAACCACTTAACTATTTAGTTCTAAGTGATTTTTAATAATGTTTAGTATTATGGTTACCTATTAATTTGATGTTTTTTATGATAAATAATTTAGTATATGATTATATAATTTTAATAAATTTTGTATATATAAAATTTCGGTTAAACCGAAACCAAACCGAACCGAACCGAAATTTTTCAAAACCGAAAACTGAATTAGAATATTTGGTTCGGCTTTCAATTCTAAAAAATCAAGAACCGAAATTTAGGTTCGATTCGGTTTTCACCGAATGAACAGCCCTACCTTGAAGTCTAATACAATATTAAATACATACACACTTTCTCATGCCATGCAGATCACAAGCTTACTATATTGCCCCTCTCCGGCATTTGCTCTGGGAATTAACAGCTTTCATGACAAGTTGTACTAATTATGTCTTTTCTTTTGAGGGGAGACTAAAGATCTTAATAAAATAAAATAAAACTTCATATCTGATCCCTTGCTTGCAATTCATCGTAACTATAAGAGACTTAGAGTTTAATGTAAATAAATATTGTTCTTTGTTTAATTAACAAAAACCCCTTAGAATTAATTATATTAGCAAAAATTCCCCTTTGTTCTTTTCTTATGGCAAAATACTCTATTTGAAATTCATTCAACAAATTAATAATAAGGAGATTATTGCCAAAAAAAATTATGAACAGGGAGGAGGGGGATTAGGATTATTGCCAACTTTCAAATTAAGAAGGTGATTATTGTTAAAAAATTTAGGTGAATCGAGGTGTTTTCATATTTTTTTATTGGATTATACTTGTTTTTTTCCCTTCAAATATGTACTACGACTCGAAAAGTATTTTTTTGTTTGTTCGTAAAAAATAGCACATGAAGAGTTTTTGATAATAAAAATAATATAGAAAATTGGTTGCTAATTAGGCAAAACATAGGAGATATTTTTCCGTTTCACTCCATCTATATGTATAATTATGTAATATACTAAAAGTGAACATTCTGAAGTACAAGTTGACTTACTTAAAATAACAGTAGTGAAAAGTTCAATTGCTTCAAGTACGAGATATATATTGGCATGTTCTGATGTTCATCATACTGAATCGTAAAAGTTTATAGACTAAAATTTCCATATATTTTCGCAAGTTGGAAATAGTATTAAATTTAATTTAATTTGCATAAAAACTAAAATAGTGAGTAGTTTAATTAATATTCTTTAATATCTTCATAACTAGTTTAATTAATATTCTTTAATATCTTCATAACTTTCATCTTTCTTAAATTTCTATATAAATGCACTCTTAAACTTTCTATGGTTGGAACAAAGGAATCAATGTGTCACATACTATATAAATATTTTATCTCATAAATATTGGTAATTGCTTAGTATTATGAAGCCTGGCTCATATCGTTTAATTCTAAAACACTATAACCATATCTATATGATATAATTGCTATGCTACTAATTAAGTTTGCTTAAATATCTCATCTTACATACTCCGTATATAACTTTTTTTTTTGGTTTCCCAAGGGTTTAATCCCTTTCGAGGCGCGTCGGGCACATAATGTGGGAACCTCTCCCAACAGGGATTCGAACCTGAGTCCGCTACTTAGTGACTAGTCCCTTCCACTAGACCAATCACCTGTTGGTTACTCCGTATATAATAATATTAAATTACATATATATATATAGGGATCATGCATGTCTTGAAATTAATTAGTATAATTGCACACAAAAAAAAATTAAAAAATGATGTGTGATATACTTAAACACACTATTCTTGTCCTAATTATCGATCTTCCAGATCTTAAGTCAACATTTTCCATATTTATGTAATATGTTCCAAAAAAATGTTACAGCTATAAACGCATAATAAAATCGAAATAATTTGAATCTACATAGAAGAAGTCTTACTTGTCAATTCGATTTCTAAGCTTTATCAAGAATTTTTCATTATCTTCTTCGACAATCCTGAAGAATCTGTCGATGAAATCTCGTTTATCAGTCAAACCAAGCTTCCTGATGTCGACTTCCTTAATAATGTTTCCTTGATTTGTATCATCATTGAATGATTTGAGAATAGTTTTTCTCAACCTATCATATGTGGGTAACTTTTCCAAAGCAGCCCATCTCAGGGCTTCTTCGTCTTCATCGGCTTTTGTGATCCTTCGGGAAGTAGACCCTGAAAGAACATCTTCTATGCTTCTGTAACTAGTGTTGCCCCTACTGAAACTCCGTCCACTTTGACTTCTTGAACCCCCTAGTTTTTCATCCATTTTCTAGTAAATTAAGCAAAAATTAGTATTTTGAATCTAGCTACCATAACTAAAATTAAATGTACTTAAAAATGAAGATAAGATATATGGTATTAAAAAGTGAAATGAACTAACGTGTTTCCAATAAGAGAAATTGGAAGAGTTGGAATCTATCGATCCTGGAGTGATTATCATTTATGACAATACCAAGTCCAAGAGATGGATCTCTTGCTAAGTTATCTATTACTAATTAAGTGTATATTTTATTTTTAAAGGATTTTATGAGTTTTGACTGATGAATAATTGTCAACTAGGTGGAGAACGTGGGTTGCAGGGGCTACTTGATTAACTTTGGATCTGTTAGAATTCTATATAGCACGATATGGTTTTTGAGGGATTGGTTAACTAGATTGGGTGAATGACACTAGTTATTTTTTTAAATTGGGTCTTTGTAACAATTTAGTATATACTTCAACTTCAAATTGCTCCACTGCTGCTAGTTAAACATTTTGTAACTTTTTAAGGGCAATTCACTAGAAATTTCAATAACTCTGTTAAACATTTTAGTTTCTTGCAAGTTAGTTAATTTTGTTTCAGTTTAACTGCTGCTGTTCCTTTAATCATTGGATTAATCTATTTTGTTTCATATCAGTAGTATCCACTGTACATTATGCTTTTGCCTCATATAAAATGTAATTATTGGCAAATTAATCTTCATGGATTTTACAAGGAATACATTTATTTTCTCTTTTCCATCATGGTGAGCATGTAACTAAACTTGAATTTTTCAATATAAAATGGATCTTTGATTTAGATTCTTGATATCCCCATATAAGTTTTGGTGAACAAGTTACAATTTCGAATATAAACCATAATGTATATAGAATTATATGGTATTTAATTTTGAGAAGATAGCTCAAAACTGCAATTTCAAAATCTTGATTTGAATATTAATATATAAAGAAAGAAAAAAGTAAGGAAAGAAAGAGCAGATCATTATTTCAATTAATTAGCTTGATTGTTAATGGACATTTTAAGAAGTTTATAAAAATTGCTCTGACAACAACAATTGTTGCTCTGATAATATCACTTGTCGTTCTATTAATCTAGGCCATAACAAGTGGTAATGTGGTATTGTACACAAAGAAAAGTTGCATGGTTGAAAAGAAAGAAAAATATAATGGCTTGCATACGCCATATTGTTCACAAGAGTAAAACCTTCTTCTCAAGTTTGTATTTGTCTAAGAGCAACAAATTTTAGCATCTCTAACATAAAAACAAATATTTCGATGTTTCTTTTTTAGAAATGAAAAAATCCCCGCCTTAAAATTCTTGGTGAAGAACAATGATGGTAAAAAGTGTATATATTGTGGGGAAGAAGATGATTTTGGAGGAAAAAAATAATAACCGTTTTGCTTCCTGAAAATTGTTCAAAGGACCAAACTAAAACAAAATTAACTTGCAAAGCACTAAAATACTTGACAAAGTAATTGAATTTTGTATTCAAACATAAATTGGCGAATTTGCCTTGAACCACGTGCAATACACGTGACACAAGTTTCGACGAAAAGGATGATCGACTTTCGACTAGCAAATTAATTAAACTGATATGTCTTGATTTTGAAAGACTACACTATTACAAGTGCCAAACTTGACAAACAACTAGTGTCATTCACCCGATTTGATTGGAAAGATTTCAAAGTTTATTCAAGTTCTATTCGAGTTCTACATGGAAAAAAATAAGAAATTTGTTTGTACTGAATTTTTATTTATTAAGTAATTGCATGCTTGACAGGCATAAGGAGTTTAATTTATAAGTTAGTTTAGTTCAAAAATCTAACATGTATTTGGATTGAGTTTCGATATTTGGATGGAAAAAGTTTTTTGACACTTTGCATCATAATTTAAATTTTTTAGCATTTTGCACTTTGAAAATATAATTTAATTGACACTTTGCACTCTAATGTGTGTTTTTAAGAAGAAATTCATTGACGAAAGGGTAGAATAGTCATTTTCGAATATTTTTGGCACTTTACACCATAAAAGTATATATTTTGACATTTTGAAACTTGAAAATATAGAATATTTGCACTTTGCACCAAAAAAAATATTTTTTTTTAGCATTTTCAATCTGGACTTAATAGGATAATCTTAATGTAAATAACATGTTATATTTTTAAACGTGTATTTTAGATTCAAAGTAAATAATCTAGATGATACTTGAAAACAAAACGAAGACAATGTATTTTTTTTAATCTAAATTTTTTCGAGCGGAAATGTTAAAATACGTTATTATAAAGTAAAATAAATTAAGAATAACATATTTATGATTGTTGTGCATAGAAATGACCATTTTATCTCTACATCGACGACATTCATGAGTTTTTTTTTAAGGAAAATACATTAGGGTGCAAATTGCTATACAAATTCTATTTTTAGGGTAAATAGTGCCATAAAATTTAAAAGGGATGAAATTATAATTTTAAGGTGCAAAATGCCAACATTCTATATTTTCAGGGTGTAGAATCTATAATGCCAGAGTGTAAAGTATTAAAAAAGAATCGAAAAGGACTATGTTACCTTTCTACCAATGAATTTTTTCACTAAAATACACATTAAGGTGTAAAGTGTCAATTAAATTATATTTTGAAGGTGTATAGTGCCAAAACTTTTAAATCATAATGCAAAAAGTTAAAATCCTAAAATTTAAGGATGCACAATGCCAAAATCCCGATGGAAAACTATTGAGTTTGGATATATGGATGAAGTGTTACTGTCATTAAAACCATTTAATCAAAATTTATTGTTTGAAACCTATTATTACTCACTTCCTCATCTCCCCTCATTCAAACCCAATGCAAATATTAATGGACACCTATTAGACTATTACTTATACCAATTACTGTAACCATTTAAGCTACGGCGTTCTTCTCTAATGCAAAAGATTGTTTGGCACCTATTAGACTATTACTTACACCTATTAGATTATTTATATCAGTTATAAAATATAAATGTCTATGTTTTATCATCAAAATTAATGGACTAATGATGTAATTTTTTCTTTAAGCGGAGCGACTTTCGACTCTATCTAAAACGCGACTTATTATGAACCAAAATCTCTCGCACAAAATCATATACTCCCATTCGAAAGTAAAATCTTCCCATCTGGCCTCAAAGTAATAATATATGAGATCCAATTTAGGGCTTGCGTATTGCATGGAATTGAAATTATGAAATTCAAATTTGGGGAATAATCACTTACAGTTTTCATTCTCTTCGTTTTCTAAAATTAATCCACCTATTCTTGGAGGAAATTTCCATATGCAATGAAGTTAGTTGGAAAATCGACGAGGAGCATTAGCAAATTCCTACATCTGATCTGAGGTATGCAAATATGGTATGGATATGTTTCCGCAAATACATATGATACTTTCTTTTTTTACCTATAAGAGATACATATATTATTGCCAGCATCTACTGCGGATATGTATTTATCTTTGACATGGCGTCATGGCGAATAACTTCACACTTGCAATGTTATAGGTTGATACTTGCTTAAGAATTTGGAAATTTGCAGTTAAATATTTTTTAATTAACTAATTGCCACATTCATAGATGATTATAAGTTACAGAAGCTAGTTGATAACTTCTGATGATCCGTGAAGATACTATTCAGGAACTAAAATTAATCAAGCTTTATGTTATTTGCGTTCCGCCTATACATTTTTATTTCGAAAGTATGAGGTGACTATACTAACCATAAGCGAGGGAGAAGAAAACAAATGCGTCCTAATAACATTCAGATCTACTCTACCTGTTTTGGAAGTTCAGTGTCTTGATGCAATAAGCGTAGATGAATGCAAATAGAACTGGAAAACCAACCAAAACTGCCGCAACTGGCCCCTTGAAGTTGGGATCATATCCAAAATATTCTTGGATGAACGTTTTAATCATTGGTTGCACAGATGTACCAGCCACTCTAATGGTGTCCTCCACATCTCCATATTGACCAATTATTAATCCGTAGACTGTCCAAGCCACAGGGCAAATCCAATAATACCATATCCACCACTTGGGAATTCTCTGAATATTTAAAATAGGAAAAAAGATTCAAGACTATGCTTGTGTTGAAAATCTCTAGTTGATTTAATCCAATAGGGTAAAAATTACTTACTGGTCTGGGGATGAAGAAGCCACAAAATAGATTGAAAACCGCGTAAAAGAATGATCCAACAACTGCTGCTAGTTGATGGTTGGGCGTGATGGAAACAGTCATCATCCCATAGTATGTGAAGTATAGTAAGGTAAGGAAGGTCACAAAGTAGAACCATAAAAATTTAGCTGCTGTCCACTCAAAGCCCACCATACCATACACTATAAAAGTGAAGTGTGTGGTTTGGAAAAGCACGTAAGGTATTTCTACAATAACCTGTTACCAAAAAATTCTTAGTTATAGGAAACACGGAAATATTCATTGTTTACATCAGAGAAGAATGAGAAACTGGTGAAAAGTGATCTCAAGACTAACATTGCATGATATAGAGTTTTCACCTGTGCCATGGCATATGGTAATGCTGAGTACATTCCTGCAGCCCTTTCCCTATAAAACACAGCTCTTTCCATGCATACTACAGGTTGTACTGTTGAGCAATTAGTAATTCCAACAAACAGAAGTGAAACATACAGGGCTCCCATGATAGTCAGAAGATCAGTATCGCTTTCCCTAAAGCCATTAGAGAAGGACGAAGGAATCAAGAAATAGCCTTCAAGCCCTAATACTAAAAATATGATTATGGTGATTCACAATGAATTGGATACAAACCTTTTTGTGCCCACTTTCCAGAAAATTGTCCCAATTAGGAGTGCACAAGTTAAAGCGAAGATATTTCTGACAAGATTGTAAGCAGGACTTCTCCAGTAAGTCCACCATTGCTTCCAGAGACATGACTTAAATTGACCCCATGTGCTTTGTGAATACTGTGTGCGGAAGTATAAGTCTTTTGCCCCAGAAGGTGGTTTGCTCAACTCCTTCACTATAGCTTTGTTTTTCCTGGGAAATGACCATATTTATACATGCAATCAACACCTGTAATTGTTTGACATTTAAGTTTTATATTTATTTACTTACTGATATATTGTTGTTGAATTATAATATTCCGCAAAATCCATTCTAAGCCTGACTTCTGTGGCCACTGAGCTAGCTTCAAGCATCCAGGTGGCTGGATTATACATCTCTTTTATTTTTGGAACTCCAGGAATTTCCTACAGGGAGGCTATCTTTAGATTATTTTCCCTTATGGTAATTGAGATAATGTTCTTGAAATATAATGTTTGGAATACCTCAAAGTGATCAATAATTTTCTGTGAGTGTCGGCCTAATGGTCCTGCATAGATTACTTGTCCTCCTCTTTTCAAGAGAAGTAACTGATGCGCAAGATGTTAAAGCGGAAAAAAGGTAGATAATATAGACTAGATAGAACCAGATCACTGTTACGGTGATGATTTTGAGTGGTAAACATTTAGAGGAAAACTTGTGTTTTACCTCATCAAAAGCTTCAAAGATATCAATACTCGGCTGGTGAATCGTACAAACAACAGTTCTTCCTGTGTCCACCGTGTTTCTCACTGTCCTCATGACAATAGCTGCTGCTCTCGCATCTAAACCAGAAGTTGGTTCATCCATGAATATAATCGAGGGGTTTGCAACAAGTTCAACGGCTATTGTCAATCTTTTTCTCTGTTCCGTTGACAATCCACTAACCCCTGGTGTCCCTACTATGGCATTCTTGAGGTTGTCAAGCTCAACGAGATCCATCACTTCATCCACAAAAGCCTGAAAATGATCAAACTTAGGTGTATAATTAATTGCACCAAATTTTTTTTTCATGTAAAGGATGTTATAGGTCCTAAAGGCTCTTACAATTTTTTGCTCCTTGCTAACTTCTTTAGGCAGTCGAAGGAAGGAAGAGTAGATCAGTGATTCACGAACAGTTACTTGAGGCGAGTGGATATCAGTTTGTTCACAATATCCCGAAATCCTAGCAAAGGTTTCTTGATTCTTTGGAAATCCAGATATTCTAATGTCACCTTCAATAAAACCACCGGTTTTTCTTCCGGCCAGAACATCCATTAGTGTAGTTTTTCCTGCTCCGCTCACTCCCATCAACGCAGTCAAAACTCCTGGCCTAAATGCACCAGTTACTCCACAAAGCAATTGGAGTTTGTCCTCTGTAACACCGTTTTCCTTCATTTCCTGCCACAACGCGAAAAGTTTGGTTGTTAAATGCGTTGTTAGGATGAAGACATAATATTCTATATACTGTTACTAAATGAAATTCGAGCATTAATAGGTTCTTACTTGTGGCATGTCTATAAAGTAGTTTACATTGTCAAAGGACATGGTTAGAGGTGTGAATGGTAGAACCATTCCTCTCTTTCGAGAAATTCCTCTTACTGAGTCAAGGTTTGAATCTTCGTTCCTATTTGCTCCATAGGAATTGGAACGACTACTTATATGCTGGATTTCCATTTCAACTAATAAAGAATAAGAAAACATTATGCATGAGCAAATTTAATATTCTTTAGTAACCAGTTCATATGTGTTGATGTGCATTTGATGATTGTTACTTGTGTTGTTTCCATGAGTGGAAGATAATGAATCTGTCTTTGGCTTTGGTCTTTGTAGTGCCTTGTTTGTTACTCCGTTTCCTGCTTCCATCTCCCTCGCCTGTTCTATAGATATTATGGCTTGTGGCTTTTCGGGAGCTATCATATAAATGGAAAACTGTAAATTTTGTTGTCATTGTTGTTTAAATTCATCAATGCATTAGATAGAGTGCTTGAACTTACAACTAAGATACATGAGGGCGAAATTGAACAGAACGTTAAATAGTACTATGAACCCGACTAGAGCGACAACACTTATCCAGTACCATTTCTCATCAGTATAAATATCAAACATGTTCAATATGGCCACACCCAACGGTGTACTGTTGTCTGCTGCCTGCGTGGATATAAAATAATAATAAAGTATAAGCAAAGAGTTTGTCCTTATGAGATAATAGAAGTAGTAACAGAGAACATGGAACAAATGCACAGGTTTTGCGCACCATTTTCTTCATCCATCTTGGTCCAAACATCTCATTGATCGAAAGGGCATTGTAGCCATAACTAAAGGGTGATACATAGTAACCCCACTTCCACCAGTCTGGGTATTGGTCTGCATTCAAAACAAGTAGCTCGACAAGGTAGATAAAATGAACCACTGAAACAATGTTTGTTTTGCAAGCTTATGTGTTTTTCCGTAAATCATAGACAAAATTGGTAAGCAATTAATTATATATATTTAAATATCTGACATAGGATGAACAAACTAAAGCTATTAAAAATATGCAAAATTGGTCATCATGAAACTAAGGTTCTGCAATTTATAGTTTGCCACTAACCTTTAGGAAGGATGAAACCACCCAAAATGAACAAGAGTATTAGAGCAAGACTACCACCAGTGTTTGCAATTATCATTGTTCTGCATAATCCTGCTATGAGCCTAAATACTCCGGCAGCCATTTGCTGGATTAAAAACAAAACCAGTGCTTGCTTGAAGAACCTGAGGTTGGATAAGAGTCTTTGTAGTTAGCTCAAAGCTTGATCTTGGCAAGAACTTGTCTCTTTCTAACAACTTCACCTTGATCAAGGAATAGTTAGTAATGCTTTTTGTTAATGTGGATATAAGTGATCTCTTGTTTGTCCCTCGTTCTCGTCTGAAGCTTGGTTTGAACTGGCTTTGTTAATTACTGGGGGCATTTACAGACTAATAATATTAGAATGCAAAGCTTGTTTACCAAATTAGAGCTACTTAAGTAATTGCCTCACAATTGTTTTATATTGTGTTTATCTCCTTCAAACCAGATAGCTACATAGTAAATCATATGTGTTTCCTTTTAACCTTAAACTAGTGCCTGAAATATGTACGTGCCCAACACTTAACGTAATTCTTCTTGGTCTCTACAACTTTGAATCCATGTCCATTGATGTCAATTAAGGTGGTCAGTCAGATCTCATGTATATATTAAGGTGTGGGAAAAGAAAAATGTAATATAATACCTGCTGGGTTCAGGGGTGAATCCGATGGTGTAGTATGTTGTGAGCATCCATACAGTAACTTCAATCATGGATATTGGCATCTTTAGCAGAAATGTTGGCAGAGTGAAAGCCCAAGACGGGTAGAAAAGAAGATCCCTTTGCTTGTAAAAGACTGGAAGTCTAAGTATGGTGAGGGAGAGTTCCGTATAGCCGCTGAAGGTATTGTTTATCATGCCAAACAATAGTGCACCAATGTAGATTACACCATCATATTCATTCCTAGCGTGCAATTCAGTCCGCAAAAATAAAGTTGATGTGATAATGGCCACAATAAACATCTGGACTAACTTAAAAACATAGATGAAAGAATTCTTCTTGATCAAAAGCCACTCCTTGTCAAAGTTAGCTTTGAGAAGCTCCTTTTTGGGGACGGGGTACTTCTCAAACCCTAGAGCCGCTTTGTGATTTTGGGTCTTGTCACGAGGCTCTGATAGTTCATTTTCAAGTCGTAGACCGACATGGAAACACTTGAATCTCTCGGCAAATTCATTGACAGGAATATATCTGTATGGCTTGCTTTTATCTACCCAGTATTGTTCTTGGTCCTTTCTTGATGTGACCTGTTTTCATTTCACTTGTTGAAAATTAGCTTTTATAGTCATAACTAATGTTGAAAAACCACATCTTCCATGTGTCATTTGTTACCTCTTGCAAGAAATCAGCAACTCCTTTTCTTTCAGGACATTTGAACCCACTACTCTCAAAGAACTCGATGACATGTTCTCGTGGACCCTGATAAACAATTTGGCCTTCTGATAAAAGAATGATATCATCGAATAGATCATATGCCTCTGGAGCTGGTTGGAGAAGTGACATGAAAATGGTGGCCTCTGTGAGGTGTACAATTTGCTGCAAACACTTTACTATCTGAAACGTTGTTGAGCTGTCCAAGCCTGTTGATATCTCATCCATAAACAATGTTTTTGTTGGCCCAACAATCATCTCTCCTGTATCATCAAAAAGGTAAGAATCAAAACTTGAAATTGCTTATAATGTTCATGACTTAATAAAGCAAAATAAAATATCTTTTGTGGGATTATTGTGATGTTAAAACTGTGAATGAGCAATGTTGCATTAGAAGTACTAGGGATTATGTTAATGAGCTAGATGTCTAGCGATCATCGATGATATGGACAACTTTAGTCTCAGACTATGACTTTTGATTAGTGATAATCTTGCTTGTTAGAATTATGTGCTAGACCTTACATATATTAAAGGAAACAGGTTCATTAATGAGGCATTGACCTTAGGAAATAATAGTCGGGTGACGGGTCATTGTAGCCGTGCTCTTTTATATTGTCGAAAACAGTTTCCAATTTAGATGGTTTCAGGTTTGCTTTATTTTTCTTTTTTTTTTGGGGGGAAGAAAGAAAATGAATTATTCAACCAACATTCATAGTTTACAACATCGTGAATAAGCAAAGGTAAATAAATTGTTTACGTCAAAAACCTCTTGGAAGTTTGGTCACTTCATGCTCGCTCTATTCCCCTCCCTAAGAACATGCGATACTTTGAATGAGAGGAAATATCTTGCTTTAGAATTAAGGCAAAATAACACTATCACCCAGAAAACTATAACTATTCTACTGAAAAGCTTTGAATATGTTTTCATTAGAGCTCAATTCTTAGAACACCGCTATAGGCATGTCCGACATATTATGGACACAATGGATAGAAGTTTGTAATATTTTTAAATTCATTAGTAACAATCTTTTTTTTTTTTAGGGACACTAGTAACAATCTACCATAAAATAAAAACATGTTTCATTTATTCTCTCCTCTCTGTCACATACTCCATTATTTATTCATTTTTACGTATTTGAAATTTTTTATGAAGCATCTAATTATATATTTAAACATAAATATATATTATAAAGATTATACATATATACTATAATATGTGTACATGTATATATGGGGTTCATTTTGCTATAGTTGACTTTTGGTAGTTATGTATTATGGTGGTTTATTGTTTAAAATTCACAAAGAGAAGGGAAAAAAAAAAAAAACCAAGCGCGTCAAATCGTCAATTCGTGCTTGTATCATGTCTAATTCGAAATTTTTGACAATTTGTGTAAATTTCATGTTACTCGAAAGATGCAAGAGTATACCTGTTGTAACACGCTTCTTTTGTCCTCCTGAAATCCCTCTCCTCATTGCATTCCCAACAATCGTGTCTCGACACATGTCAAGCCCCAATATCTAAATTTGGTTGAATTTGGTTAGTGCAGTGTCAAATTATTCAATTCTATAGAGCTAAATGTAGAAATGTTCCTGTGCTTTGTCTAGTCACCAAAACCTTCTATATTAGTTTTAATAGCTTAATGAAAAAAAAAAAAAAAAATTCATGTCGACAGGGAGGTTAATGTCAATTTTTCAAGTGAACAAGGAGGTAATTGACAATTTTTAAAGTTAATTATTGTCAAATTTTTAGGTGTATAAGAGTGTTTTCGCATTTTTTTTTATGAATAAAATATAGCACAAGAAATTTATTTGCTAATAAAGATAACATAGAGGAGTTTTTTTTTGTCAATTAAACAAAACACAGAGGATATTTTTGCATTAACTCTTTTTTAAATAAAATGGTATTATAGAAATTACATGTGTAGGGTTAAAAAAACTCATGTTTAGTTTTAGAAGGTAAATAAACTTAAATATATAAATGAAAACGTAAATCATCCAATCTATTCATTCCTTGTAGTTTTATTGTGATTCTTACCCTTAATGTGTAGTCTGTGATAAGTCCACTCTCAAGTCCCTGCACTGCAGTTGCCTGAGATAACATATAACAAATAATCAAATATTGGTAAAAAAAAAATACCAGCTTAATTATTTATTTAATTAAGACCATTGTTTAACTATTTTAATTGTTACTTTAATACCTTCATGAAAAGATCAACTTCTGGCTCAGGCAAAATACCAGCTTCTTTTTCTCTTCTTGCTAGCTCACTCAAAAGCTCTGTTTATATTATGAATTCAAACATCAATTATTAAACTTAATTTTATGAAAGCAAGAAAGATACTAGTACTAAAACAAATAGCAGAATTTGTGATTATGTTAATACCATATCGCGATCCAACCCCTTGACACCTAGCTGAGAAGTCGAAGGTTTCTTTCACGGTCATCTCCCCCACATGAACATCGTTTTGACTAATATATGCCGATGTTTTTTGTGGTACAAACTCACTAAATGTATGCCCGTTGTATGTTATTTCTCCCTTTGTCTGTCCGCACCACATGAATATTTTGTACAATGTGATGAATAATAAGTAGTTGAAATCAAGTTGTGTTTGTGTGTGTTATAAAGTATAATTAGAAATGCATCTGAAATTGAAATTAACCTTTAAATTATGGTCCAATCTTCCTGCTAGAGCCAACAAAAGGGTTGTCTTCCCAGATGATGGTGGTCCTAGTAAAAGGGTCATCCTGTCACATAAATAAATTGACAAAAAGATACACGATTCTATAAAAAATATTAGAAAATAAATAATAAGCTTTAATGAGGAATTATAACATTAACTAAATTAGAAAGAGTAAATAAGTAATAATTGATACGTACCTTGAAGGTTTGATGATGCCGGATACATCTTTTAGTATTTGGAGTTTTGTTTTTCGTGTCAAGCTAATGCCCACGCAACTCAGTGTCGTCTCAACAATGTTACGAGCAGAGTTGGCCAGCGTCGGAAGCCCCGAGTCGCCGACTAAGCAGTCAGCCTCTATATTCAACTTCTTGAATTTCACTTCCACACTAGGAAGGGTAATCCCAACTCTACAAAATATTTTAAATAGGAGTATTGGGAATTGAAAAAATATGATGTTGTAGTCTTTGATTATAAGGGGCAAATTAGGGAACATAAAAAAATTGTTCTAGCATTAACAATCTTCACTCCGACAATAACCTTAATCAGTAAGTATTACTATATGTAGCCCGCATGGGCAGCTCAACTGGTCTCAGAGGTGGAATTTGGAACAAATATTACTATATGTAATGTTATATTTATATATATTTATAATTAATGGAGTATTTCATGTTATCTACTACTATATTGCCCCTTCTCCGGCATCTTCTCCGGGAAATTGATTACTTTCATTATAAGTTCTACTGATTGTGCCTTCTCATTTCATTTTGAGCGGAAATCTTAATAAAATATAAAAATACTTTAGAACTGACCCCTTGCAATTTTTTGTTTCTATTTAATTACTTATGTATTATACTCGAAGTGAACATTTTGAAGTACAAGTTGACTTAGTCAAAATATCACTAATGAAAAGTTCATTTGCTTTTAAGTACGAGATATATACTGGCATGTTCATCATACTGAATCGTGAAAGTTTATCAATAGACTAAAATTTCCATATTTTTTCGCAAGAAAGATGGAAGTAGTATTAAATTAAATATAATTAAAACTAAAATAGTGAGTAGTTTCATTCATATTCTTTAATTTCTATTCAAAACTTTCATATTTCTTAAATTTCTATAAAATCTTTCAGTTGTTACAAAGTGCACTCTTCAATTTCTAGTATCATTTACTTCTAAAGCACTATAACTAAATATATATATTTGATTTAATTGCTATACTATTTGGTTTGCTTATTTTATCTTACATATATATAATAACATTAATTATATATAAGGATCATGTATTGAAATTAGGATTAATTTTTAAATACCTCTCTTTGTACTATTATATATTCTTCACTTACCTCCCTTATATTATTTAAACATTCGCATACTTCTTTTGGAGTTGATGTTGAGGTGCATGGAATAAGTTACCGATATTAATTTCACAAGAAGGTAAAATGATGCAGTTATTTTTCCTTAAATATAATCCAATCACTATTCAATAATGATAATTTGAACAAATTCAAAATTTCACTTTTTATCTATTTAAGTTTGCATGAAGATTTAATTTTTTGAAGTTTTCAGTACTAAGTTAATAATAAAAATATTTTATCAATTTAATTTCTAAATGTTCTTAGCGTATTTCTGATATTTTTACAAATATTATGATTAGAACGACAATCTCGTAAATTCCATTAATTTTAACAATGAATATTGAGTTGACTGTTAATCTAGCGGTAGTGAAGGTTTAAATATTACAAGGATGGTACATAAAAATTTAAATAGTTCAAAGAAAGAAGGTAAGTGAATGATATATAATAGTACAAAGGAGGTATCCGAAATTAACCTATTAAAATTAATTAATATAGTTGGACAAAAAAGAAATTAATATATCATATGAACATCTCAATTAAACTTAAACATACTAGTAGTTTTTTTTTCCTAATTATCTTCCAGTTCTTTTGAAGTTAAAATATGTTACAGCTACAACCGCATTATAAAATCGAATTTTGAATCTACAATAGAAGAAGGCTTCAATTACTTACTTGTCAATTCGGTTTCTAAACTTTATCAAGAATTTTTCATTGTCTTCTTCAGCAATCTTGAAGACTCTGTCGATGAATTCTCGTTTATCATTCAAACCAAGCTTCCTAACATCGACTTCCTTGACATTGCCTTGATTCGAACCTTCAATGAATGATTTGAGAATAGTTTTTCTCAACCTATCATAAGTTGGTAGTTTTTCCAAAGCAGCCCATCTCAGGTCTTCTTCGTCTTCTTCGGCTTTTGTGATCCTTCGGGAAACAGAGCCCGAAAGAACATCTTCTACGCTTCTATTGAAACTCCGGCCAATGTCCCTGCCACTTTGACTTCTTGAACCCCCTAATTTTTCATCCATTTTCTAGTACATTAAGCAAACATTAGTATTTTGAATCTATATAAAATGAAGATAAGATATATGGTATTAAAAAGTGTAATGAACAAATGCTTGCTTAATTAATGTGTTTCCAATAAGATCTAGAAACTGGAAAGGGTGTTTTTGAAGAGTTGGAGTCTCTGTCTAGGGGAAAGGGGGTGAATATCATTTATAACTAAGTCCAAGATATGGCTTGCTAAGTGATAATTAAGTGTTTATTTTATTTTTAGAGCAATTTTTACGAGTTTTGACAAATGAATATATAATTGTTAACTAGGTGGAGAACGTGGATTAAAGTGTTTAGGTAATCAATATAATTTTGGATCTGTTTGAGCATCTTCCATGGATCTCAACCCCATTTTATCATTTTTGGTGTTGAGAAAATGAGTTGATCTTCTGCACATCATTTTACTATTTTTGGTCTCTCATAATTTTACTATAATTTACACCAAATTATAAAATAATAATATTTTTCATCATTTTAAGAGAATTAAAATTGATTTGGTCTACCATAATATTTCACTAAAATGTAATTTGGTTTGGTCTCCCATGATATTTCACCCTATGTACAATTATAATTTTTTTTTTATTAGAAGTTTTATAGTTAAATTATTTAACAATTATGTTATGAATTATGAAAAATCATTGAAACATGTCAATAAGATGGTAATCACATTTTTTTTTTGTTTCCCAGAATTTAATTCTTTCAAGACGTGTAGGACACATAAAGTGAAAACATATTCCAACATGCACATAAACCAAGCCCCAAGCCTAGAACTTGTATATGTTAATTAATATACATCAAATCATCCCTGGAACTTGAACATATGGGCAGATCTAAATAAATTAAATACTACTATTATTCAATCTAACGAATCCAATGGCGAGATTTGACGTTAAATATAAAAACATTACAAAAGTACCAGACACCTTACCTTGAGTATTTAGTTAATTAGTAGTAGGAGTATTACATTTGTTATGGGAAATTAATTAAAAAATAATGTACACTACTACACGAGTAAGATTCGGGATAAACTGAATGGGCACGAAGGAATTGGATCTGAGTACTATATTTTAATTATGGTGGTTTAAAATTTAAAAATAGAAATAATCTTGATTTGCATAGTGTTGCTTGTTAGAATTTTGAGATAGTGATTTAAGAAACAAAGTAAATGTATGTTCTTTTAGAAGGTGTAATATTTGTAATACACCTCACTGTAATTGTCAAATATAAAAAAAAAAATATACTACTTTTTTATATTTGGTAAATAAGAATTAATCATTAAACAGAGCAAAATTAATTATTAATATAGATTCAGGAAAAGACATGATCTGAGGGTTCTCAAGGACGAGCATGGCAAATTATAACATACTATTATTAATAAGGTAAAGTGTTGGTATATTCATTTTTATATATGTTACGAATGCATTTTGGAGATTTTATCTTATCTTCACATGATCTTCATTTCATCTAAAGAATATCATTCTTGAGATGTGATTGTTCATCATAAAAGACCAGTGACCATATATGGCAAGCATTTTAAGCAAGAATTTCGGAATTTAAGATTGTTCAAACAAACTTGTGTTATTTACTTTATATATATAGCCTTACATAAGTAATTCCGAGAACTTGGGAAAGTACGTATGAGATGAACATGCTCACCCGAGGTGAGGGAGAGAGAAACAAATGATTCCCTAAATATAATACAACTTAGTGTATGAGTATCTACTATTACCACCATTTGTGACTCCGTTGGAAATGGCTTCAAAAATATGTTTTCGGTTTACCCTGAGTATCACATTTACTCTACCTCATTTGGAAGTTCAATTTCTTGATGCAATAAGCGTACACGAAAGCAAAGAAAACAGCAAAACCAATCAAAACCGCAGCAACTTCCCCCTTGAAGCTGGGATCGAATCCAAAATGGTCTTGGATATAGGTTTTGATCATTGGTTCCACAGATGTCCCAGCCACTCTAATGGTGTTCTCCACATCTCCATATTGACCTATAATTAGTCCATATATTGTCCATGCCACTGGGCATATCCAGTAATACCATACCCACCACCTCGGAATGCTCTGACAAATTCAAAGTATGGAAAAAGAATCAAGAATATGTTGATGTTGATGTTGAAGATCATTAGTTGATTTTAATCCTTCAAAATTGAAGTTACTTACCGGTCTAGGTATGAAGAATCCACAAAACAAATTGAAAATTGCATAAAATGATGCTGCAACAATTGCTGCTATTTGGTGGTTTGGTGTGATTGAAACGGTCATCATCCCGTAATATGTGAAGTATAGGAGTGTCAAAAAGGTCACAAAGTAGAAATACAGAAATTTAGCCGCCGTCCACTCAAAGCTCACCATAGCATACACAATAAATGTGTAGTATGTGTTCTGGAAAAGCACATAAGGTATTTCTACTACCACCTGCATATCGTGTAACCAAAGTTATATTATTTATCTAGTATGTTTTAATGATTCACGAGAAAAGTAATATATTAAATACCGTTGCATGGAATAAAATTCTCACCTGTGCTATTGCATATGGTAACGCTGAGTACATTCCTGCAGCCGTTTCCCTATAAAACACAGTTCTTTCGGTGTGTACTACAGGTTGTACTGTCGAGCAATTATTAATCCCGACGAACAATACAGAAACATACAGGGCTCCTATGATAGTCAAAAGATCGGTATCGTTTTCCCTAATGCCACAAGAGAAGAAAGAAGGAATCGATAAATGGTCTTCGATCAAACCCATATATTAGGTTATTTAAAGAAATACAAACCTTTTTGTGCCCACTCTCCAGAAAATTGTTCCAACTATGATTGAACAAGCAAAAGTGAAGAAGTTTCTTACGAGATTGTAACTAGGACTTCTCCAATAAGTCAACCATTGCTTCCAGAGGCAAGATTTAAATTGAACCCATGTATTTTGTGAATACTGTGTGGGATAGTACAAGTCTTTTGCCCCAGTAGCCGGTGTACTCAACTCTTCCACCAGAGCCTTGTTTTTCCTGCAATAAGACATAGATACACATGTTGTCAATGTTTTCTTCTTCTTAGAAATCTATAGATTATATTTTTCTTTGCATACTGATATAAGTCTGTTGATTTGTAGTATTCTGCAAAATCCATTTCTAGTCGGACTTCCATGGCCACTGCGCTTGCTTCAAGCATCCAAGTAGCTGGATTATATTTCTCTTTGATTCTTGGGACTCCAGGTATTGCCTACATTGATGGCAATCTTTAGATTCCTTTTTCCTTATAAGGTAATTGAGTAAACGTTCTTGAAATGTAATGTTTGGAATACCTCAAAATGTTCTATAATTTTTTGTGAGTGTCGGCCTAATGGTCCCGCATAGATTACTTGTCCTCCTCTTTTCAAGAGAAGTAACTGATGCATAAGAATTAAGATGTTAGAGTGAATAAATATGTAGAAAACTTAAGCAACAAACAAGCTGGTGTTTTTTTACCTCATCAAAAGCTTCAAAAATATCTATACTAGGCTGATGAATAGTGCAAACAACAGTTCTTCCTGTGTCCACCGTGTTTCTCACAGTCCTCATAACAATAGCTGCTGCTCTTGCATCTAAACCAGAAGTTGGTTCATCCATGAATATAATGGAGGGGTTTGCTACGAGTTCAACGGCTATTGTCAATCTTTTTCTCTGTTCCGTTGACAATCCACTAACCCCTGGTGTCCCTACTATGGCATTCTTGAGGTTGTCAAGCTCAACGAGTTCCATCACTTCATCCACAAAAGCCTGAAAATGATTAACAAAAAAATATTAGGTGTATAATTAATTTACTGCACAAAGCATTGTAGATTTTTTTCTTATTTAGAAGATGTTATGTGTCTTTAAAGCTCTTACGATCTTTTGCTCCCTGCTAACTTCTTTAGGGAGCCGAAGGAAGGAAGAGTAGATCAAAGACTCGTGAACAGTTACTTGAGGTGAGTGGATATCAGTTTGTTCACAATATCCCGAAATTCTAGCAAATGTTTCTTGATTCTTGGGAAATCCAGATATTCTAATGTCACCTTCAATAATACCCCCGGTTTTTCGTCCAGCCAAAACATCCATAAGTGTAGTTTTCCCTGCTCCACTTACCCCCATCAATGCTGTTAAAACTCCTGGCCTAAATGCTCCTGTTACTCCACTAAGTAGTTGGAGTTTGTCATCTGATACTCCTTGTTCCTTCATTCCCTGCCATAATGGGACAAAGTGGTTTGTTTAAAAAATGTACTTCATTTAATACTTTTTTTTTTTTAATTTGAAATACGAGCATGACATAGGTTCTTACTGGTGGCATGTCTACATAGTAGTTTACATCGTCAAAGGACATGGTTAGAGGTGTGAATGGTAAAACCATTCCTCTCTTTGGAGAAACTCCTCTTATTGCATCAAGGTTCGAATCTTCATTTCTTTTTGCTCCATAAGAGTTGGAACGACTACTGCTTGTATCCAAGTTTTTCATTTCCACTTCAAAAGAAAAAAGAAAACATTATACATGAGCAAATATCCCATACTTTGTGCAATGTTGATATGCAATGATGAATCTTATTTCCATTACTTGGTTTTTGTGCTGTGTTGTATGATTCTTCTTCTTGCCCAGTTTCAATCGCTCTTGCCTGTTCTTTGGATATAATTGCTTGTGGTTTTTCCCAAGCTAACATGCAAACAGAAAATTGGAAAATTAGTTTTTATCACGTAGATAAATTCGTTCGGAACTTAAGATAGAGAGTTTGAACTTACGGCTTAGATACATGAGGGTGAAAGTGAAAAGAACGTTAAAGAGTACTGTAAATCCCACGAGGGCAGCAACACCTATCCAAAACCGGTTCTCATCCGTGTAAATATCAAAGATGTTCAATACGGCCACACCCAATCTTCTACTATTATCTGAGGCCTGCATCGACCAAATATAATTTTAAAATATATTACAGAGTGTATGTGGTGATGACATGGAATAATTAGTAACAAAGAAGTTAGTGTTTCAAGTACCATTTTGTTCATCCATCTTGGTGCAAACATCTCATTTACAGCAAGAGCATTGTAACCATAGCTAAAGGGTGAAATATAGTAACCCCATATCCACCAGTCTGGATATTGCCCTGCAGTCAAAACAGGTAATTTCTTAAGATTGATAACATGATCAAGTGGAGCAATTTTTGGAGTGAAATGCAAAAATACTCCCCCCCCCCTCCCCTTGTATTATATATATTGCCAAAAACCTCCCAAGTCGGAGTACATATTTTCCAGGAAAAATGACAATTTTACCCCCATCAAAATATGCGAAAACACCCCTATTCACCTAAAAAATTTGACAATAATTCCCCTGTTAACTTTGAAAATTGGCAATACACAAAGTTTTGAGAGCTATAGACATGAATTATGACAACTGACTATCATATTAGACAAAGGTTTTGAATTTGGCCACTAACCTTTAGGAAGGATGAAACCACCCAAAAGGAACAAGAGTAGAAGAGCAAGAGCACCACCAGTACTTGCAATAATCATTGTTCGGCATAATCCTGCTATCACCCTGAATAGTCCTGCCGCCATTTGCTGTATTAAAAATATCAGCAGCGATTGCTTGAAGAACCTGAGAATGGGATGCAAGTTTACAAAGTCACTTTCTAACAACAAATCAAAGAACACTTGCTGTCATCTTAGCCTCAATTAAACAACCTTCTTACTGCATTTAGCTCAAAAATTATAATAATATACCTGCTGGGTTCAGGGGCGAATCCAATTGTGTAGTATGTTGTGAGCATCCACACGGCAGTCTCAAACAAGGATATCGGAATCCTTAGCAAAAATGTGGGCAGAGTGAAAGCCCAAGCGGGGTAAAAAAGAAGGTCTCTGTGCTTGTAGAAAACTGGAAGTCTAAGTATTGTTAAGGCGATCTCCGAGTAGCCATTGAAAGTATTGCATATCATAGCAAACAATAGTGCACCAATATAGATTCCACCATCTTGTTCATTCCTAGTGTTCAATTCAGTCCTCAAAAACATTGTTGCTGTGATTATGGCCACGATAAATATCTGGACCGTCTTGAAAACATAGATAAAAGAATTCCTCTTGATCAAAAGCCATTCCTTGTCAAAGTTAGCTTTGAGAAGCTCTCTCTTGGGGATGGAATACTTTTTGAACACCAGAGCTGCTTCGTGACTTCGGGTCTTGTCGTAATTATTTGATAATTCATTTTCAAGTTGTATACCAACGTGGAAAGACTTGAATTTTGTTGCAAATTCACTGACGGGAATATATCTGTATGGCTTACTTCTATCTACCCAATATTGCTCCTGGTCTTTTCTTGATGTGACCTGTTCCAAATTCAAATGTCAGTTCGTTAAAAAATACTAGCATTTATAGTTTTCCTTGGGGTTAATTGAGAGTGTAATACACTCACCCGAAAATTTTAAAGGATCAATTTGCCTCCTTTCAATGGAGAGTGTAATACACTCACGCGAAATTGAGAGTGGGAATGAAAAGTGTTGCGAATGTCAAGTTCAAACTTTGATAAAATTATAGACTTTGATAAACAAGATTTCCACACAAATTGTAAATTTGTTACCTCTTGCAAGAAATCAGCAACTCCTTTTCTTTCAGGACATTTGAACCCACAACTCTCAAAGAACTCTACGACATGTTCTCGTGGACCCTGATATACAATTTGGCCTTCTGATAACAGAATAATATCATCGAATAGATCAAATGTCTCTGGAGCTGGTTGGAGAAGAGACATGAAGATTGTGGCCTCCGTGAAGTGTACTATTTGCTGCAAACACTTTACTATTTGAAATGTCGTGGAGCTGTCCAAGCCTGTTGATATCTCATCCATAAACAGTGTTTTTGTTGGCCCAACAATCATCTCTCCTGTATCATCAAAAAGGTAAGAATCAAAACTCAAAGCTTCTCACAATATTTGTGGATCGTATATTTTTATATGATGATTTCTCGGAAGAACTATAAGTAGATGCGAAAATGTACCTGTTGTAACACGCTTCTTTTGTCCACCTGAAATTCCTCTCCTCATTGCATTCCCAACAATCGTGTCTCGACACATGTCAAGCCCCAATATCTACATTTGGTTGAATTTGATTAGTATGATATCATATTGTTCTTTCCTAAATCTCTGGAATTATAGAATTGTGTATGGTGAACTATGAACCATTTCGTTTTTAAAAGATGATTGTTTTCTTAAATAAAAGAAGAAATATAAATCACCCAAATTATTTATTCGTTATAGTTTTATTAATTTATGACTCTTAGTACCCTTAATGTGTAGTCTGTAATAAGGCTGCTCTCAAGTCCCTCCACTGCAGTTGCCTGAAATAACATAAAACAAATAATCAAATAACGGAAAAAATAGTTTTATTTATTTAATTAAGACCATGGTTTAACTATTTTAATTGTTACATTAATACCTTCATGAAAAGATCAACTTCTGGCTCAGGCAAAATACCAGCTTCTTTTTCCCTTCTTGCTAGCTCACTCAAAAGCTCTGTTTATATTATGAATGCAAACATCAATTATTAAACTTAAATATATGAAAGCAAGAAAGATACTAGTACTAAAATAAATAGCGGAATTTGTGATTATGATAATACCATATCGCGATCCAACTCCTTGACACCTTGCTGAGAAGTCGAAGGTTTCTTTGACGGTCATCTCTCCCACATGAACATCGTGTTGACTAATATATGCTGATGTTTTACGCGGTACAAATTCATTAAACGTGTGCCCATTGTATGTTATTTCACCTCTTGTCTGTCCACATTTTTGCACAATGTTAAATCAAAGTTATATTGGCCTTAGTAACTAACGTAAAAATTGAAGTTATTTTCATGTATGACTGTGAATCGATCTCGAACCTTTAACGTATGGTCTAATTTTCCTGCTAGGGCCAACAAAAGAGTTGTCTTCCCAGAAGATGGTGGTCCAAGTAAAAGTGTCATCCTGTCAAAAGGGACCATAAAAAAGATATAATTCATTAAATATTATCAAGAAAACCAAGTCTTAACAATAGTAGCATGATTAGTCAAATACCTTGAAGGTTTAATGATCCCTGAGACATCTTTAAGTATACTGATTTTTGTTTTCTTTGCCAAGCTAATGCCCACGAAACCTAGTCCCGTTTCGACCATGTTACGGGTGGCGTTGGCCAGAGTCGGAAGCCCCCTATTGCCGACTAAGCAATCAGCCTCTATAGTTAAGTTCTTGAATTTCACTTCCACAGTAGGAAGGGGTATACCAACTCTGCAAATAATTTTCAAAATCAAATTTATTAACAAGAAATTAATAACATTTTTATAAGATCAGTGGAAGGATATAGCAGGCTATCAAGTGAAGCTAGTAAAATTTTGACAATATATATTGGATGGTTTTTTGAATTTCAATTTCAAGTGTTAAACATTGACAGTGTATTCTAAAATATATATCAAGCTCATGGAGTTTGATTTGCGTTTAACTATAGGAGATTTCTGTAATTATAATAAACATGAGGAGTCCGAATGTAAATCATCTTTATTTTATTTCATATTTTAATTTTTCTCATATTTCAAGACCAAACTTTCTTATTCCTTTTTCTGAAATAGATTTCTTTTCAACAACTCACCTATCTAGTATAAAGTAATAGTAGTACTATATTTTTATTTAACACCCACCATAAATAAATCCATTTAAGAAGTTGAGTATACACAATATAGAAGTATTATATTCCCTCTGTCCCATTATTTTTACTCCATTAGCTACAATAACCGGTCAAACTTTTTAATTTTTTAAGTGATTTATTATCTTAAATTATTGACCTTTTTTTGCGTATTAAACCTTTTAAGTATTAATATACATTTTGTCATATGATATTATCAAATTATTAGTTAAATATATTAACTAATTTATTTATTATAATTTATTGAAATTTAGTCAAGTTGACTGGTCAACGGTACCAAGGGATAAAGATTAATGGGACGGATGGAGATATTTACTACCGACCTAATAGCAAATAGTATAAATTAAGCATCAAATCAAGAGAGATTTGAAAAGATAATACGACAAATTAAGGATATATATATATGTAATCATATAGTAGAACCAATGTTTTTAAAACCGGACCGGAGAGCGAACCAATGAGCCTACTGGTTTAGTGGTTTTACTGGTCGAACCGGGCGAAACGCTGGTCGGACCGCTAAAACCAGCGAATTAACCGGACCGGACCAGCTTCTAGTTCGCGGTCGAACCGGTCGGACCGGCCGGTCCGGTCCGGTTTTAACAACATTGAGTAGAACTAACCAACCGTAAATTGAGGAAGAAATTACAGACAATAAACTTGTCATGTAATATATATAGTCAAATTTAAACTGGATTTACTTTGTCAAAGTCATACTTTTCCATGTATATATAAATAAATAATAGATCTAGTAAATCAATTCAACCAAAATTAAGAAGAACAAACAAACAACCACAAGTTTCTCTTTTCCCATTCTCACCAAATAAATTACTTTACGATCTAATTCCTAGCTATATAAAATAAAAAATAATGTTGATATTATTAATAGTATAACATCATTTTTAGAATGAATGAATGAAGAAAAGTAGTATCTTGATAAGATAAGATAAAGTTGGACTGGACCTGTAATTAACTTTTGAAAGTTTGAATAAATAAAAGAGGAAATAATTCCACTTTCCCTCCTACGTACTACCATTTGGACCTTTTCCCACTTTTTCCCCTATCAATTACTGTAAATACCACCGGAGATGGTATATTCTGCTCAGATTCTATCACATGATGCAGCTTCTTAAGGGTAAAATCGTCCTTGCACGAAATTAATTAAATATCTCTTGTCATTTTTTTTATTACTAACAAACACAAGATTCATTCAACGTTGGCTGGCTCTATACATGTTTACCGCAAATTTCTTAATTAAGGAGTACAATCCTTCTTGTACTACTACCTTACCAAAATTTCTATTTTGCTTCGCCTCACATCACATGGCATGTCCGGTCCTTATATATATCTTAAATTAACTAAATACAACTAATTATTTCATTTTAACTTACGCTCAAATAATTGCTTTAAAACATGTCCTTATTCTAGTTTGTTCAATAAAAAAGTAGAATACTTTTTTGCCGAACATTATTTTACTTCATCATATCTCTTTTACAAACCCTTTCTTTCAATTTTTAAAAATTAACTCTTTTTAAAGAATATGTATCCTATCTCTATATAAAATTTACATTGATTTGACAGGACACAATTAAAGTAACATATCTTTAGTCATTCATATAAAGATTTTGTTTTACATAAAGTAATTTATTTCTTACCTTACATCATTTTTTTTTAATAATCTTTTTTTTTTTTAAAAAAGCCTATCAAATGTATTCAAATTAAATATATTATTCAATTCATCTCTAGAAATTCAGACAAATTAACAACTTATTTTCAATACAAAATTGATAACATCTCAAAAAGGCCGATATATTTTACATGTTAATAAATTTCCCTTGTTGGATTACTCGTGATTTAATTGTTGAAATTCGACATTTTTGGACATAACTTTTCTATAACTTTATTGTATTTTCATGTTTGCATTTTCTTTTTTTTCTTTTTTTGTGATGGGGGCCTATGACTTTTTTGCATCGTTTATTTGCTTTGTTGTATCCACACTGACACTGTACTTGAGATTTTTTTGAGAAGCCCAGAATTGACCAATCTAGGTGGTTAGTTGACCCTAATGTGACCACATGACTTTTCAAGATATTTATAAAAAATAAAAAAACAATTTGCAGTACAATAATTGACATTTTTTTTTTGTAATTGAATACTTCAAAAAAAAAAAAACACAAATCTAGACATTGATTAACAAGGAGAACTTAGAGTGATAGGTATATATAAATCATGGCGGGTATTAAATTATTTTAGTAAATAGGAAAACAACTTACTTGTCGATTCGATTTCTGAACTTTATCAAGAACTTCTCATTGTCTTCTTCAGCAATCTTGAAGAATCTGTCTATGAATTCACGTTTATCAGTCAAACCAAGCTTTCTTACATCGATTTCCTTAACTTTTCCTTGATTCGGACCATCAATGAATGATTTGAGAACAGTTTTTCTCAACCTATCATATGTGGGTAGCTTTTCCAGAGCAGCCCATCTCAAGGCTTCTTCGTCTTCTTGGCCCCGTGCGCTCCGCCGTGAGATGGAGCCGGAAAAAACATCTTCCATGCTCCGGCCACTTAGACTTCTCGAGCCCCCAAATATTTCATCCATTATTCTAATTTAATTAATTAAAGTTTCAAGAAAATCATAAAATGGAAGACTAATTAAATTAAGAGCTTCTTCTGATTATACAGTATTTGACTAGATAGATAGGAGTAATTAGCAAGTCTATTTGTAGTAGAAGTTTGTGAGTTGTTTCATCTTTCGAAATGTTTGGTGTTGCGTTGAAAAGGAAAATGTTAAATATACAACCGGACAATAATACTTTTATTAGGAAACCAAATTAAAAATACAATTAATTAATACATTCTACATATAACATTCTAGAAGAATTATATATATAGCAGCAACTTGATTTTCTTAGAGATATTTTCATGTTTTTTTCTTTCTTGTGATTTGTTAGATTAGAATCTTCTGTCCTAGGTAGCATAAATATTACTACGTCCTCTGTTCCAATTATTTTTATTCCTGATATAGTTGGTCAGTCAACTTGATTAAATTTATAAATATTATAATAAATATATTTCATTAATTAATAAGATCATATGATACCATAAATATTTATATTAGAAGATTTGACAATCCACAAATATGAATAATTTAGGGTGAGTTTGGCCTAGCGGTTGAACCTCATAAAATCACTTTTAGATCTCTATTGTGATTTTTGAAGCGTTTGGCCCAGATTATAAAAATTGCTTTTGCTCAATCGTGATTTTCATGGTGTTTGGCCCCCAAGATCATAATCGCTTTTGGGATCTCGAGAAGCAAAAAACCAACTTATTTTAGAAGCTGCTAAAGTGTTACTTTTGCAAAAGCTATTATACAAAATCAATTATTCTATAATTAATTTTTATTATAATCAATTATTACCAAAATCAATTTTAGTAAAATTAATTCTCCTATAATTGCTTTTCGAATCGCTAGGCCAAACTCACCCTTAATATGATAAATCACTTAAAATATTGAAAAATTTAACTGTAATATGTAATAAAGGTCCTTAAAATAATTGGGATGGAGAGAGTACTAATAATTAGTAATATCCATCCACATGTAGTTTGCTTCGAGTAATAAATAGTAAGACTGACTTGACTTTTTTAACGCGTTCTCCTCCTCCTTTTCCACAAAAGGGAATGAATTCAAAGATGATCAGCTTCAATTTGTTAATGCGTCATTTTCATCAACATGAATGAATCCTTTGAATTGTCAATAATTCATTCTAGATACGATGATATTTCTACTGCCAAAAGACTGAATACAAAAAGTCAAAAACTACGTACGTGGCTAAGATTCATTAAACAAGTACGAGGAACTCATATCCAATTAATTTTTATCCAACGTGTAAAATTAATTGACAAATTCGAAATTTCTTAATTGAGAAAGCAACTAGAGCTAGAAATTTCTGATCCAGCTTGGAATTGATGTGTTCAAATTTTGTATTCGAGGATAATTAAAAAATTATATTAAGTTGCATAAGTGAGAGATTTGTAACGTCTTTATCATTTAAATCTTGTAACGTTAGTAACGTCTTTATCATATACTCTCGTAACGTCTGTAACGTCTCTAACGTCTTTGCATTTATTACTTGTAACGTCTTTCCTGAAAAGATTATTATACCTATGTATGTACCTATAAATATGTCACCCTAGTTATAAACAAAAGGAACCAATTCACTATTACAATTACTATACAATTTTTCTCTCGATACAAGGATGCAGACTTTATTTTATTATTGTGACGTTATAGATTGAAGGGTTTGTTCCACATTTAACCTGAACATTTTTATACAACATCAGAGATGAAATCAGTCAGTAGTTAAATAAATAACATATTATTAATTGTTAAAAGTTTGAATCTCATATCGATCATGTAATTCAGTTTGAGCTTGGTTTCATTACTTAATAAATCAAGTCAGAGTCAAATATTGAGTAATTGTTGAGCTAATTTTTGAGGATGAGTTAGTTCAAAACTATGCAAATGAACTTAACACAATCTATATATGTGGTGAAATCTAATATGATATCAAAGAAGTTAAATCACTAGCTATATAGAAGTTTTAAAAAACTATAAGTTATTTTCCGCTCCATAATTAAACTCTTATTTTCAAAGTTTAAAAGAACTTAATTACTTACAAGTAAATCATGAGCTGACAATATTGTTTATACAACTAAAATAAGTTTTCCAGCTGACTTATGTAAAAAAGTTTCCTAAACTGTTTGATATATAGAAAGTTAGAAAAGGTTTTAGAGGTGGATTTTCAAATCTTTTTTATTAAATAGGTTGTTGAATTTTGAAATGTTGGTGATATTTGGGGAGCAGTGATAGAAGAGAAGGAAAAATACTAATATATGGAACAAATATACAAGTGTGGTACACTAATAGTGGTATAGAGGATATTGAGCCGAGTAAAGTCGGCTCCCGCTCCTGAGGGAGAATTTCAATTGCACGCTAAATTTCAATGGAACTAATTCCATTATTCAATGTTTGTGCTCAGCAATGAGCTAGGCCATAATTCCTACTCATTCAGTTTCAAATTAATTGATACATTTGAAAAAAATTATGTTTTAAATACTTTGTTACATTTGATTTTTTAATACATCACTTTTCAATTTTTACCCTTTCTTACTTCTAGATTTATATAATTATAATTTTGTTCTATCAATATTGCTAACCAAATAATTAATTACGAATCGGCCGCATGATTTTCATGATCTTTACTAATTATGTGTTTCCAAAATTTAATTTCAAGTTTCGTTATAAAACGTTTGGAACGGTTAATTAAATTTAAAGTTCTAGAAAGTCAATAAAGGCCGGAAAAGTCATTTAATCAAACATTAAATGTATACGATACTTTTTGTCTCGGATCTCTTCGTCAGAAAATATTCACGAGATTGCTCAACTGTAAATCTGCAATCCTACACATATCATAAAAATCTTCTAGAAGACCCAGAAAAGCTGGAAAAAAAAAAGGCCTTTTTTATTTTTATGTGAGTTTACTGTTTCCATTGCCCTATCGCAATATCATGGATTTCGGTCCTTTTCAATCAAGGTAAACGGACAAAAGAAAAAGGTGTAATTTTGAAAATTGTTTGTTTATCTTGAATATTTTTTATTTTTTTTTAATTTAGTCTTTTCTTCACAATTTTTTCTAGTATGTCCAAAATGCTTCAGAATATTTTTATCCACCATATATAAAATATGTTTTGCTTAATCAAATATTGGACATGCATTACTAAAAAGATTCTCTAACCTATCAAATGAACCATGGATCACTCTCAAGTCTCAACATCACCAAACCTAATACCACTATGCCAATTAGATTTCTATGTTGGGGTATTTTTTTTTTTTTTGATAATTAAATAAATTTCCATTGCTAAACAAAACATATTACAAATACAATATAGTGATCACAATAACTAAAAAGAAAGTGAACAATGAAGATCAAACCAAATTTTGGGAAAACAAAACAAGAAAAAGAGACAAGGACAAAATGAAGAAATTGAGCAATTGCACATCTCTGTGCAACAAATTGATTCCCAGACGAAGTGAAAATCGAAGCCAAATCTTCGAACTGACCCCAAGTAAAACCTTGGAATGATAATAAAGTGCTAAAATCATGACCAACATCCCAAAACTTGATCTTCTCTTCAAAGAACACAATCTTTGAAGACCATTGTGAACCACCATAAAAGTATCTGCCACAAAAACTAAAAAACAAACACAAAACAACAAGAAGAAATAAAGCATAATAAAATAGATATGAAGGCTTCGGGAATACATCCGGCTGCTTTAAAGGCAGATCTGGGGTATAATATATAGTGAAGCATTTGAAACCATAAACGACGCTTGAGGTTTCCAACCCATCTGCCACATAGATAAAGTGTGTTACCGCGTGAAAAGGGAGGAATGATTGGGAACCATTTTCGGTAAAATGTCTATTCCCTCTGTCCCAAATTATCTGTCCTTTTAGAGAAAAAAATTTGTCCCAAATTATCTGTCACTTTATGATTTCAATACACATTAATTACATATTTTAGGTACTTTTAGAGAAAAATTAAGAGAGAAAGTGTAAAAATTGAATAACGTGTAAATAGCTAATGGTGGGATAAGTAAATAATAAGAATATTTGAGGTATATAATTTATTTTTTCTATAAAAATGAGGCTATGTAATAGGTACCTTAATATGTGTGAAAACATGTAAAATTACATTTAATTTGGGACAAAGGGAGAAATTAGTTGAGTCACATAGCTTGCATTTGACTCAATTTGAGCAAATTAAGAATTTTGGATTCTAATAGAATTAAAGTTGCCGGATAAATTTAATTACATGTCTTAATATTATCAGTAAGCCTCAGTTATAAGATGATTTTGCAATTTTTATTCCAATTATTGAGGGGCCATGTGACACAAGCTTTTTTTGTCATCAGAAACCTTAAAATAATTATTTTTTTGTCAACAAGCCTAAGTTACAGAACCTCTATCGCAATTTTTCCTTAATAAAGGTCATCACAGCTTTTATGCATTTCTTAATATGACATGTTTGACTAAAGAATGTGACTGTAATAGTTAGTAAGAGCGGGATTGCTATGGGTGCCCATAGTTCACCATACATTGTTTGTCATGTGGCAAATAATTTATCTATAACTTGATATATATTTATACTACACCAAATACGAAATACTTAAATACCCTCTTCTTCTTCTTCTTCTTCCCTTCTTCTTAAAACGTCTTTTTCTTAAAATAGAGGAGTTACCAATTAATCAATCATCAAATTCAAGTAAAAAAAACACCTGAAATTAAACACTATGAACCAAAACAAGCAATGTAGAACAAGAATCAAGAACAAAAACAATTTTCCACAAGGTTAACTGCTGTTAGAAGTCCCCTAGTAAGAGAGTAAAGTATTCTACAAAGTATGATCTCGTTACCTTGACTGCTCGACCTGCATTCTCGTCACCAGAGACGAAAATGTAACATAAAATGAACATGAAAGACAAATTTGAAACTCAAGTTTAGAAGATTTTTTATTTTTCAAAAATACCTTTAAGAAACGAGACGAAGGTGCTTTAAGAGCGATATTAGAACTAAACTTGCTATGTTGTAATGGCACCTTCGTCTCGTTTCTTCTTACAGGAGCTACTTCTACTGCATATGCACATACATCAGTCATCCAAATAAGAAACATGTGTCGAATGACCATCTACTGATGAACGCATATATAAACAGACGCATGAGCTACTCACAGTTACACCATGGGCTTAAAACAAACTGATTAACTGGAGCTGACCAAGACTTCAAGTTCCAAAATAAAAGATTACCATAATTCTCTAATTGTCAAAGTACATAAATCTCGATACATCGTCCAAATGCTTCTGAAATCTTTAGCATAGTACATGTACATTACAACCCACAACAACAATCTTAGGTCGGTACAAGAACATAGAGATCATTTTGATCACGAATTTCCATCAAACAGAAAATAACTGCTAATATAACAAAAAGAACACAAACAATGTAGCTCCGATGGTTCTTTCGAAGTCGAAATTTATTTTCGTGGATCACCTCCAGAGGAGACGATCGTAAATCTTTGTCAGTAAACACATCCTCGGTAGAAGATATTGATTCTGAGGTATAATGGAACTGTTCACCATCAAAAGACATGTTTTCATCGCTATCTTTATCACATTTCATGTCCTGAGAAAGACCATTTACTTGATGCCTCGTTGTAGGAGTCGCCAAATATGTGCTTGGTGTAGGACTTTTATACCTTTTGATTTGTTTCATAGAGAAGCCTGAGTTAACATCATCTGAATTCTGAAGTGATCTAATGAGCTTTCTTGGGGTAGTGTAAATCCTTACATCATCAACATTAATGCGTGAATTCGACCTCTGAGACAAACATATGCAAGAATTTATGAGATTATATTAGTAAACTTCTGCTTCTCATATCAAAATCACAACGATGCTCGCATAAAATAGTAAGTTTTGTTTCTCTACATCATCTATTAAGAAAAATTGTAAGTTTTGTTTCTCTACATCATCTATTAAGAAAACTTGTAAGTTTTGTTTCTCTACATCATCTATTAAGAAAAGTTGTTTTCCATGGATCATGGATATTTTAAATTTTCATATCTAGCTCATAGCATGGGAACTGTTATATAGATATATATACCTGAGGACTGGGGGTATTGCTTCTCACAAATCCATTTCTGGGACTTCCTTGTACAAAACCCGTAAAATTTTCATGGTGATCTTCTCTATGGTTGTTGTCAGAAAATCCATTATACTCAGAGCTCAGGATGTCACTCCCTTGGCTAAACTGTGAGAATATGCCATCTTTAAGAGACACGTCAAGGCCTCCATTCTGAGACCTTTGCCAAAGTTTACGGTTCACACTCCGATGATTCATTGAATTGGGTGATTCAATAAAATAATCATACCCAACAAAAGAATCGACAGTTTGTGATTCAGGGGATGCAGTAAGAGGCGATTGGTCTCCAGAAGAACTATTCCTCCTCCTAGTGTTCTTCTCTCTTCTATCAAAGTTTGAGCCAGTGCCTGAACACGTGTCCCTCTCATATTTTGATCCTTTCTCAGCACATATCCTCTTTGCAATTAGCACTGCTTCTGAAGCAGCTCCACTCACAAAAGGCATTCGGCCAAACTGGCACTTGTTCATTTCCGTAATTATCAACTCCAGTTCAGGCAATATGCTCACTGGATCCAAACATCTCATCAGAGAACTCACCATATGTATGGCTGATAACTGTTTTTGTGAATTACCTTCTTCAAAACCGACATTCAGAATATGCAGTCCAGTACTTACCAACAGTCTCGTATAGGGTTCAACAATCAGACTATTATGTTTAGCTAAAGCCATAACTAAAGCCATATGGGAATTTGTCTGTGAATGTTTATCCAAAGCCCCTGTCACTCTCTGACAGACCTCATGAACCATTTCATTTGAAGCAAATCGCCAATTATCAGCTTCAACAAGTGACTGTAAACATAAGGCGGCACCTGAAGATAGATGATTTTCTTGGCTACGGCCACCCAAAAGACAATCGGAGAGGGGCTTACAAAGAGAGTGAATAACATATATCTTCTTATCATCTGCCGTTGTTGGGCCTATTGCATACCTTGCGATAGCTGGAACCACCTTTGAGCAAGCCTGATGAAGAGCAAAAGCTCCCCCACTCGAGGACAATGTCTTTACAATGGTGCTCATGATGTTATCTATTTGGGGGACGATTTTTGGTCCATGCGATCTAGCAAGAACCTCGTATAGGGAAATTGTGTGCTCGCCAGATGATATACCAGTTTGTTTGGTTTCAGAGACTTGAGCAATAAACATGGGTATTCCCTTTGGATCCAAGTCTTTGACATGTGATTTCAAAGCTTTCATAGCTGATTTTCTACTATCAGCATCCTTGTCAAGATTCTCCAACTCTTTCCGCAGTATTGGGCTTAGACTTCTTCCCATTTTACTAGATCCTGGAAGAAAGATTAAATGGAAACATTGAAAATCAAACAGTAACTAAGAATTAGCCTTTGTTTGTTTGTTTTTAATTTAAAAACAACAAGGTGATGCAATTTTAGAAGTTCTGGCCTCAAAGATGCGAAAACTAGCTCTGGAATTACTCAAGGATTTCTTTAGGGTTAGGAATCCAAAATAAGTACCAAAAGAAAATCTCAGTTCAATTTAACAACGAGTGTAATTTGTTTGTCTCATTACCAAGAAGAAGCTTTTCCTCAACTAGTTGGGTAATGGATGCAGCATTAAATTTCAGATTTTTTACAGTACAGGAATCATATAGTTCTGAATCAGGTAAACCCCTAAGTCAAATCAAGAAGACAAATAGTCTTAACATTCAACAACAGGTTCTTTTTTTCTCCAATTCTCTTTGGTGCACTATTTCTCCACAAATCGAACAAACAATAATAAAAAAAAAGTAAACATGTCAAGCCACCTAAGCTGTGAATGGAACATTAAACCTGAATGATTTGGCGGAATTAAGCAAAAAGGAGTTATTTTGTTTTACCGTGATAGAGAGACTCAGCTTGTGTGTGTACCGGGAAGCTGATTCTTCTTGTTGATCTTCAGGTACAGTAGAAAAGAACAATCTTGATGACTAAAAAGAAAATGGAAAGATTTTTCAAAATCGAAAACGAATCGGGTCAACTAATCAGAATTCTGGAATTCTTCCACATTGAGTGTAAACTTTTGATAAGCAGATGGGAGAGATCTGAAAGCGTTGATGGATAGATAGAATGAAAATACATATACACAGTATACACAGGGGCGCAAATAGGGTTCTTCAATTACAAAGCGGGAGAAATGGATTTTCCAAAATAATTTGAAGACAAATACACCTTTTCGGCTTTCATGCTTTTGGGCCAATAATTATTATTGGAGGTGTGTGTGTGGTCCAATTTTACTATGCAAATTAGCTGGTGGTGCTCACTTTAATCAGACTCGGCCCACTCTTTTATATAATTCAAATTTCAAATAAAAGCTTAAAATAAGCCCAACTAAAGAACTAAGTCGTCCTTTTGACTCGAACCAATCCAGAATTCATTTGCAAGGAAACCTAGTTGATCAATATTTTATGATTTGACTATTTCAAGCTTTTTCGTGCTTTCCGTTTCTTATAAACAAAACCTCAAAAAATATGAGGTTCGTGAGTTTGGTGTGTGGGAGAGTAGTGGATGTTTGAGAAATAATTTTGATTTATGTAATATTGTTTTTTTGAATTTCAAGAGAGCGATTTGAGAAATAAGGTAGATGTAGATTTTTTTGAAAAAATTGGGTTGTAGGTGGAAGTTGTGTAAGACTTTATTTCAAATCATGTTTGTTATGTGAGATAAAGTTGTATATGAGATGAATTACTTTGTGTCAAATCAAAGCATATATTATTTTTAGAGATAAAAAAATTGTTGTTTGTTTAGGTTTTGGGAAAGTAGTTTGAGAAAATTGAGAGATGATAAATTTATTTCAGAAAGTAGAATACATGGCACAAAATAATTTTGGAAAAAGTCAAACAAAGATCTTTGGCCATTTGGGGTCTGTTCGCATTTACCAAAATTATTTCGTGTTTAGCAAAAGTGAGACAAACATGTTTTTTATTTCCTAAGTAAATTTATTCTCTTTCATTTCTCCAAACTAGTGTCCCCAAAAGCCAAACAAGTACCAATTTTCGTATCTCTACATAAAGCATACATAAGCTTTACTTTGATTAAACATAAAGTATATATATCTTACACAATTATCTCCTATAACAAATATGGTTTGACATAACATTTTCTCAGACATTTATAATAAGAAAATTGTGTAAACATTTAAAATAAGAAAATATGTGCACAATTAGGCATATTGATCTTGTTGTACTATATACCATGAGTTATCAATGTCGTCCCATATAACAATAATAAGTGATGACAGTAGGGGTAGTCCAATCCATATCTCTCTACTGCTTCCGAATTCTTTCATTTGACAACTCCTTAATTCTACGAATTGCAATACATATAATTGTCCTGCGCGCAGTTGTAAGTTGGGTCCAACCTTTTGTTTCACTGCCATCTTGTGGATCAAAAAGCTGGGTAGTAAATGAACATGTTGGCCCATACGCATTTAAGAATTTATCCAAGATTACGACCTCAACAAAAAATTTGAAATTTATCAAAGTAATTTATTAATTAAATTAACAAAAAATTGAGAAGTAATAATATTTCATTTTAAATCTTAAAGTTAGATTGAACTATTCTCCCAGCTCTTTAACTAGTTGATAATCGCTTTGTATGAATGTTCTATAACAAATAATAAATGAGGTCGACCTAACAAATTAACCATTCAATTTTACGATAATTCATATCTTATAAGACCAAAAAACAAAATGTTATTTTAAATATACACACACCAAAAAATCTAGGTTACTTGAATTATAATAACTTATTTTTTAGTATTAATTAGGGAGGGAGCTTACTGTAATTGTAGTTTGGGCTAGGCTTGAGCATAAACTTTTTCAATAATACAACACCGAAAATTATAACTAATAGTATTATCTGTGTATTATATATAATTATGAAATATAAAGTCAAATGTATTGATTATGTAAAATAATAAATAATTATATAATGAATTTATATTGATATCCAAATCATGTATTAACTGTATTAAAATATAGAACAAAAAGTTTAAATGTAAAATAAAAACTTCATTACAATATGTTACAATTCTGAAATCACTTTGCATCAAATGGCTTCTTTAATCTGTCCCCACATGGCTACATAAATTATTGAGAAGAAAAAAATGGAAAAAAGAATACAGTTATTTCACCGAGGCATGATTTCAGTAAATATATATGTACCAAAAAAATGAAACACTAATGACTTTTAACCCTCGCGAAATTTAAGGAAATGTATTTCATTATTTGTCGAAAAAAGGAATGGGTTACAATGTAAAAGGACTGATGGAATATTGATAAAGTAAGAATTGAGATTTGAGAATTTAATCATACTATCAACTAATAAAGTTAGAGATAAGTGCTCAGTTTGTGAAACCTATAGAAAAGATAAACCTAGAGTTTTCAACCGTGTGGTTATAAAATCCAATCGTGCACAAAAAGTTAATTACTTGACTAAATAAACTACTTATTTATTAATTAGTCACTAAATGTGTCATTTGTTTACGCGATAATATACGTTACCTTTCTCTAATATTATTTAATTTAATTTAATGAATAAGGATTGTAGATTGTAATTAAATCTCAACTGCAGAAAATTAAAGTAAGTAATTATATTTTTGTAATAGGTTTGCCGGCTTAATTATAACTTAGGAATTCGATGAATATCTACCGGTTTGAGGGTCATAGGCTCAAACTCTCTGCCCCTCTATAATTACTTGAATAAACTTCATCACCTCATTAAAATTTAAAGAAATGTAACTTTGAAAATCATATAAAATTGTTTGAATATGCATTTTAGTAGATATTTATTCGAGTTGAGCCTCATTAAATTCAATTTGACTCATTAGTTAATCGGGTCTAATAAAATGACTCAAATTTAATTGACATTACATTAATTTAAATAAGACCAAGCAATCGGACATCGAATAGCCCCAACTTAATCCTCCTCATTAATAACCCGTTCAAATAAATAAAATACATCTAATTAGTGAAGACATCTCCACAATATATATATATATATATATATATATATATATATATATATATATATATATATATATATATATATATGAAATGCGCGGTTCAATCTGAACTTTAATATACCAATTAATTTCTCCGGCCTGTTAGGCTTTTGTCCAATTTTAATTCCATAACAATATTTGGACGTACATATTCATCACTTTTGACACAACCTTTTTTTTTTTTGGATGAATATATAGTATCTCCCTTATTCATTACTATTAAGCATTTTGAGTGTTTGCCCAGTAATTAAGTAAATTTGACCGTACTGTTTACTTGTGCTTGGCGTTTTGTGAAGACGGTAAAACCGCGCGAGTTGTATAATTATTAGAAACTATAAAGTATATGGACCAAGCTTGAGAAAGGGCCAATAATCTAGGTAGGGAGTACGTACTAGGATAATTTTATTAGATAAAAAGTCAGGTTTTATTCTGAATTTGGGTCAGACAAATTAGGATCTCAACGTGACCTTCTATAGTGAGATGTAATGATTAGATAATTATATAGACATTAGGATTGTGGAAAATTAGAAGTATATTATATTGCATTCATTAATTAAGATTGTGGAGTTTCTAGCTAGGGTTTGGGGAAGAAGTGGTACCAATACATCGGTTTCTAATTAATTCGTCTAATTAAGAAATAAATTAAAAATAGTAGGTAGTGAATTTTGAAATTGTGAGATACACACTATTTGGATTGATAAGTTTTAGTTATTGTAAATTGATGAGAAAAATAGGTGGTGGTTGTCATATTAGTAATTTTAGAGAGTTTGAGATGTTAAAATATATTTATTGTTTTGAGTGAATGTCAAATGAAAAACTTTATAGAGTTTGTGATATAATATTTTATTGTGTGATGGATCTGATGATAATTATCATTATTTCTTTTTAGAAAGATTGATGAAAATTAAAATTATGTCATTATGATTTTACCCTTGATTAAAATTATTATAAATAATAAAATGTATTGATACCCAAGATTTGGACTAAACAAAGGTCATGTCCCATTAAAAAAGATTCAACTCCATTACATATGAGACTAAGATAAGCCTGAACCAAAATTCTTTCATAAAAATCAAATAAATTACATGTCAAATATAATATACTTACTTTGATAGTTAATGGTAGAGTCGGTTAGACATTCGAGGATCCTAGGCGAATTTTAAAATCTGGGCTCTATGTTATAAAAAAAGTATTCAATTTTCTTTATTTTTATACAAAAATACTAATTAAATATTGACATAATTTTAACAATTGAGCCGAGCTTGACTCGATTTTGCACCGGTTCCCTAACTCCATTGTATTTTAACTTGAGTTGAGCTCAACTCAAATAAAATTATTTTGAGCCCGGTTCATTTAATATCAATATTAGAAATGATTTCAAATAATTAATTAAGGAAAAAACTTGAGCTTGAATAATTGATTGCTTAACACTATCTCCCTTAATAAACAAAAAATTGTATAATAAAGAAAGTAAAAAATAGGTACTCCTTATAGTTATTAAGAAAGAATGAAAGAAAAACTAAAGGAAAAATTATTAAGAACAAAGTTGAAAAGGACCAGGAACGAGAAAAATTAAAAGATTAATTATTACAAAAGAAGAAGAAAAAACAATTATTAAGAAAGAAAAACAGTTAAAAGAACATAGCAACTATCAAGTTTCAAAGCACATAACTCCCATATATGATGGAAAAACTCTAATCAAGACGAAGGAACTTCTTGTGTAAATAAAACTAGTAATATTAAGTTTACAAAACTTCAAGAGGGTTAACATATAAATTTTGGTCAGCTCCCAAGTTGCCTAGAACTTGGGCCAGCTTTAGTTAATGAGAATGCTTAAAAGAAAATTGTTCAAAAATAACAAGAAAGAAAAGGACTAAACTAGATCTTCGAGGAACAAATGTAGAACATACTTAGGGGATCCTCTCACTTCAAAATATCTCTATCGCCTTGATGATCACTTCTACCAAGAACATCTACAACGTCTTTCTTTTGAATTACCGTAATCGAATAGTTTACAAAATCCTAAGGATGCCCTTGCAACATTCCTAGAATATAATATTATTTACGAATATTTCATGTACAGCACATTTACCTATTTCAATAGTTTGATCAAACCCAATTTAAACTAGAATTTGTAGAGGGACAAATTCAAAGTAAAAGCTTACACTAAAAATTTCCTTTTATCTATAGATGGGATGCATTACATGAAAAAGGAAAAGAGTGAAAAGAATCAACTTTCAAACTTATTTACTTTTCCTCCTTTCCAATCTCTTTTCTCATCTTACCCCCATGTCCACAAAAGCAAAACCCCCCAAATAGCCTTTAAAGTGTCACTGTCTCACTTATACTTCACATATAAGAAAAAACCATTTACTTCATACCTTGTCACTTCTCTCTCTACTTAATTCTCTTTCAATCTCAAATCTCTCTGCACTGCAACTACTCCTCTCACAATTCATTATCAAACCCAATCTCAAAAGAGAAGAAACCCACAAATTCTCTATATATATATATATATATATTATATATATATATATATATAGATTTCTCCCGGAAATTTAGCATCAAATCCAACCCACAAATCACAATCCTAGCTAGCTAGATAGATAGAACCACAAACAAAACTACCCAAAATAAGAATAAAGAAAACCCATTTCTTACCTCTATATATACAACAAATTAAGGAAATCTCATTCCAAAGGAGGATCAACTAATCCAAGTACAAGAAAGTTAAAAGGGTTGAAGAAAAAAACAAGTATGGAGCTATTTCCAGCACAACCGGACCTTTCCTTACAAATCAGCCCACCAAACAGCAAACCCTCATCATCAAATTGGAGAAGAAATAACACTAAAGAAGATGATGGATTGGAAGATTTGGGGTTCTTAAAAAGAGCTCTTGGTTCCAATAATATTGTGAACTCCGGGTCGACCTCTAACCATAGTTTCCACCACCTAATCCACGGTGGCTCCACCGCAAATTTCCTCCACTCCTTTCAACAAAACCACCACCAACACCACCAAGAGCTCAATAATTTGTTGAGCCGCCCTATTAGAGGAATTCCTGTGTATCAAAACCCTTCTTTTAATCAAGATTTTGATTCAGCAATATCATCAATGCCATTAACTTCTTCAACTCCTAATTATAATAATTACTCTCAAGGAGGGGTAATTCGGTCAAGGTTTATTTCAAGGTTTCCGCCTAAAAGAAGCATGAGGGCTCCTCGGATGCGGTGGACCACAACTCTCCATGCTCGTTTCGTTCACGCTGTCGAGCTCTTAGGCGGACATGAAAGTAGGATTACTGTTTCTTTTTATTTTCACTCTCTTCTATTTGATTTGTCGTAAGATGCCGGTATTAGTACTATTGTAAGCAACAGAGTGGTCTTGCTGTCTCGATCCACTGTGATTCAATTCATATTGAGTTATATTATTGTAGGAGCTACACCAAAGTCAGTTCTTGAGCTCATGGATGTAAAAGATCTCACCTTAGCTCATGTTAAATCCCATTTACAGGTAATTTCGTGAATTCCCTCTTTTGCTTTTTCCATAAGTGAAAAATATTCTTAATAAAAAAATAAAAAATATATAGGCCTTTCCTTTTTCTTTTTCTGGTTAAATATACTATATAAAGAAAGAAAAGAAGGATGAACCGGGAAGGTGAAATTCCACTGCTTTTCTTCTAATTCTAATTTTCTTTACTGGATCTGATGAAATTATTTGCTTGGAAAAAAGAACCATTCTTGTAAAAAGATAAACAGATTTAGGAGAGAGAGAGGGGGGGATTCATCAATATATATTAGCAGTAGAAATTAAATACTTTGTATAAGACAAAACACAAAGATTTGAATGGAAAAAAAGTCCAAGAGACAAGTTAATTTTCTGCAAGATTTTCTTTTTCCAAACTAATTGTGTACCTATTTTTTATTAAAAGAAGTGGCTAGAAAGAAGGTAAAAAGTACAAAACATTATCATGACACAATGATATATATAATATCTGCATTATTTTTAGGTTTTGTTTTCAAAATCACCTTTGACAAACCATGGTTAACCTCGAAAAACACGAATGTACATGTACATGCAATTAATTAAATACTCCTATATACTATATTCTTCTAAAAAATTAAAAAAATACTTCTACATGGGACACATACGAAAAGGCATTCATCATCATTAATATACTCAAGCAGTACTCCTATGTGTAACCATTACTAATTTTACCCCCAAAAAATTATACTCCGTATTTGATTCATACAAATTTTAAATTGGGATATACATTAATGATAAATGTATAATTGGAATTGATTGTAATACACCAAAATGGAATAACATATTTATTTGTTACAAAATATTGAATGAGATATTAATATATATATATATATATATATATATATATTAATTTAAACTTCTTCTACTATTATATATAATCTCGTGCATGTATAGTTCTATCAATTGTCAAGTGACATTCTTTTAATGTTTTGGCACAGATGTATAGAACTGTTAAGTCAACCGATAGAGCTGCAGCTACTTCAGGTTAATCAATTGACTATTTATTCAAATTCAAGTTTCTTCTAGCTAGTAGTTACTTTCTTGATAGTAGTATTTATTTATTCATCAGAATTTTAATTTCTTTTAATTAAAAATGTTTTGGACAATCAGATGCATTCGAAACCGGGTCGTCAGGGGATACTACTTCAGATGATTTCTTATTTGACACTCAGAATAATAATACTTCACAGAAATCTGAAGTAATACAGGGAAGACAAATATTGAGCATTAATCAAGATCATAAGGATTTCCATGGTTTGTGGACCAACTCCTCAAGGTATTACTATTAATTAATTATTCTGTGCATTGCACAATCTATTTAGCAAAAATACGTACCCTTACTTGTATTTTTATTTCTTGAAAAGTTCATGGATTAACATTTTCCTGGCTATAAGATTACATATTGACTATTTTCCCCTTAATTAAACCTAGCTACCTATATACAAACATGTATAAATCTTTAGGCAATTAATTAATTAAACTCTGGAAACATTAAAATGACATAAATCAGACCACAATAATTGTACATGCTTTTGGTGGGTGGGACAAGTACAGAAGCGCTATAAATAAAATGTTAGGCTTTGAATTCAAAGATTAATTATAACTTATACTCTAGCTTTTGATTAACTACCACAGAAATAATTTCCTTATTTTAAATTTTAAACCAATACATACATAAATACTAGTAGACTAGTACTATAATTAAAAGACCACAAAAGAGAGAGGAGTGAATGAGTATTAAATGCTGATTGCTTTTTTGTACTGTCTGAACTGCCAATTTGGCATTGGAACTCCATCATGTATATGTATATGTATATGGATCAAGATTAGAAAAATAAAATGAAAATTTTTTATATAATAAATTATGTTAATTAATTTGTAAGTCAAAACTAGCTAGGATAATAAATTCCGAATGTGCAATTAATGTTAACTAGACTCATGCAAAACTAACATTTATTAAGTTGATAATTAATAGCTAATGGGGGATAGAATTATAAAATTAAGGTTTACTATAAATAAGACACTATATAAATAAAAGATATATACTAGCTTTTTCTTTGTCAGTGTGCATGTCTACAACCACTGATATATATGGGAAATATTCTGTCAATTTAATTTTGCAGCAGGTTGCATGGGAGACCAAGTGGCTGTGGACAAAGAAACATACAATCTCTTGAGGTACGTACATCTTTTGAACTCCAATTTCAATTACTAGCTACTCGAGTCGATCGGTGTTATTTTTATTATTATAAAAAATCCCCTCATTCCTCAACAAGTCAAATGCATTTATTCTCTCCAAAGGGAGCAAGCTAATGACAGTTTATCCCCCTGTGATTTGCATAATGTTCACTATGATTCACGGAAAGAGGTAAATTGGCATTAACCCCTCTCCAAGGTCGAAGTGCATGTATTTTAGTCGCTATAAGTGCAAGTATATATATAGTCTTCATGATTTATAATGAAAGTGACAAATATACTTTAAGGTTTTATTTTTTCTTTGGAGTAAAGTGCAAAAGCACGAATGTTAGAAATAACATAGGGGCAACTTTTGCATTTTCCTCTTTTTTTTTTCCAAATTAAAGATGGACAAGTCTTTGTGGGTGGGGAAAAGAAGACTAAAAGTTAGGAATAATCTTCCTAGAAAATGATAATTTTTTTTTATGTGACCATTTTTTCTAAAACACGAGTGGGATGCATTATGCATCTCTCTACCCCATGAACCATAATATATACCTCGTACTTGATACACTTGATCACTAGTTATATTTATATTTTTTTCTCTTAATTTGACTAGTATATTTCTTTTATTTGGTTCGATATTTTAGACTAGGGTTTAAATATTAAGCATCAAAGTATTTTTATTATATTAGTTTGAAAATTAAGTGGTGGTTAATATATAACAATACCATGAAATTATACTTACTTTATGTGAGTTCATGTGAAGGCTATAATAACTTTGAGAAAGAAAATATTTTTACAAAGTGAATCTTATTCTCATGATCAACGCACTGAAAACAGAATTGGTAAAAAAAATTAGATGAATTTGTACATGAACCATCGTTTTATATTTGCCATGTATATATGTTAATATATAAACTACAACAATTTTTTTTTCTTTTTCTTTTGAAACATCCACCACGACTCTAAGTCGTTAATTGTGGGAAAAAGTGTTTTTTAGATACATCCATCATGAGTCGTTAATGTTGTTGAAACCATTCACAACGTAACTGCATAAAACTATAGTAAAGCTTTAGCTATTCCGATCCTGAAAGAATCACGCATCCAACCCCAAAGCAAAGCCGTGGTGGTTGTACTTCCATAAAACCAAATAGTGTTTTGCCATTATTTTACTTGTTGACAATATATACTCAAATTTAATTTCTTGTTTGTAGTGATTTAAATTTTTTTTCTTAGTTTGATATTTGCTTTTTCATTTATGTTTTCTGATCACAAAGACAGTATAAAATGAAAAAAAAAGTTCTTGGGGAACAATGGTAAAAGGTTGGAAATGGCAGACATTCACTGAAACAGCATAAAAGGCTTTATTTATAAAGTACTATATGTTACAAAAATTATTCCCCTACAATATTCTTTTGCTCAATAGTCCTTCATCCATATATTCTAACAGTTAACACAATATTTTCGTGTTATTCGCCCTGCTGAAAATTGAATTGGCTTGTTTTGTCATATATAAAATAATAAATATACTTGGTCTAGTAAAAAGAAAATTCCTAACTTAATCCTGCAGCCAACTAATTAATCTGTCAGTTTATATTGTATTTGGTATAATGGAAGGGATTAATCCACATCATGTGGCGAACCCAGGTTTGAAACTTTGTCAGGAAAGGTCCCCAAGTAATATGTTCGATGTGCCTCGAAAGGACTTAAGTCAGGTTAATTCCATTATGGTGGTAAGTTTTGATCAGTTAAATGTTAGGAATTTTTCGAAAATCTTGTGAAAGTGAAAAGGTTGTAAATAAAATTAACTTGCTTGTATATGTAGTGCATGCATTATTTTGTGTTTTAGACATAAATATATATATAATGTAATTGGTTATAATGTTTGCAGAAGGAAAAGGAGGCAGCAAGATGCTCAAGTTATGAAAGAATATCAGAAGTGAGCTCATCAAGAATATTAATATCAGAGATAATAAGCCCAAAGAAGCCTAATTTGGAGTTCACTTTGGGAAGGCCACTGTAAAAGTAAGGCTCTGTTTGGACGTACTTCAGAATCAGGTACCCACTGAGGAAAATCAGATCATGGTAAAGAGACAAGAAAGACAAACAAAAAGCAAGCAAAAGCGTGTGTTTGCTGTCAATGTTATAAATTTCAAAATCAAGTTAATTATTATTATATTAATCTTAATTGGTAAATATGAAGATAAATCTAATTGCTATTCTGTTGTAATGGACAACTTTGAAAAGAGGAAAAGAGGGAAACAAAAGTTTGATGACTTATTTATTAGAAGGGCTTAACTATTAACCATCGTACATAATTGTATGATGATGCACTTTATATATATATATATCAAAAGAAGAAATGATCAATACTATAATATAAAATACTTGTCTCTTTTTATTCTCTCTTTTTTAGTTACGTTTATGCGGAATTCTAGATAAAAGTTCAAATTGGTAAAACGTCTAATTCTATATTGGAAGGTAATGATATTGCGATATTACTTTTTGCGAGATTGTGGATTGAAAATAAAGTTTCTATCTGAATGTCTAATGTAGGGGTGGGTATGGGACGGATTTGAGACTAGAAAGTATTGTAAATTTCAGGATTGACACTTTTAGTTCCAAACCCGTCCTTTATTAATTTAGTCACTTGAATTATTGCAGGACGAAACCAAACGGGATTGTGGGTTCTATATATATATTTTAAATATCTATTTTTCACGCACTTAAGTCCTAACAAAAATAAATTACTTAATCATTGTTTGTACCTTTTGTTTTGCTATACCGAATTATTTCTTATCCATTATTTAGATAAAACAAGAGTCGTAAATTGTAAAACTATTAAGTTATTAGCTATGTGATTGTAGAACACTAGATTATAAAGGACAAGACTATTAATTGAGGCAGACCAGTAATCTACTAATATTAGGTTAAAATAAAAAATAAAAATAATTATTAAATGATTAAGTAAAGTGTACAAGTTTTGTATTGGGCTTTCGCCTACAAACACCCGGTAGAATTATTATAGAACGGTTTGACTTTGTTTCAAGTTTGATTGGACCTAGCTAAGATATTATTATTATATATTCCACTATTAGCCATAAATGCAACACATTTTTTTCTTTTTTTTTTCTATCTTTAATTTAACGGACAACAGAAGAGAAACTTTTATAGAGTTTTTTTCCTATATAGCCTATTATATAAAAGTATTTCTCAAAATGACCGGAACTGAAAAGTATTTCCCTAAATGTACCTCTTTGTTAAAATCGCTATTGGCAGTGTCGATTTTACCTAAAATCGATGTTGCCAATAGCGATTTATCAGTCATCTCCGAAAATTTAAAAAAAAAAAATTTCACTTAAAATCGATACTGGCAGTATCGATTTTAATTAATATACGGTTTAATTAATATACGGTCTAATTAATATACGGTTTAATTAATATACGGTTAAAATCGACACTAGCAGTGTCGATTTTAAACTTTTTTTTTTTTAATGTGAATAACCTCTATCTTATTTTTGGTGAACGAACCTCGATTTGTATAACTCAAACAATAAAAAACAACTCAATTTTATAGGGAAATTGGTGAAGGATCGTATGTCACAGATATTCGTGCAAGTCAAGTTCAATTGTCTGAGAGTGACGAAATCGGTATAGGCTTGTTTTTCAATGGCGTGATGAAAGGTGCTCGTGGTATGCCTATTACAACAATTATTAAGACTTCATTTTATCGTTGTGTTTATTACTTTCAATCTAGACTTGGTATTGCTGAACTTGCTCGTGAAAATACTGGCCTACCAAACACCGAACCCCAAAATCGATTTAGTCCCAAGGTTTACCAAATGCTCCTCCACAACACCTCGAAGGTTGGGGGTATGCATGTAACAATCTTCAGCAATTCTATACATGGGGGCGGTGGGGTTTATTCTGTAATCACAGGTCGTCGCATGACGAATGGAGGTAATGTTCAAACTGTGCGCATTGGCGAAAGGACATGCACTTGTGGTAAGTGGGTAGTCTATCATGTTCCTTGTTCCCACGTTCTTGCTTGTTGTAGTAATCAAAATGTTGATCCTTTATCTTTTGTATCATCATTTTATACCGTTGAGAATTATTCGAGGACATGGAGTGGTAGATTTGAACCATTGGATAATGAGTATTATTGGAACGAGTATTATGGTCCGGTGTTCAAACCAAACTACAAGCTTGAACGGGAAAAAGGTTGACCAAAATCAAGACGCATTCGCAATTAAATGGATTTTCAAACCGACAAACGGGTGATTCATTGTTCTACTTGTGGGAAGGAAGGACATACGCGTCGCAAATGCACGAATAATAGGACATAATTTCATATATGTTATTGTAATTGAGCTATTAATGTGGAGACATTTTTATGTATTGAACTTGTTATGCAAGTAACATTGTTATGGTGAATTGATTATGTTATTGAGTTGTTCTTTATTGTTTGAGTTATACAAATTAAGGTTCGTTCACAAAAAATAAGATAGAGGTTATTCACATTTTTTTTTTAAAAAAAAAAAAAGTTTAAAATCGACACTAGCAGTGTCGATTTTAACCGTATATTAATTAAACCGTATGTTAATTAGACCGTATATTAATTAAACCGTATATTAATTAAAATCGATACTGCCAGTATCGATTTTAAGTGAAATTTTTTTTTTTAAATTTTCGGAGATGACTGATAAATCGCTATTGGCAACATCGATTTTAGGTAAAATCGACACTGTCAATAGCGATTTTAACAAAGAGGTACATTTAGGGAAATACTTTTCAGTTCCGGTCATTTTGGAAAATACTTTTGTATAATAGGCTATATAGGAAAAAAACTCAACTTTTATATACCTATAGATCTTCTACGCATTTACTATTTCCATTTCCATTAATTGTTGTTTCAGTTTCCCTGTCATTCATTACTACACCAAATGAAAATGACATTATTATAAATTTATATGCATGCATATAAAATAAAAAATAAAAAAATAGAAAATACTTAGAAAATTGAATTGAAGCACAGGTAATTAAGCTAGTAGTAGTACTTCACTGCTGCAGGCTGCAGCAAAGACAACAGAGACAGATCAACAGTAGTTCAGTATAATTTAGAATTTCGATACAGGTCAATAATGTCAATTAAAATTATTAAATCATCATTACACTATCATTCATCCTCGACACACGTACCATGATACGTGTCACGATCTTGATGAATCACATGATGGACTTGAGCCATAGGATCTGAAGGGTCTGTTTGGGGACAGTGACTCATGATCAGTGTGATTTAATTTTTGTTTCACAATTTTTGCTGCTGTGTCATTGAGTAGCTCGAGGCCCTTTTAATTGGTTGAAGAAAGTACGTACTACTACGTGAGATTTAAAGTGACCCGAGATGAAAAAAAAGAGCCAAACTAAAATAAAGGAGGTTTGAAAATAATTCTACTTTTGCAGGGTAAAGTTTTTTTATTTTTTTGCTTTTGGTGTTTTTCTGTGTAATCAATGTGACAACAGATTTTTTCAGAAATTAATTTGGCTATTGCACTATTGCCTTTTCATAAAGTTGTAAAATTGATTGCTGTGAAATGGGATGTTTTGGTTTGCTCTTTTTATCTTTTGTGGATCATAGGTCAATGTTATTTTGGGGGAGGGGGTGAAAATCATTTGTTGCAATCCTTTTACTGTATAGTACTCTTTTTTTTCCTATCAGCCTTTTACTGTATAGTGGAGTACTAAATATGGAGTACTATAACTTTCCTGAAATAATAATTTTTAAAAACTGATTTTTATTATTATATTAAATAATTAGTTAACATATGAATTAATTAAGTAATTAGTTAACATATGAATTAATTAGTTTTTAAATTGAAGTGTTATGCTAAAAGTGATGTGTTACTCACAATATAAACTAATTGTTATAGTTAGAATATAGTTCATCACTTATATTTTAAGATAAGAAAACAAAATTTTTTTTTTAAACTAGCTATTGACCTTAAAAAAAACTATCCCAACATAACAAATTAAAAGTAGATGGTTTGTTAAACAAAATCGAGAACTTTATTAAACTAGTGGTATGAATATGATCTTCCATTGGCAAAGAATTATATATGTTGTATGAACTTTGATTACCATATATTTAACTTAATTTGAATGGGTTTGTCTGTCTGGTATGTATAAAGGATCATGTGGTAAGAAAGAAAAATTGAAGTAGGAGCCCGCCATGAATGCCGGGCAGACAAAGACAGGACTACAAAGCCGGGTAGAAATGAAGGGGCAGAAGCTGTTAATCAAATTCAATGAGGACCCCACCATCTTTATATTCCCCAAATTAAACCAGCACTGCCATCTACTCTAACCCACACGTCTATGTACGTATGTATTTTTTTTTGAGATACTATGTACGTATGTATTAATTATAATTATATACTCTCTAGCTATTTAGAAGAATTAACAATTACTACATAAAATTGACCAAAAAAATTCGATATGATAAAATTGTTTTGACGAAATATATATTGACAAACTATAGTATTTAAATTTGTAGTGCTGTAGCGTTAGGTCACGCTAATATAATTTTGATATTGTAACTATTATTATGACAAAGCTTAAACTTTGTTGTTCAATCGCACACCGTTGATAAATTCATTTCTTGTCATTTAACATTTTCTCATTAAATACTTTTCATTATAGTGTATCCTTATTAAATTTATTTTGAAACGTTGATTATATCATTACATCTATCCTTATATTAAATAATGATAAACCAATTGAATATTAACATTAAACTACATAATATCCTTATTACCATGAGATCCAAAGCTTTGAAATGCTTTGTTACAATCTAAATTCATTCATAAGAATTGAATTGATTGAAAGGAGATGAGTTTCTTGAAGAAAACTGGAAGAGAAAATTGAACAGGAAAAAGTGTAATTTTTTTTTTAATAAGAATTGTAATTACAAGGAGTTGAACCCCAGACCTATATATATACAAAACAGAAGAAAGAAAAGCGCAGGAAAAAAATAAAATTAACCTATATATTCTAATCTTCTATAATTATTATTTACTAATCTTAAAAGTGTGAATAATTTAAGTTCTTTTCTATTTTTTGAAGATAAAAATGTCCTTATTCAAATTGTAAAGCATATTAATAAAATATAATTAGACATAAATTTTTCTTAAATTTACTAATCAACAATTTGGTAGGAAAATATTATAAGAAAATTTGTAAGTTCCTTTCCTACTAACCAAGTACCATGATTATAGTTATACTAATCTTAAAACTGTGAATAATTTAAGTTTTTTTTCTTTTTTTGTGAAGACAGAAATGCCCTTATTCAAATTGTATAGCATATTAATAAAATATAATTAGACATAAATTTTCCTTAAATTTACTCATAAAAAATTTGGTAGGAAGATAATTTAAGAAAATTTGTAAGTTCATTTCCTACTAACCAAGCACCATGAATATGGAAGAAAAACAAAAGTATATTCAAATTAGACATAAAGTTTTATTATAGTTATTTGCTACAATAACTCCAATAATTTAGAAATTAACTCTTACATCACTTTTACAATTTCATTATTGTTCTCCTATAACATATAAAAAAAAAACACTATTATTTTGATTAGTTGCTATAATATACAGGTAAAATTATTGTAATGTATTATCAATATGTTGTTATGTAAAAAATATTGTATCTTACTTTTAAAGATTTAATACAATATGTCTCTTCTTAAAAAAAATCAAATTCTATTAAATATCATAAAATCTGTTAAATCAGAATCGCATCTTACCTATTAACAAAAATGCTTATGACTTAATGAACTAAGTAATCTTTATTTGACATGAGATTACCTCAAATTTTCATGAAAATCTTTTCGAGAAAAACTTGTGAATTAAGTGAAAAAATGGATAAATATCAATGAAAGTTGGTGAAACCGATCAAATAAATTTTATGTAATTGATGAAAACATGTGAAATCGATCTGGATGAAATTTATGAACAATGGTGAAGTAGGTGAAAAATGGGTGAAATATGTAAAAATAGTTACGCTAAACTCGATAAATATATGTGAAATCAATGAAAATTTGGTTGACATTTGTGAAAACATGGGAAACAAATTAGTGAAATCAGTGAAAAATGGGTGTATTATATGAATAATGGGTTAAATCATTTAAAAATGTTAAAGTCTGTGAAATAAAAAAAATTCAAGTGAAATTTAAAAAAAAAATATGTAAAATCGGTGAAATATAAGTTAAATTGATAAAAATATGTAAAATCTGAAAAAGAAAAAGTTTAACTAGCAAAAACAGTGTGAACTAAACCAGTAGAATTTTTTTTGTTTGTTTGAATATGAAAAAACAAAAAAAAATCTATGAAAAATAGAAAAAACAATGAACAATAGGTTATAATTGATCAAGAACGAGTAAATCAGTAAAAAAATATAAATTCAATGAAAATTGAACTAAACTAATTAATATAATAAGTGAAATGACTTAGATCGGTAAAGAAATATCTTTCAAATGATAAAGTAAGTGAAATAATTTGAGATATACTTAAAAGTAATTGAAAATGTATAATGTATAATTATTTGAGATGAAAATTTGGTAAATACATGTCAAATCGATGAAAATTCAAGTGAAATTCGCGAAATAATGGATGACATCGGTGAAACGATGAAATTACATAAAAATAATGAAACATGTGAAAAATGCATGGTGAAAAATGCTAAAGTCGGTGAAAACATGTGAAAATTGGTTAAAGTGGTAAAAATGAGTGAAATCAATAAAATGATAAAAGTTCAAACAACAAAAACAAAGTCAAACCATTAAAAAAATGGTTTAAACTAGAAATAATTAAAGACATCGATGAAAATACCCATGATGAAGTTAAAAAAATTGAATAATATTTATTAATATTTGCTATTTTATGACATACATTATGAAGTTAATTTTACTCTGATTTACAACAAAATACCACTGAAATTAAATAGACACGTATAACATATGTGCACTTCAAATTGGTGAAAAGATGCATATGAAATCGTAAATACATTTGAAATCAATAAAAAAATCGGACAAAATTTGGTAAAAATTGATGAAAAAGGTAGAATCGGTTAAGATAAAGGAAAAGTTGATAAAATATGTGATATCGATGAAAATTAATTCGAATGGAATTTCTAAGAAAAATGATGAAACCAGTGTAATCCAGTAAAATTGGGTAAAATCGGTGAAAAAAGGGTAAAATTGGTCAAAAACATATAATTGGTAAGAACATATTTAATCAATGAAAAGTTCATGTGAATAACATGTAAAATTAGTGAAAAAAACATTAAAAATAGGTAAAAAAAAAAGGGTTAAAATGATTTACGGATAGTGATTTTGCTGGAGATCTAGATGATCGGAAGAGCACTTCGGGATATGTTTTTATGCTTGGTTCGGGAGCTGTTTCATGGTGTTCAAAAAAGCAACCCATTGTCACATTGTCAACAACAGAAGCTGAGTTCGTGGCTGCAACAGCCTGTGCATGTCAAGCTGTTTGGTTAAGGAAGATTGTTGAAGAAATAAATTTCATGCCACAAGGAGCTACTCCTATTTATTGTGACAGTAAGTCAGCAATAAAGTTATCCAAAAATCCGGTTCTACACGGAAGAAGCAAGTATATTGATGTGAAGTACCATTTCCTGCGTAATCTCACAAAGAATGGAAAAATTGAAATTATCTACTGTAGAAGTGAAGATCAAATTGCTGACTTATTCACAAAGCCCCTCAAAATAAGTCCATTTCACAAGCTCAGGGAACTACTTGGAGTTTGCACTTTGGAGAATCATTAAGGGTCTTATGCATCTAGTTTTTATTGTAATTAAACTGAATTAAAAAAAAAATAAACTTTCAGTTTAAGGGAGGATTTGTTGAAAAGTCTTGGTTTGTCCGAGGATTTTGGGAGTCTTAGTAGTTTCCTATTCTAAAGGATTAGTTTGTTTAAGTGGTCAGTTAGAGTCCTAATTTCTTGTTGTTTTGTTACATGTATTAGCCAAGGCTGACTATTTCAGTTCAATAATTATAGTAGAAATTTGCCTTCTTTATAACAATCTTTGTTCAGATTGTCAATCATCTAAATATACTTCAAGAAAGAATACCAATATCGACCAATACATAACAAAAGTTTGAATGAGTGAAGATTTTATTTTAAAGAACTAGCATCTGTTGCACTGCACTTGAACAGAGAAAAACATGAAGGATACTTTGCCTTTTCATTCAGTTGATTAACTTACAATATGATCAATGAATCAGGGAACAGAGAATTTAAAGAAAATAGAGTGCTAATATAATAGATCTACACATTAGCATTATTTCAATCCCATACACAACCTGAAGTTCCAATTGATATACTAAATCAAACACCATATTTATTATTTAATGACATTCAAATAGACACAGAACAGAAGGGGGATTTTGTGTTGCAAATAAAAAGATATATAGTTGCAATGCCATTTTTTCCAGTCATAAGCATCATTTTCCATTATCACTCCATTTACTTCACATTAAGCCATCTCCAACAGCTCTTTTAAATTTCAGCCTCTTATCCTAAAATATAAGTAATGAACAGTGTTATACACTTCCACTTTTTACTCTGCACTCCAACAACTAGTTTATATTTTAACATATAACTTTTATATATTGCTCCCTCCATCCCATTATTTTTACTCAATTAGTTATATTATCCAGTCAAAATTTTCAATCTTTTAAGTAATTTATCATGTTAAATTATTCACGTTTTTGGCGTATTAAATCTTCTAAATATTAATATACATAGTGTCATATAATATTATCAAATTATTAGTTAAATATATTAATTAAATTATTTATTAATTTTTTTTTTGAATTTAGTTAAGTTGACTGGTCAATGGTACCAAGGGATAAAGATTAATGGGACGGAGAAAGTATTTTATATAAATAGTAATGATATATTTATAATTTTAATTTTTTCATTTAATTTCATAATTAAAAATAGTTTTTTTAAAAAAATATTATTTTTCGGAGTTTTATGGGCATAATATTTTAATATTTTGCATGAAAGTATAAAAACTTTTATACTTTCTTGCAAATAATTGCAAATAGCAATTTGTATTTGGCCATGGGTATTTAGCCATCCAAACCTATAAATTTTAACAACTCCTATATTATACATTTGCTCTTGAAGAGCACTTTTTGTCATAATTTTAACAAAACTCCTAAAATTTATGTTTTACACTTGCTCTTGGAGATGGCCTACGAGCTATATATGTACCAATTAACATTTATTATTTTCAGGAACAATATTCTCTGCAATAAATGGCATGCCCATCACCAAGGAGAACCAATGTGGGCATAATGTTTGATGATCGGAATGGAATGATGAGAAGCTACAAACTAATTTCCTTTCTGCCTTTTCTGGTTACAATTTGGATACTAGAAAAGTCGGTTGTCGAGATTTTTCTCAAGACATGTTTTTGAAGGGTAAATATGTCACTTTGCTCTGGCTATATCAACAGCCTCCGAAATACTAATAATCAAATATAGAAGAGGAGGAAAAACTGGAAAACCCTAATACCTCAACAAAACAGAGGGGAAAGGGTTTAGCTGCTGGCAACTGATAATTGATTCGCAAAAATGGGAAAAGAAGGAGAGCTTTGGGACGATTCTGCCCTCATCAAAGCCTTCGACACCGCCATTTCCAAATACAAGGTCGCCCTAGTTCATTTATGCTCACAAGATTTATTTCCCTTATGTAGTAATCCGTAATTTTACTATTACTAACCAATCATCGGATTTTCTTGCAGGTGATGCATGCGGTTAGTGTGTTAACCGAGGAAAATAGTAATGCCCAGGAAAATATACCAGATAATGGAAGCAATGAGTAATTCCCTGAATTCTTATATTTCATAAAATCTGTGTGAAACTTATTTTATATATTTAATGAGGGGGAAATTCTAGCCCATAACATACTTAACATGTGATTGGTTAATGATCCAGTTTGTAAATCAAATATAAGGCACTTTCCCTTTTAATGCAACTGATTCCCATGTGATTGGTTATATGTGGAGACTCAGTCTATATTCTTTGTGCGGTGATTTTGTATTTTGAAGTTTACTTGATGGATTGTAAAGAATTAGTAGTTGAATCAGAACATGCAAGAAACAGAAAAATTGTAGTGTAGTTTTAAGTAGATAAGCATAAGAGAGCAGAAGAATAAAGTATTCAGAGGTTTATGTCAAAGCATTGAAATGAGATATGGAGAAATTATTTTTCACCTGAATTTTAAAAAGATATAATTGTTGTTGGAAAAGGGTGGTTGTATTTTAGCAATATTTATAAGATTAATATACAATATTAATAAGAGTTTACCTGACACTGTCCTCTCCAAAATCACTCTTCTCAAACTTTTATTTAGTGTGGTGTATATGGGAAAGGTGGGTATTTGTATTGATAACTCACATAAACACGAGTTGGATATTCAACTGATCAATATGAATCATCCGGAAAATGCCTTATGTATATATCAAAAATATATAGAAGCTCAAAGTGGCTAATATGCTCCATAACATAACTAGAGGTTGTCAGGTTAAGCTTCAATTCCTTGCAAGATAACAAGCGAAGTAGTTTCTCTCTTTTCCTGTAAATGAATGACCTGTATTAGAGGTCATGTGAACAAACAGGGATGGAAGTAGCAATGTATATGGAGAATTATTGTGCAAAATACTGATTAGTAATGTCCAGTAAATTTGGTATATCATGTGACAGTACTCTTTTTGGTGTCAGCATCTTTGAATTGAACGGTTGCACATATCAATTTATTCACATGTGCATTTTGCTTTCTAGCCCATGAATTATAAAGGAAATGATAGACAATTGTTCAGAAAAAATCTCTCATTATTACTTGAAAACTCTCGATACTCGATAGAGAAAGAAAAATTAAAATTTGAGAGTTTTGACAATGCATCTGTTTCTTTTGGCCCAGGAGGGCGTGTTATTTTATTTGTGTTTAGTTTTGATAACGATTTAGAAATATTTTTGTTTTCACTAAATAATTAGAATAGATGTCATAGTACTGCTATTATACTTTGAACTTCATTTTTGTTTGTGTTTTCTCTTTTTGCATGTAAAATCTGGCTAATTTTGATACTAGCATAAGCTTAATTTTTTATAACTTGAATAAACATGTTTAATGTAATTGAACAACTGCTGTGATCTATAATATTAGATACTAACTTTTGTTATCTTTTTGGTGGAAGACATGTACAAAATGATAATACAGTTGATGCTGCATTGCACACTGCAGAAAAAGATGGAGAGTCTACTAATGTTTCACAAGTCTTGGAAAATCACACTACAGAATTGGACTTTTCTACAAAACACATGCCATCATCATCTGATGTAAAAAGTCAAAATGAGGTAACATGGTATTCAAATGATCCAGAAGAGTGTAACCAGTTGTGGAATAAATATTATGAGCTTGAGGATCAAAGGCAAAAGATTCTCCAGCAACTTAACCAATACAGCAATTGGAATTACCAAAATTCTGTTACTAGTGCATTCACTCCTGAAGAGCCTCAAATATCTGTTACTCAACCTTACGACACTGTTACCTGTTACTGTCCTTATGGCTGTCAAAACTGGGTTGTTCCATGCAATTCATTGCCTGCGTCTTGTTCGGGTGGGACATGTACCGACAAATGTTGTACTGTTATTTCAAAAGGTGCTGAAGAGGATCCTGATATTGTTAAAACGGCAATGGCTGCAGCAGAAAGAGCGCTGTCTTCATTAACGAAAGAAGCTTCCAGTATTGATATATCTGCAAATGGAGGTGAGATAGTTTCACTTTTTCATACACCTGCACATTGTTTCGTTCTCTGGGGCTATTTTTTTTTCTTTTTGGGTGGGGAGTAAATCTCTAATGGATAATGTGAATGAAATGATTTGATGTCCAAAATTTGGTATGGACATGAAACTATCAAATATGTAGTCTAACACTTCACTCAACCAAGAATTTAAGTTGAACACTTCTTTAATAAACATGAAATGCCTTTTTGTAATACCTTCGAAAATCACAAGTAGAGTTCTCTTAATAATTATGATTCATCTATGATGAACTATTAATCAATCTAGCAGCATCAATATACTATTTTTGATTTTGTGGTCCTAATCTCTTTCTTATAGTTTTGGTTAATAACATCTTTCCTCGTACAAGAATGTTGCTTCAACTGTTTTATCTTAAGTCGTCTTCAACTTTGAGTAATAAGATCTAGAGAAATAGACTGGTAGGATTTTGTCTTGTTAACACTTCAGTATTACTTGTTCTCTGCATCAGATCTGTCATTAAATTGTTATATCATTACAACTTACAATTTCTCATAAAGTACGAAATGGAAAATTCTTTCTATTATACTTGATCTCTATTTGCTGACACGTTTCTTTTCGGTGTTCAGGGAAGGACAAAGAAGTTACACAAAGTACTGGCTCTGGTACAGATCTTGCTATGGTTCTGAATGCTTGGTATTCTGCTGGCCTTTACACTGGAAAGTGAGTATCATTACATAATTGTAGGGTAATGATTTCATTTGAATTTCTAAGAAATGAATATGGTTTTCATAGTTTGCTAGACAAAATGACAAATCACTAGGCTGGAGCAATATATCTTGGTTGGGTCAGATATGTCTTCTCTCTATTAATTAAAACACACAAATTTTCTTCTTGAACTGTAGTGACTGCTGCTAATTAAGCAAACCATATAAAAAGACTGCCCAATTTGCATTACCACTTGAATTGAAGAGCCGGTAATAATATCTCATGGGTATCACCATGTAAAGGACTGAATCAATATAGATCACATACTCGTAATATTTCATGTGTATGTGTGACACATTTAGATGACCGACTGACTAAGCATTGAAACTAGCAATTAGAATAGATATTCAAATGAGTTTATTGATGGTTTATTTGAAAATAGAGAACTGCAGTAGTAAATGAAATCCATGGAAGGAAGATAAATGCTTCACACTGATCTTAATGGCGTAACATAACAAGTAATTGAGTTTTTTTTTAAAAAGATAATTATCAAGTAATTGAGTCTTAGGTGAAATTCCCTATGCGGAAGATGAATTCTGTTTTCAGATTACATTTCTTCATGAAGCTTAAATCATTCATTAAGTTCTTAAATGGTTCCAATAGTTTGTTCATCTTATTTTTGCCTAAACATCCTCCTATTATGTTTATATACTGAAAAAATTGCAGTTTTTATGGCATTTGGCAATTTATTAATGGAAGAAATACATAATACTTACTTGTTCTTGTTTGACATTGTAATATAGGTATCTTTCTGAGCAGTCTTTTGAAAAGAGAAGACATGGCTAAGGCCTTCAATTTTAAGCAGAGATGAAATGGGCTCGGCGCAAATTCTGCTTAACAAACAGCTTTGAAATGATGAGTTCGGAATTGTGATTGATGTGTGTTCTGAAAGTAGAAATCTCATGTTGTTAAAACATGTGAGATAATGGGAAACTCTGATGATGTGATTCATATTTTACTAGATGAAAATACATGCCATCTTCATTGTCTTTCGAATGCTAATTTTCAGTGTATTGTAGTCCAATAATTTGTACAGGGGGTGATGTATTAAGCTGTACTTTTTCTTCTCTCTCCTTCAAGCACTTGCAAAAGAAGATCAACATAAAATTTGGTTTGATGGAGCCATATTCTGCCATGTTCTCAAGAAATAGGATTTCAAAAAATTGTTTTCACATTGCCAGAATATGGGCGATGTGGATTATCACTCCATATTTCTCAAGTATATTGATAGGTTGCACCACGTGTACTTAATGACGTGGTGCAGCGGCTACACTAAATAATTTCTCCTATCTTGCCTATGAGCAGTTGAGCACCAACATTGAAAAGTAACGGAAAATTGGATCACGGATAGAAGAATCAAATTGGGACATGATGGATTGGAATATGAAAAGTTTTTTGGTGAAAAATAAGTGGGTTAAGGAATAATCAGGTCAATTAATGGTCATCTTAGGTCCGATCAGAGTCAACCTATTAACTTTATCTTTTCAGATCTAACAATAGATATCCATCTTTTCAGGTTAGACTCGTTATTGATACAATCTACCTAGTCATCGCGTTAATTTCAACCCAACAAATGGATTCTGGAAGACTGCAAATAAAATCATAAGATATGCACTCAGTTCCATTATGCTTCTGTGGCTTTTCCAACGAGTAATTTTTAAAAATGAAAGTGACAAAGTATCTAATAAGTTTACAGCAGAACCTAATTACAAGAAGATAGGCATGCCCAAACACACAAAATTCACGCCTTTACTGCAGCTGCAGCTTCCCTGATTTGTTCAATTGTGAAAACCCCAAAGAAGTCATCATCTATGACAGCATTTACCACAGCAAAGCCAAGATCATCTACGCTAACTGGAGGGGCCAAAAGTAAATCGGAAGCAGGCAAAGAGTTCAAAGGTCTAGTGAAGTTCTCTATAGAGAGCAGAAGTTTCTCCAATGGTTCCCCTACCAAATCGAGAGGGATCTCAAATCCATCAACCTTCCTTTTACCATATATAAATCCTGGTCTGAACACAACGCCTGTTGAAGATTTAAGATCCAATTTCACAAGTTTAGGGTGCATTCAAAACAATGGAGGTTTGTGTGTGTTACAATTGACAGGAAACAAGAAAGTAACAAAATATAATACCTGACATTGGATATTTTGACAAAACCTCAGATTCTGCTTTCCTCTTGCCAGTGAAGTAACCCGATGTAAGTAGAAATGATGGCAGATTATAATCATGAACCGAGATCAATATGAATTTGGGGATGCCTGCAAGAGTGTTGGAGATAATAATTGATGCTCGCTTAGATCATACAAAAGAATTGGTGAATCATAAATAAAGAAATGAACAGTTTCTCACCAAAATCTTTAGCAGCATTTACTGCCACGACATTAGCCTCTCCGTTGATCCTTTGCATCTGTTCTTCACTGCCAAAACCTCCAAGTGTGGAAACAACTGCTGTAGCCCCACCAAGCACTTCATCCCAATTCGCGTAGAAAACATCTCCTGTGATATCCAAAGTATTACCTCAAATATTTAGCCAACCTCTTTGACAATGAATCAGATACAAACAGAAACAAATAAATGATAAATGATGATTGATTATCAAGTATGTACTTTTGTGAGTAACAGCCACAAATATTTTACCACCAAAGCCCATAAATAAAACCAAAGATTACTTGGAAGAGGTAGCACTTTTTATGCTTTCTATCAGTTGTCAAAGTTTGATATTGAAATATATAATCTTGCATCAATTGGAAAACCGACTTCATTAGCCCAATAGAGTAGCACCTTAAAAGAATTAGAGCGCATTGTGCAACTACAGTCATATGCTATATGACTACTTTCTCACGCCAACACTACAAGTAACATTTTATAAGTTACTATAAACCAGTCAAAGACTACTGAATGGTAACATACGCAAAAATATCAAAAATAATATGAACTTGCCTGTTATCCAAGTGACTTGATCTACCCAAGAGCCAGAGTAAGAGGGCCGCCCTGACCTGCTAACAGATAAAGCTCAGAGTCTATCACTGAAGATGATCATTGGGAAGACTAAGCAAGAAATCATGTAATAAAATCCATACTTTCATGAATAGGATGGTATCAACACTAAAATATTTGAAGGATGTATAGTATCATAAGAAAGATTAATTATTATTCAGCTTATTGGAGAGATATCCTTGCACCTGCTAAGACTAATAACCTCTATACCCTTTGATATTGCAGCCTTGCAGATTGCAGTACCCACGAAGCCACTGCCTCCTAATACTACAATCTGGTAATAAAACAGGTAAGAGACAGAGCTCCATGTTTTAATCTAAATAAAGCATTGAGATTAATTTAAAGGACTTACTCGCTCAGTCTTAATATCAGCCACAACATCAATTGTACCAGCATTAGAATTCTCCTTTATACCCGGTTCTGCATAACTGCAACTGACTCCGACCCTGTGTGATCTACAAGAACAAAAACAAAATGCTCTCATCATCATTACCACCATACTATCAACCAGCAAAATCCAAACAATCAACTGTCACTTTTCGACTTCTACTCACAGTAAAGTACCAAAAAAAAAAGATGGTGAACACATACATATTCATCTGGGGAGAGTATCAAAATTCATTAAGCTACCTCAACTAACCCCTATAGTATAAGGATAACTGCAATTACACTATCATAGAAATCTCAGTCTATCTAATAAGCATTATCCCTAATGAGCCTTAAATTTCGCAGGTAGTAATAGTACCTAAGAATCACAATACCTTTAACATGGCCGCAATTAAAATTATTATTTAATTTAAAACCAAACAGAACAAAAAACTACAATAACAAGAAAGAACAAACAAGCCAACAATCAAACATTTGATATAATAGTAGAAAACTGGACATGAATTTAGATGTTAAAATGAATAAAAAAATTTAAAAAAAAATGAAATACATATCGTAATAGAAAAACCGACCTAGGGTATGAGAGCTGAGGGGAATGTTGTGCCACACGAAAGGAAGGTAAGAACGCTACGCTGTATCGTGAAGAAGCTGCGGAAATGGAGGCGGTGCCATAGAGTGACGTCATCCGCCCTTCCTTTTACACAGATTATAATTCAACAATTCACTGTGAAGTTGTTATAGACTATAGCGTGCGTGTTTAAGTTTAATTCTAAAAAAAAAAAAAAAAATGTTTATATGAGGAAGCGAAATAACCATACTTTAGGGGGAAGCCACATTTGCGTTGTTATGAATAATCTGATTCACGTGTATTGTACTCTTTCATACATTTAACTCTTTTTTTTTTTTTTTTTCATACAATTAATTTCGATCTATTTTATTATAAAATATTCCGCAAATAAAATAATGTATCTAACTGCGGTCTTCTTTTTACTGTTTGTTATCTTAATTTCTGCATTTCGTATATATATTGGATTACTATTTAATTATTTCATTGTACAAATTATTTCTTATTTAAATTGACAATCTTATTGTCTTGCATAAATAATACCACAGTTCCCATTTTCTTTTCCCTTGAGTTTTGGCGCGGAGATTTAAGGAATAGTTAAAAATGTGAAACTTTAGACATATTTATATATATGGTCTTAAAAGTACTGATAAAAATTTATCGATGTCAAAACATTATTTTATGTAAAAGTGTAATTTTTAGAAATATATAAATTACTTCTAGGAAAGCGATGCTTATGTTTTGGGACATCATGGAGATAAAATTTAAAAAAATTTAAAAAAAGAGGAGTAAAAATAAAAGGACGAATGGAGGATGCTCAACCTCGATGTGCCCCATGAATTGAATAACAAGAATAATTTTTTTTTTTATAAAAGTCTTAAGCAATCATCACCATATAAATAAGTCATTTAAGTAAATTTAACTCAATTCATTGATGTGTGGTAAAGAGAACATGGTGCCAACTGTTCATAGATCTTTAATTATCCAAACTTAATTAATATGTGGTGTTCGAGTCAAAACACTTCCATAGTGGATAATCCCTCCGTCCCATTAATTTTGGTCGGGCACGAAGGTTTAGACACTTTGTTAAAAAAATAAACTTTTGTTATTTTTTTAGAGAGAAAGGGACGTCCCAAAATAGAAATATGAGCAAGAAAAGTGGGGCGGAGTGAGTATTTTTTTTCCAAATTATTCAAGATTGACTCGTGTTGAATTTAACAAGTTTTGTTGAAGATAAATTAAATTTAAACCCAATATCACTATTCGATTAATATATAAATATATCAAAAACTTTCTGAACCCCTATTTTTTTGGAACATGACCAGAACATGGGATGATGTGGATTAATAATCCACATGTCCCATGTGTATTGGTGGGCTGCACCACGTGTACTTGATGACGTGGTGCAGCAGTTGTACTAAATAATCTCTCCCCCTATAGACCCACTTAAAATATTCAAGTAATTTTAATATAATTAAATATTTCTACCCTTTTTCACCAAAAAAATGAGTCTAAATTATTATTTCAATTAAACATTTATTTCCTATTGGTCTAATAAACCCGGTAGCCTGCTTCCGTTGTACCATATCATATCTTTACTCTCCACTTCCAAGGGTTTTGAGTCTCTTGACTTCTGATTTTTTTGGTTCACCAGACTCCATTGTTGCAGAGAGCGAGAAATGGCGAGATCGACCACGAAAGATGCCCAAGCGCTTCTGCATTCTCTCCGATCTGCTTACGCAGTCACTCCTACTAATCTCAAGGTCCTCTTTCTTCCTCAATTAACACATGTGCAGATGTAGTGTATGCTTACGCGCGTGTATCCTCTGAAACTGAAAACTCACTTTTGTCTGATTTGTATTCAGATCATCGATCTCTACATAGTGTTCGCCGTCGTAACTGCTTTGATTCAGGTGTGTGTCACGATCTCATATAATTTCGTTGATTTAAATATTGTTGATTCAGACTATGTTTAGATCTTGGATGGAAAATGGAGTTATAGATATAGAAAACGAACAAAATTAAAGCAAAGCATAAATTTTGATTGCTTAAAGCAAAAATAAAAATTGGAGTTTGCCCTAGTGTATTCTGTCATCGAAATAGCCTAATTTTGCCTTGATTTGGCTATATCTGGGTTGATAGCAATCTATTGATGTTTTGACTGATTAAGAACAAAACTGATTCTCGGGTTTCTTAATATCATTAGGTGGTTCTAGCACGGTTAGAAAAAAATGAACCAGGTGTTTAGGTTAGGGAAGTTGCTTGTCACACTTTTTGGCCATAAGACAGCAATTAGGCAAGTAATTTTATGGATCTTAGGTAAAAGAGTGATATAAATGATTTGTTCCTGGTGTGGTATTGAGTTGGGATTTTGGATTGTTTAGATAAACATAATTATACGAATAGGTAATTTGGATGTGATGAGTGTTGGACTTGGCACATATTGGTTGTGTTCCAGCTGAGAAGAGCAGAATCAGTGAATTGGAGTGGTTGAAGGTACTCAATTGTATCGTGAGGAGCAGTGCTACATCCTGGAGCTTCGTTTATTTTGTGAATTACTGTTGCTTTAGTTTGGTTGACATCTTTTGTTTGGCTTGATACTCTGCAGCTCTGGCAATAAATATTTTCTTTGAACTAATTATAGCACCGAGGCCTTATTTTTTGCTTCTTATGCTTACTCCATTACGAAGTTTCTCCTGCTTGTGGTGTTTCTTCGTTATAACTGCAAAATTAGAGAGTGATCAACCAAATGCAACTGTTGCGATCGGGATTTGATTTTGTTTAATTTAGGGTATCTGTAATATGATTTGATCTTATCATACAAGTGGATCTTGTTTATGTATGAATACAAATTGGAGAAATGATCGATTAAGAAGAAAAGAACATGAAAGGTTTTCCCAGTTCACTGATGTGGCTTATATCCACAGGCAAATCTTAATTCCATAAATTGTATCATTTATTGCGTCCGTCCCAAATGAATGAACCTTTTGCTATAGTTTTAGATTATACTTCAATCCTTGAACTTTTGTTAATTCTTTTGCATTTTCGTATATGAAAACGTTAACATCTTAATTTTTGTTGTGTTGTTTGATCATATGAAACAAACTGTAATTAATTACCTAAATTCTTCGTTATGACATTCTGAAAATTAGTCGAAATTGCATGGTCGACAGTAATGAATGAAGGATCAATTTAAAGATGGAGGGACTGTATGTTATTAACTTTATGACCCATCTTTGTTGGCTTTTCTTAACACATGTATTTATATATTCTAAATATAGCACGATGAATCAAAATCAAATAATTTCATGTTACTAAATGTTTAAGGACTATGCGTTGATTTTGTAATTACATAAAATAATTAAAACAAATGATGTTACTCTTGTATTTTCTTCGAACAACATAATTGTTCTTTTCATACAAGTAGAAACTAATGTTCTGTTTTTCCACTGATAATCAGATAGTCTACATGGCCGTTGTTGGAACTTTCCCATTCAACTCCTTTCTTTCTGGGGTACTTTCGTGCGTTGGGACTGCAGTCCTGGCTGGTAAGTTGATTGAGTAATTTTTTCTATTTGAGGGTACATATTTATTAGATAGACCGAGTGTATAATCTAATTGTTGGGCTTCTTTGGTGACAGTTGGTCTTCGAATTCAAGTAAACAAAGAAAACAAGGAGTTCAAGGTAACTTTTCTGAAAAAAAAAAGGGAAAGTGCTCTCTCCATGCCATAGTATAAGCCTTGAACTTGCTTGTGATGTTTCGTGTTTTTCTGCATTTACATCATCATTTATCAGATTAACTGCTAGAAGTTGTATTATTGGCAAAGCATTAAAATAGAAGCAATTTCTGGCTTCTTCTTGACCCGATAAAAAACATATACTGTAGTTTTCTCAGTTGTAGTCATGGTGACAGATATAATAAATTCAGATCAATTTAGTTAAGTATTGTTATGGTACATAACACATAAGGCGAACAAGCTAAAACATTATATTACCTGATTGAATATATTATCTAAGTTTTGCTGTTTCAGAATGATTCTTGATACTTTCATGTGTTCTCAATTTGCAGGATTTACCTCCAGAACGTGCTTTTGCCGACTTTGTACTCTGCAATTTGGTACTTCATTTGGTTATCATGAACTTCTTAGGATAAGTCCTTCAGAACATTCAGATTTTGATTGATTATCAAAAAGAAAATTCTGATTTTGATAGACTTTATTAGCATATGAACTTGTTTTAAGACTTTATTGGCATGGGCTCTACGGAGGTCTATACAAGAAAATTTGCCCTGCGTTTGGTTCTTCAGTAAGAGAGATTTGCAATGTATTTGATCACTTAACATGTTCCTTAAGTATTAATCGTGCATTCCGACTGATTCTGTCCTTTAGGGTTGAGTTGACATCGTGTTTGTCTGTACATATATAGTGAGAAATGCCAACCATTATTGATCTGCATAAACTAAGAAAATAGTGCGAATTAGTTTGAATGTTTTTATTATCCTCATAGATTTATTAAATCACATAGTATGTGAGGTTGTACATGTCATCTATAAATTGGGTAGTAACTTGAACCCTAATTTTCCTACAATTTGATCTAGGTATTAGAGTTTATAATAAATACAAACCTTCTACTAGCCAACTGTGCAATATAGTTTGGCTATTATTTACGGATAGAGCTTTGGTGACTAGTTACATTACACATTAATAGAATTCTTTGTAAGTTATACAGCTAGGGAGCACCATTGAGGTTTTAACGTTTGACACTTAGCAATATCGGTTTAGCTTACGATATATTTGGAAGTTCTCGGCCAAAACTGTATTTCTCTGAGAGTCGACAAAAAAAGACTAATAGTAACATTTGATTCTTTGAAATAACTCGACGAGTTAGGTATATTGTTTGATGTGGTCATAATCAAATGACAATAGATCATTATAATAGGGTTGTTCATAGTCTTTTTTTTTTTTTTTTTAATTGAAACCTAACCACCAAACCTTTTAACTTTTATAGAAGTCACAACCCTTCAATATTTGCACGGGGAGGGAAAGGCAAAAGGTTTTCTCTTCCATTTTAAATTTTAAACACATGTTTATAAATTTATATTTGTAACACCAAAATGAGGTAGAAGGTCGAAGAATTAGCCACTGAATTAGTTCCAAAAAGGGACCGGCCCACATCTTGTTTTCATTGGATAGAACGAAAATCAGCAAAAGGGATCGACTAACATTACCCTTTTAGTCTGAATAAACCAAATGTTTGAAAAAATATCTGGAGAAAATGCTTGTATTGTATTTGTATCGTATTGTATTTTTTTTTGTAAAAATAAACGTGGCAGCTGAAATAATGTTAAAACACTGGATAGAATTGGGCTCTTGATGGGTCATAATAATTGATCACTAAAAATCTGAGAAGTCAAAGAGTAAATGATCAGGATCTAAACCATCAAAGCCTATGACTTGACACTAAACATATGGGACGTGCACCTCACGTGGTGGCTAAGTTGAGCCAAAGCAAAATCCCACTTGTTTCGATGTCAGGTCTTCAAATCAAACCCGTTTGCTGACCGTTTGGAAACAGGTTTTGGCCCTGTCTCTAATTTGGACGTATACCTCCCTCATCGATAAATATATTAATAAAGAAATGCAAAAATAATTATAATGTATCTTTTAATATAAACGCATATATTTTGAAAAATGCCAAAATTAATTTTAGTTTGTTTTAGAGGCCAAAAATTAAAATAAAAAACAAAAAAACTTATACTGAGCAAAATGAACCTAGTTTCTTTATACGACCTATATATGTTCAAGTTCTGTTGTACTAGAATTATAAAAAAAAAAAAAAAAGAATGCTTTGGGCTGGGATAGGATTATCTCCGATCCTCTCCCTTAAGCTTTATTAGAAAATAAAATAAAAATGTAGGGTACCATTTTTTAAGAGAGTAAGAGCATCTCCAACAGTCGGCATAAAAAAAAGCATCAAATCACTATTTAATATTTGCTACAATGTTTTGATACTTGCATGAAAGTTTTTTGCTTCAGCAATAAGCATTAAAATTGGAGCATCATTTCAAATTAATTTAAATTTAATTTATTAAAATTAAGTTAAAAGTAAAGAAAATTAATTAAAAATAATTAAGTTAAAAGTAAAGAAAATTAATTAAAAATAATTAAGTTAAAAAATGATAAGGATTCGACATTGAGAATTTGAGATATCTGATAAGAATTTTTATAAGATTTTATATCCACTCGTCAGTATGTAATTTAGCATTAAGATATTTGATAAGAACTATTACCGATAAGATTTGATGTCCACGTGTCAGTTTGTGATTCGATATTGAGATATCTGATAAGAATTTTTATCGATAAGATTACATATCCACGTGTCAATTTGTGATTCGACATTGAGATAAAAAAATTACCGTGCACTTAAATATAAAAAAAAATCCAACTTCCAGCCACCTAAAACTCAATCCCCCTCTCCACAGAAAAGAAATCGAAACAAGAAATTGAAAATCTAAAGTTTCAGCCACCTAAAACTCAGTCATCCCTCTCCATAGAAAAGAGATACTGAAGATTGAAGCAAGAAATTGAAGAAGTTGATATCAAAATTGAAGAGGTATTAACAAAATTACCTTTCCTTGATGTATGAACAACCTCTCCTTAGTAGATTCTAGAAGTTGTGTGGTTTGATTGAGTTTTTTTTTAACCGTTGCAAAATTTCAAACATATAGCCGTTGCCCAACTTTACAGCAAAAAGTAATGCCTTTGCAAAGGCATTACTTTTGATGCCAAAATTGGGTGGACCGCAGGGATAATGCCTTTGTTGGAGCAAGTTTTTTCTTCATTTTGTGAGTTGGGACATTAGGATTGGTTTTAATGCCTGTTGTTGGAGATGCGTATATGCCCAGTGGCGGAGCTCTATTTGGGGGGGAGGGAGGGAGGGGGGGGGGAGGGGGTGGGGGAGGGGGGGAGGGTTGACATACAACATTTGTTGGCATTTGTCAAACAAAGTTCATTGCCTGATGGTTGGGCATGTTCCTTTAGTTGTTGAGGTTTGTTGAGGTTCATGGTTTGAATATGTTTTGGAACTCCCAACTTCATTTTACTTATTTATTTTGCTTTATGTATTATTTATGCAGGTATTTTTACTTAATAAAAGCTGAATTTGGATAAATCTTAATAAATGTTGATTTAAATATATCTTAAATATTTTCATGTTTTGTTAATTTTTCAATATTTTGAATCATTTAATTAATGAACTTTGAAAAAAAAATCTACTATATTTCTTTATATTTTGTACAAGAAATTTGCTATTACATTTTTTTTTTATCATTTGATGAGTAAACTATACTACTTTATCTAAAGTTAGTTAAGTTAGTTTTTATTATTTTATAAAAATATAGAAAGAAAATCGACTTTGCTATCAAAAAAATTTTCGCCCCCCCTTTAATAATCGTCTAGCTCCGCCGACTGGATATGCCCCAATGGACCAATGGAGTGAGATACCAGACCCACTTTAGTTTAGATATTCCTTTCCTTGTGTTTTCGAAGATATTAGTGAATCACTTTTGATTTATTGCGCGTTTTATAATGTTTGACCTCTAATACAGTAATTTTTATTTGAATGCCACCGATGCTACTACTACGGTCACCTTTGTTTTTCCAAATACAAAAAGAAATCCATAATTATTAAAAGCTATTAATTGTAACATCCTACAACCTCAGTTCTACAAAATAAATTATTATAAATCAATTTTTATTGTAATAAGTTATTATCAAGTGTTCATTTTGTAGTCCAGATTCATTCTAAATTAATAACCATATCTCTGTCATTAGTAATTTTACTTTGGCTAGAATAGATAAAATTTATAGAATATTTAATAATATAAAGACATGCATAACCTTGAATTTTTATGAAATTATTTTCATGAAAAACGAGTGAAATTAGTGAAAAATGATGAAATCTATGAAATCGATGAAAATTTGAGTGAAATTGATGAACACTGGTGAAAATTTGGGTAAAATAAAAAAAAATGCACATGAAATCAATTAATACATGTGAAATCGATGAAAATTTAGGTGAAATTCTTAAAAAGATGATGAAACCAGTGAAAGGACAACATAAGTAAAAATCAGGTGAAATTGGTGAAAAGAACATGTGAAATCAGTGAAAAAAAAAAGTGCGGAATGGAATAGGTAAAAACATGTTAATATGATAAAAATGTGTGAAATCAGTAAAAAAAAAAGTGTAACTAACAAAATAAGGTGAAACTGGCATACAAATGTTTAAAATGGAAAAAAAAAAGGACAAAATCGTAAAAACAGTGAAAATAAGTAATAATTGAAAAAAATGGGTAACACAGGAAAAAATATACTAAACTAGAAGTGACTAAAATGGGCTTAAAAATAGGTCAAATCAATGAAAAATGAAATAAGCTTAATTAATTAAATAGATGAAAAATGAATTAATTTGCTCTACTTTATAACATAATAAAATTAATTTTACTCTAATTTATAGAAGAACACCCATGAAATTAACTAAACACATACAACATTCGTGCACTTTCCTAGTAGGATTAAAACTATTATTTATTTATACGTTACTAAACGCGCAATGCACATGAACTTCGTTTGTAACGAAAATATTCATACATTTGTTTTCTGAAAATCGAGATGAAATATAATTCCACTTCTACTTGTATATGTTTATATGATATATAACTTTTTTCAAACATAGAAAACTTCAAAAAAATATCAATTTTTTTATAGTAATATGAATATATCATAGAAATAAAATTTTAATCCTCCTTTGAATGCCTAAAGTAAGAAAAGACTTCTTTCTCTCATCTTGACTAAAAAAATTGTCTTTCTCTCGTGTAAAATAGTTGTACTTAAATTGCATGAAAGACTGTGCTTGCTAATGCTGACACATCACATTAAATCCCATTAAAAACTCTTCTCTCTTCACTCCATTTTCCTCTATTGTCTACAACTCTCATCATTTCTTTATTTCTTCATTAAATAAATATCTAAAAAAAAATTCATTTCTTTATTTCTTCATTAATATAGGCATCTCTTTATTATAGAAGAAATTCACACAGTCTCTCTCTCTCTCTCTCTCACACACACACACTTAATATATACAAAACAACAGCTCTTTTCCTCTCCCTGCCACCTCCACCCTCTCTTCTTTACACACACAGTACACACACTAAATTAATTCTCCATCTCCACACACACACACCCCAAAAAAAAAAAGAAAAAAAGAAAAACGCAAAGCCCATATCATAATTCATCGTTATTTTCTCATCACACCTACCATCGAAAATAACATATTTATTCATGTTTCATGAGTAGAAGAATCTTTAGACATCAAAATATTATTATTGGTTAATTAATGGGGTGTATGATATCTCAGTTGGCAGCAAAATTTGCTTTCTTTCCACCAAGACCACCTACGTATAAGGTCAAGAAAAGGGACGACGGAAAATTGGTTGCAGTCTCAACGGCGTCGTCTCAACCCATAGCCATTGATGATTCTTCACTCGATGTGTTGTCTATTCAGACTAAAAGGGGTAACAAGATTGTAGCTTTTTACCTCAGGAATCCGTACTCTAGGCTTACTTTGTTGTACTCTCATGGCAATGCTGCTGATCTGGGACAACTCTATGACCTCTTTGTTCAGCTCAAAGCTAATCTCAGAGTTAATCTTATTGGGTATGCTCTTTTTTCTTTTCTTTTAATATATCTTTGTGTTATTTCGAAAAAAGTTGCAATCTTTGCTTAATTAAATGTTTCTTTTGTGTGTGTGTGTGTGTGTTAATATGGGCTTGTTAATTTTGAGTTAAATTTTCTCTATGTAGATGTTTTAATTGGTTTCCTTAATGAGAAGGGTGTTCCAAATTTCAGAAATAATATTACTATTACAATGGTTTAGATCTAGTCTTTGTTGATTGTGTTATAAATTAGTAAATTCATAGTTGAGCAGTTTGGTTGTTCAATGACTGCAAAATTTTGTGAAGATTGTTCAATGAATAGTGCATTCACTTTAATTTAATGAAAGTTCAAAATGTGAATTTAATGTTATTGCAAGTCTTTGTCCAACTTTTATTGGTTTGTTGTCTAGTTTATTTTACCCTCTTCTGTGAAAGTGATAGGTTTTACTGGTGAGTGGTGACTTCAATTATGAAAGGTTAAAAAGATTATATGGTGCGTTTGGATTGTGACATATTTGACATTTATTTTTACTTTTGCTTTGCTCTTGAGATCTCTGTGCATGAACCAGTTACAGTAGTCTTAGAAGTTTAAGTCATGGAAAGCTTTATTGTGTCTATTTGCATCCTTTTTCAGAATCTTTAATGATTTATGTCTTTCTTTATTTTTAGGCCTTTTTTGGACTTTAAATCAATAGCTAATGTTCAATGTAAATTCATGAAAGTTGGTCTTGATTCAATAATGCAGGTACGACTATTCTGGTTATGGAGCTTCGACTGGTAAGGTAATTTTGATTTTACTCAATATAATGTTTAATCAAGGTCTGGGTTTCGATGCAGTTTTTTTTCTTCTAAACGGCTCCTAAGTTAGTCTTCTTGTTTATTTAGTTTAACCTTTTGAAATCTGTCTGCTTTATATGTTCCAGCCAAGTGAATTTGACACGTATGCTGACATAGAGGCGGTATATGAATGTCTTCAAACGGAGTACGGAATAAGCCAAGAGGATTTAATTTTGTACGGACAATCAGTTGGAAGTGGGCCCACATTGCACTTAGCAGCTAAATTGCCGAGATTGAGAGGTGTAGTTCTTCACAGTGCCATCCTTTCCGGACTCCGGGTGCTCTGTCATGTCAAGTTCACTCTATGTTGTGATATTTACAAGGTCATTCTTTTCTGAACTATGATGTTGAATTATAGTATATTTGATGGTACTTATTAAATTAATGTATTGTTGCAGAATGTAAACAAAATCCGGAAGGTGAAGTGTCCCGTTCTTGTAATACATGTAAGTGCTTCTGTCATTTCTATACTCTATCCATTAATAATCACTGATTTTGTTGATTATGAAGTGTAGGACATCAAATATTGTTTATTTTCTATTCGTGAATTATGCCTTCCATTCTTAAAGGATTGAGTTACTTGATACCAACAAACTTGAGTCCCACTTTATATAACAATGAAATAATCATGGGCCTCCAAGCAAATTACGAACTAACTTACAGCACCAACACCAGATATTAAGGCCAGTTATTATCATCTGCTGAAAGTGAATCCCTACAGGCATCTATATTCTGTTCATCCAAGAATTCCAAATTATTGTGTTCAAAATACTATAACCTTTTTTCTTCTGTATGTATTTTATTCATGAATCAATTCCTAGTTAAGCAAGTTTACTAATATTCTCAGAAAGTACAAATATGCCCTGCTAAATTTGTCATACAACCATGATGAAACTAAAAACAATTAGCTGAACACCATGGTCTTCTAGACTTCTGCTAAAGGCATGAGCTCCCTGCCATTTCATTAAGTGGCCTGCTATGGGGAATATGCTAGACACCCCCCCTTTGCTTCGGGTTGGCATATTTCAAGAAACCATTTTTAACATACTTCGAGTGAAATAATAGGGACTAATGTGAAATATTTTTAAAATGGTTTCTTGAAATATGCAGATTCGAAATAGATAATGTGTTTCATGCCGAAAATTTAATAGTACAGGGGGATTCTATGTAATAAATATTTCATAGTGAGGTTTCGTGCATAGATGTCTGCTTCATTTCGTTTTATTAAAAAAAAAATCATCAAGCTAATATTAGTTGTAAACTCTTGTTTGTATCTTCCTTGTGCTCCAGAAACTATTTTGATGGATTACAAGAGTTAACTATATTCTCTATACCCAATGGAATATGTTTCTTAATAATCCCCTGTGGTTACAACTTTGCAATCCAACAAGCTCTGATCTCATGTTTGTTCTTCTAGTATATACCATGTGAGTATTTTGTCATATTCAAAACCCGAAAATAAAATGCCATATTTTGTACTGGTTCTCCAAAATCACCCTTCCTGGTTTATGACTGCACTAGATGAAATTGAGATTGAATTTATAAATCACAGTCCATAACGAAACGACTAATATATAAAATGATATCTGACATTTGTGTAGCCTTTTTATGTAGAACCACTACGCTTTATTCTCGATTGAAATGATTAGGTTTGTATAACTGAAATTTATCACCTTTCTTAATTTGATGTAGACTATTATAGAATTATAGAACTTTGAAGCTCTTAATATTGGCTGTAAATATTTCGGGCAAACAAGAATGAGAAACCTGGGTAGTAATTTTATGGATAAAGGAAAAAAATTCAAGCTTTCAGTACAATCATTGTCTTTGGAAGTGGTCAAATGATCACAAATATTGCAGTGTATATCTAGGCTTTATTTTCAAGATGATTATTTCATTCACCAGATCTTTGTTATTTAAAGTTAACTAATACCGATTATTTAACAGGGAACAGAAGATGATGTGGTGAATTGGTTACACGGCAATGGTTTATGGAAAATGTCTAGAGAACCATACGAGCCCTTATGGATAAAAGGAGGTGGGCATTGCAACTTGGAGCTTTATCCAGATTACATCCGCCATCTCTGTAAATTTATTCAAGAAATGGAAAACACGACTACTCAATCCCGTCTCAAAAAGATCCGTCTTCAGAAGATATCCAAATCTACCACCGGATGCTGTAAAGGTAACCTTAAACGACCCAAATGCCCAGATTGTTTGACTTTTAGCTGCTGCTGCTGCCCCAAGTGGCGGCCAAAGTGCTTGTCATGTTTCAGACCGGGCTGCCCGAGAGGCTCGTGTTTGTGCAAGAAGTGCTCGTGTAGATGCACGTTATGCTCGTGCTTGTGTGCGGTTAAATGTTCTTGCCGGTGATGGTTTATTGTTGGGTGGGTATAGAAAAGTATTCGAGTTGAAAGGAGGAGGAGGAGAGTTAGATTTTTGTACAGATAATCGCTTAAATTGTTAAGATGACACTTCATATATTGTAATAGTAGTTTGCGACATTTAGTTTCGGGAATTTAAGTTAAATTCTACCCGTTTGCATTTTATACTTGATTCACTCTGTAGTGGTGCACAAAACTCCCATGTACTTTCAAATTTTCTGCATATAATTTTCCGTCCACAGGGTTATGAGGTTAAGGGGGTGGAAACTCTTTTCTAAATAGTTAGGTTGTAAGTTGCAAAACATTATGGCCTTAAAAATGGAATTGAAAGCCTACTGGTTGCTTATTAAATATGGGTTTTCAAAAATTTTAAAGTGCGAAATTATGTTATTTTTTTTTTCTATTTGAATGTTTTATTTCTTCAGAGTTGAGGGAGATATGCAGTAGTGGAATTTAAGAGAGATTGGTTTTAATCTTTTGAAATATAATTAATTAATTTGGAGTTGATATCAAGTTTACCTTTTTGGGTATATTATTCGTATATATGATCCGATAACCAAAAGGGCACAAGAACAAAGTAATGGGTCCACAATGCAAGTTTGAAATTCACAAAATTTGAAATGATTAGGCATCTCATTCTCATCTATGAGTAGAAATTTACAAAAAACATTTCTTAAGATTGCAAGTGCATTACTCCAAAAATGTATTATTTGAAATTTTGAAAAATTAATAGTCATTATGTAAACTTATAAACTGTTTCTAAAGTGCATCACATATTCAAAATTATAATTCAACTAGTAAGAAATGTACAAAAATACCCATTTTCCTAAGTATTTTCATTTTGCCTCCACTACTATTAAGTTTACAACAATTTACCACATGTACAAAATAAAAAAACCTTTAATTATCCCCTTTACTTATCCGGCGCGGAGCATCTCGACTACGACGGTGGCGACGATGGCTACCACCAAACTTCATCTTATTCCTCAATCTTCCAGTCGTTTTAAACATACCTCTTTCTGAAGGGACAATGACACATTCTGGAGGGGGCACAGGGTACCGTATATTATCATAACAATATGAATAATACATATACCTTTCACGGAACCATTTCATGGATCTCCGACCCTGTGATGTGATGGTAGAGTAGTCCTTGGCAATCAATTGGTCAATTTGATCAGTACAATTTGAGGATAAGAGTTGATCGATGGGATCGACTATGCAACCTTCTAGCACTAGGTCTTTGAACTCTGTAACGAATGGTTCGAATCTATAGTTCACTTTCTGCTTGCCCCCATTAGTAGCCCAAGATGAAGCATCCCAAATCGTGGCGTAAATGGACATTGGCTTGGATGGATAATCTCCTTTCATGGCCTCGTGTCGGATGACTTCTCTTATTGGAATATTGTCTACATAAAATCTGAAGTAACACATAACATATATATATAGGAAATTAAATTGTTAATTGATATATAGCTAGGAATATATATCTAGATATCCATATATGGTGTTAATAGTAAATAGGTAAGTTAATTACATGGTGTTTATGGGAGTCCAAAGAATGCTGTAGCGATGAGAGTCTTTGGTCGGATCGAACCACATTCGATACCTCTCCTCCCTCCCACGGGACACGCTTCCTTTGCCATACATGTTTGTCTGGAACCTCCACGCCTTTCCTTTGACGTTGCCTAAAAACTCAATATCTAATTCGTCGTGATTCTTCTCAAATGTCTCAACGTTTGATGTCTACATATAATTAATTAATAAATAAATTCTTATATATTACGTACACGTGAAATTTAAAATCTCAAATATCTGATTTTGTACATTAATGTACTTACATAAAATGCAACAACAATGCCAGCAGTATATTCAGAGGGCATCTTAATACTAGCGCTGAAGAAACCATAGTTGTAGTAATCAGATGATATAATGCCAGAACCTTTTCGAATTAAAAAAGTCCAAGTTTAATTAATATAATTAATTTAATTTTGTTGATGATAATTAAGCATGTATGTATTAATTTCTCTTCACCTGAGAAACGATTGAGGATGAGGTTGACGGTCTTGTCATCGGAAGATCTTTGGATGTTGAATTTGCTGAAGAGAGGTGAATAAGCTTCGCCAAATGTGAGGGTACTACTGTTGCTCATATTGAAACCTAATGCTGATTTTAAGGTGATGCACATGATAAAATTAAACAAAAGGAAAGATCGCCTTTTTTTTAGATGGAAATAATAATTCATCTTTTTCTCTACCTTGTTTTCTCTTTTTGCTTTTTCGATCTCCTGTTGTTTTGGTTTTTTTCAATTTTCAACATATTATATATTATTAATGCGCCCAGCCCAGCTTTCATTTTATATCATGTACTATTTGACATATATAACTCATATATGTTACTAGTTACTACAATAGGATGTGTACACAAGATAATTAAACAAAACTATTTAATTTTTGCCATTTTTGTTTTTCAATAATATTATATAATTTGCCACAACTAACATCTTGACATGACATTAAATCATCCAAGCTTAATTAGGTTGATGAAATTTCACTAGAAAATTAATCCTTCATGCAATTACGTACAAAAAAGGTTGTGTCTTCTTGAAAGATGGATTCAACTTCCAAATTATAAAGAACGGAGATTTTGAATCTGTATTGTGAACTAATTGCATTCGTATGTTGGATATGCAAGTGAATTTCGAATATTCATCGGACACGGTCATTGTTTAAACAGATCCGAGCTAACTTCAAAAATTCGAACAAGGGAAATAAAACTCAAATTCGGATCGAACCTAACCGGGTCCATTGATAAGCTTATTCTAGACTAGTGGTCAAATGGGCCAAAGCCCATGTATCAACCAGGATCGGACTCAACTTTAATTTCTAATGCTTAGCTAAATTATGATGGATCATTTTTTAGTGGAATCAGGCAGTACAATATTACATTACCAACTTTATTTGAGAGTTAACAGAGTATAATTAAAGAATGTTGAACTAAACTAACAAATACAAAGACTATACAAGTAAGGGGAAAATGTAAGATAATATATTTTTTTATTATGTTAAACTTTCTCGAAATTACCATGTGAAATATTTATTCTATAAAATCCCTCTATACTAATAAAAAATCAGCACGAAACCCCCCAACTGTCCAAAAAAGGTCCTAGCACACCCAATTGCCATTCTATTCTTGATAATAAGGTATATAAGTATTGCACAAGATATGATTGCTTAAGGTGAAAAGAGAGAGTGGAAGAAGTATATGATTCACAATCATCATGCAACAAAGAATTAATTTCTAACAATGAGTATGATGAATTCCAACAATTAAATTTTCCTAATGATGACATGTTCTTAAAAAGTTAGATTAAAATTGTGGCTTCACTCAAATTCAATTGATATCATGGGTAGCAGAGAAAACGCACTTGGTTATGCTCGTGTGGACATAAATAAGATGGTCAAATAACATTAACCAATACATTGTCCGACTTAACTCACTATTTTACTTTGCCTAATTTGGACTGTTATTTCTCTGCATCTCCAAATTAATGATGCACATAAAATGCGAACATAATATGGCTGGTGAAATTTCATAAAACAATATGTGCTACAATTTTGACATGCGCAATAATTTACAGAGCCAGAAAAATGGAAAAGGAAAACTACCTCTAGCTGTTAATGAAATTGTATTTGGACTCGACATAACTTTCCGTATCCCAAAGAAACGATCCAAATGCAACTGCCTCCAATACCAGCATTGTCAATCCAGAAAATGTAAGTGAAACAACTTCATCATTAGATGCATCAAGAGCTCCATCTTCTGTAACCGTAATATCTGGCCGTCCAAACAATGACTGCGTTTGCTTTTCGATCAAAGATATTGCTTCTTTAGATCTTATAGTTGCATATCTTTGAAGTGTTTCTGCGTCTAAATACATCACATAAGATCTCAACTTGTACGATTTTTCTTCATTACTAGATTCTATAATACTTTCCCCATCACCATCATCGGGGTAGATTCGAATTAAAGAATCGGGATCCCATAATTGCTTTTCGGGTTTGGGTTCTTCGAATTTGATCAGATCTTCACCAAAACCTTCAGGAAGAGTGTTCATGGATCTTTCAAGTTGATACCTTTCATCGACTCTTCTAAGGAAATAACCGTACATAACTGAAGCAGCATAAAGTTTACCGAGTTTGATTTTACTTATCTGTATGATTGTATCTAAGGGTCCCACTACACGTTCCCCGAGAACAAGAGACAGGTGGCTAAGAATCATTTCGAATGCCTCAGGGGAGTGAACTGATTCCAATTTTTGTTCTTGATTTGGCCAAAAGTCCACCCTTCCAGTGGGATCTGAAGTTGCTGAAATTTTTGGAATCATTGAAATGTTATTCTCTACAAATCTTTGCACAATTAAGCAATATATAATCTCCTCCAGTGTTTTTCTCCTTTCTTTTTCTTTCACTTGGGATATTCTCCTGGAAAATAATCAAGATATTGGTCAATCATCGAAATTGATCATTTACAACCTCTAATATTGCAAAAGAAGGGGGAAAAAAATCAAGTAATACCAGGATCTGAAATGCAGATACAAATATGATGTGATGAATAAATCATCGGATTTTTTTAAGGAGAGCTTGAAATTGAGAAGAAAATAGAAAAAATAGAAACTGTATGCGTACCCTTTAGGATTCATAATAGGTAGACATTATTACTTCATCCAAGAAACAAGAGTGATTCTAACATTTCAAAATAATAGTTTGACCCAAAACCAGAAAAAAATTTCAAGTCATGAATTGGATAAATATTATTGTGGTAAAGCATCCAGGTCCCATAACCCAGATAATAATACAAGGGTGTACGATTTATTTACGAGAATAAAGCATCAGTAAGTAATACATAAGCTTCACCACCACATCAAGTTTTAAGGTTGACGACACTAACAAATTGCACAAGTGAAATCGCAGAATGTAAACAAACTAATATGAAGGCAACAATAAATCCTTTCACAGTTTCACTGCATAAAAGAAGCAAGCAGAATAATATTATGATAATACTTCAGCTGTTAGATGTAGAGTAAAAAGCTGAATAATATTAAATGGATGATCTTTCTACTGTTTGTAGAGTGTATTTTGAACTGAGTTTGGGAGTTGGGACTAATAAAGGGCAAACCGGTAACAGTCCTCTTCTGTCCTTAATTTAAAATTTAGGTACGAAATGTGATTGATGCTGAAGAACAAACTTACCTACATATATTGAAAATGGGTACTAAATTTGTCCACATCTTGTAATCAGTGTAGTAGAGATCTCTTTATTGGCTTAAATTGAAATAGCGAAACACAACTCATATTTATCATCGTCCAGGAAAACTATTACTTGAGCAATAATCAACTTAAATAGGAAATCAATCTAATTACCTAAAGGATGACCTCACTGGAGAGGATTTGAAAACCTAACTGTTAGGAGAGTTGATTTTGTATCTCAGAGAGAGAGAGAGAGAGAGTGTTCTCAAAGACAGTCGATTTTTAGATGCATATATTAATATATATTTGTTGTCATGTTTATTTTCTGTCTTGCTTTTAGCTTTGAAATGAGTCCCGAAGAAAGGCCAATTATTAGATGCATATCATATAGATTTTGTAATTATTGTTCAAGTTTTAAGTTGCAGCGAAATGAATAATAAGGTGAAGTATATATATTAGTAAATGTTTCAATTCAACTGTTGACTCCATGAGTATTCTAGCTTTTATGGAATTAAATTGTTTTATATGTACATTTATATAGGGTCAAACTACATGGACACTCAAAATTAACTAATACTACTTTATAATACAACTCTTGACTCCATGTTGCATACCACAAAAAGGAAGCTAATATACTAGAGGCCTTATTAGAACTTCCTACTAAGGGAGTTATTTCTGTAATCAATCTATAGGAGAGCTAAAGGACTTCATACTGAATAGTTAATGACCAGAAGCCATCTACGCAATATTTTCCAGTTTCTTTTCAGTATAGTTTGTACTCAATATTGAAATAAAAACTTGGAATTGAAATCAATTTTGCTAAACTAGCCCTCATCGTCTCCAGCAATACACAGATTCCAAATGCCCATCTAGTCCCTTTGCACCACAAAGCCATATTAACTGGAAATAACTCCACAACACACCAAACAAGCACCCATAAAATGAGCAGTACGCAACCTACCACATGGAAAACTCCACAAACATTTACCAGTGAAACCGAGCGGAACACCCCAGGTTGTTCGTGCCAAAGCCATCATCTGATTGGCCTTTTGATTTCCTCCTAGTTTTTCTTAAAAAAAAAAACTTTTTACAAATCACTCTCTTACCACACCCAGCCACACAAAAAAAAAAGAAGTGAAAAATATTTCTTTTTTCCCAGTTATTCAGTGTCCCTGCATATAACCAAAATTTCATGGACTAAACTTTACGCAAGTTCCACACTATGTCCAGTTTCTCATCACCTCTGGAAACGGACAATGGCGATTTTTCAGTGGATTTAAATACAACAAGTGCCTCACGTTGTTTATCCAACTAAAACTCCTTATAATCCGAGGTGTTGCCAATGAAAGTTCCCTTACTAAATTAAAGGTTTTAAGATCAATTATATGGCTAACTAGAAAACCAAAGATATCAAAATACAGTCACTTTCTAAAGCAACAGACCTAGAATCCTACTAAAACTAAACAGGTGGATACTTACTTGTAGAGGAGGAGATCTTGTGATGATGGAGCAGTAGTCTCCCTCTGGGCATCCCTTTGGCTCTGGAGCTTCTCAAGCTCCTGATCAACAGTCACTTGAAGAAGATGAGGATGGGTTTGTATTATTTGGGACAAAAGCTGCCCAACTGGAGATACCAACTGAAGAGGAGCCAATCGGATCAAATCACCATCCGAGTTTCCAGAAGCTCTCACTATAAAGCTTCTTGTTCTCACCTTCTCTTGCCCAACCTCAAGCTTGGGACAATATGTAAAATTCTATAGAACAAGGTAAAATGTCAGAGCATGAGATACCTTGAATTTATTTAATTGAATAACAGACAGCACAATGGAAGTTTAGCCCTAATGTTTTTATAAAATTATGCAAGAGAATTTCGGTGGACCTAAAACTAAACACTAATATCAACATTGTCTACGCGTACAAGGTCTTTAATTCTAGTTCAGCGCTTATGATATTCTGTTTCTAAGTATCACCATCAACGCCATCATTCATTATAAATCTTATTGAAATATACAATCATTTTTGTTTCTGACTAATCATGTAATCTCTCATTATGCACCGAGTTTTTTAGTTTTTCATATTAGAATCAATGCCACTTGTATTTTTTCGAAAATAGTAAGAAAATAATTCAGTTCGAATATAGATTTCAGAGAGAAGGTCTATTGTAGTCTTGTTTTGACAATTTTTTTCTAATCCTCCTCCCCAAAGAAGTAATCCAACTTTCACCACTGTTTCTCTACCCATCATCAACTAGTTCTCCATCACAATTATTCACTCAATAGAAAGAAAAAGGTAACCCATTATCTAGCAAAGTCTACATTGATTAGCACAACTAAATTATTAGAATTAGGAAATGAAAATTAATAAACCACAGCCCTTCCAAAAAAACTGCTGTTATTGATATAAGGGAAGCAGCGAAATTCATAAATGCCTCCGCACTATACTCATAATCACAAAACAACATTATTATGTAATATAAAAGGGGTTTTTTGCAATTACTCCCCTTGTGTTATTCTTAATTGTCGAAAAATCTATCTACTCAGCTGTATTATCAACCATAGCACACTGCCCCCAACAACTATTTGACTGCTAATATTACATTGAATATTTTTTTAAATTGACAACAATCTATTAGTGTTATAAATCTCTAACTGTGTTATTCAATCATAACAAAACAAACTACACCCAACAACTAAAGCATACGAAGGGAATAATTTAATCTTATACCCCAAAAAAAATTAAAGTCCATAAATATCATTCTATCGCTTTAAATAGAATCTTAATTGCAGGTTTGTGCATATATATCACGACAAATTCAGCCAATTTATATGAAACAATATAACATAGTGAAATAATTACAGAAGACTCGTTTAATAATCTAAACAGCATAGAGTACTTCACCGAAAACTTTTAATTAGAAGTTATCCTAAGTCATAATTGTACAGTATAATGGTGAAATCTTACCTTTTTGGGCGAAAACACAGACTTGGATTCGAAGAAGGAGCTGCAATGCTTTACTTCCGCCGGAGACCTGCAGCCGCCGGCCGGAGGTAAAAGTGCCCAAACGTCAGGTAACATGCCGGAAATCTGCATCGTCAGTCTTCTCTTTTTCTAATTATTATTCAAATTTAACACTTTTTGACGAGTAAGATTCTGAAAGTGCGAAGGATACTAATTTTTTTTCTCTTAATTATCAAATTTCATTGTTATGATATGATATTTATGGGTCAGAATAAGTCAGGTATTTGGTATAAATTTTATTCAGGTTTTCTTATTTTCGCCCCGAAAATAGTGTTTCCTGTTTATTTTAGAAAATGGAAATTCTTACCCAGATCGGGACTTTTGGCAGCTTGCACCCTCGAAAATGGGTTTTTTGGCAGATTGCACCCTCGAATTTAAATTTTGGCAGATTGCACCCTCGAAATACATAAGCTTTGGCAGATTGCACCCTCTAAATTTTTCCGGCCAAATAATTCATCGGAAAATCAAAATTCTTAAGTTGGAAAGGGTATAATTGTCTTTTTAATTCAATTTCCTCCAAAGAAAATTATTACCCGCCAGAAAATTAAGCCAACTAAATTAAATGTGTAGTTTAGGGATTAATTTGTCCATTTACACATTAATTTAATATAAATTCCTAAAAGAAAAATATAAAAACCCTGCTCCAGCAACACCGATAAGGGCTTTATCACATTCTCACTTCAATTTTGCCCTATTTTTGCATCACATTTACTATAAAATCGAAGCTATATAGTAAGAAAATCGATTATTAGTTTCTTTTGTTATTTACACATATTTTCGGGTAGTGTTCATTTCATAGTACTATATTTATGTATTATGGTAAGAAAATCGATTATTAGATTAAAATGAATATTGTTGCTATTTCTTATTTGTGGGTTGATAAGTTCATTGTGTTTACATGGGTTTATCATGTCTTGGCAATCATTTTATGTTAAATGCAATAATATTAATTTTTGAGTTGATGAAGAACTATGCAAAAATGGTTGAAAGATTTAAATGTGTTGTAAGAGAAATGAAAATTTAGGCACAAAAATTTAAATTTTGGAGGGAATTGAATTAAAACGACAATTACACCCTTGCCAACATTAGAATTTTGATTTTCTGATGAATTATTTGGCCAAAAAATTTAAGAGGGTGCAACCTGCCAAAGCTTATGTATTTCGAGGGTGCAATCTGCCAAAGCTTATGTATTTTGAGGGTGCAATCTGCCAAAATCTAAATTCGAGGGTGCAATCTGCCAAAAGACCCATTTTCGAGGGTGCAAGCTGCCAAAAGTCCCCCAGATCGGGTTTGGCCGAACCCAAACTAATTACATGGCAAGTGTAATATAGTTGCTTTGAGATTGGATGTAACTTCCAGGAAAGTGACCAATCACAAAACAAGTGCAATACACTTGCTTGGTGGTTGGATGGATTTGCCCAAGCCAGGTTTGGGCAAGAATTTTCCTTTAGAAAATACTTCTAAAGCCAAAAGATGAACATTATCTTCATTTCACGCACTATGTACCAAAATATGCGGAACTCAAGTTAAAAATATAGCAAAACCCGAAAACATTTTATTAGCAAATAAAATCTCCATGATATTAATTTATTATTTTATTTGAAATAGAGATTTATCATAGGATAGGGGAGTTGATTTGGGGTAAAACCTTTGGATTCATTTATGTAGAGATTCGACAAGTCGCATATGGAGTGAATAACATGTATGTTGGTTTCTGTAAAACAGAGAATGACCAAGTCGTGGTGATTTCGATAGAGTTTTCTTTGATGCTTAAGTCAGAAATAGATATTGAAACTTAAAAGGCAAAAAATATAATTACACTATATAATTGTATATTAGTCGTAAATGGGCATGCATGCAAGTATTTATATATGTCTGTGGAGAGAATAGACCCAAAATCCCGTCGTTGTAAGGAAGTACTTGTCTTTTATGTCCTCTTTTCCCACAAAGTTGGGAGGTTAGTAAATGCAAGGATTATATTTTCTTCCTAGAGGGTGAAGATGTGCTTGTTGAATGCCTAGTTGCCATGACATATGCATCTCGCTTGAAGAGTCGGTCCTGCAAGAATAGGGATTTGCATGGCAGTGACGACCTTGCAGTGGTGAGCTCTTCAACTCTACACTCAAGGTTGGTTTACTCCTACATCAGTATTTCCCCGGAAATTAAATGTTGCCTTTTCTTTTTATATATCCTTTTTTTTTTTTTTATTTTGCAAATGATGGCCATAGAAGTCTGAAATTGTTGTGACAATGCTACGGAAATTGTGCACTCTCTTTGTGCTCTAACCTGATCAATAACTTTTTAAACCCAAGAGTTAAAATTATGCCAAGATAGGGTCAATATCATATAAAACAACATTTAAAGTATCTTAACACAACAAACTAGACCCTATAATCTAATTAACCCCTTCCCCTTTGAAATTCAATCTGCAACCAAATCCCTTTTTTCAATAGATAATTATATATATTCCAAATCAACTAAACTTTAATCCCGCAAAACTCAATTACCACATTCATTCAAACTTATAATTAATCACAGATAAGAATTTGGTCAAATGACAACACGCATGATGTTATTGATAACCTAAATAAATGTTTCTTTAATTGACTAGTGCAAGTCCTAATGTCCTTATATACCTACCTGTAGTACGTACATACATACCAAAAAGAAAGAAGAAAATATCACAAACCCCAACTAAACTATAGTCATACAAAGGTACCTAGCTAGCTAGCTCCCAATAAATGGAAAGTACAACTTCCAGTTTCCCACTCCACTCATCCAAACCCCTGCCCCGCCGGATCTTCAACCGAATATTCGCTCTTACTTACGCTTTTGCCATCTCCGCCCTACTCCTCCACCATGTAAAAGCTCTCCTCCACACCACCACCTTATTTTCATTCTTCATATCCCTTTCCATGTTTACATCTGATGTTATACTCAGTTTCATGTGGATCAATTCACAGGCTTTCCGCATGAACCCTGTTGTGACAAAACCCTTCCCCCAAAATCTGGAAAAAGTTTTGGACCGGAGTGATTTTCCGGCAGTGGATGTATTCATATGCACGGCGGATCCATCGAAAGAGCCGCCAATGAGGGTGGCGACCACCGCGTTGTCGGTGATGGCGTATGATTATCCGGGGGAGAAATTGTCGGTTTACGTGTCGGATGATGGTGGGTCGGAGCTCACTCTTTTTGCTTTGATGGAGGCTGCTAAATTTGGAAAGGTGTGGTTGCCGTTTTGTAAGGAGAATAATATTATGGAAAGGTGTCCGGATGCATATTTTACAAGAATTTGTACTTCGGATTCTAAGATTCATGAGAATGTTAAGGTAATCAAAATTACCGTTTAGTATTCAACTGAACATTTTGGTTTTCAAATTTCATGTGATATAAAATATTGTCACGATATTATCCTCTTGAAACTTAAAAGAAAGTGATCAATTAATTACATTAAAAATAAAAATGACATGTGATTGGATAATTTCGACTAATACTAAAATTCTTTTATTTGATAATCCAAATATAGTTAATTAAAGATACAACATAAATTTATTTTGTCCACTTAACACAGAAACTATTGTTATGCAACAAATGCACCAATTATCTCTATCTCAATCTCTACTATTATAAAAGCATGAATATTTCTTAACTTTTTTGTATAGATTAAAATGCCCTAAAGTGGTATTTAATTAAATTGTAAATATAAAAAACTAAAAGTAATAGAAGAGATATAATTAGACATGAAGTTTTATTATACATAAACTCCTAAATTTAAAAATTCTCTCTTGCATCAATTTTTGCAATTTTAATCTTCTTCTCTTATAATATAGATAAAAACGAACCATAAGAAAACACTATTAATTTTAATAGCCCCAAAAAAATATATAAAAATTATTATATTTTAGCATCAATATTTATTACAACATAAATCATAAATCATTTATGTTGGAATTTCGGTTGGATTTTTTGTTTTTTTAGTAGTACTTTAAATCTAAAAATTTAATAAATAAATTATCTTAAATATCATTTTGTTACAAAAAAAATTAAAATCGAATTGCATCTTACTATGAAAGAATAAAAAATTCTTATGACTTAACTAATTAAGATTTTTCTTTGGTTAGAACAGAGAAATATAAAGAATATTCAATAATATCAAGACATATATGCATAATTAACCTCGAATTTTTATGAAATTCTTTTCGTGAAAAATGGTAAAATCGAAATAAAAAAATCTATGAAATCATTGAAAACATGTGAAATCAATGAAAATTCGGGTAAAAATGGTGAACACTGGCAAAGTTGATTAAAATCTAGGTGAAACCGCTAAAAAAGTGCCCCTGAAATCGATAAATACATGTGAAATCAATGAAAACTCATGAAAATAAGATGAAACAGGTGAAATTACAACATCAGTGAAAAACAGGTTAAATCGGAGAAAAAATAAATAAAATCGGTGAAAACTTGTCAAGTCAATAAAAATTCAGGTATTGGTGAAAATAACATGTGAAGTCAATGGAAAAAATGTTCAAAATAGATGAAAATGGGTTAATATGATAAAAATGAGCTAAATTAGTAAAAAAAAAAAAATTTAACCGAGAAAATAAGGTGAAACCGATAGAAAAATAATTTAAAATGGAAAAAATAAAAAGACAAAATCCTAAAAACGTTGAAAATAAGTTATAACTGATAAAAATTGGTTAAACAATAAAAAAAATATTAAATTGGTAAAAGTGAATAAAATCGGTTAAAACATGTAAATCCAGTCAAAATGAATTAATTAGGTAAAAATAAATTAATTTGCTCTATTTTATGTCAAAATAAAATTAATTTTACTCTAATTTAAAAGAAATTACTTATAAATTAATTAGACATGTACATACGTCCTCTTTAAAAATGTCCAATCTAATAAAGTCGATTCAATATATATCCACTTGTTATCCAAATTTCTTTGATCCAAACTCTGTATTAATTTCACATTTTTAAACTATCTAGTTGTCGTATTACGTATGTTTCAACCAAAACAACGAAGTAATATATATTTTAAAAGTTTCACACAAATATCTAGAAAAATCCAGGACACAGTCAAAATCAAGATGGGAATGTAATTATTAGTTAATTATTAGTCCTCCCTGGCTTTATTTGTGATCTTGTTAACATTGATATTTCTCATTAATATATTTACCTTCGGGTTTTCTAAAAAAAAAAAAAAAAAAAAATTACAATCAATATATTTTGGTCCACTTGCACGTAGAATAACTTAATTGGTCGTTTAAAAAAAGTACTAATTAAATCTTTACCTAGAAGATCCGATCAGGACATATTGTGGACTTTTCTTCTTCTCGTCCTCAACACATGCATGGTTAATAGTGACACTATCGTATAGTGCAATATTTTTAAAAGTCACAAGGCTTGTTTGTTGTATATACTTTCTGGAAATACAAATTAAATTATTATTTTCAGAAAAGATCAATCTTTTTAAATGGTCCGGTTCTATTATCAAACTTTACACACTATTAATTTATTTAACATCTGATCATTTTACAAAATTATTAATTAATATTAGAACACCAACCAAACTCATTAATTTTCAAGAGAATATGATCATTCTCCTGCATGTACCGTTTAATTAGTTCCAACTTTCAAACTAATAATATATATAGATGCCTGCCAATGCAACGTGATTTGCATTTGTTGATATATAGCGACTTAAATTATTATTGTCATAATAACCAAATTAATTATAGGGGAAAGCTTGAGCTTTGATTTTCATTATGATTAATTAATTAATTGTATTAGGTGTTGTATGAGAACATGAAAAGAAGAGTGGAGAATGTTGTTGAGAGAGGGAATATTCCTGAAGAGTACAAAATGAGTGAAGAAGAAGCTGAAGTTTTTGGCAAACAAACTAAAGGATTTACTATCGAAAATCATCCTGCCATAATACAGGTTAACTACCAATTTTAATTTCTCATATATTATTATTTACTCCCACTTTGTATATATTCGAGTAATCGGATTATTAAAGATTGAATGTTTTTGCAACAATTTTTGCTACGCCATATTAGTTGTTGATATTGTTAATTATCATGATAAAATGGTGATTTAGATACAATAATTTAAAAAGAGGTTTCTCAGTAATAAATATTATCCTGTTTGTAAATTATGACATTAATGTTGTAAGTCAGGCGGATATTATTCATTTTTTCCTCTTCCTATTTGAACATAAAATGAAATGTTGAAACTTTGATAATCTAGTGTCGACAAATAGTAGAAATATTGTAAGTAAGAAATTTTCATTTTAAACTATATTATATATATTATATGTATTATTTGATTTGATTAGTTGTGTTTGGCTAGGTGTTATCACAAACTAGTAAAGACAAAGATACTACTGGATTTTCAATGCCAAATCTTATTTATGTACGTAGAGAAAAGAGTGGAGCAGTCCCCCATCATTTTAAGGCAGGGGCTCTTAATACACTGGTATGCAACAATATCTACGTACTTCGGCCTTTTTTAGTATTTATTATTAATGGGTGAATGAGAACGACATGCACTTTTCGTCTTTCTCATGATGTATGTAAATAATTATTTGAAGCTACGAGTGTCATCAATCATGACAAATGGCCCAATAATTCTAACATTGGATTGTGACATGATCTCCAATGATCCATCCACACCCCACAACATGTTATGCTATTTCATGGACAATTCAATCAAACCCAAATTAGGATATGTTCAGTTTCCTGTACAAATCTTTGGGCTTAACAGAGCTGATATTTACGGATCCGAGTTTAAGCGAGCGTGGCATATAAACCCAATGGGCATGAATGGCTTGTTGGGCCCTGATTACTTTGGGACTGGTACCTTTTTCAATCGACGTGTTTTTCATGGTGGTCCATCATCCTTTATTGGGCCTGAAATACCAGAGTTAAGCCCAATTTATGTTGTCAACAAGCCTATTAATGATAAAGCAATTTTAGATTTGGCCCATCAAGTGGCCCGTTGTGAATATGAGAATCAGAGCAAATGGGGATCTAAGGTTAGTCTTCCTTAACTAAGCTTGTTCAATTCATTATAATAAGAGTTTTTAATTCTTTGGCAATATCTTGTTTTATTTATAATCTAGGAAATACTCTTAGGTGGTTTTGAACTTGTGAAATAAAATAAAAACAATTCAATTTTATTGAATCTTGTAGATAGGGTTTAGATATGGATCCTTGGTGGAGGACTTTTACACTGGTTTTCAGTTACATTGTGAGGGATGGAAGTCTATATATTGTAGCCCAGAAAGGCCAGCTTTTTTGTCCGACATGCCAATTGCCCTCAACGACGTCGTAACCCAAACTAAACGATGGTCTGTGGGACTTCTTGAAGTGACTTTGTCAAAGCACAACCCATTAATATTTGGTACACGATTTATTGGGCCACTAATGGCCCTTTGCTACTCCTACTATGCTTTTGGGCCCATTTGGTCATTCCCAGTCGTCATCTATTCGTTCCTCCCTCAAATTACTATGCTCAACAATATCTCCATTTTCCCAAAGGTACATTCTCGTTACTAATTCAACCTTTTCTTTTTTAGGTAAAAAACTATATATAGTTTCACTCTTATGTATTACACTATTACTATATCTCATTCAAAATTATTTGCATGGAATCGAATGAGGTTTTTGCATGCTTTTCCTTCCTCATTATTAGATTTATTTTGTAATTATGAAAAAACTATCACAATAATTTAAAGATAATTAAATTTATTGGTGAAATATTCAAATTATTAGAGCCTATGATGGCAAATTAGTCGATTTATTAGTAATGGTGTAATTAATATATAGTCAATAATTATTTCTAATTGAAAATATATATTTGATTAGGTTTCAGATCCATGGTTTTTCTTGTACATTTTCCTGTTTCTTGGAGCATATGGACAAGATTGCATCGAGTTCATCTTATCCAAAGGAACAATCCTAAGATGGTGGAGTGATCAAAGAATGTGGATCGTTCGTGTACTTTCATCCGACTTGTTTGGATGCTTCGAATACATAAGCAATCATGTGGGTATTGTTCCCAGAGGATTTAATGTTACAAACAAAGTAATTGGCAATGAGCAAAGCAAAAGATATTGTGAAGGGAAATTCGAGTTTGGGGTTTCCTCTCCCATGTTTGTGCCGTTATCTACTGCTGCATTATTGAATTTAACTGCATTTCTCTGGGCCTTTCTTCAAGTTTTGATGGGAATACATATGTTTAAGGGGTTGTTTGGAGTACAAATGCTTGTTTCGGGTTTTGGAGTGGTAAATTGTTGGCCAGTCTATGAAGCAATGGTTATGAGAAGTGACAATGGCAGGATGCCTTATAAGATTACTTTTGTTTCAGTTTTTCTTGCATGGGGTCTCTTTGCAGCTATTTCTTTTATGTCAAAGATGTAATTGGGGGCAGGATAAAGTTGGTTTTTTGTGTGTGTACCTCTACTGTTATTTTTTAATTAATAAAATTTCTAATTAATAAACTCGGTCTAGGTAAGAATTTTTCACTTACCATAGCGCAATGTGAGATTATCAATTATAATTTGGCACAACCACTCCCACATATATATCAATTACAAGTTTATAACTTACGTATTTACATGTCAAACGAGAAAATAATCAACAAATGAAATATCAGAATAAATGGTCAAATAGATCTAGAGTTTTGGAACTTTATAAACTTTATTTAATGTTCTATATCATGGGTCACAAATGTAAAATTATATATTATTTTGCATTAAGTAATAATAGTCTATTTATATGCATTTTAACAATGCATAGTTATTAATTTGTCTAGTAAATTTTGTAAGTGTTAGCAAGTCCGATATAAACCCGTAATATAACATGAATTAAGTTTTAGCCTATAGTCGTGAAGTTCTATAGTATTTGAGTTTGAGCATACAGCCGTTAAATTCTATGGTATTGAATTTGAGTCATTTAAAGCTCCACTCACAAAATCCGATTGACAATTGTAGATAAAATTATATACGACTATAAATTTTTAAAAAAAAATTGATATATGACAGTCTTAAAATATATCAAGAAATAATAAGAGACCAATGATCGAACCTCACCAGCGGCAGTGTGGGAGCAACCTCTCAAAAAATGAGAGGGGCTCCTTGTGCGCAGTGAGCACTGGTCACAACCTCTGTTATCGGTTGAGTCACCATGATTTACCTCCTCTCACAATCCCGTCGGGCAGGGGGTGAGGGACGCTCTGGGTGAGCGATTTCACCTTTTGTTCCAAAAGAAAATAATAATAATGAGTCTCACCCAAACTAGCCCATCCAAGAAACGAGTCCAGCCCAAAACCCGTCCAACCAAGACAAAGTAGTATCGGTAATATCGCATCGCTATCGTCTCCCAGAATACCCTAAAGTCCGAATTTTTACTGAACTGCTTTTCTCTTCTTCAATGGCTAAAAATCGTGTACCAGAAAAGCAAGTAGAACCTGAATCGGAAGAGGACGACAGCTCCTCAGAAGAAATCGAGTCAGAATCCGAACCCGAACAAGCTCAATTTACCCAAAAACCCTCTTCTTCGGCCCTCAACAAACACCAGCCTCAATCTCAGCTTTCTTCTTCCTCAGACGAGGAAGAATCTGATTCCGAGTCTGATGCTGACCTTAATGTGGAGCCCATAGCATCCAAGCTCTTGGACGATGCCAAAAAGCCACAATCCAAGCCCACCGCTTCTGAGCCTGCGACTCCATCTAAATCTAAATCCATCGCCAAACGGCCAGCTGAAGATGATGCTAAGAATTCCAAGAGATCCAAGAAAAAACTCGTTTCTGAAAACGAGTCGGTTTCTCCAGCTCTTGATAGCTCCAAGAGAGTTCTTTTTCAGAGGCTGTGGAGCGAGGATGACGAGATTGTCATCCTAAAAGGGATGCTCGAGTACGCCGCGAAGAAGAAATCGAACCCTATTGCGGATCCGGATGCTTTCCTTGAGTTCATTAAGAAGAATTTGCATTTTGATGGGAATAAGACCCAATTGCTGGACAAGGTTAAGAGGCTTAAAAAGAAGTATGAGAAGAATAAGGGTAAAAAAAGGAATTTCTCGAAGCCACACGAGAAGGAGGCTTATGAATTGTCGGAAAAGATATGGGGGAATGAGAAAGGGAAAGAAATAGTTGTAGCGATCCCTAAAGCGAATGGGAGTGTTGCTGCGAGGAAGGCTCCAAGTAAGACGATAGCGATAGCTAATGGTGTTGAGAATGATTTGATGAGTGTGGGGGTTGCTAATGGTGATGCTGTGGAGAGAGTGCGGTCTTATTGTTCGAATGTGGATGAGAGGGTTTTGAGTATTGGGGCTGACTTATTTGAAGGGGTGAATAGAGCTGAAGAGGGTGCAAAAGAATGGAGGAAGCTTATGCTAGATGAGATGGAGATTAATATTAAGCAGATGGATGTAATGCGTGCGCGTACAAAGCTCGTTTTGGATTTCTTAAAGTCCCCAAATCACTGAGTAGCAGAAAAAAGGTGTCTTTGCTTGCCAATGTGATAAGTTAGGTTTGATTTGTCTGTGATTGTGTTTATGATTATGGGATATATATTTGGTAGCTTATTATGGAGTCCTGTCCTAGTTTGTGTTTGTTAGTCTGTGTAACGCACTTCATGTTGAATTTGTATGGTTGTTTCTTGCTTATAATTTCGTATTCTTGTTGTTTGTTTCTTAATCCTTGTGGTGTTAGTCAGTGTATCTCCTTTTATTTTTGTTTCTCTTGGCTGTGCTTTATATAGAACTTCAGTTGCAGCCATGAATGATTTAAAGTGGGAGGAAGGCTTACGGAATTTATCTCATACTTCAATATATATGGCGAGGTATTATCTTAGTTAAGAGAATACAATTTCTTTAATAATTTGATTTTGTGAATCAAATGGCATTGATGTCATCCCCTGAATAAAAAGAAAGTTTATCTATATTGCTTGAAGCCATAGTTGTTAAAGGCGCCAAAGGCGCTCGCCTTTGCGCAGGGCGAGGCGAGGCGAGCCCTCATCGCCTCACCTCGCCTCACCATGGCTGTCCCCGAAAGGCGCCGTCTTTGGCGCTGCGACGCCTTTTGGGGATTGTTTAAGTTCAAGTCAAGGCAGTAATTGACTTCAATTTAATTCCTAAATTGAAAATTGTCCCTCTCTCTCCCCGTAAATTTCATTTTCCTAACCCTAAATCCCTAATTCTTACCTCTGCGCCGCCGTCCACAAGCGGCTCTGTCCTTTTCAAAGAGGTTATCCTTATCTGTCCCCGCTTGTTAGTGTCCGCACCGCGGCCGCACCGTCCCTGGTCGCGCCATCCGCCAGAAGCCCAAAACCTAGCTTTGTTTCCCTCTTCTTTCCCGTAAGTCTGCTTCTCTCATCTCTTTATTGTGTATAAATTATATTATAAACATATATATATAATTATATATTGACCCACATAGACTATATCCCTATATATATATATATTATATATTTATATGTAGATAACACAAACTACAATAACACATTTCGGCATTAATTACCCATATAAATACTTGCCATATTTTTATATATATTACATATATACTTAAAGTATTTAAAATATATTTTTATATATATTACATATATACTTAAATTACCCATTTTGTCAATTTAGAATTGTTTTTGAACTTATTTGCTCAATCTAAGACTACTTTGTAATTGATTATTGCGACTTTAGATTTATTTTGAGTTATGAAGTATAAAGTAGATTGAATTTGACATCTAAGTTTGGTTTTATGATGCATGATGAATATTTTTGTTTACAATTGAAGAAGTTGACACCTAAGTTTGTTTACAATTGATAATTTAATGTACACTAAAAAATTTGTATGCAAGCGCCTTTCCCCAAAAAGCCCTCGCTTTTTGCATCGCCTCGCCTTGAGGCAAGGTGAGCCCTCATCGCCTCGCCTCGCTTTACGCCTCAAACAACTATGCTTGAAGCATCACCATAATCCTTTCTAGTGTCCAAGTCCTTGAAAAATTCGACTTGTTTGAAAAGAATTTGTTGAATAGAGATATGTGAATCATGCTCTGCTTGAAACTATAGGAAAGGTATTGTTTGAATTTGTGAATTGTCGTGCTTTATCTTTTCTTTAAGGAGTTCTTGCTTCTGTATGGATGAAAATTAAATAGAGAGAAACTTGGTGAGTCATGGATATTAGCTTTGATCCAAATCCTTTGGATGCCAAGTGAGATATGAAAGGTATTTTTAATTCATGACTTCTCCTCTATATTGCATTGTGATGAATTTGTGGTTTGTAAATGAGATTAAATAAATTATTATCATGGATAGTTTTTTTTTATTTTCAATCTCATTTATAAAATGAAGAGAAACTATTATGGTGATGCTTGTCCTCTATTCCTTTCTGTTTTCTGGTTTAACTAATTAACTAATTAATTATTGTTGAGAAATTAATTTAATTAATTGGAATATCAATTGAAATTGAATGACAAAAATGTCGTTTATCACGAAAATGCCATCAATGAAGAAAGCAAATCACAGGCTGCTTAATTTTCTCAAATGCAAAACACAAATTGCTACTAAAAGTCAAGAAACTATTTATGGCTTCCAAAGCAGTTTTGAGAGTTCAGGATTAGTCTAGTGTAAACTTAGACATTTGGGTTATCAAAAAAATAAAAAAGAAACTTACATCAATTTTTATTAGATATTATGTTTAAGTTTAATCATAAAAGTTCTTTTAATAGCTCTTGAATTTAAATTTGAGACCTACATAAGATTATGACAAAGAGTGAATCACATTTTTCGTCATCTTTATGGATAAATTTTTGCACATTCGTCCCATAATTTTTTTTATAGTAGAAGCATCCATCTTATTCACTAATTAAATTTTTGGATATTACACGGTTGAGATGATCGCACGTGCATAATTGGAGGGCATTTCCGTCCCTTCACCTAAAATTATAATTATAGCGCCAGAAGACCTATGAATTTTAAAACATATTATTGCATATTTATTCATAAAAATTATAAATTGAACAATTTGATTATATTTTAAATTGATAACTACATATTTACCCCCAAAAGTTAGATAAAATTGTGTAATTTTTAAAGTTTTAATAAATATAAATACAAATAATTGGTCATATAGTAATTGTACATTTGAAATTAATTGATGTAAAAGTTTATAATTGTTTATTTAAGTGATATATGCATCTATAGTTATATTAACCCTATTGATAGTTTGATACTTTTATAATTATCAAAAAAAAAAAAAAAAAAGGGTTTGATATTCAGAAAAATAGAATAAAATCTAAGAACGAAATTAGTCTAAAAAGCTCAGGCCCATATATATATATATAATTCAGCCCAACCCATTAAATAAAGTATTAAAGTGTAAGGAAAGAGTTTAAAAATTCGACACTGTGAAAAACCCTAAATTGAAATTCGACACTATTTCTTTCTCTCTCCGATGGCTAAAAACCGTGAGCCTGTGAAGCCCCTCGGACCTGAATCGGATCACAGTGAAGAAGAAGAAGAAGACGACGACTCTGAAGAATCCGATTCCGAATCCGAACCCCAATCAACACTAGCCAAGAAACCCTCGGCTTCAGCCCCGTTGAAATCGGTTCCACAGCCGCAGGTTTCCTCTTCATCCGAGGAGGATGAAGACGATTCGGATTCGGACGACGAAGGACCTGACCCGAATGTCAAGCCCATAGCATCAAAGCCCATGGACGACCCACAAAAACCGGGTAAAAAGCCACAATCCAAGACCGTTGTTTCTGAACCGGCCAATGCTGCTAAGTCCACAGGGAAACGCCCTACTGAAGAGAAAGAGGATGAGGGTAAAGATTCCAAGAGGTCCAAGAAAAATCCCGAGCCCGAGAATGATTTGGGTGCTGCTTCTGATAGCTCCAAGAAAGTACATATCCAGAGGATATGGAGCGAGGAAGACGAGATTGTGATTCTTAAAGGTATGCTCGATTACACTGCTAAGAAGAAATCAAACCCTGTTGCTGATCCTGATGCTTTTCTCGATTTTATTAAGAAGAATTTACACATTGAGGTGAGTAAAAACCAGTTGCAGGATAAGATTAGGAGACTTAAGAAGAAATATGAAACGAGTAAGAGTAAAGGTAGGAATTTCTCGAAACCCCACGAGATGGAAATGTTTGTATTATCGGAAAATATATGGGGGAAGAATGAAAAGGGGAAAGAGACCGTGGCAGCTAGTCCGAAAGCAAATGGGAGTGCGGTGAAGAAGAATGCTAATGGGGTTGAGAATCGCGAGGAGGGTGATGATGTGATGAGTGAGGAGGTTGCCGATGTTGTTGCTGCGGAGAAGGTGTTGGCACCTTTGAAAGCATGTTCTAATGGTTCGGGTATTGACGAGCGGGTTTTGATGATTGGAGCTGAGTTATTTGAAGGCGGGAATGGGATTAAGGGGTCAAAAGAGTGGAAGAATCTTGTAGTAGAGGAGATGGATATTCATCTTAAGAAACTAGATATGATGCGTGCTCGAACAAAGCTTGTTATGGATTATTTGAAGTCTAATAATCACTGAGTTCCGCGGACAGGTGACTACTTAGTATTGCTTGCAAATGTGAGAAAGTTTTTGGTTTGGTGATTATACTTATGGATACATTTGCTATTTTTGGTCTTTAGGTTTTTTAGTTTACTGTTAATGTTAATCTTTTATTGTTGAATTTCAGTACTTGTTTTGTGTGATGAACTTGGTATCACTTTTTAAGCTAATATCTTTTTGCTTATTTGCGTTGTTTATCTTTAACTTTTATGTGTGTCTAACTATGATTGTTTGCTGTTTATCTCTTCTTTTGCCCTCATATTTTTGGGTAAATATTTGATTTAATTAATTTATAGTGCAATAGCGAATGTTGATTGGAGTGATTGAAAGATTATTCTTTTAAGTTGAAAATTGAAAATCTTGTTTCACAAGTGTGAGCGACTGCAAATTGTTTGGAATGATATTTGACCTAGCGAAAATATCGAAATTCTTGGGCCAAAGTTGATCCAAATTAGACCATAACTTTGAATTATTAATACAATCCTTTTGAATCCTATGGGTTTTTTGCACTTTGCACCCCAGAAACATGGGAAATAGGCACTTTGCACCCTCGAAACTTAGATTTAGCACTTTGCACCCTCGAAATATGAAAAATACAGCACTTTGCACCCTCTTTTATTTTCAAGCAAAAATTCAAGGGCAAAATATGTAATTCAATAGTATTGGCACTTTGCACCCTCAAGACTTGAGAATTTTGCACTTTGTACCCCCAAAATAAAATTAGCACTTAATACCCTCTATTTAAGAACAAATCAGCAACTTTCACCCCTAAAACACAATAAATGGGCACTTTGAACCCCATAACACAAAATTAACACTTAACACCCTTAGATTTAAAAAACCCAAACCCCTTTTTTCGTCAAAATTGACTATCGGAGTGAAAAAAATCTAAGGCAAAATAGGTAATTAATTTTTTTACTTAAATTTCGCAAAATGCAATAATAAATACTCGAATACTCATTTCTCTCTCAATTTTTCTTTTCAAAAATTAATTGTTGAAGAGAAAGATTGAGAGAGAAATGAGTATTCGAGTATTTATAATTGTATTTTGCGAAATTTAAGTAAAAAAATTAATTACCTATTTTGCCTTAGATTTTTTTAACTCCGATAGTCAACTTTGACGAAAAAAATGAGAGGTTTGGGTTTTTTAAATTTAAGGGTGTTAAGTGTTAATTTTGTGTTATGGGGTTCAAAGTGTCCATTTATTGTGTTTTGGGGGTGAAAGTTGCTGATTTGTTCTTAAATAGAGGGTATTAAGTGCTAATTTTATTTTGGGGGTACAAAGTGCACAATTTCAAGTCTTGAGGGTGCAAAGTGCCAATACTATTGAATTACCTATTTTGCCCTTGAATTTTTGCTTGAAAATAAAAGAGGGTGCAAAGTGCTGTATTTTTCATATTTCGAGGGTGCAAAGTGCTAAATTTAAGTTTCGAGGGTGCAAAGTGCCTATTTCTCATGTTTCGGGGGTGCAAAGTGCAAAAAACCCGAATCCTATTTCTAGACCTTGATTTGTGAATCCGATCAGACACGGCCACACGGGGAAACTTGATCTGTTAAAGAATGGTTCAAGTTACTAACACATATTTGGGTTCGATCAAATTCGGTCTTGGTAAGAATTCTCACTTGATTTGATGGGATATCTACGAATTGTAAAATCCACCACTATATTTTTTATTAGGACTTTTCTTGAATCAGGATTTGACCACCACTATTTATTTACCTATCAGTCCTTGAGCAATGTATTTTGTCAATTCTTTTGGACGTAAACTGATAAACTGGATACTAAATATTCTTCGATATATCATTCAATGCTTAGGATTAGTAAAGTTGGAAGCAATTTAGATATTGAGCATTTGGTTTTCTTTTTTTGTTAACTAGTTTTGAGCATATGAATTATTTTTATAAAATTAGGCATATGATCATAACTTTATTGATTTTGAATTTCTGATGTAATGATGATGAATTGTGGATATATTATGATGTAATGGTAATGTCTTGATATATTTATAATCTCTAAAGAAAAAAAACTATCCACATAAGTAAATTCCATTCAAGAATGAGGGATTAACACTTAAAGCTCATATTTTTTTTAATAATTAACATATTATTGCAGGAAAATTCAATTAAACCCGAGAAAATCCAATACAATGAAAGCTCTAGAATTATATGCTCCTATGTTCCTCTTTTATGATTTTCTGCTGATAGATCATATTAAATAACAAAAATACGTAACTATTTATCAAAATTGAAAAGGAACTAGTACAAAGTTATATGAGATCTTTACAAAAAGGAGTAGTATTTTGGGCCTGTGGTCCAGCTAAAAGTGGCCCCAATTGTTTCTTTTAGTTAGTTTAGTTTAGCCGATCTAAGTCTAATTCTTTGTCCCTCGGGCCGGTAGCATCATTTTATACCAATGGATCAGGAAAAACTCAAATACAATATACATATATCTAGGGCTGTCAATGGGGCGGATTTCAATCCGGATCCGATCCGAATTCGGTCCGATTTATTAGGATAATTGTCCGATTAGTGATCCAATGGACCTAATTCGATTAAGAAGATCCGTAATCCGAATTATATGGAGCGAATATAGATCTAGGCTGATCCGATCCGTTACATATCCGTATCCGATATATAATATTACTATATATTGTTTATATATTATGTATTTAAATAAAAATAAAAATAAAACTATCTATATTCCACTAAAATCTTTTACTATATTAAAAATAATTTTAAAAAGAAATGCATGAGAGATGTTGGTGGACTGACCAGATAATTAATTGAGTCTACAACATATTAATTTATACTATTTAATAAGAAAAATCAAACCATAACCATTCATCCTTCAATTTTTATCTTCTCTTCCATTTCTCAATATTGAGTTTTCTTCTTCTTTGTCCCAGTTTATATCTTTTTTACTTATATTTTTGTTTATTCTTTTGTTATAATTTTTATCGTTTATACTTGTCCATCATATTCCATCTTCTACAATTTTTAGGCAATAGTTTCGATGAAGTAAGTAAAATTTTACATTTTTAATTCATGATGGTGGAATCCGCAAGTGATTTGGAGGAAAACAGAAAAAAAAAATTAGCTTGCTAAGGATCCGGGATATCCGCCGGATTCGGATCCGGTTGCTAATATTCCAGATCCGGATAGAAGAAATGGAAATCGGACTCGGATCCGGATCTGCCCTGATCCGGTCCGAGTCCGACCCATTGACAGCCCTACATATATCTAATTAATATTTTGGACTCAGAATTTCAATTTAATGCAGCTCAAGTGGGATAAAATTCGAGCTAAAGATAAAAACACACCATATGTTTTGTCTAACTCTCAAAAACTTTCTTGTGTTATTTTACCTCTAAAAAATTCTCCTGTAATCTCAAAAAAGTGCTAAATACACCCCCACAAAAGAGAGTGTGTTTCAAACGCCATAATTGTGAGTATTTATTCATATTTCGCATTTGATAAGATAATTTTACCCCTGATATTGAAAGACAAAAATAGCCCCTTGCTTTGTCTAACTCCCAAAAAACCTTCCATGTGTCATTTTAAATCCCCAAAATCCCCATATTTTTGGTTTTAAATACCACACTCAAACCAAATAGTATATACTTAATTTTTTGAAAAAAATAAATAAATAAAAAAAAAAAAACACATAGGGATAATCTTGTCATTCCACCAAAAATCAAAAGTAAAATTATACTTGGGTTGAGTGTGGTATTTAAAACCAAATACAGAGAATTTTTTAAAGTTATAATAACAAATGAGATTTTTTAGGAGTTAGACATAGCATAAGGGATGTTTTTTGTCTTCCGCTTAAGAAAAGTAGGTTGAGCTGGGTTTTATCTCTCCGTATTGTTCACTATTCGTATATTGATACCTAAAAGGAAAAATATTATTCCTTCATCGAACTTTAATTATTGCAATTGTAGAATATTTAGTTATAAATTACATGGATTTATTGGGAGTTTGTCCTTGATTGCTAATCTTATTTCCAATTGGTCAGTACAAAATTAAATATCCCCTAATTTTAAAAGATGCAGTAGGTTTATAGTAGGGATATTCAACAAAATTGCTAAACTGCCCCAATCGATCGACCCAATCCAAAAACCGATCATAATTTGCCTGTTGAATACTTAAATGTTTGATGGGTTGATATTGAAATTCTTGGAAAAAAAATCACAAAATGCAATTGGATTTGATTTTATTTTTGTTAGACCGCAGTCGAACTTATTATATATAAATTTTGATCTTTATATATTTTTTTTTATTATTTAATTTAGTCCTAAAATTAAGAAAATGAAAAATATAATTTAATGAATTAGTCTCATTCAAAAGTCCAATTGCACTAAAAAAAATTTATATTACCTTGCGTAACCCTCCAGCTCCAAGAAGTCAAAGCTAAGGTTAGGAAACATTTCGCAAAAGCACAAAAAATAAAGCAACAAAAGGAAAAAAAAAAAAAAAAGAATCTTATCAAGCAAAATTTCGTTGAGGCATTAACCACCACCATCAAGTTCAAGTATCAAGGTAATTTTCTCTTTTTGTTTACTGTTTCGTATTCTTTATTTGTGTAAAAAAGATTCTCTAGCTTATTTTGAAATGAAAACTTGTAACTTAGTGTTCGGGTTTGTTTTTAGTTTCATGAAATTATTTATTCATTTAAGATTCTATTTTGTTGGTTGATATTTTGCATTATCACCATTATCTTTTTTTTTTTTAAATTTACGAAAAAATTCATAAGAATAAAACTTTGTATTTAATTTGTGTATTTACATTAAACTTATATCGAATAACAAAAATACATCAAAGTTATGTCCTAAACGGCTAAACCGAATAGACCGCAAAGTGCAATCTTAATACTTGTTGAATTGAACTTGGACTAAAATTTTAAAAACCCGCAAACAATGAATTGAGTTCAGACGAGTACAAAATCTCATTATACCACACCACGAACACCTTTAGTTAGTAGCCTTCATATAATACATAAATCTTGTTTGTATGATACAATCTTATGCAAAAACAATAGTTTAGTTGCATTAATGAAATTAATGGAGTATTACACATTATCCTACTAAATATATATAGTAAATGAATCTTAGAAGAAAGGTCTGGTGATTGAAAAAAAAAATTTACTTGATGCAAGTACCACAACGAAACATTAGTGCTTGACCACATAAACATAACCTATAAAATTGGAATACTGTTTATTTGTTTTATGAAAGTCAACCAAATTTAGTAATCAATTAATCATTGTCAACGTCGAGGATTATACATAATTAAATCAATGATTTTGACTGGTAGTTATCGTATTATAAGATTAAATAGAAATTCATGCGTGTTGTGTGTGAAACTATGTATTATTGGGATACCATGTGTATATAGAGTGTCATTGTAATTTGAACAGTTCTACGTACCATATAGAAATGTATATAGAATGATCCATTTTTTATTTAGCTTTACACGATAACTCATCTCTATCTATATATTGGTCAATTAGTGTTTCTATTTTAGTTTTTTTAAAGAAAGGACGAAAGTACAAAATTAATTTGAGCGAAATGACAATTACAGACGAAGATGTGTAGTATAGTGATAGTCTATCACTGATAAAGTTGATGTCTTAGGACCAAGATATCGACCAAGATATCATGAATTCAATTATTATTACGAATGTGATTTTTTTTTTTAATTTAATACTTATTTGTTGTAGTGATTTATTATTTGCAATTATTTTGAAATTGAAATTATTGATAAATATATTGAAGTAAAAAACTAGATCTGATAAATCATCAAAATTTATATATCTTGTATGATTGATGCAAAAATTTAATATACTTATGAATGAGACTGTTTTCTGATCAATTATAGAAGACAGCAAGTCATAGTTGGCCCAAGAAATAACTAGTCAACAAGAGTGCAACTGAGCGCATATATATATATGCTTAATTCGTAGCTAAAATACTTATGATTATCTAATTTTACTGATATATACTTACCCACTGATAAGTTATTATTTCATATCTATTTAGGAAGCACTTCATCACTATATATTAAATAATCAGAATAAAAAAAGAAAAAGAACATCATGATCACCAGTATTAAAATTAATTTCATGCTTATGTCAAAGCACACAGAAAAAATCTAACGTACCTACTTCAAGTAGACTTCTTCACAATCAAGGAAAAAAAAAAAATATATATATATATATATATATATATATATATATATAATGTCAAATTTAATGTCAAACTTCTTAATTTAATGTCTAAGGATGAATATTCTTCATCACAAATAATCTCTCAAATCAGAAAAAGGAAGAAAGACATATAGCATCCTTAGTTGTTGGAAGACAAATTGACCACCATCAAATATATATTCTTTCTAATCATATATTCCTTTTATCTAAAGTAGATGTACATATGACAACTTGATCTGCCATAAGTTTTGTCCTTCATTCGGAATTTTCTCCTTAATGATACGCTTATAATTCGGTATAGGAACATTTTAGCCCTAGTAAGGCAAGTAATTAATATTTGGTCAAAAAAAAAAAGGCAACTAATTAATATATTACTATTATAGTATTATTTATACACATATAAAAGTACGACTTCATAATAAATAATTTCCTGAAATTTTTTATGAAGACTAAAAACCTTACAAACATTTTATTTTGATACTTCTAATAAAAATGGCATAATATGAATTTTTTTTAATAAGCATACTTCTACATAAACGTACTAACACTTTAAGAAGCATTTACTTAAAAAAAAAAAAAAAAAGGACCACTTGAAGAACCATACTTCAATAGTTCAATATTTATCCCAAAAAAAAAAAAGTTTCAACCAAACGAATTAAAATCAATGTTTTAAAAACCGGATCGGACATCGAACCGGTAGCCTCACTGGTTACTGGTTAGATCGGTTTAACCGTTTTAACCACTGGTTCAACCGGTGTGACGTCATTACAATATAATATTTTAATTTTAATTTTAATATATGTAACCAACTATTTAAAAAAATATATTATTCATTTTTTTAAGTTTATTTTCATAAACTAAATATTTATCTCATTATCAATTATTTTTCCTACAAAATTTGAGTTAAGAATGAATGATAGCAACAAAATTACAAGTATGATAACATGATATCAACGCAATAATTCAAATTATAATATACACCATATCAAACACAATAATTTTATTACTAATCACCTATGAAAAAGAGAAATTGTTGAAGAATTTTGTCATTGAATTATATAAAAAAAATAAAAATTACATGAAGTTTGTGAAAAAAATGACTTTTCTAATGAATTTGATACTCAAATATATTTATATAACTTATTATATATAAGATTTTTTTGTTTCTTGTTGATTTTGTTTATTTCAAAGTGAAAAATAGAAGAAAAGATGTGATAGTATTGTTGAAGTTTAAAGGTCGCGGAAGAGAAATAAAAATCCATAGGGTAAACTTTTTATTTTTATAAGTGAACCAGTTGTTCAATCGGTTCACTGGTTCATTGGTTTTACCGATTTTTAACCGGTTTTTGTCGGTTCAAACTGGTCAGGAACAAAGCTGGTTTTGGAGGGTTAACCGGACCGAATTGATAACTGGTTATCGGTTAAACCGGTCGAACCGGCCGGTCTGGTCTGGTTTTTAAAACACTGATTAAAATGAAAATTATATACTCCCTATGTCACTAAATTTTTACTCTTATTTTTATTTTCGGATGTCCCAAAATAAGAATTGATTTCCATAAATATAACATTTTATCTCAATACCTTATCCCATAAAGTAATGATTTGACAACACTAACTCTCAATCACCGTTTTTACGGGCATAAATGCAAACATACACAAAAATTTCACTTTCAGCTCTTACCTAAAATGATGAAAAATAAAAAAAGGTAAATGATAATTCAAGTTAGTTACTTAGTTTTTATTATTTATTATTAAGTACTACTTTAGGATGTTACTTCTAATCTTCTATTACAATGACGGTGATGGAACTATGTATCACTTATAGTAACATAATTACATTGAATTTGTTATTTTTACATGTAAGATAACAGAAAAGAAAAGGTGTATGAAGTGCAAGAAGACATTAAAAAGAGAGGAAATAAATGTCAGATGTGTCATATAAAGCTAACTGAAATATATATAAATGCAAATATTGCAATTTTGAATGATTTGTCATGTTCAAGTAGTTAACTCTCCCTCCCTGGAGCCCAAAAAGCTCTTATGGACTCCATCCAAGTCTGGAGTCTTCTCTTCTAAATCGGCGTATTTGACTGCCCAAGTCAATAGATTTCGTCGTGATGATCCCAATTTCAGCCCTCGATTTAATCGGCTTTGGAATGCGAAGATTCATAATCAGTCCAAATTATTTCTTTGGAAAATAATTCATAATCTTTTGCCTACTAAAGGTCGTTTGGGTTATTTTTTGCCCACTGATGATTTTGATTGCCCGGTGTGTGGATCGGAGGTGGAAACTATTGATCATTTTTTCTTGCGGTGTCCGTTTGCTAAAGCAGTTTGGTTCAAATCTAAATGGGCCTTCCGCATTGAACAATTTAGTCATGAACCTTTGGCGGATTTTATTCACTTGCTCCTTGATCCTTCGTCCATCCTTGGTCCTTCTGGTTTTGCTCGCTCAGAATTTATTATTTTTGTAGCCATCTCTCTTGAAGAATTCTGGTTTAATCGTAACCGCGTCACCCATGGTAAGCCTTCTCCCGATCTTTTGGTTATTGTTGCCTCCATTGAAAGAAGGACTGCATATCATGTTTCTGCCCAAGCCAAAATTACTTGCCTCCGTGCCGCTTCGTGCTCTCTTGCTAGATGGATGCTTCCCAAACCAGGGGTCTTCAAGGTTAATTCTGATGCCGCTTTCAAAAACGGTGTTGCGGTGCTTGCTGTCATCATTCGAAACTCAAAAGGCTCGGTTGTTTTCGCTTCCACTTCGAAGCAGCTTTGCTTGAACTCTTTTACAGCGGAGGTTCTCTCGATTAAGCTGGCTTGCTCCATCATTGCCCATTGGAAAATCGCTGATGTTTGTTTTGAAAATGATTGCGTCCAAGCGATTACGGAGATCCAAAATTATTGGAAAGAGCCGGATTGGGCTGCTCGAGGCTTGATTGAAGAAATCAGATGTTTTTGGGCATGTTGGCCAAAATGGAAATTCGGCTTCATCACTCGAGGCGCCAATTTTGCAGCTCATAACCTTGCTGCTTGGGCTGGATTTTTGAGTTGGGACGATCCTTTTTGTTGTATTCCTTTTCCTTTACTTCCTTCTAATGTTTTTTGTGATGGGGGTTACCCCATTGTAGACTTTGTTGTACCGTTCTTTTGAGTTGGTGAAATGAAGTATTATTTATCAAAAAAAAAAAAAAAAAAAAAAGTAGTTAATTAATATGTTATAAAGTTAAAATTATATGAATTGATCATAGACTATCAAGTAAGTATCATTCAATTTAATTTTATTTGATTTGTGTAATAACTGTTTAAAAGTGGAGAAATTCTTACCCACATCGGGTTTGGCCGAACCCAAAGTAACTATAAGGCAAGTGCAATATATTTGTTTTGAGATTGGATGTAACTCCCAAGAGAGTGACCAATCACAAAGCAAGTGTAATATTACTTGCTTGTCGGTTGGATGGGTTTGGCCAAGCCAGACTTGGACCAGAATAAAAGTGATTTTATCAATCTGACTTGAAGCGAATCTCAAGTTGCGTAGGTTGTCTTTTCAGCTCATGCACAACTTATTTTTGCAAAGACGAAAATGAATTTATCTAGATTAATACGTCCTGACCTAGCGACCAGAAAACCAACTCTTCAATAATTGATTATATTAAATATATTAAAAAATAATTATAGAATAACTGCTTTTTTTTGTAATTATTTTTGTAAAAGCTTCACTTTTATTATTATTGTTTTTCAAAATATATGATTTGTTTTTGGAATCATCAAAAATTGTTATAACAATTGAGACCAGACATACAAAAATTTTTTTTTGACAAGAAGTGATTACCATCGAGAGATCAAATAATCTTAAAATTAGAATAAATGTGCAAAAGTATTTTTGACAGCCTCAATCATTACGCCAAATTTTCTCTAAGTAATTAGAATAAATTTGCAAAAATTGTTATACAATTGTGGTGAATGATTTTGAATGGCTTCTTAATTTTGTTAATTCTTGTTGTCTGTATGATAGGAAAATGGGTGGGGGTGGGGGTGGGGGGATTCAAGCTGTGTCATATGCTTTCTTTTGCAAGATGAAGACAACGAGGAGGAGTTGGAAGTCATGACACACAAACTAAAATCAGATATATATATATATATATATATATATATATATATATATATATAGTTAGTGCTTTGCAAATGAAGGAAATGCACAAAACCCACACGTTCCTATTGGTCCTTTTTCTAATCTTTTGGCCACAAAAGATGGATCTTAGTGGGGACATTTATTTGTCTTTGTTTGCTAGATTTGGATCATCTGAAAAGGTGACTTTATTGAAATGGCTGGAGTGAAATGAGTAAATATCCTCTCTATATATGCTTCGTTTAATTATAATGATATAAAAGCTCTGGTTTATTTGTTTGGAATTTTCCAAAAAAAAAATTCTCTTTAGAAAATGTTAAACAAACATGTTTTATATTTTTTGAAATAAATTTTTTATTTCTCAATTTTCTCAAACTACTCTCTCAAAAGTCAAACAAACAATATTTTTTTTATCTCTAAACAAAACATATAAAAACTCTAATATGATTTGACAAAAAGTAACATATCTCTTACACAATTTATCGCACATAACAAACATAATTTAACATAAAGTCTTACAATTCTTACACCTACAATCTAACTCTGCCAAAAATAACATACACCTACTTTAATTTATTTCTCAAACCACTCTCTCAAAACCAAACACCAAACAAACAGACCCTATATATGTTATTTTTATTATCAACAACCCATTTTGCTAGTTGTTTATTAGCAAAAGGTCAAAATGACAATTATTTATCTAAAAAATTGTAAAAATATCCCGGATAATTTTAAAAATAAAAAATAACCCTCGTGTTCATTTACTAAATCTGACATTGACCTCCTTGCGATTTACGAAAGAATTTCAAATGAATGATTTTGCTAATAAAAAAACACATAAGAAGGTATTTGCTAATAAAAACAATACATGTCATTTTGATAATTAGGCTAAGCAAATGAGGTATTTTGCATTTAGCTTTAGCTCAAATGGGGTGCTATTTTTGTGGTGCGTGTCTAATTTTGATGTATCTGAAAATTGAATTGGTTCCGTGAGGCTATGAAATCTAAAGGGACATGAACTCTATAATCTAAAGAACGGTTAGCAAACATACTACAAAGTAGCGGACTCAGGTTCGAATCCCTGTTGGGAGAGGTTCCCTCATTATGTGCCCGACGCGCCTCCAAAGGGATTAAACCCTTGGGAAACAAAAAAAAAATATTGTTTTGGATGGGGGAGGCATATATATAGGCCAAAGTGTGTGATGAAAGTTGAATTATTTTTTGGCTTGCAAAATATCATAAATACCTTTGTTCCATGTTATTTGATGATACACCCATAATATAACAAAGGCTAAATTTTACAAGAATTTGGTTTTTATGGTCATTTTCTATTAATTATTTCTTTTAATATTAATATGAGAGAATTTTTTTCCATAATTACCCTCTCAATGTCAAAATTATGGTCATTACTTATTGTTTGATTGTTAAAATAATGTTCCACTGATCCATTATTTGTTTTGCTCACTTTTAATTTAGCACATCATCTAAGATAAGAATTGAAGAGTGAAATGTTATATATAATTATAGATTAAAATTTCGTTTCGAGAATACATTTTGATTAGCCAAATATTGACAAAAAAAATCAAGAAATTTTGGAAATTAAATATTTCGAAAACAATAGGAAAATTTATAATTTTTTTTTTACTAAATTAAGAAAATAAGATAATTCCAAGACAAATCAATAGTTTCATAACTACACCTAATTTCTATTTCCATTATTTCACAAACAGAAACTTTATGATATTTTCGACGGAATTAATGAAAACTTTGATCCATGAATATAATATATTTCACTCATAAAAAATGGTGGTGAAGAATCCGTCTTTGAACATATCAAAACCTATTTTAGGAAATTAAGCTTTGTTTTTGCCTTTTGGACTTCTAATATTGAAATAGGAGCAAAATTGAAATTGTGGAGTATAATTTAACCAATACTTTTAATGAAATACTTCTGTCACTACAAAAAAATGGGGCTTCACCTACGACCTGATTCCAACGAAAATAAATTTGTCGCTATTAGTGACGGATTAGTAACCAAATACCAACATAATTTCAATTAGAAAATCTACCTTCAATAATAGCGACAAATTACCGACGGAATGTCGACAAAATTATTTTTTGTAGGAATTCGGTTGTTAAGTTGTAGGGAAAAGTTATTCATAGCGACGAAATCATTCCAACGGAAAATTATCCGTCGCTATTTAGATTTTAGTAACTGAACAGCGACGGAACCATCAACAAAAATATGTTGCACTAATAATAACGACAAATAACCAACAAAAAATTAGGAAAAAATATTCTTCATAAGAAATCGGTTGTTAAGTTGTAGGAAAAATTTATCCATAGCGACGAAATCATTCCAACGGAAAATTATCCGTCGCTATTTAGATTTTAGTAACTGAACAGCGACGGAACCATCAACAAAAATATGTTCCGCCAATAATAATGAATTATAACCAACGAAAAATTTGGAAAAAATATTTTTCATAGGAATTCGGTTGTTAAGTTGTAGGAAAAAGTTATCCACAGCGATGAAATTGTTCCAACGGAAAATTTTTGTTGCTATTTAGATTTTAGTAACTGAACAGCGACGGAACCATCAACAAAAATATGTTCCGCCAATATAACTAATAATAACCAACGAAAAATTGGGAAAAAATATTTTTCATAGGAATTCGGTTATTAAGTTCTAGGAAAAAGTTATCCACAGCGATGAAATTGTTCCAACGGAAAATTTCCGTTGCTATTTAGCTCTAGTAACAAATGTGTAACTGAATAGCGACAAAATCAACGATAGAAATATGTTTCCCGAATATTTTCATTGATTATATTCATTTTTCATGGATTAACCAATTTTTTGTCGATTCATAAATTTTATATATTTTCACTGATTTTACACTTCGATAAAATTAGTGAAAAAATAAGTTACTCGGCGGAAAAATGTGTAAATCTGTAAATTGGTGGGAAAATGGTTAAGTCAGTGAAAACAGGTGATTTCAGTTAAATTGAAGAAAAAAATTGGTGAATTCGATTTAAAATGAGTTTAACCTATCAGGAACATGTAAATTTGATGAAATTAGTAAAAAAACTGAATAAAATCGGTAAAAAAAAATAATTAAATTGTTTTGAAACATGTTGAATCAGCTAACTTAGTTAAAAATAAGTGAAGTCGATGAAAAATGGGTGAATACGGTTAAATTTGATTAAATTAGTAAAAAGAGAATGAAAATGATGGAAACTAGTTAAATTGGTCAAAACGATTTAAATTAATGAAATTAAGGGGAAAAACTAGTTATATCGATAAAAAAAAATTAAATCAATACATTTGGGGAAAAAATGGGTTCAGTCAATGAAATTGAAAATAAAACTTATGAGATTGGTGAAACAATGAGTTAAGTTGGTCCAAAACAGTTTAAATCGCTGAAATTTGTGAACGAAACGGGTTAAATCAATAAAAAAAATTACAATCGATGAAATTAATGATAAAACAGATGAAATCGGTGGGAAATGGGTCAACTGTTAAAAATGATTTAAATCGATGAAAACTTGATGAAAATAATTTAAATCGATCAAAACAGTGCAACTCAATGAAATTATTTGGAAAAAAAAAGATGAAATCGATGAAAATTACTTTAATTCGATCATAATCGTGTAACTCGATGAAAAATAGTGAAAAAATGGGTTAAATCGATTAATAATATTTTAATTCGATGAAATTAGCGCAAAGACATATGATATCGGTTAATAATCGGATATCTAAGTCAGAAATGGTTTAAATCGATGAAAATTGTGAAAACAAGTTGAACCGGTGAAAAATAGCTTAAATAAGTGATATTGGTAAAAAAAAAAAAAGGGGCTAAACTGGTGAAAACGGTGAGTAACATGTTCGGTAGGTAAAAAAATATTTAAATCAACAAAATTAGTGATAAAAATTGATGAAAACCGTGGGAAAGGTCAAAATGTTTTAAATCGATCAAACTAATGAAAAATGAGTTAAATCATTGAAAAAATTGATGAAATAAACTATTAGTTGACTCATATATATAATTGTCTAATGAAAATACAATAAAGTTGTCCAGCTCAACTGGTCTGATCCTTTAATATGTATATATATGAGGTCAGGGGTTCAAATCCCACATCCAACAAGTTAATTAAAATTACATTGCCTAATCGCCCAGGCGTCGCCCGGGCGCACATTGCTTAGGCCAAGCCCATGCGATACAGAGGCGCCCGGGGCAGCCCCGTTAGTGGCCCCGACGCCTGGGCTATAACCAAGCATGGCCTAGGCGCCTCAGTCAAGCTTAGGTGAGACCTAGACACCTAGGTCAGCCTCAGGCACGTCCAGGAACGACTCAGTCAATGCTAAGTCGAGGTTCAATTTTTTGCTCCGACCCGATTGCTAGTAACGGAATCAGCAACAAAAACCAAGCATGGCTTAGGCGCCTCAGCCAAGCCCAGACGAGACCTAGGCGCCCGGGTCAGGCGCGCTCAAGAATGACTCAGTCAATTCAAAGTCGAGGTTTAATTTTTTGCTCCGACCCGATTGCTAGTAACGAAATCAGCAACAAATAAGTTGTCACTAGGTTCGAACTGATTTCCTTCAAATTAGTGACAAAAATAAACTAACGGAAACATTTCAATGTTAAATCCTTCAGAATGATTACAACCGATTAGCGACAAAATACCGACATATTTATGTCGTTGGAAATCAGTTAGTAACTTTCCTACGCATTTCCAACAACAAAATTGTCGCTGAAAATAATCGGGCCCGATCGTTCATCCGACGTTTTTTCCAACAAAAATACCAACAAAAACGAACCGTCGCAACATTTACCAACGGAAAAAAAAAACCGTTGCTTCATTTACCTACGGGGCCTTTACCTACGAATCAACTAACGGAAAAAAAGCGTCGCTACGCATGAATACCAACGGAATCTGCCGTAGGTGAAGCCCAATTTTCTTGTAGTGTGTTAAATAACCAATTTACTGTTATATACATATACAAAATATACATTAAAATTAATTAAAATATATACATTTGGATTAATGTGAAATCTTGCAGGATGAAGTCCAAACTAATCAATTTTTTATTCGGTATAACATGTCAATAGTAATTATAGACACTAGTCTCTAGATAAGAATTAGAGAAGAGGTCATGTGTTCAACGAACACTAATAATGTAATTATTTCTCTAGTTTTTAGTTTATTTTTATTTATGAAATATATTTTTTGATTTAGTAATTGATGTATGATGTATTTATCATTAAAAAAAATTCGCCCCCACATTCGTACACAAGTATAAATGAAAAACTTAACCCAAAAAATGATTGAATGGTTGCTTTGAGGTTTGTACGGATGCATTTAGTAGTAAGTACTAAGTACTAGTACGAATATATTAATCTTGGTATATATGAACGACAATAGAACTCATAATTCCATATTAAATTGATTGAATTAAGAATTACTAGCAGATAAAGCAATAAATGGAAATAGGATAACAAAGAACAAAGTAGTGTACGTGTTTTGTAGACATCATAGTTATGGTAAAAAATAACTAGTTTTTGGTATTATTTTATATACATTAATTATATCTTTTGCGTGCATGCCATTTTACAAGTAGTATTTAAACTTACAAAAGTTTAGATGAAGATTAGACCTCAAGGTACTTGATACTTGATTGGAGTTCCTTCGTTAAGAATTTGTCAATGTATTGTACTTATCAAATAAGCTTGAATAAAATTTTCGTTAAATAACTTTTAAATCTCGGTTGGAGTTCTACTAGTTAAGCTTAAAATTGACAAAATACATGTAAAAATATTAAGGCACTCGATATTCAACTTGCGCGAACTGGTTTAGATTAATCTCGTTTGAGTTGGATATATTAAAAAATCAAATCAAGTTAAACACAATTTCAAGCTCGATACAAAAATCAAATCAAACTTAAACAAGATATCTTTTGATATTATTAGTCTCTTTAGACTTAAAGATCTTAAAATTGTAAGTGCTATCGATTTAATTTGTATCGGGTTACATTATTTCAATATAGGACTGACCCGTTTACGAATATGAAAGCTATAAATTAAACGGTTCAAAAGATTCAATTATAATCATCTTATTTTATACAAAACTCAACCAAAGTATATAGAGAGACAATGAAAGATGCAACTTGCATTCATGCATGGATGCTCACACAAATGGTAAGGATAAGTTGCAAATGCCAATGAACATAAAAAAAAACATTAGTTTAATAAATTTGAGAACTTTAAGAATGGAATCCCCAGAAGAATAAGCAACTTGGTCATATACTATATCTTAGCAGTTGACAGTGATGAATGGGTGCGTTTCCATATTTATTTGGAATTTTCCAGCTGGGCAGGGCGGTTATACCAAATTAATGATATTCTTTCACTATCATTTTTTCTATTTATAAATAATTTATTCTTTCACTTTCATATACGGACCCACAAAATCAAACAAAATATTTCTCTTCGATTCTATTCAATATAATTTTACATAAATAACTTAGTATTAATCCCTATTCTGGTCTTCCCTACATCATATCCCAGATATTTATGGATGTTTGATGATGTATTTATAATCTCATATTCTTTGTTTTACTATGATATGAATGAATATTAAAAAACAAAGTATATATATATATATATATATAGCTCAGTTTATATTAAATTGTATAGATTGTGTGTCTATGTTGTTCCTATCTCTTTGTCTCAATTTTTGGTAGTAAATATAATTAATGCATTAAAAATAAATAGAGAGAGATAAGAACTTCATTAGCGATGTTGATAATTATTAGGTTTCTAACAAGCATTTAATTATTGGAAATGTTTGTCGAAATAGTGTAAACACAAACGACAATATACTTGTAACATTTCTAAAAGAATAATAGTAGATCAAATGGACCATTATGTATAAAGGAACATGTAAGGGTATTATCGTCTTTCAGTATCCCCAAAGGCCCTATTAGATGGTTCATGAACATATATAGTAATGTGGATGATTAAAGTAGGTTTAGGCTTTAGTTAAATAATTTAGTCAAGGTCTGTAATCTTCCTAAACATGATTAAAAAAACTAGGTTTCCTCTAATTATTTTGCTTCATCAACTCCACTTGCAATATGAAACAAAAAAAGTTAATGTAATTATGTCTAGTATCCAAACAAAACAAGAAGAATATGGAAACAAAATTTAATACAAATAATATAAGTAGTATAAACCCATTCAAATTAAACTAAAGAAGGCTTAAACAAAATTTAAGTATTGATTACAAAAATTTATAAATAATTTTTTGGAGTCTTACATATAAGTTGGAGTACTTATTCTCAAAAAAAAAAAAAAATTCAAGTTGGACTAAAATTAGTGATGCCAAATTTGAGGCCAGAACTACAATAACCAAACAAAATAAGTTCAATAAGGTAATATTACAGGATTGCATTTTAATTTTTAAGAGTTCATTTTGGTTTGAGCAGTCCTACTGCTCAAACAATTTCGATAGATTGGACTCTAAACCAAATTTGGACGAGTTTTTATTAATTTTGATTAATTTAATTATTCATGCTAATACTAAATCATTATTAAAAAGTTCTTTTGGTATTTCTTCTTATTAATTTGTTTATTTATTGAAACCAGAAAATAAAAGGAAGAAAAGGATAGACAATTTCCCTCGGAGAAAAAAAAAGAAAAAGGATAGACAGTTGGGTTGAGTGGGACGACGCAGCAGGGGAACCAATCCCTATTCTTTATCCAACAAAATATTTTATCGCGCAACTGGGCAGTAGTACTAGTATTTCTATTAGATTCCACCCAATTTCTGAAGATGGAGGAATCAGAATCCCCATTCTACCCTCGGCATCATCATCTTCTTCTTCCTTTCTCTCTCCTCCACAAAACCTTCACTCCTTCGCCTAGAGAGAGAAAATACAAAACCCAAATAAAAATTCGAAAATGTCCTCCGAAGCCGAAGAGGAAGCAGCTAACCGCCGAACTATGATGATGGATTTTGATCTCGATCTCGATAGTTCCTGGCCGTTGGATCAGATCTTCGCTACTTCCAATCATAATACGTCGTCGTTTCTGCCCACCAACTCCGACCAGCCTTGTTCGCCTCTTTGGGCGTTTTCCGATGAGAATAACAACAATAATCACAACGACGGCGGTAATTTAGTCGCGGCCGGCGGTTTCCGGCTCTCTGATTGTTCGAGAATCATAACTTGTATGGTGTTTTAGTCTGAGCTTCTGTTTTCTCTTCTGTTAAGCAATTGGATTTATTGTTTAATTCAAAAGTTTGAATTATTTTAAGCTTGCTTAGTATTCCTATCCTGTATTCTTGTTGACTTGTAATTTGGGGTTTTTCCTTCCATTGGTACTAATTTACAGAAATTTTAATTTTTTTTAATATATTCTTGCAGATGACTCTCAGCTATTTTCAATTTTTTTCACTTTACAGTTGCAACTTTATGAAGTGAAAGCTTTTCTATTCTTTTGGTGTTTCTTTCTTGCTAGGCTGAAATTTTATTAGTTTGCTTGTTAAAGTATGTATGTGGTTTAATTGGATTTGGAATATGAATTAATCAAACGCTAATATGGAAGGTTCTTAGAGTTTTTGATATCTCATCTCGAAATGGCACTTTATCTGTTTAATAGTTAGCCGATTGTGCTGTGGTTTCAGGAGTGTATAACTGCAGCTATGTGTCTTGATTTCTTGGAATGCCAAGTCGATTTTGCTGTAGATGTTTTAGTTGATTATACTTAATTTTATTGGACTCATGTGTATGTTGCGTTTTTTTTTGTACAGATTCAGATAAATCTGATGTGCCAGCTGAAAGTGCAATGGCAAATGGTGACAAAAAGAAGCTTCCTTCTCCACTTATGGGATTGATGCCTATCAATAATCCAGATGGATCTTGCATAATAAAAGAAAGGATGACACAGGCTCTTAGGTACTTCAAAGACTTGACTGGAGAGCATGTTTTGGCTCAGGTTTGGGCGCCCGTAAAAAAAGGCGGTCGGTACGTGCTCACGACATCAGGGCAACCCTTTGTTCTTGACCACAACAGTAATGGTCTTCATCAGTATAGGCTGGTTTCTCTGATGTATATGTTTTCTGTGGATGGAGACACTGATGGAGTAGTTGGGCTTCCAGGGCGCGTGTTTCGGCAAAAGTTGCCAGAGTGGACACCAAATGTGCAGTACTATTCCAGTAAAGAGTTTCCTCGTCTGAACCATGCTCTGCATTACAATGTTCAAGGAACTTTAGCTTTGCCTGTATTTGAGCCTTCTGGGCAGTCGTGTGTTGGCGTAGTTGAGCTCATAATGACCTCCCAGAAGATCAATTATGCTCCAGAGGTCGACAAAGTTTGCAAGGCTCTTGAGGTTAGTTTGTGTTCTATACTTAATTTATGTAAGTACTATTTAAGCCCTCATTTTGTTATCATCATCAGAGTAACCGTTCATGCCATTTCGATCGATATTCTTTATGGAAATTGTTGTTTATCTCCTTGTAGAGTTCTTATATTTTTTATTGGGGTTTAATACCAAATTTTATTGGTCTAAAACAACTTGAGTGATGCATCACTCTTAATAGCAACTTATGGTTTATATGGGTAGTCCTCTGTCGTAAGCATGATTACACTATAACCACTACAAATAGCAGCTAGTGGCAATCTTATTCAGTTCTCTTAGGAATAATTAAGAGTTTAATTTAGCTATTTATTTTTACAATCTCTATTTACCAGGACAGTTGATGATGAAGAATAATTGTGTATTCCTGAATGATCTAGGAAGAATGGATCCACCTGTTTCTAACGTAATCTACAGATTTGTTTTCTCATATATGTGTTTTACGATTTCTAGCCTGCGAACTATTTTCCTGTTTTAAGTTTTCTTTACCTTTAAACTTTTTATTTGCTAAGGGGGTTATTTTCATATACACCGCGGCAATATTTGCTTTTAATTCTCAACAAGATTCTACACTTGTTTGGATGTGTGTTCGTGGTTTTTTATCTTTTCGGAAAATGGATGGAAGGCTTCTACAAATTAAATTTTGTCACTGCTAAATGTTGATAAATGCATCTTTATATTAACCAACTTTTCTACTTCAAAGATTCCTCAGTCCCATAAATTTAATTCTTCTGCAGGCAGTTAATTTGAAAAGTTCAGAGATATTGGATCATCAAAGCACACAGGTAATCCAACTGTTAATTGAATATAATAACTAAGAAAAGTGATTTATTTTCTTACCACATCTTTTTACATGGAATCTTATGCAACAGATATGCAATGAAGGTCGCCAGAATGCACTCGCGGAAATATTGGAGATAATTACAGTTGTATGCGAAACTCACACATTACCTCTAGCTCAGACATGGGTTCCATGCAGGCATCGTAGTGTCCTAGCAAATGGAGGCGGGTTTAAAAAATCTTGCAGTAGCTTTGATGGAAGTTGCATGGGACAGGTTTGCATGTCTACAACTGATGTAGCATTTTACGTGGTGGATGCTCACCTCTGGGGTTTCCGCGAAGCTTGTGCCGAGCATCACTTGCAAAAGGGGCAGGGTGTTGCCGGGAGGGCGTTTTCGTCACACAACTCATGTTTCTGTGAAAATATTACCGATTTTTGCAAAACCGAGTACCCTTTGGTACATTATGCACGAATGTTTGGTTTGAGAAGTAGCTTTGCAATTTGTTTACGGAGCAATCATACAGGAAATGACGACTATGTTATAGAATTTTTTCTGCCCTCCAACATTGAGAGCTACATGGAACAGCAGACATTGTTGGACTCCATTTTAGTGACTATGAAGCAGCATTTTGGGAGCCTCAGGGTTGCATCAGGAAAAGACCTTGACCACGAGTGGAAATCTATCGAAATTATCAAGGCATCAACGGATGAGAAACCAAGTTTAAGGCCTGATTTTACTACTGCATCTCCTCCTAGGCCTGCTTTTGTACCCAATGGAGAAATCCCACATCTTGATTCTGTAGAAGGAAAGGAAATGTTGGGTGAAATAAATGCTAAAAATGGTAATGCCACTGAATTTCAAAATGCAGCATCCATTGCTGAAGCCAAAGATATAGGCAAGAAGCCAGAGAGAAAGCGGGGGAAAGCAGAGAAAACGATTAGCTTAGAGGTTCTGCAGCAATATTTTGCTGGTAGTCTTAAGGATGCTGCAAAAAGTCTCGGTGGTATAATTTTTTTCTCACTAGTTATTACGTCTTTGCTTTGAAATTTTATTTTTGCAAGTAATCTAACCAAGTGTTTATCCTAATATTTTTTGCTATATCAGTTTGTCCTACTACAATGAAGCGGATATGTAGGCAGCACGGAATCTCTCGGTGGCCCTCCCGCAAGATTAATAAGGTTAATCGTTCTCTTACAAAGCTAAAACGTGTAATAGAATCTGTGCAAGGTGGTGAAGGAACATTCAGTTTGAATTCATTAGCAACAAACCCAATCCCCGTTACCGTTGGTTCTATTTCTTGGGCCGCAAATTTGAACGGAACAAATCATCAAACTTCGCCTCACTCTAGACCATCTGAAAATCAAGAAGTGAAGAAAGAGGCTGATATTACTAAAGCCAATGAACAAGCAGGAATCAGATCCAGAACTGGGAGTGGCTCAAGAGAAGAAAGCACAGGGACCCCTACTTCCCAAGGTTCATGTCAAGATAGCCCTTGTCTTAGAAACGAAAACTCGCCCCAAAATGATCAAATGGTTTCACATTTTGATGAGCAAAGAATGAAACTGCAAAACTCTCTAGAACTAGCATGCCAACAAGTCACATTCTCAATGCCTAATGGCTTTATAACAACAACAAATGAGGAGCCATTCCGAGGAATTTTACTCGAGGATGCAGGAAGTTCACATGATCTACGAAACTTGTGCCCTGCTGGTGAAACCCCGTTTGATGAATATAGTTGGACTAAACCTCCGTGTCCTGATGCCATGCCCATAGACCCCATGGCTGCCCAAGCTGACCGGATGCCGCAATTTGGTTTCCGGGCAGAGGCGAAAACCATCACTATCAAAGCTACGTACAGAGAAGACATCATTAGGTTTCGGCTGCCCATGGATTCTGGTATCTTCAAGTTAAAAGAAGAAGTGGCCAAGAGGCTGAAGTTGGAGTTGGGCACTTTTGATATTAAGTATCTTGATGATGATCATGAATGGGTTTTGATTGTATGTGATGCGGATTTGCATGAATGTGTGGATGTATCGCAATCGTCGGGTAATAATATAATCAGGCTGTTGGTACATGACATTATGGCTAATCTGGGAAGTTCTTGTGAGAGCTCTGGAGATTGAGGAGAGGAATAGGTGTACATAGGGTATGTCTGTAGACAATTATTGCAGTCTTAGAAATGATTCTTCAGGTGTAATTGTAAATCTTTTGTTTATTTGGCAACGTTTAGATTTTTAGGTAAGTACTTTGTTTTGATGCCTATTTTATTTAGTGTCTCTTAAGAATTATCGGAAATTTTCTCCCTAGCAATTTAATTATTCAGTAGTAATTTCAAATTTATTCAATATTGTGAGGATTTCAAATCCACTGTTTTTTTTTATAACCAGAGAAAAGTCATTTTAGAGGGATATTATGCTTCGAAAACTGATTTAAGAAAGAATTGCAGTCCAAATAGATTTGTGTCCGAGTATCTTAATCATATTTTCAGGAGGCAAATTTAACTTTGCTTTCTACCTTTTGAGATGCTCGAAGATTAAGCAAATGCCAAATTACTTGAATAATATTTTTATTTTATTTGAGCTGAAAGTTTAAAATGAAAAATATTTCAAGCAACTAAAATTTAGAAGTAACACTTGATGAGTAGTTTATGCTAACTATTTAATTTCTTGCAGATTGTTCTTGTATGCCGAGTCATGTACAAATGGATAGTAACAACCAAACATACAATAACTATATAAATAAGTCATCGAAATTTATTATTAAAATCAAAGTTATCTCCTTCAACAAAATTGTTGAGGAAGTACTACATTTATTAAAATATAAATGAAAATAGTAAAAAACAAGACTCCAATAGCTATTATTGCTTAGCAATCGCCATACTGTTACTTTAAACTTAAACATGTCCAACATTATTAGTGTCTGAATTTGGTTTTTCTGCCAAGCCCACTTCTCCTTGGGCTTTTCTTTCTGCCATTATTCTTTTAGTGGATCTGTAAAAGGTTGCATACAAAGCCAATTGAGCTAGACTAAACAGAGCTCCCACTCCGTTGGGGGCCTGCATTGCAAAATTAACAACTTAGATTCATACAAGAATTAAATAAAGGCCCAAAAACGTTGTAAAATTTGTGTAGTAATAATTATTTCCATTTTTACCTAGTTTAAGAAGAATATTACTTCATCTCCCTTTCTCTTTACTTTAATGATGTCAAATCACTAATCCATAGGTTCTTATGGCATCGATACGTGAAATCTTTTTCTTCTTATGATTTCAAAATAAATTAATATATTAAAATTTAATACAATTATATATATATATATATATATATATATATATATATATATATATATATATATATATATATATACTTACAAGCATGAAGGGGTCGAAACGGAGAAGAGCATAAGTTGTCCACAAAACACCGTTGAGAAAGGCAAAAAGGGAGAGTAAAAATGGCATGTACTCAACACTTCTTGTTTTAATCACCAGTTTCTGCATCACATCAATATTTCAATAAGGTAATTATCAAATTAAAAAAAAATTGAGCGAAGAAATAAATGTTAAATATTTCATTTATTTATTGCATGAGGTAATTTAACAAATTTATCTTTTATATAGCCATATACTGATTCACAACTGGAATTAAGATTAGGATCCAGTTCAATTTAAATTTATTTTGACTTGCGAGTGTCATCCATTTCATAATAATAATAAGATAAAAAAAGTATGACCTATAAAATTCCTTAAGTCTTGCTCGACACAAGTTATATGACTCTTATATTGATGATGTGTAAAACCTATCCTTATTATTTTTTTTTTTTACGGGTTGGGCATATTAATATGGATACCTCTCCCAAAAGAATTCGAACCCGAGTCTACCACTTTGTAATGACTAACTCACTTTAAAATGACAATTTTTACTCAACGTAAACCAAACACATTCATAGAAAAACATAATCATTACCACATATCTTATAAGTCAAACTTTTTAAAACCAATTCAAATACACTACACTTGTGTTATGACTTCACTTCATCATCAATTTTGTGAACATGACTTTACCACAATTAATGATGCGTTAAAATCTCAGGTCTATGTAATTTTGATGGACGAGTCTCAACCACATATCTATGATAAGACTATCAAAGAAATTTTCACTTTCTAAAAAATTCCAAAAATCATTATAAGACTCTCTCAAAAGTCAAACCGACAATTTTTTTTTTCTAAAAATAATTGACTTATCCAAAAAACATTCTCTCAATTTTTCAAAAACAATAGCTTCTTGAAAAAATCTCTTTTATTTATAAAAAAGGCTACACAAACTTTATTTTTATTTGACATAAAGCGAAACATTCCTTGCACCAATTTTGCAAGGAATTTCAAACTTTATTTTTATTTGACATAAAGATCTACTTCTACTATTTCTATTATAACCTCCTAAAAAACACACCAATTTTGCAAACATGTTATTAATTTTATAAAGATTCAAATAAACAATTTTCTTTTAAAAACATATAAATCGCGCGAGAAGATCCAATAAAATTCTTGAATTTCTAGAAGCACTTTAAAAAACACGAAACAAACTGGCCCCTCTCTTTTGTCTCATTCATGAAAATGTTCTATCAGAAAGCAAAGCAAGCCAAACGTGCCCCTAACCATTTAATAATTATCTTCAAGTATACAATAGATTGCCGTATAAGTCCTTAAGAAACACTTAAAAATAAGTAAAAAAGAAGAAAAAAAAAAGAGAATGTACCATGACCGCCAAAGGCGCAGCGTACATCATAATGTTGCCGGCTATGCAAATACTACCCACCACCGCCGACCGGAGCTTCGTCGTATGAGCCAAAGTTAACACAAGTACGGCCAAAACCGCCAATAACATGCACTCCGCCACCACAAACAACACCAATCTCATCCGCTTCTTACGATCGGAAAATATGATAAATAGCGATAGATACACAATTTCAATAGCAAAACCTGATCCATTTATTGTTATAACAAATATGCTGTCTGGGTGTACCATAGGCAATCCGTATAGTACCCACAACCCACAATTCATAAAGGTGGCTAGGTACGGAAATGGTGAGAATTGCTCCACTGATTTTTTCTTCCATATTCCATAAAAAGTTGTCCTATTTAAAATTAAAATCAAACAACAAAAGAATTATTATTTTACATGAAAAGGTTTTTACAAAATAATATTAATTTAATCCTAGCTTAGCTAGAATAACAAAAAAAAAAAAGGAATAAATTGAAGCTTACCCAGGTGACAAAAACAATACGAGTGAAACAATGTTCCCTGAAAAAAAACATATAAAAAAAAGACCCATTAGTTCGATTTGGAGTTTTGAACAAATAAAAATGAGTGAAACCCCACTTTTTTATACGGTCTTTTAAATAAAAACTAATAAAACACACATACATAAATCATGTTCTATTTGTGAATTAAGAACTTAACAAAATCAAGAAACTGACCTATAATACCAACTACATTTCGAGCTTCGTTTGTAGTGAACATGACTATAGTAACAAAAAAGAATCAAATATATGTATAAAATAAATCCCTTTTTTTATTATTTTTTTTCCAAGAGAAATTAAGTAAGTAAAATAGGAGGGGATAATGCATGTGGGAGATAGACACACATGCTATTTATATAGTGGTGTTTGGCTGAGTTTTGTATATTAATTACATGGCAAATTGATTCTATCACATGTGTGACATGTATTGGGTAGAAAAGAACAGACTAACACGTTAAAATATAATTCTGAAAAAGAAAACAATTAATTTCGGAAAATTAAAATAAATGAGGCACTTTCACTCGAGATTCTTAATATGGGTGCTACAGCTCAAATAATTAATTAACGAGGGAAAATTAATTTTGATATCAAATTTTAGTTCCAAAGACACATATGATATCAAATTTTTTGAAAAACACATTTTATACTATGATTCATATCCTCTTGACATATTTAGTTTTGCCGTCAATTTTCGGATGGAACTCAGGACGTGCCGCTCACTTGCCCGTTAAGTTAACAATTGTGGGTTTTCAAAACTCGTGATTGTATTTCCTCCCATTGTCAACTTAACGGGCAAGTGAGCAGCACGTGTTGAATTCCGTTTGAAAATTGATCACAAAATCACAAAATAAAATGTGTCAAGATGATGTGAATCATGGTATAAAATGTGTATTTCAAAAAATTTAATACCAAATTTATTTTTTAGACTAAAGTTTGATAACAAAAGTATTTTTTCCTAGTTAATTAATAAATCTGGGATGGCATTAGTGGGAAAAAAAACCTGAAGTTTAAATTACTTTTACATAAATAAAAGAATCTTTAGTTGGTCAGTTAGTATTTGCATCGAATTCAAGTTAAACTTATCCTTATCCAAATTGGATGGTATTGTATTAAATATACTTGCATGGAGTGCAGTTATACGGTTGTTCTCTTTTATTTATAATATAATATGTGCAGATTTAGTAAATGAAGGTGATATTGAGTGGATTACAGATATCAGCTAGCATTGATTTCTATTATTAAAAGAATAAAGTAGTTATAAGTGCATTTAATTACAGACTTTGGATTTTGGATATCGAATTATCTATGGGATTATGTGTTTGGATTGCAAAAGGTTGAGCTAGTTGAAATTCTAGTTCATACTTGTATTTAGAGATAATGTCATTTTAACCATGGATTAGAATTTCAGTTTCGTGTTATGTTTCAATCAGTTATAATATTGGAAACTTTTTCGAGAACTTTTTTCAATCGGAAAATTTTGAGTAACATTTGGAAAAAAGTGTAAATTAAGAAATAATTATTTCAAAGTAAAAATTACTCTATATTTTCGTTTCGATCGAATAAAAATCGGTATTTTCAGTGAAAAAATATCGAAATTTTAATCCATAATTTTACCCCTTACGACAATAAAAATTGTAATATTCAATCCATCTTTCGTTAAACTATTAAAAGAGAGATTTTGCTTATTATGTTTAATCAGACTCTCACATGGATTATCATATTTTAAAAATGAGAGAATTTCACTTTTGATACCATAACTCAACCTACTTTAGGGATTTGATACCACAACTTTTTCTCTCGACACATTTGATACCATAACTCAAATCACTTGACACATTTGATACTTCCGTCAAATTGGAAACGGAATTGTCACGTGATTGTCACGTGGCCGTTAAAACTTTGCACATTTGATACCATAACTTATGTTGACTGATAATTTTACCCCGTAACATTTCAGGTTACCAAAAAAGCCCCACATCTCTAAATTTAGTGACGATTTTAGTCCACATTGTTGCAAAATTTCCAAATTGACTCGAATAAGACCACGTGCTGACCAATTTAGAACTTTACACATTTGATACCATTACTTATGTTGACTGATAATTTTACCCATAACATTTCAGGTTACCAAAAAAGCCCCACATCTCCAAATTTAGTGACGATTTTAGTCCACATTGTTGCCGAATTTCCAAATTGACTCGAATAAGACCACGTACTGACCAATTTAGAAAATTTTACTTATTTTATTTAAATAACTAATTTAATTTATAAACAATATTAATAAATTAAATAATACATTAACATAACTATCACCAAAATTAAGAAAACATATTCTTTTTAAAAATAAAATTTATATAATAGAATTAATCTATTTAATATTTATTAAATTAATTAATTATATAATTAAAAACTATTTAATATTTATTAAAATATTAAATAATAAATAATTATAATTTAATAAAAAAATCCCCACCCCACCCAACCCACCCCACCCCTCCCCCTACCCCCGATTCCCAGGCCGCCGCCGGCCTGGGTCTTCTGTCCCAGGCCATCGCCGGCCTGGGACCGAAGATCCCAAGCCGGCGGTGGCCTAGGACGGAAGACCCAGGCCGCCGCCGGCCTGGGAATCGGGGGGTAGGGGGGAAGGGTGGGGAGGTGGTGGGTGGGGTGGGGATTTTTTTTTAAATTAAAATTATTTATTATTTAATATTTTAATAAATATTAAATAGTTTTAAATTATATAATTTATTATTTTAATAAATATTAAATATATTAATTCTATTATATAAATTTAATATTTAAAAAGAATATATTTTCTTAATTTTGGTATGTTAATGTATTATTTAATTAATTTATTAATATTGTTTATAAATTAAATTAGTTATTTAAATAAAATAAGTAAATTTTTTTAAATTGGTCAGCATGTGGTCTTATTCGAGTCAATTTGAAAATTTGGCAACAATGTGGACTAAAATCGTCACTAAATTTGGAGATGTGGGGCTTTTTTGGTAACCTGAAATGTTATGGGGTAAAATTATCAGTCAACATAAGTAATGGTATGAAATGTGTAAAGTTCTAAATTGGTCAGCACGTGGTCTTATTCGAGTCAATTTGGAAATTTTGCAACAATGTGGACTAAAATCGTCACTAAATTTGAAGATGTGGGGCTTTTTTGGTAACCTGAAATATTATGGGGTAAAATTATCAGTCAACATAAGTTATGGTATCAAATGTGCAAAGTTTTAACGGCCACGTGACAATCACGTGACAATTCTGTTTCCAATTTGACGGAAGTATCAAATGTGTCGAGTTGATTTGAGTTATGGTATCAAATGTATCGGGAGAAAAAATTGTGGTATCAAATCCCTAAAGTAGGTTGAGTTATGGTATCAAAAGTGAAATTCTCTCTTTTAAAAATATATGAAGGGGCAAATGTACCTTATATGCATACCGTCAAGGCGTCAACATCTTAATTATTCAACTTTATTTAGAATAAGCCATTCACCCTGTGTTATTACGTGTCCCTCTGTCCAATGGAGACCTAGGAACATTTCTTTGGGGCTAAAATCTTTTGGTCGATTGCGTTTAATACTTTCTTAATTTACAATTCAGATAAAATGATAAAATAAAAAGTAAAATAAAATAAAAGTTGCCTCACATGAATTAATCTCTTACACAACTTATCTCACATAGCAAACATGACTTGAAATAAAATATTACACATCTTACACTTACAAGTTAACTCTTCTAAAAAAAACTACGACCACTTTATTTACCAAATCATTCTCTCAAAAGTCAAACAAAATATGCAAATCGAAATTATTTCACAAATATGCACTATTGTCCCAAAAAACCAAACAAACAGATGCATTTTAGAACATTTAAAAGAATTTACATCACACAATAGACATGTCTGAAAATCGCACAGTTATGGTGGCAGACAAGGAATAGCTAATGTCAAGAACCCTAAAGTTGAAATCAAATCAACTTATCAAAAAAAAAAAAAGTTGAAATCAAATCTGGCCTAAGAATATATTTATTCGATCAAACGTAATTGTGATAATGTATCTTAATTACACACTGAAAATGATCTAATACAGCATTTTGTTCACCAAAATTGTACATTGAATTTTGAATGGTTGAGTTGATTTAAAGTAAGGAAAACGACGATTCACTTGATCAAATAAGGAAGGAATTTTGATGTGTCATGGTCCAAACCGTCCGTTCTATCCATTGTTTTCTTATTTATGGGTAGCTAGCTATCGACAATTATTATGATTCATAGGAAGCTAAGAACGACTAATGGTGGAGAAGAGTAATGTGATTTGTAATAGACGTCTAATTACAAGTTTTGAATCATGCCACTAAAATCAAATCAAGTATTCGATACTCTCGATTTGAGTTTTCAATAAAAAAATAGTTTGACTTCAGTTTATCGTGCATATCAAATAAACTTGAATAATATTTTTTTTATATATTTTGAAGTTCGGTTCGAGCTCAACCTTATAAGCTAAATACTAACAAAATATATATATAAATATCAAGCTAATCAATATCTGACTTGAGCTCATTTGATGTTGCCAAAACCGAACGTGTGGCAGCCAACGGGAAATAATCAACAACATTTTTGCTTGCAAGATATTTTATGAACATTAGTTTTAATTGTAGCGAAATCGGAGTAAAATTGTAGGTAAGAGGATTGAAATTACGGCAACTCTAAATATATAAGATGCAATGTGCTTATTAGGAGAACATGAATATCTTATTTTGGCGTCCTAAAAAAATTAAAGACGCATATAAATAGAAATATTGTACATGAAACACAAAAACATATAAATCTCATACTAATAGTCCATAATATTAATACTATTAAATAACATTTGAAATTAAAAGTCAAGTTCTAAATGCCACAAGAACAATTATCAATATAACAAATATTTTCAGATAATCATGAAATATATAAATATAAAATCGGTATACCTCTACCCTTCAATATACTGAAAATTTAACAAATAAAATTATCTAAGCATTTTCACAAGTCATAATTTTATTTCGATTTAAGACTAACTCACACTGAACTCATAAATAAATCGAACCTGAAAATAAGATTTGGTACAGATAGGATTGGGGTCGAGCCACCAAACTTGGGGCAGGCCCGGCTCATCCTTCTTAAAAGTAAAAAGATCAAAAGTCATACGTGGAAGAGTACAAGAGACCCTTGGGTTCTTTAAAAAAGGAAAAGACAGACCCTTGGGTAATTGTTGCACAATATAATTTGCCTCGATAAAATTAACAAAACAGATATATATTTCTTTCGCACAACTTCAACATCACAAATAAGCTACAAATTAAAGAACAAAACAATACACGGACAAAGGAATAGATAAAAAAACAGAATGGCAACCCAAAGGCCTTAGGAACAAGATGCCTCAGCATACACTATACATAATCATATTCTTACAGAATATCCGTTTAAGAAATTAGTGGGACTTGTAAGAATCAACAACAAATCAATTTCGAAACCCGAATGCGGACCACTTCTTTGATGTCTCTTTCTTTGTCCGTTTGGAATTGGGATCGATAAGGTTTTCAAGTGACTTTGCCTTCTTGTTTCTAGACCTACCAGCTTCTTTCAATAGCTCAGCTAGCCTTTTCTTCTCATCGTCAAAATCAGAATTTGCAGTTCCAAGTTTCTCTTCTCGCAGCTTAAGAACATACTCCAGAATCTCTATTGCATCTTCAATTCTGCAAATTTAATCAAAGAATGCTGTTGGGATACATACTTACTGGAGAAAGAGGGAAAAAAATAGACTTATAGTTCAACATTAATCATTTGTGTGCAACAAAGTCCAGAATGACAAATAGTTGGGCAGTTAGTTTAATCATTAACACCGAGTGAAATGTGCAAAAGCCACGGGAGGGGGATGAAATTTGTCTTAAAGTTCAGGACAGGTTAATGCAATTATCCCAACAAGAAACATTGCGGGAATTAGGCACCAATGTTTTCATATGAAACTCTTTAGTAACAAAGATTATGTGAGATTAACTATCATCTCTTGTTAAATATATAATGGGTCGACCCATGAATAAGTGATAACCCACCACTTATAGACAATAACACGAATCAAATTATCACAAGTTCAACCATATGAAAATATAATCTCTATGGTTCATCTACGAGTTCAGATGGTGAAGTTTTCCTCATTTGACTTGTTTTTCACTAATATATGGTTTTCACACTGCTACCAAAAAATCTAAAATGACTTCTACTAAAAAAAAACTAAATATTATATCTTCTTATCGTAATAGCCTTTTTTTGTTCTTTTTTTGAGACTCTGAATACATCATTACATATCAGATATTGTTTGTGAATATGTTCAAAAAATTAAGTGACCGAAACATTACAAGATAAGAATTAACACAGAAAGAAATACGTAATAGTAAGATGATATTACCTTCCCATAGCATCATAAGTTGCTGCGAGATTGCTATAAACACCGAGAGTATCCTGATGACAAGGTCCACACTCCTGTTCAAGTATTTCTCTAGCTTCTTCAAACAACTCAGCAGCCTCATCAATCTTAAACAACTGTACACAAGCCAACCCCATTTGGTTTAATACTACCCCAAAGAATGCTGATTTCCTCTCACCACTGGCTCTAAGTTTTGCAACGGCACTTTCAAACGAGCCACGGGATTCTTCATACTTTCCAACCATATAAAACATCACGCCCATCCGTGCCTCAATTCCAGCTATCGTACTTTGCTGCCCTGGCTTATCCTCCAAAAGTTTCATAGCCTTTTGAAGAAGTTTTAAAGCTTCTTCAGGTTCATTGAACAATTCATAAATGGCAGAAATTTCAGTCATTCCACTTGCAATCTCTTCTGCAGTGGTTCCAGGTACAGGTTTTGCATATATTCTTAATGCATTTTCACAATAAGATCGAGACTCCCTCAGCTTTCCTGTTTTATAATATAGATCAGCAAGGCGTACAAAGACGGAGGCAACAGAAGGGTGGTTATCTCCCTTTGAAGATTTGAAGACAGTGAGTGCTTTCTGATAGGAGAAAACTGCCTCATCAAAGCGGGTAAGGGAGGAGTAGATATTGCCAATGCTAATATCAATAGAAGCAACCTCATGTTCTTGTCCATTAGCTATCATAGCCATGCTGGCAAGTACAAGGTGCTCCAGGGCTGATTCATAATCTCCTTTAGCCTCACATATGAGTGCCATCAATCGACGGTCTGCTGCTTCCTCAAGAGATGCAGGAGGACTATGCACGCGGTGGATTTCAAGAGTTTTCTTGGACAAATTCTCAGCTTCGTCAAATTGCATCGCTTGAACATGAGCTTCAGCCAAGTACCTGCAAATTCAGATTTGCCAGTTGAAATCAAAATCAGCACAAGATTTATCATGACTGGCAGTTCCAGCTTAAGTTTATCAATAAAATGGAAGATAATTAAGCAACAAGCAAAAGATTTATGCTTCTGCTGGAAAATTTTAAACTTATAAACACAACATAGTTATTTGTTCCATGCTGCAACATATAAGAACATTGTTACTGTTGGCAAACACTGTTTGAAGGGAATGTGAAAGGTCTGGACTTGAGATATGCAACGAGATTGCATCAAATGTACAGTTTATCCTTGCAAATTTAAGAGATAAGCAGAGGAAATTATCAATTGCATGCAGATTGTAGTTACAATCTAGCTCATCATTCAGACAAAGAATCAAATTCAATTTGACCTAATATTATCTTAAGAAAATTACACAGGCCAGTATGTTCATCGCTAGTATTCTCTGGCAAACTACACGAGGATGCTTTCTTTTGTAACTTGTGTCATAATCATAAGTCATTATCAAGCCAGTATTTAAAAAAATCTTGTTTTCACATTATTAAGTGTGGTCTTGTATTGTTATGTGTACTCCACAATTTATGTTGCATCAGAAGAAAATCTTACCAGGTATATTTTAACTGCTACATAAGGGATCATAATTTATAACCATCTTATTTGTCCAGAATTAGCTTCCCAGGTGAGATTTACTTTATTCAATTATGATAACTTTAGGCAAAATATTTTATCCTTCATAGTTTATAACTTTTAAGTATGAGCTCCCCCATGCCTCAAAAGAAATGATTCATCAAACCGCTACAAGTTCCCATAACTCAAACTAACTATGGGCCCCTTAAGACTTTATGTTAACTTCAGACTTCAATTGAAATGGGCCAACATTTGGCTACATATGATCTAGTTAAAGACATATTTACTCTTTTTACTAGGCACATATTTTATAAAAGTTACTTTGCCAAACTTTAAAATTCAAAATTAATTGTGTTCTCTCCAACAACCAACGCAGTATTAACCTTCATCCTGATTAGCAGCAACCTCACTTCAATCCCAAAAACAATCCTTTCTCCCTCCCATCAGCTTAACAAATACTCCAAAACACCCTGATCACAGCCAATATCAACTACCCAAAATTCCCAAGGCAGAGCACCCAATTATTGATCCCACCCACCAGTACTAGTCATGATTTTAGAATTTCACTTACTAATGAGCTTTTTATGTATAATATATAAGCCATATAAGCACTAACTGAATCACACCAGCATTAAGAACTACAGTTTTTTCACTTTGCGTGCCAAGTATGAATTGGAGACTCATTCCTGGAAACACCAACATAGTTTCATTTTGAAATTTATAAGAAAGACCATGTCTTATAATTCTAGCTGGTTACAAAGGCGCAACATCCAATACTGCAACCACTGATATAGTAATTGTGGATTACATAGAAAATAACATAAATAAGGTTGCATTTAAATGATTTTGTTGCTATGAACCTTTTTACCTATAAAAAGAAGTACAGTACAGCAGTGGTATTAATTTGTTTCAAATTTTACAGCTAGGTACAACTGTTAAACAGTTTATGAGTGGTAATATTTCAGGTCATGGCAAAGATGGTGATGGTTGCAGCAGTTATTCTAAATTTGGATGCAAATAACAATATGAACATCCTTAAAATTATGAATTTGATGGGCGACAGTAATTAACATATTCCGAGTTCATCTACACATTAACAACAAAAGCATTACAATTTAAAACTACAAGGTGTAAAATTCTTATTAGATTTCACTCCAAGGAAAAGAAAGCAGCAACGCCAAACATAACCCAAAGAAAAAGAGAGCAACACCTATACTCACGAAATGAACCAACTTTCTCAAACACTTTTAGGGTACATTTAACTCCAATTCTTCCAACAATTTTAAGGGGGGCGCTCAGTGAGTCTAATGGGATTGTACTAAGTAGTCCATTGCAATCCAATCTTGAGCAGATTGTTGGGACTCAAGGGGGTGGTGCAATTGTTATCTGACCAAACAAGGGAGTAACTTTCCCAAATAAGGGAAGGTGGCCCACTTTTTCGGGCCGGCCCAGAAAAAAGTCAGTCAAACCAAACATGTGGTATAGACATAATTAATTTTTTAATCTTGATTTATTGTGCAAACCGAATGCACCCTAAAGGGAAAAGCTAAACCATGAATAACAATTTCTTAGAGTCCCTTCTAACCTACAAACAGATTTTAACAGATAGCAGTTCAACATTTCAAGCTAATCCAATTCCCATGAAAACGCGAAAGCAAATTACAAAGCAATGAGTTATTTAAGGCTAAACAATAGAAAATTAGTAACCCTAACATTCCCACATTCAAATACATGTAATTAAGATTTATCACTAGATCTAAAAAAAATTTAGACTTATCAAAAAAGGAAAACTACTCGTAATTCAGATGGTCATCTAATTTCAGCATAAAAAAACACACAATTACAACCCTGTTCCCACAGTGTCACCATACTACACAGAACATATCACTCAATGTCACACCTTGGCTTACTTATATGAGTTCCCAAAAATATCCAACACATAGTAATATGAAGCAAACAAATGCAACTCAAAAAATTCAGGAATGTGTCTCTACATTAGAAAGAAGTCAACTTATTCCAATCGATCCACATTAAACAAAAATTCCACAACCACAGTAAAACCAGACTGAATATTATTATTACAATAATAATAATTGGAAAATAACCTGCAAGTCTCGGCAACTCTGGGATCATTATCCCCCAATGCTTCCATCTGTATCTTCAAACCTTCCTTATAACACTCAATCGACCGATCCAGCTGTCCCAACATCGAATGCGTATCCCCCAACTGCATATACCCTGAAAACGCTGCCAGCGCGTGATCCGCACCCCTTCCCACCTCCGGTACTTTAATCGCCCGCTCCAAAACCGGCACTGCCTCCTCGAACTTCCCCAAGCTACAGTAAATCGCCGCCACGACGTGCAAGCTCATCGCCAAGTCCAAGCTCGGACCGTCAGCGGCCACCGCACATTTCTCGAAGCTCTTTGCAGCCCGTAGCGCATATTCCAGTGCCTTGTTCGGTCCCTCACCCGAAGCGATGGTGTCTCGAGCCAATTTGAGGAGAAACGGGCCGAGATCCGGGTTGTCAAGTGAAGTTTCATCAAGCAGGGGTTTTTCGGGTGAAGATTTCTTCTTACCGGAGCTCCGATCGGGGGAAGGTTTGGCGCGTGAGGTGGAGGGGGAAGGGGAGGGAGGACGGCGCGTGGTGGATCTGGTGGAATCGGGTCGGATCGGAGTTTGGGGATCGTTTGGGAGGGTGATTTGCAGAGGCGGAGCGTCCGGTGGGGTTTTAACGGATACTAAGCCAGGCATTGTTGTTAATTTGATTTTCTTTTTTCTGTTAGAAAGGGATTAACTAATGAAAGGAATAGATTAATTATGGGATTAACTTAATAACATTTTACCATTTCCCAGAAATTGAGAGTGGTGGTGGTGTTGCACTTGCTTGTGAGAGTGGTGGACAAATTTGGAGAAGACAAAGAATTTAACAGATAGATAGTCAAGTACTCAAGTAGAATTATTCTCTACAACTGCGCGTTTTTAAGCATGCTTCTTGAGTGACTTGTATTTTGTTTTTATCAATCTTAATTTTCGGAAGAAAAAATTCGGAAACATTAGGAAAATTAATAAAGAAATATTAGATAATTTCAAAGCAAAATTCTTCTGAAAATTGCAACTATACATTTTTTTTCATTGATTCAAAAGAAGTAACATTTCGATAGTTTCGACAAAAACAATTTAGTGTGACGACAAAATTTAATTTAAAATATACATATAAATTTCATATAAATGGTTTATCAATGAGTCGGAATCGATCTAGATTCGGCTTCACTTATGTCGAACTCCCAAATCTTGCTCGGATCTAAAAACATTGAGTTCACTACATCTTGTCTAGATCCGATTGGATATTGAATTATATTTTAATCCAATAAAATCTTCATTCTTAAAATTTACACACGTCTTTTATTCTAAAATAATTTTGTTAAGGTTATTCATCTAATTTAGCTGATGTATTTTCTACTAATACTCATGTTCTTAGATAAAATTATACATAATGAATTATTGATGAATTATCAATTAGTATCTTCTTAAATTGATGGTCACTAAAGTAGGGGTGAGTACGGGGTGGGTTTGGAGGCTAGAGATATGGATATAATAAATTTTGGGATTGACATTTTTTATCCCAAATCCGCCCAAACTATTGCGGAACGGGATGGGGACGGGGACGGGAACGGGATTACAGGTCCCATATTATTTATTTTCATCAATTCTTCATCCACCTAACAAAATAATATTACAATAATACATAATTATATTTTGTCATTTTCCTTTTGCTAAATCATATCATTTTTAACTCATTATTACGTAAAACATATCATCAATTCATCATAATGACTATTTCAAATATATCCAAATACGATCAAAAAGTGAAATCATATAATAAGTGAATGATAACATACGATCCACATCGAGTCTCAATAAGAAAAATCGATCAAATCCAAATACTATCTAAAGTTGATACCAAAATAATTTATCCAAGCCCACACTTAAATTACGCAAAAGTTATAAATTTTTAAAACAACTAGAAGTCTAAAATCATATAATGATCCATAATATTAATTACTAATAACTAATATGAGATTTAAAAGGAATATTAGGATAAAGTAAAAAGTTCATTTATTAGATAATGTTAATTAATTAATTATATAAGTAAGTGTATAAATTATATAATAATAATATTATATAGGCAGATGAGAGACCAATCCCAAACTCATCTTGTATTCCTGTAATAAAATATAGGTATTCAAGTTCGTGTACCCGAACCCTAAAAATATTCGTCCCATTCGGGTATTTGAAAAATGGAATGGGTCGGGTTTGAGTTACCCGAACCCGACACCCACCCCTACAGTAAAGTGTTATTAATGTTATTTATTATTTATCATAATAAAATATTATTTATACATATGATTTATTTATTTATTGTAGGATATATATAGATCTGTAACGAATTAGATCGACTTCATACCGAATTCGAATTGATACACATTATTGAGGGCCCTACATATAAGTTGTAATTTATTTTGGGACGTCATAAATAAAAGTGGGAACATATAAATTTATTTTGGTAAATCACAAAAATAAAATAGGAATAGATAAATCTACGTGGGGTAATATGCAACTAAAAAGCTTGTTTTTTTATAGTGAAATTAAATTGTCTTAAATTGGTTGTCCGTTAATTGTTTTTATAAAGGTATATGTTTATTCATAAAAAAAGGGTCGAACAAACTCTAATTGAGCACAAAAATTATTTCGGTAAAAACATAAAATTATTTATTTCCGTAAAATTAGTATTCCCCAAAAATGACAATCCTTGTAATAAGATTCATTAACTGATTGATTATAGCTCGGCTCGATTTCCCTTGGTTTTGATTTCGAAAAAATAATTTGAATAGTTTTAATGGAACCTTTGAAACACCGTTTGTATTGAGTTTTGTGGTTTTCAAAAAAATTGAAATATGATTTGGATTGAGTTTGGATATTGGATTTGAGGGAAAAATGTAGATTGTATATACAAAATCAATAGTTTTATAGAGAAAAGTAGATTCTACATATCGAATCAATAATTTTCATATGTTTGAGATATACTGAATTAGAGATTTAAAATTTAAAACTTGAGCTTCGTGAAATTCATATCCATATTTTTTTAAATGAATTTGACTCAATTTCGTAAGACCACAAAAAAATCAATCCATATAAATCCTAATACTATTTTTTTACCAGGCTAAAAAACAGATATTTTCATTTTTGCATGAGCTCGTTAGTTAGCTGTAAAGTTTTTAATATTTTTCTAGTTCATTCATATAATCATATATGTTATGTTTTCTCTTTTCTTTTTTCAGTTTTTGAAGTAATGGGTTTAAGGATATGATTATTATTATGAACGGAAAAGAAGAAGAAAAAGGATGATTGATTCCTTACGTGAAAAGAGTGCAATGTTCCTCGTTGCGTTGGATTTCAGAATGTTTTGTTGACAATATGTAAAGAGTAATAATTACTATCATATGGCCATGCCAGCAATTATAGTCAACAAGCTCCATTGTTTTCAGAGCTAACATAGGTAAAGTGAACCCCCCCCCCTTTTAAATAAGAGCCAGCCATATTGTTAAAGCGAATATATATTTTTTTTATTATTGTTGTTAAAGCGAATATTCTTGCAATGAGAACAACTTCTTCTTATTTAAATTAATTGCTCTTTCTTCTTAAAAGCCATTTAAATCAAGTTTTTGAATTTCCATAATGCTTTCAGATTATAACAACTCATATCTTGTTTGTTTATTTTTTCCTTTTTCCGTCGATCTTTAAACATGGGAAATAAACTCACGATCTCTATTATGTTCTTGAATATCTCTATTATGTTCTTGAATATCTCCATTAACAAATTACAATAAACCATACAAAATATAGAACATATATATACTGTTTGTTTCTTTTGCAAATTCCAGAGGAAAACTAGGCACTACATCACCAATTACAAAGGTGGTCTACTTTTGCAAATTCTGACCAAAATCAAGCCATAATTCCGCGGAAATAGGCCTTAACGAACCTAAAATGACAATGTGGATGTGGCGTGAAACCACCATATATATTTTCAAATATAAACTAATTTCTTTATTGTGGCTCAGTTTATTAATTTTTTTTTTTTGAAATAACCCATGGTGGTTATATGTTGATTGAAATGGGGCATATGTTCACTACTAGAAAAAAGCAAATTTTCTGACAAATTTTTTTCAACGAATGACGTTTGATCAATGTATGTTTTGAATATTGAATCATGTTTATTAAAATGTTATGTTATTGTTTGTCAAATGTCGTATAATTTAGGTATAATTAACAAATGCATAAAAAAATTGAAAATTTAAACGGAAAAAAATTTCCGTCGAAATTTGTTAGATTTCAACGGAAATATTTTTCGTCAAAAATTTGATTTCGACGACACTTTTTTCGAATGCCTATTTCGGTCGAAATATGTAAATTTCGACGGATTTTATGAAAAATCCATCAAAATTTTCGCTGAAATTTCTCTGTTTCCTAGTAGTGGTTGATTGTTTAGGAAAGATGTAACACTCATGTAACTCTTCTACCCTACTCTCTTCCATGTTCTCTCCAGATACTATCAATGAAATTCTCAAGATTCAAGTTCCCTCTACTTTGGAACCAAAGAAGCTTTTATGAGTTCACTCCAAAAAGGGAGGTTTATCGGTTAAAATTGTTTATCTATCCGATCATAAAGCTCGTTTTACTGTCACTTCTTCAAGTTCGAACAATATTTGGAAGGCCCGCATTCATGACCATTTAAAATTTTCGGTGTAGAAAATCCTCAAAATATGCTCCCAACCCGGGAACGTATCACCACCATATTTTATGTTGAAGATAAATCTCGTTTGTTGTGTAACCGTTCTCTTAGTTCTGTTGATCACTTATTTATAAAGTGCCCTTTTGTTGAAGCTATTTTTCTCACATCAAAATGGAAATTCAGACTTCATCCATTTAGTTCTTGGTGTACTGAGGAATGGATTTATGCCATGTTGAAGCAAGACTCCTCCTTCGATCTTTCCAGTTGCGGATCTCTCATTGGAATTTCTTAACTTTATGCATTGTTCCAAACTTCCAATTCACTCAGTTTGAAAAGCAAGGAATAATTTACTACACAACTCTACTGCTCCTTATCTCATTTTGGTGACAAAAAGGTGTTTCAACTCCTCCTTTGATCATGCTACTGCTCAACATAGAAAGCTCATTATTGCTAAAGGGCCTTGGATTAGCTCTGATTGGTCTCCTCCCACTCCTGACTGGTATAAAATCATGTCGATTCCGCGTTCCATGAGATTGGTTCTTCATTAGCTATCATCGTTCGGAACACTGTTGGATCAATTGTTTTTGCATCAATCAAACAAGACATCTTCTTTGATGCTACTGCTGCTGCCAAAACTTGTGCAATTAAAGAAGTTGTGCTGCATGTTTTTTATTTTCGAAAGCGACTCAATCAATAACATTCTTATGATTACCGCTCCTACTCCTATATTCGAATGGTCAAGCAAAACTAACGCCGTCTTTGCTCGTCAAGTCCTTGGTCTTTGGCCCAAATGAAAAATCAAAAAAGTCCCAAAACTCGAAGACAAGGTCGCCCATTATAACATAGCGAAATGGGAAAAATATTGTAATTGAAATGGTTGTGTTCCACTTTCCCTCATTCCCCCAATTGTATTTTATGAAAGTAGTGGGATAAGTGAAGAAGTTAAAAAGTTACATAGTTAAGTTAAGTATGAAGGACAAAATATAAATATAAAAAAATTGGTGTACTTCTTTTATTAATAGTACATTTAAAAAAATCGTCGTTGTTGTACAATAAAAGATAGTACTTTCAAATCCACTTCCCTCAAAGTTCTGTGAAATTACAAAAACTTTCCATATGGTTTCAATAATTGCAAATATCTCCTCGATTTAAGTTTTCACTTATTGATAGAGCCCTTGACATTGATTTCCTAATTAAAAAAGTAATGTTATAAACTTATAGCCAAGATATTAATAAAATGCTCACTACGCTTAATTAAAATTGACTTTGAACTTGATGATTTTTCAGGATCCTTCTTTATGAAGCATAAATAGTATAAATTTGAAAGAGGGGTAATTGAAATATATGTTAAATTTAATTAACGGTTACACAATTTATATTAGATGGAAAAGTAATAACATTTTTTTTGGAGAAAGGAAAAGTAATAACATTGAATTGATAAGATTATATGTTATTCTATTTTAAGAGAATTTATTAATTCTGTATAAATATTTGAGATTAATAATTTACATATATTTGATAATAGAAAAATACTTGGACTAAATAATAAATAAACTCAAATTTAATTTTTATTTAAATTTAGAATATTACTAATGTTTTTGTTTTGATTTTTTTTTTCTTTTCAAAAATACTTACTTGTTTGATTAACTTGACCCATTATATCTAATGTCAACCAAGCTACTTTATTTGAATTGTCTATTTATTTTAACAACAAATAACAACATGAGAGGTACGTAATCGAAGTTCCTATAATTTCACCTTAACTTTGAGGGAGATAGATGTAATTATCCCTTTAGAAAACTGATGACAACAAGTACAAATGCCCAAAAAGGTGTTCATTTGGTGAATAATACAAAAGGACCCTAAATAGTAAGCCTATTGGAAATTCTAAGTACCAGAACTAGGATTGTCTGAGTACAACATTGAAGCCAACCACCACATTTTGCATCACTTTTTATTATGTACATTCCGCAAGAGCCTCTTCGTCACCATTAAATTGTTCTACAAGTTCATCAATCTTTCGGAATTGATATGCCCACTTTGAATTGTATAAGAACTGGCGTAGATCAAGCCTATTATCATCTGCTGAAGAACTCTGTACAAAATTAATCAAGCATGTGAAGCAAATTTAAAAAGATATATCCTCGAAGCGAAGCGCACACTTAGCAAAGTACATCGTATAATTTAAGCTTTATGGGCTAATAAAAAGGAATTTCAATAAACTGTTCTTTTTTCAAGTTTAAAATTACCACCTTCATCAAATAGGATGGTGTAAGAACAGTCATCTTATGTCTATTGATAGAATAGGACTTGAAGAAGCACTTCACTTTGTCAGCAATTCGTGCCGGAGTTAACTTTGAGCCCCATTCATAACACAGATTCTGCCATGTAAAAAAGTAAAAAAATTATGATAATTAATTAATTCCCTAATATTTATTTTCTAGTTAAAATAATAGGAATACAAAAAACGAGCATTATGATCGAGATAACTTAATTAGCAGCTGTGCATAGGTGAGCAAACAAAACCTTGAACATGGATACCGGTCCATAGCGTGAAATCCTACGCAACTTTCCGTATACTGAGAGTTCTTCATCAGTCATTTCAATGTGCAATTCATCCTGTGATTTTCAAGTGAATAAAAATGTTAGATTATGATGAAGGGAAAAGTTCACTGTTCACTTGGTTACTAATCACCTACCGATTCAGCATTGGACTGAGAAGCTTCAACTTCAGCCAAAGATGAGTAACCTAGATGAACAACAGCCCATCTCAAAAATGCTCGAAGATCCTGCTTATTTATACTTCCAATTGGATTTATATCACCAGAACCGCAACCATACTGCACAAACCAAGTTAATGGTGAATTAAAATTGGATTAAGATAATGTTAATTGCTGGACGTACGAAAACAACTTAAAAATGGTGAATTAAATACCTTAATTACGTTCCCGCTTAATCCTTCATCTGCATTGCTGCTACTCAAAACCAGATAAAAACCAGACTTGTTGTGAACCCATGGCAAGAGTGATGCCAACATATAAGCTAAGACCATTCTGATTCGAGCATGAATATTTTGCAAAGCTAAGTTTTCTACATTTGATCCCCCATTTCCCTTTAGAAAAAGAAAAGGATAATCAAATTTAACATATGGAAAACAATTTCATTGTAACTATTATATTGCGCGCATACCAACTTACACAAATCTAAAAGAAATGAACAAGTCAATGTATAGCAGTAAGTAGAATAGGAAATATTTGACTTTGGCTCAAATCTACAACTTTTACCTGGTAACGCGGTCGTGTTCCTGTAAGTATTTGAAACAAAGTTAGCATGGCACGAACAACCCCATCTATTGAGACATCAAAATGCCATGATTCGATTTCCTCGGCAAGCTCCCTTGATCTCCTTCTTGTATTATCAGAAGTACTATTACAGCGAAAAAAGAAGAAGAAGTGAATGGTTAGAGAAAAACATAAGTATCTGCTAATTGGCTATATATATCCATGGACACTTCAAGCATCAGTTCTCACCTATTTTGAGATCCCATGAAAACTGTGTAGAATATACGTTTAGCAAATTCTTTACTGTCCCTTGGAACCCGTCCATCAGTGTAATGGCCGATTCTTATAGCATCATTTTTTACTTGTTCATCCCCATTTTCGATTTCTGAAGGAAAATTTGTATCACTAGTTAATTGGTTCGTCAGTTCTTTCTAAACCTCAAATCATCGATCAGTGGACTATATAGTAATATGCCCATACAAAAAAATTCCAAAATACAGGTACACATCAGAAATGCACATGGCAATACCTTGTTTGGCCTTTTTATTTTGGTCTATATTTAACTTCTTTAAATTTTGTAAATTATAGTAATATTTTACGTTTTTTTTCAGATCAAGAAGAAGACTAAATAAATAGGTGGCAAGAAAATTTAATTTACTTTCATTGAAATACTGATCAAACAAAATACAACATTCCCGAAAGTTTTAACTTTAAGGCAATAACAAAGAGAAATTAACTGACCTTTTACGACTAGCTGGCACATGCAACCAACTATGGCAGCAACAGAGGAGCTATCAACACAACCAGAGAGTGGAAGCAAAAAACCAGATGCACCACTTCTTCTCAACTGATTCCATAACCAGCATGCTGCTCCTAAACCTATCTCTTCTTCATGACAATGGAATTCAATCTGGCCATTGTGGACATAAAAAGTTTGTTTCGAGCTGTAAAATATAAGTATAATTCTTTCGAAAACATTCCAAATATACCATATTTACAGGTCATTTTTGCCTTGGTGAATTTTCTCACCTTAAGTGGCCTTGAGATTGAATTTCGGAGCTTAAAAGACTGACAAAGCTTGTAAGGTACATTTACTGCAGAAACTATTGATTTGCAACTTGCTTGTTCTCGAATGCTACTATTACCATCTCTAAAACTAGTGACCTACCAATCATTAAAAGAATCGGAAAGAGTAGTTGAAATTTCAAATGCAAACAAATCAAGAATTAGATTCACTGTCAAATCAAGAATTAGGGAGGGGTAATAGAATTTGTCGCATATACCACGTCCAGATCCACTTGGGCAACCACCAAGTCCACATCCTTAAGTGAAAATTGTGAACCTTGGGCAACCACATCTCCATTCACCACAATACACGAACATCCATCTGTACATGATCAAGATCTTAAATGAAAAACCCCTCGATATAACATTTTTAATTTATGTACTGGTCAAAATCTACAAATAGAAAATTCATTTTTTTAGTTTTCACACTCCAAACTTCAATACTCTATCTAAATGGAGTATTTGCTAATGGCAAGATGATGATATGATAATCTCATCTATGAAAAAGTACTATTGAAAAGGTATCTTCTCATAAGGCAAAGCCAACAATAATGAAAAACAACAAATAAGAACTGGAAATTTAAAATATTCATTTAGCTTAAAAATTAACCCACTATAACTCTAAAGATCACAAAAACATTGTTACTTAATTTTACAGCACCCAAATAATCCTCTCTGTATCTTGGTTCCTTTTAAGATAAGTGAAACTTACTCAACACCACAACCCAACTGCAGCCCAAACAGTGAAGATTGAAACTTGCATTAGAACATATTCCCCGTCTTCAATTTTCTGATATGTTTTTGTGCTCTACTTTTTGAAGCAAAAAATGCACACCGCATATAGTTTTTCCAAAATCCAATAATAGGAAACTAATTATATTATGCTACCAATTAAATTTAAATTTACCATAATAAACGCGGCCACCATCACAGCCGAGGTGATTGCTGTACATATAAACTCCTCCACATTTAATTGTGGCGCCAATAATCGCAGCAAGACGACGATTGGCCTTTCCAAGAAGATGATTACTTCCACTGGCATTCATGAAAACTTCGACGCCATTCAAAGCAAGCTCTGCGTGAGGAGAGACTGGACTAAAGAGTTCCATGCACACTTCAGCACCCACAGCACTTATGACAACAACAACGCACATTCAGAATTCAACAGTAGTACAACCGCATGCTTAATTAGAGTTCAAATTCAAGTAGGAAATTGCATTAATGCCTGCCTTTGGTTTTCCAGATGATAGTATCTAAAATATTCATAAATATAGTTGAAATTAAGATGTACTTACTTACGTGTCTAGAAATTGAATGTATCCGTAACCAAACGGTACCATAGTTTGAGACAAGGCCTGAGATATATGACTTGGAAGCAAAAAGTGGTCAAGACGACTCGGGTCTTTTTGCTTCCAAGCTGTAAACCATCGGAGTTCTGCGCAGCTGCCACCATTTGCGAGCCACATTTTTGGTCTTATCATCAATATTTTTCTATTCAAACACAACACTTGACAATTGTACCTCTCTAGTCCTTTAACAACGGGCATCCCAAAACTACACAATATGCCATCCGTCCAATCACCAACCAATAACTCTCTTAAGCACTCCCACCTGCAATTACATATACTAAATAAATAGACACTCAATTCTTTTTTTCCTAAGTGCTTTTCTTAATTAACAAATAAACTCATCATATGTAATTTTTATTTTAGCAAAAAGCTCGTGGGCATGGGTCAAGGACTTGTTTAATTAAACGTACGCATGATTGATGGTATCGAGCTCCAAGAAATGGTCTTCACAGCCATAACCGGTGATTTCGAGCTCAGGGCCGAGGCGGATGGCGGCGCCAGCTGCTTTAGCCATAGAGATGGATTTCTTGATGTTATTCATGTTTGAATCGAAATCCATTGCCCATTGATTCAGACTACAAGTAGCTACCTTCAACAGCCTCATCTTTGATTAATTCAAACTTATTCCTCGAGAAAAATGAATGATCACTAAAAAAAAAGTCTTTAAATGATTAAATTTCTAAAATTTGCTTGTATACAACACACTAGTGGATTGTGATGAAATAAGCTTTTGCATTTAAAACTAGGTAAAGTGTTGGAGGATGTGACTTGCTTCACGTTTATGTTTTTTTTAAGTATTCACTTCTTTGTTTGTATTGGGATTCCGCGAAAAAGTAGAAGCAAGTTCTTATACTCCATAGGAAAAACGATTTCTTAACTTTCTTTCCAAATGTGTCAAAATTCAAAAACATTTAGTAATTTAGTAATTCGTAAATATCTTTTCAAATATTAATTGTTCTCTTCCAAACAAATTTGAAAAATTCATTATATCCATATTCTATTCTCTTTATTTTATTTCTAAATTTTTATTTTTTATGTCCCAAAATAACACTCAATTTCAATAAATGAAATTATTTATCTCAAAAATATCATCTCGTATATAATGATGATTTGACACCACTAACTCTTAACTACTATTTTTAAGGGCGTCTATGTAAAAATATCTAAAAGTTTTACCTTTTTAAAGTTAAAGGATAGGAAAAAAATAATAAAAAAAGGGCGGGACAGAGGGAGTAAATTTATGGATGAGTTTAGACAAGATGATTTTAAGTCAGAACTTTTCCATACATGTTCTGAATGTTAAAGTTAATATTAAAAGTTATGTTTTTATTGTTGAATTATTTTTTTGTTAAAAATATCCTTTGGCGATTGTACACATTGACTTTATTATAAATTAATGTTATTTTATTCTATTAAGTATATGATCTTGTGCGTTGAGTTCGGTTATGACACACACAAAATTAGATAGTTTAGTTCACATATGAATTAAATTTATTGTTCACAATTTAGATTGGACTGGGACAATCCATCAATGATTCCGGCACAATGCTTTGTATTTGACTTTGGTACCAATGAATTTATGTAACATTCCTCCGATCCGCTTGTTTGGTGTTGTAATGATCTCGCTGACTCCATTGCGGTTTTGGAAACTTTGTTTCATGTGATAGATGGACCTCACGATCTGGAAGTCGTTAAGATCAGATAGCCTCCCAAGAATGATGTTATATGGCAAATCTAGATTTACCACCATGATGTTCACTTTAAGCTGCAGATGCGATGGTGGACTTCTAGTATGACAAGGAGATCAAGCTCTCGATAGCATAAGTATCGCTCCAATCGATGCCCATTAGTGGGGTGTGTACAAGTTGTATAGTTGAATGTGATCTCCAGTTGTTCTAATACGCTAGCTCGCACGAGGTCCACTAGGCTCCCTTTATCAATGAGAATTCGGTAGACCCTATAGTTCGTCACATTCAAGAATATATCAGGGGCCAAAATTCATGTTTGGGCTTCCACCAGAGAGGATGGGTAAGTCCGATAGACCATCTGATTCCTCATCTACTAAGGAAGAAAGACTCCTGCAATGGGGATTTTAGCTCCCCGATGCTCCTTTTTCGGATGGATTTTGGATCCCCGGCGATAGTCCCTCTGGCGAAGGGACACACCCTCCCAGATAACGAAGCCCCTTATGGGTCGTTTCCTTGGGGAATGGATACATTTTTATCCATCTTAGGGTTGAGATATATGTGAATAATGGGAAAAGTGTAAATTGTTTCTCGCAGCGGCGGCGATTGATTCACAATTAAATTTATGGATCCGAATTCAATTAAAACATGACTGATACGCTTCTGGAATGGATGACCATGTACGCCACTTCCTACAAAACATAGAAATATCAAGTCGGGGTTATTCAAGCGGAACCTCTTTTCGATGCTTATGTCAGTAATGGATATTGAAACATGAAAGCAAGGAATATGATGATGATATATTTTGTATCATTTGTAAAATGACCATGGAGTATTTATACCTCATTGCACAGGAGAAATGAGGTCCAAAATCCCACCATTGTAGATGGATTTCCTTAAGTTAAGAAGTAGTTGAATGTTTGGACTTATCTTTCCCGTAAAGCTAGGGAGTTCGTTTAGGGAAGATTCAATAGGGTGATTGATTCAGATTTTCTTCCCAATTGATTATTATGACGAGGCGATAACAGGTTTTGTTCTAGTGAAGTGGCACCAAGTCTCGCGAAGTAGATTATTGGGAGCCCTATGTTAGATATTTTGTTATCATCAAACCTACTCAACTCAACTTATTAATCCACTAAGTTGTCTAAATGAGTTTTTATTTTTATTTTTTTTGTTTTTCCAAGGGTTTAATCCCTTTCGAGGCGCGTCAACAGAGATTCGAACCTGAATCCTCTACTTTTTAGTGACTAGTCCCTTCCACTAGACCAATCACTTGTCGGTGTCTAAATGAGTTGTTAAATCAAACACAATCTAACAAAATAGGGATTGAAATTTTTGTCCGACTTACCAACTAAATAGGTCAAACTGGAATTTTATGAAAGTTGGAAACTCTCGTTTGTAAATTTGCATATACGCCGTCGTTCCATGTACAAAAGCAAAAGCTGTCCTTAGCCGCTGATTTGAAAAGGTTTTCGATTTCCATTTGCCACTACGATTTCCATTGTCCACTAAACCCTGAGAGGCGAAGATGACAGAGGTGGCGAGCTCGGTGGTGCACGATGTGATAGGGCGGCGCATGGATGACGTAGACCAGCCAATAGTAGATTACATAATCAATGTCCTCGCCGACGAGGATTTCGATTTCGGCGACGACGGCGAAGGCGCCTTCGAAGCCCTAGGCGAACTCCTTGTTGATTCCGGCTGCGTGGAAGATCACTCTGAATGTCGCTTGGTACTCTTAATTGGATTTATACTAATTCTACGATTATCTAAATTTATTTCGGCTCATTGTTGTTCTTATGGTATTAGGGGTTTAATTTGAATATTATCTAACTTGACTTGATATTGTGTTTTTATTGTTAAAATCCATACACAAGTTGAGCTCAACTAGTTTGGTAGCTTATGAAGTTGGCCTGGATACAAATCTTCAAATCATACTGGATATGACGCTGAACTAAGCAAAATTTCGAGTATTTCGATATGATTCTCAGTCTGCTGTTAGGAGCTTGGATAGAAGGAAGCTGCGAATATGCAGCAGGAAGGAAGCACTGAAAATGAAGAGAACTTGAGGTGGCAGAATGGAAAATGAGGATGAGAAAACAATGAACTGAGTTGTTTCTTGAATGACTGTTTCTTCTACAAATCCCTATTTAACTACATGCAGCTACAGCTAGTCAATCAGATTTCTAACAAATTAATTCCTAACAGAATTTTATACCAACTATTTAAAAACTATTTGTTATTTCAGTCTTCAACAGCCTCGTTCTGTTATGCCTAACTATGGCTGTATTAGGATTGGTCCATGTCTTTCTTCCATTTCCAGAGCATGTAATTGCATGGCCCTCATCTCCGTTCCCTAACTGAATTTAATTCCCAATTACGTGCCCTGCGACGATGTTTTCCTCATTCCCAGTGCTGGTTTCCTAAGTTGCTTGGCGTCTTTCCTTCAATTTCCCATTAATTCTACCAATAGAGCCCTCAATTGTTCGGTCCACATCCGGTATCCATCAAGTCCGTCTTACGGCAACTTCTCGACCCTGCACGTATCATGGCATACTCACTTTAATTTGCTAATGATTTTTTAGTCTATCTTGATGTTTCATTTGTGTAAGTGAAATTTTGTTAGACTATAAAAAATCAGAACTGTAAGTTTTTATTCTCAATAATTTCTTTCACTTTGCTGGACTAAATTGATTTATTGGTCAATACATTGATGTATCGAAATGAAAGTAAAGATAAGAATCAGAGTAATATTTATTGAAAGAGTATGAAATGTATTTGTTAATGTCTTAAATATTTGTCTAGCTGTGTCGAACACGAGACTTTTATTTTCCTGTATTTTCGACATCGCTAATTAGCCAAATCATTGATATTAGTGAAATTATATTGCAGTTATGTAGTAAACTGTCAGAGAAATTCGGGAAGCATGGATTGGTTAAAGAAAAACCCACAGTGAGAAGCCTCTTGACCCCATTGAGAATGGATGATGGAATGGATGAAGGGGAAGCTCCAAAGAAGAAGCCAGAGCCCGTGGACGGTCCTTTACTAACTGAGCGTGATAAACTGAAGCTTGAAAGGAGGAAGAGGAAAGATGAGCGCCAGAGAGAGGTAACACGTTCGCAGTTGATAATTAGTTTTATTTGTATTTCTACCCAGACTCATAGGGAGATGCAGAGGATGGTGTTAGTGATGACTATATCTGTGTTTGGCTTCTATTAGAAAATTGTATTGCTGAAGAGGCACAGTACCTGTGTTTTCGATTTCTTATCAGGTATATTTATTGTCGTACAGGCACAATACCAGAATCACTTGGAGGAAATGGAAGCAGTCAAAGCTGGCATGCCGGCTGTAGTTGTTAATCATGACAATAGTGGTGGGTCGTCTGTGAGAGATCTCCACATGGAGAACTTCAATATATCTGTTGGGGGGCGTGACCTTATTGTTGATGGCTGCGTGACACTATCTTTTGGAAGGCATTATGGTAAGTCTGGATTTCATTTACAATGACCTAATTAGTTTGACTGGTGAAGTAAAACTGTTTCATGTCACTTAATTTGTGTTTTGAGTTCTTAAATCTTCCAAAAGAATGCTTGATAGCTGTGCATCATGTGCAGTTAATTTCTCTAATATTATTGCTAAGAGTTTTAAACCTATTGTTGATTTTGCTATCCATGTTGCGCTCTGAACAAGGAAGTCTTTTAGCAAGCAACTGCTGTGGAAGCAGTTCATCATTAAAGTTAATCTGTAATTACTTAGAAAAAAAGGAATTAAAAGAAGGACAGCATTAATGAATATGCAGAAATTTCCTGGAACATGTGGAGTTACAGCTTATCTTAACTTTTCAAAGAATATCATGCTTGTAGTATGCCCGACATGTAATTTTATTCCCTATGGACGATGCGATTCTGGATGATGTGATTCTGTTCGTGCAGGCCTTGTTGGTAGGAATGGGACTGGTAAAACAACCTTCCTCAGGTACATGGCCATGCATGCCATTGATGGTATTCCCAAGAATTGCCAGATATTGCATGTAGAGCAAGAAGTGGCTGGCGATGATACATCGGCCTTGCAATGTGTTCTAAATACTGATGTTGAGAGAACCCAACTTTTGGAGGAAGAATCTCATCTGCTTGAGTTACAGGTTGAACCATCAATTTCAAGTTGCAAAGGGAACTGTTTCACTGCTTGTCATTTCATCTGTCCTCTGTTTTTTTTTTTTCCATATAGAAACTTGATGCTATTTTTTTTCCTCCAGAGAGTCATGGACCTAGAGGGGGACTCTGGAAAGAGCAATGGGGTAATGAATGGAGATGTCGATAAAAGTGTCGTTGCTGCAAGGCTTGAAGCTGTATATAAGAGGCTTGAGTTTATTGATGCTTACTCTGCTGAGGCACGCGCGGCGTCCATTCTTGCGGTTAGTTTTTTCAATTTTTTTATAAATATGATTAAAAAAATTGTAGGATGAGTAATTTACCTGTTTATTTAACTTAGGTGTTATCTTATGGAAATGTGTATGATTTCCTAGTATTTAACTTATGTATAGCTATCACTAGCGAATAGCGTAAGGCTTCCCGAGGCTACGACTCGAAGCTCTGCACAAAGCGCTAGCTTTATGAACGTATAATGCTCTTTAGCAATATGTAGTTAAATAAAATGCGTACATCATGTATATAACTATCTAAGTAGGAGTTTGTAGTTAAAATGTTGAATAATGATTTATTTTAAGTGAATAATACCCCACAAAGTTAAGAAAAATGCATGCATTAATGTATTTTATAAACAATATATAGGTAAATATAAAATATATTTAAATACATAAAATGTATTAAATAAAATCATAAACATTGAGAAATATTAAAAATCAGCAAAATACAAGGTTCTAAAATTTGGGTGGGTTTAAGAGGCAGAGAATAATGAGCTTCTAAGAGGCGCCACTTTTTCAGGGCAGAAGCGACACCTCTTTTTCTTAGGGCAGAAAACGATTTCCTAGCAAAGGCTTATACCCAAAAATTAGGGTTAGGGCAGCAACGCTATTCACGTGGCGCTGGAAGCGCCGGAAGAGCTCTCCAAGCTGCAAAGAGCAGCACTGGGCAACACGAGATGAGGAGGCCTTGCCTTTCCCAGTGCTTATGCAAGCGCTTCTGGCGCTTTAGTAACCTGGGTCACGCAGTCAAATAGAGAGGAGATAATAAAATTTCAGAAAAAGATTGTGATTACCTGTGATGTGAGTGTTATGTGACATATAATGATTTGTGATTTCAATAATGAGACTGTCCTGAAATACTTTTCATTATGTCATCTAGCCCTGGACCTCCTTTCACTTTATAAGGATCGTTGTTGAGTCCTTGTTTCTTGCTTGTTCCTTGTAGTTGTCAAGGATAGGTTATTTAGTTGTATTTCTAATGCCATTTTGTCTCTATCTTGATTGTTTCAGTATTAATATTCTACGATATATGTCCTAATTGTTGTTTGTGAACTCGTGAGTTAAAACCTTTGGCAGTCGACAACTCATATTTTCCTTTCTTTGTTTCCTTCTTAAGTGCATGTTATTCTAGACGGTTGGATCATTATTGTTTCAAACGATTCCTTTTTTTTCCTTCAAAAAAGAAAAAAAAAACGATTCCTGTTCTATATTCTTTGTCATTTATTAATTGATGATTCACCACCACACTTCTCAGTTAAACATAGAAACTACTTATTAATTGTTAGATCTTATTAGTAATTTTTCATACTCTTTCAGGGTCTCAGTTTCTCTCCAGAGATGCAGAAGAAGCCAACTAAAGCTTTTTCTGGAGGATGGAGAATGAGAATAGCACTAGCTCGTGCCTTATTTATTGAGCCTGATCTGTTACTTCTTGATGAACCGACAGTATGTACACGTCCCTCTAGCGCATTCATGTATAATGTGAACTTATTTGCTCACATGCATTTCCACTCTGGTGACAGAATCACCTCGATCTCCATGCTGTGCTATGGCTGGAAACTTACCTGGTCAAATGGCCGAAAACATTCATTGTTGTTTCGCATGCTCGAGAGTTCTTGAACACAGTATGGCTTTTGTCCTCTTGGATGATTTTGCTGGAATAAACGAACAATCAGTCTATAAACTACTTTGGTGATTTGCCTACACATTGTTCTTACAGGTGGTCACAGATATTCTCCATCTTCAAGGTCAACAATTGACTACTTACAAGGGAAACTACGATATATTTGAAAGGACAAGGGAAGAACAACTTAAGAACAAACAAAAAGCATTTGAGGCAAATGAGCGTTCAAGAGCGCACATGCAGGTTCTTTATATTTATAAGTACTGTGGTATCTGTATTTATGTATTTTGGACAAAATCTACAATTACATGCATGTTATATATTTGGTGAGATTCGGATTACATCTTTTGCCCTTTTTAAAAAATTGTGTTGCAGACATTTATTGACAAGTTCCGCTACAATGCGAAGCGTGCATCTCTTGTTCAATCAAGAATCAAGGTACATTAATCAGTTCTTTTTGTACTAGACTTTTACAGTCTTAGGGATTTCTTATGTCCCAATCGTGTCATTATGCATTCAAACCAAGAGATGTTATTTTCAAATCAATTGATCTTGTGTTGAACTAGTGATATGTTATTAATAATGATGGCCCTTGACATTTTATGGTTTAAACTACAGAGTTATGTGAATGAAAGTTAAATATTATATTTCTGCTTTGCTTTAACAAATGTTCTATATTTAATCATTTTCTCCCTTCTATTATTCAGGCACTGGATCGGTTGGGTCATGTAGATGAAGTCATCAATGACCCTGAGTATACATTCTTACTCTCAATTCCGCTTCTGTTGTTGTTATACGTGCGCTACTTTAAATTTATTAAACTAATTTCTAACTCTTCTGCTTGCAGCTACAAGTTCGAGTTCCCATCACCTGATGATAGACCAGGTCCACCAATCATAAGCTTCAGGTTGGCATTTGATTTTTTCAATGCTTCAGTACTTATGTGACTTGTGCATCATGAGTCACTCATGTACCCTTTCTCCTTTGTTTACTCAACGAATCAGGATCACCTAGATTATGATTCTGCTCAATGTATTTCTTCCAGTTATTTCTCTTTCATAAAACTAATTATTTGCCCATGTTAATCCTTTTTAATCATTGCAGTGATGCATCTTTTGGATATCCTGGAGGCCCAATCTTGTTTAGGAATTTGAATTTTGGAATAGATCTTGATAGCCGAATAGCAAGTAAGAATTTTACAATTTCAAGTGCTTCTGCACATCTTACTAGATTTATGTCATTATTGATTAGTTCTAGTTGTAGTTTTTTTTCTCCAACTGTAGAATTATATTGCTGTAAATTTTAAATTGTCAGAAATGATAAAAAGTATTTGTTTCCTTAGGTAGAGTGATTCTTATAAATTATACATTTGTTAACTGCTTAAATTTCCACACTTAACTTTGTTTCATAATTGTCGCTTGTATTCTATCATGTTGCAGTGGTTGGCCCAAATGGTATCGGTAAGTCAACCATACTTAAAATTATTTCTGGAGAGCTTCAACCAATTTCAGGAACAGTTTTCCGTTCAGCAAAGGTATTGCTATTTTTTGCCCAATGATCTTTCTTGCTTATCTTTTTCTTTGGCCTCTTCACTTTAAATTCAAATACCAAAGTTGTATTGGTGAATCAGTTGTGTAGTCCATGATCTATAGCTTCATCTTGCATATTTTTCGTTTCCAGAGTTTCAGCTACTACGCTGGTATCTATAATTTCTTGAAGTAGCTGTCGTGAAGTATTTGAGTGGTTTGAAATACGACCAACTTTCAAATTTTAATTGCTTAAACCGTTAGATGTTGTATTTTATTTCCATTCTTGTATTTCTTTGAGCCAAGTCTTGGCTTCGCCGTGAACTCGCTGAGCAATAATTGCAGAAAAGTACTTGACCTAGAAATTTAGGATCCCCTTGTCTTACAATTATTTTATTTTGTCTCCCTTTCAGGTCCGCATGGCTGTATTTAGTCAGCATCATGTTGATGGCCTTGACCTCTCTTCTAATCCGCTTCTGTATATGATGCGCTGCTTCCCGGTAAATAATTTCCTAATATATCAATGATTACATTATCTCATTTTCATATAATCAGGTATACACGGCCAGTTCTTGGGTAACTATTAACTATACTTTATGAGGTCCAAGTAAGACTGAAAACATGTTAAAGTTGAAGCGAATTTTTTCATGCAGAAACTTCTGTTCAATCAACTTGTTGAATATGCCGATCTCCTGGTCTATAAGCACATATAGAATCAGAATCATTTAGATATACTTGCATCGTATACAAACTTTTGAAGTTATATGCATTTTGCGCTTTGTTTAAAGCACTTATCCTCACTCAGCCCTGAAGCCCCTCTCTCCCAAATGAAGTTATACTAATCTAGTTGAAAATATCCGTGTATCTGTGGTGTGCAGGGAGTGCCTGAACAGAAGCTAAGAGGGCATTTAGGTTCATTTGGCATAACTGGGAATCTTGCTCTGCAGCCCATGTACACATTATCAGGTTATATTTCTTTTGCATATTGCATTTATGGTCAAATAACGCACTTTTGGCCTCTAGCTTAAGATGCTTCAAATGATACAGGTGGTCAAAAAAGCAGAGTTGCATTTGCAAAGATAACTTTCAAAAAGCCACACATTTTACTGCTTGATGAGCCATCAAACCATCTTGTAAGTTGTATAATTTGATCTTTCTTTTTTCTTTGGCTGTGCTTCTTTGCCAATAAATGACATTTGCTCTGCATGTTTAAGTTGTGTTGTCAAGCACCAGTAAATGGTTATCACTCTTTTAGTTTTGTGTGTTAACTTGTGTTTTAACTGTTGCTTGAATTTATGATTCAACGTTCAGATCAGTAATGGTTTTTGAACATTTTATCCATTTTGGATATGCAACCCAGATTTCAGCTGTATAGTCTATTGTCCTTTCCTCTTAAGCTCATTTAATTTTGATAGTTGAATAGTTTATGTTAGCTTACATAATTCATTAAAATCTGATTTAAGAACAATTCGCTAAAGGTAATTGGTTATAATATCTGAATAAAGAGTAGTCAGTTGTTTCTAAAACTTTTGATTGTTCACTTGGAAACTAATATTATTCATCATTTTAACAAAAAAATCACTGCATGTGACTTGTAATTACTGATGCAAGCTACATCAAGAAAAACAGGGAATTTCATGATTAAATGATTTTGATTTCAGTTTTGATCGTTGAGCAACTCCACTGATTGAATTCTGCCACGTGTTTAGTAGATGTAGTGATAATTTGCCTTTATGGATCTTGTGTTCTATTGAAAGCACAACTTGAATACAGTTTTTCTTTTCTTTTCAAAATGTAGGATTTGGATGCAGTTGAAGCATTGATCCAAGGTCTCGTCTTGTTCCAAGGAGGCGTTTTAATGGTATTATTACTGAAGTTTCCTGCAGAATTTGTATTTTAAGGATAACTACGATCCATAAATGTGATTCTAGTTTTTAACCGTGTTTTCACTATCTGCAGGTTAGTCACGATGAGCATTTGATCTCTGGAAGTGTTGAGCAATTATGGGCCGTGTCAGATGGCAGGGTGACACCTTTTGAAGGATCATTCCAGGATTACAAAAAGATGTTACAATCATAAATTTCTTCTCCTGTAACAGAAGCCGAATGGTTGAAGAACTTGCTAAATAGTTTTGAGAGTTGAAATATAGTAAGCCTTAGTGACATGAAATATGGACAAGCTTATCATTCCCCATGCATTTTAGTACTATGAAAAATTAATTATGAAATGAAGCACATGTTGCAACTCAAATGAAATGTTGATGTTTTCGAGTTTAGTTATAGCCTATTAGGGATCTTTCGTGAAGTGAGAGTATATTATGTTATCAGTAAATCTGAATTGCTGCGTCGGAAATGCTTTGGATTGGGGGTAAAGTCTGGACATGTTTAGGTACTTCTTGAGATTGCTTTTGGCATGTTTCAGATACTTCTGAGTTTTGTTTTTGGCCTGAGAATCGGTATCCATTCTAATAATATAATTATGTACTTTCCTTATATTATTAAAGATTCCTTCCCTTGTGTGTTACTCAGGTCTCAAATATCCATTGTTTATTGACTTATTCACTCACTGAATTTATTATTTAGTTCCGCTTTGGACTGGTAATACAATTTTGCTCTTAATTAATTTCAGTTCGATCTGATCTATTCTAATAAAAAAGGTTTAGAATTGGTTTGGTGACCTACGAGCTTTGGCTCATGTGGCAGGGTCTCTCATAAATTTAAGTGCAAAAGTTATTTCTTATGCATAGTGTGACCCCAAAAGTTATTTGGAAGAAGTTTCTCAGAATCAAATATCTCACAGTATTTTATTTTTCTAAGATATTTACTACTAAGTTTTGGCAAGCTATGAGTTAATTTCTTATTCATGACCTTCATGCTTATTTTCACATACATACGAATTAGTTTTGATGCATTTATGCTAATGAGACTTTTTTTCAATATGATATGTTAGATAACTTGAACGAAGTGGTTGGATAAGTTTTGAGTAAGATTAGAGCTTAGTAGGTAGAAGGAAAATTTGAGCAAATGAGATATGGTAGATAGAAAATGTAACATTAACACTTGTTAGAGTTAGTTACTGAGAACGTTGAAAGTGAAAATTACGTAGATTTGGATAAAACTCAAAATGTAACATTAACACTTGTTAGAATTAGTTACTGAGAACGTTGAAAGTGAAAATTACGTAGATTTGGATAAAGCTCAAAAATTCGACTGAACTCAACAAGATCCTTTGGACTCTTTAGGATTATGAATTTGATCCGATAAAATGGAGGATCAACTTGGGTCTCCCCGCCCGACTTCAATCCGACACATCAGTCCAATTTCAAAGAAATTTGGATAAAGCTCATATCAAGTCAGAGTGGGTTGGAGTGAATGAAACTGCAGATTAGTGTACTGATTTTAAATTGTGAAAGTTTCATCTCTGATTTCACCATAAATTATACATAGAAAAAGTGTTTTTTTTTTTTTTTTTTTTTTTTTTTTTTTTTTTTTTTATAGTAAATATTATAGTATGAGAAATTAATTATTGTCTATTTTTAATAATGTAACCAAATATTATAGGTAAATATCTGTCTTGCAATCTGACCAAAGAAAAAAACATCTTTCAAAATAAAAAAGAAATGCGCATCCAGGGAATCGAACCCTGGTCAGTACCGTGGGAGGGTACTATGATACCACTACACCAGATGCGCTTCTTGTTATGTCTGGTAGAAATATATTTATCTTCCAAATTTGTTTACCCTAAATCACCTTTGCAAATATGCTTGGAAACTCGGTATTGGGCATTGGCCATCTACTTTTCATTTTCTCCATTCTACATATAGATCTTAGCTTTCATTTTTTAAGTTTGTATAATTATCAGCAAATTTGATAAATAGCTCGTTGAAAATTTCAATGAAGGTTGTGCAGAACAGGTTGGGTCTTAGCGAGGTTTGATATCTTGCTTGATTTAAATTGTATGAGTTGATGGTTCTTTTTCTGCCTTTTAGGTGATTATCGGTGAAATCTATTGAGAACTTACATCGGTTTATGAATCTATGAATTGAAGGAATCTCAGAATCACATTTTATTTATAATTAACCTAGTAACTGTACTCAATCAGTACCTGAGTTTTTATTTTTTATTTGTTTTGCTTATGGCAATTAATCTCCAGGCCGTTTTTAATTGTTTAGAATCTGCGTTTTATCTAAATTAGCAACTTCAATGTCTATGTGAGGATTAATTTCTTTTAAGAGTAAAAATTGTTGGTGTAGCTCTAACTGAATAATACATAGGTTTTTTGTTAATGGAAGTTCAACATAAGAATGTAGGAGCAGTAGAAATCACTCATTGAATGCACAGTTGAGGTTTAGGGTTTATGGAATAATTGCCAAAGCAAAAACCTGCTAGTACCTTAATACAATAACTAAGAAGCAGTTGGAGATGTATGATTCTCGCAAATGCTTTGACCACAAATGAAATGATATACTTAATTGACAGATTCTTGCCCTTATATATGCAGCTAAGTCCCAAAGAGTTACGCATTAAGTTGGCTTATTCTAACTAGTTTCTACGTCAACATTCTTGTGGATATTTTTCCGGAAGGTCAAGTAGAGTAATTGGATTAGACCCTGCACTTGAATTCATCTTATGTGGTTGCATAGTATTTTATGAAAAATAAACATTTGCTTGTCACGGACCAAGAATAATTTTGGCTGATCCATTCTAGAAATATGTTGTAATTGTACAGAAAACATATAGTCTTTGCTAAAAATATATTTAACTTTTGTTCTTGGATTTGTATATGCTGATCTGAGGTTTTTTGCTTGAAGTTTGATGATGTGCATGTTTATTGAGTTACTTTATCATGATATGCGTCTTATGATAATGAATAACTTGTAGTTTAACTAATAATTGTTTTGTGTATAATTACATTTGTAACTCCTGCAATGATTCAGAACTTTCGTCTGCGAAATAACGAATGATTCAAATTCCTTATTTCTTACAGCTATTAAAAGATATATATGCATTACATTGTTTTATAAACTACATCAAGAGCATTACTTGTCTTCATACTATCATTTAAAGCTATATAGATATAACCCTCTGCATAGATTGTTCTAAACTTACTATGAAGACCAGAGGCTATAGATGCTATGGACCGGCATTTCTAATCTGCATTTTCCCTCCAGCAAATTAGCTTGTAGAGGCACTGCCGGATTATGTAAAATCTCGCTCTTTTCTCCTTCAAATTCTTCTCACATATTGGCACCCAAACTCTGCCCTTTTTTTGCTTGGACAAAACCAATGTTTCCATTGGTGATAAGAGTAATTTTTCCTGGTAAGAATTTTTCAGTTAAGTTGAATTGGATTCACCCACTCAGTTTTAATTTATTTTGGAAATTTGGTTATGTTGAAAGTGACAGGAAATAGCACTTTTAGCAGTGAACTACTAATGCCCTGTTTCCTGCAGTATTTGAGCTGTATTTTGGCAATGTGTCAACATAAGCAGAATTTCTGGTAAATTTGCCTCCTGGGTTTTTGTTTTGGGGCTCAATTGAATTTATTACTGTAGTAATTGCTTATTTAATTAGTTTTACTCACTGACTCCAGGTGGATACAAGTTTATCCAACTTGAGTGTATCTATATATATATTTATATATATTGCAGTGAAATTAGCAATAAATGCATGCCCAACAATATATTTCTGCTTCTGCATATTTGCTCCCTATATTATGTGTTTGAAAGCTCCAATGATGAAGTTTAACAGTCTTATCGTTCCAATTTCTGAAAAAAATGTTCTTCCCTGTTGAGTTGAAGGGACAACTGAGGAGCTTTGCACACTCTTTTTCTATATTTTTGAATATCTTCCATTTTCACTTCATTTACATTTTCTTTATAAAAGAAACCGCCCCTTGTGTTATGGGAGATCTCCATGAAACTACCATGTGTTAAGTTCTATTGTACCAAATTCCCATCTATTTTATAAACTCTGCATGAATTTCCTTTTTGATTTTTTTAAAAGTTTATTTTTAAAATATATTGAATAAAAAGTTTAATTTGTTAATATAATTTAATAAGATTTTTATTTTTATATTTTATAAAGTCTTGTATTAAAATTCTGCTTAATTTGTTATATTGTTTACATTTGTTGTTCTTTACGTTGTTCACCCTCTCATGTTCCTTCAATTAGACAAAATTAAAATAAAGATAAGAGAAATAAGGGCTAATACGGGTCGGTGTTAGACTTAGTTTGATTTTACCTGATTTTAGTTTTGGCCTTAGTGAAATTCTAGGATATTTATGTTGTTTTTGGATGTTGGGATTTGGTGGGAAAATATAGCAGATGTGAAATAATTTATTTTCTTAAAAGAAAAATTTATGGTAGTTGTTAAATCAATGTCTTTTATAATTTAAATTTTAATTAGATTTGAATAGATGGTTGTAATCTAGATTAGGGCTGGGTAAATGGGATCGGGTTTCGGGTACCCGTCCCGTCCCGTCCCGATCGGGTTTTTCCCATTTGGGATGGGACAAAACGGGTATTTTTTCATTTGGGACGGGACAAAACCCGGTCAAGAAAAATTGGGACGGGTTTCTGGTATTGATCCCCACCCGATCGGGAAACCCGGTCCCGATTACATAGTTTAATTAAAATAATATATATATATATATATATAATTTAAATCAAAATTCAACTATTCACATCTCTCTCTTTGTATTCTTCTTCTATAAAATTCAATCTTAACTCCACCACAACTTAACTCCCGTCGTCCGCCACTGATCCGTTACTCGCCAACGTCCGAATTTTCAACATATATCATGGCATAGGATTACAATTTTCAAGTTTCTCCAATAATTTTTCAATTAGATCTTAAGGTTTTGAGATCCTTGAGTTGTGAGTGTGAGTGTGAGTGTTTGTAAACACTTGTAATTTTTCTCCCTAAAGTGAAAGTTTTGCAGCAGCCCGTGGAAGTAGCCAGTTTGGGTGAACCACGTAAATAATTGTGTCTATTTATTTTTGCTCTATTCTTTAAATCTGGTTGTTGGAACTCCTAACAACTGGTATCAGAGCCCAGGGATCGGCATATTCTGGGGGCATCCAGATTTGAGTAGGAGCAATGGCGGCAGACGAAGGGAAGATGAAACTCGAGAAGTTCGACGGTTCAGACTTCGGCTTTTGGAAGATGCAGATAGAGGACTATCTCTATCAGAAAAATTTATATCTACTTCTTGAAGAAACGAAACCAGAATCCATGAACGATGAGGAATGGAAACTCATGGATCGACAAGCTCTTGGAGTTATCCGATTGACGTTATCCCGCAATGTAGCCTTTAACATTGCAAAAGAGAAGACTACGGCTGGTCTTATGAAAGCTCTCTCGAATATGTACGAGAAACCTTCGGCCTCAAATAAAGTGCATCTTATGAGGCGTCTATACAACCTGAGAATGAGTGAAGGTTCATCAGTGGCTCAACATCTCAACGAACTTAGCACAATCACGACCCAGTTAAGTTCGGTTGAAATTGAGTTCGACGACGAGGTACAAGCGTTGATACTTTTGTCCTCCCTTCCAGAAAGTTGGAATGCTACAGTCACGGCTGTGAGTAGATCGTCGGGAAGCAGTAAGTTGAAATTCAACGATGTTCGAGATCTTGTTCTGAATGAAGAAATTCGAAGAAGAGAGTCAGGCGATAATTCGACACCATCTGCTTTGTCAACGGAGTCAAGAGGATGGAAAAATGATCGAGGAAGATCGAAAAACCGAGGAAAATCCAAGAATGGGAGATCTAAGTCGAGAAATCCCAGCAATTCCAAGAAGACTGTTGAGTGTTGGAATTGCGGAAAGACTGGGCACTACAAGAATCAGTGCAGGAGTGCACCGAAGAATCAGGAGGCCAAAATCGAAGCCAATGTCGCATCGACATCGGAAGAAAATGATGCGCTGATATGCTCTTTGGAGAGCAAGGAAGAATCGTGGGTGTTAGATTCTGGAGCATCATTTCACGCTACTTCGCAGAAAGATCTCTTTGAAAGGTATGTGTCTGGAAATCTTGGTAAAGTATATCTTGGTGATGATCAACCTTGTGATATTATTGGTAAAGGCATAGTGAAGATTAATCTTAATGGGTCTGGATGGGAGCTGAAGGACGTCAGACATATTCCCGACCTAAGAAAGAATTTAATCTCAGTGGGGCAATTGGCAAGTGAAGGATATACAACGGTGTTCCATGGTGATGACTGGAAAATCACGAAGGGTGCAATGACAATTGCACGAGGTAAGAAAAGTGGTACTCTTTACTTAACCGGAATGGGCCGTTGTTCGATTACTGTTGCAGCTAGTAGCCCAAATGCGAACTTATGGCACCAAAGACTTGGTCATATGAGTGAAAAGGGAATGAAGGTTATGCATTCTAAGGGAAAGCTACCAGATCTGCAGTCGATTGACATTGACATGTGCGAGGACTGTATTTTCGGAAAGCAAAAGAGAGTTAGCTTTCAGAAAGGTGGCAGAACCCCGAAAAATGAAAAACTGGAGCTTGTTCATTCTGATGTTTGGGGTCCAACGACTGTCTCATCGATTGGAGGAAAACATTACTTTGTAACTTTCATCGATGACCACTCTCGAAAGGTATGGGTTTATTTTTTGAAATATAAATCTGAAGTGTTCGATACTTTCAAAAAATGGAAAGCCTTGGTAGAAAATGAGACAGGTTTGAAGATCAAAAGGCTCAGAACTGATAATGGAGGAGAATACGAAGCAACCGTATTCAAGAAGTTCTGCTATGAGCATGGAATTCGGATGGAGAGAACTGTTCCGGGTACGCCTCAACACAATGGTGTGGCTGAGCGTATGAATCGAACATTGACTGAAAGAGCCAGAAGTATGCGTATGCAGTCAGGACTACCAAAGCAGTTCTGGGCAGAAGCAGTCAACACCGCAGCCTATTTAATCAACCGAAGTCCATCGGTTCCATTGGAGCATAAAATACCAGAAGAGGTATGGAGTGGAAAATCTGTTAAATTATCACATCTTAAAGTATTTGGTTGTATTGCATATGTGCATATCAGTGATCAGGGCAGGAACAAGCTTGATCCAAAGTCCAAGAAATGCACTTTTGTTGGCTATGGTGATGATGAATTTGGGTTTCGCATCTGGGATGATAAGAGCAAGAAGATAATCCGCAGTAGAGACGTGATCTTCAATGAAACGATTATGTACAAAGACAGACATTCGACGAATGTTGTTAATCCAATTGAGATTGATCCTGTCTTTGCAGAAGTGGATGATGTCCCAATCAGTCCCGCGAAGAACCAGACAGTTGCAAATCCCGAGCCAGAGCAACGTGTTGAGCAAGATGATGCTAATCAACCTCATTCTCCAACTCCAGTGTTGAGAAGGTCTTCTCGACCTCATGTGCCGAACAGGAGATACTTGAACTATTTATTGTTGACTGATGGAGGTGAACCTGAGTGCTATGACGAGGCCTGTCAGACTGGAGATGCCGATAAGTGGGAGCTTGCTATGAAAGACGAGATGAAGTCTTTGATCTCCAATAATACATGGGAACTTGCTGAGTTGCCAAAAGGAAAGAAGGCCCTTCATAACAAATGTGTTTATAGGGTAAAAGAAGAGCATAATGGATCCAAGAGGTATAAAGCTCGATTAGTTGTCAAAGGCTTCCAGCAGAAGGAAGGAGTCGACTACACAGAGATTTTTTCTCCGGTAGTGAAACTTAATACTATCAGGACTGTATTAAGTATTGTTGCTATTGAAAATCTATATCTTGAACAGTTGGACGTGAAGACTGCATTTCTTCACGGTGACTTAGATGAAGAGATATACATGCATCAGCCAGAGGGATTCACGGATAAAGGGAAAGAAAATTTGGTGTGCAGACTCAAGAAGAGCTTATATGGTTTGAAACAAGCTCCACGACAATGGTACAAGAAATTTGACAGTTTCATGCATAAGGAAGGTTTCCAGAAGTGCAATGCCGATCACTGTTGCTATGTCAAGAGGTATGATTCGAGTTATATCATTTTGCTACTTTATGTTGATGATATGTTAGTAGTCGGTTCAGATATGAATGAGATCAAAAGCTTGAAGCAGCATTTGTCAAAGGAGTTTGACATGAAAGATTTGGGTCCAGCTAAGAAAATTCTTGGGATGCAAATCAATCGAGATAAGCAAAAAGGGTTATTGCAGTTATCTCAGTCAGTGTACATAAGTCGTATCTTAGAGAGATTCAACATGAGCAACACCAAGTCCGTCAGCACACCCTTAGCAAGTCACTTTCGTCTATCTAATGATCAGTCACCTCAGACGGAGGATGACAGAGAGTTAATGGCAAAGGTTCCTTACGCCTCGGCCATTGGGAGTTTGATGTATGCTATGATCTGTACGAGACCCGACATTTCCCAAGCAGTGGGAGCTGTTAGCATATTCATGTCAAATCCAGGAAAGGTCCACTGGGAGGCCCTAAAGTGGATCTTAAGGTATCTACGAGGCACTACGAACAAGTGCTTGACCTTTGGTAGAGGAGAGCTAAAGGTGCAGGGGTACGTAGATGCTGATTTTGCAGGTGAAGTCGATAAACGAAGAAGTACTACTGGTTATGTGTTTACAGTAGGCTCGACAGCAGTCAGCTGGATGTAGTTGCAAAAGATTGTTGCTTTATCAACTACGGAAGCAGAGTATGTTGCAGTTACAGAAGCTAGTAAGGAGATGATTTGGCTTCAAGGATTGTTAGCTGAAATGGGAATCGAATGTAAGAAGAGTGTTTTGCACAGTGACAGCCAAAGTGCAATACACCTTGCAAAGAACTCTGCATTTCATTCCAGGACCAAACATATTGGACTTCGTTATCACTTCATCAGATCTCTGTTAGAATATGGGGTTTTAACACTTGAGAAGATTCAGGGAAGTAAGAATCCAACGGATATGCTAACCAAGGTGGTGACTATCGATAAACTGAAGTTGTGCTCATCTTCAGTTGGTCTCGAAGGATAACATGATCGGGATTGGCTGCTGCATTGACCAAGCTGTGAAGACGGATTGAAATCAGTCTTCAAGTGGGAGATTGTTAATGCTTTTGCAATTATCAAAGATAACTTTCACTTAATGAGGGGGACAATTTACTATGGTGGCACAATTTACAAATGGTCAAATGTGAGTTCCAAGTGAAGAACAATTTTCAAGTGAAGGCACAACTTACAATGGTCAAAATGCAAGTTTCAAGTAAGCTCAAGTTCCAAGTTTGTAAGACCTTTCAAGTTCACTTTGTGCACTATAAATAGGTGACATCCTATTCATTTGAAAATCATCACAAAATCAACTACAAGCAATATTCTCTTCTAGTGTTAGGCAGAAAATTGAGAGTGAAATTTTCAGAGTTCCTAAAAGAATCGAGATATATTGAGAAGTGAGTTGTGAGTGTGAGTGTGAGTGTTTGTAAACACTTGTAATTTTTCTCCCTAAAGTGAAAGTTTTGCAGCAGCCCGTGGAAGTAGCCAGTTTGGGTGAACCACGTAAATAATTGTGTCTATTTATTTTTGCTCTATTCTTTAAATCTGGTTGTTGGAACTCCTAACACTTTCTAAGTCTACGTGTGGTGCATAACTCTAAGTGGCACGTGGCGCAAAATGGTGAAATGGCACACCAATATTGACAAAGAAGATCCGAGACGGTTTAAAGTTGCATTAAACTAAAAAAAAAATTAATTGTTTATCGGGACACCCGGTCCCGTCCCGAAATTAAATCGGGTACCCGAAACTCTCGGGACCTTGGTTGATCTACCGGGTTTCGGGATTTGAATTTGAAAACCCGAAACCCGATATCCCGTCCCGAAACACCCGAATTCCCGAATACCCGTCCCGATCCCACCCCTAATCTAGATTTTGCGAAACTCACACCTTTATATTTGTCTGGACCGATTTCATGAAACTGGTTCAACACCGGTCCATATGAAGTTTTAAGTGTTTGGTTTGCCTTAAACTCAAGGGCGGATCCATTAGTGTAGTAAGGACAATGTTCTATAATAAATTTAATAATCGAAACGCACAAAAAAAAAAAAGAAGGTTATTCAAACAATCGAACTTATCATGTCTGTTTAATTGAAACTTATGTTGTCGTTACCGAAATAATCGTTTTACTGGTTGTGATTCAAGGTACGATTACTAATCGAAGTAACATACACCGTTCACACAGAAATTCTATGAACAGAAAGACATAGAATGAACAACAAAAGAAAGTTCTTTGATTTATAGATAACGTACAACAATGCAACGCTAAAATACCAGAGCTGAAATTTTTGAGCTATAAAAATAACACATCTTCTTCTTAGTTTAAACTTGAACGTAGAAACAAAAAAAAAAAGAAATAGTATGGGTAGCGCAATCACCATGAGATATTTGGAGCAAGAAATGTCCATTGGATGTGGAGAAAATGCTAACCTTGGTATTGAGTCGTGATTGATGTTTCTAAATTTGATGGTATCTCAACATAGCGTAAGGGACTGGAGAATGTCCAGATTTGATTGGTTAGAGAGTGTACACACTGACCACGTGGATAATTAGTTGCCTTATAGGACTCTTTACATTTACTTCCGTCGAATTTTTAAGAAATTGTTTTGTGTAATTGTGCAGATGATGTGGTAGAATAAATGATTACGATTGTATTTGAGGTCTTATTTAAAGGTTTTACTTTTAACATCTCATCTCCATCGTGTAGTTAAATGCAGAAGATCTTTAAATAAATTTCAATCATTTATTGCACAACGACATTCGTACAACAATTGTAACAAATAATTACTCGTCTGTTAATGGCTCTAATCAAATAACAGGCAATGGTGACTGAAGGTAACCATAGTTTAAAAATGATACACGGTGTAAAATGAGACGAATAAAATTGATGAATGATATGATAATGATTCAAACGAATGAAAAAGAAAAAAAACAAGTTGCCATTTGTATCGCCTCAAATCAGCTGTTACATCTTCCGTTACATCGCTGGATTGTTGACATGTGGTAAGAAAAGGTAAAGCTATTGAGAGCCATCAACAATTTGAATGCTCATAAGCGGACAAGAAAGTGGGAAGTGACGGTGGAAACGAAAATTGAAGTTGGTGGGTGCTAAATTGTTAATAGGTTGAGAGGATGTTTATATGGGTGCTAAATTGCTAATAGGTTTAGGGCAGGCTTGTTTAGTGCAATTAGGCCCGAAAGTGCAATATGAACTAACAAACGGCCTAAAGTCCCCGTTAATTGTTTAATTTTTTTCTTGACACATGTCAACAATCCAATGGTGTAACATAAGATGTAACACAACTTTATCAAATCTGCTGTTACAAAGTTGTGTTACATCTTATGTTACACCATTGCATTGTTGACGGAACTCCTGGACCATGTGGTCCACGATTTTTCTTTTTTTCTATTTTCTTTTCTTTTCTTTTCTTTTCTTCTTTTCTTTTTCCTATTCTTTATTAATAATTAAAATTATCTTATACAACTAAAAAAATAATGACATATTTTGTGTTGTAAATTTATAATATGATATTTGTTTCTATCAAAATTAATATAGTGATAAAATATATTTTTAAATTGTCATTAATGACTATTTGTGACAAGTGTATGAAACTTAAGTTATCATTATTGATAACTTAAGTTTCATACAATTGTCACAAATAGCCATTAATGATAATTTAAAAATATTATTTTATCACTATTGTACTTGTCACTATTGTTATTGTGACAAAATTAACATATTTGTCACTAAATATATGCAAAAAACTGACAATTTCAACAATGTTACTTAATATTTTGTCACTAAATTTTATTTTTCTTGTAGTGGTAGTTTTTTATATATAATATGTATTTTTCGTAATCGTTCAATGTGTTGTAGCTATATTTTTATTTATTTCCAAAGATGTGAATTTGCAAATTCATTGTGTCATTTTGTGCTATAATTTATGAAATAATTAAGATTGATATTCTTTTATAGAATTAATTTAAACATTAAATATTTTTAAAGAAGAAATAATGTGTCGAAAATGCAAATAATAATTTTGATAGAAACAAACATCATATTATAAATTTACAACACAAAATATGTCATTATTTTTTTAATTGTATAAGACAATTTTAATTATTAATAAAGAATAAAAAAAAAGAAAAGAAGAAGAGAAAATAAAAAAAATAGAAAAAAAGAAAAATCCTGGACCATGTGGAGTTAACTCCTGGACCAGGTCCAGGTAAGAATCTTCCATTGTTGACATGTGCTCAACCTAGTATTTGACTGGTTACACCTTTGTCATTGTTAACCTACTCAGCCTAGTATCATTTAAGTATTTCTTCTCGTAAAGCCAAATAAATTAGTAATAAAATATTGAACCTTGTAGACATCGATACCCAGACTTGTAATTCGTCTCCAATCTCACTAGCCGGCGGCCTTTGTCATCTTTCATTCTCTTCTCTGCAAAAAATCAAAAGCCATCCACCCCCGCCCATATACTATACAGTATACATATCATCATTCATACATATAAACAACCAATTAACCATGTCATCACACAACCCATCATCATTCCAATTCCAATTCCAAATTCAAAATGGCTAAAAATCCTTTCCCGAATCTGATTAAAATATTGATAATAATGAGCAATACTATCCTCTCTAAAGATTCAGGACCTATTATCCCCACAACTCCTCTCGTAACCTTTCTTGAACGCGTTCAACAAACTGCACTCAAAGCTTATGGACACAATAAAAAGGGATTTGATCCAAAACTCTACGTCGACCTTTCACTCAAGCAAAACTTATCAATCACAGAAGAAGCTTTTGAAAAACTCCTAATAAATGGCTCGGTTTCGGTTAAGGAATTCGATGAGTTTGTTGAGAAATATTTGGGTGGTGCAGAGGAGGATTTGGTGTATGTACACCCTGTTGATTTTGTGGATGAGCCTCAGGATTTTTTGCCTAGGGTCAAGAATTCGGAAGTTAGGGGTTGGGCTTTGGAGGTGCATTCGCTATGGAAGAATTTGAGCAGGAAAGTTTCGGATCGGGTTATTGACAGACCCGAATTTTTTACTCTGCTGCCTTTGAAAAACCCGGTTATCATTCCCGGGTCAAGGTTTAGAGAGGTTTATTATTGGGATTCTTATTGGGTTATAAGGTTGTTTTATTTATCATCATCATTATTATTATTATTTTTAATTTTAAAACTACATTTTTAGTTTACTTATTAGAATATGGTATCCATGGATTACAATTTTGTTATGTGCTGTAATGCAGGGGATTATTAGCAAGTAAAATGTATGAGACAGCTAAAGGGATTGTTTATAATCTCATTTCCCTAATTGATGAATATGGTCATGTTCTTAATGGAGCTAGAGCTTATTACACTAACAGAAGGTAATTAAGTTAAATCATGAGTTATTGAGGTGTGTTTGGTTTGTGGTTTTTAGGGAGTAAATTAGGTTTGCCTAGTTTTCATAAATTTGTGTAATTAAGAGTGATTTTCATTGCATATTGGGCTTTTATGCTATGAATACGAGACCATAAGTTTTTGTTATGCTTTGCAGTCTCTCACAATGTGACGAAATTGAAGTCGTAGTTTTTGTAAAATTTGCAGCCAACCCCCTTTGCTGAGCTCAATGGTTATGGATATATACAATCAAACAGGTGACAAAGACTTGGTTTTAAAAGCACTTCCTGCACTGCTGAAAGAACATAAATTTTGGAATTCAGGTAAAAGGGAAATCTTTATTACTTTGTTTATTATTCACATTTTGGTAATATATTGAAAAAATAACTCTTTAATTTTTAAAGGGATACATAAGGTGTTAATTGAGGATGCCGAAGGTACAACTCACACTTTTAGTCGATATTACGCAATGTGGAATGAACCAAGGCCGGAGTCCTCGACTATTGTATGAACTATCTTACTCATCTTATTCCTAAAATTTATGTAGGCCATTTCAGAAATAAAATAATAATGATGATTTATGTTTCATATCCAATTTTCGCAGGACAAGGAGACTGCTTCCAAACTAACGAATAATTGTAAAACCCAACTATATCGTGAAATTGCATCTACTGCTGAAACTGGTTGGGATTTTAGTACCAGATGGATGAGGTATAATTCTTTCTATACTACTAGCTAGTACTTGTCCTCCTCGTTTACTATGATCGAGTAATTTTTCAGGAACGGTTCTGATCTAACCACATTAGCTACAACCTCAATCATACCTGTGGATTTGAATGCATACATTCTGAAGGTAATTAAGTTTTTTCTAAAAAAAAAAAACCCGTTAAATTTATGAAGTATATAATGTTAGCTGTATAAATTTTAGTCTAATTTTATTGTCCCAGATGGAGCTTGACATAACCTCTTTAGCAAATGTTATTGGTGATAATATCACAGCTGCAAGCTTCACAAAAGCTTTTCAGGCTAGAAAACGGGCCATAGATTCTATTTTTTGGAACTCAGACATGCAACAATGGCTCGATTACTGGTTGAGCAACTCTAATGAATCAAAGGTTAATTAATACAGATCTCTCTCATATATATATATATATATATATATATATATATATATATATATTAGCTTGAGAAAAATGAGTCTTTTTATGTTTTTGATCTTTATTTGGGATTTCAGGAGGTTTATACATGGAACGCTTCTGGTCAGAATAAAAAAGTATTTTGCTCAAACTTCATTCCATTGTGGATTCAGCTGTTTAATTCAGGTTTATTTTTGTTTTATTAATTGGTTATGTATTTATGGACATATATAACTTAGGTACTTGATGATTCCGTGTATTGATAAAGTCGAGTAAAATGTTTGTCTTATGCATACATGAAAAAGATGTCAAGATGGTGGATGAAGTTGTCCAAAGTCTACAAAATTCGGGCTTGGTTTGTCCGGCTGGGATTGCGACCTCATTGACAAACTCGGGACAACAATGGTAAAATTTTATCTTTTGCGAAATCGTTGCTATAACGGAAAATGTTATCAAGTTTCTCATACTGCATCATATGGATTGCTGTTTACCAAATGGGAAAATTGCACTTGTTCCTAAATCATTAGAGTGAAATGCAAAATACCCCCTATGCTTATGCTTTGCCAAATTGAAAAAAAGCCCCTATGTTATTTTTCTTAGCAAAACTCCCATATGTTATTTTTTATTAGCAAAATACCCCACCATAAATGCAAAAACACCCCTTTTCAACTGAAAAATTGACAATAATTTCCCTGTTAACTTAAAAAAAATTGACGATAACATCCCTATTGATTTATGAGGGAATTTCAAATGGGTGCACTAACCCAATAAAATATCGGTACAAGGGGTTTTTTGCTAATTAAAAAGAGCGTAGGGGGGTTTTGCTAATGATTTTTTTTTGAGAGATTGCTAATGAAAATAACACATAAGTATTTTTTTGCCATTTAGGCAATTCACATGCGGTATTTTTGCATTTAGCTCTTTGCACTGTGCCTCCTAGCCATTTTGCACTTGCCCCCCCTTATCTATAAATTGTTGTAGTTTACAGCCTTTGGGAGATTGGCAGTGGATACAATTCCTATGATATACTAACGGCATCATACAAGAAAAATCGTATTTTAATCCCCAACCTTTTGACTTTCAAGTGTATTTAACTTCCTAAACTTTCGACTCCTTCACATTTAAATTCCTAGCTGCCACCCCTACTGGCCAAAGTTCGCGAAATGTAACTATTTGAAAAGCTGAGTAATGAAAACACCGATCCAAAACAGTTAGGGGGTATAGTGGGATTATCTGTTGCATAATCTTTATTTCTCTATGTCTAATCAGGGATTTCCCAAACGGTTGGGCTCCAATTCAACACATGATCGTTGAAGGTCTTGTGAGTTCTGGATCTGAACAAGCAAGATTAGTCGCGGAAGATATTGCTGTGAAATGGATCAGGACAAACTATGCAGCTCACAAGAAAACAGGAACGCTGCATGAAAAATATGATGTAGAAAAGTGTGGAGATTTCGGAGGTGGGGGCGAATACGGACCTCAAGTAAGTAACATTGCACTTTTTGACCTATTCAATTAGTCAGATAAAACTATTCTAAAGGATGATTGTTTCTGTATATACTGTGCATTGATTTTATTATTTTGAAGCAGACTGGATTTGGGTGGTCGAATGGAGTTGTATTAGCATTCTTGGAGGAATTTGGATGGCCCAAAGACCTAAAGCTCGACTGTCCGTAAACAAGAAAAGCAAATAAATCAATACAAGTAGACTTTTCAACTCAATAATTCTTCGCAGTATTACTCACTTTCTTGTTCCCATTGTAACCGTATCTGAAATAACAAGGAAAAAATTTAATGTATTGGCAAGAGTCCTAATCTCATCATATGAAATTGGTGTATGTATATGGGGAATCGCCTGAGCAACAATCTTTCTTGACTTGGCTCTTTTATTTATATAAACTTTTGAGTTATTGTGTTATGTTATGAAAATTTGGACGAACAAGTTTTTCTTTTTAGGAAAAAGCTCATTATACAAGTCTCTTTCTCAACTTTCAACATCATTCTTCCCTTGAAAAATCCCTTTTATAAAATATAAAAACAAATATACCTTGATTTGACATAAAATACATATCTATAACATACTTCACTCGGATTATAACTTTGATTTGATATATAATATTTTCATTATCAAATTCTTTTTATTTCCATAATCTCTAGAAAAAACTACCATTTTCTAAAAAATAAAATTATTGTCCACTTTTTATCTCTAAAGATTTCAACAAACAACTTTTATCTCTAAAATATATACCATATGAAATTGGGAGTTTCTCTCAAAATTCTCAAAGGGAAACCATACTCAGAAAACTCAAACAAATATGGCGCGTTGATACAAATGTCTAATGCATGTGCATTTTCAAATATTTACACTTTATGGGCCATGATATATGAAAATGCACATTCGGTAATTTTGGTACCATAGCAAGGGACCTACCCCCAGATCGACTTTGAAGAAAGAATTACCGTCCATCCTTCATTCTTATTCTTGATCCCATAATGTACATACAAATTGAATAACAAATATTTGATTCCAATGATAGTTACTTTTAAATTCAATGACCTCAATTATCTTTAATTTCTCTTCTCAAATTTATCCATTTTTTGTTTGTTTTATAAATTTTCATAATTACAATATAAGGTGGATATATTAATCAACAAAGTATTATGAAAAATGTACAACACTAAAGCCTTAAATCGTGAATATTCAAATTTACTCCTAATTTATTGTTAAAATAGATATGTGGATTTTATCTCTATTTTTTCCAAGTATATTTGCTGACTTGATTGATTCTAATTATTTGTTTGAAAATTTTGGACAAATATCTTGTTGATTAACTAAGATTGTTTCAGAAACAATTATAAATATAAGGGAAAGGGATCATGATTCCCGACACATGTTTTATATTCACCGTTCTTCTAAATAAATTGCAATTTAGTGACCAAATTTTATATTTTGTCCCACATTTCATTTAAAATCTTGTTTGAAATTTCCGGTCACATGGAGGACTTCTATCTCAAAAAAATCTAAGTTACAGTAATATAAATAAATCATATAAATATTGAAAACTGCACGAATAAACTAATGTAAATTAATTAATTTAATTACCAATAAACTACTTAACATATATTAAAGTACTGCCAAGTGCCAAGTACTAGTATTATTTTATAAGAGAACCATCAAACTGTCCACAAACTAACATAATGTCACAATCATGTTCATGCACATATATTATAATACATTAATTAATACAAAGATACTCCTGCATTTTGATAGTACGTATGTAATGACTAGTTAATTATACACATATTATTATTATTAATATAGAGTACTACAACAAAATTTAAGTTTGTGCTACACCAAAACTTTAGCTTTAAGATTTTTTTTTTCTCTTCACAATTATGACATATATCTAATTAATATAGATTTACAAGTATATATAATATAATATAATTATCTGGGTTATATATAATTAATTTAGTAGGTTTGAACTCTCTAATTTTGGATTGGTGGAGACCATGATTTCAGAAGCAGACCATAATCTTGCAGCTTCTGATAAGTTGGATCCCAATTTGGAAGTTGAAGCTTCGTTGCAATCTGAATAATATTTTCCACTTACATTCTCCACTCTTGGGTTTGTTGCTACATAGCAAGTTGTAGCAGCTGCCTGCACCAATTACATTAATCACTACTTATTTATATAGTACTTGAGTTCTTATAAAGTGGTCGGATAATATATTTTATTATTTATTATTTAAATAATATAAAGAAATGCTACCTGTGGTATAGTCTTCAAGAGTTTAGAAGCCAAAAAGAACACCAAATCTGCAAACAAAAGTTTCAACAATATTTTTTTAATTAATTACCTTACTAAATGTTGAATTAATTTGTACCCCATTCGTTTTAAATTAATTGACACATTTGATATTTTCACACAAATTAAGAAACTCAATAATTAATCAACTTTTTTGGATAAAACGTCAAAAATACTTTTTTTATAATTGCTTTAATTAATATCATCGATCATTGTACACTCTACTTTATTGTGTAAATTTAAGAGTAAAAAATGAAAAAAAGGAAAAACATGCATTGAAAAACCAAATGTGACAAGTAATTTGAAACATGAAAATTTTGTAAATGTGCCAATTAATTTAAAACGGAGAGATCGGAGTACTATATTCAGTTAGAACAATAAGGTTTGTATTATCGAGTTTTCGTTAAGTTAATTTTTGGTGATAATCATAAACAAAACAATATTCAATATTAGTTTAATAACAAAAAAGACAACAATTATATATAGTAGTAATTAATAATCATATATAATAATTAATATCACATTTATATGTTAATTTTTAATAATATATATATAATCATGCATGACTGACCAGTAATGAGGCCTTCACGGTCTCGAGTGAGTCTGGTTCTCACAATTCCAGGATGAACACAATTCACTGTCACGTTTGCTTCCATTTCCTGCCAAAAAATTAATTAATTAATAAGAAAACAACAAATATTAACTTTTTTTCTTTTCTTTTTTGTTTTTGAATAGCTAGCTAGTACGTACGTATATAAAGAAAACTATATATTTACCTTAAGTCTCTGGGCAAGTTCCTTTGTATGCAAAACGTTTGCCAGCTTGGAGAGAGCATATGCACGTGTTCCGTCGTATTCTCTTCAAATAATTAGAAACCAAAAGATAAAGAATAAACTTAATGAATGAAACTTGTAATTACAAACACTGGCAATTAGTAGCTATTATTAAAAAATAGATGATAACCATAATATAATTAATCAGTTGTTCAGTTGACTAACTTTCCATAATTGAATCATAATTAAAATCGAATGATTACAAAACAAAAGTAGGAGTAGCCGATTAATATATATTAATTAATGATATACGGAGTACTAAACAGAAGCGGAAATTTACGCACCTCTTATTCTTTGTTATTAAACCAAGATACCGGATCATATCGCCGGAAAACCAAGTATGAATACTCGAAGATACGTTCACTATTCTTCCTTGCACGCCTGTCGTCTCCGCCGTTGAAATCATTTTCTTTACCAATAGCTTTGTCAACAAAAAGTGACCTAATAATAACATTAATTTACACATATTTACGTTAGTGAGCCAAAAACAGAAATTACGTGCCATATCATTAATTATATTTTCAACAATCATGGTCACACCCTTATAAAATATTTGCACTTCAGATTTTAAAATATTTGCACTTTTGAGTTTCTACTTTGTAAAATATCACTTTTAATTAATCTTGATATTTTAAAATACGTTACATTTTTTGTTCTATAATATTAATATTGTCTCATTTTACATTTTTTCTCGTACGAGATATAATGGGACCACAAATAAAACCACCTTGAAAATTTGTGAAGTCCGGGATCAACGAAAACTGTAATAAATGTACTTTGACTTGATCTGTTAAATTGTGTCACATTCATGAATGATTATATTTAACTAAATCAGCATTATTTTATCATGATATAAACTAATTGCATGAAATAATTATAAATTATTAAGTGTGATGCGATAAGATTAGATTTTATTTAATTTATTACCTAAGTAATTAGTAGCAAAAGTCATCTCTACTCCATCCTCAGAAGTACCATGACCGTGTGAGAACTTCCCTGCGTTGTTTCTAAAAATAGAAAAAGAAATATGACTAGTTAATTTAAATGCAATTTCTATGTTATGTAATTAATTTAATAATTATGTAATTAACATGTAGTACATGAGAAAACATCATATTAATATTTGAAAAATTACTAAAAAAGAGTAGGTAGTTGTCCGTCTTACATGAGGAGATTGAGTGGGCAATTAAGAGATAAAAAGTCTGCAACGAATCTTCGAACAGAGTGAAGAGAACTTAGATCAAGACCCATAACAATAATTTCGGACTCTGGATACTCCGAAAGAATACGGGCCTTGGTATCCTCTGCAGCTTTCACGCTCCGAGCAGGCAACACGAGACGCGCCCCACGCTTAGCCAGCACCCTCGCAGTCTCCGCCCCAATTCCAGATGTCGCACCTGCACCGCACCGCACCTACGTAACTCCTCTATTTTCTTTCTTTTAATTACTAATTATTAGGAGTATATATTTTTGTAATTAATTAATTAATTACCTGTAATGATGGCGGTGATAGAGCGGAGATCAGGGCAGACGTCGGTGACTTGCTCGGCGGTCGACTTTGAGCTGAACCCACTCGGACCGGCGGACCCGATCAGGTACTTGACAGTTTCCAGCATTTTAATTTCCTTTTTCTCTTTTAATTAATTAATGTCTAGAAGCAGAGTGGTACGTGTATTTAGTACTTTTTGTGCAGGGATCAAATAAATGTATGCTTAAAATGGGTTGTATTCATGTATATCATGTATATATATAATAAATCTCTCTGTGTGTTTATGTGTGTGTGTTTGTTGTGATTAATCATTAACAACTATTAACGGTGGTGGACAGGGGAGGAGGAAAGGAAGTGAGGAGATTTTTATAATGGTGAATGGTGGGGATCGATTATTAACTAGGGAATCAATTACGTACTAAGACAGGATTATATCTTTGTCATTCATTGATTAATTGATTTTTTTCTTTTTTCTTTTTGTTATTATTGTTGCATTTGATTAGTATTATCTGATTTCACTTTAGTTTTTTTTAACTTTGGGTAAATTATGGATATCTCTATGAGGTAAGGTCTAATTATAAAAATTTATAACTGCCCATAAGATTCAGTAAATATTACAATAATAATAATAATATTTTCCATATTTATTAGTAATATAATTTTTTACATATCTATTACTAATATAGAAAAATTAATTCATTACTAAATGTTTAAACAATCTTTTTATATATATTTATAAGCTATTATTATTAAAATTCTATTTAATTAATTTATTGTTTTACAGTTTAAATTGTTAATAAATATGTAAATACTTTTTTTTTTTGTAATATTTATTGATACTTATAGGCAATTTATAAATTTTATTAATTATTTTGATAATAAATATGTAAATTATAAGATATGACAATTACCATCATTATTTTAGGGGCTATGTGTTAATTGTAAGTAAATGACAAATCTAAGAAGATTTTCTAATATTCAATACGTTAGGGGGGATTTTTATAATTCGACATTTCCTCATAGGGTTTTCGTAATTACCCTTTAACTTATTAGTACATTATTATTGTTTTAACCAACTAAAGGCATGCAATGTTATGATGTGTGGATGGTTGTTACCTATAGGCCAAGGCCTGGTTTATCTCACGTGTCAGAAAGTGGTTTCGAAAACTAGTTGAGATTTTAGTAAGTTCTCGATTTTCTTGTTTGAATTTCTTAAGATGAATAAATAGCATGTATATATTTTAGAAATTGGTAGGTTTTTTTTTATATGAAAAAAGAAAAATAGTGTAAGCAAATTTACTTTATGTTAATTATGTGAAATAAGTATTATAAGAGACATATTACTTTACGCTAAATTAAAGTTTGTTTAGATTTTTTTAGAAATAAAATAGTTTTTCTATATGATACTTACTTTTTCAATTTAAAAAATGATAAGTTCATTTTAAGTAAACATGTTGTTTGTTTGATTTTTACAAAGCACTGAAATGCTCTAAAACATGATCTAAATGTTTATCTTGTGCAGATTATATAGAGGGAGAAGAGTATGTTTGATTCCCACTATTGGTGGTTTATATTCTGATTTAATATTATTGTTTGATAATTGATTTTTATTGTAATTGAATTGTAATCCAATATATCCGATTTAGTATATATTTTTGATATAATTATATAATTGTTTTACTAAAATAGAAAATTAAGGGGAAAGCACGGAGTAAAAATATAATTAGTTCCCACGTGAGGTGGAAGTTTACGGTTAACTTCCAGTATTACACGGCCTGAAATCTGTCACTTCCTTGGATGCTAAAGTTACCTGTCAATCAATTATTCCCTATTCACTTAACTACCAGCTTAATTAAATTTTTTACAAATTGTTGACCATTCTTTATCGAATTAAAATTCAAATCGACGTTACATATACTTGTAATAAAATCCAGTTATTTTAATCTGGATCGAGCCCCGTTGGGAAAAACTATAAACTCAAATAAGTTTTGAAATTCGAGTCAAAGAATTAAACTATGAAAGTATATGTTACAAAGCAAAATTGTTCAAGTTCTTGAACTTGATTTAAACCGTGATTCAAGTTTGATCGACGCAGAATGGAAATACAAATTAGCTAGACTAATATGAAAGTTAAAAACTCGTATTAACATACTTGTGATTGGAATAAATTACTTTGAGTGAGTATGCAAAGAACAATTTGAGAATGTATACAAAGTCCCATTTGGAGTTGTCCTCATAATTGACAACTTTTTTCAACTATTTTTAGCTTATACTTCTCCAAAAGTGAGAAAGAAAAAACATTATTTTTTCAGCATTATAAAGCACGTAACTTGCTTTAACTAGTGATTAGACTAAATGACTAATCATTACTTATCAATATGATAATCCATCAATTCCAATCTAAACATGAAATCAAGTCATAAATATATAATTCAAATAAGTTACGGAATGCTGATTGCGAAAGTTTGAATTAAATTAAAAGGAAAGGAAAATGATTACTCAAGGCGTGTTTGACATCGTCTTGTCCCTTTGTGCCTTTTGTTTCTAAAAGTGAATTCTTATTTTAAAGCAAAAGAAGTCACGAGAAATCAGCTTTAAGTAGCACTAGCTTCTCCATATCCAATGGGGGACCCTTTCCATGCCTTTTCGTAGCTTCCGTTCCTATGCACATACACTTATCCATTTGCTTAGGGTATATAGATGACCATTTCCATCAAACGTTTATTTTAATATTTTATTATAGGGATAATTGCATATCTGATACTATACAATATTATGACACTTTGTAATATTGGTATCACTAAATACATAAATGTACATATGATTTAAGTATTTGTTGCAATGTTCATACCACTGTTAAATAATTGAACTTGAATGAACGGAATTGACCACCTGCACCACATGTGGCCATTATTTCGTCTCTTGGAGGAAAAATAATCATGTTTCTCTCATTTTTTGAGAGAAAATTATCACATTGTTTCATCTTTTGGAGGAAAAATTATAATGATTCCCTCGAGTTATCACGTGATTATTTTCCCTCCAAAAGGCGAGATGAAAGTCACGTGTACCACGGCGTGGGCGATCCCGTCCATTTTCATCCAATTATTTGATGGTGGTATGAATATTGCATCCAATATTTAAATTATGGTACCACATATGCATTTGCATATCCAATAATACCAATATTGCAAAGTGCTCTAACATATCTCTATCTCTCTACTATTATAAAAGCATGAATATTTCTTAACTTTTGTGCAGACTAAAATGCCCCTATAGTGATATTTAATTAAATAGTAAAATATAAAAAACTAAAAGTAATAGAAGAGATATAATTAGACATGAAGTTTTATTATATATACCTTTCCTACATAAACTCCTAAAATTTAAAAATTCTCTCTTACAACAATTTTATAATTTTAATCTTCTTCTATCTATCTATCTATCTACCTACTATTATAAAAGCATGAATATTTCTTAATTTTTTTGTACAGACTAAAATGCCCCTAAAATGATATTTAATTAAATGGTAAATATACAAAACTAAAAGTAATAGAAGATATATAATTAGACATGAAGTTTTATTATATATATCTTTCCTACATAAACTCCTAAAATTTAAAATTCTCTCTTGGATCAATTTTTGTAATTTTAATCTTCTTCTCTTATAATTGATAAAAACGGACCATAAGAAATCACTATTATTTTTAATAGCCCCAAACAAATTATTATATTTTATCATCAATATTTATTAAAGTAAGAAATGTTAACTCAAATATTTATTACAACATAAATCATAAAGACTCTAAATCTAAAAATTTAATAACTAAATTCTCTTAAATATTATTTTGTTTCCAAAAAATTAAAATCGTATCGCATCTTACCATGAAACATGTAAGAACAAAAAATTGTTAAAATCGAATCGCATCTTACCATGAAACTTGTAAGAACAAAAAATTATTATGACTTAACCAATTACGTAATTTTACTTTGGCTAGAATAGAGAAATATAAAGAATTCAATAATATCAAGACATGCATAATCTCGAATTTTTATGAAATTATTTTCGTGAAAAACAGGTGAAATTGGTGAAAAATGGTAAAATCGAAATACAAAAATCTATGAAATCATTGAAAACATGTGAAATCAATGAAAATTCGGATAAAATTGGTGATCATTGGCGAAGTTGATTAAAATCTCGGTGAAACCGCTACAAAAAGTGCCCCTGTAATCGATAAATACATGTGAAATCAATGAAAACTCCTGAAAATAGGATGAAACTGGTGAAACTACAACATCAGTGAAAACATATTAAATCGGAGAAAAACTAAATAAAATCGGTGAAAACGTGTCAAGTCAATACAAATTCAGGTGAAATTCGTGAAAATAACATGTGAAATCAATGAAAAAAATGTTCGAAAGAGGTGAAAATGGATTAATATGGTAAAAATGAGTGAAATCAGTAAAAAATAAAGTTTAACCGAGAAGGTGAAACCGATAAAAAAATAATTTAAAACGAAAAAAATAAAAGGACAAAATCGTAAAAACAGTGAAAATAAGTTATAACTGATAATTGGGTAAACAAGTAAAAAAATATTAAATTGGTAAAAGTGGATAAAATCGGTTAAAACATGTTAAACCAGTGAAAATATATTAATTGGGTAAAAACAAATTAATTTGCTCTATTTTATGACAAAATAAAAGTTAATTTTACTCTAATTTATTAAAAATACTCATGAAATTAATTAGACATGTACAACCGTGCACTTTCCTAGTAATACCAAATATATACAATTCTTCCTTCTAATATATTAATATTCTAACAACAATGTCCCTTAAACTAGAATTCAGTGCCTTGGACCTAGTTAATCAAAGTTACATAATGAATTTGATACATGTATTGTCACGGTACAATGGGCATGTTCTCAAGTCAACCGGAACCCACCTGAATCTGATACGTACTTAAAAAGAACCTTAATTGCTAAACAATAGAAGGGTCAGAGTACATAGACAAATTATTAGGCTATGTTTGACTCAAGGATTTCAGTGATTAAAGCGCTAAGAAAAATGTTTTTTCTTGCCTCCAATGACGCAACATTGAGCTTCTTTTATTGTTCATTTGCATTTTACTTATCATTTTACTCATAGAAATCCATAAACCAAACATAGCATTAGTGAACTGGAAATGTTAAAAAATGCCTTGAGTATATATGCACAAATTAATAGGCCTGAGCTTGCCCTTGGCTTAATATTTTTATGGTGTCACAAGTGAAAATTAGTATATAATTTAGTACCTCAAGTGTAATTATTTCGAGCACCAAAGTCATAAAAAACAGTAGGAGGTGCGAGAGGGGGTTTTGCTTAAACATGGTGTTTTTTCACTTGACACACTAGAAAAAAAATTAATTCTAATTTGCACCCCGAGAACCTAGCTAGTCAACGTGCACTTTGCAACCCAGTTGATTTTCCTAATTCAGCCTTACATATTATATTTATCTAATTATGTAAAATTTACCTTTTATGTTGATCAAACCTTAAAAAATTCTTATTCTATGTACTTAAAATAATTTGTGCACTCATAAATGCGTGCTACAAATGACTAGCATTTTGTGAAAAAAAAAAGGTCAATATATAGCGTCCTTGGTAAACCATTATGTGTTCTTTTTCTTTTAGAAGGGACCATTTAAAACATTTGATCACGTCGAATTATGGTCATCCAAGATGTGCGCACATGGAAACAATTTGATTTTGACCACTAAACCTAATGATTCGAACCTAAATTGAGGTCTAATATATTTTAAAATGAAAACTCTAATTTGGGTCTTGCAATTCCACACCGGCTTTACATAATTAGTTAATTCAATCAAGTATTTACAATTGGGGGTGTAATTGAGCCGATTTATATCGACCAACAAATTTATTAAAATTTATGAGTAATTATAAATTTTATCAATTATTTTAATTTTTATAATTTATAAGATATAACAATTAGCACCCAAATTTTAACATTTAGAAGATATTATAAATATTACAAATAACACTCGAAGATAAATCTGGAACATTTTAAAAATAAATGGTTAATTATTAAAAATGACAAACATAAGAATTTTTTTGTAATACCTAAGTGTTGGAAAGTTTTTAAAATTTGACACTATATTAGAGATATTCATAATTTACCAATTCTATTAAGAGAACAAATCATATAATATATTGGACCGCTTAATTAAATATAAAGTTTTGTGCAATTCATGTGATGGCTTTCCACTAACTTCTTTCATAGTCTATAAAAAAAACCATTAATTTTTATATCTAACCACATATGTAGTTATTCATTGGCTGGTCAATGATTGCCACTCTTTCTGCGGGAGCCCGAATCTTCTAGGGTCCCAACCCATCCTCAATAATGGGATCAAATTGGATTTAGAGATTTAACTTTTAATTTATTGATCTAAAAGATTACTCATCAATTATATGATCGATGTTGGTTTGATTGGACTAATCATCCTAGCTTCTACATCCACTATTTTATTTTACGGGTAATTACAATTACATTCACCACCCGTGAAGTTTAGTGCAATTACATAAACCTCCCATGAGATTCAATAATTACCAAAACCTCCCTCTCATTATTCAAAATTATATTTACCTTTGTCTCATTCCTAATATATTATTATATAAAATATATAAAAAATCATCCAAATTCTAGTGGGTCAATTGTATCTAAATCTTATGGCTCGATCCATTTATATCTCTAAAATAAAATATTTTATGAAAATATACTAAATATAAAAGGTATAATTTTAATCATAATATATATACAACATATATAATATTCTCGTAAGATAATGAATTTATACTTATATAGAAAAATATTGTCTTAAAACTATTCGTTGTAAAAGATGTAAGTGGTAATGTAGTCTTCATAAAAATTGTAATTCTAAAGTTTTATTTGATTATTTGTTTTGAGTTGACAAAACAAACCATAAAGTTTAATATTAATTACAAATGGACTTTCTCATATAATGTAGGTCACATGCTTAATATAAATTGAGTCTTTTTTTTTCCAATTATATTGGTCAAACATAAAACCCGAAAATTGGCCAAAGTTCATATAATGGAATTTTATATAGAAACCTAATGTGCAGAGTATCGGTGGTATGCTAAGATATAAAGTATAAAGTATGAGAGCTTTGTAAATATTAAACCTTAGAGGATGTTTATATAATTATGCCAAACTTAAGGGGAGATGAGTGTAATTATATTATTCCTTTTAATTAGTAGGATTGGAGGCCTTTATAGTTTGACTTTTAATTGGTAAACATATGATTTGGCATATGTTTTAATACCAATAAAATTATTGATTTGAAATATCTACTTAATTTTTTCTCTAGACCCAATATTCTAGTCCCCAATTTAATTTCTGTCTCAACATTCAAATCTATTTATTTAATTAATATTTATCATCTCAATATCTCATTGAAATCATTATCCAAATAAAGTTTCAAATGTATAATCGAAAAACTACAAGACACAACTTAGCTATATGACATAAATACTACTCAATATTAGACTTGGTCTCGTTTAGTAAAAAATCATATGATTCGTTATACACATCAAACATATCTAAATAATGTTTACCGTTCGATAACTTTTGAAGTATGATTCGAGTTCGACTCTTAAGTTAAAAATTGCAAATATTATGAAAATATGCAATTTGAACTCTAGCTAGATCGTTCGATAAAGTCCATTTGAGTTGTGTTCGTTTAATAGTTAAACACAATTTCAAATTTGATATCATACAAAACTCGAATCAAATTTTAATTTATATTTATCTCTCGGCATTACTTGTATCATTTGCACCCGTAAACCCAATTACTAAGAGTTGTCGATCAGATATGCGATATCCCTTGACTGGGATAGCTTCCATATATCTATTTAAAAAAAACATTCTTTTTATAGGGATGTGCCCCTACTTCCACATATTCTGGCGTAGGCTCAACATTTTGAATCGTGTTCAGATAGATTAAATGTCAATTTGAAATATAGATCTTATCACTTATTAGTTAATTTAAGCAAAAGTTGAACTAAGATTAGTTTAGAAAGAGTAGTAGATTGTCGATCATATTTGTATTTCTTATCTCACATTAAAATTATTTTAATTAGCTGGTTTCTTCCTATCCCCAATCAGGAAGCTTTTGGAGCACCAACGTAACTTAATTATTATTATTAATCTAAAGCAAGTCTAGCTAGACTAGTAGTGTTGCCTATGTCATCAACCAATATTAATTAATCTGAAATTGAAATAATTTATATAAATAAAAATCCAAAAAATCAACTTTTTAGAAACCAGAATCTCGGCTTCTTCTCAGCATATGCATGTCCTTGAGGATAATCTCCAAGACATTAGGCTTTTTTAGATTAATGGTATGATTTTCCAAATTCCAATCACTAACTAATAAAGGGATCTAAAAGTAACTCACCACCTAACACACCCCACTATTTATATATAATCCACATTGGCTGATCTAGTTTGAGGTCATGAATCCATAAACACATATATATTTTATGAATCGCATATTTTAATTTTTAATTGTTCACCTATTAATTTGCTTTATTATTATTGTTAATCTTTTGTCAGTTCATTGGCTTGATGTTGACTTAAAGTTTAGATTGAGACAGCAACTTACTCCACTGTTTTTGGAGCATATTATTAGTTCAGGTCCTACTAAAACACATAAGAATGTCTCTTTAAATAAGTCAAGTCATAACTAAAGCGTGCAGATAAGTTTGTTTCACATATTTTTCAAGTTTACCCCAAAATTTTCAAATATGAAGCAATTTCAGTATAGTGGAATATAGCAAACACTATCTTGAGGAGCTTATGAGAGTATTTACGGAAAAGTATTTACGGAAAACACTTTAATTAAATGAGTTAAAAAAATTGCTCAGATTTTAAAAGAGAATCCAATATTATGCTGTAAGAAGAGTCAGGCCTTAAATAAATAAGGGTATTTGTCAATACTGAAGAGAATCCAATTTAATTTTCTCAAATTCTATTTGTAACCAGCCTGTTATTAGTTTATAGTTCACCCAACATACTAAATTGGGCCAACTAATTAATTAGCTGGCCCAAATTCAACAAAATTGTGTCCACGAATGAGCCCAATAAGTTGTCTGCTAGACAAACTTATCTTTGGGCCTAAACTAATAAAATTGGCTCTACAATTTAATATCTACCTCCAATTCCATACATTCAAGAATAAATCCCCGTACTGTTAAGCGTGATCATTATGCAAAGATAGCTAGAGAAAATTTAGACCACAAAAGAAAACTCTTGCACATTTAAATCAATGAGATAAACGCAATTTACTCCCTCTATATGCTTACTATTATATTTATCCCCTGTAATTAAGAAAAGTTCTCAAATCCCATACCACAATGCGGCCTGGGATTTGGGTTGGGGGTTTACAAGGGGTAGGTTGGGAGGGATGTTTTTAAAAAAAAAAAAAAATTATATTAATAATATATAACTTTACATTTTATTAAATATTAAATTTATTAATTTTATTATATAAATTTTAGATTTAAAAAAATATGTTTTTATAATTTTTTGTCGGATTTATATTAAAGTATTATTTAATCTATTAATATTGTTTTTAAAATCAAATTAATTTAATAAATATGTAAATATAATAAGCAAAATCTTCAAATTGATCGGTCTTATTTGAAACAATTTTAAAATTGGATAACAATGTGGATTAAAATCGTCAATAAATTTGAAGATATGGGTTTACTTTGCCAACCTGAAATATTATGGGATAGCATTGTCAGTCAACATAAGACATGACATCAATTTTGTAATATGACTTAATTGTCACGTCATTATTCAACAATGATTTTTAACGACGATACCCAAATTGATTCAATTTATTAAACTATGGTACCAAATGTGTCGATTTCAATTTTTATCGTACCACAAGTGAGAATCGACATATAGTTTAATTACACAAGTGCACATCTCTCATTTCAATATACCTATCATTGTCTTAATTATTGTAAATTGTAATGAACACTCTTTTTTTTTCCCCAAGGGTTTAATCCCTTTCGAGGTGCGTCGAACACATAAAATGGAAAACTCTCCCAACAAGAATTCGAATCTGAGTCCACTACTTTGTAGTAACTAGTCTCTTCCACAGCCAATCAACTGTTGGTGTAATAAACATTCTTAAAATCTAATGAACACTCTTCAAATCTAATTTCTTTTAATAAAATAAATGAAAGACTGAAGTTTGTTGGCTGAGGTACTCTACAAAATTGCCCTACGGTTTATATTTGAGAGTGTAGATATGTTCTTTAATTCTTTTGTCAAAAATGATAAAAATAACTTGAGCTCAATTTTAGGCTGCAAACAAACATTACGCGAATTTATCTGGTCACCACGTGGGTTTGTTTTCTTACAACCTGCTCCCTCGCTTCCTGGCTTCCTAGTCCTGCTTATGTACTATCCTAATGAAAGTTGCATGCACGTTGCACGTGCCCCTAGCCCATCATGTAATTCTCGTGGATCTGAAAAATAATATTCAAAAATAAAAATTAACGTTTCATGACATCTCAACAACCCAATAAATAAAATATAACACTTATTACGAGAAGTTTAATTTAAAGTTTATGGTGGGAATAAAAAACGATAATTATTGCAGTCAGATTCGGTTACAAAGACTAATAATCAAATAATCAGTTCGAATTTTATAAACTGATTTGCTTATGGCGTGCACTGCAGTATAGCTGTGAAATGGAAAATTTTAAAAGTAGTCCTCTAACTTTGGGATTCTTTCGTAAATAGTCTTGTAAAGCCATCTCCAATGGAGAGGGCTGAGCCCAGGGCCAGCCCTGCCCCAGTCCCGAGCCTTGCCTGGTCGTCTCCAATGGCAGGGCTCCATAATGAAATTAATTCCATTTTTTCCTTTGCCCACTCTCACCTATTAATATTATAGTTTTAATTTTTTTTAAATATTAATATTAATAATAGTAATAATTATTAGTACTCGTAATTTAATTATTAATCTAAATTTTATTTGTGTGAGTGTTTATTTTGTATTTTTAACTAATTCCGTATTATTAAAAAAATATTAGTGTGAGTGTTCAATTAAATGGACTATTACTATATTTATAAGTATATCATAATTTTATTTAAAATCACTTTAAATAATTAATCATACTATATACTATATAATTAAAACATATCACATTAATTAAATAACACATTCCTGTCACATTAACTAAAATAACACATTAATTAAAACCTATCACATTAATTAAAATAACACATTAAAATAATACATTAATTAAAATAACACATTAATTACAACAATACAATATTAATACAACAATACAAAATATTAATTATACCCCATGGCATATCTCCAACTGGTTGACCAACAATTCATAAGGCTTGTTCCAGCGGCAAGGGTGGGGGTTCGAATCCCATTTGGAACTTAGATGGAAGTATTTCTATGGGTCTATCTAAGGGTCATTTGTGGTGAAGACTTCTTTGTGCGCAGAGTGTACAGCAGTATGGTGGGATCCCGAGGCTTGGTGGAGGCACATCCTGCGATTTACATCCTTCAGGGTTCTGAGGGTCCAGGATTAGTCTAGTGTAAGCTTTTACACCTGGGTTATCAAAAAAAATAATCAATTAAAAGAAAATAAAAAAAAGGAAAATGAGCGAATCAGGTGCTGCCCCCTCTTCTTCAACCTTCTTCCACTCGCCGCCCCGTTCCCGCAGCCGGGCTCCAAGGAGCCCCCAACCCCGCCCGTTCCAGCCTTAGAGCCACCCCGCCCGTTCCAGCCTTAGAGCCACCCCGCCCCCAGCCCCTCTTCCATCTCCAATGGTTTCTCCTCCAAACCCCCACCCCCGCCCCGGCCCCGGCCATCTCCATTGGAGATGGCCTAACTATACTGAAATCCTTTTAACTTTTTCAATTTCATTTTTAGTCATATACATCACAAATTTCGTCCTCAGTTTCAATTTTTGTCCAGCACTTACAAATTTTATCTTTTAAGTTTTAATATGTTTCAATATTTGTCGTTCAATTACAAACTTTTTATTCGTAATAGGACAAAATTTTTAGTTGAAAGACGAAAACTGAAACTTTTTGAAAGTTAAAGGATGAAATATATTGTGCATAGGACTAAAATTGAAATTGAATGAAAGTTAAAAGATTAAATGTGTGCAGAGGCGGATGCACATAGGGGCAAGGGAGGGCTATAGCCCCCCCCCCCCCCCCGGAATTTTTTTTTTTTTTAATATAGTAGTGTTGTATTTTTTTTTTTTCAATTCAATAAATTAGCCCAAATTTTCAATCCAAATATAAGTTACTTTTTTTTTGTTCTAAACAAGAAATTGAAATTCCTCCAATGAGTAATGTCTATGTTCCATATGAGAGACTAAAGCGTAGGATTGAACAAGTGACTATCGAGCATCATTACAAAGTTGAGAGATTCAATTCGGTGATAGATAGACAATTACAAGAGTTGAACGTTTTGATAAAGTAAACACGGAGTTGCTTATTTGTGTTGCATGCTTAAACCCATCCAATCACTTTGAAACTTTTGACAAAGAAAAACTTGTTCGTCTTGCCGAACTTAATCCAAATTACTTCTTTTTTCTTGAGCTCTCGGCCCTTCCCAATCAACATGAAAATTATATTAGGGATTCGATCAAGTGATAGTTTTCTAGATTGAAAGGGCTTGGTGATCTTGCTAAGAAGATGGTTGCAACTAAAAGACTTGTCGCATTCTTGATGGTTTACAAACTTGTGACATTGGCGCTTACCGGTTGCCACTGCATCAGTGGAGAGAGTTTTTTCGGCTATGAAGACAGTAAAGAATCGACTTTGTAACCGATTGGGCGATCAATGGCTAAATGATAGTTTAGTTGTCTTTATAGAGAGAGACATATTTAGTAGTATTTCAAACGATGCTATCATGGACCCGTTTCAAAAGATGAAAAACCGTTGTGGACAATTATCAAAGTAAATATGTAGATATTTTGGGTTCTTTTGAGACTATAATGGAGTATCATATATAATTAAAATATATCGTGGGGTTTATTTTTGTCAAACTCCACCTCCCCATTTTTGTATTGCGTCATATATTTTCTCGTGAATAATATAAACTCTAAGTTTAACTGTTTGATAATTTTTTTTTTGTATAAGTTTAGCCCCCGACCAAAAATCCTGAATCCGCCCATGAATGTGTGTTCAGTATATTTAGTTATAAGACTATTATTAAAAGAATTTCAAAGTTACGAGAATACTTCTGAAATTTTGTCAATGCAAAAGAGTCGAGTTTTTGTCTATATGAAATATATTGTTTCAAACTTGTTTTAATTTTCTCAATGATTTTAATTGTTTTTGGAGTTGGTCTATAATAATCAGATTTGAATGAGATTTTATAAGTTAGACATGAGTTGAGTTTGAATAAGTTGATATTTTACATAATTTTTTTTTTTCGTTTTTTTAATTAGTTTATCCAATCAATGTCAAACTGAGTTCGGGTTGGCTAATTGTAGTTCAATCTTGGCTAAACTATCGGTAGTTTTTCACTCAGCTATTGCCATATGGCAACCAAATGACTTGAAATCGGATGACAATTTCTACTACTAGAACTTGAGAATTGTCCTAAATACCCTTCTTCTTCCCAACTAATTTGACTTTCTTCTTCTTCACAACAATTCACAACAAAGGCTATTCTTCTCCAACCCCAACCCCAACCCCTTTCCGAAACCCTAGCAACCGCCGCCCCACTCCCCTCCTACCTCCATAACTGTGCTCGGACCAGAACAACGGCACAGTCTCGCCGCCGGGATTTGTTTAATTTCCTCTTCCAAAATTTCGAGGCCGAGAGCCCTAGTTGCAGAATTCAACGCCTGGAAACAAAAGATCCAAATCCATCAATAACAGAGCGTTGGAAATCTTCCTTTATTTCCTGCATTTTCTTTCTTGATTTCTCTTTCCGATGGGTTGTCAGAAAGAATAAATCATAATTGATTTAATGACTTTGAAATCGAACTATTAAGTAAAGCTCTAAATTTTCTTGTAGCAGGATTACTCAACATAACAACATCTTCTAATTAGCAAATCAAAACCAACCCATTACAAGAACCCATAATTTATTTCCTGCATCTTTTGTTCGGTTAAAATTAGAGGAGGAAAAGGGATTTTTGATTTGAGAAACCAAAAAAGGAGAATTTATAAGATGATGGGATATTGAGATTGGATTGGTTTTTTTGGCCACGACCCGATTGACGGCGAAGTGCTGCCTCTGCATTTCACCGCCGTTCACCGGTGAAGCTTCCGTCTTCGTAGAAGATGACAACTTTTTTTTTATTTTAAATTTTCTATTATTTAAAATTCAATTTTAAAAAAATAGAGAAAGACATTTTAATATATAATATATGGTACAAATGTTTAATAAGAAAAATGTGCCTTTATAAATTGAACATGTTCATTTTTATTTTATATTTATAGACAAAAAAATTAAAATTTGATTTAATTATTTTTAATGTTCTTGTATATGGCTTGAAAAATTAAATGTAATTTCAATGTATTTCAAATATTTTTAAAGTATCACAATTCAATCAACTTGGATTTTGGGGAAGACTTTGGAATCCTAATAATTGTTCTCTTTTAATCAAGGCATAAGGGCAATATTAATAAGGGGGCAGGAAATATAAGTAATTAAACAATATAATTAGATGACCGGCAAAATGCAACTTGAAGGGCCGGTCATATTTATATTAATAAAATATTATTTCGGTTCAAATTGTGAAAAAACTATCGACAGTTTTCCACAACATGAATTGTTATTAGCATCCCCCAATGAGTTATCAAAAGTTGTCCAACGATATATGTTTAAGTTTTGTTGGTTATGCATTATTATTATGTATGACGCATCAAAAACAGTTATAATTTGATACATCAAACTCAAAAAAATAGTCTTTGGGGTGTTTGCACACTCTACTAGAAACTAGTCAAGGAATTATTTAGATTAAAGTTGTGCTTGAGTACTGTTTGCAAACGCCACTCCTGCGCTTCTCTTAAAATAAGTTTTTACTCCTATTTTTCTCTTAATAGGAACTCCGATGCGAACTCTCTCTAAATATTTAGAGTTATTTTAGACAATTTTGGACATTAATTGTCTCTCATTTAATTTTGAAATCCCAATTCTACCACAAATTTGGATATTGTTTTTATTAACAAAAGAAAGAGGGGTGAGCATGTGGATCGAATCGGACCGAAAATCGATACAAAAATCAAACAGTCTGGTTCGGTCCACGGTTTTTCGAATTCAAAATTTTTCCTTTTTTTACCACAAAATTTAACGGTTTGGTCCGGTTCAATTCAATTCGGTCTAGTTCGGTAAAAAAAATCAAATTTTTCGGTTCAGTCCAAAAAAACAAACAAACAATCAAATTTGTCATGATTCGTTTATAATTCGGATGAGCATTCGGTTCGAACCGAACCAGACCAAATTTTCAATTCCTAGTCTGTTCGGTCCTGAAATTCGTGGATGGTGACCAGACCAAATTTTCGGTTCGATTCGGGCAGTTTCCCGAACCATGCTCAGCCCTAATTTTATCAACAAAAAGATTATTATTTTTATGATAGGAAGATTATTTTTCTCTTACTAATTATATTAAAATTAATAATTTAACAATTAAAAATACATTGGGAGGGTGCATAATTATATTGTAATATATATGGCCATAAAATATTTAAAATAAAGTTCAATATGTAGACATGCTCTTTAATTAATGTTAAGACGTTTTTGCTTCCTAAGTAGATATTAGTTCATGAATTGTATTAAAAGTCAACCTAGCTTATGATTTGATATATATACATTTGCTCTAACGTTGATATTAGACGTAAATTAATCTGATATATATGAACATGAACATGAACATGGGAATAAATTTAAGGGTAAATCACAAATACCAAGGTCTAATTACAAAATTCTCCCTCATGTTTTGGCTATTCTCCCTCAAGTTTATAACCTTTTTACAATTAACCCGTTGTTCCTAAAAAGTAATTTAATTTTATCCTTGGTTGTTATTTAGTTAGATAAATTTATTTTCTAAATTAGTAAATTTAATAAATTTATATTGTATTATAAATAAGGTATTTTAATTTAATAAAGTTTATATTGTAAATTATAAATTGCAATACTTATTTAAGATTATGGGCAATTGTAAATTATATCAATTGTTTTGGTATTTAATTATATCTTTTCTAATTTATAAGATATAACAATTACCACCCAAGTTTTAACATTTATAAGAAATTACAAACATTAAAAATAACAAACAAGGGCGAAATTGAAATTTTAGGGACAAGGGATTAACTGTAAAAAGGTGATAAACCTGAGGAGGATTTTTATAATACCCCTTACGTGAGAAAAATTATTGTAATTAATTAGGCCTTATCTCAAGATGGTATATATTCGTAATTTACCCTAAACTTAATATGTATTTTCTATATATTTATATATATGTATATTTCTATGATTGAACTATATTCAGATTTTTAATTTTAATTGCATATCTAGTACTAGTCTTCAATTATAACGATCGAAATTACTTTAACATAATGTAATATTTGATAATAACATGTCATGAAAATTTCTTAAATTCAGAAGTTAATAATTATATTGAGACTCAAGAAACAAAATCTGAGTCACAATTTCAAATCATGCAAGTTAGAATCTTTTAAAACACAAGAAATTTAAATTTTATTGTTAGATCGATCTTATTTAGTAAAATAATTAGTCGATTAATATGTGTTCTACAAGGAGAGTCCAAAAATAAAATTTTCATGTGTTTCGAGTCCTAGTTTTTTTAAACCAAAAATGGACGATATTACTACATATTAATATTGATATCATTGTCTTAATTGTTGTAATTAATGAACACTATTATTAAAATCTAAACTTTTTTATTAAATGGAAGACTGAAGTTTTGTGGCTGAGGTATTCTACAAAATTGGCCTAAAGTTTCTATTTGACAGTGTGCATATGTCATATGATCTTTTGTCAGAAATGATAAAAACAAGTTGAGCTCAATTTAGAGCTCCAGACATTACGCAAATTTATTTGGTGACCCCACATGGGTTTTGTTTTCTTAGGACCTTCTCCCTTTCTTCCTGCTTATATATTATCCTAATGAAAGTTGCATGCACGTCTCACGTGCCCCTAGTCCATCATGTAATTCTCGTGGATCTGAAAAATAATATTCAGAAATAAAAATTAATGTTTTACGTCATGATCTCCTAATAAACGAGAAGATTAATTTAAGATTATGCTGTGAATTAAAAACGATAATTATTTTGTCTGGTACCAGCTACCAAGAACAATAATTGTATAAGTTGGAATTTTAAAAGTTGATTTGCTGATCGCGTGCACTAGCTGTGAAATGAAATCTTCTTCTCGTTAATTATAATTACTAAGTAATGGCGAGAATAATTAACAATGGTAAAATTTTACAATTTTCGTCCTCTAACTTTTATTAAGTTTCAAATTTCGTCCTCCAAGTACCTACTTGTTATCTGATAATAGGACCAAAATAAGAATTGTAAGACGAAAACTAAAACTTTTTTAAAGTTAAAGTCCGAAATATGTTATGGATAAAACTTAAAAAGTTAAAGGACTAAATTTGTGTTCAGTATAGTTATAAGACTATTTTAAAAAAATATCAAAATTATATAATAATTGTTGAAATTTCGTCAATTAACAATTAGTCTGAACTCTGAAGTCACCTTTCTTTATCATCTATGAGTTCGCTGATAGTGATTTATATTAATTTCCTCTTCAAGAGCCGTGTGCATGCCCTACCGATTTACCGGTCAAAAATCATATTTATTAGTTGATATTTTGATTATTGGCATTATAATTATTAAATGAGTTTATGAAATATATATATAGACGAAAGAATAATAATGAAATACAAAGTGACCATAGTATAACTTTAAAGTTTGGAAAATTGAGAATGCAAAATTTACAGTAATCCCCAATCAATGAATCGTAAAATGCAATCTCCAGACTTGTTAAACTGAATTTGACTTTTCGTATATATATATATATATATATATATATATATATATATATATATATATATATATAAAATAAAAATAAAAAGACAGCAAACATTTGGCCGAATTTAAACTAGTACAGAATCGCACTATGTACACCTTTAGCAGAATCAGAGGTATTTAACCCCATTTTATATATTCATTGTTGTAGTTGCTCTTAGTTTTTTTTTCAGTGTGAACCTTACACATATATAATAGTTCCTATTTCCTAAACAAGAAAATTCAAACTCATCAAAAGAAGACAACTCAATTGATTGATTAAAACCAATTCACGTTTTACATGGTTGGTAGCATTGGTCTAGAATCTAGAAACATGACCATCTAGGCTTTTGAACTTTTGGCGTGAATTCACATGATATGTATCTTGACTCGTGGTGACAAAATTAATCATTGAAAAATTCGTACAACTCAAATTAATAACAATGGGCTGTTTTGTTGGTATTGAAAGGGTGTAGATCCTCTGTACCACTTTTGGTGTACCACCATTAAGTGATTGACACATGTATATTTGAGAATTATTATAATTCTCACATATGCATGTGTCAATCAGTACACCAAAAGTGGTACAGAGGATCTTGAGCCGTATTGAAAAAGTAGTTTAGTTGAGATTTATGGGCTCAAGATCCTCTATACCACTATTAGTGTACCACTAATAAGTACACTAATAGTGGTACAGAGGATCCTCACCGATTGTTGTTTATTTGACTTTTGAGAGAGTAGTTTGAGAAAATTGAAAGATGAAAAATTTATTTTAGAAAGTAGAAACCATGTTTGTTTGACATTTCCCAGACATGAAATTTTTTTGGGAAACACCAAACAAACAGGCCCATATATCTCTAAAAATAGGAATTTTTTTTATTTAGTTTTTGGTTTTTCTCTTTGGAGATATTTTCATAGAGATTGTTTATGCTTGTGCAAATCTTAGAGTATCTCCAACAACATAATCTATATTCAATTATGTATATTAAATTTTAAATAGCCATCTGTCACTTACATATTCAGTTCTAGCTTGAATCTTATGATATCATAATGCTAAATCTGCCTAAAGTATATAGGAGTATAATTTTTTTTAGCAATAAGTCTTAAACATTATTAAATATGCCACCCATATTAGATACATGAAATGTGTCTTAAACTTAAAAAATATGATGTGCATGTGATACAGAACTGAGATGAAGTTGAAATCTCAACTAGAAGCTTTAAATAAGCCCACCAATAATGAAAGGATTATTGCATTTTTGGTGTCACAATTATAGATCGATGGCGTTTCCACCTCATATTTTTTCGGGTTGGCTCATGTGTTGCCACAATTTCAATATTTGTGCAAATTTTGATGTCAATTGAGGCCCAATTCCAAAATTGGCCCGAAATCTCCCTTGTGCTGGCCAATTTTCATGTCACGTGACCCGCACGTGAGAATTTCGGGTCAATTTTGAAATTAGTCATCAATTGTCACAAAATTACCACCGATGTTGAAGTTATGAAACCAAATATGTCACGTTGAAAACATACGAGGTAGAAATACTAGTGAGCTATAGTTGTGGTACAAAAAATGCAATAATCCACCATATTAATGTGTACAAATATATATATGTTGATCCATATAATCATATTAATAATATACAAGAAAGAAAAAAAATCTTAGAACATTTAAATGAAAGAAATATATAGTTTTAATCACCGAAGTATAAAGACACGAATTTCAATTTCAGGAAGAAGTTTGTTTAATTTAGTGAATTAGAGCTAAATTAGCTCCTAACCTTTACTTTCCTTTTTTCTTTGTGTACTTCTTGCTGGGGTGAATTTCTTTTATCTACTTAAGTATGAAATGTGATCGATGTTATTTGTTAAGATTAATTACGACATTGTTGACAATGACGAAACTAGAGAGTTTTTTTTTTTTTTTTTTTTGGGGGGGGGGGGGGGGAGTTTTTTCTAATAATAAACTCGATATATTTTCTACTTTGTGTTATAATGACAACTAGACGAGAATAAAGTAACATTGTATTCTTATCCAATAAAATGTGAAAAAATAAACTAGTAAAAAAAATTATGATCATATAGATTAACATGAGATTATTGCATTTTTGGTACCACAATTATAGCTGATGACATTTCTGCTCTGTATCTTTTCGGGGTGACATATTTGGTGCAACTTCAACATCGATGGTAATTTTGCTGTCCATGAGGCCCAATTTCAAATTTACCACATGGCTGCTTACGTATCATGATGTGGTAAATTTTAACATGAATAATTATATAATATTGCATAATTCGTCCCAAACTAATTACAAGATTGAACTGCCATTTCCATTAAATTAGAAATTTAATATTGGGACTAAATTAATACAAAATGGTAAATTACGGGACAAAATTCGGTAATGTAATATAGTTTGGGACGAAAATCCAAAATTACTAATTAGTTTGAGACGTTTTCTACAATTTTACCTTTATTAGAGGTAGAACTATTTGAATTTTGAAGAAAAACAGCTAAGGCCCATTAGAAAAAAAATTGGATCATTGTATTTTTGGTGACACAACTTAAGCTCATTGACACTTCTATCTACATCTTATAGAGATGACACATTTGGTATCACAAACTCAATTTTGATGGCAATTTCGGTCCAATTTGTAATCGAGTTAAAGTTGTGGCACCAAATATGCCAGTCGAGTAAAATGTGGCATCAAAATTGTGACACTAAATATGTCACCTCAATAAAATGTGGGATAAATATGCAAGCAAGCTTAAGTTGTGATAAAAAAAAAATGTAATAATCCCAGAGAAAAATCAACAGAAGAAAGAACAAACGTGTTTAATGCAGTTATCGTATTCATTAGGGGCTCAATACTAAAAGACAAACTGTCTGCTATGTGCCATCAACCTGTAAAGCAACAGCTAGGGGAATTAAGCAAGCACCATATATGGGGGAGATTCTTCACCGGGACCAGTCTAGGAGTTTTCCTCGACAATGTGGTCCAGTTTTTTTAAATTAAACAATTTATTGGTTATTTTACCTAACCAATCCCAACAAATGTTCTTATTTATATTTTTTACCTTATATAATCTTGATTTATTTCTTTATTAATTAATTTTATTTACAAAGAAATCAGAAAGTTGTAATTGAACTCTAATAAATCATAAAAAATCAATGCATGTCATCAATACATGATTTTTTGTTAACCAAAAGACAAACATCATTTTCTTCCCTTGTAATTAAATATGTTTAGGTAAAATACTTTCCCGAATAAATACTCAAGCACAAATTTAAATAGCATTTCATGTTATTAAAAAAGTAAAAACTACATGAAATTCTCGTATGCTTAAAAATAAAAGACAAAGGATAGCCATTTTATCAGATAAATTGAATGAAAACTATTACCTAATAGAGTATCAATTCAGAAAAAATGTGTTGTGTTCAAAGATTTTTTTTTTTTGTTTATTAGAATTCTATTATATCTTTATATATAGTCGTTTGTAGATGTGAATATGTTATTTTGATTATAAGTTAAATAAAATATATAATATGTATACATGATGTCTTTACATTAGATATCTAAGCTTTATGTTAAAAAAATTAATAAATTAGAGCAATAAAATTAAAAAAATCACTTTAAGTAAACAAAGTGCCAACTGCCAAGTCTTGACCAGCGCTAGAGGAACACGAAAATACATGGAATATTCATTCAGAGTTTAGATCGATGGTAAATAGTTTAAATCAAAATGGAACATTTTACTGTTTGACTTATGACATAGACATATGGTTTGCATCAATTTTCGACATTATTATGTAAGACTCACATGGGTGAACCTAAATATTTGTATATATATATATAATTTTGGTATCCCAATAGTTTAATTCAATTTAAATCGAATATTACATAGATACCTCTTTCAATAAAAATTCGAACTAAGATCTCCACTTTAAAGGTGGTAATATCATTCACAGTTCCCAAACATGCGGTATTTGTTTGTTGGGGACTTCTAAGGTGACGTCACGTTATGTGACGTCAATTTAATTTAAGGCATTGGATCATAAATATGTAATCACAACCAGGCATTGGATCATAAATATGTAATCATAAATATGTATGGTAATTCGAACTTGTATCTTATATTCTTTAGTATTCCAAAGTTAACTACCTTAAATATTTTTACTTTCCTTCTTTTCTATTTTATATCCAAATTAATATCAAATTACCATAAAAATATATGTTCCACATTGTATGGTACAAGTTCATATATAATAGTACAACACCATCAATGTGTATAATTATTCACATTACATATTATTGACTTCACATACCTTAAAGGCCGTTTGGCCTCACGTTACCACAGTAAAAATCAACGTTTTGGAGTCCAAACGTGAAATTGAGACTGTTTGGCAGAAAAAGAAATCACAGCCACGTTTTCTCTATGAAACTCACGGTACAAAAAAGTAACAAATTAATTACTTCTTTCAACGTGACTTTGATATATGTGGAAAATGTCTAATTTGCCCATAGTACTATTATAATCATTTCTTTTTCATCAGCTGTATCTATCTCAATTTCAATGACAAAAAGTTAGGCATATATTTTTCTTTTTTAGTTCTTGAAATATTATGATTGTTATGTTTTTGTTACTATTTTATTCATTTTTTTTATCACGTCCTAAGTTACTTGAAAATAAAATGAAAATTTGAATTAATTAACTTTTCTTAATAATTTTAATATCTTTTTTATAAATAATTATTATATTTATTGGTAGTTAAAAAATACTATCGAATAAACAGATATTGTTCTTTTTTTTTTTGAAGGAACGGATATGATTTCCTAGCATACAAATAATGTTAGTTATTAGTTATGACAGATAAAAAATAAGGTTAATTCTGTAAATTATAAGAAAAAGTACATTTACATAATAGACTTTGAATAATTGAAACCAAACGCTAAATCAACTATAATGAAAGTAATTCTCTTAAAAGCAATTGTATACAATCAATTATTTTAAAAGCAATTATGCAATCGTTAGGCCAAACTAGCCCTTAGTACGGTGTCATATTAGTAGTAATTAGTCACATTATATAGTATCACCATTAGTACTAACCAATATACAGATAATTATTCACATTACATGGTATAATGTCTCACATTATATAGTATTGACTTCACATACTTAGTATGTTCTCCCATATTAGTAGTAATTAGTCACATTATATATTATTACCATTAGTACTAACTATTACGGATAATTATTAATATTACATAGTATATGTTTCACACGTAGTAATATAGACGCACATAGCATAGTACTGACTCCGGAAACTTAGTACGGTTGACCCATATTAGTAGTAATTAGCCACATCAAAAAGTATTATCGTTAGTACTAACCAATGTGTCTAATTCTTCGCATTACATAGTATAATGTCTTACATGTAATAGAATTGACTCCACATATTTAGTATGATATTAATAATAATTAATCACATTATATAGTATTAGTATTAATATTAATCAATCTACTAATAATTCTTCACATTATATGGTATATGTCTTACATGTAGTAGTATAGACTCACATAGCATAGTATTGACTTTACAAACTTAGTATGGTCCCATATTAGTAGTAATTAGCAATATTATGAAATATTATCATTAGTACTAACCAGTGTGTATAATTCTTCAACTAACATAGTATAATGTCTCACATGTAATAGTATTGACTCCACATACTTAGTACGGTCTCATATTAGTAGTAATTAGTCACATTATATAATATTACCATTATTACTAATCAATTTACTGATAATTCTTCACATTACATGGTATATATCCCACATGTAGTAGTATAGACTCTCATAGCATAGTTTTGACTCCACATACTTAATACGGTCTCATAATAGTAGTAATTAGTCACATTATATACTATTACCATTAGTAATAATCAATTCACTGATAATTTTTCACATTAATCGTCGGAATGTGTACGAGATACCATAAGGGCCCAATATCTCAATAGCATCTTTGTAGTAGTAATTAGTCACATTATATAGTATTACCATTAGTAATAATCAATTTACTGATAATTTTTCACATTACATGGTATATGTCTCACATGTAGTAGTATAGACTCACATAACACAGTATTGACTCAACATACTTAGTACGGTCTCATGTTAGTTGTAATTAGTCACATTGTATAGTGTCACCATTGGTCATATATAAATTCACAAATTTAGTACGGCCCCATATTAGTAGTAATTAGTCACATTGTGAAGTATAACTATTAGTACTAACCAATGTGTATAATTCTTCACATTACATGTTATATGTCTCACATGTCGTAGTATAGACTCACATAACACAATATTAACTCCACATACATAATACGGTCTCATATTAGTAGTAATTAACCACGTTATGAAGTATTACAATTACTAATGTAATTTTCCTTACGGTCACCTTATAATTTTCCTTGTTGTAATTAATTAACCACAACATGAAGGTTGAGATCCGATCTATCCAGTAGAAATAAACTACACTCTGATGAGGTTATTTATAATAATCCTAGTATAAGACTAGTCTAAATAAAGTGCCAGCTCGAAAATTGATTTAATTGTGGGGTTAATTAAGTAAGAGAGATATGATAATGTTACTAGGGATTGTTTTTTTTTTTCTTTCTGCACTGGCATCATTCATAATATTTTATTATTATATATATACAGTAGTGATTAAATTAACTATTAATTCGAGAATGAATACATGTGATGATTTTAATCATTTGTGGCTATAAAACACCACAAAAGCACCAGCTTGTGGCTGCTGTGCTCGTGCCCCCAAAATAATCAACTATCCCTCTCTCTCTTTTTTTCTCTTGGGTTGGGTTGGCTGCTAGTACTTGTTAATTGGTACTACTTTTTATAATTTATATAGGAACTGAAAAGAGAGAGAGAGAGAGACAGAAAGAAAGAAATTGAAAAAATGGGAAGATCTCCTTGTTGCTCAAAAGTTGGTTTGAGGAGAGGACCCTGGTCTACTAAAGAAGACACCACTCTCACCAATTTCATCCAACAAAATGGTGAAGGCCAATGGAGATCTCTCCCCAAAAATGCTGGTACGTCACCTACAATTTTATATAAATATATACTAAAAAAGGTATTTCATTCATTCATTCATTCATTCAAACAAAACTTAATTTCTTAATTAATTTAGGGCTTTTGAGATGTGGGAAGAGCTGCAGATTGAGGTGGATGAATTATCTACGCCCTGGAATTAAAAGAGGGAACATAAGCCAAGATGAGGAAGATTTGATCGTACGGCTGCACCGCCTCCTTGGCAATCGATGGTCCCTGATTGCCGGCAGATTGCCAGGTCGAACCGATAACGAGATCAAAAACTACTGGAACACCCATCTCATTAAAAAACTCAAGGATTCAGGAATCAATTCAAAACCCCACAAAAATAATTTGCCCAAGAAGAAAAAGAAAGTCGCAGCCGCCACCAAAAAGACGACAAGTACTAAAAAAATTGAAGAGAAGACATTAATTAGTATTAATAATAATAATAATAATAATAATAATGATGTTCCGAAGACTAAAGTGTATCTGCCGAAGCCTATGAGAGTTTCTTCGGCTTTCTCGAGGACCAACAGCTACGACAGCTTTACTACTGGAACGTCGAGCAGCGAAGGTGGTGAGGCGGCGGCGGAGGTAGTGTCTTACGCGCCGGTGGCGTGGCTGCCGGAGTTTGAGCTTGCGGATGCGAATTACGGAATGGTGGGTGGCGGAGCAGAGGATGATTTCCTTGGGGTGGGTTGTATTTTTTCTAGTGATGAAAACGTGTGGGACAAAGTCTATGATGAATATTTGCAGCTTCTTTAAATTATAAACAAATTTGTTAAATATATTTTCTTTCTATTATCGATAGCGTTTGTGTGTCAATTAATTTTTATTTCTTGCTTCAGAGTTCAGTCTTTTTTTAAAAATAAGTGCACGTTTCCTTTTTTGTCCGATTGTGATTCTTAATAATAATAATTAACAAAGCATTTTCCCCCAAAGAAAATGGTTGAAGAGCGATGCTCAGTTTCAATCAAAATTTATTATAGTGGTACGAGTTTCAATAATATTTAAACTGGCAGAAATAAACTTTATAACTAAAATTTTTGAAATTATAGATCGATGCTGATTTTCTAAAAATAACACCGTTTGTGTATTTTCAAAGATTTTTGCGGGGTTTTTTCATAAGGGACATATCTATCCGGATAGAGGATAAGTGGCAGCCTCGACCCGAGCGGAAGTGCGATGTGTCTGGAAACTCGGGATCGTAAATGGATTCGAGTACCATTCTGATTCACTTTGCACCCTCAAAACTTAGATTTAGCACTTTGCATCATCGAAATATGAAAAATGCAGCACTTTGCACCCTCTTTTATTTTCAAGCAAAACTTCAAAAATAGGTAATTCAACAGTATTGGCACTTTGCACCCTCAAAACTTGAGAATTTCGCACTTTGTACCCCCAAAATAAAATTAGCACTAAACACCCTGTATTTAAGAACAAATCACCAACTTCCACCTCCAAAATACAATAAATGGGTACTTTGCACCTCAAAACACAAAATTAACACTTAACACCCTCAAATTTAAAAAATTCAAACCCTTGTTTTTTTCGTCAAAATTGACTACCGGAGTGAAAAAATTCTAACGCAAAATAGATAATTCATTTTTTCACTTAAATTTTGCAAAATACAATTATAAATACTCGAATACTCATTTCTCTCTCAATCTTTTTTAATAATAATAATTAACAAAGCATTTTCCCCCAAAGAAAATGGTTGAAGAGCGATGCTCAAAATTAGGCAGTTTCAATCAAAATTTATTATAGTGTACGAGTTTCTATAATATTTAAACTGGCAGAAATAAACTTTATAACTAAAATTGATGAAATTATAGATCGATACTGATTTTCTAAAAATAACACCGTTTGTGTATTTTCAAAGATTTTCGTGGGACTTCTAACCAAATGGCCAAATCTAAGCTTTGTTCACAAAGATGTCCGGTCATAGACATGTGATTGGTCTAATGGATGACACTAGTCCCTTATAAAAATGTGAGAATTTTCGGTCACACTTTGATGTCATATGACTACATGAGAGATCTATCATTCAAGTGTATGTATGGACCCACACAAAATTTAAAAAAATATACCTGTCAATAGATCTATATGTATAATACAAACATATAACACCAAAATGTGACAGATGATTCTCACCTCTCACAAAGTGACAAACTCAAGTTCGAATCTCCATTGAGAGAAATTCTCATATAATATGTTCAACGCGTCTTGAAAAAAATAAAGTTAAGTGTATAAGATTTGAATACCCCTAGAAAAAAAAAATACATAAACAATAATTAGGACCAATAACCAGGTAATGGTGGGTGATACAGTACAAACTCAAGCTGCTACTGTGCTTGAGCCAAAATTGAATAAATTGATATAATGGTTGCATAAAATAGTTAATTTAGTAATTTTTCAAGAGATTAAAGGAAGAAAATTCGATTGATAATTACATGCAATTGAATCCTCAAAAGATAGGTTCATAATCAGCTAGACTTAAAATAACTTTACCAATTTGCCTCTTTAATTACTTCTTATTATTAGGTTAAATTACTTATTTACACTTAAGTTTAATAAATTAGAGTATGCAATAAAACCGTTCAATTTCAGAATCAATCCCTCGAGTTAAATAAGTTGGAGTACGTAAATTCTTCAGTAAACCGTTCAAACTCTTAATTGACCGATATTTCAACTTTCCGCGAGAATGGTTGAGTTCTATTTCTATATAATATCTATAATCTCAGCCATAAGTAACTTATGAGGTAGAAAAGAGTTGTAGGCATAATCGGGAATATATATGTAGATTCAAGATTTAGATTAATAGTTTGAAATCTTAATAGTCCATCAATAATTAATTATATGTCTCTACTTACTGATTCAGATCAAAATCACTGTTTGTTTAACGTGAGTGGACCGTATTAGTATTTAGTAGTTATATGTTCCAACTTTAACTTACTATAAATCATTTCATTTATTACGAATAATTATATTTTAATCCTCATATTGATTAGATATATATACCAAAGTTATAGTTTCATAGATATACTTCTAGTATATAAAATAATTAAACTTCCAAATTCATATTATACTAGATTCTTGCCTTTGCTAACAACTATTACATTATAAGTGCAAAGTTGTGGTATATTATTCAATTAATAAAAGTTATTGTTCAATTATTTGTCCAGCATTCAATTATTTCTCCAGCAAAATCAGAAGATAGTGATAAAGTTGATTTCATTTATGAGATTATTGCACTTTTGGTGTCACAACTATAGCTTGTCGGTGTTTCTATCCTATATCTTTTTGGGCTGACATATTTGGCGCCACAACTTTAACATTATTGGCAATTTAGGTGCCAATTGAGGCTCAATTTCAAAATTGGCCCGAACTCCTTGTGCGGGCCAATTTGTCATGTGACCCACACGTGGATAATTTCGGGTTGGTGAGACGATATTTCAAAAAAATATTAAATTACGGAACGAAATTCGCCAAGTTAATATAGTTTAGAACGATTTTTACAATTTTGTCAAAGTCGTCAGTTTATTACTTAAGTGACAAAAAAATAAGTGTCAACTAAATATATCTTATAAGATATAAATAAAGTCGTAATGATTTGCGTAATGTTGTTTATTTAAATTTTGATGCCACATCTTACAAGATATATTTAGTGTCACAATTGACAATTAGCGACACCCTTTTAGTGACAATAAATATTATCACTATGGTTTAGTGACAACTTTTTGATTGTCAATTTTGGGGTATCGCTAAATGTCAATAATGACAACTTTTTTAAGATTCTTGTCACTAGTATGTTTATGAAAACAGTTTTAGTGATAATATTTGAGTTCTTGTCACTTAATATATATAAAAAGTGACAAATTTAACATTGTCACATAAAATTTTATCACTAAAATTAATTTTTTTTGTAGTGTTACTCGAATGACATATTTGGTGCCACAACTTTAACTCGATTACAAATTGGACCAAAATTGCCATCAAAATTGAGTTTGTGATACCAAATGTGTCATCTCTATAAGATGTAGATAGAAGCATCAATGAGCTTAAGTTGTGTCACCAAAAATACAATGATCCAATTTTTCTTCTAATGGGCCTTAGCTGTTTTCCTTCAAAATTCAAATAGTTCTACCTCTAATAAAGGTAAAATTGTAGAAAACGTCTCAAACTAATTAGTAATTTTGGATTTTCGTCTCAAACTATATTACATTACCGAATTTCGTCCCGTAATTTACCATTTTGTATTAATTTAGTCCCAATATTAAATTTCTAATTTAATGGAAATGACAGTTCAATTTTGTAATTAGTTTGAGACGAATTCTGCAATATTATATAATTATTCATGTTAAAATTTACCACGTCATGATACGTAAGCAGCCATGTGGTAATTTAATGGACAAATGCGCAATTTTTGTCTCATAAATAACGTTGAGACGATATTTCCAAAAAATATTAAATTACGAAACGAAATTCGCCAAGTTAATATAGTTTGGAACGATTTTTGCAATTTTCGATTCATTACTTGAGCGAATTTTTTAAAGAATCACGATCAGTTCATGAGTTAATTTGACGAACGGACGGACGGACGAGTTTGTTGCTGGAGAGTCATTCGCTTAAGTAATAAAATAACGACTTGGCAAGTCAAAGTCGTTAACTTATACAGTAATATATTACCAAACGTTTTTTTAATATTTGTCCTATCTATCAATTATTTTAATATGTCGAAACAACTTGAGTTTTCAATGGCATAAAAAATGTACTTTAATATTATGTGTACGTTTATGATACCTTAGGAAATGCCGTAATAATTAGCGTCAGCGTCGTAGTATAAAATAAAGGTAAGTTGGGCAATTTCTTTGTTATAATATATGCTTGATCTGATTTAGTCCGATTTAGTGGAACTTTAATGGAGAAACAAGAGTTTTCTTTTTTTCTTTTTTTGCATTTAATGGAGAAACAAGAGTTAAAGGAGAGTTTATCACACATGTTGGTTGCCATCATGATGAGGTTTCAATCCGCTGTATGAGGGTGCATATGGACCCCTAAACTATTCTTGGGCAATTAGGCGCACTTGGACCGCATACCAATATATTGATTTAGACAGTGCGTCTAAATCAGAGTGACAATTAGAGAATTTTATATTTTGGTACAAACAGGGTTTGTTTGTTTGGCGATTCCTAAATCTTTTTCGTGTTTGGGATATGTCAAATAAATATATTTTACACTTTTTAAAATAAATTTTTCATCTCTTAATTTCTCTCTCAAAATCTCTAAACAAAATTTACACAAATTTTACTCTGATTTGATATAAAGTAACATATCTCTTATACAATTTATCTCACAACAAACATGATTTAACATAAAGTCTTATACATTTTACATCTATTACCTAACTATTCCAAAAAAAACCTACATCTACTTTATTTCTCAAACCATTCTCTCCAAAATCTAAATAAACAACATTACGCAAATCGAAATTATTTTACAAACTTACACTACTCTCTCAAACACTAAACAAACAGGCCATTTGAATTATGCATGCATTCGACCCAATTTTGTGTCTATTTTCATCAAGTTCATTAATTAGCATGTAGATCTAAGAAATTAAACAAAAGAGTTTTTTTCCAAGAACATGTCACTAGGTAGCCAATTAGTATCTTAAGATCAACTATAGATGGTTATATAGAATATTCGATCGGTAATAATTAAACTTCATGAGTTCATGTTATTGGTGGAAGTAAATTTATATATGTTCTAGAAAAACAATGCCAACATTATTTTTATAAATTATGCGCAGCCAGGAGGTCGTGATGGAAGATTGGCTTATCACGTACATGTTGGAAGTCAATTTAATGAAACTTTTTACGCAATCAAATATCTTCGTAAATTAGGTAGGTTTGGGACCACAAAATTGAAATTAGTTTTGTCCGCAGAAAACAATGAATCTTGAATATAAAATTTGGTGGCCTTGCATTGAAAAATCAAGCAAAACTCTTATTGATGATCTCTAAGTTTTGACACGATTCATTGATTCTACCTTCCAACAATTTTTGTTCAGACGCTATCATGTTGAGTTGTTGACCACCCCATTTAGTCACGGTTAAAATATGAAAATCGTAGGTTATATTTAACCTATAAACTACTTCCTTTCTCCATTTATTTTTTCCTTTAATTTTAATGCGAAGTTTAATGTAAAAGAGTGAAATTTTTAGATATTCTTACATTTAATAAGGGCATATAGAGAGGGGCATAGCCTCCCCCCTCCCCCCCCCCCCCCCCCCAATATTTTATGGATTATACTAATTAAATTGTTGTATAAAACTTGTAGTGGTTAATTAGTTGGTGTTAGTTTAAAAGAAATAACATGAAGTCTGGAGTTTAAACTCTTCGAGGATTTTTTTTTTTTTTTGAGTGTTCTTTTAATTTTTTTTCTCTCAGAATATTATTTTCAACGTTTTATGTTTTCTTTAAAAAATAATTCCTTAATAATATTTTCAATGTTTAATGTAAAAACAATTCCTTCTCAATAATATTCCAATATTTTATATAATTTTAGTAATTTTTTCTTCTTATGATATTTCGAAATTATGTGTTTTTAATTTTTTTTTCCTTAATAATAATTTAAAAAAAAAGTATGAACTATCATTGTTTTATAGTTCGATTGTATTTTTTCTTTTTTCAGTGTACTTTTCAAATAAAAAAACTCTCAATAATTTTAAAAAGAATACAATATTTTATTTCTTTATAATACAGTTTTTCCGTCATAACGGGATATCATATGTAACTAAAGTAACTTATATGGGTCATTTTTTGTCAAATTTCACCTCCAATTTTTTTAATCTCTTCACATATTTTATCGAGAATAAATTTAAGTTTGTCTGTTTGATTGAATTGTTTTATTAATATAATTTAGCCCTCTCCCCTCCGCCTAAAATTCCTGGATCCGCCCCAGCTTATATTTATACCCTTAAACTTAATGATAGATAATTATTAATTAGCGAGGTCAAATCATTACTTTATGTGAGACGATACTTTTGAGAAAATTCAAATTCATTGTATTATGTAAGTGTTGTTTCGGACAATCTAAAAAGAAAATATGAGCAAAAATAAAATTAATGACTGGAACAATATATACTTTACATATACTTTGGTTAATTGTTGCAAATTGCAATCCAAGAGTATCAACGACATCCTTAAAGGACTCCGTAACCTTAACTTAAAGATCTATTAGTCCTTACTCCTTAGTAATCGATCAGTAGGCTAACCCGCAAGGATAGAGGATATGATTGTCAATCTAGGGAGTCATGCAATTAGATTCAATGACCTCAAAATTTCAATATAGCATACACACACACAAACACCCGGAAGAAATTGACTAGTTTGGATAAAAAAAAAAAAAAAACTGTTGATCGTCGGTGTGATAACGCTTCGATAAATGCATTATTACATTGCTCTCTCGAATTGAATTCGAACTCATTACTTGTTCTTTAGGGGAGAACTAGCAAATATTTATGTTTAAGGTTGTGACGCTGTGTTGGTGCACCGAAAGATGCATTATTACATGTGTATTCATGACTTAAATCGATGCAAATCCTCGAGTAGAGTGTTGTTTTAGTGTAGAATAGGCAAGTTTTAGAGTAACTTGGAGAATTGTCGACATTTAAACAATTAATCTACATGATGATTTTACCACTGATCGACCCGCCCCCTTTGATGTTTCTTGCAGGATATTGGAGACGTACGGGCCGAAGGAAAAAGAGAAGGTCAATAGGTTGTTGATTGAAGGCTACAACATCCAATTGTAGTGTTCCATGTTTTCCTACATAAGAAACGTTGCTGCTTATAATTGGTTCAAAAGTCACAACTTGATGACGGATGCTCAATTGTAGAGGATGACAAGCAATTCAACAAGTTGTAGTAATTAAGCTCGTATCCGTTCTTAATTAGTATGGATTCATTTAATTTATTTCTCATTTACTCTTTATGTGATCGTTTAATTTATATTATTGATTCGTTTATACATGCATGCCAATCTGATTGAGGTTTCAGATCAATTTATGCTTAATCGTATCTAGAGCCTATACATTTAGAGCTAGTTAACAATTAAACGATCACCCAAACCAAGTAATTTCAATAGGGATTGACAAATCCTAAAACAATTACAGCATATTAGGAGCATATTAGGGTTAAGCACATTTTGATGCAAGTCTTACCCGAGCGCGTGACGCCCACACGGCATAATTGGTTCCCTAACTCTAAGCACATTGATTAATTCACTGGACTATCATTAATCAAAGATCCATGCAAAGATCCATGCATGTGAACAGATTCTAAAATAGTCTAATTGAATAATTGAAGGGGCATAACAAAAATATAGGTGTATCAGTCACTTAGATTAGAAAATCCCAATTAAAGTATATATATTAATAAAAAAATCCCAATTAAAACGGGTCCTAAAGAGTACGAAATGGGCCACTTTATATGGGTCATAAAACAATTTTCGAATTAAAATGGGTTGGGTCAACCCGTTTTATGTCTACTAAGGCTGTTTAATTTTTAATTTAAAATTAAGAAAAAAATACTATACGAATTTAACTAAATTAATGAAATAAGATTAATGCAAAATCATTAATTATATTGATTACGAAAAAATCACCACTTAAGATCTTATATTTTTTCTATTTTTTCCTAAAGGAAATTAATATTACATTTTTAAATATATTTAATAATTCAATATTGTAACTAAAAATTTTAGGATTTTAGGAGAGAAAAATAATATTATTGAACCAAAATTAGGTCAATAAATGTAAACTAATTTACCTAATTGTGTGTTTTTGTTCACCTGACCATTTATGACCCGATTATGGACACATTGTAGGGCCAAAAAGATCGAGTTGTTAAGGTCAAGTCACTAGATTTAAAAAGTTATGAGAAGTAAGCCCAATAAACATTTTCATTTTTTGAACCATATCTTATTATGATTTCAATGAAAATGTACTTGGAGGCCCGGCCCACTTCTAGTCAGCGTCTGGTAGTGGTAGGGTGGACATTGAAATAGTTATCACTTTAAAAAATGACAAATTGGTCTTTACCATAGTGATCAACAAGACAAGAACGTCTGTATTAATGGCTTCAAGGAGAGCCAAGTCTTCCAACGGCAATGCAGGGATTCTCCAAGGATTAATTTACAATATTTATATTTTAAGTTGTTGCAATTTTAGGAGTCATGAATTCGCTGAACTTAAAATTAGTGTCCAGAATTTGTTACGTTGTATTTTATGGGGGAAGGAAAAAATGGAGGAAACTCTAATATTTGGCATTAGGGGAAGAAATTGAGGAAAATATAGTGTTATTTTTCATCAATTTAAGCTGTGTTGACAAGGTGGTGTGGAGGATTGTAACCGGGCGGCAGCTAGCGAGACAAAATCCCCGATGCGTTTGTTTGTGTGACAATTTATAGGCATTGGACTTAGTTTCTGCGAGTTTAAAACTAAAATTGCGAAAACTTGAACATAAATTATGTGAATTACTTGTCGAAACTATAGTTATCCTATCGAATCCCTGCAAGGGTTAAAGAAGTTATATTGTTTTTTCTAGTTTAATACGAAGTATTAGTGTTTGAGGATTGATTTTCTTTGTAATTGATTGTACTTGAATAGATTTCTGATTTGATGATATTGGTGTAATGATATAACATTTCTAAAAAAAATTGTATTATGTGGAGGTTGAACAAATGAAAAGCATTTAAATGTTTTTTAAATAAACCCTTAAGTGATGTGGATAAAATGCTTCAGTTCAAATCATCCATTGTTTCAAATTCTTACCTGTTAGGGCTATAGAAAAAAGTTTGTGAGGTGGGAGGGGGGGTGATTCCGACAAAACTCCTTCCATACTTGAATAAGATACATATTATTGAACTTGAAAACAAATGATAGATTGAGAATTAGGTGTATTCATAGTATGTAGAATATACCTACGATAATGATAAATATACATTTTACAACGTTCTTCAATTGTAAATTAGGATTTGTCTAGGTTTTGTACTTGACCCACTTTCATGTGCACATGCTACTCAAGTGAGTTTTATGTAGATTTGATCAATGATGACCAAATTGGCTAGTTATTTGATCCATGATGACCAAAATGTGAGGGCTCCTTAGGTCACCTATCGTTCTTGATATGGGTCGACGTCTATGTTTTAATTTTCTCTAGTGTTTCACTTTCAGGTTTATCCCTCGGAGCCCATTTGATCGAGTTGTGGTCTTATTTAGATTCATTTTTAATTTTTCCCATCAATAAAGTAGAATATGTTGATATCATTATCAAATTAATTGTTAATCGTTATATATGATGTAAAAGTCACAATCAAAAGAAGTTATTTTCTTGAATATTTGTGGAAAACAATCCTTCACATAGTAATAAATTTTATTTAATTATGCAATTTATTAGTTATATACATTAAAAAAAATAGTAAAACAATTTATCATCCAATTTGAGTTTCACCTAGCAATTTTTTTTTTTTTTGGCATAACATTTTTAGATCTATATTTAATAGTTTCATGACTTTTAGAAAAGGAAGCCATGACTACACCATTTTTTTATATTAATATTTTGCACTCAATACTTAGATTAACTTTATACTAGTATACGCTCCGTGCTATGCATGGACTCTTACTAAATATATTTTTATCAACTAACTTGCATGATATGCTAAAATTGTGTAAGTACGTCATAGTTAAAACGTATAAAAACAACATTTAAAATGACAATATTTATTTACAAAAAAAAAATCCTACATGTTAAATATCCTTAGAGATTGGTAGAGGAAAGAATTATAATATTTACAGTTATAATTTAACTCGGGTTATTTTTACTCCATCGATGTGGAACTGATACCTCTATAATGAGCAAGAGAGAAGTCAATAATATCTCAATATAATTGAGTTACATATTTAGGATTTAAGGTAATGAATTATGACTTACTTGTTTTAACCTAAAATCGACAGTCTCTTCGGAAGATATGAGCATTCTTCAGATCAATCAACAGGCAAAACAAATTTAACCGCTAAATGTTATTGAATAAATATCCAAAGAAATTAAAGCAACAATGTTATAATAATGAGCTAAGCTCACCATCATAGTTACCAAGGGAGTAAAATGGAAAAGGAGATGGCACAATTAATTAGTATATTTATATAATGAAAGAACTTTTTTAAAGCTGCGTACATTGAAATTTCTCCAAATTAAATAGCCATAATTTGGTTAAAGTAGTGCAAATGGTTTATTTAATATAACCCCACCAAAAACAGTTTTATCTTCCAAATGGAATCAAATTTGCGGCAATTAATGAGGAGAAATAAAGTTTCGTTTAATAGACGAAAATAGTGAGGATTTCAATATTTCTTACCATAAGTCCCATTAGCTCAGATTGCAATCCGTTTATTGAATCAACCGAGTTAGAATAGAGTTAAAAACATTAATTAACATTTAAAAAAAGCAGAACTGAATTAATTGTACTATACACGATCTTGAACAAAGTCCAAGTCTCCAACACACTTGAAGAAAACCATTTTGTTTTATTTTAGAAAAAAGGTTATGAAATCAATCGAATAACTGAAAATAATTATAAAAATCAAAAGCAGATACAAAATCAAATTCCAACATACGTGAGTTTAAAATCCATAATTCAATTAATCTTGAAGAACATAAAAACCTTCCAAGATTTTAAGAAGGAAACTTTATTTCTCCTCATGCTAGAACGAAACTCCTACACTACAAATTGTCGCATCTGATTTTACTTCCAAATGATAAGAACCGTAAATGAAACATGAAAAGAATCCCTCAAAATACCTGTTAGTAGACTCCAATTTGAAAACCCACGTCCAGTAAGTTTTGATTTGTAAACCTTTACCCAAATCCTTAACCTCTCTTCCAAAAGTTCTCCACCATTTATTTAACTGGAGAAAGAGGGATGAATCAATTACAGGTAGAGAAGTTATTGAATCAATTAATCGAGTTAGAACAAAGTTAAAATCATTAATTAACATTTAAAAAATGCCAAACTGAATTAATTATACTATACACGATCTTGAACAAACTCCAAGTCTCCGACACAGTTCAAGAAAACTGTTTTGTTTTATTCCAGAAAAGGGTACAGAATCAATCGTAATAAGTGAAAAAATTTTAAATAAAATTTTACTTTTGCTTTTTCTCAAAAAAAATTAAGGATGACCAGTTTATTATAGAAGAACTTTAAAATTTCGCTTTTCAGCAATTTTTATAATTAATTTCCACTATACTTTCAAAATTAATTTTAATAAAATCATTTGACCTGTAATTCTTTTTCCAACCCCAAAGCCGAGCTCTTAATTTGTATTTTCCAACCTCCGCCTGTTAGGTTAACTATTTATTTATAAAAAAATCCGGTCGCCGACGAACCCCCGCCAGTCTCAATAACCGCTCGCCGTGCCGCAACTCCTCTCTTCGTTACTCAGTTGAGCTATTAGGTAGTGAAAAAATAAGAAAATTGTCAAAGATTTCATAACCAGTGTAGGTAGGTAATGAACCCAGCCTTTTTAAGAGATTTTCCTTTTTCCCGTCATTTTAGTCACAAAATTGGATTGTCTGAGGAAGTGAATTCTCCCTTCAGGAAATAGGATGAATGTGAAAGTGAAGTGAAGAGCGTGAAGACAATTACTCATTGAAGTAGAAAAAGAAAAACAAAAAAGTGAAAAGCGATGGAGGCTCAATCTTCCGAAGCAAATGAAGAATCAATTACAGCAATAAAGGAGATAAAACAGCGGTTAGAATCTCGTGCTGACACCCTCCGCACGGTGCAGCTAGACCTCATCGCCTCCCTTCAAACCGTAGTTCCAGACCTCGTCTCATCCCTCGACCTCTCCCTCAAAGCCCTCTCCAGTTTCAACAACAAACCCTATACTCCTCTCACTCAGATTCTCCCCTCCAAACCAAATTTAACCGTATCCCTAATCCCCAAAGTACCCCTTGAAAACCTCAAAACCCTTGCCTCTGCCCCTGTTTCAAACCCTTCTCCCAGTGAGAATGAGAAGGCTTTGATTGAGGAGAGTGGTGGCCCGCTTTCGGTTGTAAGATCAATGGTTGCTGTGTGTTTGCTTCAGAGGGTTCCTTTTAATCCAATTGATTCATCGACTGTGCTGAGGAAGTTGGAGAATGATTCGTCAGCTATGGAAGCCGAGAAGGCTGCATTGAGGGAGTTAGGTGGAGAGTCGGGGTCGATTCTCTCTGTGGAGATGGCTTTGAGGTCGATGGCCGAGGATAATGGTGGGGTGGAGCTGGAGGAGTTTGTGGTGAGTGGGAAATCAAGAGTTATGGTTATGAACATTGATAGGACTAGACTATTGAAAGAGTTACCTGAAACTAAGCAGTTGAACGAGGGGAGTTCGAGTGATGGGAATAGGATTGGTGAAATGGGAAAGAGTGGGGAGAATGGGAGTGTTGGAGGAGGTTTTGGTATGGGGAGGGGGGGAATGCCCCCGGATATGTGGATGGGAGGGCCGATGATGATGGGGCCGAGGGGTGGTGGACCAAGAGGTATGGGGATGATGGGGGTGCCGAGAGGTGTGGGGGTGCCACCCCCAATGTATAGGCTACCTCCAATAGTCCCCAATGGTCTTCAAGGTGGAGGAACGAATGCCCTTGCACTGAAGCCGAGGACTGAGGAGGAGGATATGAAAGATCTCGAGGATTTATTGAATAAGAAGAGTTTTAAGGAAATGCAGAAGTCAAAAACGGGTGAGGAGCTTTTGGATCTCATCCACCGGCCAACTGCTAAGGAGACTGCTGTGGCTGCTAAGGTATTCGTCTTTCTCCCAAAAAAGTGATCTCGATTTAATTGATTATTATTTTGATGTCATTATGCTTCGTTCTTTTGCATACACTTATATGATGGATTATAATTATTCAGAATCCCAAAATCTATTTGTGATACTTTGGAAAGTTATTCTCTTTGATTGTCCTTAGGCCATTTCTAGCTTTGCGGTCATAAAAATGGAATTTATGGTGGAATGCTTGTTTTCTTTTCGATAATAGGAGAAGCAATAATCTTAACTTTGGCACTTAGCCCTGGGAATTTGGTCACATATATGGAGCACATATATACTGTTGCTAAGGGAACTGTTTTGGCTGCTATAGTATATGTTTTTGTGCATAATACTTCCTTGTGCTTTTTGCAAACTACATATGCTTAAATGATTTGCATAGTATAGAAGTGAGGTATTACAATAACATGTTCAAAATTGATTTTCAGAATGCCAATAATTATTGCGATACTTTGGAAAGTAACTCTCTCTGATTTTCATTAAATGATAGATGGAAACTGTGTTTGTATCTCTTGTTTTCTTTTACCTAAGGAGTTCTTAGTTCTGATAGTGCAATTTGTGACGGGCTTTTGGTTTACTACATGGAGTATAGATGCGCTGTTAATTGGCTGTTTTTCTTATTATGCTTTTGCTTGATAAGTATTCTGATATCAATCTAACAGTCATTGCTACTTATTTTAATTAGTTCAAAAGCAAAGGTGGTTCTCAAGTCAAGGAATACTGTTCTGCCTTAACAAAAGAAGATTGCCGACGTCAGACTGGTTCCTTCACTGCTTGTGACAAGGTGAGTACTCATATGCCCAGTTTTGTGTGGATATTTTATGAGGTGGAAGTATCTTCCTAATTAATCAAATGTGGTTGAGTTCAAGTATATACACTTTCCCCAATCCCCACTATAAAATTGCAGAAGTGTCATTGATCTTATCGTACTTAATAAAATCTTTTGCTTGATTTAGGTACATTTTCGGCGCATAATTGCTGCACATACTGATATGAATTTGGGGGATTGTTCATTTCTTGACACCTGCCGTCACATGAAGGTGAATGCATTTTATTATTTCATTACTTTCAAGGATTCATTTGGTTATCTATGAAAATCAAAATACTGATACATGCCCAATAATAGACATGCAAATATGTCCACTATGAGCTCGACTCAACTCCTGATGTATCACCTATGATGATGGGGCAAGCTGCTTTAACTCCTTCAAAGCCATTGAAGCCTCAAAGTGCTCACTATTGCTCGGAAGTAGAGCTTGGACAACCGCAGTGGATTAACTGTGACATACGCTCATTTAGAATGGATATTTTAGGGCAATTTGGAGTTATAATGGCTGATCCACCTTGGGACATCCATATGGAATTGCCTTATGGAACCATGGCTGATGATGAAATGCGCACACTTAATGTTCCTGCTTTACAGACTGATGGTATGATATTTCTTTGGGTTACCGGGCGTGCAATGGAGCTTGGACGTGAATGGTATGTCTTTGTTCTATTGATATCTTTTTAACCTTTTATATAAACTAAAATAAAATTATTCTTCTCTGCAATGTAGCTCTTCGCTAATTTCTAGATAATAACTAGATTTGGATATTTTGCCTTCAATCAATAGCCCTCAGAAATGCTTCTATACTGTCTCATCTGTTTAATTTTATGCTTTTGCAGTTTGGAACTTTGGGGGTACAAGCGTGTAGAGGAGATAATTTGGGTGAAAACCAATCAACTTCAGCGAATCATCAGAACAGGGCGTACAGGTCATTGGCTCAACCACAGCAAGGAGCATTGCCTTGTGGGAGTGAAGGGCAACCCTGAAGTGAATAGAAATATTGACACTGATGTCATTGTTGCTGAAGTTCGTGAAACTAGTCGTAAACCAGATGAGGTTAGTTAGTTGGACCCCTCATGGTGTAATTATGGTGAACTGAATACAACTCTTAAAACTAAAATTTGCCTATAATTGATTATATGCTCGAAATAGTTTTCGGCATTTTGATGCTGTCACCATATCGAGAGCAGAAAGGTGCTGGGATTTTCCTAATGTTTATGTGCCTAATATGGTTTCATAATATGTTATAGATGTATGCAATGTTGGAAAGAATAAGTCCAAGGACAAGAAAGCTGGAGTTGTTTGCGAGGATGAACAATGTACAGGCTGGGTATCATCTCTTGCTTATCCTTAATACTTTTCATTGCACATATTGAAAATATTTGTTATTGAATTATCTATACATTGAATGGTTTAGATTTGAGATGAACATAGATGCTGCCCTCCACTACTGGACTTGATCCAGATATATTAATAATTTATCTAATTCAAGAGTCTTGAGTATTAACACATGAGCCGGTCGAAACAGCACGAAACTATATTGAATTATGGTTCTTGGAGACGCTCTCACCTACACACTCTCAGAGACCCAATACGGCAATACGGCAATACCTGTATATATGTGAGCCTGTACACACGTCACACACATATATACATACGTTCATTCATTCTCAACTCCCATTATGTTTTTCTTCCTTGTGAATATTACAAAATGTCCTCTTATTGCATTCCTATCAATATGTGTCATTCAATGTGCAGAAATTCCTCAATTCTACACATATATTCCCCCTCCTTATCCTTTCCATGTTCCTTTGTAAGACATTCTTATTAGAAATAATACTTTGATTCATTCTCGTCTTTTCCAAAAAATTTCAAATCTTCACATAAGTTCTTTGACAGATACTTCAATCCAATAACTATACTTTGTCTGTCCATTAATGCTGCTATTGCTCCACTACATCTTAGCCTTGTTGACCAGATTCAACTCAGTCGAAACACCCAAGACCTTACAAGAAACTGAATTTTCACATATCTTGTTGTCACTTTTCTAGGATTGTTATCCAAGATTAGCGTATTGATTTGCCCGTTCTGGTGCGACCAAACTCGGTTTGGGTTGAATTGCACATGATGTTACATTTTGTAAAAAATGTTACGGAGTATAATTATTTTTCCCTTGAAAGCTTCTAAATAGATTATATATTGGCTTTCAGGTGGTTATCACTGGGTAATCAGTTACAAGGAGTACGATTGGTAGATGAAGGTCTACGAGCAAGATTTAAAGCAGCTTACCCTGATGTGGAGGTGCAGCCCTCATCGCCACCTAGGACAGCCCCCATGGAAGTCGACCGCCCTGCTCCTCTTCCTCCTCAGTTAGCAGCAGACTCCACAGGTCCATCGCCTGCTGCCTATGCATCAGAGGCAAAGCCGACTAGTGTTGACGTGGACATGACAACCTAAGTCATCACTGGTGTCACATTATAATGTAAGATTAGCTATAATTAGTTTTAAAAAAATGACTTGTTGTGCTTTATGGTCCCAAATTTTGTTCTCTCATAGTTTTTTAGCTGATAACTTGTTTTCCTGGCAGTTATATTTGACATTCCCACTAATTTTTGGGAAGTAGGCTGCTAAATTCATTTTTTTATTTGATTGTCCGGTAACATCATGGTTATCTACTCGTCTAAATACTGGTGTACTTGGAAATAATTGATTCGCTGTAATATCAATAACCTTGAGTTCATTTTATTGTAAGAATTCGAGTAATATCAAACTTACCAGAGAGTAGTACTAAACAATATGTTTAAGTTTGATTTCAATCTTTTATGGAGTTTGGTTTAATTGTTAAACAATCTAAGCACGGATGGAAAGAGCTCGAATCAAATATCAAGTAGTTTGATATTTTACATATATTTTATCAAATTTTAGTTTGTGAATTGAGTTGAAAATGAATTTCAAAAGTTATTAAACAGAATACGTTGTTCAATTTTTTATTTTATTTATTATTGAATTAAATTCGAATGAATTTTTTTCTCAATTAAGTATCACTTAGTTTTGCTTGATTTTCAGTTCTAGTTGTGACACCACTGTTATACCTTGCATTTAGAAACACAACTCGTCGATTACATCCTTAATGATAGTCTTTTGACTATTTTAAATTTTCGTTTTAGAATAATTGAAAATGGGACATTTCTAGAATGTTTGGATTGCTTTTTACCTAATAAGATGTAAAGCAATAATGATTTTATTTTGGTTATCGAATTAATAGTATTTGATTTGTATTTTAAATGAGAAAATATTGAACGGAGACTGGATATTGAATATTAACATTTGAAAGTGAGGCAATGATAATTCTTTTCTGGAGAACATTTTAAGAATCTTTACCATTTGTCTGCCATTCAGAACGAGTCAAATTAATTTGTTGAATGAACTCCATATTGCACATTCGTTTATATTTTCCAATTAAATACAATTAAAAGATCACATGTGTAGCATCATCACATGTGTTTGGCCTGGCAGCCAATAATTGCTGCCAACTAGTAATCTTACCATGAAGAACAAGATATTTCTTTTTTAAACTAAGTTCGAATTCTCACTTAATATGTCCAATTAATGCCTAGAAATAGATAAAGTCAGTCTAAAATTGAGCAAAAGACAAAAACACTCTATATGTTTTGTCTAAATTCTAAAAAAATTTCTGTGTTATTTTAACTCTCAAAATTTTCCCGTGTTTGGTTTTAAATACCACTTCAATCCAAGTATAATTTTACTTTTAATTTTTGGTGGAATGACAAGATTACCCTTATGTGTTTGTTTTTTTAAATTTATTTATTCTTTTTGAAAAATTAAGTACATACTACTTGGTTTTAATGTGGTATTTAAAACCAAACATAGAGGAGTTTTGGGGATTTAAAATGACACATGGGGTTTTTTTGGGAGTTAGACAAAGCATAGGGGGTATTTTTGTATTATGATGTCAGGGGTAAAATTATCATATCAAATGCAAAATGCGAATAAATACTTGCAATTTTGGCGTTTGAAACACACTCTCTTTTGGTGGAATGACAAGATTACCCCTATGTGTTTGTTTTTTAAATTTACTTATTCTTTTTGAAAAATTAAGTATATACTACTTAGTTTGAGTGTGGTATTTAAAATCAAACACAGAGGGATTTTGGGGATTTAAAATGACAAATGGGGGTTTTTTGGGAGTTAGACAAAGCATATGGGGTATTTTTGTCTTTCGATGTCAGTGGTAAAATTATCTTATCAAATGCAAATGTGAATAAATACTTGTAATTTTGGAGTTTGAAACACACTCTCTTTTATGGGGGTGTAGTTGACACTTTTTTGAGATCACAGGGAATTTTTTAGAGTTAAAATAAAATAGGAAGGTTTTTGGGAGTTAGACAAAGCAAAGAGGATCAATAGGTGATTGGTCTAATAGAAGGATTAGTCATTACAAAGCAACGGACTCAGATTCGAATCCCTGTTAAGAGAGATTCTTACTTTATATACCCGACACGATTAAACTCTTGGAAAAAAAAAAAAACACAGAGCATAGAAAGTGTTTTTTTCTTTCGCTCGTCTAAAATTTGAATATAAGATATATGGTGACCATTTAGAGAGACAATTAATTTCGATAAAATTAGCTTTATGGAGTACTAATTTCCTAATCTTGTGACAGAAAATTTAACAAATCATAATTGTGAGACCAACCGCATCATCACAATAAAGAATTTTCCTTAGATTTAGGCTTTTTTTTTGTCGGTTGTACCATTGAAATAAGTGCTTCCTTTTGTTTTTTTTTCCCCCTTCCAGGTGAGTGCTTCCTTTTCTTGAGAAAAAAAAAAGTGTGAGAGACAAAAGTGGAAGGTCGAAAACATTACTGCTTTTGATGATGATATAATCCTCTCATGACAAAATATTCAAAATAGAATTACACAAGCCAGAAAAAGTTATCGCACAAACAAATTCTTCATTTTCTTTACAGAATACCGCTAAACAATTAAAGTTTAAAAAAAAAAAAGAATTCGAAATTGTACAAAATAATGAATATTAAAAAAATAAATAAAAAACCTTGATCAATATTTCTATATTCTGGCATTTACGAGCAGAAAAATGAAAAGTCCAGTTGCTGCAGACAAAAAGATTGAAACTTTGATGAATGATGAATCAGAAGCCTGTATAGGAATAGAGCCAAAAACAGTTGGATAAGAAGGAGCTGATGCAGCTGGACCAGAAGCAGGTGGTGAATCTACATAATCTGCAGATCCATTTACACCAACAGAAATGTGAATTTTCTGTGATTTACCGCAGTGCCCTTCAACTCCACTAGTGAAGTAAAAATTTCCAGGCTTAGTTATATTAAACAAAGAATTCCCATTATCCATATACAAGATTGGATCTTTTATGTTGCAGCTGTTGTAGGATTCCCCTGTCACTTGGATCACTGAATCTTGGCTTGGTGGGTACAAGAAAACTGCAGGAAAAATGTATATATCATATCAACTTATCAAGAACATTACTACATTTTTCTTTTTCTTTTTCTTTTTTAATATATATATATATCAGGAAAAATGTGAAAGTAATTAGATTGAAATTAACTTACAGAGGGAGTCCCCAATCTTGAGATTGTGATTTTTGGGCCATTTGTTGTAGATTTGTTGATTTGAAGATGTGGGAATTCCCCAAGCATCTAAATCACCTACTTTGTAAATGCTGCACATGACCTTGGCTTTAATTGACACAAGAAATAGAATGCAGATGATAAGATTGAACATTTTTCTCTCCAATTCTTATTTCTTTTGGTAAATTTATTTATGGTTTAAAGAGGAAGACAGGTGACATAAATTATATAGTGAGAGATATATATATAGTTTTAATGGAATTAGAACCATAGCACGTGGTATAGTTGGACATTCATGTAGCTCACATGGGAAGCTGTATATATATATGTCCATGATGATAAATTATACTGTATATAAAAAAGAAGAAGTTGAAATATTGTTTAATAATAATTAAAGAACATGCCATTTATTGTCAAATTGAGTAGTGGTGAAATTCGGTTTCATGATATTTATCTATGTTAATTAGTTAACACTATATCTATATATTATATATATATCATAAGGTCATCCTGCATCTTGAGTTAATCAAAGCCTGCTAATAAGAGAGAAGAAATAAAAGCTAAACTACCTACACTAATTGTCACTCAACTCAAATATTAAGTTGTTTGCGCTTTTTATCCTATATATCCTAGTAAATAAAAAAACCATTACATTGTATTTGTGCATGTCCCTCTTATTATATAGTAATAAATACTCCACCGACTAGTTTCCCGACAATATTTCAAAAACAACATCACGTTCATCTTTTATAGGGGTATTTTTGGTACTTCAGATCTTCTAATATTTTGGTTTTCGTTCGTTTTATTTGTTGCTAAAACTATGAGTAAAATGAACTCTTCATAAAAAATTAATGGGATGACAATCACCACCTATGGTAGTGTTATTAACGGTAGGAGGAATAAAAAATGAAGCTCAAAGTTTAAAAACTGTTGTTAATTTTCAAAATCACATGAAAAGTTTCAATAATTTCACTTGGTACTTTCAAGTTAAGTATAGATAATTATTTCCAAAATATATATATATATATATATAGGGAAAATTGTTTTTTTGGTACCATAGGATAGGCTGACTTGCACTTTTGGTACCATTGGATACGAAAATGCAAATTTGGTACCATATGATATATTTTCATTGCAATTTTGGTACCAAACCTAATTTTTCTACAAAGTTAATGGCAATTTACCCCCTATGAAATGCATAATGTTCAATTTAACCCTTTATAATTTGAAAAAAATTAATTTACCCCCTGTAAAATTTTAATGAAGCAATTTACCCCCTTCAGCCGGAGATTGTAACTCACTTGTAGAAATTGAGAGTATGCATGCAAACTATTTTATTTAACATAGGGGGATAAATTGCCACATTTATCATAACACATTGGGTAAAAAATCACATTATCATAATAAACGTGGATTAAGTGCCGCCTATAAAAATATCAGGGAGGCGATGTGAAATTTTTACAAAATTTCAAGGGGTAAAGTGCTCTTTCTTAAACCACGAGGGGTTAAATTGAACATTATGCATTTAGTAGGGGGTAAATTGCCATTAGCTTTGTAGAAAAATTGGGTTTGGTACCAAAATTGCAATGAAAACCTATCCTATGGTACCAAATTTACATTTTCATATCCAATGGCACCAAAAGTGCAAGTCAATCTATCCTATGGTACCAAAAAAGCAATATGGGCCTATTTGGAGTATCTTGATTCGTGCATTTCAATTTTTTGTCGGGCCAAACATTATTTAGAACAAATTTCATCGAACCAAATAATGAAATAATTAATTTCATCTATAAAAAAAATATCAATTAATTTAATTAAAAAAGACCTGATTGACTGACACCTATGAGTATGACCTACATTTTATTATATTTTCGCACAAGTTTAATTCAGTGTGTCTCAATATAAACCAAAATAGTTTTCACTCAACTCAAACCAAAGATCAAAATACACCCAAACAAAACAGGCAGCCATGCTATTAAGAAAAGAAAAGAAAGAATGGAACAGGAAATATATACCATACCTTTTAATTTATCATCCTGAAATAGTTAAACATCTTTCTTTCCAACCCAAATGTTTAAAAGAGGAAATGATTCAGTCACCTAAAAGTTTTTCAATCAATTCAGCAGCTCATACTAGAAGAAGTCTACAAGTAGAAATTAGAAGAAGCACAACCACTAATACCAAAATCATTTATTATTTCCTTTCCCCAAAAAAAGAAAGAAGAAAAAAAAAAAAAAGAGTAAAATAAAAATTACAAAATTCACACTCTATCTATTCACTCCAATACTTCTCATCAGACTCTTTCCCATCTTCCTTGTCCTCATCAACCAAACACGCCTTAAATTTCCTCACATCCTCCACCGCAGCAGTCCTATACAGCCCTACATCCGTCGCACCCGCCACCATATGATATCCTCTCCGCCTCATCTCCGTCGCCCCATCATGCGGCATCACGAAACCCGACAGATACGCCTTCCCTCCTTTCAACACCCCCTTCTCCGCCACACGCATCATCTCCTTAACCTTCTTGTTCCCCGGGTCCCACAAATACCCCATGCTCGCGCTCAAATCCAACGGCCCCATCTGTACGCAGTCCACTCCATCAACCGCCGATATTTCATCGATCTTCTTCACCCCCTCTTCCGATTCAACCTGACACATTATTAGAAGCTCTTCCTCGTAATTACTTAAATACCCCTCGTCGATTCCGTAGTCCGACCCACGAATTATTGTGTGAGCGGACCCGCGGACGCCGTTCGGAGGATAACGGCAGTAAGATACTGCTTTTCGGGCTGACTTCGGGCTGTCGATCATTGGGAACATGAGGCCCTGCGGGCCGAGGTCGAGGGCTTTTTTGGCCCAGGTCTCGGAGGATTCGGGGAGGCGGAGGACGGCTGGGGTTTGGGTGGCGGCGAGGGCGTGGAGGCAGTGGAGGGCGTCGGAGATGCCGCCGTGGCCGTGTTCCATGTCGATGACGGCGAAATCGTAGCCGGAGAGACCGGATATCTCGGCGAGGGTTGGGGAGAAGGTGAGGAGGAAGATTCCGTAGAGGGTTTCGCCGTTTTTGAGGCGGGATTTGAGGGATTGCGGTGGAGAAACGGCGGCGGAGGCGGTGGCAGATGATTTGAGGGTTAGGGATTTGGATCGGAGTTTTGGGAAAGAGAGAGAATGGGTGTGGGGATTGTAGATTAGGGTTTTTGGGAGAGTGGAGAGAGAAGAAGACGAAGAGGAAATGGGGGAGTGAGTCAAGGATGCCATGGCAATTGGAAAAAGAAACAGTGTGGAGAGATATTGAGATTGAGATTGAACTTTGAGCTTTAGCTTGAGCGTGGAATGGATAGATATTTAGTTAGTTGGCATTGCAGTGTTGGATTGGAATGGGATTCTTGAAGCGCGTGGATCATGGTATTCTGAGATCATTTTTTGGATGTTCTGAATTACTACTTTAATATCAAATAAATTTACTTAGTTTTTCCTTTTTATCAATATTTTTTACTTTAATAAATGGCTAATTTTAAATTGGAAAATGATTATATAACAGCCCTTAGTTTCACAGCTATTATACTACAGCCCATGTTTTATATATTTAAAGTTAGTTTGTTACCTGCTACATGTTTAATAGGTTTCTTAAAATAATTTTTTTAATTTATTTAATGGGCTGTGATGTTGAGCTGTGATGCTTGGCTGTGAGGCTAGCATAGTCCTTTTAAATTACTAGTGATCGATATAAACCGAAATTTAACTTTTTGTATTGTAATTATTCAGTGAAATAAAATACAATTTATAGATATAAATTAGTAGATCCATAGGATTGGAATATGACTAACCAATTCCTCAAGGACTATTGTTGAACATTTATAAAAAATAAAAATAAAAATAAAACTATCATGTCCGTACTTGTAATATTAAGGAAAGGGCAAGGGTACAAATGTCATTGTTTTATGTAAAAAACTAGTATCAAATTCGTAGTATACAAATAAATTATTAGGGAGAGCTCGGGCACAAATTAAAACAAGTATGAAAGCTATTCATACACACTTTAAACCAAGGTTTGACCTTACCAAGGGTGTACATAGAATCTTTAAACGAACAGAATACAGAAAGTTCAATTTCTTCTCAAGGCATTTATTTGAAAAAACAAAGATTAAATTTTATAATACATGCTAACATATTCATAAAATAAAAGTACGTGCAGCAAAACTAGTCATGTTAACTAATAATGAAAAAGAACCAATCTTTCTTCATACCTCTAATTTAAGCAAATGTCTCTACTTTTCCCAAGTAATGTTTCTCCTCTTCCCCCCGGCCCGCAAATAAAATCTGGTTTGCTATTTCAGCTAAAACAATAATGACACTCTTTAAGACAAAGTTACAAGGATAATAGCAAATCTGAGCACCTTGTGATCAAATTCTGCTCATAAAATATCAAGTTTTTTTTAGGTCAGAGCTTCAAAGCAGCTTTGGCCATTGCGAGTGCACCCTCGTAAGTTTGATTTCCACCAATAAACCCACTCATATGGACAAAAACACAACCCGGAATTCCTGTTTCCCTTGAGAGTTCATCGTCTCTGAGACCTCGCCACTGAGCTGGAAGGGCCTTACGGCTCTCAAATCTATCTGGTGCCACTGCCATTGCCTGAACTCGCCAACTTTTGCTTCGGTCATCCTAAAACATTTTTACAATATGTTGCCATTAGTCATAATAAAAATTCAGAATATTCGGATATATCAATGTAAATGAACTCTTTAACAACAATACAATTAAGTTATCTCTGCCCTATAAAATCAAATAAATGTGCATTACTACCTGATAAAGCACATATTTAATAGGAGGGCTAATCTTCATCTCTTCCTCCAGCTCAAACAAGTGAAGTTTCCACTGTTGAATGACAGAACAAGATCAAAATTTGGAATAAGGCAGAAAACTTTTACAAGTGTACTTATGGGATGATACTCTAGAGTCTAGATCTTAAAGATGATAACATTATTTTTGCCAAAAATGCATTCGTATAAATTATAAAATACTCAGTGAAGGGGCCATGAATGCTTGATCATAAAAGTAATTCCATAATGTGCTAGCTAGAAACACTTCAAGTACATTACAATCTAAGATGGTTAATTTACTAACTTATATGTGCTAGTATAAAAATTAGATATACTCAAGAGGGAAATAAAAGATAGGACAAAAAGCAACTATACTACCCTTGAGGACAGTAATTCATAAGATTGTAAGCAACAAGTTACAGTACTACAACTTTTTAGTATAAGTATGTGTTGGTTTAATATATGTTGTGCAGATGTTCTAATATTGTCCATTAAATTTCAAATAGGATGTTCCATTTTTATAAGCAACATTCAACAAAATATTCCCAAAGAGGGAATAAAAAAACCTCATGGCATATGCATCTGGGATTACTCTATTCCGAAATCTAAACTGGAAGTGAAATAGTATGGAGTTAGTAATTGCTATGAGCAAAACGACACTAGAGAAAACAACATATCCATTTCCAAATTTATGGTAAAATACTTACAGGGCAAAATCTGTTTAAGACCATAATTTCTCCACTAGTATCAACATCTAGCCTAGCTTCAAGACAATTCATCACAATCGAACGAGCGGGTAGCCATGACCTTGCATGGCTGCGAACATTCTGAATAAAGACAATGATGGTTAGAATTTCTAAGAAAGTAATGTCCGTATACAAGATATCCAAGAACAATACTGATTCTTCTACAACTTCAGAATCATCAAGGAGCTTTTGACCAGAGTGATTCATATTTAATCAGTCTTAAAAGGGAAATATTTCCCACCCCCACCCATACCCCTAAAGTAAAAAATAGGAAAACACAAAGACACAATGCTGATGCACTTGCGGAAACCTTACATCCAAAAACTCGCTGCCAGCTAGAGCCATTGCACGCTGAAAGGCTGCATTTTCATTTTCAGCTGACTGATCAGGATCTATCCAGTCCAGATTAAATTTTCCAACTCGTGAAGACAGGTGTGTATTATTCACGTATCTAGGTGGCTGGTCAGTATCATACTGATTGATTCCATTGTCAATGGCATCAATTGCCTGTTATCATTAGAACAACATATTAAAACGAATAAACTAAAGTATCAAAAAATTTGGCAACATCAAAGAAACCACATGCACCAAGACTTAGACAGGGTAGTTTTTTGGAGATCACTATTGCATTCAGTTTATAGCAAGGACATAAGGCTATTCCCATCTATAAAAGATTTGGATTTTCGAAAATTGCATTTAATTTTTCCAATAATAATCGAAGCATAGGGTCAGCTGAGTATCTTGAACTTGGGCAGAGCCAATTGTATTTCTAACAGATGCACTCCATTTGAGCACTCCTAATAAGTTTTTCAGCAACTATCTAATATCTGACCCCAAACCCGTATTATCCAACCTAATTAAACCGACCACATCGATTCGAAGAAAAACTGAAATTACTAGGGCCATGCCCACCTCTATACTGATGGTTTTGTTTCTGATTTGTGAATTAGTTTTGTACGAAAAAGGGTTGAATTAGCAGACATGTCTTCTTTTTCTTTACACACTGACATGTATAATCAAAGAAACCTTAAATTAAAATTTGAACTGGTGACTCTTACAAATGTGGCACATCATTAACTACTGAGCTTATTAGGAGAGGCCTCATGCTTTTATGCATTGATTTACTTTATACCTAGTTGAGTCAGTCATGATACTTATAAAAATTTGACACACCATGATTGCAACTGGTGTTTTGTACTAATAAGTTTTTTGATTGTCCAAACCAACAGATGAATACAGTTTTTAGCAACATATGGTAAGCTTGAGCTCTTGCGTTTCTCTCAAAACCATAGCATACAGATTTTCTTAAAAAAGATGCCACTTTCTGTTCTTTTATCTTTCATAGTGTAGTTTTAAGTGCTTGCTTCAGCAACATAGTTTTAAATGAAAGCACAAACTGAAGCAGTGTATGACATATCAATTCAATATCTGAGTTAAGCATAAAAACATCATTAAGCAACCTACATATATAACACTAAAAAACATATTGTGAACTTTAACTAGAGAAAAATGCAGCATAACCTACATAACCAATAGAAATTAATAATTAAATTAACAATCTTCTACTAATAGTCTAATATTGATGTTTATATGATATATGACAAAAAAAAATTACTCTGAATCCCAATTGAAGAGAAACTGGATTTTCACCAAAGAAAGATAAAAGTGCTCGCAAGTGCAAAAGATTGATTACCTCCATGAAGCTCTTATAAACTGCCAAAAACAACCGATGTACATCAGGATGGTCTTCATCAACATCAAGCTCCTTAGCTATGATTTCCTTCCCGAAATGCTACACAGAAATAATCACAACCAAGATTACCCTACTACAAAGATATTAACCGGCAACACAAAACCTTTGCTAAAACTATTCAGCTATTCTATGTATTTCTTCCTTAACAAGGTAGCCGTAGATCGCAAAGGAGAGTACCCAGATGCAACTAACAAAATCTTTCTTCAGAAAATTGACAAAATTGAAGTTGATTTTGTCTACATCAAACATACCTTGTAAACAAGACCAGCACTACTGAGTTTAGTATTAAACCCATGCCCAAAAACCTCCGCAAAACCCTTCTGATGATGATCATATCGATCGGTTGAGGGATCATAAACCCCACCCACATCAAGCACAGCATCAAGCGTTTCCAGCACCTAAATATACAGTTCAGGCATTTCAACAAACACTTAGCCTACATATATAAATATCTCTACTTTTCAAAATTAACTCAACGGCAAGATGATAATACAACCTGGGGGTCACGAGTACGGATGATGTGAGCGTCGGAGAACTTCTTAGTGAGGCGAATCATAAAGCAGCCGAGGGCTTCATCGCAATGGAAGCTTCCATTGTGAGTTCCCACTCGCTTAACTGCGGCGGCGGAGGCGGCGGTGGACATGAGAGCGAGAGTAAAACGGAGTTGTTTTTGGGGATCTAAGGTACAGTTGAAGAGACGATGGCTACTGAACAAAGTTCTTGAAAATGCTTTGAACATAGCCTTCAAAAACCGAAAGGTCTTTTTACACGGTAAAGTGGTCTGCAGCGAGTGATGTAATTTAAATATTTTCAATTATTATTCTTTTGGGGATATCATTAAAATTATAACAGCACTAAATTGGTTTATTAAATCAATTTACCAAATATCTATAAATATCTAATATTATATATGTCCCAAATTTTTAGTTTCATTAGCTATGATGTAATGTCAAAATTTTAATTTCAAGCGTCTTCTCAAATAATTTTTTTACATCAATGTCATTTTAAATAATAATATATGTGTTGTTATTTATTATTAATAATTATTATTGAATATATTAATTAATTTAGATTTTAATTTTTGGAAATTTGAACAAGTTGATTGATCAACGACAACTAAGGATAAAGAATTACGGGGTGGGTGAAGTATATTGTTTAGAATATATAGTTTTTTTGTTTGAACAATTTAATTATACGGATGAAAAAATAGTTTTATAGAAATATGGTGGCTAAACAAACAACTCTCTCAAAATTCAAATAAACAATAATTTTTTATATCTAAATAAAATATATACAAACTCTATTCCTATTTGACAAAAATTAACATATCTCTTACACAATTTATCTCACACAACAAACATGATTTGACATAAATCTTACACATCTCATACATACAACCTAACTCTTCCAAAAAAACATGTGTTTTGTTTTAATTACCATACTCAATCCAAGTAGAGTTTTACTTTTGACTTTTGGCCGAATGACAAGATTATCCCTATGTGTTTGTTTTTTTTTAAATTTATTTTTCCTTTTGAAAACCTAAGTATATACTATTTGTGTTGAGTGTGGTATTTTAAACCAAACACAAAAGGGTATTGGGGATTTAAAATGAAACATGGGGGTTTTGGGAGTTGGACAAAGCACATGGGGTGTTTATGTATTTCGATGTCAGGGGTAAAAATATCATATTTAAAGTAAAATGTGAACAAATATTTACAATTTTCTTGTTTGAATCACACTCTTTTCTATGGGGTTGTATTGGGCCCTTATTTGTAATTGTAGGCATAGCCCTTGAACTTCCCACCATGAAAACTACCATTAACCCCTTCATCAATCCCATCTCCAAACCCCCTAAAGTATTCCCTGGAAAGATTTCATAACCACCCTTCAGTTGTCAAATTCCCCCAAAAAGCATCATCAATTATAGTGCAATGCAATGCAGCAAAAATGGCAGCCCTGAAAATGGTGGACTCTATCGGGTATGGTAGACGAGAGAGTAGAGGAACTTTAATTTTGAACAAAGAAGAGAATCGGGATTTGTTAAATGGGTTAGAGCAAGCCTCATTAAGAGTTGAAATGGCCAAGAGAGAACTTGCTGCGATTGATAAGCAAGAAAATTATGAAGAATTATGTCACCCAGCTCGAATCAAGAGCTTCCGAGGTATAACAATTTCATATATACTTTTTGTCAATGTTAGGATTATGCATTTTAAATTGGATGCAGGATTGGTGTTTGTGTTTTTGTCTAATGTAATTAAACCTATGGAACATTTGAGTTTTGTAAAAGTAAACTGAATGAATTTGCAACCATAGTTTGTTACTTTAGTCTTTGGACATTGTTGATGGAGGCCTAAAGAGGCTGCTTGGGTTATTGAATTGTTTTTAGATCAAGAAATTTGTAAGTATATTGTATTTTGTGATCATATAATGTTATAATGGATAAAAGCTTCAGATTTTTGGATCTTTTTATCTGATTAAAGAAAATACTTAGCCAAATTACTAAAATGGGAACTCAAGATATTACTATTAGTTATTAATAAAGATTTTACCAGAAGTTTTTGTATGGTTCATAAAAACGATAAACAATATAAGTCAATGTCACGCATCAAATGGCCTAAAGATGGTGTATTCTCCATTTATAAGCCAATATTCGCTCTCTCAAATTATTGTAAAATGTTGTTTATCTGTATTCTCTTACAAAAAAGAAGTAAATAAAAAGAAAATAAAGAAACAACATTTTTATACTGACTAATATAACAATTGAAAATTGCAGAATATTATAATTCACCACATGGACTGGGCTAAGTCCACTTACTTGGCTTGTACATAACTCAACCTCAAAAGCTAGCTTGTAAGGTGAGGATTGTCCAAGACCTTATAAGGTGGACTTAACTATTGTTTTCAACCAATGTGGGACAATTAGTCTCAATACTCCCCCTTCACGTGTGGGCGGGCTGAATGTGTGGGTGAAACAAGCACAACACGTGACATATTAAACCCCAACCTTGCGGATTGCGACATTTGGGCCCCAACACATGAATAATGACCGGACTTTGTTAAGTGAACGAAGAATGACGACCCAGGCCTTTGTTATCTGGGGGAAATGTGTGGGTGAAGAATAAATCCCATCATGGGCGTAAGAAAGAGCCCATCACGGAAGGAGGTGGCCCACTTCAACCTGGGGCTCTGATACCATATCAGAATTCACCACATGGATTGTGCTAAGTCCACTTACTTGGCTTGGGCCTAACTCAACCTCAAAAGCTAGCTTGTAAGGTGAGGATTGCCCAAGACCTTATAAGGTGAACTTAACTATTGTTTTCAACCAATGTGGGACAATTAGTCTCAATACAGAATGCCAGAAAGAAATAACGGAAGCAAGAATGATGCTTGAAGAAGCAGAGAGGTCTCTTACATACCAAAGCTCTAATACCTTACCAGAAACAAAAAGTGATGAAGTGATAAACAAAAACGAGGAGAAAGTAGAGTCGATTAATAGCTGCCGCTAGTGGAACTCTAGTTGAGCTTACAATTTCCTTAACTCATGCAACTACCAATTCCCAATCGATGATACTTTCTCTGGCTGTAAGTTGTGCATTATTTGGAGCAACATTTCGGTATACAATCAGAAAAGATTTGGACAATGCTCACCTGAAATCAGGGACATCTGCAGCTTTTGGCTTTGTCAAAGGTAACTAACTAGTAGTATAATACTTTGATTTAAGATTATGACACCAAATGATGGTGATTAATCTATTATGTTGTGTTCTTGATTAAGGTCTTGGTATGCTTGGTAATGGGGAGCCGCCTGATTTGGAGTCGAGCAGTATTGTACAATTGCATGTTTTTCATGGTGCGGTTTATGTTTCTGAAAGTGTTTTGATTTTTCTGTTTGCTGGAGTTGCTTTGGATTTTTGTGTTAAGTTAGGTATTCTAAGCACATTCCCAAATCCCAATTGATAGATCAGTTATTACAAGGACATAACTTGTTGAGTGTATACAATGGTTCTTTGGAAGTTATCTTTATGGCTTTAGCTGCAGTGAGATTCGATGGTATATGAAGTAGGTCAATGGAAGAGACTAGTACCTCAAAGATGACGACTCAAATTCAAACCTCTATTGGAAGAGGTTTCCATATAATATGCTCGACTCACCTAAAAAGGAATTAAACTTTTAAAAAACCTTAAAAAAAAAAAAAAACGGGCTTGCTAAATGCAGTTCACGTTTGGCGGAATTGCCCGCAGTTCACCACTCAATGAGCGCCATGTGGCAAAACCTTCACCAGTTACCTGATAAAAATTTACACTATAGGATCGTGAGAAATGACTTCTATGCCCCTGTCTTCTTCTTTTTCCCTTCTTCTTCTTCTTCTTCTTCTTCTTCTTCTTCCATTCTTCTTAACAGGAAAATTTTTGTTCCATTCCTTGAGCATCTTGAAAATTCTCGGTCACTGAACCAATCAAGAGTGATTAACAGGAAATCAAAATAAACACAACTTATTCACACCAAGCAGATTGTGGAACAAAAATTAAAAGATTCAGGATTATTTATTTGACAAATACAGGAAGTGAATGTAAATTAAATTGAACAACGAGAAGGAATATGCAGATAACATATAGATTATGTGCAAACACATATATTGCAGGCTCAGATGTTAAGAACCAACGCAAATAGTGAAATATCAGAAGAAATATGATCAAATCAATTTTAGCTTCCTTTCTAATTCTTTTCTTCTATATACATATTTTAAGGAAGAAGAAAATCAAAACCCAACCTGGTATCTTTTTTTAAGCAGAAAATACCCATTAATATTTTTTTGAAACAATAATAAACTTGAAAAAAACAGAGGAAGAAAAACGTGGTCTGCCAATTAATCAATCATCAAATTGAAGCAAACAACACCTGAAATTAAACACTACGAACCAAAACAAGCAATGCTGAACAAGAATCAAGAACAAAAACACTCAAAAAACCGCTAGAATCGAAGAACCCGAAATTTGATTTGAAGCCCAATTTGCAAAATTCAACAAGAGCTACTGTTAATTGCGTAGGAAATAGGCTGTAATCAAACCTCCGAACAAAAAGAAGAAGATTCCTCAAGAAATTCGAACCAATTTTGAATGAAATTCACGGCCCGTTTAAGTTCTTGAGGGCCCGAACCTCTAAATCACTTAAATGAACACGGCAAACAACAATTAAACACTCCAGGAGTGTATTCCAATCAAAATCGAACAGAAATCTCACGGCCCGTTCAAGTTCTTCGGGGCCCGAATTAAATTCCAGCTCAATTAGTGTATGTAATGCGAAATTAAATTCGGAAACACTCTACCCATGCCCTAGAGAAGAGGAAACGAGCAGCAATTGTCCACAAACCTCAAGAAATCAGCTGGACAGAATTGGGGATCGACATGTTCGCTTGAGCTTGGTGAAGAAGATGACCAAAGTTTTAATTTTTTTTTAACAAGGAGAGGGCAAAAGTGTAACTTCCACAATTACGACCTGCTATTATTAACCGGTTTGGCAGGTGACTTTTTTATTAATAAAAAAATATTTCAGTTCATTTTTTAGGAAAACTGTCAGCAGAGCTCCTAGAAGCCCAAAAAAAAATAGAGCCAATGTTCATTTGGATTACGATTCCAAACTAATCAAACAAAATTATTTTCAGCTCTCTTTCTTTGTAACAATTGACTGATTCCTAATAGATAAAAGGGCAGGACCGCCTATGGTTTATTATCCCAATTTCAAACTAAAAAAAAGTTGTTCTGAAAACAATATTACAATCACTCCAAAGATTGATAATTTGAAATTCACAACCAAAATATCTCCTTTTCGAGATGAATCTTTCATCCCATTTTAATGTCAGATTCTTATGTCACATATATAGATCTATTAGCAAATTGTGTGAACCAAAATATACACTTGTACGGAAGGGGCCTTAATTTTAACAAGCACTATGCAAATTCAAATAAGGTAGAGAGAGAGAGAGAGAGAGAGAATAATTTGAGGGCACAACTATAACCCAGCTAATAGTGTTACAAAATATATATTCACAGTATTACAATTTAATATGACATCCAAACTAACAAATACATTATATAATTACACAATACAAATTCAATGTTCCTGTGGTCTTCTATCTCAGATTGACAGGTTCAAGCAAATAATTGACATCGAACTTGAGGTCACAACACCATCTGCACAATATTTCCACTTGCACCAAATAAATGGACAATGGTCTTCTTGGTGGTTATTTTATTCCTTATTCTGTATGGAACACTGCTGGAATCTTTCCCGACAAGATTGTTAGTCAGTCCATAAAAAACAAAGATTCCAGAAACACGAACTATATTGTTCAAATTCTTCCATCATTTTCACTGTGGTAATAAATAGGATTGGAGGAGTTAAAATATCGTTCAATTTCCTCCGCGTTGTATAAATCTTACCGGAGTTTTGAAGGTACTAACCTTTTACACTTTCCAATAATGGAAGATATAGATCACGAATCTCCTTCTCGTCGATCACTATCCTCTTCACGAGCTGACAGAGAAGTTAATCGCTGTTGCAACTGGCAACAACAGAAAAAGTATGTTTATCTAATAGCAAAAGTCGTGAGGGCTTCACGCTTTATTGGTGAAGTCTAATGGTTCAGTAACTTGAGTATGCGCAACTTGAATTTTCTTATTTTGGAAAAAATCAAGCATTCAATTTCAAGAAATAAACGATATTTGGAAACTCACTTGCATGTACTTTACTTTTTCTGCAGTTAATTCATCGGTCAAGCTGGTCATCCTGCAAGTGGTGAGAAAAAGAGTGGAGCTTGAAAGAATATAAAAAATAAAAGAAGATAACATGGCTCAATGAGTCTGATACTGTTTGGATATTTTTATATTCAGTTCCCGGAGATGTACAGTACCTTGCTTGAAGCTCAGAGAGCTTTATAAGCAGCATACGTTCTCTTTCAGAAACAGCTAATTCAACCTGTTCATGAGCAAATGACAATAATGAAATGTAGCAATCTACATAAATAATAATAATAATCAGTAACATTTATTTTTATGATGTAAAAAGTCGGTCACTGATAACAAATGCAGTACTATCTGAATATTGAAAGTAAGGAAGCAAACGAGCCAAGAAGGTCTAATAATGTGAAACTTACTAAGATGGAGATTAAGCACTAGGAATTTTTTTTTTTACAAAAAAAAAAAAAAGAAAATTAACTGCAAGACGGGCATGATGAAGAAATTAGCTGAAAAACTAAGTGCATTATTACAATTTCTGGATTCCACCTTAGGTTAAATATTCAGCCATGCTGAAGCTCGAGAAACGGAAAACAAGCCTCTCTAGCTCAGACCATACTGGCTTTCTCAAACACATATTTACATAAGATGCACAAAAATTGCAGAGTTAGAGAGGGGGTGAATGACGTATTTGTGAGCGACTTAGTTTTGGAATATTTGTTTCATCACGGAAACTATAACTTCCATTCCTGTCTGGTCCTTTTAAAAGAGATTGAAAATGCACAATAATGAAAGATTCATTGTGGGAAATTTCAGTATGTGCTTACATTGCCATTAGTTTCTGAGCCACGAGGTAAAGGAGGCAGTTTCCCATTTTGAGATGCTGAAACAAATTAATGGAATTTCAGTAGAACTAATATATAATACTTGGTTGATATAAGCACATAAATACACCATTATATTTCCAACGCACCATTTTCTACCTCCACCGGTTGCAAGGTACTCAGTAGATTCATTATAAGATCCTGCAATAGGGGGCAATGAATAAGAACAAGATAAAAGAGCAAGTGACCTGTTGAACTTGCAGAAACAATGCATAATAAGATGACAGTACTTGTTGAATAGATGTTTGTTGGAAAAGATTCTGAAGGTGAGGCATGAGAATTGAGGCAGGCAAATTACTGTTGCCGATTTCCTTGGGTAACTGACTGTTCGGCTGAAAACCAAAAAGAGAAAAACTAAGCAATAAAGTTTACTTGGACAATCATTCCAACTTCATCACTAGCTGAAACTTAAATTCATAAAAGGAGATGAGTATATAAACCATTTGCTTGGAATCAAATATCCAGTTTCCCACGCTAGCCGACTTCCTCAGTGGTGAACCCTGAGAACCATATATGCAAAAAATGAAGATTGATAAAACATCCTCGTCATTTTCTCCGAATAGTCAAGGCAACAAGCTTGCCTCTTACCTGAGAATTTCGTCGAGAAACTGTACATGATGGAATGTCCTAGTATATATTTTTAAGTTAGCAACAATCATTAGAAAGAATAAAGTACCATAAGAATGAAGCAGTACCTTTACAAGATCAACGTTTTCTGATGTTACTGAGAACCGCCCTTTTATTTGTACAAGATTGGCCTTTGACTTGTCATCCAGGGAATCTTTAAACCCTAGTAAGATAACCATAAAACATACAACGTTCTTATCAATGTCAAACATTATAACACGGCAACTCAAATAATTATAATTACCTCCTGAAGATTTGATTGGAGCTGATAAACTGTTTGCTGAAGCTCGAGTTGGAAGGTTTAGAGGACCACTGAGACTGGGTGCTCTCCGTATTTGATGAGGCTTCTCAGCCACTTGTTGGTTTTCAATCTCACACCTGATTAGCAATGTGTATTTCCCATCGAATTTAGCAATGCAAAGGAAATTTCATGGTAAGCAAAAGCATGGAACTGAATAAAGCACAACACAGCTTTAGCAAGTCATTGGAAAAAATGTAAATTAAACTTGATTCAATCATGTTGAGATATTTAGTCAAAACTTCTTAAGTTAATCAATTCTATGTCTGATTCAAACTTCCATATAGGCAAAAATACAACCATAAACGACCTTAAATGGAAATTTGCTCTCTAAGGAACATCATTAAAGCGGCCTCATAAGTTCTCCAATCCTTCATAGACCAACATTTTTTAAGATCCAAAATGACCAATTCCTATAACCCAAAGATTGCCCTGAAATATCATGCTTGTTCATATTCTTAAACTGTCTGGATTGGAATCACAACTAAATAATACTTGGCCTCGCCTTGACACTCTACTGTCACAAGCTATCAGCCACACAACCACAACTAGCTATAATTTGCAGTACACAACATTGGCATGGGTATCAGAATCAGGCAATGAAAAACCAACGTCTAGTTAAGAGCATCAGTTGTAAATGAGGAGAAGAAAGATGCTTGTCAAATATTATAGCCTAGCATTCCAAACACTGCTTATTCCCTGTAACCCTCCAGCTAAAACATCCATCACATTCTAACTGACCTAATGATATTTTTTGCCACTAGTTGCAAGTGAATCTTTATTATTGGTGATTCAAGCATAACATGGCATAGGAAGTGATAGATGAAGCAATCAATAAGTTATAATAAACCTTTCTACGTTCCGCGCTCTTTCTGACATCGAATGACTTAGCACAGTACCAGGCATGAGCGGTCCACTTTGAGTTTGGCGAGGTCTGCTAGTCTGAATTTTAGTCTTGGTTTGTGCTGCATCTTTCTCAACCAATGCTGAAGGCAGCTCAGCTTTTGATTCACTCTTCTCGAGTCCAGTTTGTCCCTGATTGTCAGACTCTACTATATCACTTTCATATACTTTACCCTTTTCGGTCTGACTTTCAACTACAGGCACCTGATTACCATTTGTATTTTCTCTGAAAACCAAAAGCGGGAAAAGCATAACATGTATTAAAAAAAAATTGCATGGTTCAGAAGAAAAATGATGCACGTTCGTCAAGTACTGCAAAACACGAAATTGAATCAGGGGGAAGCCCGAAGAATAAATATCTCACACATCAAGTGGAGTTATAGATGACATTAAAAGTAAATAACATGGAAAATATGGTTACTTACTCAAAGCAAGAGAATGTTGCAAAGATTGAATAAAGCATGTTATTACCTGCCAATATTATTGCTCGTAGCTAATGGTTTCACCACAGAATTATATGCAACCTATTTACAAACAAAGCAACATTATATAGGTCATAAGAGATAAAAAAAACTAAGTAAACATATATAAAATAGAAATAGATATAGAAACAAGAATAGGAGACAATAATGAATAATGGTGGATTTATTAAAAAAAGAAAAGAACTAATTGTCGTGGAAAATAATTGTCAACAACCTTGTGGTTCGAATAAAATTTTAGATTGTCTTCTTCTTCTTTTATATCTTGCATTTCTTCCTCTTGTTGAAGCTGCAAAGATGAAAATGGGCCAGATGCACCTTTTAAGAAAGCCCTGAGATTACTTTATCATGACAGCTGAACATAAAAATTAACTTGTGTCATGCACATACCAAAGATGCTTGGAGCTTCAAATCCTCAACATCAAAGTTCCACGCACTTACTCCCCTCTGGTATTCGCTCTGAAAGAGCCCAAGAAAATTAAAAAATCGAAATTAATGCACAGACAGAGGAAACAGTATAACTACTCTAATTTCTACTGAAAAGCTTATCAGCCACTACTCCAATATATACTCCACATTCCCTCTTTATATACACCAAATAATAACTCGTATCTTTGAAAACTAAAAATAATAACTCGTATCTTTGAAAAACTAAATGGACACAGAACCCAATTTCAGCCCAAAGGTTACCACCACTCAAGATGTGTTTAGGTGAAATTGGGCTCTCATATACACAGGCAAAGGCTTCTTTCAATTCTGGCTAATGTTAACAACAGGATAATAGCGGTGCAAGTAATTTGGCTTAGATTGGCTACTAGTTGGTGAAAGGGGTTAAGCATTCAGCCATGTGCATTTAATGTTGCTTTAGCTGGCGGTTCAGATTAAAAAGTAGTTGCTTACATTCAAAAACCACAAACAAAATAAAAGTGAGGACTGATGCCAAAATCCATATGACTAATCGATAGAGGGAGTATCACCCAAATTAAACAAAATCTTGAATGAACATTTCAAGATATTCATATTTTCACAGAAAATAGTGAGACATATGAGATGAATAATTGTACGCTGTGACAGAAGCCAAAAGTCATTAGTCCACTTTAATAGGACAAAAGTTACAGTTACATCATGCTTAGATTTCCCAGCACCCATATTTGAAAGTCAACGAGAAAATATAACAACTTCCGCCATGCTTCGAACCTGAGATATAGCTTCTTCTTCTGCTGACGGCATCCTTTTTAGAGCAAGTTGTGCAGCATCTTTGAGCTGCATCCAATCCACAAGAATGTAATCAAAGCGGTTAAGATAAGGAGAGTTCAAAACAATGCTAATTACCATAATCAAAGTATACCTGCAGATCTTTCACACGCTTCCACAGTGGTGGCAAGTCAGCAAATAACTTTTTCACAGAAAGTTCAGGAGGCTTTGCGGTCTTGAAAAAGGAATGTTTCAACAATTTTTCTGCAGTTGGCCTCTTTGTTTGATCTTTCACCAAACACATTGCAACCATTTCCTTAAAGGACTGTTCAAAACCAAACACTGCTTCATACTAAGTACTTAAAAAACTTAATTTCGGGAACATCTGAAGATGAAGATATCATGAGTACCTTAGAGAACCTCTTATCACGGTCATAATCAAGTCCAGGAGGGGCATTTTGTATGGTCATTAGCAGAACCTGTTGAAATGCAGAGTAAATGTATGAAGGGTTTGCTACAGTGGGCTCCATGAATAAGTTGGCAAACTTGTCGCGGATATATATATATACCTTCATGGGAGGATATTTTGAAAATGGTGCATGTCCATGAGCCAACTCCAAAGCAGTTATTCCAAATGACCATATGTCAGCCCTGTTATTTTATCAGAAGTGCAAATATAAATGTCTCAGCATTTGAACGAACACATTCTCAGCAGTTCATACTAACATTGGTCTCAACATGGTATCGCATACTCAATATAAATCAATTGGTTCTAGAAGGAAAAATCACTAGACAAATAGTCACAGATAACCTATCAATGGGTGGTGATACTTTGAGATCTAATACAGTCTCTAGGACATGTCATGTTCAAATATTCAGAAGTCAGAACATATAAGCAAAGAGAAAATAGTTGTTAGCAATACAAATGAGACCGATTTCTGGATAAGCCCCATGTGCTTTAGCTATAGGTCACAACTAAACAGTGATATTCTAGTATTAAATTATCCACATGTTACTTTCTTCTTAGTGCAACCTCTGCACTTTTCCCTTGTATTTTGTCCCTATTAATACAAGTAGTGTTTTGTTTCAAAAAAAAAATCATCCACATGTAACTTGTGCCGTATCGTAATAGACAGCATGAGAAGATAGAGTAAAACCCACTTGAAATCATATCCTGTTCCTGGCTGCAAAACTTCTGGTGCCATCCTGTAATATAATGGCAATTAAGTATCACTAATGGAGACAATATCCATTAGAACAATCAGAGAAAGAGAAAAGGACAAGCTAAAGTACCAGCATGGAGTACCCACAAAGGTATTCCTTGAGCGTTGCCTATCGCCTCTGTCAAACATGCAAGCTGAAACACCAAAGTCACCAAGCTTCACCTCGCCATTGCTATCCATTAATATATTTCCTGCCTGAGAAAAGATAATGTGTCGGAGTAATTAACTAAAGTAGGTCAACCCGAATAATAAGTCAAATCTAGTAACATGTTCAGAACAAATGAAGTTGCCTAACCTTCACATCACGATGAATGTGGCCATGTCGATGAAGGTACTCCAATGCCTTAAGTGTTTCTTTTAAGATAGATCCAATGGCAGATTCTTCAAAACCTTCCGGATATGCTATCTTCATGAGATGTAGGCAAGAACCCTGAGCCATAAAAGGCATGACCACCCAAAGGTTGCGGTCAACAACAAATGAACAAATCGATTTTATGACATTAGGATGATTGATTAAGCTCATTGTTTGAGCTTCCCTGCGAATGTCATCCTGCAAAGAAAAACATGGAACAATTCTCTGCATGAATAGCCAGCTCAGCCACATTCACTACTTTTTAGAAAACGAGGGAATCTCAGCCACATGCACTACTTTTTAGAAAACGAGGTCAATTGATACATGTCACAAAAGTGGAGCTAATAAAAACAGTAGTATGAAAGAGCGACTTTCGTATGTATACATAAAACACGGCCGTGCTAATAGAAGGGGAGGACAACACGTGGATACAGGGGTAATTTAGTCTTTCTAGCTGCACTAAGTAATCTCCATCTTTAGATAGGTAGCCGTCAATTGGTTAGGATTAGGTAGACTTGCTGTAACGAAATTCTGTGTTCTTTCTTCTGTGTCATCAGATCACTTCCTCTCATTCCCCTGGTCTCTTCATGTATGATTCTTGTATTCATTTTAGTTGAGAGTAATTCTGTTCAGCGTCTATTCTTCTTGGACGATGCTTAGGGATTATTCGATTGAATTTATGAATTTGTGCAGTTCTTAATTCAAATATGAACCTTAAACTAATCTGGGACGCATCATTATGATTTAACATACAATTTATTCACAAAATAACCTGAGATATTGAACATAAGCTCTCGCTGTATTTCAGGTTCAGTTCTAGAGAATCTTGGTGCTTCGAGAAAACCAAAAGTCAACTATGCTATCACAAGCTTGTAACAAAAATAATTCTTAACTGGAAAAAATCATACAAACACAATCATGTCTAGATTGCCTCTCAGAAAATGTTTTTCCATTTTCTCTTCTGAAATCGTGTTTGTCATCTTCATTTCCAAGAAAAATTCTACAAAAAGATCATTATTACTCTATTTTAAAAATCTGCGTCCCATTGTTTTGACACCCATTCAGAAGAGACTATACCAAAACAGTCTGAAAATTTTGAATGGATAAACCTTTCAATTTTCTCAATTCACAAATCCAACACATTTCAAAAAATAAAAAACAGTAGGAATTTAGAGTAGCAAGGAGCTGGATCAAATACGAACATGTTGTCATATGATCTGAGGAAACATGCAAAATAGTTGAAGGAATGGTGTTACACTATTGTAAATATAATAAAAGTCTTTTTTCATGGGTGCAGTCGACTGGAAACAACTTCCTTGTTAGACACAAAAGTTGTATCTTAAACAGAGATGAGGCAAACGTCAGCAAGCATTACTAATCGGTTCCATTAATAATCTTTCTCCATAACAAGTTTCCTAAGAGTTACAGATGTTGCACGAGCTGAATTTATATAAATCTTGTCCAACTAATGATACGACTTCTAAGTCAACCAGTTTAATGAATTAAGGATAACCATAGTTGCTAACAATTCCAACAACACAAAAATCACATTGCACAGCCAGAAACTAACTAATAAAAACAGCTTAACCTTTATACTTATAAGAAGGGCCTGTACATAATATCAACCTTCCCTGCCTATGGAGGATACATGGGCAAGACCAGTGGACATGACTAGCGGAAGATGACATCAGGAGTACTTCGCTGGAGAATTTTAAATCAATCATATTTTAGATAATGAATATATTTTTAGCTCTTCTGCAAACAAAAAATAACTATAACTTAGAGAGTAGCAGAAATTGTCATTTATATAATTTTATGATGTGTACAACAATTGCGGTCCACGCAAACTTATGCCCACTGGTCTTAATTCTGATGAAAATTCCTCAAAAGTTTTTGGTCGAATATTAATGTCATTATATAAATCCAAAGTTGTCCGTATACTTATAATGCAGGCCGGAAATGGGATCCAGTATAAACGACAAAAGGAATACTTGAGGACCCACGTTTTGACAAGTTTAACTGGTGCAAGGTAATTAATTTCAGATTTAACTTGCCTTGATCTATACAAAGTTGGCATCGAAAAAGCAATTTGGTAAAAGATTTTCTTCTTCAGTCACCAGTGTGAGAAAAATATTTCTTCTAGTCATCACGCACTGATGCCATACACAAGATGTCGGTGAAAGAATTTCCTACGAGGATCCTACTGGATTGGTTATAGCCCGTTTATGTAAAATGCAAGGCTATATATCCTGAACGAAATTAGTTTCCCGCAACTTGTATTTCTCTGCAAGTAGATTTTATTTACATGCTAATTTAATTTTTCTCCTGACTCGAGAGATATTATTGTTTGGAAGCACCTTTTCACCTGTAAAGAAGTTTGACGAAACTATTGTCCCATTTGCACTGTCATATTGATTGTCGGTAAATTTAAGCTCAAACTACCTCAAGATTTCGTATAAAATAAAAAGAAAAAACTAGATGTTGCATGGCATGCAAAGTGCATTCTCCAAAGGACACGCGTCCTTTGTGTTAACTACCATTAAAAAGGTAGATAAACAAAATTGGACACATGTAATTTGGAGAAAGCACCTTTTCATTGCACAACATGTAGTATCTAAGTTCCCATAATGAAAATATATGGATTTGATCAAAGTTATATTGACATAATGATATTTAGCATATGGAATAGGATTCAATTCTCCAATTGTGACTATGTCACATCAAAATAAGCCAATCAGAGATCTGATCCTGAAGAAAGAACTTTTAGTACAAAAGCAAACTATCTATTTAAGAGAAAGAGTACTAGTGGCATAATTAATGATCTTCCATATATAAAAACATAATAGCATCACATCTACGACTTTCAAGATCCAAAAATATATAGCAATCTCATACATTCAATTATTTGTTTATTTTTATTAAAGCCAATTTTCTTCATTAATTATGTAATCATTTAGCAATTCCGTACTACAAAAAGCATCGGCCAGATTACAAGTAATCTATCTCATATCTCAAGCAGCCTTCCAATACAAACATTGAGTACGCACATCAATTTTGTATGTATAGTAGCGACAATGGTACTGGTCAAATTAAAGATTAATTCAGAATTTGATTGGAATCAAACAAATAACGGCAACAGCGTATTGGATTTTAATATGCACTAATGATCCAAAGTGTTGGATAGGGAAAAATCAACAAAAGACTAAAGAACATGAAGCATTTCAAGTATTGGACTCTATACTGATTTGTATTTCTTTCTCAACGGGAGCAAATCAATGAGCTATGGCAACCTACTATTTCCTAATCTACTTAAACCAATTCAACAATTCATATTCCAAAACATCGCCCTCCAAATTCAATTCAATTTCAATTTTCAATCCTTGTTTCTCAAAAACATTAAAAGTCAAACAAACCAAAACTCTCTCCATTCTTACCTAGATCACAAATCACCTAACCTAAATTTCCACTTAATTTCAACACACTAACACAAATAATCAAATACAAAAATTCTCGTAATTACAAAAACATGGTAAAAATAGAGAATTGCACAAACCAGATTGCTATTGCATCGATCGAGATCCAAAGACTTGACCGCCACCACTTCATTGGAAGGCAAATAGATCGCTCTGTAAACAGTTGCGCTTGCACCATACCCTACCTCTTCTAGAAGCTTGTAATCATTCGGGTTCACTGAGAAATTCTTCCCCATTTCTTCACACTCAAACCATCAACACTTGAAATCAATTTTTTTCGTGCTATAAAAATCAATTCCTAAAGGAATGAATTCTTTTCCTTTTTACTTCAATAAATTGAGACAGTGAGAGTCCACAGATATGACTGCCTGTGTTTCAACTCTGCTCAACTTCTCTCTCTTCTCCTACAAATGTTGCGAATTATTAGTGATATTTTTCTAATTTGCTTTGTTTTCCTAGATTTTATTTTCCTTTTTATTTTTATAAACTAATTTTTATTTCTCCTCCTTTTTTTCCCCCTTTTGGTGGTTATGTAAAGAAATTATCGATGCGTTGACTGCCTGAGGAACCGACGTCGTACAAGTAAGGGACCAGGCTTTGAGGAACTGATCTAGTACATCTCCTATATATTGAATTCCTGCAACCACCTCATTTTTCGTGTTACGTTGACTTTCAAAGTACAAGTATTTTTGTATAATTTGAAGATTGAGGACAAACTTGTCTTTTTACATTACATACATTCATCTTGAGGCTTGAGCTATAATTATTTGGGCCAGTTTAATCAATTTTGGTTGGATTTGATGTTTGAATTTCATTTCCATTTTTTAGGATTTCTTTAAATATTAGTGTGAAACGTTGAAAACATAAACAATCTAGTCAGAATTTTCAAAAATCAAATAATGTTATAATATGGTTACTATAATTTGAAAATATGGTATAAAAACTAGTAAGTAATTTTGACATAACATAAAAAATTACCGATAAAAACCAATAAGGAAATTAGTGGATTATAGATTTCACAAATGGTGTATTTGCAATTGACAATTTGACATAACATTGTGACATTGGCTTAAGTTGTGATTAGTTTGTAATTTTCCAGTACTAAGATTATAATGAGTCAAACTAAGGTTACATTGAATTGATTGGTGTTCACAAGGAATATGCTTGGAACTTAAACAAAGTATATGCGGAGGAAGGATATGGAAAATTGTGTATTATTATTATTATTAGGGTTAGATTGATCATACCTAAGATATATTTATATCGTTGATAAGAGTCCAGAATCATGGTAGAATCCTAGTGAATGTAGGAAACTTCCATGCAAGGTCCGGTACTTCTTTTTAATTTATAATTTGTAATTGGCAACATTATATTCGCCTCACAGATGTCAAATGAGCTTGCGAACTATGAGGCCTCTGACCAGGAAGATGGGGATGATACTGTTTCATAATAGAGCACGGGTGATCCGTTTCGGATAATGACCTATGCTACATCATAACCTCTTATATAAAATAATGATTTGACACTACTACTTCTCAACCACTACTATTGAGTGCATAATGTAAACATATCAAAAAACTTCATTTTTTTAACTCTTACCTAAAACTCCATGCTAAAAGTTAAAAAAATAGAAAATATGGAACGAAACGAGTATTAGTTTTATTAGTAAATATTCTTTGTATTTGTTGGTTTGGCATTATAAAGCAATCGAACATATATATATTAACCATTTCACTTAAAGTAAAAAAGTCTGTATTTGAGTGGGGGTCGGGATAATTTGATGAGTGGCATGATAGTATGAAAGAACATGCAATGGGAATTAAACGCTTTTTCCATTTTCTTTTCCCAGTTAAACTAATAAAGATATTATAAATTCATCGGAAGACAAAATCTAAATGCTATGGCTTAACATACAATATCAATTCCTTTAAGATGAATTGTATATTTTGAAATATAGTGACAACACCCTCCATTAATGTTAATAGTACTTTACTTTTTCCTGTCATATCTTCATAAGATTTTCTTAATATCATCACTCCTATCAAATTAGCCCAAGAAAAAGCTCATGTCTAGAATTATTAAAAAAAAAAGAAAAAAAAAAGCTCATGTCTCTCCAGAAATATCACAGGAGAAAGCAGAAAAAGTTTCCATGTTTAATGGACACACACAAGCGACCAAGTCCAAGGTACTACTTTTCTCTTTTAGGCTACAAAAGCTTTTAATTAAGTACTTCTAGGAAATCGCTTGTGCTGCGACACAGGAGATCATTACATCCTCATGCTTATGGTACTGAAAGTCGGGATTGCGCCACGTGGATTATAAATGATAAGGATGTATGGGCCCTATGCCACGTGCTATTGATTAATGAGGAATATTCGACGAGTTTTGGTATTTATAGATAATTATGAGAAATTCAATAATGGTGTGTGAAATTATCAATAAGCATTATATTGGAATCTTAAAAGTTATACTAAAATGACTTTTGCCCAAATTAGTGAATTCACAACGGGGTTTTGGCTGGAATTATTAGGTTTTGGTACTTTGCATCCTGACTTAAAAGATTTGGCACTTTGCATCTTAGTGTGTTTTGGTGAGAAAATTCATTGGTAGAAGGGTATAATAGTCCTTTTCGATTTTTTTAGCACTTTGCACTTTGATAATATAGATTCCGCACCCTAAAAATATAGAATGTTGCCATTTTGCACCCTAAAATTATAAAATATTGGCGCTTTTCAACCCGTTTTAAAATTTTTGGCACTCTGCACCCTAAAAATATAATTTGTATGGTATTTTGCACCCTAATGTGTTTTCTTTAAAAAAAAAACTCATAAATGTCTTCGATGTAGAGATAAAATGGTCATTTTTATGCACAACAATCATAAATATGTTATTCTTAATTTATTTTACTTTATAATAACTTATAATTTTAACTTTTTCTCTCAATTAAATATAGATTAAAAAAAGACAATATCTACATTATGTTTTCAAGTATCCTCTAGATTATTTACTTTATATATAAAATACAGTTTATAAATCTAGTTATTTACATTATTTAAATTATCATATTAAGTCGAGGTTGAAAATGCCAAATATTATATTTTTTTGGTTGCAAAGTGCCAACATTCTATATTTTTAGTGTGCAAAGTATCAAAATCTATACTTTTCACCTATATCACCTGAATTTTCATTGATTTGACATGTTCTCGTCGACTTTATTCATTTTTTCACCGATTTCACCTGCTTTTCACTATTGTCATCGTTTCACTGGTTTCATCTTTTTTTCACGAATTTTCATCGATTTCAGGGCTTTTTTTTTTTTTATCATTTTCAACCAAATTTTCATCAAACTTCGCTAGTGTTCACCAATTTCACCCGAATTTTCAATGATTTCACATGTTTCAATGATTATATTTTATCTATTTCACCATTTTTCACGAAAAGAATTACATAGAGGTTATGCATGTCTTGAAATTATTGAATATTCCTCATATTTTATATTCTAGCCAAAGAAAAATTACATAATTAGCTAAGTTATAAGTAATTTTTATTCTTTCATAGTAAGACGCGATTCAATTTTAATATTTTTTTTTGTAACATAATGATATTTAAGAGAATTTCATTTTAAATATTTATATTTAGAGTGGTTATGACTTATGTTGTATTAAATCTTTAAATTAACATTTTCTTACTTAAATAAATATTGATGCTAAAATATAACAATTTTTATATATTTTTTAGGGGCTATTTAAAATAATAGTGTTTTCTTAAGATTAATATTACAAAATTCATGTAAAAGAGAATTTATAAATTTTAGGAGTTTATGTAGGAGATAAATATAATAAGACTTCATGTCTAAATATACCTCTTCAATTACTTTTATTCTTTTATATATTTACCATTTATTAAAATTATTTTACAATTTAAATAGAGGTATTTTAGTCTTCACAAAAGAGTTAAGAAATATTCATGCTTTTATAATAAGGGTGAGTTTGGTCTAGCGATATGAAAAGCAATTATAGGAGAATTAATTTTACTAAAATTGATTATGGTAATAAGTGATGATAAAAATTAATTATAGAATAATTGCTTTTGTAAAAGTAACACTTTAGTTGCTTCTAAAATAAGTTGATTTTTTGCTTCTCGAGATCTCAAAAGTGATTATGATCTTGGGGGTCAAACACCATAAAAATCACGATTGAACATAAGTAATTTTTATAATCAGGGCCAAACACTTCAAAAATCACAATAGAGATGTAAAAGTGATTATAAGAGCTCCAATCGCTGGGTCAAACTCACCCTAAAATAGAGATAGAGATAGAGATAAAGATATATATGCAAGATCATTTAAGTACAAATTGATATATATATTAAAAAAGAGCGGAAGAAAAAAACACCCCATGTGTTATTTAACTTTCAAAAAAATTCCATGTGTTTGGTTTTAATTACCACACTCGGCCCAAATAAAATATGACTTTTGGCAGAATGACAAGTTTACCCCTATGTATTAGTTTTTTATTTATTCCTTTTTGAAAACCCAAGTATATACTAATCTTGAGTGTGATAATTAAAACCAAACACATAGGAATTTTTGAGATTTAATATAACACAGATGATATTTTTGGGAGTTAAACAAAACATATGTGGTATTATTGTCTTTCGCGCAACTAAGTGTCATGAGTAAAATTGTCTTATCAAAATAAAAATGTCAACAAATACTTGTAATTTCCGCGTTTGAATCTCACTCACTTTTCTGGGAGTGTATTTGGCGCCAACTTGAAAGCACATGACAGATTTTTGGAGTTAAAATAACAAAGGGTTTTTTTTGGGGAGTTAGACAAACATATGGAGTGTTTTTGTCTTTCCCTCAACTAAACAATTCATTGATCTTTAACTAATCACAACTAATACACAATCCATCAAAATTTGAGAACTAAATTATCTTGGCCCGAATCATTGATGTTGAGACATTAAAGTGTTATATGCTTTATGTAATTTGATTAATATAAAAAAAAATACGTGAATTGAAATCTTATTTAAGATACCGTCAACTTAAAATCAATGTTATTAAAGCAGAACCAGAAGCTGGTCCAATCCGATTAATTCGCTGGTTTTAACGGTTCGTCCGATTCGACCAGTAAAACCGCTAAAGCAGTAGGCTCATTGGTTCACTCTCCGGTCCGATTTTAAAAACATTGCTTAAAATCCCAATACATGTAATCTTTTTATCTTTTTCAAGGCAACCTCCAGGTTCAACAAACGTTGACTTTGAGAATTTTACTGGGACATTCTGAAATGATTGCCCATATTTTATCATTAGATATCGAAATCTTCTATAGAGAAATCGGGGATAGAACTCATGCTCTTCATTTAAAAAAATTTGTGCATGTTTGAAACTTCTAAAAGCAATTTTTGAAAACCCTAAAAAACTGAAGGACCAAGCTCAGTGATCATGTTTTTGGCAAAAAAAAAAGTTAAATGATGCGCATGTTTTCTGCAGTAGTACAAAGTTTGTACTTTCCTGCAGCAATTCAGAAATTTACATTTCAAGTTGCCCCCAACTCAAATTTTTTGAAGACCCTTAAAATATAAAAGTGCTGTTCAAGCTTCATTTTTATGAAAATGTTATTTTTTTTCTTAAAATTTGAGTTTTATACTTGCTGTTGGAGATGGTCTTATCCAAGAAATAACAATACAATGACATTGTTTATTTTCCAGACAATAATTAAGAATCGTCATAGGATTAGGAATGGGATCCATCAACAATATGTATTAATAAGAAGTTTTTGCAGAGTTCAAGTATTGGAGAATTAAAGGTAATAATATTATGCAACTATGTAGATATTGATTTACAGCCATAGGGATCAAGAAAATGATTACTACAACTTAGCTCGAAAGGGATTAAACCTTCGGGAAAAAAAATTAAAACTATTAGCAAGTTGGTTGTTTGCTTACTTAATTATATAATTTATATCAATATTCCTTTATTAAATGTAAGTAATCCTTAACAAATTAAAACATAATGTTCCAAGTTGAAGTAAAATTCTCTTAAATTGATAGCATTAGTATGTACTTTGTGTTGTGTATACTGTATAGTGTATACCATATACAAATTTCCCGAAACTACAAAATTTAAACTCAAAACAAAGTCCCTAATCCTATTCCTATCAAATCAATCCTTTTCTCCTCAATCTCTTTGAAGAAGAAGCTCTAGAAACCAAGTACCCAACTCCAATACACACCACCCAAATCCCTACATCCACCGCCCACCTCACTCCCTCCACCTCCACCACCTCCATCTCTCCATCTCCGCCGTCCATTCCCTCTTCCCAACCACCACACTCACAACAACAGCACACATCCGATCCCAACTCCCCCTCCTCTCTCACCTCCGGAATCTCCTCCAACTCACCACCCCTACTCCTCCTCCTCCTCCTCTGCCCCGCCACCATCTCCACCCTCTCACTCATCACTGGCGCCACCTGCCCATCCGCCGCCACGGACACCTCAGCATACTTAACCCCTTCCACGACGTCTTCGCACTTACACTCCATATTCCAATTTTGTCCCTCACCTTTCCTGAAAACCCCCTTCAACAATTTCAGATCCCCTGCGTAGATCTCAAACCTCACTCCTTCACTTACTATAACTCTTTCGCGACACCCATAAATCATCACCGCTTTGCTTCTTTCATTCGAAAGGACCCGGTGGAGGGTTATGAAAGCGGGCGAGTCGGATCGGATACTCGACCCGTTTACCTCTAGAAGGCTACCATTTATACGAGGAAGGAAATTTAATGTAAAAAAATCGGGTATAGTAGTTTTGTTCTTGATGCACGAAATGGATAATTGAGTATAGAATGCCCTGATTTTAAAGCGCTCTCTTTCGTTTTGTTGAAATCCTCTACACATTTTGCTTGGTTTGTTTTCAATTGAGGAGGTGAAGAAGAAATTAAGTAAATATATTTGGATATTAATGTCTATATATATATATACATATGTCATATGTGTGTGTGAGAAGCGATGATGATGAGGAAAGGCGCTCTAGTTTTGGAAGAAAATCAAGGGGTTTGGACTGAAGAGCAGCACGCGGTTTTGATGAATACTTTGGACTTTCGAGGCTGCTGCAAATTGCAGGGAAAACGTCTACAAGACGACAAGCTGATGTTTGTTATTTACTATTTAGGTTTCTATAGACGGCGGCCAATAGTTTTTGTGTTTGGTTTTGCGGGAGCTCACAGAATTTTTGCCCCTTTCATCTTAAAAAATAGACCTCTTAATATATATATATTCACATTAATCTAAGCCGATCAAGTCAAGTTGGACTCCACTTCAAGGAACCTAACCTTAGGTTCAAAGAAACTCGTCAAGTTGTGCCGATGGTTGATCCGGCATAGACCATTCGATGCTAAAGTCATATCAATTAATGATTATAGCATATATCAATAGTTATAGTATTGATTTAAATTGTACCTTAAAGAGTAATAAATGCTGCCTATTTATAGTTTTTCAAAGCGGATCTTTTCGGTTCGGATCTCAATTAGTTTGGTCCAATTAATAAGAACTTATCGGTCGAACAAATGTGCTCGTAGGTCGAATGAAACGATCAAAGGTGATTCAGAGATCTAGCTTAGGATGTTTAAGTCGATGTACCAAGTATGTCGATATAGATTGTATCATGTTCTTACGACAAGTTCAGTGATGTAATAAATCAAAAAGACCTAGATCGGCTTAGTTCAACATATAAATTATGTCGATTAAGCTAAGCTCGACGATAGTGTACGTCGATTTGTAATAGATCGATACTATGTATCAGATTTGATTACAATGACCCAAGTTGGTGAATATCAAATAATGTATAGTCCAGTCTTGGTCGACATTATGGTCCATACAAGTGTAATATTGAAGATAATGCCATGTGTATGTTCTGGAATTACGTGTAATATGACATGTCATTGGTAGAATATTTGATATATCAATAAAGAAGAACAACATCCACCCTTGAAATACAAATTTGTTGCATCGATGCACCTGAGCGATTTCTCATTTAAAAAATTGCTCGGAAACAAATAAATAAGATTTCAAGGGAAAATGTATTTTTCCATTTTTTTTCCATAATTTGCTCCTTGCACCCTTAGAAATAGAGCTTTTAACATTTTGTACCATAAGAAATAAATAATAGCAGTTAAGAACTTTATTTTAATTTAATCAAAGCACGAACACTTGTAATATACCTTTTAATTTCTCAAACTTCAAAAAACAATTATAGTTAAGCTCTAAAAACTATACATGCAATCAATGAAATTAATCTAGTATATGCAAACAATATGAATAGTGTTAAGAAATTTGAGGATAAACCTTAATTTCAGAAATATTTACAGCTTTAAGTTTTCTTTTGTAGATATCAGTATTGGTCGTTATTTTTATAACATCACTAGTCAGTAGTCACTACATCGGAGGCAAATGTCGCTGCAATAATCTTTTATAAAATAAATATCTATAATGTACAATGATATAATCAAGTCAGGCCCGGCTTATATCATAGGTCAATTTAAGCCGTTGTCTAGAGCCCAAATTTTTTGGACCCTCCTACCCATCATATATAAAATTATAAATATATACTCGTATTATATATATAACCTATTTCATAAAAAATAAAAAGAAGAATTTGACAGCAGCCCATTTATGTCACCAGCGCCCCCCAATCCTATATAAGGCTGTTAATGGGGCGGATTTCAATCCGGACTCGTTTAAATTCGGTCCAATTTATTAGGATAGTCATTCGATTAGAGTTTCAATGGACCTGATCTGATTAAAAAGATTCATAATCCGAAATATATGGAGCGAATATGAATTTAGGTCGATCCAATCCGTTAAAGATCCATATCCGATAAAAATAAAAAATAAAAAGAATATATATATATATATATATATATATATATATATATATATATTGTTTTATTGAAGTAAGTACCATAATAATATTTCACTATCAATTTAAAAAAATAGTGATTTATAACTCGTTTATAAATTTATTTAAATCAATATTTTCATCCAAAAATATGAATATTAGTAAAAGATATTTGAACATGTGAGCTAAAATTAAATTAAATTAAATTAAATTGTAAAGTTATAAACTTACTTTAGGAAAAAATATTAATATAATTTTTTAAATGAAAATTTTATAAGATCCGAAAAAGATTAAATATCCGGTCAAGTCCGATCAAGATCTGTTGGATTTCAAAAAGTTTAAATCCGAACACAATCCAAATAAGATCCGATCTAATATAAATAAAGCCGAATCTGAACAAACCTAATCCGATCGAAATCCAACCCAATAACAGCCCTCCCTATATCTCCATTAAATTAAATTAAATTGTAAAGTTATAAACTTACTTTAGGAAAAAATATTAATATAATTTTTTAAATGAAAATTTTATAAGATCCGAAAAAGATTAAATATCCGGTCAAGTCCGATCAAGATCTATTGGATTTCAAAAAGTTTAAATCCGAACACAATCCAAATAAGATCCGATCTAATATAAATAAAGCCGAATCTGAACAAACCTAATCCGATCGAAATCCAACCCATTAACAGCCCTCCCTATATCTCCATTGGATTTTTTACACTTTGCACCCCCGAAACATGGAAAATAGACACTTTGCACCCTCAAAACTTAGATTTAGCACTTTGCACCCTCGTTTATTTTCAAGCAAAAATTCAAGGGCACAATAGGTAATTAAATAGTATTGGCACTTTGCACTCTCAAAACTTGAGAATTTCGCACTTTGTACCTAAAAAATAAAATTAGCACTTAACACCCTCTAATTAAAAACAAATCAGCAACTTTCACCCCCGAAACACAATAAATTGGTACTTTGCACCCCAAAACACAAAATTTACACTTAACACCCTCAAATTTAAAAAAACCCAAACCCTCATTTTTTTCGTCAAAGTTGACTATCGGAGTGAAAAAAATCTACTACATAATAGGTAATTCATTTTTTTTTACTTAAATTTGCAAAATACAATTATAAATACTCGAATACATATTTCTCTCTCCATCTTTCTTTTCAACAATATAACCATAAATAACTAAATAAAGTACTCTCGAAGACTCATTGTCTACTTCAACATATCAAAGACCCATAAATAATTACCTATTTTGCCTTAAAAAAAAATTCACCTTAATGGTCAACTTTGTCAGAAAAAATGAGGAGTTTGAGTTTTTTTTATTTGAGGGTGTGTTAATTTTGTATTTTGGGGTGCAAAGTATCCATTTATTGTGTTTCGGGGGTGCAAGTTGTTAATTTGTTCTTAATTAGGGAGTGTTAAGTGCTAATTTTATTTTGGGGGTAAAGTGCCAAATATTTACAATAGAATTACCTATTTTGCCCTTGAGTTTTTGCTTAAAAATAAAAAAGAGGGTGCAAAGTGCTGTATTTTTCATATTTCAAGAGTGCAAAATGCTAAATCTAAGTTTCAAGGGTGAAAAGTGCATATTTCCTATGTTTTGAGGATGCAAACTGCAAAAAACCCATCTCCACCATACATTGGCCGACATCCACTATCATCTCACTCTACTAACTAACTGATGTTTAATGGACTTACGTACCTTTATAAAAAAAATTATACATAATAGAAAATAAAATAGAAAAGAAAAGCACAATGCATTAGATATAGCGCCGCAACCTCTAAATATATGATTCATGATTTTAATCTTGAAGAATTCTAAATAATCTACTTTCTCTTCTTCTTCTTCTCTAATATATACATTACTTTTCTACTCTTTTTGCAATTTAGTAATTTACCTTTACCAATAAATCAAATTACTCTTAAATTTCTACTCTTCTTACAATCTCTCCTAACCAGATTTTGGGTTTTCAATTTTTATTAATTTATTTTATTTCTCTTATTCTACCATCATGTTATTAAATAAAATTCATACATGTTTTTCAATTTTGGATATTGTTCTCTTTCTCTACGAAATAAGGTACATACAAGTCAAGATTTATAATTTCTAAATTTGATTTTTTTATTTACTTTGTCCTAATTTATCAAAAAAAATTATTAAAATTCACATTGTAGATAGGAGTCAGGACCAAGTCCTTATTAAATGGACCGAGCCTAACTCCCATCAAAAGCTAGCTCAAGGGTTGCGGATTGATCAAGATCTTATAGGGTGAACTTAATATTGATTTCTAATTGCATTAGTCTCAATACTTCACCTTCACGTTTCGGCGGGCTAAAAGTATGGATGAAGCAAGTCCAACACATAATATATTAATGTTCAACCTTGTGAATTGCGACATGTGGGTTATTACCCAACACACAAATAATGACACTTCGAACATTTGTTAAAAGGTGGAATAATGAGGACCCCAACCTTTGTCATCTAGGCGAAGTGTATGAGAAAATAATGAAACTCATCATGTAAAGTGTAAACGAGGAACCCATCATTGAAGATGATGACCCACATTAAGTGTATGGGAAAATAATGAAACTCATCATGTAAAGTGTAAACGAGGAACCCATCATTGAAGATGATGACCCACATTAATTTGATACTCTGATATCATATCATATTAGAATTCATCATATGAATAAGACCAACAAATCCACATTAAATGAACATTCTAACTCATCCCAAAGTTAGCTTAATAATTGGAATTGGGCTAAAAGCTTATAATGTAAACTCTGTAAGGTAACCTTCATATTGATTTTCTATCCACAGTATTAGTCTCAACAAAATTTTAGCCACAAAAGGTGCTATTTTGCGCTGCAGCAACTCATGATGGTCATCGAAAAGTCTGATTAGCCACAAAATGCTATTTTGTAAAGTTCCACTACTGATAATGTCCCTTGATATTTTCTTTTCACAGTGGTTAAAACAACCTTCTAGAAGAAGCAAAATTGATTGATTAAAGCTATGTTCAATTGACGACATGACTCACGTGTTCAAATACAATATTGGAGGTAATAATTATTAGTCTTCTTTGATGGCAAAAGTTGAGCCCCAATTAATATCAAGAGACTTTGGATGAGTTCCACCAATCATGATCTTTCTTTAGTTTAACACGTAATAATAGTAGGGAAAAAGTTGTTTGTTTCATCTTTGTAAATTAGTGGTAACCAAATGAGCTTAATACATTTATGAAATATTAATTGATATAATAATTTAACTATACTTCCACTCATAAAAGAAAAAAAAAAGACATGGAGACGTGCTAGTTATTGGGGAAAAATTACATATCCTTGGAAAATTCTTATCCATAACGGATTTGGTTGAATCCAAAATAATTAATTATATGACAAGTTCAATACACTTGCTTTGAAGTTGAATGTAACTCTCAGGAAAATAATCAATCACAAAATAAGTGCAATATTCTTACAACTAATTCACGGCACAAACTCACAACCCGTAAAAGAGAAAAACATGATAAATGTTAACATAAATAAACAACAAATTCAAATTTCATTACTGTAACGTGTAACTTGACATCCAATGGGAACAAACTAATGTAACTGATTGTTTTTGTCTGCTTCGAAGCGTAATCTTCACCCCATTTTTCAATAAAATAAATAATAATGCTAGATATATATTAGATAAATATATGAGAGGATTTTTTTTATAAATTATAATTAAAAAATGATGAGAATTTTGAGAGAAATAGAACTAGTATAAGATTCATAAGATAAATCATATACCTACTAACGATCACCAATGGGAATAAATTAGTGGTAATCAAATGAGCATAATACATTTATGACATATTAATTGATATAATAATCTAACTATACTTCCACTCAAAAAAGAAAAAAGCAAGACATGGAGACATGCTAGTTATTGGGAAAAAAATTACACATTCTTGGAAAATTCTTATCCATAACGGATTTGGTCGAATCCAAAGTAACTGTATTGACAAGTTCAATATACTTGCTTTGGAGGTGAATGTAACTATCAGGAGAATGATCAATCACAAAAAAGGGAAATTCTTATTCAGACCGAATTTGGCCGAACCCAAACTAATTACATGGCAAGTGTAATACATTTGCTTTGGGATTGGATGTAACTTTCAAAAAAATGACCAATCACAAAGCAAGTGTAATACACTTGCTTTGGTGGTTGGATGGGTTTGGCCAAGCCAGGTTTGGGCAAGAATTTTCCCAAAAAAAACCTGAACTATAATTTTCCATATAAAAGTTGATTTAGACACGCTAGATAGTATGTCCTACCTTTTCACATATATACTTGATTTCTTGGTCTAGCTTCCCTTGTATGTATATATAGTTTGATTATAATTATTAATTTATAGTATATGTATAGACACTGCACATCGATCAATATATATATATATAAGGCTACCTATAGCTACACTACAGTCTACAAGCACAAATGACTTCAGCAGGAGAAGCAACGCCACTACAAGCACAAATGACTTCAGGAGAAGCAACGCCACCACCCACCACTGGCAAGCGTGGCGGCTGGAACACCTTCCCCTTCATCATAGGTCTGTTAATTGCTATATATATAGTATATAGTTATATACTCTCTAGAAATATATATATATATATATATATATATATATATATATATATATATATATATATATATGTGTGTGTGTGTGCACCCACGCACTCAAAATTAAGGTCCAAATAAAAGAAACTATATATGATCCTTTCCTCTTTGGATCGATGTATTTTGGCCCGTTTTAGTTTTCTTCTGGTGAAAAATATACAATCATCAGTAGAGTCATGAAATGTGGATTAATTGTAGTTTTGAACTTTTGATGTATTTAATTTGGATGTTAAAAGTTTTGGCGGAAGATAGGTAGTACTGGTAGGTGTAATTAAGATCATGTATTTTCTGTTCAATTAATTTATATTATAGTGTAAGATGATTAATTTGATAAAAAAGATTATTAGTTTAAGCTAAAACACTTGTTTTGTGGTTTTAATTTGGTCAATGATGTCCCAAACAATATTTATTCCAGTTAAAATTCAAATCGTTTGGGGAAAACGGATCCAAACATGGCCTAACTTGTCTTTCGGCCATTTTTTCCTTTTCTCAATTAATTATTCAAGTTTGAAGTGATAATTACATTTAAGTTATTTTTTTAGGGATAATTACGTCAACCTCCCTTGAGGTTTGGGTTAATTATTGTTCAATCCCCTTGTAATTTCATAATTATATCGATCTCTCCTGACTTTTCGAATGCAATTAATATGCATGTATTGTACGTAACAACATTTCATTAATTATTTCGTGATTGTGATGTACCAGCAACTATGGCGGCACTAACACTGTCCGCAGGCGGGTGGATGAGCAACCTCATCGTACTGTTGGTGCAGGAATTCCACATAAAGAGTATTGACGCTGCTCAAATTACCAATGTTGTCTATGGTTGTATCTTCTTTTTCCCTGTCGTAGGCGCAATTCTCGCTGATTCATTCCTAGGTTGCTTCTCCGTCATCTGGATCTCCTCTCTTATCTCTTTGATGGTATGTACAAATGAGCCCTTACAAAGTATATACTTTACCTAATTCTACGTATTGTTGATATATGGAGTGAAATGCAAAAATGTTTGTTATGTTTTGCCTAATTAGCAAAAATATCCTCGTGCTATTTTTTATTAGCAAAAAAACCCCTCCCAAGTCGGAGTACATAGTTTGTAGAAAAAATTAACAGGTATACCCCCACCAAAAAAATGTCAAAACACCCTTATTCACCTGAAAAATTGACAAAAAAACACATGGGTTTTTTCTTCTTTTTTTATTTGCCAATTAGGAAAAACATAAAGATATTTTTGCAGTTAGCTCATTGTTGATGTGAAGAGAAGGTAGGCGCACTTTTTAACATAAGCATATATACCTAAATGTTATATAATGCAATAATAATTGCATATATGCAGGGTCTAATTCTTCTAGTCCTTAGTGTGACAGTAAATGGCTTGAAGCCTGCACATTGTTTAAACAATGGCACAAATCTTTGTGCCACCCCATCAAAAATTCAATACGAAGTATTATATGCAGCTTTAGCCTTTGCGACTATAGGCGTGGGCGGCACTCGATTTACCATATCAACAATGGGAGCTAATCAATTTGCAAATCCTAAGCACCAAGCTACTTATTTCAATTGGTATTTTATCACCATGTATGTTGCTTCTATTATTTCCAGCACAATCATTGTGTACGTTGAAGATAATGTGAGTTGGTCTTGGGGGTTTGGCATATGCATTGTGACTGGTTTGCTTGGACTAGTCATATTCTTGGCCGGGAGTCGGTATTATTGCCGTGACAAGCCTCAAGGAAGCCCGTTCACTGGCCCGGCCCGTGTGGTTATCGCGAGTTTTAGGAAAAGGAATGAAGGGATTTCTGATCACAATTCAGATTATTACTATGGAGTTATAGGAATGGTGGTGGCTGAATTACCAACAAACAGCTTAAGGTAAAGAGAATATTTTCATTCTTCAGATGATTTAATTTCCTGATTCATTGATTGAGCAGATCATCATGACAAGCTAGATTTGCTGCTTTATTGTAGAATGCAATAATAACACTTGTATATAGTGTCACATAAATCAACTGGTTTGCAATATATAATCAAAACTATTTTTGTTAATCCTAATACATAATTAATGCAGGTTTCTGAATCGTGCAGCCAAAATCACAGAAGGAGACATCCTACCAAACGGCTCCATAGCAAAACCATGGAAACTATGCTCTGTACAACAAGTCGAAGACTTAAAATCTCTAATCAGAATCCTCCCACTTTGGTCCTCAAGCATACTTTTAAGCACCCCAATAGGAATCCAAGGTAGCCTTTCAACTCTCCAAGCATTAGCCATGGACCGCCACCTCACACGCGGTTTCCAAATCCCGGCTGGCTCCATGTTGGTCTTCAATCTAATCTCGACTTCAATATGCCTCGCCCTGTTAGAATACGTTATCTTGCCCGCGTGGAAGAAATTAAAAGGCCATAACCCCACTTTCTTGCAGCAAATAGGCATTGGACACGTGTTCAATGTTGCCAGCATGGCGGTGTCCGCCTTGGTTGAGTCGAAAAGGCGGGCCTCCAAAAATAGTCCTATGTCGGTTTTGTGGTTGGTTCCACAGCTAGTAATTGTTGGTGTTGGGGAGGCATTTCATTTTCCAGGACAAGTCGGATTTTATTATGTTGAATTCCCGGCTTCTTTGAAGAGTATGGCTACTGCTATGATTGCATTGCTTGTGGGGATCGCGTTTTACTTGAGCAGTGTTGTGATTGATTTTGTAAGACGGGGGACAAATTGGTTGCCGAATAATATTGATGATGGGAGGCTTGATAATGTGTATTGGGTTCTTGTGGTGATTGGTGGTTTAAACTTTGGTTATTATCTTCTTTGTTCTTGGTGCTATAAATGCAAAACCGTTGGAGTTGAAGAAAAGGGATTAGAGGAATGAGTTTCTAATTATGAATTCATGTTTTCTTGTATCATGTAGCTATCTATAATTGTGGTGCCTTGTTTGGATTGGATGATTAATCGTTTTAGTAAGGAATAAATTTTGAATGTATTTGATATGAATAGAGTCGTGTTATATTTCTTGTTATTGGTTTTAATTTAAAATTATTAACCCTCAACCCCTTCTATTAGGAGCATAAAACTAAAAATGCTAAAAAAATTACATTTTTAACTCTTACTTAAAATTACTCGCCAAAAGAAAAATGAGTAAATATAGAAGGGACGGAGAGTACATAATTTGGAATATAGGTTTTGTAAAAATTATTGTAAAGAGTTTAACCAAGTTTCACAGTTTCGTTAAACTGAGCCAAACATTTTCATACATACCCTAAAGATTTTAATTTCAAATCTCACCGAATAAGTGAGGATTTTTATACTACTTTTGTTAATCAAATTTATATATTTATACTTACTAGAAAAATGCTCCTGCGCTGCACGTGATTAACTAATTTCGTAAGATAGTTGAATCATATACTCCCTCTGTTTTTTTTTTATTTGTCGCTTTGGCAAAATTTTCATGCTTACTTTTATTTGTCATTTTAGAATTTCAATGTAAAATTAATATTATTTTATCAATTTTATCCTTCTTACTAATACTTATCATCAATGCTAAGATTATTTGATTAAAAGGGTATTTTGGATTTTTTGCTTAAAAAAGTTACTATTTATGACATTCTTTAATTCATGTACAATCCTCCAAAGCGACAAATAAAAAATACGAAGGGATTTAACTCATTTTTTGTTCTTGTTCTTTTATCGGCTTTATCTCCCCTCACCTTGTTTTGTAATCACTTGTTTAGCCAATATCATTCATTTTTTACCAGTTACTCAGTTTTTGCCGGTTATCCACGTTGTTTAACCAATTGCACTATTTTTTTTTTTTTGCTTTAACTCGTTTATCCTCTAACTAATCCATTTTTCCATTGATTATACCATTTTTATCATATATATTTTCATCGAATTTAACCCATTTTCATAAATTTTAACCATTCTATTTTTTGAATTATTTTATCTTAAGCCAATTATAACTTTTTCAGTTAACTAAATAATACTTTTTTTATTCATCTAGCCAGAATGTGGCCTTTTGTTTCAAGGTTCTTTAATGTTTTTTATGTTATTTAATAAGTGATAATTTCTAAAAGAAAAATCAAAGAAATATCTATTTACCTGCTTTTCACTAAGTTTAACATTTCTTTTTTGTTATTTTAACTCGTTCTTTCATTGATTTTTTTTTGTTAATTAATTAATCTATTCTCTCAAGTTTAACACAAATTTAGTCGATTTTATCCCATTTGTTAATCGGTTAACTCATTCTCTCTGGTTTTTTTTTTTTATCTTTTTCATGTGGTATAATTTTTTTTTTATTTTAAGGTTATTTAGTAAGTGGTAATTTTTTAAGAACTTTTCAAAGAAATTTTTGAAGAAATATAGAGTAATAATTTTTTTAATTATTATTATTTTTACTATTAATATTTTAATGAATTGTAAAACTTTAAAAGATAATTAAAATCTGGTTAATGTAGAAGAGTCTTTTTTGTCTAATTATATTTCTATAATTCTTTTATTTTACATTTTTTCCATAAAATTAAATATCACAGTTAGGAAGAAAATTTCTTGACCAACCCATACTTTTATATGTATATAGATATAGATATAGATAGATAGATATAGATCTAGATAGATAGATAGAATATAGATATAGATTGGTAATTTTACTTAAATGGTTATGGAAAGAAAAATCTTTTAAAAGATAATAATGATTAAATATAGAAGTTAAGGTTAGGGCATCTCCAATCCTAAGCCATCAAAGTGGGTAATCAAATACTCATTTGAGGACTGCTACAGTGTTTTGGGGCCCCTGTAAATATTTTTTATTCCAATGCACAACCATCAAAATGGAACATCAACTTTTAAAAACAATTAAAATTAAGTCAAATTGATACTAAAATAAAATTAAACCCATTTAAAAATGCAATCAAATATAAAAACGAGACCAAAGTGTAAATTACAAATATTATATCTTGCTGACTTTTTATATTATATCATGATAAGATTTTTCGATGCCACGTATCGCTTTGAATTCAAATATCAAGGTATATGATCAGATTTCTTATCGATATAATTTTTTACCTTTTCTTCTTCTGTCTATCTTTTCGATTTCAGATTTGAATCTTTGTAACTTTTTTTTCTCTTTTCGTTTTAATTTTCTGTATTTTCTTTAATTCAGATCTATATTTGTAAGTGTAATTTTTTTGTTGAAAGTGATGTTTAATTTATGCCAAACATTTACAACGGATTTTTTTCAAAAAAATTGTTATAGTTGTTGAGTCTCAAAGTGGCCATTGGAGTGTGAAAAGTTTCCCACCAAAATTTGAGGTCAAGAATAAATTGGCCCTATCTTTGATGACAAGAGGTTGTTGACATCAATTTGATAACTGAAATAGTTCCTCCATTAGAGCTCACTTTTTTATGATTTTAGTCCCCAAATTGAAAGATGATGAATTTGATGACCCATAGGTCTCCATTGGAGATGCTTTAAGGGAAGGGGCCAGGCCAACAAACTCTTAAATTAACTGTTTCTTTCCTTTCAACCATTCATCTTTTCCCTCTCTTATTACCGACCAATGATGAGACTAAGAGCATCGACCCCCTTCTCCTCCTCTCTCCACCACCACATTAATTATTCCTCCACTCTTACCCCCTCAAAAACCTCCCGGATTTCCACTCTACGCGCCACCGCAGCCGCGTCAATTGAAGTGATAGGTGGAGCCATGGAAAAATTCCTCCCTGCATTCAGAACCCTTCCTCTCCCCTACAGTCCTTATCCAGTTATTGCTTGGAATCCCCATGTCGAGACCATTTTCGCGGCATTTTTCCGTTCACTCCCTGACATCAGATTCCGGCGTGAGTGTCTTCGCACTAAGGATGGCGGCTCCGTTGCCCTAGATTGGGTCTCCGGAGATAACCACAGCTTGCCACCTGATTCCCCCCTTCTCATTTTGCTGGTGGGTTTTCCGTACATTTTAATTAAGCTGTGTGTATTTACTAAAAGTTACTAGCTTATTGGTTTCATAAGAACTTAAAAAGCTGCTTCCATTTCACAATAATTAGTACTCACAAAACTTATTATATATTGTTGGAAAAACAATGTAACTGCAATTAGATAAATAAAGTTAGTACTCTATTTATAGCTAGCACAAGTTTCTGAAAAGCATGCCATATTTCAGTTTCAATTCAAAATAAGTTTGACAACACTTGATTAGGATGAATTAAAGAGAATGTTTGGTTGCATATGGTGATTATTTACCATCTTATGTTTTGAGAATGGATGGTTGCAGCCAGGTCTAACTGGTGGTAGCGAGGACTCATACGTGAGGCATATGCTATTGCGAGCTAGAAGTAAAGGGTGGCGAGTTGTCGTGTTTAATAGTAGAGGCTGTGGAAACAGCCCTGTGACCACTGCTCAGGTGAGCTCAACTATTTGAGCTTTATCTTTTTTCCGTGAATTTTAAATGCTTTTCGAAGTTGCTTATTTAGTGTCACAATTATAGTTATTTGCATAGGATGGTGAATTTTCATGTGTACTGTCTTCCGTTTATTTTATAACCGGCTAATTTCTGCAGTTCTATTCAGCTTCATTTCTAGGAGATATTTCTGAAGTAGTTGAACATATCAACAACCGCTACCCTAGAACTAATTTATATGCTGTTGGCTGGTCTATTGGAGCAAATATTCTCGTTCAATATGTGGGGCAGGTAATATAACCACAAATTTATTTCCTTTCTTGCTTTGTTTTAGGTTCTAATTTGCATTTACTTAACATGTACTTTTGGTTAACCAAGATTATTTCTATTTCTTTAGAATATTACTGTTAATTTGTAATAGCTTTGCTTCTAGTATAAATATAAGTTGGGTTAGTTCATTTTAATTTTTAAGCAACACATGCTCCTAATCCTTATGCTTGTTTACTTTTCTCCCAACTCTCAAAACAATACTGTTTATTGTATGGCTCCTCTGATTCCTTGCTTTTAGACAACCAGTAAGAACATTACCACTTCTAAAATCAAATTAACTGAATGCTTTCACATTATGTACATATAGTTTCAAAACTATGGTTAAAGATTTGATTATTGCTAGGAAGACAACATAACTGTTATTCAAATAGCATCCTTCCATATAGTAGCGATTTTTGTCTTTTGAAATGAGATAGGTGATAGCTGAGGGTGTCTAAAACATACTTTTTATATACTCTAACTTGGGCCTCTCTAGACTTCTTAAGGATGCCTATTCTTAATGTAGATGATTACTAGCTTATTTGAGTAATCAATTCATGAATTTGGTGTGGATATTGGATGTGCAAAATGCAAAATCAGCTTTTATTCTTTATTAGTTAAAGTCACTGTCGCTATCTTATCCCTATTTGTGTTTGTTACAGGAATCTCACTCTTGCCTTCTTTCTGGGGCCATATCCTTGTGCAATCCTTTCAATTTGGTAATGGCAGATGAAGATTTTCGTAAAGGCTTTAACACTGTTTATGACAAAGCTCTAGCAAATGCACTCTCCAAAATTTTGAAGAGGTTATTGAATTACATTTTTGTAGCTATTTGAATTATTTGCTTGTCTACATTCTTTTAATTTTAGTGTAGTATCTTATCTATGCAGAAATGCTCTTTTGTTTGAAGATATTGGTGGAGAATTTAACATCCCATTAGCTGCTAATGCTAAATCCATTAGAGAATTTGATGAGGGACTAACACGAAGTTTGTATAGGCTATATGTTTATCAATGCAAGAAAGTCTTATATATTTATATACTTCTTATAGCTAACTTCTTATTGCTTTAAACATCCCAGTTTCATTTGGATTTAAATCGGTGGATGATTACTATTCAAACTCATGTAGCTCAGATTCAGTGAAGAATGTCTCCATACCTCTGCTTTGTATCCAGGCAAGATCAGTTTGAGTTTGAGGATACTCTTCTCTATAAAAGAATAAAAGTAAAACTCTAATAGACCGTACCCATACTATCATGCAGAAAATATCAGTTTAATTCAAGTGTTTTAATTATTTTAATATGTCTAAATCTAAACTATCTTCTTTGTTCTAATTTTTTTATGATTCTCCATCACGTTGCTATTTTAAGTAATATACTATGTTTTGGTTAATTTCTAATGTTTAAGCTATATTTGAAATTACTTTTCAGGCTGAGAATGATCCATTTGCACCAGCTCGGGCAATCCCTCGTGAAGACATCCAGGTTTGTAAATCTCTCTGGCATGTTGCTCATATGCTATATATCATACATCATATTCCTGATTGCTCCATGAGTTCCATACCATCTAATATCGAATGAATTACGCAAGTTTTATGGGGTTTAAAGTTCAACATCTCTTTTTGGAGAAGAATTGTACTATAATTTATAAAGCATGATTATGTAAATTAATCAAAGATTTAATTTATACATTTTCACTTCTAATAATATAGAAAACTTTGAAGCTAATATATCGAAAATTCTGTTTGATAATTAAGGGCTTTGATATTATTATACAAAGCTTGTATTTACTTTGGTATTTTGGTTACCTAATATGTCCACAATTTTCTTATAATCTTACTCATATTTCTTTCCTTTTTCTGCATTTTTCTTTGAACTAACTCTCTGGAACACAGAAAAATCCCAACTGTATGTTGATAGTTACACCCAAAGGAGGGCATTTAGGTTGGGTGGCTGGTTGTGAAGCACCATTTGGAGCTCCGTGGACTGACTCTGTGGTTATGGAATTCTTGGAACACCTGGAGCAACTTAACTTCTCAAAATCGGAGAATGTAAACTATACTGGCAATACAATTCCGAGGTATACACAACTTGGAAGATGATTTGCATTTGTATTACTTCATAACCAAAACATAAAAGAATTTCCCTGTTGTGAAGTCCACAACAATGAAAACTCAATACATATTGGTGAAAACCCATTGACTCAAAAGCTTAAGAAACTAAGTTATGGGTCCCCTAATGTTGGATACTATGTTTCACGTGTGAATCTAACTTGGTTTCGTTTTCCTAACCTGTTAGGTTCCCTGTTAATGTTGTATCGAAAACTCAAATATGTCTTAATGTTAGTTCCATATATTCGTTGGATAAGCAACTTCGACTACACTTGGAGACTTCATTGTATAAGAACTTGATTTCTAATCAAACTCAGGGGCTGTGAATCAAAATCAAATCAAGTTACCCGATACTCGGCATGAGTTCGTTCGTCAAAAGCTCGTTTGAGTTCGATTTGTCATACAAATTAAACAAGTTTGTATCATTTTTGGTTTGATAACTTGTGAAGCTCGACTCGATAAGCTAAAAAGGATAAATTACAATCAAAGCTCGTTTGAGCAGACTTGTTTAACAATCAAACCAAGCTCCAACAAAATTCAGGTTGGATACAAAATTCAAATCAAATTTGAATAGTATGTCGTACAAAACTACTCGACTCGTATACACCACCATAATCAAAACAAAATAATTTGTCCTTCAATGCTCAAAACTCAATAATTACGTTGTTTTTTATCTAGGAAACATATTTTTCTCTTTCCTTTTTCCCACCCAGTTCTTATTTGGTTTCTCACATCTTTCTGATGCATCATTTGACATTAAAGAGGAATGGCTTAGATCTTTTCCTAAAATGATCGAGGATATGTTAGTTTAGCTTGCTGAAGCAATACTTTCTGTACAAAGGTGTCTAACCCAACCTTTATAGTATTATTCATGGATTGTGCATCCTTTGCACGCAAAATCCAAACTTTATAGACTCAGCCTTTGTCACGAGAATGTGAACATTTTCCAACAAGTTTGCATTCGAGAAATCAGTATCTTTTTATTAATACAGGTTTGGGTTCAAAATTCAAAAGAACATATAAGAGCTAATAATTTAACATGCAAAATGTAGCTGAGATTATTACATTGACTTGAACTAGGTCCATATGCAAAAAACCTTGGGCATCGTAAGAGAGCATCCACATCACTAGAAACTTGAAGACGTCCAAATTACAGTGGATAAGAGAATCCCCGGAGGTACCTTGAATCAACACCTGATTCCCGTACTAGTGCTACTCTCCCAGTTCGAGCCACCTGCAAAATCAAACAACAAATAGTATAGTGCACTTCCTGAGACATAAAATATAAAATCTCAATACATTAGATAGATCATAGTAACATCACAAAAATTGACAATAATCCTGAATTACTTTGTTCCAAATATAAACATGCCTGTACAATGATTTTAAAAAGAATTCCAATATTCTCGTTCGCAATTTGTCTTACAAGGATTATACCAGTGCCCAGCAACAGGTAAACATAAAACGTGACAAGTGCGTAAACCTATACGAGCTATCTTATATCTAATGCCAACGATATTTAAGTAAAAAAAATACCTCACAAATGCCATAAGGTTCCAACAATCTTTGCAAGGCAACCATCTTGTCCAAATCTCCAGTGAGCTGGAAAAGGTACAAAAGGATTTTGAAAAAATAAATAGACTAATAAGGGGTGTAAAGAAACAAAGTAATGTCTAGGCCAATATATAAAAGTTAAACCTAATATGAGATTTATGTTGAAATAACTGAAATTTCCACAACGCATGAATTGAATTGAAGAGTCACCTTAGATTCAAGGAACTAGTATTTCCAAGAAGTAGTTAAATACATGAATGTATCTACATTAATATGTATCTAGAGTGTTTTTAGTCTTGTATAAATAGGGGTTACTTGAGTCATTTGTAAGTTAGCAACTCCAAGAGAGCAAAGGCTCCCTAGACCACCAAAGTGGCTAGTCAATCAAATATATGTAGCCACAATTGGCACACAAAATATATCATTGAAGAAATGCAGCATGACTGCATATATCTTCCATTAATAAAATTGCAACAAATTATACTTCTTTTAAATTAATCTTCTTTTGCATTATTTTTCTTGGCAAACACCAACTTTTAACTTATTCTTGCTAGCCGACACTTTCTGGAGAGACCCTCAAATTATGCTTCTTTAACTCTATCTAAATTCCAGCACTCCTCTAAAAGCACAACCTTTTGCAACCATACGTTTAATCTTGTTCTATTTAACTTAAAAGTCAAATTCAAAGTTTTTTATATATACACACGTATATAATATTCCTTCCATCTAAGCATGTGAACTACTATCTCCAGGAGGATATTCCAAATAGAGTTCTCCTTATAAGGCAGAAAAGATACTACTGCTAAAAGGTATGGCCTGTGTTAAAAAAGCCATCCATCTGTAAGAACTACTTCTCAAGATCATTGCAGTTAAAATCCAACACTTCTTGGAAAGTAGCCACAGCACATTTTAAAAAGTAAGCAAACAGCACCACAATGACTGCCAGAAACTAAATCTATGAAGCACTTCTCTGGACTGCTTAGCATAGATCAACTCATAAATTTTGAATTCAACAACTACCAGTATTATAGCTCAAGTTATTAGTTATAAAATTAAAGGGAGACTGCTATTAGAATGTAACAGAGAGATTTTACCTCGAGGGTTATAGTGTGATCAGAGACATCAACAGGTTTGGCTCGAAATATACTAGCAATATCAAGAACATTGCGCCGAGCAGTAGCATTGACAGCAATTTTAATTAACATCAACTCTCGCTCGGCAAAAGGCAAGTGTGTAAGATCCCGAACCTGAAAAATCAGAACATCTTTATCGAAGCACAAACTCTATTACACTATTACTAAAGGCAAGGCATGGTCTAGGTTGAAAAGAATAGCATGGAATAAACAACACAGTTCCAAGTTAATAGTATACTACTGTATTAACTAGGAACTAAGATAGCCACGCCCATCATCTATTCAAGTATATCAATTACTTCTATAAAATCTTCAGAATTTGCAAGATTCACTAACAATGTGATGATCTCACCTCGTGAAGATCTACCAACTTATAAAGTTGCTGTACCAACTTGCTAATTGATTCATCTGTACCAGGAACAACAGTAGTAATACGAGAGAGCCCTTCAACTTCAGAACGACCAACAGCTAAACTCTAAGAATAAACAAAGAAAACAAACCAAATAGTAATGAACAGTGAACTCAAAGAACAATAATTTTGTTGAAACATTGTAAAAAGATCTAATACTTGAATATTATATCCTCTTCGAGCAAAAACCCCTGTGACTAGGTTAAGGACTCCAGGAGCATCATTAACAACCATTGAAAGAGTGTGCGAACGAAGACCACAAGTCTGCGAGCATCAAGAGAAAAGTATAAGCATGTGCAAGAAACATAGAAGAGGGGAATCATATCTTTCTAGAACTCACACAGCCAGAACAAAATGTTCAAGTTTCTTCATATGATATGAGGGGCTAGAACCATACAAATTATAACTGGCATACTCAAGCTCTAAAAAAATTTACTATGCATGTTAAGTTACTTGTATCTCAACTCAATATATGGAACGATTGTTCGCTTCATTTTTATACTCTAGGGAGAGAACTAACAAGAAAAAGAATAGCCAACAATGAAAATCTAGGGCAAACAATATTAAACACCAATGATTTACTACAACTCCTTACATCTTCATCATTAAGCACTCCCCAATGAGCATCAAGAACTTGATTGACAGAAATATCATCAGCTGTTTCCACAGGGTAAACATCTCCCTTCATCAGTAAGAAAATGTGTTAGGCAAGTTGGCAAGAGTTGAGTAATTTTTCTACTTCATAGAACAGAGTGATCAAGTAGACTCATTTTTATATACCAAAACAAAAGACTTTGAGGGCCATCCATATGCAACAATATTAGTTACCAAACTAGCTCATGACGGTTTGAGTTTTTCTTTTCATGTGTGTGTGGGATGGTTTTGAAGCACAGTTAAGCTTGTCAAAAAATGTAGCAAATCATTCAAAATAAGTTAAAAGTGTGGCCGAATATAGTTTGTTTTCCAGGGCCCAGGCATAACAACAAATTATCCTTTAGAACAAATTTCATACTTATTCCTTTATTAGAAAAGAGTCCTGACTCCAGAAACACTAACCTGCAGTATTTGCAATTAAAAAAATGATGACAATCCACTGTATATGCAGTGATGGCCAAAAAATAAAATAATTTAAAAAACCTAACCTGAGACCCAGCTTTTAGACAATTCCATACTTTGGAGCTTTACCAGTTAATTTAATCATTTCAAGTTTCAACAGTTGCAATCATAAGAATAATGATGTTCTTCAAGGTATTTAAATCATCAACTGAAACAATATGCATTTCCAAACAAGATAAGCATGTAAAAGTTTAGAATTCTCAAATATAGCTATGCTAAATGATCACCAGAACAAAACCCTACAAATTATATTTATGACATTGCATGTGCACAAACAGTTTTATAGGTTATGGAAATACTTAACAATCTCAATATTTAGTGTGTATGTGTGCATAAATGTCCTCATGGAAACAAAGCTATTGATCTGATGCTTCATAAGGACAATCCGAAGCTGCAGCTCAACAACCAAATACTTCATCACAAGGTTTGTGTCCTTGGCTCCTAAAGAGACTAGCAATATTTGTCTATGGTACATGTGATAGAAGGATCAAGTATGAAAAATAACAAAGAAGGTGAAAAAAATAAAGGAATATTAATTAACAGAGTGGATACAACTTCCTTGTTTTTCATGCTTTTGATGACTGCATTATCATACCCCAACAGATGTATCAGATTCTACAAGGTGAGACTCCTTTATAGTCCTTGAAACAGCTGGCCTTGCTTCTTCAAGATCTGGATATGAAGCGGCTGAGAATCGCCAAAATGGAGCAGATGCCCCCATATTTTCTCTTCTCAAGGCAATCTAGTTCAAACAATAACAAGTCGTGCATAAATAAAGAAAAAAAAAAGGAAGATGGGGAGTGGAAGGATAATATTTCTCAATTTATTTACCTTTCCTGTCCTAACAATCTCTCTGATTCCAAATTTACTTAAATTCCTTTGCACAGCAACCATCTTCCCTGGATCCCCAGTTACCTATGTAGACAAAATGAGATCATTCAGATAATGAAATTAATGTATAATATTATATTGTTGCTACACAAAAACTAAGAATACATTTAGATGTGCCCTAAGAAAAACCTATCTTATGATAAGGTATTACAAAACATATACCAATATAAACTAATAGTAAGTCAATATTGCCACACTCTCACCCTTCTATTTAACCAGGTAGAAACAAATATATAACTCAAGGTTACATAACTCTAATCTTGCACATAATCCTTTACAAATAATATCAGAAGTCATATGCAATTGCATTCTAAATGTTGAAGAGAGTAGCATGTTATGGATGAGAGTATTACCCGGTCAACCAAGTAAAGACATGTAATGGAGAACACTTTAGGGACTTAGGCGGTCATCAACTTGGTGAGTCATCCATAACTCATAAGCTTCATTTATAGAATTTGATGTCGGAATTCATTATCAAGATTAACTAGGAGCAGATGATAATATAAAGTTAACCAGGAGGTACAACCCTCTCCAAATTTAAGCACATATTACTATGTAACAAAAAGGATACTGTTCTTAACCTAGAACTAGAATAAGAACCACTGTGCTCCCATCAATAATCTAAGTCGCATTTTCACAAAAACGGGACAAGACATCCAGATTAAATATTAAGAGCATATCCCCCTACCATAAACAAATTCTCTGATTCCTTTCTGGAGTGTCCACCAAATAATATCTCATTTCCCGAAAAACTTTTATTTTCAAAATACTCTCAGATAAAGTAATAATGTGAAACTACTAACTCTAACTACTGCTTCTAAGAGTAGAGTTTAAGTACTTTTAAGAGGAGTGTAATTAAAGATACTCAAAACTTTCAATTTATTATCTCTCTTCTAAAACTATATTCCAGTTTAAAATAAGAAATAAAATATGTAGTGGAACTGTGGAAGAACACAACGAGAGAGGACTAAAATGTCATTTGGATAAGAGTAGAGATAGTTGTGGTAAGGAGTACACCACAGCTGCTACACCCACTCTAAAGCAGTACAAGAATAAGTTTCCCGCTTTAATATCAACAAGACCCAGATATAGATATTCAAAAGATTGCCAGTCTAGAAAAAAATGCAGATATGTACATATGTTAAAAAGCTTAAAACACTGACAATGGTAGTGCTTATCATCATAACTTGTTAGTATCCAAAGACTGCATATAACATCAAATATAAATATAGTCTGTCAAAATAGCACTTGACATTACCTCAATAGTTAGCGAGTGATCAGAAATGTCCACAATTTTTGCCCTAAAAATGTCCACTAGCCTCATGACCTAGAGATAAAAGTAATAAAATCAGTCAAGTACACAACAAATATAAGGTAAAATTTCTAAACCTAAACCATTAAGACCATGCCATGGTATGGTGACATAGGAGTAAAATGAATTATGTCGACAGAACCAAGCATGACTACCTCTGTTCGGTAATTTGGATCAGCATTGATTTTAATGAGCATTAATTCCCGTTCCACTTGTGGATTCTTTGATATGTCTTCTACCTGGTTTTGAAGTTTGCATACAAAAATAGATATCACATTTCAAGGGGAGCAAAAGAGCAATCCAATGAATGAGAAAGTAGAAACTTAAATGTATATATCATGAAAATGCTTTAAGAGAATTACATGGCAGCCATATCTAAACAACATAAAACAGGATCAAGGATTTGTTAAAAACAGCAGGCTAAAATAACATAAACTAAAGAATAATTATCTCTAGCATTATGGAAAACCAGAGCATCAGCAACTGAAAATCCATATCAAGAATCATATTGTATTTTACTTAAATCATCACAACTGTTGGAATATCAAGAATAAGATTGTGACCTTCAATACATTCACAAGCTTTTGGAGCTGTTCCATAACCTGTTGTAGCACCCTTTCAGTTCCAGATACAACAATCGTGAAGAGAGCCTTATCCTTGTTGAGTCCCACTGCTAGAGATTCAATGTTATACCCTCTTCTAGCAAAAACTCCAGCAATTCGATTTATCATTCCACTTTCATCACCAACAAAAACCGAAATTGTGTGGCGTTTCACTCTGGATTTACATACGAGAATTAGTTAACAATTCAAACATGTCATTGTGATTTGTGAAATCTAAGAAATGATTGGTGAATTAAAAAAAGCAGAGAGAGAAATGAAGCTTGGTAGTTTGGAGCAAGGAAAACCAATTCTCTTAGTTCACCAATGAATGGTAACAAAACAGAATTATACATCAAATGGGACAAAAGAGTGATGAAAGTAAATTTAATATTCATGTGATGCTCAGAAAGCACTAGTAAGATAGTCAGAAAGGGAGGTCTTTTAAGCCTCTGAGTGGTGAAAACATCCAAAGATACTTTAAGTCTAGAGCTCAACTCAGTTCTAGTTAATTTCATGGGAGCATGTGTTAATAAAGCATCAAATTGTTCTGATTCATGACAATCGGAATAAAAATACTAATAATTTAGTCATATTTAGTCTAAAGTTTGATCTTTGAGAGTTTGTCCATCCAACATAATCATGGGATATTCTAGACGACACAACGTGAAAATAAGAATTTGGAAAAACAATAAGTTAGCACATCTTTTGTGATAAACTTTCCTCCAAGCTTAGAGGACAGGGGGGTCGGAAATTACAAGGTCTTCCTAACCCTTACATCAGCCTCATGCTTTTGAGATGCTTTGACAAAGTAAGGCAAGGAGTACAAATATTATATAGTATGTTCTGGAGACATTTACTTTCAGTCACGGGTACTTTTCTGCCAATTCATCAAGTAAAAGAATTTAGTATTTGAGCTATTATGCAATCGCTGTAGTTCATTCTCAAGTAGCCACAAGCAACTAAAACCACTTATTTTCAAGTTTTCTCCCCTATTGTGAATATATATATTGCTAGATTATCACCTTACAGATTTCTAGTTCAAATGTTCATATCCAGGACAACAAGATATCAAGCCAAACCAAGTCTTGTATTGCATGCAATGGCACATAAAAAATGGCCATAGTTCATCAAGAATTCAAGATACACTCATGCACATGCGCTCAACCCTTCACCTAACATTCACAGTTCTAAAGATATTACTGGGGGGGGGGGGAGAGAGAAAACGGATGATTACTACACTTGGGAAAATGTTTAATCTAAAAACCCACATAATATTACTCTAAATTGGTTGCCTTCAGTTCATTGACAGCTGAAATGTCTTCCTATTTTTAAAAAATTGGACATATTTTCCCATCCGGTCCTTCCCTCCACTTCATGTAGCACTTCACTCATTAAACTACTTCATTATGCAAGATTTAATTTATTATCTGGGAGGAGTTTCAGCACTCAAGTAAGTACTCATAAAAGTATACTTAACTAAACAGAATGCCGAACATCTAAACTATTTACAATTTTTCCTAAAAACTAATTTATTTGTCTTTTCCACTAATCATATGTTTCAATACGCAAGTTGATCATGATTTGAATGTAAATGTCACCACCACATTTTACTAGCAGAAATGCTACGAACACACAAAAAAAAAAACGTTTAATAACTGATATTAGCATGTATTACAAAGTTCAAGGAAAAACATAAATAAATAACCGCGATTTAAACAAAACCTTTAGCGGACTACAAACACAGACACATGTGCAGTCAATGTGTTTAATAGTTTCAACTCTAACAGATAACAACCTTAACAATTAAGTCTTTAAAAAGTAGACATAAATAAATGAATAAATAACTTATTTTAACTAAATATATTTGATTTCTTTTCCACCAATCAAACAAACGTCACAGTGCATCATTTCAATGTAACTTTTACCACTACGATCAATCAGCAAATGCGTATACGAATTCATTTCACTAACTTCAATTCTAAAGTAAATGAAAAAGATATATTAAAAACGGAATAAAAGTATTTAAAAAAACTTTACTTTCAAACATTAATTAATCTCATGAATTTCAACTTTTACCCAAAAGAAAACGATTAATATTAACTTACTGCAACCAAAAAAAAAACATATTAAGTAATGAGTAGATTAAATTATTAATGATATCATACGTACTTCGGCGTGGCGGTGGAATTGTTATTGGCGATAGAAGAATCTGAAATTGCATCATTTTGCGGCTTATTCTCACCATTAGAACTTTGAGCATAAACTGCAAATCCTCTATTGGAATTTGACGAGAATTTCATGGAGCAAAGGCTGAGATCAGTTTTGGGAATAAGGTTGTGTTTGTTTGTCAATCTGTGAAATGGTGTGCACTGAGAGAAAACAGCAGCCATTGGAGAAGTGTGTATGGGAGAGAGAAAAGTTTGATCGTAGAAATAGCGAAAGAAAATAGTGCGTCACAAAAGAAGATGCCGCCACGTCTATCCAACGATCTAGGTTTAGTTTAATTTCCGGCTGCGAAACCGGTCGTCCCGGCGAAATCGAAAAAGAATAAGACTGAGCGGCAGCTGAAGTAACTGAACAAGGGTTTTTTATATTATGTTTCTGAAAATTTAAGAATGGGAACAAAATAATGTAAAAGAAGACTGCTTTAATTGAGAATTTTTTGTTTTTAATGTTTTTATACTTCCTCCGTCCCAACTATTTTATCCCTCGGTACAGTTGACCAGTCAACTTGACTAAATTTATAAAATTTATAATAAATAATTTCATTAATATATTTCATGAATAAGTTAATACTATCATATGACACCATATATATTTATATTTAAAAGGTTTAATATTCTACAAATGTGATTAATTCAATATGATGAGTAACTTAAAAGAGTGAAAAGTTTGACCGAGTACTGTAGCAAATAGAGCAAAATAAATGGGACGGATGAAGTATAATTGAAGAGCATTTAAGACTCTGATAGAGAAGATAGTTACACTGTACGATGTAAAATTTTAATTTATATTTATGAATAAATAACTAGATACTTCAATATAAGTCTCAAAAATAAAAGTAATTCACTCTAATATACTCAAAAGTTATATAACTCCAAAAACAAACATAATCCAATCTTAACATACACAAAAGTTACGCAATTAGAGTTGTCTAGTAATCCAAATTAAACTAAGTTATATAATCCAAACAAAATAGCACAATAATGAAAGGGATATTGAGGCCATCTCCAATGGCAGGCTCGGGGCACGTGTGAGGGCCGGACAGAGCTGGAAGGTCGTCTCCAGTGGTGGGGAGGCTTGCGGGGCGGCACGGGCTGAGTTGCGGGGCTGGCAGGGAACGGGGAAGGGAACGAGGTCGCGTGAGCAGCTGAGGAAGAAAGAGGGGCGCGTGTATTCATTTGTCCCTCTTTAAGTGATGGTGCCACTTGATTGGTCCATTTTTTTGTTTTAATTTTTTTAAATGTAATAAAATAATTTTAAATGGGTAAAATTTGTAACAATTTTTAATATTAGAATAAATTTGTAATATATATTTTAATTTTTTAAATTATTATTATTGATTTAATTACAATTCTAATTATTAATGATTAAATAATAATAATAATAACATAAGAAATAGTTTTAATTATTTTTTCTATTTAAAAACAGTAATTAAAATGTGTTTATAATTTGCTAGTATATTTATTAAAATTAGAATAAAATTAAAATATTATTATTATTAATTTAATTAAAATTTTAATTATTAATGATTTAATAAGAACAAAATTAAAATTTCCTCCTAAAGTAGAATTAAAATTACTTGAAAATATAATTAAACACTTAGACAAATAATTTAAATTAATACTTAAAGTAAAAAATATTTAAAAACATACTTAAATTAACAAGATACGTAAATTATACAATTAATATTAATTGTTAACCGTATTTTGCATACATATGGACGAATATTATTATTCTAGCATTATTATTATTATTAATATCAATATTAAAATAATATTAAAAGTATTGTAATAATGGTGAGAGTGGTGAGAGTGGTGAGAGTGGGAAGTAAATTAAATTGAAAGAAATTGAGTTTAGGAGCCCACTATTGTAGATGATCACCCAGAGACCGGACTGGCTCGGGAGCTGCCCTGAGGGCTACCACGCAAAACCATTAGAGATAGGATTCATCTTTGTGAGTTTATTTCTAACCTAGGAGAGAGACGGAAATGAGAGATAGAGTACTGGCCCATAATGTTTAACCTATAAAAGAGACTTTATCATTTTTTTTATAATTTGAATATTTGACCTCTTATTTTAGAAAAATATAAGAACCCCGGGTGTGTCTTGGAAACCTAACAATTATATCCGATATCGTGTCTATTTTAGTTTTTATTTATTTTTATCACCAGTACGTTACGTGGAGTATCGAATATGTATCACATGCATATCGAGCCGTATCGGTATTCCTCATGTATTCGATACAATATTCTGTGTTTTTTCTGAGTATCCGTGTATCATAGAAAGATACTAATGGGTTTTGATATAATTAAAACATTTACACTATAACTTTTTGTTTTTTAATAAATAATATTACACACACACATATATATATATATATATATATATATATATATATATATATATATTATATTAATTTCTTTCTTGAAGAATAATTTGGGTGCTAGCTAATAAATCAAGGGTTTACTTTTGTTTTGTATTTTAGGGTGTGTTCACTTTGAACAATTGTCCCTCAATTAGCCACAACTGGGCCGGAAATTAATTTAGTAGTGGGCTAATATCTTGTTCAGTTTGGATGATAAATTCCCGGGCTGCCCGGTCCTAATTGCCCGATTTGTGGGCCAGCCCCTCTTATTTGCCCAATTATAATTTGCCCAGGCTAGGTCCAATTGAAATATAATAGCCCAAACTAATTATTTTCAGACCAATTTGCCCTTTGATTTCGGGTTAATAACAAAAAAATCGGAGACAATAAAAAACATAAAACATAATCTCCCCCATTTCCCCAAAATTTACAGCAGCTGGTCCAAAAAAAATTGAACAGTAGATCTTTGCACTTCATTCTTCCATTGCCGACCAATTTTCCAGGTGAGAATTTTGTTTTCTTCCATAAAAGCTGAAAATTGCACAATTGAACCTTAGATTTGTTGGGCACTTCTACTCCTTCACCAACTTTTCGAAAATAGCATAAAAATGTTGAGGTTCTATTTTCCGTTTCTGCCTACAAACATTACGTTTTTTTTTTTTTCGGTTTCTGCCTTTTATTAATTGTTTTTTTCGTAGTATAAATTATTTTATGAATTCTTGTGTTTCTATTGCTCTAAGTTATGGAATAATTGGTAGATGAAATTCATATAAAATGCTAATTTTTATTAAAATTTCACAGGACTCAAGCTTGGAGTCTGGGAACCCTAAAGCATAATTATACCACAAAATAAACGGCGGAGATTAAACAACATGAACGGTCGAGATTTATTCTCGGCCCAGGGGCAAAAAAGTCCACGATTATTTGTTGGGCCAACTAAACAGATCAATTTCTGGACTGTATAAATTATAATTGGGCCACTATAATATGCCGAACGGGCCATTATAACAATTGGACGGATTATTAATTGGGCCGAATAGCCAATCTGGACCATTAACAATTAATCAAAGTGAACGTAGCCTTGTAGTCCTTTTGTCGCGAGTCACGACGACTAACTTATATCCGATCCGATTTTTTAAAACATTGTATGGAGCGGAGACTTTCACTCAGCCCTATACCCTGGGGCTTTGGGCCCAGGTTGGTTTAGTTCATGACTCATGAGCCTATTAAGAAGCCCAATAAATTTTAATGTGCTCTCATGTATTGAAAAATTAAAATTATTTATAAGAAATAAATATGCCCAAAGCTCCGAGAGGGATTAAACTAGGGCTGTCAATGGGGCGGATTTCAATCCGAATCCGTCCGAATTCGATCCGATTTATTAGGATAATTGTCCGATTAGAGATTCGATGGACCTGATCCGAATAAAGATTCGAAATCCGAAACTCATGGAGCGAATATGGATTTAGGTCGATCCGATCCGTTGAAGATCCGTATCCGACAACAAATAAAAAGAAAGATATATATACAAAATGATTTATAAAAATAAGTATCATTAATAATATTTCAACGTCAATTTAAGAAGATAGTAATTTATAATTCGTTTATAAATTTATTTAAACCAATATATTCATTCTACATATATGAATATAGTAAAGAAACTTTGAAAATGTGAGCTAAAATTAAATAAAATTTAAAAGATAATAAACTTATTTTAGGAAAAAAATATTAATTTAACTTTTTAAACACAATTTATTGGATTCAAAAAATATCCGATATCCGGCCAAATCCGACCAAGATCCGTTGGATTCAAAAAATCTAGATCCGAGCACAATCCGAGCAAGATCCAAATCCGACAAGATTCGATCCGATATAAGGCCATCTCCAGCGGTGGTGTGCGGGGTCGGGCTCGGGGCCGGGCTGGGGAGGAGAACCGCTGGAGACGGCGCGGGGCGGGGGCCGGGGTGGGAAACGGGGCGGAACGGGCTGGGCGCAGGGCTCGGCGGAGCCCTGCGCCCAGCCCGGGCCGCGATTGAAGAAGGAGGACACGCGCCCCTCTTTAAAACAGGTGCCGCCAAGTGGCGGCACCTGATTGGTCACTCTTTCTTTTTTTTTTTGCTTTTCTTTAATGAATTAATTGGTGTATGGTTTATTTAATGTGTGTATGGTTAATTTTGTATAATTAATGTGTTGTATGTAATTTTAATTAATGTGTTGTAGCATGGTTAATTATTTAATTTAAAGAAATTGACAAAAAAGAAATGGAATTTGGAAGAAAATAGCAAAACTAGGCAAGACCGAGTAGGCTTTTCGGGACGACATTCGTGTGCGCAGGTCGCGGGCACGCACAAGTCTTGAAGGGCCAAGTACTAATCCGAACCAAGATTTGCACCCCCCCCTGCGCGCAAGGAGGGAGCCTTCTAGTAATAATTTCTTAACCCTTATGGTTTAGAAATCATATATAAACCCAAGTTTTTCTTATCACACTTCCAATGTGGGATTAGTCTATTTCTTTCCAATTTTTCCCATTACATATGTTGAACTTTGAGATTTAATTTCTCATTCACTCGTACTCCGATTTGGACGTACCATATACCATTTTAATCTACTCACGGAGTAGAATATAATTCCGTCAAAACCCGACTCTTTACTCAAAGTGGGTCCCACTTAAATTACGTCCAAAATGGTCCATTAACTTACTTTTTCCAACACTATGTTTATGAGGTTTATAAGGAGCTTTAGGACTATTTTTATTTTATTTTCCTTGATTATGTTGTGTAATTAATGTTGTGTATTGTTGTAATTAATGTGTTATTTTAATTAATACTCCGTATTTAATATAATTAATAATTAAATTACGAGTATTAATATAATTACTATTATTAATATTAATATTAAAAAAAATTTAAACTATAATATTAATAGGTGAGAGTGGGCAAAGTTTCAAAATGGAATTAATTCCCCCACGGAGCCCCAACCATTGGAGACGACGACAGGGCTCAGGGCTAGCCCTGGGGCAGGGCTAGCCCTGAACCATTGGAGATGGCCTAAATGGAGCCGGATCTGGACGAGCCTGATTCGACCAGAATCCGACCCATTGACAGCCCTAGATTAAACTATTGGATGATCGAAAAAGAATTATTTATGAAAAATAAAAGGTGAAAAAATCAAATTCGACGAAATTCAGATCTTCCAACTCGAAGCAAGAGGAAAAATGGGTTACGTGTTGCGAGTGCGATTTGCATCGTTTTTCGCCGGCGCCGCCGTAGCATCCGCCGCCGGTATCTATTTCCTGCATAAAGATTATAGGATTGCTCACCAAGCCATTTCTCAACAGGTAGATTATTAGTTTAATACTCTTAAATTTCTATGAAGAGATATAATTATTTCTCCTGAAATTCTAGGAAAATAGAGGATATGGAACGGAGGGCTTTTAGGGTTGCATTAAGAATGCTTGAGAAATGATTAATGTTAAGTGAACTAAGGTGCCATTTTAGGGATTAGTTTTACTGTTGTGTAGACTGAAAAAATCATTTAGTGATGAAATTATGAGATTGAACTCAGCTTAATAAGTGGGGAAACTGGAATTGCATCACTCCTTTTCGGGCACAAACTTGAATTGATAGATGGAATAGGCATGTAATATTTAGTCAGTTCTCGTTGTCATAGGGATTTATGGTTTGTTTGGTTTTCTAGTTAAGATAAAGTATGATTGATTGTATTCCTAATAAAATTGTTCACAAGTTATTTTGTCATATTTGTTGCAAGTAATTTCATTCAGGATTAAAAATATGGTAAGTTCTATGATATTGATTGGTACTCTACATTGCATTTGTGATTGCGCAGGAATACCCAGAATACCCCTATTTTTTTTTTCAAAAGACGATGACAACTGAGTTTTAGATTTTGGTCACATAGGGTTAAGAAGGTAAAATTATTGTCCACTTACATTCAAGATTCTTATCAAGCTTAATAGTGAGGACGATGACAACTGAGTTTTAGATTTTGGTCACAAATGGTTAAGAAGGTAAAATTATTGTCCATTTACATTCAAGATTCTTATCCAGCTTAATAGTGACTTTTATCTTGGACCCTATCTTAAATGCTATTATAGGAACCAAACATCTAATAGACTCAAATATTTATTATTGTCTAGGTTAATCTAGGAAACAAGATTTGACCTTAGGAGAATATCAGTGCGTAAATTGCTCCAAGTAACAAGGTTGAATTGCAAATTTGCTTCTTAGTGAAAATGTGAGTGGCCTTGATTCAAGGGTCTTAACTGATTAAGTGATTTCATTGGATTTTGAAGTTATATAATTCAAAGTCTAGACATTGTGACAGTTGAGCAATATTCTAGTGAAAATTCTCGTTTTGTTGTTAAGTTTATAGTTGAAGAGAGTTACATTATTTATTAATGGTCACAGAATGTACATAGTGTATTCCTTCCAAACATTGATGTCGTTTGTATTGCTTTTACTTTTGCTAGGGGTAGAACTTTTTCTGGTATCTCTTATGTAAAGGTTATTGGAGCCTGTTCAACAAGTTGAACTTGATATAAAAAAATGCATTTGTGAAACCAGCATCATATTGTTTTTCAGTGAAATTTAACTAAATTTGATGAATGGCGATGAGTTTTATGGCTAAAATTACTTGGCATGAAACCTTCATGATACTCCCACAAGACAACACTGCGAAATCATGGTATTGCAAAATATATGGACTTTTCTTTGTTCTTTTTTGATAAATATTGTTTTCAGAGTTGTGCTTAAGGTTAACTTTTCTACATAGTTTTAAGTCATCAAAATTCTTCTGAAGACATTTTTTGTCTGGCTTGCTGCAAAGTAGCTTCTAAGGTCTTGTGTGTGCTATCACTTAAACAAAAAATTTCAAGTAGAATCAAAATAATAACATTGTTTTACGCAAAGTCTTTTTACTTGATTATTTGCTTGCTGAAGTAACAATAAGATAATGTGATCCATGTGCTACTCCTGTAGGTGAATAGCCTTTACGAGTCACTGGACGGACGTGTATCTTCACTGGAGAAGTTGAAAGAGTCTCTGGACGGGCATGTATCTTCACTGGAGAAGTTGAAAGAAGTTGAAGCACCAAAGCACGTAGAAGCTGCTGCTGAATAAAAGGTCTTTGTGTTCAAGAATATTAAGGATCGATAAACCTCACCTACTCGAATTGTTACACTTAGATTTAGGAACTTTGGAACCTTCCTAGCTTTTGAAAGCTTTTATTATCATGTAAGACTTCTTAATTGTAACGTTTCAATCAATGATGTAGTTGTGATGAAATGCTGAATGCATCTCGATGTGGGTGATCAAATAAGACTGTGATATACAGTTGTACTCTTTTTTTCGTGTGCCTATTTGTTTTTGTCAGGAGGATGTGCCTTGCTATTGTTGATTTTGAGTATCTCCTTTCATCTCGGGTTTCTTTAACATGTTCAAAAATCAAAGAATTGCTTCTGCCTTGTAGACACTTTTAATTGCGCTGGTTATTTATGTCAGTTTACTTATAAAAAAAAAAAAGGAATTGCTTCTGCCTTCTACAGTGGGTGTTTTTCCTAAAAGTAATTGGATATTTGGATCTAATGTCTTCTATTTTGGGTCTGTTTCATAAAGCTTATGGATAAGAGAGAAGTTGACGATTGTGAGTTAAGTTAGTCAAAATCACTTTTATATTATAAGCTGGTGGTGTTTGCAAATTCACTAATAAATCAACTTAAAGCTGTGAAATAGTGTTTGCAACTTCAAAAGTAAGTTCAGCTTATTTCAACTTTTTGAGCAAAAAAATGTCTTATTTATATTCACGAAGTATCACAGTTTAAAAGTAGCACAAAAATTTGATCGCATTTTTGTCATTGGTGCCTCAGCAATAAAATCAGAGGTCGATTTCTAAAAAGTAAAAACAAGGAAATAAAGTTAATTCGTCAGCTTAAATCGAAAAGTCAACTGTGAAGTGAAAACACACAAAATAATATGGGCAATGCTGGCTATGGGGTTCGAACCCATGCGCACTTATGTGCAGAAGATCTTAAGTCTTCCCCCTTAACCTCTCGGGCAAACCAGCAACTTGTAAGAATCATGTAAACTTATGTAAAAGTATATTATTCTATTACAACCAAAGCTCTGCCGATATTGTTTCCACCCATTTTTAGGTAAAATAACTTAAATTTTTTTTTTAATAAGAATTACAACTACAGTTATAATAAATCCTCGCAACATGATACTCGGTGTAATATCCCATCTGCCCATACTACTATCTAACTCACGACCCAACTTTGTAATTTGTTTTCACCCCTTCTTGTGTGAATCATCTGACAATCCCAAAGCATTCGGATCAAGAGGGGTGGGCATTTGGGTTGGGTTTTTTGGGAACCGTCCCGACCCGTTTGGGTATTTTCCGTTTGAGACAAAGAAACATGTATTTTGACATTCGGATTCGGGTACCCGAACCCGAAATATATTTTCGGGTTGGGTATTGGGTATTAGATTCACACTCGAACGGGTATTTCGGGATCCGTTCGGGTATTTAAAAAAAAAATTGATTGTAATATATTGAATACTTGAGGCTTGAGACATTTGTGTTGTCTTGTTTTGAAGTTATTGTGTATAATTAATGTTTGAATTAATTTATTTACAATTTTTTTTTTTTTTGATAACCCAGGTGTCCAGGCTTACGCTAGACTAATCCTGAACCCTCAGAACACTTGCCCTAGAACCCTGAATGATGTAAATCGCAGGATGTGCCTCCACATACATATATGTTTAAAAAAAAATCTTTTTAAAAAAAAAAAGTGAAATTTCGGGTACCCGAAATACCCGAAAATTGTGGGTACCCGCCAGGTCGGGTATTCGACCCGAAATACCCAATACCCTAAATACCCGACTCGCGCCCACCTCTACTCTTGCAGTTCCTAATAATATTACCTAAAGGGTGAGTCTCAACATCAGTCCCCTTGATCAAATTTCTTTCTTAGCATTACATTTAATTTCTTGTTCTAGTTGATAGAGAAGGTGTGGACTCATCCTTAGAGGGAAGACATAATTGAGCCTTTTGTTTTATGATTGTGATATTAGTTGTTTTAAAGGTGAATCTTCAATAAAAAATAAAAAAAAGCTCGATTTAGATTTATAAAATAATCATCACAAATAAGAGCTAGAAGCCACCACTATTTTTCTCTGTCGTCAATCGTGTGTTGCCATCGCTTAGCCAATGATGTTATTATTCATGGTACGTTCCTTGTCGTATCTTGATGATTCGTCTCCACTATTAACTTATAGTAAAATATGATTCCCAACAAATTCCTTCCAATTTATAGTAAATCTCAATAAATCTTGGTGATTGTAGGTACACCTAATTATTTTTCTTTAAAAATAGTAAGTATACCTTATTAAGTTATAAACACTAAAACACGGTTCATATACATACACTCTCTGTTTTCAAGCTTTTCTATTTAATTTCTTAATAAATATAATTACTTTTTAAAGTAAACCTCTCTCGAAAGTTTTTTTTTTTTTTTGAGAACCAACCTCTCTCGAAAGTTAACGTCAACACTAATTACAACAAAAAGAAAATAAAATCTTTTATACTCATATTATAGATACACCGACAGTGTAGCAATGCTAGTAGTAGTGTCACATACCTCAGTGGCAGTACTGATATTATAACGAAGTTCATACCTCATTTACAACCCGAATATCCAAGTCTTGCTTCCATCAGTTATTCACTTATTAATTTATTCAACGCTTCGATTTCTCAGAACCATCACACGAAATGACCAAATAAATATACAAGACATTTCCTAGCATAGTAAATTAGTCAGAGAGATCCGACCCAATTCCGCCATGTCTCTCCCTCTCCTCCTCCTCCTTTTCATCACAGTCCTCTCCGCCGCCTATCTTGCTGCGGGCGAGATCCGATTCTCCGAAATCCGATCCGACGACCGCGCCATAATCCCCTTCAACGAGTTCGGCTTCACACACCGCGGTCAGTTAGAACTCAACATCACCCACCTCTCCCTCTCCGGACCCACACCCGACCCGTCCGCACTATCCAAAGTCGGATTCTTCCTCTGCACCATTGACGCCTGGATCCACGTGCTCCAACAAATTGAAGATGCCGAGATCACGTGCGCCCTCGCATCTGACGCCGTACAGAAAGTCTTCACCTTCGATCGCCTTCCTTCACCCACCGCATCCGAATTGAATCTCCTTTATTCCGAATCCGATGCGGATCAGTACACTCTAGTCTTCGCTAACTGCCTCCCGCAGCTTAAGGTATCGATGAATGTCCGTTCCGCAATGTACAATTTGGAAGGCGGAAAGTCCAATCGTCGCGATTATTTGTCAGCTGGTAAAACCATTCTGCCTAGGGTTTATTTTCTATTTGCGATTATTTACTGCATTCTAGGTGGTATTTGGATAAACGTTTTGTATAAGAAGAGGTTGACTGTTTTTGGTATCCATTTCTTTATGCTTGCTGTGGTGGTATTAAAAGCGTTTAATTTGTTTTGTGAGGCTGAGGATAAATCGTATATTAAGCGGACGGGTTCAGCTCATGGTTGGGATGTGTTGTTTTACATTTTCAGTTTTTTGAAGGGGATTACTCTGTTTACGTTGATTGTATTGATTGGGACTGGGTGGTCGTTCTTGAAGCCGTATTTGCAAGATAAGGAGAAGAAGGTGTTGATGATTGTGATTCCTTTACAAGTTGTGGCGAATATAGCGCAGGTTGTGATTGATGAGACCGGCCCTTATGGTCAGGATTGGGTGACTTGGAAACAGGTGTTTTTGCTTGTTGACGTGGTGTGTTGTTGTGCTGTGCTTTTCCCGATTGTTTGGTCCATCAAGAACTTGCGTGAGGCTGCCAGGACAGATGGGAAGGCTGCCGTGAATTTGATGAAGTTGACTTTGTTTAGGCAGTACTATATTGTGGTGATATGTTACATTTACTTTACACGGGTTGTGGTTTATGCGCTGGAGACAATCACTTCTTATAAGTATCTTTGGACTAGCATCGTAGCTGGGGAGTTGGCTACACTGGCATTTTATGTCTTCACAGGATACAAGTTCAGGCCTGAGGCGCACAACCCATATTTCGTGATTGATGATGAAGAGGAGGAAGCTGCCGCTGAGCAATTGAAGCTTGAAGATGAGTTTGAATTGTGAGATTTCTGTGTTGGAGGTCTGTTGATGGTGAATAGTTAAATTGGACAAGAATGAGGTAGTTGTTCTTGGAGGTATTTTGTGCTTTTTTTTTTGAAAAAAAAAAGACTATATGCTTGGAATAGTAGTGTAATTTCACAAAGTTCTAGATGTGTGAAGTTTGCTTAAAGAAATTAATAGTTGAGAACACTAGAGAATATTGTCTATTAAGTCGTTAATATCTAGTGGACCGAACCATACTTTGCCTTTGGTGTTTTTCTTGCATTGAAGTTAGCACTGGTATCATGAAACAGTAGAAGCAAGTTTGAGGGAATTATGTGTCCCAATGTGAATACCTTCAGCGACTTTCAAACTAACATACATGTTGATGAACTGAGGATGCATAAGCTAGTTTATAGGCTAATGATTGCTCTTTGGATGAAGTTCTTTGATGAGGAACCTTGGCTATTTGTTTGGTTTTGTTTTGATTAGCATAAATGGTTGCATTTTCATTGTCTGCATGATTATGTTGAGCATAGCATTAATTCATACATGAAACTGAATCTGTTTCTTCTATATGATATAACTACTATCTTTACCAAAGTGGACTGAAATATATTGGCATTTTTTGGATGAAGTCTCATTTGTAATTGGTTTATAATTCTGGGGATTAATTGGTGGTAGTCTTCGTGATTTAGTAGTATTTCTTGTTACTTGAAATATACTAGCAAAAATAGAATTTTGGGGAAGTTATGCGCTGGTCTGTTTGTGCTGTCTGTGTTAGTATTGTTAATTGATTGAAATTTGAAAGGATGAAAGAAAAATCTGTATTAAATTGTCTGTCTATATTTACTATCAAGCTAACAACATTGTACAACTTAGAATTCTTTACTGCATGATATGAAATTTATCAATTCGTCAAAAAGGAATTTGCATGATATGAAATTTAAGGTTTAATCTGTAAAATTGGAGCTGCATAATATGGCGGCTTTAGGATTTTGCAACTCATTACCCTAAAAATATAGTCGGGAAAAAAAGAAGAAGTATTGTTGCACAAAATATATATGTTTTTAGAAAAGTTTTAATACAAATTATTTATTATCTTCAAGGGTAAAGTATATGATATGTATTAAAAATTAATTAAGATAAACTAATCAATTAGTAAACTGCTTTGCATGTTTCATTAGATTCATAGAGGCTATATATACTCATAAAACTTGTAAATTATCACACACACGAAAAAAAAAAAAAAAAAGCTCATTAATTTGTAGACTAGCTATGAAGCCTTCTTTTATTCATAGGGCCCAAGGTTCAATTCTCTTCTATTACAAACTTAACTTATAATACATTTTTAACAATATATTATAGCTAAAAAAGTTATAAGAAATTAAAAGGTAAGATAAAGTTCTTACTCGCTAGGTCATCGGCTTGCCACAAGAATGATTTTTGACCGGTTTTGATCGGTTTATTGGTTGTTCAATCCATACTAGTTATATGCCTGTCTGAAAACATTATGAATTAATGGTCGAATCTGTCCAACCAGCTTTCAAAACTCTTTCCATCATTTATCATCCACGGCTTACGCCACCCCCTACTTATATCCATAAGTACAAACCCAAACAACTTCTATGCATAAATACTAACTGGATTTTTAATTGATAAACATAAAGTATATCTATATCAATCAATCAATACTTATTATAAAAAAGTGTGAGTAATTTAAGTTTATTTATGTGAAGACTAATATATCCTGAGTTGTAAAGTAATATTTAATTCAATGGTAAATATATAAAAATAATTGAAGAAGAATAAATTGACATGAAAACTTTGTATATTAATTATGGTAAAGGTACATTAGCTATTAAAATAGAGAAATTATGCTTTACATCAACTTTCATAATTTCAATATTCTTCTCATATAATATATAAAAAGCCATAGAAAAAGACACTGTTATTTTAAATAGTTCCTAAAATATAAATGTAAAATTATTTTAATTTAGCAACAATATGTTATTTGTATCATTGAAATATTTAATACAATATAAGTCATATACAATCCTTCAAAAATAAAATATTAAAATTAAATTCTCTTAAATATCATTCTCTTAAATACAGAAGAAGATGAAAAACTAAAAATTAAAAAGTTAAAATAGAATCACATTTTATCTATAAATGAACCAAAAATGCTTATTACTTAGTTAAGTATTTAATGTTTATTTGGCTAGAGAAGCAAAATATAAAGAATATTAAGACATACATAACCTCGTACTTTGATGGAGTTCTTTTAGTGAAACATGAGTGAAATTAGTCAAAAAAACTGGTAAAATCGATGAAAATTGCTAAAATCAATAAAAAAATTATGAAATCAATGAAAACATGTGAAATCAATGAAAGTTTGGGTGAATTGGTGAATACTAGTGAAATTGGTTAATAAAAGGGTGAAATCGGTAAAAAAAGTGCATGTGAAATCGTAAATACATTTGAAATTGATAAAAAAAATCGGGTGAAATTTGTGAAAAATGGATGAAAACGGGTAAAATCAATTAAAAATATAAGTAAAGTTGGTGAAAATATGTGAAATTGATGAAAATTAATTCGAGTGGAATTTTTAAGAAGAATGATGAAAGTAGTGAAATCAAGTAAAAACGGGTAAATCGGATGAAAAAAGGGTAAAATCGATCAAAAAATTGTAAAGTCGGTTATAACATATTTAATCAGGGAATACTATGAAAACAGGTAAAAAGGGATTAAATGGTAAATACGAGTGAAATCAGTTAAACAATTAATTACATGGTGAAATCGATAAAAAAAGTGATCGAAAATGAAAAAAACAATTAAAAATGTTATAACCGATCAAAAAGGGGTAAATCGTTAAAAAAATATATATAGACCGGTAAAAAAATTTAAACAGTGAGAACATATCAATCGAGAAAAATTTGGGTGAAATTTGTAAAGAAACGGATAAAATCAGTGAAAAAGGGTCATATGAGGTAAAAAAAGCTTAAAGTCGGTTAAAACATGTTTAATAAATAAAAAATTCAGGTGAATAACATGTGAAATAAGTGAAAACGAGCTAAACTTTAACCGATAAAATAAGGTGAAATTGGTGGGAAAATGGTTTAAATTGGAAATAAAATCAACGAAAAATGAAAAAAACAATGAAAAATGTTATAATCGATATAAAAAAAGGTGGAAAATCTCTAAAAGAAATATGTTAACTAGTAAAAAATTAAACAGTGAAAATATATGAATCGATGAAACTCCAGGTGAAATTAGTGAGAAAACTGGTGAAACCAGTAAGAAAAAATGCTCGTGGAATCAATGATTACATGTGAAATAGATGAAAGTTCGGGTGAAAGAAGAAACGGAATTAAAATGTGTCATCAGTGAATACTGGATAAACTTGACATGAAAATACTATGATTGAATGAAATAAATAATGTTCTTATGATCTTATTTTAGAACAAACTGTATAAGATGTCATGACAAAATCAATCATCATTTATATTTTATTACAACTATTTAAAACCATTATTTATTTTCGTAAAACAATAATAATTAATATAAATAATTTTCATAAAAAATAAATCGAATATCAGTCATAAATATATGACATTTTATGATAAATCTAATTTATGAAAAATATTCATGAATTAAAACTAGACACATACAACGTACATGCACTTTTCAGGTAATAAATTAAATGCATATAACAAATTGAAGTTCTTACACCATAATTTGGACATGAAAATTGAACATATATTCTGAAATTAGTTGCACATAAGCCAATTAATCTTTGAGAGACACTTTTTCTTTAACTCAAATCTAAAATTATTGTGTCCACTGCAAGAACACAAAACGGGAGGAGTAAAAATAGTTAAAAACTCAATGATTAAATAACCACAATTTCGAAGATTATCTTGTAGGGTTTTTAAGTACAATTACTAGTCACATTACCATCACTAATTGGTCCCTCTGAACCAAATGGGTACCTAATTATGTCTTTCCGCAGTGACTGCAAGACCAATCCTTAATAAGCGATGCCATCAAAGTAATTATTATAAATCATTGCTAAGTTCGTTACAATGTACTTATAATGCACTTATTGCCAAATAAATATATATATATATATTAAAATTAAAATCTTATTTTTTTTGATTTGGTGCACCATGAGTTTGGTTAGACATACATAAGTGAGTGCAAGGCAAGTTGATACGTTTTGTGCAAGAATTAAATTAAGCTAGTTATAATGATGAATCAACAAGTGTTCCCCCACTTATAATATCTTATTAAGAGTTTAAGAACAATTACATTAAATTACAATGAAGATATAAATATATATTTGATTTGGTCCTACAAGTGAGTTGTAGACCAAAATCTCTGATTATTTTGGTAATTGTGGTCCAATCCAATATCTGTTAGGCTAGCTTGCACAAAAGAAACAAGGATAGCCAATCGTATTATATAATGTACATTCAAGCATCAGTAATCTAAGTTGGATTCTCACATAATTCTTAGCACTTGCTACCTAAGTTTTATTGCTTTAAATCTAAATTACATGCCCAAAACTTTAGACTTTTTGGGTCCACAAAATTAAAGGAGATCGACCTGCCATGTGAGAATGCAGCAATGATTGTATACATTTGGCCACCCATGTTTATATATGTTAGATAGAATAAATATATGCGACTTTTCCTTTCCTACACAGACAGAGCACTCTGATCAGCTCAGCTGGACAAAATAAAATGTTAGGTCGATCATCATTCTATCTATAAAGCTAAAAGATATATAAGACACTACCCAATGTTATGTGAAATTTATATGATATTTATTTGCACTATTGGTGTGCACTTAACTTCAACTTTAAATCATTTATATTAACCCCCCTGTTCTTTGTAAATTTAAGTACAAGGGAGGTCGTTGATGCCAATAAATCAAAATTTAGAGAAGGTGGACGTAATTTATTTCATATTAGATTTATTGACAAATATATAAATATATAAATATAAAAAAAAAATGTGTGTAAAAAGAGAGTGGTGGTTTGCAAATTAAAGTACATTGAAGAAGGAAAATTCTAAATCAATGTCCTTTATAGCATTTAAGCCACGAGTATACCAAAATTCCAGTAAAATGGACCCTTTACAAGATACTCGTGTGCAAGGGCGGACCTACATAGGGGCTAGTGGGGTCTATAGCCCCCACTCAGATTTATAATATATATTTAGTATTAGTATTCTTTATATAATTTATCGCACTGGCTCACTGGATAGTGTCTTCCAAATTTTATGCGTTGCCCCGAGTTCGATCCCAATGTGCTACTTTCTTGCACATTTATGGTAGTTTCTTGTTTCCTAGTAAGCATTTTTTAAATTTATATTAGTTTTTGTTATATAAAGATCGCATTTGCTCATTGGTATTGTAATGCATGATTATTAACATTCAACATTGCCCCGAGTTCAAATCTAGGAGTGTCATTTCCTTTGTTATTTTTTATAGTCTTTTTTATTTCTTAACAATTATTCTTTTAATTTATTTTATTTTCTCAAAAATTGTTCTTTTAATTTTTTTTTCTTTCTCAATAATTTTTCCCTCAACTCTTTTTCTTTTTGGATAATTGTTCTTTGATTTTTGTTATTTCTTAATATTTTTTTTAATTTTATTTCTTTCTTAATAATAATCAAAAGAATTCGATTTTTTGTTATACGTTTTATTTAATACATTACTACATAAACACCTCCCCTCCCTCCTCCCCCCAAAAAATATTGATCTAGCTCCGCCTCTGGCTATTATGGACAAATTTTAAAAAAATACATATCGGTGAGATTAATTGTGAATATAATTGGTGTCATCTAAAATTGTATTTCGATTATTAAATTTATCGTAGAACCTTATAGCACCATGTATTAAAGTTTCATTTTCGACGTATGTCGGTTAGTTGTATATTAGAAACTTTTCGAAATAATTTGAAAATTTTCGAGAAATCTTTGAAAAAATTGTAAATAAAAAGAAAATATGTAAAAGTAGAAACTACTTTATATTCTCGTTTTGGTTAATTCAAATACAAAAATATTTGTTGTTTTCAGGGGAAATTTATCAAAAATTTTATCTATGCTTAGCCCCCACTGACCCGTAATCCTGGATCCGCCCCTGCTCGTGTGCTCATTTTTTTTTAAAATTAAACTCATGTGGCCTTGTTCAGTATATACGACAACATATTAATGCGGTCGGCTTCAATGCTGAATTTAAGCTCTAAATTATACAAGTCAAAGTGTATAACCATTGTTCTACATCAAGCGACTCATTTCATTATTTAAATTACGAATTATGACAATTTGTTCACGTGAATATTTGTAATGTTCAATTTACATTTTTATAACAAGAAATGAGTATTTTATCTTTTATGTGTTTTTTAAAAGACACCAACTACCTAATGTAGGAATAGATCATTGGTGAGTACATCAGATCGAGCACGCTAGAACCGCGAACTTAGTGGGATCGAGGCTAAGGGAGAATTCTAACGCTTCCTTGATTCCCGTGGATCCTTCAGTGGTCAATGAGGAGGAGGTTAGGACCTAGATCAATCGTCGCCACTTCCAAGGAAACACCCTTGGGCGATCCCAATGTGAAAATGGTTATATATGTTGCCCGAGGAGCCTATGGGTGTTCTTCAAAGCATGGGGAGAAGAAAAAAGACGAGGAAGCATCAGGGAGCCAGGTTCCATCATAACGCTCTAAGTCTTAAAGTGTTGAGGAACCCCTATTCTAAGTTCGAGAATTATCCATGATTTGTAAGGGCATCTCTAATGACTAGTGGGGAGATGCCCTAGAGGGTATATGGGGGGAAGGGGGAAAAAAAAAATCATCTCCAATGACTAGGGGGGCGGAGAGGGTATACCCACTAGAGGGACCTTGGAGGGAGGGGGAGGGGGAGCTTCTCCTATCCAAGCCCCCTCCATCACATGCTATATATATATATATATATATATATTTTATTATTTTAATTTCGTTTTGTTTTATTTGGTTATTTTTTTATCTTTATTTAAAAATAAAAAAAATTACTAAAATTTGTATATTATTTGGAGATAATTATTTTTAATTATAAAAAATAACTTTTATTTCATTAAATTAACACTAGTATATTAATATTGATTTATTTTAATAATTTTGGGGTTGTATTTATCACCCAAAAATAATTCTTTCTAAAAATTTAAAATAATGCGATACAATCATGAAACCCAAAAATAATTATTTCTAAAATTTTAAAATAATACGATACAATCATTAAACCCAAAAATAATTCTTTCTAAAAATTTAAAATAATACGATACAATCATGAAATCATGTTCGACTAAAACATAGACCTTAATTTTGACATTGTGTGTCCCACACATGTTCGACTAAGTTCTTTAGTAGTTCGCGATTGACATCTACAGATCGTATTTGGTGACGGCGGATCATATAATCTTCTAGGGATATGAGACTTATTCGTGGATCCAAATCAATAGTAGTGCCTTGATTTTGCTCATAAATGGTGGCACGGGCCCTACGAGATCTAGTGGGAGTAGTGGTAATAATAATAATAATAATAGAGAAGGATAAAATTAATTATTAAATGTGTTTGATAGAATGAGTCATTAGAGATGACTAAAAAACTAGAGAGGGGGGGAGGGGGAGGGGGAGAGAGAGAGGGGGGGGGGGGGAGAGGGGGAGAGGGTATTCCCTCTCGGAGTCATTAGAGATGGCCTAAGGAAGTGACAAGTATATCCCTATGCATTTTTTATTTTGAATAAAATGCAAAATCATTGTTCACTTAAAGAATTTGACAATAACCCCAAGTAAACTTTAAAAACTAGTAATAAAAGCAAGGGCAAGGCTAAGAAGAGTTCTAGTTGTGGAAAACTCAAAGGAGTTCATACTCCATAGCCAATCATTTATAATAAAAAATTGATGGGTGACTTGCTATATAGGTAAACATAGCAAGTCACAATTTGCAATGCATTTAGGTGTAATTACCTTAACACCCTTATCCTAAAACTTTCCTAAATTATGTTGTTTATTAAAATATTTTTTCATAATTAATTTTAAAATAATAAAACCCAACCCCACCCCACCCCACCCCATTCCATTCCATTGAAGCTTTTCTGAAGAAATTTTTGTAGTTTTATGCCATTGCAATTGTATCAAGATGATTACGCATATATATATATATATATATATATATATATATATATGTATGAATATCGGTTATGCATATATTCTGCCAACCCCAAATTAATTCTAAATTGGATATATTCTGCCGATGGAGATTTCCATTATATGTATGAATATATGTATGAATATCGGTTATGTATGAATATTCTGCCGATGGAGATTTCAATTGGATGTTGGAATAATTGAAAAAGGGAAAAAAAATGAAGATTAATGGAACCGGGTCGCGCTGACCCGATTTACAGAAAAATCGGGTCTGAAACGACCCGGCTGGAGGTTGGGGATGACCCCAACCTCTGTCCAACCACTCCCACGCGCGGCAAGTGCCGAGTGCCGCGCGTGATGCCCACTCCAGCAGCCATTTTTCCGACGGCGACTATCGCTACGTTTAGAAAATAATTTCTGATTTTTCGGTGATTTTTATAAATTTTTATCATGTTAATTTATTTTTGGTGGATTTTTCTTTGTTCAGAAACTGAAAATTCAGTGAAAAATATTTTTTGGTTAAATTAAATTCTGATTTTTTTCAGAAAATTACTTGAGATGTTGATAAAATTGTTAAATTGTATCACTATCTAGTTACCCTTGAATATCAAAATTACGCATTGGTCCAAATTTGAAAATGTTAATTTTGTTAGGCCTAACTTAAATATAAATTGAATTCAAATGAATAATTTTTTGGGTATAAAAGTGTATAATTATTATTAACATTGTTTACCTTAGGGTAATGTATAATGCAAATCGACAAATGACTCGATTTATTAACCAAAGTCAACATTCTTCACAATAGGGTAATGTATAATTAGGTTATTTTTAATACAAATTGACGAATTACTTGATTAATTGACCAAAGTCAACATTGTTAACATTAAGATAATATATTTAAGCCTGCTAAGTGTAACAAGTAATGTTATTAAGACTGATCTTACAAAATTGCTTATGTATTACTCCATAAAACCAAGAAATTTTAATAGGGAAAATTGTCTTTTTGGTACCATATGATAGACTGACTAGCACTTTTGATACCATTGGATACGAAAATGCAAATTTGCTACCGTAGGGTATGTTTTCATTGTAATTTTGGTACCAAACTCGATTTTTCTACAAAGTTAATGGCAATTTACCCCCTATGAAATGCATAATGTTCAATTTATCCCTCTATAATATGAAAAAAAATCAATTTACCCCCAGTAAAATTTTAATGAAGCAATTTAGTAGGGGGTAAATTGCCATTAACTTTGTAGAAAAATTGGGTTTGGTACCAAAATTGCAATGAAAACCTATCTTATGGTACCAAATTTGCATTTTCCATATCCAATGGTGCCAAAAGTGCAAGACAACCTACCCTATGGTACCAAAAAAGCAAATTTCCCAATTTTAATATAGTGATGTATTTTTCTGGGCATGAAATTAGGTTCTTTAACTTTCCTATGTCTATACCCGCCCCTATTTATATCTCTCTCCAAGCAAAGCTTTAATATGTTTGTGTATCCATGTCCATCTTTTATTTCATTATAAATGTTAAGATGTGTATATGCTAGATAATTATATTAAGCCAGGGGATCGAGTTTTATGTATTAGGAAATGTTTTGATATAAGACAAATTTCTGATATGTTTGGCCTTTTAGTTTCACTAACATAACTTCATTTTAGGAATGGTAAATGGAATTTCCAATTTTTCGGTTATTTGAAGAGCTAATGACACACATGTGAGCAATTTTAATCAATACAGAAATTTGGTGCAAGTACTGCTAATTCAACTCGAATTTGACATAAATATTGTCCATATACCGTAGTAATAAAAACCCATTAGATACAATAACAGCTCCAGCTAGTATATCCTTAATATTGCCACAATAATTCATTAAGAAATACTAGATATTGCAAACTATAAAATAATAAATCTTACATCCACGTATTTTTGACCAGCTTCGGTGTACAATTGAACAAGGTTAATTAGATCATTGTCTTCATTCAAAGGAATATATTCGTCTTTTTGAGGCACTTTTCCCTCCAATTGTTGACAATCTGAATCAATTACTCTCCCCTCAAGGACATCTGAGGACATTATCCTATCCAACACATAATTCAAAGTGATATCTAGAGTGTCAAAGTCATCCATAGAGAACATCACATTATCATGAAGAACACATATGCCATACCCCATCCTGCATGATAATCAAGTTTACTAAAACTAACACTAAAAAAATAACCAAGTTTTCAAGAATAACTTTTAGTTATCATACCCCTTTTTCGCTTTATTTTCGGCAGAGTTATATAGTTTAATCGCGATCCTTGCACGTGCATTTTGTGATTCGTCCTACAAAACCAATATATGCAAAATTAGAGTGGTAATTCCAAAATACAATATAATTAACATATTATTTATAGTCGGTTTATTCCCCTTGTTTTTTACCTCACTTAACAATCGATCTACTTTCCAAGGAAAAAACATCATTAGGCACACGTAAAGTCCACAATCGTACCTGCTTGTACAATACGTTAAATACACCTTGACTGATAAAATTAGTTTTTATGCGAAGAACTTAAATTGACTGTTATTTATATTACTCACCAGTTTCGTTGTTGACATGGTTGGTAGATGCCTATGACCCCGAAAGCGGAATTATAAATGTACAAGGCAAACAAATACAAATTACTCCAAACACGGTTAATGCAGTCTTTGGCCTACCAAGTAAAGGATATATCTAGCCAAAGCCGAGTTCCTCATCTAAATCCAAGGGACGAACATTATACGAGAAATTTTTTACACACAACAATACAACAATGGAATTGCCACAACTACATAAGAAGCTTAAAGCTTGTTCATCTCATGGAACAGAATTCAAGGTTTTATATTTGGTGTTTGTATTCAATGTAATTCTTTTTCCAAGATCTTGCCAAAGTTTAGACCTTCGGAAATTGGAATATCTAATCGACTTAGATCGAATTCACGAGTACAATTGGTCTAGTCAAGTGTTGTACAACCTTGTGGAAGGGGTTAAAAAATTCAAAATTAATGGTGTTAAGAATCTCACAGGATGTGTGATATTATTGGAGGTACAAATTGTCAAATTTATTGAATTCAAGATTTTATATACTTACTTAAGGCATATTCTCATAATATTGGTATTCATGAAATGTAGATGGCATTCCTATCTTCACTGGTGAACAGTTGCCTAGGTGGGGGCAATGATTTTCATCTTAAAATACTCCGTATCATTTAGAAATGGTTGCCGCTGCATTTACAATAGGTAAACACACAGCTACATTTACCCCTACCCCAGCAAAACAAATGTTCCCAATAAAAAGATTTAAAAAAAAAGAAGTTAATTGCCAAAAAAAACTATTCACCTCGATAAAGCAATTGATGTAAACACAAGTGATCAACTCCGCACAAAGAAAGTAAAGAATCAACAGATACGCCACATATAGATAAAAATTAAAACCAAAAACTTAACGGCTTCACCAAAATTCTATAAATTCATCATCTTTATCTACAAAGGGTTCAGACACCAATAATTCGTATTTCAAGGTAGACAACCAGATTGCAGCAATAAGAAAATTAAAAATAGGGACAATGCTCAAATTGCTTCTCTGTTTTATCTTTACTCCAAATAAATTGAGAAAACGAAAACATAATAGCTCAATTCATGAACAGGAGAAAAGATTTACCTCCGCCTTGTAATCGCTACTTGCCCCTTCTGAAACTGTCAGTACCTATTTTGGTTGTAGAAGAAGGGCAGAAAGAACCCTGAATTTCTCGTTTCTCGGAGAGAAGAAGGGGAAGAAATGATTTAGGGAAGAAATTTGGGTTTATAAGGAGAGAAGAAGGGGAAGAAATGATTTAATGAAAAATGATCGGGAGAAAACAAATGGGATAAATGGAAATGAAGAAGGGCAAAAGGGTAACTTTAGAGCTTATTTTACAACCTATATAGAAGGTTGCAGGTAATAGAAATTCCACATGTCAACCATTAAATGGTGAACTCTTGGGAGTTTTCCCAACCTTGAACTCCTAATAGCCAAGTCCTAAAAGCAATCAATACAATGTGGTGAATTCTTTTTTTTTTTTTTTTTTTTTTTGGATTTTTTTTGATATCCTTAGATAGACCCATAGAAATGCTTCAATCCAAGTTCCAAATGGGATTCGAACCCCCACCCTTGCCGCTGGAGCAAGCCTTATGAATCATTGGTCGACCAGTTGGAGATATGCCCTGGGGGCTATGGTGAATTCTTAATCTAATATAGGTAGAATGAACTAATAAAATGATAACACATGCCAATTAAAAATAACATAGGAAATATTTTTTGCAATTTATTTAATTTCTCTTGTTATAAGTTTTATCTTTCCCATCCCAGCAAATCACACAAACATCCAGAACAGAAAACACGCACAAGGGGTGAGCAAATAAGAAGTTGACCGATCGATTAAACGCTCTGAATTACAGCAGCGGCAACCTCCACCATCTGCCCATAGAAACACTCATTAAATACAAAGAAAGATTTGCATGTGAATGTGATACATATATAATAAAGCTCTTTCCCTTCCCTTTTTAACCAACAATAACACTTGGATATATATATATAGAAATTAAATTATATATCCATCCCATTTACAAAAAGCAAAAGTGAGTCATAAAATTAATTAATATTAATTACTACCCAACAAAAAAGAAAGAGAGAATTTAAAAATTGGCCTTTTGGAAAATTTAGTTTGCAAAAATGGCCTTCAGGGGCCTTTTTACTGTAGAAGTGATATTTGCAATAGTACCTTCTATTTCCTTATTCTTCATTTTAATATTCTTTGTTTCTTATTTTACCTTCTATATGATATATTAATTTTTGCTTATGCAATTCATGTTCGAAATCAGTTTTTCGTCTTTCTAATATATTTATTTTGAATTCTATTATTTCTGGGGCATAAGATTCAAGCCTTAGAAATTGTGCGTAGGCTAAAATAGCTTTATTATGTTCAATTTCTTTATTAATTCTTTGTAATTTCTCTTGTATTTTCTCTATTTTCTCCAGTTTCGTTACTCAGCTCTGATACCAAAAATTGGTCAGAGGCAGCGGATGTTTGATTTGTACTAGAAATTTTTTCTTTGGTATGATAATTACATGTTGTACACGAGTCCTTAGCTTCTTTAATCAGTTTTCTTATAATTTCTTTGTTTATTTTATACATTTTAGTACTAAGAGATGTAGTTCTTAAATAATTTAATCTTTCTTCGTAATGTTTAATTAAATTTGATATTTCTTCGCAACTTTTTTCTTGATTATTATTCATAATTTTTCTTCTAAATATTTAGTTAAATCTGAAATTTTATTTTCTAACTTCTTATATTCGTTTTCTTCTTTGTTTTCAGGTTTTGTAAGATTTTTTGGCTGTTCTAGAGGTAGCTGTTTTAGATAAGAAGGCCTAAATGATATCGATCGTCTAATTTGATCACTCGTTCCTTCCATTGATATTGATCGTCTAATTTGGTCACTCGTTCCTTCCATTGTTATGTTTTTTATTGGTAATTTTTTAACTTGTACTATTCCTTCAAATAATTTATCTAAATAAATAGATTCTTGATTGAGAAAACTTATACTATGATGGCTATTTGTTAGAGCATATTCTACCATATATGTTAAACTAAATGGTTGATCTCCTTCTTCCATTAATTTTTCTCTTGCAAACTTGTATCCTAAACAAATACTGTTATCTAAATTCTTTGTTGATAAAGGAATAGCATATTTAATTCCTAAATTAAATTTCAATGTTTTATATGCTAGATTTCCCATTGTTAAACCTAAAACTGAATCTTGAATGTCTTTTATTCTTCGATCGTAGGCTATTAAGGCTATTGGTGAATCAATTCCTTCCTTGAAAGTTGATTTTATTAATACTTGTATGGTAGCAACTTGAATATATCCTATTTTATTTCTGTCTTCTTTATTTTTAATTTTTTCTATTCTGGCTGCTATTTGCTCACTATCAATTATAGGGATTACAATAGTTCCTCTAGTACTTTTTATATCTATTGGTACTTCTTGAGAGAATAAACCGTGATAAACGATATTTTTTCGTTTTAATTTTTCAAATATTGATGTATTAAAGTGTTGTCCTTCCTTAAGATCTAGTTTTGCTTTCTTAGTTTTTTCTATCTTATGTTCAATGATTGATTGTGCTGAAAATATTCCAAAGGTTTCTTCTTGTTCTAATAATTGTATATGCCTATCGAATTCTTCTACTGATGAGTTCATAGTGGCAAATTCATTTCGTAACTAGGTAACTTTATTCTTGGAACGTTTATTCCTTGTAATTGTAGATGTTGTGAATGAATTTCATAGTTTAATTGTTCTAAAAAATCAATTCCTAATAGTATATCAGCTCCTACATTGCATTCATCTATATATATGGTAAGATTGAATTTTAATTCTTCATGAAATAAAAGTTCTATAGTAGTTTTCTCATTACATATCTTTTCTCCTTTTACAGTTTCTACAATAACTGGTGGTGCTTCAGATCTAGTTACTGCATATTTTGGATGAACATGTGATATAGATGCTCCTGTATCTATGAGTACTGAAACAATTCGTGATTTATTTAAAACTCCTAATATATGATATTGTAAAAATGGATTCTTTGAAACTAAATCTAAATCATACATACCTGTTATGTCTTTGTTGATCTTGACCTTGGAGTTTCTTTGCTGGTGGTATTTGAATTCTTCAGTAGTAATATTTGTTGATTTCTTTTTAATTAAAAATCCTATTCAGAAGTTAAAAAACTTCAAGATTTTTTTTTTTTTTTTTTTTTTTGTTTATTGAGAGAAGAAATTTTAGAAACAAAGTTCTTTTATTGATTTTTCGCACACCTTACAACTGAAGTAGAGTACATTATTTATAGGAGGGGGAATATGACTTCCACCACCCATCCAGATCACTTAAGGTGATAAGGATTTATTTTAGGGCCTACAGAACAGTCTAATTACATGATGGTGTTTACATAATGGCCTATTCTAGATTCCACTTCTGGTTTAAAAGTAAAATATTACATGATTACTCCCACTTATTTTCTTTGCCGACACCTTTTTTCCTTTGTCTTCTTCTCTTATTTTCTTCTGCTATTTTCTAACCTTCAATGATTTCTTCCTCTTATTTTCTTCCTCTAGTTTCTACTCTTCAATTATTCTTCTTTTGTCTTCTTCTTCACTTTCTCCTTCACTGGACTGGTCCATACAGTGGTCACATCTGTGTGCTTTGAAAACTTTCAGTGTTTCACATAATTGGAGTTTTTCTTCCACAGATAATTTGTTGAATACTCCTTGGATTTTCATCACATCGTCTTCAAAGTCCATAAATGTTTTGAATTCATCACTTCTAATTTTATCCTTAAAATTTGAATAAATCATTGTGTTTTCATTCTTGTAATTTATTTTTATTTTTGATTCTTCGGTTAATCGTTGCAGCATAGAAACAACTCCATGGACTAATCCGGCATTTATAAGCTGATGACTTCCTTTTTCTTCCTTAACTGGTTGGTCACGAATTGGATACGTTCCGTTAGATACTCCCATGTAAATAAGTGAATATGCTGGCACTTGTACTTCGTCTTTTTCATTAAAATAGGGATATGAGCTGTATATTTTTAAGTATACTTCTCTATCCTTTCCAAAATATCTTCGATAATTTTTTACTGTTTGTTGAATCCCTTGACTGAATTCTTGAAGTATTGTATTGCTTTCGTCGATGTATATTGTGTCAATTAATCCATATTGGAAGAATTTGTACGTCATTAATGGACTTGCTCCACTAATAATAACTGCTTTAGGTCCTGTTATTCTTTTCTCTGTTGGATAGAAAAATTTTGTCATGTCTTCATCTGTCCAGTTGTATAGCATTTCTAAATGTTCCTGAAAATCTTTTTTACTTAGTTGCTTAAGTTGGATGTGTTCCTGCCTTGTAGGTACCTGTGTTAGCCTTGTTATCTTTCCAAGTACCTTCATTGAAGAGGATGGTTGATCTGCCATTGTTGTTTTTGGTTTGACTAATGTTGATTTAAATGGATGAGCTTTGACTTCTCCTTCTGAGATCGCCTTGCTTTCTTCGACTGCGAGTTTTGCTTCTGCGAAAGTTTTGTATGCTTTGTGGATGATTCCTTTGTGGCCGTTGATAAACAATGATGCTTTATGCCATTCGTCAAAGATTGCTCCTTTGGCTGGTCCGTTGAAGATGACATAATACTTTTTTGATGAAGATGTTTCCTGAATTTTAATTTCTGCGGGAACTTCTACTTTTGTTTTTTGTTCGTCCACCACGCTTAGCATGCTAAACTCTGATGGTTTGTATGTTGCGTCTAACGATTGTATAGCTCTTTCTATTTCTTGTAATTCACGAATTTTTGCTTCAATGTTTCCTTTTATTTGTTTCGCTTGGTTCTTTAGTGTTGCTATTGCTCCTTCCATTAGTAGTTGTTTCCTGTTGCAAACTCTCTTGTTAATGTATCTGCAATAATATTATTACTACTTTTTATATATTTTATTTTTGCTGGGTATCTGCTTAATTCAAGCTGCCATCTTATTAACCGTCCTTGGTTATAATTGGCTTGCAACTTGTATCTAATGAATCCTGTTAAATACGTTGAATCCGTTCTAAGTTCAAATTCCTTGGGTAACAAATCAATTCTCCACTTCTTGAATGTTCGTAAACATGCTAGTGTTTCTTTTTCATGTATTGGATACCTTTTTTCTGTTTCGGAAAACGTTCCAGATATATACCTGCATAATATTTCGGGATTTTTATTTGTTATTTTTTCTATGAATAGTTTATCAGTAGCATGTGTACTTTTGCTCGTAGAGCTGATTTCATTGTTTAAGTTGTATACCTCCGTTCCTTTAATTTCTTCACTTTTTTCCGTTTTACCTTGTATACATTTCATACATCCTGACCACACTTCATCGGAGGCATCAGTTTCGATAATTAAATAGTCATTAGAGGTCGGATTATATAATTTTGGTAAATTTTTTGAAATATGCTTTATTTTCTCAACTATTTTACTATCTTCATCTTCCCAAAACCATTGTTTTTTAGTACTTATTTTTTCTTGCAATTTCTTCTTTTCCTTAGCACATCCTTTTAAATATCCTAACTCAGATATGTAATTTAGACATCCAAGAAACCTTTGTAGTTGTTTTCTATCTTCTATTTTATTTGGAAATAAGTGTAATTTTTCTAAAACATGTTTTTGCAATTCTATTTCTCCATTTGATTTTATTATTGTCCCTAAAAACTCAATTTCTTGTTTTGCAATTTGTGCCTTTTTTCTACTTAGGACTAAACCTTTTTGTTTACATCTTTCAAGTACAATTGCTACTTTCCTTAAATGGTCTTCCTTAGAACTATTGCTAAAGATCAAAATATCATCTATGTATACAAGACATATTTCCTCTAATCCTTCCAAATTTTTACTCATATATCTTTGAAAAATTCCGGGTGCTTGTTTTAACCCGAATGGTAATACGTTCCATTCATAATGTTTTTCAGGGGGACAAGTAAATGCGGTTAATGGTTTTGTATTTTCATGTAACCTTAATTGATAATACCCAGATTTAGCGTCTAAAGAGCTAAACCAAGTCATTCCTTTTATTTTTTCCATTATTGAATCTCTTCGAGGTAATTTATGTGCGTCTCCTATAGTAGCATCATTCAATTTTTTGTAATTTATTACCATTCTTCTTTTTCCTCGCTTTATTTCATTATGATTTTCTACATAAAATGCTGGGGCAGCATGTCTACTTTTACTTTCTCTTATTAATTTTTTATCTAATAATTCTCTACAATCTCTTGTAAATTCTTCTATATCTCTTTTTGAATAGGGTATCCTATTTGGAACATTTACTTCTTGTTTTGGATCTTTTAATTCTATAACAATTTGTTCTTCATTAATATTTATTTTTACATCTAGAGGATCTTCTGAGCAAGTTTCTTCTAAAAGATTTTCTATTTTTTGCTCAATACTTGTCTTACCATTTTCTTTCATATGAAATAATGTTTCGTTAAGAACATGTAATATTTTTAACCTTGTTCGTTCGAAGTTGTCTATGATCGGAATTTTTATCATTCTTCCTATTGGTGCCTTTAACTCTATGTATTCTAACCATTGTATAAAAGGATGGTATAATCTAAGAAAATTATTTCCTAAGATAATATCAAATCCTGATTCTTGTCTATATAGTGATGGTACCATAAATATATACGGAGTCCTTGCTTTGTCTAAAATTTTTATTTTATTAAAATAGCTCGCTAATTCTATTTTATGTGTACTTCCATCTGCTATCATAATTCTTACTGGTCTTTCTGTTTCTCTCCAGACTAATCCTTTTATATTTTTGGAAGCAAAACTAATACTTGCTCCCGTATCAATATAAGCTGAATAATAGTAACCTTTTATTTCTATTTTTATGAAAGTAGAATTTGGGTTTCTTCTATTCTGATTCTGCAGATGGTTCTGCTTCATTTTCCGTTTCGTAATCTGAATCAGTTAGTAAAACATATATATCTTCAATATCTGATATATCTGATTCAATTGGTTCTAAACTTCTTAATTCTGCAACTTTTAGAATTTCTTTTTGTTCTTTGTTTTTTCTTTTTGGGCATTCATTTGCATAATGACCTTCTTCTTTACATAACCAACATTTACATTTCTTTTTTCCTTCTGGACAATATTTTTTATTTTGCTTTCGTCTAAAAAATCGTTCTGGTTTTTTATAAAATTCTTCTTTAAATTTTCGAAAAGGTCGTTTCTTCCATTTATACTTTTTATTATAATATTTATTTTTATGATATTTCTTTTTATTTTTAACTTCTTTGTTTTCTCTACAACCGTATTGTTGTGGTACTCCCGGATTACCTTCACAACAAACTTTGCTAACTTGTTTTACTAATTTCTTTTCGTTTTGTTGTATACATTTTTCTATTATATATTGTCGTCCTACAAGAACTGCTCCTCCTATACTATCCGCTACAGTTCCATTTTTTACTCCTTCATTAAATTTGTTCAAACAAATTTTATTTATTGGGTATGGTAGCTTTATTAGTAATAATTTGTGCATATTTACTCGATTTTCTTTCTTTATTTTATAAAAATTTTTTGAAAACTCACAAACATAACTTTCGTAGTAACACATATCACAAATAGTCATACTATTTATATGCCAGGTTGCTATTTCATTTTGTTTTTCTGTTACCTTTTCTGCATAATTTGTTTGGTCTTGGCCAACAAATTCTTTCCATATAAGTGCTATTACTGACCAATAAAATTTTTCTACATTATTTTGACTTGCTTCTTTTAATTCGCTAATATCTTTGTAATCACTTAAATATTGATACACATTTCCTTTTGTTTTAAATAACATATAATTCCATATATTATCCATTGAGGCGTTTTTAAATATGTCATCTGTTTGTAGAATTAAGTTTACCTGATTTGCCCATTCTTGTATTAAAGCTTCTGCATTTATGGTACAATCTATATCTAAAATTCCTTGTTTTATTTGTTGTAAACGGGGTGTATATTCATCTGGTAGTTTTCGGAATCCTCCTTGTTTTCTTTGGTAAAAGCCACTTTGTTCTCTAAGGTTTTCTGGATCAACATCGATCCATTCAAACCTACTAGACTTTCGCTTTTTATTATTTTCATTATCTTCTTGTTCCTCTTTTACTTGACTACCTTCTCCTTTTTCCATATATGCAGGGATAGAATCATCTGACTCATACCCGTAAATTACTTCATTATTATTTGTAAAACTCGTTTGTTTTTTCCCTTGCTCTTCTTCAATTATATTTAATTGATCAATCATATTTCTAATCTCTTCTACTTGTTCTTCCATTATTTTAGGTAAATTTTCTTGGAGGTGAAATTTTTTGAATTTGTTTATCAGATATTGTTTCCGTTTTGCATTTTTTAATTATCTCTATTTCATGAACTAAATGTCCCAACTGTTTTTGTATAATAATTATATTTTCATGAACATCTTCTTGTTTTTTAGTGTAATTTATTAAATGCATTATCATGTCAGTAATATTATTTAATTGTGGGTCTAATGTATGATATAAATGAGGAAAATTATATCCATGAGAGCATTTGTGTTCTTCTTTTATTAAACTATAAAATTCTTCTGGTAAATGTGTTCCTTGTAAATATTGTTCTGTCCAAATTTCATTATATAAAAATCTATGTTCTATTTTTTCTAAATAATTCTGATGACTGTCTTTAATAATCTCTTCTTTTTGTAATATTTTATTTATTATGATTAATTGATTTTTTAATTCTGCTACTTCTTCACTTATTCCCATTAATTATGGGTCTTTTATTCTTTTTCTTTTCTAAAGGGCTTCTTTTGAAAATAGGGATTGATAGGTATATTGCACAAGGCTATTTTTGCAAAACATATTTGGTATAAGGCTATTCTGCCAAATAACCCAAAAAGAAAAGCCTTTCTTCCTTCCTATCTACAAAACTACTCAAATGGAAGAGATGATGATGGTGATGATGAAGATCAGAAGCAATGAAACTTCCTCTCATTCTAATATTATTCCCCTTAGTACAAACCCAACCTGGAAATTGTACGAAAATCCCTTTTATATATCCCATAATCAAAAACAAAATCATCATCTTCTTCATAATCATCAACAACAACAATCTAATTCTGATGAGAAGCAAATCCACAGGCTCCACCTCCCCATATCAACGCGAAAAATCGCTGCTTCTTTCTGGGATTTGTCCTTCATTAAGCCTGTGATGGAATCCGAACTCGAATTAGCTCGAGCCCAAATCAGTGAGCTGAAAGCAGAGATGGAACGCGGACAAAAAGCCCTTAAAAAAATGGAGTCATTGAACAAGAGGCTGGCAAATGAATTGTCCGAAGAGAAAAAAGGAAGAGAAGCTTTGGAGAGAGTGTGTCAAGAACTTGCTAAAGAAATCTCATCTGATAAAACAGAGATGAACAGAATTAAGAAGGAAATCGAGGAAGAACGGAAAATGCTACACGTGGCTGAGGTCATCAGGGAAGAACGCGTTCATATGAAACTTGCGGAAGCAAAATTGTTGATGGAAGAGAAGTTTTCTGAAATGGGAATTGAATCATACGTGCAAAAGAAAGAAAACAATATTAATGCTTTTTCTTTTGGAGAGAAACTGAGATTTGTATTGGGAGAGAAGAGGCCTACTGTTACTAATTCTGATCATATTAATACAATGGCTTTGATGAAGAAAAAGGGTTCTGAAAATCCACATATAAGAAGAGGGATTAAAGGATTTGTGGAGTTTCCAAAAGTAGTTCGAGCAATTGGTTGCACAAGTAGTAAAAGTAAATTGGAATGTCAAAAAGGTCAGCTCAAAATATTGCTTAAACAGAAAGGCCCTGTTAGATTCAATGGCCTTATTTAAAGCTAAGATCATTTCATTCATTCATGTTTTTAGTGACTTATTATGTATTTTTTGAATTTGCTATCCTTTTTTTCCTTTTCATTTTTTAGCTAGTTGATTCCTGAAAATGAATAAGCATATGTTTTAATACAATGGTTTGCAAATGGATTGCGTATCAAGGATTTTATTTTATGATTGAAGCAAATAGCTTCATGATTTGTATTATTTGGGATGTGATGTAGAAATCTCTTGTTTAGATTGTAAATTTTGACAGTGAGATTGTATTGTAAAAATATTGTGCAATTTGGAAAATAGTTGTATAAGCTGGATCTGATCAAACTCATTCAATCAAAATCACAAAGTAAATGTGATACATTTGACTGATGATTAGTTGTGCATTGCTCACATAAGGATTGTAGTTATGATTTACTATTTTAGTCAATTGAAAAGCCAAATGATAATTTCCTGTGGAAAAAGATAAACCAAAGATTTAAAAAAATATGTTTTTTTTTTTTTTGTTAGAACATGTGAATATTTTACATAATACATTTTGTTAATATTACTATATGTGATTGAAAAATAAAATCATAGAGGTTGTGCCCAAATTTTGTTCTTTGATTAAAGACGAGATCCTAAGTTTGTTAAAGTTAATTAAGAGATTCTAGAAGAATAATTTTGTGTGTGATTTATATTTTTTATTCCCTCCCTTATTTTCCTCCAATTTGCGTCCTACTTTCTTACTCAATTCACCACTATGAATAGTGGCGTTGCTCTCAGTTATTGATTATAGAAAAGCATCTTTATTTATTTACAATAGAATAAGAAACGGCAAACTTTGCTGTATAAATATGAACAAAATGAAGTAAAGAAGAAGAAAATATAGTTTTAGCAACATATTTTGAAAAGTAAAGAAGAAGAAAATCTTGAACTTGATGTTGTTAAGAGTATTTGCAACTTCGGGACTGTTCTCTTCTGAACTCACTTTGATTAATTATCTTTTAAATAATTGAACAATGGTCGAACTTTATCTTCCATAAGTTCATTTACGCAGAAGGTTGAAATCCCTAAATCACATGACTATGGGTCGTTGAATGCGAACAATTACGAATAGGCTATAAGGTCGTGATCTTAAATTCATTCCATGTCGTAGAGTCTAATCGAGAAGGGATATTATCCACTCAGTTGGAACCTCAGTGTTACGCGAGCAATGTATTTGATACCTTTACATATGATTTAGTGTTCCGGGAGCGGCAACAACGTCCTGGCAGCAGCCCACGGCAAAGAATCATGGGTGTTGCATGATACCACTGTAAAACCGTGTTATTTTGTGCTTTTCGAAGCCCAAAATGAATGCTTAAAGTCGAGTTTTTTGTGTTTTAAGTACTTTTATGTTTATTTTGCATTGGATTTATATGTTTTATGTAGGAGCCTAGGAATAAAGAGCTTAGCATGGAAAGGTTCATTTGATCTAAGAATGTAAGTAAGAAGTGCAGAATGGTTCCTAAGGCCGCCCTCTAACACGTGAATTGACATGTGAAATGTAAAAGGAATTTCCGAAAAACAGAAATTTGGTTTTCTACATGGCTAGATCCCTTTTAAACAAATAATAATAATTCTTTCTCCTAATGAATTGGCTTCTTTATCCAGATAATAATCATATATGGTATTCATTTTCAAACTCACATGCATCTTAGCTTTTTAATTATTCTGTTTTAATTAATTTGTATCAGCTGATGCAGCATGTTCTGCCTATGGTGAGGGAATGTTTAGAATATGGACGACACCTTTTTAGCTCAATAGACTAGTAGCTTATGTATGTACAATTATGAGAATTATTAAGAAAAAAGTGCACAAGCCACAAAGTAACACGAAAATTGTGTTGTGTAATTGTGTTTGTACTTTATTCAATGTTATTATATCCATTTTTTAGGTGAATCTGAGAAATCCATGAATAAACATAGGACAAAGAAATGGACCACGTAAAAAAAGAAGAAATTTATTTCAATGATAATTTTTAGCTCAAATTTGTATGCTTAGACCTTGAATCATAGTCGATTAATCCATGTGTGATTTAACTATATCATCTGATTTTGGAGAAATCAAACTTTGCCTTAGCCCAATCGACGTAAAATCTAATAATAGACTTTCAGGCACAAACAGTAGCATCTAACTCAATACAGTACATTAATGGTTGACAAACCAGCTTATTAAGAAAGATGAGGTTTTGAAAAGGAACCATAACAAAATCTACTTTTAACTTAAAATACAAATCATTTGAAATTCTCCGGTTGCCTCATCTTAACCATCTTCTTAAATCCGTAGTTGAACACGGAGAAATTTCTCCGCCAATACTATCTGTATAAAACGAATAGTTCGACTGTTGCTCCATCCCAACATATCCAGCTTGAACACTTTTAAAGCTAGGACTTCTCAAATTCTGGCTTAGTCCACTGCACCCAAATCCAAAATTAACACAATATGGCTCCGGAATCGGATAAGATAAACGCTTTTTTGCGGACCCACCACCTCGTTCTCGCTCGGGTGTTGAAGGCCTCTGTCTCGGTGCACTCTGTGACCGTATGCGAGCTTTTGCAGATTCAGTGGCAGTCATGTAATTAGGCACATTTCCCTCGTTAATGTTAATGCTCGTGCTGTATCTATTAGGCAATTTTTGCGTGGATCGTAAAACTGGCGTGTTTGCGGTTGAGTAGCTCTTTTCTTCTTTCACGCAACGAGGGCTCGCTGAACGAACTTGAAGAGATCTTGTTTTGGATGGTAAAGATGGGGTTGATGGAGATTGGAAATATCTATGGTGAGGAGAATTTTTGTGGACTGGACTTTGGCACCTCGATTTTCGACCATTTGTTGATGGTCTAAGTGAATCGATTTCAACTGTTTTGATGGAGTCTCTTTTATGTTCTGTTGAAGCTCTGCTGCTTGTTTCCCATTGCTTTGTTGCCATCCATTTATCAAGCCAATTTGTTCCGTTTTCTACCTCATTTTCGCCACCTCCTCCATCGTATCGAGTCATATCGGAATCACATACCCTATTCTGAAAAAAAGGAAAAGAGATTCTTTTTACTACCTATCGATTTTTGAATCAAGAACAATATGAATCCAAGGCTAAGTTTGGTTTCTGGATCTTGGTGAGTAGAACGCCAAGGAATATGCCTTTCTTGCATATTGAGCTCCATTTGTTACTTATTATTATACTCATTAAAATCCAGAAACCAAACATAACCTGGATAAACATAGAATTTGGGGATTTTAATTACTTGTTGAGAGAAGGCAAAGGCCAAAGAATTCTCATGTAGCAATGCGGCCTCGTTTCTCGCTTTCAGGATCGCTTCGAGTTCTTCGAGTGTTCGTGGACATTCTCTCCAATCATCAGTAATGCTGCTTCCATCTCTAGACTGTAACATATTTTAAAACCACATTAAAATTTTGTGTGCATCTTTAGTTTTATGAAGAAAAGAAAAATTAAAACTTACTCTTGAGGTCCTATCTCTTATGTCTTTAAGGTATTTAGACTCCCACAAGTTACTGGTTTCCGCAAACATGGATCTTCTTCCGCTATCGTGCGAGAGCCTAGCACGTTGATCTCGCACCCGTGCTTGCACTCGAAGCAGAGCTTGCATGCATTGCATAGTCATATTCGCTTGTTTTCGAACATTCTGCCCTCTGATTAGAGCTTGAAGCTTCACTATTCCCTTAAGAGCAATTAGAGCTCTCCTGGCCTATGATCACTCCAAAAACTCTAGTAAGTACTAATACTAACTAGTACACTTTAGTTAATTGGAATTTCAGAGAAGAGCTAAATACAATAATACTCCTTGTGTTTTGTTTAATTGGCAAAATTACCCCTGTGTTTTTTAATTAGCCGAAACTCACATTTCAAACTCCTCATAAATCAATCAACAGGGAGGTTAACTATCAATTTTATAATTGAACATGGAATAGGGTATTTTTGCATTTCTTGTGAGGATACAATTGTCATTTAGGAGGAAGTTTTTGCTAATAAAGGTTAACATAGAGGGGGGTTTTCGTTAATAAAAATAATACATGGGAATATTTACTAACTATACAAAGCATAAGGGTATTTATGCATTTCACTCATTAGAAAAATAACTTACTAAGTAGCCTCTGAAAGCTGTTTGAATGAGTTTGGCTGCAGAGTGTTGTTTGAGTGAAGTAGCTTTAGAGGGCTGAGTCAACCGTATAATCTCCACCGCAGCTTTAGCAGTCGCCACCGCAGCTTCGGCAGCTGCTGCCGTGGCTGCCGCCACGGCAATGGCGTGCCTCTGCTCGGCAGGTAAGGCCGCAGTCGGAGTCGGGACTTTAGCTTCATTTAGTTGAGCATTATTGTTTGAGGGCTTTCTAAAAAGCCATCTTTTCCTTTCTGTCTTCTGTAGAAAAATAAACCAAGAAATTTAAAAGATTCTTTTGAGCTGTGAAAATTAAGAATGAATAGGTACTAAAAATGTTGATTGATTATTAGTATTTTACTACCTTCTCTTCATCTTCTTGTTGTTGATGCTCTACTTTTCTCCTGGAGTTCTTTTTTTCAGTGTCTTTGGTTGGAGACCGAAATGCCCTTTTGACTGCTGTTAACCATGAAGTACCACCACCTCCCTTCTTCCCCATTGATGAAAAGTGAAAAGAAAAAGGTTAAAGCTTTTGTTACTACTACATCTACATGTAGAGAGAGAGAAAAAAAGTGAAAAAGAAGTTGAGACATGTGATGCATATATAGAATAATACAGTAATAAAGTTTGGGGAGAAAATAAAATAAAATAAAATTCTAGTACTACTTTAGAAAAAGAAGAGAGTGATTTATTATTATTATATTTTTGGGGTACTTTGCTCTTCTATGTGTGCTGCAGCAGCATCATCTAGCAGAATACAAGCTCCAAGCGCTAGGTGTTTTGTAGTGGCATTGGTAATTCAAAAAATAAAAAATTAATTAATGGGTGGGTTTTGTCAGAAATTGCCCGCCCTTCCTACTAATCTACCCCACTTTAATTAATGTCATATTTTTATTTACTTACTCCGTTCCAATTATTTTTATCAATTGCTATAATTTGATTAAATTTATAAAAATTATATAAATAATTTAATTAACTTTACATATCTATCTATATATATACTATTATAAAAGCATGAATATTTCTTAACTTTTTTGTGAAGACTAAAATACCCCTATTTAAATTGTAAAGTGATATTTAATTAAATAATAAATATATAAAATATAAAAGAATAAAAGAAATTGAAGAGGTATATCTAGACATGAAGTCTTATTATATTTATCTCCTATATAAACTCCTAAAATTTAGAAATTCTCTTTTACATGAATTTTGTAATTTTAATCTTAAGAAAACACTATTATTTTAAATAGCCCCTAAAAAGATATAAACATTTTTTAGCATCAATATTTATTTAAGAAAATGTTAATTTAAAGATTTAGTACAACATAAGTCATAAACACTCTAAATATAAATAATTAAAATGAAATTCTCATAAATATCATTATTTTACAAAAAGAAAATTAAAATTGAATCACCATCTTACTATGAAAGAATAAAATTACTTATTTACTTTGGCTAGAATATAAAATATGAAGAATATTCAATAATTTCAAGACAAGCATAACCTCTTTGTAATTCTTTTCCTGAAAACGGGTGAAATTCGTGGAAAATGGTGAAATTGAAATAGATAAATTATAATAATTGAAACATGTGAAATCAATGAAAATTCGGGTAAAATTGGTGAACACTGGCGAAGTTGATGAAAATGATAAAAAAAAAATACCCCTGAAATCGATGAAAATTCGTGAAAAAAAGATGAAACCGATGAAACAATAACAATAATGAAAAGCAGGTGAAATAGGTGGAAAATTGAATAAAGTCAACGAAAAAGTATACATCAATGAAAATTCAAGTGATATTGGTGAAAAGAACATGTGAAATCAGTGGAAAAAATGTGTGAAATAGGTGAAAACGGATAATATGATAAAAGCATTTGAATCAATAAAAAAAGTTTAGTAGACAAAATAAGGTAAAAATGGTCGAAAATTTGTTCAAAACGGATAAAACAAGAAGACAAAATTGTAAAAACTATGAAAATAGGTTATAATTGATAAAAATGGATAAAACGGTAAAAAATGAATAAAATCGGTTAAAACGGGTTAAATCGGTGAAAATGAATTAAACTAATGAATGAAATAGGTATAAACGGGTGAATTTACTTTATTTTATGACATAATAAAATTAATTTTACTCTAATTTACAAAAATACCAACTAGACACGTACACGTGCACTTTCCTAGTAAATATAAATTTACAAATGTGAGGTACTATTGCTAGAAATTATAAGTGCATGCCATTAATTGAAGTATATGATAGAGGAGAGAGATGGTGTTGCATAAGAATCCAAAGATGGGTCTAAAAAAGAGGGCTCAAGATCCTCTGTACCACAATTTTGTGTACCACAATTGTGCCACAAATGAGTAATTGCCACATGTATTTATGACAATTATAATAATTGTCATAAATACATGTGGCAATTACTCATTTGTGGCACAATTGTGGTACACAAAATTGTGGTACAGAAGATCTATTGCCAAAAAAGAGTCGGCTCGGGGCTTTTGATTGATTGAATGTGCATGCCTTTAATATTATTATTGATAAATCATAAATAATGGCTGACTCCCCTCATGCCATCACGTGTTATGTCATAGATCATGTGTTACTGCTAGCAGCTGAAAGGTGAAAAGAGAGGGAAATGAATTTTGCAAGTGCAGACAAATCATCCAAGTGTGTCTCTTCCTCATCAATTTGCTATAAATTATACTACTACAATATATAAATAAATAAATAAATCATTTTTTGCCGATTCATTGTTTTTTATTTATTTATTAATCTAGCAATAAATGATCATTGGTTGAAGAATGAAGACCAATAACGTCGAAAGTCGAAACTTCATTATCTATAGAAATAGAATGACAAGTGTTTCAATTTATTCTGAGATGGACTTATCACACTTGTTGACTGATACAGTATATAACAAGAATAAATATGTTAGTAACTCGAATATTAAACCTAAATGTATTTTATACTATAACTTTTGCCATGCCTTAACAATTCTCCATATTGAGTTTCATTTTTGGCATAGTTCGCAGGTTTCGATATAAAAAAAAAAGGGTTGGATGGTTTGGTGAAACATTTGAAACTCTATTTGGTTAAGTCTTTAATGATAGGGTTTGAATGTTGGGATTCAGGAAAGAAAATCGAAGGTAAATTTTAAATCAATGTTTAGAAAACTGATTAATGTCCAACAATATTAAATTGATTAAATGAAAGTTATCATTCAAACTTGAATGCATATTTAGTTACAATACCTTTAATATTGTTGGAATAATAATTCTGACAACTATAATAGTGACATAAGCTTCTAAATTGTCGTTGATAGATTTTAATGACAAGAGTATTGTGACAACTTTAATTATAATATTGTAATAAATTAGTCTAGGAAAACAATTTTATGAAGAAAACTTTTAAGTAGTTGTTACTTTATACTCTCCAATATATAAAAATATTGACAATTTTAACATTATCAACCAAAAAAAACCAATTTGTTGTAGGCCAATAAATTAACCACTCGAAATCAATCCTCTTATTAATTAATAGTTAGAAACAGAATTTACGTAAACCTGTATGCAGCTAATAAACCCGACTCTTGTATGTACGTATCTTGGTATTCGATAATTAAATAGAATCTGATATATAATAGTACAAGATTACATTTAAAAAATTGTCGAAAAACACGCGATTATGTTATCCTCAATTATAATAAACCATACATATACATATTTGGGGTTGGGGAGGAATCGTCTTTCTCGAAGACCGTCAATTATTATTAATTAAGAAAGCCAAAGTGCAGGGGAATCCAATCCAGTGCGTGTATTTTTGGGTAAAAGGGACGTGAGAGAGTGGTACTTGAAACCCTTGGACCGGTCAAACTTTGTTTGATTCTCTGTGTGTGTGTGTTTTTTTTTTTAATAATTTGTTTGATTCTGTGTTTTAATCATGCAATACTATCATTTAAATTGAAGGCATAACATTTTAATAATTATATAGTGCTTCACGAAAATAAAATGAATATGCATAGATGTTGTATGTATGTGTGTTAGGTAGGTGTACTGAAGTGGGAAAAGCTAACCTTAAATATATGATGCAATTCACCATATATCTTTTCTTGTTTTCCCAAGTCATTGATAGTTGATTAATTTCACCATGAAATGTTTAACGTTAGGGTACAAATGGGATATTTGGATGCGTGAATTGAATTTGGGCCGGTTTTTCTTTTTTTTTTTTGGTAAAGAATTTGGGCGGGTTAAAAGTAAATAATGTCATGAGAAGAATTTAAAATTCAGAAGAAGAAAAAACTTATCCTACAAGTTGACTGACAATTTTAAAAAATAATTTCATCTTAAAAAGTTTAACCATAAAAAATAAACAAACTTTAACTTGATTGATATAAAAATAACATACTTCCTCCGTCTCTTATTCTTCTATCCTTTTACTTTTTGTGTGGAGTTTTAGTATAAGCTAAAAATGTGAAATTTTTAGGTATTTTTACGTAGATATTCTTTAAAGTAGTGATTAAGAGTTAGTGATGTCAAATCATTAATTTATGTGAGAGAGTATTTTAGGAAAAATAATTTCAAAAATAGAAATGAAATATTATTTTGTAAAACCCCAGAAAAAAAAAATAGTAATTAAGATTTAGAGATAGAAAAACCATATTTTATTAACATTATAAATTTGACTTGCCATAAAGTCAGGTTTGGAAACTAATTATACAGTTGCCTAGGCCCCAAACAAGTAGGTCCCCAGTCTATAAAACCACAGCCCAATACTTATGTATCCATAAAAAAAGAAAACGGTCTAGAGAAAGCCCAATTAATAAGTCAATTCCCCTGATCTGTATTTCCTTCATGGACCCTCACCCAAAATTCAGCCCATTATATCCCCTATCCTTTTTTCCTTTTTCTTTTTTGATACTTAATCCCCTACCTTATTGAGTTGTTGCCTTGTTGGATGTTCTATAATAAAAAGACGAAAAAAAAACCAAATATACAAAACATTATAATTTAGCCGAACATGTTCAGATTATTAAGAAGAAGAAGAGAAACCATAAAAGTTAGGGGTGAATGCGGTCGGGTTTGGGCGGGTTTACATGAAAAACTTAACCCAATCCAATACGTGCAGGTTGTCAATTTTTTAAAACGCAACCACATTGTTATTTTCATAAACCGCCCGGTTCGGGTGGAATAGGTGCGTGCGGGTGGCGGTCGAGTTGGCGGGTTGAACGGAAACAATGTCATAAAATCTTGACATCTAAATATAAATACGTAACCATTAAGTTCTTCAAAAACAAATAAAATGTGTCAAATATATTCACTTACAATTGAAATTAAATTCAAGAAGCAAAAAGTACAAAACTTGAATATAATCAACGATTTCTTACTAATTAAATCAACAATCTCCATCAAAAATAATATTACAAGTCCTCATAAAAAAATGCATTACAAATCATCACTCACACATTACAAACAATAACATTTAGTGAAGTTTCTTCTAGATTTTTCCAACAACAAATTCTTTAGGAAAAAATGTACTAACATATATGTACCATTAACATTAATATAAACAAAAAACTTGAAGAAAGTTTGTTTATTTGTTCTTATTCATTTGTTAATAAATGTAATTTATTTCACACTTTTTTAAACAATGAATAAAAAGTACATCAAGGATGATTAAGTGCGGGTTGCGGGTGGGTTGGTTTTTTAACCATCAAACCCGTCACCCGATCCATAACGTGCGGGTTTACAAATTACCAACCCATACTTGATTATTTTAAAAATAAAACCGACGGGTTGCGGATGGGTTGGAACGGGTCGGGCGGGCGGATCGGGTGGGACAGGTTTATGAACACCCCTAATAAAAGTTGTATTTACCTTTCCCTACATTTTTTCTTTATCAAATTTGAATTTTTATCTTTTAACATTTGTTCTACTTCCCTCGTCCTATCATCAAGTGATCAAACAAAATTCGGATTTTAATTTTTGAGATATTCTCTTTATTTTTATAAAATAAGGTGTGTCGTTTGTCCTAATTTATGGTGATAGAAAAACTCGGTTTTGTTTTACTAATCTATTTTTGGTATTTTCATTTTTTATGTCAATACTTTTGTATTACGTGATATGAATTTTGTTGTATGGAGATTGAAACGATACTTTTGTGTTATAATAATGTGGCACATCGCCTTCCTGATATTTTTACATGTTGCACTTTATCGTCTGTGATATGATGATGTGCCAGCTTATCACATGCATTAAGATAAATGTGACAATTTATACAATATATTTTAAAATAAATGTAGCAATTTACCCTCTATGTTACAAAATATTTTTCATGCCTACTCTCAATTTTGACAAGTGAGTTACACTCTCCGACTTAAGAAGATAAATTATTATTTTAAAAAATTAAATATTATTCATTTCACATGTAGGTAAATTGGCCTTAGCTCCAAAAATAATAGGAGGTGTATCTTCTCATACCGATTTTAAAATCTTGACCGTGGCCGGTTGCTCTATAAGAATTTTGTTCACGATTAATAATTCTCTCAGAATTAGGCTTTTATTAATCCTTTTCTTTTGATCTAACCAAAGTGTGCATCGAAAGACCCAAGAAAATGAAGAGCGTAAATCTAGGTTTACACGAAACTTGTGTAACTTAGGATGTCTAATTTAGGATTAGGATTAAATTATTAGCCAAATACAAAGAGCCAATAATTGTATTATGGAATATGTAATATATTGAGGCAGACGTGGAAGTTTGTTTGCCGTCCGTCTAAGTTTTATCAAAAACAATTATGCAATTTTGGTATTCTTTTAAAAATATTTCTGTAATTATACTAAAAATATATTTAATCCTTTAATTTTCATCACATTCTAATTTTAATCCTTCAACTTTCATGTTTTTTCTTTGACCTTAGTTTTTATGCATAACAATTTTTTTTCTGTAATTTGATGTAAATTTGTAAGTACACAATGAAAATCGAAATTATTAATAATTGCATCATAAAATTTACTTTTACAATTAAAATATAGTGAAAATTAAAAGAGGAACTATAACTATATCTATTAACAAGAATTTTCCCTATTATAGTTACAAAATTATCTTTACAAGAATCCCAAATTCAAGGACAATTTTTATAATTTTACCACGTAAATATTATTTTATACATTTGTTATAACGAAGGATGTGGTGAATACTAAATGGAGATTGTAACTAAATATCATTTTTTTCATCTCACGTGTACATAATGCAAAAGCTAAAAAATCCTCCAATAAGAAAGCTTAGATTATAATTAAAAAAAAAAAAAAAAATACAGAGTCTAACTAAAAGAAGTAGGCTTTCCAAAAAAAAAAACTAAAAGAAGTAGAAAAAAGAAAAAGAAAAATCAATGACAAGTCAAACAAACGCCTTGTTCCAATAGAAAATTCCGGTATCTTTGCAGATATACCGGCTGTTTCAAATGCTTACACTTAAAATCTAACAAAGCATAAAAATATCTTGCAGCAATAAATGAAGAAATAACTATAGGGAAATCCTTCAAATTTGTATTGGGTTTCATTTAAGTCAAAGACTGTGTTTGTGTGCGGAAAGAATGAAGAAGTACCACCATTTTTTCTTGAGAGTGGCGGTGGCGGTGGTTCTCTTATCAAGCTTCAATGGGCCTACTGTTTTATGTCATTCTGCAATTGGTGAGCAACCTTTATCCAAGATAGCAATCCATACAACTACTTTTGCTTTGAGTGATTCAGCTTCCATTAAAGCCTCTCCTATTGTTCTAGGCCTTAAGGTATCTGCCTCTCTCCTCATTTTTAACTCGAACTCCTTTTGCTTTGGGTTTCTGTGAGTGTGACTTAATATTAGATTGATTGTGTTCCGAGATTTAATCGATATCCAAAAATCATATGTTGATCACAGGGTGATGATACTGAATGGGTTGTTGTTGATTTTGAAAATGATAAACCCTCTGATGATGATTGGATTGGCGTTTTTTCTCCAGCAAAATTCAAGTAACCCTCTGCTTCTATTATATTTATATTTTGAGTCCTGTTTCCGGTTACTTGGTTATGCACATGTACACAATTCCTTACATCTTGTCTAATAAAACTGATGAAATGAATGTTGAAATATCAGTGGATCAGAGTGTTACATGGAAAACGATCCTAAAGAACAAGCTCCATACATTTGCAGTGCCCCAATAAAGGTGTGTGAACATCCTAGACACTGTACCAGCTAGATCGAGGATGAAAAACATTATTTTTTCTTACTTTACTTGTACTAGATAATAATATGTTTCAAAATTACAGTACCAATTTGCAAATTCCTCAAATTCAGACTATACAAAGACTGGCAAAGCTTCATTGAAGTTCCAGTTAATAAATCAGCGAGCAGACTTCTCCTTTGTATTGTTTGGAGGTGGATTATCAAATGTATGTTATTTTGATTTATCTTTGTTTTTGGTTTTTTATTTAAATCTAATGGCACTTTCTTGTGGTCTGAAATTGGTATTTATTTATTTATATATATTGCAGCCGAGACTGGTGGCACTATCGAACTCCATATCATTTGCGAATCCTAAAGCACCGCTTTATCCACGCCTTGCTCAAGGGAAGTCATGGAATGAAGTAAGTAATAAGTTCAACTTTTTTGGATTTTAATTTATGATCCCCCATTAATATCTTTGAAGTTACACTTTTTTTGCAGATGACAGTAACTTGGACAAGTGGATACAACATAGATGAAGCCGTTCCTTTCGTGGAGTGGAGTCAGAAGGGTCACCACAAGATGCGCTCACCCGCAGGGACATTGACATTTCATAGAAACAGCATGTGTGGTATGTAATTTTATTGTTTAATGCTTGGACTATGTGCAATTTGTGAACAATGAACATGAATTCAGATTTAATACACTGTCAATGTTTCACAGTATCTCTTATGTAAATTGAACGTGTGATTTTGAAACCTGACAAGGATCATTAAATGACTTTATAGGTTCCCCTGCGCGTACAGTTGGTTGGCGTGATCCTGGTTTCATACATACAAGTTTCCTAAAAGATTTGTGGCCAAATACAGTGTAAGTTTCCTTTCAAAACACTGTGTATGTTCTAGGATTATCTAATACCCCTAATGTTAACATTATTAAAAAAAAATCTTTTCATCAGATACGCTTACAAGATTGGTCACCTATTATCCAATGGATCCTATGTTTGGAGCAAAATGTACTCATTCAAATCATCCCCATATCCTGGTCAAGACTCTTTGCAGCGTGTAATAATATTTGGCGACATGGGGAAGGTACGAAACTAACCGAAAAAGATACTATTTATAATAATTAATTATGAATTTTATACTATGTATGAGTTTCAGGCTGAGCGTGATGGTTCAAATGAGTATAGCAATTATCAGCCTGGTTCACTGAATACCACTGACCAACTCATCAATGATATCAACAACATCGACATAGTTTTCCATATAGGAGATCTCGCGTATGCAAATGGCTATATCTCCCAGTGGGATCAATTTACGGCACAAGTGGAACCTATAGCATCCACTGTGCCTTACATGATCGCAAGGTTTGTTCGTTCTTTTTCATCTCCCATACTCATAGTACGTAGTACATATTATTCAATAACATCTATAATTCTTTCAAAAAATTGTGATAAGATTATATTTATGTAACCAGTGGCAACCATGAGCGTGATTGGCCAGGGTCGGGATCATTTTACGACACCATGGATTCTGGTGGAGAATGTGGTGTGCTTGCCGAGACCATGTTCTATGTTCCTGCAGAGAACAGAGCCAAATTTTGGTAACTTTCCATCTTCCCCTCCTATATGGTTATATGATGAATCATTTTATTTCTTACATGTGTATATTGATAATTTCAGGTACTCAACAGATTATGGTATGTTTCACTTCTGCATAGCAGATAGCGAGCATGACTGGAGGGAAGGATCTGAACAATACAAGTTTATCGAACATTGCCTCGCATCAGTAGATAGACAGAAACAACCTTGGTTGATTTTTGCCGCTCATCGAGTCCTTGGTTATTCGTCTGACAAGTATTACGGTTTGGAAGGTTCGTTTGACGAGCCAATGGGAAGGGAAAGCTTGCAAAGGCTCTGGCAAAAGTACAAGGTGGACATTGCATTCTATGGTCATGTCCACAATTATGAAAGGAGTTGCCCAATTTATCAGGTAACAAATTGCTAAGATATTTTAGATACATCTTCTCTTTTTGTGGAATAAGTTTATTTAAATTTTGTGTTTTTTGTTGGTTGATTTCAGAACAAGTGTGTGAGTTCTGAAAAAACTCATTACTCCGGGACGGTAATGGGACGATACATGTGGTGGTGGGTGGAGGAGGATCTCACTTGTCAGAGTTCAGCACGGTTAACACGAGTTGGAGTCTGTACAAGGATTACGATTGGGGTTTCGGCAAGCTCACTGCATTCAACCACTCGTCACTTCTTTTCGAATACAAGAAGAGCAGTGATGGAAAGGTTTATGATTCTTTCACCATCTCTAGGGACTATAGAGATGTCTTGCATGTGTGCATGATAGTTGTGAAGCAACTACTTTAGCAATTTGAAACAAATTGCTGATTCATTGTTGATTTTTTTGGGTTCAATATAATATAATGCAAAATAAGCAATTATTGAGTGTTGTAAAAGGAATGCTTTTGATTAAACATGTTTTGCTTACTGCTCAGACCAAGACTTCCAAGTTTATATAGGCGAGCGATATTGTTGCTTTGCAGATGATTCTTATTGTAATGTAAAATAGAAGAGTTGGGGGTTATTTATGTACAGATTGTTCAAATCCCTAGTTTTCTTTTTCTTTTTAATAAGAAAATCGAGGTTGATATTGTGTTTGAACTGATTTGATTTAATGAGTGGAGGTCGAGGAGTTTTACCCGAGCATGGAATTAATTGAGCATATTTTTACATATTATTGCTTTGTTGAGTATCAAATACTGTACTACCTTCCGTAAATAGATCAAGCTTAAACAAACCTTCAACGACCAACTTTACATTCCAAGGAATAAGATCTAAACTTGGACAGTTTCTTGCATTTCACAAAATTGCTTTTTATTGTAACCCGTCAGCTACTTTTAGTTTAAAACCCAGGAATAGGATGCCCAAAAAAAGAAGAAAAAAATTAAAGACTTTTGTAATGTCATGCTTATTTGTTCTCTAAAGTCCAACTGCCGTACAAACAGCCTAACTGAATCTAATACTAGTATATTTTTCCAAATTTTCTTATTAAAATTGAAATAATTTTACAAGTTAATTAGATCTTTTTGAATATTTTGTTATTGAACCGAACCAAGCCAAACTCTAATAACATAATAATTTTTTTAAACTTATTTATTTGATTCAAACGGAGCTTTTATCATAACTAAACTTGATATTTTTAAGTATATTTCGTTTCTTTTTACTCATCTAGTCGATCTCCAACCGAACTTTTATCATAACATAAGTTTTATGACAGATTTGATATCAACAACGAGTTAAGTATAAAATTAATAGATTGATTCAAGTTCATGTCGAACCTCAAATATATTCATTTGATTTTCAACTACAAAATACATAGATTATCAACCCCAGAAGATAAAGCTTCTTGATAAAAAATAAAGAAACAGAAGTAACACACATGAAACGCAAACATCATAAGCTCTAATGCAAGAAAAGATGCAACAACTCTCAACAGACAAACATAATGACAATCTTGTATACTAGATTATAAAATTATGTTCATCATAATTTCTCAGCAGCAATATTTTACAATATGGATGCTTTTTGGTAAAATAAGCACACATTTCCCATTGCAATTCTACAAGCTTGATATGCATATGAACTGTTAATTCCTCTGATGAAATCATTATATGTATCGGATACAGTATTATCTTGCAAAACTTAGGAGCATATTGCATTTTCATCCGGCTACCATGTCAGTGTCATAAGTTATGTTGTCCTCTTCAACAGACGAACTAATAGATGCAAAAAGATGTTGTACTGTGAGAGGAGAATGCCGAGCTGAGTACTGGAACATAACCTAAACAATAACAACCAAACTCAAGTTCAAGTTCCACACACTTTACCCAGAGAAAATCATATTAATACAAATAAAAATGAACAAACAAATTGAAACCTGGCCATTTGACTTAACTTACCTTGGAGTAACTATCAGCAAAAGCTCGTGCACGATTGGGTTTGTCAAGATAGTGCAAATCAGCTCTCTCCAGTTTTCCATCCGCAAAACTTAGTCCCCCTTCATTGATGGAAAAACGCAGGAGATTGCCAGTTCGAAGTCCTGTCTAAAGAAGAAAGACCTTAAAGTAACGTATGCAATATCATTTGGTAGCATCTATAGAATAATAGTGAAATATGATTACATCATTATAGATAAGTTTCACTTGTTTGGTAGCTAGCATAGTTTAAAGCATATATTATTGAAATGAGGCAAAAATTCACCACATAAGTTTGTTGGACCATAGAGATTATATTATCAGAGTTAACCTGTAACATTTTTTTTGTGTTAGTATGTAAAAGTCGTGGGTTATCACTTGTTCATGGGTCAACCTTCTTTATTTATCAATGATACCATATAAAAGATGATTGATTGATAAAAGACCTAACCTCACCGATTTTTGCTACCAAACGAGTTCTAAATCCATTAAATGACAATGATATTTTGGATAATATTTTATTGATTCACATATTTATTAGTTACAATTACCTCATAGGATAAAAATCATAACCAAAATGTGTAATGAAGATTTTTTTTTTTACAGCATAAAAATATATTAGGAATAAGAGATTGAATGGGTCACTTATCTCTTCAAGTTTTGCTTGGACATCCTCCTCATTTTATGATTTGGCATCTAGTTCGATTTTTTGGAAGAATAGCTTTCAAGAATATTAGATATCTTAGCATTTGACCTAATAGGCTTGAAATCATTAAGTATTTGGATTGGTGGATTTGGAGATATGGATTTCAAATCTAAAATGACAAATTCATCGCACTTATTTGGATCACTCTGGGTTTAATAGATTTCAAATCCTCCAGTAGTCGTTTTTTTTACTAATCTTTAAAAACAAACTTATGGGATTTGAAATCTACCAAATACTGAAGTCATTTCAAATCCTTCTCCCATATCCCTCCTCAAATCAAAATTCCTCAATCCAAAATGAAGACTTAATTATTAGAAATATTTTTAGTTTATGCATATCATGGAGAATCAGGAATCTGTCTTAACTATTGGTTTTGAGTATGCTAACTGTGACCTTCATTATGTTAAAGAACTCTTAACGGATTATCAATGTAACAAGTACTTTTTCTACTTCAAATTGTTGGATTTATATAAACATTATTTGTGGCAGCAGGTAAGAAGCATATTCACTTTTGATATCATGAAATATTTAATGACTAATTCAAAGGTTTAGCAACTTCGTAAAATAAAATTATAGAACCTGTTGTATGAAGTCCTTGTTCAAGCAGCCAAATATAACAGGAGGATCATCGGATGTAGCCAGTCTCCCATCATCAAGTAGTTCCAATACGACCTGATTATTTTTACGAGTGAAATATTAGGCTCCGAACTATGTTCAGTATTAGTTATACATGGAAGTATGCAAACCATGAAACAATATTATCAAAGAAATGTCAAAAAAATAGATTCAATAATCTTCCTTTTCCAAATATAAATAGGAAATGATACTTTACTATAGTCCTTCCCCTTATAACCAATTCGAACATATTGCATACAGTATTAAAGTAAAGAAGCAATCCTAAAGGAATATCAAGAAAAGATAGAAATGGGAAAAAAATAGCATTTGAGCCTTTTCTCCAACAAAATTATCTTCTCCAGATTCATAGTTGAGAATGCTTTCCTTGTTACTATTCAAATTTGTGAGCAGAGCAATGACACTCAACTCCGGGATACTCTCTCAGAATAGATGTTAACATGTTATTCTTTCCTTCGCTAATTGTTCATATTGTAATAAAAAGAAGTGTATATACCTGTTGTTGATCTGGGACCTGTCCTTTACCATCTGTATCAACAACATATTGACTACAATTCTCATCCTTCCAGACAAGAACCAGTGGTGTATTTCCCGGTTGATAATGTGCATGCCTGAAGAATAGTCAGATTTAGCAATGAAATCATATTGAGAAAATGAGAGTACAACATGAAACTAAACGAGATTAGCCTTTTTCTTTTGTGAGTAAGAGATTAGCCACATTATGGGATGCTAAATCTTCATTATATGATTAAAGTACTTCCTCATAGGATCTAAAAGAGTAACCAGACATATGCTTCCGCCACCAGGAATCATATTAACAGAACAAAGATTTTTCACCGACCAAGCAACAATGACTTAATGGAAAATAGTATGGAGAGGCATTGCCTCATGAGAATATATCAATTTCTAATTAAGGGAAAAATTAAATAGGATGAAAAACAGGTTTTATTAGTTATTTACTATATAAATGTTAAGCACCAAACTAAAAACCAAAAGCTATGCACTAATTTGGTGCCAATACACCGCTTGAAACCAGCGAGCAGCACCATTGGAACCTTTCAATCTACAAAAGTACAGATGCTTAAGAAAATTTAGGGATATTAGCAAATTCTGGTCCAAGAGGACCTTTTCTATTGTTTATGGTTGGCACGTGTATACTTAGAGCTACATGCACAAAAGCACTTCTTATGACCTCAAAAGATGTATACAAAAAAAGAGTATATAAATTTACTAATCATACTAATAAAAAATGCTGTTAACTAAAATTAGAAAAGTTCAAGAAGAAGCTCACTCACTTATTGTAGAACAAGAGCCCATCCTTCACATATGGAACTGATCCAGTATAAGCTGCTTTTAAACCGTCGTGGTCACAGTTGTATACAAGAACAGTGCTGAATCTATATCTATGGTAAGTGGATGGATCATTGCATGCCCCTGTCTCAACTAGCTTGCTGTTTAACCAGAAAAATCTGAACTCTGCTGCACACTCGTACAGCGACATTCCAGCCCAACTTAATAAGTCAATCACATAGTAAGTTTGATCAAGCTACGTATCATAGCACAAGTGTGCAATCATATCAGCATCTTCACATATTCAAGCACAAAAACAAACAAGGATATAGTAACCAAAAGAAAAAAACTATGACCTCATGAAATATGCAATCGAGAATACAATAGGATTGACCAGAGCGAGAACTATTTTTGGTCCTGGCTCCATTAGGTAAAGCAGAAGGAAATCGATGCAGCATAGAACCATTTCGTAATCTACTAACTGTTGTCCCGTTTGAAGACACCACAAAACAACGCTTCCCAGATGGCCTAGCAAATACATACCTAAAGCATGATATGTAATGGAAAGTGAGAATCAATAGCTGAACATCTCCATTGAAAAAATCACTAGAATTACAAATAATTATACTCCAGAACACTATAATTAAGTAAACAAAGACTAATTCCATCATCAATTGTCCAACTAAGAAATGCAAATAAAAGGAGAAAAATAGATACATACCAATCGGTGTTTAATCTTTCAGGGACATCAATCATCCATTCGGGTAGCATGAGCTGCTTCGCGAACCATCTACGGGCTTCGGGCCCTCTAAGCTTGACCGCCTCTTGAACATCTCTTGGAGTCTTTTCTTCGTGCTCGGGTTCTATCTCGAGTTCGAATTCGGGTTCGGACTCGGTTACGGGCTGGTCCGCGGGGAGGGAAAGAATGGTGTGGGCCAGGCGGGACTGGTGCTGGGCGTGGAGACGATTTTGGGATTGTCGCTGTAAGGAAAGGTCTCGCCGTCTTTGTTGGTCGGATATTGAGGCCCGTTTGAATGGCCGCCGGAGATCTGGTGGTGCCATCGCGTTTATTTGTTTGTTAACAAGAAAGGGATTTTGAAATGGAGGGGGGTCGTCTTCCCTAAAAGTAGGTTTTTGCTTTTGAGAAGGTAAAGGGGAATTGCTTGTTAAATATAAGTACTTTTATTTAAAAAAGAAGGTAAAAAAAGGTAAAGGTAAAGGCAAATAAGTAAAAAAATATAATTTTAATTAGATTTTTTAATGTTTGTATTTCAAAAAAGGATTCTTTGTGTTTTTAGCATTTGTAATTATTCATTTACATATATACTTTCATTTTTTTTCAATATCAAATAGCAAATTGATTATTTTGAAAGAAATATATTCCCATAAAATATGGCTTCTATGCACGGATACGGATACGTTGATACAAATACGACACGATATGGATACGGCGTCGCGGATTTTTAAAAATTTACTGGATACGATACGACATGGATATGAATGTAAAAAAAAAAATTATATATTTATGCATATTGAAATAAGTAAAATAATATATGTTCATTGTTTTATTATGTTATATAAAACATATGCCGTTATTGACAAATTATCTTGTATTGCAATTGTATATAATACAAAGTGTGATTTGACGCCTTACATTGTTCTTATCAATTGTGATGACTTAGCAAAATTCAGAATATAAAATGTGTTGGATACGTCTAAATAAGTATCCGATATGTGTGTACAACTTTTTTTTTTTAATTATATTTACCGACACGTCACGTGAAGTGTCGAATACGTATCCCACAAGTATCCGAGGAGTATCGTATTCGAAAAGTGTTCGACACGACATTTAATAAAATTTTGAAGTATCCATGCTTCATAGCATATATCCTAACCAAAAAGTCAAAAAGGTAATGCAATGATATGATTCATATGAATAGCTCGCAACTGAGTTGTGCAAATTTAATTTTTATTCCATTTAACCATTTAAAAAAGTCCAATTCACATTTCTTATTTCTGAAAGCAATGAAGTCCAAGAGAAATCTTTGAAAACGAAAATAATATCTTAAACAATTTCTAAGAGCGTTAAATTATATATTGTTAAAGATTTCTATACATAATTCAACTTTACCTTTTGTATTTCTTCTCTGCAGAGGGAGCGCGGGCTCGGCGGAGTATCAGAAATTTAGAATGCAGCGGGAAATTGGGGGTTTTGGTAGCCTTTAAATAAAATCCCACCGGGGTCAGTTTCGTAAATTAATCTAGATATTTTGGTTAGAGTTACTTTTTTCTTGTAACGTGAATATCCCAATAGTTGTTCTAAAAAAATAGAATATCCCAAAAGTTGGCAAATTACGATAAGCATTCTTGGGCCCAGTTCATTCACCTAACTGTAAAATATCGAAGCCCAATTTGAGATGAGAAAACCTTGAATCGAACACCACGTGAAATCTGGCCACATACAAGTCAAATTTTGAATTAGTGACTGGATAAATAATTCAAGTCTGAGCTAGGAATTGATGATTCTTAGATTAACTGTCCGATTATATATTTTGCAGTACTATGCAATAATTTTCACTAATAAAATATTTATCATGTAGGAGAATCTTTTTTCTCTAACGTAAAGGTTATGAATTCTATACTAACCTGTATAATTAAGGAAAATTCACATATCACCAAAAACCCGTATTGTGGAATAAAATTTTTCGAAATATTGCAACAATACAAATAAGATGTTAAAATAAGATAACGAAAAAAATAATTTAAATTACCTTACAAAAATACATGGGTTAATTGGAATGGATTCTCCCAAAGTGAGAGGAGCGTACAAGTAAATGTAAAGGAGAATCGAATATATATATATATATATATATATATATATATATATATAAATAGAATAATTTACTGAGGACAAAATTCAAAATTGTCACAAACTAATTCTAAAATATTACAAAAATGTCACCACACAAAAAAAGCACCTCCTTAGGCACTTATGCTAAAAGTGATTTTTTCTATTTTTCAGTTGAATAAGCAATAGAAGAAGCACTATTTACAAACACTTTTAAATACTTTAAGCATAAAAAAATCAAAAAAGTACTTCTAATAAAGCTAAGTAAATGTTTTTCTAAGAGTTTCATAAATTTACAAAGCAATATATTTCACTTGTTATGTTGTAGATATTTTAGGTTCGATTTAGGAAAGACTTTTCCCTTTTTTCTTTGGCTTGAAAATTTGATAAAGATAGTCAAGTTCCCCCATAAATTTCTCCACTTTGTGATAAAACAAAGAAAGGGCCTAACTCAACCTCAAAAGCTAGCTTGTAAGGTGAGGATTGCCCAAGACCTTATAAGGTGGACTTAACTATTGTTTTCAACCAATGTGGGACAATTAGTCTCAATACTCCCCCTTCACGTGTGGGCGGACTGAATGTGTGGGTGAAACAAGCCCAACACGTGACATATTAAAGCCCAATATTTGCGAATTATTAACATGTGGGTAAGAGTCCAACACGCGGATTTGCCCAGACCGTGTGGATCCCAACACGCGGATTTCCCAGACCGTTTGGGTGAAGAATAAATCCCATCATGCGCGCAAGGAAGAGCCCATCACGGAAGGAGGTGGTCCACTTCAACCTGGGGCTCTGATATCATATTAGAATTCACCACATGGATTGGGCTAAGTCCACTTACTTGCCTTGGGCCTAACTCAACCTCAAAAGCTAGCTTGTAAGGTGAGGATTGCCCAAGACCTTATAAGGTGGACTTAACTATTGTTTTCAACCAATGTGGGACAATTAGTCTCAATAAAATCCATCGACAACCGACCAAATTTTGTCGTGGGGAAGGTGGAACAAGAGACCATGTATTGGTTGAGAGCAGCGCATCAAATTCTTGCTGCATAGCAGTCCGCCATTCAGGGAATTTAGAGGCGGTAGTGAAGGATGTGGGTTCCTCCGGAACAGTAGCCGTAGCAACTAGAGCACGGGGCGTAGGCCAAGGGATGGTGCCGTCTGTTCTGATTTTGGGTTTGATATGGTGAGATTTAGTTCGAGTGGTCATTTGATGGGAAGAAGGGACGGTGCTGGATGAAGTAGACGAGTTTGGGATGGATTGTGCTTGTATTGTTTGGTCTGTCACTGAATTAGGCGGTGGATTGGAGATTGGGCTAGTACTTGTGGGAATAGGCAGATCAGGCTGCGGAGGTGGATCATTTTGAGTCTGAGCCAGGGCAGTCGGGCTAGTAATTGGAGATGTGGGTTGGAGAGGTGGATCAATAGAGGGAGCAATTGGGCCTAGATTTAGTGGCAAAGTTACATGATCAGTGGGCGGTTTATTGAGTGAATTTGTTTGTGTGGAAGCATACGGAAATACTTCTTCATCAAATAACACATCACGTGATATATAAACTCGAGAAGTAGGAGCATGATAACAAATATACCCATGATGCGAGCGACTATAGCCAAGAAACGTGCAAGGAAGGGAACGATAATCCATCTTGTGTTTGTTATATGGACGGAGATTTGGCCAACATTGGCACCCAAAAGTTTTAAGAAAGTGGTAATCCGGTTTATATCCAAAAATAATTTCATGTGGAGATTTCCCATTCAAGGTGGGACTCGGAAGTCTATTTATGAGATATACAGCGGTAATAAAAGCATCAGACCAAAAACGTTGAGGGAGAGATGCGTGAGAAAGAAGTGCAAGACCCGTTTCCACAATGTGTCTATGTTTGCGTTCTACTGAACCATTTTGAGAGTGAGCATAGGGACAAGTAATACGATGAGTAATGCCAAATGATTGTAAAACTTTATTTAAAGACCGAAATTCACCACCCCAATCTGACTGTAAGGAACGAATTTTTGAATCTAAAAGAGTTTCAACATGCTTTTTAAAACTAAGAAAAATATTCACTACATCGGATTTGCACTTTATAGGAAAAATCCAACTATGTCTACTAAAATCATCAACAAAAGAAACATAATATCTAAAACCACCACGGGATTGAGTTGGTGCTGGACCCCAAACATCGGAAAAGAGAAGTTGAAGAGGGGCAGTGGAGTGATGAGGCGAGGAGACGTATGGTAGGTTGTGAGATTTGCCTTTGCAACAATCTGGGCAGAGGGATGTCTTCCTTTGTTTATGGACAGGCAGGGAATGTTGAGAGATTATTTGGTGGACCATCTTCATGGAAGGGTGACCTAAGCGATTGTGCCAAAGAGAGGGAGCAGCACGGACACTAATAGAAGCTTGAGGAGAATGAGGACGCGGGAAGACATACATGCCGTCTTTAGTATGGCCTTGAAGAAGAAGACGTCGAGTCTTGGAATCCTTCACACAAAAAGAAGAAACATGAAATTCAAAGAAGACATTATTATCCTCACAAAATTTGCGAACGGAAACTAAATTTTTGGAAATAGATGGAACATGATAAAGTTTGGATAAAAGAAAATTGCCATGTGGTGAAGGAATGTGAGAGCTGCCACTATGGTGAATTGAGAGACCAGATCCATCGCCAATCCGAACTTGCTCCGATCCCTTATACTCGGTAGGATTGATGGTGAGATTTGTAAACTCATTGGTGAAGTGATCGGTGGCAGCGGTATCCGGGTACCAAGACGAGTCAGTCAAAGATAAGGGTGGAGCAGTGGATGGGCCGGAGGAGGAGTAATTGGCGGAGAGTGATGGTGGTGGAGACGGCTGATAGTTGTAATCAAACCTGTGATAGCAAGTAGAGGCAGTGTGTCCTTGTTTGTTGCAAACTTGGCACGTTGGACGATTAGGAACGTACAAAGATTGTTGGGGACTGCGGCCACGACCACGACTACCCCCTCTGCCCCTAAAGTTACCTCTGCCACGTGCAAAACCACGTCCTCGATTAGTGGAGGGAGATGGTTGCTTATAAGATGCGTTTGCCGAAAGTTCATTAGATGTAGTAAGATTGTTCAGTTGATGATTCATACGGGACTCAAATGTAAGAAGGTGGGCATAAACCTGAGGCAGAGATAGAGGCTCTACATGGGCTGTTAGTGTAGTTACTATGGGATCAAAGTCCGTTCCCAAACATGTGAGAAGAAAGCAAATAAAATCAGTGGTAGGAACAACCTTGCCAGCCAAAGCTAACGTATCGAGAAGAATTTTAGCCCGTCGATAATAGGTAGCAATGCATTCAGATCCTCGTTTGAGATTTGTCAACTGAAAAAAGAGTTGCATCACCCGAGCTTGTGAACCAACCGCAAACATGGTGTTTAGAGTTTCCCATATTTCTTGGGAAGTTGTTGCCCTAACAACATGAGCCATAACTGGTTCCGAAAGTGACGAAATAAGAAGGCTCATAACAGCCTGATCCCGTTGTAGCCAGGAAATATATTCTGGATTTGGGCTAGATGTTTCATCAAGTACTGTAGGGGCAACCGAGGACCCATCAACGAAGTTGTATAGATTGTGACCTTTGAGATATGGAATAAGTTGAGCCTTCCACATAAGAAAATTTTCTTCAGTTAATTTTATGGTTATGAGGGATGATGTAGGCGGAAGGGGGATTGGTGGTGGGGTAGGAGGGATCGGAGCAGATGTCATTGAAGTGTTCAAAGGATTAATCACAGGGGTTTCTGTATTAGAAGACATTTTTTTTTTTTTTTTTTTTGAAGAAGGAAGAAAAGAAAAAGGGCTAATTTAATTGGACGTTGGTCCAGTATTGGCTCGATACCATGATAAAACAAAGAAAGAAGAAAGGAATTTTATATATTCATCATTCATAATGTATGTACAATAAGTGCCCCTTTTTATAGAGGAAGATAAATCAAGTCCTATTGTCTATCAAATTCATAAAGCCTATCAGCTATCTATACGTATTTGATTTCCTCATAGTTGTAGAGTTCTTCATGGTTGTAGACTTTTTGGTTGTGGGGACTTATCTTGAGTTGATGTATTGTTAATACTTTGAAATTACATTAGTGTTGTACTTTTCCCTAAATTCTTTACAAGCACTTTTAAGAAAAAAAGAGTTCGGGGCAAAAAATACAATACCTAAATTCAGAGTGCAACAAAAGTGTAAATTTAGGGGATAAAGTGGACAAAATGGTTACAAAGAAGGCCTTCAAGAGGGTTTGTTTTCGTATGACATATTGTGAGACATATTGGACTACAAGGTCCTAAACCGGGTCCAAGTCAACGTTACTCCAATGTAAACTTTTCCATGAAATGCGACTCGAATGGAATTAATTTCACGTATATAGTCTATATTGTAGCAAAATATATACGTAAAAGGAAAGTTAAATAATGATAACAACTGAATATTACGATCAAAATAACTGAACATAATTAATGAAAATTAATCAAATCGAGGTCTGTGTGAACACGGTGTTCTAAGACAAATTCGCTCCCTCGCCCTACCGGTGGCTGTGCTCGAGGTTCCTTTGAACGTCTGTCTACAAGGATACAAAGGCTCCAGCAAAGTATTTTGTACCAAAATTGTGTCGGATGAATTGAAACAACTTAGGCCATCTCCTATGATGCACCAAATCCTATTTTTGTTTCACCCAATTTAGATGTTTTTAGCTTTCCACCCTAAATCACTAAATAACCATAACACCAAAAAATATAGAGATTTATTTAAGCCTCCCATGGTGGTCAACATCCCTTCACCAAATCTTGTTTTTACACCAATTTTTTTGGTGAAGGAATTTGCATCTCTCACTATTCCATCACTTCACCATTTTTTACACCAAATCCTATATTTATCACCAGAATATAGGAAAAGAAATAGGATTTGGTGTAATTGTCGATATTTAAATAATTAGCATCTAATTACGTGATTAGTAACTTATTGACATATATATTATAATTTATATGTATTTAAATATACTTTAAATAATTTATAGGCCTTTATTATATATACACTAATTATTATTAATAAAAGTTATTGATAGCAAAAACAAATATTCTTTACATTATTGTTAATTAATTGTCTATTTTTAGGTATAATAATCAATTAATTTATTGATTTTTATCACATAAATACACTTATTATCATTAATAATTAAAATGAAATAAATGACAAGAAATCCTTGAATAAAATACAGTGTTAATAAAATAAAACGACAATAATCTATATTTATGTTATTAAACCTAAATAATACATGGAAATAAAAATACACGACGACAAACTCCTTAATGAAACACATAGTTAATTACATAAAAAGATAATAAACGAAACTAGAACTAATACAAAATTGAAACACTCATAAAAAATAAAATGAAATAGTTATTTTAATAACTTACCCACTCGTTCAAATCTTGGGGCCACTACTTAAAGAAAGCCTTAGCTATCATAGTTTAATTATGCAAGTGTTTATGATAATATTATTTTTGTTATGATTTTATTATATGTATAACATTTTGAGTTAATTGTGTTACATGTTTTAATGATTTTTCATAACTTATAGCATAAAATTTAAGTAACATACTTATAAAAAGATTTATACTTTTAAAAATGATTTGTAATTGTAAATATCACTTTAAAATTGATAATATCGTGTTAAAAATTTAATGAAATAAAATTATGGTAAACATCTAACTTATTATTTGGTCACTTGTTTGGTGAAATACTATGGAAGATCAAACCAAATCATGTTTCTTAAAAATGGTGAAATAGTGAAATGTTATTATGTTATAATTTGGTTTAAATGTTGATAAAAATCATGGGAAGCCAAAAACATCATTTTTTCACAAAAAATTGTGATAGTTTGTGCTAACTATGGGAGATCAACTCATCTCCATTACACCAAATATCGGATTTGTTGAAAAAAAATGGTGATAACCATGAGAGATGCTCTCAGAACTCTTGACCGGACCAGTGAGAATTATTAGAGAGAAGAGTTGAATATATTTTTGTGTGAAAAATTGAATGAAAGAGCTACTGTATATAGGACATGGGGAAAGCAAAATCGGAAAAATAATATTAATGGAGCCATTTTCAGATTCGGCTGTTACACAATTTAAACAACATTTTTAAAAACATTTTTAGATTTAAAGCCTTCAGTTTGAGATTTAAAAAGCTTTATTCTTTGATGGGCCGAAAATACTTGCAAAAATTAAGTCCGTCTGAAAGCTTTCAAATCATTCGTGTCCGAAACAATTTGATCCATGATTTGCACACCACCCCCAGGCGCACGCCCGCGAAGGAAGAGACTTTTGGTAGTTAAATAGTTATACCATTACATAGGCAAATCATATATATACCTCAAGATTTTTTACTCCACTTTCAACATGAGATAAATGCATTCACTTATTTTATTCCTTTTCAAAGGGTTTTACTTTTGAGTGTCATTTTCTCATTCACCCGAACTCCGAATTTGACATTTTATATACCGTTTTAATCTATTCAAGTAGTAGATTATAAATCCGCAAAGTCCCGACACTTTTCTCAAAGTGGGTCCCACTTAAAATATGTCCAAAACAGTCCATTAACTTATTTTTTCCAACATACTCACTTCGTTTCATATTAATTGGCACATTCTTACTTTTCACACATATTAAGAAACTTCATACTAATTACATACTGTTGTATGATAAAATGTCTCAAATACCCTTTATAATGATGCCTATTTTTTTAGTTTTTTTTAGTGATAGGTGACCATTGAGTTTTCCAACTCCAATGAGAGAAAGGGATAAAATTGAAAAAAAATTTGAAAACCTAAATATATCAATTAATTTGAAACAGAAACAAATGTACCAATTAATATGAAACGGAGGATGTATATATATACACGAGTAATTTCCCTCATTTGGATATATAGTGAAATTGATTACATAAGAAATTTGATCTTCAAATCTGTTATGTAATTAATTTCATTATATATGCAAATGAGGGAAACTACTCGTCCTTGATTTTGTGTTATGATTAATTCATCTGCAGCTTGCTAGGTGTCATGGTCATGGTGGAATTATTGGTTGTGTCAACCTCATGGTTAATATGATCATATCTATGTTTTCTTTCTTTTTTTGGATCATCTGATGCATATCTATATTTTAGTAGGTAGTATTCTACTGTTGATAATTAACAGAGGGAACGTTTATTGTTTATTTCAAGTCCTTGTCTCATGGTCAACGGAGCAATTTTCTTCACAGGGAGTGGAGTGTCCCATTCTGATCTGACCCATTATTAAATTAAATTAGTACACTATGATATAATTAGTTGGAACTTGTCTCGATCGATACTATCTAATAATATTAATATAGACAGCAAAGATGGGATGGCAAGACTTTATTCAGATTCTGTACATATCTTAAATATTTTTTCAGACGGTTACATATCTTAATTATTTAACTGATTTATAATTCAGACTAAATAAATGTCTTACTGAATTTGACCATACATCTGCCCTTTTTTTTTGGTGTGTGTCTGCGGTACTGATGCTAGCATACAAACACAGCTCTTTTAATTAATTGATGTCCAATCGGAAGGGTGGAGTATTGATATAATTTGAAGAAAGGCTCCATTTGGTTATATTTAGGGACAGCTCTATTAATTTAATGTTCAATTATCAGAAAGGCCCTATGTTATTTGGAAAAAAATATAAACCAGAAAGACAGGTTGATAGAAATAATTGATCCAATTATATGTTTTTGTCTTGTCCTCCATATCATAATGTTTGATTGATTTTTCTTAAGATTCCGTCGCGAATATTACAAACATGATCGTATTTTTAATTTGTAATTTTGAGAATGCGAAATAATGGTCAAGGAGATATTGAATTTGAAAATTTAATGTAACTCTTGTGAAGTTCAACTGTTTGAATTGTGGGGTGAATAATAAGTAATCATGTTTGTTGGAAATTTGTGAAATAATATTATATTATTTGTTAGAATTATGTTAATAAAATACAGGAAACCCCCTATGATCATAAAGAAACTTGCATAAAAACTCATAGGTTACATTAAAACTTTTAGCACAAAATTATTTTTCATTAAAGCCATCAGAAATTAAATGATTGTTTGTCTCATGCGCGTTTCGTGAGATTGGTACTAATTTTCATATATTTAAATAATTAAAAAATAATAATTAAATGATCAAAATAACACTAACTCATACAATTTAAGAGAGAGTGATCATCTTCCTCATCCCATATCTCACGAGTGATTATATATATAGTACAATCGATGCATGAATGACGTGGTGCAATAAATAGTTGAGATTTATTTAGAATTGGTTTACGAGAATTAAATCTTAAAATAACTTCATATATTCAAAATAATTTATTTTAATGCACCACATCATCCGTGCAACAGTTGCACTGAATAATTTCTCCCTATCTTACCTCGTATCCCCACCCCATCAGGCCATCGCCTACCATCAGCTCTATACCCATATTATTGGGCCTAACTACAAAACTCAAACCACGATGACCTATATTAAATTAAATTGTTTTCATTAATATTTTGTGATATATGTTATTGAAAGTTAGTTCAATTCGATCGCAATATGTAAAAAATAACTTGTTTTAATAGATATGTAAATAAGAGTAGATGTTAAGGATAATTGACATGATAATAAACAATGTTAATTACATTTAACAGAAGAACTAAAAGTGTGCAATATTTAATTATACCACAAAAGGATATTTTATTCAATAAGAAATAGTATTACCGGGGAGGCAGGTTCTATGAGGGTTCCATATGTATGGATCAAAAATCTTCCCATTACATATATAGTTTCATCTTTGAATGTTGAGCTAACATCGATCCGTACGAGATTAGCAATCTCAATAAATATCTTCTATATAAATAAAAAAAATTCAAAGTTAGTTATGTTACCTGCTACCTGTTTAATATATTTAAAGTTAGTTATGTTACCTGCTACCTGTTTAATAGGTTTCTTGAAATAATTTTTTTAGTTTATTTAATGGGCTGTGATGTTGGGCTGTGAGGCTAGCATAGTCCTTATGATAATTCTAAAGAAGACCGTGCTAATTCTTCGTTTTAGCAGAGGATACCACAATTATAATTGTGTTGTCAAACAATCAAATACCGTTGAAATTTTGAAAATAGAATAATGAAGCAGGTTATCTATACTACTACTAAAAGTACGAATATTTTAAGTTTTTTTCTTTTTTTGTGATGACAAAAATGCCCTCTTCCCATTAAATTGATAAATATGATTAGATATTAACTTTATATCAAATTGGTAGGAAAATATTTTCTAAACTACAAATATAAGGAAAATGTCTAAATTTGTTTATTTCCATTATGTAATTCCATCACTACTTTCGTTTATTAATGACAAGAATTTTCAAAAGTTCCATCTCTATTCATTAGCCCTAAATCCATCACTACTTTTGTTTATTAATGCCAAAAAAATTTAAACGTTCAATCTCTATTCAAATTTAATATAACAAGTACAACTTCGAGGGGTACATGGAGTTTTAGTTTGGTTATTGGAACAATTCTAAAATGGTTATGCATCAAATGTTGAATCCAAAACCAGGTAAATTATATTTGTCTTATTCACACTCCATTCTTTTATATATATAATTTGAAAATCTGAATTAGATTATTGAAACCAAGTCCGATTAAAATATATAATAATAAGGATCATTAGTGGTGTTTACCCTATTTAAGAATGTAGAAAGGCTATTCTTATGCATATGTATATAGTCATGGATCAAAATTTTAACCTTGTTCGTAGAAAACATAAAAAAAAAAAAAAAAAAAAACCAGTTTTTGAATCTATGAAAAAGATAATAAGTGGAGTCAAAACTCTTTGTTTGCAGACTCTATTATTATTATTTTTTTAAATTTAACAATTTCTTTACAAATTTTTTTCTTTTGGTATTTTCGAAAACTTTACAAAAAATATCAAAATTTAATTAATCAATTTTTTTGTTAACCTTTGATCCGGGTTTGCTCTAAAAGAAAAAACCTTTAATCCAAGTAGCAAGCATTTTTCCTTTTGTCCAACAATAACAATTTAAGGTTGACCTCGTATCATGTGCTATAATTGTTGCCCTAGATAAATTCTACTGTATTTATAGGTCTAATAAGTAAATTAGGACGAAACAACAATATAATCAACTCAATCGTTACACATAAATATTACTTAAATGTCAATTGTTAACAATAATTAGTTATGAAACTATTTACGCCAGGAAATAATATGGAAATTAGATAATACCAATATTTTATGGAAATAACCTTAAAAACTTCTAATTAAACAAGTAATGAATTTCTGATTCTAAATAACTTCTTTTGTAGGACAGCAAATCAAAATCTTGCAATGAATCCAAATATAAAGCATTCTTTGCAAAACCAACGACAAACTTAATTATATAGACCCAAATTATGAAATTAATATAACGCATGCAATTAAAAAAACTTTCAATATGTAACGTTGTACTGCCCATATTATGCATGCAAGTTAATCTATACTATATTAAAAGTAGGAATAATTTAAGTTTTTTTCTTTTTTTAAAAATGTCCTTATTCAAGTTGTAAAATATATTAATAAAATATAATTAGACATTAATTTTCCTTAAATTTTCTCATCAAAACTTTGGTAGGAAAATATTTTAAGAAAGTTTGTAACTTCCTTGCCTCCTAACCAAGCACCATGAATATGGAAGAAAAATAGAAGTATATTCAAATTAGATATCAAGTCTTATCATGGTTATTTCTTACATTAAATCCAATAATTAAGAAATTAGTTCATAAATCACTTTTACAATTTCATTATTGTCCTCCTATAACACATAAAAATAAAAATAAAGACTATTATTTTAAACAGTTGTAAAAAAATTATTTGTTTCATTGAAAGGTTTGGTACAATATGTCACTTCTTAAAAAATATCAAATTCTCTTAAATGTTAAGTAGAATCGCATCTATCTATGAATGAACAAAAAATGCTTATGACTTAGTGCACTAAGTAATCTTTATTTGACATGAGAATCATTTCCTCAAATATTTGTGAAAATCATTTCGAGAAAAACGTGTGAAATAAGTTAAAAAACGGATGAAAATCAATGAAAATTGGTGAAGTCGATCTATTAAATTTTATGTAATTGATGAAATGGGTGAAATCGGTTATAAAAAGAGCCGGTTTAATAGATAAATATATGTAAAATCGATGAAAATTCGGGTGACATTTCTGAATATATGGGAAACAAATTGGTGAATCAATGAATAATGGTGAAATATATGAAGAATGGGTTAAATCATTGTAAAAATGTTAAAATCTGTGAAATAATGTGAAATCAATGAATATTCAAGTGAAATTGTTAAAAAAAATGGTTTAAATTCGGTAAAGAAATATTTTTCAAATGATAAGGTAAGTGAAATAATTTGAGATATACTTAATAGTAATTGAAGATGTATAACTATTTGAGTTGAAAATTCAGCAAAATACATGTGAAATCCATGAAAATTCAAATGAAATTCGCGAAAAAAATGGATGAGATCGTTGAAACGATGAAATTACATAAAAAATGATGAAATATGTGAAAATTGGGTAAAATCGGTGAAAACATGTGAAAATTGGTTAAACTGGTAAGAATAAATGAAACCAACAAAAACAATGTTAACCCATTAGAAAAATAGTTTGAACCGAAAAAAACTAAATAAATCGATGAAAATACCCGTGGTGAAGTTAATATATTGAATAGTAGTCATTAATATGTGCTATTTTATGACAAAATGAAGTTAATTTTACTCTAATTTACAACAAAATATTATATAAATTAAATAGACACTTACAATGTATGTGCACTTTAAACTGGTGAAAAAAATGAACGTAAAATCTTAAATACATTTGAAATCGATAAAAAAAGGGGATAAAATTTGTGAAAAATGGATGATAACGCGTAAAATCGGTTAAAATAGAGGCAAAGTTGGTTAAAATATGTGAAATCGATGGAAAGAATGAAATTTCTAAGAAAAATGATGAAGCCAGTGAAATCCAATAAAATTGGGTAAGGCTGGTTAAAAGAGGATAAATTGTTAGGTTGATAAGAACATATTTAATCAATGAAAAATTCAGGTGAATAACATGTGAAATTAGTGAAAAAAACATGAAAAATAGATAAAAACTGGTTAAAATGGTAAAAATGAGTGAAATCAATTAAAAGAGAATTTAACTGGTGAAACCGATGAAAAATTGGTTTGATTTGAAGAAAAAAGCCAAAGAAATCGACAAAAAATGAGAAAACAATGAAAAATATTATAACAGATAAAAAAAAGGATAAATCGCTAAAGAAAAAAACCGGGTAAACAAAATTTAGACGGTGAGAACATAAGAATCAATGAAAGTTTAGGTGAAATTTGTAAAGAAACGAATAAAATCAGACAAAAAAACTCGAAGTCGGTGAAACTATGTTTAATCAAGGAAAAATTTAGGTGAATAGCATGTGAAATTAGTGAAATAGATGAAAACGAATTAAATTTTATCCAATAAAAACAATGTGAAATCAGAAAAAAAAAATGGTTTAAATTGGAAAAAAGATCAGAGAAATATGAAAAATGTTATAATCGATTAAAAGAGGAAAACTAGATAAAAAAATTAAACAGTGAAAACATATGAACAGGTGAAACTTCGGGTGAAATTGGTAAACAATGGTGAAGTTGGTGAAAAAACTGGTGAAAAAAGTAAGAAAAAATGCTCGTGAAATCGTTAAAATTTATGGAGAAACGGATGAAACCTTTGTCATCGGTGAATAACGGATAAACTTGACATAAAAACTACTATTATGGAATGCACTAAATAATATTTTTATGATATTATTTTAGAACAAATTTTGTTAGATGTATTGACTAATTCAGTCATCATTATATATTTTATTACAACTATTCAAAGCCATCATTTTATATATAAACCAATAATAATTAATAAAAATAAATTGATCAGTCATAAATATAAGATATTCTATGACATAAAATGACTAATTTTACACTAATTTATGAAGAAAAAAACTTTGAAATTATAACTAAACACGTACAACGTACGTGCACTTTTCTAGTATATATATATATATATATATATATATATATATATATATATATATTATGAATGAGTCATGACATGCGGTAATAGTTTATTATATCTTTCACAGAAAAACTTAAGATTATTAAAAGAAAAAATGGAGGACCTGAAAGATAGATATATAATAGAAGTCAGACTGTAGATAGAACGAACTTAATTTAATGTTACACCCTAGACTGGACTAGACTAGAGCCCCCCAATTCTGACTTGTGACCAATTTATTTTATTGCCTATAAATACAGCTTGAGAATGCCTTTGATTGCACACGAAAACACACACACTCGCTCACAAATTAATATATTCCATAAGCAAAATTAATGGGAAGTTTAGGAAGCTACAGTGGCAATGGCTATTCTATTTCAAATGAGACCATTGGAAAAGTTATAACTTGTAAAGGTACGTGTTCTTAAATAGCTACTTCTATTCTATGTCTAACTAATAATCATTATAAATTCACATTTATCTACCAACATGTGATCAACGAATTCATGTTGTTGATAGAAGTTTTCACTTAACGTGCTCGAAAGGAATTAAACCTTTGAAAACAAAAAATAAATAAATTATAATACATAATTGCAGCGGCGGTGGCATACGGTCCAGGAGAACCGTTGGTGGTGGAAGAGATTCGGGTCGATCCTCCTCAGAAAATGGAGGTCCGGGTCAGGATACTCTTCACCTCAATTTGCCACACCGATCTCAGTGCCTGGCAAGGAGAGGTATATAATACATAAAATACCATACTCCATGTAATCAATATTATAGTATTGATCTTTTAATTTGTTTCAATAAAATTTAACTAAATCTTTTATATTATGTTGAAGAATGAAGAACAGCGGATGTACCCTCGAATTTTAGGCCACGAAGCCTCTGGGTAAACACTCCAAAATTATTATTTAATTATGGTCAATTCATTTTGTCTGAGTTTATCCATTTTTTGTGAAGATATTGTATTATGTTTATTTGTTTTACCATTGCCAACACACAAACTAACAGTAGCTAGGGAGGTGTTTAGAATTACTAAAACGTCAGGAAAGATTTCTCAATATACCAAATCTCAGGGGAAGTGAATGTGATTATCCGTAAATAGAAAAGATTGGGTTCAATTAATGGAGCCTATCTGCAGATCGGGGTGTGTGTAACTAGTATGTGGGGCCTGTATTTTTTGGCAGTTGAGTCATACTCTAATTGGATTTTGATTATTTTGTCATGTGAAATTGATGAAGTGTGGTGGAAAGCGTGGGAGAAGGGGTGATGGACATAGAAACAGGGGATCACGTGGTTCCAATATTCAACGGGGAATGCCTTGAATGTGTTTACTGCAAATCAGAAAAAACCAATTTATGTGAGAAATTTCGGGTGAATCCAATGAAGGGTACAATGTGGAGTGATGGAAAGTGTAGATTCTCGACGAAAGAAGGGAAGCCAATATATCATTTTCTCAACACTTCCACTTTCACAGAGTACACTGTTCTTGATTCAGCTTGTGTTGTCAAGATTGACCAAAATGCTCCCTTACAAAAAATGTCACTTCTCAGTTGCGGTGTTTCTACAGGTAATTAATGAATAATGATCTCTCACATATATAATTATAGACAGAGCTTTGGAGTGATATTGATGTAAGGATATTATTATTATTATTATTATTATTATTATTATTATTATTATTAATTAAACAAGGATAAAGAGTAAAAAAGAGTCGTACATGTGCAGGTCTTGGTGCGGTGTGGAATACGGCTAACGTGCAGGCCGGTACAACTGTGGCGGTCTTTGGCCTAGGAGCTGTAGGACTAGCAGTAAGCACCCTAAAACTACAATTTTTTCACAGGGTTTATTATTATTGCATTTTTTTTTCCTCTTTGAGGAAAACGATAAGATATTATACTCTCCCATCCCAAAACTTTTAGTCCCTTTTGATTTTGCGGAATTTTAGAGGGTTTTTTGCACTTTGCACCCTCAAAACATGGGAAATAGGCATTTTGCACCCTCGAAACTTAGATTTAGCACTTTGCACCCTCGAAATATGAATAATGTAGCACTTTGCACCCTATTTTATTTTCAAGCAAAAACTCAAGGGCAAAATAGATAATTCTATTGTAAATCTTTGGCACTTTGCACCCCCAAAATAAAATTAGCACTTAACACTCCCTAATTAAGAACAAATCAACAACTTGCACCCCCGAAACACAATAAATGAACACTTTGCACCCCAAAACACAAAATTAACACTTAACAGCCTCAAATTATAAAATAAATAAATAAATCAAACCCCTCGTTTTTTCCGGCAAAGATGACCATTAAGGTGAATTTTTTTTAAGGTAAAATAGGTAATAATTTATGGGTCTTTGATATTTTGAAGTAGACAATGAGTCTTCGAGAATCTTCGAGAAGTTTACTTGTACTTTATTTAGTTATTTATGGTTGGTTATATTGTTGAAAAGAAAGATGGAGAGAGAAATGAGTATTCGAGTATTTATAATTGTATTGTGCAATATTTAAGGAAAAAAAAATGAATTACCTATTTTGCTAGATTTTTTTCACTCCAATAGTCAACTTTGACGAAAAAAATGAGGGGTTTGAGTTTTTTTTTAATTTGAGGGTGTTAAGTGTTAATTTTATATTTTGGGGTGCAAATTGCCCATTTATTGTGTTTCGGGGGTGGAAGTTGCTTATTTGTTCTTAATTAGAGAGTGTTAAGTGCTAATTCTATTTTGGAGGTACAAAGTGCGAAATTCTCAAGTTTTGAGGGTGCAAAGTGCCAATACTATTGAATTACCTATTTTGCCCTTGAATTTTTGCTTGAAAATAAAAGAGGGTGCAAAGTGCTATATTTTTCATATTTCGAGGGTGCAAAGTGCTAAATCTAAATTTCCAGGGTGCAAAGTGCCTATTTCCCATATTTCGGGGGTGCAAAGTGCAAAAAACCCAATTTTAGATAAAAGTAGAAAAATTGTAATTTTTTAGATATTTTTACAAATTTTTCAAATTAAATTTTATCATTTTTACCTATGTATATATAAGTAAGGTGTTACTTAATTTCTTATTAGAACATTATTAAACTTTATAATTGAGTTATGAAATTTCAATGAATTTGTAGGTGGTAGAAGGAGCAAGAACTAGAGGAGCATCAAGAATTATTGGAGTTGACATTAATACAGAAAAACGTACCAAAGGTATACAGCATTAACCTAACATTTTTCACATAATATTAATTATTATCATTATATAACAAGAAACTAAAAGAAAAATCAACCAGTCAATTAAATATTGCATCACCACCTCATAGCCGATGTGGCCTGGGCGGTGGTCAATGGTCTTTCACTACCCCGGATAGCCCATCAAATTATATATTTCTATCACTATGTTTATTTATAGTTATAGTACTATATTTTTCTTTTCTATAGGTGAAACAATTGGGATCACTGACTTTATAAATCCCAAGGATCTGGACAAGCCGTTGCACGAGGTCAGCAAATCAGCTACTAATTTTACTTGTAATGTCAAGATTAATAATTTTAATAAGGGCTCTTTTAGAACTACCATTTTTTTTAAATTGTTGAATATATGTTTGTGTTATTTTAATTAGCAATTCAGCATAAATCTATATGCATTATCTGATCATTAGTACATTATATATATATATATATATGAAACCTTGGAATTGGATGCAGAAAATCAGGGAATTGACTGAAGGAGGCGTACATTATAGCTTTGAATGTGCAGGAAACTTGGAAGTTCTCCGTGAGGCTTTTCTGTCTACACATGATGTAAGTTCCTAAATTTTCAACCTCTTTCGTTTTTATATTTTTCTTAATTATAAAAAAAAAAAAGCCATTTCTTTATAATTTATACTCCTACTACATATATTGTTGTTGCAGGGTTGGGGTTTTACGGTGATTTTAGGGATACACACAACCCCAAGACTGCTTCCTCTTCACCCAATGGAGCTTTTTAGTGGGAGAAGAATTGTTGGATCAGTTTTTGGTGATTTCAAGGGAAAATCCCAATTGCCTTATTTTGCCAGTCAATGCATGAAAGGGGTAACATTTATTCTCAACTCAACCCAAATATATACATACTGTAGTAGTATATTTTATTTAAATTATAAGTTGAGTTTCTACATTTAATTTTATAATTTATCCATTTCAGGAGGTCAAATTGGACGAATTTATTACTCATGAGATGCCATTTTCCAAGATTAATGAATCTTTCAAACTACTCATTGATGGGAAATCCCTAAGATGCCTTCTTCACCTCTGAACATATACTAATAATATACTGGTATTTCTATTTTTAGGTTTTTGTTGACTATATATGCATTTCTTAAATAAAATATGCTTTATGTGATTACAGTTTGTAAAAGTATCATGATATTAAGGGTTTGCTGTATTAATTACAATAAATAAATTCAGAAAATTACGAATTTTAACCTGGATTTTGCTTTGTGTTGCCTGTTTGAGACTGTCCCGGGTCACGTGGGCATTAGGATCTGTTTTAATTTTGGCAATCTGGTTCTAACACTTTTTGATCAGCTTCTAAGTTTTAGCTGATATTAATTGGTTTGGACCATGACAGTTATAATTAATTTAAATTAGTCAGATTCATTAACCTAGTTAAATTGAGTTTCATCTGGCTATTATTGGCCCAAGTGCCTTCTTTTATTTAATATTCTAATTGGGCCATTGTATAATTTGTTTCCAGTCCCATTTATAAGGGCCGTTTGATATCAAGGCCTTCCCAGTCCTTTACTCGCACGATATATATTGGGGTACAAAACACATGTATAACTAACTATACGCAACATCTAATTAGCACAAAAATCTAATATAAAATCAATAGATAATTGAACATAGAACACGTTATTATAATATTGTACACAAGTAAATCAATCAAACAAACCTCATAGGATACCTAAAATAATATAATAAGTACAAAAACATAGTAGTAGAATAATAATAATAATAATAATAATAATAATAATGGGGACCATTCATCTAATCTAAGCCTACTAAATAGTTTAAGAATCACTAAAATTGAATAATAAATGTTTTTATGACTCGTGGCCTGGACAGAAAAATTAAAGCAAGACATATATGGTGGCCAGCCTAAAAGCAAAAAGTGAGAAAAAGAGAGAAAGAACATGCCTTTGTCATATATATATTCCACTTCCAGCAGCATTCCAAAGATTCAATGGACGAGATATATAGCCTCCAAAAATCTTGATTAATTGATGCACTTACTTTTCGTGTTCTTAGCTAAGAAAGAAACTTACTAAGATGAGATGCGATTCCGAAAATGATGTTATCCTGAAGCACGCTCTCTGTGTTATTCTTCCCCCAATAATGAACCAATCCTTCCTTTCCCAACAAATTAACACAATTCAGAGACGAAATGCTACTAGTATCATCACCAGACACAAAAATGATAACGCCCTTGAATAAGGAACATTTATTGTCTGCAATAATTAGTGAAAGTTATAAGAAAAAGGTTCAACTTGCTATATATCAAAATCCAGTGATTATTTATATATAAGTACCTTTTTCTTAATCAAGAAAATTAAAATCATACCACCATTATATGAATATTCATATGATCCATACATATTTTGTCTATATCAAATTAAAGTGGAAGAAGAATACCCGGATCACAAGTTGAGAAATATTATTGTATAGTCAGCCATGCTATTTTTGCTATGAATTGAACAACATACTTTCAATGAGGTTCATCAGCTCCATTTTCCATCTCTTTTACTCATTGCTTCAGTCCATTTAGATCCAATAATGAATGAATTTATATATCTTATTTAGATCCACTTTTTCCCCATTAATTGACCGCCACCTACTCTTTTGATTTTGATTTAACTAAACATTATTATACCCAATTCTTATCCTAATTATTATCCTACGCTCCCCCGCGCACATTAGTAAGAAACAGGCGACCGCTAATAAAATAATACAAGCAATCTAAATAAACAAATCAATAAAATTAAATAAAACTTACGGCGTCATCAGCAGTGATGGAAAGGTATCCATCGGAAGAACCCCCTGGCGGTGCCTTGGCGCTGCCGCCGCCGCCTCCACCACCATTTCCACCGCCACTCGTATTATTCGTACCAGTAACCAAGCCTCCAGTCACATTAAACTCTAGGTTGTAAACAGGTGTGCCGTCGGGCTTGAAAAGCCCGAAATTCCTCTCGGAGGTTGGGCCGGGCTTCTGATTTTCATTAAACAACGCAAATACATAAACATTCAAGTCCAAATTAGGCCTCATTGGCGTCCCCTTCTTTTCCCCAATCAACTTAAGCACGTTAGCATTATACTTCTTCGCATTTTCAGGCGTGGCTCCCGCCTCATCGGCGTCGCCTTTAGACGGCCATCCCGTTTCCGACACTTGTAGACACACGTTCCTGTACCCTAGCTTCTCCATAGCCGCATGCGTGGCGTCGATTTGGGCGTGAAACATACTGTTATAGTGTAAGCCTGAATCTACAACTCCTTCCCCCTCGAAAAGAGCGAAATCCAGTATTTGCTTCGAGTTCGGGTTGTGGCTGTTGCTTTTGTACGCGAAGTAAGGGTATGGGTTGACTAGAAAAGGGGATCCTGTTTTGCAGTGGAAATCGAGGATACAGGAGATGGTTTGAGTTAGATCTCGACGGAAGGATCCTGCCGAAGGAGGGTAGGAAACTTGTAGAATACCTAGGTTGTGTGCTGTGGTGACGGAGATTTGGTTTTGGAGGTTGAGGGAGACAAGAGCTGTTTGGATGCTTTGCATAGCGGGGTAGAGATTTGAGGAGAGGGTTGAGTCGTTTAAGGTGAGGACTTCGTTGCCTACGGCAATGACGGTGATTTTGGTGGCGGGGAGGTAGGGACGGACGTTGGATTTGACCCAGGAGAGGGCTTGGGTCGGGTCACGGACTTTGGAGAGGTATTCGTTGCCGATGCCGACTATGAACTCGACGTTGGTGTTGGCGAAGGCTTTTAGGACGCGGGGGTCGGCGTCGTAGAGCTTGACGCGGGTGGCTCCGATTGATTTAACTAGGGGAATCACTGATTCTGGGTGTGGGAGATTGTTGGCGATCTGGCCGTAGTTGATGCCGAGGCCGGCGGAGGAGGCCATATCCGCCGTTAATAAGAAAGAAGCTGACATGAGGAGCAGTGGGAGAAGATTGAAGTCCATAGGTGTATTTGCAGTGGAAAAGTGGGAGTGAGTGACTTGAGTTGAGTGCTTTGCCTGGGGTATCAAATATTCATTCAATAGTGGACTAACTAGTGATTGAAATAAATAATGCCGTATGTGTAGAAAGAAAGGAGTTAACGTCTAATTATGAATATGGATACAAATAATAATGCAACAGTATAAAGATTCCAAACCTTGATAATTCGACTTGGAATTTGTTCACGACAGTTTTCTTTATTACTATTATTAAAATAAGGAAACCATTTTTGGAACTTCTTATTGATTATTTTATTTGAAATAAAGTAGAGTAATTAGCCTTAGATTTTTAACCTAACCAATTATGATCCTGTTTGCATTGCCGACTTTCGGTCCAAGAAAGTTCCGTCTTAATTTTGACAGTGAACATTAAACTAACATACACTGTTTGTCAATATTAGGGATTTTTCTTTCTTAATTTAATTTAATAGCAACATTAATTTGTTTAGGGGCTTTATCAGATTCTCTGGATGGGTGGGGTCGTGAATGAAATACAAGTGAGAAAGTAAGGACTTTTGTTTTGTCCCGACAGTCTTCACATGGTTCCCATTCCCAACCAAACTGCATTTCACATTTTCTACCATATAGCTATTCCCAAACGGATTTTTTTCTTCTTTTTTTCCGGATTACTCTATGCAATATGCTTAATTCCAAGTACTATAAATAAAACTAGACATATCATCCCACGAGAAATAAAGCGTTTTATCTTTTTTTCGATGGGGGTGCTGCATGACTAAGTCAAAAATGGGAGTAAGACCTCATTTTATTTAAGTTTTTAACGTAGAAATGACCAATTTAACTCTCAACTAATAACATATTCCATTATACCATTTGAAATATTATAACAAACACTTTGTTGCCCCTCTATCGTATTGTTCAATGAGCACTTCGCTCCTCTTGCATAATAACTACATCATGTGATATATTATATTGAGTGTTTACCTTCTTTCTTTTAGAAGTGTTGAACACGCGTTTTATAATGCAATTAAACTTTCATTATTGAGACTAAATGTTCCACATTGGTTGAAAACAATTGTTAGGTCCACCTTATAAGGACTTGGGCAATCCTCACCTTACAAGCTAACTTTTGAGGTTGAGTTAGGCCCAAGTCAAGTAAGTGGACTTGGCCCAATCCATGTGGTAAATTCTAATATTCATTTTGATGTGTAAAATAATAAATTTAATCCTACATGACAACATATTCGTTTCACTTTACCCAATTGATATGCATAAATGAGCATCACCCTATGTGATATTGTCTAATGGACACTTCATTCCCTTGTGAATGGACGGAGGTAGTATGCATCTTTTGCGAAAACATAGGGGGTGTATTTTACTCTTTTATTTATCACAGTGAGTTAAATTATCTTTTTAAGAAGAACGCAACAAAGAGGTTATTAGTTGTTCGAGCAAATGTCAGTTTACCCATTTGTAATATGCATAATGTTCAATTTATGACCATATGATTTGCATAAGAGTATTTTACCCCATATAAAATTACTAAATGAGCAACTTAAGTGAACAAACTCGCTGAAATTGAGAGTGAACATGAAAAATATTGTATAAATCTTAGGGATAAAGTGTCACATTCTTTTTATAAATATAAAAAGTGTCAAATTTATCATAATACAAGGAGATTAAGTGTCACATTTATCATAACACATAATACGGGGGTAAAATGACAAATTTATCACAATACATAAAATGTCACATTTTTCATAACAAATGGGGGGTAAAATATCACATTTATAATATCACAAAAGAATAAAATGCCCATTTATAAATTGACAGGGTAAAAGTATATTATATATAATGGGTAGTTTAGTCAATTCATATTTTATTTTAAGATTACAAATATCAAACATATATTGTAAATTATTTTAAGATTATAGGGCGATTTTCCAAATAACAGAAAATAAATTGAAAATTTTGTATACGACATGGAATTAATTGTCAATCACTTTATGTTGTTCACTAGTATTTGTGTACAGTGTACACTGAAAGTTTTAATTGAAGTAGCGAGTTTAATACGATTAATGCTTTAACATAATCTTACTAACTTTTCCTGCCGTTTTATTCGAGAATAAATTAACAATATAAGAAGAGATTGTCAAACGGCCGGGAAAGAAGAAATTTTGTTCAAGAGCCTAGCCTTTTTGATTGTTAATACTTTTTCTTCCTTATTAAATTTGGTTGCTTCACACTTATTTTAAAGTATATATTCTTCCAACGGCTTGTAACTTTAGTGTTTCTTTAATTTCCTCCTATAATCATTGCTCAAACCATAATTAAGAAAGTTAAATCTTGTCTGTTTTTTTAAGCATTATTTTTTCTTTCTTTCAAATGGGAGCCAAGTCATGTTTATAAGTTCTTTTATATTGAACTGTACAGCAAATACCAAGTTTGATTAAGGATAAAATCGAACTTTTCTTATACTATAATACTTCACATGGAGTAAGGTTTGTTTGGTTGGTGTTTGAGAGAGTAGTGGAGTTGTGAAATAATCTCAATTTACGTAATATTGCTTATCTGGATTTTGGGAGAGTGGTTTGTAAAATAAAATAGGTATAAGTTTTTTTGAAATAATGTAGGTTGTAGGTGTAAATTGTGTTATGTCAAATTATTAAGACTAAATGTTCCACATTGGTTCACCTTATAAGGTCTTGGACAATCTTCACCTCTTAAACTAGCTTTTAAAGTTGAGTTAGACCCAAACCATGTAATTGGATTTAGTCCAATCCATGTGATGAATTCTAATACAAATCATTTTTGTTATGTGAGATAAGTTGTGTATTAGATTTTTTTTATTATTATTTTTTTTTTGTAGAGATAATAGAATTGTTGTTTGTTTGACTTTTGAGAAAATTGAGAAATTAACAAATCTATTTAACAAATAGAAAACATGTTTGTTTGATTTTTCCGAAACACGAAATAATTTGGGAAAAACCAAACCCCTTCTTGTTCCAAATTAAGCCGGAAAGCTTGAGGTCTTCCGGATCTAATAACAATCCAAGATTGGTAACTGTTTCAATTTCAAGGAGTACTGATTACAGTTCAGGAAACGCCGAAGCTAGCTCAGCAGCAACGATCAATTCCCAGTTTTTTGCAGGTCCCTATATATATATACACCATACTGACTTAATAAGACAATGTACAATACATCTTACTTAATTAGTGTTATTACGTATACTCTTCATCCGAAAATAAATTAATAAACACATGTGTTTGATGTTCGTTTCTTTGACGAGCCAATAAGTAAGATCTTTTGGATGGATCAATCAATAATTTGGACGAATTGGAAAATGACATTTTATGCATGGTGTATATGTAATTACTAAAGGAATTCACGTCACGGTCAATTTAAATTGATGATACTCTCTTGACAAACTTATGAATTGTAAGTTATAAAATAAATCTTGAATTGCGTATATTCTAGTAACAACATAGATATGCCACTTTCAACTTAACATTGATTTTCTGCATAGCGGGGGGAGGCAAGTTAAAACGGACTAACAGACACATAATTAGCCATTGAATCTCAACAAGCCAGTTAGTTCGCATCTATAATATCCCATGAAGAATTAACATGGCAAAAAAAGTAGATTGACTAGGAATGGTATTTAGGAACAAAAGAATGTTATCAATCCATCTGTCAAGAGATTTTCAAAAAACCCAATTAATATACCACCACCTTTATCTATTTCCAACTTTGGCACCTTTGGAGAAATATGGGATGAATCAAACCTTTGGCATGTTTTCTTTTCAATCACAACCTCCTACCCATATTTGCGAATCTTCTAGCGACCCCGAAAATCAGAGCCTTGGTCAAGAGTCCACGATCGAGAGTACAAGCAAGTGCAATAGTCCCACCTACAACTAGGATCTTAGATATACCTTTACCAGATGCCTTCTTCTTATCTGTTGTTGAATCAAAATCGACAAGAGATGTACAACAGCCGCCACTAGTGCTCTCTACTAATGAGTCCAACAAGTTCGCCTTGGTGTTGATTTGACCCATAGAAGCACTGCGTGAAAGTGGAGCTCCGGGTGAAGCCCGATGCTTCTGGTAGGCACGCAAGCCAGGGTCGATCTTCTTCACGGCACCCCACATACCTTGCCGGATCCCGAGTTTTGCGAGTTCCCATGGAATACCCATGTCTTCGTGATGGAAAAGCAGCACCTCACAAGCAGTCATTCGACCATCTCTCCTCGATTCAGCTGCACGGATAAACCAACTCGAGTAGTACAAATCAACCCGCCTTGGTTTGTTGCGACGTGGCATGGAAGAGCATGGCACACCCTATACCATATGAAAATCACATTCAAATGAATTTAATAGCACATAATAAGACTGGAGCGATTCACTTGTCTAGACTCGCATATAAGGACATCTACAAACCCTTAAATTCTTGAAAACCACCTCAAAAACTTAAATCTAAAATAAAAAGAACTCGAGCGGATTTTATAATTATTTGCCGGATAACTAACAAATGATTGGACTAGTGGAAATGATGAGTCTCCACATAGTTGCGAACTCCGGTGGGAAGGTTCCCATATTATGTGTCTAACTCTTCTCAAAAAGGATTAAGTCGCCTAATCTCTTTTTTTTTTTTGTTTGGGCCGGTAGGACCTTAATATCCTAGAGAAAATCCCAATTCACTTGAAAACAATGCATCAAGCACAACAATTAACCCACGATTGGACAGTGAAAAAGTAAACTACGCACCAAATATCAATTTTTCCTTGTGCCGAGAAAGACTACAATTATTACCACCAATCAGGGAAACAAAATCTCTCATAGCTCTTACCAATCCAATAATTCCTAAATATTTCGATACAACATTTGATATTACACGCCAGCATACCGAATAAACTCATTAAGCCATTTTCAAAGTATTCTCAACTAAAGGTAAGACATTGAAATTTATATATATATATTGTTATTACCTTTGTGATACAATAATAAGTATTTCCAGATTCCCAAATCCGACGACCTATAATGTATTCTCTGTCACTACAAAAGAAGGGAAACTGCACCACAGGATAAGAATTGAGTCAGTATGCCATTAACACCACAACCAAAGTAGAATCAAATTGACACTAAAACATGGAGTAATAAAAGAGAGTAATATCGACCCTTACCTTCCTTATCCACTGTACAACCATTGTTCCAGTGGTGGGGAATTCTTCCAAAGTTTGGGCATGTATAAGCATATCATCCCACTTTGCTCTAAACTCATCATCCCAAAAGAAATCCCTCAACATTTCGGGAGTGGCGTCTTCATAAACAGTTCTACTTCGATATTGTGGGGGTCCAATCTATACAAAAAGGCTATTACTTTAGCATCAAAATTCAATACCCAAGTTAATCGAATAGTACTCTATTACTTTGAAAGAAGAATATACCTCAGGATCTCTTCTCCAAGCTTGATAGCTCATATTCGGAGTCGACCTATCCATCATCTGAATCCAAGCAGGGCCTCCATCTTTTTCTTCAACTAGTTTGTGCAAATGTTGAAGATCCTCTTCATCCACTACACTAGGTTTTTCATCATCCAACTTTGACAAACTGAGTATTCATAATTCAACTAATTACTAAACAATTGATGAAATACTTATCAAACCATTAATTACAAAACAGAGTTTCGAAAATAATGTTAAAAAACTCTGCAGCTTACCTGTAATCAGGACTGGGTAGAGAAGGCAAGGATGTGTTTTCGTTTTCAATCCCAGAATCGGAAATCCTAGAAATGCAGGTGGGAACTTGCAATTTGAATGAGTTCATCAAGGTTGGTATTGAAGAAACTAATTCTGATTTCTTTGCAGTAAAATCAACATCAACATTGAGATTAGCCCATTTAGGCTTCCATGACCAACCCACTAAAACCCCAACAACAACAGCAATCCAAATGGGCGCCATGAATACCATAAGCTCCAATACCATGTCCCCAATTGTGGGCCTTTCCAAAATCTCAAGAAAAACAGAAACCAAAGCCATAATAATCACAGATAATTACCCAAAAGGCAAAATGAAATTTTTTTTTTTAAAAACCCTCAATTCAATGACTAGAGGGTTAAAAGAAAAGGATAGGATAGGATAGGATAAACCCCAAACGCTCCCAAGAAAGAGGTTGGGGGTGGGGGAAGTAAGAAGAGAAGGAAAAAAGAATGGATAAGAACAATATATAAATATAAAAGGAAAAAAAGTTAAAACGTATTAATTATTTATTAGATTATAACTAATGGGTTTTCCAGAATAGAAGAAGTAATAAAAAGGGATATAGAAGAAAATCTAAAGATCGAGAGATATGCGGAGAGGATAAGGATGTGAGAGATAAGCGGTAGATGAAAGCACTGCTCGGATATGGGTAGGCCCTGTTTGTTTTCTCTTCACAGAATTTCACAGTTCCTCTCTAACATTTGGCAGCCTCTACTTGCATTCTTTCCTTTTGTGGCTGCTGCCAATTACTCCAGAGAAAAAGAATTTAAGAAGACTTGCTTTTTTTATTTGTAATCTTTTTGCAGTGTTGGTTTTATTGAATTTTTTATGGGATTTATAGGGTGTTTGGGGTAGTCTTGGACTGTGATTTCCGTCCGCGTTCGCATTTTTCACGTTTGTTGAATTGGATTTTAGTTTGACTAAAATTTATTTTAGTACTAATTAAAAAAATAAATAAATATTCTTATCTAGGTCGCGTTATTCAGCTAAGATTTCTGACCAAAGTGCTAATTAAAATAAATCTAAATTAAACTACAATTCAACTAAAAATAAAACCTCAAAATCAAACTCACAAGTAGTCACAATTATAATCAAACCAAAATTATAATCAAGCCAAATATATATAATTAAGAAAATTATTGTTCGGAAAATTCATAAATAGAGCTTTTGGGAGAAAAACGTTGGAGTTGGCAGACAAAATTTTGGTGTCTTCTGTGTTGTGGGTATTTTAATCCAGTGTTAGATGCCTCTGGAGCTTAGTTTTTTGATATTTTAACATCAATACGATAGTTAGTCATTTTCTTTAGAGTAAATAACATTTTTTGTTCTTCTTATGGGACAATTTTTACAAATTCGTCTCTATTAATTTTTTCTAGCAGGTGCTTTCTTCTTATCAATGAAGCGTAACACATTCGTCCCTCTTAAATCCAAAATACACCCTTTGGTACCAAAATACATTCTAAAATGGACAAAAATTGATGTATTTTGAATTTAAGAGAAACGAATGTGTTACATTACATTGATAAGAGAACGCATCTGCTACAAAAATTTTAATAGGGACAAATGTGCAAAATTTATCCATAAGAAGGACGAAACGTGTTATTTAATCTTTTTTATTTTACTTTGATGCTAGCTGATAGAGTTGCTCTTAAAAAATGAAGTTTGTGATTTATATGAAGTTTTTAGGCACACGAGGACTTAATTGTGATCTGTACCACAATATACCTCTTGACGGGCCTTAGTGAGTGGTTTGGACTGTGGTAGCACATCGGGCGAGCTGAAGTAATTGATCTTAAGAATGCATAGCCAACTTCCTGGTTTTGGAGCGCGGTAAAGTATTCATTTCGAGGATCATTATTCTGAGCCCTAATTCAAGAAGTCCAATCAACAAATATTGTTCATGCCTTTTAAGTTTTAGTATTCTTATAGACTTAGACATCGGAGGAGGATCCGCCAGCACAACTTCAGTGTGTATTTCCCCTTATTTGTAGGAACAAGAAATACGTATATCCATATTCCGAACTGGAGTCGGATGGATACTTGAAGATCCATGTCCTGAGACTTAACCCCGCATATCAACTTTCTTCTTTAGTTTTCTAACTCGAATAGAGCATAAAGTTATTACCGAAGATCTATGTGCTTCAAGCTGCATTGAAGCTAGGCAAGAAGAACAATTTTTTTTTGTTCTCCTTTTTAAGGTAATTTAATTTTTTTTGGTAATTCGAACCTTCTTTATAGTAAATATAAGATTCAAACACAATGTTGACTATGTTGTTAGGGATCAGGTCTTGGCCTGGACATGAATAATATTTCGGATTTAGATCAATTCTTACCTTACCCTTGACAAACCTATGGGTTAGTGAGCTTCCCCTCCTCCTTAAAAGATAATATCGCACTGTTATTTTTTCAATGGTAATTGATACATATTTTCAAATACTAATTAGGTTTGGACCAAATTATTATTTTCGCTTTAATAGTATGCAACATTGATAAACTTATTGTAGAAATTTATCATAACAGAGGTTTTAAGAGGTAATATTTTCATTTAGTTCGAACTATTTTATCTCCAATTAATATCACAAAATATTTATTATTTTATGAAGAAACAAAATTGATAGAGTAAAGGGTTTCAGAAATCCGAATAAAGTGAATATGAACTTGATTCCGTTAATTATAGGGTAAATTGTGGATATTCCCCTGAAGTAGGATCTAATTATAAAAAAAATATTACGAAAATCTCTCTCAAATTTGTCACCATCTTACAATTAGTCCCTTACCCATGAAAATTTTCGATTTTGCCCTATGAAGTTATTTGTAATGTATTTAGTATCTTATGAAATTTTAAACCTGGGTACTAATTGTAATACCTCATAAATTATCAAATTAATAACTATATATTTACGACAAAAAATTGATAAAATTATAAAATTGCACATAAGTTTCAATAATTATTAAAAATAATATTATTTACGTACTTATTAACAATTTAATTTTTATTTAAATAAATTAACTAAAATTTTAAAACTAATATGTTAAAATCTTAAAAATTTCATTCACATAATTTATAATATTAAACTTTAAACAAAAAAAATTATTTACAAATTTAATTAAATATAAGAATTTTTAATATTTATTGAAACTTATGTGTAATTTTACAACTTTATAAATTTTTTGTGATAAATATATAATTATTAGTTTTATAATTTATGAGACATTACAATTAATACTCAAGTTTTAAAAATTTATAAGATATTATGAACATGACAAATATATCCAATACCTTACCTCAGGAAATATTTGATATTTACCAATAATTGTATTGTAACTCGACGGAGTATAAAATTGAACATACCCCAATCACAGATAAGATAAATGATGGATGATAAAACTATGCAACATTTGAAAATGATCTTAGAGTTAGAATGTTAGATGCGTACCGTCCAATGTGAAATCACAAACTTCCTAATTTTGATTAGTAGCAGTACATGGACGGGTCCCGGCTCCTCTTACGTAAAGCCACTCAATGTCCTTTTTTACCAAACTTTGACAAGGACAGTTAAATTGACTAAGAGTCCATTAACAATCAGATTTTTCCTTTTCCTTTTCCTTTTGAGTGTAATTAATGTGAAATACCTCCTATATTTTTTTAATTAGTAAGGAAAAAGTCATTTGTTATTCATTTTCGGACTAGATATTATTATATGATTGACAAAAACCCTTGGTTGTGGTTCAAAGATGTGGCATTATAAAATACAATTTGACATAAATCATTGGACCGACCACATGTAATGTAAGAAAGTTAAGCTTTTATATTTCAAGTAGTTAGTTCCGATTCTTCAATCTCAGTCCCATTACAACGTCATATATATCATATATTCATATGCCTAGGTTACTTTTTAGGATTGATTTGATAGGGACATGATACACAGAGAGTTTCATGAAGCATATGTTTGCAGAAAGTAATTTAATGTGACATAATTAACTTAGCATAACTAACTAGGGCAGAGTGATCATACATGCAAATTTTAATAAAACTAGTATGCACAATTATAATACAATAATAATTTAGTTGATCAAATGTGCAAATTTCTGAAACTGGTATACCAAATTGGTCCATTGCCTTCTCCACTGCGCTTACGAACCACTTCGATCCACTCTTTCAACTGACTTGCACATACAACTGCAACTTCGATCAAATGAAGGGTTGCCGATCTTTGCTTTCTGTTGGGTTTTGATTTTTGAGTTCAGTCCATGTGGTTGGATTGGATCCCTATTAAAGAAAAATTAAGTTTACGTGGAGGAACATGTAAAACGACTTTTGGTTTTCTTATTTGTTCGTGTGTTTGTGCTATACGTACACCACAAGAGAGCAAAAACACCCATTGCACAAGAGAATCAAAATGAGGGGAAAAAAAGTGTTTTTTTGGGGACTTCTGAAGGTTCTTTAGTCTCTTTACTTTGTGTAGCATTCTCATCATTTTAATTGCAGTATTTTACCTTCCAACAATAATCATTCTGATTGCATATTCATTTAAACATTGATATCCTATATATTCAGTCTTTATGTAAAGAGCTCAAGTCAATCTTACTATAATTTGGAGCTAGTCTTTGAGTTTGAGAATTCTTTAGATTTAAAGTACATTCATTTTTTTGCTAAGGATCTGAGTTAAATTCCGCTGTGCACAAAAATGCATAATTCAGATAAAGGCAAGTGACTGATAAAACAAAGAAAATCAAGATCGTGCACAATCAAACATTTTAATCTTGCTAACAAAAATAAAAAAGCAACTAATAAATGCTCAACGCAAGCAAGAAGCCAAAGGCCAGTTCCAAAGGCCAAAGATTGGTAATTAATTATGTTTATTGGGCAACCTTGAGTGTTTCATTTTGGTCCACTACAAAAGCCCATAATAAAGGCCCAAATCTAGTACTACGTCGTTTCACCTGTGCCTGGATTTAAGTTTATGTTATCCACTTGAGTAATGAGAAGTACTTTCATTGTTCATTGAAATAATTCCGAAAGGAAAAATGGCTTCTTCATCCCTTTCTACTTACAAAGGTGCAATATTTTCTAATTCCTCCAGTAAATTCAGTAATGTAAAGTTGTCGAATTTATCCTCCTCGACCCATATCACTACCAGTCTCCAATTTCTCAACAAGCAGCAAACCCCGTCGTTTTCTTACACTCCACGCCCTCTTACCGTCATTTCCATGGCTCCCCCTAAACCAGGCGGAAAACCCAGAAAAGGTATATATAAATATAGATATTCAGGTTTTTTTTTTTTTTTGAGAAAACACAAAAAAGGGAAATAAATATATTGTTCTTAATTTTTTAACTCTGGATTCGTAAATTGGCAGTGGTTGGGATAGTGAAGTTGGCTCTGGAGGCAGGGAAAGCGACACCGGCGCCGCCAGTGGGACCCGCATTGGGTGCAAAGGGTGTAAACATTGCGGCATTCTGTAAGGATTATAATGCTCGAACTGCTGATAAAGCCGGTTATGTTATTCCCGTTGAAATTACGGTTTATGATGTGAGTCCTTTTCCAGATTAATTTCTATAGTCCTATTCTTAGAGTGATTGTATTTTTTTTTTTTTTTAATAATCAATGTTTGGGTTCAAATGTTCACAGGATAGGAGCTTTACTTTTATCTTAAAGACTCCACCTGCTTCAGTTTTGTTGCTCAAAGCTGCTGGTATGCATCTTTAATTTTTCTAGTTTAATTTGCCGTCGGATGTTAGGATTTTCGAACAGTCAAAGAAATTGAAATGAGATATCACTAATGTGTACCACTCTTTTGATGTTTCAAAACAATTCACAAAGCACATGTTTGACTGCTACAATCTAAGGTCTTAATTTTGAGTGGAACTTTTTATAGGAAAAATAATCATGCAAAACTTTGTTATTTCATTCTATTTTATACCCAAAATAAATTAGTATTCTGTGTCCTTCCTAATAAATTTCTCTGTCCACTCAGTGTGCTGAGTTAGAAGGCAATGGGTATTTTATGTGGCAGATCGTATTTCATTTTGAATTGTTGATACTGTAAGATGCTGTTTGGATCATAACTTATGGTATCAAAATAACAACAAAGAGAAATCAAAGAACTAAGCAAATTAGTAAGATATAGTTTTGTGCTTTAGTTTTTTTGGTTTATTACTTGCAAGAATGTGTGGCATTTTCAAAAAATGCAATTTAATTAAGTTGGTTTAAAGGCTCTACTACTTTTCTTTTTGTGCCAATATCATTGTGCTGAATCAATTGTCTAACTATTTGAGGAAGAAAATGGAATATTAAGCAGTACTAAGTTGTGTGTATTTATCAATGAATTTGTGCTATATGTGGACTATACTTAGAGTTGAACAATTTTCTTTGAACATTTTTGGTATATAAATAAATAACGAGTTTGATTTTGTCACCACATAGGCGTTGAGAAAGGTTCTAAAGACCCTCAGAGGGAGAAAGTTGGGAAGATCACTATCGACCAGCTACGTACAATTGCACAGGAGAAGTTGCCAGACCTGAATTGTTCGACTCTGGAGTCGGCAATGAGAATTATAGCAGGCACTGCTGCAAATATGGGAGTTGATATTGACCCTCCAATTCTTGAACCAAAGATAAAGGAACTTGTGTAGGTCTCTTAAGTCTTAACTATTAAATTTAATATATTTGCCGCATTTTGCCTCAAGTTGTATCTTCAAAGAAGTTCATTTATTATTTATACCTGTCTCCAATATTTTGCTATTGGGTTCATTATCCCAAATCGATTTTTTCTTCGAGTACTAATTCAAGGCTATGTTTTCTGTGCTAATCCGGCATATATGTGTATCTATCTGTGATGCTTTAGATATTATTTCAGCCTTTTTAGAGCATGTTTTCTGTTGCTTGGTGTCCATGCTGTTGATGTTTAGTACTTGTGTAGACTTTCATCTTAGGACAGATGATTTTATTTCGTCCTTCTCAGTTATTTCTTAAGCACAAACTGAATATCAGGGTCAGAGTTATTTGGGCTTTTGGCACTTTACACCCTGAAATTATAGAGTTTTGGCACTTTGCACCCTAGAAATACAATTTACTTGGCATTTTGCACCTTAGTGTGTTTTGAAAAAAATATTCATTGATTGAAGGGTATAATAGTTATTTTTGAATTTTTTTGGCGCTTTGTACCCGAAAATTATAAATTTTGACACTTTGTACTCTGAAATATACAATGTTGGCACTTTGCACTCAAAAAATATAATTTCTGGCATTTTCAACCCCGACTTAAGACGATAATCTAAATAATGTAAATAACAAGTAATATAATAATATGTTAGATATGTAAACGTGTATTTTAGATGTGAAGTAAATAATCTTGAGGATACTTGAAAGCAAAATGAAGACAATTTTTTTAATCTAAATTTTATTTGAGAAATTGTTAAAATAAGATATTATAAAGTAATAAATTAAGAATAAGATGTTTATGATTGTTATGCATAGAAATGATCATTTTATCTCTACATCGTCAACATTCATGAGTTTTTTTTAAGGAAAATACATTAAGGTGCAAAATGTCATACACATTATATTTTTAGGGTGCAAAGTGTCAATAGATTTAAATTGGTGTGAAAAGCGCCAACATTTTATAATTTTGCGGTGTAAAATGCTAACATTCTATATTTTAAGGGTGCAAAATCTATTTTGTCAGGGTGCAAATTGAAAATAAATTGCAAATGACTATTCTACCCTTCTATCGATGAATTTTCTCAGTAAACCACACAAAACTTTTAAGTTAAGATGCAAAGTGTCAAAATTCTATAAATTCATGGTGCAAAATGCCAAAAATCCTAGTTATTTCCACTTCATCTATTTATATCTACCCTAGATTTTTAAAAGTGAATGTATTTTAGCAAAGTCATTTATATCTCAACAGATAAGGAACTTGTTTTTGAGTAAATATTAAGTAAAAACCTCTTTCAATAGAAATTCGAGCATGGATTTGTTATTTTGTAGTGACTAGCCTCTTGCACTAAATAAATCATATGTTGATATATAGAACTAGTTACACAAATAATGTGATACTTTTATTGTAACTAGAAAAATGCATGTACGTTGTATTTATTTAGTTAATTTCAAGAATAATTTTTGTAATTAGAGTAAAATTAATTTTTAATGTCATAAAAATAGAGAAAATTAATGGAGAAATTATTTAGTGTAACCGCTGCACCATGTCATCAAGTACACGTAGTGCAACCCACCAATACACTTGGGACATGTGGAGTAATATTCCACATCACCCATGTCTTGGCAATGTGAACACAATTTTTTAAAACCCTATTTTTTGGGAACATGGCCATAATATGGAGCGATGTGGATTATCATTCCACATGTTCCGAATGTATTGATGGGTTGTACCACGTGTACTTGATGACGTGGTGCAGCGATTGTACTAAATAATCTCTCAAATTATTGACCTTCAGTTTATTTTTATTTTTTAAATCTATTTTTAATACATTTTTTTTTAAATTATGGCTTAAATTAATGTAATCAAATATACAATGTTAATAGATTTAATTATGAGATCTTGTAAATTTTATTTTATATTAAAATCACAAAACAAAATTATTTATTTCATGTCCTGGCCATGTACCAAGCTATCATGCCCTACACATGATTCAAGACCCAAACATTTCCTTAACCAAAGCTTTGCCACAGAGGATATATTGGTTCAAACTTCAAAGTGGTAGTCTAGAAGGAAGGGGGGTTGACGAAATTTCTTAGGTTAGGCAGACTTCGAAATTTCAAATAGTTTTTTTAAGTTAAACTTTTAAAGATAAAACATTTTATAAATCAGAGTTCGAGTTTTAAGCAGCGGATTTGACTTTTGAAAATAGTTTTTTTTTTTGATAATTCAAAACTTCATTAAAAATAAACATTATACAAAATGTTCAATGAAATCAAAGATGGGATAGCCACCATCACAAAAAACATTACAAGGAATTAAATTAAAAGGGATCGTAGACGACCAATTTGAAGCAAAAGCCCACGAAGCTAGGTTGTGAGCGGCGAAGTTGGAACCACGGGGAGAAAAACGAAACTTCCACTTAGGCCAACATACCCAAAAGTTGCGGATTTCCAAGATAAGACCACGAGACTCCCAATCCGGTTCCTTGAGACGGTTGTTTATATCACAAACAACTTGAGCGCAATCACTTTCAAAGATAACATTTGAGCACTTTAGCCGGTTCACAATTGAGCAAGCTTCCTTTATCCCGAAAGCCTCGGCCATTGCAGCACAAGAACAAGTGCAAGAGAGAGAGGAGGCGAAAAGGATGGAGCCCGAAGAATTACGGACCAAAACCGCAATGAAAGCTTTGCCATCACGAAACGCTGCATCCGAATTCACTTTAAACCAACCAAGCTTTGGGGGAATCCAAACCGAGCAAAGAGGTGCATATTTTTGCGTGAAAGAGAGGCGGGATTGGGCCAATGAATGATCAGTTGCTCTCAACTCAATCCGTTTGACACAAGTAGAAACCGAAGAAGGAGGTTTGCCGTGAGTGATGAGGTTTCGGTTCACCCAAAGGGAAACAAGAGTAGTAGCTGCAAAAATGAGAAATTCTCGTCTAGAATCGTCACAAGTGAACAAGTTTCCTTTGCTGTCCAGAATGGCCGAGAGAAAGCAATTAAGGGGTTCATTACTAAATGCATCAAGACGAAAAGACCATTTAGATGTGAACCAAACTGCTTTGGCGAAAGGACAACGAAGAAACAAATGCTCCAAAGACTCGTCTTCAAGACCACACACGGGGCAATCCAAACAATCAATTCGAAACAACGCGTTAAGCCTAACTTTGGTCGGAAGAAGATTATGAAAAACTTTCCAAAAAAAAAACCTTGAATCTATTATGAAGCTTTGCCTTCCAAAGATTTTTCACAATAAGAGAATCTGAAACTTGAAGTGACGTAAAACGGTGGGCCTGAGATACAAGATAAGCACTTTTGGAGGAAAAGACTCCTGACGTAGAGGGAGTCCAAACCAACTTTTTAAGCTCGGGGGAGGGAGAGATATGGATTTTAACAATCGCTCGAACAACCGATTCGGGGAAGAGGCTGTTGAGTAATTCAAAATTCCAAGAATTACTCCCTTCAATCATGAGATGTCTAACTAAAATATAACGAGAGGAAGGATCAACAATATCCAGCTTTGCAACGGGGATAAAGCCAGGCATAAAAGGAAGCCATGGTTCTTTCCAAGTAAGTACATTCGAACTAGCCGTGACGGAGAAACAAGCCCCTTTCAAGATGATGTCTTTACATGAGAATAAATCACGCCAAACCCAAGAAGCATTCGAGGGACATCGTTGAGTTTCAAAAAAATATGATCCTCTAAGATATTTGGCCTCAAGTGTTTTAACCCAAAGGCAGTCCTCCCGAGAAGCCATTTTCCATGCCAACTTTGCAATAAGAGCACGATTTGAGTCATGGCTGCGTCTAAAGCCCAGCCCGCCACTACTCTTAGGTGAGCAAATGGAAGACCAACACTTTAACATAAGAGAGTTACCATTCTGATTTTCTCCCCACCAAAACTTACGAATTAATTTGTCAATTTGGTTGCAAAGATCAATAGGTAGGAGGTAGGTTGACATGGGGTAGAGAGGCAAGGCTTGAGCAACGGCAGTGACAAGAACACCCCGACCCGCCTGAGAGAGGTTGCGGCTCTTCCAGCCGCTAAGTTTCGACTAAAGTTTAGCAATTATATCATTAAAGGCTTGCTTCCGAGACCTCTGTTTGCAAAACGGAAGACCAAGATGCTTTAAATTATGAGGGCACTCAAAAATCTCAAATGCAGCAGCAATTTGTTCTTTAAAAGGCAGCAACACATTGTTACTGTAGTGAATAAATGATTTTTCCCTATTCATGCATTGGCCTGACCAAGCAAAGAATTGATTCAAAGTTGAGAAAACTGAATTAATGTCCTCCAAAATAGCCCGACAATAGATGACCAAGTCATCGGCATACAAAAGATGAGAAATAGGAGGACAAGTCCTTGCAACTTTAATTCCTTTAAAAGAACCTTCCCTTTCCTTTTTGTCAAGCATACGAGTCATGAGCTCAGAATAAATAACAAATAGATAGGGAGAAAGCGGATCACCTTGCCGTATACCACGAGAAGGGCGAAGGTAGCCAAAAGGAGCCCCATTAATGAGAAACGAGAAGCTACAAGTCGAAATACATTGGGAGATCCAATTAATGAACATGTCCGAGAAGCCAATCCGTTTGAGGATAATAAGGAGAAGCTTCCATTCGACGCGATCATAAGCTTTAGAAAGATCGATTTTGATAGCAACATAGCCCTTACCACCTCTCCGATTATGGAGATAATGCATAATTTCTTGGGAAAGAATAGAATTTTTGTTGATGCTTCTTCCTTCCACAAATGCCGATTGGTTCGGAGATATAATTTTATCAAGAAGAGGCTTGATCCGATTGGCCAAAATCTTCGAGATAACCTTATAAGAGATGTTACAGAGGCTAATAGGGCGAAATCCATCAACACTACAAGCTTTATCTTTTTTTGGAATAAGACTAATCCAAGTGTGATTAATCGCTTTTAACATGAAGCCTGATTTAAAGAAAAATTGGACTGCTTGGATGAGAGCACCACCCGTAATGCACCAAAAATTCTTATAAAAATCTGCCGGGAGGCCATCAGGACCTGGACTTTTGTTCGAGGCAAAAGAAAAAAGCACTTTCTTGATTTCTTTCGGGGTCGGCAATGCACAAAGGCGAGAATTGTCCTCAAAAGTGATGGTGTTGGGAAACAAATCCTCCAAGTTTTGCGGAAAAGGGGGTCTGTCCACAATAAAGTTGGACCTAAATAAATCAGTGTAATGATCAACAAAACAAGTGCCAATACCTTCCCGGTCCAAAATGCGAGACCTATCAGGCCCTTGAATCAAATGAATCTTATTGATTCTTCCTCGAATAATGGCCGTAAGATGGAAGTACTGAGTGTTGGCGTCACCGGCTTGAAGCCATTTTTCCTTAGATTTCTGTTTCCACATCGTTTCCATACATTTATAAATCTCATCGAGCTCAACTTGAAGAGCTTCGTCAAGAGCAAGAATATCATTGGACTGAGGCTCCTTTTGGATGCGGGCAATATTTTCCTTAATCACTGCTGCTTTAGATTGACAGTTACCGAAGTGATCACGGTTCCAGATCCGAAGAGCAGCACGGACATTCTTGATACGGGTGTGAAGTTTAAAGAGTGGAGATCCACGGATTTCGGAGCACCAACCCTTCTGGACAGTGTCAAAACAAGTATCGTCCGATAGCCACATGAGTTCAAATCTAAAAGGTTTAGGAGTACTGGGAGAGTCCATCCGAGAATCAAGGAGGATCGGACAATGATCCGAAGCAATAGCCGGAAGGTGAAGAACAGCAGCATGAGGGAATAGGAAGCACCACTCTGAATTAGCAACACATCTATCAAGTCTCAACTGAGTATTTGCCGCTCCACCTCTGCGATTATTCCAAGTAAACATGTTTCCCGAGAAACCGAGATCAATCAGACCAAGCTCATTTAACTCGTCAGCCATACTATTTCTCGAAGACGATGCAAAATCAATACCACCACTTTTTTCAATCTGATCAACAATACAGTTAAAATCCCCATGAGAAGCCAAGGGCCAGCAATTTCCGCAGCGATACTAAACATTTTATTCCAAAACATTGGCTTAAGAGAATTGTAGCTGGGACAATAGACTCCAGTGAAATTCCAAGAACCATTACAATGCAAAGAAGAAACAGAAGCATTAATAAAAGAAGCATCACTTGAAATAATTTCAACGTCAAAGTCACTAATCCAAGCCAGACAAATACCGCCTGCCAGTCCAATAGGCGGGACAAAAAAGTGATTAAGTAAATTATATGAGTTTAGAATGCTAGAAACACGACTGAAATCCGAAATTTTAATTTCGGAAAGAAAAACAAGACAAGGCCTATTCTCTCTCAAAAGTGCACCTAGAGCTCTTCCTGCCTCGGGTTTGCCAAGCCCTTGACAATTCCATGCTAGGGCCTTCATAGAAAACCAACAAAGAAACGAACGAAGATGGGAGAAAACCGCAAAATTTCCCTTAAATTTTCCGCCAAAGTGAGCATACAGTTTTTAAAAAAAGGAAACAAGGGTAGTAATGTATATGTAATTGTTTCTGGGCTGGGCTAAAGATTTTAAGGATAAAGTGGGTTTTATTTGGGTGTAGTAAATATGGGCCAAAGAGATGTCCAAATTGCTAAGTTGGGCTGAAGTTTTATTAAATGGATATTTGGTGGGTGGTAAAGCACGAAGAGTTGAGGATTGGGTCAATAATTTTAGATAAAGGCAAGTGGGGTAGGGAATTAAAAAATTCCTAGGTTGACATAGGTACCTGTAGCAAAGAAGATTCGGGAACTGATCAAATTTCTTTTGACAGATGACTTGTCACTTCGCCGAAGAAAAAACTGGTACGGGAGTTTATGCCCGCAGAGGAACTCCGGAATCAGCTCAACAAATACAAGCTACCGGGGTAATGGCTGCTCCGAGCAGGACCCAGTCTGACCTTAAAACGGAGGTTTTCCAGCAAGGGAGGTTGAGCCAACGGGGAACAGTAAAGCACTTTGTTAATTAGTAGCAACAAATACAAGGTGAAATAAACACCAAGAGAACACCAGGGAAAAAACCGAGGCGAAGTGGAGAGGGGTCTGTCACAAAGGAGCAGAAGAATGAGGCGAAAAAACACCTGGTTCCGTTGCCGGAGTTCCACCCTGCGAGGAGAGAGAACAGAGACTTTTCAAAAAGAACTGAGACTGCCTAAAACTATTCTAAGGCTAAAACCCTTGATCCATTTAACAGAGTTTGAGCCTAAATCAACCGATATTCGATCCATTGATAACTCTAATTTTAACAAAACTCCTCATATTTTTTACAATCATAAGATACGAATTCAACGATAGCAACAAAAGTTTTATAATAATAAAAAAATATTCAATATAATATTTCAAAATTTGATTACTAACACTAATATATTTAAAATCTCGTAAAACTGAATTATATTATTTTAAATTTGAAGTTTGTTGTCCAAAATTTTGTAATAGCATGAAATAACTTTGATACATCCATGATACATAATATCATTATTAAAACAATAAAACAAAATGAACTATAGAAAACTCAGATTTAGTCGAAGATATTGTTGTAATTATATGGATGGATACCTAATTAAAAGGTTGGAATCATAGATTATATATATATATATATATATATAAAGTGGGGAAAATAATTATTTCAAATAAGATAATTTGTATGTGGCTTGTCCCACATTGGTCTAAGACTTATTGGCAAATTATAAAAGTCTTGTGAGGAAGTTGAAGAGTTTCAAACTCTTCATTTGTCCCACATTGACTTTTTCTATTTGTGTGTACTAGTATATATGAACTTAAGTATTTAGACTTTGTATAAGTCTCTACAAAGAGGGTCATATGAATACATCATACGCGCGCCGCCTCGACTCGACTCGACTCGACTAGGTGATCTGGACTGGGCTCGGGCGTTTGGGCGAATTGTCTCGTTTCAGACTTATCATTTCGGAGGAATTTTAAAATTAAAATATAAAATTAATTTTAAAACCGAAATTTGAATAATTCAGCTGAGAGCGTTTTTCTCATCATTGCAGCAATTTTATTCAAATTTAATGGGCAATAGAGGAATTTTAAAATTAAAATATAAAATTAATTGATGAAACGTTTTTCTCATCATTGCAGCAGTTTTATTCAAATTTAATGGGCAGTATTAAATTGCAAGGCTCCCCAAGGCTTTCCCATCACAAAAATTCAAATTTTTAGCTCTGAAAAACACACCAACACAAAAAGCATTTCTCTCAAATTTGAATTTGCACTTTTGGTCCCTCAATTTTCGAAAATTACAATTTGACCCCAGATTTTTCAAAAACCAAGAATTGCGATTCATTTCAGAATTCTCAGAAAATTAAAAAAAATTAATTTGGCCCCAGAATTTTAGAAATCCAAATTTACACTTTTGGTCCCTCAATTTTCAGAATTACAATTTGACCTTGATTTTTGAAAAAACATAATTACAAATTTAATGGGCAATAGAGGAATTTTAAAATTAAAATATAAATTAATTGATGAAACGTTTTTCTCATCATTGCAACAGTTTTATTCAAATTTAATGGGCAATATTAAATTGCAAGGCTCCCCAAGGCTTTCCCATGCATCACAAAAATTCAAATTTTCAGCTATGAAAAACACACAAACACAACAAAAAGCATTTCTCTCAAATTTGAATTTGCACTTTTGGTCCCTCAATTTTTAAAAATTACAAATTGACCCCAAATTTTTCAAAAACCAAGAATTGCGACTCATTTCAGAATTCTCAGAAAATTAAAAAAATTTAATTCGGCCCCAGAATTTCAGAAATCCGAACTTACACTTTTGGTCCCTCAATTTTCAGAAATTACAATTTGACCTAGATTTTTGAAAAACCCAGAATTACAATTCAGTTAATTTCGAAAGAATAAAATTTTCAATTCGGCCCCTGATTTTCAGAAATCCAAATTTTCAATTTTGGTTCCTTAATTCTCATAAATTGCAATTTGACCCCATATTTTCATAAACCCAGAATTGCAATTCAGTCCATAATCTTCAGAAGAATTAAATTTCAATTCGGCACCTGATTTTCAAAAATTTAAATTTTCACTTTTGGTCCCTTAATTTTCAAAAATTGCCATTTGACCCAGATTTTCGAAAAACCCAGAGTTCCAATTCAGTCTTGAATTTTCAAAATATTAAGATTTTTCAATTCGGCCACAGATTTTCTGAAATTCGAATTTGAACTTTTGGTCCCTCAATTTAAAAAATTATAATTTTGCCCCAAATCGATTTATGCGATTTTATCCCGATATCAACAACAAGAATTAACTCATAGAGCAAATTATAAGGCACGATTGAGAATTTTAAATAACACAAATGATATATTCCAAACAATAGATTTCAAATGAATGGATTTGAAATCCTTTGTAAAAAATTTTATCCAAATAAGAGATTGCAAATAAATGAATTTTAAATCATTGGAATTTAAAATCCATTCATTTAAAATTCCACTTCATTTCAAATCCATCCATCCAAATAGGCCGTTAGAGAACAAACCCAAAAAGCCTAAAGAAGTTCCAATGCAAAGACCCAAAAACCCACCGAACATGTTGTATATTCAATTTTGGTATGCAAAAGAGGAAAAAATACAAAATATGTTTAGTCAAATGCAAATCACATATTCTAAGACATGTCATGCATTTCCACAATTATGCAATATCTTTATATGACCGATCGAAAATGAATGAATTGCAAGAACGTGGAAGCAAATGCACAAACGCGCAACCAAATAACAAATTAAAAAAGAGAGGCTCTCCCAAACAGTAGGCATAATTTGCTTTTGCTCTTTTCCAGACCAAGTCCAAATTCAGATTTACTACAACTGTAATGCATTATTACTTATTATTATTATTATTAAGTTAATTATAATAATAATAATGTTACAATAATCTAGACCCGATCATTACCCCCAATATATGCTACCGCGTTTCCACGTGGAGTTGACCGGTACTCCACTTGTCTATATAAAGGTTTCATAATTAAGACATTTTATGATATCAATCCTCTTTTGAGCTTTCTCGCCATCTTCAAAGTTTCCATCTGCATCCAGGTTTGTTATTTTAGTTAAATTTTCACTGATTTTAATTTCTGATTACTTTTTTTTTTTTTTTTTTTACCTGGCTATTACTAGTTTTTTGGAAATTTGAGAAAAATAGATACGTACATTTGATTTCAATGAGGAGTCAGTGGCCTCATCAGATCCATCCGCACAAGTTTTGATTTTTGAGATTATATATAACATATAGTGTAATGATTTACGACATTTGATAATTAATCAATTACACACATAGAGTAATATTTAATTTTATCACTGTCTGATTCGTCTTGCTTTTTTTGTGGAAGACATTTGCTATTATAACTCGAAACATATTCATCTGAAGACTAATTTAGTTTCTATGTAATAATATATTATATAAATAAATATATGAATCCAGGAGAAAAAAAAATGGAAAACGATTCCGAAGCTTCACCTCAAAGGCGTGCTCCTCGCTTGAATGAGAGAATCCTCTCTTCTATCTCAAGGAGATCAGTTGCTGCTCATCCTTGGCATGATCTTGAGATTGGTAATTAATTTAAAACCAAATATGACAATTAATGAAGTGTAAATTATACATAGATCAACTCAAATCTCTTAACATATATGCACATCTTTTTGCAGGACCTGGAGCACCTGAAATCATCAATGTTGTATGTAATCTTTATCCTTAACTTACATCACCCAATAGTATTTTACATCTATCTCATAAAGAAAAAGTTTTCGATTTTTTGCTTGAAATCAATCTTTGTTATTATATTAAACCTATGTATTTCAGGTGATTGAGATTCCAAAAGGAAGTAAGGTGAAGTATGAACTTGACAAAAAGACTGGTCTGATCAAGGTTGATCGTATTTTGTATTCATCGGTGGTCTATCCTCACAATTACGGTTTCATTCCTCGAACACTATGTGAAGATAACGACCCTATGGACGTACTAGTCATTATGCAGGAGCCTGTTGTTCCTGGTTGCTTTCTCCGAGCCAGGGCAATTGGCCTTATGCCTATGATTGATCAGGTATTTATTGTTACTTATTAATTTGCCAAAACAAAGGAAACTAATATCATCAATTTATTTATAATTTATTCGAATTAATCAATCAATCAATCAGGGAGAGAAAGACGATAAGATAATTGCAGTATGTGCGGATGATCCAGAGTATCGGCATTACACTGACATCAGCCAGCTACAGCCTCATCGTTTAACTGAAATCCGTCGCTTCTTTGAGGATTATAAGAAGAATGAGAACAAAGAGGTGGAAGTGGATGAGTTTTTGCCCTCTGGTACTGCTAAGGATGCCATTCAGTACTCCATGTAAGATTCAAATTTCATTTCTAATTATTTAATATTGTATAATACTAAATAATTTATGATTATAACAAACATTGTTAATGTAATAATGCAGGGACCTTTATGCTGAATACATCCTGACTACCTTGAGGAAGTGATTAAATGGATTCAAGGGCGGCGTCTGAAGGAAGATCTTACAATTTTCATTTTTCCATTTTGTAACGAGAACGGAAATTAAATTTCCGCTTACTGTCGTTTTCTAGAATTTCAAGTATAATTGCTGTTCTGCTTTTTGTTTTTTCTTCAGTAACTTTACCCTGTTCTCTCTATGATATCAAGAGGGTATATGAATTTTGAATAGTGATTCTGTTCATTTTGTTAATTTTTTATGTAGTCCGAAGTTCCAGCAAATTACTTTGTACCTTTTTGCTTTTCACAAATGGGTATGGTTACTGCAATCATAATTGTTTTTAACTTTTGTAGATGTTCTACAGAGAATTTGATTTCTTATTAATTTTAGTATAATATAGAAAAATGCCAGCGGTAACTCTTATTTTGAATGGAAAACGAACCACCCTTACCTGCCTGAACTCAATCCAAGCCATTACAGACCAAGATGGTGTTTTAGATTGGACTATTAGAGATATTGAATGAAGTGGAAGTTCAAGTTTGTACCATGGCCCGGAGAAATCAATTAATGCAACCGCTGCACCACATCATCCAGTACATGTGGTACAGCCCACCAATACACTTGGGACATGTGGAGTGATAATTCAAATCACCCATATTCTGGCAATGTGAACACAATTTTTTGAAATCCTACTTTTTCGGAACATGGCCAGAACATGGGGTGGTGTGAATTTTCACTCCAGGTGTATTGGTGTGATGCACCATGTGTACTTGATTACGTGGTGCAACAGCTGCACTAAATAATCTCTCTAATAGTGGCAATCCATAATCTTGCTATTTGAGCACGTTATCGTTACACCGTTTTCAGTTTTAAAAAAATTCTTTAAATTATTAGGAAATAAAATGAGAAACCACCCATTTATCCTCTATATTTCTTTAGTTATGCGGTTGGTTTTTTCCTGAGAAAAACAACAAAGAGAGACTGAAATTCACCACAATCTTCTATTTTTCATGAAATAAGTCGGGCCTGGCCGGGGTCAATTCGAGGCCTTGATTTGGGGCATTATAGTAGATATAATCAAATAAGGATGCACAAGGAAAAATGGAATCACATCTTAGATCGATAAATTATGAAACTTCTAGGAACATTGTTGGATCACATCTTAAAAGTACGACGAATCATATTGAGCACAACAATTGCAATTGCAGCACTATTGTAGCACATAACAAGATAACTTGGAAGAAAACATATCATAAAAAAAATGTGAAAAGTACACAATGTTATGCTCTCAAACACAAATGTTAACTCTCTTCTGCAGTTCCTTAGACTATCCAGTACTTAATTCAATGAATCGTGGAGCTTTCAATGCTGGCTAAAGAGTGATCGACTAATGATACCGGTGGCTTCAATGTAACGCTCAACACACCTAGAGATGCAACTAGCCTCACCTCCACTCAAGCTACTACCAGGTTTAGTGATACACTTATCAAAGCACTTTCCTCGCACTGTCTGCATAGCCATTAAAAAGATTCAAGTCATTACTTCATTGTGCAAATAACCATAATCACGACGTTAGTGAACCACAATCATAATATTAGTTTCAACATAAAGAAAAATTGCACTTGGATAGATAGATGATCAATTTTGAGAATAGCCACCTTCTTTATAACAATTCACATAATGAGCCAGGGCATAGTTGTCATTACCAGTACTCATGCTCAAATTGCTTGTAGCATGGATCTAAATTTTCGACATTCCTGTCAAAAACATTGAAAAGTTTCATTTTTTAAGGCAAAATTGCATAAAACGTCCCAAACTAATCAGTGATTTTGGATTTTCGTATCGAAATATATCACCTCATCGACTTTTATCCCGTAATTTAATATTTTTTCGAAATATTGTCCCAAACTAATTATTAATTTTGATTGTCCGTCTCAAACTATATCAACTCGCCGAATTTCGTCCCGTAATTTACCATTTTGCATGAATTTAGTCCCAATATAAAATTTCCATTTTAATGGAAAAGACGGTTCAATCTTGTAATTAGTTTGGGACGAATTCTTCAAGATTGTATAATTGGTCATGCTAAAACTTGTCACGTCATGACACGTAAGCAACCATGTGGCAATTTAACGGACACATGCACAATTCCCGTCTCATAAACGGTGGGACAATATTTCAAAAATATATTAAATTACGGGATGAAATTCGGTGAGGTGATATAATTTGGGACAAAAACCCAAAATCACTAATTAGTTCGGCACGTTTTCTGCAATTTTGCCTTTTTTTAATCAATGGAAACAAAAATAAGGTGTAGTTTTGAAACACCTTGTTTGCCTAATTTTTCTTAATTTTGTAATTCCTTCAAAGTTTTTCCTGATATTTTTTAGAAATGTTACCTATATTTAACTGACATAAACATGTACTAGAAACGAACTGGTCCAGAACCGTGAAACATATCTTAAATTCTAAGAAATTCAAGCCAATAGTCCCTAGTTTTATAAGTAAATATGAATACTTCATATTGTATCTATATATGTAGCACTAGTTACATAACTTAATCTTCTTTAGGCTATGTTTGATTTCTGGATTTCAGTGAGCAAAATGCAACTAAACGAAAAATGAAACTCAATGTTGTATCGTTGGATGCAAGATAAACCATTTCTTTTAGCGTTTTACTAACTGAAATCCATGAATCAAACATAGCCTTAAAGTTTCACAAATATAAACCTTCTATACACCCAGTCAACCAGACTTTCAGTTCATATCAATGAAATTAGATGTGCAAAATAATTTCGATTTATAGATGGTCCCCAAACAGTACAAATTAATTAAAAAATGAAAGTATTTAAACTGAGATTACCTCGAGGAATTCTTCAGCATAGGCCTGAGCAAATTGAACCTTAAGGTTTTCCATTAAATCCTCCGTTGAAATCTTTGGAGATGATCCACTTGAAGGGGACGAGAATGAATCCATTTCTCCTTTTGCCTTTAGCTTAATTTCTTCGCCCTCTTCGTTTCTGTTGTGTTTCGTCTCTATTAACCCAAAACCCTAATCTCAATATAACGATGTCGTTTATATATATCTCGCTAAAACCCCCTTTTCCCTTAGGCCCACGTTATCGCCAATTTTTTTTAATTGATAACTAAAAATGGGTTGGGTTTAACTCATGCTTTTCAAAGAAAGATATATTACAAAATTTCAACTTCAAGATAGAAGAGTTTACAAAATTTGTGATGGTACTTGATAATATTTGTATAACACACATTTATAAATGATAGTTATATTTTTTAAGCCTCAAATTGCTGATTATAAAACAAAAAGAGTATTGAAGAAAACTCACAATTAATCTATGTTAAGAAAATAATGTTTTAGTGAAATGTTTAGATGGATGTTTTGAAAGTGTATATATCGTAGTTTTGTCAATATTTTGTTATTTTATATCAAATTTAATTATAATTAGAATTAAAATTAAATATTTTTTGAAGTTGCGGCTTTAATTATAGCTGCTACATTATTTAAATACTCTATTGTGGTCCGTTTAGATCATTTGGGAAGGTAACTGGACTACTTCTAAATAAAACTGATAATTAATGGACTAGCAATTGATTTGGGCCCTTGAAAAGTAGCCGAAGAGACTAGTTTATGGAAGATCTGAAATTAGATGAGGGAACTGGATCTGGGATCAAATATATTATCATATGGGCTAAAGAGTTTGATTGGTACTTGTCTAGATTTGGAGAAATTATTTAGTACAACCGCTGCACCACGTCATCAAGTATACGTGGTGCAGTCCACCGATACACTTGGAACGTGTGGATTAATAATCCGTATCACCCATGTTCTGGCAATGTGAACACAATTTTTTGAATCCCTATTTTTTTGGAACATGGCTAGAATATGGGGTGATGTGGATTATCAATCCACATGTCCCAAGTGTATTGGTGGGCTGCACCATGTGTACTTGATGACGTGGTGCAACGGTTGTAATAAATAATCTCTCGTAAATTTGACCGAAATTTGAATCATTAGGTTTCAAGTTTTTTTTTTTTTTTTTTTTCTTAAGATGGTAAATACATTGTTACATCAAATACTATATCGAATCGAAACTATTACAATAATATCAAAGTGAACTAATTACTAGTACTAAACTAGAAAAAAATTAGTATGAAACTAGAGAAAATACCCACATTTGTGGGAATTGACCTCCTAATTATGGAATTAGGTTCCAAGTTTTCAACACACAGAAATCACGTTTTACTTCAAGCAGGCTTTTAATTGGTATACATAATATCTGATGATAGTTGTAATGTTTGAAAAATAAATCAAGTGTGTTGACAACGTGACATGCCGTGCAAACATAAATAATTTTTTTCTTTTTTCTTTGAGGGTCATAAATAAAATGTTCTTAGACCCAATGTTGTTAAAATCGGACCGGACCGGCCGGTCCGATCGGTTCAACCGCGAACCGAAGGTTGGTCCGATCCGATTTATCTCCTAAAACCACCTTACTTAAAAACCAGTCTGAACCGGGTCGAACCGGTCCAAAACCGGTGAACCGGTATGGACCGGTTCAACCCGCTTCCGAATTTTCTTTTTTTTTTTCTTTTTTTTTCTTTTTTTATTTTTTTAAATGTTAAAATTAAACTAAAAATTCTTGTAAAATGTGGGATTTGAACACCCAACTTCTTAGGTGAAACATAACTTCCTTACCACTAGAGCTACATCATTTTTGTTGAACTTTTAGTACAAATTAAAATTTATAAATATAGAAACTGTAGCCAAATTAACATTTTATACATTATGAATGAAAATTAATACTCAAGTAATAATTTGTTATTAAAATTTGTTCTATAAAATATTTATTTTCAATATTATTTTTAGGATAAAGAGTCAACTCGATATATTATGCATGTTTGACTTTTAATATTAGACTTTTATACATAACAATATTATAAAATTTATGAATTTCTTAGTTTGTTGTATTTTTAACTTACACTTTTAAATATTTATAAAGAAATGTAATCATATTATATTTATATGAGCATACAAATTAGTATCATATTAATATAAGTTAGATAAATATTATATGATTTAATTTAAATATATTATAAGATTTTGTATATTTTTAATCAGTTGTAGGATAATGTTTAAATTTTATGCATATTACATATACTTCAAAATTAATTATATTTATTACATTATTATGACGTCATCCGGTCCGACCAGTGGTCCGACCGGTTCGACCAGTAAAACCACTAACCAATCGGCTCACCGGTTCACTATCCGGTCCGGTTCTGAAAACATTGCTTAGACCAAGTAGATATAAACCTGTATATTTAAACTGAATTCGTATCAGCTTATTCATGTGTCTATTTTTCAAATGATTAATTCAGAAATCTCTACATATTTCTAAAACTGCTCTTAGAAATGCAAGAAAAACATGGCATAAACGTCTAATTCAGTCGTAATAATTTTGAGACTGTGATACTGATAAGGTCGGTCATATTTGAATTCTTAGTCGTGGACAATAACATATATGTATGGTCATATATATGGCAGCACAAATTCCATTTTCCTTCCACCAAGAATCATTCAGAATGTTCTATCCTCTACATTAAAAGAAATCTTTTCATAATTTCCTTTACCTTTCTTCTCTCTCTCTCTCTCTCTCATTTTTTTTTTTTGTTTTTGTTTTTGTTTTTTAATTAATTTTTTGTTTTTGTTTTTTTCATGTGTGTGTGCAGGCTGATATATAAGATCGATGGTGAAATTTGGAGTTAGTATAGGGGAGTGGTCCAGTGCCTATAAAGCCTATATATATATATATATATATATATATATATATATATATATATGGGTACGTATAGCCTCCCTTCATTAATTTTCATATATTGTACACATGCCTTCCAGCTTTCCCTACCCACAACCAATTCATTTTCTTACCTTATCTCTTGATTAAATATATATTTTTATCTTATATAGTTTTTCTTTCTTCTTAAAATTGTACTAATTGACAATATATGACGTGTTTTTATGCAGGATCAGAGGTGGAGCCTCAAGAAAGACATGATAACTAAATTATTTATTTTCAATGCATCCTATATATATAAATCTTAATTGCACAATGTGTTTTTTACTCACCTCGTAATTTATGTAGATGACCTCTAGTGTTTTTTAAGAGAATTGCATAATTGATATCAAACTTATACGTACACTAAAATAAATAGGAGTATCAACCACACATAAAATATAGTATCGGATAGTTCAAAGTAGTTGCTAAAACCTAACTAAGACGACTTTGTAATGGTTTTCATGCGTAGTTTGTGAAGAAGTGGCGAATACTATTCATGCTAGAGGATGCATGGACCCCCTGAAATTTTAATGCTTGTGGAATTACTAAGTGGGATTGTAAAGATTGTCACAAGAATTATTAATTAAGTGAATTAGCGATTTTATTTATAGAAAAATATTTTACAAAAATTAAAATCTAAAAAGTTAATCAATACTACTAAACAAGAAACATATATTTTTTTTACGATATAAGGGCTAATAAGACCCCATTTTAGATTTTAGCATAAGGCCCCAAAAAGTCTAAGAACGACCATTTTCTTTGTCAACAAAGTATCAAACACCACTATTAAAATTTGAAAAAAAAAAAATTACATAAAGTGAAAACCAGAACCTATATGCTTGAAAATGCTTGAAAAGATCAATTCAATACCAACTCTAAGCCTTAATTAGTCAACCATATGTGAAACAGTCAAATTCAACTTGTGGTAATATTTAATTGGTTGGAAAGGGATGATTTAACTATGAGCACAATTACTTGAAACATATATAGTTCCATTGGATGCAGTTCATCATTGTTTTTACTTCTATACGTTAATTGGCTAATTAAGAAAGTGATATACATTTACGAACTGATTATTTTGGTAAACACATGCAGACGTCACCTTGTTCAGATTTGATGACGAGAATTAAACTATAAAGGAGTCTAATTACCGATGACTAAAAAGTCTTTATTAATTCATATATATCCTAATAATACTTTAATTTATGAGATTTATAATATCGCCGTCCCACATTTTTATGGCAATAAATTTATATTATTCAGGTTGCTTAATTTGTGCGCCTAGTGATTGTACTTAAGAACTTTAATTTTGATTTCATGTCATTGTCTACAAATTAATTAATGTCAAGTGGGGAGTGTTAGCATCACGAAACAGGTTCCCCTATTGGTGTTTTTCTCTTTTTATGTAATTAGTCAGGGTGCTAATTAACAATTGATGAAGTTTGTGGTGAATTAACAAATTGAAATTGGGAACAAACTGAGCATGTGAAAGTAGAACATGGGATGCTAGCTCATATATGGTTTAACCGGCCTATGAATTAGGAACTAAATCATTGGATTAACTTAACCAATTCTTAAACATGGTGTGCTTTGGCACAATTTGCCTTTTTATTTCAGCTTGAAGTTCGTATTGTACAATCTTTATCTCCAATGCTGGAGGTCAGATCTATAATTTAAGTCCAAGATTGAAAAAAAGCTCCCAATGCATGTATTTTTGGAGGCCAAATTATAGGATGACTCAAATCTAGTCATATATTTAAAACCACTTTTTTTTGTTTTTTTGTTTTTTTGGTTTCCCAAGGGTTTAATCCCTTTCGAGGCGGGTCGGGCACATTAAGTGGGTACCTCTCCCAACAGGGATTCAAAATCACTTTTGAGTCTACATAAAGTGTACATATAAAGCATAAACCAATGTGAAGAGATAATAAAATTAATTATTTTCTTTTGTTTGAATTAAACTTTCTCATTTTATCATTTTTGTTCTAAGTTATTATGTAAATAAATATTTCACAATTTTTCTTATAATAGTAATTTTTTCTAGATAACTAAAATTTGAGTTTTAATTGTTGTGTAGATGAATAGTGATATTTTGAAAGACTAAAATATAGATTTAGCCTCCCAACCATTAAAGATGGTATAACTCATGAGTCACTTCCTAACTCCTTTAAATAATAGATTAAGCTAATTCAAATATTATTTGCAAGCATGGATCATCAACTAATTAAAAGATAGAGTGAATTAATCAACTTGCTTAGGGATTAATTCACTTATGCTTGCGGGTGTCACTATGCATTAACTATAACTTATGCCAAATTAAAAGACACTAATATCTAATACATTTACCTCAAAAAAAAATTTTCTTTTTATTTACGTTCTCCTCCCTGATTTGGACGATCATTAATTCAGTGGCAATTTCAATCGTAAATTTCTTTGAAGTGAATTTATTGAAAATTTCATGGAAAAATGGTTTTTTAGTAGTAAAAATTAATAAAAGATATATAATGTACAACACTCCATCCTAAAATTAGGAGGTCAACGAAGACTTGCTCCAACATGTTAAGGCCGTTGTTGACCACTTGACAGCCAAGGAAGACAAGCTAATTGTGCACAATAATATTTGTAGCTCCTAATTAATAAACAATAATAAGTAAAGTATATATATTCCGAAATTTTCTTTCTACTCCATTATATTACTTAAGCATCATATATAATATTCTTCCAAGTGTACGTAATTATTTATAAAAGTACTTCAACAAAGTCATATATAGTGGAAGATCTTTTGGACTAGTACATTAATTTATTGTGTTGAAAAAGTAAAGAAAAAAAGGTGCTGGCAAGGCATAATAGTGATTTTCTCAGTTCTTTCATATATATAACTTTACAGAAGTATTAAGGCCGTCTCCATTCATAGCAGGCAATAGCCTTCTCATGTTTGTTTGCCTGTTTGTCTGTCTTACCGAGTTTGTCATCTTCAACCGAACCAACAATAAAAAATATTTAATTCATTTTTCAAACTTTCTGCACTCTCACTTAACAATAACAATAATAGTAATATTATTATTATCGATAATAATAATAATAATAATAATAATAATAATAATAATAATAATAATAATAAACACAATTAATGAAAAACAACAACAATTATTATTAATGAAAAACATAATTATATTTTAAAATTAAGTTGCAATAATAATAAGTTTTGTTAAGTCATAGTTATATAACAAAAATTTATATATTTAAAACTAAGTCGTAGTTTATCAAAATACACCCAATTTTTTTACAAAAACACATAAATATTTTAATTTATTTTAAAAAAAGTAACCAATTACATAAAATTGACTATTTTTTAAAAATATTTACACAAAATTTTTGAGGATTTTTACACCCACATATACATGTTTAATTATTTTATTTTTTTAAAAGTGACCAATTAAATTTTTTATACACATTGGCCTGGGCCTTGCTTGCCCGGAGGGAGGCAGGCATGCAGGCAATCCTGCCTGCTTGCCTAGATGTCCCCCGGTTGCCCTCATACCTGCTTGTACTCCGAAAATATTCTCATTTCCAGTCGACTACTCCCCTCATGCTTGTCTCCCTCATTCGGCTGGAGATGACCTAATAATTGGAGGAATTAAAGTCAAAATAGAGATGAAGGATCAGTAATAGTACGTAGTATATATTCTCCCACAAGGAGAAGGTATCCCTATCTTTGCAACCTGGGTAGGTAAGTAAACTCCATCAATTGCATACCCGCCGGCCTTTTTCAATATGTACATATCTCTACCGTCAAACAATTAATTAATTAATAAGATACTCCTCCAGCTTTAGCTTATCAAAATCAATTCAAGACCCTGCCTGCAGTGTACATATGTACATATATTTAGTCCCTTTTGTGGCCTGAGAAAATGATTGCACACATCATGAGTCATGTCCATCATATATTATATACTCCTACTCCTCTATATATTATATTATTTTCACATAAATGTTGTCCCATATACTACTCTTTCATTTCCCAATTCCTTTTCTTTTCTAGATAGTTTAATTTGACGGATATATTTGTATATATATATTCTTTTTAGACGCGCGTGTATCCTCGCTAGCTCGAAATATTGGTCAATTAATTATGTATGCAAGGTTCAAATCACCGTACAATTTTTTGTATGAATGGTAGTTTTCAGAAGAAATTAACTACAATCTTTAGTGGTTCTAGAACAAATAAAAGCAAAAAAGAATTAGAACATCTGATTATTAATTTACTATCTATAATACCTAAAATTTAACATTATGTTTTCTTTCTTTATAGTTGTTTACAAAATACAGCTAGTGTATGTTTTGTAAATGTTATAAACCTACACAACAATTTTTTATATCTTATATAGCTTGTTTTGTACTATAATCGTAAAAATCATTATGTCCGGTGCAAATTTTCGGGCAACCACAATTTTACACTACATTACCAGAGATAAGATTGTAAATCTTGTAAAATATGCTAAATTAGGGTTTTTTGCACTTTGCACCCTCGAAACATGGGAAATAGGCACTTTGCATCCCCGAAATTTAGATTTAGCACTTTGCACCATCGAAATATGGAAAAATGCAGCACTTTGCACCATCTTTTATTTTCAAGCAAAAATTCAAGGGCAAAATAACCAATTCAATAGTATTGGCATTTTGCGCCCTCAAAACTTGAGAATTTCGCACTTTATACCCCCAAAATAAAATTAACACTTAACAGTTGACACCCTCTAATTAAGAACAAATGAGCAACTTCCACCCCCCGAAACACAATAAATGGGCAATTTGCACCCCAAAACACAAAATTAACACTTAACACCCTCAAATTAAAAAAAAACTCAAACCCCTCATTTTTTTGGGTCAAAGTTGACTATTGGAGTGAAAAAAATCTAAGGCAAAATAGGTAATTCAATTTTTTTCCTTCAATTTTGCAAAATACAATTATAAATACTCGAATACTCATTTCTCTCTCCATCTTTCTTTTCAACAATATAATCATAAATAACTAAATAAAGTACAAGTAAACTTTTCGAAGACTCATTGTCTACTTCAAAATATCAAAGACCCATAAATAATTACCTATTTTGCCTTCAATTTTTTTCACCTTAATGGTCAACTTTGCCGGAAAAAACGAGGGTTTTGAGTTTTTTTTTTAATTTGAGGGTGTTAAGTATTAATTTTGTGTTTTGGGGTGCAAAGTGTTCATTTATTGTGTTTCAGGGGTGCAAGTTGTTGATTTGTTCTTAATTAGGGAGTGTTAAGTGCTAATTTTATTTTGAGGGTGCAAAGTTCCAAATATTTACAATAGAATTACCTATTTTGCCCTTGAGTTTTTGCTTGAAAATAAAAGAGGGTGCAAAGTGCTGCATTCTTTCATATTTCAAGGGTGCAAAGTGCTAAATCTAAGTTTCGAGGGTGCAAAATGCCTATTTCCCATGTTTCGAGGGTGCAAAATGCAAAAAACCCGCTAAATTACAATAAAGTTATCTCATTTTCTTTATATTACATTTTTACCTTACCGATTTTGATTGTAATAAGTTTATTTTATACTAGCTATAGAATAAACTATTTAATATGTAGAATTTTATATATTTTTTGTACGAAATTAAATTTACACTAGCTAGTTGGATTTTTGCGTTGTAAGAAAAAAAGCATCGATCTCAAATGTACTAAGTTGTTGAAAGTAATAACTATTAATAATTTGAATGGGAATGTAAGGTGTAAGTTGATAGGTTTTGGTCCGATCTCGCTGGTTTCGTGAGACCGAACCAATACCATTTAAAAGAGTTTTCGCCAAATCCATAAAACCTTCAAATATTTATTCAGAAACCCTCTCTCAAACTCTTCAAAACCTATAAAACATTGATTTGACACTTAGCACCTACTTTTTCTCTCAAATCTCACTCAAAAAAGACATTGATTTAACACCTACTTCCCTAAATCCCAACATCCAAACCCAATCCAAGTGGGGTTTCAATTTATTCAACCACAAAACCCAACATCCAAAACACATCCAAATGAGGTCTCAAATGTTTCATCGAAACCACCCAAACCATTTTCTTTAATTCGAGACCCATGAAACCGAGCCAAAAGCCATTCAAATAGACCAATAATGTTGACAATTTCCTAATTGCTCTTAAATTTTTTCCTAGTTGCTGAATCCTATACTTATTTACGTATTATAAATAAACTTGATCTTTTTTTTTTTTTAGTGGAATAAATCAATTACTTAACCAGTTTCTATTATTAAGCATTAAGGCTAGCCATAGGCAGGGGCAACCCTAGTTGAGTTAAAGTTTGCGGTGATGGACCACTAGTGGGCATGTGTGTTGGGACTTAGCTGAATTTTGCCGGAATGGTCCAAATATTGGAAATTAAAATTTATATATATATTTCATTTATTTGAAACTTCACAATTTGGTGCGTAATGATTGGGGCAAAGTTTTAGGTGGCAGAACATAATCAATAAAAACAGGTTAAAATTTTACCGTCCTATACACAATTATTTTCCTATAAATTAATATTTTCATATACATTCAACAATATTATTATATACAGCTTTAAAAAAAAAACAATATTATTGTATACAGCTAGGCTAGAATAGGAGATATTTAATTACCTGCCATATTTTCCTCCAGGGGAAACCTCTAATAATTAAACCGTTAGAGCATCTCCGACAGTATCATCTATAAGTGGTCATCTATATTAAATTATACATGGTGAACAGTGTTTTAGCTACTCAGTTATAACTATCCAATCCAGCAGTCATCATCTAAAATTTTCAGAATTATTATATTTTATTCTTTTTCCTATTTTAAATTATAAATGACATTACAAAAAATTTATTACATTTATACGTAAAATATAACTAATAAATATATTTTTTTAATATTTTTTATTTAAATATAATAAATTAAAAAAATTGCAAAAAATAACGATTTAATAAACTATTTAATTTAAATAAAAAAATTTAACTCAAACCAATAAATTTAACTCAAATCAATTTAATAAACTATGGTTGAGACATAAATTTGCTGACATGGATGTCCTGTATAAATATACATGGACATCCATATATGCAAGTCCAAACTTGTATTATACATAGTCTTGTATAAATACAAGACATTGCTGGAGGACAAAAAATTAACTTGGTTATGTATATTTATGTTTTTAGCTATTGGAGGAGCTAAAAAAGTGACTGCTGGAGATGCTCTTAGTAATTGACATGACATGGGACGCTACATATTCGGCTTAAAAATGTCCAAATTAATTAACTAGGGCTTCTGCCCACACTTCGGTATATATCTTATTTCAATAGTACCCAATATATATATATATATATATGTGGGTGTGTATGTGTGACGTGTCGACTTATTTAACTTCAATATATGCATGCTAGAAAAGCATTTTTCAGGAAATGATGACAATATAATTGATTAGTAAGGAAATCAGCATCTTCAGAAATGGTGGTTTCTTCAAGTTAATTAAATTAGACATATACTCCTTGAATAAATAATAATTTAAGTTTAATAAGACATGGTCCAATTTGATTTTCCGTAAGGAACTTAATATTATATTTAAACTGGGATTTGAAACTCAAATCAAATTTTAAAATCCCCAAACGATAAATGTATTTATTTAATTCAACTTTTTATTTATAACAAGTCAAACTCAACCAAACTTTGATAAGTCAAACTCTCAATGAGTATTGGTCGAATTGGTTTGATTTAAAAAAAAAAAAAATTAAGAAGAAGATGAAGGCTAAATTTTCTGATGCCATAGCAATTATTCATAGAATATGAAATTAATAAAGGGGTGCGGATAGGAAGACAACCGTGCGATGCGATGAATGTATGAAGATATTTGAATAATGGGTGTGGATGGATTTATTTTATTAATGAGAATATATATATATATATATATATATTAGTATGTATGTATCATGTATGCGCCAAATAGAGGTATCGAAATTGGCCACATCTTCTCTTTCCTCTCCATTTTCACTAATACTAAAAAAAAAAAAATTAATAATAATAATAATAATAATAAATAATGATCCCAATGGTCCATAGCTCCGCGATACCTAGCTAGCTATCTAGTCTATATAACAATAACATGCACAAATTGAAAAAGAAAGAGAGACTTCTTCAGAAATTTATATGTATTTATGTAACCGATAATTAATAATATATGAATACATAAACAAAACCCACTGTGTTTTATATATTGGGTCGAGACTAGCTAGAAATGTGGTCCTGAAACACTGTGCTAGACTGTCTGGCTTAAGAAATTAGCCAACTGGGACGAAGTGGAACACCCCCCCCCCCCCCCCCCCCCCACACACACACACACACCACACACATACATTTATACCTTTTTCTTTTTCCTTCTTTCTATTTTCTTTAAAAAAATTGCATATGTAAAATATAGAAATTTGAATAAGTTTTGTAGTTATATTATAGGAATAAATGCATGTTATTACCCCGTGTTATGCGGAAGATGCAAAAAACTACCTAGTGAATTTTTATCTGCACCAAACTCTCTTGTATTTTCAAAAACCCTACGTAAAACACTCAATCTCCGTTAACACCGTTAATTTTTGCATAATTTTATTTACACAAAACTCCTTTGTACTTTTTGAATGTTTGAGAAAAACTTCCTTATATTTTTGAACATTTGTGTAAAATTTCCCTTGTACTTTTATGAACCTAATTATATTTTTAAGTTGTCACTAATGGCTATTAGTGACTAGTTTATGAACCTTAAGTTGTCACTATTGACAATTAGTGACACCCTTTCAGTGATAACCTAGTGACAATAAATATTGTCACTATAATTTAGTGATAACTTTTAGTTGTCACTTTTGGGATATCACTAAATGTCAATAATGACAATTTTTTCACATTTCTTGTCAATAGTGTGTCGATATACATCAGTTTAGTGACAATATTTAAATTCTTGTCACTTTGTCATTTACTATTTTGTCATTAAAATTTAAATTTTTTGTAGTGGTTAGTAACTAACTGAGATTGAATTTTTTATGCAGTGTTATTCAAAGTACGAGGGAGATTGGTGCAAAAAAAATTACAGAATAGTTTGATTCAGATTTCACATAACACAGGATAATATCGTCCATTTTTCCCTATATAATAACCAACATATATACTAAATACTACGAGCTTAAATGTAACTATTCATCTAAGGAATTAATTAAAAGACTAGATAGCTTAATTGGGTAATCTAGCAAAGCAGGCATTCAAATGTGGATATATCTCCATCTCTTGGGTAATCTAGCAAAGTAGGCATTCAAATGTGGATATATCTCCATCTCCATCTCCACTACTATAAAAGTACGAACATTTCTTAATTTTTTTGTGAAGACTGAAATACCCTTACTTAAATTATAAAGTGATATTTAATTAAAAAATAAATAAATAAACGAATAAAGTAATTGAAGAGGTATATTTAGACTTGAAGTCTTATTATATTTATCTCTTAAATAAACTCCTGAAATTTATAAATTCTCTTTTACATGAATTTTTGTAATTTTAATCTTAAGAAAACACTATTATTTTAAAATATATATAAAAATTATTTATATTAGCATCAATATTTATTAAGTAAGAAAATGTTAATTTAAAGATTTAGTACAACATAAGTCATAAACATTCTAAATATAAATATATAAAATGAAATTCTCTTATATATCATTATGTTACAAAAAAAATTAAAGATTGAATCGCCATCTTACTATGAAAGAATGAAAAATAGTTATAAGTTAGTTAATTATATAATTTTACTTTGGCTGCAATATAAAATATGACGAATATTCAATAATTTCAAGACATGCATAACCTCAATGTAATTCTTTTCAATAAAATATAATCATTGAAACATGTGAAATCAATGAAAATTCGGGTGAAATTGGTGAACACTGGTGAAGTTGATGAAAATTTGGTTGAAATTGATATAAAAAAAACCCTGAAATCAATGAAAATTCGTGAAATAAAGATAAAACCGGTGAAACGACAACAATAGTGAAAAGCATGTGAAATCGGTGAAAATGAATAAAGTCGGCAAAAACGTGTAAAATCAATGAAAATTCAGGTGATACTGGTGAAAAGAACATGTGAAATCAATGAAAAAATTGTGTGAAATAGGTAAAAATGGGTAATATGATAAAAACTTTTGAATCAATAAAAAAAAGTTTAACTAACAAAATAAGGTGAATTGGTAGAAAATTGGTTTAAAGCGGATAAACAAAGAGGACACAATTGTAAAAACAATAAAAATAAGTTATAATTGATAAAAATGGATAAAACGGTAAAAAAACACTAAAATGGTATAAATGAATAAAATCGGTTAAAAACATGTTAAATTGGTGAAAACGGGTTAATTTACTTTATTTTATGACATAATAAAATTAATTGTACTCTAATTTATCAAAAATATCAATGAAATTAACTAGACACGTACAAAGTACGTGCACTTTCCTAGTATAAACTAAAAACATGATAATTAGTTCCAATGTTATGTATTTTAAACTTAAAACTATTATTCAAACTTTGGGTTCGAATATTACGTACCCACACTCAAGAAATTTATTTTCTTGCAACAATTTATGAACAATATCTCAGAATCCGTGGCATAAGCCATTGGTGAAAATCCATGTATCACGACATTAATTAAGCCGTAAAAAATAATATTCTAATGCAGTTATTGAATATATTATTGTCATTTTGAAAATATCTACAACGAACGAAGTATAGTCATAGTAATTTACTAATTAATGTATAATTGTATGTTGTACTATCGCATCATTGAGAAGCACATACATTAATTTGTGTTTGTTTGTATTTTTTCCATTTTTAGAAGTTAGAACCAAGATGACAGCAATTAAGAAACGGCTTCAGTCAATACAATATTTAAAACCGAGTCAGGTAAAATATTTAAAGCACAAAGATCCTTATATATAAGATGGGCGTACAACTTCATGCGCCACTTGATTTCCTTCTATTCTCATTGCAATTGTCTGATGTTGTAAATTATAATTATATAAACGTGTATGTGAAGACTTGAAGGAAGGAAGACCTAGCGAATTCTATACCAAAAGTAAACAATTGATTACTAATTGTACGGACTAATGGGACATCAAGTCAATAATAATCTAACCATCCAATTGACCAACTGCCATATATATTGTTGCTAAATTATTTGGTATAGACAGACCAGACTTGTATTATATTTTAAAATTAATTAATTTATTAATTAATATAGGCCATTCGGACAAAGCATTTAATGAACTGAACCATAGATATATATATATATATATAGGAAGAGGAGTAGAAGACGAAATAATAACAATAATCATCAACACACACAATCAATAATTCATCCCTGGCAGCTATCTAATTATCACCTACATTGAATAATTCTTTTTCAAAAATATAGCGGTTAACGTGAGCTTAAATCTTTGTATCCGAGTCTCAATTGGATCCAACCGATTCCATATCTAAAAATGATGAACTTGTACTTGTCTTATTTTCTTATATGTATTTAATTTGGATATATCTCGTCAGTATTTAAGTAGAATTTTTTGGAGAAAATACACTTTTTATACTAAATTTTATCTCACTTCAAACATTAGGTAATAAGTTATTTGGAAAAAAAAATATTTGAACATTTTTATTATCAAATTCTAACAATTTTGTAAAGCTAATGTCAAATTAGCAGTTCTAGTGCCGCCCAACGTGCATCTTCAAGCTCTTTTAATAGTCGAGCATAAAATTTAATTTTATGACTCACATATTTGATGAAAAAAAATAAATCTGTTTAGAACAATCAAAATGTGATATCAAAATATGATTTTTTAGAAGACTTAATACTAAATATGTAAATAAGGTAAACTGTAGAATGTAAAGTGTAATTCTCTCAATTCCTAGTACGCCCCAAGTTTATGAGATTACAAATTAATCACAATTAGGAGCTCGTGGCATAGAAAAACAGCTGGCTGCTCTGCCCCTTGATTAAAGAAATAAACACTAGGAGGAAATAATAATCACTACCAGATAGTAACTCCTAGCTATATATATACATATTTTAAATATTAGTATTTATATATAGTGGGAGTAGCATAGTATAAATATTTGTCTATAAATAGAGACAGAAACATGTATATATATACATGGTAGTAGATGACAAGGACGAGTTCACATGAACCCAACCAGATAATTAATGGGCCCCTACCTCCTCTCCCTCTTTCCCCACGTATAAAAAGTGAAGAAGAAAATTAGTAAAATTATAAATTCAATGAAAATGGCCTAACTTGAGAAGCTTCCAGGGAGCCACCCCCACTTACTAAGAAAAATATGACCTGCACACACACAAATACACACACATATATATATATACTTATAATATACGTATTATACTCTCTCTCTCTCTCTCTCTCTCGCTCAATTCTGAAGTCTCAATCTTCTTATAATTCCTCCTTCTTTCCTCTCCCAATATATATATTCCAAAAAAGGTCAACAATTAACTAGCTAGTTGAAGAATATATATGAGCAAATATTATCACAATATAATTATATCTTGCTTTTGAATCTTTTTGTTGGTCAAATAAGAAAGCACCGACCCTTCCATTTCATCCCTTTCTTCATTTCATATATATATATATATAAATTAATTAATTAATTACCAGAAAAATATCTCTTCAACCCTAACTTTGCTGCTGCTGCTTCTTCTTCTTCTTTCTTTATTGGAGTTGCAGTACGAAGAGAAGCATACATAAATGTGGATCGAGTTGGATGATGAATTAATTTGTTAATGAATCTGCCTTCAGCTCATAAATTAATTTTCATTGTATAGACGACGTCGTCTCCTCCTGTCTGTCCGGAGAATTAAGCAGATCTGTCAGAGAGTGGGTTTTGACAATGAATAATTTTATGTCAGGTAGGTTTTATGAAGAAATAACTTCTACCACACCTATGTCAATGTCCTCTTCATCTTCATCCTCCTACCACACCTACAACCACCTCCAACAAGGTGTCGGAGTCGGAGTCGGAGTGGAAGATTCATCAGATGGTCTTTTGAGACAGGAAGCTGGAAACACTACACCTCATGTGGTGATGGAGAAGGAACACATGTTCGACAAAGTCGTGACGCCAAGCGATGTGGGAAAGTTGAACCGATTGGTCATTCCAAAACAACACGCGGAGAAGTACTTCCCCCTCGATTCTTCCACAAACGAGAAGGGTCTTCTTTTGAATTTCGAGGATAGAAACGGTAAGCCGTGGCGGTTTAGGTACTCGTATTGGAACAGCAGCCAGAGCTATGTGATGACTAAAGGATGGAGCCGCTTTGTTAAGGAAAAGAAGCTAGACGCGGGCGACGTAGTTTCTTTCCAGAGGGGAGTTGGTGAGATGGGTAAGGACAGGCTATTCATCGATTGGAGGAGACGCCCAGATGCGCCGACACCAGATCAACTACTAATTTCGCCACATCATCATCATCATCAATTCCAGTACACGAGGTCGAATTGGAATCCCCTCTTTATGCAACCGCAACCGCAACCGCAACCGCAGTCGTATTCGCACTTGTTTCAGCATCATCATCAACAATTTTATCCTCATAATTATACAATAGTGAATGGAAACCCTTGTCCTCCGGGATCCATAGTCTATCTGAGAGGAGGAGGAGGAGGAGGAGGTGGAGGTGGAGGAGGAGGAATATTGGGGGGCCCACATCAGCAAGTAGGTATGGGTATGGGTAGTAGTAATAGTACTAATTTGATGATGAGTGGGGTTGAGAAAATGGTATATGACTCGGTGCCGGTGGTCCAAGGAAAGGCTTCCGCAAAGAGACTGAGGCTGTTTGGCGTTAACATGGATTGTCCAATTTCCGAGTCAGACGATTGTGATATTAATCTGTCCTCCTCCACCACCACTCCTCCTCCTCCTCCTCCTCCTCCTCCTCTACCATCAATTCCAAATTTTCATTCTTCTTCTAATTCTAGTCCTTCAGTTATTCCTAATTATTCTCCAAGGCACCCTAATTACAATTATGCCACTACAAGTCATCAAGACAAGGGAAAGGGTTCAATGTCACTCGACTTGGATATCTAGAAGAAGGGATATCTCAAATCATGGTTCAATCGATTTACAAGAACAAGGTAATATATATGTACGCCCGCACGGGAGATCCATGGGGCCTTCAATTCAAAGATTTGATATATATAGGCTAGCTCATGGTGAGTACTAGTGATGAAAGTAGTGCATGTGTTTTGAGTTTTGATTGATGAGTACTATATATGGAGGATGTGTACGTTCAATCAATGACGACAGAATACTACATATATATAGAGAAATGAAATTAAGATACATTATTTAATTTGTAGAAGAGTACCCTTTCGCACGTTATTATTTCATGCTTTCATTGATTATAATTTTTAGCTACTTCTCTTAATTTGTTTTTGCTACATTTGTAATACCTAACTAACTAACTAACTAACTAACTATCTATCTTGATTTATTAATTTTGAACTTACTTGTTTTTCTTACTTTAGCAGAAGTGTGTAATTATTAATTTGATATCGAGAAGAAGGTTTGAATTAAGTGATCGATCGAACTTCTCTTGATTTAATAAATTTTGGTATAGAGGAATTCTTGTTCTCCTGACTGCTTCAATGGGCACGCCCGCTAGTACAGCAACAGAATTGTTGCAGAGCTTTAAAAGGTATGACTTCTACTATATACTACTTTTCTATCAATCTCCCTTTCCCTTTTTTTTTTTTTTTTAATTCTTGCTTCCTAGCTATATATAGTTAGCTTCTTTTTCTCTTTTGCTTTAACTGCCTTATCTTTCTTACTTCCACATTTATGGTCCATTTCCAGTTCATGGATCAAAATTTTCATTTTTTCGGTCGAAAACATCGAAAAATTCTCGTTTTTTAATCAAGCGAAACGAAAACAAAATATAATTCTAAATTATTTATTCGCATGAAACTCTCTTAATTTTCTTAACCTAGTAACCTTTTTTTTACAATTTTTCCTTAGTATTTTCGAAACATTTCCGAAAAGTCTCAAATAATTTTCAATATTTAACTGACTCGAAACATACATTCAAAACGAAATTTTGCCCCATGTCACTAAGAAAGATTAGTATAAAACGGTGAGCAACAATCATGTGGAGAGAAAAATTAAATGGTGGTATGGTATATAATTACCTAAAGAATGGTCAATGTATTTATTTTGTTTTTGTAATCTTAATCATTCTTAAAACATCCATTTTATGTGATGCATATGATTAATTTCATGTACTATATATTATTCTAGAAAATTTAAATTCGTCAAGATAACATAAGTTATTTATCTAGCAAGATTGCTATAAATATCTTCATTTGTTTAATTTGCTTAATTAAGGTTGCATTAGGTCCTTGTTCTGAATTTGGCTGAAGTCTAGTTCACGTTTCTCATGTTTTTTTTTTCATTTGCTTCTTCTAAGTTTTCAGTATCATCAAGACTGGTTGTTTTCATATATTACATGAATTCATGATATATAGAGAATTAGAGGTATAACCATGACTATCTAGTTCACTTATAAGAAAGAAACAATTTTTTTGATTTTTTAATGTATGTGTAAATATACCATTCAAATACATATCTTGTTACTATAAGTTCATTAGAATGAATCTGCTGATTAGGTAAATGGTGTTCTTATTACTACAGCAATGGACAAACTGGTGCAACAAAATAAGGTACGCGGATAATGTTCTTAAGATTTTATGAGGCGAAGATTTCAAATATCTGAGATAGTGAGGAAGAAGTAATCTTGAAATGATGTATAAATTTTGAGAGAGAATTACACTTTTAATACCACACTTTACTCTACACATTTCGTATTAAGCCTTCTCGAGAAAAAAACATTTGATACCACAATTTGACGGTTACTGGCAGATTTTGTTTTGCCGCCAAATTGGGGTATCAAATGCATTTTTTTAAGAAGGCATAGAATCAAATGTGTAAAGTTTGATAAAATATGGTACGAAGAATGTAATTCTCTGCAAAGTTTAGTAATCTTATGTCACATTTTGGTCCCTAATTAAAGCTCAATTGACTAATCTCCACATTTTTTTTCTTAGAACACTAATCTCCACATTTTTGTATGAATAGGTAATCTCCACATTAGGTTAAAAGATTAAGTATTATATTGAAAGTATATATGGCTGGCATATATATGTATATACAATTTGTCCTTAATTATTTGACTTAAAATTTCACATGTTGCATTTACTTTGATCTTAAATATGATTTTCTTAAACTGTATAAAGAAAGTCTAGGCCTAGTTGCTAGAACAATACTCTAATGGAAAATAAATATATATGTTGAAGTGAAATAATGTGCAACCACATGGGAAAAAGGCTAACAGCCTAACACAGTTCAAAACCAAAAATTCACCTACCTATATGTTGTCAGGTAATTATGAACTTAAATCACAAATACCAAATTTGAGTAGAAAATGTTAGAAATCCAGAGTCTTTCACATAGTATATATGATGATACATACATGCATTTATATATATATATATATGTAGTCATTGTTGTGATCATGTTAATTTTATGTACGTTGTCTGTCATATTCTGTCACATATTAATTTGAATAAGTTCCTAACGTACCATAAGATATCTTTTTTTCTTCACATTCTGTTTTGGCAGTTCAAGGGGTTTAGGATTCAATTTAGACTACTATATATATATATATATAAATGTCTAAACTGAGAATTATCATGTCTACTGCACAGTCTTGAAGTGTAAGAATATATAATTGATGAGTGAAAGCAAAAGCAAAACTATCTAATTGTTGTGTTAAATGATAAGGCATAAATTTAAGGCAGTACTTATGGCTTAAATTTAATAGAAATTTTCCCTTTTTACTTGAATTTATTTTTGGATGAGAAGGTATTTATTGATACATATGATCTAACTGACTGCTCAATTTTTTTGCAGGCTCTATCCTAAAGCTATTTGTCGGAGTTAGATTAAATTGTGTGCAACTCTTGGACCCTTTTTGCTTTAAATGCAATGAATATAATTTCCTCGTAGATTAAGTACCATGAAGATGTATTTGTCCAAAATATTCGCTCGGTTGATCCATCTGATAATTTCTTTGTGAATTGTTATATATATATATCACCGCTGGTACTTCCAGGTGAATTGGCTTGGAGTCATACTATAATTCAGTTTTAATCTAAATTTTGCTTTCTAGCTAGTTAATATTTCAGGGCGTGTCGCATTTAATTACATGATCGTTTTTTCTTTTCTTGCACATCTTGAATGCTATATGACTAGCAAAATTGTTCTTTTATAGAGGCAACCAAAGCAAGAAGTACCTTTCAAATATGGTACATATCTTAATATGGACATGATCAATCAACATTAACAAATCATAAAGTATATAAGATGATGCACTTGTAAGCATATATACTTGTTAATCTATATAAACATTCCATGGGCACTGTACTTTAACATAAAAGGCTATGCAATTCAGGAGACAAGCTATTAATGGATATGAGTATATAGTAGAGATTGAATTGTAAAATGTCAGTTCTCTAATTGGATCTGCTGATTAAGAAAAATCTCAAGTCGTGCTTCTTTCATGTTGGCTCAAAATATATATGAGCTAGATACTTAGAAATATATATATATATATATATCAATATAATATCATCTAACAACATGACTTTATTATGACACATTCATATCAATACAATTATTTTATCTTTTAAATACTTTGAAGCAAGTGATTAAATGTGTGGAGCATTATTTTTTACATGTTGAAGTTTGTTGAATTATGAAAGAAAAAATTAACATGTGAGTTAAATTTAATGAAAATGTAGCGTAAACCAAATTGTTTCAGTAAAGCATGAGGGTTTGATATCCGATCGAATTCAAATGAATTTCGATAGACTTAAAAATGTTTGGATCCGGTCAAATTATGGATCCTATCCAAATTTGGGTCATTCCTGGTCCGACCTGAATTCACCTGTTGATGGCCTTAGTGATGGTTTTTTTTTTTTTTTTTTTTTTTTTTTTTTTAAATTACGAGCAAATTAACGTATGCTCTTCCAGACAATTCATTTGTTAGAATTGTGGGGTTTTTCACTATTTCGTTTGGCTTCTGCACATGAAGAATTCTCTCCGTTACACTCATAGTCGTCAGCCCGCCCTACACACTAGGTGGAGGCGACTTCTAAAATCGGAGCTCCATGTTATAAAAAGAAATTAAGTTGTGTACTCAAATTTATTCTCTTTATTTTTAAAAAACTGCATGATTAATAATAATGAAATTATTGACACATATTCCTTTTTCAGATAGGTACAATGACGACTCCAATTAATTTTTGACATAATCAATCGTAAATGTATTTTTATAAATTCTAATTTGTAAAACATTTTATTAGTGGAAGCCATCTTTAAAAATGAGAGGCAAAGTGAACATACTCCTATAAAATTATCAAAAAAAAAAAAAATTTGTTTGGCACATTAGTTAGGTACTAGTTAGAATGAACCCCAGGACAGTTCATCGAGGAATGTGCAATGGCTGGCTCGATTGTAGCCGACCACGACCATGCTCCATGCTTAATTTGCATGTATTATATATATATCTCAAATATTGAAATTGCAATTGCAATTAATACTAGTAAGTATGAATTAATATGTTTAGATTGGTAGATGGGTCCCCATCTACAATTGCTTTATTTATGCTACTCCTATTATTATTATTGTTGGAGTATTAAATTATAGTAAATAATATATGTAGATAGATGTAGTTAATTATAAATAGGAAAAGCAGACAGCTATACATTAGTATTAAGTCTGTACAAAAATGAGTACTAGAAACTTTATAGTAGATAGTATTTATAGGTACCTAGTTGTTGTTCTAGTTCTTGTTGTAGTTGTAGGTAGTAGGACTGCAGATTGAGCAGAAATCGCTGGGTTTTTAGCAGACAAACCTAACGGAACCATTCATCATTCCCAGCAGCAGCAGCAGAACCAACAACAACACCCACCTTTATTTTCTTTATTTTTTTTATTTTAATTTACAACTATATGCAAATATTGCCCATGCCTTCATTTCCTCAACTGCAACCCATCATCAATTAATTCCTCCTGCACTAGCTACCTTTTAAGTAGGAGTAATTAATAAACTCTCTTCTATGTAATTAATTTAATAACTTCATTATTTACTCTTTACACATACACGCTCAGGCTCAGGAGATATATATATATATATAGCACGCATTTCTAGTATGTGGCGTACTCAATTCATTGTTATTGTTGGGATAGACTAGGTAGCTAGGGTTTTAGGCACAATCCCCTATTTTGCTATAGATTTTCATCATATATATTATCATATGTTATGTTTATTGCACGAAAGGATTCTCTATGTCGTCATGAAATTAAATCTCATTTTGCTACAATTTTATCGACAAGATCAAGAGTCGTCAATTCAAGTGATATCATAGTCGACTTAATAGTGTAACACATGAGGGCATTCATGGCCTATTGATTCGGACTCGACTTGAACATCGAGTATTTGAGTTCGAGAGATTGTAACACCCTCACTCAATCTTACATTGATCGTGAAAGAGTTGCTTGAATGATTGATTACAAATGTTACACTTAAAAATGTGATAAAAGATCCGCTCTTCTGTCATACTAATTACTAAAGCAGACAACTTCATCGGTGGCCATTATTTTCTTTTCAGATTCATTGTATATATCATAGCTGAGGAACGGCATATATCAAACAAACAAGATTTAATTCCGGTAGTCCCCACCCATATTGTACATGAGAAACAAATGTATAAATACATACCCATACATATGTGAGCATATATATTTGGATTAAATACAGTATATCCAAAAATGCAATATTTTGGTACCATAAAATTGCTTACAAAGTGCAATTCTCTAGTAGCATATATAATTATTTTTTAAGAAAAATTGTTTTACATAATCAATTTTCTTAATGTACTATTTATAATTATTTTGATCAATTTACTTTGTTAATCAAATTTTCTGATTAATTAAATTTTTATTTAAGCACATGTCATTAGGGTTATATCTATGATCTGACTTAAAAAGGTTATAGAACCAATATTGTGGTTAAATTAATTTATCATGTGAATTCAATAATCAAATTTACACTACAAGAAAATTGTACTTTTCGAAGCAATTTTATACATTCAAAATATTTTTTTAAGAGAGTATTGAACTTGTGGTATTAAACTTTATATTGATTATCACTTGTGGTACCATAAATATTCAGGCCGACATATTTAGTACCATGATGTAACAAATTCACTTACATTCGGTACCGCCGTTAAAAATCACCATTAATTGGGTGAAGTGGCAGTTAGGTCAATTTGGATTATTGTATAATTGATGTCATTACTTATGTTGACAGACAATTTTATCCCATAACATTTCGGGCTGACAAAATAACCCCACATCTTCAAATTTACTGACGATTTTAGTCCACATAGTTTTTCAATTTCAAAATTGACTCAAATAAAACCACGTGCAGACCAATTTGATGATTTTACTTATATATTTACATACCTATTTTGACTAATTTGATTTTATAAACAATCTTAATAAATTAAATAATAGTTTTATATAAATTTGAGAAAAAATTATACGTAAGTATGTTACAACCCCATATATAGCTTGAGGTGATAATTAATCTGTATTTTTAGCCTTATATATTTAATTGATAATCTGCATATATGTAGGTACATTTTAAATTCTTTTAAGTCAAAGAACATTAGAATGAATAGAAGAATGTTATTTATATATGTGGTTGGATATGTTTTGATTCCAAAAACTTTTGCCAACCGGGAGACGCGTGCAATACCTATATACTAATTAGAAGAATCCAATTCGGTTGGACCACGTTTGATATTGTCATGATTTTTTTATTTTATATAAATAAATAAAATGCTAAAAATCTGGCCCCGTGAATTCATCCCATCAATTTTTATATTGTCATTATCCAGGTACGTAGAATAATGACACGCTAGGTTATATATACTCCCTTATTATTTCTGTCCATTAATTAATTTATCCTAATTAAATATTGTTACCGATCGATCATACTACTAGATAAGATAATAATATTAATATTGTGGAGGCCAGAAATTGCAAATTAATTAATAATATTGCATTTGCATAAAGAGGGAGATAATAGGGAAATGGAAAACAGAAAAAGAAAGGTTTGAAAAAGCCAAGGAAAGAGAGCATACAACAAGGTAAAAGGAAAAAGCCTGGCTACCTAGATATATATATAAGCTGCAGCTATAATTATATATATATATATATATATATATATGTACCGTACCTTTTCTTATGTGGGGCTAAAAGACATAGCATGGAGTGCATAGATAGATATAGTAGATATATATATATATATATGTGTAGGTAGGTGTAGGTGTAGGTGTAGGTGTAGATGTACATGTATGTATGTTAATGTGTGCATTGCATTTAACAATGACAGAAGCAAAGAAGTAGCAGCAGATCCGAGAAAACAACCAAAAGCAAAGACGGAAGGAAGGAAGCAATAATTAATAAGGAAATAGTAGTAGAGAGTATTGGAGTGGTGATGAAAGCAACTTGTCATGTGGGTTTTTTCACAATCTTCCATAACAGCCGTAAAGGTTTTTTATTCATGCTTTTGTCAATTAGGAGAAAATAAAATGAGACAGACAGGACTCCCTCTGCCTCTCTATCTCCTTGTGGCCCCCGCCCCCCTACGTACTTTAATCTATTTTTATTTTCTTTTCCTAGATTTATACAGTACATACTTAATTAATACGGAGTACATGATACTATAATTTAAATATTTATGTGATTTGAGAAATAACACTCTATCCCATCTATGTGAAAATTTTAATGAAGTAATTTACCTTATTCAGTTGAAAAGTGTAACTCACTTGTCGAATTAGAGTGAGTGGATATGAAATGTGATTTTGTAGAATAGGGGATAAATTGCCACATTTATTACAAAATAGGAGGTAAACTATTACATTATCATAACAAAAAGAGGGTAAAGTGTTACATTTATTTTAACACAATGGGGTAAAGTGTCACATTATCGTAAAATAAGTGACACATATAAAAATGTTAGGGAGACGGTGTTAAATTTTTGTATAATTATAGGGGATATGTGTTATTTATTAAATTACATGAAGGTAAATTAGACATTAGGAATATTACATGGAAGTGAATTATGGTTAACTCGATATAGAAATAAATATCTTTATTCCATTGATTAATATTAGTAATTGAGTTGTCCACCATCCCAAATGTAGCTTTCTCATTTAATTCTGATTACATTACACAGTAGTACGTACGTAACCCCCCTGCTGATTGTGCTAATAAGGTATCCATCAATCACCATAAAAAATCACCACAAATCTCAGGAAATTGCCCCCAAGGCATGTTAATTAATTTTGCTTCTGTCTGTCCCCCACCCCCACCCTCTAGTTAGCTAGTTAGAATTAGTAGAACTCGGGTACTCTCTTTCTTCCCTTCCTTTTTCGTCTCTTCTTTACTCCCACTTTTTTGTCTTCAATTGAATCTATCAAATACATATATATATATATATATATATATATATATATATATATATATATATAATATGCAACTAGTACCAATTAATAGTTGATCAAACACACTTAACTTAATTAATTGAAATAGTAATTATAATTATTGAAATTGAGGTCCCCCCCAGCAAGCAGGAGCATTATTATCGATCGGAGTTGTCAATTGTATTTATCTTTGTTGGTGAATGCCTGCATGGGCTGTCTTTGTACTTCCTATATACTACTATACAAATACAACCAATCTCTCTCTCTCTCTCTCTCTCTCTCTCTCTCTCTCTCTCTCTATATATATATATATATATATATAGCTAGCCTATATATATACATAGCTCTATAGCCCCTCTTGATTCTTGATCATGATCACACTCCACTTTTGCTGTATGTATGTATGTATGTATGTATGGTACAACTACCCCACACTAGCTAATTGCAACCTAAATTTCGTTCATTCATCCGTATCTATCTCTTCTTTAATTGCTTCATCTGTAATTTCTCAAAATACATGCCATACATTTAATGCCATTCATCTTTTTCAAAATAAAAAAGATTAATTAATAAGTACACATTAAGGCAGGCTGTTGGGTCTGGGCTATTAGTGGGTAATAGCCCACTATTGAATCAATCTGGGCCAATGTCCCGTTTGATGGACCGTACCATTAATAAAACCTGGTCCTCAGGTTTACATGTGGGCGGTCCAGTTATTATGTCATAGGATTATTATTAGGGGCGGCAGATAGAGGCTTTCAGATTATTTAGAGAATGACTGTTTTATCCTGGAGCTCCAATATAAGTAATTGCTACATTATTCATTTTATACTAAATCGGGCTCAATTGTTTGGGCTTCTCTTGCTCTACTGGTTGCAATTAATTAAGAGACTTTTGGGGAATTTGCCCAAAGTGAAAATTTAAGAAATTTTTAATTTTTTGTGGCGCATAATTGTGCTAAATGCATGTATACGAGTTTTCTTGGTGGTGTTCATTCTAAAAAACTTTCGTGAATTATCTTTTGTGACGGATCATGATCCTATTCTTTTTGTGATCTTTTTTATTCGTAACCTTTTTAATGAAATGTTCAATTATAAAAGAAAATAACTAACTACGTAATAAAACATGGGGTAGAGCTTGGACAATCTATGGACTTTATTTATTTACTCAAGTCCCAGACCACTTATTTGACGTGACTAATTTATCAGTCCAAGCCCACTTAGTAAGAGTTTTAAAGCCCAGTTATTAATTTAAATCGAGCGAATAATTTAATAGAACCACAAAATGACAAAGAAAGAGCCATTAAGACCTAGGCCAGAAAGTCAAAGGATGCTACCTGAAATTCAATTCACGTTCAATGAAATGACATCTGAGATCTATTTATTATGAATTTCACATATGTTTGAGTTATATTTATTAGTCGAAAGACTAAAGAATGGCTATATATATATTAACCTATTTAAGCTTAAACCATATTTTGCTCAATTTTAGTTCATTCGAGTTTGGTTCCTTTCACAATCATATTATATTTACATAAGTTTGAGTATGACATAATATTCAAATCAAACTTAAATAAGATATATAATGTTTGGAACTACTCTGAATTATTTATGCCCGTATCTATAGTTATCTACATGATTTTCTACAATAAAAGATGAATGTGGTGGGGTACAAACTATTAAATAGATATTGCTATCATAATTTTTTTTCTTATCTTAAATTCTTAATCAACTATTGAAACCGGCGGTGATGTCACATGTTGGAGAATAAGTAAGTAAATAACTATGAATCAAGAAAATTAACTAGAAAAAGAACCACTAGATAGATAGATTAGCTGCCAACAAATCAAATAAGACCAAATATTAATGAATAAAATTTTATCTCTAAAAGTGGACAACACACAAATTTACAAGCCTCATAATTCCATCAAGAAACATAGGAGTAGGATTAAAAAAAAAAAAGACATGTTTATACAGTTACATATACAAGTACTGAAATTGAATTGAAGTCTTTGGTCACTGCAGACGGTGGGGATTGGAAGAGGTAGAGACGAAAGGGAGACTGCGTAGGATGAGGAACCGAACGCGCCTTGGGAAAGGCAGAGGCACGTCTTGCAACACATGCTCAAGTACACGCGCCACCACTACGGTGTACTCCTCCAGCAGCTCCGCCACTATGGCCACCAGTATCATGTTTTAGTTTGATAAAAGAGACAAGTAGAACTAGATCTTTCATATAATACCCGAACTGGCAAGTAATTAATACTACTAAAAATACTGGTTTGGTTTGGTGACGAAAGAAATTGGTGGCGTACGTGGCAGATAGCGGCTAATTTTTAAAACAGGGGGCTGGGACAAAACAACTCTCTCACTCTGTAATCTGTTAAAGTTAAAACTGAATCATATATTCATAGCTATCCAAAAGCTCAAACAAACACAATAATTAATCGTACGACTTTGTTTTCTTCTTTCCTATTTCAACCCATGGTATCAGATTGGGCGGAAATTCAGAGTCCACGTGCCCTCTGGCCCCCATCCACGCTATATATGCAGCCAAGGCCAAAACAAAATATAACAATGTGGAAGGTTCAAATTATAAAAACCTCCTAAGAATGAAAAGTATAAAAAGCATTTTTATGAGTCCCCACCCCAGTGTTTGGATTAGAATATACTGAATAGTTTAATGTGAGTGAGGTTAGTTGGGCTGTAGAGGGGAGACGGGCTTGAGTAATTAGTGGGATAGGGTGAATGGGCTGCAGCAGGAGACGGGCTTTAGGAGTGGGTTCAGTTTTCATAATTATGATGGGGTGGGGTGGGGTGTGATTTACATAAGGGTTCGGTTAGGTTAGGCCTGTCAAAGATCAGGTCCGGGATGGGGTGTGATTCTGTTGTGGGCTTCTGGACTTATCCGATAGATATAGTTAATTAAAGTTTGTAATCTTCTGGACTGCAATTTGACAATCCTACTGACTACTTGTGCAGAAGCGGTTTGCAATTCTAGAGATGAAAATCAAGTTGGAATTTTATTGGAGTTATAACACTGGGAATGAAATATATACACTACTTTCTATGATCCGGGATGTGATCTACATTTTAATAGATCATAATAGAATTAAAAATTATTGAGTTTCCTCATAAGGAAGAGAGAAAATCTTAATTTCCAAATGATTACATAGTAATGGAACTAGGCTTAGAGAAGAGTAAAATACGGTTTAAAATTTTTTTTTTAATTGACTAGAAAAATGGGATGATAGTGATTTTTGCGTTGAACAATAAACATTGCAAAAAAAATTTATATCTAAAGTACTAGAGAAAACTTAGAAAAATTAAGAGTAAAAGAATTAGCAGGAGATTGTAAATCAGTAGAGTCGAATAACAAATTAATTAAGTTTGATTTGAATTTTATAACAAGCTTAAAATTATGTTTGTGCTTGATTTAATTATTTAACGAATCAAACTCGAACGAGCTTTTACGAAACGATTTTGAACAATGTTGTTCAGACTAGCAAGACCGACCCTGAATGTGAGCTACACATGCTGCCGCTTATGACCACCGATGTGCGGGGGCCCTAGGAATTAAAAGATTTTTTTTATTATATTGATTTCAAAACAAATTACTGAATTATAACCAAATAGTTAAACATCAATTCAACTTAACAAGTTATTACCAAATGCAGGGACGGATCCAGGATCGGGAAGTTGGGGGGGCCGAGTTTAACCACCATCGAAACTAATTGACAATGATATTTGATATATTTTATTTACTTAAGAATAAAATATTACTGAAAAATACATTAAATTCAAAATTATTAAGTAATTTAATGAAAAAATTATCGAAGTTCTACACGACGTTCTCATATTTCATAAAATTCATCTACGAATAAATACCAAAAATCTTAACAAATTTATTTTCAATGTTAATAATCAAATAATCCACACAAGATATTGATCTTTCATTTTATTTCTACGCCTATTTTTTACCAACTTCATTATTGATAGCTCGATTGTTATGGTTGTAATATGAAGTGTTAATATCAAGCGAATCAAACAATCAATTAAAGGTTACATTATATCATCTTTGTACTTCAATCACAAACATAGCTTATAAATTGTGGATGTAATTTAGCATTAAAAGATTAGAGGACTAATGTGAACTATTTATAAAATAATAATACTAAATTAATTTTTTTCAAAATTCTTGGGGGGGCCAGGGCCCCCCAAAAACTAGCTGGATCCGTCCCTGACCAAATGCATATCAATCGAAAATGGAAAAATCTCAAGCGTCACCCCTTTTTTCTTTTCCCCGTCTCTCGGTCAATTCTTCAATATCAATCTTGAATATTTATATAATTGAGATTCTTGAATTAATGGAGATACGAAGGTTTGGATAAATTGGATGAAAAGCAAGGAGAAGAAGAGAAAAAAAAGGTACATAAAATGATATGGTAAAGAAGATTGATTATGCAAGTGTAATTTGTGATTTTGCTTCAAAAAATGCTAGGAGACTAGAGAGTAATGTTTAAGTAATATTTTATTAGAGTTTAGGTGTTTATGTCTCGTTCACGAATGTAATTATTTTTTATTAAATAAAATTGTATTTCATGTTACCGATGTTTTATACACAACGAGATTATATTCGATTCATTATTGTATCTTTTTTTAATAATACGTAAAAATTAAAGGACCACAATTTTAAAGTTGATTTTAAGACCACCAGAAACTCAGGACTAAACCTATTGATCAGTATGACTAACTCAATTCAAACAAACTTTTAAATATTTTATTGAAGAGTTGGAGTCGAGCTTGATTTGATTTGATTTTCAAAACATAATCAACCAACAGTTATTGCTCAAGCCTAATATAGCTCACCAATTACACATACAAAAGTCAACCATTTATCACAATATTTAAGAGGGAAAGAAAGGAATATTTGTGAATAGCAAAAAGAAAAAGAAGAAAAAAAAAAAGGAATATTTGTGATGTGGATTTGGATAGAGACATGCCAACATACGAAAAGGCCCACCGTGGTAGCTAAGCCGGCCACCTCGACAGCAAATAAACTCATTTCTACATTAATCAGACACTATGTGGGTGGTTGGGTGGAGGAACTTAACTCCAATCCCTAATCTTTTATTTATTTATTTATTTTAATTAATTGCAGATATCTCTGTTACAACTTACAAGCAAATACTAGTAAGTATAGTATAAGATTTAATCAATTCTTGAAAATTATTAGATAATTTGACATGGTCTGCAGGTCAACATCACTGGTTGTTGAAACAAAATAAACAAAATGATTATATGATTTGCCAAGTCAAGGTTCAAGAACAAAGATCGATCTCCAAATTCACACGTACGGCTGGTGGATGAATATATTATAGAAAAATGGTAGACGAGGTCTATTTGCCTGTGGATATGGCCTGTGGGATTATAAATAAATTAAATGGGGACCTCACTTTTCATGCCGGTGTAGTGTTTTTCACGTTTATTAATAATTTCTAAGTTACAATCAAATTTAATAATACTACTGTATATGCTTGGCTGCTGTTGCGCGCTTTAATTTATCTTAGCTTCTTCCTGTATCTAACTTCCGAGTCATTTCCCGGGCAGCTTCGGTGATCGTACGATATGTCCGTCTAATTGACCCCACTGCACCGCGCTGCATCATATATAAATCAAAATTCATCCGATCAATTGAGAGATGCGGCGTGTGATGGGAGGCCTAGTGAAATTTATCAAGTCACTTAGATTCAAACTAAGGCGTCGAAGAGTGATACTGATCAATAGAGTTTCAGCCGTTGATCTTGAAGGAGATCAATTATATGCTACTACTACCACTAACGAGCAGAATTGGAACAATAAATCTCGATTCTCTTGGGATCAAATTCAGAGATCAACGCGGGATTTCTCTGTCGTAATTGGGTATGGTGGATTTAGTACCGTATATCTCGCTGATAGAATAAAATTGTTCAAAGATTCATCCACGGTGGCTGCTGCCGTGAAGGTCCAGTGCAGTAGCGAACGCCTCAATCAAGCTTTCAAGCAAGAATTGGAGATCTTGCTTCATCTCAACCATCCAAATATTGTCAAGCTTCTTGGTCATTGCGATGATCGAGGTACCTACTTAATCACCGTCACATTTAATATATCTATATAACTCGAGCACAAATATAATAATAACCTAGACCTTGTGGCGAGGAATGACATCACATTATTCATTTGATCCCACAAAAGATGATGTGGTATTATTCCTAGCCACACGATCTAAGGTTCCTAATTCGTGTGTACTAATTATTGATTATTTATTTGAAATATACAGAAGAAGGCATATTAGTATTCGAGTATGTCCCGAACGGCAATTTGCAAGAGAAACTTCACGGATCATCGAATTTAATTTCGTGGAAGAGAAGAATGACAATAGCTTTCCAACTAGCTCAGGCAATGGAGTATCTCCACAACAAGTGCGGACTACAAATAGTCCATGGCGATATTAAATGTTCAAACATATTGTTGGACGAGGATTTTAACTGTAAGCTTTGCGATTTTGGGTCATCAAAAATGGGATTCTCTTCAACTGTACTCCCGCCATCGCCTTCAAATTCCCCTTTTACACGGAGAAATAATAATCGGAATATGATGCTTGGCTCTCCGGGATACACAGATCCTCATTATTTTAGAACAGGGCTGGCCTCCAAGAAGAACGACGTGTATAGCTTTGGGGTCGTTGTTTTGGAACTCATAACAGGAATGGAAGCTTTTAACCCGTCTAACGGTGAGAGATTGACTGTTAAAGCGGGGCCCATGCTCCGAGATTTGGATGATCCTAAAGTGGTTGAAATGTTGGATCCACGTCTTCTACGTGGTGTTCACTTGGAAGAAGTCAAAGCAATGGCTGCTCTCTCTGCTATGTGCCTCTGCGATTCCCCGAGTTTTAGGCCTTCTGCGTATGATATCTTGACAACAATGAGAAACAAAATCCCCTCGTTGTCCTTCATGTTTGAGAGCAAAAAGACTACTCTGTAGTTACATGTACAAACTAAAAAATCATTTTGCTTACTTACATCTTTGGATTGCTGTTTTAGATTAGCTGGTGAGAGTACGTAGATGTATTTTGTGCCGAAATCTCTACAACAATGTATACCAAAAACATATACAGTATTATTTTTCTTCAATTTCAGGTTAATTGTATGTATTCAGTTTGTTGTTTTAATGGAAAATACTAAGAAGCTGGCGAAAACTCAACATAGTTATTCATTATTATCGATTCTCAAATGTTTTGCATATAACAGTTATCTATTGATGTAAACATTTAGTGTGAGATTCTTAAAGAAGCATAAAAAATCATGAAGTAGTGATCAAGTATCGTATTGTGTCTGATGCTGCTCGAAAAAGATTAAGTCATGTTTGAAATCCGTATACCCTTAGAAAGCCAAAAGAAAAGAGGCATCATAAAGTGAAGTGAAATGATAATAATTGTGGTTTGAAGTATAGAACAGCTGCCCCAATTGCCCTGATGGCTCTTTTATTTGTTTATTATTAGTTTGAAGTTTGCTAGATTTTAATATATAAGTTGAAACCTCGGTTTCGCGAAACCACTGCCCATACTTCATTTGGAATATTTCACATATTGGCACCAACTAACCAGCTAACCATATGCCATATGGAGTAGTGATCAAGTATATAAAAGTGAAGTGATATTATTTGTGGTCCAAAAGATGGAATATTTCTAATCCTTCTAGCTGCACCATTTCAAGAACTAGGATGAAATAATTTCCTTTCTTCTTGAATTCATAATTATATCTTTCTTCCTTATAATGAACAGAGTTTTCAGTGGTCAATGTTCACTGCCACTTTCTTTATGAGAAAAAGAAACCTCGATTATAATGCTTTAGAGATAAACCAATCTACAAGCAATTCTTTGCTTTCGTAGACAAACAATTAATTAAAGAAATTCTTGTATTGTCAAGTAAGAAAGGAATGGAAGCTCTCCTTTAAATCAAGTCCTCATTGCCTAATTAATTTCTCGAATTAAATAGATTTCCATGGCTCCTCCTGAAAATGCAACTAGTAGCATGTCTATTAATGGTGAGAAACTAAAAAATCTTGACCAAGAGATAAGAGAATTGATCTCTGCTCTGACCAATCGAATCAAACATACTCAGAAATCATCATCGAATAGTAATATTAATGTCGATGAAGAAGATGATGATAATGGAGTGAGTATCATAACATTGGCAGGAAGCAACCTCGGAGCCACCATGCGTGATGAGAAGCCAGCTCAAGCTCAAGGTTTGGAACAAGATGACGACCTTGCCCCTACGTACGTCAATAGTAATTTCCAAGCTATCAATAATTCAATCATGATCGGTGGCAGCTACGAGACCAATGATCCAGGCGTTCATTTGGACATCACGGATTGTGTGGAACACGATCCCAATCGAGGTAAGAAGGTCTTGAAGAATGAGGGAGGAAGCTCCAACACTGATGTCCAGCAGATTGAAACTAATTAACTAGGCTACCTTTATAATAATAGTATGCAGTGTTATCATCATGGCCAGATGATGATACTTTTATTAATAATAAATGCTTGTTATTTGTGAAAGACCTATGCTTTTATTTCATGAGTATTGTGCCTAAAATTGATGCATTTGATTTTTTTTTTTTTTTAATTCCATTTGAGTTTGATACTAGCTAGTTGCAATTCATCTACTATATTTAATCAGGACAGTTATTTTACAACCGAACTTATTACTTGATACTTGTAAGACTTGAAAAAATATGAGAGAGAAATAAAACTTCTTTTAATCATCTATCGTGTTTGTTTGGACAACAAAAGGAAACAGATATCATCTTCATCAAAAATCAAAAGAAACAAACGTTTCTATTTACTATTTACTATTTATCATTGAAAATATCATGGCCAGTATACTAATGTTTAATTTGCTAGATGTTGAGTTGTAGATAATTATATTCTTCTTTAGCCAACTTCTTTCCTCTATATGGGTTAATCCATTTAAACATTGTGTATGGATTGATGATGCCGGGAATGGATGATACGCCTATCAAAGTTCGGTAAGACGAATAAGTTTTCCTTTGTCAAATGCCTCAAATAGATCGGATGAGTTTAAACATGCAACATAAAGAAGCAACTCAATGTTTACTTCACTGAAATGGTTGTTCAACTCTTGCATTTGTCTATCTATAACCGAATTAGGTCTCTCAATGTTCGATGGCACGTGTTCAAACCTACACCTTGGTGGCTTGGTCTCCCATAAGGGTCAGACACTATACATAAAAAGAATTTCCGTCTCATGCTTAGAATAAAAAGAAGTAATTTCCTCTAACAACTGTCATCTTCCATCATCTCTTGTCTCTTGAAGTCGATACTTAGGCATCTCCTATGATTCAAGGGGAAGGGGTTGAAAACTTACGGGGGGTAAAATGTGTGAAATTTTTTGGCTCAAGGGGTGATCAATGCATTTTTCCCTTTCTTCAATTGATCCATCGCTCAATGCATGAGGCAATGGGAGGTGTTCCCATTGCCTCATGCATCGATCTGATCGCTGTGCGAGTGCGTTGCATTCGCCCGCCCAGCCAGCAGGTGGCCAACACATATCGGCCACCTGTTGACCCTTTTTTTTTGTTTAATTTTTTTTATTTGTTATTTAATAAAAATCTTTTATTTTAAAAAAAAAATTCCTTTAAAATACCTAATTAAATGAAATGTAACTCTTATTTAATTTTAGTTTTAGTTAATTTGTGTATTATTTTTAAAAAAGTTAATTTTAGTTTAAAAATGTAACTCTTATTTAATAAACTCAAAGTAGCGGACTCAATCTATTTATTAAAGTGAGAGTGGGGAAAATGAGAATTGGAATTAAATGAAATTTATAGATTGAGTCATTTGAGATGACTTATAAAAAAAAAATGAGAAGCTGGACTTAGGTTGAGGAGGCCTTAGATAATTTGACTAATAGCATATCCTAATTGCAGGTAATTTCTGTTTGGGCTTGTGTTTTGGACCCAATTAATTGTTGATTGAGTTCAAATTATTTGAACTAGCATACGCCCCGTGTTATGCACGGGTTTTAAAAAATATATATGTTAAGTACCTTGTTTAATATGTTAAATATATCTATTGTACGACATGATTAAATATATAAAATGATTGTACCAAATATATATTCTTCAACAATATAAAATTTCAATATTTACCTTAGATAATGAGAATATATAAAATATATAACAATATTTACCTTGGGCTTTTAATACTTGGATTAGTTAATTATTTTGGGTATAATATTACTACTATAATTAAAAAAATGTTGAGTGGTATCTAAAATCCATGATGCCAAGTGTCTCCACCGTATTCTTGAATTTTTTTTTTTTTTGGTAAAATATATTCTTGAAACATAGAGACAGTAGTTATTAAATTATCATCTCTAGATCTAAATAGAGCAGATTCTGGTCTAATTATTTTTTAGTTAGATACTAATATTTGCATGATTATTTCGAGTCGAATTCATAACAAAAGCTATTTCAAGAGTTAAGGGTTTTCCAAGATGAACTTAGACATGATTTCTAATCCACATTGTATTAAATATGTGGGTGAAACAAGTCCGTCACATAACAGTATTAAAGTTCAACCTAGTAAATTATGACATATGAGTAAACAACCAACACACAAATAAATTGACAATCCACACCTTGTTAACTAGACGAATAATGACAATCCATAATTTGTTATATGAACGAAGTGTGTAGGTAAGGTAGCTACTGAAGCCGAACATGTGAGCAATGAAAAGCAATCATGAAAGAAGGTGATCCATGTTAATTGGTCTCAACATTTTCTGAAACTTGTGCATTTGTGAAACTTGAATGGTCAATGCACAAAAGATAGAGGTAGATACCATTAAAAAAAATCAAGATCTTGAAAATCTAAAAAGGAAATTACAAGAAGATCAAGATATTATGGAGGATAATTGGTATAAATCATGGATTTTGATTTTCAACTTCAATTTTGATGACTTGGTCCTTTATCTGGTCAGCTTCCTCTAATGAATTAATCTCTTTCTTTTGCATTAATTCTCTGTCCTTACCCCACAGCAGAATGTATAATCCAGCAATAACAGTAACTGATCCTATTAAACTGCTCCATATATCAACCAAGGCATGAGATAAATATACATCGATTAGTTTTTGATTAGTTAGAACAGAAAATTAAGCAACAAGTTGAGGATCGGAGCAATTTATTTACCTTCCAAGATGAAGTTGCTCGTGTAAAATGGGAACATCAAATGATGCTGCCATTATCTGCACAAGTGGGCTGAAAGCTGCAGTGAAGACAGGACCTCTTTTCTTCACACACCATGCCATTCCCACGAAGCACAATCCTGATCCTACCATCCCCTGCATGCATGCGATCGAGCATTTCACCATATATAACATTCGCAATGGCGATTTTTATACTCCATCTGTCCCTAATATCTTCCTCCTAATTCTTTTTGGGACGTTGCAAAACAAGACTTTATTTTCTAAAAGAGCTATATACAAAAATATCCATGTGCTTGCCTAATTGGCAAAAATCACTCTATGCTATTTTAATTAGAAAAAACTTCTTTGTGTTTTTTCTTTATTAGCAAAAAACTTCATTTGAAATACATTCAAAGTCAACATATAGAGATTATTATCGATTTTTTAAGTAAACAGAGGGGTTATTGCCAATTTTCAAAGTAAATAGCTAGGGGGACTATTGATAATTCTAAGGTTAAGAAGGGTGTTTTCGCATTTTTTGCGAGGGTATAGTTGTTATTTTCCTGCAAAATATGTATTCCAGCATTGAAGGTGTGTGTGTTGTCTATAAGGACCCGTTTGTTTGTTTGGGAATGGCATGCAATTTGGTAATCTTATTACGAGACATCTAATAATTATGTTTGAGTTGATTTACTGTATTTTGAGAAAGGAATTAAATTCCCCATAATCAGGAATCTTGCCATCATGAACTAGGATATGAAACCCAAATTTTCTATAGTATCCTAATTCCATTCCCATTGGAATTCATGGTAAAGAATAAAAGACAATATTTTTCGTATATATATACACTATCTCTCTCGCCCTCACTCACACTCACACTCACACTCAAACTCAAACACACACACACACACACACATATATATATATATATATATATATATATATATATATATATATATATATATATATATATATATATATATTATAAAATCATAAATTAAACAAATTATAAATTTTTATGTATGGTAAGTATATTATATATTTAATCAACATTAAGAATAATTACTTACAACCCTTGAAATGATGTGAAATTACACGATCGTCCTTTGAAATATCAATAATTACAAAACAATATTTGAAGTCTTTAAAAAAATTAACTTAACATAAAATACTTTTTACCGCTTCATTATAAATGTCAAAAATATTAAATGATTATTGGTGAGTAAAAAAAAGGTAAATTTTAATTTTAATTAAAAAATCTCATAAATAATTTATAATAATATATAAATGGAACATTTTTGTTAACATGTGTAAAAATGGATTTCATTCCCTAAGTTTACCAAACATTTGCTACATTCTTTCCTGAAATCCTGAGTGTTATCCAAACAGTATAATAGAGTTATATTCCTGGTAATCACATTTCTAGAAATCAAATTCCTAGAATCATTCCATACCCGTCAAACAAACGTGTCCTAAAAGAACAATACAGAGGTTTTTGCTAATAAATAATTCAATAGTTAGACAAAACATAGAGAATATTTTTGTATTTTACTCTTTCTAAGATTATTTTCTCAAAACTACTATTTCACATAAAATAATGACATGACACCACCAACTTTTAAGCATTGCATTTGAACGCATAAATGTAAAATTCCAAAAGTTATTGGTTTAAGAGTATGTAGGTTAACTTACAGCATAGAGAACGATGAAGGCGTCAGTTTTCCTCTTTAAAATCCAAACTGAAAGTTCCCTGTCAATTGACAAACTTAAGACTGCAGATTGTATGGCACTGAAGGAAGCCATAATGGCAGTGCTGGAGTATTGGCATGGATATCTCTTTCCTATATTTGATTGAACAATGAACCATGAGGACCAACACAATGTTCCTGCAAACAATGTAACGGAACCAATTGCCCATCGCACGTGCGATGAATTGTGCGAATTCAGCTTCATATCCATTGATTTTGGATTGGTAAAGTGAAATAAAGGCATTCCTTTATAAACACTTAATGAAACAGCTCCTCCAAGGCAAATTAGTGCACCAACAACCTTGGCCCTTCCACTACTGTATTTTATGTTCACACTCTCTAAACTGCAATACATATCATATCAAACAAGAAAGAATCTCTGATTATGCATATCTTAGTCAACATGCCCAAAAGGTAAATTGTACGTGTTCATAAGTACGTACATACCCAAAAGGTAAAGCCATCAGAAAAGTGACTACCGGAACCATGTTAAGGAAAGCACACGAGAATGTAGCAGACGTATATTCTATGCCGAGAAGGAAGAGATATTGCGTTAGAGAAGCCCTACAAAATCATATAATATATATACTAGCTAAGAAAATGCACGTATCGATCTATAATTAAAATCAATTACTACATTTTAACTAATTAATTACCCGATAATAGCACTAACGAAAAGGTGACATAATATGCTTAGTGTGAGCTTAGGCCTGATTCCCCTGCAAGAAATTAAACATGTCTTAATTAATTGAAGTTGATTATATTAATTAGAACATGAATCAGAGATGGGAATTAAGAATTCAAACCTTTCCAAAAAGAAAGCTAATGGGGATAAAAATAATGCAGAAATCGACTGGCGATAAGTTATGAAGACCAAATGGTTCATCCCATCACTAACAATCTTCTTGAGAAGTATATTACTAACGGCAAAAGCTAGGTCGATAGCCATCATTGCGATAACTGGGTACCATTTGGCAAAGCTCTTAATCATTTTCTTAATTGGTTTATTATGTAAGAAGCTCACAAAGCATTCATTCTATATATCTATTACATACACACACACACACAAATATATAAATATATAACCTAGCTACTCTAGCTAGCTATATATATAGACTTGTTAATGATTTAAAAATTAGTCTAAGAGTGGGCACAAAGCAAGGGCAATTTCTTTTAGTCCTCTGAAATGCTTTAAGCTACCAATTTTGACACTAATTTAATACATATTCTCTTCTTTTTACTGTACTTTCGAAGAAGTCTAATGTAGAAATTGTTGAGAATCAATGTACAGACATAAACAGAAAGGATGTGCATTAATTAATGTATGATATTAACGTCTTCATGTAGACCACTGAGTTTTTTATTGAGCATCTGTTCTTGGCACCCAGCTGCTTTATTTAGAGAGTCAATATCTCTTTCTGCAAATAATACTATAAATAGACATCAGCACCTATGAGTGGGGTTGATGGATAGATGGTTCTCACAGTTTAGCATCTTATTCTTCAATTCATTTGCAGCCTCTCATTTTCATACAAAGGTACAACTAGTAGAACAACATGTCAAATCCTGATCCTATGTCTAATTAACATATTTATAGCCTGACCTGATCACACTTTTTATTCTTTAAAGATGAATATATATTTAATAGTAGTATACATATGTTGATCTGTTGATGAAACTTCATGTATGTCTTAGTTGACAATATTATTTATTAATTAGTTAAAGCATCCAATCTGGAATTTATCAGTGGGAATATTAATTGAAGATGAGATGATCATGAACAATTAATTAATTAAGCCAGATATCTTTTCATTCTAGTACATAATTACTGAGTGGATATGCATATATGGAGTGAATAGCAAATTAACTCCCCGTGTTATTCTAAACAGGCAATTTCACTCCCTGTGATAAATAAAAGGGCAAAATGCCTCCCTGTGTTTTTATAAAAGAAGCACTCTACCTCCCTCTAAATTGTTCATTTATTCATATCACAGGGAGGTAAATTGCTCATTATTTCATTTCACAGGGATGTAAATTGCCTATTTTTATATCACAAGGAGGTAAATTGCTCATTATTCATTTCACAGGGAGTTAAATTGCCTATTTTTATTTCACATGGAGGTAAATTACCCATTAGACATATCACAGGAGTTAACTTGCAAAAAAACCCGCATATATGTATATTATATTTAATTGGTTAATTAATAAATATATAATTAAACTAGTGTATGTGATACAAATATAACATTATCTATTCCGTGATATTCATCTTCATATGTTTAAACTTAACTCCCTCGTCTAGCAAATGCATGTTGTGCGAGCAAGTACGGGCCATTGCCTAAACAAACTAAACAAACAATTACTCAATTAGAAGAGAGCTGAGGTTTAATTAGTCTAACTACAGTTATCATCAGAAATTACTCAAATAGTCTTTGAAAATTAAGTCTAGGATAGGTATATTTTAACTCAACTTGATCTACCAAGTTCAAAATCATTTTAAGTCCAACTTAATTTGGAACTTTTATTGTTCACCAGATTAATTTCCATTTTTAGGTTGGGTCTTTAATGGTTTATTTTATGGATCGAAAATAGGTTGGGTTGCCGGGTCAATAATGGGTTGGGCCGGGTCATGGGTCCACCCATCTATTCTTTGTTAAATTAAGTTGTGTATTCTAATTAAAAATTAAAATGCACCATATTTATTAGTAAATATCGTTTAGATGTTCAATAGAGTTAACGAGATTAAAACAAAGTTAAGTCGCTTAAATAATTTAATATTAATCTAAGTAAAAAATTTCTAAATTCATTCATAGTTTTAATTTAATTGCAACATTTATAGTCTACATGTGGGTTGATGAATAAAATATGGTACCAGTGGGGTGGTAATTGGGGTAAGATGTGGTCGTGGGAAGATGGAGAGGGGAATAAGGAGGGGGATATGATTCAAAATTTTGAATCATAAATTAATTAGATTTTTCTTGTTAGGCTCAACCTGATTTTGTTTGAGTCGAACTTTATTTTAAGACTTGATTAATTTATCAACCTAGTATGAGTTTAATTAGGTTTAACCTGAATAAAACCTCAAATGAGATAATACTTGAATGATTTCATTTCATATATCATATAATAATAATTTGAATTTTCATTTTAAGTATATTGAATGTTGGAGTCTTATTTTAATGTATTTAATAATATTTTGGAAGTATTTCATATAATGATAAGTGATATTTTATCATTTAAAAGTTGGCTTTTATTGTGAAATGTTACTTAATATTAATACCAATGTATATATTTTTCGGTGCTATATGTACCCTATTTCTATTTATGTGCACTTAATGATACATATATTTCTCGGAAGAATTTAGTTTAAGCTTATTTGATATAAGTTCAAAGTCCGAAATAAAGTAGACCGTGAACTAAACTTATGACCTGAATTTCAATCTATGATCATTAAGCTCGATGATATTTGAGTTTGAAGTACTCCAAACCCGACTCACAAAACCCTATTGACAGGCCTATCAATTAGATTATGTTTGTATTCAAAATTTGGTAAAAAGATGTGCATAGGCCCAACAAGAGCAAAGGCTCAGCTCCTGAGGACTTTTAATTAAAATTTATGTATATTAAATTAATATACTGCATCAATTGTTTTTTTTTTTTTTTTTTTTTGAGAGGATACTGCATCAATTGTTATACAGTATATTATTAGTCTTCCCCATTTATTTGTTTCTAATCTAATTACAAGTATTGAATTTCATCGTTGTCTTTCTCGTTTCCACATCGGGTCGCCACCAACAAGACTAAGCTTTTTTATTACGCTACCACGCGCTGCCGCTGCTGGTGGTGGATCGACCGCCGCCTTTCTCCTTTCCTTCTCGGTATCGTTACACCTCCTCCTATATAAACATACTGTATGTAATATGTAATAACCCTAGTCCTCTATTCCGATTCTTTGTCGTTTGCTTATGTTCACATTTTCAAGGGCACCTCGTATAACTTGCATCGTTATGGTTGAATGTTGCGTTGCATCTACGCTGGTTGAAACCTAGTTTTCTGTTGAGTTATTTAATTACTTTTTCCTGATGGCATGTGATTTAAGAACTATCCGCACTCAAATTCTGTTTATTGGTCTTAGGTACTTATGCAAATTTTATTTGAAATTTCCTGTTTCCCCTTTCTGTTGATTTGTAACGGAGTTTGTGGTGTTTTTCTTGCAGTTCAGATAGTTAATAATCTCTGGCCTCTGGTTTCACTTCATAGAGGAATAATGTTTGGAAGCAATCGTAAGTACTTGTTGGTTCAAATTAAGTTTTGATTTTTTCCTTCCTTTGAACATTCTGTGTTACCTTTATTGATGCTGGTGCCTTTATTCTTTCCTGGAAAATCCTCTTTGATCTATTCTCATCTGTGGATGTTATCCATTGTCTGCAAGTTTGTCCTGGATGATAATTATTCGCTATTCTTGAAACGTAAATTATCTAACAGTTCAGTAGATGAATAATCTATTTTATGATCTTGGTTATGGCACTTTTACATTCTACTATCACAATTCACAGCTTTGAGAAAGATAGAATATTGAGCGTCAACCATTATCTTTCCATGTGCAATACACGTAGATTTTAAATGCACACAAAGCACATGCCATGGAACGGAGCACGGCCACACCCAACTCTTGCCTTAATGAACTTGGATATTCTTTCTTCCCTCCAAAATCAATTTCTAGTTGCTTATTAAATGTAAGCATGGTTAACTTATAACTTCGATTACTGGGATGGTTGATTGAATTGACCGGGGACTTGGTTTAAGTAAACAAATTTATTAAGAAGCCAAAAATGGGACTGCTACTCTTATCTATGTAACTCTTCTTCTTGACTGTAATTTTGGAAACCCTGATTTATGCGCTTCCAATTTTACCCTAGTATGAGTTATTTCTGATATCGTGCATGGATTTATGTAGTAAAACTCTTGCTCATTTCTGGGTTAGTGGTAGGGACATGAATTCCAGAATTTGGATTTAATGTGGCATACATAATAAAAATAATCTTACTAGTAAAGCAAATTGTGAAAATGACAAAGATGTGTGCCTTTTTGTCTGAGTAGGCTATTTCATGACTACTACTATGTGAAACGTAGATGAACTATGGAAGGACGATTATGAAATTTACTATCAAATTTGTATATATCTAACTAAGTTTGATGAGTCACCAGTAACTTTTTAAATTTTCATTTATTTTATTCTATCCCACATCCGTGGTAAAAATTGGCCCTTAAATATCATTTTTTATTATTACGAGTATTTCACTAAGACTTCCTGGCTTCCAGCAATCAGTTCTACTTACACAAGTGTAACTTTGGCTACTCAGGCAAAACATGTGTACCAACACTTAATCGTTCTGGGCAATTTATTCATATTTCCTGTATGCATTACGTATTTGTTAAAATTCAAACATGAATTTCTTGTGAATGAATTGAAGTTAATTAGGTGAAAATGGAAGTTAACAATATAATCTATGTATATACTTCTGACTTGTCTAATTGTTTTTCTGCTCATCTTACAGCTTTTGGGCAGTCATCTAGCAGCCCGTTTGGGTCTCAACCGGCTTTTGGGCAAAATAATAATGCCAGCAACAATCCGTTTGCTCCTAAACCATTTGGTAGTACGAGTCCTTTTGGTTCTCAGTCTGGGGGTTCCATTTTTGGTGGCATGTCTACTGGTGTTTTCGGTGCTCAATCTTCTCAGCCTTTAGGCTCTACTTCTGTTTTTGGTGCTTCGTCATCACCTGCTTTTGGAAGTTCAGCGCCGGCATTTGGAGCTACCTCAGGTTATACTTTCTGAAGTCCATTTTCAGCATTTGGAATTGAGCGCATGAATTGAAACAGTCCACCTGGGAAAAACATAATAATAATTCCCTCCATTCCATTATGTGCTTGTTTGTAATGATTTCTTTTAGCACTGATTTTGTTTTTTTGACAATATAACACCTATTGATGTAAAATTTTATTAGTTGCTAACTATTTGAGGTTCAATTTCTTCAGTATTATCTTCTTTTATGATTGTCAAATGGTCCATATTTCTGCGAGTACAACTGGTTCAAGGAGTTTCTTTGCCATATTTGGTGGATTATAGTCCTTGTTAATTAAAAGACTTGTTCTTTTAGTTTTTGAGTGATTTACCTGTTGTTTTGCTGTGCTTTAGTCATAAATTCCATCACATTTCATATTCTTTTGGATGGTTATTGATTTTCATCAATTTATCTATGTGAGTCTCTGTCAATTATTGGGTTGGTTATTGAATAATTCTGTATCTGATTTATTTCCTCCAGCTTACCACATGGGCGTTTGACTTATAGACTATCTATTTTAGAAGTTACCTTGTTATTTTTAATCTCTTATTAGCTTTAACGTGTGTATAGGTTCATCAGTATTTGGGCAGAAGCCTACTTTTGGTGGTTTTGGATCCAGCACTGCTCAAACAAGTCCATTTGGAGGAAGCTCGTTTCAACAATCACAACCAGCTTTTGGGAGCAATCTCTTTGGTTCAACAACACCTTTTGGTGCACCAAGTCAACCTTCATTTGGTTCATCGAGCAGTCCAGCATTTGGTGCACAAAGTGCATCAGCTTTTGGTGGTACCACTGCCTTTGGTTCTACGCCAAACCCTACATTTGGTAGCACAAGTGGTGGGTTTGGAATGTCAAGTTCTCCTTTTGGTTCCAACACTCCAGCCTTCGGGGCTTCTAGCTCTCCAGCCTTCGGGGCTTCTAGCTCTCCAGCCTTCGGTGCTTCTAGCACTCCAGCATTTGGTGCTTCTAGCACTCCAGCATTTGGCGCTTCTAGCACTCCAGCATTCGGTGCCACATCTACTACTGCATTTGGTGCCTCATCTGCCCCTGCTTTTGGAGCATCATCTGCCCCTGCTTTTGGTTCTTCAACTACTCCTTTTAATTTTGGATCCAGTCCAGCATTTGGCCAATCAACTCCTGCTTTTGGAAGTAGCCCATTCGGCACAGCATCATCATTTGGAGCTCAAAGCGCATCTTTTGGTAAGTTCTTTTCATCTTGATGGTGTAAGATCGAGTCTATTTATGGCCGTCAATTTAAGACTTCTGTGTTCTTTGTAGTTGTTTCTGATCTTTTGCTTTGATGTAAATACTATGCAGGAGCACAGACTACAACCCCTGCTTTTGGCCAGTCTGCTTTTGGAGGGCAACGAGGGGGAAGTAGAGTATCTCCCTACTCACCTACACCTGAGACAGATGGAGCGACTGGTACACAGCCTGGAAAATTAGAATCAATTTCTGCCATGCAGGTCTACAAAGATAAGAGCCATGAAGAACTAAGATGGGAGGACTACCAGTTGGGAGATAAAGGTACTCACTCTTCTTTCTGAATCGTGTGATCATTTTGAGCTTCTAGAGATCGTATCACATATATTTTTTACTGATTATCTGTCACTGTATCATATTCTAGGAGGGCCAGCTCCTGCCGGTCAATCGACTGCTGCTGTTGGTTTTGGTTCTTCAGGCATTGGAGCCTCAGCCACCCCTGCATTTGGTCAATCATCAGCAAATCCTTTTTCATCTACAACCTCTCCCAATCCATTTGCTCCAAAAACCCCAGCTTTTAATAACCCAGGCTTTGGATCTTCATCCACTCCTGCGTTTGGTTCTTCTCCATTTGGAACATCCAATACAAGTAACCTTTTTGGTTCAACATCATCAGCAACATCTTCTTTATTTGGCTCCACCCCTCAAGCATTTGGGGCCAATACCACCTCCCCTTCTCTGTTTAGCTCTTCCACATCTGCTTTTGGTTCTCCATCTCTTTTTGGCCCCGCATCAGCACAGAGTTCTGGCTTGAATTTTGGCAACTCTCAGTCCTCCCTTTATTCCAGTCATCTACACCTGCACTTACACAGAGTTCTCCTTTTGGACAGACCTCTTCTACCTTTGGCCAAACTGCCTCTGGGTTTGGTCAATCAAACTTGTTTAGTACACCCTCTTCTGGCTTTGGTGGGAACTTGTTCTCGACCAGTTCATCACTTCTGAGTAACAGCAACCCTTCAGCATTTGGCCAAACAACTGTGAGTTATTAAAGACTTGGACATTTGTCTTCTTTCTTTTTATTTCCATTTTCACGCTCGAAGATTAAGGGAAGGCATTATAAATTCTGTGGTGATGTACAACTGTATAACTAAGTTCTTGGTTTTGGCAAATCAATATTCATGATAATTAATGAGGTTGTGTTATTACAATGACAATTGTGTGGAGGTTTAATCAAGGAGACTATGCTGAACTAGGGAAGGACATGCGCAGCTGCACCTGTATTAAGACCAGAAATTTGTTGTCCTTGTATTACTATAAAAAGCTACAGAATTAGCTTTCTCTTTTGACGTAAATATTAGAATGTGTAGGAATTCAACTGGGTCATGTTTCCTTCTACGGACATTGAATTTTACTTTTTCATATATAAGTAATACCTTGAGGGCTGGGGTATCACTAAATTCAACAGAGAGTAGGCTGTCGTATGCATTGGGTTATTTTCTTGTAACTATTCTTTTTTGTGTTTGCTCTTCTTTGAAGCCCAATCTTGCTACACCCTTTCAATCAGCGCAACCGGCTCAGAGTTCTGGTGGTTTTAGCTTTAGCAACTTTGGGCAGTCACAAGCAGGTTAATCAAGCATGAACTTTTTATTGTCGTTGACAATGTCTTTTTTTCACTTATCTTTATAATTTCTGATGATTAATGACCATTCTAAATAACTTGTTTTATGTATACTTATAGCTGGTACAAGTGGCTTTGGCGGCACCCCTGGCATGTTTGGTCAGAGTGCTTTTGGACAATCGTAAGTCACTGCTCTAGTTTAAATGCAACTGTTTCGTAAACACACTTTATGGTGGCAACACTTGTATTTGTTGTAATTCTTTTGTTATGCTTAATTGTGATTTGTTTGCTTATATGTAATTACAGTTCTTTATATAATACAGGCTGTTATTGATCAGTTTTGTCTTTTGGACCAGATGCATGTATAAATATGGTTTTTTTTTTTTTTTTTTATGGAGCTTAGGTCTGATTCTTGTATGCGTTCTCAGTAAAATATTTATAAGTTAATGCATAACGCAGTCTTCGAGTGTTAGCTGATACAAGTTTAAGGGTCAAAACCAAGATGGAAAATGTTCTAAAGTTTAAATACTTGGAGACTTGTAAATATCAAAATAATTATTTATTGTTTCTTATTCATCTGTACAATAGAAAGCAAATAGCGAGAACAAATAATTTCATAGCTTAATGAAATTTGTCTGAGATTGAGTAGATACAGAGTTTCCAGGAACAAACCATCGGGGGTTAAAATTTTGTCATGGAGTTGAATTAATACTAGTGTGTTGACCTTTTGTCATGTTCTTGTTTGTCTTTATTTTGTGTAAATTTTGTCTTCTATTTATTTTTACAGATCAGGTTCTCAGAACATTATGGCTGCACAAGCAGCTCCCATTACAAATCCTTTTGGAACTCTGCCGGCAATGCCCCAGATGTCGATTGGTCGGGCAGGCACTTCTCCATCTATTCAGTATGGAATTTCTAGCTTACCAGTAAGTACTTTGTATTCTACTTAACTTTTTAGAAGGAAAATCTTACTGGATGTTTTTTATTAGTAGTCCTTTCTTGAGTGCAGAGTAATTAATTGAAAACTCATTTTGTTCACACTCAAATGGAATTTATCTTCTCACTTCTGTCATTTTCAATTAGGTTGTTGAAAGATCGGTGCCTGTTAGAATATCATCACTTTTGACTTCTCGACATATTTCCCAAAGGCGTATAAGGCTGCCTGTAAGGAAATATCATCCTAAAACTGATGGTGTAAAGGTAATGATGAATCGTTAATGAAATTTAAGGTTGTTGCAGTTTACATTGTTAGGCTGACGTCAAATTGTTGGCCCATGGTTTCAGTTTGCATTTCCTCATGTTTTACTTCAATTTTTCCTTTCAGGTTCCATTTTTTAATGACGACGAAGAAACATCTAGTACACCAAAAGCAGATGCTCTTTTTGTTCCGAGGGAGAATCCAAGAGCTCTTGTAATCCGTCCGCTGGAACAGTGGCCTTCTAGAGCTAGTGCAGAGAAAACAACCCGGTCTAAGGCCACAGGCACTGCCGTGCATGAGAATGGTAAGTATCGTGTTTTTTTAAAACTGCTTGATTTCTTGGTTTTTTTATCCTGAAGGTATTAGGATTATAGGAGTACTTTGTAGTAATAATGCATTAATGCATACAGTTTTTGATACAGCAGTTTTGAGATGATATTTTGCAATTAGTTTGTAAAGCCCACCATGGCCTACTTGCCTTGTATCTGGTTTTTATTTTCTTGCTTCTTTGATCAAGTTCTTTTTAAGGTATCTGGTTAATAACCAAAGATTAAGTTGGTGTAATCATAGTTGGTTAAGAGTGGTGGATGACTAGTAGTTAACAGTCTGTGAGATGGTCATATCTGCTTATGATTTGAAAGCAAGCTTATATGAGGTATTTGACTTGCTTCACGCGATGGAGGCCATATGTTATTTGGACTTGGCTAGCAGATTGTCATGCATTACCTTTATATCAACTTTTATGCTCTCATTATGGAGAGTTGGGTGATGCAAGATTACCAATGTCCATTTAGGGGGGGGGGGGTGTTTGTCAGTAATATGGTTCAAGTCCAATTGAGCCAGGTATGCTAATGGAAATTTGTAGGCTTGGAACCATAAACTAAGATGAGTTAGATTTGACTCGTGATGATCTTTTCCTTATTTTACTTTCCATTTTGTGCTTATATTTCTTTCTTCACGATGTCTACTTATTGGGGTAGGTAGGGTTGCACCTCTAATCTAGGTTTGTGCTTCAGTAATTGACTTATCACAATTTTGCTTGATTGATCAGGAGATGTTCGTCATGATGTTTACCCTAACATAAATGGCCATAGGACTGAAGTCAAAGAAGGTAAGGGCTTCTTTTATATGAATGTTGCTAGTATTTCGCTTGATAGTAAATCAAATTACTATTATGAGCACATTACTGAGTGTTTTCGGTTCATTATTGCTTTCTTTCATAATGCAATCTTTTTTTAGATTGACATGTTGAATATTAGGATGAGATAGATTAGGGCGACAGGTTTTATATCGTGTGGCAAGGTAACATTGTGAAAGTGCCTTTGATATGGTAGTTGCGGACTTTATTTTTCGACTTAATTTGAAAAATCACAGTTACTTAATAAACTTCTAGCAACTAAATTAACCAAGTGATGCATAAGTAGTTCCTACTTCATGGCTGACTCTTGGTTGCAGAAAATAAAAGAGAAAAGAAGAGGATAGTCAAAATTGAAATGAATGTAGATTGTAGTACTATGTTTGTGAAGAACGTAATTTGATAGTTCTGTCCTCTTTTGTTTACTTATTTGTGAGTTTGGTAAAATGAATGACCATTTCTTGGATTGCAATTCCCTGTCTGTTATTTATTCGTTGTTTGGTTGTGGGTAATAGACTAAGAAAACTGTACCCAAAAAAAAGGAAAAAATAGACTAAGAACACATACCCCCTCTGAAGCCGAAGAATACTGCTGCCACCTTGCTGAAATGAAAATTAAGTTTCCTTCTCTAATTCCCTGTAGGTTCCCCCAATATAAGTTGGGTCTTCAAATGTTGACTTTCTCTTAACTAAATGAGTTTAATTTTATGGAAGATGTAATCTATAATGTCTATCAATTTCATTTAACTGATATATAAGTACATTGAATTGAATACTGATAAGAGTTCTTGGTTGTAATTAGCTGCCCGTGCTGAAGGTCCAACAGAAAATGGAGTCAAAGGGGGGAACCAAAAAAGTAATGGGGTGGTTCATGAGGATGGTCTTTCTACAGAGAACGGTGAAGACTCTTACATCACTCTTACAGGCCATAGAGCTGGTGAAGCCGCAATTGTCTATGAGCATGGAGCTGACATCGAGGCCCTTATGCCAAAGCTTCGTCACTCTGATTACTATACAGAGCCACGTATTCAGGAGCTAGCTGCCAAGGAAAGAGCTGAACCAGGGTTTTCCCGACACGTGAAAGACTTTGTGGTTGGAAGACATGGGTATGGTAGCATCAAGTTCTTTGGGGAGACGGATGTTAGAAGGCTTGATCTCGAGTCCCTTGTCCAATTCAATAATCGTGAAGTCATAGTTTATATGGATGAGAGCAAGAAACCTCCTATTGGACAAGGTCTCAATAAGCCTGCTGAGGTAACACTTCTTAATATAAAATGTTTTGATAAGAGGACTGGCCAACAATACACCGAGGGACCAAGAATAGACAAGTATAAAGAGATGCTTAAAAGGAAAGCCGAGGACCAAGGAGCTGAGTTTGTGTCGTACGATCCAGTCAAAGGAGAATGGAAGTTCAGGGTCCACCACTTTAGCAAATATAAGCTTGTCGATGAAGATGAAGACGAAAGTGATTTAGAGAATCTGTGTTGAAATATGGTATAGCGTGTGTGCATGTTTATTACGTCAGCATGTAAAGAATGCCAGCAGTCAAATGTAACTTTCTTTCGGTTGTGTTGTTGTGGATATCATATTAACCATCTTTATTTGTTTCTTCTTCTGGCTATTCTCTACCTTTTGGATTGTTTACACCTATTCTATTTTGTGATTTTGTTTGACATTGTTCAGCAATACAATACTATCTCATTGATGATTTTTGTAATAAGTAGTTTTTTCAATGTATTTACTTAACATGTAAATCCCAAAGGAATTCGATTGGGATGGCAACATGTTTAATTTTTGAAAAGTTAAAAGTATATTTTAGCGTAACAAAGAATACACCGGATGATCTGTAGGCTTCAACTGACGATTCTGGAATTTGGGTTAGAAAAGGATTTGAAGGCAACATTCCTTTTGGCAAATATTGGCAAGAAGACCCTCGTTCAATCCAAGTTGAAGCATACATCCCTTGTATCAAATGTAAATTATCAAATATTGGCAAGAACTTAGAACTGAAGTATATTGCATGGCAGAAGCTACTGGTTAACGTGTGTGGGTGATCATTCGACATTAATAGTATTACTGATAAAATTATTTATAGTAAAATTGTGTCTACTTGAACAATAAAAACGTCTTGGTGATCATTCGACATTAATAGAACTATTACTGATAGACTGAGTGCATTTGGCAAGGACTTTCAGGTCTAAACACAACACCAATAAGTTATAATGGATATTGCATGTTTGCAATTAGCTGATTGTCAGCTTAACAAATTACCAGTAACTAAAATCTTTGTTTCTTATATGGAAATGGTAGCATTTGAAACCTAATAATTAACAATATTATTATTATTCATTAAAATCAGATTGGAAAATGTGAAACAAGATGAAACACTTAAAATTCTTAACAATTTTACTTATTGATTGAGTTGGCTATATCAATCACAAAACGATATTTAACTTCATTCTTTATCATCCTCTCTAAGGCCTCATTTGCATATTCAATGGGAACCAATTCAATATCAGGGTAGATCCTTTTTGAAGCACAAAAATCCAACATTTCTTGTGTCTGCTTTGTTCCACCCGTTACACTTCCTGAAATTGTTTTTGCACCTACAACAGAAAACAAACGATTCGTTCAATTTTATTAGCTTAGCAGTACATAACAAATTAATACTAGTGTACTTATATATAATAATTCCATCAAGTTGCAGGAAGTACCAAGATTAAGGCTTCCCGGACTAAATTTCACTTCACTTGGAAATCCAACCAAAACAAGCACACCACCAGTCTTCAATAGCGACAAATATAAATCAAACGAGGTATCCCCTGATGCTGTATTTATGATGAAGTCCAATGATTTATCCAAAACCTGAGTTTTTAGATATGAAACAAAACACTTTAATCTTTTTTTTTTTTTGGCGGGGAAGGGGTTAATTTGAGTTAAAATTCTTCAACGTATCAATCTTACGCTCATCTGTTGCTCATCGGTCGACAAAACAAAATTGTCTGCTCCAAGAAGATTTAGTGCATCGTCTCTCTTGGAGATACTTGTGCTGAAAACTGTTACTTTCAACCCAAAAGCTTTGCCAAACTTCACCGCCAAATGGCCAAGTCCACCTAACCCAACCACCCCTAAAGACTTGCCTTCTTGATTCATGCTATGACGCATCATGGGGGTGTACACGGTAATGCCGGCACAGAGCAGAGGTGCTGCCAATTCAGGTGGGTAATTCTCAGGTATCCTGAAGCAGTACCTACAAATAACAAAATTTATATTATGTATCATTTACCTAAATCGAATCTAATTTCGAGTTCCCTTCTTCAAAAAGAGTACTACTCACCTCTGATGGACTACAATGCAGTCAGAATATCCACCCTTAGTGATAGTACCATCCACATCCACACCGTCAAATGTGTAAACTGCGCCTTTTGAGCAATGAATTTCTTCTTCATTATCACAATACTCACACTCTCTGCAGGAATTAACATAAGTTCCAACTCCAACATGTTGACCAACTTTAAAGCGCTCGACATTGGACCCAACCTCTCTTACTATCCCAGCAATCTCGTGCCTATCACGGGGAATTAATCATAATCAGAACACAGAACATTTTCTTTTTCTGATAATTAAACCGGAATTTAAAGAGGGGTACAACGAAATAAAAAATAGGATAAAACAACCCAACTAGGAATAAAACAAAAAACACGGCCCAAGCAGCAAGGTTATGATATGAGCTACAAAAATCAAAAAATTAATTTACAAAAATGATGAATCTTCATACCCAGGAACTAAAGGATAGTTTGAGTGTCCAAATTTGTTTCTCGTCCAAGCTACATCAGCATAACAAACTCCACAATAGAGTATGGTTATCGAAACATCATCGCTTCCAACAGACCTGTTTAATTAGGAGATTAAAGAATCTTTAATTAATTGCACTCCACAAAGAAAGAGTACTAACTATTAGTATGACTATATATATATATATATATATATATATATATATACCTGCGAGTGAATTGGTAAGGCGAGAGAAGTCCAGAGGGATCTCGGGCGGCCCATCCATGGCATTCAATAGACATATTTTCAACTAATTAATAATAATTTCACATAGAGACAAAAATAATTAGAACCGTAACTACTAATTCGGAGTAATATGAATCCATCAGATTTGAAAGAAAAATGGTGAATTATTCAACAAAGAAATCTTAGTTATGATGAAAAATTACCTGGATTAGAAGTGGAAGAGCAGATGCAGATGCAGATGCGATGATGATAATATTTATTCGATTTCTAGTATTTGATAGAATCTTATAGTAAGTCTACACTACACTGAGACTGAGTATTTGTCCATTGCTTTAATTTCATATATTTATAGTGGTGGTGGTCGTCTACGTATGCACTGACTTTTCCTAATAAGAAAAAGTAAAAACTTAATCCGTTAGATCAAAGAGATGATCGTATGCACTTACATCATAGCTTTTGTGGTGATATTTTGCCCAGCGATTCGAAAATCAATTTTAGGAGAATTCATTTTACTAAAATGAATTTTGGCAATAATTGATTATGATAAAATTCAATTATAAAATAATTATTTTTGGATAACAGCTTTTACAAAAGTAACATTTTAATTACTTCTAAAATAAGTTGATTTTTAACTTCTGGAGATCCCAAAAGTGATCCTTAAAATCACGATTGACTAAAAGCAATTTCTATAATTGGGGCCAAACACTTCAAAAATCACAATGAATGTCTAGAAGTATTTTTAAGAGCTCCCACCGCTGGGTCAAACTCACCCTTAGTAATGTTCCTAATAAGAAAAAGTAAAAACTTAATCAGAGCTTAGAGTTAAACCAATGAAACAAAAGTCGTTATTTACCCATAAGCTATATATAATCATTCTCAAAAACTATGTTGAACGACACTTCATAAAATGAAGAAAACAGAGTTCGATACTTCCCCAACACTCCTTTGACAAGAGTCGGACACGAACCCTAGGAAAAAAAAAAAGACACCTGTGTCGAACGGGTTTTTTGCACTTTGCACCCCCAAAACATGAAAAATAGGCACTTTGCACCCCTGAAACTTAAATTTAGCACTTTGCACCCTTAAAATATGAAAAATACATCACTTTGCACCCTCTTTTATTTTCAAGCAAAAATTCAAGGGCAAAATAGGTAATTCTATTTTAAACTTTGGCACTTTGACCCCTCAAAATAAAATTAGTACTTAACTCACCCATAAGAAGAATTAAAACAACTTGCACCCCCGAACACAATAAATGGACACTTTGCACCCTAAAATACAAAATTAACACTTAACACCTTCAAATTAAAAAAAAAAATTTCAAACCCTTCATTTTTTCCGGCAAAGTTAAGGTGAATTTTTTTAAGGCAAAATATGTAATTATTTATGGGTCTTTGATATGTTGAAGTAGACAATGGGTCTTCGAAAATTTTACTTGTACTTTATAAAGTTATTTATGGTTATATTGTTGAAAAGAAAGATGGAGAGATAAATGAGTATTCAAGTATTTATAATTGTATTTTGCAAAATTTAAGTAAAAAAATGAATTTACTATTTTGCCTAAGATTTTTTTCACTCCGATAGTCAACTTTGGCAAAAAAAACGAGGGGTTTGGATTTTTTAAAATTTGAGGGTGTTAAGTGTTAATTTTGTGTTTTGGGGTGCAAAGTGCCTATTTATTGTGTTTCGGGGGTGAAAGTTGCTGCTTTGTTCTTAAATAGAGGGTGGGTGTTAAGTGCTAATTTTATTTTGGGGGTACAAAGTGCGAAATTCTCAAGTTTTGAGGGTGCAAAGTGCCAATATTATTGAATTACCTATTTTACCCTTGAATTTTTCCTTGAAAATAAACGAGGGTGCAAAGTGCTGCATTTTTCATATTTCGAGGGTGCAAAGTGCTAAATCTAAGTTTCGAGGGTGCAAAGTGCCTATTTTCCACGTTTCAGGGGTGCAAAGTGCAAAAAACCCGTGTCGAACACAGTCATAAACAAGTATTCAAGGAGGATTGTATCTGAGGAGTATTGATACTCTCTTCGGAAAAAGGAAAAAAAAAAAAAAAATACTTGGTTTATGTTTTGTTGCACGTGTTTTGGAATGAGACTAAAAATATGTACAATTTTGGTGGGAAATAGAGTTGTGAAGCATTAGTAACTTATGTTAAAATTTCATTGCGCAAACTCACACCAAATTAATTTTCCTTTGTGTATTATATACGAATTTGTGCAATTTCAATATTTTACCTTCTAACTAACGAATTATTGCAGAACAGTAAAATGGATGGATCCTTGCCAAAAATTTAAAGGTTAAAAGCAAAGGGGTCAAATTATTCAAGGAATTCAATAAGTCTATTGCCAGTACATTAAAACATTTTTTTTTTCCTGAAACACTAGTATATCAAACTTAAAGGAACAAGATATGTTTCTTTTCATAACTATATTAAGAAAAAATGATTTAAACGAAGAAAAAAAAACTATTAAGAATAAAGGCATGTCGAATCAATAAGACCCTCCAATGCAGTTATAATCTGATCTCATAAGTTCTCTGTGCTCAATACATTGTCTTTCTCCTTCAACTCAAGGCAAAAACATTTTAGCGGATTATTTTTACCTAACTATGGAAGAAGGTTTAGCTTCATTTCCATGGAGCTAGTGGTTTGGCTGGCTGGGTTCTTCAGGAAGAGTGGTGAGCAGAAATTTCTTGGCAGAGCCAACATGGGTACATATTTGTTTCAGCATACTTCTACCCATCATCCATTTCAGCATTAATTTCATGTGTGTTTTGCTCTCTATTCCACTAATCCCAGACTCCTGTAAGTATTTATCAAAGTATGTTATAAGCAATTATCAAATGAAAAGATAAAATTTTAAGAAATGCAATATTGGTCATAGACTTATCTTAAAAAGCTCGGTTCATTATAGATATCAAATAAGCTTGCACATTGTTTTATAGCTTGTACATTCTTTGTTTACAAACCCAGCCATAACATGTTCAATCAATATCAACCACGGAAAGATAATCAACAAAGCTTGAACAACTTATTGTTCAATTAAGAACTCGATTACACCCCTCCCCTAGTTTGAACCATGTATATATGTTCAGCATGACACAATTACTTCAGATTCATCTTAAGCAAGATATTTGCTTCAACCTAATCATGGAGATAAATTTTACAGCATGCATCCCACTAATAAGATTTAAGAGTTCTACGTATTTATTTATATTCAAACAGACCAATCTAAAACGTGCATGTTGCACTGCTCTACAATTGAAGGGTGGAGAACCAAGTTGCATAAAAATATGGCCAGGGTGATGCCACAAGCTTTACCAAAAACTAACCAATAGATTATAAAGTTGCTAGTAAAAATATGCAACTATAGATAGTTTAATGAGATTAAAAACATGTAGCCTGAGTTTAGAGTAGTATATCAGAAACTTACTATCAAATGGTTATTCATATTCTGACACTTTCACAAGCTTGTGTTTAAGGAATAATGAGATAAGTTTCATTTTAAGTCCATTTTACAGTTAGAGTCAGACATTCATCCAATTTATGACAGAAAGCCATCTATCTACACAAATATGAGCATGTGATGGTGATTCTGGCTTATAATATAGTTTCAGTAATCAACTGAGAAAAAAAAAAGGTAAGCACATGCAAAATCAAGAATCAAATGACAGAAAGAAGGGACAATTACATGGATAGAGTTATGAGAGTATAAAGAGTATCACTAACAGACAACAGGAGAAATGCCATGGCAATGTTTTGCATTTAGCACATGCTTAAAAGGAAATTCTTTTCATTTCGTCCACAAGATGACACACATAATCAAGGAAAATGAATATATTCATACAACAAGCAAAAAAATGTGAGCGTGCAAATATGTTTTTGCATAAAACAAAAAACACATTTTCCTCTTTCAAAATTTCCATCTTAGTCTTCTAATTCTAGTTGTATGTTCAATGAATTCAAATGTATGTTTTGTTCTTCAAACTTCATTTGTTTCTAAACTATCTCATCATTAATTAAGCAACATTTATGAAGGAGTAATGAGGTAATCTTATTAAATGGTGTAAGTTACACAGAAAAATAACGGGAACAAATTTTGAATTATGAAGAGTACCAACACTAGATTAGCATGACATTGGTCTTGAGCAGAACCTGGCTGTAGTTATTTTGCTCGGCTTTTTTTGTTGTTCTAATGTTAGGACCTTTTTGCTTATGAAGATTTATGTCTATGTTAGGCCCATTGTAGTGGTGTTTTGGCATTAAGCAGTTAACGAAGCTTGATGTTCCAAGTCTTCATTCCTCACTGGAGACAACTTTCCAAGAATTGACATAGAGAAAAATAGGATGGATCACCTATCTGACTAGGGTCCTTGTCAACTGCTTTTAAACAGAACAAAGCAAACATACATATACACACACACACACACTTGGGGGGCCATCAAATTTTGTATCTAATTATATTTATGAAACTTTTTACCCATCTTCCATATGTAATGGATCCTTTGTTGATGCCTAGTCATATATAGTAAACCATAATTATTTACTTTATGAAAAACAGGAACCTTCTCATTTAATCAAGCATGACTTCACATTCCTAGAGTTTTTAAAATTGGTCTGCAATAAAATTTGAATTCTCAATAGCATTAGCAGAGCTAATTTTTCTTTCATGGCTAATTGTTTCTGATTTAGTTATGAGCTTGAATGATCCAATTGACAATCTTTTGTATTCAAACCAATATGAGCTTTCAATTAACTCGGTTCGTAGCATAATACATACATAGAGCAAAGGATATATATATATAGCATATAAATGGGATAAGTAAGTAAAAGTAATAGTAATAGTAATAGACCTTGACGTGGTTCCAGGTGTTGGAAACGGTGAGAGGGCCATGGCTCTTGATTACGCCATAGAGGTCTTCGGCAATGGAGGCGGCTTCCTGAAATGGGACTCTAGGGTTTATCTTCCTCAGATTTGGGGCACGCTTTCTAGAGCTTGAAGAGAAATGCCGAATCATCATCATCATCACACCACCATTTCCATTCATATTCCTCATTTCCAATTCAAAATAACACAGAGCTTCCTCCTTTACTGATTTTACTGTTTAAAATGGCTCTGGAGAGGGTTTTCCTTTCTTTTCTTTTTCCTTTTCTTTTTCTTTTTATGAACCCTACCTGCTTCGTTTAATCTTTATTAAAGTAAAATACAAAAACACCCCATCCGTGTTATTTCTAATTGCAAGAAAACTATTTGCCTTATTATTATTAGCACAAAATCCCATGGGGATTGGATAAATGACAAATATGCATAAAATGACAAAATATTGTCCTTCTATGTTTATGTGTCACTCATCTAACATCTGGGTGGATTAAATCCATCAGTGTAGGTACTAATTTTCCGAAAAAATTACTGTGTTATCATTTTATTACCTTACTGTGTTTGTTGAACTCATTCGAAAATTAAAAGCTAACCACATTGAAGTTGTTGCTAAAATTTCAAGAAGCCCGAGATTGTTTTCAACTTTTTAACCTTACATGGGGTTATTATAATTTTTTTTTTAAGTGAATGATGTTGTTTTTGCATCTTATTAAAAAGAAAAAAAATTAAATCTTGTGATATAATTGACACTTTCCCTTAAAATGTCTTTGACTTATTTAGAGATGGGCAAACGTCTTTGACTTATTTATAGATGGGCAATTATAAATAAGACGTTTCCCTAATTGACACTTTTAGAGATGGGCAAACGTCTTTGACTTATTTATACAAGGAGGTTATTGCTAATAATAACAAATGGAGTTTTCTATCAATTAAACATGGGGTGTTTTTGAAAATTAATAAATTTAGATTTTCTTGCTCTTAATTATGAGTGGCAAACAAGATATATTGATTTGACAATAACAATGAGTACTCCGACAATATTATTAGCCTTTGAATAAGTATTAAGTGAACATTGTAATTTCTTTATATGGTTAAATCCATTATATATTTAATTATGCTGAACTCTAAATATTAAAGAATTTATCTAAAAATTATACTTTTTTAGTGCATAAAGAGAGAGAGAGAGAGAGAGATTGTTTGAGTTTTTTTCTTATATTATTATAAGATTAGATAAAAAAAAATTAATTGAACAATTGTCCATAAGAAACACATAAAATTTACAAAACATAAAAAAATATCATTTTATCACGTAGTCACCAATAAACATGGTGCATGCGGAATAATGGAATAACGAATAAAGTTTTATGCCAAGATATAGAAAATGTCAAATACAATTATTTGACTAATTGGGCTTGTCCATGAGCCTGTTCCAACCCACTTAGAGAAACAAGGGGCCTGTTTGTTTGGCGTTTGCCAAAAAAATTTCGTGTTTGAGAAATGACAAATAAACATGTTTTCTATTTTCTGAAATAAATTTTTCATCTCTCAATTTCCTCAAACTACTTTCTCAAAACTCAAACAAACAACAATTTTCTTATCTCGATCTAAACAAAATCTATATAAACTCTACTTTAATTTGACATAAAGTAACACATCTCTTACACAATTTATCTTACAACAAACATGATTTGACATAGAATCTTACATATCTTACATCTACAACCTAATTCTTCCAAAAAAAACCTACATTTACTTTATTTCTCAAACCACTCTCCAAAAACCCAAACAAACAACATTACGCAAATCGAAATTATTTCAAAAACATCCACTACTCTCTCAAACTACTTTCGCAAACACCAAACAAACAGACCCAAGAAAATTGGGCCATGTATGGTGAAACTTAATAATTTGTACTAATAAGGAATATAATCTATATATGCATATATGATTATATATACTTTATAGTATTAGTGAAATTTTGCCACAATTCTTTGGCCCCCAGGCCCAGCCTTATGCATTGATCCGTCCTTGGAGAGAGACGCCTAGAAGATGACATAGGGAGATACGTGAAAAGATGACACATGTCATTGCCGAGTTTATAATGGGTATTGTAGAGCGATTTGATTCTTAAACGAATATATGTAAGCTATAAATTTCGTTTAAAGTTTTTGGGTAGTAAATTGGTCCAATGAATGGGATTTGATCACTGCAATGTAGCGAACTTACATAGGAATCACTGTTGGAAGAGGTTTTCACTTAATGTGTTTGACGCGCATCGAAAAAAATTAAGTCAAGTTTAGGACCTAAATATCCTTGAGAAACTAAAAAGAAAATCTAAGTCAAATCCAAAATTATACACTATATTATATATAGTTTCAATTGCAAATAATACAATATTAAGTTACCATACAATTGGAAAGAAAGATATGTTACAACTGAGATTGGACTGCAGGGAATTCACAAAAAGACATTATCTAATATAATGAGTGAGTATGATGTATCGCTTGTGGATAATAATTCATGAGGAAATTAATAAGAAATGAGTTGAGGTGAGGAGATAATTGAGGCTGGTCTATCGGGAATTCCAACATGTGTGGATATGAATATGATATGGTCCTTGTATCTAAGCATTTTACTCTCATTCTTCTTCTATTGTTAAGGATCACTATATAATTAGGAAAAAAGAAAGAAATTAATAAAAATACCATAATTCTTTCTCAACACTAAGCACAATTAGTAAATAAACAATCAATATAAGAGCACTTCATTTCTCTGCTTGTGCTTTCATTTCTACACTTTTTCTTTGGGGATTCAATAATTATATATTTATATATATATGCCCTTCTCCTAATTACATATATTGTTCCCATTTCTTTGTTTGACACCATGACAAGATTATGAAAAACTACTCATCAGGTATCCTTATTTAATAATATGTGTATGCTGTATGCAAAGACAATCTCGTTTTATATGTACTAGTTACTAGTAAAACAAAGCAGTAAATGTATATAGATCTCTTTGTTGCTTTCGGTCTTTATTATTGATCTCCTTCTGTTGGACGTATTTTTTTTTTTTAAGTTTGATTTCAATTTTTTGATATTTTTGACATTTGCAAATAACAACCTTCACATTCTTGATGTCATTTCTGCAGTCTCTTTCTTGATTTTAGTGTGTTGAGTTTCAATATATCTCAAAAGCCCATTTTCACACTTACCACATTCTATTTCTTTTTAGCCTGACTTAATGTTTGCTAGGATAAATCTATGTAGCTGAATCATGCTCCACACTCACTTATTTGATAATCTTCTGATGCATGCATAAATTAATGTAATGTACTAATGTTTTTTGTTGGTTTTTTCAGGGTCACATATTATTATCAAATTGAGACACATATTCATTCATTCATTCAAGTAGTATTAAATGGGTAAGGATGGATCTCCAAAGCTTCATCAGTTGGAACAGAAGAGAAAGCGCCTAACTTATTGGATCCTACCCGTGAGTGGTCTTTGTGTATTTTTTTACGTCCTCGGAGCTTGGCAAGGTACAACTCATGTTCCAACTACCCAATCCGATGTCTACTCCAGAGTCGGTTGCGACACTGAAAAGACAGCGTCGTCATCATCATCGTCATCAGACCCTCTCGACTTTGAGAGCCATCATCAATTAATAGTTAACAATTCTAAAGATCAAACATTGAACAAATTTCCTCCCTGTGAAATGTCGTACAGTGAATACACTCCTTGTCAAGATAACCATAGGGGAAGGAAATTTGACCGTAGCATGTTGAAGTACAGAGAGAGACATTGCCCCACTAAAGAAGAGCTATTGCGGTGTTTAATACCTGCTCCCCCAAACTACAAGACCCCATTTAAATGGCCGCAAAGTAGGGATTACGCGTGGTATGCCAATATCCCTCACAAAGAGCTAAGCATTGAAAAAGCCGTTCAAAACTGGATCCAAGTTGAAGGAGATCGATTTAGATTCCCCGGAGGAGGTACAATGTTTCCACGTGGTGCTGATGCGTACATTGATGACATAAATGCCCTCATCCCACATCTCACGGATGGGACTATTAGGACCGCGGTGGACACTGGGTGTGGGGTAGTTAGTTGGGGGGCGTATTTGCTAAAAAGAGATATCATAGCAATGTCTTTTGCTCCAAGAGATACACATGAAGCACAAGTGTGGTTTGGATTGGAAAGAGGTGTTCCTGCAATGATTGGCATCATGGGTTCACAAAGGCTTCCGTACCCTGCAAGGGCGTTTGACATGGCTCATTGCTCTCGGTGTTTGATACCTTGGTTTAAGTATGAGGGATTGTATTTACTCGAAGTGGATCGGATCCTGAGACCTGGGGGTTATTGGATACTCTCTGGTCCTCCGATTAGGTGGAAGAAGTATTGGCGAGGTTGGGAGAGGACTCAAGAAGATTTGAAGCAAGAGCAAGATGCTATTGAGGACGTAGCTAAACGCATTTGTTGGAAAAAGGTGGCTGAAAATGGGGATTTGGCAATTTGGCAAAAACCTATCAACCATGTTGAATGTGTCAAGAACAGAGAAATTTATCACAAACCACATATATGCAAGTCAGAGAATGCAGATGCTGCTTGGTAAGTACGAAAATTAGTGAAATGCAAAAATACCCTCTACGATTTGCATAATTGGTAAATATACCCCTATATTATTTTTATTAGCAAAATAAACCCTATGCTATTTTTTATTAGCAAAAAACGTTGACCCCCTTCCAAGCCTGAATACATATTTACCGGAAACACCTCTAGTCACCAAAGATTTGACAATGATTCCCCTGTAAACTTTAAAAATTAGCAATAACCCTATGTTCACTTACGAAATTGAAAATAACCTCCGTACTAATTAAAGGAGGAATTTCAAATGGGGTTTTTTTGCTAATAAAAAAGAACACATGAGGATATTTGCTAATAAATAAAAACACGGGAGGATTTTTGCTTATAAAAAAGAACATTAGGGGATTTTTGCCAATTAGGCAAAGCACGGGAATATTTTCACATTTTAGCTCTATGAAAATAGATGTAGCTAGTATATATTAAGAAATTCTTTATATTAATTTGTGTAAAGGTACAAGGACATGGAAACTTGCATAACCCCACTTCCACAAGTAAGTAATGCTGAAGAGGTTGCGGGAGGTGCATTAAAGAAATGGCCAGAGCGTGCATTTTCCGTTCCACCAAGAATTAGCAGTGGTTCAATTCCAGGCATCAATGCTGACGCATATCGTGAAGATAACGAGTCCTGGAAGAATAGAATTGGATATTACAAAGGCATTGTTGGTCAACTATCACAAGGGCTCTATCGAAATGTGATGGACATGAATGCAAACTTGGGTGGATTTGCAGCAGCCCTGTTGAAATACCCTGTTTGGGTTATGAATGTGGTCCCCGCTAATTCCGATCCAGACACTTTGGGAGTCATATTTGAACGAGGTTTGATTGGTACTTATCAGGATTGGTGTGAAGCTTTCTCGACCTATCCACGAACTTACGATCTCATCCATGCACCTGGTGTCTTCAGCATATATCAGGATAGGTACGTAAATCGTACTACTGGAATTAAATTAATTTGATCGTCTTGATCATTTTTTTTAATTAATTAGTTTGTTTTTGAAGGTGTGACATTACGTACATTTTACTTGAGATGGACAGAATCCTAAGACCAGAAGGTACTGCTATTTTCAGAGACGTGGTGGATGTTCTTATAAAGATCAAAAGTATAACAGATGGAATGAGATGGCAAAGTAGAATAGTGGATCATGAAAGTGGACCTTTTAACCCAGAAAAGATACTTGTTGCTACAAAAACTTACTGGACTGGTGAAGCCAAGCAAGGACAAAATTAATTAGTTGATATATATATATATATATATATATATATATATATATATATATATATATATATATATATATATAGATGTCAAACTCAGAATTAAGTTTTTGTATCTTGGATTCCCTATGGTACTCAGGTTTTAGACCTGACTTAATCTCTTTCGAGGCGCGTTGTGGTAGTAAATTCTTAATTCGAGGTTATAAATTAGGAAGTTATAGACATATTAGCTAGCTAGATTAATGCTAGCTAGTAGAATAACATTAATTAGTATCTGCAGGTGTTTGTACTTGTTTATAGAGCCTGGACAAGTGGAAAGGAACAAGTATAGGCAATTTTAGATCGGAGCAGTTCTTTCTTTATTCTTTTAGTGCATGAGTAAGACCAAATCATCTTCAGGTTGACGAATTTAGAAGCTGGCTGCTAGGTGCAATATGATTTGTTCATGCTTAAAGTAGGAAACCCAATATTTTCAGAACCGGACTGTGAACCGGTGAGCTGACTGATCACTGATTTTACTGATCAGACCGGATGACGTCATAATAATATAAAAAAATATTTATTTTTAAAGTATATGTAATATGCATAAAATTTAAACATTATCCTTACAATTGATTTCAAATATACAAAATCTTAGATTAAATTTTAAGTTAAATCATATAATTACTTGACGGTGGTATGAATATTACAAATAATATTTAAATTGTGGTACCAAATGTACGTATTCAGTAGTATCAATGTTGTAAAATAACCTATTGTGGTACCTTTCTCTTTTTAATGGCTTGCAACTTAATACTCTATCTCAACCAATATTTATATTACTTTAAACAATAACAAAAGAGAAGAAGCTATTAGTAGCTAAGCGAGAATTCATTTACGTGCACAACTTGAAAAATGGCATTTATTGACGCTTTGCTTAATTCACTACAATTGTTTAGAGTAGTATCTTGCGAGCCAATCTTATTTGCTGCATCAAACTAGACCAGTCTAATATACAAATGATTCGATTATTCTTGCTTAAATTAATCAGAACTATGGCCAAACTTCGCAAATTCATTTCCGCCAAAGGTTGAAATCTCACATGACTATGCATTGTTGGCAGTGATCAATCATGGAACAGTCTCTAAGATCGTGACGTTAAACCCCTAAGTCATAGAGTCCAATCGATACGGGATATTGGTGTACTCGCCAAGACTTGCATGATTATGTTTCATCCATATGGATTGGATTAGAAGTGTTCCGCAAGTTATATAGCTGATATCGATACATAGGACATGAAAAAAACCATAGGCTGCCAACAGGTTTCTTTTTATTATATCATAGAGAAAATGATTTCATGTTTGGCTCGTTATTTCGAGAAAAATAAACTACAAGTACAACAAATGCATCTTAAACTTCCAAATCCCAAGATTCTTTCTAAAATAGCAAAAAAAGTTTGTTTCATTTAAAACATTATTTTTTTCCACATGATGTGTCAGTGTAAATGTGCAAATAATAAGAAATCAAGAAACCTGTAACCAGAACCACCCTCAACAGAACAGTAATATACCATGGTTTACATAATATAACAAAATAATATAGGAGAAATTACTTAACGGTATTGTGATTAGAGGGAATCTTGCAGTAACTACTGGTAGCCATCTATGAATCACCTGACATCATCTACAGAATAGCCAAACAAACTTATATCACAACACAATCCAAACTGGAGGAAAAAATTCAAAAGTTCAAATTGGCAGAGAAGCAACTGTCATCCACAAAATAGTCGTTCTCGTTCTTATAAGTGTAGTGGTATTTACCTTAAAGAACTCCCCAAACATTCCGGGCATGGCATTTCTACGTCGTACCCCATAAAACTTCACTGCTACTTCATCAAGCAACTAATCCACGAGGAAGGCCAATATCAGAAAATTATAGTTGTTCATGCAGCAGTTATTTGCAGGATATATATAGAAAGAAAGTTATGAATGGTAGGACTAGAAGCTTCATACCTCATCGAATATAGGATCTCTGTCTATACTTGACTTGTATCTCTGTCTCAACATACTGAAAAGAGGCAAAGCATCTCGCTGCACCCTGCATTAAGTTTTATGGGACAGACTGACTAAACAATCTGGCTATTTCATAGAGGAGGGGAAACAATGGAAACAACTTACGTTTGTAGAAGATAATTGATGAACTGCATTAATTCAGACCGAGGAAAATCAACCTCTCGGGATTGCACTTGCTTCTTTATGTCATCCATGAGGACATTAGCATCTCTGAGATTACCTAGAGATAAGTACCTACACAGAAAAAAAGTGTTTAGTGCAACTCAAAGGCCCCAAAAAGAAAATACCATGAATCCTTTCTTGGAATAAATTTCTAGAAAGGTTTCAAAACCAACCAAGAAAGAAACATAAATCTGAAATACTCAGGATTTGATAATTACGAAGACCTATTGTATTTTGACATATTGTGCAACCTAATGCAAAAACAAACTGACTTGAACATTAGAAACCAGAGTAAAATACCCCCAAAAAAAAACACTCTCAACTGTATAAAATGAGCCTCGACAGTTCAGATGTGGGACATCACCATGCACATTTAGTTTTCTCCCATACTATGTTCACTTGCCTTGCGGTACAGTTAACACTAGGATTTGAAGTTCGTACGCAGTCACGAATGCAATGAAATCAAAACTTCGTACATTTTTTCTCTTTGAAGTGATGATGGTTCACTTGAATGATTTCCTTCCATATTACATGAATTTCACAATGAAGGTACATAATATAGACCCTGAAACTACAAATAACATAAACTTGATTGGCGTGCCTGATGTATGACAAGAAAACTTAAATGTAAGTTATGTGTCTCACAATGGGGTTAAGGGGATAGGACATTTGTGGGTATAAGGATGTAGAAAACATGCTTTTGACTAAAATGTTAGACATTGAAGTTCATGTTAAGGATCTAACAGCAACAGAGACTGCGAATCAGGTTGGAACTATAGAAGGTTTAAGCTTGTTAGGGACATTTATGAGAAGTCAACAGTCAATGCTCTTCCATGGAGTATACATGCTTCTCTTTCCCCTGATGGAATAGCCTTTGTGATTATTTTCAGTTTTATTTAAGGTACTATACTTACTGCAACCAAGTGAAGTAGTCGGTCAGCTAATTTAGGCAGGCAGCCAAGGACCACCAATCACTCGGTTCACTCAATCTGCTGGATCTGACTGTTAATGGATCAGATGCTGATTCCTCTCTTGCTGACTTATTCAACGATTAATAGTTTTTTTACGGAATTATATTGGTTAATAAAGTAGGGACATGAATCTATTCTTTAACCTTGAAGCCAAATATCGACAAAAACTAATAATTTGACACCACTACACCTCAAACATTACTTTTAAGGACATAAATGTAAGTATCTTCAGAAGTTTTATTTCTTAAAATACATACTTCATATTCCGCGCCAAAAGTGAAAGGAGCAAAAAGAATGGGACGGAGGGATTACAATACAAAAAATGGTTACATTCAGCTTGCATCCACAACCCAAAGGGCAGGGCAACTTTTATTATTCTCTCTGATACTAGGTTGAGAGAGTTGAGAAGGGGAACAAACAAAGGAATTTACACGATGAGATAAACACTTCAATAACTAAAATACCCTTTACTCAAACACCCCTTCAAGCTAGAGCATCCTACAATCTAATCTTGCAACAAATATGACAAAACACCATATAGCAACTAAAACTACAAACTATGACACAAAAAACAAACATTTGACAACGGTTGAAATTCATGCCGCATGAGAACTAAAGTGGATTAACTAGATTTACACAAATGATGTTGGAATCGGCATAAGAATATTTTATTTTATTGAAAATTTGAAATGTGGTCTTAAAAACTTTCAGATAAGAATTGATTTAATTAATGAAAATTGTAAATGCATATATCTAGTAAGTATAAAATGGGAGGTGTAGCCACAATAGCATCAGTTTTTTTAAGTTTGTTGGCTTTATATAAATTAAATTTTTAATTTTAAGAAAATTTTAATAAGTGTTTCCAAATTTTGGTAATAATTCAATGACTTATTTAATAGAAAATTGCGTATGGATATAAGTATCTAAAAGTCTATAAAACTTTCCTTATTAAAAATTTAAATAGATAAGGTCCATATTTTATTATTTCAAATAAATTGAAATATGTGTTTTGAATTTCATAATATATTCATCTTTTTATTATAAAATTTAAATGAGTATAAGAAATACATTTCTGTAAAATCACCCAACTTGACCAAGGGGTAATTCTGGAAAAACATTAAAACAGTTTGTTGACGTCATCCATTCGGAGTTGACGACATATGAGTTTTTGTAAGACAAATTCTATTTAAGGGGAGTTTAAGTAAGGGTGAATTGCATCCACCTCCCCTCAACTTTGAACTATTGGCATCCACCTCCCTTGTTCTTAGTAAAATCTACAAAGGTCAGGGGAAGCGGATGCCAATAGCCTAAAGTTCAGAGGAGGTGGATGCAATTCACCCTTTTAAGTAATATGGTTGAATGCAAGGGCTTTTTTTGGTAATTTATCCTAACCTACATGGCACCAGCATAAATTACCCTTGAATAGAAAAAACATTTAACCGCAACATTTGAGTGAAGACGAACTGTTCTAGATGTATATACTCTTAGGTTGGGTATAATGTCTCTAGAGGGAGTCTTGCTAAACTAAGTTATGACAGCTAGCAAGTACTCAATCTCTTCGCTAAATTGGTAGGGGAAAGTGGTTTTCATAATCAAATTCCGAGTTCAATTTCGAATCCTAATCCATCCCCTTCAAGTCCTTAACCGCTTGCTTCTACTGCAGCGCCAAAGTGGCCGCTTTCTTGTCTTGTGTTGCCAGAGAAATGTAAATTGTTTTATGACAATGTAAGAATCAGTTTTTGTTCTTTATGTAATTTAGGTAACTGAATGTGGATTTTCTGATTTTTCTAGTGTAGAAATATTATATAACCCGAAAATCCAGTAGCAGAATTACCCAATTGAGTATCCGACTTGATACCCAGATGGTAAAATCTTCTTACACGTATTCTAGAGCCTGAAAATCAAACCCAATCCCACCCCTAGATTTACCCCCGAAAACCTATTCTGCGGTAAGGGAAATTAGAGGCAAAGCACGAACATAACAAACGTTAGAGAGAGCACAACATCGAGTTCCTAACTTCCTATAGCCAAGGTAAAAAAGAGGGACTACAAATGTAAATGCAAAGATGGTAAAGAATAAATTATGAAACTATTTAGTTAAGCATGAACCAAAGAAAGTGGTATGTCAAATTAAATGAGTGCTTCAAGGAAATGCTAACACACTTATTCTTTAAAAGGCAAAGTTTACAGACATTTTATAGACATTTTTGCACAATAATATGACAAGTTGATGTCTGGACAACATTAGGCAGTAAGCAATAACTATTAACAATAATTTAATGTCTTGCATGTGGAAACGAGGAAAGGCACGGGCTTTATATTTTATGAAAACTATGAGCAGAACAAAGGGTTCACATTTCTTAAACTTGTAAGAAGAATATAAAGTGAGAAAGAGACTGAAACCTAGGCATCATATGGAGAAATTGAAATTGCACCACACGTTCCAAATGAGACCAAAATATTTTTGAAACTCAATGAACTGATTTTCATTCATCTCTAACGAATTGAAGTTACAATAATATACATGTGTTCTCTCCTAATTCAAATAGGACCAAACTTTAGTAGGAACATTAATTTAATCAAACTAAGATTCAACTTTTAACTCCTGGTCCTATTTTAAAACATTAAAAGGAAACTAGCTAAACATGAAGTAGAGAAAAAAACTGCAATTCATGATTACTAATGGGCTTAGCCCCATAAGTAGTGGGGTCGTACTAGGAGCAGTTAAGAAAGTGGTTAAGTAGAAGCTCAAATAACAGGCTAAAATAGATGTATGGATCAGATTTGATAATCAAAGAACTGAATAAGTATTGATTTATGCAACAACTAGTAGGAACTACTTAACTACTACTACTTTGATTCCAGGCATACTTACATCAAAACTGCACGTGCAATGGCCAAATCATCTTCACCTGGATAACACTGTTTAAAATGGTAAATTAGATCAATAATAGAAATGGTAAAGCATTGGTTAAAGAATTCAAACAATGAGAAATAATTATCACAGCAACATAACAGTATCTTATCTCAAAATGTCATTTAATAGAAATATTTAGAAGAAGTAGGTCGGTTTACTTTATTAGACTATGCCTTTTAATTATATAGCTTAAGGTTCATGTTACCAGACAAAATATTTCATCAAAAGTAGGCCAACATTAAATTACAAAAGTTTTAAATGAGATGGGTTAAATTTGAGAAGTAGAAGGGCAGACCTTGCCCATGAAATTCACTAGAGTTGAAGCAAACTTCTTCGGATTTTTGCCTCGAACAAAATGATAAGAAACTTTGGCCATGTCCTGTAATAAACAAGGTTAAAAACGGAATGAAGATTATAACAAACAATGTCATTTGAACCATAAGCTCCCCTGGGCTTGGATGTTGTATACTTTAACACCAAAAATATTGAAACAAAACACATATGTACATTTATAAAAAGGTAATGGATAAGCCATGCCTCGAACAGTGAATTCATAGACTTGAGGAGTTATTTAATCACCAATAGAGTAAGAACTTAAAATGAAGGATGTGTCACTTGAAGAAGGTGAATACCAAAATTAATTTAAGGGATAATTACATCCACCTCCACTGAGGTTAGGTGAAATTACATAAAAAGCCTGAGGTTTCAATATTTACAAAAACCTCCAGCTCTCCACTAGTCTAAATTTAGCCCTTACAGATAGACCGCCTGCTGTTAAGTTTTTAATTGGAAAAAGTGATGTTATCACCAAAATATTAAAGAAATGCCAATTAATGCCTTCATTAAAAGTGAGCTTGAGTTTGACCAATTTTAATGTAAAATGGATAAAATCATATAGTATTATTTTATAGGGTAAACACCACTAATTGTCCTCCTTATCATTAATTTTTTACAGAGTGGTCCCTCATGTGTTTTTTTTCCCACATTAGTCCCCACTATGAATTATTTGTTTCACTTTGGTCATTTACAAGGGGTTTTTTACTTATAGTGTTACACTTTAATCCCTCAGAAAATTGTTTTGGCCCTTTAGTTCACCATGAACCATCTGAAAATGATCAAAGTGAAACAAATAATTCATAGTGGGGACTAACGTGGGAAAAAAAAACAAGAGGGATCAGTCTATAAAATGTTAATGAGAAGGACCATTAATGGTGTTTACCCTATTTTATATTCAAAAAAACTTATTCATATAATATATAAATACTTGAATTAATTTGAAATTAAAAATCTATATTGAATTAAATAATAAACCAGATTTATAATTGTTATTAAATTTAAGAGTATCATTAAATTTCATGTTCAAATTTAATTTAAAAAAGATAATGGTTTAAACTATTGGACCTAGTGAAATTAGGAACTACCCGTTTTAATTATTTTGAGGCTATATTATTATTTGTATTTGAACTATTTTTACATTTTCAGGAAAATTATTAATTAAAGGATGGGGGACAAGATAGACTTTGTACACATTTTGTTTTTCCTTTTTAACAAGACCTAAAACCAGGGGAGGTGTTTGTGATTATTGAAACCTCAGGGGAGGTTCCTATAATTTCACCTAACCTCAAGGGAGGTGGATGTAATTAAAATGAAAGTTGTGGCACTTGAAGAAGGTGAATACCAAAATTAGTTTCACTAAGAAATTACATGGATAAAAAGTCACTAGGTCAGTTGTATCAATTGTGTGAACCTGTTGACTATGAAGTACTTCTATAAGAAACCAGGGAGCAAAAGGTTAAGTATATGAATATATATAGAGAAACTACCTAAAGAATAGTAACACCAAGAAAAGACTGATTTAGGAGGGGGCCAGAAGAAAGTATAGAAGCCATTGAAATTGCAATCTCCTTTTTTTTTTTCTTTGGATGGGAGGTTTCCCAATGAAATAAGCTTAAACTAAATGATGAAATGACCATTTAGAAGCCTCATAGGGGCATAATCCAGCTTTTTCTCCAAATAAAATAAAAACATAAAAGATATACCAATTCAGGAGACTCTGAATATATGTAATCAGCCAGCATATCATGGAGTTCAGGAGATCCATTCCTATGTGCTCCAAATTCAATAGACCACCTGAGGAGTATAAAATAATTTCTAGTGCATTTTGGGGTAAACAACAAGATGCATGAAAGGAATTTAAGAGACCACTACAATCTATATTCTAAAACAACATTCAAGCAAAGAAGACCACAGAAGTCATTAGGGCACGAGGTATGGTGCATTTGAAGATAAATTGCGGAAATTATCGAGATGAATTAGGCCATACTGTCGAAACCATTTAACATTAAATTTGGGATATTACTTATCATCAAAGCAACGTTGTTTTGTACTAGGGCTAGAAAAGGAGCAGATATATTTTAACTAAACGCAAGTAGTGCTCAACCAAGCTATTAGGTTGTTACGCTAGAATTCTGTTTGTTATCTCAAAATCTTTGTATTTTGTTTGTTAGAGGAACACCTATATATTTTAGCTCATTTTCTTCTCTCGAACTTCACTCCTATATTCTTCCATTCTTCTCTTATTCTTTCATTTATTCAACTAGTTAAGAAATTCAAATCACTATACTGTCCAAGCTCCAGTTTCTGACACCTTAAACCCAACAAACCCCATGTGTTACGTCCTATTGATAATCAAAGTTGTCGTAGGAGCATAGTGTAACTGTTCCCGGCACTATTCACAGCTCGAAAAATCATATATAATCTTTGCTGAGATAATTCAATATCATTACTTCTCAAGTCCTGGCTATTGAAGCAATTCCTAGCCCAATGACCTGTGCTAGAGCTAAAGGCCCACATTCTATATGATCAAAAATGCCAGAGAGAATATTAAGTAATCAGCTATTCCTTAACCTGCTTGAGGATACAGATGCTAATGAATGTGCATGTATAGCCATTTTTTATACGGAGCTAAAAAGATAAACGTGGGAGAAAGAGAGATTTGTGAAAATGAAGCAGAATATCACTTTATAGCTGCCTTCAAAAAAGATGAGCAACCCTCCACACGTATTTTTGCAGCTCCAAGAGCTTCAGAAAGTCGTTGCATGTCATCATCTTCAGCTAGGTCCAGATGTTGTGGCACCGGTATCCGAGGAAACTTCTTGTATATTTTCCTAATGCGATCTGGAATTGAATGATGGCACATATAATGACTGTTATTTTAGCATCTGACGAGAATATATTTACCTAACCTATTCATTATTCATAAGAAAATCCATAATAATGAAAGAAAATCACATATCTTAGTTCATGGTTGTACCTGATTTCAGAGTTAAAACAATGTAATTAAGCTCCAATATAAAAGCTTCCAAAAAACTTAACTGGAATCAATTTCTAAATTAAGCTAAGAGAGAATGTATGAATAAGTTAGAACCACATATGGGCAACGCCACAGTTGACGCATCTTTAGGGAAATGACACACAAACCAATAAAGGGGATTACCAAAAATTAATGCATCTTTGTCTATGTTTAGCATTAAGTTAATAACTTACTTATCAAGTTATTAAGAAGGTCATTGGGTGTGGGCACAAAATTTAGCACTTCAAATTCTTATAAGCATGCAGCTGGTAGGTCAGTTCAGTTTTCTTTTCTTTTTTTCAACATCAAAATAGTGAGCAACTTCTTAGTTAGTGTCCTGCTCAGTTATCATTCCATCACACATCTATTATGCTACTTTTAATGTCAGTGATCTTGTTATGTTATCTTCCTATGTAAAAACCTATAACAACTTAAATAAGTTCCCAGATGTTTTGGATTATTCAAGATTACTTGATCTAATCCTACCAGTTAAATATTGTCGTGATGAGAAAATAACTTTATCATCTGGTCGAGTGAGAGTTCAATCTCCACAGGATAAATCAGATATTGGAAATTTATTTTTCGTAACCTGTAGTTCTCTACTAATGTCCACAATCGTTAAACAAGACACTGTCCCATGAAAAAACCACCAATTTGACCCCATAAGCTGAGAAATCAATTATGCTATTTGCAAGTGTTATATTAGAGTAGAGAAATATTTTCTAAAATAAATCTTAGCTCACCCTGTTGCATCTCAAACTATTTTGACCACATAGAGAAGTTATCAAAGTTCAATTTGAACAAAAATCTTGATCTTACAAAAAGTCCGGTGCTGGCCCCAGTGAGACTGGGCCGCGCAGAGGCAACTATCCAAAATCATTCTATAACCATAAATCTAACTTTTGAAGTAAACTCCGGAAAAATTCCCATGAAGAAGATATTTTGGCTTAGTAAAAATTAAGATAGCGATTTCAAAGTAGGAACTGACCAAGAGTGTCATCATCGTAAGAATATTTTCCCTTAACAAGTATTTCCACGAACATGACAGCAAGCTCAGCCCCACATGTAACCTGAAATTGAGTGCAGACGTGGTAAGTCAATACTTTGAACTTAAAAATCTGTTTTCAATTATTTTTAACTCCAAACGAAAGCCATGAAGATTCAATGTTTGAAGATAGAGTTTCGAGAAATCGACATAGATGATATTCCTATATAATGTAGGCACATTAAATTGTGAATTTGTTGTTTTCTACAGCTGTTACCTAGCCATAATTATAGTTCGCAACAAAAATTTCAGAGTTAGCAAAAGTCTAACTTGCGCATTCTCTAATTGTATGCAAGCACCGGCGTGAAGAATATCTAGCGCTTCCGAATATCTGTCGCCAGAAATATATCTGCAACCAATCAAAAAAGTCTTGATTAACATGTATCAGGGTAAAGGAGGTGTGTCAAAAATAAGCCTAACGCTACAGGGCACGTACAAACAAAAGAACCCCCACACACACCTAATCAACGAAGCTCATAAGTGCTTAGTAAAATAAAAATTATTCTATTAATCTACCTTGCACTAAAAGACTTATACATCTGTTGAGCGCCATAGTAGTTTCCTTCTTCTACAACTTTCTTAATCTTCTCAATATTCTGAAATTGCGAGATGATGCATATGCACAAAATAAAAACCAACATATCAAATCATTAAAATATAGTACTCGGAGTATCAGATTCATGATGACAGCAGAGACATGTTAAGAAAGAGAAACAAGTTTGAAATAGCGTGCAGTTCATATTTACAAGAAGATCACAGGGAGAGTAATCAAAAGTTATACCTCTTGCACTGGTGCTAGTGTGACCCGCTTGGCTCTCTCCCTCAACATTGCTTTTCTTTGTTGATCTAGAAAAAAAAAATAACAATCAGGAAAGTGCCCTGTGCCAAATATATATCATTACATTATTAAGTTAAAGCACAAATTCACGCATTCAGTTTCGAATAAATATGATTTATGAAGCGATCACTAGGTGTTTACTTTCCTACCACAATTTAATTGTAAAGAACTTTAGAAACTGATAATGTGCACTGTTTAGACTCTAGATTTAAGGAAACATAATCATGATATCATTTCATTTGTTTTTCACTAAAACTTTCTTATTGTATGTCCTTAGGTCTAGAGTCTAAAAATAAATAATTTTCTCTCAAATTGATGTGATCACTCTGCAGTGCACTGGACACAGGGCCGGTCTGACATATTACGGGGCCCTAGGCAATGTTTAAAATTTGGGACCTTTTTTACAACTTAGCTGATACTTTTAGATTCAATCGTAATATCTTTAAATGACATTTCATTCTTATACTTTCTCTTAACAAAAGCAAAATACTACAAGTATCGTGTGTGTGTGTGTGTGTGTGTATATATATTGAATATTCAAGTATCGTGAATATAGTTATATAACAAATGTAAGTTAACAAATATTAATTTTTACTTGTCAGAATAGTAAATAGATAAAATACGAAAGTAGAATACTTCTGCTCAAGCTACTATCTTAGGTAGGCTTGTGCAAATGGTAAACCGAACCTTACCAAATTTCATTAGAGCGGCTGGTTCGGTAAACTGAAAATTTCGGTTTGATTCGGTAAATTACCATTCGGTGCGGTGCAATTTGATTAGGAACAAAAAAACAGAAAAATATTGAATCAAAAAATTTGTCTTGAATACATATGTAAATAATTATATGCTTCCTACCACTAACCATCCAATGAAGTTGAATAGAAATTATAAAGAATACATCAGAGACCCCCTAGCCTCAGTCCCCTCTCCAAAAATTACTTTAGCATCATTCAAGTTTTGGGTTTTAAATACAATTGGAACCCAATTTATTAAGAGAAAATCAGAAAAAGAACAAAATTGGGCATTTAGAATTTGGACTGTACCTCTGTAAATTACAAATCTGGGCCGAAAGAGAGATGGTGGAGGCGCGACGGGGGTGGGTGGTGCGGCGGCGCGGTGGGATTTTGAATTGAAGAAAGAAGATTTGGGTTTTGCTCCAGGGCAGTCCGTAGAAGAAGTGAGAAGAGTGAAATGAAGCCTGGATTGGTAGGAATTGGGATAAAAAAAATGGGCATACAGGTTCGGGGTAAACCGGGAATATCGAATCGAAAATGAAAACTTATAATTAATCGGCAATGGAGCTCTTACCATATACCGAATCGAAACAACTTAGGCCCCGTTTGGATCGGTTTTGGTTCTGTTTCGCCCTGTATCGGTGTTTCAAATTGGTTTGAATGAGTTTGGCGAAACATTTGAAACACCACTTGAATTGGTTTTTGTTGGAATATTTTGATAGTAACATAATAGTAAAATAATAGTTAGTGAGTTTTGAGAATTTGAGATATGATTTGGATTGGGTTTGTATGTTGGTGTTTGGGGGTGAAAAGTTAATGACAAATGTCACATCATTGACTTTATAAAAGTAGGATACATTATTAAATAGTGTAATAATTGAAAATGTGATTATAATAATATTGTTATTATTGAGATGATGATTGTAATAATAATTGTAGTATTAATTTTGAAAATTAATAATAATTGAATATAGGTGTAAAATTAAATAGTACTAAATATATAATTTATTATACGATATTTAAAAATTAATATAGTAAATTAGTTACAATAAATTATGATATTTATATATACTAATAATGGTTAAACAATCATTTAAATATAATTTAGTAATGATAAAAGTTTTCATTGATATATAATTAATAATTATTATACAATAACTGAAAATAAAATAATATTTAAATGCAAAAAATGTACCCTAATTAATTAGGGATTTTCGTTCCAAACTATATCACCTAGTCAATTTAGAACAGTGATTTTTTTTTTTGAAATATCACCCAACTTGCCACATGGATGCTTATAGTACACAATCATGCAAATCATAAATTGCATATATAGGATTGCAGAATTCGTCCCAAACTAATTATAAATTTGGATTTTTCGTCCCAAACTAAATTAGTTCGTCGAATTTCGTCTCATAATTTGTCATTTGGCATGAATTTAGTCCATTATTAAATTTTTAATTTTATGGAAATGACTATTCATCTTTTACCTTTTTAAAGGACTAATGACAATTTATTCCCTATAATATTCATTATGTTCAATTTATCTCTTATAATTTAAAAGGAAGTAATTTAAGGTAAACTGAATATTATGAATATTACATGGATGTAAATTATCATTAAATTTTTTTAAGAGAAAAAAAATATTGATCTCATGAACCATGCTTATTAAAGGTAATATATAAATTTATTATATATTTTAAATTGCTAATATATAAAAAATAATACATAAAATATAATGAAAAAAAAAGATAATGAACCATGCATTTACATAAAAGATAATGAGCAAACACATTTAAATAAGTCAACAACGATAAAGAAAATGACATCGGCATGCAAACTGCAAAGTTCAGTTGACTTGTCTTGTATTTTTTTTTTTTTTTTTTTGGTTACGTCTTGTCTTTCACTTTACTTTAAGCAGGTAAGTGTGTAACAACACATGTGCAGCCTTCATGAAACATAGAAGTCGGTAGTTGAGCGAAACATATGTTTGGCTCAAAAAATGGGCCAAAAAGGAAAGTGATCCATTTTGGCCCAAATATTGGGCGAAACTTTTGGGCCAAAATGGAACCAAACAGGCCCTTACAGTCTATCCACAATCCTAGGAAGTATGCATTCAATATGAATCATATCGATTTTTGATATCTAGTCGATAGTTTCAAAATTTGTAAGTTGACTCAAACTCGTTGAATCTATTTAACATTAAATGCTAATTTAATTTATTAATGCAAAACAACGGTATCATAATATTTTTTTCCCAAAATATTAAGATACAATAAATCAAAAATATTTGTACTATTAACTAGCATATACTCCCTCCTTTTTTTTTTCGCTCTGGAGGATTGCACACAAATTAAAAAATATAAATAACTAAGCACTGTTTTAAGTACAAGTCCCAAAATATCATTTTAATCAAATAATCATAGCATTAATTATAAGAAGGTAAATTGGTAATTAATTCTACATTGAAATCCTAAAATGACAAATAAAAAAAATTAAGAAGTAATCTTTATCATTTGACACCAATAATATGAAATAATCACTTTTACATAAATTATCTCAACAAAGCTTAAACACAAGGAGACTTTCCAATAGAATGTGTACTATTAATCGAAAAATTAATTTGATAGGTTAAATCTATTTTAATGTCACGTTCTGATCATTGTTCAACGCATCCGAACCAGACGCATTAATGTTAATATTTACCTTAACATTAATTGATCAATTATGTATGATCCAATATATTATGCATAAAGATATCTATGATATTGTTTTGCATATACATTGTTTTGGATTATGGAGTAAATATTATAGATAAGTATATATGAAAAGCTCTAGAACATCAATTTTAGCCAGTAGATCAAGTTGATTTTCATAGTTTGTTTGAGAATGTGATTATATAAATAGGGTAAGACCTAGCTTGAAAATTATCCAAGTTTGTTGCATGCATTCTTACATCTGGTATTGATTTTTCACACCCAAAACCCGTTCTGTTTAGATGGGTTTTCGAGTTTTGGTACCTAAAATTTTATATGGTTTTTTCTTAAACATTGTACAAGATTTTTTTTTTTTAAATTTAATGTATTTAAAATTGTAAATGAAATGAATTCATATATTAAATAGTACGAAATAACTTCAAACAAAATACAACACACATGTATCAACTCTCCAGCAATATTATAATCAAAGATCCTAATAGCTAACAAAAATTTGGGCCAAGACTTGTAAATTGTAAATGGGCTAATTTAAATTGTAACTGGGCAATTTTTTTTTTTTATTGAATCATGAAATACACGTTAGAATTTAAATTTAGTACCCAAAATTCGATCAAAACTATATTTCAAGTATTGAGTACCCGACCAAAAATATTAAAAAAAAATCATTTTCATCCCAAATGAAAAATACTCAATCGGGTCGGGATGGGTCCCAAATTATCCGACCCAACACCCACCGGCCACCCGCAGGTGAAAGTGTAGAACTTGGAAAATTCTCGGTCACTCTCATAAATTATTTTGTACAAATCCAAAGGTAAATTATAATTACAAAGACTATTTTTGTATTTTTAGAAATTACAAAATCATCATTTTGATATAAACATTTTACAAAATACCCCTTGCAGGAGCGTTAATTCTTTATGGTCCTTGATGATATTATTCAAAAAATTTAATATATTTTGAAAACTGCCCCTCTGTCAAGTTGGGCTTAAATGTAATGTTCTTGGACAAACGAGAATCCAGGTAGAAGATTCCATTCTTGTAAGAAGTCTTGAGAATGGTGGTTTCTTGACAAAAACACTTCAACAACCTTTCAGTGTTGAAATAATGCGGTTTTGAAATAATGTCTGGAGTTTACAGTTGAAGAGGAAAACATTTTTGCTTTTGTGATTGTGAATGAAGAGTAAGACATTTAGGGCTCTGCATATGTGATCGTCTTTTATGTAATGAAATTGGGCCTGCTGACATATCAATTTTCCCTCCAAAAACGATGCCACCTGGAATGAGTCTCCCCATTCAGATTTCACGAGAACTAACGGGCACGTGACAATCTCGTGACAATTCCGTCATTAATTTGACAGAAGTATTAAATGTGTAAAGCTGATTTGAGATATGGTATCAAATGTGTCGACATAAATAGTTGTGGTATCAAATCACTAAAGTATGTATAATTGTTGTATCAAAAATGAAATTCTCAATTCAGATTTCACGAGAACTGGGCACGTGACAATCTCGTGACAATTCCGTCATTAATTTGACGGAAGTATTAAATGTGTAAGTTGATTTGAGATATGGTATCAAATGTGTCGACATAAGTAGTTGTTGTATCAAATCCCTAAAGTAGATATAATTGTGGTGTCAAAAGTGAAATTATTTCGTTGAGCAATAGGTGGTTAGATTCAAGGGGACCTCCCTTTAAATTAATTGAGATAACCATCTCCCATCCTTTCAAGGGAAAGCTTGATCATTGGAGATGACCTAATGGGTCGCTTCAATGAATTTGTGTTGCTTGACTAGGGGCAGAACCTCTTAAGGGCAGCGTGGACCCATGGCTCGCCATAATATTTTGTATTTTTTTCTATAATAATATTTTGCAATGAGTAGCTACTATATAATTACTAATTTGTGGTTAAAATTTGTGTAACATCTTTTGAAATATAAGTGTCATATAATGTGTCACTTGTTGGTTATACATTAAGTTTGAGATTGTAATTTGTATTGCATAAATAATAGCGGAGTAAATCATAAATTATAAAAAGACAATTAGCTATTGTAAATAATTATCATTACCTTCATTTTGATTTTAAGTTACATGTGGAATTTTGAATATATCTCTAATTATAAATTCTCTTATTCTAATGTTTTTATACATCAATTAGATTTAAATTTATTTTTACACATAGAGACAAAAATAATTATGCATCAATTTTTTTTTTATTTTCTTTTTGTACATTTATTCAAAAGAAGGGTGCTTATTTTTTAGCATGACTAATCATACACAATTTTTATTTAATGAAATATCGTAGGTTACAATTGAAAATCTATTGAGTGCACTATTCCAGAAATCATTTCAACCCTCCCCCCCCCCCAAAACCAATCGAGCTTCGCCCCTTTGCATGGCCACTCTAATTTGTTATACCATTGTATTTGTTAGATAGTTCCAGCATTAGTTTTTAATTTGCCTTTTGTACATATATTCAAAAGAAGATTGCTTATTTTTTAAGCATGGAGTTGACAAGTTAACCAAAATAATATTGAATGCACTATATTCCAGAAATCATTTCAACACCCCCCCCACCACCAAATCGAGCTTCGCCCCTCTCAAATATACAGAATTTAAGGTTTACTGAAGAGGATGAAGTTTTAATCGAAGGAAAATGAATGGATGAAATTGAAGAAGAGGAGGAAAATGGATCCTGTAGATTATCCCTAATTTAGTCAGCGCATTAGGGATTTAGGAAATATTTGTTTTTTCTCCTTTTTGTTTATTTGTAATTATGTATTTACTAAACTGCCCTCACCGCCTTAGTCTGTTTTAACCAACTTGTATATATATGTTTGGGCTGTTAATTATTTGTACACAATACAGATTTTCATTGATTGAATAACAAAACAGAATTCTTTTCTCTACAATTTCAAATACAAATTCAATTACAATATATGATATACAAATTCTGATTTGTTATGGTATCAGCAGTTCATCTGTAATTCATATCCGGCACAATTAATTCCAGTTTCTGATTTCAAGATTCCGGCAGCAATCATCTCCGGATTCATTCTCTTCACTTTCTCCGGCCAGTCCTATCTCCAGAATTATTTCCAGGTTCTTTTCCTGTACAATTCACACAAATCCAATTAGTTTCTCTCCCATATTATTACCCTACACAATATCAGACTTTTTCCCTTTAATCACTTGACATTCTCTCAATCAAGAAACTTCAAGATTCTTGATTATTTCATTTTTTCATCAGTTCTTGTCATCCAAATTCACATCATCTACAATTTTTTCTCTGATCCCTTCTCATCATGACTGAATCACCCCCTGAAACACCCATTACTCGACATAGACCACCAGTAGAGGACCCCTCTAGTCCTTATTATCTTCACCCTGCTGATGGCGCAGGGTTGTCCCTTGTTAACAAGCAGCTTACAGAGGACAATTTCCAATCATGGAGTAGGGCCATGACTATGAGCCTTACTGTTAAAAACAAACTTGGATTTGTTGATGGCACTATACCTAAGCCATCCACGGATCCAGTCCTTATCAATTACTGGGAAAGGAACAACACTATTGTTCTTGCCTGGTTAATGAATGCAGTCTCTCCAGACATTGAATCAAGCATTCAATATCATACTCTTGCAAGTGAACTCTGGGCAGAATTAAAGGAACGGTTCAAACAGGGCAATGGCCCAAGATTATATCAATTGAGAAGGGATCTACTGAAATTGACACAAGAACACCTATCTGTCAACACCTACTATACAAAATTCAAGGTTTATTGGGATGAAATTCTCAATTCTAGACCAGCTTGTACATGTGGGAAACTGGAGGAATATTTCCAGCATGAGTATCTCTACATATTTTTAATGGGTCTGGATGACTCTCTTTCACATACAAGAAGTCAAATTCTTCTAATGGAACCCCTACCAACTGTCAACAAGGCTCTTGCCATGATAATTCAAGAAGAAAAACAACTATCCTTACAAAAACCCACCCCCAGTCTTGAGCCTCGGAATTCTATGGCTTTCTCCTCTTCCACTTCTAGACCACAAACCTCAATTCCATCTTACAGACCACCCTACAACCCTAATCCAAGACCCTACAACCCTATTCCAAGACCCCCATACAATCCAGCCTCCAGACCACCAAATAATTCTTTTAGAGGCAAGAACAGGCCATATTGCACCCATTGCAATATGCCTTGACATACTGTTGAAACCTGTTTCAAAATCCACGGTTATCCATCAGAATATAGATCCAATACCTACAGACCCTTACAGAGTACTACATCCACTAACTCTGTTTCATCCACTGTCTCTCCTCCCCCTGAGCAGCTTCAGAATTTTGTTCAGACATTGACTCTAGAACAGTTTTCCCAACTCTCATCCATATTTTCTAATCCTACAACACAGGATACTACTTCTCCATCATGTGAGTCACCTGTCAATGCTTTTAACATGATCAACAACACAGGTATTTGCTTATCTACTTCTCCTAATATTAAATTTCCTAAACATTCTTGGATAGTTGACTCAGGAGCAACTAACCACATTTGCATTGATAAATCAGTTTTTCAAACTTTAATACCTGCCCTTAACACTAGTATTCTTTTACCTGACAATTCATCTGTTCCTGTTCATTTTGTTGGTACAGTTCTACTCTCTATGGGTCTTACTTTACATAATGTTCTGTTTGTTCCCTCTTTTAAATTCAACCTCATGTCTGTTAGTTCTATTCTACATACCAAATTGCATTCCATTCTGTTCAAACATGACATGTTTTATGTACAGGACAATCAGACTCAAGATGATTGGACAGGGTAGATTGTCCAATGGCCTTTACATCCTAGAAGATTCTGCTCCTGTCACTCTTTGCAATAAAGTAGTTTCTACAGCAACATGGCATGCTAGATTAGGACACCCTTCTCATAATGTTCTGTCTCCTTTAAGGAGTGTTCTCAATATTTCAGATTCTGCTAAGATTGATAATTGTTCTATATGTCCTATTGCTAAACAAAAACGTTTACCATTTCCTTTTATGAATAATATGTCTTCTTTTCCTTTTGAACTTGTGCATTGTGACATTTGGGGTCCCTATCATGTTACTTCTTATAATGGTTTTAGGTATTTTATTACTTTGGTTGATGATTACAGTAGATTCACTTGGACATACCTTATTCATAATAAATCTGAAAGTTCAATTGTAATACCTAATTTCATAAATATGATTAAAAATCAGTTTAATACTACAATTAAAATTTTCAGGTCTGATAATGCTAAAGAATTGTTTTTTTCTAAACTTTTTTTCTGATTTAGGAATTCTTCACCAGTTCTCTAATGTACAGACCCCTCAACAAAACTCTGTGGTTGAAAGAAAACACCAGCACATCCTAAATATTGCTAGATCACTCCTATTCCAATCTAGACTTCCTATTACCTTTTGGTCTGAATGTATACTCACTTCTGTATTCCTCATGAATAGAACCCCTTCCCCCCTTCTAAAAATGTCATGTCCTTACTCTCTACTTTATCAAAAATCTGTTGACTATTCCTATCTAAGGACCTTTGGTTGCCTGGCTTATGTCTCCACTCTGTCTAAACACAGGAAAAAGTTTGAACCTAGAGCTAAAGCTTGCACCTTTTTGGGCTATGCACCTGGGATTAAGGGGTATAAACTCTTAGACAATACCACTACTGAAGTTTTTATGTCTAGGGATGTGATCTTCCAAGAAGATTTTTTTCCCTTTCATTCATCTACCCCTCCTATTCCTACTGACACACCAATCATTCCCACTGTTTTGCCTACCAGTTCTCCTCCCTCTCACCCTCTTTATATGACACTAACACTTTTGTTCCTTCTGTTCCTACTGCATCTTCACCACCAGACCCTCCTATCCAACCTACTATTGATCATATTACACCTTCCTCCCCTCCTTTAAGAAGATCCACTCGACAGTCTAGACCTCCCACCTATCTTCAAGACTTCCACTGCAATTCCACTCATTTCAATCACACTAAACATCCTATTTCTAAGGTACTGGATTATAGTAACCTATCTTTTTCTTTTAAATCCTTTATATGCAATATTTCTACATTTTCTGAACCATCAACTTATAAACAAGCTATTAAGCATCAAGAATGGGTCACTGCTATTAATGATGAATTAAAAGCTATGGAATATAATAATACTTGGACTGTCACTTCACTTCCACCTTCTAAGCAACCTATTGGTTGCAAATGGGTTTTCAAAGCCAAAAGAAAGTCTGATGGCACAATTGACAGATTTAAAGCAAGACTTGTGGCTAAAGGTTTTACACAAATAGAAGGAATTGATTATTTAGACACATTTTCTCCTGTTGCTAAACTTGTTACTGTTAGAGTTCTTTTAGCTATTTCAGTTGCAAGACACTGGAATCTACATCAATTGGACATTAATAATGCATTTCTTAATGGGGACTTGCATGAAGAGGTTTACATGGAGTTACCCCAAGGTTATCTACCTACAATTACATCCTCTTCTACCAGTAGACAGTGGAATCAGAAATTAACAAACTAAGACTGACCTTAGCAAAATCTTCAAGTTAAGGGATTTGGGGCAACTTAAGTATTTTCTGGGAATTGAATTAGCACATTCTAAGAATGGCTTATTTATTTCCCAGAGACAATACACTTTACAACTCCTAGAGGACACAGGGTACTTGGCTAATAAACCTGCTCTATTACCTATGGATCCTAAACATATACTAGCTAATGATCCTTCTAATATTTTAGAAGACCCTTCCTCCTACAGAAGACTAGTGGGCAGATTAATCTACCTCACCCTTACAAGGCCTGACATTAGTTTTTTTGTTCACAAGCTTAGTCAATTTTTATCAAAACCTGCTCAATGTCATTTACAGGCAGCACAACATCTACTACGTTATTTAAAGAGAGCACCTGGGCAGGGTTTATTTTATTCTAATAACTCTAATCTAGCCCTTTCTGCTTTTTGTGATGCAGATTGAGGCTCCTGTCCAGATACTAGACGTTCTACTACTGGCTACTGTGTATTTTTGGGCAATTCATTAATAGCTTGGAAATCAAAGAGGCAACATACCTTATCTCGTTCTTCAGCTGAGGCTGAATACAGATCCCTGGCCTTTGCAACAAGTGAGCTCCTTTGGTTGAAACAGTTGCTTCGTGATTTCAAAATACCATCCACTTCCGCACCTGCTTTGTACTGTGACAATACCTCGGCCATTCACTTAGCTTCGATCCCAGTTTTTCACGAACGGACAAAACATGTGGAAATTGATCTCCATTTTGTCCGCCAACATGTTGTTCGCCGTCATCTCCGTCTCTTTCCCATCAGATCGAATCTTCAGCTGGCAGATATATTTACCAAAGCACTTCATCGCCAGCCATTCTTCTTCATCTTATCCAAGATGGGTGTACATGATATATACACTCCATCTTGTGGGGGGCTCTCAAATATACAGAATTTAAGGTTTACTGAAGAGGATGAAGTTTTAATCGAAGGAAAAGGAATAGATGAAATTGAAGAAGAAGAGGAAAATGGAGCCTGTAGATTATCCCTAATTTAGTCAGCGCATTAGGGATTTAGGAAATATTTGTTTTTTCTCCTTTTTGTTTATTTGTAATTATGTATTTACTAAACTGCCCTCACCGCCTTAGTCTGTTTTAACCAACTTGTATATATATGTTTGGGATGTTAATTATTTGTACACAATACAGATTTTCATTGATTGAATAACAAAACAGTATTCTTTTCTCTACAATTTCAAATACAAATTCAATTACAATATATGATATACAAATTCTGATTTGTTAGCCCCCCTATGCATGGTCACTCTAATTTGTTTAATAGTTCCCGCTTGTCTTTGTTTGTCACTTGTAAAGCCATCTCCAATGGTGTCGGGGGAGGGGGGCTTGGGGCTCCGGGAAAAAACCATCTCCAATGATTGGGGGACAAGGGGGGCTTGGGGCAGGGCTCGCGGGAGCCCTATCCAGAGACCGGGGCGCGCGTCTGGAAAGTGCCCTAAATAAGGGCACGTGTTCCAAACGCGCCCCAATGATTTTTCCTTTTTTTTTTGTTTTCTTTAATTAATTTGAAGGATTTTAATAAATTAAAACTAATTATTTTTAAGTAAAAAGTTATGTATCTCTTCATGTTTTATACAATAGAAGTACACTACAACATTTTTTTTTTTTTAGGGGACACGACAACACTTTCTTCAAACCAATGTGGATAATTCCGTCTTTGTAGATTAAGTTATTATCCCACATGGTTTGAAGATCATTTTTGAATGAGCTTCTAGCATCATTTTTTTTAAGAAGAAACATTATGTTCATTCCAAAATGTAACATTAATTTTTTTTTAAGAATAAATGTAAGTTTTAATTAATAAAAATGTAAATTTAAATGAACTTAACTTTAATTTTAAAAACTTACCATTAATTTATTATTGTGTGAAATTTATTAGTTTCTAAAAACTTAACTTTAATTTGTTTTAACTTAGAATATTATAATTTAAGAAACTAAACTTAACATTTTTTTATAATTTCTTTTATTAAACTTCTTTTCTTGTTTCCTATGTTGTTAATTTGTTGTATTTCTTTTCTTGTTTATTGTATTTCATATTATGTATGAATTTTAATTTCATGATTATTTACTCTCTTTAATTTTAATATTTAAATATTATTATTAATATTAATATTAAAAAAACTAGAATTATAGATGAGAGTGGGCATTGTTTCAAATTGAATTAATTCCATTTTGCCCTACCATTGGAGACGACCAGACAGGGCTCGGAGGGGGGCTTGGGGGGAGCCCTGGCCCCTGCTGGAGCCCCGTGTAATCATTGGATATGTCCTACTGATCGAAAAGTGTTTGTTCTTTGTACCAGGAAGTTATCTATCATACTTATAATTATTAATAAACATACGGATATCCTAAAGGAGGAATGACCTTTTTTATTGACTTAGCGGACATGTGCCATGCACGTAATATTTTCCGTCCAAATATTAACGACCAAATCAATGTGAAAACGGTTGGTTAATTTTGATATCAGATATGTCATTTTAAAAGATATGGTATGAAATATATAAATGTACTAAAAATTTGATATGAAAACTGCAATTCCATCGTAACCTAGTTATTATTCCTTATTGTTTACAAAAGAAAAAGATAACGTGCGAAGCTGATAATAACCTTATCTGAAACATAATCACATGACAAATCCACTAAAGCACAAACAAATTAAGTTTAAATCAAATACATATAAAAAATATCTTTAAATTTCTTCTTTTGTCTTCATGTAGTCGAGGAATGTTTTTCCGTTTAGCCTCTGAGAGAAGAAAGCTTTGGCGTACTGGTCCATTTGCATGGACCTAAATATTGGCGGATTATTAATTAAGAGGGAAGCTGATGGTCCGACTTGTGCTTCAAATTTAGGGTTGAAGAACATTGCGATGCTAATCCTCTCTTTCTCGGAATTCACAGTTGCCCTGTGTTCAGTGCTCTTATACAATCCATTGCTTAATATCTGCATGTACAATTTAATTATTAAATAGGTCATTGTATTGTAATCAGATACTATATATATATATGTAATTAATTAGAACTCAGTAAAATATTCATGATTTCAAAACATGTGTTTGAAAAATGTGTGATTGTTTTTTTCAACGTTTTTGAATTATTAATTAATTAAAAGAAGAGTGTGCGTAAGATTAAGATTATTAATTATATCTAGAAGATGATTCATCGAAAGAAAATGTAATAAGTCATATTCAAGGTTTAAAATCCTTTAAATTAATATTGTGCCAAATCCCTAACTTGACCTAATAATAGAAGGTAGAAGATGCACGCATCTAGACAAAACATGTTTATGACTTTTGAGTATTGTGGCTAATATTCGATTATCATGATGTGATCCATCATTATTTTTCTAAAAAGATCATGCATATATATCTTAGTATAAATATATAGTTTATTATAAAGTATCAAATTAATATCACCTATATAATACTCTCTCCGTCCCATTTATTTTGCTCCTTTATTACAGTATCTGGTCAAACTTTTTAATTTTTTAAGTGACTTATCATATTAAATTATTCACATTTGTGATGTACTAAACCTTTTAAATATTAATATATATGATGTCATGAGATATTATAAACTTATTATTAAAATATATTAATTAAATTGTTTATTATAATTTTTACAAATTTAGTGAAGTTGACTAATCAACTGTACAGGAAAGCAAAATAAATGGGACGAATAGAGTAATATAACATTTCAGATAGTTAAATTTATTATAAACGTTTTAATATAATATTTGGGCCAAGTCAAGACAAAATAGAGATCGATCATTGACCTCAAATCCCACCGCAACACATGTACCATTGACATATATAAAGTCTTTAAGTAGTTAAAGAAATTACCATATACGTTTGAGGGGTACTTATAAATAAGAAAGTATTAATTGGTTAGCTTAAATTTTAACAATAGATGGTAATTCAATAAAATTTGTATACTTTTAGATAAAAGATATTGAATAAGGGGAAAATTCAATTTTGATACCAACTATTTACCAACTTAACATTTTTTATATCAAGATTTTTAGAAAAAATAAATTTCATACTATGATTTTAAATCGTATATTGAATATTTAAAAAAGAAATGTCCAAATAGACTAATTTTCTCTTATTTTTCAATTTTCCATTTAGCAAAGGCTCCAATCCTCTCGGGTTGGTCATGGTGGACTTGAAATTGAAACACTGACGAAAGTCAAGGGGCTTTTACGATAGAAAAACATTTTCTTTTGGGGCCATCTCACAATTTCTTGAAAAATTATAATTTCAAATATTTAGTGAGGGGTTCCCGAATTTATCGATAATTTTATTTGGCTGTTATGACCACCCAAACCCTCACCCTCTTTCTGTTTTCTTTTCCATTTAATTCGACCGTTAATTTTTGGACGGCAAAATCACGTGCCGAGCATCGATTGTTTTTCAACTCTTTTAGGGGAGAATTTGCAATTAGACAAGAAATACCTACATATAGGAAGGGGTTAATTGCAATTATGGCCACCTCAATATAATTCCTCTCTCTTCAACTCCAGCACCTCCGGCACCACAACCACCGCCTCCATCTCCTCCTCAGGCGCCACTACCACCACCCATTAAAACTCACCCCCACCACCACGGTCTCAACCAAACCCTCCCCAAAAAACACCAGCAAACACCATGGATTCATAGATCTATGGCTATGGCTATGAAAGACGAGATAACAGTCACGTGGGGTGCACGTGGCCGATTCCGTCATTTTGGTCCAATTATTGACAATGGTATCAACACTAATTGCAATCAAAATTTAAATTATCATAATAAATGTGCATTTACGTATCAAGAGGTACCAATTTTATAAAGTGCCCTATTATTATATGCTACCAAATATGCAAATTTTCGAAAGATATAAACACACATATAATTTATTTATATACATATAAAAGATTAAAAGTACGTATATATAGTGAAATTTCAAAAAGTTTATATAATAATTAATTTAGTGGCAAATTACCTCAATAACGTCGCCTAAATTAACAACAAAAGCATCTGGAATGAACTTGACAGGCATCCAAACCCCATCTTTCTTTATTTGGAATCCTTCCACTCCATTTACTTGGAGGAGGATTGTGATTCCACTGGCGTCCGAATGTGGAGTCAACCCAATGACCTTGTTTGGCTGTGGACATGGTGGATAGTAAGTCATTCTCACTGATTGCATTCCATTTTCAAACATCTCTACTACTTCTCCTTGTCAATCTTCAGTGCTTCTGCAATCAACGCAATTATGGAGAGGGAGAGTTTCTGTAGCTCCGATATATAAGCTTCTAGGGTTTCCCTGCATGCATTAACTAATTAATGTCCATATAATTAAGATCATTTGGTATATATTAATTAACAGTTTAATTAACTTTTAAATGAATATGTGTGTTCATTGTTGAGCGTTAAATCACGATAATTTCATGCACAACATGTGATCACATTCATGGATTGAAATATCATTTTATTGGTATTTTTTGGTCAGTTAAATGTTAAAAAATATCGTTAATATCTAAAATTTAAACTTTTTCGTAAAAATAATTTAAAAATTGAATATTCAATTGACCGAAATATATTTTTTTTTGGTGTTTTTAGTGGAAAGATATGACAGTTGTACTTCATGATCAAGTTATCATTAATGGACTCTACAATTACATGAACGTTATATCATTGAAAAATTATAATTTTGACTTAACTTTACTAAGAGGAAAATTCTTGTCCCGCCCTGACATGACCAGATCCATCCAATTACAAAAATAAATGTCTTGTATTTACTAAGTAATTACTTTGGGATTGAACCGGATCTGAAAGTGAATTTCTCTACTAAAATACCCAGTTATATGTTAAAATACGAATCACAAGATAAATATACTGCACATGCCTTTTATGTTGATATATAAACATGGAAAAACACAATTACACCTCGAAATATATATATAATACATAGAAAATTAATGGACCTGAGGGATGAAGGAAGCTCTGGCAAGAGATGAGGTTTTCTTCTACGTGTTGGGTTGGTGATCATGTAAAATCTATCTGCCCAATCAACTTTTTGATCCGCGGAGTTAATTATTGTTTGGCCATAACCCTCAAAATCTCCAGGCCTAATCTTATATCTCAATTTCTCTTCTAAAGGAAGCTTGTAAAATTCTTCAATCTCGTTCTTGAGTTTCTCCACCAATACAAGGTCTACACCGTGGTTCACCAACTACATATAGGTCAATCAAACCATTATTATATTTAATTAATAGTAATTTAAACAACACGTGATTGGATCCTCGACACTTTTGGATCTCATACTTTTTGGGATCAAAAGTGCAAAAATGAGAAGAAAAGTAGTGCAACTTTGTCAAGTGTGGTACCGAAAGTGATGAGGTCAAGTCTCATGGGACTAAAAATACAATTTCTCCTTTAGACAATTGATTAGTGCATAAATTAGTGTGTAATTCATCAACAATTAATGAAATTTAATTTCTTCTATTTATTCCGTAATTCAAAGTGGTGTTGCTAACTTTAACTCATGAAAAATATGTAAATCACTTATGGAAATATTTGTAAAAATTAAACCTGAAATACGCCCAACTCTTTGCACGTCGAGTGCAACTTTTCGAGTTCCAAGGACTTATTTTGTTCATCACCAAGAAAACTATTCATGTCGATTATTGGAATTGTCGAGCCAAAAGAATTAATTTCATCACATGGAAATGAAAGGGCTGCTGCAGGTTCTTCATCGACAAGATACCGCGACGGAATGTGTTGAATGGGTTTTTTAATTAATTCTTGAATACTAATTCGATCCATGGTTAATTAAGTGTGATACATATCTGCTTAATCAAAACCAGGTATTTATAGCGATATTTCGAGGTAATTAAATATAATATACATTATTATATTATGATATAAAATGATTTTTGTAGTTGATGAAGAACAGTTCAGATTCAAACTTAATCAATCGCGTTGAACATATGACTGGATTTGACGAATTCAATTAATTGCTTGAGAAATACTTAAATTTTAATCCAGTCCAGTCCAGTCCGGTAGTCCCCTACTCTAGATCGGATATGTATGCTTAAAGATAATGCATAAATTATCTATTCGATATATTACTTTTCTTTCATGACGGAAAAAATGAACGATATTTCTATGTGCTATGTGAAATCCACACGAAATTTTCCTGTAAAATTTTTATTACACAAAAACTAAGATAGTCAGGGGCGGAGGTATACCCCAGAAAAAAAAAATATATTTAGTAGCACATATCTATTATTATTATTATAGTAGTACCTTATGTATTCTTGTTAGTTCCTCTAAATTCCTAAAGGAAAGAATCCGTGTGAATCAAAACTCTTTGTCTACTTTAATTAAATGTGTAGTCAAATCATAGGGAATAGAGCCCCACTAATAGACCTACCTAGTATAAGTAGAATATAATAAGGAAATTTTTCTTTAACACTTAATATAGTTCTCTTTTAATAAGGAAAAGCAAAATTATGTTATCAATATTAAGTATCATAAGAATTATCGGCATATTAAAAATAAATTTTTGATAATCATAAGGTTTTAAATAATTTAATTATATACTTTCCATTTTAATCACGCCCCCGCGACTGAAATTTCTGGCTCTGCCCATGAAGATGAAGGTTTTGCATAACACATGAGAGTATCATGCATTTTCCCGTAGAATGGCGATATTTATATTTTCACGAAAATTATTGATTAAACTCATCTAACTACAAGACATGTGTATTGTATTTTTTTTGTGATTGATAATTATACTAGTAATTTTATTAAATTTCAAAACAAATATATTGCACTTGCTATGTCATTCTTTTGAAATCGAACAATTCAATTCCGAATATAATTTCCCATATCTGCATTTGAGACATTGAGTATAATTTACTAAACTTTTCCCAGTTTGAGTTTCAGTGTTCGATCTTAGTTTTTCATCTATTGACGTTGAGTTTCAAAAGTAGTTATTACACTAGGCCGGAAAAGGAAAAATTAAATATGCAATTTAACTAATTAAGCCTATATAGTTTCTCTACTTTAATTAGTTGTATAGGATATTGAGAAACAGCCTAAACCCGACTTCACCGTCCATCGTGATTGGATAATATTTAGATCAAGTGTGTTTTTCTTTTCTTTTTTTCTAGGGTATTCAAATTTTAAATCTAACTTAATATGTTTCTCTGTGTCTCAGATATATTTAGTGGAATATTTCCCAACAACTGTTTGAACTTAAGTTTGATACATTGTTGTGACTAGTCTCTCCCACTAAAATAATAATATGTTGAGAAGATCGAATATTTGGATATTTATTCTTTATTATGATTTTATTTATCATATAATAATAATCCAATTCTTTTAAAGAGGCCAAAACTTAAGTGCATATGTTATACTGCAGAGTTAAAATTACAGCTGATGGATCAAAAAGTTCATGGGGAGTTCAAGTTGTATCTTTAATACACAAAAAAAAAAAAAAAAAAAAAAAAAACAAAACAAAACAAAACAAAACAAAACCATTTATTACGATCCACATAACATTGATAATGTGGTAAATTTGATTCAGATTAATAATGTAGAGACATAGAAGGTGGAGATATTTTGTGTAACTCGATTAAACAGGATTAGACCAGACGTGATCTAAAATCTTAAGTAAGATAATTTTAACATTAGGACTCTAGAATATGTCAATCGATAGTCATATGCGAACTGATTTGAATCATGCATAGACATAAATTCTTGTTAATGTGAACGAATTCTTTCAACTTATAGGTATTGTCTCGTAATCGTATCAGGCCTAACATTTGTGTTTTGAGAGGTCCGTTGAGATAATTGAGTGTAAATGTGTTCTACAAATATGGAATCTCAACTCTTCGTGTGGGAAGATGGAATATTAATTCCCTTAAATGTTAATTATGAAACTAAACTTACAGTACTCTAATTTATGAATAAGTTTACAAATTAAATTGTTCCCTAGTAAATTAATGGAACTTATGGATAAATAGGTTAAAGGGGCAAAACGATAAATTCAGCGAGCTATAAATATGAATCATAAGGATCGAATTGCATGTAGTGATTAAAACAATGAACTCTCTTAATTTTAATAGTAAAGTACTAACAAGAAGGGTACAATTCTTAGTCTTTAGTGAAATTACTTGAAATTATAATCGATTAACAAAATTAAAAAGTTGTTTAATTATATTCAATTTATTGGAGTTTGAAACTATTTCCTCGTACGTCCACAGCCATGCATATGATATTTCCAAGTTCTATGATGGAAGTATATGAAATAGTTTTTTAAATTCCCATAAGTTTATAAATTTTAAAAAATATGATGTGCCAATTGGTATTCTAGCCAGATGAATAAGATGAATTGTTTAAAACTCCAACCAACATTAAAGGATGAAAATGTTATTCTGCAATATTATTCTGTGATGAACATTACAATTTTTACAACTGTCTTGAGGTTGTGTTGTCTTTGAATCAACTAAATTTGGATCACAATTCACATGCATAAAATTCAATAGCAACCGATCGAGGGTAAAGTAAAGTTATCTATCTATATCTATACTATTATTATTATTATTATTATTATCATAAAATCATGAATTTTTTTTCAACTTTTTTGTGCGGACTAAGATATCATTATTTAAGTGTTAAAGTAATATTTAATTAATTGGTAAATATAAACAAGTAATAAAAGAGGTATAATTAGAGATGAAATCTTATTATATTTATCTATTACATAAACTCATAAAATTTATAAATTATCATGTACATCAATTTTTATAATTTTAATCTCAAATAACCATAAAAAACAATATTAGTATTTCAAAAAAGCTCCTTAAATATAAAATCATTATATTTTTAGCATCAATATATATTTAAATAAAAAAATTAATTTACAGATTTAGTACAACATAAGTCATAGACACTCTAAATACAAAAAATTTAAATAAAGTTCTTTTAAACATCATTTTGTTGTAAAAACTAAAAAAATAAAATTGAGTCGTAGATTACCAATGAATGAATAAAAAATATGTATGACTTACCTAACTACGTAATTTTACTTTGACAAGAATATCAAAATATAATGAATATTCAATAATATCAAGACATGTATAACCTCGAATTTTATGAATGAAATTCTTTTCTTGAAAGACTGGTGAAAATTGATGGAAACTGGTGAAATCAATCAAAATAGTCCATGAAATTGTTGAGAACATGTGATGTCAATGAAAATTCAGGTGAAATTTGTGAACCCTTGTGAATTTGGTGAAATAAAAAGGTGAAAATTCAGGTGAAATTTGTGAAAATGAATTAAACCGGTGTAACATGACATCAGTGAGAAACAGGTGGAATTGATGAAAAATTTAATAAATCAGTGAAAAAGGGTCAAGTCAAAGAAAAAACGTGAAATCAATGAAAGTCCAAGTGAAACTGGTGAAAATAACATATGAAATCAGTGGAAAAAAAGTGCAAAATATGTGAAAATGGGTTAAACTGATTAAAACTAATAGAATCGGTAAAAAATAAAAATAAAAATTTAACCACAGAAACATGTTGAAACCGATTTGAAAGAAAAAAAATAGGTGTGAAACTTTAAAAATTGCGAAAATAGATTATAACCGATTAAAAAAAATGGGTAAAATTGTAGACAAAAATATTGAAATGGTAAAAATAAATGAAATTGGCTAAAAAACAGGTTATAACGGTAAAAAATAAATTAAAGTAAAGTGAAAGCGAATTAATTTACTCTATTTTATGACATAATAAAATTAAGTTTACTCTAATTTATAAAAACAACCAATGAAATTAACTAAACACCTGCTTTCTAGTACCATTAAAAATGAAATAAGTGCAAGTTCCTTGCCTAATCACCAAACTATGGAAGTCCAATGAACATATATATACAGATATATATATGAGTTATTCCGAATTTGTCTGAAGAGAAACTAAGGAAGCATATACACCATCTTTAATCTTCATAAGCACATCATGCGTTCCCTTTTCAGCAATAGCTCCATTCTTTACGACAGCAATAATATCGGCTCCCATAATTGTAGTAAGCCGATGAGCGACGACAACAGTAGTTCTATTCACCATCACTCTATCCAGTGCATCTTGAACAATTCTTTCCGATTCAGCATCCAATGCACTTGTGGCCTCATCAAGCAAAAGGATTTTGGGGTCTTTTAATATTGCTCTGGCAATAGCAATTCTCTGTTTCTGCCCCCCTGATAATTGAACCCCTCGTTCTCCAACGTTAGTATCAAAGCCTTGAGGCAAACCGGATATGAAGTTAAAAGCATTGGCAGCTTTTGTTGCTTGAATGATCTCTTCTTCCGTTACTTCTCCCTTTTTCCCGTAGGCTATGTTTGATCGAATTGTCTCGTTGAAGAGAATAGGCTCTTGGCTCACCAATCCCATTTGTTGTCTAAGCCAACTTATCTTGTATTTGGAAATATCGACTCCGTCTAATATAATATGACCCGAGTCCGGATTGTAAAACCTTTCTATTAGGCTTATGACTGTTGATTTTCCACTCCCACTCTCTCCAACTAGAGCGACTGTCTTTCCGGAAGGTATGTCTAGGCACAAGTCCTTGAAGATTGGAATATCAGGCCTGGCTGGGTACTTGAAACTTACTTGCTGAAACTCGATATCACCTCTAACACTACTAGACAATGTTGTGCCTTGGTCACTACTTGAATCGATCTTAGGTTTGCTATCGAGTATCTTGAATATAGAAGCCGTTGAATCTTTCACTTTGTTTACGTCAGGGGCTGTGGATGTGGCTTGGGAAACTCCTATGGCTGACATTGTTAGAGCAAAGAAAACCTGCAGTACTAGTTCTAGTTAGATTTTGAAGGAGCTAATGGTAATGTACCTTCATATGATTTGGAAAATAACACTCTACCCCTCCCCTAAAAAAAAATTGAAGGAGCAATTTACCTCATGTCACGGAGAGGTGAGTGTAACGTACTCGCCCGAAATTAAGAGTGAGCATGAAAAGTATTACGTAAAAAGACAAAAGTATCCTTAGGGGGTAAAGTGCCACATTTATTTTTTAATTAATTTACCTTTGAAAATAAAAAGTGAATTGCTTTATTCAAATTAATTACCTGGAATACTTCTCCAAATGTTGCTTTATCATGTTTGATGAGAAGAGCTCCAATGTAGAAACAAAATGCTTCTGAACAGTAAAGTGCCAAAGAACCAACCCCAAAACTAGCTCCGCTAACTACTCCGAGCCTAACTCCTTGCTTCAAAGGACCCTCGCATTTATTCTCATACATTTTCATTACTTTGTCCTCAGCACTGAAAGATGACACGGTTCTAATGCTGCTCACAGCATCGTTTGCCACTTGACTAGCCTCTTCATACATTGCCTAGAAAGAAGGAAATTAAATTTATATTCATAAATATCTTTTGAATTGATTAGATAGAGCAGTAGGTAGTATATATAGTATACCTTGGCATCAGCACTGAAGCCTTGGTAGAATCTCATCTGTAAGAATCCTTGTAAACCGATAAGGGGCAGGACGGCTAGCATTATGATGGCCATTATCCAGTTTGCTGTAAAGGCTATTACAAGGCCTACAATCACTGTTGAAATATTCTGCACTATTAATCCCAGTGCATCACCTACAAGGCTCTTCACAGTGGACGCATCCGTCGATAATCGTGCCCCAATTGCACCACTGTATTAAAATACATACATAAAAGTTATGCATAATGTTTAAATCATCAAATTAAAGTTTTGGTGCAAAAAACGGGTGAAATTGGTGAGAGAAGGGGTTGCGATCAGTGAATAATGAGTGAAGAAATCCTTGAGGTTTGTAATTTCTTAGATGGTACTCAGGAGTATTTCTGAAATTCATTTTTTTATGAAACGCCATAAGGGGTAACTTTAATGAATCTAATTAGAGTAATTTCCTAACCATGGAAGGCGTCCATGTAGTCACACTAAACTTTAGGGGTAGTTTGAGTAATTCTCCCAATAAACTAATTTATTGTATATATGTTTGCTTAGTGAAAAAAATAATTAAAAGTACTACGTGAGTACCTTGAGTTCGCGGGATCATCAAACCAGCTTATCTCCTGGTGGACTACTTTCTGAAAAGTGAGAGAACGAATCCTTTGAATCAATTTACCCCCTGCGATTCCAAAAAAGGAATTCTGCAATGGAAGGATCAGCACCGTAGATAATCCTAGGATGAAAAACATGAGTGCCCAAAACCTAGAATCTTTCCTCAGTTCATGTGGAGGTTCGAAGAAAATCTTGATAGCTGTTGACAATAAGAGTCCAAACATTGGAAAAATTACACCATGTGCCCCTGCAGCCAGGGATCCGAAAAGCAGATAAGGCAGCTCGGGTTTGTTTAAGTAGGCAAGCCTTCTTATTGAAACATTTTTCCGTTTTTCCAAAACTATTTCATCATGTGTATCCTTATCCTGATCCTCTGTAGCTTCTTTGATGCCAAAAATACCTGCAGCGGGAACGCCATCATATGAAAGTGTGAAGGAATGCCTTGATGATGAGCCATTGCTAGTAGATCTCCTGATCATGGATGTCCTTTGGCTCGATGACTTGCTCAAGTTTCGATGCATCTGATCTAGAGATAATTGATCACCCATGTTAATACTATTTCTAATTTCTAATGGTTTATTATTTCCTTCTTGCATGCGAATAAGCTGGCTATAAGCTCCCTCGGGATCCTTTATCAGTTCCGAATGTGTACCTGCAGGTATTTGAATTATCGAATAAACACTTACGAAAGACAGAAATATGGGGGGAGTTTTATCAATTAGGTAAAACACATGGGGTACTTTTGCATTTAGCCAGGGCCGGTCAGACATATTCAAAATTTAAAATAGGGGTCCATCTCTTTACAAAAAGAAAATATATAATATTAAAATTTATTTTCTTAATCTAAAAATATATATTAAGTATTTACATGTATTTTGTCTTAACATAGAAAAAAATCACAAATCAACTTAATTTTTTTTTAAAATTCAACATTTAAAATTATTGATTCAAGTTAGATATAACTAACAACTCCATATCCAAGTTACTACTCATGTAACCCTGATCCCAAGTGGCTAAATGGAGCTTACATAACTGGGACAATAAGAATTTTGTACCTGATTGCAAGGATCATTATATATTAATTTGGAATCAAATCACAATTTTATATATTCAAATAATTATGGAGAGAACATCAGGTTCGAAGAAGGAAAGAAAATAAATTATTCGGCTGAATCAATATCTGATATCCTTAATTAATTGGTCATGAGAAATCATTGCCACGAGATAAACGGTCGATGGAGGTTTGATAAATCAATAATTATATGTAATACCAAACCGAAAAGAAATCAGGTTAAATAATTAGGCTTGTGGTCTTGTACTACATAATGATTTAATATTTTGACTCAATATTCGTTATGAACCGAAGATTCGGTCTTGACACGGTCCGATCGATTTATCGAATCGTGCACAACCATACTCCTCATGACTGCAATAATAGATTATCAATTAAGCTTAGACTGAAACTCACATAAAACTAAACAATATTCACTTAGTAAAGTTAGCTTAAGGTCACGCTCCAACCATGTGACCGACATATTCGAATCTGCACATGGCTCTGGATTTTAAAATCTTAGATATAGATACTTCTAAATATTTCCTCAGTTATTTACACAACTCTAATGTAGAAAATTTTAGATAAGTCCATATAAATGTCAAGGTCATTCTTAGTTGTTGTCTAAATTTTTCACAACTTACATTCTTACTTTCTAATCTCAAGGGTTCTTACAACCTTGTTTAATTTTATTTTATTCAAATTAAATCTTCAAGTCTCTCATACATAATTTATGTTTGGAAAAGAAAAATATATTACGTTAAATGAAACTAAACATATGCACTTAGATCTAAGGAAGAATTTGGGTGCTTGTACGTACCTTGCTCTACTAGTTTCCCGGCATGTACAACTGCTATAAGGTTTGCATTTCTGATAGTTGTCAAACGATGAGCAACGACCACTGTTGTTCTATTCACCATGACATTGTCTAGTGCTTCTTGTACTATACGTTCTGACTCGGCATCCAAAGCACTAGTAGCTTCATCAAGAAGAAGTATTCTCGGGTTTTTCAGAATTGCTCGAGCAATTGCTATTCTTTGCTTTTGACCGCCGGATAGTTGAGTCCCATGTTCACCCACCATAGTATCAAGACCCAAGGATAAATTATCGATGAATTTAGCAGCATTAGCTTGATCTATAGCCTTCCTAATCTCTTCATCACTAGCATTTTCTTTGCCATACAATATATTCTCCTTGATACTAGTAGCAAACAAGATAGGTTCTTGACTCACAAGTCCCATATTTGCTCTTATCCATTGAAGTTTCAACTTCTTTAAGTTAACCCCATCAATCAATACATCCCCAGAATCAGGATCATAAAATCTCTCGAGCAAGCTAATCACCGTTGATTTCCCACTTCCACTCTGCCCAACCAAAGCTGCAGTTTTTCCACTTGGTACATGTAATGAGAACCCTGCAAAAATTTGGACTTCTGGCCTTGCAGGATATTTAAAGTAGATATCTTTGAGCTCGATTTCACCTTTTATCTCATCCAAAATTATCCCATCTGCGTTACATGCATCTATCTTTGGCTTACGTTCAATAGTCTCAAACATCTTGTAAGCTGCAGCTTGCCCAGCTGCAAACGCGTTCAACGATGGAGACGTCTGCCCCAGTGATCTGATCAACGAAAATTAATAAGCATACAATGGTTAGTAATCAAATGTAACATAAGGAAAATAATAAAGAACTTTATGATAGTTTAGCATATTGTACAAGATTTACAATATTATCTCTGATTAATGAAAGAGAGATAGTTATAAATCTTTGTACTCATATTGTAGATGCCCCAAAATTTGAACCGGGTAAAATATTTTTCTCAATTATATTACAAAACAAGTCATAAGAAATATAAACATTAACGTATGAGCTTATAAACTTTACAAAACAAACCATATATATATGTAGTACTATCTTACATTCCTCCTGTCATAATGCACATGATGACATTGATAACATCCCCTCCTTTATATCCTTCATTTATTATAAGTTTAGCTCCATACCAAACAGCAAGTCCATATGTAGAAAACACAATCAATAAAAGTAGACCCAATCCAAGGCCCGAAGCCACGCCTTGTTTAACAGATTGTGCATAAGCAATTTTCACTCTATCGTCATACTTTTTTATTGCTTGTTCTTCACCGGTATATGATGCAACAGTTCTAATTGCTCCAACAGTCTGTTCGACTACGTTTCCAGCTTCTGCATAAGCAATTTGCGCTTTACTGGACATTTTGGACATGAGCAAGGACAATATTCCTCCAATTATGACTATAGCAGGAATGCATGAAGATAAAACCAGAGCTAGGCGCGGTCCTTTGATAAAAGCTAGAATAAAGCCTCCAATAAATGTCGACGTAAGTTGTATGAATTTTCCAACCTGAATTAACAATTAATGATTAGAGTTACATACATTATAGTGTTACATAAAATTAATAAAAGATACAACATTAATTAATTACTTTTTCGCCCATGGCTTCTTGAATGAGAATGGTGTCCCCTGACATTCTACCAATGACTTCTCCTGTTGATGTTTGAGTGTCGAAGAATTCGATATCTTGTCTTAAGATCGTTTTTAAGTACATCCCTCGTATTCGGGTAGCCTGTCTTTCTCCGGTTACCATCCAACATGTCATCTCTGTTGATGATGATTTTGCATCAAATTTCATTAGCATTTAATGTAAGAAATGCACATTAATTATGTGCCGAATAAAATAGATGAAAATACTCACGTAGAAGTGAAGCAATGCCAGCCACAATAGCCAAGTACACGAAGTTGAGGGATACCTGAAAATTAGCAAACAATTTTGCCTCAAATCTACTTACAAAATATGGTTCATGCATTAATCTCTAGCGTTTATTACTCCTACATTATTGATCTTAATACATAAGAACATAATTACAGTTAACCATATCATTTGAACTGAGAAATTTCTTAAATATATGCAATGTAATAAGTGTACATCAATAAGTAGTGTATGTATAAAATTTCGTGTAATTCTTGCTCAGATCATATCGGTTGAATCCAAAAAAATTGAACAAATATAGTTGTCTTCTGATTGGACGAGTTTAATCAATAAATGTATAACTTCTACAATTATCCTACTTAATTTCAGATGAAAAACGGAACAAACAATAAATACAAAATTCTCCTTCTTCTCATGGAAGAAGAAATCAATCACAAATAAGAACACTAGAAAATTTGAACATAAACGAAAGAAAAGAAAGAATCACCTTTGAAACTACATGAACAACATCGGATTGACCCGATTGGCCGAAAGAATTGATTAATTGGCCGAAGAAAAGGGTCATGGTAGGTTGTGTTAACCCATTGCATATAGCACCAATTGTGCCAATGATAATTAACGTTACATCAAATTTGTCTGCAAAAGTAAATAATTTATGGAACCCTACTTTCTCATCTTTCTTTTCTCTGACCATTCTTTTGATATGATATTAATCCTTCAAAATAAACAAATTCTTGGAAGTCGAATCAAATTAAAACAAAACGAAGCAGAGAAAAGGGGAGATGTTCCAATATATGACTATATGGGAACACGGCCCTGTTTTTGCCAAGACTGAATAGTTAAAATACTAACTTCTTGTTAAAGCTTTTCCTATTTTGCAGGACTGCTCTAGAAGAAAAGATGGATACAATATACAATGCACCAAATACATGTGACCTTAACCATACACAATCCCATTCATAGTATGTCTCATATTAATCTATATCTCATGTGGTGTGTGTGCCTGAGTTTCTAGAAAGTAGAGTTTACATGTCCAATTGAACATACTTAATTTTTTTTTTTTTTTTTTTTTTTTTTTTTTTGCTTTTTCGAGGTTATCCAATTTTATATAGAATCCCTTTGAAGATACTTAGAACATGTATATTCTCTCTCAACGAAAATTTGAGCACGAATTATCCACATTCTAGAAATTATTACCTTCTAATAAACTAATCAGTTACAACTTAGGGAGTTGAAATGACCACCCTCAAATATTAGATCCGTGATTATTAGTTGTTTTTCTTTCTTTTTCTTAAGTAAAATTATTGAATTATTGATAACAATATTTATTATTGTGTGAGGAATGGTCACATTTTTCCATAGGAAGTTCTCCAATTTGAAGAAATTTAGTAAATTCTTTGGATTCATAACGAAGAAAAAGAAAATCTATCATGATTTGAAAAACTATATAACTTATCATATATATCTTATATATATATATATGAGAATGGTCTTTTGATCAAAATCTTGCAATTTGGACTCAATACTAATTTCTGGTGATTTTGATTTAATTTTATCTTTTTAAAAAGTTTTGATTGGTCAACAAAAAATTTAAACTCTTTTATGTTTTAAAATAATCTTATTAATTGTCATCATACAACAAAAGAGTTTCCTCCCATTTCAAAAATTCATTTAATTACAACTCTAAATCTAATTTAATTTGAATTTTGGTCAAAATGTGCCATTAATTGTCATAAAATATGTATGGTAATTTACTCAAAATTCCGAAAATCATTCATACATTGATTAATAAAACTTTTTTTATAAGATCATTAAGTTATTTAAGGACACCTATAGCTAATTTGAAAATTTTGAGTTGGCAATTATTTAAATTCTTTAATATGACCCAAATTTTAGCTGTGGTTAAGGCTAATTAATTAATTGCATTAACTCTAGATAATATGTAAAGAAGAATCTTTCATCTATATATACTTAAAAATGACTTCGGTATAAACACATTGCTCCAAAGCTTTCATCTCATTTTCTCCACTCATTCGACAGTTTTTTTAATTTATATGGTAATTCCATTCTATATATTGTTAATAATTTGATCACATGCATTTTTTTTTTTTTGGATTTAATTTGTTTTAACTTTTTAATGATATAAATATTTTAAGATCGAGAATTATTAAGTGAGGGCTTCATCTGAAATAGGTTTCTGATTGATTTTATGTTTTATTCTTTTATTCATATTTGACGATATTTTACTTTTATGTTTTTATGAAATTTGATTTCTATGGAATTGATAATGATTTATTAATTTTATTTATAGGTATGGAAAAATTTGAAGTTTTTGCTGCAGAAAATATTGAAGTTTTAGATCAGATGAAGCCCTCACTTGATAATTCTCAATCTTAAAATAATATATATATATATATATATATATATATATATATATATAAATTATTTTAAGATTGAGAATTATCAAGTGAGGGCTTCATCTGATCTAAAACAGAAATAGGTTTGTGATTGTTTTTTTGTTTTATTATTTTATTCATATTTGACGATATTTTACTTTTATGTTTTTATGAAATTAGATTTCTATGAAATTGATAATGATTCCTTAATTTTATTTATAGGTATGAAAAATTGTGAAGTTTTTGCTCTAGAAAATATTGAAGCAAAGTGATGTTTGTATAATTAATTATTACAAACATGAGTGAATTGCATTTTTGGTCCCTCTTATAGTTTTGACTTTATCACTTTCGTCCCTTTTAAATTTCTTGTAGCAGATGCATCTCTCTTATCAATATAGTGTATCACATTAGTCCATATTATCAATGTAGTGTAATACATTCATCTCTCTTAATTTTTTCATAGCAGATTCATCCCTCTTATCAATATAGTGTAGCACATTGGTCCCTCTTAAATCTAAAATACATCCTAAAATAGAAGCAAAATTTTATTTTTGACCATATAAAGTGGCTGCTTTTTCAAATTGGCCCTTTATTGTGGTACCTCAAAAATATATGTCATTTATTGTGTCGCCGTTATCAACTTTAGTCCTTATCATAAAAAAAATTAATTATCGCCAGAAATCATCAATTTATGTCCAATTAATCTGACTGAAAATTTTAATTTTAGCAAAAAATATCATTCATCGAGTGACACTTAAGGATTGAAAATTTCATATTATGACTCTAAAATTTAAAGTCTAAATCACGTGATAGGTCTATAACTTTAATTTTTATTTTAGATTAGAATTGTACAATGAAATTTGTATAAATTTGAGGCAAATGTGATGTGAATTTGAATTATTTATTTGTTTATAAATAAAAATAGGTATCTGATTTATGGGGGAAACGAACTTTAACCGTTTTCCATTAAAAATTGAAGCTATAGACCTACCACATGAATTTGACTTGCAAGTTTTGGAATAAAAATATGAAATTCTTAAATTTTAATTGGCACTCTAAAATTAATTTTTTCGGTCAGATTGAACATAAATTGGTGATTTTCGGCAAACAATTTAATTTTTCCGTCAAATAAGAACATAAATTGGTGATAAGGACTGAAATTGAAGACGATGACACAATAAATGACGTATTTTGTCGAGGTAACACAATAATAGGACCAATTTTGAAATATTACCAATTTAGAGGACCAAAAATAAAATTTTGCCTCCTAAAATGGATGTATTTTGGATTTAAGAGGGACCAATGTGTTACACACTTACACTACAATGATAAGAGTGCTTAATCTGCTATGAAAAAGTTAAGAGGGACGAATGTGTTACATTACAATGATCTGAGGGACTAATGTGATACACTATATTGATAAAAGGGACGCATTTGCTACGAAAAATTTAAAAGGGACAAAAGTGATAAAGTCAAGTCATAAGAGGGATCAAAAGTGCAATTCACTCTTACAAACATAATATATATAAACAAAGTGATAATTATTCACATTATACGTATTGACTCCACATACTTAGTACGTTATATTAGTAGTAATTAATCACATTATATAGTATTACCACTAGTACTAACTATTACGGATAATTATTAACATTACATGGTATATGTTTCACATGTAGTAATATAGACTCACATAGCATAGTATTGACTCCACAAACTTAGTACCGTCAACTCATATTAGTAGTAATTAGCCACATCAAAAATTATTATCATTAGTACTAATCAGTAATCAATGTGTCTAATTCTTCGCATTACATAGTATAATGTCTTACATGTAATAGAATTGACTCCACATACTTAGTATGGTCTCATATTAATAATAATTAATCACATTATATAGTAATACTAATCAATTTACTAATAATTCTTCACATTATATGGTATATGTCTCACATGTAGTAGTATAGACTCACATAGCATAATATTGACTCTATAAACTTAGTATGATCCTATATTAGTAGTAATTAGCCACATTATGAAGTATTATCATTATTACTAATCAGTGTGTATAATTCTTCACCTAGCATAGTATAATGTCTCACATGTAATAGTATTGACTCCACATACTTAGTACGGTCTCATATTAGTAGTAATTAATCACATTATATAGTATTACCATTATTACTAACCAATTTACTGATAATTCTTCACATTACATGGTATATATCTCACATGTAGTAGTATAATCTCTCATAGCATAGTTTTGACTCCACATACTTAGTACGGTCTCATATTAGTAGTAACTAGTCACATTATATAGTATTACCATTAGTAATAATCAGTTTACTGATAATCTTTCACATTACATGGTATATGTCTCACATGTAGTAGTACAGACTCACATAACACAATATTGACTCAACATACTTAGGGGGTGTTTGCAATAGCTTCTCTATCTGGAAAAGCAGTTGTTTTTGCTTAAAGTAATTAAAAAGTGCTTTTAGAAAAAAGCATGGGGTGTTTGCAAAATAAGGTAAAAAGCAGCTTAAAGCAATTATGTAGGTGTTTGCACATTTTGAAAAGAAGAATATAATAAGTCTTTTGTTTTATATGAATTTTATTTCAAGTCCTATTTTACCCTTAACTTGACATGTTCATACATTGATTTTGTTTAATTTTTTAAAACGTCTTTTTATAAGACACACGTATTTTAGAAAATATTATAATTAAGTTTATATCAAATCAAAATGAATACTTTGGTAAAATAGAAAAAAAAAATCAAACTAATAAAAAATCAAACTAATAATAAGATATTAGTGAAATCAAAACAAACAAACAAGTTGAGCATAAAAGGCTAACTAATTACAAATTACCACTAAAAAAAAGATTATAATTAGCAAACAAACAAAAATAATAAACCCTAAATAAACCTAATAATGGCTACAACAATGCACACATGCTGTAAATGTCAGCTAATTATTTTGAATTGAAGATGACACACAAACAAGAATAAAATAATTATTTTGTTATAAAATAGAAACTAGAAAAAAAACATATGAACAACATATTCTGAATTGAAGACGATACACTAACAAAAATAATTATTTTGTTATAAAAAATGAATATCACATTTTTTTTTAGTCATTACCCGCAAGAATATAAAATTGTGAAAAGAGTACAAGGGTATTGTTGGAATTAAGAGAAACTATTCAGAATATAAATGTCACAAAACTGCTTCTATTTTATTACAAGAATGCCATCAGCCCCAAAAGCAGGTCATGACATGCTTTTTCAAAAGCAGCTTCTAACTGCTTTTTTGTTGAGAAGCAAAAGCAAAAGCAGAGTTTGCAAACACTGAAAAACCAATTTTCTAGAAAAAAAAGCTGAAAAGCACTTCCTAAAAGCATTTGCAAACACCACCTTAATACGGTCTCATATTATTAGTAATTAGTCACATTGTATAGTATCACCATTAATCATAACTAAATTACTGACAATTCTTTATGTTACATGATATATGTCTCACATGTAGTATAGTATTGACTTCACAAATTTAGCACGGTCTCATATTAGTAGTAATTAGACACATTATGAAGTATTACCATTAGTACTAACCAATGTGTATAATTCTTCACATTACATGTTATATGTCTCACATGTAGTAGTACAGATTCATATAACACAATATTGACTCCACATTCATAGTACGATCTCATATTAGTAGTAATTAACCACATTACGAAGTATTGTAATTACTAATGTCCAATATGTATTAACATATAAATTATGTGTATTAAAATATATTATGAATTTTTTTAAAAGGTTAATATTAATTATTCAACACGAAATACTATATATCATTTATTATAAAATATTATACACAACTATTTATTTATTTTTGTAATAATTTATTAGTTTATAATTTACCATTGTTGTGATAAAATATTACAATGAATGTGGTCAAATAATAGTATAATACAATTATTTATGGTAATAGTATTAATTATGATTTGTTAGTAACCTGTAAAGTAAGTAATTTATTAATGAGATGTCATAATTCTATTGATTATAACTTACGTCATGTGACGTGACATCACCTTACAATTTTCCTACAATGATTCATTAAACAAATTGCAAAATCTAAAATATAACTATAAAATAACTAAAATTAAATTATAACGTAAAGTAAACTTTGGATACACATTAATCTAACACAACTAGGATCAAAATTACTATCCAAATTTGTTCAAAAGTTTACAAGAAAGCATTCAAAATAATTGATAATGAATCCAAGTGCATCGTAGGATTTTAATCATTATATATATTTTCAGAAACATCCCCATTCCTTCTTTTTTACAAGATTTAGTCTGAATTTTTTTCCGCTTACAACCTACAAACCTGATACAAGTTAGCCTTAGCATATTGAACCAGTTTTGTTTCTTTCTGAATTTTTTTTCTTCACGGTAATGCAGTTAAAAACTGTAATATTTTAATTTGCAATGCACTGCATACAACGAAATGAAATTTTGATCCATATTCCAGATGGAGGACAGGATGTGTGGGATGTCGTAGGGTAAGAGTACAAAGAGCCGAAAAAATCTAGTTGCTTTGAATGAATCAAGCCTAGCTAAGAAAAAGGCCTTGAATTCGAATTTTTTGACTGCGGACAACTCTTTTGGTTAAAAGTTTTTCAAAAACACTAAATATATCTCCCTCCAAAAGTGAATAGAAGCATTGATGTAATAACTAAACTGAATTCTAAATATAGAAGGATACCGTACCAAATAAGCAACGAGCCAAAATGCTCTAACAGCGGAGTTGTTTTGATTTGTTATTAAGCAGGTCTTGTGCTTTCCTCTTCTTACACTCACCTACTATCCTCTTTATATAAGCAATATAGCCATCAACATCAAATTTTCTCTTGCAGCCAGCATAATTCATGTACCGTATTTTCCCGAATACAGATCTCTCTCGCCAACCCTGGATGTGGATGGATGATGAAAGTTAAGTGTGAAGTGGAAGACGAGAACGTTGGTATAGACTAAAGATGAAAATTTGAACTTAACCTGGTCGTGTACTCCACATATGGACCACATGCATCCTACATAGCCATTAGGATCCCTTCCATCTATATGATACTGCAGTGCAAGTGAACAATAAATTGGATCAGAAGACCATTTGCATACATATGAATGCCAGTAATGTATATAGATGTTTATAATTTAGCCGCTAAATATATATATACCTTATCATTTAAATATATTGACAACGCAAGAGCTTCCTCCGGTCCACAAGTCCATTCAAGAATCTTTTTCGCCCAATACATCCTGCAGTTATATCAAGAATTCCGGATCAAAAAAAAAAAATCTTAGGCTTTTCATTTACAATATATTGCCTGAATAGATGAAAGAAAATGATCCTGAAAAGCTACTTGCCTCATAAAACCATGCACCTTTCCATAATGAACCAGCTCCAATTGAGAAGCATTCCAAAGCTGAAAGAGGAAGGTCGAGGGGCAACGTAAACAATAAGAGACTACTATGTGATATATTTTACAGAAACATTCAAATTGTTGTGGTTTCTTACAGGATCTGCAGTTTGTGCCTTTTCCAATTGCTCCCTTCTATAAAGTCATCAAATAAATAAAATTTATGGATCCATAACCACATCCAAAGAAATATATGGAAAATAAAAAAAATCACTAACGTGTACACATGTTCACGTTTATCAGAGGCATGGTCCATCAAAGTCTTACGAGCCCAATCCCAAGCACCTTGTAAAGAATCATAATGTGGCTGGTAGAAGCAGAAGTTATCAGCAAGTTCTCTCCTTACAATCAATTCCTCCAAGAAAACATCAACTGCCTTCAAAAATAGCAATCATCACAAGCTCTTTATCAAAATATAAAACGATTTAGATCATAAAGGAAACTCATTAAGCACATAACCAGCAACTAAACCTGAGGGTAGATATTTCGAACTTTGCGAGCCTCCAAGGCGCAACGCTGGGCCGAGATCTGGCCAAAGTGTAAATATGGGGACAGTCCAGACAACCCTTTGGGTTTCAATGGATTATTCCTGTCTGAAGAATAGTTCTTTAATCTTGTAGTTAAGAACCCATTTTTATTCCCAATTAATACTTCTAATCCAGCTTGTTCACCGGGCTCACACCATTCAAGTTCAGGAACTTCTGCTCCTTCCCTGGTCATATAGTTAGAGAGTTAATGGCAATTTACCCCCTGTTGATTTGAAAAAGAGCATTTTACCCCCCACCCCCCATAATCCTATAAAAGTTGCACACTGCCTCCTCGGGCATTTCAAACTTTAAAAAGATATGAATTGACAAAACTACCCCTCTTATATACTATACTTTGACCTAATCAACTTACAAATATGGCACTTTACTCCCCCACCCCCCGGTGTTATGATAAATGTAGCACTTTACCCCCTGCCCCTTGAAAGGTACTTTTGTCTTTTTACACAACACTTTTCGTACTCACTCTCAAATTCGAGCAAGTGTTAAACTCTTTGTTGGAAGGAGGTAAATTGCTCTTTTAAAATTTTCACAGGGGGTTACAGTGCTCTTTTTCAAATCACATGGGGATAAATGAAACATTATGCATTGCACAGGGGGGTAAATTGGCATTAACCCTATAATTAGATGTACATACAACACCTAGCCAAATCTATTATAGAAAAAGAAGTTACATTACATCTCACCTTAAAACATTAGCAATGAGGTTATCCCAGTCTATATCTGTAGTTGAGGTAGGCCATTTATGTTTAGGCGGGATGAGGTTAGGAAAATCTACGAGATACTCCGAAAGTTTTTTGTTTATCTTGCCCCTTATAGTCCGGGCACCATATTCCAGTTTATCTGATGCAACCCAAACAGGCACCACATTATGTGCATCCACTTCATGAATAGATACTTCTGATTCATTTACCCTCTGGCAGATTTCTTCCTTCCACTGCCGAACCTCGCGTAGTGGTGAGAAGTCTGTTACCAACAGTGAAGCCCCACATTCCTTTAGAAAACTTGGAATAGATTCTACAGCTTCACCCTATTAGTATGTATAATCAACAAACAATAAAAGCAGTCAATCGCAAGACCACAATAATTTTACCATATACATGCACCAAAGCAATGGCATGCTAAAAAATCGTGATAGAGAGACATAGGTGGAGCGGAGGTTTCACATATATTTTAATAAAATGCAATGCTAAATTGCCCCTGTGCTTTGTCTAATTAGCGAAAATTCCCGTGTTATTAATATTATTACCTCAAACCTCCCAAGTGCTTTTTTTTTTACTAGCAAGAAAAACCCTCCTACATATTTGACAGGAAAACTGATAATTAGGGGAAAATGCAAGATACTCCCCTGTGTTATGCTAAACCTGCAAGAGACTACCCTGTGAAATTTTTATTGCGCCAAACTTCCTTGTGTTTTCAAAAAGCCTGCAAAAAACACCCAATTGCTAAAAAATAGGTCGATTTGGATCAACATATTTCAAGAAATAATTTTTAAAACACTTCGAGTTGGTCCCTACAACTTCACGTGATATATTTTTGAAATGATTTCTTGAAAATTTTCGATTTAAAATGACCTATTTTATACAAATTGGGTGTTTTTTGCAGGGTTTTTGAAAATACAAGTAAGTTTGGCACAATAAAAATTTCACAGGGTAGTTTCTTGCAGGTTTAGCATAACACAGGGTAGTATTTTGCATTTACTCCCCGATAATTATACCCCCTTCAAAAATCAAAAATACCCCTATGCACCTAAAAATTTGACAAATAATCCCCCTGTTAACTTAGAAATTTGACAATTATCTCCCTGTTCACTTATTGATTTGTGAAGGAATTTCATAGAGGGGTTTTTTGCTAATAAAAGAACACAGGGGGAGTTTTGCTAATAAAAATAACATAGGGGTTTTTGACAATTAGGGGTATTTTTTCAATTTAGCTCATTTTAATATAACAACTTATCTGAGAAGCTCATTTAAATAATAGTAATAAACATAATAAGAGAAAACTATAATAGGAAAGTGCTATATCAATTAAACCTGTGAACATTTCAATTATAATACGAATTAGAATTATCGACCATGTAGTTGTAAATTAAGGAAACATCATCCAAGAAGAAGAAATTTAATAATGTAGTGATTACTAACAAGTACTATGACTACGAGTGGAAATGGTACTTGCCTGAAACAAGAAAAAGGGGATGTTAATAAAATTGGATTGAATGTCAGAGTACAATTTCTTCAGCCCTCTGAGCATAAACCCTAATTGTCTAGCTTTGGCACCCTTGAACTGATGGAACAAATTGAAGGCTATAGCTACGGGCACATCCCATTGGTTGGCCTGATGGACGGCGTGGATCAAGGCCCAGTTGTCCTTCAGCCGTTGATCCCTGAACATCCAGTAAACCACCGGGCCCATGGGTTTACTCTGAACCGAACCCTGTTTTAGGACTCGGATCCTGCCCGGATGGACGGCGGGGATTGAGGAGGAGGTAGACATCTTTTTGTTCCTTGCGAGTGTGACCGGGCCCTGCGGGGGTTTAGGAAACCTAAACGGTTAACTGTTGTGGTTTTAAAATATGACACGTCACAGGGTTCTGGTCCTTGCAGTTTGATTCAAACTATTTTGGTGTTGATGACGATTTCCTGATTTTGGATTCGGAAACTTTATGAAATACCCCATTTTTTCTTTTTTTTACAATGGGTGAATTTAAAAATTGGCCTTTTGGAAAATCTAGTTTGCAAAAATGGCCTTCAGGGGCCTTTTTACTGTAGAAGTGATATTTGCAATAGTTCCTTCTATTTCTTTTTTCTTTCATTTAAGTACCTTTTGTATTTGTTTATTTATTTTCTATATGATATATTAATTTTTGTTTATGTAGTTCATATTCGAAATCAGTTTTTCGTCTTTCTAATATATTTATTTTAAATTCTATTATATCTGGGGCATAAGATTGAAGCCTTAGAAATTGTGAATATGCTAAAATAGCTTTATTATGTTCAATTTCTTTATTTATTTTTTGTAAGTTATCTTGTATTTTCTGTATTTTCTCCATTTTCGTTGCTTGGCTCTGATACCAGAAATTGGTCAGAGGCAGCGGATGTTTGTTCATTACATAATTCGCACGAATTTCTTGCTTCTTTTATTCTTTTTTCTAAAATTTCTTTATTCATCTTATATATTTTAGTACTAATAACTGTTGTTCTTAAATATTCTAATCTTTCATTGTAGTGTTTAATTAAATTTGATATTTCTTTGCACTTATTTTTAGGATTATTATTCATAGTTTTTCTTTTAAAAACTTACTTAAATCTGATATTTCTCTTTCTAATCTTATATATTCACTTTCTTCTTTTGTAGATTTTTCTGGTTTTTCTAAGAGTAGTTGTTTTACGTAAGGTTGCCTAAATGAGATTGATTTTCTTATTTGATTACTAGTTTCTCCTGATGTGTAAGGTTGTCTGAATGAGATTGATTTTCTTATTTGATTACTAGTTTCTCCTAATGTTATTTCTTTCATAGGTGATTTCTTGATTTGGGCTATTCCTTCAAAAAGTTTATCTAGATAAATGGATTCTTGATCCAAAAAGTTTATACTATGATGACTGTTGGTTAATGCATATTCAACCATATATGTTAAACTGAATGGTTGATCTCCTTCTTCCATTAAGTCTTTTCGTGTAAATTTGTATCCTAAACAAATGCTATTATCTAAATTCTTTGTTGATAATGGAATTGCATATTTAATTCCTAAATTAAATTTTAAAGTTTTATAAGCTAAATTTCCCATGGTTACTCCTAAAACTGAATCTTTAGTTTCTTTTATTCTTCTATCATAAGCTATTAAAGCTATTGGAGAGTCTATTCCTTCCTTAAAAGTAGATCTAATTAATACTTGTATAGTAGCAATTTGAATATATCCAATTTTACTTCTATCTTCTTTACTACGAATTTTTTGTATTCTACTTGCTATTTGTTCACTATCTATTAAATGAATTACAATAGTTCCTCTGGTACTTTTTATATCTATAGGTATTTCTTGGGTGAATAATCCGTAATATATAACATTCTTTCTTTTTAATCTATCAATTATTGATTTATTGAAATGTTGTCCTTCCTTTAAATCTAATTTTGCTTTTTTAGTTTTTTCTATTTTATGTTCGATAATCGATTGAGCTGAATATGTTCCAAAAATTTCTTCTTGTTCTAGTATCTGTATATGTTCATCCATTAAAGATTTTTGTTTATTTCGTAATATGGTAACTTAATTCTAGGAATGGGTATGTTGTTTATTGTTATATGCTTAGAGTTTATTTGATTATCTATTTTTTCTAAAAAATCTGCTCCTAACAAAACATCTGCTCCTACGTTATTTTCGTCGATATAGATGGCTAGTTTAAAGTTTAAGTCTTCATGCAACATTAATTCTATATACGTTTGTTTACTATATTCTTTAAATCCATTTATGGTTTCTACTGTTATAACTGGTGCTTCAGCAATAAGTGTTGAATATTTAGGGTGAATGTGTGAAAATGATGATCCTGTATCAATTAGAATAGATACTATACGTTCTCTATTAAGTACTCCTAATATATGATACTGTAAATGATTATTAGTAGAGACAAGATCTAAATCTATAGAATTCATCTTTTGCATACATTTAAATATCTAGGTAAAACATAAATCATTTTTGTAATAAAAACATATTCAAGATCTATGTTATTATTTTCATGGTTATTATGAATATTAAAACGTGCCATACCTGAAAACGATTTGTTTTTGGCTGCTCGTTGCTTTGTTTTGGTTGATTTGCTGCTTCTGGATAGCTTCCAGCTGATGAATGAATGTTTCGAGTTGTTAGTTTTTAATGGTGTGTGTGTATGAATTGTTTTTTCCCTATTCAGAACTTATAAGAAGTTCAGGGAAGAACTCTCTTAGAAAGAGAAAATAAGCAAACACTTATTTATTATATTTTTCACTCTGCCTTTCAATTACATAGATGGTACCTATTTATAGGCGGACTGAATGAATTATGTCCACACATTACAAACTGAGTGGAGGGATAGGAGTCCCTACACCTTTATTAGAGAAATAACATAAAGTAAAAAAGAGGTACACCTGTAGCCCTATCTACAGTGGTTACATTATTATGTTACTATTTACATTTTGTTGTCTTCTGCTGATATTTATTAATCCTTCATTAATCCTGCCGACACTTTGCTAATTACTTCATAATCCTTCTGCCGACACTAGCTAATCTTTCATTACTTCATAATCCTTCTGCCGACACTTGCTAATCCTCTATAATTGGGTCTTCATCTTTTCGGCTACAGTGGCTGCATGTATGTCCTTTGAATGGTTTTATCTGCTGACATAATTTTTCTTTTTCTCCTTCATTAAGTTTATCAAAAACTCCTTTTATCTTCATCAACGCTTCTTCGAAATCCAGAAGAAATTCAAACTCCTCTGGTCTAAGCTTGTCTTTAAAATGAGAGTATATCATTACAGATTGATTCTTATAGTTAATTTTATACTTGGATTCATCTGTCATTTTTTGTAGTTGCACTAATATTCCAAATAATAATTGGTAATTAATTTCCGAAATGTCTTCATTTTCCTGGGTAGGTTCATCTCTTAGTGGATATTGGCCATTTGATATTCCCATGTTAACTAGTGAGTATGATGGTACTCGGATCTCCTTTTCTTCATTAAAAAATGGATAAGAACTATGGATTCTTAAAAAGACTTCCCGGTCTTTTCCAAAATGCTTTCTGTAGTTATTTACGGTTTTTATTATTCCAATGTTTAATTCCTGGATGATGGTATTTCCTTCGTCGATGTATATGGTGTCTAATAATCCATAATGAAAAAATTTGTATACCATAAGTGGGCTAGCTCCGCTTATGACGACTGCTTTCAAACTGAATGCTTTAACTGTTGGATAAAAGAACTTGTTTAGATCATCTTCCTTCCAATTTCTAATTAAGTTTAGATGATATTGAAAATCATCAAAACTTAATGTCTTCATCTGAATATGATCTTGTCTAGTTGGTACTTGGGTTAATTTTGAGATTTTTCCCAATGTTTGCATTTTTGTTAACTCCTTCGGTGGTTCAACCAAAACTTTTTTGAAAGTTTGGTCTACTTTTTTTAGCTCTTTATTGTTTGCTACTGCTTGTTTGGCTTCTTCCAGAGTGCTATATGATTTGTAGATAATTCCTTTCTTTCCCATAGTATGCATGGCTGCCTTGTGCCATTCATCAAAAACAGCATTCTCCATAGGACCATTAAATATTACATAAAATGTTTTTCGCTTACTTGATGATGCTCCTTCACTTGATGATACTCCTTCTATGGGTGTTTCTAATGATGCTTTTGATTTTTTATTTTTGTCTTCGTCCACCACGCTTGGCTTGCTAAACTCTGATAGCTGGTATGTGGAATCAAACATTTGTATTGCTTTTTCAATGCTTTGTAATTCTAAAATTTTTGCTTCAATATTTGCTTTTAGCTGCTTACATTGATTCTTCATTGTTGCTATAGCTCCTTCCATAATTCCTGAAAACGAATTTTTATATAGGTTTGAATTCTCTAGTAAGTGTATCTGCTATTATATTTTTGGTACTTTTAATGTAACGAATTTTGGCTGGGTATCTTGAAAGTTCTAGTTGCCATCTAATCAATCGTCCCTGATTGTAATTGGCTTTTAGGTTATATCGGATGAATCCAGTTAAATATGTTGAATCAGTTCGAAGTTCGAACTCTTTAGGTAGTAGGTCGATTCTCCATTTTTTGAATGTTTTTAAACAGGCTAATGTTTCTTTTTCGTGGATGGGGTATCTTTTTTCTGTTTCTGTAAAGGTTCCAGAAATATATCTACATAATGTTTCTTTTGATTTATTAGACAATAAATCATTTATGTTAAACATAAATGAGGTATCCTCTAATTCTTCACCATTTAAGGCTTTTGATACTTTTTCACCATTTAAGGCTTTTGATACTTTTTCACCATTTAAGGCTTTTGAATGCTTTAATGCTTCGTTTGTGCTTTCTTTGTCAGTAGGTTTCTTAAAAACCATATCTTCCTTTTTAATACATTTCATACACCCTGGCCATATTTCATCTGAAGCATCTGTTTCCACTATTATATAGTCATTATTAGTTGGATTGTATAATCTTGGTAAATTTTTTGTTTCATCTTTTATTTTTTCTACAATTTTACTATCTTCCTGATCCCAAAACCATTGCTTTTTTGTGCTAATTTTTTCTTGTAATTTTTTCTTTTCTTTTGCAAAATTATTTAAATATCCTAATTCTGATATATAATTCAGACAACCAAGAAAACGTTGTAGTTGCTTTCTATCTTCTAATTTATTTGGAAACATATGTAATTTTTCCAAAACATGTTTTTGTAGTTCTATTTCCCCATTTGATTTTATAGTAGTTCCTAAAAAATCAATTTCTTGTTTGCAAATCTGTGCTTTTTTCTTACTTAAAACCAATCCTTTTTCCCTGCATCGTTTTAAAACCAATAAAACTTTTTTCAAATGATCTTCTTTGTTTTCATTACTAAAAATTAATATATCATCAATGTAAACCAAACAAAAATCTTCGAGTCCTTCGAGATTTTTGCTCATATATCTTTGAAATATACCTGGTGCTTGCTTTAAGCCGAATGGTAACACATTCCATTCATAATGTTTTTCTGGGGGACAAGTGAATGCGGTTAGTGGTTTTGTATCTTCATGTAATCGTAATTGGTAATATCCAGATTTGGCGTCTAGGGAGCTAAACCATTTCATACCTCTAACTTTTTCAATAATGGAATCTCTCCTTGGTATTATGTGCATCACCTATTGTTGCATCATTCATTTTTTTATAGTTTATGACCATTCGTCTTTTTCCACGTTTTATTTCATTATGATTTTCTACGTAAAATGCTGGTGCAGCATGTCTACTTTTACTGTCTCTTATTAATTTTTTATCTAGTAATTCTTTACAATCCTTCATAAATTCTTCAATATCTCTTTTTGAATAGGGTATTCTATTTGGAACATTTACTTCCTGGTTTTTATCTTTTAGTTCTATTACTACTAACTCTTCATTGGTATTTATTTTAACATCTAATGGGTCTTCTGAACAAGTTTGTTCTAGCAGATCTTCTACTTCTCTTTCTACTTGACTTTTAACATTTTCTTGTAATGTAAATAACGTGTTTTTTAGTAAATTTATAATCTGAATTTTTATTCTAGAAAAATTATCTATAATAGGAATTGTTATTATTTCTTCCTTTTGTTTTAGTTTTCTAATATAGGGTGCCCTAATCTCTATTTCTTCCAACCATTGTGTAAATGGATAATAAAGTCTTAAAAAATTGTTTCCTAATATTATATCAAATCCTGATTCTTGTCTATAGAGAGAGGGTACCATAAAGCTATATTTCTTCTTATTTTTGTTTTCAATTTTTATTTGATTAAAATAACTTACTAGATTAATTTTATGAGTGCTTCCATCTGCGATCATTATTTTAACTGGTCGCTCTGTTTCATTCCAAATTAAACCTTTTACTTGTTTGGAGGCAAAACTAATGCTAGCTCCTGTGTCGATGTAGGCTGAGTAATAATTTCCTTTTAATTCTATTTTTATAAATGTTGAATTTGGATTTTTTCTATTCTGAGTCTGATAATTCATACTCGCTATCTGTTTGTAACATATAGAAATCTTCTAAATCTGATATATCTGATTCTATTGGTTCTAAATTTTTTAATTCTGCTATCTTTAGAATTTCTCTTTTATGACTATTTTTCTTTTTTGGACATTCATTTGCATAATGTCCTTCTTCCTTGCATAACCAACACCTACATTTTTTCTTTCCTTCTGGACAATATTTTTTAGATTCTTTTTCTTTTTTCCTAAAAAATCTTTTTGGTTTTCTTTTAAACATTTCTTTATACCTTTTAAATGGCTTCTTTTTCCATTTATATTTTTTGTATTTCTTATAATATTTCTTTGTCTTTTCGCATCCATATTGTTGTGGAATGTCTGGATTGTTGCTACAACACATCTTATTATATGGTTTAATTACTTTTATTTCATTTATTTCTGTACATTTTTCTACTATATATTCTTTTCCTACCAAAATTGCTCCTCCTAGAGTGTTAGCAACATCTCCTTTTTCAATTCCTGATTTGAATCTATCTAAACAAGACTTATTTATTGGATAAGGTAATTTTGATAAAAATATTCTTTTCATTTGTTCTTGATCAGATTTTTCTAGTACGTAAAAATACTTAGAAAATTCACAAACATAATTTTCATATTCACACATATTACATATTCTAATATTATCTAAATGCCATAGGGCCTTTTGTCTAAGTCTTTCGGATGTTTCTTTTTTATATTCGTTTACATCTTGACCAACAAATTCTTTCCAGATTCTTCCTACAATTTTCCAGAAAAAATCTTCTGTACTTATAGATGAGTCTTTTAAAAGTTCTTTTTCTAAAAAGGTATATCCAGATAAGTAATTAAATACATTTCCTTTAGTTTTATATAGGATTAAGTTCCAAATTGTATCTTTTGTAGCAGTTTTGAATACTTCATCTGTTTGTAATAATAAACTAATTTGATTTGACCAATCTTGAATTACTGATTCAATGCTTTTAGCGCAATTTATATCTAACACTCCTTGTGTTACCTTTTGATAGTGTGGTATATATTCATCTGGTATCTTTTTATATTTTCCGTATTTATTTCTATAATAACCATTATTTTCTGTATTATTTTCAAAATGTATTCCTTCCCACTCATGCCATTTTGTATCATTTAATTTTCTTTTTCTGAATTCAGGTTTTTTATCTGACATCTCTTCATCTTTAGCTCCACTATAATCACCATTTTCCATATATGCTGGTATTGATTCGTCTGATTCGTACCCAAAGATTACTTCTTCATTTTCTATTTTTTCTACTAGCTCAGTTTGAGTTTCTTTTTGTTCATCTTGTACAATTTCTAACTGATCTATCATTCTTCTAATCTCTTCTATTTGTTCTTCCATTATCTTATTAAATTTCTTGGTGGTTGTAATAAACTATTTATTTGTTCTTGCCTTTTTAAAATTAAGTGTTTACTTTGTTCTTTTATTTTTTCTAATTCGTAGGCTAAATTTTTAATTTTTTCGTTTGATATATTTTCATTTTCTTTGGATTCATTGTAAAGCTCAAAAACATTGTAATTTTCTCTTTCTTTTAATATTTTATTTATTATATTAAGTTGTTCTTTTAATCCAATGATTTCTTCAGTCATTTCTATTAATTGTTTTTGTAAATCGGCTATTTCTTCTGTCATACCCATTTAAATAGTTAACTATTGGTCTGTTTTTTTTTCTTTTAAATTCTAGAAGGGCTTCTTTTATAAATAGGGTTGATATGAGTATATTGCACAGAGTCATTTTTGCAAAGAACATTTGGCATAAGGTTATTTCTGCAAAAATCCCTTTTACAATTTATGAAATACTTTAATAGTTTATCTAACAAAAAACTTTAAAAAAAAAATGTACTAGCAATTTTCTTGTACAAAATATGAAAAATATAGTAGATCTTTTCTCGAAGTTCATTAAATAAATGATTCAAAATATGAAAAATTAATAAAGCATGGAAACAAGTCTTCCAGCTTTTATTAAAAAAAAATACCTGCATAAATAATACAGAAAGTAAAATAATAAAACAAGTTAATTGTAAAAATAATAAAACAAATTAAAAGAAGATAAAAGTTCTCATACGTGTTCAAACCAAGGACCTTAAGAATTAATGGCACATGCCCACGCAATGGGCTAATGAACTTTTTTTTGATAGTTATGGGCTAATGAACTTTGCTTCACAATACCGACAAATCATATTATATAGCTTTGCCATAATTTAGAGTTATTGACATGAACTCCAGCAATAAGCTTAAAAAATGGGAGCCAATTTCTATAGTGAATTCAAATTACATTTACTTAACTAACTCAAATTTAAAATCTATTTAAACATTCAATTAAAAGTAAATGTAAACCAAATTCAAAATTCATAAAATTTGAAATGTTTGTGAACTTACGATGATTCTCAATTTCAGATAATGAATGTATCGATCATGTCATCAATTATTTTTATTATTTTTTTTAAATTGTAATTTATATCTTATATTATCAATATTTTTATTTTGTCCACGTGTCAAATTAAAAATGATTTTTTAAGATTTTGGATATATTTTTTGGCCCATTTGAATCAAATTTTGATATTATTTACCAACTTTTTTTTTCCTTCTTTAGTCTATCTGAAAATGAAACTATCATTCATAAATTAGAAAATATTGTGTGAATTTACAAAATATTTCTAGTGTCTATAGAGATAAAAATTTGGATTTTGAAAGTTACAGCCGTTGAGCAAGCTAGCATTAGAGAATTGTCCGCAAATGAATTTTGGGTACCGAAATTCTAGAACCAAATTTGGGCTCAATTTAGGGAGGTGAGTATTTCGTACCTCCCTTTAGGCCCTGCATTGGAACACATTTTTGGAACTTTCTTAGACGCAAAATAAAGGCCACGTTTGGATCCATCTTGACCCAAATGTTCGCCCAAATGTGTTTGGCGAACATTTGGGCCAAAATGGATCACTTAGGCGTTTGGCCTATTTTGCCACTTGCGTCTCGCCGAAGGCCCAAACACGTAGGAACATCTAATAAAATAATTGAGACTTGTGTAAGTGTGTTTGTGATCCCGCAAGCCAACTTTTCTCTCTCCCCTTCCATTTATTAAATTTTCACACTCCAACTTTTTTCTCAATCATCTCTCACTTGTCTCATCTTATTTTACTATAGTTTTTTCCTCTATCTCATTTGTCATTACTAGGTTATTAGTTATTCTATATTAACGAGTTGTTTTAATATTAGTATATTATGTTTTAAATGATTGTCTAACCATTATTAATTATGCATAAATTGAAAACTTATTGTTACTAATTTTGAAATATCCTACTAATAAAAAAAAATCTATTATTTAATTATTTAAAATCAATATTATTAAATCATCATCACAACCCTAACAATATTACAATCACAATCATTATTACTCTATATGTATTATATCATAACTCTACAAAATATTTGTCATGAAATCTGATCATTAAGGGTTAATATGGAAGTAGTTTGGTTGGGTTTGGTCTCGGTTTGGTCTCAATAATTGATTTCAGAGGTTTCGCCGAAATCTTTGAAACTCGATTTGGATAATGGTTTCAATGGAATATTGAGATTGTATAATATTATTAAATAATAGTTAGTGGATTTTGAAACTTTGAGATATGACTTGGATAGAGGTTTGGTTGTTGGGGTTTGAAGGAGAAAAGTAGTTGATAGATGTCAAATCAATAACTTTATGTGTAAAAAGTAGATGACAGATGTCACATCAATGACTTTATAGGTCTCAAGTAGGATTATGTAGGTTTCGATTTGTCTGAACTTGGAGTTTCGCCTGAGACCTCTTCAAACTCTTTACTTGATGGAGTTTAACCCGGTTTGAGTGAAACAAAACCTAGGCAAACTAGATGCATATAAAGCCTAAGTTTTCCCTTCAAACACCATCATTCAAAACTATTTCAAATCGTTTCTCAACTTTTCAAAAGTCACTATCTATTATTTTACTAATATCTTACCATCTCAATATTCCAACAAAAATCAATTCAAATCATATTTGAAATGTTTCGCCAAAATCACCCAAACATTTTTGAAACACTAAAACATTTCGAAACAGAATCAAAATTGATCCAAACGAGGCCTTTGGATCCCCCTTGGGTGACATCATTGAATATGTTTATGAACGAGATTAAAACCATAGGGTCTGTTTGTTTAGCGCTTCTCAATTTTTTATTTGTTTGAGAAATGACAAACAAGCATGTTTTTTACTTTCTGAAACAAATTTTGCATCTCTTAATTTTATCAAACTACTCTCTCAAAAGTCAAACAAACAATAATTTATTATTTCTAAGTAAAACTTGTATAAACTCTACTCTGATTTCCCTAAAAAAATGGATTTTAGTGATAAAATATTAACTGACATTGTTGAAATTATCATTTTTTCCATATATTTTGTGACAAAAATATTAGTTTTGTCACAATAACAATACTGACAAGTGCAATAGTAACAAAATATATTTTTAAGTTGTCACCAATGGTTATTAGTGACAAAATATGTGAAATTTAAGTTGTCACTATTGACAATTAGTGACAACCTAGTGACAATTAATATTGGTAAAGTCTTACACATCTTACACCACAACCTAACTCTTCCAAAAAAATCTGCAACTACTTTATTTTTCATATTACTCTCTCAAAACTCAAACAAATAATGTTACTCAAATCAAGATTATTCAGCAAACCTATATTATTCTCTCAAACTACTTTCTCAAACATCAAACAAACATGCCCATAGTCTCCAACAAATCCCATATACAGTATAATTTTTGTATCAGAGATTTGAAAACACCTTAGTGCATGATTGTGTTTCCAACTAGGCCAAGGATCGTAAATTAGTTAAATAATGAGAAGTAGAGAAAGATAAACATGGCTAATACTTAAACAACTGGATGAAGCTCTTGCTTATATCGCACTTCCAAATTGGACTCAATAAAATGAATATTTTCACTTCTTGTACAATCACGCTTTATCAACGCCTTTTGATTGCTTGTTTAGAAATGCCTCCAACTTGTCGTCTAGTTCTTCCACCTGCAAACCCCATCACAATAATGAGCTATATAGCCAAATTGAGATCTGATATGACTGCATCACGATATATGTAACGAACACGATATATCCCATTCGCTTAAAACAATTAAAATGTCTCAATAATATATAGTCTATAGTCTATAGCCTTAATCAATCTGACCTGATAATTCAACCAAACCGATCATGCATTTCCTGATTATTTGTATTACTTATTTTTTGTGATTAACTTAGATTTGGTCCAATTATGTTCATATCATGACCTTTTTGTTTAATTATTTAACCTTAAAATGACGAATAATTTTTATTGACTATTTCTAACTTGTAAAAATTGACGAAATGTAACGAGGGAATAATTAAATTGTATATATTATCAGACTGGACTTGAACATGATTTTGGGAAGGGATGCTAATTAATATCTAATATATATATATAGTTGACTAGATGATCCGATCAAAATTCAAAATATGGGAAAGGTAGGATACGATAAGATTCGCACGTGCCTTGTGGATGCCAACTACTACATTAATCAAAGATTAATAATGCAGTCCCACTTGGCAATGATGTTAATTTAATATAGTGCACCATCTATTTCAAGTATAGTCTTTATAGTTTATAGTATTTTATTGATTATCTCTTTAATTGCATGTCCGTTTTATTTGTAGCTAGGTTAGGTATGGCCCTACCTAATTTCTATTCTCGATTTGCTTTTCTTTCATAAAGAGAACACAAAAAAAAAAACGAAGAACACGTTTGCATAGAGTAAAGAAAAGCTAGCTCTTTCCTAGATACTCATATGACATTACTAATTAGCAACAATAATGTTTTTTGATAATTAAGTCCACTTTTCAACTTTATGAAAAAATTACTAAAACGGAGTATTATGTGTATAAAATTTCATGAAGCAGATTAAATAAAAGGAATGATTATTAAATAAAAGTAAGGAGAGGAGAATAAAAACCTTATCCATCAAATCTTCGACTTTTTGAGCATCCTTAGTTGTTTCTTCAGCTATATCTTCAACCAAACCAACAAAGTTTTTTAGGCCGCCTTCAGGAAGTGACTCTGCAATATCTTCTGCCGCTTTATCCACTTGTTCCGCCACTTTTCCCACCGTATCTGCTATTTTTTCTACCGTCTCTGCCGCCATGTCAACCTCCTCTGTATAGTATAGAATATAAGCACTATAAATAAAATAGGATCTATGAAAATACAAAAATTAATAAACATGAATTTAGAAGTTGCGATCGATCTCACTTGACAGTGTTACTAGCCTTTGGATCACGAAAGGCACTGCTACAAACAATCCCGCAAGACCAGTTGCCCTGTACAAGATTTGTCCATTTCAATTAATGATAAATATCATGGGGCATCCTAATTTGTTACCCAGTATTTTTCAAGTTTCATGTTACATACATAAAAATTAAATGTAATTATCTTAATTACTTCCAGGTCGGAAGTATCCAACACACTAGAAAGATTACAAACACAACTTAATTAATGAAGTTCTTCACATTTTTTAAAAAGAAAACCCAGTTTCACATTCACCCAAAATTATAAATTAAACAAATAAAACAAAAAAACCAAATATGCGGATGAAATATTTCAAATTGATTTCAATCGATGAATTTTTTTTGGTAAAAGTTCAATAGAATTACACAAAAAAAATAAAAAAAAAATATGTTGCGGTGGTTACCTAACATCTAAGGAAAACAAAGTATTTCACTGCGTTTACCCATGGAGTTTTCACCTTTGAAAAAATTTCATCACTATGAATGAATACCAACAAAAATCGAGGTTTCTGCCAATAAAAATTATCATTGAGGAAACTTCTTTTTCTTGTAATGTTTTTTACTCCCTCAAATGCCTCCCAAGGATGAATTTTGGTCAAAATAGTCATGTGAAAACTTGTTACATCCTAATAAGTGTCACATTCAAAAATTTGAACAAAGAGAGAAATCATGTTGGAGTAGAATCCGTCTCCTATAAAACAAATGAGTGAAATGCAAAAATGCACTCTATACTTTGCTTAATTAATAAAAATTCTCCTGTATTATATATTTTATTAGCAAACATCCTTACTTTTTGGTTGGTAAAAAAAACCTCCTATGCCGAAATACATACTTTGAATGAAAAATAACAATTATATCCCAAAAGAAAATGCAAAAACACTCCTCTTAATCTAGAAAATTATCAATAAATACAAAGGAATTTCTCTTTGCCAATGAAAAAAAAAGTAACTAAAATAAAATAGAAGGTTTTTGCGATTTGATCGATAAAGCACATGGGAATTTTTGCATATAGCTCTAAAACAAACTAAAAATCATATGGACTGTTACTTGTTTAATAAAATGATCGCGTTTGTATCCATGAATCAGAAGCTAGTATTGTTAAGGTGATTAGCCATTTTGAACTTAATTGTTAAACGCAAATAAATAAAGTTTTATATATATATACACGTGGCTAACTAATTAAATAAGTAACCAACCATGGATTGTCCCCAAGGAGTGAGAAACCAGGGATATTGGAGAAAGTCGAAGAGACAAGATCTGCTGCTACTTCAGGACTAGCGTTCCTTACAACCAAATCCCTGTTGCACCAATTCAAAATCAACCAATAATTTTTACTTATAAAATCGCGATCCAAGCACTAATTATAATTATAAAGACTAATTAATTAGACATATATGTAAAGTTATAAATGTACTACATACATGTTCTTGTTTGTTCTTCTTCTTGCTGCTCTGTGTCCACACTGTAAATCATGGAGGCGGCGATCGCCCCCTAGAAAGGAGCATTGATCCCTTTTGTTGTAACTTTGTAAAGCTGATTTACTAGATTTGTTGTTGAGAAGAAGGGTGATTGAAGTACAAGATGAAGCAGCCATAAGTTCGATTTTTGTGAGCTAATAATTTTTTTTGGTTTTGGGGAAGGTATAGATCTGTGGGAAAGTTGACTAGAATTTGTATATACTCCTTGATAACAAAATAAAATTATTATATGAGTATATATAAGGGCTAAGTTAATTAATTTATTCATATGCCCAATATGATTAGAATATATAATTAAATAGGTGTATCCATCAATTGTCTGTTGCCACGTCATGGAGTGCAGATTTGTTATTCTTTCTTGTTGACTGCCTTGTGTTTATATAAGGTGGTGTTTATATAAAATTTTGTCGCATAACGAAGAAATGCAATTTCATGGCTGTTTCACACGGCTTTATTTTAACATAATATCACATTTTACATTTCAGGTTCATGCAAAACATTTCAATCCAAAGACTGCCATATTTTGTTTTAAAATAAAAACGGTAGTAGTCTATTTGGAAGATTTGGGCTCGATTTTGTGGATTTTGATTTCAAAAAAATGGTTTGTATGGTTTCGGTGAATCTTTGAAATCTTATTTGGATTAAGTTTGAATGTTGGACTTTGTATTTAAAAAAGTTGAAAATCCATTTGAATTGGGTTTGGGGGAAAAAGTAGATATTATGTGTCAAATCAATATTTCTTAGTTGAGTTTGAAGGTAAAAAGTAAGTGGTAGGTGTCAAATCAAAATTTTACACGGTTTTAAGAGTTTGAGTAAGAGTGTGTACATATGTTTGGGTTGAATGTCATGAAATTTATCAAACTCTATTTGGAAAAGTTCTTGCTCAGTTTCGCGAGACCCGCGAAATCAGGTCAGATCTTTTCAAAATAGGGCCTAAGGGCTACGTTCGACTGAATTTTTGCATTAATACGGAAATCATATTTCATGTTAATGCAAAAACAAGTTGAACTAAACACGACCTTAACTGAATTTTTTTAAGAAAAATCGAAAGGCTTACTAAAAATAAGAATTGTATTTTACTTAATACTAAAAATGTTAAACACTTAAAATATATAATCCCCCCCCCCCCCCCCCCCCACCCTAGATTTGTTTTTTTGTGATATAAAATAAACACAAAACTAAGGTACATTTACAACAGTGCCGCAACTGCAAGAGGAGCGGGAAGGGCGACTGTGCTGCTGAAAATGGAAGGGGGATAGTGTTGCTGAAAATGGGAGAGGACTTGAGGGAAAAGAGTTTAGCGAATTCAGTGGAGCTTCTCACTTGGATAATACATGGCATCTCCACTATTGTGGGGATGCTCTGGATCTCCCATGGGAGACTCTCCTTCGGAGTCTTTTTGCTCAACAATTGTATTGTTATGCTCAATAAGAAAATATAAATATATTACTGAATTACGATTTTTATATTGTAACGCACAAGTTCAAAATTATGAATTGAACTTCGACGATTATATTCCGACGGCTATATTGTTTTTCTCAATAAAAAGGTGCTAATTTGTTATCTCTTTGCAACACATTTCACCTCATTTACTCTCATTTTAACACCTTTCAATATTATTTTCTTTGAAATAGATTTTTATTTTAATACTTTTAATGACTAATCCCCTTAACCCTTTCACTAATGATTTATACCAACTATTGAGTCAAGCAACTACCATTAGCTACTAATTGCGGCTATAGCAGAAAAAGAAAATGCTACATAACAAACACAAACACGTTGGGGTGGTTCTACTTCTGATCATCAAGTTCATCACCGCGACAGAGTTCTTGGTCACAAGCATATTTTGAGAGATTATTTTTCCTCAAAATCGACATATTTTGATACAATATTTCGTATGAGGTTTTGAATGACACGCAACTTATTTCTTCGGATTCAATATATCGTTGAAGCTATCTCTACATCGTGCAAGAAAGGAATGTCGTCAGATCTCTCGATTTGTCATCCCTTCAAAAGATGACATCGATAATGATCAAGATGCTTGCATATGCGAAGTGCGTCAACTCCACTGATGAATATGTGTGAATCGCAGAAAACACTGTCACGAGTCAGTTTGGAGGTTCGTGAAGACCGTGAATGAAGTTTTTGGTGATCAATATAGAATGTCACCAAATACGAGGACATTCGTCAATTAATGAACAATGTAGCTTCCCTGTAATGTTAGAAAGCATCGATTATCTACATTGACAATGGAAGAATTGCTTGAATGTGTGGTAAGGTACTATCTAGGGACACATCCACAAATCAACAATTATTCATGAAGCAGCGGCTTCAAATATAACATTCATTCTTTGAGTTGTCGGGATCACTGAATGATATTTATATGCTAGGTCGATATCCTATTCTCAGTGATTAGTTGATGGACGTTCTCTTCCAGTCAATTACTCAAGAGATAGCACGAAAAGATGTAGAGCGAAATTATGGGTTCTACAAGAGCACTTCGCAATCGTTTGGGGACTGACATGTTTTTGGGATAGAGAAAGTCTCGCAAGTATTATTTATGCGTGTGTAAAATGCATAATATGATTGTTACAGATGAAATAGGGTTGGAACCAATTCTGCTTGGTTGGATTTTGGTTGGAAATATTGCAACCGATTTTCCAACCGATAAAGTCGGTTGAAAAACATTCCAACCGAATATAAATTGGTTGGAATTTTGGTTGTAATTCCAATTCCAACGGGGCTTTTTCCAACCGACATTTTCGGTTGGAAAATCGGTTAGAAAGTCAATTTTCAACCGATTTTGGACCATTTTAAGTTGCAAATTCGGTTGGAAAATCATTTTTTTCTTGTAGGCCTATAGAATATCATCAATTAAAAGGATCCAAATATGTTAGAAAAACACATATCATGAGGGAAGCATGTCAACTTCAGAGAGTTTTATCAAATCCATAACCAAATCAGAAGTAGGAAAAATCATTCCCAACTATAATCAGATCTCGTTGAATACTTGTGCCAGATATATAGAAGTCACTAGGAGTCGGAGTGTATGCTTTCTATATATTTTTTGTTTATTTATGTAAGTTGTATTTTGAAGTTGTTGTTTTTAAATTAGTTGTAGTTTGTTTTAAAGCATTATATCGTTGTTAACCTAAAATCTCAATATTAATATAACATCTAATTGTCAAATACCAAAATCGCATTATCAATACTTAACTAACAAAATACAATATTTTATGACATTCTTTTTACAAAATTAGTTTTAAAGTTTTGCATACACGATGCTTCTTCTTAACCCTAGTGTTGGCCGGTAATTCTTGTAATTGTTGCTCAAGATCAGGTAATCTTCTAGATACTTGAGCATTTTTTCATGTCCTTCATTTTAAGTCGTTCCCCCTCCTCAAAATTCTTTGTGCATTGTTGTAAAAGTGTCAGGGCCGGATTTGTGATCATTGTACGACTTTCTCTTATCCTTTTTCTCCATTTATTTTGCCGCATTTCGTTCAATCGACCTCTCTCAAGATCATCGGTTGCAATGTTGTCGTCTCCAAGATTGACCACGAATTATTAATTGCAAACGAAGAATGCGGACTTGCGCCAACTTTCTTTTTTGATGACTACTTGGATTGCTAACCTGATCTGATCAGCGTCCATCTTGGATAATACTTCACCATATAAAAACTTCTACATGAAAAATTTATTTGGTATGCAATATCATTAATTGAAGCACAAAGTATAAGTATTATGCATAAATTCAAAGTCACATTTTTGGATAAAAAGTGGCAAAATTCGAATTCCATATTGTTATATTATGCAAATTTAATTTTTGAATATTAGACTTTAAGTTGTAAGGTAGAATGCAAAAGCACCCTCTATATAATTTTTAATTGTCAGAAAATATGTTGTATTATTTTATTAGCAAAAAATCGTATGAGTTAATATTAATTAATAAACCAATCCCGCTATACGTGTTATCATTTTATTAGCTCACAACACCTATTTCAAAATTAAGAGTTGACTGCATATAAGATATTAGTAAAGTTTACAAAACACCAATTATTTTAAAGTGAACAATTGTAAATTCGTATGTTATTTTAAAGAAATACTATATTTGTATTATATTTTTTTTCTTTATCTCTAATAATGGATAATATTGACACTTAGAGTGAATAAAACACAATAAGACATCGAAGTTAACTTATCTTATTAATATATGAGGTTTCTTTTTTTTATAAGAGAACTAATATGGATTTTTTTAGGGTGCGGGCATGTGAGTTACGCCCTCACATGCGGGAATCCTCATCATTCCGTTCATTTGGCTCATATTGATCTTGATCGTAGATTAGGTAACTTGGTCAAATTTAATTTGTAACTATTGACTTTAATTAAATTATAATATACCTAATTTACCCTTTCAATTAATATTTTCTAAAAGAAAATCGGCCATTATATAAAATGACTACATTACCCCAATCTTATAAATTGACCCATATGTTCCGCGATTTTACGAATTGAATTATTTTGCTTCTAAAAAATATAAAAAAAAACCTCCTTTCATATAAAAAGACCGATTTACCCCCAATTTTGATAATAATTGACTTTGATAATTTTGCAAATTGACCCCTATGTTTCGCGATTTTACGAATTGAATTATTTTGCTTTTAAAAAATTATAAAAAAACCGCTTGTCATATAAAAGACCGCTTTACCACCAATTTAGATAATAATTGACTTTGACAATTTCGCAAATTGACCCCTATGTTCTGCGATTTTACGATTGAATTATTTTGCTTCTCAAAAAACAAAACAAAAATGCCTCTCATGTAAAAATGACCGCTTTACCCACAATTTTGATAATAATTGACTTTGACAATTTTGCAAATTGATCCCTATGTTTTGCGATTTTACGAATTGAATTATTTTGCTTCTAAAAAAATAAAAATAAACACCTCTCATATAAAAAAGACTGCTTTACCCCCAATTTTGAAAATAATTGACTTTGACAATTTTGCAAATTGACCCCTATATTTTGCGATTTTACGAATTGAATTATTTTGCCTCTAAAAAAACAAAACAAAAAAACCGTATGTCATATAAAAATGATCGCTTTACCCCCAATTTTGATAATAATTGACTTTGAAAAATTTGTAAATTGACCCCTATGTTTTCCGATTTTACGAATTGAATTATTTTGCTTCTAAAAAAATAAAAATAAAAACGCCTCTAAAATAATTGACTTTGACAATTTTGCAAATTGACCCCTATGTTTTGCGGTTTTACGAATTGAATTATTTTGCTTCTAAAAAAACAAAGAAAAAACCGCTTGTCATATAAAAAAACCGCTTTACTCCCAATTTTGATAATAATTGACTTTGACAATTTTGCAAATGGACCCCTATATTTTACGATTTTACGAATTGAATTATTTTGCTTCTAAAAAGACAAAAAAAAAACCGCCTGTCATATAAAAAAGACCGATTTACCCCCAATTTTGATAATAATTGACTTTGAAAATTTTGCAAATTGATCCCTATGTTTTGTGATTTTACGAATTGAATTATTTTTCTTCTAAAAAAATATAAAAAAACTGTCTGCCATATAAAAAAGACCGCTTTACCCCTAATTTAGATAATAATTGACTTTGACAATTTTGCCAATTGACCCATATGTTTTCCGATTTTACGAATTGAATTATTTTGCTTCTAAAAAACCGCCTATCATATAAAAATACCGCTTTACCCCCAATTTTGATAATAATTGACTTTGACAATTTTGCAAATTGACCCCTATGTTTTCCGATTTTACGAATTGAATTATTTTTATGAGATGCTTTTTTTTTATACGCAAATAATTCAATTCGTAAAATCCCAAAATATAGGGGTCAATTTGCAAAAGTGTCAAAGTCCATTATTATCAAAATTGGGGGTAAATCGGTCTTTTTATATGATAGGCGGTTTTTTTTAGAAGCAAAATAATTCAAATTCGTAAAATCGGAAAACATAGGGGTCAATTGGCAAAATAGTCAAAGTCAATTATTATCTTAATTAGGGGTAAAGCGGTCTTTTTTATATGCCAGGCGGTTTTTTATTTTATTTTTTCAGAAGCAAAATAATTCAATTCGTAAAATCGGAAAACATAGGTGTCAATTGGCAAAATTGTCAAAGTCAATTATTATCTAAATTAGGGGTAAAGCGGTCTTTTTTGTATGGCAGACAGTTTTTTTATATTTTTTAGAAGCAAAATAATTCGATTCGTAAAATCGCAAAACATAGGGGTCAAGTTGCAAAATTGTCAAAGCCAATTATTATCAAAATTTGGGGTAAAGCGGTCTTTTTTATATGACAGGCGGTTTTTTTTTTTTTTTTCAATAAGCAAAATAATTCAATTCGTAAAATCGGAATACATAGGGGTCAATTGGCAAAATGTCAAAGCCAATTATTATCTATATCTAAATTGGGGGTAAATCGGTCTTTTTTATATGACAGGCGATTTATTTATATTTTTTTAGAAGCAAAATAATTCAATTCGTAAAATCGCAAAACATAGGGGTCAATTTGTAAAATTGTCAAAGTCAATTACTATCAAAATTGGGGGTAAAAGCGGTCTTTTTATATCATAGGCGTTTTTTTTTTAAATTTTAGAAGCAAAATAATTTATATCATAAAATCGCAAAATATAGGGGTCAATTTGCAAAATTGTCAAAGTCTATTATTATCTAAATTGGGGTTAAAGCGGTCTTTTTATATGACATGCGGGTTTTTTAATTTTTTTAGAAGCAAAATAATTCAATTCGTAAAAATCGCAAAATATAGGGGTCAATTGGCAAAATTTTCAAAGTCAATTATTATCTAAATTGGGGGTAAAGCGGTCTTTATATATGACAGGTGGGTTTTTTATATTTTTTAGAAGCAAAATAAATAAATACGTAAAATCGCAAAACATAGGAGTCAATTTGCAAAATTGTCAAAGTCAATTATTATCAAAATTGGGGGTAAAGTGGTTATTTTATATCATAGGCGGTTTTTTTCTATTTTTAGAAGCAAAATAATTCAATTCGTAAAATCGCAAAATATAGGGGTCAATTGGCAAAATTTTCAAAGTCAATTATTATCTAAATTGGGGGTAAAACGGTCTTTTTATATGACAGGCGGTTTTTTTATATTTTTTAGAAGCAAAATAATTCAATACGTAAAATCGCAAAACATAGGGGTCAATTTGCAAAATTGTCAAAGTCAATTATTACCAAAATTGGGGGTAAAGTGGTTTTTTTATATCATAGCGATTTTTTTCTATTTTTAGAAGTAAAATAATTCAATTCGTAAAATCACGAAACATAGGGTCAATTTATTTTTAGTTTTAATTATTTTGATTTAAAGGTTATAAATGTCTTTTATTAATTGAAGATTATCTTAATTTTTATTTAAAATAAAAATAAAATAAAAAAGGGTAAAATGACATATTTACAAATCGAGTTAACTCGCCGAGTTATATATTAGTTACACGTGCCACATGAAATGATTATAGGATCGTCCCGCATGTGAGGGCGAGTTAACTTGCCCGCACCGTAGAAGCCCTGAATTAATATATGAGGTTTTAAACTAAATAAAATAGCGGGTTTTTTGCACTTTGCACCCCCGAAATATAGGAAATAGGCACTTTGCACCCTCAAAAATTAAATTTGGCACTTTGCACCCTCGAAATATGGAAAATGTAGCACTTTGCACCCTCTTTCATTTTTAGCCATAATTTCAAGGGCAAAATAGGTAATTCAATTGTAAATTTTTTGCACTTTGCACCCCCAAAACATGAGAAATTAGCACTTTGCACCCCCGAAATAAAATTAGCACTTAACACCCTCGAATTAAGAATAAATCAACAACTTGCACCCCCAAAATAAATGGATATTTTGCACACCGAAACACAAATTTAACACTTAACACCCTCAAAATTTAAAAAAAACTCAAATCTATGGATATGTACATTGGTGAAAAGAAAGATGGAGTGAGAAATGACTATTCTAGTATTTATAATTATATTTTGCAAAATTTAAGAAAAAAAATTACTTACCTATTTTGCCTTAGATGTTTTTCACCTTCGATGGTCAACTTTGCAGGAAAAACGAGGGATTTGATTTTTTTTTTAAATTTGAGGGTGTTAAGTGTTAAATTTGTGTTTCGGGGTGCAAAGTGTCCATTTATTATGTTTTGGGGGTGCAAGTTGTTGATTTATTCTTAATTCGAGGGTGTTAAGTGCTAATTTTATTTCGGGGATGCAAAGTGCTAATTTCACATGTTTTGGGATGCAAAGTGCCAACAATTTACAATTGAATTACCTATTTTGCCCTTGAAATTTTGGCTAAAAATGAAAGAGGGTGCAAAATGCTATATTTTCCATATTTCGAGGGTGCAAAGTGCCAAATTTAATTTTTGGGGGTGCAAAGTGCCTATTTCCCATGTTTTGGGGGTGCAAAGTGCAAAAAACCCTAAAATAGCATATGAGATTCAGGGACAATGTTGTCCAATGACTTAGGATAAGAATCGCACCTTATCCTCATTTTTATACAAATATCAAAAGCGCCCTATCAGCTTTCGTCTCGGCATTTCTGCGTGCGGGCGATAGTGTCAAGGCCAAACGATTCTGTCAGAGGCAAATTGCCTATAAGCCCGATTTTACCCCTCAAAACGTTTCAGTCGATGAAAAGAAAAACATGGCTGACTGATTCAATAATGGTGGAGCAGAGCTGTTCGGAAGGAACGTGTCCAAGTAAATTTGTTTTTGGTTAGATAGGGACTAATCTGTCATTTCAGTCGACTTGACCTGGCAGAATCAATTGTATTCTTTGGTAATATCACCAGCATTTTGCTTCTTCACTCAAAGAGAAGATAGAAGTAGGACTGCAGCTTTTCTCCATCTTTCTTATGTTACTTTGAGGTAAGTTCTTAGATTTAATTCCCTAGTTCTTTGTTTATTTTCTTCAAGTTATCAGGATTATTAAATAACTGATGCTTCCGCATTGCCTCGAATGAGTATTTGCTTTTTTCGATCAATTCTACTCTATACATGTCTGTTCACACCAAATCAAACAATCACATGTATTTGTATTTGAATTCTAAGTAAAAAGGGTGTGGTTCGATCTAGGTTTTGAATTGTGTTTTGGGTTTAATATGAAAAATGTTTTTATGAAGGCACTGTGTGTATTGGCTAATTCTACAATAATTTGTTACATGTATGTGTTCTGCTCTTGGACTGAAGCTTGAAACAATGAAAGCATGATAAAAACGATATAGTTGAATTATACTAACAATTTAAGCATTTTCATGATAGGTTTGTGCTTAGCATTGTTGAGTAATGTTGTCTTCTTCTGGTGCTTCTCTCCAATCCAGGTGAACTTTTATTAAATCATTTGTTGCTGAATTGTCTTGTTGCTTGACGTTTAACCGATTTTTATTGTTTATTTATTTTATTTTGTTAATCAGTTGCTTGAGACGCCCTTTCCTTGGGGATGTAAATGGAATCTTTGTTCCTAAAGTTGCTTTTTCTTCGACTATGAGAAAGACTGTTGAATGGAAGGAATCAAGAAACCGCAAGCAATTCAAAACATTAGCGTCCAATGTAAAGGAATATCAAGATATGAAAATAAGGGGTACACTGGGACATCTATCTCTCACTAACCGAGATAAGGAAGATGCCGGATTTCTTACAGAAAGAAAGTCGATGGATGCTAGAAGAGCCAACCAAATGTATAGTTTATACAGGTACACTTTCATATATGTTGAATGAAACTTTAGCATGTTATTATTGATCAATATTTTTGGGATGCTATTTCTTACTTGAGAATGGTAGAAGGAAGAGATTATATTAGAATTATGTTATTTCTGCAGAAAGGGATTGTAAATTCGATCTTAGTAAACTTCTTACATTTACCTTTCAAATTTTATAATATTCTACTTGCATCAGTCATAATAGGCAAAAGGAGAGATGCAAGATTTACTTGAAATGAGTGGTGTGTTGAAAGTAAATTAAGTAATCTAAAAAGCCCTCAAAATCTAAATTACACTTTGTGGAGGTTGTTCACATATTGAACACTGTAAGAACTCTAAATCCATCTTTCTAAATTCTTCAACCATTATTTGTCCTTAAACAAGCATATCTTAAAGTCATATCCAGCTGGTGAAAGTAGCTTAAGTATCGTCTCTTTGTATAATTGTTTAATAAATGATGTCATTTTGTGTGTCCATTATTATGTCAAATGCTGCTTGATAACAACGTAGTTTTCATTTGAGGGAATACCATCATCTTGTAAGTATGAAAGAATACGAATCGCATCCTTGACATGCAAAATTTCTTAATCTGAAATCAAATTTCAAAGCTAGATGGTGACTATATTTCTCCAGAATGTAATGAAGTGATGTTCAATGCTGGAAAATATTTGCAAGAGTGGAACAAACTAGACAATAGAAAATCTTATTTAGTATTGGGGAATTTATCAACTGCAAGTTAAGTTTATTTTATTTATAACTATTAAACTATATTTCATGTTACCTTCAAGGATCCCTTGGGGCATATATTTAATTATCTTTTTTTTCCTTTTTATGATTCTATTTTCTGATCAATTGATCGACTTGCAGATTTATGATCCATTATAACATATCTCCTGAGCTAGATTTCAGAATTTCATTCTCTTACTTTAACTAAAGATCCTAGTTGACGACTATAGCAACTTTCTTTCCTATGACTTTATTAGGAACCCCAAAGTTTATTGCAAGGCAGCAACATCTGGAGATCTTTCCAGCAGTAATCCTGGTAAAATGAGCCTATATGAGAAAATAATTGAAACATTGACGACTCTTTTTCCATTATGGGTATGTCTAAACCATTATGTTGTTCGATTCTGGTTTGTGAGGAAAAAACACATCACAATTTTTTGGCTCATTGCAGGTCATTATAGGTACCCTTATTGGCATTTACAAGCCTTCAATGGTAAGTATATTTAGTTCGAGTGTCTGAAAATGGAATAGGAATTAACTAGTTAGGAGTATTTATATCTTATACGTTGCAGGTAACTTGGTTGGAAACAGACCTATTCACTGTTGGTTTGGGATTCCTGATGCTCTCAATGGGATTGACACTGACATTTGAGGACTTTAGACGATGTTTACGCAATCCATGGACTGTACGTTGTTACTCTATATCTATATATGGAAATGTTTTGTTTTGTCTCTTTCTCTTTTTACTAACTTGATTGGATTAATCATTTCTTGCTTTTCCAGGTGGGTGTTGGATTTTTGGCTCAATACCTCATCAAGCCAGCTTTAGGATTCTTCATTGCAATGGTATGTTTGAACATGTATCTTAATCAATTCTGTAGTCTTTTAGATTATCATGCAATATGTAATACTACTACCTGTTTAGTTGTTGATTTCAACTCAATATGTATGTCCTGCGCCAATATTGGTTATTTGGTTTGATAAACTATTTATTTTGCAGACGCTGAAATTGTCCGCTCCTCTTGCAACTGGACTTATTCTGGTTTCATGCTGTCCTGGAGGCCAGGCATCCAATGTTGCTACATATATATCTAAGGGCAATGTAGCACTTTCAGTTCTCATGACAACGTACGTAAGCTTTTTTAAATTGATAAAAAAAAAATATTTTAAAGATTCTCATGAATAGTGGTAAGATTCCATATAAATATATAGTATATCAAGGTTTCAGTCAGAAATTCCGATCATATTGTGAATCAGCCTATGCTGTTAATATATCGCTTAACTTGGTTAGGCCAAAGCTACACTACACCAAGAAAGAAAAAAAAGATAGTGTATATATATAGTGTGTGAGAATAGTTGAGCTCAGTATTTATTTTCTGCTATTGATATTGCAGTTGCTCAACCATAGGTGCTATTATTATGACCCCACTCCTCACTAAACTTCTGGCGGGTCAGCTCGTGCCAGTTGATGCGGCTGTAAGTTGTCAGTTAGTCTCCATGTTCTTCTTTGTTAATTGATTCACCATATAAACAAATTTATTTTCCTTTTCTTTTTATTATTATTTATTATTTGTTGTTTTTCATGCAGGGCCTCGCTATAAGCACATTTCAGGTTGTGTTAGTGCCAACAATTATTGGTGGTAAGCTGCAAATCCTGATTGAGATATTTTATTTTAGTCATCAGTTGTTCTAAACTTGTAGCTCATCAACTTTTTTTATTTCTCTGTGTGTATTGCAGTGTTAGCAAATGAGTTTTTCCCAAAGTTCACCTCTAAGATAATTACAATTACTCCTTTAATTGGAGTTATATTGACTACCCTTCTGTGTGCAAGTCCAGTAAGTTCATCAGAATTATGTAAACTTAAGTACTGTCTATATATCAATGTTGATTTAGTACTAGTAACTATGAACACAATGTTGTTTGTTGTTCAGATTGGGCAAGTTTCAGAAGTGCTGAAAACTCAGGGGGCACAGTTGCTATTACCAGTGGCTGTTTTACATGCTGCAGCATTTTTTATTGGTTATTGGATTTCAAAACTATCATTTGGAGAATCAACTTCAAGGACCATTTCCATAGAATGTGGAATGCAGGTTAATATTAGTATTTTGTTTATACTCCACAAGATGGATGATCAATGCATATACATATATCTAATTCATCTATTTAAGAATAATTCTTTCTGTTTTATGATTAACAAACAGAGTTCTGCGCTTGGATTTCTACTAGCACAAAAGCACTTCACAAATCCACTTGTGGCCGTACCTTCTGCAGTTAGCGTCGTCTGTATGGCGCTGGGCGGGAGTGGTCTTGCAGTGTTCTGGAGGAACCAGCCCATTCCAGTTGATGACAAGGATGACTTCAAGGAATAATTGTAATAATAATAAATAAATAATAGGAATTCTCTGCTTTTCGGAATACTTTGATATTATGGTTAGCACATCTTCTTGTCTTGGTGGAACTCTTAATAATTATTATCTATCAATTCGGAATGAGAAGTGTTGTTGTTTGGAACTTTATTTAAACAAGGAAGGTCAATATTTTAAAATTTATGATGATGAATCTAAAAATTGCCAACAAGAAAAGTTTTACTTTACAATTAATTACAAAACACTTCCCCTACTCTAACTCCTATTTAAAAGAACTTATTAATGATAAATATCAATATTTGAAATTAACAATTCATATATGTTTAAAAACATATAATTGAATTAAGTGATGAATAAGCTCGTTTCTAATTTGTTTATTTGAATTCAAGAATATCATAAAATTTAATGTTTCAATTGTTTTTTAAGAAAATTAATGATTTGAATTAATTGACCTATTATAATTAGGATCTACATATTTTATTTGCGTTGATCAATTAAGGCTAATATTATTTCTATCTTCACCATTTTTACCGTTCTAGGAAAAGTTTTACTCAAAGAATGATGGGGGACAATACATCCAGCTCCGATCCAAATCTGATCCGACATAAATTGACACAAATTTAAGTCCATCTTGAATCCAACCCATTAACAGTCCTAAATATGGGACGAAAAGGTGCTCAAATTCTTTCGGCTTTAAGCCCAAGTGCCTAACTACTACTTGATTTAGTCCGAAAGCATATTTTGGGCCTGAGCCAACATAGCCTTCTTCTAATTATCTTTACTCAATTCTTCATAGTTAAATAGTTAATATAAACACTGCTTCTTATGTTCTTAAAATGAATAAACTTTCGAAACAAGGATGTGTTTGTTTGTAACAAAATGAGAAGAAAACAAACAAAGGTTTCCAAGTTGAAAAATCCAATAAAATTCCTCTTCATCATCATCTCCATTTCATTCTTAATCATACAGATTATTTCACTACTTCAACTCTCAAACATTTCCTCGTCAAAAGCTACAAAATACATCTCACCCAAGCTCAGATCAGCATCGAGAATCGGTAAATCCGGGGAATCGTTAATTAAATTACTACCCGAAGATCTGAAATTCACTGTGTTTTTACCTTCGGAGAAAGCATTTGACCGCGATTTGAGATTGAATCCGAACGACAGCAATTCGTACGCAGTTCTAACTCGCGTACTCGGATTTTCAGCGGTACCGAGATGGATTTATTCGGGGGATTTGGAGTTTGGTAAGGAGATGAATTACGATTCGATATCGGGATTCAATTTGTATGTGATGAAGGATTTGAATAAAATGGTGGTTGTTAATGGCGTTGTGGCAGAGGAAGTAGATTTGAAAATGGGGAATATTTTAGTGCATGTTGTCGACGGAGTCGTGATGGATTCAGAATTTGAAGAATCGATGCAGCCGGCAGATGAAGAAGAAAATTAAAATTTATTTTTATCTTATGTTAGTAGATAGAATTTGAAGAATCGATATCGGGATTTATTCTCGTTTTTATATTTGATAGAATTTTTAAATGGATTTAATTTTGTATTAGCATCAATTTGACTTGATTTCAATTGTTTTTAAAATTGATGTCTCATTTTAATGGTTATGTATTGGAATATAAAACATTTGTCGAGTTCTAGATTGTAACAATAACATTTGTCGAGTTCTAGATTGTAACAAACCATAAGTCGTGTTGTAACCACTGCAACTTTACTAAAGGAAGTTCTAGCGACTTTACTGAAGGAAGTTTTATTGTTAAAACTTAAAAGTGATTTCACTTGTAAATTTGTAATAAACCTATCCATTACTGATTGCTTCCATCTTCACATTTCGTTTGCACCACCTCTTCACATTCAATTTGCTGCACCCAAAAATCATTTGTAAGCATTAATAATAAACACTGCATTATCAACGAACCAATCTTCATTCCCTACACTTTTGTACATACTTCCACAATCTGCACACAAAGTGTTTGATTAGATGCGCAAGTGATAAAACCATCTTCTCTCAAATGGCACAAGTAGCAATCTTTGCCACTCAATCCACCTTTATCCCTCCATTCCCTAATCTTCAAATCAGTATCTCCACCAACAAGAAAAACCATCTTCAACGTAAAAGCTTCAGAAACCCATTACATAGAACTCCATTTGTGATTAATTGTTCTTCATCTGCTCACAAACTAGTCCGTGATCCGAGGTTAGATAAGCATGTAGTTAAGCAAAACAAGATACGTTTTGTTCAGAAGCTCAAAACTCTCCTTCTTTCCAAGCCCAAACACTTCATGCCCGTTCACATTCTCTACCAATGCCGCCCTTACTTATCTTTACCCAAGCCCCGCTCTATCTTATCCATGATCCACCGTTATCCCACTGTTTTCGAGTTCTTCACTATCCCAACGGCCCCTACTCCACTCCGTGCCACGGGAAACCTTACGCAACTCTGTGTCCGCCTCACCCCAGCTGCTGCAGCCCTCACGAAAAAGGAGAATGATCTTAAAAAATCTATGGCGACTACTCTAGCTACGAAACTCCAAAAGCTTTTAATGCTCGCCTCCCCACATCATAGGCTTGTGCTTTCAAAACTGGTTCATTTGGGTTCCGATCTTGGTTTGCCGGTTAACTTCCGGTCTCGCCTTTGTAACGAACATCCGGATAGATTCAAGACCGTGGACACTTCCTATGGACGTGCTCTTGAGCTCGTGAAATGGGATTCCGATTTGGCTAATGCTTTGCCTTCACGTGATGAAGTTGAGTCTCTTGATTTGATCGTAGATAGGCCATTGAAATTCAAACATCTAAGACTCCGTAAGGGGCTTAATGTCAAGAGGCATCATCACAATTATCTTATAAAGTTTCGTGAAATGTCGGACATGTGCCCTTACAAGACTAATGTGCAAGATTTGGTGAAAGAGTCGTTAGAGGCGGAGAAGAGAGCGTGTGCGGTTGTGAGGGAGGTACTAGGGATGACGGTAGAGAAGAGGACTTTGGTGGACCATTTGACTCATTTTAGGAAGGAGTTTGGTTTGCCAAATAAGTTGAGAAGAATGTTGGTTAGGCACCCGGAGATGTTTTACGTTAGCTTAAAAGGGCAAAGAGACTCTGTGTTTCTTGTCGAAGGGTATAACGATAAGGGTGTACTTTTGGAGAAGGATGAAATATCGGTGATAAAAGATGAGCTAATGAAGTTAGTAAGAGAAGGGAAGAGGATGAGAAGAGAGAAGAGGAAGGGATATATTTACGGTGACGTCGATAAATGTGATGCTCAACCTTTGGTTAATGAAGTTGATGATGAGTATTATTATGATGATTGTGAAGATGGTTTAGATGATTTATTCCAAATGGAAGATTGTAGTTCTGATGATGATGATGATGATGATGATAGTAATGAGTCAAAAGGGTGGCAAGAAAATGGGGAGTTTTGGATGGCTGAGACAAGTGTAGAAAATCAGAATCAATGTGGTTTAGAGCCTTGGTAATATCATTAGATTTTAATATAGCTTGTGGTTTATACACTATAGTTCAATTAAAATAAGTTTAAAATAAAATTTGTGATTTGTATAGTATTCTTAGCTATCTTTTAAAGAATGAGCAAACTTTTAAGTATATTACATTTTTTTCTTCAAAAAGTAAAAAGTAGCGAGTGAAAATTGGTGGTGTCAAGTTGTTATTTTATTTACGTGACAGTATAATGTTCAGAATGCGGTATCATTTAAAAATAAAGGGTGAAATACAATTTCCCCCCTTAAAGTATAGGGGCGGTATCAATTACTCCCTAAAGTATCAATTGTAATACTTACCTCCTCTATTATAATATTGAATATTTTATTCCAACACTATCCCCACCTCTTTTATAACAAATAAATTATTTCTTTATTAATTTTTCAAAAAAAATTATTTATTAATTATGAATTCATCAATCCATCTACCAAACTATATTATATTTCAATTTCTTCATTTCTTGTGTTTCATTCGGTTTTATGTTTCAAATTTTTTCTTTATTTTCATCTCATCTTTTCTCATTATTCCCGTTTCAATTCATTTTCTTTATTTTATGTTTCAATTTTTTTTTTTTTAATTCTAACTAAAAATTTTTATTTATATTTTTCTGAGTTTATATTTGGTGATATTTATCTCATTCTGTACGAATTATTATTCAAAATCTTGAGTAATTCTCCTTCAAAATTTTATCGCAAAATTCAAGTTTGACACCAAACAATATTATGTTTCAATTTCTTCATTTCTTTATAAAAGAACTTTTATTAATTTTGAATTCATCTAACCCACCAAACAATATTTGTCTCAATTTCTTCATTTCTTTGGTTTCCTTCGATTAGAAAAAAAATGTGATATAAATAAAGAAAAAATTTGAGATCGAAAAAAGGAAGGAAACTAAATAAATGAAAAAAATGAAACATAATATTGTTTGGTGGATGACTGGATTCATAATTGATAAATAAATTTATTATTCATGAAAATGTCAGGGGTATTTTTGGAATAAAAACTACAAAATTATAACAGAAGGGGGTAAGTGTTACAAGTGATAATTTAGGGGATAATTGATACCACCCCAATACTTTAAGGGGAAAAACTGTATTTCACACAAAAATAAAAGAATCTTATTTTGTGACATTTGTCAAACGAGAAAAAATAAATCGCATAAAATAATTATCTGGATAACACCTACCAAGATTCTTATTTTCTTTAGTAAAATTGATCCTAAATGGTGTGAACCTATTTACAAATTATGAGAAATTATACTTTTGTCTTATTGTAAAAAGTGTGGATTCAATGTATGAAAAAGAATCAAAGAAGAAGATAAATGGTAGTTTCGGACAAATTTATAAAGCATGTACTCAAGTAAATTGCAATTTGATTGGCAATTAGTCATTGAACTTTGATTAAATGTTAATTAGCTCCAATAAATATATTAATTAACGGACTACATCTAATACGATATAGTAGCCAATCAATAGAGGAAGTGATACGATTGTGCCTAAAATAATCCTGCAATTAATTCAAAACAAATAAAATCTATTATATTCAGTTATATGCTTTGAAAGAGAAAAAATAATAAATAATAATAATAACAAATCAAGAAAGGACTTACGCAGTACTGAGAACATTAGAATGCAATCCATATTCTTGAGCAAACACGAAAGATGCAACTGCTTGTGGTAGAGCCGCCTACATGACACATTTAACTCATTAATAATTCTAATTAATTAATATGCAATTTTTCTATTTTTTTTTTTTTTTTGGAAAAGAAGAAGAAGAAGAATACATCATTCATATTTGTTTAATTATTGATTAGAGGCCCAAATGTATATATACAACAATGGTATAATCTTTTTTTCCAAATTTAGTAGGCTACGAATTAAGCTTGTTCATCAATTGTGTTGCCAAAAGTGATGGCAATGAAATGGATATAGTTCACAAATAGGCCTATTCAATATTAGTTGGAAAATCGAATATTCTTAACAGGGCCGGTCCTGAGTTTTCGATGGCCCTAAGCCAACTCTAAAATTGTGACCCTTAAGTTTTCATGTGCAACTAAATTATATTAATAACTAATACAATTTTTTGTAAAAATAAAACTATTAATTAGAAAAATAAGAAACAATAATAATATGAATAAAATATAATCTCGCTTTGTAAAAAAATATCGGTAATACAAGACACACTTCTATTTAATAAGAAAATGATAACTAATGTGAATGGGACATAAACACATAAAATCTTAGTAAATTATTGCTTAAATATTCTTCTACTAGCATTTTTTAAAGCAAAATCAGTAATTACACTTGTATAACAAATATTTTTCAATCAACAATATGGCTAACCGATTCGATTTATTTTGTGACAATAGTTGATCAGAAGTAAGACTTAATCAACTATAGTTTCGAAAATATTATCTCTACAACTGCAACTATAACGAGAATATTTAATAATATTCTATAAGTAATCCATCTATTTGAGAAACCAACATTATATAGTTTGCAAATAATTCAAGTTTTTTAGTTCTTTTGGTAAATCTTAGCTCCACAAGCAAAAAAAAAAAAAAAAAAAACAAAAATTAAAGGCAATTAGAAGATGCAAGCATTCGAACACTAGCCTAACACACACTCATTAGGAGTTTTACCATCTATGCCACATGGAATCTTTGTATAATTATTACATACATATTAATATATATACATATATATTAAAATATTTTTTTATTGGAGACCTTCGTTCATCGGTGGCCCCAAGCGACCGCATGTGCGGCTTACGCTCAGGGCCGGCCCTGATTCTTAACTCATGGTATTTAATACCGGGTTAATGCCAATTTACCCCATATGATAAAAGAAATGTTCACTTTATTTCCTATAAAAAAAAAAAAAGGAGCAGTTTACTTTTTATTAACGGAGAGAGTAACACACTCGTCAAATTTAGATTAGGTATGAAAATTGTTGTGTAAAAAAATAAAAGTACCCTTTGGGAGGGGGGTGTTTTATATGTCTCATTTATAATAATACATGCGGTAAAGTGATCCATTTATCATAAAATATGGTGGATAAAATGACACGTTTAATGTAACACAAAGTGCTACATTTATTATAACGTTGAGGAAAAGACAGATAAAATAACACATTTATAAATTAATTGGGTCAAAGTATAACATAGAAGAGGGGTAATTATGTACTTACATTAATAATAGCTATTCGGAGAACATTGGAGCGCAAACCCAAAGCAAGCGACCCAACTGCGGTGGCGAGGGGCCCACACACAAACCTCAAAAGCATTCCGTAAAGGGTCAATTTCACTCCACACGCTACAAACTTCTCTTGCAGTGCCATAAATATTCCTGCCATTTACATTCCAAATATTAAGTTAATAAATGTTTATAACAACTAAGTGTGACATAAAATTATAAAAATAAAATATCCATAAGAAAAAGAAAAAGAAAAAGAAAAAGAAAAAAAACTACATACCTATAGAGAACATTGCAACTCCACTACCCCCTTGGGCCATTATTAAAATAGATCCTTCCAGAATGCTTGGCATCTCAAAATGCCACCTTTTAAAATCATTCATTAAAATAAACAAAATCAGTATATATACTTGCAAACTAATTGTCCTTAACAATACTCCATTTGTTTGATAATAAGTGTCATTTTAGAAAAAAAAAATTCAAAATATTTGTCGTTCTGGAATTTCAATATAATATTAATTACCCTTTATTTGTTACACTTAAAATCGCTATCATATTTATTTCAATGCAATACTCCCTTCATTATAAAATACATGTTTTAGGAAGAAAAAAATATTTCAAAATACATATCATTTTAGGAATCCAAAATAGACTTTTTTTTTGACAATTTTACCCTTTATCATTAATTTGAATTAATGTAGAGAAGAAAGAAGGTTAGACTAGAAAGAGAGAGAAGAACATGGGAATTTGAAGATTTTTTAATTTATTTTCAAGGGTAATTTTGTCATATAAGACTCCCATTCTCCTAAAATCTAGGAAATAATACTTTCCTTGCAAAAACCTTAAACTACATGTATTTTGAAATAGAGTGAGTATTAATTAAATCTATTTTAGGTTTTTTTTTTTCCAAAAAAAATTCATGTTATTTAATTTAAGTTCTTTAACACCTATATAAAACTCCAAAACGACACTTATTATGGGACGGACGAAGAAGTAGTAAAAATAAAAATGAAATAATGAAAGAAGATGGACCAATTAATTGATAAAATGAGTGCATAATTAATTATGTATGTACATACCTTTTTGCTACAAGGGCCCAAATTAAGCCAATGGCACAAGCATAAGCGTTTGGATTCTTTCCTAGCTTAATGAATACTTTCTTCATTGTCGATCCAAAACTACAAGAAGATGAAATACTTGATAATCCTCTCTCATCCACCAAACCATTATTATTTTTATTTTGAGGCTGCACCTCTTTATTTGTTTCCACAATTTCAATTGAAGAAACATTATTTTTAGATGATGAAATTTCATCAATTTTATTATTATTAATAAAATTCATCCAAAAAGTGCGCCTAAACTCAAACAAAAACAAGAGAATAGGGAACCAAAGAAGAGCTTGAATAACCGATGATTGTACCACCAAATCCTCCCCCAACACCCCATACATAGCCTTCAACAAAGGCACACCAACCACCAAAGTGTTATTCATACTCGACAACGAAAAAGACGTAATTGCCCACGACAAGTTTCCGCTTCTCCAAGTGTTAGCCCACAAGGCCAACGCCATACCACAAATCGCCTTCGCCACCACGTCTCCGGCTAGAAATCGGTAGTTCATGCGGTACGGATCGACTCCGGCCGTGAAATGGAAAGTGAAGAAAGGCAATACAAAATAGCAATTGAACCGGTTTATGGCGTCGCATTGATCCGGTTTGAACATATGCCACCACCTTACCGAGCCGTAACCCAAACCTAGAGCCACGTAGAGCGGCATCATCGCCGACACTACATGGTACACATCTCGCCACTCTATCATCACTTTGGATTATGTAAATATTTTCTTTATTTTCAATATTTGCGTATGAATTGAATGGAATTATGGTGTTAGAAAAATTTGTTGGCTATATATAGATGAGACAATGTTGCACTCAAAAAATTTGAATTAATGAATGCTAGCAATAACTTGTAAATGTACACCTTTCGACTTTATTTTATTACTAAAAGTAAATTAATTATTAATATTCTTCCACTCGGTTTTCCCACGTGCAAGTGTTACATGACTAATTAGCATAATTTTCCTGAATTATATAGAATCGGGTATACAATAACTTTTTCCTTAACAAATTAAATTATCAAAATACAAAAATAGAAAACAAATTAACATTGCTAGCTGTCATCAAATACTACTCCATTTACTGGGTGGGGTTTAAAGAGGCTGGTGAATAATTAATGGGAAAATTATAAGTATAAATAAAGGTGCATGTATAAGTATAAGTATACATAAGGGGTATTGTAATTAATTATTATTTCACTTATACATTTACCCCTTATGTATTGAATAAATAAAGGTGCATGTATAAGTATAACCTTCCATCTACATACATGTATTTATATGTGAGATTGTCCATTTTTTTTTTTTGGAAGTTGTCCACATTCCCTATTATTGAAAGAATCGAAGAATCAAGAATAATATTAGTAATAAGTTTGTATTAGTGAAGGGTGTTTCTTTATAGGGTCTTTTTAAAATAAGATTTTATAGAACATAAGTATATATGAGATGTCTCATCTTAATCATTAAAAAAGTCAACAAAAAATATGAACCATACTTTATGGTCAAAATGTCCAATGATGACGTGGCATTGGACATTTAAAAAAATAAACATATGTTAAATTATATACTAACCCTTTAATTAATATGTTTAAAAAAACTCTCTAATCTTTAATTAATTTCGATCTCTTTCAAAAAAAAAATGAGGGAATTACACTTTTCGTACTAAACTTTTGCCTATTTTATACATTTCATACTAAACTTTTCAAAAAGACACATTTCGTACAAAAGTTTGACAACTATTTTTACATTTCATTCGGCCGTTAGTTTTCGGATGAAAAAGGTACGTGTCCGTTTAAGTCACCGTTTTTATCTCTTCAAGGGATATTTGCAATTGAGCAAAAAATACCTAAAAAGGTAAAAATTAAGAGGGGACAATCGCAATTATTGCCGCCACCAATTTCTCTCTCTTTACCTTCGGCACCACAACCACCGCCCAACCCTTCTCTACCTGAAAACAAATCTTTAAAGACTGGAAGTTGTCAATTCTAGTAGTCTGTATATACCTCATTCCCTATTATTGATAGAATCGAAGAATCAAGAATAATATTAGTAATAAGTTTTTTTATAGGGTCTTTTTAAAATAAGATTTTATAAGACATAAGTATATATGAGATATCTAATTTTAATCATTAAAAAAATTAACAAAAAATCTAAATTACAATTTATGGTCAAGATGTCCTATGATGATGTGGCATCGGACATTTAAAAAAATAAACATATGTTAAATTACATATTAAACCTTTAATTAATATGTTTAAAAAAACTCTATAATCTCTAATTAATTTCAGATCTCTTTTAAAATAAAAAAATCAAGGGAATTACACTTTTCGTACCAAACTTTTGCCTATTTTATACATTTCATACCAAACTTTTCAAAAAGACACATTTTGTACGAAAGTTTGACAACTTTTTTTACATTTCATTCGACCGTTAGTTTTTTAATGAAAAAAGTCACACGTCAAACACGTGTCCATTTAAGTCACAATTTTTATCTCTTAAGGGAATATTTGCAATTGGGCAAAAAATACCTACAAAGGTAAAAATTGGGAGGGGATAATTGCAATTATTGCCGCCACAAATTCCTCTCTCTTCACCTCCGGCACCACAACCACCGCCCAACCCTTCCCTACCTGAAAACAAATCTTTATATGAGCGAAGAAGTAGATGGACATGTAAGAAGTGTTGTGACTAACTTTGAAAATTGATCATGTGAGGGGCAAATGTATATTTTCCGTCGAACAAAATTAAATAAAATCATTTGAGGCAGTAAAGTGCTTAATTTGTACATGTATGCTAAAGTGCCACCATATGTAACTTTGGAGGATATGATTTTTGTCAATTTTTTAAAGTGGATTTCATAATTTGTATATATATTTTTTTTAAAATAGGGGGTTTATTGCAAAATATTAAAGCTACGAGGAGTTATTGGTAATCTTGTAAGTTAAGGAGATTTTTTTCATCCTTTGATGGGGTAAAATTATCATTTCGAATTAAGAGGGTTATTTTTTGATAAAAAAAAAAAAGTACATGGTTTTTTTGGCTAATAAAAATAACACAAAACTTTTTTTGACCCAAGGGGTGGTGTTGAATTTTACTCATTAAAAAGGGTAATCTGTCTTGAAGAAAATAAACTATTTTAACTTAAATTTTAAGGGGACACGTGTCACCAAGATAAATTATATCTCATATGTTTTTCATCCCTCGAAATCTCATTTTAGACGACCCTTCTTTGTAAGGTATCATCTCTTATCTCTTTGATGAATTTCATTCAATGATGAGTCGAGTGATTTTACTCTTATCTTATTGATGGATTTCGTTGAGTGACGAAATTATTGACCTCGATATGTTCGATTGTGTTCCTCTTCCAATTCCGCCTCAATTTTTTCTTGTCATATCATATAATTAAATTTTATTGACAAACTATACTTATACTATAGCAGGACGAACGGTTGACCGTGATCTGCTAATTTTGACCAAATTTTAAATTCTTAGATTTTTAATTTTTTTATTTTCCATAAAATATTAATTGGTTGAAGAATTATAAATGCAAAATTAATCATCTCGATATTGTATAAGTTCAAATACTTATTTAAAATCTATTTTCCATAACCATCTATCAATTGTGGAACATATTTGACCTCATTATCAATATTACAGCGTACAAATCTATACATATTTATCAATGTTTTCAAAACCGGACCGGACAGTGAACCGGTGAGCCGACTGGTTAGTGATTTTACTGGTCGAACCGGTCGGACCACTGGTCGAACCGGTTGACGTCATAATAATGTAATAAATATATTTAATTTTAAAGTATATGTAATATGCATAAAATTTAAACATTATCATACAATTGATTAAAAAGATAAAATAATTTATAATATTCTAAAATTAAATCATATAATATTTATCTAACTTATATCATAACGGTAATATGAAACTAATTTGTATGCTCATATAAATATAATATGATTATATTTCCTTTTAAAAATTTAAAAGTGTAAGTTAAAAATACAACAAACTAAGATATTCATAAATTCTAAAATATGGTTATGTATAAAAGTTTAATATTCAAAGTCAAACTTGCATATTATATCGATTTGACTCTTTATCCTAAAAATAATATTGAAAAGAATATTTTATAAAATAAATTTTAATAAAAAACTATTATTTGAGTATTAATTTTCATTCATAATGTGTGAAATATTTATTTAAGTTAATTATCTAATTTATAAATAAATTTGGTTACAAGTTTCAATAATTTATAAATTTTAATTTGTACTAAAATTTCAAAAAAAATGGTGTAGCTCAAATGGTAAGGAAGTCATTTCATTCTAGAGGTTAGGTGTTCAAATCCCACCTTGTACAAGAATTTCAAGTTTATTTTTAATATTAAAAAAATCAAAAAAAAAAAAAAAAAAAAGGAAAATCAGAACCGGGTCGAACCGGTCCATGCCGGTTCGCCGGTTCACCGGTTTTGGACCGGTTCAACCCGGTCCAAACTGGTTTTTGAAGTTACTGGTTTTAAGAGGTAAACCGGACCGGACCGACCTCCGGTTCGCGGTCGAACCGGTCGGACCGGCCGGTCCGGTCCGGTTTTAACAACATTGATATTTATAGCAAGACGGTCCATTGACCGCGATCTCCTATCTTTGACCAAATTTTAAATTCTTAGATTTTTTTATTTTTTTATTTGCCATAAAATGTTAATTGGTTGGATAATTATAAATGCAAATTTTGATACATTTAAATACTTAGTTAAAATTTTAATGAACCAAATTTTAAATTCTTAGGTATTTGATTTTTTTTTTTAATTTGTCATAAAATATTAATTGTTGGATATTTATGGAGAATTATAAATGCATATTTTACCATTTTTTTTTGTTTCCCAAGGGTTTAATCCTTTTCGAGGCAGGTTGGGCTCATTACTGTGGGTACCCCTCCCAACAGGGATTCGAACATGAGTCCGCTACTTTGTAGTGACTAGTCCCTTCCACTAGACCAATCACTTGTTGGTCAAATTTTACCATCTTGATAGTGTACACATTCATATACTTCGTTAAAATCTACTTTTCATAACCATCTATTAATTATGAAATGAACCAAATTTAAAATTATTAGATTTTTGAAATTTTTTTATTTCCATAAATAAAATTAATTGGTTGGATATTTATGGAAAATTATAAATGCAAATATAACCATCATTATATTTTATACATTCAAATACTTAGTTAAAAATCTACTTTCCAAAACCATCTATGAATTAAGAAATGAACCAAATTTTAAATTATTAGATTTTTTATTTTTTTATTTGCCATATATAAAATATTAATTTGTTGGATATTTATGGAAAATTATAAATGCAGATATAACCATCTTTATATTGTATACATTCAAATACTTTAGAATCTACTTTGCATAACCATTTATGAACTATGAAATGATTACAACATGTTTGACCTTAATATCAATACCAGTGTATACCCGTGCTATGCACATATTTATTTTAATAATTTTTAATAATGTAAGTTATATGTGATTAGGTTAGTAACAAAAATTGATACATTCTCATGAACCTCGTGATTGAAAACAGTTGAGTATTTTTCTAAAGTTACAACACAATTTATGCTTATATTTATATGCATATCACGGAGTTTATGTTTGTTGGTATCTAAATAAATGATAATATCATCGACCTCCCCTGAATTTTCGGTTATTAGAATTAAACCACCTCCCATAATATTTGTAAATTTTATTAAGGCAAAGGCAAGGGAATGTAAATAGTATAAAACTTCGGGAGTCAGAAATAAATCACCTTTTAAATAAATAAATGTTGGAACATGATATATACAATCAAAATAATAAATAAAGTAAGAAAGGTGATAACTTAAAAAAAAATAAGTATTCTTGGTAGCCATTAATTGAATGAAAAGATAGTAAAAGCTTTTGGTTCTTTAGCATATATAAGAAAAGAGACGAAAGAATAATAAAAGAAAGAGAAAATAAAAGGCCTAAATACTTATAAAAATCGAAGAATCTGTTAATTTAGTTGACTCCCAACATTAAAGTAAAAAATAATTATCCAAGTCCTGCCGATGAAGTTGTAGTGGTAAATTTGAGGTAAGGCCATCTCCAATCAAACCCTGTGCCCTACTCGTCTCCAATCAATGGGGATGAGAAGAGATTAGGTTGGTGAATTTTGGTCAAACTACTAATTTTAAAAATTAATTTACAGAAGAAACTCAAAACTACACTTTTTAGTTTTTGGTCAAATTACGAATTGGTCGATTTGGTATACAATACAATTTCCAAAATTACCCAACTAGTCTAGATACAAAGAATCCAAAATTACCCAACTAGTCTAGATACAAAGAATTGGTACGACTCAGTTCGATTTTACACACACACACCCCTAAGATTGCAGAACCCCTATTGAAAAATAGTTACGAAAATAAAATGATACTATTATATATTATACCTATTTATTGTTTTGGACGAGTAAAAATTAACTCTATTATTAATGTACATTTGTTTATAATCATATCCATAATACTTGTATTATTTGTTATTTCTAACAAGAGTTTTAGAATTAACTATGATAATTTAAAAGCATATTACGATTGAATTTTTAAATAATAATTAAATTAATTTGTCATTTTATCTATCTATAACAAAGATGTGACAGATGAACCATGTAAATACTTATAACATACTTTTACAATTTTAAAAGTAATAAAATTAATAATGATTTTTTTTGGTAGAACAGGCCTTGAGTTAAAATTTCGCCTCGGGCCAGCCCTGCCTAAAGTAGAGTCAAATTCCTAGCCTGCTATTGCGCAAGAAGCAAACTCTGGTAGAAGATTTACTTACTATCCAGCAGCAGTGGGCACAGCGACTGGCTTAGAATCTTCTGTCTTTTCATGTTCTTTGTTCAGCATCTGGAATCAGTTTAACCAAACTCGATATAAAACACAACAGTTTATTGGATGACAAATCACAAAAGCAAAATCAATGAGCACAATAAATTCTCACAAACCATCCATGCATAGAAATTTTAAAGGAAATTAAAGTTACTGGGTTTCTAACATAATAAACAATATATTTTTATCGGGTTTCTGTAAGTAAACAATACATTTTTTATTTTAGGAAAAAGGCAAGAACAAGTCACCTTGTTGTTGATCAAATTATGGAGAGCAATCACACTCCTGATGAGGGATGAGAGATATATGACCAACATCATATCATTTGTTTTTACTGTCAATAATAATTATGTTATCATAGAAAAACATGAAAATATAATTCAGGTGGTAACTGGTCAAAGAAGTAGTAAATTTTAACAAGTATTAGTTGGCATCTAACTGTCTTACCTGCAAAAGCTTTTACTAGTTCTAACACGTTCAGATTCGGGAGTAGGTTGAATACATCCTGCAGATGTGTCGAGATGAGTTGCAAAATAATATCTGATTGTAGAGGAAGGGGTTGATTGGGGGTGGATAAATCTTTGGAATCATATCTCAAGACAGATGATGATACCTGGAGATGGTAGAGGATTTCGTGGTTTAAGGGGAGCTTCCCTTCAATAACCAGGTCAAGGTAACTTCGGATCTCTTTCAGTCGAGCATCCAATCCCTTTAAAGCAGCAAGTTTTCCCGTCACCTGGACATGATAGATAGAGATATATAAGTTTCTTAATTCCTCCAATTATTCAATAGAATATTAGAATCCAAATAATCAGTACACTGGCATGTAGGTGGTATTATAAATTTATAATAATATTATAATAAAAGCGGTGAAATATGAGAAAGGAAACCTCTGTTGCAAGGGTGCTGATGGTTGTGTCTTTCACATCCCTCAACAAGTGTTCAACTCCTATCATAAGCAAGATGGGCAGGAAAGGTAAGCAGTTTGTATGAGAGAAAAAGGACAACCTAAGGCTCGAAGGATTTGGAGCCAAGTATTTCAAATCCATAGCACTTGTTTCTATACTGATTTTGTGTGAATTTCAAATTCTTAAAACAATCATTTTGTACTATTCTTGAAACAAATGAGAGATATGAAATCGACACAAATTTGGATCATATGTAATCCTTCCTCCAAATCACTTCTCAAACCAAATCCATATATCCAAATGAAGCCTAAAAGTATTTGACCAAAAAAATTACAACAGTAATCAAGAGCAGTTGGGAAGTAAAATATCCTCCACCAACAAAGCAAGAATCAAAAGTAAAATGCACATCATTTGGGTGAATGCTTACCTATTTCTTCAACTTCATGAGCTGCAATTTCTGAAGGAACATGCACAAAGACCTTCTGGCTTTTCTGAGTGGCATTCTGCAAGTTCATCAATAGCATTAGACTATTTCATAATTTCATGTGCTTCTGCTGAAGCTTAACTATTATCCTCTTAAAAAGATGTCTCATTTGGGCAAGAAAATTTTTTAAAAAAAGGCAAAGGAGACCGAAATTTGTAATGATGCATCACCAAGCACACAAAAATTATCATCTTAATAATACCTCTTTAACCTCCTCAACAGCGTAATAGGCTTTAGTTGGTATTCCAAGCTCCTTCGGCTGGACATCAATAATAACCAACACAGGATTTGGAACATAGCTGCATCAACCAGAACTATTAAATATTTGAATAATTAATAAATGATGCTCTCAAAAAGCAAGTTGATTATACACAAGTTGTAAAAGCAAACAGAGAAGTCTAGAAATGAACAGAGGCAAAAGTAAATCACTGATTGTTGTAATCAGAAGAAGGATATGGTACATAGGCTTACAGCATATAAATATTGTTCCAAATTGTGGATAGTCTGGAAAAATAAGCAGCATTTTATCCAAGCTCGAGAGTAGAGGGGAGGAGCTTCACAATTTGATACTCAATTTAGATGACAGAGAAGAATGTAAGAAAAGTCAAATGAAAGAATACCATAACTTCATAATTTTCTTCTAAAAAAAAGATGAAAGAAAGGAATCGAGGGGAAGATCCAGTCTTTAGAAAAAAATAAGTGTAATAACATAGAGTACTCCATCGACAGTAAAATTTCCTTTCAAATTATCCAAACATATTTCATAAGCATAAATTATGCACCATCACATCAACTAAATCATATATAACCCATACAAAAAACTACAAGGAATACAATACCAGAAGAACAGGATCAAATGATACATAAGACTAAACGAATAGTTTTTCATACAGACATAAGCTCAAGTCCAGCTCCCAAGGTTGAAAAGGCACACAAGGAAGAGAAGAACTTAATATCTGTCTCGGAACAGAAGTGATTCAAATTTTCATTTATGTTCCTATGGAATGGTAAGATAAATAATGAATATTACGAAATAGAAAAAGAATTTGCTGGTGCTTGATCTAGTAGCACTCTTGGGGACACTTCTTTATCATGGTAGTATCCTATCAAAGATTACTACAGTTTCCTTTCGGGTGGATGGCCACCTATGGCTAGCACTTCACTAACAGTTGCAAGTTAACTTTAAGCATTTTTACTGTCACAAGCATTTCCATCTCAACTTTGCTTCAATGATAATTCAGACATTCGGCACTTATGTAGCTATTAGCATTAGCTCGTTAAGGTGCCTTTTATTAAAAGTTAGCAGACATCAATATTATGGAAAACTTGAAAAAAATAATATTATGAACCCTTGGAAGAAACACCAAAACAGTAGATGAAGTTAGAATGGAAGCCTTGCAAGCAACATCAGCTGCGCAACCCAATGTCAGTTATCCTCAAAAACAAATGCTCACAATGAAATTACTTATAGTCTAAGCGCAACTAAGAGCATCCCAGAGAAACAAAGCTTATACTGACGTATCTCACAGGAAATTAGACTTAATTTTCATTTTTACTATCATACTGCACAAGGACCAAAATCAGAAAATTACCCCAGCAGAGGACCAAGGAAGGTATCTCATCAACTACCTCCAATAAAACAAAAAAGAGAGACTTCTTTTCTTTACGAAGACAGGAATCTTACTCATTGAAAAGTCCGTGTACATTAAGGTCATTCTCCTTCAGTTTTGGACCGGTGCTATACCAACCAACAACATGCTCCTTTGCTGAAAAAATTTAAAAGTCCATCAAATTGGGATCAAAATCTGAAAAACGAATGATTGCAAAAATAGCAAGTCGCATACCATTTATTCTCCTGAACATGGAAAACATTGCTTCATGGTAGTTATGGTCAAGAAACCAGATGCTTGCATCCCTGTCATCCTCTTCAAAAGGCACTGCTTATACCAAGAAAATATATCAGAAAAAGCATAGTGTGCGCAACTCAAACAAAAATAGAGCTCACGAACTAAAAAAAAAAATCACATTCAGGAGAAAGGCAAAAGAAGAGTTTTGTTCCATTACTAATCATTAATAAGGAAATTCCCGAGCATGACAGATTTCTTATTCTATTCACATATTTGGCCATGCTGTCCCAAAAGTTCAGATTTTAAAACTTTGACTCAGCTAAATAAAGAAACATAAACAAGAGCATGATGAAATCATAAAATTTGGTAATGCAAAACAATTAAAATAAGGATATCAATCATAATAATAGATAATCATATGCTTCTGTATAGTAAGATTAACTATATTACAGGTTTCCACATATATAACATCTAAAAGGAATATTAACCAATCGAGAATTTAACAAGATAATCAAGAATGCAATTGAACTCGGGGTTAGCTAAAATTGAAAACTTTTCAAAAACTTTTCGGAAACATTTTGAAATCACCAGGATAAGTTGTGAAGAAATTACTAAATTAGAAAAAGAGAGTCTCAAGGCAAACAAGGAGTTTCGAGACTACACCTAATTTTTGTTTCCATGGATTCAAAATTGAAATAATTAGATATTTCCAACAGAAAAGATTGAAAATTTGATGAGTATATCCTGCTCCAAAAGCATATACTAAATAAGAAGATACAAAAGTATTACTCCTAGTCCTAGGATTTGAAGGAAATACTGCCAGTAAAGACAGAGAACCTACAACTTTACCAATCCAAACTACAATATCCAAGGCCAACTTCATACTTGGCTCAATACACTTCATATTCTTATTTTGGAATTCCAATAAACACGTATTCCCTATCATTCCTCTATTTCATGCACAATATCTAAGTCCAGAATCCAATAATTTAAGCCCTAAACAATTACTATTCGCCAAGCCCTCCTCCTAGAAGTGAACAATCCTTCAAACATAAACCAGTTCAAAGAAAGAAATTACTACAAGCTACAATAAAGCAAACCCTAGGAAATTAAAATTCCAATAAACAACAAGTTAAAAAAAAAAAAAAAAAAAAACTAACAAAAAAATACTAGCAAACAAAAGCAGAACAAGCATGGTCGTAAAAGTAAGAAAATGAATTCAGATCTGAGAAGAAACACTGACCGGCGTAGCTGTTGGTGACGTCAACCGTGCCCTTAAAAGAAGTACCGAGAAGAACGCCGACGACGCGCTTCCTGGTGTCACGCGCCACGCGATTGTAGTGGTCCACGATGCTCAGCAACACCAGCGGGTGCACTACCACCTTCTCGATCGGCCTAGATGATATCTGCTGCGATTTTATCACGTCCATTTTCTCTCAGATTTCTATTTTCCTCTCCTTTTGCAGGGGTTTTTTAGGGGGAATTTAGTTTCAATTTCTTGGGCGGAAAGAAAACAGATTCTGATATTTTATTTCTTTAGATAAATCATAAATCATGTAATTGTATACGTTGATATTGAATATTTAAAAGTTACTAATAAAAATGACTAACAATATTGCCTGTGTTTCTAAAAAAAAATATTTACTTTAACTCAATCCATTTGATTGGTTTTGAATTAGTTAAATGGAGATTGTTTTTGGAAGTTAAGGACATCTTTTAATTTAAATTCTCTCAATTTAGTAATAAAAAAAAAAAATGATATTTGGAAAGTTAAGTTAACAAGGTAACAAATGAGTTAAATATTTTTTAAACATATATTTGGTCTGTATTTTGGTGTTGATTTATCTTTTAGCTATTTTGATGAATACATTATTACATCTTGATCGGTTTCGAATCGAACATGGATCAAATCTAACATATATTGAATCCGAATATGGTTCAATCTAACCAAAACCAAAACAGTCCTATTAATGGAATTTTAATCAATAATTTGTCAGGCTAAAAATATTTGTTAAAAGTAATAATATATTTTATTAGACTAGTTTACGGAAATATGTTTTTTGAAGTATGATGCTCAAAATCAAAATATGCATCATCATATAGCAGATAAGTTGGCTAAAATATACTATTATCATATTCACGTAAAGTAATCGATTTTTATCACATAAATTAAATGGCTAGCGATATTGCCAGAGCAACAAATATTGCTGTCAGATCAATTTTAAAAAAATTCCAAATTTACCCTTAATGGTCAAACATATTAATTACATAGTCAATTATTATTGAGAATGTTCTCTTTCTTCATTAATATATATGTATCTTTATTTTATTTTCAGTACTTACCATTATCATCATACAATTATGGAATTCATTTTCTTCTACCTTTTTATTTATAATTCTTTTCCGTGAACAAATTGAATGAGTAAAATTAATGAAAAAAAGGTTATGAACACTTATGTCATTTCTCAATTATATATATGCCAATTTGTCTTTACATCCGTTAGTTCATGTGTAACAAATTATTTTGCATTTGTGGTATGAGATAATGATCCGGATTATGGATTAAATTTCGTTTCAAGGTATCTTTCGATCAGCCAAATATTATCGCAAACTTTAAGAAAATAAGAAATTAAGAAAAATAAGATATTCAAAAGACAAACAAAAAGTTTTGAAATTACACCCAATTTTCGTTTCCATTGATTCAAAAACGAAAATATTTCAATGTTTTCACTTTTCAATGGATACGATGAAATTTTAATCCATGATTTGAATATGACGAAGATTCTAAGATCATATGTGAGATTTCTGTCAATTATATTTTATTTGCATATAATGAAATAATATTGAAAAAGAATAACAAATATAAATATACTAGATAATTTTTTTCCTAAACTCTGCAAAAAAAATTTTTTTTTTTTTATAATTAAAGTTTGATTTAATATCGCAAGATCTAAGTAATGGATTCAATCACTACAATTACAATATAACTAATTCTATCACAATTGCTCATTTTCGATTACAAAAGTTTTAAATACCACAAAAAAAAAATTAACAAATTTTCTTGATTACAACTAGTCTATTTTCACATAATTTGGATTAGTAAAAGTAAAAAAAAAAAAATAGAAGAATAAGTTTCTTAATTAAAAATACACAAGGTAGCAAAGTAGGTATTAAAAAGAAAAATTAAAGAAAGAGGTGTATTTATGAAGAAAGAGAGCAATATATTTCCTCAATTAATGACTGTGTAATTAATAATATGTTTTGAACATAAAGGACATATTAGGAAGTTCATTAAAATTGCTCTGACAGCAACATTTATTGCTCTGACAATATCACTAGCTAAATTAAATACCTTAGAAATGGTTTCATCTGACCGGATCCATGTTGGACCCGATGTTGATGGAACAAATACTGTTGACAATTTTCAAGAGTTGAACAAGGTAAAAACAAAAAGTGATCAGGATTGATTTCAAAGCCTACATAAGAAGCACAAAACATAACCTCAAAATGAATGCTGAACTCAAATTGTCTAAAAACAAGCAACACAATCTCATCATCACCATAAAACAAGTACATAGCATACATAATTCATTATCGGTGTTTTAACATTGTTGAAATGACAACAGAAGACAGGTAAATCAAATTCAGCTTTCTGCTTATAACAAAGCCAACATAAATCAAAGCAACAACATACTTAACGACGGCTCTTTTCAAAGTTTACTCGTGATCTACCTGATCCTTCAAAGCCATCTCGCATAGATCCAGCGCTAGCCTTCATTGTACCTCCACTGCCAACTTTATCCATTGCTTTCTTACCTGTCTTGACCTCTGTCAAGAACTGATCCAAACCAAATGGATCTTCTTCAGGCTGCTCGTTTTTCTCAAACTCGACAGGTCCATCTCTTGGACCAGTCCTTTCAGATGTACCAGCAAATGCCCTGTCAGGTTTAAAACGTTCAGTCTTCATCAACTTCTCAAGCTGCTCATCTGCACCACCATACATCTCATCATCCGCGTCTTTCTTTGGCCTGTACAGTGTACTCATAGTATTTTGAGCAGTAAATAGTCCCTTGTCGTAAACATTGTAAGCATCATCAGTAGCAAAGCCAGAATCCATCCCTTTCTCTTGGTTAAACAACCTTTGATCGTACATAACTTCACCACCTTTTCCTCCGGTCGAAGCCATTCCAAGAGCAACTTTCTCACTGATATCACGGTCTCTGTCTCTTGTAATTTTACTCTTCTTACCCATCGCAGCATCTTTCGCCTCCAGCCTTCTCTCCCTCTCCCTCTCTTTGCGTCTCTCCTCGCGAATTTTCTCCCTGTGCAATCGCTCCTCTCTCTCTTCTTTTGTCTCCTTAGGGGCATCTCTCACACGGTCATAATCCATATTCATGTCGCCATCGTTAAATGCACCCCTCTCTGAAGGCATTGGCACTGCGGCTGCTGGAGCAACACCAGTTCTTTCAGATCTCGCCTTTCGGGCTAACTCCCGTAGTTCCAACTCTTTCTTCTCCTTCTCTTTCATCATCATCTCCTTCTGAACCTTCGACCGCACTGCAACAGCCTCTCTTGCTTTCTGCTCAGCAACATATAAAGCTTCTGACAACTTGGCAAAATTGTCATTAATCTGAACATCCTGAAGCCCTCGACCATCGGCAGCTAGACGCTTGTCAAGTGGTATTGTATATCCCTTAGGGTTCTTCCAATTAGAAATGCAAGGTGGGATTTTCCAGTCCTGCTGGTCCTTAACAGTCACGGGTCGAGGCGGAGAATGCATGACTGGGACAGGTGGAGAGCCAGAGGCTTTAGGAACCCTTTTGTGCTTAAACTTAGGAGGCTCCAAAGGGTCCACTGGCATCTCCACCATTCGAATGATTCTCTCCTTAGCTCCTGAATTAAAGGCTGCTGACTGCTGCGAGGGCTTGTATTTGATAAACTTAGAGTCTGAAGATTGCGTAGGAACATTTTTAGGCTGAGCAGCACTCAACCTGACGTTTACAATCTTCTCAAGGGCAGCTTTAGTGTCCTGAGCAGTCTCATCAATTTCTTTCTGTTTCTCATCCACGTCCATCTCATCCTCTTTTTCATTATCCTTCACAAAGATCGGGACAAGATCCGTGTGCTGAGAATACACAATCTTCTTTGCATTCTCATTCTGCTTCACGATTGTATCATATCTCAAGTTCCCACGCTCATCCACTGTGAGGGGCAAAGTCTTTCCACCAGGTTTCTGATTAGTACTTCGCCCCATACCAAGTGGGTACTGAGCATAGTGAATTTCAGGAAATGCTCCTCCATCCCCAAAGTCCTCGGGCTTTGAAGGCTTAAAGCCAGCGCGTTTCAAGTAAGGAGGAACTGGCTTCTTAGCCTTGGGAGCCTCAGAATCCTCAGCCTCGGATAAGCTGTACCTACTTTTGAACCATGGGTCGTTAGAGTGATCATAACTTGTGTTGACAGATGATTTTGCCTTTGGAAGAATCTCTGTTAAGGCCACCATCTCAAAACTCCAATCTCAATATTAGTAATAATCTAGCTCTGCAAAGACAAATAAAAAAATATATCAATCAAACAATAAAACTAAGTGTCTTGTTGGATAGAATAATTCAGAAGCTAAAGTAATAAAAACCATATTAGCAGATCTATTGTATTTTTGATGACCCAAACTCCTTCAATCAAGTTACATATCAACCCTAATTTTTAGGCTTATCCCAAATACCAGTATAAGACAAAGAAAAAAAACTGACACCTCCATGCCCCAGTTAATTCTCCATATAACTGACGCCTCCAAATCATAAATACAATGTTTTTTTTTGCAAAATTTCAGTATCATAAAAAGTTTAAGCAAAACATTAAGATACAATAAAATAGAAACATAGAAACACTTATCCTATCAATTAGCATAGATCCTTTGTAATTTGACCCCAATAGTCTTAAGTAATAATTTTTCAAACTCAATTAGCTAAATCGGAGCTTACATAACAGAGATAAGGAGAATTTCAATAGAATATGTACTGTTATTCAAAACAAACAAATCAGGACGGGAAAAGAAAGAAAATAAGAAAGTGATGGGGGAATCCTTGCCAATAGATGAAAGGCCGACGGAAGGAGAACCGGAAGAGGCGGACGGACGACGACGACAGGATTTCTGCAAACCCAGAAACCAGAAATCAGAGAACGTGATCTAGGGTTTTTAAAAGGAGGAGGATAAATAGAACCTTTTTATTTGGTACAAGGATAATTAGAATTTTAAGCGAGAGAGATTTTTTTATGTTTATAAAGTCGGTTGTACACGACTTCTAGAGTTCTAGTGATAATAAAATTCGTAATTAGATATTACTTTTGTAAACAACCCGGTATTACATAAAATAAAATAAATTTGAAAAGGAATAAAGTTTGGTAATTAGGTTTGTAACTGAGTACTGAACTGAGATTTTGATCAGTGTTCAAACGAATTGAATGTTTGATTTTGATACGATTTGATCAATTTATCGAATTGTGTGCACATTTATATTTTCCAAGACGATAAAATAGACAATTATACTATTGTTGGTTTTTACCCAATCGGATTCATACAATTCGGTTCGACGAGTAAACAATTCGATAGGTTTTATATTCCTAGATAATTTAAAAAAAAAAAAAGATACATAAATACGAGAATCACATAAACGTCTTCGTGTCCTTGGTTCTTTTGGTTCCATTTTTTTCTAAATTTAATGAAAAAACGTCTTTAATTTTCTTCACCTTCGATAGCAACCCCGTCCTCCTTCTACTAGGCGTGTGGACATCAACTAAATGATCAAAATTTCAAGATGAAATTTCTTATCATTTATGAACAATTGTGCAGGGTTGAAGAGTTTTTTTTATATAAGATATATCTCATGTCATGGTAGGAGTTAAAATTTAATCATATCTCACTCATTGTTTCCTAATAGGTAAAAAACTCTTATCTTTTACCTTAGAGTTATTGTATAACTAAAACATATATTTTTTTTTTATTTATTACATAAATATATCATATATATTTACATAGTAAATAATGAATATTTACATAGTAAATAATGAATATTTACAATTAGGAATTACATAAATTCCAACTTTTCCTTTTTTTTAAAAAAATTACCATTTAATTTTCATTAGATTCATTCTATAATTAAATATAATCTTCATGATACTTTCCAAATAATTAATTCTAAATCAATTAATTAATTATCATCTAATTAATTCAAAGTTTATATTTTAGGAAACTATTTCAATTTAGAATATTTTGGTTTATATACTTGATTTTAAGAAAAAACCTAATAATAACTAACATCTAACCAAAAAATTCATCAATACAGATCAAATTCTGAATCCGCTTTTCGAAACTAGATTTTAGTTGTTTTTGTGGACTAACCAAGCTGCAAACACTCATATGACAAACCTTCATTTAGGTAAAGATTTGAAGTATAATGGAGAAAAATTAATGGAATTTAGCTACTTCTGGTTTGAAGATAATTTTTTTGGGATGCATATGATAAAATTACCAGACTAAGAACAATACATAGAACTAAGGACAGAAAACCGTCACCCCGATACTTCAGAAAACCACCTTCTGACTGGTGTAAAACATATACATACTATTAGACAAGGGTACTTATTGGCAGCATCATGGAATCATCCAAGCATATAAATTTAATAGATCCCATCACTATTTTCTAAATAAGAGTGTCCGCAACATCTCGCAAAGAAAACGAGAAAAAATTGAGTCTGTTTGTTGGCCAATAATGCTCAGATCATGAACATGTATGTTAGTCAGATTTTTTTTCCCTTGTTACTAAAGAAGCACCAACAAGATAAAGGTCATACATCAATACAAGAAGAAACCACAGTATAAGAGCAATCCTAGAACAAGCAAAGCGAAATGGCAAAATTTATCAAATGATTTGAGCAGCTGTATTCAACTTTTCTGCTAGACTGAGTTGTGTTCTTGTAATGCTAGACAAATAAAGCAATAGCAGCTGATCCTGCAAGATGATCAAAGTTGCGGGTGAGAATGAATCTCTGATGAAGAGCAAACATATAACAAACAAGCAAGTTTACGCTTATGCAGAAACTAATGTATTAACATACTGAAACAATATATAGAAATTCAAAGGATTGCAATTTCAAAACATCATAGGTGCCACTAGCTGCACTAGGTTAGTTTTTCCAGACCCAATTCTTCTTTTTTCTCATCTCTGATATGCTAAATTCAACCATTTTAAAAATGTATTCCACTGTTCTTAATGGCTAATATTCTATATAACGAGCCCATGTGAAGATCTAAAAGTTTTCCAATATTGTTTTTGGAATTGACCCAAAAACTAATCTCTGCTTTACTAAATATAGGGAGCATCACTTCCCATCTATTTTTTCATATAAGAAAGACTTAACATAATAGAACCATTCAATTTGTTACATATAGTTTCTATTAATTGTTTCATCTGCAATAAAACTAGTTATGGTATATGTTTAACAAAAACAGATCAGTAATTTCAAAAAACATAAGAGCTCCCCTTCCTTTACTGCTCCAAATAGTTTTCGTATTTCTTTCCTAAAGATGTAAAATTCTAAAGCAAAAAAGAGAAACATATAGAGCAAAATTAGGCATCCATATGTAGTACCACCCTCTATTGAAGAGAGAGTGGTGGCAAAGGCTTTAGAAATTTAGGACATTTCATTCATACAGAAGTGGATGGCAAGAAATAATACCTGAAGACTATCATTGACTAGCTTATCAAAAGCATGTGGTGATAGCTTCGGGAGGGATGCTATGGCATCTGATATATATCTGCCTGTTTTAGTGTCAGGTGCAACGCGACCTTCCTGAAAAGAGAGAAAACAAGCAGTATAATGGCAAATGGCTTCAAACTCAAGAGTAAGTGATTACAAATAGCTATCTCACCACAACATCATCTACATATTTGTATATATCGTCTATTAGAGCAAGCAACCGTCCCATAGAAGCTTCCATTCCTTCCAGATCATTGGGAAGCTTGTCAACATTTGTTTGCTTAAGTACATCAACTGGGACGTACAAAAAGACCTAATTAAGATCTTTCAAACAGGTACAACAAACACACACTACTATACAGTAAAGCTAGAATCAAAGAATAGATTTCTGTCAATACATAATTTAGACCGGTGTGTAGATTGTGACTTGTGAAGAAGTAAATAAATGAGAAAACCATCTATGAGAAGCATCAAATAACTACAAAAATCATGTCATGGTAGCAGAGTATTGTGCATGAAATTATTGCAGCAAATTTCAAATGCATTAAGAATACAGTGTGGTCTAACGAAACAAAGTATTTCATTTTATATCAAACTGCAAGTATAATTACCCTAGAAGCTATTTGAGGGGTTTTCAACCACTTTTAAATCCAATGAATAGCCATGTGATCATCTAACCTACATGTGAGAAACCTTTATATAAACAAGAAAGCCTGGGTGTGGTACAAAAGTCAAATGAAGAAGTCATGGTCACACACAAGAAGATAAGAAGCAAACATCCATGAATCTAAATCTTCAACTGAAACATAATCTTCACCGCAATGTTACGAGTTAATCAGCACAATCACATAATGCAGATCAAATCAGAATAAATTTGTACTTGCAGATACAGATTACACATTTAGAAGATAACAGAGTTTCGGCTTGAGCAAATAAAAAAACAAAGTCATGTAAAAACATACATCCAATTTGTTCTGCTTCAACCATGCGTAGGTCCAATGGAATTTCTTGAAACTGGGCAGCAAGTTGTTGATCTCCAAGAGACAAATTGATGGTGACAAAAGCCTTTATTGCAGCCTCTCCATTTATGAACCCAGTATCAACAGTCAAGTGAACAGGGTTGGTAACTTCTCTAGAGTAAAATTCATGGATCAAGACACTGCCACCAGTGACTCCAAAACCAGTGGAGAACCTATCAACATAAGCATGTGCCAAAAGGTTAGCAACAACTTCAGAAATTAAGAAATCAGCTGTAAATCCATGCTATTAATAAGCATCATTCTTAATAATTATTATTCGATTTAGAAACAGAATGTGGATGGAAACATACATGATAATGAAATCACTTTTGGCATAACATACGAGCAAACTGTATAATAAGTACACTATCACAAACTAGCATCAAGTTGAAACGATACATTTCATCACAATCACATTTTGGGACAGCACTACTTGCATCTTAACTTTACTAAAATAAACTTAAAACAAGTCTCTTCCCAAGCCATATCGAGGGACAAAATGTATAAACACAAACATGTAGAACTTTACAATATCTACAGATAGTTTATATGGGAAATATAAAGATAGGAGAAACTATATGTTTAATTTCTTTAATGTGGATCATTGCTCTAATACATTTTCGTTCTGATAACAAATCTTCTAGGTGGATTTTACATCTCAAGCTAAGCACATATAGAGATATTATAACATATGTAGAATTAATTGTAGTTCATAACTCATACAAATAAGAATATGATTTTATCTATGTCCGCATCATTTAAAGTGCAAAATAAACTCTATGTCAAAGTTGAAGTCACTATATGAACCCAAATTAAATGACACTAGCAAAATCTGCAACTTCATGACCTTGTACTAAAGAGCAAAATAAAATGTGGATATGAATTTTCACTTTGCTACAAGCAAAAATGTATATGCAGATGTAAACAAGTGCACCAAACGAGATTAAAATTCAATAAAAATTCAGCCTTTGCCATATACAGAAGGACAGTAAGAAACTTAATAATTAAAAACAAAGACTTGATAAACTTATAAAACAAAATATACCATCCAACAATGACTTCCTTCGGATTCACCTTCTGGTGCGACAACAACATATTGTGATGGTAATCAATATCCAACGCAACCTAAAACCAAATAAATTATATAACCAAATAAATACAATTAATGAGCAGATAAAAGTAGCTAACAACAATGAACATCTCAAAGCACAATAGAAATACCTGATCCGAAGATTCATTGTGGGGAACGGCGTAGGAGTTCCGAATGTCAACAGAGCCGTCGGGTAAAACCGATCCGAGGAGGGTTCCGATGACCCGCTCCGCTTGGTCGGGTCGCCTCACATAGAAATCGCAGATGTTGAATATGACAAGAGGATGAACCCTAGCCGACACGCTTGTTGGTGATGGTACGAACTGCAGCACCGTTTGTTCGCTAGACCCCATTTTCTCTGGATACTGCAGTGCAGAAAAAGTTCTAGGGTTTTGAGAGGTAGAGTGAATTGAAAAATTTTGGACAAGAATGAGGTTTGGGTTCAACTGATGATTGGACCGAATTTCGTGAGGCTCTGTTTATTTTTATTATTAGCCTATTGGGCCTTCAGTTGTGTTATATACTTTTATATCTTATCAGTTGTTGGTCCTCCAGGGTGGTTGGGTCATGAGTGAGTATGGAAAATACGGGTCCAAAATTTGGAAGTGAAATTTGACTCATTCTATGAGGTTATGAGAAATTCTTATTCAAATCGGGTTTGGTCGAACACAAACTAATTATATGGCAAGTGTAATACACTTACTTTGGGATTGGATGTAACTTCCAGGAAAGTGATCAATCACAAAGCAAGTGCAATACACTTGCTTGGTGGTTGGATGAGTTTGGCCAAGTCAGGCTTGGACAAGAATTTTCCTGAGGGTATTTGCAAATTCATTGACACAAGCGAAATGACGTGGATTTTTACTTCACATGTTAAAAGCATATTGATGGATTGTGATATGTGTACATGATGATGTGGTGCAGTGGTTGCGCTAAATAATTTTTCGACACAAAGGAGTACTTGTTGGTTCTCCTATTGAAAGACTGCATGATTATGCTTTCTAAACATTTGAATGTGTATATACGGTATTTAGAAGTCGCCAAATCATGTGGTGGATGCCTTGGCCAAATTAGGTCACTTAATAGGAGCAAGACTACGCTGGATGGAAGAGCCATCGGACTCCATACGGGAGCTAATCGAGAAAGATAGGCAATGTATGTCCCTCAACGAATAAAAAAAAATTGTATTCATTTTAGGGGACTACGTACTAACAAATTAGATTGGGCCCATGGGTAGATTTGATCCAAGTCAAATTTAATTTTCTTTGTAGTTGAAATTATGAGGAAATTTTAGTCACATTTTTTGCGATACAATGGTTTAATAACTTTTAAATGTTTTCAAGTTGTTATATTAATCATTAAATTAACTGGTTATATTATTCATGTGCACACAACATTGTTTATGAAGAGTTTGAACTATTACTCTTTCTAAATTGGAATCATTTTGATCCAAAAGTTTTGTTGTTTCGATTCAAACGGATGCACGGATGTCGATATGGGACCAAACCGAACAAATTCATTGTGAGCTACTTTGCTTTTGAATTTGGCGCAAGGTAGAAAGGACAATTGAACTGACTATGTTTTGATTTGATCTTTGATTTGAGGATGAACATTGGGCTTCCTAATTGACCAAAAGACTAATTGTACTTCCTTCCAAGGCCATCTTCAGTGAATATGAACTCTCCTTCCCCTCAGACTTTCATTTTTCTCAGATTCCTCTTTCTCTTCAGACTCCTCATTTTATAGTCATCTTCAATGATTCAATCTTTCCATTTTATTTAAATTGAATTTTCATAATTCCCCACTCTCACTTAAATTAATGAAAATAAATATATAATAATTATACTAATAGTAAATTGAACACTAACATTAATAATAAATAATTTAACATTGACATTAATAATAGCATTACAAGTAATAAAATAAATTAATATTAAGTTTAATATTTAAAAAAAAAACATTTTATATAAATATTCTTAATTTAACTAAAAGAAAATTAAAAAGAAAAAAAAAATATCTGCAGGACAACGACAGAGGTGGATGGGGAGGTCTGGCCATCCACCTCCCCACTCCCCCCAGGAGGTGGTTATCCACCTCCGAAAGACTCCCCTCTCTCCCACCCCCTCCTCACCAAAGTTCATTTCTTCACTCCTTTCCCCATGGATTCCACCTCCTCCTCCTCCTCCTCCTCCTCAGTGGAGATGCTCTAAAGTTAAAATTATTTGCACCCCAATCCCAAGCGTGAGACCTTGTCGTGTCAGTCTAGCAGTTAGACAATGTCAACCCATGTCCACCTACGTCCTCTCCCCTTACAAATAAAGGTGTCCAATCCTAATAGCCCAATTTACTCCAATTAATATTAAGCTAAATAAAGTACTCCTTTTTCTTTTAGTGTGGGATTGTGTTCATTAAATTGGGATTAACATTATTAAACTCATTTTAGGACTTTAAAAATAAATTTTATTCACATTATACATGAATATGAACAAGTGCAGTCTACTCACGAGGATCTACACATTTTAATTTTAATTGCATAAAATTAATAAGGAAAATCACTCAATTAAGTTATCAACGTTGATGTATAATCATGTTTCAAAAGCCACGAAGTCCAATGCCCACTTGTAACTATGACTCAAACCAAACATTCTACAGTTATACTTAGGATTAGGAGACTCCTATGATTAGGCCTAACTAGAAGTTCTAACATCTATAACATTTTTAAATTCCATCAAGCAATATCAACATCTATAACATTTTAGTGGTTCTTCTTGCTTTGGTAATATTTGGAGTCTCGTTTGGAAAGCTCGTGTCCATAACCGTCTCAAATTCTTCCTTTGGAAAATCCTCAATTCCATGATCCCTACCCGGGAACGGCTGTCCCAGATCTTTCATGTGCAGGATACTACGTGTATTCTTTGTAACCAAGCCGACGAATCTGTGGACCATATTTTCCTTTGCTGCCCGTTCATTACCGCAGTTTTTTTCGCTTCAAAGTGGAAATTCAAACTCCATCCATTCAACTCTTGGAACATCAGCTCTTGGATCATCGCCATTCTCAATCATGATTCCTCTTTCTTTCCGCCTCCCGAACACTCTCTTGAATTCCTTAACTTTTGTGTTGTCATTTTGGAGCAGGTTTGGAAAGCTCGAAACTTTTGTTTGCATAATCCAGATGCTACAGCTCCAAGTCCCATTTCTTTGGCGAATAGGTGTTGCAAAATCTCTCTTGATCTCTCAATTGCTCAAGCAAACTTGTTGGTTACTTCAGCTGCCCCTCACCTTAGCTATGATTGGGCTCCACCTCCTAGCAATTGGATTAAAGTCAATGTTGATGCCGCTTTCTGCGACGGCAAAGCTACAATTTCCATCCTTGCTCGTGATTCTAATGGCTCGGTTCTGTTTGCTTTTGTATCCTCGGGTTCCTTTTTTGATGCTACGAGTGCTGAGACTGCTGCAAACTTGAAAGCTTTTTTTTTCCTTGCTCATGCTAATTGTAATCTTGTTATTTTTAAAGTGATTCTCTCAATTTTGTTCTTATGATTACTAGTCAGTCCCCTGTGTTTGATTGGACCAGCGAAGCCGATGCGACTCATGCTAGGAAAATTCTCTTATCTTGGCCTAAGTGGAAAGTCAAGAAGATTCCAAGACTCGGCAACAAGGCCGCTCACAACCTCGCAAAATGGGGAAAACTTTGTAATTGGGAGGGTTCTATCCCTCTCTCCCTCATCCCCCCCGTTGTTTTTGTTTTCCCGAACATCCTAGGATTTCTGTAACAAACTTATTTTCGTGTTTTAATAGTTAATCATTTGCTTATCAAAAAAAAAATATCAACTTTTTTAAAAAATACATCACTTAAAATTTCTGAAACAAACTCGTTGAACTGTAACAATTTAACCACATGACAAGCATGTTTGTACATATTTTGTTATCTTCGTTTTCCTACGTGTAATATTCAATTATTCTTTCACTTTTTATATGAGTTCTATCAATTTATTAATGGTTCAAAATTGAGTCTAGAATTAATAGTTGAATACTTGAACTTTCGAAAATTAGGCATGTACTTATTCTTGAATTAATCATTCTTCCATTTCCTAATCCATGGCCAGGCCCCCTTCTATACTACCACACCACTTGCAATCATAGATTATGTAATCAAACGTGAAAAAGTAAATTATATAGATAGAGTAGGTTTTGGACGGTGCACTTTTATAATGACAACTTCCCATTCACAATTCACATCCACACATTAATACAATGACATCAAAACCAAATACCCAACCCTACTTTTCTCTAGCAATCTCCACTAGTGCTCAACTTTTCATTCAATAACCAAAAGTCCCTTTCTCGTGAACACTGCTACATCACACAATTGACATTTTCCTAAACACAATATCTAATAGTACACAGAATAGTACAACATACCAAACAAAACAAAGGAATATAGAAAAATACAACATTAATTATTTCTGAGCCATTGCAATGGCGAAAATCATGACTTGGACTTGAATGGAATAGCTCTTATCACAACCGTGTGGTATAGAGCTGCAAGTGCTGCCCCAATGAATGGTCCAACCCAGAATATCCACTGCAGTAATAACATAACAACATAATATAATTAGAAAAATTAGTTTTCATTTATTCAAAATTATATGTATTCCCAAATTTATTTCATCAGATTGAAGTTTTAATTGGTCGGCTTACGTGATCGGCCCAGGAGTGGCTCTTGTTGTAGATGATCGCTGCACCAAGACTCCGGGCGGGGTTAATGCCAGTACCGGTGATGGGGATTGTAGCCAAGTGCACCAAGAACACGGCAAATCCAATAGGCAATGGTGCCAATATCTGAAAATTAATCAAATATCATTAGATTTAGTTTGAACAAGATTTTAATCAATTTTTACATAAGAAAAACGAGCATAATGAAGTACTTACAGGAACGTGTGAGTCCCTAGCGCTACGCTTGGCATCGGTGGCAGAGAAGACGGTGTAAACAAGCACAAAAGTGCCAATAATTTCAGCGCCAAGGCCCGAGCCCTTGGTGTAACCGTGTGCCACGACGTTGGCACCGCCGCCCTTGCTCATGTACAAAGACTTTCCGAACCCTTTCACCACGCCGGCACCACATATGGCCCCAAGGCATTGCATCACCATGTAGAACACCGCCCTCGTCAAGGACAATTTCCTCGCCAAGAATAGACCAAAAGTCACAGCCGGATTTATGTGACCCCCTGTACAAATTTTTCAAATTAGAGATACAGTAAACTCTACTTGATTACATAAAAAGGATCTACTAATAGGATTAGTATAAAACAATTAAAAATACATACACATTTAATTAGTTACCATAAATCATCACATATCAAATCATTGGATAGGATAAATTAAGTGAAAAAAGAACAGGGCCTTGATATTAAATACCTGAAATTCCAGCAGTGCAGTAAACAAGAGCAAAAATCATGCCACCAAAAGCCCAAGCAATGCCTTGAATACCAACAGTCGAGCACTTGGAGTCAGATTTGCTAACTCCCATAACTGTCAAAACGGTAATGTACAAGAACAGAAAAGTAGCAATAAACTCAGCAATCCCAGCTCTATAAAAGGACCAAGAACTCAGCTCGCCCGGCTCGAAAAGCGGCGCAGGGGGCGGCTCCTTGTAGTCTTTGTCTTGGGTCTGAGCCGCCGTTCCGATCGGCTGCCTCTCCCCATACTTGTTGGCTCCAAGTCTTACATCCTCCTCTTTGTTCTCCATTTTCTTTAGATTTCCAAACAAAAGAAATTAAGAAAATTATTATATAGAGCACAGAGTTGTTTTTTCTTTAGCTGCTTGTAATTAGTGATGGTTTAATGCAAGTGTAGTGTGTGACACAGGATTTATATAAACGAAATAGTGGGAGGCTGATGGGGCCTTGTGACCTAGTTTTTTCACTATCATATAACCGACCCACCCACAATAATTGAGGGCTTGTTTATTCCTTTTCATTTATCTGTAACGTTCACTTTGATTCTAATTCAAATTTAATTTGGTTGCATCAACTTAATGAAAAAAATACACTAATTCAAATTTAATTTGATTCTATAAATTTGTTCAAATATTTTTAAAATTTGTCGCTTTCAAATTAGAGAAAAAAAATAGAGTATATATCTTATAAATGGGTCTCCCTTAAAATAAAAAAAGAAATCTAATAAATGGGTCAATAGCAATCTCCTTTCTCATGACATCAGAGTTGGCTCAGTCCATTAAGAGATAGGTTTAGTTAATTTTGACCCTTAAAATTTATCAAGAATAAATCTTTGCCACATATTTTTGTTCAATGTGAAAATGTTCATCTGATTTGGCACTTTGATCGTATGGGTTCGTACACTGTTAAATCAGGTTATAAATTGTGTCGTTATATGAAGAAAATTGCACTTGAGGAAACTACAGGGAGTTCAAGCTCAAACTCTAATGCATTTCTTAATTGGAACCGGGTTTGGTCTCTTAAAGCTCCCCCAAAGGTAAAACTTTTTATCTGGAATTGTGGTAGAAATACTTTGCCTGTTTGCGATAATCTGTACCGGAGGAGAATTATATTTGAAGATTCGTGTCAACGGTGTGGGGAAACAAAAGAAACTATTTTGCATTGTTTGCTTCATTGTTTGTTTGCTAGGCAGTGTTGGGCTCTTACCGAGCTAGCTTTCTCTCAATATTGGTGCACTTCGGAGGAGTTTAGTGACTGGTTTAATGGACTTCATTCAAATACAGATGGCTTGGAGCTGGGCTTCGCGGTTACTCTTGCTTGGTACATTTGGTATGGCAGAAACAAAGCAACTTGGGAATTTGAAAATTGGCAGCCAGCTGAAGTAGTCTTCTATGCGCGCAGATTTTTTGGTATGTTCAAAGAATCTTCTCAACGTTCCTCCATCCCGAACCAGATTAGACCAGCTATCTCGAACTGGTAACCTCCACCATATGGAGTCATCAAGATTAACGTTGATGCTGCTATTGACAAAAGATCCAATTGCTTCGGCATTGGTCTCATCTCCCGCAACCATTTGGGTGTGTGTTTGGATTGGCGTTCGGAAAGGTGCGATTTTTTGCTTGAACCAGAGGCAGCAGGAACAACGGCAATGGTACGGGGTTTGGAATTTGGAATAGCTAGAGGTTGGAGGCATATCATACTCGAAGGAGATTGCAAATCAGTTGTTAATGGAATCTTAGGAGCTGAATCGTACAATAAATTTCATCCTTTGGGGCACTTCTTTGAGAATATTAAGGGTATGGCTAGTAACTTAGATCTTTTTGTGTGTTCCCACGTGTTTAGGGAAAATAATTCAGTAGCTCATGTTTTATCCAAGGTAGCTTTTAGCATTTCCCCTTCCACAGTTGTTCTCCCGAGTTTTATTCATGATCTTGTACACAACGATTTTAATTATTAGTGATTTTTGCCCTGTTGGGTTTCTCAAAAAAAAAAAAAATTTGGACACTTAATTATTGTTGGACATTTCCAAAATTGTTATTTACCTTTATACCCCTTTATAAATATGTAATAAAAATTAAAAGAAAAGTGAAAACACTTTCATTTCTTCTTCGTTCCCCCTTCCATTCTTTTTCTCCTCCATCATTCAATTTTTCAGGCCCGTCACTCCCTCCCCCACCATGCTCAAATTGATATCCGAACTTTCATCCGGTAAAGTCGACGGGAGACCAATTCTACGTCCAGCCCAATGAACCCCATGGCCAGATCTGTTTGGTGTGGTCAGCGGCCACACAAAGGTTGTCTTGGCCTTCGTCTGGCCGACTTGGCTACGAATAGGGCGGCGGCTGGAAGGGTGGGTTGGGATAGATTTTTTTTTTTTCGTTTAGGTAAATGTAATTTAAAATAATTATTCATTGATATTTTTTTTTCTCTTATTTTAGTCAATTAACTCAATTTTTTTAGCCTGATAAAACTCCTTTTCTTTTTACTAATTCAATTTATGAATTGTCAAATCTCTTGATAGTTGAATATTTAGGTAATAAATTATCAAAAAAAAAAAAAGAATACTTAGGTAATTAAAACTGATTATATATTAATATTTCTTGTTGATATTAACAAAATATGTTAATGTTGTTCAAATTTTCATCTTACAATTTTTAAAATTATTTTAAATGATGGATTGTGAAAATTTGAAATACTCTTTTATTTTGTATTAAAAACTGACATTGGTATTCGATGTTAATAAATGATGTGTTATTTTGTAAGATAAACTTCCAAATAATAATTGATAGTTTCGGTTCAGTATAATTAAATTGAAGTTAAAAAAATACAAAGAAGAATTCAAGAATCCCATATTTCAATTTTTCGGTTCAGAATGCTCCATGTATTAATAAGTCAAACACATTTACACCCCACCCGAGGCCAAAATGGGTTTTAATCGCTCTAAATTTTTCAATAAACCCCCTGTAAACTTAAAAGTTTGACAAAAGCTCCGTTGTTGTCAACTCTGAATTTTTAAATGGGTGTAGTGAGATAATAAAATCACAAAATAATTTTTTTGCTAATAAAAAACACAAGAAGTTTTTTGCTAATAAAAATAATAAACGATTCTCAGTCAATTAGGAATAATACACGGGGCTTTTTGAATTTTTTTTTTGTTTTGACTAAAATATTCCTATATAATACTAATAATTGACAGGAACGTAGATTGTCCATAAGACATGTCTCTTGGAGGTAAATTACTAAAAAGTATAGGATGTAGTTGGAATTTTAATTGTCTTTTCAATATAAAAGTAAAGTCTTGATTTGCGTTTTACGCACGAGTATAACACCGTATATGCTAAAGAAACGTATCATCCGTTTTGTTCATACACTACAAGAAATAGGAATATCAACCACGCATAAAATGTAATAAATGAATAACTCAAAGTCGTCAAAACTCAACCACGTCGACTTTGCAATCGTGTCTATACGTGGTTTGTGGAGAAGTGGCGAATGTATTCACCACGACTATTAGCCATGGTGGAAACATCCACTTATTGAGACTAAATGTCCCACATTGGTTGAAAACAATAGTTAAGTCCAACTTATAAGGCATTGGACAATCCTCACCTTACAAGCTAGCTTTTGAGGTTGAGTTAGGCCCAAGCCAAGTAAGTGGACTTAGCCCAATCCATGTGGTGAATTCTAATATGGTATCAGAGCCCCAGGTTGAAGTGGGCCACCTCCTTCCGTGATGGGCTCTTTCTTGCGCGCATGATGGGATTTATTCTTCACCCACACATTTCCCCCAGATAACAAAGGCCTGGGTTGTCATTCTTCGTCCAGTTAACAAAGTCCTGGACGGTCATTATTCGTGTGTTGGGGCCCACATATCGCTATCCGCAAGGTTGGGCTTTAATATGTCACGTGTTGGGCTTGTTTCACCCACACATTCAGCCCGCCCACACGTGAAGGGGGAGTATTGAGACTAAATGTCCCACATTGGTTGAAAACAATAGTTAAGTCCAACTTATAAGTCATTGGACAATCCTCACCTTACAAGCTAGCTTTTGAGGTTGAGTTAGACCCAAGCCAAGTAAGTGGACTTAGCCCAATCCATGTGGTGAATTCTAATACCACTGATCCACCCTGGCTAATGTTTTCACCTCTATTTCAAGTCGTTGTATTTTGCACTAACGACTAATTAGCCACAATAAATACATAGTAGTTAATACTCAAATTTCATGAAATGATAATCTATATGCTCTCTTTGACATGAAGATAGATCGTAGATGCCATATCTCGAATTTGAGATAAATTGCTCGAAATCCTATTATATATAAATCAATTAAATGCAGTCGACTTCAACTTGAATTACGATTAACTAACATTTTTCTCTTTGATGAGAATTCAAGTATAAATATAATTATCTATTCTCTCCGTCTTTATAATTTTGTTCCTATTTTTTTATGAAATGTCTTAAAATAATAGTTCATTTCCTAAAATAATTTTTTTTTAAAAATATATTCTATTCATTCAAAATAATGATTCGACGGTAGCCAACTCTCCACCACTATTTTTTTGTGCATAAATAAAAATACTTATTTTTTTAGAATAATATTATTTCAATTTTTACTTAAATTAAAACTCCACGTCAAAACGTTACGGAGCAAAACAGAAGAGGATAAAGTGAGTATTTTTTTCATTGATATGATTGGTGAAAACGACATTGGTCGGCTGAATTTTCAGAGTGTGGGTTGATCTTATCTGGCAAAATAATGTCCATAGGTTTTTCATAACGTTCACTTGTGATGATGAAATGAAATAGAGGGGTTACCACCGCCCCACACTTTAATTATAATAAAGTGGAAGAAAATTGGAGAAAATAAAATACATGGAATTTAAGAATTGAAGCAATTATGAGCAATTATAACGACTGAAGCATGTTTTTTGCATTTGGTTAAAATCCTTTTCCAAGGGGAGGTGAGGTGATCACTGTTCATTACCATCATATGGTTTGTGTTCTTTTGTTTGGACTAGGCGGAACGACTGTTCAATTATTCTTGGCAAAAAAGAAAAAAAGAAAAAAAGAAAATTTAGGTGTAATAATTATGTAAATATTTATTGAAATGAATTTGTGAAAAACGCTAGACAGTCTAGAGGAATTTTCTTTTAGAAGAAAAACGAATTTCATTTAAGAAATAAGATACAATATCTCAAATCATTACAAGTAAAACATCAAGAACAGGTGAACACTTAAAGAAAAATGTGTCACTTCATAAACTACTCTGTTTCTTTCCCTTTCAATATACCGAGCGCAAAAATAATCAAAATCCATTGTTACAAACTGAACGTCCACTATAATGTTACCGTAGACCGACCCAGAGCCCGAATCCCCAAAGATCGCAGCTATGACCACTCAAGAGGAGTTTAAGAGGTTATAAAACAGACAAAGTATGTATGTTAATATACTCCGTATAATTGTTGCTTGAATTTGATTCTTGATCAACCAAAGACCGAAATAAAACGGACTTTTTGCTCGTTATGTTATGGTAAAATTGCAAAAAATGTTCCAAACTAATTCATGATTTTTTATTTTCATCCCAAACTATATTACCTCATCGAATTTCGTCCCGCAATCTAATATTTGTTTGAAATATCGTCCCAAACTAATTACTAATTTTGATTTTTCGTTCCAAACTATATCAACTCTCCGAATTTCGTCCCATAATTTATCATTTTGTATGAATTAAGTCCCAATATTAAATTTATAATCTAATGAAAATGACGGTTCAATCTTGTAATTAGTTTGTGACGAATTCTGCAATATTATATAATTATTCATGTTAAAATTTACCACGCCATGACATGTAAGCATCCATGTGATAATTTAACGGCAAATGCGCAATTTTCGTCTTATAATTAACGGTGGGACGATATTCCAAAAAAATTTAAAATTACGGGATGAAATTCGCCGAGTTGAATAGTTTAATTTGGGACGAAAATCCAAAATCAGTAATTAATTTGGAACGATTTTTGCAATTTTACCTTATGTTAATAATGCTTCCTTTTTACTAAAAAAATAAATAATGAGATTAACTCTTAACAAAACTTGTGATAAATAAAAATTCTTTTATATATGTAAGTAACTAATAAAATATTACACGTACTAATTGGGGTAATATCAATATTGAGGTGTCACTATCAATTAGTACGAAATACCAACTAAAGCTAGTGAAATCCTGATAGGGTTAGTAACTTATCAACGGAAAATTAGTACTTACTCCGGTGGATTTAATCCACCCGGGTGGAGATCAAGTAAATGTAAGTGCGTGCTTTTGTGTATTAAACGATATCCCCTATTTTAGGCGAAATATTCCTACGAGTTGATTCGTTTATCTGAAAGATGGTTGGGTTGCACAATCCGGATGACGTCTATGATAGTGACCTGAATGAAGTGACATGTACTGAATTTCTTCACATGGTTCGGACTTAGTCCATATTAAGAAGCTTGTACCTAACTTACTTCAAAAACTAGCTTAAGAGTTGATGATTGCTCAAGACTAAGTTGAACTTAAACTTGATTTTCAATCCATGTGAGACATTTTAGTTTCAATACTCCCCCTTCACATGTGGGCGGACTCAATGATTGGGTCCAACACATGCGTGCCAAATTAAAGCCCAACCTTGTGAATTGCAAATGTGGGCCCAACATACAAATAATGACAACCCAACCATTTGTTATATGGGCGAAGTTTGTGGGTGAGTAATCTCATCGTGCGAACAAGGATTAGCTCATCACGGAAGAAAGTGACCTACTTTAACCTGAAACTCTGATACCATATTGAATTTCTTCACATGGATTAGGCTAAGTTCATGTTAAGTAGCTTGAGCAATTCACCTCAAAAGCTAGCTCAAGGGTTGATGATTACTCAAGATCTAATAAGATGAACTTAAACTTGATTTTCAATCCATGTGGGACATTTTAGTCTCAATAACATGCCTTCAATCTCAATCATTGGATGTTCTATCCCATCGTAGGTAGATAGTGACGAGTGTACCAGTCTAGGGTTTTTGGCCGAGAGCTTTGATTAAGAGTACAAGCTAAAGTAATTGATTAAAAGACCGGAAACTCAGAGAACCTATACCAATTCCGATTGTAAAAGTCGATTACAAGCTTAATATTACCAAACCAAAGAATTCTCATTTATTCCGATAAAAAAGGGGGATCCAATCCAGAGATGGATAATCACTCGTAAATTAGATCAAGGTTGATTGGTTCGTTTAGGGCTCAAGGTCAATAATGTTGGTCGAGTAGTTTAGCCGATGTATTGTAGCTCTCACTCCTTTGGCCAAATTAGAGAAGTTTATAAAAATAGTATGAGCAAATTTTGTGCCGAACTAGAACGCATCATAATAGAATTATTTGTTCTCAAATAAGCTGGTGATTCTTTGCCAATCACAAAATTAGCTCTTCCACGCTGGCCTGCTTTAGAGGAGAAACAATGATTAATATAAGGACTTTAATTATATTATCACATCAATTAGTTGCAGGTTATGTTTATTTACTTATTGTAAGGTTAAAGATAATATAAACTATATGCATTAGGTAAACCTAATATTTAATAATGTGATCGTATAGTGATGGAACAAAGTTTAATACTTTGTGCACATGGCACAAATTAATTACAGGAAACATAGTGTTAAACTGAGAATAAATTAACATTTTCAAAATTAGTTTGCAAAATAGTTTGAGAGGAAGTGGTGTCAGAGATATTGTTAAAATTAGACATTCACATGAATTAAATATTAAGTATATTTTATAAGGTTTTTGACAATTCTCATTTCTCGAGCTAGTGCTTAGTTGAATTTATCTGAAATATAAAACATATGCTATCGCAATGGATCATAATTTCGTTTCAAGTGTATGTTTCGCTCAGTCAAATATTAGAAACTATTCGAAAATATTTCGAAAACACTAAGAAAAAATTAATTTTTTTTTTACTAAATTAAGAAAAATAAGAGTCCAAACAAATAAATAGTTCGGAATTACATCTTGTTTTCGTTCCGTTAATAAAAAATAGAAAAAAAATTATATTTCGACGGAATATACGAAAATTTTGATCCATGGCTATCTCCTTAATTATAGTTGAAAAGATATAATTTTTTTCCAAAAAATTAAAATAATATAGAGTTATTTTCTATAGAAGAGCCCGTTTAATTGCTTAACCCAATGTCTCGCACTGTGGCACATTAAAATAGGGTTATTTTCATAAAAAAATTCTAAGATCGATGTCACTTAGTGCGCATTATAAAATAGTAATTTCTGGCATATTGATTTGGTTATTGAGCATTGACTGGTCATGAATCACAAAGCCTATTAATAATTGGCGTCACTTCTATGTGATAACATATACGAATGATTTATCCAAAAACCAGAGGAAATATATTTATCACTTCACATAGCAAATTATTAATAACAAATTAAAAAGTCACTACTTTGTGATAAACTGAAAATAATATTTTCTGTTACTTAATCTATATTGATTTTTTGGAAAAATAGACATACACTACTTGTTACAACTAGATATAAATTAAGAAGTATGCCCATATACTACTGATAATTAATTACTTAGGGAATTGTATTTTTCATATCAAACTTTTATGTACTTTATATATTTCGTACTTAACATTTGAAAAAAACACATTTAATATCAGAATTGAAGAACTTTTTCTACATTTTCTTGAGCCTTTTGGTGTGCTTAAAATTATGTTCCAATTTTTTTACCATAGCATGCTTATGAGCCCTATATCATATTTGGAAATTATCGTGGCATGATTCCTTGTAGATTATGAGATATGATTTAATTTTTATTAATATCCCGAAACTTTGTTAATTTTCTGCGGATTTTTTATTGAGTTTCATGAACTGAAACTTATACCATTAGAAATATTTCGTCAAGAGCTTTCGATCCATATTAAGAACACAAAATTTAGCCTTATAAATTGACGGAGAAAGAAAATGTGCAAAAAATCCTTCAATTTTGGTATTAAATGTTTATTTTTCCAAGGTTTGGTACTAAATGTATAAAGTAGGTACAAATTTGGTATGAAAAATGCAATTCCCTCATTAATTATTATATAATATTGTGACTCTACTACTTGAGACATATTTTCTTTTTATCCGAAAGAGGCTATCAATGCCTATCTTGCTCGACTAGCTCCCGTATGGAATCTGGATCGGAGGTTCCTCCATTCAGTACAGTCCTTCTTCCTCAATGTGTCTTAACTTGGCCAAAGCATCAGCCACTAAATTTGTCGATCTTCTGAGACATTGAAAAATGTACGAGATGCTATGTAAGGTATACTAATTTACCTATAGGAGCAACTCCAGCAATGGATATCAAATTCAAATATAGTGACTTAATTGTCAAAACGATGTCAAAATCAGCTCCAGCAGAGGCACTATCACTGGACCTAAATTTAAGTCCAAAATTTTTTGGCATCAATGTAATCCCCATGCAAGGGGCATTGCATTTTGCCTGAAATTTTAAAACGGCTATTTGTCCTTCCCAATTCTCCCCAACGGCTTATATTTTCAAATTTTGCATAGTACAAAAAATTTCAACTATTAAAATAACCACAAATTTCAATTAAAATACACAAGTTCAATGATCACGAGCAAAATAAAAAATTAAAGAAAGTTAATTTTGGATAAAATAATCTTACCGATAAAAATCCTTATCATATATCTTAATGTTGAATCACAAATTTACACGTTGATATAAAATCTTATCGATAAAAATTCTTATAAGATATCTAACGTTGAATCACAAGTTGACACGTTGATAAAGAAAAATATGGATAAAAATCCTTATCTATCTCAACATTGAATCAGGCACTGACATGTAAATAAAATTATTATCAGAAATTTTATCTAGATAATTAAAGCAAAGTACGGTTATTTAACATTATTTAATTTAAATTTAAATTTCTCTAACTTTAAGTAAGTTTTAATTTAATTTGAGTTTAACCTAATTTAGATAAATTAAATCTAGATTAATTTAAAACGATGCTCCTTTTTTAATGCTTATTGCTGGAGTAAATTTTTTTTTTTGCAGATATCAAAACACTGTAGTTGGCATTAAAAAGTGACTTGATTCTCTAAGAAGCACCACATTCACGTAATAGTGCATTTTAACAGTATATCATTTCATATGGTAAATTATTAATTCATCATTGTATAATGATTTATTTTTGACATATACAACATTCTAATTAAGATTTTAATGTTGAAATATGAAAATCAATTAATTCTATTTTTTTTACTTACATTAATGATCAATATTTATTAGATAGCAAAATCCTACATTTTTTTTTGTTCAATAATAATTACGCGCTTTCAATTAAAAAAAAACTGTGTTCTTTTTTCCAAAAAAAAATAAATGTTACAACTTACAACCACATAGATACAAACTAAAACATAATTGATGGTAATATGAGTATGTCATATGGAACAAATATACGCATGAAGAGACCGTACTAATTAATTATACATATAGAGTAAGTATTACTAATTTTAGTAAGTTCATACTGCTACACATGTGATGACATACCATCACTAGTAGCTAGAATGATATACATAATGTCTAGTATCATGCATGTCTCATGAGTCGTGAACTCTTTTTTTTTTTTATTTATTATTATTTTATTAGACGGTGTATTTATAGTTCGGACCGAATAGTGTAAAGGATATAGTTCATCCCTCCAGTAGGATTCAAACTTAAGTCTGCTCGGACCGAAGAATGCAAAGGATTTAGGTCCTCCCTCCAGTAGGATTCAAACTTGAGTCTCGCCTCCAGGGATCGCAAGTCACTACCACTTGATCCAACCACCTTAGGTATTAATAGTGAACTCGTGATATCTCCTCTCACAATCCCGTCGGACAGGGAGGTGAGGGGCGCCCGGGGTGAGCGATTTCACCTTTTGGAACAAGTGAACTCGTGATATAACTATTAATTCATATTTTTCTTGGCAGTATTCCGCTTAAATTCAAATTTACTTGCAAATTCTAAAATACAATGTACTCATATATTAAAGTGATGTTTACTAATTATCAAAAAAAAAAAAAAAAGTGATGTTTACTAAAATGATAAATGGCGGATTCTTTATTTATTATATTGTTAACACTGAATTTTAAAAGAAAGTGTCTTGCTTTTTTTTTTTTGAATGATATGTACTCATCATGTTATAGCCACGTAAATTGATAGTAATATTATGTTATAAGAATATTATAAAATATGATAATGAGATTCATTGTGGTTTGTTTGTTGTTATTTCATATTTCTTGAAAATCATTGGTACATTTTTTACTAATTTTGTTACCAACATTTTTGTTTTCACGCCGATGAGGCCTTAATCAAGTGGCTAAGGAGGAGGCTCCATGACCAGGAGGTCATGGATTCAACTCCCACAAATGTGAGTATTTTATCTAGTTTAATATTAGGAATTAGTTCACTTGATATCATTATAATAGTTTTGCTTCGATATAGTTTTTGATGTAACAATATATTCACCATCTAAAAAAAAACATTTTTGTTTCCACGGAGGTTGTAAAAAATTCAAACTCAACTTACAGATCAGTAAAAGAAAATTACACATACTCGAAAATCATGTTGTGTCAACTGCCGATCAAATCGTCTCATTACATTTGCACGATATATTAAATTGTGATCCATCGATACTTATTCACATAATTAAATATTAGGTTCACCTAATGCAAATTAGTTTATATTATCCTCTTTAACAACTATAAAAATGAACTAAACTGCAACTAATAATTATGATTAAATTAACCAAATTAATCTTTGAATCATTGCTACTTCTTTAAAGCATGCCAGCATGGATAACCAATTTTGTGATTGGCAAAGAATCATCAGCTTATTTGAGAACAAATAATTATCAACCAAATAATTATGTACCAATTAGTGAAAGGAAAAGCCACCGGCCTAATATTTCTTTAATTTGTCACTTCCGTATGAATAATAAATTAGAGTGACAAAGACGTGGAATGAAGTTTCAGACCTGGATACTTCGGAATACTAAGTTCGGGCTTGCTAAATGCAGTTCAGCTTTGGCAGAACTGCCGGCAGTTCACCACACAAAATATGCCACGTGGTATATTTGGCACTTGTTACCTGAAGCTTATTTACACTATAGGCAAGCGCGAAATGACTTCTATGCCCCTGTCCTTTTCTTTTTCTTCTTCTTCCCTTCTTTTTCCATTCTTAAAACAGAGGTGTGTATGTCAATTAAACAATCATCAAATTTATGCAAAAAACACCTGAAATTAAACACTACGAAACAAAACAAGCAATGTAGAACAAGAATCAAGAACAAAAACACTCTAAAAACCGCTAGAATCGAAGAGCCCGGAATCTGATTTGAAGCCCAATTTGCAAAATTCAACAAGAGCTGCTGTTAATTGCATAGGAAATAGGCTGTAATCAAACCTCCGAAGAAAAAGAAGAAGATTCCTCAAGAAATTCGAACCAATTTTGAATGGAATTCACGGCCCGTTTAAGTTCTTGAGGGCCCGAACCTCTGAATCTCTTAAATGAACACGACAAACAACAATTAAACACTCCAGGAGTGTTTTCCAATCAAAATCGAAAAGAAATCTCACGGCCCGTTCAAGTTCTTCACGACCCGAATTAAATTCTAGCTCAATTAGTGTATGTAATGCGAAATTAACTTCGGAAACACTCTACCTATGTCCTAGAGAAGAGGAAACGAGCAGCAATTGTCCACAAACCTACAAATTAATTATATGCAATTATTATCAGTTCCTGCTAGTTTGTATTCTCTTGTACATACAGTAAAGTGTATGTATTGTATGTATTGTGAGCAGCAAAAGAATACATATTTTATTAACAAGAGAGGGCAAAAGTGTAACTTTCACAATTATAACCTGCTATCTTTAACCGGTTTGGCAGGTGACTTTTTTATTAATAAAAAAATAAAGCAGTTCATTTTTTAGGAAAACTGTTGTCAGCAGTTTTCCACAAGTTGAACTGCTCCTAGAAGCCCCCTACTAAGTTAATTTAGAAATCTTAATTAAAAAAATTAAAACTCCTTTTAAAGCGAATACAAATATAACAGGCAAAGCAAGTACATGTTCATTTTCAAATTCATAAGGATCGATGATTGATGTAGAAGTCTAACTTCGAATCAAAACATCAACCTTAATGTAGATGATCAATACCTCAAATCATTTCATAACAACTATTATAAAATGAAAAAGATCTTAACAAATCATTTCTTACGAGGAACAATTCCTATTCACATTTAATTTTAAAGGCACTAAATTTGGTTTATTTACATAAATTTCCTTAAAAGGACCCTTAAAAATTAATTCCTAATTCAATCCAAAAATTGACAGGACCAAATTTTCTTAATAAGGTCCTAATTTAATTCCAAATTCGATCCGATCCAATCATAATTTAGACCAAAATTCAAATATAAATTCTGACCAAACCAGATTTTGGTCAGAATTTCAAGTATATATTCTGACTGAACCGGTTCTCGATCGAAATTTCTTATAGTCGAACCATATTCACGAAAACTTTGACCTAAAAATTGCAATCGGATTTAATTCAGTCACAATTTCGAAGGAAAATTTCAATCAATGTGATTCGATAAAAAAAATGGGTGGACAAATTCAATTTTTCTTATAGTGAAATGTCAGGGTACTTGATGTTGCTAACTAGCTCGTAAACATTTTCTTGGCCAAATTAGTTAGTTTATCATTAAAAAAAATTGATGCCGATCATTAGTGTTTTGCATAAAAACGTTGAAAAATTAAATCGACATTTTATCAACAAGATATTAGCGATTTGATTTTCTACCTTAGCAACCGTGACATGCAAATGCAAGTTGAAGGAATGTACTATCTTTATAATATAGTCTACATTAATTTATCAACAACTAAAATCTCAAGTAAAAAAAGAAAAAGAAAAAAAGAACTAGGTATAACATGCACATTCACATTCTACATTATATGGCATTATCTGGAATGTACTCTAATAGGAAAAGGAAACTTTAAGATACTAACGTGAAATCTGAATATTAAATTGTCCTATAAAATATTTATTACATAAATTTTTTTGTACTATTAAATATTCACAATAGAATCCCCCAAATATACAAAAATATTTGCTAAAATTTTATATGAATGATGGTTTTGTGCCGAATATTTAATAATACATTGAAATTTTCTGCAACATATATTTCAATAAATTTATGTCAAATATATAAAAATACAGGGAAATTCTATAATAAAATATTTCACATATATAGTGGTTTATTGAAAATTTTGCATACCATGCTGAAGTTTCTAGATTTGTTGCATAAGTTCTGAGGTTAAAATTTCATTGTTATTCTTAAATTTCAAATTTCGTTTTTCTTGAAACTTCTTTCACTTAATTAAAGTGTGGGCGGTGGTCCAGCCCTCTATTCTATACTTTTATTTAATCGTCTCAAGGGAACGTTTGGCAAACATATGGATATCATTTTGCCAGATAAGATCAGCCCACATCCGAAATTCAGCCGACCCAAAGCGCTGTCGTTTTCACCAATCCCATCAACGGGAGATAATATTTAATTCCAATTTAGATTTAATGTAGTTAGTAGTTTGCATAAGAGTTTTATTTTTTCTGATAAATATTGCATAAGAAAAAAATTACTCCATAAACAGAGTTTAATTAACTTTCTCCATCTCATTTTTTTTCCATTTACCTTTGCATTATGTAATTTTTTGGAGGTTTAAAATGGAAGACTGAAAATGAGATTTTCTTTTATAAAAACTTAGGGAGTTCAAATGTTATTTCGTTGTTTTACAGAGATATATTCAACTTTACAGTATCAAAGAAAATAAATTATCAATTACTTGTTATCTAATTATAAAATTAATATATGAATATTTTGGGGTCGAATAAATTCGTTTTTGAGAGGAAAGAAAAAAAAAACAAGCCCTCAATTATTGTGGGTGGTCGGTTATATGATAGTGAAAAAACTAGGTCACAAGGCCCCATCAGCCTCCCACTATTTCGTTTATATAAATCCTGTGTCACACACTACACTTGCATTAAACCATCACTAATTACAAGCAGCTAAAGAAAAAACAACTCTGTGCTCTATATAATAATTTTCTTAATTTCTTTTGTTTGGAAATCTAAAGAAAATGGAGAACAAAGAGGAGGATGTAAGACTTGGAGCCAACAAGTATGGGGAGAGGCAGCCGATCGGAACGGCGGCTCAGACCCAAGACAAAGACTACGAGGAGCCGCCCCCTGCCCCGCTTTTCGAGCCGGGCGAGCTGAGTTCTTGGTCCTTTTATAGAGCTGGGATTGCTGAATTTATTGCTACTTTTCTGTTCTTGTACATTACCGTTTTGACAGTTATGGGAGTTAGCAAATCTGATTCCAAGTGCTCCACTGTTGGTATTCAAGGCATTGCTTGGGCTTTTGGTGGCATGATTTTTGCTCTTGTTTACTGCACTGCTGGAATTTCAGGTATTTAATATCAAGGCCCTCTTCTTTTTTCACTTAATTTATCCTATCCAATGATTTGATATGTGTATGTATTTTTAATTGTTTTATACTAATCCTATTAGTAGATCCTTTTTATGTAATCAAGTAGAGTTTACTGTATCTCTAATTTGAAAAATTTGTATAGGGGGTCACATAAATCCGGCTGTGACTTTTGGTCTATTCTTGGCGAGGAAATTGTCCTTGACGAGGGCGGTGTTCTACATGGTGATGCAATGCCTAGGGGCCATATGTGGTGCCGGCGTGGTGAAAGGGTTCGGAAAGTCTTTGTACATGAGCAAGGGCGGTGGTGCCAACGTCGTGGCACACGGTTACACCAAGGGCTCGGGCCTTGGCGCTGAAATTATTGGCACTTTTGTGCTTGTTTACACCGTCTTCTCTGCCACCGATGCCAAGCGTAGCGCTAGGGACTCACACGTTCCCGTGAGTACTTCATTATGCTCGTTTTTCTTATGTAAAAATTTATTAAAATCTTGTTCAAGCTAAATCTAATGATATTTGATTAATTTTCAGATTTTGGCACCATTGCCTATTGGATTTGCCGTGTTCTTGGTGCACTTGGCTACAATCCCTATCACCGGTACTGGCATTAACCCCGCCCGGAGTCTTGGTGCAGCGATCATCTACAACAAGAGCCACGCCTGGGCCGATCACGTAAGCGGACCAATTATAACTTCAATCTGATGAAATAAATTTGGGAATATATATAATTTTGAATAAATGAAAACTAATTGTTCTAATTATATCATGTTGTTATGTTATTTTTGCAGTGGATATTCTGGGTTGGACCATTCATTGGAGCAGCACTTGCAGCTCTATACCACACGGTTGTGATAAGAGCTATTCCATTCAAGTCCAAGTCATGATTTTCGCCATTGCAATTGCCCAGAAATAATTAATGTTGTATTTTTCTATTTTCCTTTTGTTTTGTTTGGTATGTTGTACTATTTTCTTGTGGTGATTTTTTTCCACTACAAGAAAATTACAAACCTTTTGCTCTTGCATGATTTCTGTTTGATTTCCAGCTGCTGCATTTTAGTGGAAAGTTAATTTGTACAGCTCCACGCATTTGTATTTTCAATAAGATGATGCTTTGTTTGTTGAATTCTAAGAAATTATCTTTTATTATTGGCTGCCAGTGATTGTCAATTTCAAATTATTAAATGATACATATGTAAATGATTTACACAATCTTCAGTTGGGGTTAATTCTCATTTAATTTAATCTATTGTCATGTTAAAATAAACATATTACCAGTACCACTTGTGAAATTTTAAATGAAATGATTTAATAGACAAACATGACTAACTTGCCTAAGACAAAAGCCCACCATGTTATGGTTTATTAGATAGTATGAATTTTTCTATTAACCCACGATTAAACCACATCTTAATTTTACATAGATGCCTAACCTTACCAAAAACGAAAAACAAATTTTTTTTTTATGAGAGAAAACGAAAAACAATTATATTTGAGAATAAAATTGTACAGTTAATTTGAACTATATATAATAAATAAAAAAATTGAACTAGTAAATGTAAAATAAAGGGGAAAAACCTCATAATTATCATTCTTTATTTCCTCACCACTATTCTTCCTCCTCCTCGCACTCAGAATTATTTCTCGTGCGTCTGCCACTGTTGAAATTGAGGCAACCACATGACGTCACCACCGCCATCCTCACACTAATTGCCGCCGTTTAATTCTCACCGTCGGAGAACATCAGGGGACAGGGAGTGCACTCGAATCAGCTGGTGAGTTCAATTAGTTTTTTTTTTTAGGTAAAGTAGTTGCGTTTTTAGTTATTGAATTGGTTTATTAATTGCTATTCCACTACTGCATAACTTGTTCTCTTGTAAATTGCTTGTTTCAGTGCGGTAATTATTTTTGTCATTAAATGTAGTTAAGTGGAGATATCCATTAAAGAGGAAAATAAGCTGGGGGAAGTGAAGATTTCGATCCAAATTCATTTCAATTGTAGGCTTTAAGAGAAAGGAAAACCGTAGATTATAATATTTGGTACTTTTAACCATTATTGGGCATGATTGAAGTAGAAAATATTAATTGAATCTTGCCAATTCAAGGAAAAGGCTGTGAGATAAAAATACAAATCCTCTGTCCACTAGTCTAATGCATTAATAGTGCACCGCTTTTACAGGTGTAAAGAAAATGTGCAGTTAGTAATAGAAGAAGAGTTTGAAATTTTTTTGGCTCCATTACCTAATTTTATACCTTCTTGTTTTCTTTCTTTTGGATGTAATTTCCTGACAAGTATAGTGTGCACATTCTAGTTTTTGTAAGAGAATATATCTTTTTACACATCATTCTTATTAAATTTGTTATTTTGTTGCCTTAAAGCAATAAAATATACAAGACAATCTAAGCACTTTCACTTATGTGTGGATAGGCAATGTAGCGACGAGTTTGTTTTCTTTCATTAAGTTTGTTTTGGTTGGATTTGGCATGCCAACATTTGTTAAAGCTTAATCGCCTTTTGGTTAGGTTTGCATTGCTTTGTGATTTGAGTTGTGATAAAAATAAGCATTTGGAACTCTTTTTTTTTTTTTTTTTTTTTTTTTGTGAGAAGAATTTGGAACGCAGTTGTTAAGCTCAGTATATGATCCTATTATTTTTTTACTTAAGATAATTTTGAGCTTGAATGAAGTTTGTTTTCTTTCATTAAGTTTGTTTTGGTTGGATTTGGCATGCCAACATTTGTTAAAGCTTAATCGCCTATTGGTTAGGTTTGCATTGCTTTGTGATTTGAGTTGTGATAAAAATAAGCATTTAGAACTCGGTTTTTTTTTTTTTTTTTTTTTTTTTTTTGTGAGAAGCATTTGGAACGCAGTTGTTAAACTCAGTTTATGATCCTATTATTTTTTTACTTAAGATAATTTTGAGCTTGAATGAAGCTTCTATATTTTGATATCTAAATGATTATCCCGAGAATATTGCATAATCTCTTGATTTTTGTATAATCACACACGCGAAAAATAAACCTTTTTCTTACACACTAATTGTAACATTATTTGTTGTACAGGAACGACTATGCCTTGTTGATTAATACATGGAAAATAAATGATCATTTAAAGAAGTCCATCTCCCATTACACATCATGTCCTGGGAATGATTCTACACACATTTCCTCCAAATCCTCTCGTCAAATTTTTGAACCATGTAGTGAAGTTGAATACTAAAGATGGTCGGAATATTGAGTTGCAGTTTGATAGGAACTTGAATACAGTTTGAACAATAGACTTAAAGAAATCAAGGATTTGAAGTCAGACGTGGTCTTCTTGATTGATGAAGATATCAAATTTCCTTGTTCAACGGTAGTGTTCACTTTCAATGTTTAGCAAATTGCACTAGATACAATGGTGGGATTTGTGCATTGTATCCATGGGGTTGATAAATCGGGATGTGCTCATCTGTCCATAAGTGGTTGTTGAGTAATCCACAGAATTATGTACCATTTATCTCTAAGTTATAATATTTCCCATGAGAGATTATCTTTTTGAACCCCCTCCCCCTGGCGGTTAGTTTGCTGGTGTTCTCCGTATTCCTTCCATTTATTATCCTTGAATAGGTAATGTGTTTCTGTTTTACAGTAATGTTATGTCGGTTGTGCAATATCATTTTAACACATAATCAAATGAAAATGATTGAACTGTATGTCCATCTAATCACAATATAAGCCTTTTGAGGGTCCTTTTTCTTTCGGATTTCCAAGGTTTTATCAATTTTGAGGCGCGTCGGACACATTAAGTGGGAACCTTAACCTTTGTTTACTATAAATCATTCCCCTTCTAATCCGTGACCAACAATTCTTGAATTCTAATATAGTAGTTGAAGTATTACATTGACCTCTAATTTGCTGCAGGGCCATTAACTTAGTTAAATCAACTCTTTATTAAAATTGGAACTTGAGTTGGCATAGACGGGAGAGATCATATTCTACGAATTGTTATGATATTGGCTGCCGTGCACCTTTTGGGCACATCTCATGGAATACACTGCTGTTTTGAAATCATAATTATTTGGTTCAACGGCTAATTTTTTGTTGTAGCTGAAAGGCAATCAGGAAGAGTACATCTACAGTGGACGGTGGTCTGTTTGGACAATGGGAATGTAGAGATTATTCCTTTTAAGGCTGCCTTCTCCCATTAAATTGTACACTTATGAGATTCCGTAATTCATCCGTGAATAAGTAAAAATGAACAGGTTATTGTCATATAATAATATCTAGAATTGACTCTTGTATTCTTCATTCAGTTTCCTCTTCCTCTGTATCTTTTCTATTTACTAGCCCCTCAAGTATTTCTCCTAATTTCTATGTCTACAGGCAGAAATTGCGAAGATACTGCAATGTATATCCTTATTGCAAATGCCATTGATGCTCTAAGGTAATATAAGTTTTTCACTCTTCCTTCCATATAATTTTTTTGTTATCTTATTCTTTCAATCCAGTTAACTTACTGTTTTTTGTATCTAGTCTGAATCTGTTATCTTGTCTTCTTGTTTGTTGGTTAGTACTGTTTCTTACTTTTATTTTTTAATAGTTCAAGGGCTTACAAGCTTTTTTAGATGAGGTGGTCAATCCATGTAGCATAGATTCAAGTAAAAAAGGAGGTCTTCTCGTTCAAGTTCTCCACCACCTATTTATGAAATAGTTCTACATTTCAGGATCGAGCAAAAGTTTATCACCTACACATGAGTGCACATGCTAGAGACAATACAAGTTTGTATTTTTTTTCTTTCTACCTTCTTAAGCTATAAGTTTAAGCTTTTTAGTTTTTAGAGAAGGTGATTCAATTTTTGGTGGAATACATGTTATTTAATTTTTTGAAGGGGAACATCTCTTTGAGGGAACATGTTTAATCTTTTTTTCTTCTTTTTATTTTAAGATTTTGCATCACACTATGATGTCATTGAGCTTTCATGCATAAAATGTTGAAGGTGATTAAACATTGTTATGATAAGCAAACTGATTACATAATAAATATATGTTGTAGCTGCGTTTCTAAATTTTTGGTATGGCGAGGGTCTTGAAAGCCTCATTTAACACTCGCGCCCTCAACATTTTAAAACTGAGGGACCTGAACAATCTGAGGGTGCAAAACTAAAGAATGTATCTCCTAATGTTAAAGTTGTCAATCTAGGTTCTAGATTAATGATATTTCTTTAAGTGAAGAGAATTTCATATTTAGAAAAGCTATCGAATATAATGCATGTGTATAAATGGAAACGTCAATATATAACTGAAATGTACCCTCTCGCGTGGTGATGTAGGTAAATTATTTGAGATTGGTTCCATCGGAATCAGTAGCTTGTGAGGTCACATTGAAAGGAGGACACACTGTGTTAAGCGGTTTGCATCTGAGTGCAGGCGAAAGCCCTTCGTATCCACTTAACTGTAGGCTGTCGATATATCCATTTTAGCTGGTTTTGGTGATCAATGTTATGTATCAGGCCTTCGCCATTTCTCCACTCAATTAGTATAGTCCACTTGTTCCAATCTTAATGAGTTCCCATGTTGTGATACTTTAAGCCTCTCTAACAAATATTATCATCTTGTGGTAGAAACCAGAATTACCACATTCATTTAGTTGTGTTCTTTGTGTTGTATTTCTTGATAAATTTTTAGTAAGAGTATATGTACATAATATTTTCTTGTTCGCTTGTCAAGGGTTTTGATATATGTTCAATCTTTGACATTGATTTAGAGTATTGTAATGATCTTAGTTGCAAGGGGTTGAACCTTGATCCCACAACTATAATATGGTATATTTATGTAGGGTTTATATGACTTTGAGCTCTTTTATTTTATTAACTAGCTTTTGGGGTAGGGTTCTCCTAAGGTCATCGCGTGGGTGGTGACGCTCTTATTTTAGTGTTCACCCGAGGCTAAGTTAAGTTAGTGCAAAACAAGCCCTTGTGGGAGTCTGGGGTTGAGAAGCATGGTGGAATGTAATGATTTTAGTTGCGAGGGGTGACACCTTGATCACACATCCGTAATATGAAGTATCTGGAAAATTCTTACATAGACTAGGTCTATAAGCTTACTGATAGACCTTGTGGTCTAGGTTTTGCCACCTCATTTAAGATTTAAAAAATTCAATATTATTAAATTTAACTATATAGCCTAACAATACTAAATCAGAGTTAAAAGAGAAAACAAAAGATAAAGCGAGAAATTAAAGCGGGAGATTAAAGATGAGGAACCAAATTTTTTTAGCGGGAATTTGTTCTTCTCTCTTACAATTAAACTAAAAATATCTCATAATCTCTTCCATTTTTGGAATATTAATTTTTTTTCCAATATTTTTGTTTTCAACTTGGGACACTTCTATCATCACATGGAGATTGTAAGGTAATTTTCAATTCATCTGAATCACTCTTTGTTACATTTGGAACATGAAATGAGAAATAGCTTCTATAATGCGTTTATTTGCTAGCTTTGTTAGAGAAATTCAAAGTGCATATCATTTGTTTGATAAAATGCCACAATAAATATATATATATATATATATATATATATATATATATATATATATATATATATATATATATATATATATATATATATTTTAATAAATAAATGTAACTATTGTCATGCCATCTCCACTGTCTTATTTTTGTTGCTGTATAAAATCCTTTATCCGTTTAAAGTTTCCTGTTTTTGTTGTTTGTGTTTTGGATTGTCATCCCAATTTGTGTTCGACGTGTGTAGGAACACCTAAATAGTGATGATGAAAGTGCAAAAGAGAGATTTTGATTTTTCAATAGGATTAGTTACATCTCTATTGTAATTAAATGTAGAGATGTTATTTTGAATTGTAAATTGGATATGCAATGTTAATATAGTGCAACATTTATATTAGCATCTTTTCAGTACTTATCTAATTCTCTTAAATTATTTTTCGGGATTTTTATTAGTTTGTTTCTCTATAAGCATCTCTCCAGTATATAATCCTTCTAAATTATTTTTATGAATTTTTATTAAGAGGTTTCTCTATAAAAATCAATGCATTAGGTTATATACTTTAATTACAAATTTTAAATTTTAATGTTAATTTAACGTGTAAAGAAAGAGAATCATGAAAATTTGCTTAAATTTTTTTCCCAAGGTTTTGATAGGACCCACAAAGTGATGTTTTATTTTCCTTAACTCTAATTTAGAATGGTTAGGTTGATTTAGTTAAATTTAATAATTTTAAGTTTTTCTTAAATTTTAAATGAGGTGGCAAAACCTAGACCACAAGGTCTATAATAAGCTTATAGACTGGTCTATGTAAGAATTATCCGAAGTCTCTATGTGTAGGGGTGCACATGGTTTTCAAAATCGTACCGAATGTTATGTTTTTTTTCTCAAAATCGAGGGTCTTGATATAGATGAAAATCGTATCGAGTATTTTGATATGATTTTGATTTTAGACTTCTTATACGGTAAAAAAAAGTACCGTACCCTAATTAAGAAGAAACATGAATTAACTATTCATTATTTTATATTTACAACTAAATTTTATAAATTTATATTTTTAACTTAAAATCAAATATTTTTTGAATACTTATTTATAATTTATATTATTGCATCGTAGTTTATTTATTACTACATTGCTCGCGTTCATTTAAAAAAGATATGTTCGAATTTAGCATAAATTAAACTTGTTATATGTTGAAAACTTAAAATGCGAAAATTCTAGACAACAAATACCAAATAGTAAGTTTCTTCACATAATAAAAACAATGATCAAATAATTAACCAATTAATTTTATTTAATTAGGTCGAATTGTAGCTTCAAATTTTTGAACATTTTCTTTTCCAATGCTTTATTTAATATAAAAAGAAATAGTTTGTAAGATATTATAATATTAATTTTTATATAATTGTCAACCATGTAAGTGAGAAAAATTGCATAAAAAAATTTGTTTGAAAAAATCGCAAAACCGTATTATACCGTACCGTACCGGAACCGTACAAAATCGAATTTATTGGTATGGTTCATAAAACTCTAATTTGATTTTGAGTTTTTTAAAATCGCACTAATCGGTAAGGTACAAATTTTGTTGAAAATATCGCAAAACAGTACTATGTACATCTCTGCTTATGTGGGTTTATATAACTTTTGATTACGACTTTAATAGATAGCTTTTACGATAGACTTCTCCCAAGGTCATAACATATATGAATTATTGAAGTTGGATGTCTCTATTCATTTTGACTTATATTAACAACTTGTGTCTTGATCTCTGCTGGATTTATTTTTTAATTTACAGGGAAGCTGCAATTATGTCATCTAAATGGGCGACAATTGTACCTCATATTTCAACGTTGCCTATCTTAAAGATTTTCCAGAATGTTGGTCTAACTAACATGATAATGAATTATGAACCATTGCTTTTTGAAAAGATTTTTTGAATTTCACATCGTTGTAGTGTTGGCATAGTGATATGTCTAACGGTGGGTGAGTTGGGTTTTTCTCTACTTTTAGACAATAGACATCCTTCTCGAAGTTCTGATATTTAATGTCCAAAAAAAAACTTAACTTAAATTTGCCTAAATACCTAAATACAAAGCTATAACTAACATAATTTTTTATCACTATTTAGCATTATGCCTAAATACCTAAATACCTCCACACATGAATGAAACTTTCTCTCATTTACCAAAATATAGTTTCTTTTGAAAATCCAAATCTTCATCAATAACAAACAAAATAATAGAAAATTTTCAACTTAACTAAAGATGGGGAAATCCTCATCTCAAAAAAAATATTAATACATATAACATCAAAAGGGATTCTTGTCTACCACCCCAAAACAAACGCCCGCGCGGCAAACTTGATACATTAAGGGGAGAATCAAAACTTTCACTTATGGTGACTCACACCTCAAAGTAAGTCACCAACAATTAAATTGAAATCCAATTATATTTGGATTCGTGTGCACATTACAATCCCAACAAATTCATGTACAACCCCACCTGAATCTGTAAAATTTGAAATCAGTCGCGGCCAGGAGTGTAGCGACTTATGTGCCGCCTCCGTTCTGGTCGTGACTGTGGTGGTGGTATGGGCTAGAGTTTAGAGAGAATCTGGGGAAGATGAAATGAGAGGGACATTTTGATCGATTTATTATTTCAATAAAGGGTAACAATGTAAAATTGCTATTTACAATGTATTGTTTATTAATTTTTTGGGTGTAAAAAACAAAATATTGAAATGGTATACACATGTAAATCATTTACAAGTGCACAAAGTACAAGCAATGAAGCACGATTTGGGTGACTCTTTTACGAAGAGGGAGTCCGAAAAGAGTGTCTTACAAATTGCTAACATTAGTGTATACATGTTACATACTACTTGCCATTTGAATTTTACTATCATGAAGACTAAAATTCTGAATAATAACTTGGAGGTGTTATAAGTTTGTCTATTTAAAAATGCTAAACATCACATTATTCAATCTGTTACTAGAACTTATGTTGGCAATGCCTTTTGTATATTTGAAAATTTGGTAAATTCAGAATCCAAGAATGCTGTTCGTCTTTCTCCTCAACAAACATTTCTGAATCTCACCCCTTATCCCCACCCCCACCCCACGGCGCCTTGGCCTCCAATCTCCCGGACCACGTCTCCATTCTCCGTCTTAGATACAAGATTACAATATATTTTGATTTCTCACATTAACAAACAACGTTTCAACTTTCTTCGAGCATATTGAATCTTCTGATTTAAGTGCTACAAAATTGTGAACAATCCAAATCATAGAACGGTGTGAATCTTCAAACAGAAGAATCTCAATCTGTATAATGCACAAGTTCACAAATCCTACTTCTCTACGAGTTTGGATTGTGGGAATTGTTAAGAGGAAAACACGTTTCTTCACCACCAGTTGTCCACAAGAAATTCGCGTATCTAGATGCGTAATAAGAATTTTCTGGCTCCGCAGCTAAAGCTTGTATAAACCTTTCCTCGGCTCCCCAAAAGTCCTTTCTAACTTTCCACAGGAAAATTGCATATTGGTTCAAAGACTCTGCATCCGGTGGCAATACTTGTACCGCTCTTTTGAAGCATTCTTCGGCTCTGTTTAGTAACAAATAAACCAAACAAAATAAATCAAGTCTTGATCACAGGTACCAATTATATATACAAATATAATATTTAACAAGATTAATTACCTGTCGTAATCATGAGCAACAAGGTGCAAAAACTGTGCGTAATTGCATAGTAAAAGTGGATTGTTAGGCTCATGAGACAAGTTCATTTGATATAGAAGGTCGGTCCTAAGGTAGTCATCATAGCCATCGGGTTCTACCTCGACTGACACTGGCGAAACAAAGTGCAACATTGTTTCATAATCAAGGACGTCATTTTCAATACCTTCTCGTATCTTTGTCGCTTCATCCACCATAGAATTCCACATATTAATCTCCTCTCGACTCCCTAAAGTTTGGCTACTCTGAGGAAAATCACCAATTTCGGCCTTTTTTATTTGTGGGAAATGTTGAATTTGGGAAACAGAATGTACACTGAAATTTGCCAAAAGGATCATCACATCAAGCATCAAATCTGGTGTCTTAGAAAATACTTGTTGGAATAGCCACACGAAAGAAGAGTGCATCTCCTTGTGCACTTTGGCAATAGCAATATCTATATCTTCACGACACAAAGCTTCTCTCATTTCTAAAGCATGACTATGAAGTTCAACTATGATGAAAACCATCGAAGCAAAAGCGGATTTAACCGAACAATAAGATGTATTTTTATCATCTATGCAACCCTCTTCACATTGCAATTTCTTCTTTATCATTCTTAGAGACAAGGGAATGTCAAATCTCTTCGCCTTTTGTTCGATGGTAGTCCACATTACGGTTTCTTGATATGGTCGTTGTGGGAACTCTGGCCTTATCCCAAGCATCACAGGCTCCAAGAAATCAATACGTGAGTTCAAGAATGAATCTTGATCCCGAGCTTTGAACGAGCTTTTCTTGGATATTTCACAAGATACACTGCAAGATCTCTGAATCTTGTTAAAGGTTTGAGATTTTAAAGGATTCTTACATACAAAGGGATTGGAATGAAGATTGAAGGCCACCGTAGGATTCGTTTTTTCGTGCTTTTTCGAACAAGATGGTGGCACAGAAGAAGCAAAGCATTCTACACTGGATGTGAGAACTTTAAACCTCATTTTTTGATAATCACAAACAAGAATGTAAAACAAAATTTTAACTTTGAGGATTTACAAAATCTAAAGGCTGAGCTTAAAGAGAGGAGTGACTAAAAATAGAGAAATGAAAGAGTCAGAATCAACAAACAGAAAACCCGTGTGAAAAAGGTAATCTTTTCAATCCATGAAGACCAAGAAAAAAAAAAAGGAGATATCTATTTGTTCGATGAATCTGTATCGGATCCTGAAAAGGAAGAGTAGATTCTAGATTTTGCTTCGTTGGTCGCTTTAAACTCAATCAAACCTGTGAAATGGAAAAAGAGCCATAAATTTATAATTCTTGATTCTTTCAAACATTATAAAAAAAAAATAAAAATTATTACTTTTTGTGTACTTCCACTCCACTATCTCTTTTCCCAATTCACAATTCATTCACACACCCTTTAGCATACAAAATGGGGAAAAGAATACGCAAACCCCATATTTCATATCATCCAAAACAATGCATTAAAGAGACGAAAGTACCTAAATTTTTATTATATTTGTTAAATATTGATAGAACTGAGAAGATGGCTTTAGAAACTTACCAGAGTTCTAACCAATTTATGCAATTGAAGCAATGAGGGGAGTTGGTATAAATTTGCGTGATGAGTGTGGTATTTGTAGATGAAATTCTTGAAAAATAAAAAAAATAAAAAGAATGGTTAGAAAGAAAGATAGATAGATAGATAATTGTGAAGACTGAAGATGAGAAGACGATATTTAGTAAGCACCAAAAACAAAAGTTGCACTTTTAGGACCAGTGGGGCTAAGAAGTTGCATAGGAGACCAAAAACATGTGTTACATCACAAAATCTGTCTTTTTCTTTTTTTTTTAAATTAATGACCTATGTCGGTTTACATACCCCATATTTACAAGGATTTATTGGCGGAGGAATAAAAAATATGTATATTTAAAATAGTACATTTTAATTTTGGATGTAAAATGTGAAAGTGTGCTAATTTTGCGATTTATAATGCAAATTACCTATCAAATATTCATAAATTGAAGTCAAGAGATCCATAAGTGTCAAACTCGGGCGATAAAATTTTAAGTTGAACTTAATTTTGGCCAAACAGTCAATTATGAGATGAACATGCCAATAAGCAAGAATCATGCACCAATTTTGTTTTTTCCCTTTATATGTTGTGAACTTATATTTATATAGAAAAAAAAGTCAATTATTGAAGGTTGATCCATTTGATATTCTTCATGTTCTTATAATTATGGTTATGAAAGCTCAATATAAGTTTGTTTCAATTTATTCATCTGAACGAGACAATAGAGAAAATAGTATAGATATTAGATTTAATAAAAAAATCAATTTTACTTGACTACAAATTACCATAACAATTCCTTCTTTATTCTACATGAGAGTTTGTACCAAAATAGTACTCGTTTTCTTTCTCCTAGGCGCAAGATCTAACAACCTCCTTTTTTTTTTAATGCGAACTGTCAAATGATAATTGTTCTTTTTTACATTGATTGAATTATTTTTCAATGTGAGACTGCAATAGAGTTTATGACATCTCTAATGAATAGGGGGAGATACCCTAGAGGATATATTTATCTCTAATGACTAGGTGGAGGAGAGGGCAAACATGCTAGAGGGACCTTGGAGGAGAGCTGGGGGGAAGGGGAGCTTCCCCGGCCCGTCCAAGCCCACTCCCTCACATGCTTTTTTTTTTTTTTTTTTTATTTGTTTCTTTTTTTTAGCTTTATTTGAAATCAAAAAATTCCTAAAATCTGTATATTATTTGGAGATAATTATTTTTAATTATAAGAATATAAATTTCATTTCATTTAATTAACACTATTATTTTAATATTAATTTGTTTTAATAATTTTGGGGTTGTATTAATTTATCACACAAAAATAATTCTTTCTAAATAATTTAAAATAATACGTTACAATCATGAAAATTGCATATTGAAATCAAATATATTTTTGTAAATACGATTACAACCCTACGAATTACATATTGAAATCAAATATGTTTTCATAAATACGATACGACGAAACATAGACCTTAATTTTGATCTTGTGTGTCCCACACATGTTCGACTAAGTCATGTAGTAGTTGGCGATTAACATCTACAGATCATATTTGGTGACGGCGGATCATATAATCTTATAGGGATATGGGACTTGTTCGTGGATCCAAATCAAGAGTAGTGCATTTAATGTTAATTTTAAATTTATTTTTTGTGTAATAATAATAATAATAATAATAATAATAATAATAATAATAATAATAATAATAATAATAAGTAGTGAGAGTGGAGAAGAATAATATTGTAATTAAATAAATTTGATAGAATGAGTCATTAGAGATGACTAAAAGACTAGGGGGAGGGAAAGGAGAGGGTATTCCCCTTCGGAGTCATTAGAGATGCCATTTTTTTCTTAAAATTTGTGTCTATTTTTTAATTTAGGCTGAAGTTCTATTTATAATTTTATCTTATTGAAAATGATAGATTGTGCTTAAATTTAATTTAATTTGATTATCAACTTTACATGAAACTGCATTACTTGTGCCAAAGTATAATATGTTCTAGGTATACTTTGTCATGTTTTTATTTATTCTGTTGAGTTCAATTATCAATTCAAATGTTATTTTAGGATCAAATTTATTTATTTGCTATATATAATGAATTGAGTTAAAATGGATTCTTTTCTTTTATGATTTTAGTCTAAATCTAGTTTGATTTTCTGTATGTCTTAATCAATAATTGATTTTCTTTTTTTCCACATGTGACGAAGCATAGGGGTTGGACAAACTGGTACGGGTCCTTAGCCTATGGGAAACGCAAAATAAAGGACACGTATTGCCTAATCTATTGGATATTCAGCACCACGTGGCCCATAATTATTCACAAAATCTAATGAATGAAAGAATTATAAGAAATGTTATAAGGATAAAAGAATGAATAAATTGTAGCAAATAAAATATCTATACGGAGATATAACAATTCTTCTCATAATCTATTGGATATTCAGCACCACGTGGCCCATAATTATTCACAAAATCTAATGAATGAAAGAATTATAAGAAATGTTATAAGGATAAAAGAATGAATAAATTGTAGCAAATAAAATATCTATACGGAGATATAACAATTCTTCTCATTGATTGTAGATGATTCATTTTGTTTCAAAATGAGAGATGAACTCATCTATTTATACAAGTTCAAGATTTTTATACAATAGTCACATGTCATATATGTGTCTTCCATGCAATTGTGATATATGGATATACTACATGTTCAAACACTTGCATACATCTAGAAATTTCCACATAGGCATGCTTTGCCACATTTCTTCATGTCTTGCCACATATAAGGTAATGTGTTGATTCTTTGTTTCACCAAGTGGAAGAATTATGCATAGCCACATTAACTCTTGAATGATAAATTACCAATGACATCCACAAAATATGCATATTTCACAACAAGAAAGTAATAATGAGGTGTAGCTTAAAATAGTACAATAAGCTAGGCTGAGGTCCTGAGTTCGATCTCACTAATGAAAAATTAATTTTAATTTTAACACTAGTTGTTTGATAGTTATTTTTTGTTATAATTTCGTTATATTTGTACTTTAAAAAATAAAAGAAGAATTATAAGAAGGGGAAAAATTATGACATGGACTTGACTCCTTGTGAATGGTAACTCCCTAGTAATTTTATGGGTAAAATTATTAGCTTTTTACATAGTAATCTCTCTTGTGTTTTTTTCCCGATAATAGTGTCTCCATTATGAATTATTTATTTTACTTTGGTCATTTTCAGTTGGTTCATTGTGAACTAAAGTATCAAAACAACTTTACGAGGGACTAAATTGATAAAAAAAATTATGAGGGACTAAACTAATACAAAATAATTTTATGAGGGACTAAAGTGTAACGTAAGTAAAAGACCCTTTGTAAATGATCAAAGTGAAACAAATATAGTGGGGACTAACATGGGGAAAAAACACAAGAGAGATCACTCTGTAAAACATTAATAATAAGAAGGATCATGAGTGGTGTTTACCCTAATTTTATCTAGTCACAAAGCAAATGTATTACAGTTGTCATGTAGTTCATTGAGTTTTGGTCGAACCCAATTTGAGTAAGACTTAGGTCAACGTTTTACAATTAGCCCCTTACCCCTGGGAAGTTTCAATTTTGCCCTTAGGGGGTTATTTGTATTTGTAATATCTTATAAAATATTAAAACGTGGATATTAATTGTAATATCTTATAAATTATAGAGTTGGTTATTATATATTTACCACAAAAAGTTAATAAATTTGTGTAATTTGCACATAAGTTATGTTTCAAAATATTAAAAAGTGGATATTTATTGTAATATCTTTCAAAATTATGGTTAAACTTTTTTTAAAAAAAAAAAATATTAAGCCATAATTAATAAGTGTTAAAAGTTTTAATGTATTTTTTACACATTAAATTAATTAACTTTTAAAAAAAAAAAAAGGAGCTTGGACGCGCGCGTGCATCGCATGCGCGCTTCCAGGAGCAGTCTGTCTGTGGGCAGGCAGTCAGGCAACTCCCCTTGGATGCCTGCATGTCCATCCGGGGGGAGCTCGTCTCCAGCCGACGGGGAGTTGTTGTTTGCCTCCTCCCTTTGGCTGGAGATGGCCCCATTCACTAGCACTGATTCAGTGGGAGCCCGGGACAAGGCCGAAATTAGAGTGTGGGTCGAAACCCGCCCAAGCAGGGGCGGATCTAGGATTCCAAAGTTGAGGGGGTCAACTTTTATTTCCATGAAAAAAAATATGCATAAATAGATGGACACAAAATGTATACTCTAAAATGTAATTTCACTGTATTATAATTGTACACGATGTTCATTAATATACTATAAAATAGTTTCAAATAAAACTAATATTCTTCTCATTATGAATCAAAACATTAGCAAAATAAGTATATTGTTTTCAAGCTTATTTTTTACAGCTTTACTTTATATTTCGCATATAAAACATATAAAATTATGAATAAACTAATATCATAATAATATAATTAATTAAGTCATACTATTAATAGACATATCACTTTTTTTTTCCACTTAAATTTGCAAAATTTGATAATTTAGATTTTAAAAGAAACCGATAAGCATTCAAATGAACTAAATATATGTATATATAGATGAATAAAATTTTAAAAAAAAAAAAGGAAAGCAAAATCTTGGGGGGGCCTTGGCCCCCGAACTCATGTAGTAGATCCGCCCCTGCGCCCAAGCCCGTAGCAAAACAAGGTTAGGCCCAATTTAATTGAGACCAAAATAGGTCAAACCAAATCAAAATGCTGCCATAGTTTTTTTTTTTTATTTTTTAATTATTATTTAGAATAACATAGACTCCTAGTCATAGTACACTGAAAAACAAAGATTTGATAGTTGCAAATTTGCAAACAATGGATCAAAATTTTCATCTTTTCCATCGAAAACATCGAAAAGTTTCCGTTTTTGAATCAGTCGAAACGAAAACAAGATATAATTCCGAAACTATTTATTTGCCTTAAACTCTGTTATTTTTCTAAATTTAGTAACTTTTTTTACAAATATTCCTTAGTGTTTCCGAAACATTTCCGAATAGTCTCGAAAAGTTTCCAATATTTAACTGACCGAAACATACATTTGAACCGAAATTTTGATCCATGTTGCAAACATAACTCCTCTCTTCTTCGGTTACATTTAAAGACACAGCTTGGGCCATTGGGAATAGTCTTCATTTTCAATCATCGGCCTGTTTGACTTATCCCATGTCCATTGATAACATATATCACATGTAAGTTATTTTGTGGTCCATTTTACTTCCGGCCCAATTCATCTAGGTTTTTTTTCTTCCTACTTTTTTTTTTCCCAGAAATTTACTAGTTTTTGGGGAAAAAACAACACAATCATTTCTTTCTTTATTCAGTTATATTTCAAATTACTTAAAAGAAAAAAGCTATATTTCGAATTTCACACTAGCCACTTTCAATTAAATTTATCTATCATAATAAAAGCCAAACATATATATATATATATATATATATCTTTTTAGGAATTCTCATAATCCTATACCACCCAACTTAAAATAATGCAAACATTTCACAAATTTTAACATCCTGAAAATATCAACGAAGTGAAAATCACAAATTCCCAGTGTTTTCAAAAAATTCTCGAAAGGTTTTCAATAAAGTCATGTAATATCGATCTCACATCAAATTTTGACTTAATTACGTGAGTCTTTAATCTATTTAAAGCCAGTTGGTCGTACCCAAGGCCATCTCTAATGATAGGGGCAGAGCCAGGGCTCCGGAGCTGCCTCTGCCCCTTCCCCGAGCCCTGCCTAGTCGTCTCCAATGCATGGCTTCGAGATTGATTTAATTGCATTTTTGTTCTTGCCCATTCTCACCTATAATTAGGGCATCTCCAATGGTTACATGGGGCTCTGGCAGGGCCCGAGCCCCCTTCAAGCCCTATCTGAACGTCTTCAATGGTAGGGCTTCAAAATGGAATTAATTCAATTTGAAACAAGAGTAAATCGCGCTTTTGGTCCCCCTTATGGATTAACTTTTGCACTTTCGGCCTTCTTAAATTTTTTGTAGCAGATTGGTCCATTTTATCAATGTAGCATATCACATTTGTCCCTCTTAAATTTTTTGTAGCAAATTCGTTCCTTTTATCAATGTAGTATAACACATTAGTCCCTCTTAAATACAAAATACATCACTTAAATTCAAAATATATTCTTAAGTGGACGAAAGTTGATGTATTTTGTATTTAAGAGGGACTAATGTATTACACTATATTGATAAGAGGGACGAATTTGCTACAAAAAATTTAAGAGGGAATAATGTGTTATAAAAGGGACAAATGTGATACATTACATTGATAAGAGAGACCAATCTGCTACAAAAAATTTAAGAGGGACGAAAATGCAAAATTTGACTCATAAGGAGGACCAAAAATGCTATTCACTCTTTGAAACAATGCCCACTATCATCTGTCATTCTAGTTTTTTAAATATTAATATTAATAATACTAATAATAATTTTATTAATATAATTAAATTAATAATAATATTTAAATATTAAAATTAAAAATTAATAATCACGAAATTAAAATTCATAAATAATAGGAAATACAATAAACAAGAAAAGAAATATAACAAACAAGAAATGAAGTATAATAAAAGAAATTATAATAAAATGTTAAGTTAGTCTTTTAAATTATAATATTCTAAGTTAAAACAAATTAAAGTTAAGTTTTTAAAAAATAATAAATTAATTAAATATAATTAGTTTTAATTTATTAAAATCCTTTAAATTAATTAAAGAAAACAAAAAAAAAAAGGAAAAATCATTGGGGCGCGTCTGGAAATCACCCCAAATGCCCCAAGCCCCGGGCTGCCCCTCCGGCAATCTCCCCCCCCCCCCCTCTCTCCCCTGCCCCCCAATCATTGGAGATGGTTTTTTCCCGAGCACCGAGCCCCTCTGACACCATTGGAGATGGCCTTACAGTTTTAATTTTAATTTTAATATTAATACGAATAATTATTTTAATAATATAATTAAATTATTAATAATATTAAAATATTAAAATTAAAAAGGGGTTTTTTGCACTTTGCACCCCCGAAACATAGGAAATAGGCACTTTGCACCCTTGAACTTAAATTTAGCACTTTACACCCTTAAAATATAAAAAATACAGCACTTTGCACCCTATTTTATTTATTTTCAAGCAAAAATTCAAGGGCAAAATAGGTAATTCAATTATAAATTTTTGGCACTTTGCACCCTCAAAACTTGAGAAATTGACACTTTGCACCCCCAAAATAAAATTAGCGCTTATCACACTCGAGTCAAACAAATAATCAACTTGCACCCCCGAAACACAATAAATTGACAGTTTGTACCCAAAACGCAAAATTAACACTTCACACCCTTAAATTAAAGAAAGAAAAAAAAACTCAAACCCCTCCTATTCTCCGGCAACGTCGACCATCAGGGTGAAAAAGATCTAAGGCAAAGTTGAACTTACGAATTTTTAATTATTCAATTGTTCTGCATAGCACGTTTAATTTGTTCAGTCTATAATTCATAGTTGTGAATTTGTTATATGATATAATCATACCAAATTCATGGTATTTAATTTGTATATATGTATATAAATGTAGGTTGTTCAATCTGATCGAAAACTTATCTATTTTGCCTTAGATTTTTTTCACCCAAATGGTCAGCTTTGTCGGAAAAAATGAGGGGTTTGAATTTTTTTTAGTTTGAGGGTCTTAAGTGTTACTTATGTGTTTCGGGGTGCAAAGTGTCCATTTATTGTGTTTTGGGGGTGCAAGTTGCTAATTTATTCTTAATTCGAGGGTGATAAGTGTTAATTTTATTTTGGGGGTTGCAAAGTGCCAATTTCTCAAGTTTTGGGGGTGCAAAGTGCCAAATATTTATAATTAAATTACCTATTTTGCCCTTGAGTTTTTGCCTAAATATAAAAGAGAGTGCAAAGTGCTGCATTTTTCATATTTTGAGGGTGCAAAGTGCTATATCTAAGTTTCGGGGTACAAAATGCCTATTTTTCATATTTCGAGGGTGCAAAGTGCAAAAAACCCATTAAAGAGAGTAAATATTCATAAATTGAAATTGACACATAATATGAAATACTGCAAACAAGAAAGAAAATATTATTAAATATTAAAGAAAAAACCCATGATATATTAAATACTAGTAAATATACTAACAAATTTTATTCAGTAATTAAGTTTACAATTAGGAGAAAATTCTGATTTTATTAAATATTTATTTAAACAATTAATTTTAAATTATTATAAACATTTAAAAACAAAATTATTAAAAAAAAAAAAGCAATTAAGTGGCACACCTCCGGCCATCTCCAATGGAGATGGCCTAGGTCGGGGCGGGGCGGGGCGGGGCGGGGCTGAGGACCAAAAACCACTGGAATGGGCTGGGAGGTGGGCTCGGGGCGGAACGCGGCAGGGAACGGGGCGCGAGTGGGAAATTGGAGAAGATAACACGCGCCCCTCTTTAAAACAGGGGCGTTGTGTATTTATGTGTATTAATTAGATTTTGTTGTGTATTTATGTAGTGTATTTAAACCTAATTAATGTTCTTTAATTAAAATCTAATTAATGTTGTGTATTGTTGTAATTTATGCATTATTTAATTAATGTGAGAGGTTTTAATTATATAGTATATAATATGATTAATTATTTATGTAACACCCCAATCCCACATTGATTGTGGATGAATAGTTTGAATGGTTAATAAAGACTTGACCTACTTCTACTTGTCAACATGGGCTTAAGCATTTTGGGCTAGTGGACTAGAGCTCAACAATGTTGACAAGGCCAGAAGTGGATCAAGGTCTTTACAAATGGTATCAGAGCCGACTTCGTGGTGTTATCCATGAGGGCGGTCTTGGGCTATTGATCTGAACTCGACGAGGACGTCGAGTATTTGAGTTGGGGAGATTGTAACACCCCAATCCCACATTGATTGTGGATGAATAGTTTGAATGGTTAATAAAGACTTGACCTACTTCTACTTGTCAACATGGGCTTAAGCATTTTGGGCTAGTGGACTAGAGCTCAACAATGTTGACAAGGCCAGAAGTGGATCAAGGTCTTTACAATTTAAAGTAATTTTAAATAAAATTATGATATACTTATAAATGGGCAAAAAAGAAATGGAATTATTTTTTCTTTTCATTGGGCCGAAAATTGCAAAACTAGGCTTGTCCGAATAGTATTTTTGTGACGACATCCGTGTCCGCAGGTCGCGGGCACGCACAAGTCTTGAAAAGCCAAGTGATAATTCGATCCAAGATTTGCACCCCACCTGCGCGCAAGGAGGGAGCCTTCTAGTAATAATTTCTTAGCCCTTATGGTTTAGAAATCATATATAAACCCAAGTTTTTCTTATTACACTTCCAATGTGAGATAAGTCTATTTCTTTCCGATTTTTCCCATTACATATGTGAACTTTGATATTTACTTTCTCATTCACCCGTATTCCGATTTGGACGTACCATATACCATTTTAATTTTGTCACGGAGTAGAATATAATTCCGTCAAGACCCGACTCTTTACTCAAAGTGGGTCCCACTTAAAATATGTCCAAAATGGTCCGTTAACTTACTTTTTCCAACACTATGTTTATGAGGAGCCTTAGGACTATTTTTATTTTCTTTAATGTGTTATTTTAATTAAGATTAAAAAAAATTAAAACTATAATATTAATAGGTGAGAGTGGGTAAAGAAAAAAAATGATATTAATTCCTCTACGGAGCCCTGTCATTGGAGACGACCAGGCAAGGCTCGAGGCTGGGGCAGGGCTGGAGATGGCCTTACGCACATGTCTCTACCGAGCTCAGAGGCCGCCCTGACCCCGACCCCGAGCTCTTCCCACTGGAGATGTTTCTCCACCCAACCCCACTCCGGTCATTTTCATTGGAGATGGTGTAACAACCCATAAACACCTCTTTATATATATTAAATTCATACAAATTTTTTATTGATAAAGCTGAATTTAACAGTGAATTAAATTTTAGTTATATTTATAGCTCAAAATTACGTGTCCAAAAGGTTAGTTTAAAAATTTAACACGAATCCTTGAATTATGGGCCAAAATTTTACAAATATAAACAAAGTTCCATTAGAAAGAAAAAAAAAACATAAAAAATGGGACTATTACTAAAATCAATGTGTGAATTCCTATACATCATACTTAAATTTTTTATAAAATTACTAAAAATGTATATATATATATATATATATATATATTACATCTCAATAAGTCGAGCTTAACTCCACCACAATCCACCGTCGTCGTCATCATCATCATCGTCATTATCACCACCATTCAAGTCATTTCTTGGTATCACCAAATCGCCTTTCCGTACTATTCCTCGCCTTCTCATGGCTCCACCGCTCCCCCAAAAACGTCTTTGCTGCATCCAAACTTGGAAAATAAGTCGGCTCAGAAAAAATTTGAGCCAACAAATCTGTCGACTCCACATTCCCCTTTGCTTCCAAACTCCCCATCACCACCGCCAACAACTGCTTGTAACTGAAATAAAATCTCTTCACCGCCGCCTCCACCGCCTGCATTGCCTGCAGAAGGTGAATCTTAGTAAAATCCTCCTTTTCTCCATATAATTTCATGGCCTCGTCTTGTAACCTCGGACCACCCGTAGGGTCCACTTCCACATCTAGAATCGCCGGAACCTATTAAAGAGAAGAAGTATGTCACACATTGATCATGATTATAGTTCATAAAATCTAAACTATTGTTGTGATTTGATCGAATTCAAGTAATTGTTATAATTAAACTATATTTTTTCCGGTTGCTAATACGTATCTAACATATACGATATAACTTCGAAATTCAATCATTTTCAAATAGTACCTTGTGTTTCAAATCTTCCGAAAATTTCGTAATTGCAACGAGTTCTCTCGATCTAAAGCAGAAGAGTTCCGATTGAGAACTCGCTTTAATTGCCAGCTGATGTTTTAGTCGCAAAAAATCGTCGGGATCCATCAACAAATGCAAATCCTCTATTTTCGTAAGAACAATCCATACTTTCTCTAGAATCCAACAATAGCTCGAGGCCTTGTCGAAGCTTCTAGAATCAATTTCATCCGATATCCTCTCCAGAAGCTTCTTCGCTACGCGTAACCACGATTCAAAAATCTGATGCGTGGTATATAGCGTCTGATTTTCGCAATTTTTCGAACAAACATCGTCATACGGGCATTTCTTCAGTGCGTGCAGCTCAGTCGGCTTGCAGATGAGATCGTAATTTAAGCTCGGCTTGCCGCTCAAATTAGGCTCACCTAAGCCAAGGGTATAAGGACACCCCTGCATCTGGCACTCGATCGAATATTGGATCTTTCTAGAAACTTCCTCAAATTTCTGCCACGTAGCGAGCCGAGGAAGTAAGCTGGCTTCGCTTACTTGGCTCACCACAACGGTGTCGTCTGACATCTTCCAGACCTCTGCGGAGCTGTTCTCACGCGCCAACGCGCCACCGTACGACGTCAGATCTACGATCGGAATCGAATTCACCTCTTCTTCCTCGCATAAAAAAGAAATGATCTCAATCTGGCTCGTGGCTAGTGACTCGAGCCTCCGTATCCACTCCCTACGATTCGTGTACGGTCTGAGATCGGATAAAACGGTTGAAATAAACCGGAAGGTGATTTCTAAGCCCGTGAAAGCCGGTTTAAAAACTGGTTCGCTTTTCCAGCCGGGAAATTCGTTCGTTTCCCATAGCTTCTGTAGCTCTGGAAGCCGAATATAGTGTTCGTAAGCCGAACAAGCCGAATCGGAAGCCGCTGACAATTCGGCGACGCGGATTTTGGGTGGTGGAATTGAAATTTGGAGCTTATTTGAAAAGCGCGGTGATTTGTTAGGAATTTCGGAGGAGATCATTGTATTCATCCAATCTAAATCTACCATTGTTTAATAAGATTAATTTAGAAAAATCGAATTTGATTAGTGATTAGAACTTTGGGTTTGATAAGTAATACCTAGAGAGAGGGGCTATTTATAGGATAGGTGTACAGTAGAAAGACGTGTGAATTGTGGAAAGAAAAGAATGAAGAATTTCAATAGGCGCGGCAGGCAGGATTTATTATTTTACCTTTTTTTTTTAGAAAGGATTTACTATTTTAGTTGGACTTTTAAAAATAAAAAAAGGAAAATTTAAAATATTGGAAATCTTATCCATATACGGATATACCTAACGGAACAGGTTCGAATATTTGAAATGACTAAAGTGTCCTTTGCTTGGAAGTTGGACCATGGTCTTTAACTCTACCATATTTGCGTGATTCGATATGTGTCTGCCTTATCTCAAAAAAGAAATAGGAGTATGTGTCTTCCTGAAGGGGAAATTAACTACTACGCGTGCTACATAGCCTACATTTGGGTTTGGTTATTTATTTATTTTCTCTTTTATTTGGTAATTTTGGGATAGGATTTTGATATACAATGTTTTCTTTTATCTTTTATGTAAGGAAAGAAAATTAGTAATTCGGATGTGAATTATTCTTTGGGAATATTAAAATCGTAAAAATATGATCAGACATGACTCATTTCCATTGCATCACATATATATAGATATTTATGAAATAACATCAAAATTTATAAAGTTATAATAAGGATAAGTCAGTTTATTTATAAGTTTAGTTTTCTGTATACTAGCCTACTAGGTTACCTGGTCCATTTTTTTTTTCTTTCTATTTTTTCACAAAAGTTATTTATTAACAATGCAATATATATTAGCAAAATATGCACATGAAGGAAGAATTGAAGTCTACATTTTGAATTTTGTTCATTGATTCCATATTTATTATGCATCATAATTATTTTTTTTCTCTTTTATATACTTTTGGAATTAATTGTTACAAGTACGCATCAAATTTTCACTTCGAGTGTATGTTTTGTCAGCTAAATATTGAAAATCTTTTGAGAATTTTTCGAAAACACTAAGGGAAATTGTAAAATAAATTACTAGGTTGAGAAAAATAACAGAAGCCCAAGGCAAACATATGGCTCTGTATAAAAGTAGTTTGGTTGGATTTCTCTCACTCAAACCGAGTCAAACCCCTTTAGATAAATAGTTTAAAATTCGAATCGAGTTTCAAAATTTCGATGAGAACTCCCAAACCACTTTTTTAAACCAAACCGTGACGGAACCAATCAAACTATTTTCATATTAAGTTATAGCTTTGGAATTATAAATTATTTTATTTTCCATTGATTCAAATACAAAAACATCTCATGTTTTCGACGAAAATAATGAAATTTTCATCATACAAACAACAAATGTCGATTTACTTTTAGGTGGTGGAGAGGGTAAAAAAATCTGTAAGTATCTTTTATCTTTGATTATGATTATAGCAATGTTAAAATTTTGTTTTACATAATTTAATTCTTTGATTTTCCGGGATCTACTTTCGAGTAATAAATTGGAAACTTATAAAGATTATGGCTAAGATCAAATCGTTTTTTTTTTTGTTTTTTTTATTTTTATACATGCAACTCCGTCGGTAGGTTTTATTACTATGTTATAGTAGGTGATGGCAAGTTGGCAACCCATCCATCCTCGTCAATATTCCATGAAACGGCTCCATCCTAGGATGCTACGAATTGCTCTAAGCTAGTCGTTTTCGTTTGAATTTTATGGGACATTAATTGGGGCCACTTGGCATTCCACGCAAATGACGATTTTGCCATTCTATGACTACTGGCCCAACTGTTTAGAAAGGCAAAATGTTTTGGAACTGGAGTTTATCTGGACCAGACAAAAGTATTTAAGTTCGGAAATACAAAAAGTTATTTGGTTCTGTTTTTTATTTTGAGATTTGACCTAAATCGATTTTTGATTCGGTTATTTTTGTTCGGTTAATCGAACTGAACCGAAAACATAAATTTTGGTTCAAATAGTTAACATTTTTTTGTTCGGTTTTATGGACTTTAAAATTATTTAACTCTATGCCTATGGATATAAATTTTATTTGTTAAATTTATGTCATTTGAACATTGTTAAATGTTAGTTTTTGCAGTTGGATTGTAAAATTCTTTAATTTTATGCCAATGATATGGATTATTTATTTAATTTATGTTATTTGAGGATTGTTAAATGTTAACCACTTAACTATTTATTTCTACGTAATGGTTAATAATGTTTAGAGTTATGGTTACCTATTAATCTGATCTTTTTTTTATGACAATTGATATAATATTTGATTATATAATTTTTAGTAAATTATGTATAGTAAAATTTCAGTTAAATCGAAATCAAACCGAACCAAATCAAAAAAATTTGGGTAAAACCGAAAACCGAATTAGAATGTTCGGTTCGATTTTCTATTTTAAAAAATCAAGAACCGAAATTTCGGTTCGATTCAGTTCGATTTTCACCGAATGAACAACCCTAAAAATTCCAGGTAGAGCCTTTGATTTTGTTTGGATGCATTATTGCCCGATTTGTTTGGTACATTTAAGAATATTTTGGTCTGATAGTTTGAAAATTCATTAGAATTTAGAAACTTCTGCAGAATAATTGAAACTTGACTTTGCTATATTTTGTATCAAATTAATTTCATAGTGAGTTGAGTTTGTAAAAGTGCTTTATTTAATCTGAATTTTATGAATTAGGTGATAAATGTAGATTTCAGGTCATTTTGAGTGAGGACCTATTCCCCTTTCCCTCTCCATAGTCCATCTCTAATGACTCAGTTTTCTTATTTCCATTAATTTCAATTCACATATTTCTTAACAATAATAATAATTACAATAAAATTTATAATAATAAAAATAATATATAATAAATTTAACATTGGCATTAATTATAAGAAAGTTACTTTCTCCTTTTGCTTTCAAGTTTCGGAACTCATGTCTTACATAAGTATCGAAAGAGAATCATCACCAATATATGATTGTTTTAGTGGAATGAATTAGTTTATACAAAGTAGTGAATTCAGTTCGAATCCCTGTTGGGAAAAGTTCATACTTAATGTGTTTGACGCGTCTCGATAGAAATTAAACTATTGAAATACTAAAAAAAGGTATCATCAGAATCACACACAACACAACTTCAATTTATGTAAAACATGGTTATTTAGAAGAATAATCGAAAATTTTGTGATCAGATCAGGATCATTTTAACGCCTACCAAATTATTTTTTCCAGATCAAATACTTACTTGAACAACACAAAATATTTTGACTTTTTCAGAGTGGAAGTTAATTCGAAATGGAGAAACAATTTATCTCTGTTCCAACAAAACAAAACAACAGTTTCACTAAATACACAAATTGTAAGGAATATACTATTTATGATTTATCTGATTTTTTTCATTACTACATCAAATAGACAAGGGCAAGAGGGTATATATATATACTTATCAAAAAAATATATATATACTTCTTTTTCGTGGTCAAACATGGAAAGACAAGAAGAGTGGGAAATGTTCCGTTAGTTTCGGATAAGTTCAATACTTTACACCATCAAAGAAATTTCTTTAAAAAATCCAAAATTTAATTCCACAACTTCAGACACATTTCAAAATTCGGCGGCCGAAACATTCTTCCCTCTTTGCTGTTTGACACTGGAACTAAATTGACCCGCATTCCCGCGTTCACCGCTTTAAATTTCGCCCCAATTTCCCCGCCATGTCACTAATATTTGGGTCCTACTTTGATTCAGCCAGATTAATTAATTCTAGTTGGGAATTTATCATTTAGGGTTAATTACAGGTACCTCCCCTGAGGTTAGGCGTAATTACCGCCCAATCCCCTCGGACAATCATAATTACAACCACCTCCCCTGAGGTTTCAAAAGGGTTACAAAACCCTAACGGAGACTAACGGACTTGGACGGAATGTGTGAATTGACGGTTATGCCCTTCAGTTTTTCAATTAAAAAAAAAAAAAAAACCCATAAAATATCTCGACCCGGATGGACAATATTGCCCCTGCTTCATTTCCCGCTTCAAAACACATACACACACTCACACACTTACAAGACAATCCTCACAATCTCTCAAACCATTCATCTTCCCCACCATTTTCAATCACCATTGTTTCTCCAACTTCTAAAACTATCAAGCCCCATTTTAGTGTGTTGAAAAACCGTATTAAGGAGAAAGCACAAGCCCCATTCCCGTACCATTTCTGGGCAGCAAAACAGCCAAAGAACCGAAGGTAAAATCGAAAATTAATCTTTTATTTTCAATCGATTTTTGTTTTTTTTTTGTTGTAAATAGCTTAGTTAAGTAATACTCTTGTATATTCTCAAAAAATGAAGAATTTTCAGTCACCTAGGGTTTTTTTGGCACAAAATTTTGATCACTGCTTTTTTTTTTTTTTTTTTAAATATCTCTGAATATTTATGTGATAATATGATTATGTTTTGATTTCATAGTTTTGATTTTGATTGGTGTTGTTTTTGTTGATAAAACGAAGCAAAATATGATTATGTTGTTGATTTCATAGTTCAATATTGCATGTTGTTTGGTATGTATGATAATATGGGTAATATGGTCATGTTTTTTGAGTTATATTTGCTGAAATTTTTGTATGTTACAAAGTTTTGAGTTATGTTAGTTTCTCTTTCTTTTCATGTTGTTACTATCTTTGCAAAATTTCTTTGAAGGTTTCTTTTCATGTTGTTACTTTCTTTGCAAAATTTTGTATGATAATATGGTAATGTTGTTACTTTCTTTTCATTTTCAGAAAATGTTGTATGATATTATAGTCCATTACAAAGATGAAATGTTCATCCTCAAGAACATTCAATCAAGGAACTATAAGTACTTGGACCTGCTAAATGATGTATGTGATGTTGCTTTGAGGAACTTACCAGGGAGAGATGACACTCTTATTGTGATGAGTTATGGTGAAACATACCTGGGGAGGCTTTGCAAATCAAGGATATGGGGTGACAGTGATGTAAATCATATGTTTGAGAAGAACAAGGACCATTCTCAAATTGACTTGTTTATTAAGACATTTCAAAATGAAGATGAGGGTGTAAACCAAGGAGGGTCTGAGAATGAAGAAGCTGCAAGTGAGGGTGATGAGCATGAATCTAGTGAAAGTGAGGGTGATGAGGATCAAAGTGAAGGTGATGAGTCTGGTGATGGTGAAAGTGAGGATGATGAGGGTGAAGGTGATGAGTCTGGTGATGGGGAAAGTGAAGGTGATGAGGGTGAAGGTTCTGGTGATGGTGAAAGTGAAGGTCAGGAAACTGATAAGGGTGAGTTAGGAGACAGTGATAATGAGAGAGGGGAACAAAATGTAAGGGTGAAAAATACTCAGGGGGTTAAAAGAAGCAAAGGAAAACAACCAGTGGCTGCTAATAATGAGAGAGGGGATCAAAATGTAAGGGTTGAAAATACTCAGGGGGGTGAAAGAAATAAAGGAAAACAACCAGTGGCTGCTGATAGTGCACTGAGTGATTATGAATCTGATGATCACTGTGAAGCTCATCATAGTTCAGATGAGGAATTTGAAGATGATCCAATGGCTGGATATATAGGGAGAAATGAGTTTCTTGTTCCTGCCAATATTTATGAGCCTATGGAATTTAGAGTTGGGATGGAGTTCCCAACAGTTGATCATTTTAGAGAGGCATTGAGGGAGTTTGCAGTCAGAGAGGGGTTTGAACTTTTCAGGCTAAAGAATGAAAAAACAAGAGTGACAGCAACTTGCAATGCTGCAGACTGTAAGTGGAGAGTTCATGCATCTCCTTTGCCTGATGGAGCTACTTTCATGATCAAGTCATACAATCCTGTGCATACATGTGTTAGGAAAGGTGGGATTAAGGAGGCAACTGCAAGCTGGATGGCTGAAAAGTTGGTGGATATTCTGAGGGCAAATCCTGATATGAAGCCAAAAGGGATGAGGAATGAGTTGAAGAAATATGGGATTAATCCAAATTACATGCAGTTATACAGGGCCAAGCTAAAAGCTATGGAGGATATTGAAGGTGGACATAAAGAGTCTTACTCTATGCTGCCTAAGTATGCTGACATGGTTAGGACAACCAATGTGGGGAGTCTTGTTGTGATTCAATATGAGGACACAGGAGATGGTGATGGAGATGAAGTAATTGAATCCATTCCACATGCTCCTACATTTAAAAGATTTTTTTTGGGTTTGGAACCATTGAAGATAGGATTTTTAGCTGGATGTACTCCATTCTTGGGCTTTGATGGGTGTCACTTAAAAGGACCTCATAAGGGGATTTTACTTTCTGCCATTGGACTGGATGGGAATAATGGTCTTTTTCCTTTGGCATTTGCTGTGGTTGAAAGTGAGAACAAGGATAGTTGGGGATTTTTCTTTCACTGCTTGGAGAACATGTTGGGAGGCTTCAATGAAGAAAGGCCTTGGACTTTCATGACAGACAGGCAAAAGGTATGAACTTAGTTGTAAGATATTATTTCTTTGAAGGTTTAATATATTAAGTCTCATTAGTTAGAAGGACTTATTTGTAATAATTTTAAGTTGGTAAGGACTTATTTGTTATGTAGTACATGTATTTGGGTTTAATTGTATTTTTACTGTGTGGTATTTTTTAGGGGCTTGTTGAGGCAATTCTTGAGAAAGTGCCTACTACTATCAACAGGAAATGTGCCAGACACATATATGCAAACATGAGGACCCTCTATTCTGGCCTGGTGGTAAAAAAATGGTACTGGGCAGCTGCAAGGTCATACAATAGGGCCATGTTTGACTTTGCCATGAGAAAGTTAAAAGAGGTAAAACCCCAAGCTTATGATTGGTTAATGGCAATAGATGTTAGTTTGTGGTCTAGACATGCTTTTGATACTAGGATAAAAAATGACCATGTTACTAACAATTTGTCTGAATCTTTTAATAATTGGATTGGGGATGTGAGAGCTGCACCTATTTTGGGTTTGATGGATGGGTTGAGATCAAAAGTTATGAATAGGGTGAACAAAAGGTATGTTGATGGGATGAAATGGACTGGTCATTTGTGTGATGGTATTGTTAAGAAAATAAATGTGTTAAAAACCGAAGCCAATAGGTGTGTTTTGATGATTGGTGGTGAAAATGAGTTTGAAGTCAAGGAGAACAATATTCACTTCATAGTGAATTTGGGAAATAGGACATGCAACTGTAGATATTGGGAGGTTAGTGGAATTCCTTGCAAGCATGCTTTGGTAGCTATAGAACACAAAAGAGAGAATGTGGAAAGCTACACAGACAAAAGTTACTTCAAGGGATTTTATATGATGGCCTACCTAACAAGATCAAGGGCATTCCTGATCCTATGTTCTGGCCTTCAATGGAGCATATAGAACCTCAAGAAGTTATGCCCCCACCTCTGAAAAGGCAGCCAGGAAGACCAAAGAAACACAGGAGAAGGGAGGAAGGAGAAGCATCAAGGGTAATCCCCTCAAAAAGGTCAGCAACCTTGAAGTGTGGTAGGTGTGGGCAATTAGGGCATAACAAAAGGACATGTGAGGGTGGGAGAAAAAAAAATAAGAGAACTAAGAGAGCAACCAACAGAGAGGAGGCACAGGTCATTATATTCAAACTTATGTTTTAGCCTAAATTTAATAAAATGAATGTTTTTGATTAACTCATTCATTGTATTTGCAGGTAGCTGAAGATGGAGGTGCTGGACCATCAAATGCTGCTAGAGGAGTTGATTTTGATGCTGATATCCCACTAAGTCAAGTGCTTGATCAACTAAGGAGATCAAGAAGTGAAACTGTGGTGGTGAACACTCAAGAAGCCCCCCCAATCTCCCAATCCTCACAAGTTCCACCTGATGAATGAATTTGCTGGAATTTGTTTAAGAATTTATGTTATTGAAATGGTTTTTGATGAATTATGATGTGTTTTTGGATTTCTGTTGATGGCATTTAATTAACATCCAGTTTATTGTGTGTTTGTTTATGGATTTCTGTTTTGGTAATATTTTGGGCAAACTTTGGATGTTATTTAAATGTTTTGGATTGTAAAGGGGGATATTAGTAATGTTTTGTTAATATTTTGGGTACAGATGTAATGGTATTTGTAATGAACTAAACAAGCTATTATGGCTGGTTATTTATCATATGAATCATTTTGGCAAAAAATTTGTGTTTTTATTAATTTAATGCATTTGTTTTATGGATTTCTTTGGTATTTTATTTTGTATATTTTGTATAAGCTATGAAAACAGTAGAATCTTTCTATGAATTTCTTTGGTAATTTATGCATTTTACATGGAATTTATTTTGCAACCTTGAGAAAACCAATTATTCTATTTTGAAACTAATTTCCTGAATTTATACACAATAAAAATTGATTTTAAGGATAAAACTAAAATACAACATTGCCACCCTTTCATTATCCTAAACATTACAATAAACCCCCTGTCCATGCAAAAAACTAAAAAGGGTAAAATTGTCCACGTAAAATGCTACAGTAATAGAGGGGTAAAATAGGAAATTCAAAAAATATTACGTGATGACGTCAGCAAAAACTAACTGATTCCTAACGGATGTAATCCTTTTGAAACCTCAGGGGATACGGTTGTAATTATGATTGTCCGAGGGGATTGGGCGGTAATTACGCCTAACCTCAGGGGAGGTACCTGTAATTAACCCTATCATTTATGAATAGGGCCGTCAATAAGCCCGAGTCAGATCAGTTTTCATTTATAATGAATTGGTTTAAGCATGAATCAAAATTTTCATTTTTTTTTAAATACTGAAAAGTTTCGATTTTTGAATTAAACGGAACGAAAATAAGATGTAATTTCGAAACACTTAATTTACCTGAGACTCTCTTATTTTTCTTAATTTAGAATTTTTTTTTTTACAATAATTCCTTGGTGTTTTCGAAAAGTTTTAATATTGACTAATCGAAACATACACTTGAAACAAAATTTTGATCCATAGGATTAAGATCTTGTTTCAATCTAAATTTTTTGAGCATATCGAATCTTGTTCTAATTCGATTGGACATCAAATCTTTTTGAATCCACTATAACCTATATTCATGGATCAATGTTTCCATCTTTTCCATCGAAAACATCGAAGAGTTTCCATTTTTGAATCATGCGAAACGAAAACAAGATGTAATTCCGAAACTATTTATTTGCCTTAAACTCTATTATTTTCCTAAATTTAGTAACTTTTTTTTATAATTTTTCCTTAGCGTTTCCGAAACATTTCCGAATAGTCTCGAAATTTTTTCAATATTTGACTGACCGAAACATACATTCGAAACGAAATTTAGATCCATGCCTATATTGTCCAAATTCACACTTATATATTATATATACATATGGTTTGTAAATGTTACAATTTCACATAATATTCATCACGTTTCTTCAACAATGTTTGGCACATTTAATCATTTACCTCAAATGATTTAACATATTACTTACTTTGAAAAACATGATATTGTTTATGTATTAAGGCTAGTTCATATTTTTAAATGATATTAGAAAATTGCACGTATGTTAGTACGTGTTTATTTTTAATTTCATGGGTATTTTCATAAATTGTATTAAAATTAGCTTCTTCTTTTTTATGACATAAAATATCAAATATTTATGACTTATATTTAATTTATTTTTTATAAAATTTAATTTAATTAATCATTAATATTTTAAGAAAATAAAATGATCGATATAAATAGTTGTAATGAAATATAAAATTATGACTTATATAGTCAGGACATCTTATAGAATTTGTTCTACAATAATAGTTTTCATTTTAAGTTTATCCATTATTCACATATGATAAATGTTTCATCCATTTCTTCACAAATTTCATTATTTCATGAACCATTTTTCTTACTGGTGTCACCAACTTCACCAGTGTCACCAATTTCACCCAACGTTTCATAGATTCATATGTTTTCACTATTTAATTTTTTACTAGTTAATATATTTTTAGAGACTTTTCCGCTTTTTTTAGTCGGTTATAACCTTTTTTTATTGTTTTTCCGTTTTTCTTCGGATTTTTTCCCAATCCACCGATTTCACCTTGTTTTATGGTTAAAGTTCAACTTGTTTTCACCCATTTCACTTATTTCACATGTTATTCATTTGAATTTTTCATTGATTAAACAGTTTTCACCGACTTTAAGCTTTTTTGACTGATTTTACCCTTTTTCACTGATTATATCCGATTTCATTTTCTTCCGTTTCTTTACAAATTGCACTCAAATTTTCATCGATTCATATTTTCTCACTGTTTAATTTTTTTACCGGTTAATTTTTTTTTAGCGATTTACGCCTTTTATCATCGATTATAACATTTTTATTTATTTTTTTATCATTTTTCCATTTTTTGTCGATTGCTTTTATTCTTTTTCCAGCTTAAACCATTTTTCTATCGATTTCACCTCGTTTTTGTCAGTTCAACTTTTTTGTTAACCGATTTCACTCAATTTAACCATTTTAATTCGTTTTCACCCATTTCACTTGTTTTTATCTGATTTCACATTTTATTCACTTGAATTTTTTATTGATTAAATATATTTTTACCGATTTTACCCTTTTTTTCACCGGCTTTACCCCTTTTAACTGGATTTCACTTGTTTCATCATTTTTCTTACAAAATTCGCTCGAATTAATTTTCATAGATTTAACATATATTCACAAACTCTACCTTTTTTTAATTAATTTTACCCGTTTTCATTTATTTTCACAATTTTCACCCAATTTTTATTTTATTGATTTCAAATGCAATTACAATTTCACATGCACTTTTTAACCGGTTTTACCCATTTTTTAACCAACTTCACCAATTCACCCGGACTTTCATCAATTTCACATGTTTTCATTGATTTAATATTTTTTTTTTTTATTGATTTCAGCTATTTTCATTGATTTCACCAGTTTATTGATCAATTTCCCTCATTTTTCACGAAATAAATTCTATGAAAGTATGAGGTTATGCATGTCTTGAATTGTTTTTATTTTGCTTCTCTAGCTAAATAAACAATAAGTATTAGCTAAGTCATAAACATTTTAATTTGGTTCATTTATAGGTAAGATTAAATTTTTTATTTGAACTTTTCATTTTTTTTAATTATTTACTTATTATGTATAGCAGAATGATATTTAAGAGAATTTGATTTTAATATTTTGCTTTAGATGATTTTATATGAATTATATTGTACTAAATCTTTCAATCACACAAATAACAAATTTTTACTTCAAATATATTGTTGCTAAATTAAAATAATTTTACATGTATATTTTATTTTATGTGTTATATATGAGAAGATAATTGAAATTAAAAAATTTGATGTAAAAGATACTTTCTAAATTTTAGGAGATTATGTAGGAGATAAATATAATAAGATTTCATGTCTAATTGTAAATTTACATAATGAATATAAAAATATTACATGTATAATTATTCTTCTTCAACTATTTTTACATATTTATCATTGAAGTAAATATCACTTCACAACTCAAATAAGAGTATATTAGTCTAGACAAAAAAAAAAAAAAAAAAAAAAAAACCCTTAAATTATTCACACTTTCATATATGTATGCATAAAAATGAGATTAAGAATAAATTATTAACTAATATCTTCTTAAACTGATGATAAGATATTATTAGTGTTAATATCTTAATAAGGGATTATACATTTATATATATATATATATATATATATATATATATATATATATATATATATATATATATAGATATAGATATTTATTTATTGTTAGATGCATATTTTTAATGGATCGCCAATGAGATCATAGCCCATTGGTAAGGCTAATGTCCCATAAACAAGAGGTCCTGAATTCAACTCCAACTTATGTGAGTTTTTCTTCTAATTTAGTACTAGCGTTTCTAGTAAATAAAAATCCTAATAAATCGGATGAACCAAATTCTAATTATATCCACCCATTGACATACCTATTTATTATTATGAGATTCATCACCGTATCAGGTGGGCTTACGTTGATCTTTTGCAATCAAAGGTCGCTTGGTGATATAGCTAAAGCTGCTGCTAGAATAATTGTTTGTAAATCTCCTAAATTGGATAATAGCACTTTTTCTTTGAAGAACCCATACATCTTATGATGCACTTAATAAAAATATACAGATTCGATAGTATTTAATTTCTTCCCCAAACATAATTTAGGTCCTCAAGATTAATTAATATTTTCTTGTTAAACATACTTGTATTTTTAGGGTAAAACGACACTTTTCATTCATCTGGATTGTATCTTAGAATATTTTGGTCTGACCAATCAATTTTCAAAAATATGACAATTTTGTTAGACTAAAATATAAAATTGAAATTATTCCTTGGGATCAAAAGTGAAAAAAATAAAAATGAAAGTTTTGGCTATAGGCCTAGGACCAAATTAAGTACAAACTTTCTGAGTAAACTAGAATTGAAATAGAAGTTTGTAAATTAGAAGTGCCGAGGGTTTATTTATGGTAGACTAAAGAGTAAATTTTGCCTATTTTGAGCTTAATGGGGATGTATTTTATCATTTGACACCCAATCCAAGTAATAAAAAGGCCAGTAAACCCTCTTTTTCTAACCAGCTAATAACAACTCACGGGCCCAGCACGTGACTTGCCCATTCCGACACCCTTTCACTCATGGATCGACACGAGGCATGATTGTCACGTGACCAACCACTTGTGCACACCTGTTTGCACACCGGTGGTCTAGCGGTACCTGCCTCATCCAATTAAATCTTCTAGATCTCTTCGCTCTTCTAGATTCTGGAGTTGGTTGTTCCAAAGGCTTGTTTGGCTTGGACGTCTGGATATTACTAGACAACATGCGTCAGCTTATTTTCAACTTATTCGACTCTGGAAAAATGTCGGCCTTTGTTTATAATAACCGCGTGGAATTAGTCGTTTGCTGTAATAATTAATTTTAGCAATGCAAGTTTTTATTTTATTTTTTATAGATATATATAATCAAAACTTCTTTTGTGAGCTTATTCATCATGGATCAAAGTTTCCATCTTTTCCATCGAAAACATCGAAGAGTTTCCATTTTTGAATCAGGCGAAACGAAAACAAGATGTAATTCCGAAACTATTTATTTGCCTTAAACTCTATTATTTTCCTAAATTTAGTAACTTTTTTTACAATTTTTCCTTAGAGTTTCCGAAACATTTCCGAATAGTCTCGAAAATTTTTCAATATTTGGCTGACCGAAACATACATTCGAAACGAAATTTAGATCCATGTTATTCATGTTGTTTGTATAGTTAATTAAGTCACATCTTGTGACCTAAATTCATGCATGGGACATGATACAAATTATATAGTATTTTTTATATTTTATTGTATATCTGTTTTATCCTATTTACCTTCTTCTAATTACAAAATGAGTAGTATGATTTAAAAGATAAATTATTGATATTTTCTTCTTGAATTAACTATTGCATAATACCATCATCACTATATATATTTGTACTTCTCTAAATTAATCATGTAAATAAATAATTTATAGTTAAATTACTTTTTTTTAGATGGTGAATACATTGTTACATCAACAGTATATCGAATCGGAACTATTACAATGATATCAAAGTGAACTAATTACGAGTATCAAACTAGAGAAAGACTAGTATGAAACTCGAGAAAATACCCACATTCGTAAGAGTTGAATCCATGACCTCCTGGTAGTTCCTTAACCACTTGGCTAAGACCTCATCGGCATTTACAGATAATTGACGTAAAGTTAGTAATATTTCTTGTTTTCATTTAAACTATTATTACCTTTAATACAAGTTTATCCTTCGTGTAACACATTATTATGTAATGTCCATTATAGAGATAAAGAAATAAAAATTAATTAATGAAAGTCTTTAACTGTAAAATGAAATTGATAAGTTCAAAGAATTAATATATCCGCAGCATATATATATATTTCACATCCAGTTGGCAGGCAAAGCATGCCGCTAAACATGGAGGTGCCGTTAAATTATGTTTCTTATAATGAATAAAAACAAAATTCAGAATTGGATGAATATATATTTAAGGATGTGATAAGGAAATAGATAATAAGTAAAATATTAGCACAAAGTTATGTACGAAGATTTGGTTAAAATGTTATATATTATATATATATAAATAAATACCAGGTTCACTTTGAAGCGTGTCAAAGAGGTGGTGTTGGTTTCCTAGGGAGCAACCATATCATCCATAAATTTGTATCCCATTTGTTGCACGCCATGTGCTGGTAATTGATAGTTATCCACAATTCTCAACCTAAAGTCATACATATAAATAAACAAATTATTGCTCCAGCCGATCGAGATTATTCCAATGGGAATTCACACCATTATTGAATGTTGACCTCTTCATTAGTAAAACGATCACATAAAACTATTGGTGGAGAAATATAATTTTCTTAATTCGAGTACAACTTGAGAGCGAGACTGATAAGATCGTTATTCTTAATCGTATGGAATATGGTATATTCCGACAACAAATTTGTGGACAATTCAAATTAATTATTATATTTAATCATGTATTCCAACAATCAGATTTAACGAATAGAGCAAAAATAAATAGACACAATATTTACGTGGTTCACCAAAAAATGGCTACTTCCACGGGCTGCTGCAAAACTTTCATTATAGGGAGAAAAAATACAAGTGTTTACAAACACTCACACTCACAACTCACTTCTCAATATTTCCCGATTCAAGAAGGAACTCTGAAAATTGCACTCTCAATTTTCTGCCTAACACTAGAAGATAATATTGCTTGTAGTTGATTTTGTGATAATCTTCAAATGAATAGGATGCCACCTATTTATAGTGCACAAAGTGAACTTGAGTGGTCTTCCAAACTTGGAACTTGAGCTCACTTGAAACTTGCATTTTGACCATAGTAAGTTGTGCCTTCACTTGAAAATTGTTCTCCAATTGGAACTCACACTTGACCATTTGTAAATTGTGCCACCATAGTAAATTGTCCCCCTCATTAAGTGAAAGTCAATATTGAAAATTGCAAATGCATTAACAATCTCCCACTTGAAGACTGATTTCAATCCGTCTTCACAGCTTGGTCAATACAATAGTCAATCCCGATCATGCTATCCTTGGAGACCAACTGAAGATGAGCACAACTTCAGTTTATCGATAGTCACCACCTTGGTTAGCATATCCGCTGGATTCTTACTTCCCTGAATCTTCTCAAGTGTTAAAACCCCATCTTCTAACAGAGATCTGATGAAGTGATAACGAAGTCCAATATGTTTGGTCCTGGAATGAAATGCAGAGTTCTTTGCAAGGTGTATTGCACTTTGGATGTCACTGTGCAAAACAGTCTTCTTACATTCGAATCTCATTTCAGCTGACAATCCTTGAAGCCAAATCATCTCCTTACTGGCTTCTGTAACTGCAACATACTCTGCTTCCGTAGTTCAGTGTTTTCAAAAGCGGACCGGCCTTAAAACCGGAAGCTCTACTGGTTACTGGTTCGATCAGTTAGATCGGTTCGACCACTGGTTCGATCGGAATAACCGGTGTGACGTATTTATTATATAATAATAATATATATGTATATTTAGACTATTTAAAATATAATTATAATTAAAAAAAATTGTCATTCTTTGTGTTGGGATTCGGTAAGAAAAACAGCCCTAGGCACAGCGGAATATAAAATTTTCTAGGGCCTCTTAAAGAATCTTGCCAGGATATTCTCTAGTTGTATATATATGAATATAAATAAATGACAGTATAAGTTTTCTCGTTTATACCTGTCTCCTTGCAAATCCTAGGCTAGCAATATGAGCTCTGAATTCTGACCCCGGTTGATCGACCCACACCTTTTGGTAGCGCCCCACGTGTTGCGCCTCTACGAGTTGATACACCACAATATCACGAAAATTAATATATCCTAATCGACTAGAACATAAGGGAAAATTAATATCTAGGTTTTAGAACGACTTTGAAACGAAAAACAAAGACGAAAAATTCTTCCAAAGTGGAAGAGCAGTTCGGCCGATCACAGGGAGAGGGAGAGAGAATTTTTGCTTTTCTTGATTTTGCTTGAAGAGTTGTGTGTGAGATATGAGACCTAGTCTCTTATTTATAGATATCTCCCATACCCTAATCCTACTAGGATTAGGATACTAATTCTCCTACATGGGCCATGGCCCTCTTTAATTAGAAGACTAAGTCTTCTAATTAATTCATGGCCCATATTAATTAATCTTTCAGGGCTTTATTTAATCTCCCAATTAAGTAGCCCAATTAATTAAATCATCTCCCAATTAATTAATTAAACTCCAAGTCTAATTAAATTAATTATTCCATTAATTAATTAAATCCTAATTAATTAATTTACTCATAAATTAAATTCCAATTTAATTTATAATCTTGATCCAATTCCAATTGGATCCATTTTCGTTCCATATGGGTCGACCCAGTCGACCCACCCATTTAATCGACCCAGTCGATTTTGACCCAGTCGACCCAATCGACTGGTTCGTTCTTGTTTCCTCGCTTTCGCTTCATGTGTATTGTGTATGCCCCCGTAGGTTCACCACATAATTGGCCGTGGGTTGTAATTAAATATTATTTAATTACTCGAGCAATTAATACTCTAAATTAATCGAACACTCTGTCGATTAATCATTCCAAAATTAGCACCCCTGCTAATTTGGGAATTCTCCCACACTCCACGGTCGATGTCCAGTCACAAGCCCATGGAGCCCAATCACTGGTGAATTAATTCAGTGAACCTTTTATCATTTACAATTTCCATATACGACAAAATCTCTCCATCGATCAATCTCCCAGTCAAGACTTAAGAGTATGGTCTTTTATCGGATTCCCTTTTCTTTTGTCTTGACCTTATGTACTCTGGTCTCGAAATAAATTCTCTTTGACTTAATCTTTATGAGCTACTTACATAAAGTCGTCAGATATCTTGGCCAAGGATTTTACCAGAATTAATTTCTCACAGAAATCCATATGAGAATTTCCCAACCTATCAAGTCGGGTCAATGGATCCTTTGTTGATGATATGAATCTGCATACGAGTTACTCTATACCCAACATGAGTCCACAGAGACTTTCTGGCGATCCCCAGTCAGTCGGAACTCATATCAAAGTATAGATGTTCTCGCACCAGATAAACCCTATCATCTCAAGTTGTTAGGGATCGTTCCTCGTATACTATTGTAAATTGGAATAACTTCAACCCCGATATGCGACTACCGCTTCCATGGTGAGTTATTTCCTAATTGGGGTATTCAGTGCACTTGCCATCCCAGCAAGCCACCCACTTATGTGTATCGACTATCCCAGTCACGCTCGTGGACCCCAGCGTCCTCCAGTTCATCGGAGTATACACAATAGTGAGAGTCTAACCGAATCCAACGATGTCCTATCTCGATTGGATTCTACGACTCTTGAATATGTTCTAGATCACGGCCTTAGAGATCAGTCCACGGGTTGTCCCATAGCCCTGTGATCTAAGGACTTCTATCCTTATGCGTAGACAAATATTACATAAGATAAAGTTGACCATTTAATAAAAATGCATTTATTAATCTAAATTGAATAGTTCCTCATTAATTACAATTAATGCTAGCCATACAGCTGGCTTGCAGGACACTATTTATATCACTTTGTCAATATAAATTCAAATTGTTTCATACAAATAATTTTTTCACAAGAATTGCACATATTTTCAAGTGCAAAAAATCTTTGTTGAATGGGCTTGACCTTACCCAAGGCCCACTTCCACCCCAGTCAACTTACAATTAAAAGGAGAAACCCTAATCTAAAAATTCCTCTGCAGCCGCCTTTCATCTTCATTTCTTCAAACCACCCCTGCCATTTCTTTCTTTTCTCCTATTAGTTCTTTCTTTCATCTTTTCTTTTTACTGTAAATCTGGTTTTCTCAAATTAATTATTAGAATTGATTTCATTATCCTCTGCAGCCGCCTTTCATCTTCATTTCTTCAAACAATTCGCTGTCAATGTTAAAGTGTAAATTTTTTTTTTTGGCAAAATGGAAGAACCGCTGGTTCATCCGGTCGGGCAAGCCGCCGGTTTCACCGGTTTTTGATCGGTTCTAGCCGGTTCGAACTGGTTTTTTACATATCTGATTTTGGGGGTTGATTCGGACCGGACAGGCCTCCGGTTAGCGGTTAAACCGGGTTGACCGGCCGGTCCGGTCCGGTTTTCAAAACACTGTCGTAGTTGATAAAGCAACAATCTTTTGCAACTGCGACATCCAGCTAACTGCTGTCGAGTCTACTGTAAACACATAACCGCTAGTGCTTCTTCGTTTATCGACTTCACCTGCAAAATCAGCATCTACGTACCCCTGCACCTTTAGCTCTCCTCTACCAAAGTTCAAGCACTTGTTCGTAGTGCCTCGTAGATACCTTAAGATCCACTTTACAGCCTCCCAATGGACCTTTCCTGGATTTGACATGAATTTGCTAACAGCTCCCACTGCTTGGGAAATGTCGGGTCTCGTACAGATCATAGCATACATCAAACTCCAAATGGCCGAGGCGTAAGGAACCTTTGTCATTAACTCTCTATCATCCTCCGTCTAAGGTGACTGGTCATTGGATAGACGAAAGTGACTTGCTAAGGGTGTGCTGACAGATTTGGAGTTGCTCATGTTGAATCTCTCTAAGATACGACTTATGTACGCTGACTGAGATAACTGCAATAACCATTTTTCCTTATCTCGATTGATTTGCATCCCAAGAATCTTCTTAGCTGGACCCAAATCTTTCATATCAAACTCCTTTGACAAATGTTGCTTCAAGCTTTTGATCTCATTCATATCTGAACCGACTACTAACATATCATCAACATAAAGTAGCAAAATGATATAACTCGAATCATACCTCTTGACATAGCAACAGTGATCGGCATTGCACTTCTGGAAACCTTCCTTGTGCATGAAACCGTCAAATTTCTTGTACCATTGTCGTGGAGCTTGTTTCAAACCATATAAACTCTTCTTGTGTCTGCAAACCAAATTTTCTTTCCCTTTTTCTGTGAATCCCTCTGGCTGATTCATGTAAATCTCTTCATCTAAGTCACCGTGAAGCAATGCAGTCTTCACGTCCAACTGTTCAAGATATATATTTTCAATAGCAACAATACTTAATACAATCCTGATAGTATTAAGTTTCACTACCGGAGAAAAAATCTCTGTGTAGTCGACTCCTTCCTTCTGCTGGAAGCCTTTGACAATTAATCGAGCTTTACGTGGTTCACCCAAAAATGGCTACTTCCACGGGCTGCTGCAAAACTTTCACTATAGGGAAAAAAAATACAAGTGTTTACAAACACTCACACTCACAACTCACTTCTCAATATTTCTCGATTCAAGAAGGAACTCTGAAAGTTGCACTCTCAATTTTCTGTCTAACACTAGAAGAGAATATTGCTTGTAGTTGATTTTGTGATAATCTTCAAATGAATAGGATGCCACCTATTTATAGTGCACAAAGTGAACTTGAGTGGTCTTCCAAACTTGGAACTTGAGCTCACTTGAAACTTGCATTTTGACCATAGTAAGTTGTGCCTTCACTTGAAAATTGTTCTCCACTTGGAACTCACACTTGACCATTTGTAAATTGTGCCACCATAGTAAATTGTCCCCCTCATTAAGTGAAAGTCAATACTGAAAATTGCAAATGCATTAACAAATCAGGTGATGAATAAACCAATAACAATCTATCGACGTGTGTCTGAAATAGATTAATCCTCACATTGTGACAACCTCGTCAGAAAAAGTGCATAATTAATGTGTTTGGCAATAATTAATGTGTTTGGCAATGCTTCAAAGTAACTAAACTAGATGTAAGACTTAATATTTTTTTTCGTTTAACTAACAACAATCTACATCTTTAATAACATAAGGCTCCAATTAGCCCTAACAGTTATGGAACGTTCCAATTATACAGGTAAACATGAAAATGTCCCTCAATTAGACCAGGTTAGGAAATATGTACTTAAAAATACACCATACTATTCATTGTGATAATGTGGCACTCTCACAATAATGATGTGATATATTTTCAACCACAAGGTCTAAGAAAATCTTTTAGACATGATGTTCTGGTCTAGTCAAGAATGTCTCGAATATATATATACCCCTAGGTATATATTACCGATCGAAGCTGAATATTCATTCTATAATTTATGATTTTCGAATAATTTTTTCTTTTATATGTTACGTTTAGAACTTTACCAACATTTCCTAATTAGTGAGCCACGAGTTTGTGCGAAAGTAATAATCAATTGTAAGAGTTTAACTATATTATTCATTTGTACGCCCATGTATTTCGAGACGACAATGGTATCCTCGTTCTAGATTTATTCGGTCATCCAACTAAACTTTTGGATTCATATATGGTCTGCTTATTATATTCATAAATTTAAACAATCATAGCTGTCAATGGAGATAATTGCATTTTTGGTACACAACTATAGGTCAATTCTCACTTTTAGTACACAGCTTTATGTGTCCAACACATTTGGTACACCTCTTTAACAAAGTTCGACACATTTGGTACAACCGTTAAATAAATTGCAAAATCACCGTTAATTCGATCACGTGACATCACGTGCCCTTTAGTTTGACACATTTGGTACACCTCTTTTACAAAATTGGCATGCGCGCGGCACATGACTACCCAGAAAAAAAAAAAAAAAAAAAAAGAAAAAAAAATTGAATCTTGATAAACTTTTTTATTATATTTTATTTTTCTTCCAATATTAAACTATAAATGACATTATAGTTTATTATATTTTACATGTCATATAAATAATAAATACATATTTTTAGTAATTTTTATAAATTTTTATAAATATGATAAATTAAAGTAACTTGTTTATTATATTTTATTCTTCTTGCAATATTAAACTATAAATGACATTATATAGTTTATTATATTTTACATGTCATATAAATAATAAATACATATTTTTTAATAATTTTTATAAATAATAAACTATAAAAATAATAAACTATTTTTATAAATAATTTTTAAAAATTGAAACTTGATAAACTTTTTTTATTATATTTTATTCTTCTTCCAATATTAAACTATAAATGACATTATATAGTTTATTATATTTTACATGTCATATAAATAATAAATACATATTTTTTAATAATTTTTATAAATAATAAACTATTAAAACAATAAACTATTTTTATAAATAATTTTTAAAAATTGAAACTTGATAAAATTTTTTATTATATTTTATTCTTCTTCCAGTATTAAACTATAAATGACATTATATAGTTTATTATATTTTACATGTCATATAAATAATAAATACATATTTTTTATCATTATATAAATATGATACGATAAATATAATAAATACATATGATAATTTTTATAAGAGTTTATCAAGTTTAATTTTTTTTTTCTGGGCAGCCATGTGCCGCGCGCATGCCAATTTTGTAAAAGAGGTGTACCAAATGTGTCGAACTAACGGGCACGTGATGTCACGTGATCGAATTAACGGTGATTTTGCAATTTATTTAACGGTTGTACCAAATGTGTCGAACTTTGTTAAAGAGGTGTACCAAATGTGTTGGACACATAAACTATGTACCAAAAATAGGAATTGACCTATAACTGTGTACCAAAAATGCAATTCTCTCGCTGTCAATGTAAGTAATTCTTATCTTGTTATGAACTTATGATAAAGGTTCTTGCTCACTAAACTCTAGCTCTAACCTTCTTTTATGAGTTTTTCAAACTTTTAGTCGGATTCGTGTTTTCTTTTGAATTTCAAACGATATTTAAATTTTAAATTTGATTTTTTGAGAAATATTGGACATGAGAACTTGGCAGTGGAAATTCGAACATTGATACACCATATTATATAGACCGTGTTTTTATACTAAATCCATCAATGTTGATAATTAAATTCATATATTATATACAAATTTATTTAAATTCTCTTAATTTAGGAGTTGCTTATATTGACCGTAGTTTGTTATTCGTGAGACAGAGTTTATCCAAATCTATTAGTAGCTTTAAATTTTGAATAGATAATTTATTTTTAATTCAATAAAGTAGCAAAAACTGAAACACAAAGCTATATTAGTGGTCATTCTCCAAAAAAAAGAAAAAAAGCAGCAATAGTTGTGGTCGGTCTTTTACCAATCATATATATATGTAGGCTATCTCTCCTGTCACGCAATTTTGGATGCCTATGTTCTTTGGTGGGGTCCCCCAAATATAATTCTAGATTTTTGGAGATTTGATATAAACTTTGGCATAAATCAATTAATCTCTTTAGTTGGGCAGTGCTTATCAGTTATATCTCCGTTGATAGTGGTGAAGCATCCAACAACTGCCATTTTCACGGCTGCTAATTTCTTTTTGAGAAATTCTTATCGAAATCGGGTTTGGCCGAACCCAAATTAATTACATGGCAAGTGTAATACACTTACTTTGGGATTGGATGTAACTTTCAGGAAAGTGACCAATTACAAAACAAGTACAATACACTTCCTTGGTGGTTGGATGAGTTTGACAAAGCCAGACTTGAACAAAAATTTTTCTTTTTTTTTGAAAAAAAAAAAAAACATTTTCCCGTAACCCGCGTCACTCTCACTTACACATCAATCCAAATTTACAGTAATTTCTTCTATATGTGATTGAAAAAATTAATATGTTTTCATCGAAAATATAAAAATGATTTTATATTTTTTTAAGACAATTGACAAAAAATTACAGATAAGTTTTTTCAATTTAACATTGTTTTGTGATGTTCCCAAAATATTTTCGAAAAATATCCATTAAATATCGAGTAATATTTCATTGATGCAACTTTTTTTTTTTTTTTATATATATACAATTGAACCATATTGTTATTTTGTGTTCGACAACAATTGTTTCTGTGATGAAAGTTCTAGAAATAGAGTTGCAATCAATATGACGCATGGGCATGGCCATGAAGTTTTAATTTTGAATCCTATTGAGAAGAGATACTTCAAAATATATCTATTAATTTGAAAATACACAATAGGATTAGATTTAGAGTATAATTTTTTCATTTACTTAGCTAGGGATTCATTTATTACACGCCAATGCCATAGGTCATTCGTGCTTTTCTTTTCTTTTTTCATTCAGGCCCCATGCCTTATCCAACTCCAAAAAATAGTTAAATTCTTATCTTTACAACATTAACAACGGACCAGTTAAAAAAAGAAAATTATAACTTCTTTTTTTCACCATCTGACCCATCATTAATCTATCCAAACTAGGTCCAAAACAAAAATTGTTGCAATAGCAGGCGAATACTCCATACTTAATTTGGCCCAAGGATATATATAGACTCTTAATCAATACAATACCCAAAACTAAATAAAAAATGAAAGTTGCTGAAATTTATCAAAAAAAACAAAAAAGAAAAATGACACTAATTATAAGGCCTTCTCTCTCCAAATGGAAAAAGGAAAAAAGAAAATAAAATTCTTAAAGAGTCAAAGGCATGGCAATATGGCAAGATTGGATAAACCCAATCACCCCATGTGGCTATAAATAGTAAAGCACGTGTTGATGCATGGCCTTTGCAACATTTTTCAATGAACCAGTATCCTTGTACATTTATAAGTATCGTTTACTTCACAAATGTTTTTTACTTTTTCGAAGCTAATTAGTTTCAAATCTAGGGAAATTTCATTTATTATGAGATTCCTTGATGCGTTACTCGTTAGTATAGACTTTAAACTATAAAAGTAAGTTGTTATAAGTTTGCATATTTTATATAGAACAAATTTCATGTAAAAGAATTTGTTACCAAACAATAATTTAAAAGGTATTGATAATTTAGTATTTTCATCATGCGCGTTTTTAGTTTTGTGATTGAATTTGTCAGATTCATGTTTAATTTTATATTCAAATTTTTTAGTTTTGGATAATAACTCAATAAAAATTCGAGGTTTGATCCTAATTAATCCAATAAAGTTTTTTTTTTCAGCTTAGTTGACATACTTATGTTAAGAAATAGGAGTATATTTATTGACATCCATGCCAAGTAATTTATGAAAAATCCATACCAAGTATAAATAATTTCATGTTAACCATTTATGTTGAATATATTATATTTAATGACTTGTTTGTTTTATCAGATTTGGGTCCTAAATGGATAAAAGTTATGATCCATTGACAACCGTTTTATATCTGTTCCCTAAATTCTTTTGTAGTTCAAATTTTTGAGCCCACTAGCCCACACAAGACATACTGGGCCAATAAGAGTATACCATTTACAACCCAAGAAGATTTTCTTAATCTGCTCCCCAAATTATCCGTTCTATTTTTATGTAAAAATATAAATGCATCAGTACATTATTATCACTATATAAACAAATCTATTCAACTACGGGTCCTCTATACCACAATTTGTGTACCACGATTGTGTATCACTAATAAGTAATTGCCATATGTACATGTGACAATTATAAGAATTATCACCTGTATATGTGACAATTACTTATTAGTTATTAGTGATACACAATTGTGGGCCATATGTACATGTGACAATTATAAGAATTATCACATGTATATGTGACAATTACTTATTAGTGATACACAATTGTGGTATAAAGAACAATTACTTATTAGTGATACACAATTGTGATATAAAGAATCTTGAGCCTTCTTATAATTGTCACATGTACATATGACAATTACTTATTATTGATACACAATCGTGGTATAAAGAATCTTGAGCCTTCAACTACTATCATAGTACATGAAAGGTCAACTACTAAGGCTGTTACAAATTAAGTCGAAGTTAGATATTCTTTATTATTTTCAATATAGTCATAAACACTTAAACATAAACTCACAACTTTTAAGCTTAAAACAACATATCTATCTAATCTAATACATATATATATTTGAAGGGCGTCTTTTGATCCCAATTAGTTGTTTTGACCAAAATCCTAATTTTCTAGAATTTTGATTTTTTTTAAATTCTACAAAATTATAATTTTGGTAATCTTTTAAAATCAATTTCATCTTTAATTTAAATCCTACAAAAAAGGAATGTTAAAACTAAATTAAGGCTAATCAAATACATTTATGATGACTGATGAGGTGTATATCTTTATAATAATAACATATTAAACATTCCAGTGTTATGGCCGTAATTTAGGTATAAGATTTAATTTATATTAGCTGCTAAATATAACGTAATTATAATTTTGTAGAATTAACGTAATTAATAGGACCATTTTACTACACTAATGGACGTAAATTAGGAAATATTCACCTCTATTACTTGTTCCAAATTCCACCTCTGAAACCAGTTGAGCTGCCCATGCGGGCTGATTCACCTCTATTACTTCATATTAGATGGTCAGTTGCACTATCTATATATAATTCAATTATTAGTAATTATTACCTCTCACTAAATAAATGTTTGAAACCGTCCAAAAAAACCCTTTTCAATATGCATTAGTCCCTAAAAAACATCTACATTCTTTAATCATCCGTCATTTTCATTAACTATATAAAGATGGTGAGCTTAGAAAAAAAAACTATTGTGCATCTCTATATAATTTTCCTCTGTATTGTTTACTTTTTTTCTTTTCTTACTACAAACATGATATTATACTTTTAATCATTTTTTTTTTGCTTTGTAGGTACAAGCACAAGAGGATATTGAACGCCAACCTTATCTTTCTTAGTGTAGTAGATCCATTTGAACAATTAGGAATATACGAAACAAGAAGTGTAAGCTTTTACGATTACATTTTTTCCTATTTCATCATACACATTTAAAATTTTCATTATGTTTCATATTTACAAGTACTTTTTTTAGTCCCTTTTGATCCATTTGCACATACCACAAATGTGTTAAACAAGAAGGTAGGCGTTTTTCATTTCTTATGTTCTCTGAGGTCAACTTCTACAATGAGCTTCATTTTTGTTTCAGGTGCATATATAATATACTATCAACCATAATGCAATTAATTTTTTTTCCGGTTAAACAAAAGGTGCATAGTTATTGTTGCGCATTTTTATGTAAGTGTTATTTAGTTATGAATTTGTTAATCCTTAAATCCATAACAATTTTTTTTATTTGGATTTTTTTATAGGGCGATACTTTGAACAAATCAAAATTTGGATTGATGCAGGGAATGGGTGATAATAATGCGCATCTGCTTAGATTTTGGTACTATTGTATATTAATTTCTTAATTGTTGTTTTCTTAACAAAGAAACTTCTTAAATTCAAGGTGTTTGGAATTTACTTAGCAAGAAAAGTTAGACTTTCAATAATATTTAGAATATTTTATATATTCTATGGTATTCTATCTATTTAATATTAGTACTTTTTCATGTATTTCATCTTGAATCATGACAAATTTGTTAAAAATACTTTGCATTGTCATTGTTTTGGTTAATACTATATTTTCATATTTTGTCTCTTTTTGTTTCATATTTGATTTAATGCGATTTGATATACGTTGATTTCTTTTATTTGATTAATTCATATTGAATTTTCATTTGTTTTATATTATGCAATTTTTTTATATTATGCATTTCTTATATTCTCTTTTTTATTTCATCTAGGCTGGTTAGCTTTTATTTTTAAATTGTTTTATTTTGAATTGTGACAAATTTATCTTTAAATTGTGCCTTTTGTTATATGTGGATGCAATTTTAATCCCCTGCTATATTCTGATTTCAATGAGTATATTTGTAATCTTAATTTTCTAAAAATATGACTAATTGTAATTTTACTTTTAATTTTATATAAATTTATTTTATAATTAGAGAAGATGACCAAATATATATATATATATATATATATATATATATATATATATATATATATATATATATATATATATATATATACTTGATTATGTTGTCATTTTTTTATAGTTACAATGTCATTAGGTAATTTTTTTGGCAAGAGGATATTCACAAGGTTGAGATATATGATTTACATGTTTGACCTATATGTTAATTAGTTTAACTTAATTATATCCAATGTAAATTACAATAATTTTTTTTTTTTCATATATCAATTTTTTTTTTTTATTTTTTAGGCGGAATTTATTATTGAGTATCGGATGCATTCATTCTTATACAAACTAATTAGTTGAGTTGATATAATAGAGATTGAGATTTGACATGACATATAACAACCTATGAACAAATTCAACTTAAACAATTAGAGATTATTTATAATCTATATACCCAACAAAAAAAAATATGAATTTTAGATTTCTCATATAACAATAATTATTAAACATTTAAAGTATCCATGTTGCAATTATTAACAAATGTGGATATAGTAATAATGTAAATAAACTTAATTTTTATTTTATTTTTAGGACACAAATTATAACTTAATTTTGATCCGTGCATAGCACGGGTTGTAGGCTAGTTTAAGATAAATTAAAGTTGGAGCTGTTTTTGCAAACACTAAACATTGGATTTGAAGTAAGAAAAACTCATAATTTATTTGCTAAAGAGTTTGCAAACACAGTCTAAAATTATTAACAAAGTTAATTACATATAAAATCGCCCTCATAACATAAGCAAAAATGAACAAGGCAAATAAACAAAAAGAGTGCAATGAATTGATTATTCAGGGCTATTTACGCCTTTGTTCAGGTCTCATGTATGATGATTGGAATATTGTGGTCGATGATCTTGCTTGAATTTCATAATTTTTTTTAATCACAAAATCTTTATTTTGGAATGATCACCGATAATATTATTTTTCTCCAACAATTTGTTAATATCACTTTTTTCATTTAACTTGAGTCATCCGAACTCCCCCACACGAAGAATGATCGACACTCTCACAAGAATCTAGCCTAAGTTCGTTCTTTTGATTGTCCTTCACCCCATTTTACCAATTATTTGACCAATTACACCACGGACCACAAGGGGACGAAGATGCAATTATGCAAACCCTTTGAAAATTTGAAGATAGTTAATCCCCTTTCTCCAATAAGCAAATAGTTTCCCTTTTTACTTCCAAATGTTTGGTAAGAAGAATGAAAAACCAAAAAGTAATTTAACTGCAGAATATGGTTTAAACAGGCTAGCTTAAAACATAGTGAACTAAAAAAGTACTACTTTAACCTAACATCAAGAAACCAAACTAAAGAGTTCATAAATCATAATAAAGAAAGCCATAAATTGCAACTGGCAAACTTAGTCGAAAAGACTGAAGCCCATGTCATCATCGGATTCTTCGGCAGGTTCATCCTTCTTCTCCTCCTCAGCCGCAGCTGCAGCAGCAGGAGCACTACCTGCACCACTGGCTGCAACAGGAGCAGCAGCAACAGTAAACTTGCTCGGATCCTGTATATTTACACACAAAGTCAAGGGCTTAGATAAAAGAAATGTAAAAATCCACAATAACGAAAGATAGCACATACCGCAAGATACTCCTTGACTTTATCAGCAAGAGGGAAGGAGTAATCAGTTTCAACAGCCACAGCCAAGAGATTCTTGTATGCATTAATGAACATGTGTGGGGCAGCTGCAATGGTTGGTATGAGATGGCAAGAGCCAAGGAGGTAACCATTGAAACACCCAAGGCAAACTTTTCAATGAGGTCATCTTCAGTCATATTAAGCACCTCAGGGTTGAAGACTGTACCATTGTCATAAACAGAGACAACAACCAGACCATAAGAAAAGGGCCTAATACCAAGCTTTGCAAGAAGTGCAGCTTCAGATGAACCCACTTTGTCACCCTTCTTGATAAGCTCCACAGGAGTGATAATTTCAACAGTACCCTTGTTAATCTTGGTTGGGATGTTGAGAACCTGAAAGGAGTCATTGTCAGATACTACTATCTTAAATAAAAAAAGGGAAACGTCACAAGGTAAAGAGTTCATCTCTAAAGACCTGGAAAAAGGAAGTTTGTGATGGATCAAGACCAGTATTGCCAGGTGGGACAATGACATCTATTGGAGCCACCAAACCAACACGAGCAGGTGCTCCAACCTGTTAAAGACAACAAATGTTGGAATAGAACTATCAGCAACAGAGTTATGCAAGGAAAACGATAGCATAATTTTCATTTCATGTAGAAAAATTGGCAAATGGAGTCTGCACATGCACCTTTAATGCTTTGCAAACAAAGAAAATTATTTTATCAACACAAATTTGCCAAATAATACAGTACTAGAATCCTCTGTAATAGAAGAACAACTCAAAAATTGGACGAAAAAGTTGATGGTTAAACACTTAAGGTTCATTTGGAGTCCAACAACTAACATTATCACAAATGTGCTACGAGAATAGTTATGAGCAATCTAGTATAGTGCAAGAGATAGAGGACACACATAGTTAGTTTAATTTTCAGACTAATTTTCAATTGATAGTTAGAACTCTAATTTCATACTAACTTTCAAATCAATTAGGAATATCCCTAAACTTCCTCTCCATAATCACCAAACATGACTAGAAAACCAAGTTAGTTGAGATTCAACCTAAGTTCAATACTTCAATACTAATAGCTTGTATGAATTAAGTTTGTACAAAACAAGTTAAGACTGAACATTTGTTGTTTATTATTCAGACAACCTTTAATTATGTTTATCTTTAATTAAACGAGCACGCAAATACTCCTACAAGATAGAAAAACAATCACCAATACACATCTACCAAATAGTATCCAAAATATCTTAGCTAATGAACTAGCATAATAAGGAAAAAAGAACAAATAAATAACAAAGTCACCTTGTACTTGGCAACCTCCTCACTAACTTCCTTCAAGTCACCCTTGGTGAAGATTAATCCAACATTACCCTGATAAAAAAAAAAGTAAAAAAAGAGCTAAACAGTCAAACTTCTCTATTTCACATCTACCTAAATAAATACTAACCAGCATGTAATTCTCATTAAGTAATGATCATTTTCCCATAATTTTCCAACAAAGTAAAGTCATCTATATATTAGTGACTAAATAAACAAATTAGTTAAACTTAAAACAGAGACTTACTACAAGCAGCGGAATGAGGTTGAGAATAGCCTTGTTTCCAGTCTTTTCAGCGTGAATCCTAACACTCCTCTTCATCATAGTGTTTTTACCCATGAGCACTACAGAATCCTCTCCTAATGTTCTGCAACTGAGTCGAACCAACATTGTCCGCAGCTGCGACCAAAACCTGAGTGTACTCATCTAGCAACTGACATAACTTCTGATCGTAAACTATCTTCTTCTCGGCTTTTGAAAACTTTGGTGCCATTTCTTCTTTCAACTACTACAATAAAAATCTATGATATACAAACAAATTCCTATAAATGAAAGGAAGAGATAGAGATAGGAGAATAATGAGGGCCAAGACGCAGCACCGGTGGCGGCTATGTCAAGGCGGACAGCTGAAACGCCGTCGCTTTAACCTCTTCGATTCAGAGTTGGGATTTTCTGTGGAAGCGGCAACACCCTAGTGTGCTGTTGAAGTGTTGGGTGGGAAATACGAAGGGTCAGGGTATTTATATGATGGAAATCATGTGACCAAAGATTTGACGGGAAGATTGGGTTTTGTCTCTGCATCCAACGGCTTTAAATTTGCCATCAGATAATGGGCTTCTTGCTGTCCAGTAGGAATCGGGTTTTATATTTGGGCTATTGCCTATGGCCTCATTTGTTTGAATCATATATCGGTTCATTGTATTGTACTTTTAAGTTAAAAATAAGAAAAAATATATATAAGTTCTATCAAACACAACCTTAGTATATACAAAGCTTATTTTTTTTATTCTACAATCTATGATATCTAAAAGAAAAAAATGTTACTGTACAATACAGATGCGAATACGATGGTTAAATTTCATTTACATAAATATAAATATTCAAGTGGAATTATTTATTTACAAAGTAAAAAAGCACAAGGAAGTATTATTTACAATTTACAAAATACAAAAAATTCGAAATGGTAAGAATTAAGAACACATCTCAGGTCCCAAAAACCGAAAACGGACTTTAACCAAACAATTTGACGCGCGCTTTTTAATACTACGTTTAGTGAAGAAGCGAAATTCCGCACACCTTGATCTACATGGCGGCCGTCGCTACGTCGTCGTTTCGTGATCGAACGTCGGAATTCGTTTCTTTGTCCAACACCTTGAGGAGGATCGGGGGCAATACATTAGCTTCGCCGCAATCGCAACCGAGCAACGATCCGAGTTCAGTGACTCCGGATCGATCGGAATTCAACAAGAATGCTTCGAGAATCGGACTTCGGATCCACCAAACCTCGCAGAAAATCGATCGTTTGTCCAACCGTAAGCTGCCACATTTTTTCATCTGTTTATTTTAATATATGAAGTTTAGTTTATCAATTGTGCACCAGATCTTAGGAATGGCTGTACTTTGTTAGATGAAATAAAGGTGTATTTTAATCGGATTTTGATTGAACCTGTGGTTTGTGATATATGTGCACTTTTTTTTATTGAGATTGGTTGATTGCCGGAAATTGGATTATTGTATGTATAGGTCAATAAAACACTATTTCCATCTCACTCTGTGGCTAAGATCAGACTCTTTTGTATAGAAACACGCAAACATGCGCAATATCATTATTTCAGTTTTTATAACTTAATTGTATTTAAGCTGTTTGAAATATGAACTAATGTATACTGCCATTATTAAGAGGGAGATTTTCTGGCTCGACCAGGTCTGGCGCTAGCATGTATATTATCCGACAATAATCTCATTAGATGGTTACATTAGTATGCTTAAACCATGATTAGATGATTCGGTGACATGTGGACATCATGGTATAACAAAAAATGGTAAGACCTCTTCTACACCAGTAATTCCCAGTTGGAAGACTAGTCAGTTGTCTGGCATTCTTTGCCCACTTAAGTTTCCTTTAGTTCCAATTTCAGATTGGGGGGGGGGGGGGTTCCGAAAAGTGTGGTTTACTAGTTTCTTTTGGTATCATCGGTACTAATGAAGGCAATAGGACTGGACCGGCGAAAGAGAGGACAACGGGTATTGTCGCCGTTGTCCTCTCTTTCAAGGTTTGTTCATGATATGTATTTTGTTTGATTATGCACACAGAATAATGCACTTTAACTATAACAAAACATTGTTTTCAATATTCGATTACACATAATTAAATCAATTTAAATTTAATGATTTACCTTGTATAAAAGTGATAAAAATTAATTAGTTCATGTTTTTTTGGGTTGTCATTTAAGATATAGAGCTATGGAGGACTAGTATGTGATTAGAATTTATATGTTAAGAAAAGGATAAGATAATGTTGTTGGATCATAACTAGGTCAGGTAGGTTGCGTAGGTGGGATTGAGTCAAGAAGGGTGTAGTAATAGCCCTGTTGGAGCCATCAGTTGAATTTTAAGCTGATTTACTTCATTGTGTCCTTTTATTAAGACCACTTTTCCATACTAATGTTGATTCAACACAAACCCAACCCCATTCAAACAAAACTAAAGGGTTGGATTGGGTTGGCTGGACCGAGCCAACTCGTGCCACCCTTATTGGTGCTTAATCGTACTAGCTTCACACTTGCATGTGATATTTTGCAGGATATGTTTCTATGTAATGTACTTGGACCCTTTGACCTTGACTGAGAATGCGAACACAAATATCTGATGTCAAGCTTTACGTTTATATTGTTCTTTCCTTGGTATGGGGTCCAATATATCATTTTTCAACTTTCCAGGTTGAGTGTAACAACCTTTTCCTCGATTGTTTATTTACATAATTTTCACATATTTGCACTAATTCTTGTTTATCAGTTTCTTATCTCATGTTTACACCGTAAAAGATTTATCAGATGCTCAGAGATTACCAGAGACTAAGCATGTTGTAGTGATTAAAAAAAAGACGAATTATTATCTGTTCCTGGCAATTTAATTTTACTGCTGACCTCAGATTTTCCATACTTCTTGTGGATGTGCAGTGACTAAGAGGTCGTCAATTTTTGATGATCGGAGCAAGGAAAATGAAGAACTAAGCGCGTTGATTAAAAATGATATCACGTCGCTCAATATGGCTATCTCTGATTTGCAGACCCTCCAAAACATGGAAATCGTTGAGAGAAATTATTCAGGGGATAGAGTTGTTCATTTGACTGCTGTTTGTGATGATTTAAAGAGCAGACTCATGAATGTAACGAAGCAGTTCCAAGATGTGTTGACCGCTAGGACGAAGGTACTTTTCACATAACGGTCTTTCTTATTTATTTTCTATGTCAGAGGAAACAATAGCACTTCTTCCTCATTACTTAACTTTTCACAGAATATCAAGGCTCACGAGAATAGGAAACAATTATTTTCCACAGCTATCTCAAGAGAACACCCTTTAAAGAAGTCGCCTAACTCTGTGACAGAACCACCCCCTTGGTCGACCTCATCTGACACATCAGGAGGGAATCTGCAATCTGGGTAAGTTTCACTGGAGGGTCGTATTTAAAAGCCTATATACTTGTCATCATAACTAAATTGTGTTGAAGATATTTGTGATCTTGCACAGAAATTTTCCAGAATCTGTCTTGTATATTTGGATCGTGATTTAGCTAATTGGTAATGGCATGCTTAAATTTTTAAAGGTGTATCTTTTTTACCTGTCATTTAATGATGTTAGTGAATTTGGACTTGGCAGCATGGTTTTGGGATTTACATAGTTTTAACTTTGTAATTAGCAAGCATAAGTGCATAAAAGTGTTTCTTCAGGTTTTAGATATCTATTTCTTTACATCAAGATAGATAACTCATTATTTGACATTTATGCTGAGTAGTTGAACTTTCTTAAATGTTGAAGTAATTTGAGCAAAATCCTAATTTTGGTCCCTGGTAACTTAACATGTATGCAGAGATAGACAATTTTTGGAACTGAACTGTTTGTTTTCATATATATTGTCATGTTGAAGGTTTTGCTGAGGAAATTAAATATGTTCAACGTTGACCCTGGTAAATGTGGTCCGTATAATTGCTAAAGAATTGGGAATCTAAGATTGTGTTTGGATATATTATCACCATCTTATTCTTTATTTCTTATGTATCACTTCATGGATTTAATTCATCTATGAAAAAAAATATATACTGGACTATCTATAACAGGAGCAACTTCTGTCTGCTTACTGCTAGACGGTATGGAGCAACATATATTATTGGTGTTGCTGACTGGTCTCAAAATAGTTGGCTAATCAACTTCTTAAAAAAAAATTGCAAGTATGTTAGCAGTAAAGTGTCATATCAAAAGTTATACGGTCTATGATAAAAGGGTATTGCTATGGTAGGAAATGATACATCACTAGCTAGGTTAGAAAGTTTTCACCAAGCTGCTCGAGTGGCATATCAACTTGTTCATTGGTTTTTGGGGTGGGGTTTTCGCTCTTTACGTATATTAATAAACCTAAGGCATTTCATTATACATTCATGATGTATTGTTTCCATTACTCCTGGAATATCTGGTCCGTCTGATCTTCACCCCCTCTTCCAATTGAAAGTTAGATTAGCAGTTGTGCCTAAAATGTGTTTCTAACCACAATGGGGTACTGTATAGTATGTTCTCTTTCTATGAGAGAGAGCAAGCCATTTGCTTATTTAATGTGAAACTGAAAGCAATCATATCCTGGATGTTTTGTTGATATGCCTTTAGTATTTTTTTTTTTTAGGGTGAGACGGCCGGTAAAATGCGATAAAACCCTGCCATGAATTCATGATCATTTAATTGCAAACTTGCTGCACATTGGTTTCATTAATACATTGTCCTCTCTGAGATTTTCCTCTTCTTCTCTCATACAGATCTTCAGGAAATGGGGTTCCAGCTGGCAACCAACTGAGGTATGTTCTCATTCAAATATAATTTAAAGCTTGTTATATGTGATTTTGTGAGTAGTTTGTGTTGTGTAGGTAATAGTATTCTCTGGTTCGATGTGCCAAACTCTTTGTATCTCCACCTCGTATGCTGTTTTTCTTTTTCTCTATATTTTGAAAGTCAGATGCTGAGGGTTGCATGCATACTTAAAGAGAAAAGGAGAAGAATAAAGAACTTCTCCATCAACCCTATTGTATGACCCTAGAATGACGAACAAGGGTGAACATTGGTCTTGTCTTTGAGTCTGTTCCAGATAATTAATGGTCCTTGAACAAGGTTATTTTCATGTTTTAGTTAATAGAAACCTTCTTGAACATGAGATCCATTGTATGAATACTGCTTTTATGTGAGAAAGAAAGCTGAAAATCAGTTAACTTGAGCTCAATAGGAAAAGTTTAACATGGCGCGAACTCACTGTGCACATTCAAACTTGGAGTTTTGTACTGGAATTTGAGCCTGTTAGCAAAGAGCCAAATATGAACAACTGCTTTATATGAAAAAATATGTGCACAAAAGATGTATGTCTTGAGCTCTACTGTAGTTTATGTCAAATATATTAATTCAATTCAATCATGCTTGTGCACATTCAATTCACTGAAGCCACAGTCATGTGTTTATTCCTAAAGAAAGAAATAAACTTTGTAATTGTTTTGCATGCTAACTACTTCTGCTATTGCATCTTTCCTTAAACATCTTATTTCATCAAACTCCATATGTAGATTAAGTCACTGAAAATAATGGTTCATTTTATTTAAATATGTACATTAGTACTGATTAAACATACTGTTGAACAGAAAGCATATATGAATGTTCCTCAAATTATTGTCCGTATGTATATTTTGTACTTTATATCTAGTACAATTTGTTCATTGACTTTGATATTCTGTATGTTTATAGGCGAAGAATGGCCACAGATATGAATCCTTCCTCTCAATTTGAAGTGTCGATGTTGCAGCAGGTGGTTCCACGGCAAGAAAGCGTCCCTCAAAGCAGAGCAGCTGCTCTTCAAAATGTGGAATCCACAATCTCAGAACTCGGTGGTATATTCACACATCTGGCTACAATGGTTGCAGAGCAAGGTGAGCTGGCTATCAGGTAATGTTACACCTTTTCATGTATAGCCTAGATAATTGACTATACCCCATGTGAAAACCAAGTCTGATTTTCCCGTTTTTTGTGTTCTGGTCTTTCTTGACCCAATTTCCCCGATTCAAATGAACAGGATTGACGACGACATGGAGGAGTCATTGTCAAATGTTGAAGGTGCTCGAAGTGCACTACTTAAATACTTCAACAAAATGTCGTCAAACAGGTGGCTAATGATCAAAATGTTTCTTATTCTAATCTTATTTCTAGCTGTATTCATATTCTTTGTTCTTTGATTTTATGGGTGTGGACAATTACATTTATTAAATATGAGGTTTTTTTCTATGTCTCATATATATAGTTGACATTTACAAATTCACAAAGCGTCCATACTTGATAGGCGAAGACATTTAGTGTTGGTCTTGTATATGCCCTCAAAATTCTCCTTCTCTTACTCCTTTGATGTAGTACAACTTGTGGTCTTAAATTCCTTAATTGTAGAATAGCTATGCTGTGTGATATATAATTCATCTATAATAAGACGAAAATACCCTTAGCATATCAGTTATTCCCACCTCCGATGTTACTGAACACTTCATTTCTTTTCTTCATTAAAAAACATAACAAAATAAAATTTAATTTCTTTTAGCTAATAATAAAAGTATAAAACTATAAAAGACACCACAGTTTCCTTTTAAGTCAAAACAAATCAACGAGCAAAAAATAATTCCAAATCACAACAAGAAATTAAAGAAATGCATTCTGAGGCATCAAATTAATGCCATTACATTACATGCACACAAAATTCAAAATTCTAGATCACAACTCTTTCTAAGTGTTAAAGATTACATTACATTCCAACACTGCCAATATTACTTCCACTCTCACAAATCAAAACAAGCAAAAGACATTCAACTTAAAGTGATACAAACCTTTTATAACAGATGTTGATATAAGTGATTGATGTCTCTTTGTGACCAATTGTATAGTGTGAATGCCTGTGTACCCAAGTTAATTTTTTAATGAAAATGTGTTTACTTTGTCCAATTATTCTTTGTACTTTTTTTTTACTACAGGATTGTTACTCCTACATACTTCAGTATTATATATATATATATATATTCATTTTCTTTCTGTTTGAAATGCAATTTTATCAACCTATGCTTAATGATTCATGTTTTGCAATCTCATCCTCTCTTTCCGCAATTATATCTACTGTGACTGTTTATTTCACTCTTTTTGCAATTATATCCTTAACATTTTTTCGCGGAATGTAAATGCTGCCGTGTAAAAAGACGGATAGGTATTGATTCTAGAAAACATTCAACAAGAGGGTGACATCATATTTCAAAACGTGATTTCAATATGTTAGTTCATCGTTAGCCAGACTAACAGGTTAGGTTTCAATCGCTTTACTAAAAGTATATATATTGATATGGAATAGATGCATGCAAATCATTAATTGTGTATAAGTAATATATTCGAGAAATATGTAGAGGTGGTAGATGATCACTGACTTCAATGGATGTGTAAAAGATTCCATGTTTATGCTTTATGATCTAGCCTGATTTTTTTTAGTGCTTGTTAGATTTGTATCACTAATTTCGGGCAAGATGCTTTCTATTTTTTTTTTTTTTTTTGGATAGCTATGAGGATAAAGATAGGAGGAACATTTGATTGATGAATTTGGAATCTTGAATAATGAAAAGTGGAACTGGATGTCTAGTCGGAATCGGAAGAATAATAATAATGGATTTTCACTTGTGATAATAATGGAATTAAAATTTGGATTTAATTTGTTTGAATCGGGTCGACCCTAAATGCTAACTTGAGATATTTGGAGCTATGGATTTCAGATGATCTTTTATAGCGAATCCTCATCTGGACGATTTTGATATTGGAAAAATCAATGGTAAGATCTAAAGAGAAATGGTTTCAATTTATGAAGTTTATGGAAAATTTATATACTTGACACAAAAGACATGATAAAATATGAATAAACTTTCCAAGATATGAAAAAATCTAAGTAGACCATATATATCCACATTTGGCTTCTAAGAATTTCAAGATATTTTTCGAGGTATTCTTCGTTCCTCTAATCATCATTAGATGGACCCTAAGTTGTGCATGCAGAAATCCACTAACCCCGTACATAGACTAATTAATAAATATCCCATTTTTACAATTAATACTTTTAGTTCCCCACTCCTACAACTTCTGTTTATTGGAGATGATATTTAGTGTTTCAAATAAGAAATAATTATCCAAATCACACGTGAAATTGAAGGAAATTTTAGTCCAAATTTGATTAGGTCGTTTTGTATATACAATTTATGTGGGGGGGGGGGGCGTCTGAAACAAGTATTTATATAAAAATTCATCAAATACTTTCAAAATATGTCAATAGAGTAGTTGGTGGAATGCATCACTTACAACAATTTGGCCTGGGTCCGAATTCCTTAGGTCTCAGTTTTCTTTTTTTTTTACTATGATCTATATATCAATCTTTCTTCTATATTATCAATATATATAACATAATATGGTCATATGTACTAAAATTAATGTAAATATTTGATTTTATAAAATGCACTACAACAAAGAAAAATAAGTTTTAATATTAATTTTGGTACTTTTTATGCATTTTTTTTTACAGAACTGAATTTATATTGTAAAAATATTTATGTGTTTTAAGATTACTCAATATTTTGAGCCATTTATTGAATGAGACTCTTTAAGAAATTACTAATATATTTCTTCACCTTTTATTAGATAAATATACAACATTACTTATTTTCATTTAGTTGTCATTTTATCACAATAACTAAAAAATATCGAGTGCTATTAAAATAAATCTCGCCCCCCAACCAAAACTGTCTAGGTCCGCCCCTGTATTTTATCTTATGACATACTTAGTAATCGAATGGTTAACGAAAAACCAATTCTGTACAAAAAAGTATCTGTTAGTTGACTTGATGAAGATTGAAAGGAAACAGCGGATGAAGCTTAAAATTAAAAATAGGTAAAATTGCATAAAACATCTCAAACTAATTATTAATTTTAGATTTTCGTCCCGAACTATTTAACTTGACGAATTTAGTCCCGTAATTTAATATTTTTTCGGAATATCGTCCCAAACTAATTACTAATTTTGATTTTTTGTCCCAAACTATATCAACTCGTCAAACTTCGTCCCGTTATTTACTATTTTGTATAAATTTAGTCCCAATATTAAATTTCTAAGATAATGAAAATGACGTTCAATTTTGTAATTAATTTGGGACGAACTCTGCAATATTATATAATTATTCATGTTAATATTTACCATATCATGACCCTTAAGCAGCCATGTGATAATTCATCGGCAAATGCGCAATTCCGTCTTATAATTATGGTGGGATGATATTCCAAAAAAATATTAAATTACGGGACGAAATTCGCCAAATTAAATAGTTTGAGACGAAAATCCAAAATCAGTGATTAGTTTGGGACGATTTTTACAATTTTGCCTTAAAAATAAATAGCATTAAGGCATAATCTGATATTCACAAGCTAGAGGAGTAGGAGTGGTTTTATTAATTTTGATAATAAAAAAAAGGCTAGAGGAGTAGGGGTAGATTAGAAAGCTAATTAGATTAAAATTAATAATAATGTAGCATTATAAAAAACATTACAAAAAGGGAGAAATATAGGCTGCTAACGATTAGCATATAATTCATAACATATTTGCATTCGATTATTATTTCTTAGCTAGTAGATGAAAAACATCCTAATCACATATTTTCATCGAATAACTTCTCACTTAGTTATAGAAGTATATTAAAAAATAAATATATTTATGTCGATTTGGAATTTGAATATTGAGAATTTATAATATACAAACCTATAGATTCGAGCTATTTTATCCGATAAAAAGGATTACACATTCATCTCACATATTAAAACTGCAATTGCTTTAATATAATATTTATCCAAAAAAATAAAATTGCTTTAATATAATTAAGCTAATTTATAAAATCAAAGAAACAATAGGTAAGTATAACTTTAAAGCTATTGTAGAGATCTATAGTAGCTAGCTCTTTATCTTTAATCATTTGGTCTCCCGCTAAAACCGGAGGCTAATCACGGATTATAGTTTTAGCTTTAGCAAAAAGAAATGGGGAAAAGACAAATGATTATCAAGATAAAGGAAGGGTTCCAAAAATTCTTGGTTGGTTAAGTCAAGACTCATCTAATTACTTTTTATGTGAATATTTCAATTTGTTCAATCAAAATCAATTCGAGATAGAATTTCTCTTCTATACCCATGCATGTAGAGTCGTAGACTTGCAGTCAAGGGTCAAAGAGAAAAAAGAGGGATAGACTCGAGAGGATAGTCATGAAAACAAAGTATTGAATCATTGAATGTGAATTGTGATAGAAGTCCCGGTACTTTAATCCACTAAATTACTTATCGAGGAAAACATGATTAGGAATTCTTAAAAAAACCATACGATAAGATATATACGTCTAATTTATTATCTCGCACGACAATAACATAATTACAAAGATTAAAGATATCTAACTATGTATGAAAATTAATTCAAGGGTGTTTATACACATCTTACACTTCTTTTTCTTATTCATAACCTCAACATTCATTATAAATAATTACCGGGTGAAAAGCATAAAGCCCACCTTAAACATAAACTTGTACATAATTGCCATGTATCAATCATAAATGCTAAATGTTCTTATTTGCACAAATTTATAGTTCATTTGTGTTTTGGGGAACTTATGCCTTGCACGGAGTTTTTTTTCATGATATCTATTCTAATGTTAATTGCAACATATGTGAGTCAAAGACACACCTATCCACTTTCTCAAGATTTTGCATAAAATAAATTCCGTGTAATTTTGTAAAATAAAAGGGTAATTTATGTAATAAAATTAATACAGGGAAATCAGTACACAAAAGCAAAGGTGATTTTAATTTTATGCTTTTCACACTTATTCTTTTAATTTTTTTGGTTACAAAAAGAAATTAATCCAAACTAAATTGAAACATCAACTTTTAAACAACTCAACACCTCCAGGGAAGGATCTCTCAAAATGCAACCACTATTCGTAACTCTATCGCCCATTCTTGCAAGAGCGTCCGCACAAGTATTTTCACTTCTACCAATATGTGATCCGACTTTCCCACGACATCCCAAGTAACCCACGAGGCCACGACAATCATGGATAATGTATTCCCCTATTTTCCCTTACATATTCCCCCTATTTACTTAAAAAGAATAATAATCCGACAATGTACAATAATAATACCGATTTAAATAATACACCATCTCTTTTTTCTTTTTGATAAGGGTAAATATCACTTTTGGTCCCTCTTATCATTAACTTTTTACAGAGTGATCCCTTTTATGTTTTTTTTCCCACTCTAGTCCCTACTATGAATTATTTGTTTCACTTTAGTCCCTACTATGAATTATGTGTTTCACTTTAGTCCTTATCAGGTGGTTCCGATAACACGTGACATGCATATGAATATTTTTTAGGGCATTTTCGTCCGTTCACTATTGAGACTATTTGAGATATTGTTTAATTGGTGAGCAATTTTGGTGTTTGAAAAAGATTTTAGGAAAAAAACTTTAGTTTGGAACGAAATGTACGATTAAGTTCGATTGTAATGAAAGCCTAGTTTGAAAATTTAGATTTTTTTTTAAATAATTAGAAAGACGAAAATATCCATGTTAGTTTACTTGAAATGACAAAATTGACCTCATGAGCATATCACATGTTATCGGAATCGCCTTGGACCACTTGAAAAAGACTAAAGTGAAACAAATAATTCATAGTAGGGACTAAAATGGAAAAAAAAATATAAGAGGGACCACTCTATAAAAAACTAATGATAAGAGGGACAAAAAGTGGTGTTTACTCTTTTGATAATTAGATCAAATGTATCAAATATTAGAATGTGTTACATACATCATATCTAATACAATATTAAATAAGAAAGATATGTCATTATTAGATACTTAGATTCAGTGGATGTAACATATTCTATTTTCCCAAAAAATTTATTATTAGTTTTTAATCACGAGGTGTATACAATTTTCATATAGACATAAAAAAATGTGGATACCAGTTTGGCATAGAAGAACCTGGTCAACCCCAACTTGTCCAACTACAAAAATTTTAATTTTAAACTTAATTAGGTCATGGAGTACATTTTTTTGAGTTGTGACCGGTCAAATCGAATATGATTAATATTATCCAACACTTAAGTTCAATTTTCCTTGAAAGAATGAACTTCTAAAAGCATAAGTAATTAAATTAAATATCACCGTCTACTATTAGGAAACATGACAAACAACAAAGAATTGAGAAGAGAAGAGCATTTATATTTTCATGTAAAATAGCTTTCCTAGTTCATATTTATGAATTCTGCAAAAATCACAAAATAGAAATTAAAGTGCCTGTTCTTTTTGCTGCAAGAAGAAAGCTCTTCTTCTCCTTTACTTTCTTTTCACTTCCTCTGCTGGCTATCTTTATTTACACTCATCAGAAAGTGGGCTCTTTTAAAATCTCCTTAATATCCAATAAAACACACATTCAGTGTGTTGTAAGTGTGTTTAATTTTCACAGATCACAGAGAGAGTAAATTAGCAGAGACACTTTAATCCTGTTTAGTGTATACAGCAAGGAAACCATTTCTCTCTGGGCATTTCTTGGTTTCCACAAAATTTAAAAACCCCGCATTTATTATTTTATTATTTAAAATTGTAGTAGAATTAAATTGTAGAGTGGGAAAAGAGAAAATCTTTCTTGGTCATAAATGTGGACGGCATTAAGGCCTCTGTGCTTTTTCTTCTTGGAAATTTACACTCTGCACAATTTTTAACAACCTGTGGCCGCCAAAAATCAGTAATTTTACTGTTACTAGTAGTATAATTATTTCTTAGTATAGGTGGGAATTTTGTGAAATAAAATCATGTTACTTTTACAAAAGAATTACTTTTTAATAAAATTTCCCTGAGTTTTGAGATTCTTTCACTTAAATATAGTAGCTTTTTCAAGAAAGGGACTTCACTCCCGCAAGCTCAAGTTGTGTCTTTTATCCTATGACCCTTTTGCATAAGTTTGATTAATTTTGAACCTATTTCAATTGATTTTCAGATTTTGTAGTGAAAAAAAATGGTGCCCCAAAAGCAGACAGAAGAAGCCATAGTCTCAGCAAATTCAAATGAAACTGATAATCAAGATGTTTACAGAGAGGAAGATGAAGAAAAGGAAAATTCAAAGCTTAGCTTTAAGAATCTTTTTTGGCATGGAGGCTCTGTATATGATGCTTGGTTCAGCTGTGCATCAAATCAGGTAATTTTAAGGAGGAGAAAGAGAAAAGATGAATCTTTTATTTATTTATTTATTTTTTTGAATTGGTTCCTGTTTTAGTGGTCTAAGAAAAGGTTGAATTTTGGGTTGTGGGTGCAGGTGGCACAGGTTTTATTGACTTTACCATACTCTTTCTCTCAACTGGGAATGCTTTCAGGAGTGATTTTTCAAGTTTTTTATGGTATACTTGGTAGTTGGACTGCTTATCTTATTAGTGTGCTCTATGTTGAGTACAGAACTAGAAAGGAGAAAGAGAATGTCAGCTTCAAGAACCATGTCATTCAGGTTCAACTTCCAATCACTGAAATGTCAAAATTAATTATATGACTGAACAAGAAACCAAGAATCATGGATTATAATTTTCTTTTCATGATATGTTTCAATTTGTTAAATATTAGAGACTTTTTTAGAATTTTTTGGGAACTTCTTGAAAAATCATAGACCCAAGACACAACTCTATATTTTCATTTCGACCGACTCCAAAAAAGAATCTTTTCGGTATTTCCGGCGAAAACGCTTGGAAATTTAATCCATGCCAATATTTAGAAAAGAAAGTTCATTGTTTTGTTTGTATTAGAGTACCAAACTAGTTTAGTTTGCTTGTTCTCTGTGTGTATGCAGTGGTTTGAAGTGTTAGATGGCTTACTCGGTCCACAATGGAAGGCTGTGGGATTAGCCTTTAACTGCACATTTCTTCTATTTGGTTCAGTCATCCAGCTTATAGCTTGTGCAAGGTAAATATTACTGTCTATAAATGAGCTTTTGCAGTGTAGAAATCAGCATTGTAATTTTCTTAATATATGTCAAAGATTTGTTTAATTGTTTGTTTCATTATCATTATTATGATTTGCAGTAATATATATTACATTAATGATCGATTGGACAAGAGAACTTGGACGTATATATTTGGCGCGTGTTGTGCGACTACGGTGTTTGTTCCATCCTATCACAACTACAGAATATGGTCTTTTTTGGGTTTAGGAATGACAACTTATACTGCTTGGTATATGACCATTGCAGCCCTTGTTCATGGCCAGGTAAGCGAAAAAAATGTTGTTACTCTATTTAATTTCCATATATTGTAGTGGCTCCATTGATAAATGTGTGCGACTATTAAAGCACTCATATTTAGTTATGGCACAAATATGTAAGTAGACTTTTGGTGTTCGCTTTTTTTATTTTTTATTACAAGTAATCTAAGGTGCTAATCAATATGCATGCAATTAAAAGATTGAGCACCATTCATGAGATTGGTCCATGATTTGACTTCAATTGAATGATTTCCTACACTAATTGTTCCATTTAATTTTTCGTCTATAAATTGGGGTACCTATAAATTAAATTAGGTGATGGTTTAAGACAAAATCAAGAGAGAAATGTACGAGTTAAGGCCCTTGGGGCACTTTCCGGTGGATGTAGGTCAATTGGCCGAATTCACTCTCTTAAGTTATTCTTCTTATATTTAAAATAGTGACAATTTACCGATACCTTCTCACGAGGCATTAGATCTTGGAACATTCGCATTTTGCACCCAAAAAATACACCATTTTTGCAATTTACACACTGGATTTAAAATCTTAGAACATTGCATATTCTTTCATGAAGTAATTGACATTTTGCACCCCAGTAGGGTGCACTTAGTAAAAAATGGCCCATGATCTTACACTACAACTTAATCGCAGATTTTGATTTCTTCATCTTTTTACACAGGTGGAAGGAGTAACACACTCTGGCCCAACAAAATTGGTCCTGTACTTTACTGGTGCCACCAATATATTGTATACTTTCGGAGGGCACGCAGTCACCGTGTGAGTAGTTTTTTTCTTCTAGTAATAAGCAAATTTATATTATATTTTCCTTGTGAAGTTCAAAGCTAATGCTTCAAAATATAAGTTAAATTTTCCTTTCGAAGTTTTAAACTAATATTTACAATATATATATATATATATATATATACATAAATCTGTTGACATGATCCAAGCTTTTGTGTTTTTGTTACCTAATTGCTTGGTTACATGTAAATTTCAGGGAAATAATGCATGCAATGTGGAAGCCTCAAAAGTTCAAGTCCATATATTTCGTTGCAACTTTGTACGTCTTCACCCTTACGATTCCATCTGCTGTTGCTGTTTACTGGGCCTTTGGAGACCAACTTCTTACACACTCAAATGCTTTTTCGCTTCTCCCTCGAAATGGTTTTCGTGATGCAGCTGTCATTCTAATGCTTATCCACCAGGTCTTAACAAATTTCGAACAAGTCAAAGTCAAAGTCAAAAAAACACTAGTGCCAAAAATTGGACACAAGCAATAAATTAACATTCTTAATTTTGTTTGCAGTTTATAACGTTTGGTTTTGCTTGCACGCCTTTGTACTTTGTTTGGGAGAAAGTAATTGGAGTACATGACACGAAGAGCATATGTTTAAGGGCGTTGGCTAGGCTACCGGTTGTAATACCAATATGGTTCTTGGCTATTATTTTCCCGTTCTTTGGTCCGATTAACTCTGCAGTTGGGGCACTTCTTGTTAGCTTTACGGTTTATATTATCCCTGCTCTAGCCCATATGCTCACCTATAGGAAAGCCACAGCTCGTAAGGTACCCAATCCATGTTACAAGAAAAAGATTGGATTTTGACTTATTCATTGACTTACTATTGCCTAATGTCATCTATAAATTCAATTTTATTATTTTTTGGTGGATTTCAGAATGCAGCAGAGAAGCCTCCGTTTTTCCTTCCGAGCTGGACAGGGATGTATATATTGAATATATTTGTGGTGGTATGGGTTTTTGTTGTTGGATTTGGATTTGGAGGATGGGCAAGCATGGCTAATTTCATAAAACAAGTCGATACTTTTGGCGTCTTTGCCAAATGCTATCAATGCAAGCCCACGCCTCCGCCTAAGCACTGACTGCATGGCAATTTAGTTTCATAACATCAACATAACTTTCTGATCTATCCTTAAGTAAGTGGTGAGATTTGGAATTGTTGAATGAAGTTGATGATTTTTTTTTTCCCTTTTCTTTTCCTTAGGTTTTAAGCCAGAAATTCAACTACTGTAGCAGCAATGTAGGAATTTGTGTAATTTGTTTGTTTTGTGAATTTTATCATATTTGATCTAACTATCAAAAGAAGTAGTTATTGTATAATGTATTTTGTCCCACATCGGTTTAGAAATAGTGCTGATAAATAATTAGGGAAAGGGGGAGAATTGGGTCAACCAGAGAAGTCCTATATAAATCCCAAAAAAGAGAAGTCCTATTTGACATTGGTTATCGTTAAGTTAGGTTTTAGTGGTCAAAACTCAAAAGTTTATAAACGAGCACTCGTTTGTGTTTCGTAAACTTATCTATTATAATAACGTACGTGATATATAAACATATATTATTTGGTTTTTCAAGAATATTCATGTTTTATATCTGATTTCGAGACATATCGCGATTTAAATTTAGGTTCAGTAAAATGATTAGTATATTCTACTAGATCAATCATTTGATGGTTGTGAATAAAATATATAACATAAAATAATACGTTACTAGTATTATTTATCAACATATAACTTAAGATTAGCATCTAAAGACTGTTTAATCTTAATTTTGTTACATATGAAAAAACTTACACTTTGAACACATTTAAGTTCAATAAATTCTTTTTTTTTTCTTTTTCATTTTCTTGTCTTGAATGAAGGAATTTATCCGACATGAGTGTGCAACTGTGCAAGGAGGTTCCTTTGGTTTAAGGGCCCTTGATCTAATTTAAATCGGTGTTTAGGTATATTCACATATTTAGGAAGAAAAGTTCTTATATATCATTTTTTGGTATCATATAATTAAATTATTAATTTGTCGTCATTATAATTATATATTAATGTGTATATGTATGATTATCCATATTTTAATTGAGATATGCGCCCATACATGTATAACATCATCAAATGTGACCTCAAAATTTCTCAAGAGGGTTATGTGAAAAAAATCCACTCGTATTCATCTTAATTGACTAACACTCATCAGTTGTGTTGTACGGATTGAGAGAGATATTCATGTTCATAGAAATACAACACAAGAGTATAGCACGATTAATGAAGATCTACTATGTACGAGTATGGATATAGAAATCGCCAACACGGATACAACACAACATGTACATGACGATAATTTTTTTTAAAAGTTATAGGATACGGCATAATAAAAATAATAATGCGTCAATTAATGGTATAGAATACCAAAATTTGATTAGTAACATTAGCATGTTGCAATCTAGTAAAATCCGATCATATTTAGTTCTTAAACTCTTTAGTAGTAAAGTTTAAAGTAAATAATTATTACTAATAATACAACAAAATGTACCATCGTAAATGTAAATTTAACCAAATATATAAAAAAAATATTTGAATTATGTCATTGAAAATATAATTTATTACTTTTAATTGAATTATTACAAACATTCGTGTCTGAAAACTGTCAGACGCTTATGTAGCAGTGTCCAAGACACGCTCAACTAGCATTGCCAATATCTTAAGTTAATATGATTTTCAGATGTGGCGACGTGTCAAACACGTTTCCAGACCATATCGGACATGATTGCGTAATTCATCTTTTAGGAGTATATGTATAGTAACTCATTTTTTCTTATGCATGAGATGATCTCTATAGTATATACACCTTCATTATGTTGTGATTGAATACTCATTTTGTTTAGTCTGTTTGGGTAGGATATCAAGCTAGCCGTTTATATTAAAAAAATAAAAAGTATATACATATGGTTTAAGCATTGAAATGAAATAGGTTATCACTCGTCTTCTTTTGAAAACAATGGGTATTAATTTAATATAAGTTTCTTTTCTAATCTAATTCAATTCTTGAGATGATCAATGAAATGTGAATTAAGTAATATGTTGAATAGCTATTGAATGATATATTTGTCATTGGATATCTTACTAAATTAAATGTTAATATATATATTGGAGCAGTACACTATCACATTTTTATAATCTAGTGGAAGAAATTAGTCTTCAAAATATAACTAATTTATGTATGAGTTTCTGTTGAGAAATATTCCAACGTAGATTATTTAACACGTTTAAAGAAATCAATTAAGGTTTAAATCCGAATATCATTGAAGAAATAAATGAAATGAGTTTAAAAAATAACTTATTTTTTGCTCGGTTCTTTTAAATCTTGTCCACTTATAATTGGGACAGACAAGATAACATAGAGAAGCATGGAATGGAATATTTCTACATTTCATTCAGTTGCATAAATCAATATATAGTTTCTCGCGTCAATGTTCTACATTGAAGCACAACTCCGTATAAAATGTGTAATTATTATTTAAAGGATTAAAGAATTGGTAACATTTTATTCTACCTACTGCAATGCTCCCAACCCGAGAAGTATCATAAATTTCCATTTTAAGAAATAGCTCTAACATTTATCTATAATCCTATTTTTTTTTCCCTGAAAGATATTCAAATTTTGAACTGACTTTTTCTATTTAGAGATGCGTAAGATATATTTTAGACGCGTAAGATATATTTTGGATTCACTCACCACATTGTAACTACTGATATTTTCTACTAAATCAATCATTCAATTGCTCTCTATACTCCTACATCCATATAGATATAATTAGTAATAAAATAATGTATATGTAATGATCCTATATAGCAATGTCATTTCGTAAAAGCCCAATTTAATTTCTTTTTATGAAACTTATAATACAAGATCATTAAAAAAAAAAAAAACTAATGTAATAGCGCAATTGTACTACTTTTTTTGTTATTCTTTTTTAATTTTTATTTGTTATTTAATAGTTGGGTACGATAATAAACTACAATTTTGAAAATTTCGAACCTTTACAAATTCGGGAGCAACAACTCATCTACTTGTATAATAATTACATACACATTTTTGGAAAATTAGAACTTTAACATGCACAATCAAATTCTAGAACAACTAATTTATAATTACATACGTTTTTACAAAAATATTGAACCTCAACATGCACCGTTAAATTCTAGAAGAGCGACTAGTCTACTCGTATTATAATTAAATATGACCCCATTTTCTCTAACTTTCTAATTTTTTTTTTTTTTTTTTGAATCTATTATGATTGTTTCTTACCTGTTTTTTACGGACTAAACTATTCAAATCTAAATTTTATTGCGCTATTGAATAAAATAACAAAATATGTAAAACAAATTCATGGCATATGGCTAAATTATAAAACATAACAAAACAGTTTCTATTTAATCTCCTAAATCTTAGTATAAAACATACTCCATATGCTACCTTGATTCAACCACTCCGACATAAGTTTTTTTCTTTTCTTTTCTAAAGACATTTTAAATAAGCATGCCAATTCCAAACACCAAATTTTTTGCTTTTTTATTTTCTTTGAAGAAATTCCAAACACCAAATATGGATAATTAAATTATTCTGCAGGCCTGTATATTTTTGGAAACGTTATTATTAAAGAGAAATTTACTTATAGGCTAATTAGGTAATCCAATTATCATTTATCACTTAATATTATTTAATAACAACGACCCAAACAGCCAACGTACAACATCACAATAGCAACGTACAAGCGGAACAGCAATACCCTGTCCCACGACCATTAAGAAGACGCCGCGTGTACTACCGTACTATTATTTCTTTAGTATTTACAGACGGAGTCACCCAACAAGCATGCATAACACACATATACTATTTTCCTCCCTCAAGCTTTTCTCTGCAATTTCAAAAACCCTTGGCCATTTTTAGCTATACAAAAAGCAAAGAAGTCAACCCAAATTCAAATTTCTGTGTTGTTTTTTCAGTCTCTTCCTCTTCTGTGCGTGTATTTAAAGCTGAAGCAATGCCGAGAGGAAGACCGAGAAAGGTTCTATCTTTCATCATATCGCCTATTTTCTTGATTTTATTTTCTGCATTTGCTTAAGTTTTTTTTTGTTTCAAAATCATGATTTTTTTCTGGGTTTTGTTTTTAGCAGCGTTTATCGCGAATGGACGCGGCCGTTGATGCTATGGCACCTTTTGGTTTTCCGGAAGACCAAGTGAAACGAGTAGCGAACGAACTACTTAAGGTTAGCTATGGCTTGTTTTATTTCTTTTTCTTGTTATGAGTTTAGTTAAAGATGGAGACTTTAGGGTTTATTTGGTTGGGGAAATTATTTATTGTATTAACTTAATCTTATATGGTAAATGAAATTAACTATTTTTATGATTATATTATATGCTTTTTTATGGTGGGTTAATTAAAATATTTGACATTTTTTAAAATTGTTACAGAGATTCTTACATATCTTCCCCATTTCATGAGTTGAGTACAGTTTTAATGTTGATACCATCATCCGCCCTTACTTTATGTAATGTGTGCGCGATAGACTTGCATTGTGTGCGCCTATATGTGTGTGCTGGTGTTACTGTATACAGAGCATGGATTTAATTTTTCATAAGTTTCGATTGAAACACCGAAAAGTTTCTGTTATTGGGTTAAACATGGTTCTTTGATTTAGTAAATTCTGTGCCTTCCGAAAAATTATCGAAAAGCTTCCGATATTTAACTGACTGATCACTTAATATTTTCTGAACCAAGGAATATGGTGGATCTGATGAATGGCATTTCATTGAGGATTGCGCGTATAAGGAACTTATCGATGCTATTCTTCGTGATGTAGAAGAAAATGACCAAGATAAAGTTGCATTGGACTGTGATAAGTCAGAGGTACAAAATGAATTAATTGTTGGTGTCTACTTGCTTTTATTTACCTGATTTTTAATTTTTTAAAGTGGATTCAAAATGAAATGCATTGGTATTGGGCATGAATTTTAAGTATGATAAATTAAGCCATTTATAAAATTTATACCACACATGTTCAGTATGGTTACTAAATTAAACGAATCAAGCCATTGTAAGTATGATAAATGAGTTGACTTTCAGTGACTTATAAATGACTAATTAAGGCTGCATTTTGTGGTGACAGATGACAACTCTGTTGTTTAGGGATGGTACCGCAATTATGCATATGCTTTTTGGTTCCATTTCAGAAAATTTGGTTTATTGGAGAAAAGATTGCTGGAATAGGGGCATTTGATGAAACTTTATCCCCATAGATCAGTAGATATTTAGGTTCCTTTAGCAAACTCCTTTTCTGCAACGTAAAATGAACAAAATGTAGTTTTGGGGGGAGGGAAGCTTGTATCAAGATCAGGCATTCAAATTTGTGATTTGGTCCTCTAAGCTTTGGGGTCTAGGGATAGTATCACAGTTATGCATAAACTATTTGGTTGCATTTTAAAAATATTTTAAGAAGATTTGTTTTTTATCCTATATTGTATTGTTGAATAATTTTCGTTTTAGCATTTAACATTATAGTTGAACTGTTATTTTAAGAATTTTTCGTGAAACTTGTTGCTCCATTATCTCTGATCTTCCTTCAAGGCGTGATCAAAGTGCAGAAGTACTCATGAACAAATCCATGGTCCCTTAGAGGAAATAATAGGAGAAAAAAATTGTTCATTTTGGAAAGTGTATGTGTATTAAACCATTTCAGCTAAAGAGGAAATAATAGGAGGCATTAATTTCTCATTTTGTAAAATCAAAATCCTAGATTACGGGGAATTGACAAACTTAGTTTTCCTTTTATTTGGAGAGAAGAGGAGCTGGAATCGGAGCATTTGATGAAATTTGATGACAACTGATCAGTAGAAATTTTGATTCATTTAGCAGACTTCTTTTTCTGAAACATAACATAAAAAAAAAGTAGTTGCCTTAGTGCAATTAGATTGCCACTTAACAGGGGGTAAATTATGTTCACAAATTATGTAGCTTTAAGCAAAAAATTATATTGTCAGCGATTTTTCACGCTCCAAAAGTATAAAGTAACAACTTAAAAGTGTGCTATTTTGGATATGATTTAAGTATGATAGTTCCAAAGAGAATGTAATATTATATGTTCTCATTTTGCCCTTAGCATATAAGACTAGTCTAAAAGTTGAGGCATGTAAGAATATGTTTGTTCCTGAAACCGGACATAAATCTCAAGTTTGCTTTTTTGGTTTTGGTTTCTCACTAACCTGTGTCCATTGATCTGTTTTTAAGGAACTTCGTTGTCCTTTTAAGGGAATTTTTCATTCTTAAAGTTCGTATACATGTGTTCAAATTTGTGATTTGGCCCTCAAGTCTCGGGATTTATAAAATAAGTTGTTCGAACCTGCTATCTTTAAAGTCTCTAATCTGAACTTAAATATTCAATTGAACCGGAAAAAGTTAAGAACCACTGAGTTTGAACCTATACGTCAGAAATTTCCATTTTTTTAAGTGTCCAGGTTCTAATGTATATATACATTTGTGCTGATTTTGCCAGGACAAGTCGAGTTTTAATGATGATGAAGGAGCTTCTTCAAGTCGAGCTTTAGCAACTCAACAAGATGAAATACTCCAAGACAAAGTTCCCCCACCTGTTGTCACTCCAATTATAACTGTACTAGCAGATGGTATTAACTCTTTCTTATATGTAGATGTCTAATTTAATCTTTCAAATTTCCTATATAGTATCCAAAACAATGCTCTACTCTTTGCAGAATCCCGAGAAAATATCATCCAATCTGACATAAATGGTAAAAGGTGGAAGGACATTCTCGCAAATGAAGATTGTAAGACTGAATTACAATCTCCAACGAACAATGTAATCCCGACTTCTCCATTGTTGGGTAGTTTCCCTTCCTCAATGCCAGCTAAGAGTCTTCCAGCACAAAGGCGTAAGTTTCCTTGCTATGGCTGGATTGAAAGTGACGATGAAGAGCCATGTGATTTCGTAAGTTTGAAACCTGAGCCTAAGTTAGTCGCGAGAAGACGAAAGTCGAGATGGGATCAGAAACCTGATGGTTCTTAAGTTTCGAATCTTATTTAGAACTTTGTTTGTAGTAATATTTTGTTGGAGCTAACAAACATGCATATTTGGGTGGTGTTGTATATGTTGTGTCAAGTTAGTGTTGGATCTTCAAAATTGATTAAGCGTTAAGGTAAAATGACACCCTTGTTTGTGTAATAGAGTATGTTTCTGCATTTACTTTGAATTAATTGGTTTTTCTTTTAATCATTGAAACTGAACAATGATCATTTGTTCCATTCAATGAGCATTTTAGATTTTCTTAGAATTCTAGATGAATTAAAAATACCTCATTCTAAATTTAGACTAGGTACTTAAATACCTTGTGTGAGTAAATTTTTATTTATTTTCTAAATGTTAAAGAGTTTTTACCACTGCCAGAAAAATCATTTTGTGCTGGTGTACAAAGATTTTTTGAAAGGTACTGGTAGTTCAGATCCAATCACGTCGATCGTGTTCAATCATGTTATAATTAACATTTCATGAAATAATCTTCTTTTCTAAGTGTCTTTGTAAAAAGGCCCAGCTAAACTTTTTTTCTTCTTCTTTCTTTTAAATTCTATAAATTGGGCCATGGATCACCCTGTGGCCTAGTGGATTAAGTTATATGGCCCAATTCATACCAAGCTTTAGTGCTTCACTTAGCAAATCAGAATTTAGGCGCGTAGGCCAATTCAACGGAAATAAAGAAGGAAATACCGAGAAAATATTATAAAAGAAAAGAAGATATTGATTCTTCATTAGCCCCATTCTATTGTGCCAGCTGCAGATAAGATATTTAACAAAACCTCAGAAACTCACACATTTTTTCAAGGAATCCAAACGATTCAAATCAAATTCTAACAAAACAAAACCCTAATGCGTGTTCAATTCAAGTTAACGCTGAGTAGTTAGAAAAAAGTTGAAATTCACGTGTTGCTGCCGCGATGAATTTATCGGCAAGTTTTGGCGGGAATTGCATCCCTTGGTCGCAATGTAGCTCTTGTTGCACCCGAATTCGCTCTTCCCCCCCAGCAATTTGTCGCTGGAACTTTAGTTCTCAACAATTGTTTTTGAGGTGATAGTTTAAGCGATATTTTATTCTTTAGTGAGTGTGATGGAATCTAGTTAAATTTGATGTTTATGTATAGACGTTTGTGTATTTTAGGGGAAATTTAAAGGTTATTTGCAGAGTGAGTGAGACGGAGACTGAACCTGACGGAAATAATGATGAGGTAATTTAATATTTTTGATGCGTTCTGTTGCATGTATCCAGTTTTTTTGGCTGGAGTATTTTATTTAGTGGAAATTTTGTGTTGGATGTTGAAGGAAATAAAATTAAATGGTGATAAGGATGGAATTGTGTCAACTTCCGGGAATAACTCAGAGCAGGGTGTGCAGAGCTTGGTTAGCGATCAGTCTCAATGTTAGAGTAGTGACTTTCTACTTTTTTAGGTTCTGTTGATGTTAGAGCTTTTTTCGTAGGGTGCGACTTCCGAATCAAGTATTCTTGAGTCTAAAAGCTTAGAGGATGATGGTGACAAACCTGTTGCAGCTGAAGCCAAAATGGAGGTATTCTGATTAAAATTGTTTAGAGATAACAATGATGACATATTAAATATCTTGTTTACTGTTTTTAGTATTGGAGCTGGTGGGGTACGTGTACCTTTAAAATGATTTCACTTCATATAACTTTTGATCTTTCATTTTATAGCTTAATAATTTGGTAATAATTTTTGTATCTTTGGCTGCTCTGTATTTTGATGGAGGTGGTTGTCATGGGTGGATCATTTTGAAAGTGGTTTTCTTACCGAACCTTTGAAGGAATTAGGGAGGGGGGGGGGGGGGGGAAGGGTTTTTTCTATAAATCTAATTCAGCATGTGTTTACTGCTTTATATTGAGCTAGACTCCCTCTTATGTTGCTCTTCTTCTTCATCATTTTTTTACATGGACTTTTTATACGAATTTCACTTCACTGTGGTTGAGCTTGTGTTATAACAGTATGCCGATGATGTTCAAGTTGCAAGTGGATCACCTCTACCGGGTGTGAAGGTGATAATATCGTAGCTTAAATTTTGATAAAATTTTCTATCCCTCTTAGTCATATTGATCATTTTATTTTTCTTCATCCTGCTAATATTATATCTTTTTTTCTCCACTAAACTCTACCAAGAGCAGCAGCAATTTGATGAACCAATCAGGTTTCCAAAGGAAACAATTGACATTCTGAAGGATCAAGTATTCGGTTTTGACACCTTCTTCGTGACAAGCCAGGAGCCATACGAAGTGAGTTCATTGGGACTTATTTTTCAACATTTTTAATGGAGGGAAAAGACTAAATCCATATGGTTGGTGGATTTATTATTTATCATTACAGGGTGGAGTATTATTCAAGGGAAATCTACGAGGGCAAGCTGCAAAAAGTTATGAGAAAATAAGGAGAAGAATGGAGGTACACCAGTGTGTTTTTATTAGTGTTGAGCTGCTTCATTTTAGCGCCATCATTATGTTGGTTTACATTTTTTGTACAGGACAGATTTGGAGACCTATATAAATTATTTCTTCTAATTAATCCAGAGGATGATAAACCTGTGGCAGTTGTGGTCCCAAGAAAGACCCTGCAACCAGAAGCCACAGGTTGTTATTTAGTTCTTTCCCTGTGACTATTTTTCAAATGATATTTTAAAGAAGCACTTAACCTGTGATATTGAACTGTTATGTACTTGGGGTTGAGCAATGTAGCTGTTCCAGAATGGTTTGCTGCGGGGTCTTTTGGCCTGGTTACTCTATTCACTTTACTTCTGCGTAATGTTCCTGCTTTACAAGAAAATCTATTGTAAGTTTTCCATTTATTGTATACAAAATTATACATGATACATTAGCTGTCTTAGAAAGCATGTCAATCTGCTTTTGCACATGATTTTTCCAAGAAAACTACATTGTTTTTTAGGTATACAATTGTCAAACCTTTGCTTGGCAACAAACACAAAGTTAGGACATCATCATTCACTTCAACCACTTGCTTATTGTTATTATTTTTTCTGTGGATCTGGGTATTCCTTCTTGTTTTACTAGGAAAGCTTAATTTTCGTTTTGGCTTGTTGTTCTATTGTGTACTATAAAAACATAAAATATGCTATCTCTGTGTTTACGTGTAAGTGTGTGCGTTGTGTGTGTAATACAAAAGACAAACGGACATGGTTTAGCCATTAACCTTAACTCTACCTTCTTTCCTAGATCAATTTATGACAATGTTGTCTTATTGCAAAATGGCCTTCCTGGAGCTCTTGTGACTGCCCTCATTCTGGGTGTGCATGAAATCAGCCATATTCTAGTTGCAAAAGAAGCTGGGATTAAGCTAGGTGTGCCATTCTTTGTTCCAAGTTGGCAGGTTAGTATGGCTTTTTCTACACCATAAGGGCTACTAATCAATATGCTTCTTGACACATTTTATAATGTAATATAATTGTTGGAACTACTTGAATGCATTTTAATAAGTAAAAAACTGTCTTCACTCATTTCTAAATAACACCCAATAGATATTTTATTCATGCATTTACTTTTCATAATTTTTTTTTGTCTTGCATAGATTCTTGAATTTATTGATCCAAATAGGGTTCATACTATTTGAAGTAGGGTTGTTTTATTGATCCCAGCGTGGTCATTTAGCTATTTGTTGCATGTATCATCATCTAGTCATTTCTAATGTTTTGAGAAATGGGTAACGTGTAGTTGTGTACTCATTCTTTTAGATATGATCTTTTGTTTGGAGAGGCTAAAGCCATTTATCAATCCCAGCACAAATAAACATAATAATAGAATCACTTATTTGCTTCAAATTTAATTGTGAATAGGTTTGTTACAAATTAATTGTTTCATTAGTTCAAGAAACTTTTTAAAGAAATAACTTCTGCGAAAATTTCAATAAAAGATGTTTAATGTACTGGGGGAATGATACACAGTGGTGAAATCATTTGGCCTAATATAACTCATTTCTTTGTGGCCAATAAATAATACGAGTCCATCTCAGAATCAAAGTATGAGTCTGCTAAATCAGAATTCAAGCTGAAAAATATGTTTAGGATAATCATTTTGTCAAGCGAAAGGGAAACTGGCCTAATACATAGAAATGGAATAATACAAAAATCATTTGGTCTCCTGTAACGCATGTCTTTGTCGCCCAATATATAAGTTTGACTCCTCAGATTCAAACCACGAGTTTGTTTAATAATAAAAGCCCAGCTGAAAAATTTGTTTAAAATGAATTTTCAACACAAAATAAAGTGAATGCTACAGCCATAGTGCGTAATCATTTGGTCAACATGTACCTCATGTATTTGTTGCCCAATATATAAATTTGTTCCATGTGTCAGTCAAACTATGTGTCTGCTATTTAAGAAGCTAAGTTGGAAATATGTTTGAAATAAACTTATCGAGACAAAAGGAAACCTGGTGTATCAACTGAACATAAATTGAAATAAGATAATAAGTACTGATGATTTGTAACAATTAAGTAGATTCATGATGACATCATAAGCTAACAAAGTAATAAACTTGAGAAAATCCTCAAATTATTATCAAAAAACTTCTTAATGTTTTCATATGATAAATTATGTGGAAAAGGAGTATTTATTTGATATGTGGTTTGGAAGAGGAAATTGTGTGAATGCTCTATGATGGACTCTAGGCCCTCTGTGGAAGTTCTCAGATTCAATAATCACCCTGAAGTGGCTACATGAATAATAATATATTTTTAGATGTGATAGGATACTTTAAATAAACTTAATATACGAAAAGACTCATTAAACTAGTTGCCAATGCACTTAATTCATATGCATTAACATGTGCATAAACACATTTGAAATCTTATGAGCTTTTCATGGCAGATAGGTTCATTTGGTGCCATTACAAGGATTCTAAATATTGTACCAAAGCGTGAAGATCTTTTGAAAGTTGCAGCAGCTGGCCCTTTAGCTGGATTCTCTTTGGGATTTATTCTTTTGCTTTTAGGATTTATTCTGCCTCCAGCTGATGGCCTAGGTGTTGTTGTCGATGCTTCAGTATTTCATGAATCGCTTCTAATTGGTGGTATAGGTAAAATAATGTACCCTAAAATGTTCTTTTTCGTAACAAAGTTATGTCTAAATTATTGATTCATTTTTAGAACAGAAGTTCTACAAAAAATAATTCTGTAACAAGTTTCCTCCCTTTTTTTTTTGGACATAGCGAAACTACTTCTTGGGGATGTTCTCAAAGAAGGTACCCCTGTATCATTAAATCCACTTGTGATATGGGCGTGGGCTGGAATTCTTATTAATGCTATTAATAGCATTCCAGCGGGAGAGCTTGATGGTGGTCGGATTTCATTTGCTATATGGGGAAGAAAGGTATTTCCAAAATCTACTCTATCTAGCCCATAGCCAACGAGTAATTCTTCTCCAAACCTTGGTCAGCTGAACCCAAATTATATATATGACAAGTGGAATACACTTGCTATGCGGCTGGATAACGTGTATATACACTTGCTGTGTGATTGAATGGGTTTAGACTAACCGGGTCTGGCTTAGAATTTTCCGCAACGGACACTAACCCAAGTCAGATCATCATAATTCTTCATAGCTAAGCTAACTATTCTGCTATCAATCAAAAGCTAGTGTACAAATTCAGACATTTTTTTTTTCCTAAATTTTTGACAGGCTGCCACTCGATTTACATCTGCTTCGATCGTGCTTCTTGGGTTGTCGTCATTGTTGAATGATGTTGCATTTTATTGGGTAGCTCTGATATTCTTCTTGCAGAGAGGACCAATTGCACCTCTGTCTGAAGAAATTACCGACCCGGACGATAAATATGTAGCCCTTGGGATTGGAGTTCTGCTTTTAGGATTGCTGGTATGTTTGCCGTATCCATTCCCGTTCACCAGTGATGCCTTAACCAGTTTTTAGCTAAATTACATACACACGTCAGCTTACGTTATTAGCTAGGTCTTAGGTTGCCTGGGTGAATCCCAGTGTTTGTATAATTATATTGCCTTGTGACTTGTAAGGTACCTTATGTTAATAAGCAAATGGATCATCTATAAGGAAAGGGCGCCTTTCCTCACAATATCTTATTTTCTCATATTTCATATTCCTTATAGAGTAAAATGCAAAAAATCTTATCCATGTGTTATTCCTAATTGGAAGAAAACCTCCTGTGTGATTCTTAATTCGCAGAAAATCCATGTATTATTTTTTATTGGCAGACCCAGTGCTATTTTTATTTGTACAAGTCAAAAGCATTGTGTTTTACTCGCTCTCAGAGTGAGTATTCTTCATGATCTTTAGAGGTGAGGAAGTGACAATTATACTCCTAAATGTTATTCTTCATGATCTTTCGACTCTCTGAGTTAAAATCCACAGGGCGTGTGCTGAACATATACCCCACCAATAGTGAGCAAAGGGTCATAGCGTACCATCGGTTGTTCACATTCAAACACGAGTTAGTTCAGAATCGGAAAGGGGGCACCATGGAAATACATGCCGCTTAGCCAAAGAAAGCCTTGGAACCCCAGTTTTGAGCTAGTATTATATATCAATGTATTAGAAATGGTTTTAGAGATCATTGAAAATTTTGAGAAGGTCCAAATTGAATAAAGTAAAATGGTTATGGATATGAAGTTGGACATATCTGACTCATTAAAAAAAAAGAACAGAATTCATAGCATATTTTAATTCAACATGGTTACATGAACAATAATTAATTTATAAATATTTCATGGAAAGACCTCGATGACAGATCTCAATCCTAAAGCAGGAGTGATCTTGTAGGTTGTGAAGCCAGCATCAATGAATAACTTTGCCCATTCTTTCTCAGTTCTCTCTCTACCAGTTATGTAAATCATCAACATTATGTCAAAAAGCAACTGAGTTTCAATTGCCTTATAATTGTCTACATTTGTTTCATCCACAACCATGTCAATAATTATCACCTTTCCTCCCTTCTCCTTGTCCGGGATTGCTTCTTTGCATTTCTTCAATATTTTAACGCATTCTTCGTCATTCCAGCATTCTAATGCCCACTGTTTGACGCAGAACGCAAGAACAAAAATGTCAAACTTAACTCATTAATTGAAAAAGATTAACAAAAATAGCTAGGAAAATGTGTTCAAACCTAGCTAGCTTAATTAGTAGGCTAGTAGCTAGCATTTAAAATATTTCATTTGAGGAAATGAAGTTTTAATTTGAGAACATCCCAAAAAGACAGTATCAGTATGTACCTTGAGGAGAACTGCATCTGCAGGAGGAATGGACTCGAACATGTTACCCCCAACGTAGGTCAAATTCATCTCGCTCCCTTCCAATCCAGCGACAACGTGTGGAAGATCGAGCACAGTACAGTTTATTCCTGGAAATGCAGTGGCTATAGCCTTGGCCATTGTTCCCGTGCCACCCGCGACATCCACCAGGGAATTGATCCCATCAAAAACTTGTTTACAATCCTTAACTATGATATCACTCACCAACCGCGTATCGCTGGCCATGGCCTCATTGAAGAAGTGATTAAATTTAGGCTCCTGCCCAGCATACTCCCAAAGTGTCATCCCATGAGTCATGGAAAATGTCGCTTCATGTTCGCTTTGAAACCATTCGCTTAAACAATGCAATGGATCCGTCATAACTGGTTCGAGCATGGCAAGTAGAAATGGCGCCATGCTCGACGGCTCATCTCTTAGAAGGAGATGAGAAGCAGGGGTTAGCCAATAGCCTTCTTCATCGTCGATCTTGACTTTGATGAAGAATTTGGAATGGACTAAAATTCGCATCAAACGATATATTGATTGGGATTTTGTTGGGTGGTTCATAGGAAGAAGAGCGTTCACTAATTCAGAAAGTTTGATTGGTTTGCCATGTTTGTGGATGATATCCGGTATGTTTAATTGAACTGCACACTTTAGAGACATGGAGTTTATGAAGTTGAATATGTGGTTCCAAACATGAGCTTGAGCTTCAAGAAGCTCTTGAGTGGACAGTAGTTTTCCATAGTTGGACAATTCCATTTGCAGAAGTTATTAGTACTAAATTCCGACAATGAGTTCAACTTATGAACTATGGCGTCTTAATTTATATGCAAATTATTGAATGACCAACGTCCCATCTAAAAGCTTAAATTATTAGAGAGATGAATCATTTAATATATATCATAAGGACATTCATTTACTCAAACCTAACACGTGAAATTTAGAAATGGGTGGCGGAAGGATTCAAACACAAGACGTTCTTTTGACCTGTGCTCTAATACCATATTGAATGATCAACTCATCTAAAAGCTTAAGCTGTGAGAAAGAGGAATCATTTAATATTATATCATTTAACACAAACCAGGGGCGGATCCAAGATTCAAAAGTCGAGGGGGCCGAAACATATTATTAACAAAAAATATATATTTAAATAATAATATTTAATCTATTTTCGGCTATATAAATATAAGATATATTTTTCCTATATTGAATTTAAGAAGAATAGTTTATAGGTCTTTGATTTAATTTTCGTAAAATTATATCAAGATTTTCAATTGAACATTATAGTTATTTGGTTAAGATTTAAATTTTGATAAGTATACTGTGTGTATAATTAAACTTTGCAATTGGACTTTAAAAGAAAACAAGAAAAATCAATGCAAATAAATAATTATATTATGAATATAAGTAAGTACAATAAAATATTCAAAAATCTTGGGGGAGCCAAGGCCCCCCAATATGGGCTTTAGATCCGCCCCTGACACAAACCACTATCACCTCCCCATGCTTGCTGTTCTAAGTTCCACAAAGCTCTGTACATTATTACCTATTTTCTCTACTATTATAAAAATGTGAATAGTGTCGTGTATTTTATTTTTTAATCTTTTTTGTGTGGACAAAAATAGTCCCATCTGATTTTTATTTGGTAGGGACTTATAATATGACAAAGAGATTATCCCCGTATATAGTAAATTCAGCCTCAATCTTTTTTGTGTGGACAAAAATAGTCCCATCTGATTTTTATTTGGTAGGACTTATAATATGACATAGAGATTATCCCCGTATATAGTAAATTCACCCTCAGGATGTATGATGGACTCCATTAGACATAGGTAGGTACGGGGCTTCTAGGGTGCGGGCACCGTAACTCGTCCTCACATGCGGGATGACCCTGAAATGATGCCATGTGACGTGCGTAACTAGTATGTGACTCGGCGAGTTGACTCGGTCTGTAAATAGACCCTTTTACCCTTTTTTTTAAAAATTAATTAATTAAAAGTTTAAATAATCTTCAATTAATAAAAGACATTTATAACCTTCGAATCAAAATAATTAAAATTAAAAACAAATTGACCCTTATGTTCCATGATATTATGAATTGAATTATTTTGTTTCTAAAAACAAAAAAGCAAAAAAAAAACCACTTATGATATAAAAAGACCACTTTACCCCCAAATTTGATAATAATTGACTTTGACAATTTTGCAAATTGACCCCTATGTTTTACGATTTTACGTATTGAATTATTTTGTTTCTAAAAAAATATGAAAAACCGTCTGTCATATAAAAAGACCGCTTTACCCCCAATGTAGATAATAATTGACTTTGAAAATTTTGCCAACTGACCCCTATATTTTGCGATTTTACGAATATAATTATTTTGCTTTTAAAAAATTAAAAAAAAATCGCCTGTCATATAAAAAGACCGCTTTACCCCCAGTTTAGATAATAACTGACTTTGACGATTTTGCAAATTGACCCCTATATTTTGCGATTTTACGAATTGAATTATTTTGCTTCTAAAAATAAAATAAAAAACCGCCTATGATATAAAAAGACCGCTTTATCCCCAATTTTGATAATAATTGACTTTGACAATTTTGCAAATTGCCCATATATTTTGCGATTTTACGAATTGAATTATTTTGCTTCTAAAAAAATATAAAAAAAACCGTATGTCATATAAAAAGACCGCTTTGCCCCCAATTTAGTTAATAATTTACTTAGACAATTTTGCCAATAAACCCCTATGTTTTCCAATTTTACGAATTGAATTATTTTGCTTCTGAAAAAAAAAACCGTATGTCATATAAAAAAGATCACTTTACCCCCAATTTTGATAATAATTGACTTCGACAATTTTGCAAATTGACCCCTATGTTTTGCGATTTTACGAACTGAATTATTTTGCTTCTACAAAATATAAAAAAACTGCCTAATATATAAAAAAGACCGATTTACCCCCAATTTAGATAATAATTGACTTTGATAATTTTGCCAATTGACCCCTATATTTTCCGATTTTACGAATCGAATTATTTTGCTTCTGAAAAAAAAGAAAAAACCGCCTATCATATAAAAAAGACCGCTTTACCCCCAATTGTGATAATAATTGAATTTGACAATTTTGCAAATTGACCCCTATATTTTGTGATTTTACGAATTAAATTATTTTGCTTCTAAAAAAACAAAAAAAAGAACGCCTCTCATATAAAAAAGTCCACTTTACCCCCAATGTTTTTAATAATGTATCAGATAAAAATTAAAATTATCTACATTGAAATGATATATTTATTTTATTTTCGTGCAACAGGAAATGCAATTCAAATGGTGGCCGAAAAGGTACCGTAATCAAGGTGAAATATATTGGCGGGAACTAGAAATAATTTTTTCGTCAGTCCACCCACCTCAACCAAGAAATGTTGTTGTGGAGCAGATTCAAGCCGACGGAGTCGTGGCTGAAGATGAACTAAAGGAATGTGACGAAGAAAATGAAGAACCATATGTCACATCTGAAGGAGGAGAAGAGTATCCGAGTAGTGAACCAAGTGATGAGGAACATTAAATTACATTAATTCTGAAATTGTTTAAATGCAAACTCATTCGTATTAGTAGTATTGCTTTTAGATTAATAAATATTGTTATTGGGAAAATTTTATTTATATTTTATATAAATTTTCATATAAGCATGATTTCTGCCCTAATCATTTTTTTTTGTCATTTAAGTATCCAGAAACTCATTTATTTTTATGCAAAAATGAAACATAATTCAAGAATTACGGAGGACTTGGTCTCACAGAACCATCTAATAGACAATTTCTTCGAAATAACAATCGAATCATTGTTTTTCTAAATTATGAAAAAATTTCAAATTCCGGAGGACATGGTTACGCATAATCATCTAGTAGACAATTTTTTGGAAAATCCAAGAAAAATATCAAAATTATGGACACAATAACTAGTCTTTCCGCGACGGCGAGAATCATGCTCGCGGCGGCGGGATTAGTGCCTCGTCGCGGCGAGTGTTACCCTCACCGCGGCGAGGACTTGGCAGAAAGTTAAAAAACTTTATGCCCGTGCCTCGCCGCTGCGAGCTTCTTTCTCGCCGCGATGAGTGTATGCACGGCCAGAATTTCGGCCCTCGTCTCGCGGCCGCGAGATGTAGGCCGAACTTTGGGCAGCCTTTCTGCCAACGTCTCGCGGCCGCGAGACGAGGGCCGAAATTTTGCCTGACTATCGGCCTTTGTCTCGCGGCCACGAAGCTATGTCCCGCGGCCGCGAGAATTACGCCGAAAGCTTGGCATACTTTCGACCTTCGTCTCGCAGCCGCGAGGCTATGTCTTGCGGCCGCGAGAGGTTGGCAGATAGTCTATCCAACTTTCGGCCTACGTCCCGCGAGATGAAGGCAGAAAGTTTGTAATTAGTTGCATATAAAAAAACCTCGTTTCTGCCACGTTTTCGCCGCGGTAAGGCACGATATTAAAAAAAATGTTATCTTCTATTTCTATATTTCATTGCTATTTTTTTTTATTTTTTCGAGATATTGCTATGTTAACTTCTTAGAGCTCTTTTTATATGAAACGAAGTGGCCTTTATATTTTCTAGAAACAAAATAATTCAATCCGTAAAATCGCGGAGCGTAGGGGTCAATTTGCTAAATTGTCAAAGAAAATTATTATCGAATTTGGGGGTAACGAGGTCTTTTTATATGAAACAAGGTGGCCTTTATATTTTTTAGAAGCAAAATAGTTCACTTCGTAAGATCGCGGAACATAGGGGTCAATTTGCAAAATTGTCAATTTGCGGGTAACGAGGTCTTTTCATATGCAACGAGGTGGCCTTTATATTTTTTAGAAGCAAAATAATTCACTTCGTAAAAACGCGGAACATAGGGGTCAATTTGCAAAACTGACAAAGTCAATTATTATCAAATTTGGGGGTAACGAAGTCTTTTCATATGAAACGAGGTGGCCTTTATTTTTTTTAGAAGCAAAATAATTCACTTCGTAAAAACGCGGAACATAGGGGTCAATTTACAAAATTGACAAAGTCAATTATTATCAAATTTGGGGGAAACGAAGTCTTTTCATATGAAACGAGGTGGCCTTTATAATTTTTAGAAGCAAAATAATTCAATTCGTAAAAACGCGGAACATAGGGGTCAATTTGCAAAATTGACAAAGTCAATTATTATCAAATTTGGGGGTAACGAAGTCTTTTCATATGAAACGAGGTGGCCTTTATATTTTTTAGAAGCAAAATAATTCACTTCGTAAGATCGCGGAACATAGGGGTCAATTATTATCAAATTTGGAGGTAACGAAGTCTTTTCATATGAAACGAGGTGGCCTTTATATTTTTTAGAAGCAAAATAATTCACTTCGTAAAAACGCGGAACATAGGGGTCAATTTGCAAAATAGACAAAGTCAATTATTATCAAATTTGGGGGTAACGAAGTCTTTTCATATGAAACGAGGTGGCCTTTATATTTTTTAGAAGCAAAATAATTCAATTCGTAAAAACGCGGAACATAGGGGTCAATTTGCAAAATTGACAAAGTCGATTATTATCAAATTTGGGGGTAACGAAGTCTTTTCATATGAAACGAGGTGGCCTTTATATTTTTTAGAAGCAAAATAATTCACTTCGTAAGATCGCGGAACATAGGGGTCAATTTGCAAAATTGACAAAATCAATTATTATCAAATTTGGGGGTAACGAAGTATTTTCATATGAAACGAGGTGGCCTTTATATTTTTTAGAAGCAAAATAATTCAATTCGTAAAAACGCGGAACATAGGGGTCAATTTGCGAAATTGTCAAAGTCAATTATTATCAAATTTGGGGGTAACGAGGTATTTTTATATGAAACGAGGTTTTTTTTATATTTTTTACAAGCTAAATAATTAAATTCGTAAGATCGTGGAACATAGGGGTCAATTTGCAAAATTGTAGAAGTTAATTATTATCAAATTTGGGGGTAAGATATCTTTTTATATGAAAGGAGGTTTTTTGTATTTTTTACAAGCTAAATAATTAAATTCGTAAAATCGCGGAACATTGGGGTCAATTTGCAAAATTGTCAAACTCAATTAATAAGATAGGGGTAAAGTGGTAACTAACAATATTGGCCCATTTTTTTTAATTTTTTTTTAAAATTTAATTAAAAGGGTAATTTAGGTATATTGTAAATTAATTAAAAGTCAATAGTTATCAATTGACTTTGACCAAGTTACCAAATCAACGGTCCAGATTAATCTGATCTAAATGAACGGCCCGATTAATCCTCCCGCATGTGAGGGCGTTCTCGGGCACCCGCACCCTAGAAAGATCCAGCTAAGGTAGACGAATTCAACTTACCATGTATCATTGACTTCTTCTTCCACAGCTTGACAAGAAAAGAACACGTGCTCCTGATCTTCTTCGGAATAGTTAGCTTGGTGCTTTGTCTCCTTTAATCGACAATCTTTTTCTAAGTGGCCGAACTTTTTACAATTTGTGCATCGAGGTTTGCCTTTGTGGTAGCAATCCTTCTCCAAATGATTTGTCCTATGACAAACACCACAAGGGGAATATTCACCTTGTTTGGCTTTCCCTTTATTTTTCTTTCGAGAATCTTCTCCTTGACTTTTACTCTTTTTGTTGTCACCCGATTTTGAGTTATTCAAGTTGACTTTGGATTGAAAAGCATTTTCCAAAGACTCTCCACTCATTCTGCTCAATCTTTGTTCATGCGCTTGCAAATATCCCATGAGTTCTACGAGGGTAAGTGTAGATAAGTCTTTAGATTCTTCAATCGCTGCGACAACGTGGTCGTATTTTTCTGTCAAGCTTATCAAGAATTTTTGAACTATTCTTTCTTCTTGAATAACTTCTCCATATGATCTCATCTGATTTACGAGATCAATTACCCTGGTGCTATATTGCATAGCATTCTCAGAATCCTTCATTTTGAGATTTTCCATTTCTCTCCTCAAACTCTGAAGCTTGATGGTTTTGATCTTAGAACTCCCTTGAAATTCTTTTTTGCAAGATCTCCCACGCCTGCTTGGAAGAGGTGGCTCCCATTATTCTTGGAAAGATAGCATCACTTACTGCTTGTTGAAGGAAAAATAATGCCTTAGCATCTTTTTGTTGTTCCTTTTTATCAACAATAGTAGAGATTTCTTCCGTTGGTGTAGCTAATCCATTTTCTACAAGATCCCATAGATCTAGTGATAGGAATAATGTCTTCATTTTGATACTCCAAAAATCATAATTTTTACCGTCAAAGATTGGAAGAGCTTGTGATACTCCAGAATTTGACATTAGTGAAGTATTGTGATAAACGCCCTTTTTCTAAATCGAAGGAGCTCTGATACCACTTGTTGGATATTTTGTGAGATTAGTGAACAAGAACAACAAGGAAATATTTGGAGGAATTAGGAGTATGTCTCTCCTTTTTTTATTATGCTTGTTGAAGACTTGATAATTTACAAGCACTCACTTTACACCTATTTATACTAGTCTAGGCAAGAAGTACATGTAACAAATTTAATTAAGCTTATGAATACTAGGTAGTCAAAGCATGAACCTAAGTATTCATGTATCCTATCATACAATGGAACTAGAAGTTCATGTATGTGGATATTTATTATTCTAGGGAATACATTAATTTTAATAGAAGCTAAGTTGGAAATATGTTTGAAATGAACTTATCGAGACACATGAAAGGAAACCTGTTGTATCAACTGAACATAAATTGAAATAAGATAATAAGTATTGATGATTTGTAACAATCAAATAGATTCATGATGACATCATAAGCTAACAAAGTAATAAACTTGAGAAAATCCTCAAATTATTATCAAAAAACTTCTTAATGTTTTCATATGATAAATTATTTGGAAAAGGAGTATTTATTTGATGTGTGGTTTGGAAGAGGAAACTGTGTGATCTAGGCCCTCTGTGGAAGTTCTCAGATTCACGAATCACCCTGAAGTGGCTAAGGGCAGTTGCAATTTGGAAACCTACATGAATAAAAATATATTTTTAGATGTGATAGGATATGTAGATACATGAAATTTATGCCCAATTAAATAATGACACTTATAAATAATATATTAGTAATCAATTAATTTTCTATTTTTGGGATTTTATTATATTAAATTCCGAAATTAAATAATGATATTAATTGATTTTTAATATTTATTTATTGGTCATTTATATCAAGCCATGTGTCAAAATGATACATTTAAAGCCATATAATTAAGTGGCCAATCAAAATGTGCCACGTGTCAAAGTGAGGTGTTTTGACCAATCAAATGAAGTCTTTCATTCCAAGAAAGTAAGGGCCAATCAAATCATGACACGTCACCAAGCTGCTATGAAGGACTCTCTTCAAAATCTATATAAAGAGGTCTTGTGAATTCATTTGAAGATATACAGAGACATATATACATATCTACATACAAATTCACATATACACAGATATTCTCTTCAAGCTTTGAAGGTCTACAAGCTCTTCAAATCCGTAACTCCATCCGCAAATCTTGGAGAAAGTCACACCAAACGATTCAAGAACACGCTCAAAGCCCTTGAATTCATATACTTGACGAATCCGCAAATCAAGGAGGAAGTCACACATACGATTCAAGAATAAGCCTAGTGCCCTTGAATCCATACATCTACCGAAGAGAAGAATCAGAGGAATTACACATAGGGATTTGTAACCACTTTTAAATTTCAAATAAATATTATTTGTTACTTCTTATTTTATTGTCTATTTAAGCTTTTTGCAGACATTTAAAATTTGTTGTAAACAAATTTCTGGCACGTCCAGTGGGACCATCTCTACCTCTCATCTCTTCTCTTCAAAAAGATGATTCGTCCTAGAAAATATCGAACTATGTCTGATTTGATGAATGACCCAAGCACCATGCTCATTGAAAAGAAGGCAAATGATGATTCTCAAAGCAGTGGATCTTCACCCCTTTCTCACCATTCGACTGGAGTTCCTGTTATGACGACAAATGCTACGACTATGGAAGAACAACTCATGGCTCTAACTAAGGCCATAAAAGGGCTCAACAAGCGTACGCAAGAGCAAGAATCAAAGATTGAAAGATTTCTGAGCCAAGGACTTTATGCCAAGGCAAATCACTCGATGGGAAAATGACATGTGGTTCCCGAAGAAGATGAGATATCAACAAAACGATACTCAAAAGTGAACGAGGACCAACTCGAGGATTCTGAGGAGGACGACATTCTCTCAGGACGACATTCGACTGAGAAAGCTAAGGGTCTTCAATTCTCTCCCGACGGCATGATTCCTGTGGATCGACTAGAAAATTTCATCACTGGAACCATCAAGTGCAAATTGGAGAGAGGTTCAAAATCTTCACTTACGTACGTGAAGCCCTACACTCGTCGCATCGACACGATGAAGATGCCCACTGGATATCAACCGCCAAAGTTCCAACAATTCGATGGGAAAGGGAACCCAAAGCAACATGTCGCTCACTTCGTAGAAACTTGTAATAATGCTGGAACTACTGGAGATATCCTCGTGTAACAATTTGTCCGTTCGCTTCAAGGGAATGCTTTTGACTGGTACACCGACTTGGAGCCTGAAAGCATTGATAGTTGGGAACAACTTGAACAAGAATTCCTCGATCGATTTTATAGTACAAGAAGGATCGTCAGTATGATCGAACTTACAAGCACTCGTCAGTGGAATGAAGAGAAAGTGATCGATTATATTAATCGATGGCGAAATTTGAGTTTGAACTGCAAGGATCGCTTGTGTGAAACTTCTGCAATAGAAATGTGTATCCAAGGGATGCAATGGGGCTTACGATATATTCTCCAAGGCATAAAACCGAGAACCTTCGAAGAGCTGGCCACACGTGCGCACGACATGGAAATGAGCCTTGCTTCAAGTGAAGGCCAAAGCTTCTTCCCACTTCATGAGTCAAAGAAAGGAAAAGTTGGACATTACATCAAGAAAGGGGGCAAGCTTTTTCCCCAAGTTGAAAGTGAAGAATCCATGACCGTCAATGTCTCTCGATCCAAGTCAAAGAAGAACGATGAAATAAACAATGATTCATCCCAACGAAGCTTTGCAAAGAAGCTGACTTTGAAGGATATGCAAAAGAAGGAATACCCATTCCTTGATTCTGACGTTGCTCCAATGCTTGATGACTTGCTTGAAGCTAAACTCATTGAGTTGCCCAAAATGAAGCGACCTGAAGAGGCTGGAAGAACAAATGACCGCAATTACTGCAAGTACCACCGCTTGGTTGGGCATCCCATTGAAAAATGCTTCATTTTGAAGGATAAAATCTTGCAACTAGCTCGAGAAGGCAAGATTATGCTTGATGAAGATGATGCAACTGCAAATCTTGTCACAGTTTCATTTGGATGTTTTGACACAACAATAAACGCGGAGCAATTGCCAAATAGGCTTCATGATGATGATTCTTATGATGTTGTTTCGTGTAATGCAATACAAGAACAAAACGCTTCTATATGTGAAGTATGCCGATCTAGCATAGAAGTCCGAGAGGATGTGACGTTGTCGTTTTACACTACTCAAGGAAAAGTTCATGTTGCTAAGAAGGAAGAAGCTGAGACTACTTTATTGGAACTCGTGGAATGTGTTAAAGTAACCAATGATGAAATTGATCAAGTCAAATTAGAGATGGATGACTTAATCTCCAAAGTGGAGGTTCAAAATTTCTCTTTGAAGAAGGAAACTCGTCAAGGTAAGCAAACTCAACTAAAAATTAGATCTGGGTCGATTCCATTCATCAAAGTTGAAATGAACATGTTTATGAAAGCTGGCTTTATACAAAAAATAGAGAATTCTACATGGCTCCCTAGAATTGTGCCTATACGTAAAAGAACTCGCCAAATTCAACTTTGTGTCGACTTTGAGAATGTAGATGCTCCCAATGATTTTTCATTACCTGATCCAAAACTCCTGATTGATGGATTCCATAAATATAGTCAGAAATCTGGATATCTTCATTGATGTCAAAATAATCACAACACTCCTTGATAAGAGTATAAACTTTCAAAACAACTCCTTGACACGAGTCAAAACTGTCTACAAATCTTCATGTTGAAAACTCCTTGACACGAGTCAAAACTGTCTACAAATCTTCATGTTGAAAACTCCTTGACACGAGTCAAAACTATCTACAAATCTTCAAAGTTCAAGCCAAAGCCTCCAGTAGACGAGACGAAAAGGTCTACAAGTTCAAATCAACTTCTCCCAGACACGAGTCAAAACTGTCTGCAAAATTGTCAAAGTTCAAATCAAAGCCTCCAGTAGACGAGAAAAGGGTCTACGAAATCTTGAAATCAAAATGCTCCTTGACGCACGAGCTTAAAACTGCATGTTACTCTTGGACCTCGTGAGTATAAAAATATGAACGACACTCTTCAAATAAAATTTTATGTTTTGAACTACGTTATGACTTGATTCTCTTTACGAGATACGTAGGCAGCTTGGAAGGTAATTCTAAGTTCAGTCATGTAAAAAAAAAAAAAAAAAAAAAATTCTTCGAGACATTTACAAGTTTTCATAATGTGTGTATTGAAATCTTCATTTAATACTTAGAATAATTTCTTAGTGTTAAATTAAGAAATGGTCTTGAATTTGGTTAAGTGCAACAATGGAGAAATTGAATTCAAAACGAGAGCAAGGGGCAAAGTTACATCAAGATGTGAGGAATAATTGAATTTTATTCATGTCGAAGAATTCGATACAAAAAAAAATGCAAGTTCCTATAACTAAAGAATTTTCCAATATGTTGCTCGATCCTCAAGTTTTGATTTTGCATCTCTTCAAGTTATTGCTACTTGCCTCCAAAGTGGCGCTCCAAACTTTCAAATGTGCGTCTCGTATCTTTTCAACTTACGAACTTCTGTGAAGCTTCAAGCATTTTCAAGCTAATAATTCTCGCCTCCAAGATGTTGATTCGAATGTCAAGTTTTTGCTACATATCTCATCAAGTCACGTCTCTTCGTTTCCAAAGCCTCTTCAAACTATCATGTGTACATGAAGAATTTCCTCCTTAAGTTGATGGTGCTTCAAACTTTCAATGGATGGTATGCATCTCCACGTAGCTACTCTTTGTATTCAAGTTGATGATTTTGGCCTCTTCAAGTTGATGCTTATCGGCTTCATCGCTTTGAGCTCTCAAGTTGATTATTTGTGTTACTTCGAGTTGCTACTATTTAACCTCCAAGTCGACACTTCATATTTCTTCGAGTAACGCCTCATTGTTTTCGAAAAGTGAACTCCCAAACTCTTAGTGAAAACATATGTCGTCATCGTTAGCTCTAAAAGAATAAACACGAAGGGGAAGCCGATCAAGTGTATGCAGATCTCGCAGAGAAAACGGATAGTTCCACAGCTGCCGTGTGGAACGAGTCAGTGGACATACTCCATCGATCGCCTAATGTGTTGTTGATGATCTCCTCGACGTCATAGGTGAAGAATGAGGTCCGAATTGCGTCGAATATTCCAGTTTAAAGAAGACCTTTGTTCCTTGTCGAATAGACACCTACTCATGTGCTATAACCGGCAATATTAATGGCTCACCAAAAGTGGCTCTGAAAGGTACTGAGAAATTTCTCATGAAGCCGAAGAACAAATAGGCATAAAACTAGACGATGAACCTCTTTGGAATGCATTGGACTGCCAAAAGACATACTTTTTGACAATTCAGTATAGCCGAGTAAAGGACGTTGACTTCCTCTGAGGCCCTTACGGAAACTTTCGACGAGTGAATCTTCTTGGACGAAGTATATTTTGGGGGAAGGTGACCAATTGACGATGTATACACAACTGAAGAAGTTCCCTTTGTTATGTTCGTTTCACCCTTGTTGATCATATAGAAACTTGGCTTTGGAACTTTGCAGTCGATAAACTCCATTGGTGCCGCGATGATATATCTGCAACAAATAAAAATTTTGGTTAAAAAAAAAAGGGGCAATAAAATAAAGGGACATGATGCAAAATTGAGGCTGCGGAGCTGAATATATTCTTGATACAGATTATTTTTGTACTAAAGATATATATGGGGCAAGGTACTACTCTAAATGCTATGGTACAAGTTCCTAGGCCTATAGTACAAATTCTACAATTAAGAATCCTATTTGAAGATCTAAAACAGTTACTTTTCTGAAGATGATCTCGGGACCCACATACTTTCCTACGGACAGACATTCACTTTCACTTTAGAGTAAATTTTCGTGGTACTACTAAGTTTTACTGCGAATTCAAGACTAAATATGGTTTTGGAAGCTATGGCGTTTTTACTCCGAAGCTGAGAAGGTATTTTTGTGGATATAATTGTCACTTGCACATAGAGAAAATTGGACCATGCGTCAATTATGACTGGTCTGGCAAACCTTATTGCCAACCCTGGGATAAGCCTACTCCTCAATCCCAATCGTTAAATTAATTAGACATTCCATGTGGATTATTTTATTTTTATTTTATAAATAAAAGTGCCGAAAAAAAAAAAGGGATTGAGGTTGATGAAGAAATAAAGAACAGGGGTCGTGTGGAATAAAGGGATTACTGTTTGAACTCTGTCAATGACGCTTAAACTCTCTAATATTATTGCTGATGAAGGTAAAGGGTTTGATGTGTTCTTTTATAGATGTTATTTGGAAATTATGATGAGCAATGAAGAGAATTTTTGGAAATTTTAAATTTTTCCGAGAAGAAGATGGAGTAAATTGTTGGTAAAAATTTCCATGTATGAAAGCAAGAAAATTCTCAAAGATCTGAACATATTGTTGTGGACTCATATATCGAATATTAGAGGAGTTGATTTAAATTCAATATTTCTTAAAATTGAGATTCAATTTGTTTCTTGAATTAAAGATTTATTGCCTTGATCACTTGATACAAGTCTCCGATTATGGAAAGATAATGATTTGAGAAGAATTCTAAATATTGGATTAAAATTAAATTTGTCAATTGCCAAGATATTTACGGCTTTGCAAATCAAAGGAATTGAAGAAGATGAAGTGGGTTTTATCGCCTACACTTGGTCTATGTAGACCATACATGTTAATGGGTCAAATTGAATGGGCTTAAGCAATGGGTATTTAATTAAATTATGTATCCACTTAAAGTCCAGTTCAACTAAATTCATGTTCACGGTCGTCCAAATTTCTTTTACCGTGACGCAATATTTTTCAAGTGCATTTTTATGTCAAAGTCGTGACTTACTCACTTCAAAGCATGCTTCGAAAGCGTTATTCGTGAATAAGTCTCGAAGGGGCATCTGTAGATACATAAAATTTATGCCCAATTAAATAATGACACTTATAAATAATATATTAGTAATCAATTAATTTTCTATTTTTGGGATTTTATTATATTAAATTCCGAAATTAAATAATGATATTAATTGATTTTTAATATTTATTTATTGGTCATTTATATCAAGCCATGTGTCAAAATGATACATTTATAAAGCCATATAATTAAGTGGCCAGACAAAATGTGCCACGTGTCAAAGTGAGGTGTTTTGACCAATCAAATGAAGTCTTTCATTCCAAGAAAGTAAGGGCCAATCAAATCATGACACGTCACCAATCTGCTATGAAGGACTCTCTTCAAAATCTATATAAAGAGGTCTTGTGAATTCATTTGAAGATATACAAAGACATATATACATATCTACATACAAATTCACATATACACATAGATATTCTCCTCAAGCTTTGAAGGTCTACAAGCTCTTCAAATCCGTAACTCCATCTGCAAATCTTGGAGAAAGTCACACCAAACGATTCAAAAACACGCTCAAAGCCCTTGAATTCATATACTTGACGAATCCGCAAATCAAGGAGGAAGTCACATACGATTCAAGAATAAGCCTAGTGCCCTTGAATCCATACATCTACCGAAGAGAAGAATCAGAGGAATTACACATAGGGATTTGTAACCACTTTTAAATTTCAAATAAATATTATTTGTTACTTCTTATTTTATTGTCTATTTAAGCTTTTTGCAGACATTTAAAATTTGTTATAAACAGGATACTTTAAATAAACTTAATGTACTAAGAGCATCACCAGTGGAGGAACCAAATCTTGGACCCAAATTCTTCATTTGCACTCTGCTACAGTGTTTTGCACTCTCTGAAAAAGTATTTTTCTGCAGCAATAGGCATCAAAAGTGGGAACCCATTTTTAAAATCAATTTAAATTAAATTTATTTCACTAACTTAAAATTAAGTCTATTTAAAAATACAATCAAAATTAATTTTGAACTAAAGAAAAAATAAATGAAATTCAAAATATTTGTAATTTTATAATAATTATTAATTCATATAAGATTTTTGCATCTTATTTCTGATCAGATTTCTTTCCCGTATCGTATACGTGTCAATTTATGATTGGATACTGAGATTTCTGATAAGATTTTTTTTCCATATAGTACAACTTATCTTCATCCTACGTGTCAATTTATGATTGGATACTGAGATTTATGATAAGATTTTTTTCCACATAGTACAACTTATCTTCATTCTACGTGTCAATTTATTATTGGATAAGGAAATGGGTTCAGGCATCTTCAGGAATCAAATTTGGGTACAATTGGAAGGAAATGGGTCTTGAGTGCATTTTGCACTTTCATTTGATTCCTCCATTGTGAGCTTATTTTTGCAATTTTTGTACCCAAATCAATTTGGGCTCCCAGATGATGCCTCCACTGGTGATGCTCTAAGAGACTCATTAAACTAGTTGCCAATGCACTTAATTCATATGCATTAACATGTGCATAAACACACTTGAAATCTTATGAGCTTTTACTGGCAGATAGGTTCATTTGGTGCCATTACAAGGATTCTAAATATTGTACCAAAGCGTGAAGATCTTTTGAAAGTTGCAGCAGCTGGCCCTTTAGCTGGATTCTCTTTGGGATTTATTCTTTTGCTTTTAGGATTTATTCTGCCTCCGGCTGATGGCCTAGGTGTTGTTGTCGATGCTTCAGTATTTCATGAATCGCTTCTAATTGGTGGTATAGGTAAAATAATGTACCCTAAAATGTTCTTTTTCATAACAAAGTTATGTCTAAATTATTGATTCATTTTTTAGAACAGAAGCTCTACAAAAAATAATTCTTTAACAAGTGTCCTCCCTTTTTTTTTTGGACATAGCGAAACTACTTCTTGGGGATGTTCTCAAAGAAGGTACCCCTGTATCATTAAATCCACTTGTGATATGGGCGTGGGCTGGAATTCTTATTAATGCTATTAATAGCATTCCAGCGGGAGAGCTTGATGGTGGTCGGATTTCATTTGCTATATGGGGAAGAAAGGTATTTCCAAAATCTACTCTATCTAGCCCATAGCCAACGAGTAATTCTTCTCCAAACCTTGGTCAGCTGAACCCAAATTATATATATGACAAGTGGAATACACTTGCTATGCGGCTGGATAACGTGTATATACACTTGCTGTGTGATTGAATGGGTTTAGACTAACCGGGTCTGGCTTAGAATTTTCCGCAACGGACACTAACCCAAGTCAGATCATCATAATTCTTCATAGCTAAGCTAACTATTCTGCTATCAATCAAAAGCTAGTGTACAAATTCAGACATTTTTTTTTTCCTAAATTTTTGACAGGCTGCCACTCGATTTACATCTGCTTCGATCGTGCTTCTTGGGTTGTCGTCATTGTTGAATGATGTTGCATTTTATTGGGTAGCTCTGATATTCTTCTTGCAGAGAGGACCAATTGCACCTCTGTCTGAAGAAATTACCGACCCGGACGATAAATATGTAGCCCTTGGGATTGGAGTTCTGCTTTTAGGATTGCTGGTATGTTTGCCGTATCCATTCCCGTTCACCAGTGATGCCTTAACCAGTTTTTAGCTAAATTACATACACACGTCAGCTTACGTTATTAGCTAGGTCTTAGGTTGCCTGGGTGAATCCCAGTGTTTGTATAATTATATTGCCTTGTGACTTGTAAGGTACCTTATGTTAATAAGCAAATGGATCATCTATAAGGAAAGGGCGCCTTTCCTCACAATATCTTATTTTCTCATATTTCATATTCCTTATAGAGTAAAATGCAAAAACTCTTATCCATGTGTTATTCCTAATTGGAAGAAAACCTCCTGTGTGATTCTTAATTCGCAGAAAAGACATGTATTATTTTTTATTGGCAGACCCAGTGCTATTTTTATTTGTACAAGTCAAAAGCATTGTGTTTTACTCGCTCTCAGAGTGAGTATTCTTCATGATCTTTAGAGGTGAGGAAGTGACAATTATACTCCTAAATGTTATTCTTCATGATCTTTCGACTCTCTGAGTTAAAATCCACAGGGCGTGTGCTGAACATATACCCCACCAATAGTGAGCAAAGGGTCATAGCGTACCATCGGTTGTTCACATTCAAACACGAGTTAGTTCAGAATCGGAAAGGGGGCACCATGGAAATACATGCCGCTTAGCCAAAGAAAGCCTTGGAACCCCAGTTTTGAGCTAGTATTATATATCAATGTATTAGAAATGGTTTTAGAGATCATTGAAAATTTTGAGAAGGTCCAAATTGAATAAAGTAAAATGGTTATGGATATTAAGTTGGACATATCTGACTCATTAAAAAAAAAGAACAGAATTCATAGCATATTTTAATTCAACATGGTTACATGAACAATAATTAATTTATAAATATTTCATGGAAAGACCTCGATGACAGATCTCAATCCTAAAGCAGGAGTGATCTTGTAGGTTGTGAAGCCAGCATCAATGAATAACTTTGCCCATTCTTTCTCAGTTCTCTCTCTACCAGTTATGTAAATCATCAACATTATGTCAAAAAGCAACTGAGTTTCAATTGCCTTATAATTGTCTACATTTGTTTCATCCACAACCATGTCAATAATTATCACCTTTCCTCCCTTCTCCTTGTCCGGGATTGCTTCTTTGCATTTCTTCAATATTTTAACGCATTCTTCGTCATTCCAGCATTCTAATGCCCACTGTTTGACGCAGAACGCAAGAACAAAAATGTCAAACTTAACTCATTAATTGAAAAAGATTAACAAAAATAGCTAGGAAAATGTGTTCAAACCTAGCTAGCTTAATTAGTAGGCTAGTAGCTAGCATTTAAAATATTTCATTTGAGGAAATGAAGTTTTAATTTGAGAACATCCCAAAAAGACAGTATCAGTATGTACCTTGAGGAGAACTGCATCTGCAGGAGGAATGGACTCGAACATGTTACCCCCAACGTAGGTCAAATTCATCTCGCTCCCTTCCAATCCAGCGACAACGTGTGGAAGATCGAGCACAGTACAGTTTATTCCTGGAAATGCAGTGGCTATAGCCTTGGCCATTGTTCCCGTGCCACCCGCGACATCCACCAGGGAATTGATCCCATCAAAAACTTGTTTACAATCCTTAACTATGATATCACTCACCAACCGCGTATCGCTGGCCATGGCCTCATTGAAGAAGTGATTAAATTTAGGCTCCTGCCCAGCATACTCCCATAATGTCATCCCATGAGTCATGGAAAATGTCGCTTCATGTTCGCTTTGAAACCATTCGCTTAAACAATGCAATGGATCCGTCATAACTGGTTCGAGCATGGCAAGTAGAAATGGCGCCATGCTCGACGGCTCATCTCTTAGAAGGAGATGAGAAGCAGGGGTTAGCCAATAGCCTTCTTCATCGTCGATCTTGACTTTGATGAAGAATTTGGAATGGACTAAAATTCGCATCAAACGATATATTGATTGGGATTTTGTTGGGTGGTTCATAGGAAGAAGAGCGTTCACTAATTCAGAAAGTTTGATTGGTTTGCCATGTTTGTGGATGATATCCGGTATGTTTAATTGAACTGCACACTTTAGAGACATGGAGTTTATGAAGTTGAATATGTGGTTCCAAACATGAGCTTGAGCTTCAAGAAGCTCTTGAGTGGACAGTAGTTTTCCATAGTTGGACAATTCCATTTGCAGAAGTTATTAGTACTAAATTCCGACAATGAGTTCAACTTATGAACTATGGCGTCTTAATTTATATGCAAATTATTGAATGACCAACGTCCCATCTAAAAGCTTAAATTATTAGAGAGATGAATCATTTAATATATATCATAGGGACATTCATTTATTCAAACCTAACACGTGAAATATAGAAATGGGTGGCGGAAGGATTCAAACACAATACGTTCTTTTGACCTGTGCTCTAATACCATATTGAATGATCAACTCATCTAAAAGCTTAAGCTGTGAGAAAGAGGAATCATTTAATATTATATCATTTAACACAAAGTCAAACCACTATCACCTCCCCATGCTTGCTGTTCTAAGTTCCACAAAGCTCTGTACATTATTACCTATTTTCTCTACTATTATAAAAATGTGAATAGTGTCGTGTATTTTATTTTTTAATCTTTTTTGTGTGGACAAAAATAGTCCCATCTGATTTTTATTTGGTAGGACTTATAATATGACATAGAGATTATCCCCGTATATAGTAAATTCAGCCTCAATCTTTTTTGTGTGGACAAAAATAGTCCCATCTGATTTTTATTTGGTAGGACTTATAATATGACATAGAGATAATCCCCGTATATAGTAAATTCACCCTCAGGATGTATGATGGACTCCATTAGACATAGATAGGTACCGGGCTTCTAGGGTGCGGGCACCGTAACTCGCCCTCACATGCGGGATGACCCTGAAATGATGTCATGTGGCGTGCGTAACTAGTATGTGACTCGACGAGTTGACTCGGTCTGTAAATAGACCCTTTTACCCTTTTTTTTAAAAATTAATTAATTAAAAGTTTAGATAATCTTCAATTAATAAAAGACATTTATAACCTTCGAATCAAAATAATTAAAATTAAAAACAAATTGACCCTTATGTTCCATGATATTACGAATTGAATTATTTTGTTTCTAAAAACAAAAAAACAAAAAAAAACCACTTATGATATAAAAAGACCACTTTACCCTCAAATTTGATAATAATTGACTTTGACAATTTTGCAAATTGACCCCTATGTTTTACGATTTTACGTATTGAATTATTTTGTTTCTAAAAAAATATGAAAAACTGTCTGTCATATAAAAAGACCGTTTTACCCCCAATGTAGATAATAATTGACTTTGAAAATTTTGCCAACTGACCCCTATATTTTGCAATTTTACGAATATAATTATTTTGCTTTTAAAAAATAAAAAAAAATCGCCTGTCATATAAAAAGACCGCTTTACCCCCAGTTTAGATAATAACTGACTTTGACGATTTTGCAAATTGACCCCTATATTTTGCGATTTTACGAATTGAATTATTTTGCTTCTAAAAATAAAATAAAAAACCGCCTATGATATAAAAAGACCGCTTTATCCCCAATTTTGATAATAATTGACTTTGACAATTTTGCAAATTGCCCATATATTTTGCGATTTTACGAATTGAATTATTTTGCTTCTAAAAAAATATAAAAAAAACCGTATGTCATATAAAAAGACCGCTTTGCCCCCAATTTAGTTAATAATTTACTTAGACAATTTTGCCAATAGACCCCTATGTTTTCCAATTTTACGAATTGAATTATTTTGCTTCTGAAAAAAAAAACCGTATGTCATATAAAAAAGACCACTTTACCCCCAATTTTGATAATAATTGACTTCGACAATTTTGCAAATTGACCCCTATGTTTTGCGATTTTACGAACTGAATTATTTTGCTTCTAAAAAATATAAAAAAGCTGCCTAATATATAAAAAAGATCGATTTACCCCCAATTTAGATAATAATTGACTTTGATAATTTTGCCAATTGACCCCTATATTTTCCGATTTTACGAATCGAATTATTTTGCTTCTGAAAAAAAAAGAAAAAACCGCCTATCATATAAAAAAGACCGCTTTACCCCAATTGTGATAATAATTGAATTTGACAATTTTGCAAATTGACCCCTATATTTTGTGATTTTACGAATTAAATTATTTTGCTTCTAAAAAAACAAAAAAAAGAACGCCTCTCATATAAAAAAGACCACTTTACCCCCAATGTTTTTAATAATGTATCAGATAAAAATTAAAATTATCTACATTGAAATGATATATTTATTTTATTTTCGTGCAACAGGAAATGCAATTCAAATGGTGGCCGAAAAGGTACCGTAATCAAGGTGAAATATATTGGCGGGGACTAGAAATAATTTTTTCGTCAGTCCACCCACCTCAACCAAGAAATGTTGTTGTGGAGCAGATTCAAGCCGACGGAGTCGTGGCTGAAGATGAACTAAAGGAATGTGACGAAGAAAATGAAGAACCATATGTCACATCTGAAGGAGGAGAAGAGTATCCAAGTAGTGAACCAAGTGATGAGGAACATTAAATTACATTAATTCTGAAATTGTTTAAATGCAAACTCATTCGTATTAGTAGTATTGCTTTTAGATTAATAAATATTGTTATTGGGAAAATTTTATTTATATTTTATATAAATTTTCATATAAGCATGATTTCTGCCCTAATCATTTTTTTTTTGTCATTTAAGTATCCAGAAACTCATTTATTTTTTTGCAAAAATGAAACATAATTCAAGAATTACGGAGGACTTGGTCTCACAGAACCATCTAATAGACAATTTCTTCGAAATAACAATCGAATCATTTTTTTTCTAAATTATGAAAAAATTTCAAATTCCGGAGGACATGGTTACGCATAATCATCTAGTAGACAATTTTTTGGAAAATCCAAGAAAAATATCAAAATTATGGACACAATAACTAGTCTTTCCGCGACGGCGAGAATCATGCTCGCGGCGGCGGGATTATTGCCTCGTCGCGGCGAGTGTTACCCTCACCGCGGCGAGGACTTGGCAGAAAGTTAAAAAACTTTATGCCCGTGCCTCGCCGCGGCGAGCTTCTTTCTCGCCGCGACGAGTGTATGCACGGCCAGAATTTCGGCCCTCGTCTCGCGGCCGCGAGATGTAGGCCGAACTTTGGGCAGCCTTTCTGCCAACGTCTCGCGGCCGCGAGACGAGGGCCGAAATTTTGCCTGACTATCGGCCTTTGTCTTGCGGCCACGAAGCTATGTCCCGCGGCCGCGAGAATTACGCCGAAAGCTTGGCATACTTTCGACCTTCGTCTCGCAGCCGCGAGGCTATGTCTTGCGGCCGCGAGAGGTTGGTAGATAGTCTATCCAACTTTCGGCCTACGTCTCCCGGCCGCGAGACATAGCCTCGCGGCCGCGAGATGAAGGCAGAAAGTTTGTAATTAGTTGCATATAAAAAAACCTCGTTTCTGCCACGTTTTCGCCGCGGTAAGGCACGATATTAAAAAAAATGTTATCTTCTATTTCTATATTTCATTGCTAAGCATCACTTGAGGCACAAGAAATCTGTTGCAAAGTGGAATTTGCAAGATCTCACATAATATCTGAAAACCGAAGAAAACAATCGGTATACTGGCAAGGGCAGCAGTAACTATGTGGCTATGCCTCAGCTCGGAGGGGCTAAGGTTCATGTCGTAGAAGGCTCAAAGAAAATCAAGAAACAAAATAATTCAATCCTTTATATTACTATATACGAGGTGGCCTTTATATTTTCTAGAAACAAAATAATTCAATCCGTAAAATCGCGGAGCGTAGGGGTCAATTTGCTAAATTGTCAAAGAAAATTATTATCGAATTTGGGGGTAAGGAGGTCTTTTTATATGAAACAAGGTGGCCTTTATATTTTTTAGAAGCAAAATAGTTCACTTCGTAAGATCGCGGAACATAGGGGTCAATTTGCAAAATTGTCAATTTGTGGGTAACGAGGTCTTTTCATATGCAACGAGGTGGCCTTTATATTTTTTAGAAGCAAAATAATTCACTTCGTAAAAACGCGGAACATAGGGGTCAATTTGCAAAACTGACAAAGTCAATTATTATCAAATTTGGGGGTAACGAAGTCTTTTCATATGAAACGAGGTGGCCTTTATTTTTTTTAGAAGCAAAATAATTCACTTCGTAAAAACGCGGAACATAGGGGTCAATTTACAAAATTGACAAAGTCAATTATTATCAAATTTGGGGGAAACGAAGTCTTTTCATATGAAACGAGGTGGCCTTTATATTTTTTAGAAGCAAAATAATTCAATTCGTAAAAACGCGGAACATAGGGGTCAATTTGCAAAATTGACAAAGTCAATTATTATCAAATTTGGGGGTAACGAAGTCTTTTCATATGAAACGAGGTGGCCTTTATATTTTTTAGAAGCAAAATAATTCACTTCGTAAGATCGCGGAACATAGGGGTCAATTTGCAGAATTGACAAAGTCAATTATTATCAAATTTGTGGGTAACGAAATCTTTTCATATGAAACGAGGTGGCCTTTATATTTTTTAGAAGCAAAATAATTCAATTCGTAAAAACGCGGAACATAGGGGTCAATTTGAAAAATCGACAAAGTCAATTATGCCTTAGCATCTTTTTGTTGTTGAAGGAAAAATAATGCTTGTTGAAGGAAAAATAATGCCTTAGCATCTTTTTGTTGTTCCTTTTTATCAACAATAGTAGAGATTTCTTCCGTTGGTGTAGCTAATCCATTTTCTACAAGATCCCATAGATCTAGCGATAGGAATAATGTCTTCATTTTGATACTCCAAAAATCATAATTTTTACCGTCAAAGATTGGAAGAGCTTGTGATACTCCAGAATTTGACATTAGTGAAGTATTGTGATAAACGCCCCTTTTCTAAATCGAAGGAGCTCTGATACCACTTGTTGGATATTTTGTGAGATTAGTGAACAAGAACAACAAGGAAATATTTGGAGGAATTAGGAGTATGTCTCTCCTTTTTTTATTATGCTTGTTGAAGACTTGATAATTTACAAGCACTCACTTTACACCTATTTATACTAGTCTAGGCAAGAAGTACATGTAACAAATTTAATTAAGCTTATGAATACTAGGTAGTCAAAGCATGCACCTAAGTATTCATGTATCCTATCATACAATGGAACTAGAAGTTCATGTATGTGGATATTTATTATTCTAGGGAATACATTAATTTTAATAGAAGCTAAGTTGGAAATATGTTTGAAATGAACTTATCGAGACACATGAAAGGAAACCTGTTGTATCAACTGAACATAAATTGAAATAAGATAATAAGTATTGATGATTTGTAACAATCAAATAGATTCATGATGACATCATAAGCTAACAAAGTAATAAACTTGAGAAAATCCTCAAATTATTATCAAAAAACTTCTTAATGTTTTCATATGATAAATTATTTGGAAAAGGAGTATTTATTTGATGTGTGGTTTGGAAGAGGAAACTGTGTGATCTAGGCTCTCTGTGGAAGTTCTCAGATTCACGAATCACCCTGAAGTGGCTAAGGGCAGTTGCAATTTGAAAACCTACATGAATAAAAATATATTTTTAGATGTGATAGGATATGTAGATACATGAAATTTATGCCCAATTAAATAATGACACTTATAAATAATATATTAGTAATCAATTAATTTTCTATTTTTGGGATTTTATTATATTAAATTCCGAAATTAAATAATGACATTAATTGATTTTTAATATTTATTTATTGGTCATTTATATCAAGCCATGTGTCAAAATGATACATTTAAAGCCATATAATTAAGTGGCCAATCAAAATGTGCCATGTGTCAAAGTGAGGTGTTTTGACCAATCAAATGAAGTCTTTCATTCCAAGAAAGTAAGGGTCAATCAAATCATGACACGTCACCAAGCTGCTATGAAGGACTCTCTTCAAAATCTATATAAAGAGGTCTTGTGAATTCATTTGAAGATATACAGAGACATATATACATATCTACATACAAATTCACATATACACAGATATTCTATTCAAGCTTTGAAGGTCTACAAGCTCTTCAAATCCGTAACTCCATCCGCAAATCTTGGAGAAAGTCACACCAAACGATTCAAGAACACCCTCAAAGCCCTTGAATTCATATACTTGACGAATCCGCAAATCAAGGAGGAAGTCACACATACGATTCAAGAATAAGCCTAGTGCCCTTGAATCCATACATCTACCGAAGAGAAGAATCAGAGGAATTACACATAGGGATTTGTAACCACTTTTAAATTTCAAATAAATATTATTTGTTACTTCTTATTTTATTGTCTATTTAAGCTTTTTGCAGACATTTAAAATTTGTTGTAAACAAATTTCTGGCACGTCCAGTGGGACCATCTCTACCTCTCATCTCTTCTATTCAAAAAGATGATTCGTCCTAGAAAATATCGAACTATGTCTGATTTGATGAATGACCCAAGCACCATGCTCATTGAAAAGAAGGCAAATGATGATTCTCAAAGCAGTGGATCTTCAACCCTTTCTCACCATTCGACTGGAGTTCCTGTTATGACGACAAATGCTACGACTATGGAAGAACAACTCATGGCTCTAACTAAGGCCATAGAAGGGCTCAACAAGCGTACGCAAGAGCAAGAATCAAAGATTGAAAGATTTCTGAGCCAAGGACTTTATGCCAAGGCAAATCACTCGATGGGAAAACGACATGTGGATCTCGAAGAAGATGAGATATCAACAAAACGATACTCAAAAGTGAACGAGGACCAACTCGAGGATTCTGAGGAGGACGACATTCTCTCAGGACGACATTCGACTGAGAAAGCTAAGGGTCTTCAATTCTCTCCCGACGGCATGATTCCTGTGGATCGACTAGAAAATTTCATCACTGGAACCATCAAGTGCAAATTGGAGAGAGGTTCAAAATCTTCACTTACGTACGTGAAGCCCTACACTCGTCGCATCGACACGATGAAGATGCCCACTGGATATCAACCGCCAAAGTTCCAACAATTCGATGGGAAAGGGAACCCAAAACAACATGTCGCTCACTTCGTAGAAACTTGTAATAATGCTGGAACTACTGGAGATATCCTCGTGTAACAATTTGTCCGTTCGCTTCAAGGGAATGCTTTTGACTGGTACACCGACTTGGAGCCTGAAAGCATTGATAGTTGGGAACAACTTGAACAAGAATTCCTCGATCGATTTTATAGCACAAGAAGGATCGTCAGTATGATCGAACTTACAAGCACTCGTCAGTGGAATGAAGAGAAAGTGATCGATTATATTAATCGATGGCGAAATTTGAGTTTGAACTGCAAGGATCGCTTGTGTGAAACTTCTGCAATAGAAATGTGTATCCAAGGGATGCAATGGGGCTTACGATATATTCTCCAAGGCATAAAACCGAGAACCTTCGAAGAGCTGGCCACACGTGCGCACGACATGGAAATGAGCCTTGCTTCAAGTGAAGGCCAAAGCTTCTTCCCACTTCATGAGTCAAAGAAAGGAAAAGTTGGACATTACATCAAGAAAGGGGGCAAGCTTTTTCCCCAAGTTGAAAGTGAAGAATCCATGACCGTCAATGTCTCTCGATCCAAGTCAAAGAAGAACGATGAAATAAACAATGATTCATCCCAACGAAGCTTTGCAAAGAAGCTGACTTTGAAGGATATGCAAAAGAAGGAATACCCATTCCTTGATTCTGACGTTGCTCCAATGCTTGATGACTTGCTTGAAGCTAAACTCATTGAGTTGCCCGAAATGAAGCGACCTGAAGAGGCTGGAAGAACAAATGACCGCAATTACTGCTAGTACCACCGCTTGGTTGGGCATCCCATTGAAAAATGCTTCATTTTGAAGGATAAAATCTTGCAACTAGCTCGAGAAGGCAAGATTATGCTTGATGAAGATGATGCAACTGCAAATCTTGTCACAGTTTCATTTGGATGTTTTGACACAACAATAAACGCGGAGCAATTGCCAAATAGGCTTCATGATGATGATTCTTATGATGTTGTTTCGTGTAATGCAATACAAGAACAAAACGCTTCTATAGGTGAAGTATGCCGATCTAGCATAGAAGTCCGAGAGGATGTGACGTTGTCGTTTTACACTACTCAAGGAAAAGTTCATGTTGCTAAGAAGGAAGAAGCTGAGACTACTTTATTGGAACTCGTGGAAGGTGTTAAAGTAACCAATGATGAAATTGATCAAGTCAAATTAGAGATGGATGACTTAATCTCCAAAGTGGAGGTTCAAAATTTCTCTTTGAAGAAGGAAACTCGTCAAGGTAAGCAAACTCAACTAAAAATTAGATCTGGGTCGATTCCATTCATCAAAGTTGAAATGAACATGTTTATGAAAACTGGCTTTATACAAAAAATAGAGAATTCTACATGGCTCCCTAGAATTGTGCCTATACGTAAAGGAACTCGCCAAATTCAACTTTGTGTCGACTTTGAGAATGTAGATGCTCCCAATGATTTTTCATTACCTGATCCAAAACTCCTGATTGATGGATTCCATAAATATAGTCAGAAATCTGGATATCTTCATTGATGTCAAAATAATCACAACACTCCTTGATAAGAGTATAAACTTTCAAAACAACTCCTTGACACGAGTCAAAACTGTCTACAAATCTTCATGTTGAAAACTCCTTGACACGAGTCAAAACTGTCTACAAATCTTCATGTTGAAAACTCCTTGACACGAGTCAAAACTATCTACAAATCTTCAAAGTTCAAGCCAAAGCCTCCAGTAGACGAGACGAAAAGGTCTACAAGTTCAAATCAACTTCTCCCAGACACGAGTCAAAACTGTCTGCAAAATTGTCAAAGTTCAAATCAAAGCCTCCAGTAGACGAGATGAAAAGGGTCTACGAAATCTTGAAATCAAAATGCTCCTTGACGCACGAGCTTAAAACTGCATGTTACTCTTGGACCTCATGAGTATAAAAATATAAACGACACTCTTCAAATAAAATTTTATGTTTTGAACTACGTTATGACTTGATTCTCTTTACGAGATACGTAGGCAGCTTGGAAGCTAATTCTAAGTTCAGTCATGTAAAAAAAAAAAAAAAAAAAATTTCTTCTAGACATTTACAAGTTTTCATAATGTGTGTATTGAAATCTTCATTTAATACTTAGAATAATTTCTTAGTGTTAAATTAAGAAATGGTCTTGAATTTGGTTAAGTGCAACAATGGAGAAATTGAATTCAAAACGAGAGCAAGGGGCAAAGTTACATCAAGATGTGAGGAATAATTGAATTTTATTCATGTCGAAGAATTCGATACAAAAAAAAAAATGCAAGTTCCTATAACTAAAGAATTTTCCAATATGTTGCTCGATCCTCAAGTTTTGATTTTGCATCTCTTCAAGTTATTGCTACTTGCCTCCAAAGTGGCGCTCCAAACTTTCAAATGTGCGTCTCGTATCTTTTCAACTTACGAACTTCTGTGAAGCTTCAAGCATTTTCAAGCTAATAATTCTCGCCTCCAAGATGTTGATTCGAATGTCAAGTTTTTGCTACATATCTCATCAAGTCACGTCTCTTCGTTTCCAAAGCCTCTTCAAACTATCATGTGTACATGAAGAATTTCCTCCTTAAGTTGATGGTGCTTCAAACTTTCAATGGATGGTATGCATCTCCACGTAGCTACTCTTTGTATTCAAGTTGATGATTTTGGCCTCTTCAAGTTGATGCTTATCGGCTTCATCGCTTTGAGCTCTCAAGTTGATTATTTGTGTTACTTCGAGTTGCTACTATTTAACCTCCAAGTCGACACTTCATATTTCTTCGAGTAACGCCTCATTGTTTTCGAAAAGTGAACTCCCAAACTCTTAGTGAAAACATATGTCGTCATCGTTAGCTCTAAAAGAATAAACACGAAGGGGAAGCCGATCAAGTGTATGCAGATCTCGCAGAGAAAACGGATAGTTCCACAGCTGCCGCGTGTGGAACGAGTCAGTGGACATACTCCATCGATCGCCTAATGTGTTGTTGATGATCTCCTCGACGTCATAGGTGAAGAATGAGGTCCGAATTGCGTCGAATATTCCAGTTTAAAGAAGACCTTTGTTCCTTGTCGAATAGACACCTACTCATGTGCTATAACCGGCAATATTAATGGCTCACCAAAAGTGGCTCTGAAAGGTACTGAGAAATTTCTCATGAAGCCGAAGAACAAATAGGCATAAAACTAGACGATGAACCTCTTTGGAATGCATTGGACTGCCAAAAGACATACTTTTTGACAATTCAGTATAGCCGAGTAAAGGACGTTGACTTCCTCTGAGGCCCTTACGGAAACTTTCGACGAGTGAATCTTCTTGGACGAAGTATATTTTGGGGGAAGGTGACCAATTGACGATGTATACACAACTGAAGAAGTTCCCTTTGTTATGTTTGTTTCACCCTTGTTGATCATATAGAAACTTGGCTTTGGAACTTTGCAGTCGATAAACTCCATTGGTGCCGCGATGATATATCTGCAACAAATAAAAATTTTGGTTAAAAAAAAAGGGGCAATAAAATAAAGGGACATGATGCAAAATTGAGGCTGCGGAGCTGAATATATTCTTGATATAGATTATTTTTGTACTAAAGATATATATGGGGCAAGGTACTACTCTAAATGCTATGGTACAAGTTCCTAGGCCTATAGTACAAATTCTACAATTAAGCTTCCTATTTGAAGATCTAAAACAATTACTTTTCTGAAGATGATCTCGGGACCCACATACTTTCCTACGGACAGACATTCACTTTCACTTTAGAGTAAATTTTCGTGGTACTACTAAGTTTTACTGCGAATTCAAGACTAAATATTGTTTTGGAAGCTATGGCGTTTTTACTCCGAAGCTGAGAAGGTATTTTTGTGGATATAATTGTCACTTGCACATAGAGAAAATTGGACCATGCGTCAATTATGACTGGTTTGGTAAACCTTATTGCCAACCCTGGGATAAGCCTACTCCTCAATCCCAATCGTTAAATTAATTAGACATTCCATGTGGATTATTTTATTTTTATTTTATAAATAAAGTGCCGAAAAAAAAAAGGGATTGAGGTTGATGAAGAAATAAAGAACAGGGGTCGTGTGGAATAAAGGGATTACTGTTTGAACTCTGTCAATGACGCTTAAACTCTCTGAATATTATTGCTGATGAAGGTAAAGGGTTTGATGTGCTCTTTTATAGATGTTATTTGGAAATTATGATGAGCAATGAAGAGAATTTTTGGAAATTTTAAATTTTTCCGAGAAGAAGATGGAGTAAATTGTTGGTAAAAATTTCCATGTATGAAAGCAAGAAAATTCTCAAAGATCTGAACATATTGTTGTGGACTCATATATCGAATATTAGAGGAGTTGATTTAAATTCAATATTTCTTAAAACTGAGATTCAATTTGTTTCTTGAATTAAAGATTTATTGCCTTGATCACTTGATACAAGTCTCCGATTATGGAAATATAATGATTTGAGAAGAATTCTAAATATTGGATTAAAATTAAATTTGTCAATTGCCAAGATATTTACGGCTTCTGCAAATCAAAGGAATTGAAGAAGATGAAGTGGGTTTTATCGCCTACACTTGGTCTATGTAGACCATACATGTTAATGGGTCAAATTGAATGGGCTTAAGCAATGGGTATTTAATTAAATTATGTATCCACTTAATATATTTAAAGCCATATAATTAAGTGGCCAGTCAAAATGTGCCACGTGTCAAAGTGAGGTGTTTTGACCAATCAAATGAAGTCTTTCATTCCAAGAAAGTAAGGGCCAATCAAATCATGACACGTCACCAATCTGCTATGAAGGACTCTCTTCAAAATCTATATAAAGAGGTCTTGTGAATTCATTTGAAGATATACAAAGACATATATACATATCTACATACAAATTCACATATACACATAGATATTCTCCTCAAGCTTTGAAGGTCTACAAGCTCTTCAAATCCGTAACTCCGTCTGCAAATCTTGGAAAAAGTCACACCAAACGATTCAAGAACATGCTCAAAGCCCTTGAATTCATATACTTGACGAATCCGCAAATCAAGGAGGAAGTCACATACGATTCAAGAATAAGCCTAGTGCCCTTGAATCCATACATCTACTGAAGAGAAGAATCAGAGGAATTACACATAGGGATTTGTAACCACTTTTAAATTTCAAATAAATATTATTTGTTACTTCTTATTTTATTGTCTATTTAAGCTTTTTGCAGACATTTAAAATTTGTTGTAAACATGATACTTTAAATAAACTTAATGTACTAAGAGACTCATTAAACTAGTTGCCAATGCACTTAATTCATATGCATTAACATGTGCATAAACACACTTGAAATCTTATGAGCTTTTACTGGCAGATAGGTTCATTTGGTGCCATTACAAGGATTCTAAATATTGTACCAAAGCGTGAAGATCTTTTGAAAGTTGCAGCAGCTGGCCCTTTAGCTGGATTCTCTTTGGGATTTATTCTTTTGCTTTTAGGATTTATTCTGCCTCCGGCTGATGGCCTAGGTGTTGTTGTCGATGCTTCAGTATTTCATGAATCGCTTCTAATTGGTGGTATAGGTAAAATAATGTACCCTAAAATGTTCTTTTTCATAACAAAGTTATGTCTAAATTATTGATTCATTTTTTAGAACAGAAGCTCTACAAAAAATAATTCTTTAACAAGTTTCCTCCCTTTTATTTTTTGGACATAGCGAAACTACTTCTTGGGGATGTTCTCAAAGAAGGTACCCCTGTATCATTAAATCCACTTGTGATATGGGCGTGGGCTGGAATTCTTATTAATGCTATTAATAGCATTCCAGCGGGAGAGCTTGATGGTGGTCGGATTTCATTTGCTATATGGGGAAGAAAGGTATTACCAAAATCTACTCTATCTAGCCCATAGCCAACGAGTAATTCTTCTCCAAACCTTGGTCAGCTGAACCCAAATTATATATATGACAAGTGGAATACACTTGCTATGCGGCTGGATAACGTGTATATACACTTGCTGTGTGATTGAATGGGTTTAGACTAACCGGGTCTGGCTTAGAATTTTCCGCAACGGACACTAACCCAAGTCAGATCATCATAATTCTTCATAGCTAAGCTAACTATTCTGCTATCAATCAAAAGCTAGTGTACAAATTCAGACTTTTTTTCCTAAATTTTTGACAGGCTGCCACTCGATTTACATCTGCTTCGATCGTGCTTCTTGGGTTGTCGTCATTGTTGAATGATGTTGCATTTTATTGGGTAGCTCTGATATTCTTCTTGCAGAGAGGACCAATTGCACCTCTGTCTGAAGAAATTACCGACCCGGACGATAAATATGTAGCCCTTGGGATTGGAGTTCTGCTTTTAGGATTGCTGGTATGTTTGCCGTATCCATTCCCGTTCACCAGTGATGCCTTAACCAGTTTTTAGCTAAATTACATACACACGTCAGCTTACGTTATTAGCTAGGTCTTAGGTTGCCTGGGTGAATCCCAGTGTTTGTATAATTATATTGCCTTGTGACTTGTAAGGTACCTTATGTTAATAAGCAAATGGATCATCTATAAGGAAAGGGCGCCTTTCCTCACAATTTCTTATTTTCTCATATTTCAAATTCCTTATAGAGTAAAATGCAAAAACTCTTATCCATGTGTTATTCCTAATTGAAAGAAAACCTCCTGTGTGATTCTTAATTCGCAGAAAAGACATGTATTATTTTTTATTGACAGAAAATTCCTTGTCTTATTCTTAATTGGCAGACCCAGTGCTATTTTTATTTGTACAAGTCAAAAGCATTGTGTTTTACTCGCTCTTAGAGTGAGTATTCTTCGTGATCTTTAGAGGAAGTGACAATTATACTCTTTGAGATATGATTTCATGTTCTTGAAAATGTATAAGTGTATTTTTAATTATTTTATAAAAAATATTAATAAGATAATTGGATCGGAGAATTATTTGTAAATTAAATTAATTATGTAAATATTATAAGTAAAATCCTAAAATTGGTCCGCACGTGGTCTTATTCGAATCAATTTAAAATTTGACAACAATGTGAACTATATGCCGATTCTCATTTGGGAATATATATAGTACATATAAAAAAATCTACCATCCATATTTTATTGATATTAAATTGTATAAGTTATAACACAAGAAATCTTGTGCAAAACCAAAACACTGATTACTCTCCATTGTAACTTGTAAATGGTGATAAGTTAACCACCCATACTATTTTATTTTATTACTCAAGTTTTTCTTGTTAGTGTAGTGCTATGAGTAGATATAGCTTTATATATAGGCCGGTGTCTTTTGTCATTAATTAGTAATTAATCTACTGATTAAGCAAGTACAACGCGGGTTTATAAATTACAAGTTCAAAAGAATGGCTCAAATGGGTTAATAGTATTTAATACACTAAACCAGTTTGCCATGAATGCTGGACGAGGACAACATAGCTATGTAAAAAATTCCTCCTACCAGGTTAATTTAATTATATTTTTTATCTATCAATGAAAAGATAATTATATATATATTTGATTAATTAACATGCATGTTTTGTTGTGTAAAGAGGGGAGTAGTGGATGTCGCAAAGCCGATTATAGAAGAAGAAATTGCGAAAAAACTCGACGTCAAAAATCTTTCTTCCTTTCACTTAGCGGATTTTGGATGCTCAACTGGCCACAACTCCTTTCCGGCCATGCAAATTATCATTGAAGCCATTACCAAAAAAATTGAACAAACATCAATAAAAGTCCCCGAATTTTTCGTGTTCTTCAACGACAACATCACCAATGATTTCAATACCCTTTTCAGATCAGTTTCACCCGAAGATCATTACTATGTTATTGGACTGCCGGGCAGTTTTCACAATCGGCTTTTGCCTAAATCATCCCTTCACTTTGGTTACTCTTCTTGGTCACTTCAGTGGCTGACCGAGGTTCCGAAGGAACTTTCCGATTGTAAGTCTCCGGCATGGAACAAAGGAGCAATTTTTTATTCAGGGGGGAACAAAAAGGACAAGAAGGTTTGTGAAGCTTATTTGAATCAGTACGCCAAGGATTTGGGGTCATTCTTGGATGCTAGAGCCCAAGAGTTGGTGAGTGGGGGGATGTTGGCACTTTTAATTCCTGCAGCTCCTACTTTTTGGGATCCCCAAACGGAATATACTCTCATATCTGACCTCAATCTTATGGGTTCTTGTCTCGTTGACATGGCCAACAAGGTAAACTAACTTCCATCAAATTTTTTTTTTTTTTTAATGATTTCATATGGATTGGGGATTGGGCTAACTCCACTAAAGTGGTTTGAATCTAACTCACTTCAAAAGGCATATGCATATATTCCACTTTGTATCATATTTTCTGTAATTTGTATATACAAGTTTTCATAAAATTTAAATTGAAACATTCATTAGTTAGTTGATAAATATGCGACTTTTTTTAATTATGTCAATCACTATATCATAATAAAATATATTCAAAATCTATTTCAAAGTATAAAGACTAACTTAAACTAGAGAATACCCCCACTAGTGGGAGTTGGACCTATCCATCCCATGACCTCTTGGTCATGGAGCCTCAACTTTAGCCAACAGACTATTGCCTCATCGCCGATACATGACGCTTAACAATATTAAAAATGAATTTAAAAATTTATCCATAGCAATTGAAGGTAAAATATCTTATATCTCATCTCTTTGATGCCATATGATGAATCCATCTTATAGGTGTATGTGCGAGCTCGCAAAAAATTTAAATATTAAAAACTTGTTAATATATATATATATATATATATATATATATATATATATACTAGGAAAGTGCACGTACGATGTACGTGTGTAGATAATTTCATTGGTTTTTTTTGTAAATTAGAGTAAAATTAATTTTATAATGTCATAAAATAGAGCAAATTAACCCATTTTCACCTATTTAATTCATTAGTTTAATTCATTTTTCACCGGTTTAACCTGATTTTTAGTTGCTTTTATTTAGTTTTACCAGTTTAATATTTTTTAACTGTTGTACCCACTATTTTTACAATTTTGTCCGTTTTAAACCATTTTTCTACCGGTTTCACCTTATTTTGTTGGTTAAATTCTTTTTTACTGATTTCATACGTTCTTATCATATTAACTCATTTTTAAACGTTTTTATCAAATTAATCCGTTTTCATCTATTTCACACATTTTTTTCACTGATTTCACATGTTTTTTTCACCAATTTCACCCGAATTTTTCTTTGATTTGAAACGTTTTCGCCGACGTTTTTTATGTTTTCACAGATTTCACTATTTTTGTATGTTGTTATTTCACCGGTTTCGTCATTTTTCACGAATTACACCCTAATTTCATGATTTCACATGTATTTATCGATTTCAGGGGCATTTTATTACCGATCTTACCCAAATTTTCACCAACTTCGTCAATATTCACCAATTTCACCCGAATTTTCATCAATTTCACATGTTTTCAATGATTTCATAGTTTTTTTGCAAAAAATTTCTTCGATTTTTCACCATTTTCAACCTATTTCACCCATTTTTCACAAAAATAATTTTATGAAATTTTGAGGTTATGCATATCTTGATATTATTGAATATTTTTTATATTTTTCCTATTCTAGTCAAAGCATAATTACGAAAATAGCTAAGTCATATAGGTATTTTTTATTCTTTCATAGTAAGATGTGATTCAATTTTTTTTTGTTTTTGTAACATAATGATATTTAAGAGAATTTCATTTTAATTTTTTATATTTAGAGTGTTTATGACTTATATTGTTCTAAATCTTTAAATTGATATTTTCTTATTTAAATAAATATTGATGCTAAAATATAACAATTTTATATATTTTTTAGGGGCTATTTAAAATAAAAGGATTTTTAATTGTTCGTTTTTATCTATTATAAGAGAAGAAGATTAAAATTACAAAATTTGATGTATGAGAGAATTTATAAATTTTAGGAGTTTATGCAGGAGATAAATTAAATATAATAAGACTTCATATCTAATTATATCTCTTCAATTACTTTTACATATTTATCATTGAATTAAATATCACTTTACAATTTAAAATAAATAAGAGTATTTTAGTCCGCACAAAAAAGTTAAGAAATATTCATGCTTTTATAATAGTAGAGATAGAGATAGAGATAGAGATAGATGCCATCAAAATGGGATATATAGATGATTCATCCCAATTTTTAAATATTGGAATGGTGTTCCTAATTATGATTATATATATATATCCTTGTCGCAGGGAATAATTGATGAAGCTAAGGTAGACGAATTCAACTTACCATATTATTTTGCCACGCCAGAACAATTGAAGGGTATTATAGAGAATAATAACAAGTATTCTATTGAAAGATTGGAAATACTAAATAACCCGGGGAAGCACACGTTGCCTAGCGTCACGGGCCGAGCTGCATTCTTTAGAGCCGTCCACGAGAAATTGTTGAGAGATCACTTTGGAAGTGGAATCATAGATGAATTGTTTGATCGATACATGAAAAAACTTTCTGCTTCATCGCTTTTCATGAACTCTGCCAATGACAAATCACTTGTCACTCTCATTGTCCTCAAGCTCAAGTAAGATTAACAAAAGTGTTTTTAAAATTGGACCTGTCATTGAATCGGAAACTCTACTAGTTACTGGCAGGGGCGGACCTCTTAGGCCATCTCCAACCCGTAGGGCTATTTACAGCCCTGGGGTGTCAATCTCCACCCGGGGAATCTGCACCCCCTGAACATCATCTCCAACCGACAGGGCTATCTCCTCCAATTAATTAAAAAAAAAGCCTTCCCCACTCTCACCTATATTATCTATAATAATAATAATAATAATAATAGTAGTCTTAGTAATAATAATAATAATAATAGTAGTCTTAGTAATAATAATAATAATAATAATAATAATGCAAAATATTTGGAGTAATTTAATGCAAAATATTTGGAGTAATTTAATGCAAAATATTTGGAGTAATAGTAGTTATTTGTATCCACGTATGTGTACAAGTATGGAGTAATTTAATGAAAAATTGTATTTCTACATTTTGTCTCAATTATACATTGAACATTAATGCTATATTAGAGTTTAAATAAAATTAAAATATTTCAAATCAAATTTTAAATGTGGCTAAATAAATTATTGTTTCATAGACAAATATATATAATTTTAAAATTAATAATGGATAAGAATTTATTTATACTATAATTTTTTTAATTTTACTTTCCTGTTGTAATTTTTATACCTAATAATGTTACATCTTTAATTTAAATTAAATTGTTATTAAACCTACAACAATTTTTATAATTAAATGTAACTTTTATTTTTAGTTAATTAAAATAAATAAGGTATTGTTAAAATTTGTAGTTAATTTTTTAAAATTTTTTAACTATTTTTATTATTAATTTAGTTATTAATATTAAAATTAAAATTTAATAAAAAAAAATAAAACAAATCCATCAGGTGGCGCCGGCGTCACCTGATGGCAGCTTGGCTCCCAGCTGATGGGCGATGGGCTGGGCGATTAATCGCCCAGCCCATGCACCTGGGCGGTCCAAATGGACCGCCCTTTATCCTCTCCAACCCAGGAGGATGGGCTTAGGCCCATCTCCACCCACCCCCCTCCCAGGTTGGAGATGGTCTTAAGGGACGCGGGGGGGGGCATAGTCCCCCAGAAAAAACTTAAAAAACTTGGTTAAGTATATAGATATGTATATAAAATCATAAATTAGGCATTGGCGTAGTGGTATATAATTCCCTTCACGACATGAGGTCCTGAGGAGAACATTGTTTGTATTTTTCATCAGCTGTCTTTAAACTTTCTATTTATCAATATTTTAGAGCAATTTTCTTTCATTATCTTTTTAACTTTTCATTAATCAACATTAGTTTCATGGTATAGGTTTTTTCTCTAGATGATTATGATATACTATCAATATCTTTGAGATATTATATGGTCAAATAAATTTAAATTATTATTGACATGATATTTTATCTAATAATGAATCTAATATTCATTTTTCATACCTAAGTAGTATAATTTTTATTATGCACAATTATTCAATACTATATAAAGATATAATATACGATAAATCGAAATTAATCATACAATTTTTTCACTAACATAAGCTTCAAATGCGACTTTACCTTTTCATTTTAATGGTGCATTCGATATTTTCATATCTCTGTAAGCAACATTTTTTTTTGGTCAAATTGGATTGTACTATTGAATGTTTAAGAATTCATATTCTTCAAAAAAATTGCTATTATATTTTACCTTTTGCTCGACAAAATTATAATGTTAATTAGTTTATCTTAATTTAATATTTTTTTTTATCATTTTGACAAAATACTGAAAAAATATCGAGTTTGGTATTAAAAAAAAAATATTTGCCCCCTGCATAAATGGTCTAGGTCCGCCCCTGGTTACTGGTTCGATCGGTATAACCGGTGTGACTTATTATTATGTAATATATATATATATATATATATATATAGTGCTTTCTCTTTCCTTCATCCTAGAGATTTTATAGCTATGCTTTTGAAAGAATGGTCAAAACTTTCATCCTTAATATTGAGAATGCTCATTGAATGAGCAATTCAATAATAGACGCATGTTGGCATTCCACCCTTCCTTTAGACTCGTTACCTTATTCGACTGAACTCTTTTTTTTGTTTCATGCAAATAATCAAAATGTCTTCAAAATTAAGATCAATGTCAAAAATATAAATCTCAAGTATCCCTCAAAGATACATACATTCAAAACAAGACAACAAAATTAAAAGTTCATCTCTTTTTCAAAGTTTTGGATTGTTCATTTGAGTTCTCTTGTAAGTTGATGTTTATATGGTAATTGATTTGCATAATTTCATACAAAAAATAATATTATTCACAATGATGAGAAAATTGCTATGTACTTCTTTATGTAAAAAAAAGTGTAATATTGCATTGATTGTTAAAACACTAAAATAATGAATGTTATTTCAATTAAAATATATAAATGTAATCCTATTAAATGTTAAACAAGAGTTCAAATAAATAATAATAACCAAAAAAACTCTAAATTTAAAAAAAAAAATTTGAGTGAACCACTTGTTCACTGGTTTTATCGGTTTTGGGACTGGTTTTACCGATTCACACTGGTTAATTTGAGGGCTGGTTTTTAGGGGTAAACCGGACCGGATTGGAGACCGGTTAGTGGTTGAACCGGTCCAACCCAATTTTCAAAACAATGATTAACATTCATTATCTGATCTATGAATACTTGATTAAAAGTGCTTCTAATTAATTAAGTCTTTCTAAAGTTTCTCAGTTTTTGGGTTTTGATCAATAAATGTTGAAATTTGGTTTATGTTCATATCTCAATAGAAACCAAATATTTGACATAAAGTAAAATATTTGACAATTTTAGTCCACATTGTTGTCAAAATTGACTCGAATAATGCGACGTGCAGACTAATTTTAAGATTTTTCTTTTAATATTTACATAATTAATTTAATGTAAAAATAATTGTGGCATGGGTTCTCCGATCCAGTTATCTTATTAATATGTGAGATTACTTACTTTAGGTCGAATCAAAGTAGAGTTTTTATTTATTCAGAGATACAAATATGTTTTTAAGAAGAAATTATTTTTAAAAATTGAAAGATAATAAACTCATATTTCTAAAAATAAAAAGCATTGTGTATATAATTTTTCAGGAAGCAATAAAATACTCTTTAAAAACAAGATAAACATGCCCTCATACTTTAAAGGTACTGATAAATTTTCACATGTTTATAACAATTGTCTTAATGAATGTCTACTTGTAGATCATTATCCATGAGAAAATACACGTTTTTTTTTTTTGTTGAATGAGAAAATACATATCATCTTATTTAGTATGATTGACATTTGACAGTGTCGGCACTGGCGTGGATTAGGGGTGGTTCCAAAATACAATATAAAATAGATAGAATTTCAATTTTAATACCACAATTATACATATTTTAGGGATTTGATACCACAACTATTTATGTCGACACATTTGATACCATATCTCAAATCAACTTCACACATTTAATACTCCCGTCAAATTAATGACGGAAATATCACGAGATTGTCATGTGCCCGTTAGTTCTCGTGAAATCTTCATTTGGGGGGGAGACTCATTCCTGGTGGCATCGTTTTTTGAGGGAAAATTGCTATGTCAACTGCCCAAATTTCATTAAATAAAAGACGGTCACGTATGCAGAGCCCTAATTGTCTTCCTCTTCATTCACAATCACAAAAGAAAAAATGTCTTCCTCTTCAACTGCAAACTCCAGGCGTTATTTCAGCACTGAAAGGGTGTTGAAGTGTGTTTGTCAAGAAACTACCATTCTCAGGACTTTTTACAAGAATGGAATCTCCTACCTGGATTCTCGTTTATCCAAGAAGTCTTGAGAATGGTGGTTTCTTGACAAAAACACTTCAACACCCTTCCAGTGCTGAAATAACGCCTGGAGTTTGCAGTTAAGGAGGAAGATATTTTTGCTTTTGTAATTGTGAATGAAGAGGAAGACAATTAGGGCTCTGCATATGTGACCGTCTTTTATGTAATGAAATTGGGGCAGTTGACATAGCAATTTTCCCAGCAAAAACGATGTCACCTGGCACTGGCGGAGCTACATTGTGAGTAGGGGGTTACATGAACTCCCTGAACTTTTCATCTTGTTTAAAAAATAAGTATTGTGTTAGGTTTATTTTAAATTTTTGTATTGAAATTTTAATGTAATTTTGGCTTAGCTTCAAAATGATCCTACAAATTAAAGTTATAAATTGCATATTAATGGAGTTCATACTTTAATTCGAGTGACATTTTAAATTACATTTTCATTTACTTACAAAATATTAAGAATTGGATATTGAATAAGATTACTATATACTATATTTTTATGTATAATAAAATCTAACAAGTGAAATGCCACAAATTTGGCTTCAATTCAAATACCAAATTGTTTTTACAATATTTTGAATCATAATATAACACAAATCACAAAATTTAAGATTGGGTGATACTTTTCCAATATTAGGAATTATTTTAATTAGATATCCAAAAAAAATTATGTAGAAAACACCCCATCTACTTGAATTTTATTTTTGAATTAAATTTGATTGGCTTTTTAATGTCGTGGTTGATATTTTTTTTAATTTCTAATTAAGAATTAAATTCTATTGTAATATTTAATTTATAATGACCCCGGCAAAAATATTTTCTGGCTCCGCCACTGCCACTGCCACCTGGAATGAGTCTCCCCCCAAATTCAGATTTCACGAGAACTAACGGGCACGTGACAATCTCGTGACAATTCCGTCATTAATTTAACGAAAGTATTAAATGTGTAAAGTTGATTTGAGATATGGTATCAAATGTGTCGACATAAATAGTTGTGGTATCAAATCCCTAAAGTAGGTATAATTGTGGTATCAAAAGTGAAATTTTCAATTCAGATTTCACGAGAACTAACGGGCACGTGACAATCTCGTGACAATTCCGTCATTAATTTGACGGAAGTATTAAATGTGTAAAGTTGATTTGAGATATGATATCAAATGTGTCGACATAAATAATTGTGATATCAAATCCCTAAAGTAGGTATAATTGTGGTATTAAAAGTGAAATCCTCTCATATAAAATATAATAATTTAATTAAAAACTCTTATTTATTCTAGTTCAAACAAAATAACTTACCCAACTTTTCGTCAAAATAAAAAACTTGACCCATCATAAGCTATAATCATCCCAAAAATTCTTGATCAACAATTATCGAATTTGATCGATTGCATTCGGTTTCTTCTTAAATAAGTGAGTGCATTTCCTGGACATGAAAAATCAGAATCTTCAAGCAATCAAGGATTCTTCCTTGAGCTTTTAAGGAGAGATTTGCACTTGTGATACCAAATTATATGCCGATTTTCACTTGTGGTACCATAAAAATTAAAAATTAAGTCCGACACATTTGGTATTACAATTTAAGAAATTGAATCACTTTTGGTATCGTCATTAAAAATCATTGTTAAGTGATAATGTCATTACTTATGTTGGCAAAATAACCCCACATCTTCAAATTTATTAATGATATTAACCCATATTATTACCCAGTTTCAAAATTATCTCGAATAAGACACATGCGGACCAATTTGGATGTTTTACTTTTTATATTCACAAATCTAGTAAAGTAACTTGATTTTATAAACAATACTAGTAGATCACATAATATTTGAATATAAATTCGACAAAAAAAATATATTTTATAAAATCTATAATTATGTAATAGTATTAATATATTTAATAAAATATAAAGTTATATATTATTAATAAATATTTATATTTTTTATTTAAAAAAAAAGTCCATTCCCCTTCTCAAACCCACCCCACCCCACCCCCTCTCAAATCGGCGGCCTAGGATTTGGGAGGGGGTGGGTTTTTTTTGTTAAAAAAAATTAAATATTTATTAATAATATATAACTTTATTATTTTATTAATTATATTAAAATTATTATATAAATTTTAGATTTAGAAAAAATATATTTGGTCGGATTTATATTAAAGTATTATTTGATCTATTAAAATTGTTTATAAAATCCAATTAGTTAAATAGATTTGTCAATATAATAAGTATATTACTAAAATTGGTCCGCACATGTCTTATTCGAGACAATTTTGGGCAACAAAATGGGTTAAAATTGTCAAAAATTTGAAGATGTAGGGTTATGTTGTCAATGGCATCAATTTTGCAATAAAATTTAACTGCCATGTCATCAATTAACGCTGATTTTTATCGGCAGTACCAAAAGTGATACAATTTTTTAAATTGTGCTACCAAATGTGTCGGCCTCAATTTTTATAGTACCACAAGTGAGAATATGCATATAGTTTGGTACCAGGAGTGCAAATCTCTCAGCTTTTAATTTTTCTAGTGGATCAAAATTAGATTTATTGAGCTATTATTTTACGAAATACCCAGGAAAATTTTAAGTTGACGAATGCATCATTCAATAAGACATTGTCAATATTTCCTCAATTATAACTATCAATCTATTATTAGAGAGCTCGGTTATGGATTATTTGTTTTTCTTGTCAATGAATCTCGTGTCTTGTAGGGAGCAAAGGGATGTGTGTATTCACGATGATATGTGATGCACTACAAAAAATTTAAACTTTTGCCTCAATAAAATTTGTGGCAAAAAGTAACTATTTCGTCACGATGTTAATGCGTCGCACGAAAGAAAAACTATCCCTCGAAAAAAAATTGTGACAATTTCCCTCACATAAACAGAATTTTCTCAAAAAAGACAGTCAAATATGACGAATACATATGTTTTCGCATTACCCCTTTTTTTATCACATATAATAAATTAGTAATGGGGTATTATATGTAATTAAGTAACTTATGGGGTCACTTTTGTTAAACTCCACCTCCTCATTTTTTTATATAGTTATATATTTTTTATGAAAGAAAAATAGTTTTTAAGTTAGAGTGTTTGATTGGATTTTTCTAAAAATCTATTTTAGGCCCCTGCATAAAATTCGTGGATCTGCCCCTTATTAGGAAAAAATCACAACAGGATATAATGAAATAGCAAAATAATGAACACAAGATTTACGAGGTTCATCCAAAATAGGCTACATCCACAGGATGTTGTAGATCTTTCACTAAAGGGAGATAATTACTCAGTGTTTACAAATACTCACAACTCTTGATGAACCAAAGAAAATTACTCAATTAATTTTCATACAAATATCTCTCACAGTTTAAAAAAACTCTCTAAAATTTTAAAAATATATGGCAAAACAAAGCTTGAAAGAATTGGTGATGAGATGAATGTTTGATGGTGTATTTTTAACTTAATAAGAAGCACCTATTTATAGGCCTTCAAAGGAAACATTTCTGCAAAATCCGGTTTGCCCGATTGCAAAGAGTAATGATCATCTCTTAGGCCAAATTCACGCATGGGAAATGAGAACCTTTAACTGAATAGGTGCAACTTGAAGTTGCAAATTGTTCAAATAATTGAGTGGTGGCCCCACATGTAATTAACCAACTTAATTGCTTGTAGAACATTTGCTAACAATTGTCGAATGAATTTGCTTGTGCCCGTTTTCTTCCTATATGTCTATATCTTCATGAATTTAATATATAAGATAGGATGATATTATTTCTCCATTCAAGAGCTAGATTCAAACACGTTTCGTATGATATTATTTCTCCATTCAAGAGCTAGATTCAAACACGTTTCGTCTATATATATCTATCTCACTATATGTCCTATATCTTCATGAATTTAATAAGAATTTTCTATCTCACTATATGTCTATATCTTCGTGAATTTAATAAGACTATGAAAGTGAACGTATACGTGTCTAGTTAATTTTATGGTTATTATTTTGTAAATTAGAGTAAAATTATTTTATTATGTCATAAAATAGAGCAAATTAACACGTCTTCACCTTATTCATTAGTTTAATTCATTTTTCACCGGTTTAACTTGTGTTTCACTTAGGTTGTCGTTTTACTGATTTCATCATTTTTCACGAATTTTCATCGATTCACATTTATTTATCGATTTCAATGGCTTTTTTTTTACCAGTTTTAACCAAAATTTCACCCATTTCGCTAGTGTTCAGCAATTTTAATCAAATTTTCATCGATTTCACATGTTTTCAATTATTTCATAGATTTGCTTTCATCGATTTCACCATTTTCCACCAATTTCGCCCATTTTTCGCGAAAAGAATTCCATGGAGGCTATGTATATTTTGATATTATTGAATATTCTTTAATTTTTCTATTCTAACCAGAGTAAAATTACGTAATGAGCTAAGTCATAAGTATTTTTTTATTCTTTCATAGTAAGTGTAATGATATTTAAGGGAATTTCATTTTAAAATTTTAAATTATGTAATTTGTACTAAATATTTAAATTAATATTTTCTTACTTAAATAAATATTGATGCTAAAATATAATAATTATATATATATTTTTAGGGGATATTTAAAATAATAGTGTTTCTTATGGTTCATTTTTATCTATTAAGAGAAGAAGATTAAAATTACGAAAATTGATGTAAGAGGTAATTTATAAATTTTAGGAGTTTATGTAGGAGATAAATATGATAAGACTTCATGTCTAATTATATCTATTTTAGTCTTTTATATATTTACTATTTAATTAAATATCCCTTACAATTTAAATAGGAGTATTTTAGTCTAAAAAAAAAGTTAAGAAATATTCATGTTTTTATGTTTTTATATTATATATATTATATAATTATAATTATAATTATAATAATTGTAGATAGAAGATAGATAGAGAGATAGAGAGATAGAATAGAATAGAATAGAAGATGAAGATAGATAGATAGATGGGTCCGTCTAAAATAAAATTTTGAGGGATGGGGAGCACATGAGATAACATTTATCTTGGTGGCACGTGCCCTCTTAAAATTTAACTTAAAATAATTGTATTTTCTTAAAGACAAATTTACCCTTTTTATAATAAGTGAAATTCAACAATACCCCTTATGTTTTGCAAAAAATATGTATTATTTTTATTAGTAAAATATCCATGTATTTTTTTAGTAGCAAAAAATACCACTCTCAAGTCGAATTATCAATTTTACCCCATCAAATGATGAAAAAACATCCGCTTAACTTAAAAGATTACAAATAGCCCCTGATAACTTTAAAATATTTCAATAACCTCCCTGTTTTTCTTTTTATAAACATCGACAAAAACTTCCACTTGATTATTGAAGTCCACTTTAAAGATTTGAAAAAAAATCTTATCCCCCCCAAAGTTACATATTGTGGCACTTTATCACACATATGTACAAAATAAGCACTTTACTGCCTCAAATAATTTTATTTAATTTTTGTTCGACGAAAAATATACATGTGCCCCTTACATGAATTTTCAAAGTTAGTTACAACACTTCTTACAAGTCCAAATACTTCGCTCATGTGAAAGAACCAAAAATCGAAGTGAAGTAGAAAAATATTTTATTTGTAAAGAGAGAACATTGTGTTTGTGTACTAAATATTAGGTTGTTCACAAATTACAACAGAGAAATGAGAAGGTAAAGTTTTTATTTTAGAGGAGCATATGTATATTTTCCAAGAATATACATGTGCCCCTCAATGTATAAAGTAGGCAAAATTTTGATATGAAAAATGCAATTTTTTCAAATTGTTTTTTTTTTTGGAAAAGAGATATGAAATTAATTAGAGAGATTTATTTAAACACATTAATTAAATGGTTAGTATGTAATTTAACATATGTTTATTTTTTTATAAATGTCCAATGCCACATCATCATTGAACATTTTGACCAAAAATTGTGGTTTAGATTTGATGTTGACTTTTTTTAGTGGTTGAAATGAGGTATCTAATATACACTTATGTTCCATGAAATCTTATTTTAGAAAGACCCTAGATTGATAGATAGATAGAAATAGAGAAAGAGATATAGATATATTATTTTGTATGTTTTTCTCCATTCAATTGCTAACACGTTCCGTTTATATAACACGAGATTATCGTTTTAAGATGTCACTAAACAAGAATTAAAGAAAAACAACTGAGCACGCCTATTTTCTCTTTTGGATGACTAAATTTCTAAATATATATGACTCAAATTAAATGAAAAAAAGTTGATGAAGAAATAACACAATTAATAATAATGATATAAGACCCTTATCTGTCAACCACTTTTCAAGGATAAAAATATAAAGAATATGGCTGATAGGGTATGTACTTATATTATTATATAATTAATGATTATTCATATTTTTTTTCTAATCATAACCTGAGGTCCTGAATTAAGTTTTATTAAACTTAAATCACAAAGGATCTTAACTTTGATCATAAAAAATGCCAGTTTGATATCATTTCAAACTCCGGATCTAGGGTGCAACTTTATGGACCGATGTGGACAAATTTGTTTAATAATTAAGTGAAGACTCTTTAGACATGAAATTAGCCCCTACCAGGTGTAAACTTATTATGGACCGACGATTTGTTTTCTTGCTAGGGTGAGTTTGGCCTAGCGATTCAAAAAGTAATTATAGGAGAATTAATTTTACTAAAATTAATTTTGGTAATAATTGATTATGATAAAAATTAATTATATAATAATTGATTTTGTATAATAGCTTTTGTAAAAGTAACACTTTATTTGCTTCTAAAATAAGTTGATTTTTTAATTCTCGAGATCCCAAAAATGATTATGGTCTTGGGGGCAAAACATCATGAAAATCACGATTGAACAAAAGTAATTTTTATAAGAGCTCCAATCGCTGGGTCAAACTCACCCTTAATATTGTTTACTTTAAATTAAGAGAAGACTTCTAGAAATATACCCCTATCAGGTGTTAATTTATGGACCGACGATGTGGTTTTCTTTTTAATAATAATAATAATAATAATAATAATAATGTTTACTTAATTTATGTGAAGACTCTTAGAATTATGAAACTAGCCCCTACAATAGTACAATGTATTAATTTATGGAGCGAGGTGGTTTCCGTGTTAATAATGTTTACTTAGTTATGTTAAGACTCTTAGAAGTTAGAAATATGAAATTAGCACCTACCAGGTGTTAATTTATGGACCGATCGTTGTGGCTTAAGTTTGAAAATATTTACTTTAAATTATGTTAAGACTCTTAATTAGAAATATGAAATGATTGTTCGAGATAATATATTAAATTGTCACTATTGACATATATATTAGTTTGTAAATCACTAAGATTTGTTTTTAATAATTATACAACATTAACTTGGGATATTCTTTCATAGACCTGGTCTATGAGATTTCTATAGACCTTGTGGTAGTAAATACACCACACCATACATTTTGAGAACATGACATCATCAAAATGTATGATGTGGTGCATTTACAATCACAAGGTCTATGAAAAGCTCATAGACCAGGTCTATACAAGAATTTTCCCATTAACTTAAAGAAATTCTAGAAATAGTATTATTTTGCTTATATGTACATAATAAATATAATAATGTCAATGAGGTCATAGCTTGTTGGTAAAAATGAAGAGGTTTTAGGTTCAACTCTCACTAGTGTGAATTTCTCCTAATTTAACAGTAGTGTTTGGTGACTGATTTTTTTTTTTTTATAATTTGATTGTTATTCAGGGATTTTTAATTAATTAGGTGATATTGATGATTTAATGTAATGATATTTTGATCGAAAAGTTTTAATATTTAATTGATCGAAAAATATACTCAAAACGATAATTTGATCCCTGCTAATGATCGTTTCTCTCAAATAAAAAAAAATAAGATTTATCATGTAAGCTATGACCCTCTATTAGGTTTCGGCTCGAATTTGAATCTTACTTATATCTAAAACATCCACACCCACTGGTGTGAATTTCTCCTAATTTAAATAAAAATGAAGAGGTTTTAGGTTCAACTCTCACTAGTGTGAATTTCTCCTAATTTAACAGTAGTGTTTGGTGACTGATTTTTTTTTTTTTATAATTTGATTGTTATTCAGGGAATTTTTTATTAATTAGGTGATATTGATGATTTAATGTAATGATATTTTGATCGAAAGTTTTAATATTTAATTGATCGAAAAATATACTCAAAACGATAATTTGATCCCTGGTAATGATCGTTTCTCTCAAATAAAAAAAAATAAGATTTATCATGTAAGCTATGACCCTCTATTAGGTTTCGGCTCGAATTTGAATCTTACCTATATCTAAAACATCCACACCCACTGGCGATGGACATAGGGACTAGGGGGTTTATAGACCCCCTCAACTTTTTTTTTTTTTTTTAATGTACTTGTAATATTTATCATGGTTTCAAAATGGCTAGCGATATTGCCAGAGCAGCAATTGTTGCTGTCAGTGCAAAATTAATATAATTCCATAAATGCCCTCATGCTTTTCTTACACTATATAATTACTACTGTATTCCCACAATTAATGTTTTAATTGTCTCTGCCCATTCTTCTTCTTACACAACACCACCGCGACCGACCCCAACCGCCCAACCATCCATTCATGTCAATTCTTCTCTACCAAATCGCCAAAAAACTCAATTTCTCTTTTTCAATTTCTGTCTTTTTCCTCTTTTTTTACTTTCTTGAGTTTCTAACTAACTGTTTTAGTAATATAAGAACGGCAAAAAGTTTATAATCCATCCCTCTTAGATGAAGGGGTGAAATAAAATCGAAAAAAAAAATGAGTGGTTGTTAATTAGATTTTTAAAGGATGGAATCAAATATAATTTAATGATTTAGAACAATTCAATAAAAACAAAAACTGACCTTCAGAAAATGACATGGGAAATGAAAAGTAAAAACTCGAAGCTTTCGACAATTGAATTATGAGTTAATATTCAATTTTTTGTTCTAGGAAAATTATTATTATTATTATTATTTTGGTAATTAGCAGTGCTATGTACACATTAGATATATATCTTTAAATTTAAGAATCAAGTTTGATATTTAGAGAGATGACTGGATAGAAGAATAAGAAAGAGGAAAAAAATATGTTGAAGAAATGGACACTTTGAGATATTTAGGAAAGCGTATAGGAAAATAATAAATAAGGTGAGAGAGAGAAAAAAGGATAATTAATGTAATTAATATTAAGGGTATAATAGGTAGCTCACATATTATGCTCTGGCAGCAATAATTGTTGCTCTGGCAATATCGCTAGCCTTTCAAAATAGCTTAAATATAATAATTTAATTCAAAATTCTTGCCCATTCTCCAAATAAAATAACTGGCCCAAATTTCAATGGATCATCATTCATCGTAAGTCCATAATCATCTCAAAGATACTTGCCAAATGACTATCAAATTTGATTAAAAACTTGATCCATCATAAGTACATAATCATCCCAAAAATCCTTGCCTAATGACAATCGAATTTGACTTATTGCATCAATCAATTGCATTCGATTTTTTCTTAAACAAGTACTTACATTTCGTGTACACGATGAATTGAAATTTTCAAGAAAACATGGAGACTTCCTTGAACTTTTAAGTTTTCCAGCGGATCAAAATGAGGTTGCTACAACCGTCATTTAACGGAATACCCCAAAAAATCTTAAGTTGTTCATCAATTCAAAAAGACATTGTCAATGCTTATCAATTATATTATTAGAGAGCTCCGTAAGCTATTCTTGTCGATAAATCTAGTGATATATCTTGTAAAAAAAAATCATCACACACAAAAAAAAATGTCCCTTGCCAAAAGAATAAAATTGTGACAAAATTTGTTTTCCTCACATAATTGAATTTTCTCACATAAGGCAATCAAATGTGACGAATATGTTTTCACATTACCCTTTTTTTCATTACATATAACAAGTTGCAACGGGGTATCATATGTAATTAAAGTAACTTATTTGGTTATTTTTGTCAAACTTTACCATGTTTTTTAATCTCATGATATATATTCTCGTGAATGAGATATAAGTTTGAGTGTTTAATTGAATATTTTTTTTTAACTACTTTAGTTCCCCTAAATAAAATTCATGAATCTGCCCCAATCCACATCCATTAGATCATGACCGGTTTCAAATTTTTTAATACAATAAAATTTGTTCATTCGAAGTTCTCACAATTATTTTTAACATGTTTGTGAACTTACATTTTCATTAAACTTTGTTCACATGTTAAAATTTTATTCATAATCCACTTAGCTCAAAGTTAAGAAATTAACTTTCGACACATTTAACTAACTACTTCGGGTTTTTTGCACTTTGCACCCTCAAAACATGGAAAATAGGCACTTTGTACCCCCGAAAATTAAATTTAGCACTTTGCACCCTCGAAATATGAAAAATGCAGTACTTTGCACCCTCTTTTATTTTTAGGCAAAAACTCAAGGGCAAAATAGGTAATTCTATTGTAAATCTTTGGCACTTTGCACCCCCAAAATAAAATTTGCACTTAACATCCTCTAATTAAGAACAAATCAACAAGTTGCACCCCCGAAACACAATAAATGGATACTTTGCACCCAAAAATACAAAATTAACACTTAACACCCTTAAATTAAAAAAAAAAAAAAATACTCAAAACCCATCGTTTTTTGGGCAAAGTTGACCATTGGGGTGAAAAAATTTAAGGCAAATTAGGTAATTATTTATGGGTCTTTGATATTTTGAAGTAGACAATGGGTCTTAGAGAAGTCTACTTGTACTTTATTTAGTTATTTATGGTTATATTGTTGAAAAGAAAGATGAAGAGAAAAATGAGTATTCGAATATTTATAATAGTATTATTCAAAATTTAAGGAAAAAAAATAAATTACCTATTTTGCCTTAGATTTTTTTTACTCCGATAGTCGACTTTGACGGAAAAAAAACGAGGGGTTTGAGTATTTTTTATTTTAGGGTGTTAATTGTTAATTTTGTATTTTGGGGTGCAAAGTGCCCATTTATTGTGTTTTGGGTGTGGAACTTGCATTGTTCTTAATTAGAAGATGCTAAGTACAAATTTTATTTTGGGATACAAAGAAATTCTCAAGTTTTGAGGGTGCAAAGTGCCAATACTATTGAATTACCTATTTTGCCCTTGAGTTTTTGCTTGAAAATAAAAGAGGGTGCAAACTGCTACATTTTTCACATTTCGAGGGTGCAAAGTGTTAAATATAAGTTTTGGGGGTGCAAAGTGCCTATTTTCCATGTTTTGGGGGTGCAAAGTGCAAAAAACTTTCAAATAATTTAACATATCGCATTGGGAATATAATGGTATGGATATATTGTCCTAACAAAATCAATTCATAATGGTAGGTAAACATATGAAAAAAAATAAAAAAATAAAAAAATTGAGATCTTGAATTACATATTAATTCATATCATGTTATGCAGATGATAATTTTTTTTAATATTACTTATAAAAATAAAATATTATATATATATAGATCGGTTTCACTTCTATTTCAAATCAGATCGATATGGAGCCTTATTTACTCCACATATTGCAAAGTTGCATATTTTTTTAACTTGATTACTAATTTGATAAAAAAAAAAAATCTAATAAATTTGGTTGGTTTTTTTTTTTTTTTTTTTTTGAGATGGTGAATATATTATTACATCAAACATTATATGGAATCGAAACTTTACAATGATATCAAAGTAAACTAATTACTAGTATTTATAATGATATCAAAATAAACTAATTACTAGTATTAACTAAATAAAGGCTAATATAAAAATTAGATAAAATACTCACATTCTTGAGAGTTGAACCCATGACCTCCATAGCCTTAACCTATTTTCTCTATCTGTATCTCTTTTTTTTTTTGTATAGAAACCTCTATCTCTACTTCTATCTATCTATCTTCTATCTTCTATTCTATTCTACTCTATTCTATCTTCTATTATAAAAGTATGGATATTTCTTAACTTTTTGTGCACACTAAAATATCCCTATTTATATTGTAAGTGATATATAATTAAATGGTAAATATATAAAAGACTAAAAGAAATATAATTAGACAGTAAATCTTTAACGGTACGAATCAATTCAAATACATATTTATTTACTTCACATATCTAGATTACAGAGTTTGTTAATCAGATGATCAAACCCATCAGATTACATATTTCATTGCTAAAGTAGACCGAATTCGAATTAGAATAAGATTGATATCCACGCTCTTGGCAATCCTCAATGAAAACAATAGTTATTTATGATGGAAAAGAAAACTTTTGGCCTATTAGTTTCCTTTTCTAGAGAGTGTTTTTAGATTTTAGAAATTTACAAAATTTCTGAGATGTTCAAGGTTTTTATGTTGTTTAAGAAAGTTTGTTTTCTTAGAGATGAAATAAATATTAGGCTTAATGTTTAAATATAATCGGTAGGTATTTTTAAGAGATTGTGAAAAGGATAGAAGTATGATAACTTGATAAGAGATAAATTATTTTATATCAAATCAAAGTTGATGAATGAGTGAACAAGTAGATTATTCTATGTCAAATCGAAGTAATAACATGTTAAAAAGCTAGAATCTTTTAAAAAAAAAGTATACATTCATGTATGTCGAAAAGGGAAAATTCTTGTCCAAGTCTGACTTGGCCAAACACATCCAACTATCAAGCAAGTGTATTACACTTGCTTTGTGATTGGTCACTTTCCAGGAAGTTACATTCAATTTCAAAGCAAGTGTATTACACTTGTCATGTAGTAACTATGGGTTCGGCCAAACCCAGTCTGGATAAGAATTTTCCGTCAGAAAGAATTCAGAATGTTAGAACATTAAAGATTCATTTTGTTAGATTTGACTCAATTGTATGGTTCGTGGAACGAGATCAAACTCATTCTAGAAATGAAATTTGGGTTTAGGTTTCGGAATCCGTATTTTAACTTATATATAAACTTTGATTTAATACCTATCATCTATATTTTCTTTATGAAAATTTGATTAAACACTTACCTAGCTATTTTCCCCCTCAAACTCTCTTTTAAAATACTACAAATCTCATCATCCAACCCAATCCAAATGGTGTTATTCACTAAAATTATCCAAATCATTTTCTCAAATTCAATATCGAAATCAAGCAAAACTATTTTAAACTTATCCAAATGAATCCTATACGATAAATATTTTAACAAAGTTTTCTCATAATCATATGGTTTAATTAGGTTAAGAGTATATCCAGTTCATAATCCATAAAATTGCAAATACCTACAATTAAGGAAAATTTTAGGGTGACGCTAAAAAATATAGATATAGATAGAATATAGATATAGATATATAGAATAGATATAGATATAGAATATAGAATATAGATATAGATAGATATAGATTTAATGAGAGGATATTAAAAATGGAAAAATATATTCTTCATTTTCACACAGTAAAACCTCGAGTATGTTATTGCAAAAAACAAGATAGAAAATGATTGCATTTCCTTTCTTTTTTAGGAAAAGCAGTTTGTAGAAAACTACCCATCTCTAAAATGGACGCCGCAATAAATACCCCCAGTCCCCAGATGCTAATTCTTAAATACTCATATAAAACGAAAACGCTTATATATAGTATAATAATTATAAAAAAAAAAAAAAATACTATAAATCGTAGGGCACGTCCATTCAATTGAACGCACCGTATCGACCAGATTTCTTCCCCTCTCTTTTTCTCTATCTCACACACACAATGAGAGTGTATAATATGCAAATGCAGGCCTTGACATTATCTCACCGTCCGTCGCAGCTGGACCGGAGGCTGTATTCCCCGCCTCCGGTTGTAGGCGTTACCGGCGGAATCTCTATTGCATTCAGGTTTCGTCCGTTCCAATGCTGCGCCGTACAATCGTCGTCCCTAGGTATGCATTGTAGTGTTGTACTTCGAATACATGTAATTGATGTTGTGATTACTTATTTGTTGAATCTATAGTGAAAACAGAGCATTGGTTCGTTTTTTATTCATCTGTACAATGTGAATTTACTTGGTTTTATATCTCAAGAGTTTTATTTTATTTTAATTTGGTGGAAGTTAAGCAACGGTTTCAGCTATGTGATGATTGAGTTCATTTTCATTAATGAGTTTTTGAGCTGTTCTTATATTTAACTTTTTCCTGATAAAAAGGATCTTTTTTACTTGTTTTAAGTTATGGATGAGAAAAGGTTTGTTGAAGCTTCGGAGAAGGGGAATGTGATTCCTCTGTACAAGTGCATTTTTGCGGATCACTTGACGCCGGTGCTTGCTTACCGGTGTTTGGTTAAGGAAGACGATCGAGAGGCTCCAAGCTTTCTATTTGAATCGGTAGAGCCTGGATTTCGTGCGTCAACAACAGTAAGGAATATATTGTTTCCGTAGTTATTTGTTCAAACTTTAATGCATAGTTTATATGCACTTGTAGGAATGATCGTGAATTTATGTATTTGGTTCAATCATTCTTTCTTAGGGACGATACAGTGTTGTTGGGGCACAACCAGCAATGGAAGTTTTAGCCAAAGAAAACAAGGTTACCATTCTGGATCATTATGCAGGAAAAGTGGTCGAGAAGTTTGTAGAGGATCCTATGACGATTCCAAGAAGCATTTCAGAGAGTTGGAGACCGCAACTGATCCAAGACCTTCCTGATGCATTTTGTGGTGAGAATTTAGATGCCTAATATTTATATTATTTACTCTTGTTGATATGAATTATTCTGGCCTTTTTCTTCTCCTTTTTTTTTTTTTTTTTGAAATGTGAAATTTTGATACACTAATTAAGCAAGCAGATAATGCAGCATAACTACATAACAGCCTAATCTAAGATTTGACTGACCTTGTTATTCCTGCAGCATATTTATGACCTAATTAAACATAAGATTCATTATATTCTTTGAAAATGGTTATAAATCCTGTAGTTGCATAAGACTGTAGGAGAAGATGTTGGTTTTGATTAATCACACATTTCACATTTACTGGAGACATAACACAAAGGTTTACCCTGCGAAGTGAACTTTATGGCTTTATTGATTGTAGGAATTATTGAATTCCGTAGTCAACTCATTCTTTCAATCTGTTGCACATTTATATAGAAAACGCCATTCTCACAAATCTTATCATCTTCTACAGGTGGATGGGTTGGTTTTTTCTCATATGATACAGTTCGTTACGTAGAGAGGAAAAAGCTTTCATTCTCAACTGCACCAAAAGATGATAGAAACTTGTCCGACATTCATCTCGGATTGTACGATGATGTAATTGTTTTTGATCATGTAGAAAAGGTACAATTGGCCTTCAGAATGAATAATGTAAATCTGATTTTGTGAATTTGCATCCATATTTTGTTGATCACCCAAAAACAGAATTCTCTAACAACCTAAGGTCTGCCCCTTATTCTAATCGTAGGAAAAAGGGATAATAGCTCTCTTTTGTTCCATATAATTATTCTTGATACGTAATTGAGTGTGGACAGAAATTACTGAGTATATAAAGCATCATACAGATCTATCTAGCTTCAAGCTGGTGATAAAGAGATGTTTCAATATTTGTTGATCTCACACACACACACACACTCTCTCTCTCTCTGTTGTTGCATAGTCTGTCAAAATTCCTTCTATTCTTCTTTCATATTTATTTCTTTGTTGTTGAGATCATCAATGAACAATAACCGTGTATTCTTCTCTTTTAGAAAGCATACATCATTCACTGGGTGCAGTTAGATCGATATTCATCTGCTAAAAAGGCTTATGATGATGGAATGGAACGCTTGGAAAGATTAGTTTCTAGAGTACAAGAAATTGATCCGTGAGTTTTCTCAAGTATTCCTTTCATCTTGGAAATGTTCATAATGCCATTTACATCTGCTAATGTATCTTCTCACCGCCATTTGCTAGACCAAGGCTATCTCCAGGTTGTATTGACTTCTGCACTCGTGATTTTGGACCGTCTCTAAATAAGAGCAACATGACAAGTGAGGAATACATGAAGGCTGTTTTACAAGCAAAGGAACATATTTTGGCAGGGGACATTTTCCAGATTGTCTTAAGTCAACGGTTTGAAAGAAGAACATTTTCTGACCCGTTTGAAGTATACAGAGCTTTGAGAGTTGTGAACCCAAGTCCATACATGAGTTACTTGCAGGTTCTTTCTTCTATTTGACATTCAAAAATTCTAATTTCTTGATCAATTGCGATGGATGTGCCAAATCATTATTCTTTACTGCATATTTTCAGGCTAGAGGTTGTATTTTGGTTGCTTCAAGCCCAGAGATTCTTACTCGTGTAAAAAGGGTAAAGTCATAGTTTTTTTAATGCAATCTAGTCCATTTGAGATTCTTTTAAAAAACGATCTTCTCAATTTAGTGGCTTACGAACAGCATATCATGTGTTTTGTGGGCAATACTGAAATGAATTTATGAATTGTTGGCAGAAAAAGATTGTCAATCGACCCTTGGCTGGGACAACTAGAAGAGGCAAGACGCCTGATGAGGATGAGATGTTAGAGAAAATGCTTCTAAAAGATGAAAAACAATGTGCAGAACATACTATGCTTGTTGATTTGGGGAGAAATGATGTCGGAAAGGTCTCTTAAGACTAACTCTTACCTTATCCAATATTCATATAATCACCTTAACTCATTTTGGTTCTTGGTATAGGTTTCAAAATCTGGTTCTGTCAAAGTGGAGAAGCTGATGAGCATTGAACGATATTCCCATGTGATGCACATCAGCTCTACGGTGAGAATACATTTATTTGGGATTTGAGTTGAGGTTGACCTGAAATATAATTTCCCGTCTTCTCTAGAAAATTTACCAATTATCTGCCCTGCACCCTACTAGTAATCTCAAACTTCATTGGCTAAACAATTTCTTGAATTTCGCTATTACTTGAATCCACAGGTCACGGGAGAGTTGCTTGATCATCTAACAAGTTGGGATGCCCTTCGTGCTGCATTGCCCGTTGGAACAGTTAGTGGAGCACCAAAGGTCACCCCTCCATTCCTCAATTCTTTGTTTAAGTTTATACGGGATTAACAAGTGTCAAGTTGTTATGTATTCTTGTGATATCTCTCTCTCTCTCTCTCTCTCTTTTTCTATTTTGAAGTCCCGTGAAAGTTCTATTGACAAAGTACGTTAAACAAGCTCCTACTTTCTTTTTGCTTTATAATTCAGGTTAAGGCTATGGAGTTAATTGATCAATTAGAAACCACAAGAAGGGGACCATACAGTGGTGGATTTGGAGGAATTTCATTTATAGGCGATATGGACATTGCGTTGGCTCTGAGGACAATTGTATTTCCCACCGGGCCACGTAATGACACAATGTACTCCTACAACGATGGCAACAGACGACAAGAATGGGTGGCTCATCTCCAAGCTGGAGCCGGAATCGTGGCTGATAGTGTTCCAATTGACGAACAAATAGAATGTGAACGAAAAGCTGCTGGTCTTGCTCGGGCCATTGATTTGGCGGAATCAGCTTTTGTAAATAAAGGTTCTGCAAAGCCAGCGAAGATCAATGGTTCTGCGCCAATCAAGTTTCCTAGAACCGAATTAGTTACACAAAATGGAAATGGGACTCTTGAATAATAGGAAACGACATATGTTTGAATGAATCTATCTTCTTAGAATTGGGTCACCAAGCTTCGTGTTTTTGTTGTATTATATTATATGGGAAGGAGGGAAATATATAGTTTTTCATTTCCCTCCCTAGTTATTAGTTTATGAACTTGTAATATTATCAGATCAGGGTTGTAAAATGTTTAAGATATGGAATAATGGCAGAATGAATAACAATTCTAATTCTACTCGAGCGTGGTCTAGTAACTTTTTTGTTTTTATTTCTTAAAGACGTAATTATTTTAGTTAGGTTATTACCATACTAAAATTGTGATTTGAGCTTGACCGATAAAAACTCTCTTTGATTTGAATTTGACCGATAAAAACTTGTTTTGGTTTAGTAGAAACTTCGAATCGGTGGGTTGTCCATAAGGCCATCTCCAATGGTTTCCCGGGGCCATTCCCAGGCCAACACCCGGGCCAGCCCCCGAGCCAGCCCGGACTTTGGGTGATCATCTCCAGTGGTGGTCTCCAACACTCAATTTCTTCCAAAAAATTTTCTTTCCCACTCTCACCATTTTTATAATAGTTTTAATATTGATATTAATAATACTAATAATAATTATTTTAATAATATAATTAAATTAAAAATATTATAATTAAAATATTTAAACTTTATCCATCAGAAGGTATTGAGTTGGAAAATCCATTACCAAGAAGACAAACTTTGGATAACTATATTATTCGTCATGATGCTATACGATTCAAAGAAACCAACTGTAGACTCCAACAAGACTTAATCGCTAATGTCTACGCAAAATAGGGTTAACAATAAATGTAAATTGTATAATTTATGTATTTTTTTAATTAAGTATGTTTTTATATATTTCTATGCTTAGGGTATTAATCAAAATTATTTGTCGGTGTTTAATTATATTTTCAAGTATAGGAGGAAACTTTATTCTTATTAAATCAAACTAGAGTTTTATGAACCATACCAATATTTTAATCTTATTATAAACTATGATGGACTATAATATAAATTATAAATAAATGGGAATTCAATAATATTTGAATTATAAATTTATAAAATTTAGTTGTAAATATAAAAAAATAAATACTTAATCCATGTTTATTTTCAGGCCGAAAAATTTCGGTACGGTATAGTTTTTTACGGTATGAGAAGTATAAAATCAAAACCATACCAAAATACTCGGTACGATTTTCATCCATACCAAGACCTTCGGTTTTGAGAAAAAGAACCTAACATTCGGTACGATTCGATACGATACGGGGTGATCCGGTATAATTTTGAAAACCATGTGCACCCCTACGAGTAATCTAAACCATATATATTATTCCTTTTGCCGATTGGAAAATTAATTATCATCATCATCATAAATTAATTGAAATTTTAATTATCATCATCATCATCAAGTAATTCTTATTCTAATTAATTGAAATTTTAATTTTATTCTTATAAAATCATTAATAATTAGAATTTTAATTAAAATAAAATTATTTACTAACATTATTAAATTTTAATTAAAGCCATTATTTAATTTTGTTATAATTAAACCATTAATAATTAGAATTATAACTAAAAGTCAATAATAATAATTAAAACAAATACTATAAATTTTATAAACAAATATTAAAATTTTAATTACAAAATTAAAACAATTTTTAACATTTAAAATAATTAACACAATTTCTATACATTTAAAATAATTAAAGCAACTACTTTTAACAATTAAAAACTAAAAAAAAAAAGGAACCAGTCAGGTGGCGCCAAGTGGCGCCACCTGACTTAAAGAGGGGAGAGTGCATAGCATTCTCACTCTTTCTTCTTCATCTTCTCACGCGAGCACCATTCCAGCTTCCATTCCGGCCCCAGCTCGCCGCTCAGCCCGTGCCGCCCCGCGCCCCGCCCCGGACCACCATTGGAGACGATTCTCCAGCCCAGCCCGGCCCTCACGCGCGCCCCGAGCCCACCATTGGAGATGCCCTAAGGAGTGGATCTATGTTCATGCTTGGGAGTTGGGAGTCCCTAGACCCCCATGGTTTCAAATTATTTTTTTAAGAAAAAAAACATTGATTCTTACTATAGTAATATCTAGGTCAAAAAGGTTGTTTGATTTATTTGACGAACTGAGCTCTAATCATATGACACTATGTATATTAATATTTAAAAATTTCAATCTCTATCTCTATCTCTATTTTTTTTTTATTATAAAAGCATGAATGTTTCTTAACTTTTCTGTGAAGACTAAAATACCCCTACGTAAATTGTAAAGTCATCTTTAATTAAAAATAAATAAACAAAAGAATAAAGTAATTGAAGAGGTATATTTAGACATGAAATTTTATTATATTTATCTCTTAAATAAACTCCTAATATTTATAAATTCTCTTATACATGAATTTTATAATTTTAATCTTAAGAAAACACTATTATTTTAAAATTATATATATTAGCATCAATATTTATTAAGTAAAAAAATGTTAATTTAAAGATTTAGTACAACATAAGTCATAAACACTCTAAATATAAATTTATAAAATGAAATTCTCTTAAATATCATTATGTTACAAAAAAAAAATTTAAATTGAATCGTCATCTTACTATAAAAGAATAAAAAATAGTTATAACTTAGCTAATTATATAATTTTACTTTGGCTAGAATATAAAATATGAAGAATATTCAATAATTTCAATACATGCATAACCTTAATGTAATTCTTTTCATGAAAAAACAACTGAAATTCGTGGAAAAGGGTGAAATAGATAAAATATAATCATTGAAACATGTGAAATCAATGAAAATTCGAGTGAGATTGGTGAACACTGACAAAGTTGATGAAAACTTGGTTGAAAATGATATATATTATAAAAAATAAAAATAAAAAACCCTGAAATCGATGAAAATTCGTGAAAAAAGATAAAACCGGTGAAACGACAACAATAGTGAAAATCATGTGAAATCGGTGAAAAGATGAATAAAGTCGACGAAAACGTGTAAAATCACTGAAAAGCCAGGTGATATTGGTGAAAAGAACATGTGAAATCAGTGAAAAAATGTGTGAAATAGGTAAAAACGGGTAATATGATATAAACTTATGAATCAATAAAAAAAAGTTTGACAAACAAAATAAGGTGAAACTGATAGAAAATTAGTTTAAAACTGATAAACCAAGAGGACAAAATTGTAAAAACAATGAAGATAAGTTATAATTGATAAAAATGGGTAAATTGGTGAAAACGGGTTAATTTACTTTATTTTATGACATGATAAAATTAATTTTACTCTAACTTACCAAACATACCAATGAAATTAACTAGATAAGTACAAAATACGTGCACTTTCCTAGTATGTCAAAAATGTGAATAATTTAACAAGATAAGTCACTTAAGAAATTAAAAAATTTGACCGGATACTGCAGGTAATGGAGCAAAAATAATGAAACATAGGGAGGGAGTAATTTAATAAAATTGTGCTTATAATGTTTCCTTGCAATGCACATTAATTTAAATTTAAAATGAATAAGTTTGACTGATCAAACTTATTCGACCTTTGCTTTGTATTATTCTAAATACTTCGATTGGCCCAACCCGTTCGGGATGGAATCCACACACTTTTCTAACTTATGGTACTAGAAATGCAACTCCGCCCTTTCGAATTTTTAAGTCGGACAAAAACCCAACCCATATCTACATCCCCAAACGGTGTCGTTTAAAAGCACATTTTATCCAAAGCGAAAGATTTCTAGCGGCCACGAATTTCATTCATTGTTTCCAAAATGGCTTCTCTTTTGCTCGGAGCTCCTCCAATGGCTTCCCAATCCTTCGCCCAAAATCTCTCTTTCTCAAAATCCCAATCCCTAATCCAAACCCCTACGGCACTCTCTCCATCTTCCTTTTCTTCACCCTCCACTTCAACTCTCCCTTTGAGTAAGTTTCACACACCCACACGTGTTTCTGTGTGTATATAATTCTAATTTTAATTTCATTTTTTTTGTCCAGTTTATTGTGGCAGAGGCGACAAGAAGACTGCTAGAGGAAAGCGTTTCAATCATTCGTTTGGCAATGTGAGTTTCTTCTAGTTTTTGCTTTTCGTTTTAATTTTTATTTTGGGATTTATTTGGATCTTTTTTGGATATAGGCGAGGCCGAAGAACAAGAATAAGGGAAGAGGACCGCCGAGGGTTCCGGCGCCGCCGCTGCCGCCGAGGAAAGATAAGTATGACGACGGAGAAGTGGTCAAGATTGAAATTGATGAGTCTCTGTTTTCAAATTGAGTGAGAAAAATGTACCAAGGTTTTCTTTCTATATTATTGCAATTGGTGAGGTTTTCGTGGTAAACAATCCCATGTACTCTATTATCTTTAACTTTCGATTTCTTCTGTTAATTGAAATCTTTTAATAATTTTGAAAGCTTGGTTTGGAGTTCCCAATCATTCTTTGAGGAACTATTACCTGTCCTTATAGTCCTCATGATGCCACAATAGCTTTGAATCATATTGTATAGTGAATATTTAATTAATTATTTTTTTTAATAATTTATGGTGAACATGTCATAAAACATGATGTTTATGATATAAGGATAAATTATTAGTAAAAGATTTGTGAATCAAAAAGAAAAGAAGTTAGCAAGAAAAGTGTTTATCCAAGAAAATCAAGTATTTTTAACATAATAACAATTCATGAACAATGTCAAGTTGCCGTCTCTCTCATTTTTGCTTCCAAATGAAGTAAACAACTAAATACGATTATCCATTAAGGAAAATTTTAGGGTGCCGCTACGTTAGGTGCCGCTAATACTACATTAGGTGGTATTACCACACAATGTGTATCACATTGTATGGTACATGATCAAATTACATAGTATTAACCCCATATATTTAGTATGACCCCCACATCATGTAGTATTTATTCCAAATTAGGTGGTATTACCACGCAATGTGTGTCACATTCTATTGTATAAATTATACTCCTTATACCATACAATGTGATACACATTGTGTGATAATACCACCTAATGTGGTATTAGCGGCACCTAACGTAGCGGCAACCTAGAATTTTCCATTAAAAAATAATCAAATTTCACAATTAATTTAACAAGACATGGATTGATTTTTATATATGACAGTATTTTAGTGCACATTTTAACTTTACAACATAAATTAATTTTGATACATTAATGTTAATACCAATTTTTTAAACGATATAAGTAAAATCATTTGACGAAAGTGGTTAATTGTGTTTAAGAGTTAATCTTATGTCTATAGAAAAAATTTCAACACATGAGTTAAAGTTGAATGAAAATGTTACGTCAAGAAACAGTGGCAGAAAAAAAAAAATTTGAAAGCCGACATTTTAAGAGTCCTGAAAATCCAAACAAATTCTGAAAAGAGTCATAAATTTCAAATTACGTGAGGGGAAATTTTTACCTAGATCGGGTTTGGCCGAACATAAAGCAACTACATGATAAATGTAATACACTTGATTTGGGATTGGATATAACTCTCAGGAGAGTGACCAATTACAAAGCAAGTGCAATACACTTGCTTGGTGATTGAATGGGTTTGACCAAGCCAGACTTGAACAATAATTTTCTTTCAGAAAAATACACATCCGATCGACTTGAGTTCAGTCTAACATAAAGGGAGCATGACCTAACTATACCTAAATCCGACCTATTGAGAAAAATAAAAATAATTTAGTGCTAGTTCAAGTATAAAGTAGAGGCGGTGCAGCACACAAACAATTACTACTACCTACCAAGGTTCTTCTTCAAAATCGATGAATAAAGCAGTAGTATATTTTATCTTCCTTGCTTTTCTGCTAATAAATGAAGTGATTTTTGTGCACGAAAAGAAGGGGATCTCATTTGCCATGGGAAAGGGTGTGGAAGTAGAAAATTCAAAAGATTTAGATACAACAACAACTAAAAAATCATCTTTCCAGTTGCCGGCAAGAAAGCTTAGAGATAAGCTACCTCCGTCGCCACCTGCACCGTTGAGCAGCAGAACCCGATCTTGGCAAGTTAGGACGCCGCCCCCTCCTCTGTCTGAAACCTAATTTGAGGCAGCAAATAGGATCGCGCGAGTTCGATCAGATAGCTAGCTGAATTGACATTTTCTATTAGTTATTTTGTTATCCATCTTTTCTTTTAGTTTATGTATTATGATTTCGGACATATTTTAATGAATCAGTTTCTAGTTTCTCTTTCCTCTTCCAATTCCACCATATATAAGAAAAACCTAAAGGTTTAACCAATAAAAGTAAAATGTATAAGTTAACTAGATAGTGGCTGGAAATATCTAAAATCAAAGTAAATGATAGGGTTATTTGGCTGAATAGCCTTACTCCAAATGTTTTTTTGCAAAATTAGCCTTTCCTTTTTTCTTTTCTTTTTTTTTTGGTTTTAATAACAATTAAATTTAATTAAACATAATTAAGTATAATTAATCAATTAATTTAATAATAATAATACAAATTAAACACCTATAAAATTCATTTTTACTCACAAATTTAGGGATGACAATATGGATCAGATCCATGGATCTGATCCAGATCCGATCCAAATTCAAAGAATTCGATCCATAAAAATCCATTAAATTTTCACTCGGATCGGATTTGGATCGGATCTCATAAAATCTGGATTCATATTGGATCAACACATACAAGTAATGGATTGTGATGGATCCATTAATGGATCCATCGGATCCACTAAAGAATCCACCGGATCCATTATTGGATCCAAAAAAAAAATTATTATTGGAATGTGAAAACCTTTATCTCTAATACTTATTTTTGAAAATTGCAATTTTAACCCCAAATTTTTAAAAAATCCAGAATTCAATAAATTCAAATTTCCAATTCGGACCTGATTTTCAGGAACAAAATTTACACTTTTGGTCCCTCAATTTTTGGATATTGCAATTTTGACCCTAGATTTCTGAAAAATCAAGAATTGCAATTCAGTCCAGTATTTTAAGAAAATTGAAAATTTCAATTCGGCCCCTGATTTCAGAAATCCAAATTTGCACTTTTGGTCCCTCAATTTTTGGATATTGCAATTTTGACCCTAGATTTTTGAAAAATCAAGAATTGCAATTCAGTCCAGTATTTTAAGAAAATTGAAAATTTCAATTCGGCCCTTGATTTCAGAAATCCAAATTTGCAGTTTTGGTCCCTCAATTTTTGGAAATTGCAATTTTGACCCTAGATTTTCGAAAAATCAAGAATTGCAATTCAGTCCAGTATTTTAAGAAAATTGAAAATTTCAATTCGGCCCCTGATTTCAGAAATCCAAATTTGCAGTTTTGGTCCCTCAATTTTTTGGAAATTACAATTTGACCCCATATTTTTTAAAAACCAAGTATTGCGTTTCAGTTCAGAATTCTCATAAAATTAAAAAAAATCAATTTGGCCCCAGATTTTCTGAAATACGAATTTACTCTTTTGGTCCCTCAATTTTCAGAAATTACAATTTGACCCTAAAATTGAATTAATATAGTGATTCGAATGTGCACATGTGTTAGATTATCTCTTTTCGTGCATGAACAATACTTCAAGCCTTAATTAAGGGGTTCATTTGTTCGTCTATGGTTTCACAGGTGGTAATCTATTTACGTTATATTATAGAAAGATAAGTTGCTTAATAAATCTTTTTTGACACAAAGTTAGCTGAGATACCTGATAAATATTTTTTGATGAAGAAAATAATGAGGGTCTGTTTGTTTTGGTTTTTAGATAGTAATTGAGAATCTGGAGTACTTAGATATTCTTGATTTTCAAGTGATAGAAAAAAAATTATTTCTTTTATTTTTTCAGATGAATGAATAGTATGTTTATTTATTAGGAAAGTTGTAGGTTTTTTAAGAGATTAATGTGATATGAGAAATATTGTTAGATATAGAAATTATAGAATAAGTTTAATTCTTTGTAAAAAGAAAAACGACTTTTCAATGAATACAATAATGCTCTATGAAAAGTAAAACAAACTGACCCCAAATTTCTTAACTTGGACTTTCTAGAAAATAATTAATTTTCTCGATGGAGAATAAATTTAAGGCAAAATTCTTTTTTCATGTTATGTAAAATTTGTATGGAATTATCTAATTATGTTTATCGCATAGAATTTCATTGGTTATTTTGTTGGTGTGGGTCGAATCACTATATTAATCAATTTTAAAGAATATTACATGATTTTGTCATCAATTTGATACATTTTCATGCAGAAAATTTCGTGAAGCAAAGAAAAAAAAAAAATGAAAGAATTTACTTGCTGGGATGCAATAATAATTCTCAATACTGGAATGCCGGTCCATTTGCATAAAGAAAACCAAGAGAGCACAAAAATTGAAGCCCAACACTGAGACCCACGTCGTTAAGTGGGTTGAACGTGAACATGGGTGATGTGGATTATCAATCCACATGTTCCAAGTGTATTGATGGGCTGCACCACGTATACTTGATGATGTGGTGCAGCGGTTGTACTAAATAATCTCTCGTTGAAGTGGGAGTCTTACACAAAATTGAAACCGGTTTCGCTTCAAACTCTCCCAATAAAAACTGATTTTTATTTTGTCAACAAATTAAATAATATAACTGTTTTATACAATAATTATAGGTTGATTATGGACTAATCACTTTCAAATTAAACTTTTAATTTTAATTTTGGTTTAATATCCGATTCAAATTAAAAAAAAAATCAGTATTTTAGTATTTTCCTTAAATAAAAATTTAATCGAATATTGTATTTATAGTCTTTTAGTGTGGAAACCTTTACAAATTCCTCATTATTCTATTATCGTATTTATGTAATTAGTAGTACTATTATCTAAACAACATCGATCATCCCACGTTAAATATATTGACAAATATATCCAATTAAAGTGATCGATCGAGTATATATATATATATATATATATATATATATATATATATATATATATATATATATATATATATATACTAGGGGTGTGGCACCGCTCGGTGCGCTTATTTGAGCAGTATCGGACAAGAATGGCCGGTGCTTCCTGTTGATTTGTTCTGTCCATGTGATGTTCGTGGGCATGCCGGTGATGGAATTGTTGACCGGAGGCAGGAGGAAAATAACAACCATAGAGAGAGGAAGAAGAAATAGAGAGAGGAAGAAGAAGACGGATCGATTTAGCAGCCAAAAGAAAATATAAAACGGACGAAATTATGATGGCCCCCCGAGATGGACAAAAAGAAAAAAAAGCAGCCAAAATTAAAGAGAAAAGAAAATCTGTCTACACACAAAACCATTGAGAAATCACTAAATCTATGTCGTTTTAGTGTTTAAAGTGAGAAAAGAAAGTCAAAAATAAAACAAGGAACAATGTTCACAAAAATATCCGTACTTATTAGTTCTAATATATATAGATATAGTTGTTGATCATGACGTACTCTTCAATCAAACCAAATAATGAATAGAAAATTAATATTGTTTTTTTTCTTCTTTACTTTGTTTACTGTCCATGATATGTACAATTCTTTTGAAGAGAAAGATAGCAGCTTCAGCTTTGCCATGGCAATAAGGCATGAACCAGAAAATAGTTATTATGAAGATTTTAATATGAAGCTAATAATTTCTTCTTCTTCCAAGAAATCATCGGCGGCAAGAAGGCTTAGAGAAGGCCTACCTCAGTCGCCTCCGGCACCAAAAGCGAGTACAAGCCATGTTAATCATTAGGGGCTGTCTCCGTTTCAAGTTTTAAGTTGGATTTAATTATATGTAATACTTCGTTTTCAGTAAATAAGCGTAAGAAATTCAATAAAAATAGGATTTATTGGGCATCCACCCACATTAATTCACTATCAATCTACTTATTGTATATCTTGGATCTGGTTTGCATCCAAATTATTTGTTTCAATTGATTACTGTTTGATGTTATTTTTCATACAATACGATGCACAAATATATTATAAATTTAGGTATTGAAGAAAATATGAATGTATCACAAAATTATATAGAAATATTATTATAACTATAAAGTATTATACATAGCTTTATTTTATGTGTAATTACTTACTTCTTAGAGTTTCTTTTGCTTTTTAAAATTACATAGGGATATTTTAGTCCCAAAAAAAATCAAGAAATATTCATACTTTAATGGGTAAATTTTACTTACCTTCCTTCTACAATTAAAGAATTTAACGGCTCTTCTAAGATTAACAGTCAACAATTAGTTTAAAAAAGTCGAGATGGCCACACGTGGCCATATTTTTCATTAATTAATATTCAAAATACCATCTTAGAGATGGCCACACGTGGCCATATTTTTCTTAATATTTCTTTACCCTCCAGACGCGGCACAAACAAGTCGAGTAATATTAAATGGGACATTGTTCAAGATTGGTTTGAATTTTGTCGAGCTTGTTTTAATTGTTTAACGATTCAAGCTCAAAAGAGCTTTTAATCGAACGAGCTCGAACTGAATATCGAGTTGCTTGATATTTTTATATGTATTTTGTCAATCTTATCTTATCGAACAAGCTCAAGCTGAGCTTCAAAAGTTATCAAACAAAAAATGATATTCAAGTTTTTTTTTTATTTATGTTACGAAATAAGCTAAGTAGATTATTTAACAAAATAAAAATAAACAAGATGCAATGAATATTAAGCAGGAACAAAATTGGCAACCTATGCCATGTGAAAAATCCTTTTTTCAAGTCATCAAAAGTTACAATTGCTCCCCATAAATGTTGACAAAGAAGGGTTGTTGAAGGTTTTAATAATAGAGGGAGATAAATCAAGCATAGGAGAAGTGAAGGGTAGGTAAATGAAATCAACCCTAAATCAAAATAAGTCCTTGGGAACATTTTATGAAAAAAATTAGTTGGAGACTTGAGAGTTGAGAGTTGAGACCCATTATACTAATGGCTGAAAAGTTTGAAAATTCTTGCCGGAGAAAAATAAAATTAATTTAATTATTTGAAGTCCTCGCACAAGCTGATAGATAGAAAAGGAGATACTTGACCACAATTTATCAGTGTTTTTAAAACCGGATCGATCATTGAACCGAAAGTCCTGCTGGTTACTGATTCGATCGGTATATCCTTAGTTATGCTTGCTTTGCTGGTTCTAAGTTTGAAATACAAAAATGAATAGTTAGTTAGTTAGTTGAGCAAGAAAAAACAGAGACAATTTTTTTGAATATGTGCAAAACAAAACCAAACCAAACAAAACAAAACAGTAGTAGTAGTACCAAAAAGTTCAACTTATTGAATTAATTAGAGTGGGAACGGACCATGTGTGAATGGCAGGCACCTAATATTCTCCTTCCCAGCCTGTCTAACAATTAAAACAAAGGGAGACACTAAGGGTCTATTTGGATGGGTTTTGGCTCGGTTTCGTGGGTCTCGATTTAAAAAGAATTGGTTTGAGTGGTTTCGATGAAACATTTGAGACTTCATTTGGATGGGTTTTGATTCTTGGGTTTTGTGGTTGATATAAGTTGAAACCCCACTTGGATTGGGTTTGGATGTTGGGGTTTAGGGAAAAAAGTAGGTGATAGGTGTCAAATCAATGTCTTTTTTAGTGAGATTTGGGGAAAAAATAGGTGATAGGTGTCAAATCAATGTTTTATAGGTTTGAAGAGTTTGAATGTGAATTTCTGAATAGGTTTTTGATGGTTTTATGGATTTGACGAAAACTCATTTGAAAGGGTTTTGGCTCGGTCTCGCGAGACCCGCGAGACAAGGCTAAAACCCATCCACACACCCTAAAGTTGTTGATTTCACATTAATTTATCTATCCTTTTTTCCATTTCCCACACAAAAACCAGTACCACACCACATAGTATAGACTAGTATATAATTACTTTACTTCTCCACCGACTGTGTGCAACACAACTAGGAAACCCACCGATTTTGATGCACACCTCAACTTTTCCTCAAGCAATTTATTTATCTAACTATGTGCTATCATATCACGTATCATTTTTTACTTGCAATGCATGATACGTATCCTGAACCGTAGCATGAATAGTGAGATACATGAAAAAGTAATTAAAATATTAAACTAATATTTCAACAGTATATAACTTTAAAAGATATTAAAGTCGGACATTATTTTTTTTTTCTTTTGATAATTAAAGCCAAACAACTTATGATGCAGAAAATGGACTTACTTATGAAGCGTGTAACCCACTTGGAATTGCGCTGGAATCGAGCTGAATATCGGAGCTGATCATTCAAGCTGATATCACTATATCTTTCGATAACAATTCCAATTCTAGGTTATTAGAGATTGAATTTTGGAATTTTAGAATAGAAATTAAAGAAAATTCAGTGAATGAGGGTTCAGAGGGATGAACAATTGTACTTATATTTTCAGTAGTCTTCTTTGGAAAATGAGTAAGCGGACCTAACCCGTCATATGGAGCAAATATGTACCATATATATGTCGGTTTAACTACCATTCATAAGATACATATTATATCATATAATACAAGAGGCTATGCAATACGACTTGTGATACATATCGTATCATGTTGCATTTTCCGTATCGTGAATCATAGATACTAATAACTATGATCTAAACTACCTGATCTACAGAGCTCTAAAAAGAACTACCTTATCTGCATCTCCTTTTTTTTTTTTTTTTTTTATGGTAAACAGTTAAAGCATCCCTATTCATATGGTTTTCTAACATATAGTCTTTAGCCTAGCCGTGCAATTTGAGCAGCCTCAAGGATGCTGAGAAGCTACCCTTACGCGAATCCAGCCTCAAGGAAATCCTCACAAGAACATGCAATAATATTTAATATATTAGTCATAAATGTGGATAAATTGAGGAGAAACATACCATCAAGTTAGTTATACCTTCTTCTCTGTTTACCATATGATACAAAATCTACTGCATTTGCTGTAAATTACTTCACTTAATATGCTAGAACTTGAGAGAATGGCCCATTTACAGCTGCGAGAAATCAAGTCACGTTGGACTGATAAATTAGAACAGTCAACTTAGTAGTATCGATTTGAATGGTCACAATAGGCAGGTCTATATGATCTAGTTGCGACACATTAATTGCCAAAACAACTGACTGGAAGACGTTCAGCAAGTCATTAAGTATAACTAGAATACAATATTTTAAACGATACACTAACCATGCAAAGAAAAAATTTACATCACTACTACATAAGATGGATCTTCAGTCAGTCTTTCCCGGAGAATGGTGAGATTTCAGTGTCACTCTTGCTGCCAGTAGCCCTTCAATTTAGAAGGGGGTGGATTTGAACTGGAAAATATGCATTCGAAGAAACCATCACCTGCCACGTAAGTTACCAGGAGATCGAATACCCCCCTTATCACTGCTAACATCATCTAAATCGAGTCCATCTATGCAAAGGGCGTTATTGACACTCACTTCAGAACTGGCATTACTGCTTGTAGCAAGTGGAGAGTCTGAGATACTAACCGTCCTGCTCCTGGTTGGGCCAGATCTCACACTATATAATGAGGATGCCGGGATGTTGTTCATCAATGGTCGTATATTGCCTGGCACAGTCCGCCTTATATCCTGCTCAGGGTAAACTTTATAAGTTAATCCTCCGAAAAGACAAAAAGAGAAATCCCGCTAATTCATCTTATTGAACAGAATTATATGTGTACATACCATATGCCTTATGGCCATGTCTAAAGATTTCTTTGAGAGCGTTCTTCCAAAGCCTGAGCTATCAGGAGATGAGGACTTTCCAGATAAGTTGCTATGGGGTGAGTGTTTGTCATCTTGCTTGGGTGGGACTAATTTCCGCATGTTCATTACTCTATCAACCATTTTAGTTCCAATAAGAACAGGACTCACATTATCATTAGCTTTAGCATGCAAACGATTTAGACCATGCACGGGTACAGAGCTTCCACTGCTATGAGAAATGCCATTGGGGGGCCGACCTCTTGCTGGAGAACATGATTGTCGTCTAATCCTTCCATTTGAAGCAGGTTCAATGGATGATGACCGAGAACTTGGTGCTCCAGGTCTACCTCTAGTGACTGAAGGTGGCCTGTCAGAGAGAGATGTCCTCAGATTTGGTGGGACATTGAGCGAGAACCCAGGCATCTCTGAAGGCTTCCATGGTCTAGGTCTCACGGTTGGAGAATTAGACCGAGGTTGAACAGGATTTTTAACTGTAGTAGAAACTGGCTTGGCAACTGAAGTGGAAGTTGGAGACTTGACTGAGACAGCAGGTGTCCTCGTTGCACTCGCCACCGTTGTTGGCCTACGAGTTGGTGTTGCGGTTCTAGATGTAGACTTTGAGGCAGGTATAGAAGGTCTGCTTGTTGGCGTAGAAGATCTAGCAGTAGACCTTGCATTAGGGGTCGATGATCTTGGAGGAACTGTGGGCTTCGTTGAAGACAAGGTCGCACGAGATGTAGGTGTTGCAGATCTTGACGGTCTTGATGTCACGGACGAGGTAACTTTAGATGATGTGGTTGAGGTGGGTTTAGCTGGTGCAGCCCCTATGGGTTTATTTGAAGCTGAGGTTAAGGTGGATCTAGATGTTGAGCCAACGGTTGGACGTCCAGTGGGTGTTGAGGGTCTTGATCCAGACCCCCCAGAAGAAGATGGCCTGCGAAGTCCTCCACTTGAAGTATTCATCCCAGGAGATAAAGTTGGCTGCCTTGATGATAGATTGTTTCTTATAGAAGGCTCAGGCTGGGGATTAGCTAGCTGCACCCATAGAGAACGATTGGCAAAACAAAATCAGTTCAACTTTGCAGATAAATCTCAATGCAATGTAAGTGTCAGTTAAATTAGAACAGGTGCACAGGAGTTGCAAAGGAGTAGACTCAAAGCAGTATTCTATTTCCATCCCTATTAAGAAATGACACGACTAGAACTCTATAACGGTAATCAAATCTTAATTCTCAAAAATATCGGAATAAGTCTTATTATGACTGTTAGTGCGACAACTTAAAAATCAATGCTCCTTGAGAAATTAGAGGCAGATCTCGTCTATGCACGTAAATCTAGCATGCCCATCAAAGAGGACAACAGGCTTGAACTACATGGCTGAATTTAATGGACATTATCATTCTACACACTTGGGTTAAATAAGTGTAAAAGTTTCCACAATATGTGTCCTTAGCTTTGTAGAGGCCTACATGGCTATTTCACATCCTCTTAGGATGCTAAAGATAGAAATCCTCTGTTTGTCACTCCAACTAAATATGAAATGATTAATAATAAATGCTGGTCATGCAACCTACAATCCACATATATTATTCTTTATCAAGGATGAAATTGGCAACTTATCACAATAGTTGAGGTCTCAGAGGGTATTCCTCATAAATTTATGAGACTATTTGAGTTCTATCATATTTAGGAACTTACTGAACCTCAGTTCCATTAATAGATTTCAGATTTGTGCCATTGTTTAAGTTCTACTAAATCAATTTAAACTAAGACAGCTAAAAAGTTGTTCCTCCACTTACTCTGGACTTCAAAGCTGTAGGGCGAGCTTTTGGAGTTCCGGTTCCCCTCTGACTCATAATAGTTTTTTGTGATTCCATTTCCAGCGAAGGAAAAAGAGGAGTACCCGGAGGTGTTAAAAGCCTGATGACATATAATAACACTGTGAATAGAAAATTAACCTGCAGTGAAGTCAAAGAGAACCAGACGTTCCATTTAATAATCCTAGGTAAGTTGAGCCCCCAAGTCCTACTAACCCATCTAACACTATACAAGGCTACTCCTGTATAATGTTTTGGTAAATCATTTACAAAAAAGTAAACTCATGTATTCAGCCTCATGAATGTGAAGAAGGATTGGTTCTTCATTACTATTCGCTTCTGCTCAGATTATTTGATAACTTCCAGTTTCTGCTTGGCCACCAGTGTCATTGTAGTTCCTAAAGTGGTATATGTTTTAAAAGGAGAAGCTATATAGCAGAGGACATCAAATACCATCATTTGGAAAGAATAATTTAAATTGTTTTCATAGTCAATTACCAAAAAACTACAAATTACACCACTTGCAAAGACTCGAAAGCATAAAGTCAAATAAACATTACAATTTATCTGACTGCATTCTAATCACTACTTATTAACTTTATTTAATTATTATGAATTGGAAATTTTATATGCACACGTATAAAGGCACAAAATAGTAAGATAAAGATTCCATTTGAGGGAAATTGATATCAAGGCCACGACTCACGAGTAGCATGTATCAGATGGATAGATTCTAAAAAGTTCCTAGATAGATATGCTTCCATGAAATGAATTTGAAAGACTGAAAAGTAACGTCCGAATAGCTTATGATTTTCTTCTATTGCCAAGTAAAGCCTAGATATGTATCATCTTATTATGTTCTGTATTGACTATCAATAACATATAAAACAATGCTATAATTACCAAACAGACTGATTTTTGTGTCGGGATACAAACTTAGAGAAATGAAGGTATGAAGAGGAAATGTCTGGTAACTCTAGAGATGGAGGATACTCAAGTATTCTGTGTTCTTCAACCTTTGAAATAGTAATGATAATCCTGAAACACATGCGTTGCTTGAGATTTCACTCCCAAAGAAGGTTGTCAGTAATTAATTCAATTCCTCTCAAACAAGAAATAAAAGAATTTCACATTTGGACTTGGTCATGTAACAAAAGTTATACAATTCAGTCACAGTCAAAAGAAGTTGAAGAATATACAAATAGAACATATCAAGTGTATTTTCTATTACCAATCATAATCATTTTTATCATTGTCAGAATTGAGAAAATCATCAGCTCCAGTCTTCCGTCCAGGTGCAGCTGCAGCTGAAGCTATGTTAAATATTGGTGAACTACCAGTTATAGGTCCTGCAAACAAAGACACAGATGACAAGGAAAAAAATAAAAATTAAGAAGTCAGGCGTGTAATATAACTCCACCGGGAAATGATTGGCCAGACAATTACATCTATCAAATTTTCTAATCCAACAGCAGATCAAATTGAGTCAACAATATAAAGATAATTATAAATAAAATCTACCAAATAGATTCACCCGACAATTAATTAACAAACTAATCAATAATAAACCCAAAAAAAAAAATCCATACCAAGTGGAGCATCAAACTCGTCGGAGTTCTGAAGAAGAAGAAGATTGTTCCGTTCCTTCTCGCGCTTCCTCATTTCACGAAACAATGCCAAATCCTCATCTTTATTATCCTTCATTCTCAAACTCCCCATTTGCCCCCTCTCCGTTGCCCTAAAACTCCGATTCATCCCAGCATATAAATTGAAACAAAAAAAAAGTCGTATGTACGTACAATAAACCCTAATTTATCATACACATTCAACAATATCCCAACTTGAAAACCCTAACTTCTCCTAGACCGCTCAAAATGATGAATTTATATTCACGGATCCATAATCCAGCTGAAGACCACTCCACGTTTCAGATTTTCCGCACAAACAACCATAGATTTTTTTGCATTTTCTACCGAATCATCATTGCTATAACCTAGAGGGAAATGAGAAAGACAAAATACATAATCTAAAATGGTATGTATTTCGAAAATGTAGAAATAAAAAAATGGGGGGAGAAAAAGTTGGAGCTGAAATGTGAGAATTAGTGAGAGAAATGGTAGAAAAATGGATCGAGGAGGGAGTGGCAACGGCCGTAATTCGAGGGAAAGTGAGGGTTGAATCGGGAATATTTATTTTGTTTTTTCTTCGGTTCAGGAGAATGGGGCAAAGCAAGAATGTGGGGCAGCATCAATACAAAAAATGGGGCAGATTATGATTTGTGCATCTCACTTTCTCTCTCTTAAAAGTTACGTTATCAGAAAAGTGATTTTTTTTTGGGCAGCAGTAAATTACAAACCTGTCCTTCCTCGAGTTTTGGTAATTAAAAGTCCAGGTGGTGGGTCATGTGACATTTTTTTTTTTAAGAATGAACATGTGACAACAATATTTTACTGTTTGAATCGATTAGACCACTAGTAAAATCGGTGACGTATAATGATATAATTAATATATTGAATGTAAAATATATGTTATGAACATAAATTTAAAAAGTATCCTACAATTAATTAAATATATATACAAAAAATTAGATATATTATATTTAAACTAAAATTATATAATATTTATCATAGTGGCAATGTAAATATAATACTAATTAAAAGTTCGTATGAATATATCATAACTATATTTATTTGAAAAAATATAAGTGAAAAAGTTAAAAATATAACAACCTAATAGATAACTAATTTCATAATATGATTATGTATATATTAATTTTAAAGGCAAACATTCAAAAATAAAATTTGCATAAAATATCGATGTGGCTTTCAAAATTCTACAACTCTTTATCCTAAAAATATAGTTGAAAAAATTTGTAAACAAAAATTCATTTGATACTCAAGATATATATAATCAAAGAGGAAAAATTAATAATAAAAAGAATCGTGTCCTAAAACTAAAAACTATTATTTTCATTGATAATGTATAAATTGTTAGCTTGAAGTTAATTATCATAAACTAATCTATAAATAAATTAGGTTATAAGAAATCTATTATTTATGAATTTATAGTCTAAAAAGTTACAAAAATGGGAGTAGCCCAAATGACTATGATCCCTTATTTAATCCAAGAGGTTAGGTGTTCAAATCTCTCTCTCACGTTATAAAAGGAAATTTAAAAAAATTAAGAACTGCGGGCTTAATCGATCCAATGCTTCGCTAGTTCAGGACGATTTAAAATGGTTTTTGAAGTCTTTGATTTTTTGGGTGCGTCCAGACCAAACAGGCCCCCTTTTCGCGATTGAATCGACCAATTTATTCCCATTTTTAATAACTTTGTGTGACACCGAAGACTGAAGTTTTTCTTTTTTACAAAATTCCTAAAGATTAAAGTCGTACATTTATAATTGTGATACCTTCAAATCAAACCGCTCGGACTTGTTCAATAAAAATTTATTTAAACTCGATTTAATATATATATATATATATATATATATATATATATATCAAATAACTTTCAATATAAAATTTGTTTTCTAACTTGTTAAGCTTGGTTGGAGTTAGGCTCAATAAACTAAAAAGAAATACTCTCTGTCCCTAAATTTTTACTATCATTTTCATTTTGCGATGTTCAAAAATAACACTATATTTTTTATACATGAGATTATTCATCTCAAAAATACTCTTTCAACCACCACTTTTAAGGGCATCTATGTGAAAATACCTAAAATGTTCCACCCTTTTAACTTTTAACTAAAATCCGCACTAAAAGTAAAAGAATAAAAAAAAAAAAATTTGAGAGTATATATAAAGTATGTAACATATCAAACTACTTGAGCTCAATTCGTTTTCGATTAGATTAGAGTTTAGTTAGTTTGATTTATCAAACAATCAACGAAGCTCAAACATTCAGTTGGCTCCATAAAAAATTCAAAATATTGGAACAGTGTGTTATTCTATACTACTTGACTCGTTTTTAGCTTAAAATAAATACTAAAATAACAAAACTCGTTATTTGATAAAATAGTAACACATTCTCGACGCTAAAATTATTTCTTCTATTTCTTTTTTCTTATTCTTCACTTTCAAAACGGAAGGAGAAAATAGAAGTATAGATAAAATAGTTTAGCCATTTTGTCTTTAATCATGATTTTCTTTAACGGTAGTTGAAGTAGGTAGGTTTATCGGGAAAAAGCAACAATAATCCTTTAATTTTGACAGGGATAATCCCTAGGCCTAAGTGGTCTTGTTGCTTCCATCATCTGTAAATCATTACAAATATAAGAATCACAAACCCCCCAAATTTGTTTACTTGCATAGCAATTTAAGGACATTTATTTTAATTTCGATGAATTTAAGACTAAAATCACAATAAATTAAAACATAAATGATGTAAATTGCCTGTCGGAACATTGTTTCGAGTTTGTCCTTTTCTTTTGTTTAATGAAACTTTATGGTGGGGTAAAGGCAAAATACTCTCTTGTATTATGTTAAACTTACACGAAACTACCCTGTGAAATTTTTATTGCGTCTAACTTCCTTATACTTTCAAAAACCCTGCATATAACACTCAATTTGTAAAAAAAATAGGTCGATTTGGATCGGCATAAACCATTTTAAAAATAATTCATATTGGTCTCTACAACTCCACTTGAGATATTTTAAAAAATATCTCTTGAAATATGTTGATTCAAAACGATCTATTTTTTTACTAATTGAATTTTTTTACGCAGGGTTTCTGAAAGTACTGAAGATTAATTTGGTGCAATAAAAATATCACAAGGTAATTTCGTGCAGGTGTCACTTAACACAAGAAGTATCTTGCATTTTTTCGAATAGGATCCTAAGAAAAAAGTGCGAAACAGTGTTGGTTCTTTCTAAGATAACTTATATTTTTATTTAAAACATTTAGATATGATTAAATGTGTGACAAGGTACCAAAGTTTTACTATTTTTCAATGTTAAAATTGTCAAAAACAATCAAGAGAGTAGATAGTTTATTAAATTGGTATAAATATCACTTTCAAAAGAATAAGTCAAAAATAACTGAATTATTAGATGATTATAGAAAGGAGCACTTTCAAATACATGAGAAATGAATTTGCAGAATATCCTTGGGAGATTAAAAACAAAAAAGTAAATTCTCCTAAGGGGAATTTCATGCAAATATCATAAAATATAAGGGTATTCTTGGTAATTCTCTAAATTGCATCTTATTGAATCATTGAAGATTAGTGTTGAATTTTTTTAAAGAGTGAACAATAATGTACATCTAAATACAATCTACTGTTTGTTAGGTTAGGTAGTGCCATTATATGTAAAATATCGTGCACTTACAATTTAAAGTATAGTATATAGTTAGGATAAGAAGCAAATATTGTCACATTAATATTAAACTTAGGCAGCATTAAATTAAATATAAACTATATATGGAGTATAAAAGTACGCTGTCTTGTCTGACGCTTTAAATTATATAACTACATATAACTACTATATATTCTGTATGATTGGTGGGGGTTGGAGGAGTGACCGAGCGAGGAATCTAAACCGAACATTTTGTGTTGACGGGAGTAGAAAATTATCAAGAAAAAGAAAAGACAGGTGTGTAAGTAGCAGTTGTGTCTTAAAGTCATTTAATTTAGAATTAGAAAACAGAACAAACAACAGTCAACAGTACATTTGGAATTTTGGATATGTTGTTTTGTCGAACTGCACAATAAATATTTTCAACTAGAAAGATCTCAATTAATACACGATTTCCTACTTCTACTTATCTAGTTATCTTACAGGGGTATTATATATTTATTCAATTTCGATCTAATAATTTTTCATATATATGAAGGGTTGTTCAAATAAATTCACTTTCTTGACGTGTCTGGTTCACCTTTGTGCTTGCGTTCATCGTTCATCAATTTTTCATTAGTTTATTGGTCGAATTAGTTACACCTGCTTGATTACATAACTCCGATTCATATTCAATTACGTTGAATAATTCGTTTCATTTCACTCATTTTCCAATTACGTACAAATAATCATGAGAGTCAATATTTTTCGAAAGAAAAACAATGATAGTCTTATCTATATCCAATTTGTACATCAACCAACCCCTTAATATAATGAATTTTACGATTTCTTTTACCAAACTCAAGTCTACTCTAAAGAAATAATAATCAGCATTTTTAAACCTAATGATATTATTAGACATTACCAAAATAATATTTGAGCATTCAACATTAGATCAAAGAAAACCGTAGCACTTTTTATTTGCATTTGTAGTCGTATATCGTAGGGAAGTACTAAGAGGTGGGAGTCATGTAGATTTCTTTATTATAATTAGTAAATAACTATATATGTACCGAGTTCTTCTTATATAATAATTCGCTTAATTTCTATGCATTTAAAATAGTTAAGACTAATTCTCCAAAAGAAAAAGGAAAAAGTCAGGACTAAATGTGTCCTTAATTTCTAAGATAGCTCATAGCTCCTACTCCATTTTAATATATATATATATATTTTTTTTTTTGATCTTTTTTCCATCTTGCATTACTGATAAGGTGATTTATCCTTCCCCTCCCCCAAAAAGAATAAAATAAAATAAAATAAAGCATTACTACTAAGGGGGAATGAATGCAACATTATTTAAAACCTGAGCAAAATATCTATCATGTATATCATTTGAGATGAGCAGTTGAATATGACTGAATGATATTTAATGCGATGACTGTTTCTTAAAAAAAAGAACGAAAACAAAAATTTGGAAATGATTGAAGCAATTTTCTTGCTTACAAATAAAAAAAGAGTATGAGGGTATGGCTATTAAAAATGTGAAATATCTAATTTAAAGCAAGAGAAGACACTAGACTCTAATCAACTAGATGATCAAAGAGATATACGGGCATGTTTGTTTGATGTTCGGGAGGTTAATACAAGTTTATGCGATAATCTCATTTTGCGTAATGTTATTTGTTTGAGTTTTTGGGATAGCGGTTTGGAAAATAAGGTATGCATGTGTAAGTCTTTTTGTAACAGTTTATGTTGCAAGTGTAAGATACGTAATAATTTTATGTCAAATCATATTTGTTTTCTGAGATAAATTATATAAGCGATATGTTACAAATGTCAAATCAATTAAAGTAGAGCTTTTGTAAGTTCTTTTGTAGATAAGAAAATTATTGTTTGTTTAGCTTTTAAAATAATATTTTGAGAAAATTGAGAAATGATAAATCAATTTCAGAAAATTGAAATGATGTTTGTCTCACTTTCTCTCTTTTAATTAAAATATGTTTATATCATTACATCGATAAATCTATTTTTATCACTAATAAAATACTATAAAAATGTTCAACTAACACCTACAAAGAATTCCACTAATTAGGCTAATATTAAATTAGACAATAATTAAAAATCTGGTGAGACTTAGTTTCGCCAATAGGCATCCTCGGCAAAGAAAAAAAGAAAAAGAAATTCACTGCCTATTTCCATAGTATTGAGTTTGGAGCTACATTGTATGTATATGGACACGCGACATGAATTTTAAAAAATTTATTGAATCGACATGGATATAGATCTAAAAAATATATAATTATATATATACATGCATATTGAAATAAGTAAAAGAATATGTTTATATATTCATACATAAGTAATAAATTACTCAATTACATAACTTTTAAAAGAATTTTTTTTAGTAATTTAATAGTACTACTAATATATCATGTTCATTGTTTTATGAAGTATATCATATTCATTGTTTTATTAGGTTATACTTCATAAAACATGTTCCGTTATAGAAGAATTATCTCGTATTGCAGTTGTATATAATACAAAGTATGATGCGACGTCTTACATTGTTCATAGCAATGGTAGTGACTTAGCAAAATTCAAAATATAAATTGTGTTGAATACACCTAAAGAAGTATTCGATACGTGTATCTAATTTTTCCTTTTAATTAAATTCATCGATATGCCACATGGAATTAGATGTCTTATTACTATAATAGTACTCAATAATAGATGTCTAATGTTTAATTAAATTCCTTCTAATTTTAATTAAATTCATCAATTAGATGTTTAATGTGTTGTATAAATGTGCCAACCACATAGATACATTGGTCAATTACTATAATAGTACTCAATAATTGCTTTCTTGAGGTAAATAATTTCTTCCAAGTCTTCTAAGATCGTGATCTTCATACAAGGCCTACCACTCGTTTTCTTTATTTTCCTTTTCTTTTTCCCTTACTTTTTTGTTATCTTATAAATAATTCGCATATATAATTAATTCACCACATTAATTGGTATAGAGTTGTAATTGTGCCGTTCAAGATATATATATGGGTTGGTTTAAAAATTAGAAAGAAGTAAGGCCATCTCCAATGGTTTAGGGCTAGCCCTGGGGCTGCCCCCCCGGGGCAGCCCCAGGGCTAGCCCTGAGCCCTGTCGTCGTCTCCAGTGGTTGGGGCTCCGTGGGGGAATTAATTCCATTTTGAAACTTTGCCCACTCTCACCTATTAATATTATAGTTTTAAATTTTTTTAATATTAATATTAATAATAGTAATTATATTAATACTCGTAATTTAATTATTAATTATATTAAAATATTAATATTAAATAGAATATTTAATTAAAGTAACTTAAAATTAATACATAATACGCAAACTCTCACCTATTAATATTATAGTTTTATTTTTTTAAATACGGAGTATTAATTAAAATAACACATTAATTACAACAATACACAACATTAATTACACAACATAATCAAGGAAAAGAAAATAAAAATAGTCCTAAAGCTCTTTATAAACCTCATAAACATAGTGTTGGAAAAAGTAAGTTAATGGACCATTTTGTGACGTATTTTAAGTGGGACCCACTTTGAGTAAAGAGTCGGGTCTTGACGGAATTATATTCTACTCCGTGAGTAGATTAAAATGGTATATGGTACGTCCAAATCGGAATACGGGTGAATGAGAAATTAAATCTCAAAGTTCACACATGTAATGGAAAAAATTGAAAAGAAATGAACTTATCCCACATTGAAAGTGTGATAAAAAAAACTTGGGTTTATATATGATTTCTAAACCATAAGGGTTAAGAAATTATTACTAGAAGGCTCCCTCCTCGCGCGCGCGGGGGGGGGGGGGGGGTGCAAATCTTGGATTGGATTGGATTACCACACGGCCCTTCAAGACTTGTGCGTGCCCGCGACCTGCGGACACGGATGTCGTCTCGAAAATCCTATTCGGGCAAGGCTAGTTCTGCTATTAAATCTCTTGTTTTACATATTATTTTTATTTAATCAAAAAACAAACAGCTAAATAAAACCCAACAGCTTAACCGAACAAAATAATTTAAAATATCATTAAATAATTAATCATATTATATCTATATAATTAAAACAACACATTAATTACTATAACACATTAAATAAACCATACACACAATAAATACACAACAAGAAAAAAAAAAAAACCGGGCCCAATCAGGTGCCGCCACTTGGCGGCACCTGACTTAAAGAGGGGCGCGTGTTTACACGCGCCCCCTTTCTTCCCACTCGCGGGCTGGGCGCAGGGCTCCGCCGAGCCCGTTCCGCCCCGCTCGCGACCCCGGCCCCCGCCCCGCACCGCTGGAGACGACTCGCCGCCACCACCCCGACCCCGGCCCCGGCCCCGCCTTGTCCGCTGGAGATGGCCTAAGAAATTGGGTTCTGGGTTGACAAAAAGTGAAGTCATCCGGAAGCAGTACATATATTTATTTACTTGAAAGTGAATTTTTTATGATTACCAAAAAAGTTGAAATTCGACCAAGAAGATCTAATGGAACCAAGAAATACTAGGTCCGAGTTTGATTCAGACCAGGTCCAGTTCTAATAGAATCAAATTTGGGCTAGACCTAAATCCAACCAGTTGTCGGTCATATTTGTGCTGATTCAATCAAACATATGTTCGATCTAAGTTTAATCAAATTCAATGAAACTCAATAAGAAAAATCATCACAAAATTAAAAATAATAGATTAAGATAAAGTCCAAATTGATCCCAATTTGGATATGAATTGGGCCCAATATTGATAGTGCTAGCCCAATCGAATATTCCAATTAGGCAATTAATTACCTTTAAACTTCACGCAGTATCTAATCTAAGCTTAGGCAAAAATGAAAAGGAAACGCCCCCAGGGCATATCTCCAACTGGTCGACCAATGATTCATAAGGCTTGCTCCAGCGGCAAGGGTGGGGGTTCGAATCCCATTTGGAACTTGGATGGAAGCATTTCTATGGGTCTATCTAAGGGTCATTTGTGGTGAAGACCCCTTTGTGCGCAGAGTGTACAGCAGTATGGTGGGAACCCGGGGCTTGGTGGAGGCACATCCTGCGATTTACATCCTTCAGGGTTCTAGGGCAAGGGTTCTGAGGGTCCAGGATTAGTCAAGTGTAAGCTTGTACACCTGGGTTATCAAAAAAAAAAAAAATGAAAAGGAAACATAGACAGATTCATCATCATCAATATCAATAAATGAAAAAGGAAATACAGATAACAGTGACAGCACGCGATTGCAATTGATCCCCACTCTTCAAAACTGCAACGATCGAGCAAAATTACACTTCTCCAAGAGCTTAAGCCCTATCCTCAACGAAATTGAGTTGGTGATGGCGGAGACGAAGAAAATTCCAAGCGAAGCGAGTACTAGCGGCGGTGGCAGAGGAGGCGGAAGCGGAGGCGAAAGCGTGGTCATAAATGTTGGCCGCCGTAAAAGCACATGTGGTTACTGTAAATCTGGTGCTCGCACGAGTATTACCTATGGTTAGTCTCTCTGTTCTTTCTAGCAAGGAAATTTTGCGGTCAGACTTTTTTAGGCTCTTTGTTTTTCATATCGTATTGTCTCTTATTTACATTTTTCGTATGAGTTTTTCCTGTGAGGATAATTATTTAGTGGAAGTTTGATAATTGGAATAGAGATTGGAGTTTAATAATCATGAATACTGCTACTTCAACTTAAGGTGCATTTTTGTGTTTAAACAGATGTTGCTACTTAGAGAAATGATAACTAAATATCATTTTACTAGAGGAAATACTAATTTTGTTGAATCTAATCTACTCTTAAAATCAATCACAGGTGTTATAATATCATGGAATGGATAATCCAACCGCTAAAAAAGAGGGACATAATAGGTGATTTGATACACTAATTATGAGTTTTGTTGTAGGCGCATTTTGGACAGATATGATAAGAAGTTATCAAGCCTTATAGAACAAGTTTATTATCATATTAAAGCTAAAAAGTTCCTTAATAATTAATAATAAAAGTACAGCTGAACGATTGACTTTTATTTTTGCTTCTCTCGTTTATACAAATGTTTCCAAGAAATCAGCTTGTTAAGATCTACACACTTGATATTCATGGTTGTTGCCTGTCTAATAAAATCCTATTTATGTTCTTCTTTTAACTTAAATAATTTTCATATCAAATGAAACTTGTCATTAATATTCTCCAAACTGGTAGTTAGTTTCTTGTGTTTTTAGTCATGTCTCGTATGAGCAAGTCTCAATCTGCACATCTATGAAATACTATCCCTATCTAAAATATCGAAAGTTGTTAATGTTCTTCTTTGAAGTCTTCTAAACATTCATCATTGTGAGATATCTAACAATGTTGCTAGTAAGGAGGTGCTAAGTGTATATTTAGGTATTGAACAGCATTTTCATTGGGCATGCATGTCTGCAGAAATTGGTCCAATATTTTATATCATATTATGTCACAATTATGTTCGTTATGTGACCATGATCTGGAGTCTGTAATCTCGTAGAATTTGCTCATATGCTAAGTACTGAATCCTTAAGTATGGATCTATTGCTTAATTTACCATGATTATGAAGTATTCTACCAAGTTTATTAATAATTATATTCACATGCTTACCGAATTCCTTTAATCTCAACATTTTAGGATTATGGGCGAACAGTTTGACAGTTGATCACTATCAAGGTTGGTAATTCTGGCTTAATTTCCATGATTTTCTTCTGAGAAGAAATTACTTTATACAAGTATCATTTTATCTTTCCTAAAGAATTTTTGCATTATTTGTTAATGTAGTGTTCTTCAGCTGTTTGTGTGAAGTTTGGCATATTTATTAGGCTCCCTCATTGACATATGACCCGGTTGGATCTAGTGATTTTCATTGTAATTATTTTTCCATAAATTTGTAGTCAAATCCTTCATTAGTTCAATTCAACTTTTCTGGAACTTGGCAACAAATCAATAGCAAGTGAACTATAATCTTCACTTGCTTATAAAAACTAAAGTATAATCTTCACTTATTTTGAAATGAGGTATTAATTAATCTTTTGGATTGGCTGTAGTTTTTAGTAACCTTTAGTGAATGAACAAAAGAATATCGAAAGTGGGTTGGTTATGTTTGTCTTAGTAACCTAGGTATCATTGTGAAGAATGTTATATGATCTATTTGATACTTATACTGACCTAAAGTGGGGTGGTTTTTCTCTCGCTGTAGCTCTCCTTGACAGAGGCTGGAGAAGATCCGGATGTTACTTGTACAAACCTGAGATGGAAAAAACATGCTGCCCCTCTTATACCATCCGTCTAAAAGCTAATGAGTTTAGTCCTTCCAAAGAACAAGTTCGAGTGTCTAAAAAGATGCAAAGGTATATAAAAAATTACTCATGGTCTTTTCTTGAGTTGCCACAAACCGTGCAATATTGCTATGCAAATAACTATAATTCTAGCAGCAATGTGCATGGAAGTTTTCTTTTGCCTGTGTAAGTGCATGAGGCCACTTGTGTAGTTTTCTGATGGCCAAGATTTATGTTTCATGGATTTATGTATAAGCAAAAAAATTATTGTCTCCTCAACTCAACGAAAATTTGCCCAGCTTATGGTTATTTGTGCTTAACATAAAACTTTGAAAGTTTCCCCTTTCCAGTTTTATAGATTTGTCGCTTTGATAATTTCACGTTTACTGCATACTTATTTTTTGTGTACTAACAATTATCAAGGATCTTTATCATATTTCTATTTCATGTTGAAACTTTAGTTGTCCGGATGCTATTACATTCTTCTACAATGTTTATGATCGAACTATGGAAAAACCCTATTCTAGTAAGTGAACCTGCATAAGAATTGAATGTTTTGTAGGTTTCTTGATGGCAGATTAGACGTGAAAATATCAGACAAGTTAATAGATGAATCAGGTACTTTTGGGAGATCATGCAGTGATGCACATAATAGCTCTACACGTTCTACTGCAATAGAGTCCTCAATAGTTGGCACTCAAGGTACGCAGAAAGTCGACCAGTTTATGCATTCCTTGTCGGAACAGATTGACGAGTTGCTACAATTATGCCTGAAAAGTGGGGAGTTACCATCTGATGTCCAGTTGCCAAAGGCTTCTGTCAAAAAAGTTGCACCGACTAAAAGAAAGTTGCAAGCTGATGTATCAGAAGATCTGATATACTCTTGTAATATTGCCTTCCAAATTGCAGCATCACTAAGACGAAAAAAGAAAGTTGAACATGGTCTAGGTGGAAACGTTGACTTGGGTGAGCTTTCTCCTAAGAAGATTGCTGATCTTTTGGCAACCCACTTAAAGCAGGTCTCAGAACCCTGTGGTTTGACAATCAGAGCTTGTAATGGACACATCAATTTCTATTCTGCTAGCGAACAAGCACAATTAGTTGAGGAAGGTGCAATATCTAAAACTTCTCCCGTTGCAAATGGTGGTAACGACAAGTCCTTAAAGAAAAAATGTGAAAGCATTTTGGGGAAAAGACGGAGGTTTGAAATTCGGTTGAAAAGGTCGAGTTTTGATAATGAAGAATATTCTTTGTATAGAAAATATCAGCTTAAAGTGCATAATGACACACCTGAGCATGTTTCTGAAAGCTCATACAGAAGATTTTTGGTTGACAGTCCATTAATACATATTTCACCAACTGATGATGTTACTGCTCCTCCATGTGGCTTTGGTTCTTTCCACCAGCAGTATGTGGTTGATGGAAAGCTAATTGCAGTTGGTGTTATTGATATACTCCCAAAGTGTTTGTCTAGCAAATACTTATTCTGGGACCCTGATCTTGCATTTCTGTCACTTGGCAAGTATTCAGCTTTGGAGGAAATCCGTTGGGTTAGCGAGAATCAATCACACTGCCCTAGTCTCCAGTACTATTATCTTGGTTATTACATTCACTCCTGCAATAAGATGAGATACAAAGCTGCATATCGACCATCCGAGCTTCTCTGCCCTCTTCGCTACCAGTAAGTTTTACCTATATATAGTGCTGTTTTTTAAGCCTAAGATCTGTTTACACATAACTTTGTGAATTTTTCGAGTTTCTTGTCCGTCGGTTTAGACTTGAGTTTAGTTTTGGTTTGCTATTTTCATCTTTAAGACGTAACACTGGATCAACGTCTCATATAGTGTAGAGGATAACAACACTTTCTCGCTAATATAATTGTTTAGTTATATTTCTACACTTGAACTTATAAAATGTTCAGAATAAAGCTATCCAGATGTTAATGATCTTGATCTCCACTATGCCTTGAATTTGCTCATAATGCATCAACAGTACTTGGGTAAACTCTTATGACTTAACTTAAACGTACATCACTAGCGAAATTTTATTGACTTTAAATAACAATGACTTGTTTCCATTCACGTGGACGTGAGGCCACTTGTAATAACTATCTCCTTTTTCAGAATGTAGCACTCAATTGCTATCATGAAAAATGAAAGGTTTCTAGAGTAGAATCTCTTATACAATTAATATTATCGGGCTGTCATGTCTTTTCTTTTGGAATTGTTAATTTACAGGGGCGAACCATCCTTGATGTTAACTAGCTAAAACTCCACCATGCACAATCTTGGCTCATGATTATATCAAAGCCCTTACATGTCGATATCAGTAGTCTGCCTTTGCTTATATTAGTATTACATTGCTGCTATACTGTAGCTGTAGGTTTGTCATTGCACATCATGTTTACTTTTTTTTTATTTAATGAACCTTCTTTTTTTTAAGATGGGTTCCATATGATATGGCAAAGCCACTGCTGGACAGAAGAAAATATGTGGTTTTATCTGATTCGACTGCTTTACAAAATGGAGATTCATTGCAAGTAAAGGTTATTGATAATATAATGGAAGAGCAACAAAACGAAGATATTCAGGAAACCCCAAATGATGTTTTTGTGAACGATGAAGAGATGGATGAACTTGAGTATGAAGATTCTGATGATGAATCAGACTTAGAAGCAAGCGATGACACTATCACTGACACAGGGCATGGTGACATCAGCAATGTATTGATTGGAGTGAAGGAAGCTCGTCTCAGATACAAGGTACATAATATTCTGTGCCATCTGAGTTTGTCTTATGTTCTTACCTATGATAAAAATATTGACTCTTGACTTCACCTCACCTCACCTCACCTCACCTCTTGTGAACCTAGTGTAACATGAAAGTACAAATTGACGCCATAAAAAATATTAACAGTTAATGGTTAAACCTAATGTCCCTACGCCTAGTTCGTCTATTAATTCTTATTTTTGTTTTGAAGGACATACAACACGCGTTTGATTCAAGTCAGAGGAAGTATTTTGAAAACCAGTTGCAAAGATACACTTCAGTTGTAGGAACTGATCTCTCCGAACAAATGGTTTACTCAATCGGGTGATTTCCTCGACAAAAGTAATCGTTTAAATTTCTATTTATGTCACATAATTTGCAAAATTATCAGGAAATACTGGTTGGGTTATCGTATGTAGCTGTCAGTGACTCTGTTATAATGTAATGATTATTTTGTGATAACTGGACCAGAAGATATGGTCACTAGAACTTGGGGATAATCATTTTCGATTATTAATTTGTGTCAGATTATTGAAATAATATGTTGTAATCACATTAATACCTCGAAGCATGTCGTAATTGTAGGCCTGTATGGATGTACTTGACTTGGTTTCAATGGTTTGGACTTGAGTATTTTCAAGAATTTTCTGAATATTCATGATGAACGTTTGAAATGACTCCAACTTACTAGGTTGGATTTTTCTGAATGGAAATCTCACGTGTGATTTGTTTTTCTAAGAGATAAAAAAATGAGAAGATTTTCAAGAAAAACGTGTCACGTATTTGAATTAATCTTTTAAAGTTCGACTGGTTTGGCATTGGGTAATGATATTGTTCTTTTTTTTTTTTTTGGTTTTAAGTTAATATTTTTGGTTCGTGTTCCAGTAGAGAGATTTTTTAAAATGGATTGACGGATGTGTAAGTTTTGAAAAGGATATTTTAATTTTAATTTGATTTGTTATTGGAAATTCTAAAAATCCTACTAAATTAATAACAGAAAATACCAAGGAAATGATAGGACAAAGATACAAGGAGTATCCACAAATTTGTTTATGAATACACAATCTGACTCAAGGATTTAAGCTTTCTTCATTTTCAGATCGATTTCTTTTTACACCAGTGACCGGTTAACCATAGCACCTATCTCTCTCCGCTAAGAACCAAATTCAATCTCACAACGCATACAATTCGATAAATTGCACTTTTGCTTTTGCAGGCAGGAAATGGAAATAACTGAAATGAGTGATATATGCACTTTGCACCCTCTATCACAAAATACAATTATACACCCTTCAGTTTCATCAATTCAAATCTGTAACAATTTGCACATCTCCAGCCTTTACTAGCAATGCTTAATGAAAACTTCAAATTGCCGATGAACGAGAGATCATGATACGGGATGAAGAAAAACTAAGCAGGTTCAGGAGAACATCAAGAAAAAGTAGGTCTTAACCAGTGATAAAATTCCAGATCTAATTTCTTGTTTTTCCGATGGTGGACTGGGTTAGAATTCAAGGGTGTAAAGTGCCACCTATTCAGGGTTTGCAAAATGCCAATTACACCTTACAAGTAGATTGCAAATTTGCAAGTAAGAACTTTTGGCATCAAAATCTACACCTAATGCGGTCTTAGAGCACTTGCTGGATGGGAGCACCTCACCAAATAATGTCCTAGGTATATTGTGCACTAAGCGAGCATCATTTTCGCCAAGAATTCAAGAAAAACACAGAGCAACAGACAAAAAACACGGAGTTTCAGAACTCAATGCTATTAAAAGTACATAGTAGATAAGGAGTCAATTAAGTAGTACATATATGTACAATAAAGTTCATGACACATTTTAAATGGAAGTTCAAGAACAATGGTGGGAGGTAAAGGATGTACAATTGGAGAATACAATCATAGAAAGATGTTAAAGATTCATTCATTCAAACATCTTCCGCGTCACTTCCGACAATATGCCCTTCACGGTTAGCCCAATAATTGCCTCCCTCTGGCCCAGAAATCTTAAACCTGTTTGTCCAATGTAAACAGAATCGACTCAAATATGATCAAGTCAAAAGCCATTTATGTAGTAATTTGCGAAATCTAGATATATATGAACAAACCGCTCAAGGACCGATTTGCCTTCCTTGTACTTTTGACCCTTTTCATGAGCAGTTTCCTGGAGATATGATAATTATAATCACCCAAAAAATATTTACATGTCGAAACATCTACAAATACTTTATATTCTTTTCGAAATATACGAGACTTACGTATTTCCATCCGACATTGGAACCACAGCGGGTGCAGAATATATCTGCGACTGTGTGTAGTCCAGTCATCATCAGCCTATCTTCTTTCTCCCCAACAGTTACATTTGCTCTGCACAAGGAAATACACAAATGTGGTGGTAATATTTTCAAATTTGAATTTTTATTATCTCTCTATTGCTTTCCTTTCCTCTTGGATTGTCTTGAGCAAATGCAGAGCTTTTCTTACTCTTTTATTTTGCATGTGAAAATCAAGAAAAAACTTACTTACACCTTATTGAAGAGATAAGCCTTCCCATGCCTGCAGTGAAAAGACTGAACCACAAGAAAGACACAAGTCAAACAATGCGTCCAACAAAGAAGCCTAATACGAAATTGCTAAACATTCTATTTAGAATATTTTAGAAATGCAAAAATATCCCTTGTGCTTTGCCTAATTCTGAGAAGAATCTTGTGTTATCTCTATTCTTTGAAACCCCCCAGTGTTCGAAAGTCAAGGTCATTTACATCTCCCAGATGTTGTGTACTTCAATGGCTGCATATGCAAGTCTCATTCACAATCACATCATAAGTGACAATTATACCCCCTCACAACTAAATAGGCATTAAACACCCTGTTAATGTTAACACTAGCTCCCTCAGAAAAAAAGAAAACTGTTAACAATTGTCAATAACCCCCCCCCCCCCCCCCCAACTAATATAGTCAATCAAATGGCAATATTCCATATTCCTTGAAAAATTGACATACTCCTCCCTGTTTATATAGTCATTTCAGTCTAAGGCTAATATATATGTTGGGGTAATGTTGTCATTTCACGAGATGTCAAAGATTAAATAGTACGCTGGTGCGATTTAATAATAAAGAACGAACACAAGGGGGTTTAAGAATATAAATAACACAGTTTTTTTTCTTTTAGGCACAGCACGGGCGGTCTTCTTGCATTTCACTTATAATTTAGTGTTTTAAGTATCAAAATCAAGATTCAACATTGATAGATGAAGGATTGAAAGCTTCATCATAAAACTGGTAAGAAACTTTCCAAGAGTAGATGATGGATGTAAAACTAACCCAAACAAATCAAACCAAATAGCATCATGAAACAATCAATTCATAAACTGATCATATAGTACTCTAATCAATAGTTTATCAAACATTTCTTCAGATGACTTGCCAAAATACCAGAGCCAATATCTTTGTGCAGTATATATCTAGTTCAAAGCGATCTTAACAGAAATTTCATTGTTCCAAGACCACAATCAAAACTAAATCGTCAACTCAACACCAAAAATTCATCATACATCCAATATAATTAAATCATACTACCCATTGATCAAAAATTCGTTTCAAGTATACGTTTTGGCCAGTTAATATTGGAATCTTTAAGAAAAATAATTTAAAACTTTTTGAAAACTCTATGAAGAAATTTCTAAACTAATAAAAACAAGAGAGTTTCAAAACAACATCTTATTTCTGTTTCCTTTGATTCAAAAGAAAAACTTTTAAATGTTTTCGATGGAAACTATGGAAATTCTGATCCATGATATGATACTACCCCATTAAACAAGATCCTCAACAAAAATAGTCAACCACCCACCAAAATTGAAAGATAAACATCAAGCTAAAAAAATAAAGCATAGATCTTCATCCTTAATTCAAGATCAACTCAAGAAGAGAAAATTTCCATATTTTTCAATGAATTTAAAGGGGATTGGGAATAAACCTTGGAAATGATATCTTCACTAAGAGCAATATGTGTCCCACAGTACTTGCAACTGTATATCCTCCCTTCAAGAGTCACCACAAAAACCCTTCCCATCTCTCCGTACCTAAAAAATTAAATGAATAGTAAATACAATTCACAAAAGGGTATCCAAATAATTGATCAATGCATAAATCCCAATTCACAAGCATGTGATCTGAAATGGTAAATTTAGAAATGAGATGTTAAATTGAATTACCTTAAGACCGAAAGTGAAGGAAATGTTAAATTTGAAGACAGATAAGATAAATAATGGACTCAACTGAAAAACGCCTGCTGTATTTATTAAACAATTGAATATTTGCAGCATATGCTTTACCCTTCAATGGGTGCACACTTTTCCCAAAGTGGACCTTTCTTGTTGGTTCAGTGTTACGTGTGCGATATCGCCATTCACGCTTTTATAACACTTTTTCTACTTGTCTGCATTTAGCATCAGGGCATGGTTTTTGGTGTGTTGTTAAGGGAAATTGCAAAAATGGTTTCCTAACTAAAGTTCTTTAACAAAAAAAGTCATTTAAAACTTAGTACTGACAATTGAGTCTTATAACTAAGGGTCTATTTGGATGGGTTTTGGCTCGGTTTCGCGGGTCTCGGTTTAAAAGAATTGGTTTGGGTGGTTTCGATAAAACCTTTGAGACTTCATTTGGATGGGTTTTGGCTCTTGGGTTTTGTAGTTTGAATAAGTTGAAACCCCATTTGAATTGGGTTTGGATGTTGTGGTTTAGGGAAAAAAGTAGGTGATAGGTGTCAATCAATGTCTTTTTTTTTTTAGTGAGATTTGGAGAAAAAATAGGTGATATGTATCAAATCAATTTTTTATAGGTTTGAAGAGTTTAAGTGTGAGTTTCTTAATAATTTTTTGATGGTTTTATGGGTTTGACGAAAACTCATTTAAAAGGGTTTTGGCTCGGTCTTGCGAGACCCGCGAGACTGAGCCAAAACCCATCCACACACAGCCTAAGTTAATTTGACAATTTAATCATATTTCGGTCCCAATTACTCGCCTTTCCACTCGGAAAATTTAATTTTTACGTGAAAGGGGCATGTTATTTGGTGGACACGGGATGAAAAAGAACTCCATTATGGATAAAAAATAGAACTAAATTGACAAATTAACTTTGTTAAAAGACTTAACTGTCTGTCCAGAATTAAAAAAGGACTCCTTTGTCAACGAGTTTTATTTATAAGCCCCTTCTTGCAATTTATTTTGTATTGCTAGTTTATTTAATTTTGGATGTATATTATATGGTCCTCAGGATTTTGTAACACATCAGCCCAATATCAAGTAAAACAAAAGTTGTAAATAGGGACGTATGCGGTGCAAGTTGGTATGGTCAACATTTTTTTTTATCGAATTTCATATTTACAGTTTTTTAATACTCTATATTATGAGTCCAACACATCAATTGTTGAGATTATACTTTGTTGTCTATTTAGGTAGGAACTGGTTGGCGAGATATTTGCGGTCTTAATATTTTCATCTTTCATGTATTTCATTGCACCATCTAATTACTGTTTCATATTATTTATATTTCATTATTATGGTACCAAAAATCGCAAAAGATCAGCAAAAAAAATGTAAAAGATAAAATAAAAAAACGCGATCAATTTTATAAATCTTATTATCATGTAGAGGATGTCCATATGAAGAGTCTTGTAACTATGTATTTATGTACAAAAGGACTTATAACTCATGTGTTGAATACCAAATAAGGCCACTAGTGTGGGTCTTGAATCTCTCGATCTTTGGTTGTAAAATTACGTCTATAAACTGATGTATTGTGAAGTGTACGTAACAACATGAAATAATGAAAAACATTTATCTTCTTTTTCTATATTTACATTTTTTTTGTTTATCAAGGGTTTAATCCCTTTCGAGGCGCGTCGGACATATGAAGTGGAAATTTCTCCTAACAAGGATTCGAACCTGAGTTCGTTACTTTGTAGTGAGTAGTCCCTTCCACTAGACCAATCACTTGTTGGTTCTGCATTTACATTTTAGTTTCCTTGCATTTTTCAATTAATTTTGCTATGGAAAGTATAACAATCATGGTACTAAGTTAACAAATTTTCCTTACAAAATAAAGTAATTAAAATATCTTTGAAAAGTAGATGTCCTCCCTCATTTTTTTTAATGCTACTTAAACATGGAAAACATGATTTCTCAAAAAAAAAAAAATGGAAAACATGAAATCGAATTGTATAAAACATGAATAACCATAACCTCTACTTAAAGGGCTAGGCCCAATAAAAATGGGTCCTTACATTGCCAGCCCAAATTACAATACAATACAATGATTATCCAGAATCCATGATACTGGCCTCTTCAGTTCAGACATCTTTTCCTTTCAGGAGTTTCTATTTATAAAACTTGGAATTGGAATAATAAGAAAAATAAAAGAAACCAATCTCATTCACAAAAATACAGAGTCACACAATCACAGAGAAAGAGAGAGGACTCGAGAGATGGCTTCTCATCTCTCTTCATATACACCTTCAGCTATATCTAATTTCACTCTGCAACACTCTAAACCTTCTTCAACCTGTAAGTGTCACTATTTGTTCCCTGCACTAATTAAATTCATTGTGAGATAAAGGCACGATTTTTCTTTATTTTTTGCAATTATTTGCTTGCTCTTAATTTCATTTACTTGTAGTTTAACTAAATTTTGCAAGTGAAGTATGAAACATTGTAATTTGAGGGCAAAAAAATGATGAGAATGGTTAATAAATCATCACATGAGATAAATGAATAATTGCCTTTCCATGTTTATGTCCTTATTTAGTGATAAGAAAGTTTCAATTTTGTTCCTAGTGAATAGGAATTGAAGATTGCATGTGGAGCTGTGTTAAGTCATAAATATTAAATGTCACTCCTTTCTATCAACTTAAGTTTTTAGATGAGTCGGACATTCAATATGGTAAAGAGCCCGGCCAAAAAGAGGTCATGTGTTCTAATGTCTCCGCCACCTATTCCTAAATTTTCAGGTGTTAGGCTTGTGACAGCTTAGGCTTTTAGACGAGATGGACATTCAATAGTTGTGTTGCTTCTGTAAAACTTATGCTAAAAGTAATTTCTTCTTTGTTTTGTTTGCTCATCATCTGTAGCTGCTACCAATTTGAAGCCGGTTGGATGTCAAATTAGATCCAGTTTGGAGGATGATAAATCCTCTCGTGATGGTTCGGAGTCTTCAGATCACTCGTCACTAGAACTCGTCAAAGGAGAGGTTTGTCTTTTTGGGTGTATTTGCAAATTGTGCTTTCCTAATTGCAAGTCCAATTCTATGACATTGCAGACTCATTACTCTTACTTTTTCCCATATGCTTCGTATATACTTTGTGAAGCCTTACATTACATAACGTCTTTCTTGCTTTCTTTACCGCGGTAGTTAAACCTTTAGAATAACACTAGCTCCTGAGCTTGTGAGATGATTCATTATTTGCTTACATAGAGACTATGCTTATTGGTTCTTCTCCTTTTGCCAAATATAGTGCGTTTCAGACCTATGTTTCTTTTTTTCTTCCATTGTCAAATAATTGCAATATGGTTGTTGAAACAGGCATCACATACTGCGACATCACGCCGTAAGTGTCTGACTTGTATATGTTCGACTGTAGCTCTAATAGTAGCTCCAGGAATTTCAGATTCTCGAAAGGCAAATGCAGCTCTTGATGCCAAAGAAAAAGCAGTTTGTCGTAACTGCAATGGCAGCGGTGCTGTTATTTGTATGTATTTACACATCGCATAACATATTTTTTGTATTGATCTAGTCTTGGTCTATAAGATGTTAATTTGTTCTTCATTTAGGTGATATGTGTGGTGGTACAGGAAAATGGAAAGCATTGAACAGAAAACGAGCCAAAGATGTATACGAGTTTACAGAATGTCCAAATTGTTATGGTATCTTATACTTTCCTTAAATATATAGTACATTTCAAGTTAAACTAGTATTAATTTCTGAATAAGTGGACGACTGGTGTGTGTAGGTCGTGGGAAACTAGTATGCCCCGTATGTTTGGGGACGGGTGTACCAAATAACAAAGGTCTTCTTAGGAGGCCAGATGCACGGCAATTACTTGACAAGATGTATAATGGCCGGCTTTTACCAGGATCATAGGTAAAATTAAAGTTCAAATTTTTTATATACATTGTATTTTAATAGATGATAATTCTCATATACATTATGTTACTTATTTTGCTCTTTCTCTAGGTGTTCGTTGTTGGAAGAAATTTGCTGCTTATTCGTATCATACTCCAAAACAAAAACACGATAGATGAATGGAATGTAAAGGTCCATGAGTGAGTTAAAAGGCATCTGATCTCTGATGAAGCAGTTCCGATTTCTCGGGTTTTAGTTGATATATATATATAAAGTCGGAAGTCAGCTCAAAATTTGTATGACAATGTCTCTAATTTACTGTAAAATTTTTGCTTCATTCTGGTTTTTGAAATACTATAATACAGTTCTCTTTTAGGTGTTAAAACATGCAGAATTAATAGAAGTATTTTATGCTACATGTTCTACTTCTGGCCTTCCAAAATATTACTGTCATTTCTGATTGGCCGTGGCACTCTACTTACTAGTATGTGGTTTTCTTGCTAAAAAACCATTTAATTTCTGAAAATTGATTGAACCTAACAAAAGCGCGCAAACACACATTTCTGACATGAAGTATTTACATATAGTGTCTATTTGGATGGGTTTTGGCTCGGTTATGCGGGTCTCGGTTTAAAAAAATTGGTTTGGGTGGTTTCGATAAAACCTTTGAGACTTCATTTGGATGGATTTTTTTACTATTGGGTTTTGTGGTTTGAATAAGTTGAAATCCCACTGGGATTGGGTTTGGATGTTGGGGTTTAGGGGAAAAAATAGGTGATAAGTGTCAAATCAATGTCTTTTTAGTGAGATTTGGGGAAAAAAGTAAGTGGTAGGTGTCAAATCAATGTTTAATAGGTTTGAAGAGTTTGAATGTGAGTTTCTGAATAGTTTTTTGATGTTTTTATGGGTTTAGCGAAAACTCATTTGAAAGGGTTTTGACTCGGTCTCGCGAGACCGGGTCAAAACCCATCCATACACACTCATAGTTTCTAACTCTAGCTCTTTTGTTAGTTATATTTTGATTTTGGATTTGTTGTATTCAAATAAGTGATTAAGAAAATTGCTGGGCATAAATGTTCAATAAAAAATTATATTTGTTGAATTTGTGCATAATTGTTGAATTATGAATTGTAAAAAAATATATTTTGTAATGCACGGGGTACATATGAATTAGTTTATATATAATTTCGAAACTCTGGCAATTGGATTAGTATTTGATAATTTAAAGTGGAGATTAGGTCCGTCTTCCCCTCCTTTTCTAATCATCGCTTGAACTTATTATATAACTTCGTCATAATGAATTATTAATTTTAAGAATTTTTGATAGACAAGAAAATTTCTAGCTGAAACCAAAAATTAAAATATTGCCACGTGGTTCAAAGAAAGACACGTGTTATTTCAAAGAAAGACTATATTAAGATTTGACTAGCTAGAACTAGAAGCAAGTATAATAAAAATAATAAAAAATAAAAAAAAAAGGAAAAGGATAAGGAAAAGGATGAAGAAAGAAAAATCTGATTCTAATAATAATCCATTACCATACAACGGAAAGTCAGAGGGTGAATTGTACTCTCCGGAATATGCTGTCCATGTAAACAACAGTGCGGCGGAAGAGCAAACAGCTGGGCAGGGAAAGTTGTACGCTCCTCCAGAAACTGCTATTCATCATATAACCAATTCTAAGGTAAAATTAAAAAAATATATTGAATAATATATATATGTGCATGTGAAAGTTGAATTTAATAGTAAATATTAGCTATGTCTTAATTTGCATAATATGAACAGGACAAAGAAGCAACAAGTAAAGACGGAGAACAAACACGTCCGGAGAAAAATACAAAGTTGGGGTCCAAGCTTTAACAATAATATATATGAGCTGCTACTAATACTAGCTAGTACATATTGAAAAATAACTTTTGTAGAAATCTTGTTTATTTTACAATGTTTGAATAGATTTTCTCCACTCAATTTGGCTGGCTGACCCTCTTCAAAATTGATTTGAACTTTTTTCGATAATAATTTAATTTATAGAATAGAAAATTTTATTAGATGGTTCTACGCAACCATTAAAAACATCTCAATTACTTCATAAACTAAACCATCAAAATTATAACAATTTTATTAGATGGTTCTTTTGGATTGATTTGCACTACAGCACTAGGTAGGTTGTATAGAGCAGGGAGTTCCTCTTGCAATCATAAGAAGAAATAGGCACGGGACTTTGAAATTTTAATTTGTCGCTAATTCATGATGGGCTGAGAGCAGGCCTGATTCGGTCCAAGTGCAATCCGTGGACTGGACTGGACTGGAATAGTGTAGTAGTTTCAAGAGCATATATGTTTGTAGCCCATGACAGATTGTGGGCTGAAGCCTGATAGCTAGGCTACTGATTTACAAGTTTTCTGGATATCATATGATTTTATGATTGAGACACCATAGTTTAGCAGCCCAATCACAGTATTTAAATCAGGTAACCCATAGTCTGCTAGTGAGTAGGGCTGTCAATGGCATCGAATTCAACCCGAATTCGGTTTAATTTTTTTTTCAATTTTTTAATTCAATTAGAGATTCGAAACATCCGTAATTCTAAACATGTGGAGCTATTATGAATCTAAGTTAATTCGTTCCGTTAAAAGATTCATATCCCATAATATATAAAATAAAATTTAAAATTTACATATATAATATTGTAACATTAATAATATTTTAGTATTAATTTAGAAAGATATTAGTTGATAATTCATACATAATTTTTTTAACCATATTTTCATGCAAAAAAATGAATATTGGTAAAGAGAATTTAAATATGTGAGCTGAATTAAACAAACTCAATAAGTTAACAAACTTGTTTAGAAAAAATATTGAATTAATTTTTTTAAAGTGAAAATTCTATTATTCGAAAAAGATTCAATATTCGATCAAATCCAATCAAGTTTCGTTGGAATATAAAAATTTAGATTCGAGCAAAATTTAAATTTGATATGAATCATATTCGACATAAATAGAATCGGATTTGGGTTGACCCGAATCCACTCATGGAGAGCCTAGTCATCATATATTTAGTTTGTAGTTAATGTAATGAGAAAAATGAAAATTCAAAATTTAAATTTGATCTGAATCATATTCGATATAAATAGAATCGAATTTGGGTTGACCCGAATCCACTCATTGAGAGCCTTTGTAGTTAATGTAATGAGAAAAATGAAAATTCATGACATATTCTTCAGTAATGTAGTGCCTATGACAATAAGAAGTTGGTTATACAATGAAGAAGTTGCAAACTAAAATATGAATTATGATATACTACTTTTTCAATTAAGTATAAAAGATTCACCTTAATTTCAATCAAAAATTAATGTTTCATTCACATATCACCATCCTACGTTACTTTCAGTACGTACGTACATACTACTAAATCTCTTAATATGGTACGTGGAAGATTATATTTATATATATTGATCGTAGTTAAGAAATTATATATATATGATTCATTAATACTCACTCTTTATATATATATCCACCGAAAGGCTAAAGTGTCGAAGAAGCAAGAAAAGGATATCATTGTTTAAAATTCTATGCTATGAATATTAAAACTGAATTTAAATGTTGTATGACAAGTTTCACAAAAAAGAAAAAATAATTAGATCGAGTTATTTTGATTGAAACATGTATCCTTAAATCCTCATGAAGTTTCGCTAAAATATAAATACAACTACAGATGCGTAAAGGGCAACTACAAACATTTTGATTAGAAGAAACAACAAAAGGAAAATAAAAAATGGTCAATCAAAAATAAGGATCTTGTATATAAGTAACAACATTACTTTTAATATAATTCCTTTCGCTTTAAGATAGCTAGACCAGTATTTTAGGGCCATTCAATATATACACTGTAATAAGTAGCTAATAACAATTTCCGTGAAAGACTTAATTAAAAAATTATGACAATGAGTCCATTATTTTTAAAGGTACGATTGAGATAATATGTGAGGATCAAAATTATTCTCTGACCTGAACTAATTTAAGCCTCAATTTCAATTTCAAGCTAGTGTCGTCCTTTTTATATTTTCCTGAAGAATAATCAGCCTATCTTTTCTTTATATTGGGAATTAAATTGTTTATTAGAGCTTCACCAGGCATAATTGATAAAAGACAATGTGATAAGGGTAAATTTGGTAAAGCAAAGCATAGAATGGAGACTTGACCTTTCAAATTCAAAAGGCGAATTACTCTAGAAAATTTGGTTTATACTATAATTTCAGGTCATTTTACATGTGAATTTTATTGATGACCACAAACACAAATTGGATTTGCACAAAGGCCTCAATTGTTTGAATTCTACAATTTTCCAAGAGTTGACTCGTAATAATGCAAGAGGCGGCTTCAAATATGTCGCCATATTTTCATTGAGGGCCTTTTTTTAGTTAGACTTTCATGTACTAGTATTTAACAGAAAATTAAATGTTCTAGAAGTTAGTTTTTTAACCCCACCTCATTTCGCTCTCCCCTTTTCTTTTTAAGATACTGAGTCAATCTTCATTTTATTTGATTAACTTTTTTTATTATTTAAATATAAAATTTGTGTGTTGGAGTCAACTTTTACGTACTTAATAAATTGATATGATCACTTGAAGTTCAAGTCTTGAACATTCTACAAAATTAATCTAATAGTTTGTAATTTACTATTATGATAGGTCATCCAAGAAATTCAAGTTAACAAAGTTAATATGTACAAGAGCAAAATTCAATAAACAATTATAAGTCAATCCTTATAGTTTTCTTTTTCTTTTTTTTTTCTTCGACTCCAACTGGTTGACCAACAATTCATAAGGCTTGTTCCAGCGACAAGGGTGGGGGTTCGAATTCCATTTGAAACTTGGATGTAAGCATTTTCATGGGTTTGTCTAAGGATCATTTATGGTGAAGATTCATTTGTGCGCAGAGTGTACAACATTATGGTGGGATCCCGAGACTTGGTGGAGGCACTTCCTGCGATTTATATCCTTCAGGGTTCTGAGGGTCCAAGATTAGTTTACCGTAAGTTTGGACACCTAGATTATAATAATAATAATAATAAATAAGGGAAGACAAAAAGAATATAGTCAAATCAATGGATAGTTAACCTCCTTAGAATCTGGCCTAATTCGAATTTACGAAAACAATAGGGAATCAATTAGGAGTGTGATTTATTAAGAAAATTAGAAAAGTATTCAGTATCACAAAATGTGGCATGTGCTCACACATGATATCCCCGGGTCGGTCCCACCATACCCGCTTCATTAATCAAAACTTAACTTCAATTAAGCTTATTCTATATTTACTTTTTATTTCAAATATAGATTCCATGCATGCATACTTCAAATTCGAATACTTTTTTAAGTAAAAAGAGGGCATGTTATGAATATACATCGTTTAAAAAAAAAAAGTTAAACTACAGTTTGAATTTTTATTGGTTTAGACCCAATTTGATTGCATCCAAATAACTCACATGAAAAAAATATTATACACTTGTTTTAAAAATTGGTATTTTTTCTTGTTATTCCCTTGTTTGAAATTTGGTAATATTTTCAGGAATTCAGTCTAAGTTAACCCAAGTCATTCACTTGATACGTGACATGTACGTACTTGTTTTGTCATTTAATTTTGTATTGAATTAAATAATATATTTTGAGAGAAAATGACCCATAACAAAACTATTTGTTTTTTAAAATTTAATATGGATGAGTGATTTTATTTATAGAGTATGTAAACATTATACATTTTCTTGTGAAATTAACTTAAATGTCACAGATCCCATTTATAACTCTATTTTATCAATTGGTGGTGGTGGTATCAATTTTCATTTTTGTAATTATCAATTGGTACTTCTAATTGTAAGTCACAAGAAAGAGAAACTGTCAGGAACATTTTATTGGTAGGAGAAATGCAGAAGAACATCTCACATATTAACAAAATTCATGTTATTTTTTGTGGTATCAATTTTTTGTTGGCTGAGTGCAATCAAATTGATTTATATATTTAGATTATAAAAGAAATTGATCTAGAGTCTAGACTAAAAAAATATGAACATATATTATAATGTTTTGATAAATTAATTAAAAATTAACAAAAGTTATCAATAATTAATTCAACGAGCCACGAGTCGTCTATAGACTATAGCACCATCAATCATTTTCCATATATCACTCCAAGAAGAAGTCTATATGTGAGATTATTTCTGTAGATTAAATTATACTAATCCGCTGTAAACTAATGTCTTGTTCTTTTAGTCAATATCTTATAATTAAAGTACATATATAACCTACCAATCATCATCCATCATATATATCTACTCACATATGTAAATGAGTCTAATGAAGATTAACACATTATTTATGTATGATCTGAAATTTTATAGCATTAAGATTGAGATTGTGTTAGAACTTAATGTAATTGTAAAATAAAGAGAGCTCAGACGAACTTTTATTGAAGGTCGAGTCGAATTAATATATATCCACTACTAAATTGATATTCTATACATTTTTTCTGAATTCTTTAACTTATCAAGTCACACTTGAACCGAGTTTCAATCAAAAGTTATCAAACGAATTTATGGTTCAAGTTTATTTGATATGTATAATGATTCATGTTCAGATGAGCTTCTATCAAAAACTATAGCTCATATCAATATCAAGTCAATTGAGGTTGCTTTCAGTCTTATGCATCCTCAGTGGAGAAATCTTGTGCATAATCCAATGAACCTCAAATTATGTTTTATGACAAGTGGCAATATATACATTAAGAAATGTGATTTCGTGCATGCTGCACGAAATATATGGTGCAACATTTAATTTTCACATATCAATATACTATAAAAACGAGATTTGAGGCAACTACATTTTAAAATTAAATTACGAACTAAGCATAATCGTCTTCGAGTGTTATACCACGTCATTAAGACCAGGGGCGGAGCCAGAAATTTTAGTCGCAAGGGGCGAGATTAAAATGGAAAGTATATAATTAAATTATTTAAAAAATTATGATTATCAAAATTTACTTTTAATATGCCGATAATTCTTATGATACTTGATATTAATAACATAATTTTGTTTTTTCCTTATTAAAAGAGAGCTATATTAAGTGTTAAAGAAAATTTTCCTTATTAAATTCTACTTATACTAGGTAACTCTATTAGTGGAGTTCTATTCCGTATGATCTGACTACACATTTAGTTAAAGTAGACAAAGAGTTTTGATTCACATGAATTTTTTCCATTAGGAATTTAGAGGTACTAACAAGAATACATAAGTACTACTATAATAATAATATATATGTGCTACTAAATTTTTTTTTTTGGCTGAGAGATGCGGGTGCCTCGACCCGCACCCCCTATACCTCCGCCCCTGATTACGACATCAAATACATAGAATTTTTTTCCATTTTATTGGGTATTGCAGTTAAATAAGTTGACGTAAGGTCACATGACAGAGAAGGGCAAAGGCAGAATAAGCCTCCTCTATTTGACCAGTACTTTTCACCTGTAAAGTACCAATTTCCAAACCCAAATATTCAGTCAAAACTTCCAACATTTGCCCCTACCCTCCATTTTCCCATTGTCCTCTCTTTAAACTCCCTTTTCTCTTTTGTTTTCCATCCCACATCGATCTCCCTCGTTTCTCCTCATTCACACACCACACAACACACACACACACACACTAAACTATGGGTTTCTTCATAGAAGAGAAGATACTAAAAAGAGTTGTAATACTTGTACTCCCAAGATGGATCAAAACTCTATTCTTCTTAATCACCATGCTATTATCTCTTCTCTTATTCTCCGCCCCCGTTATTCTAATCATCGTCGACGCCCTCCTCCCCGCCGCCCTCTTCTCCGCTTCCCTCTATCCGTCGCCCCTCACTCTCCAAACCATCTCTTCCTACCTCAACAACTACGACTTTCGCTACTCCCTCATCGATATCCCCCTCCTATCCATCATCCGCTCCGCGATCATATTATGTAAGCTTAATAATTATTACTATATATATTAAATGTTTGGTCTAGAAATAAAAATTTTGGACATAGTGGACAACATTCTCCACATCAATCTTTGTGGTGAATTCATGTTCATTTGGTCTAGCTAGAAATTTTTAATACTCCTTATTTATTTTGTGTGTGTGTGGCTATATATAGGTGTTTATAGTTTTTGCGACGGGCCAAAGTTATCGAGGGGACCGTACATGGGGGTCGCTAGCGTGTGCTCGGTGGCGTCGATTGTGTTTGTATCGGTGAAGGCTTCGTACGTGTTTATGGTTAGTAGTTATTGGAGAGATGATGGGTATGTTAAGGCAATGGAGGTGGCGTTGTTTGTTTCTTCATTGGGTTTGGCAATTGGGCATTTAGTGGTGGCGTATAGGACAAGTTGTAGAGAGAGGAGAAAACTACTCGTTTACAAAATTGATATTGAAGCTGTAAGTCCTTTCTCCCCCACCTTGTTTCACACCCAAGCAAAACTTGGTCACATGGGCTTTTTTGTCATTTTAATTTTATCAGCTGAAATATGATTAATAAAAATATTATAATAATTTTCTTTTTTTATTTTGGTTTAACCGTCACAATACAATACAAGTACAACACACTTGTCTTGTAATTAAAAAATTTGTCTGAATAAGTGTAACTAATACTTTTAGAAATGTTTACCCAAATTTAATTTGGATAAGAATAATTTCACTTATTAAGCAAGTTGGATGTTGGTGGATCCGCACCCCGCTGTATCAAGATGACCAATATATGTGGGCTCCTTTGGTTGGTCTCACGTTCTTCTAATTTAAAACAGATTAAACTTATATTATATGATAAATCTTAATTGGAGGACATGGTTTATAATTTCATTTAGCGATATTGTTAGAAATAACGGAACTAACTGCAACACGTAGCTCTTGCACAAAATGAATTTGTTGTCTTTTTGACCCTTTGAAAAAAAGAAGTTTCTTTTTCTTTTTTTTTCGCAAAAGGTTAATCCCGAAGGAGAAATCCCTTCATGTGTCAGATGTCTCTTGATCAGAAAGAATATCAATTGAAGGGCCCATATTTATACACAGTTTGGTCAGATAGAAATTTAGATGTCATGTATGTGCTTGTCTAAAAATTAATTAATGTGCATGTGCCATGGAGCCTGACCACATATTACATGTCTGAGAATTTACTTATTTGCTCCAAGAAAATAATTTAATTCAACAATTTTTTTCCTTTGCTTTCCTAGAATATTAATTATGGCACCCCTCCTTTGTTGATAAATAATAGAAAAATTAATTTTATGCCCTTATGCCTAAAACCATTTTAACTGCAAAGAAAAGAACCATTCTTCAGTACATAATAAACAAATGCAAATAAAAGATTATTTATTTAATTTTGTGTTAGACTATATCTAAATAATTGACCTTATGTCACATGGCTGCAGGTCTCAGCAAGCAAGAAGGGATTTCCAAGATATCAAAAAATACTGCAACAAGCAAGAAAAAAATAAAAACAAAAAGTTATTTTGTTACTTTTTAATACAGAATCCCATTTTCCCAGAATCAGGTTATTTCAGGTATCCTATGGGAGTTTGGTAGCTTATGATCAAGAATCTAATGAGAGCCGTAGATTAGTCTGTACATACAACATCAATTTTGAATGGCATATACGTATACTTGTATAGTGTACAAGTATATATAGGTGCTTGTACTTCTCGATCAATGCAGAGGCAGGTGGTGTCCTTTACATGTAAATATATACATAGTGTTTAAATTTTTCATATATATGTAATTGACTTCTGTTGTTACAAATTAGAGATTAATTTCTATTTATATAAATATGGAAATATAAGTGTAAAAAAATTACATGGCTAGTAATTGGCTCTACTGAATTATACAGCAATAAATGGCTAGTTGGCTCTACTGAATTATACAGCAATAAATTTTCTATTGTTGAAGCGGGTCGGGCACATTAAGTGGGTACCTCTCCCAACAGGAATTCGAACCTGAGTCCACTACTTTGCAGTGACTAGTCTCTTCTACTAGACTAATCACCAGTTGTTTCTGCATTAACAGAAACTAGAAAAATACTTAAGTGTTTCCTTAATAATATTAAAAAAGAAAAAAAAACCTCCAAGGAAGATTCAATTAATCAATTCTTTAACTTGTTTAACTGTCCTAATTTCTATCAAATGTGTATAATTAATAATAATAATAAAAAACAAGTACTTCGTATTCCCCAAAAGATAAAGACTTGAGTCTTGAATCGGCCAGGGTGTAAACAAGTTGGTTTCGAAGTTTGATTTTATAAGCCTAAGCTTGGTTTTGAATTTGATTGTAAAATGAATCGAGCTCATATAAGCTCCGTGGACGTGACATGACATCGATTGTCCTCGTGAAGAGATCCAAATATGGACATGCATACTTGAAAAGTGACACGTACAGTCAGTTGAAACGCGACACTTGAGCTTAGTAATTTATTATTTCATGAGTTGCATATTAGTCATTAGCTATAGCTTTTAGCACTATGAAAGATGCTCGATTTTATAGGCTTTAGTTGACTCGTTTTTAAATTGTCGAATCAAGCTCGAAATTAAACAGCAAAAGCTATATTGATCAAACACAAAATCACATATTTGATTTGATTTTGAACTAGATCTATTGCCATATCCCAAAATTAGTTTTGAATACAGAGCATCAATTCTCCACTATGCAAGGCTGTACATAAGATACCTTAAGAAAAGAAAAAGAATCTAGTAATTGATTTATCTAAACCATAATTAATAACAAGTATAATCTGGCAGTTGCCAACCATCATCATCCATTATTTAATATTGTACCCACCTAACTACATAAGTCACAGGTCATAAACTCATTCTTTTCTTGGTATTATTACAATTAATTTTGAGTTTTTACAGATCACATGTCTACAACTCTACATAATGCAAAGATAATGGCCCAAAACAGGTAAGATTTGCACTCACATTTAAATTAAAAATAAATGTCCTATAACTTACATACCAGATAATGAGGTCCCCATAAAAAAATTAAGCACTTGAACCACTAAATATTGATCCCCCATTGCCTAAATAGTGGACCTAATTTCATTGTTTTAAATCATGAGTGTTTGGTACTGTGATTGGATGACAACAGAGCTGGTCTAGGACCCTGAAAAAGATGCTGCTAATATTTTAGCACCAAGTAGCAGTTTAAATGAGTTCCTAACAAAAAATTTAGCACATTCTTTTAGACAAACGTCGACATTTTATTCAAAAAACTTGATTTAGTACATATTTTCTCACGCTTTTCCAATTTTTGTATTTTCTTTCTTAAATTCATGACTTAATCTCATCGTTTTTAAAATTTTTGTTCGCGAACACTGCATGCTACACATTTAATATAAACTTGAGCTCGAGTACAAATTCAAGTGAGGTGCTGGCGGATCACACTTTAAGCAGACTCAATAAATCCTATTAAAACTTGGCCCAACTGCCAAAATAGATACGAGCCGAATTAGATTTTGGGTACAGTGTAGACATGGTACCATAAATAAAAGTCCCCGTTTTAAAAGATCTATATACCATAGGCTTTCTCCATAAGACCATCTCCCCAATGGCTGAAAGGGTAGGCTATACCTAAATTTAACCACCTAAGAGCATCTCCAACAGCAAGCATTAAAGCCATTTTTTATGCCCCAACTCACAAAATAAAGAAAAAACTTGCTCCAGCAAAGGCATTATCCCAGCACCTATTTTTAAGTCCACCCAATTTTGGCATCAAAAGTAATTAATGTCTTTGCAAAGGCATTATTTTTTGCTGAAAAGTTGTCAACGGCTATATTTTGAAATCTTGCAATGGTTAAAAAAAAAAACCACTATAAAATTAGCCACAAAGTTTCAGTTAATCCACACAACTTTTACTCTTTTAGAATCTAAAACAAAATTAAAAATCAAGGAGAGGTAATTTTATTCATACATCAAGGAAAGGTAATTTTGTAAATACCTCTTCAATTTTGATATCAATTTCTTCAATTTTTTGCTTCAATTTCTTTTCTGTGGAGACGGGGAGTGAGTTTTAGATGGATGTAATTTCTATATTTAAGTGATTGAGGGAGGGCGACAATGAGGCAAGAAATGAACGTGAATATAAAATCTTATCGGGAAAAATCCTTAACATTTTTTAACTTAATTATTTTTAATTTAGTTTTCTTTACTTTTAACTTAATTTGAAGTTAACTTAATTTTAATAAATTAAATTTAAATTAATTTGAAATGATGCTCCAATTTTAATGCTTATTTCTGGAGCAAAAAACTTTTATGCAGGTATCAAAACACTGTAGCAGGCATTAAAGAGTGATTTGATGCTGTTTTTTTATGCCAACTGTTGGAGATGCTCTAAAATATCGAATTGTTCGGAGTTATTTTCTTCTTGGTAGTGACTTCTAGACTCAGTAAGCAACACGTGTTGATCTTAGTGGCGAAGCCAGAAATAATTTCCACTGGGGTCCACTATAAAATCAATGACTATAATTTAAAATATTAATAATAAAAAAAAATCAACAACAACGATTGAAACTTGGACGAAATTATTTCAAGCTCAAAATTAATTTGATAGAAAGAGATTTTCTTTTTTACGAATACCGACGATAATCATTTCATGATCGATCTATTTATTTTAACTAACAAGTATTAGATAAAATACTAATATAAATATACACAATTCATTCATGTGTCTCCCTCAAGAATCAATGGTTTCTCTTCTTAATATTAAAAACTATAACCTACACTTCTTTGGTTGAATTTGTGTTTTGCACAATTTTAGTAGGCTTGTTTTGTGATAATAGCGATGAAGATGAAAAGGAGTTGATATGAAGTTGAAGTTTCTTGATATTTTGAATGTGTTAATCCCTAAAAATTAATTGCAAAATAAAAAGAATATACTAGAGTTTGAGTTGTTGTTCACTTTGTGAATCTAGACTTGTTAATTTTATCAAACTCTAATAAACATGGACCCCTTTCAATTAAAATTTAAATTATACTTAGGGGGTCATTTAAAACAATATTATAAGATTTATATAAATAATAACATAGTACAAATGTTTACACACTTAAAAACAAGCTAGGATAAATTTTTCAGGGGGGTCCATGCACCCCTCCGCTCTTAATGTGGTTCCGCCACTGGTTGATCTCTAATTAGCTCTGAATATTGTTAGTCCCTCACTAAACACATGTTGCTCAATGAGTCCAGAAGACACTACCAAAAATGTAACTTCAAATAATTCTAAAATATCACTTTTTCATCTATAATATAAAAAAGTTTTTTCCCAACTTTCAAGACTCAAATTTTAGGTCCATGGTTGTTTATAATTGCTATGTATTTGTTTTAATTATTAATTTTTCACTTGGATTAAGTTCATCTGTCGTTAGATCTTTGGAAAAAAAAATGGATTAAAAGAATAATTTTTTGATTAAAAGAAATGTGAAAGTTTATCGATAAGTAGTGTTTTCACATTAGTATTTTGAAAGCATTATTAATTATTAAATAGAATGCATATGATTAATGTAGATTAATTATTTTACCTAAAAAATGTGAATATTTATTTAAACAGAAGGAAAGAATAACATTTTCTATTTCTTTATCAAGACTCAAAGATCTCAAAGATAGGATCAACTTTGAGATATATAGCCTAAGTTTTAGTCCCCCAAATGCACTGATTGAGAAGTTTATTTTTAGTTTAAATCTCAAATAAGTTTACGACTATATAGATGGTCTAATTAATAACCACAAAGATTATATAATCAACCAATATAGCACCATTGATATAATGAAACAGACTACTCACTACAGTATAGCGAAGTCATGTTTTCAATTCTATAATTATGATTTTGTTATAGAATAGTATTTGACAAAATAATGTATTTTGCACTTTAGCAAATTATACATATTTAAGGGTGTAATTTGACAATATTTCAATTATAATGTTTAAAGTGTCCAACTATGAAGCACGGATACTTCAAAAAATAGCAAGATGCAGAGTCGGACTCTGCGGAGACTCGGATACACGTGCGACACGGCTGGAATATGCGTCGGACTCGTCATGTGGCGAGTCCGAGAAAATAAAATAAAAAAAATCGGATACTTGAATCCGACTCGGTCAACTGCTGAGTCGACACGGTCAAGGATTTGGCGGGGGTTTTATACAATTTTTGATAAAATATTGGATTGAAAATGCAAATTCCAAACCTAAATATTAAAAAAATTGAAATGCAACTACAGTTTCCTAATTTCCTTCCCTAGTTCCCTTCTTTGCATTACTTCCAAATCCAAAACCCAGACGGCCAGACGATGACTACTCCCAATGATGATCTTATTGTGTAATTGACTAATAATTATGTACTTGGAGTGAGATTTGTTTCAATGTTTTTTGCATATGAGACTTATTTTGAATCATTTACCATGTATTTGGAGTAAATTTAGACATCTTTCTTAATCTTTTCTTTTGATTTTGTGTTATGAATATTAGAATGAGTGTTTATTCAATGAATTTGATGCTAAGGTATTATATATATATATCTTATTAAAATATAACGTATCCATATCGTGTCGTATCTTAAATTTTTTTCCGAAAATGAGTCGCCGAATCCGAATCGTGTTGAGTCCGAGTCGCCGAGTTTGTATTACATAGGTGTCCAATAATTCTTTTTTTTTTTTGAAGTGCAAATGTGAACTACTGCTCCTCTTATTTTTAGGTTGGGAGTCCAAACAATCTTCAGCTAGAAGTTCAATTATTGCACTTCGTTTCTCTTTTCATTTTCATTGTTAATAACAATATAACTGGGGCCAACCCCGAAAATGGATTTGGGTCAAGTTATTATATGTTTGGTACAATTTACAAAAAATTACATTACATGGTACTTATAAATAATTATTTGGGCCAAATACAAACCCAGCCTGCTTTATAAGAACCATAGATCACATGCAGGCTCTCTCCTTTAATGATCACAAATGTTGAATAATCAATCAACACAGATTCTGACATTAGAGCTAAGCACTATTGAATTAGTACCTAAAATGAACAAGAAAATTCTGTCATTTAACAAGTACAAGAATATATGACACTGTTTTTTTAACTATAAGTTGTATCCATTCAACCATTTAAAATTAAGTGAAACACATTTAACATTAGTGGTATTTTTTGATGATACAATTATAAAATCCTGTTAATAATAAATATCCTTCACATATGCTTTGATACATCTTTACCTATTTTTTTTCTTCATATTACTATAAGTTGTATCTATTCAAACATTTAAAATAATAAAGTGACACATTTAATAGGAATTTTATTTCTTTTATCTAATGATATTTCTTCACAATATTTTTTTAAAAAAAATATTTCAATACCTCTTTATCAGTTACCCTTAGTGCAAATAAGTGTTCAAATATCGAAAAGGGTTCTTGTAGAAATGGAAGGTAATAAATATTTCCTTTTATTTAATTCTACTTTTTTCTTTTAATTGGTGGAGAGTGAGTGGAGACCCATGTTAAAAGTTTTGAAATATCTTGCGAAATCACCCTTTTTTGTGTCTATAAATTTGATTCAAAACCAAAACCTTGCTCTCAACTAATTTTATTCACATATAAAATCCAACTATAGTATGCTTTTAATGATTTCAATTCCAATTTCTTTTGTAAACACTTCAAGAATTTGAGTCCCCAATCTTTTCATGTTATGAGGACTGGAGACTGCCGGTAGTTGAGGACGACGACCAAAGGTTGAGAGTAAATTATTTGTCAAACTTCTGGGGTAATCGAGCTTAGAGAGTCTTAAATATATATAGTTTGAGCCATATTTGCAGATAAAATGTGAAAATAGAGAAAAATTAAAGGTACTGGGTGTGGAGTGGGCTATGATCAACATTGAATTGGCAATTTTGATTTGAAATTGCACTATGGGTTTTAATCCTAAATTGGATTTGACCGAATTCATGCAATCAAAAAAAAAAAAAATAAGTATAATAAATTTATTCTGTGATTGGTTAATTCTGGCTTCAATTACAAAATAAGTGTATTGTACTTGTCATATGGGTTCGGCTAAACCCACATTCTTTGGCACATGAATAATATGGGTCTCCCTAAATTCTTTCACACATGATTATTAATTAGCTTATATTAATTTTAAATATAAACAACTAGACTCGTGTAACTTACGTGCACTTTTCTAGATAATGCAAAATAAAAATGTAAAGCAATAAATTAGAGAATAAGATGAGAGACAAAACTATAATCTAAGAAACTCAAAGAGAAATAAATATATATATTTAAGTACTAGAAAAATGCCATACGTTATATGTGATTAGTTATTTAAAGATAATCTTTGTAAATTTTATACATTAAAAATATAATTTGCTTACAATGGAAGCCGAATTTTCAGACGACTCTCCTTCACTGCTCATGCCCTCCTTCTTGACCGATAACGCCCTGGCAGCTGCTATGGCTGCTGCAACCTGATCAATCAGCTCGGCTCTCTTCACACTCTATCTTTCCTCATGAATAGGTATATTGATATGTAGAAGACTCGTAAGTGCAACAAAAATTATCTCCAGTTCCTCGTCATCACATCCACGGCTCTCCTGATCTATCAGCTCGACCTTGAGGATCGTCCTCAATTTCATGATGGATTGCTAGGGTCACCTGATATCCTTGTAAATCTTCCGACACTTCCCCTCTCTTCACAAAAATTAAAACCAAATAAATAATTAAAAAAATCAGTAAGTAACACTCAACCCGAGACCCAACTTCAAAACAATAACACTCAATCGATCTCTTTATCATTATAGTTTTCTTCTCCCATTGAGTATGGGTAAGCTCTTTAATTAGTAAAATTTTAAAATTGTTTATTAGCTTTGATGGATTCTCCTACTTTTTTTTTTTTAATAATTATTTTACAAGTCTGTTTTTAACATCAAAATAGAAGCATTTATGTTTAGATTTGAGAGACTTAAGATTTTTTTGACTTCGTATAAATTCTAAAACTATATTTTAATTGTTGATATTACAATAATTAATTTTAGATATAAATAACTGGACTCGTATAACATATGTGCAATTTACGTGCACTTTTCTAGATAATGCAAAAAATAGTGAATAAGATGCAAGGACAAAATTATTAGCTAAGAAACTCAAAGAATTAAATATATTTAAGCTAACTAGATAATTAAATATATTTGAGTATGGGTAAGCTCTTTAATTAGTAAAATTTTAAAATTGTTTATTATCTTTGATGGATTCTCCTACCTTTTTTTTTTTAATTATTATTTTACAAGTCTGTTTTTAACATCAATATAGAAGCATTTATGTTTAGATTTGAGAGACTTAAGATTTTTTTGACTTCGTATAAATTCTAAAACTATATATTTTAATTGTTGGTATTACAATAATTAATTTTAGATATAAATAACTGGACTCGTATAACATACGTGCAGTTTATGTGCACTTTTCTAGATAATGCAAAAAATAGTGAATAATATGCAAGGACAATATTATAAGCTAAGAAACTCAAAGAGAATTAAATATATTTAAGCTAACTAGATAATTAAATATATTTGAGTATGGGTAAGCTCTTTAATTAGTAAAATTTTAAAATTTTTTATTATCTTTGATGTATTCTCCTACTTTTTTCTTTTAATTATTATTTTACAAGTCTGTTTTTAACATCAAAATAGAAGCATTTATGTTTAGATTTTCGAGACTTAAGATTTTTTTGACTTCGAATAAATTCTAAAACTATATTTTAATTGTTGATATTACAATTATTAATTTTAGGTATAAATAACTGAACTCGTATAACATATGTGCAATTTACGTGCACTTTTCTAGATAATGCAAAAAATAGTAAATAAGATGCAAGGACAAGATTATTAGCTAAGAAACTCAAAGAGAATTAAATATATTTAAGCTAACTAGAAAAATGCACGTACATTTTACGTGTCTAGTTCATTTATAGATAAGTTTTGTATATTTATAAACAAACTATTTCAACGTTGATTCACTGGTTCAAATACTTTAAAAAGATAATCTGCTTACAATTGCGGCCGAATTTTCAAACGACTCACTTTCACCTCTCATGCCCTCCTCCTTGACCAATAATTTGCTTACAATTCCGGACGACGACTCACCTTCGTCCGACCAGTAATGCCCTGGCAGCTGCTATTGCCGTTGCAGCTCGATCAAGCAGCTCGACTCTCCTGAATCGATCTCTAGTTTCTTTGTGATCAATAGGTATATTGGTAAGGGCAATAAAAAATTTCTCCAATGCTTCCTCATGATCATGATCATCTATCAGTTGTTCTCTAGCAGGTGCCTTACCAGAAATATCCTCCGTCATTATTACAACCAAGCTAGCTAGCTAATGTACACTATTCGACAATTACTTAATTAACACAAAACCAAATAAGAAGAAGAAGAATTAAGAAGAAAATAATTAATTAAAGATCCATCCATATATACCTGCAATGGGTATTTTTATATTATTTTTATGTGAGAATTTTGAGCACTTACCTTGAGGATCGTCCTCAATTTCATCGTGGATCGTCAGCGTCAGCTGATGTCCTTGTAAATCTTCCGGCACTTCCTCGTCTGTTCACAAAACTTTTGATTAGTGTCTATTTTGTCTTACTTATTCCTTGAGAGAAATATAAGGATATGGAACAAGGAGAAAGAAAATGAAAAACAAAAGCTGCATTGGAGATCTGTTTAAAGGTTAGCATAACACTAATCTCTTATCTTAATGAATGTCAAAAGTTGATTAAGTATACTACCAGGTACGTTTTTTTGTTCTCAACAGCTTCGAGATATTCATTAAATTTTGATTATGCCTTAAACAATGGATTATATATGTATGATTTGCCAAGGCACAAATGCACTGCATCTTATTCAAAAAACTCAAAGAAGACGAAAGATAACAAGCACTATGAAGACAATTTAAGGTTTTAATTTTCTCATTTCATATGTTCTTTTTAATGTTAGATACATGAATCATCATGGAACAAAATATAAGACTACCAAAATGGAATTAATTATTTTGTATCCTAAGTATTGCTGTCCTCCTACACTTTGAGCACTTACCTTGACGATCGTCCTCACAGGTTTCATCGTGGATCGTCAGCGTCAGCTGATGCCCTTGTAAATCTTCTCAACAGCTTCGAAATTTTCAATAAATTTTGATTTGCCAAGGCACAAATGCACTGCATCTTATTCAAAAAACTTAAAGAATTAAGACGAAAGATAACAAGCACTATGAAGAATGGTTATCTAAAACTATGAGCTTGAGTTAGTTGATTTTCTGTTAAAGATGGCAAAGAGGCTACATAACATGTATAAATAATGTTGTTAATATCTTTACCTTGTATTAATTTCCACCTTTTCATGGGTACCTTTATGTTGCAGGTAAAATGCATGTATTGATTACGTATTTTCTTTGTTTGCTTTAGTTACAAATAGGAGGTTGGGGAATTAGCCATATCTATCTACATATTAATTACATTAATTACATATTTAAATTAGAAGATCATGTCCAGAGGAATTCGACATTAATTAGTTTCGAGCATTGGTTTAATATATTAATTAATGTCACAACTGTACCTACGTGCAAGGTTTTTTTGTTTTATCTTAATTTGAGGGAATTCTTTTTGCTTCTTAATTTAATTTAAGGGTGCTTGTAAAATGTTGTACGAGTTTAATAAGTATAAAAGTTTAATTTTAAAAGATGACAATTTTAATTTCCAACGTCGCTAAAAGGCATTTTAATTAATTTGTTGTAGCAGTAGTAACCAGTTTTTCATGTATGTACCTAGAAACATTGAAAACTGTAAGCAAACATGTCCTTTATGTAATTAATTAATTAATTAGTTTATGTTTATATATATATAGCCTTCCAAACCAAAATTGTTGAAAACTTCTAGATCCAACGAAAAAAATTAATTAAGATAAAATAAGAATAACTGCACGAGCGCACCGCACCAGTAAAAGTTATTTCACCATCTCGGATAAGCAGCGTTGATTCATCAGGAACGCCACTGCCACTGTCTTTGACAATCGCTGCTAGGTCAGAAGTTTCTACAAAACGAAGTTATACCGCAAAATTGACATACATACATACATGATTAACATACATCTCTTAAGTCTCCATCTTTTGATTTTATGAAAAGATCATACATTAAAAAGTAATGTATTATCTTAGGTCACTATTATTAAGAAGTTAATCATTTTATACTTTGTTAATCATGGCGCAGTATGATAATTAATACATTGTTCTAAAATGGAATATACTGCAACTAATGATAATACATTTACTCCACTGAATTATAATTTTTTAATATATGTTAATTAACATACATCTTTTGACATACATATATATCATATTTTAATTTAATTAAATTAATATTGCACACAACATATATATATATATATATATATATATATATATATATATATATATATATATATATATATATATATATATATATATATATATATGGTCCCGTTTATTCAAATTGAAGTAAAAAGTAAATATAAGTTAAGTTATATTCACTCATTATTGGGTCACTCAGTTTTTTTTTTTTTTTCCAAAAAAGAAAAAACTACATAATAAAATATACTTGTCATTTAATATTTTACGCGCTAATAAATCTAATTTGTACAATAGTTACAAGGATTATTATGGAAAAAAAAAATTGGTTGTGATATATTCTGGTTCGATCTTAAAATTTGATTTGAGAATTAATTTATGTTTGAAACATCTCTCAAAATTGACATACATACATGGTCTTTGATTTTTGAATCAATGAAAACGAAAATAATGCATAGTATCTTCTTAAACCCAAACCCCTAATTTTTCTTGACTCTTTGGATTCTCTTATTTTTTTTTTTATTTAGTTTTTTTTGACAATTTCAATTTTTTTTTTTATATATAGCTATAAAAGCATATAGTATTAGAATCAATAAATTTGTCATGCTAAGCCAAAAAACCAATCTTTCAATCAAAACTTTGGTTAGTAGTCCAATTTTTTCATAGCCCAAGTCTCAATGAAAATATTAAAATAGGTCTGAACCTTACAGGAATAATAATAATTATGTTATGGTATTTGTTGGTGCTACTAAAGAGGAAACATTCTCTGTTAAAAGCGACATTTTACCTAAGCCTTGTTTGGAACGGTTTTGGTCCGAAGTTTCGCCCAAAAAAATGGGCCAAAACCCATCATTATTGCTTTTGGCCCAAATGTTCAGCGAGACTCATGTCTCACTTGCGGCCAAATCAATTGAAATCAGGGACATACCTCATTAATTACTTTTGTCGCACAGCAGAAACAATGTGTCAGTCTTCTCTTTTTCTTTTTTCTTATTTTTTCTTTTTCTCTCTCTCACTTTTTCTATTTAACTAGAAAAGTGCACGTGCTTTGCACGTGATTAACTAATTTTTTTTAATCAAATTAGAAAAGTACACGTATTTTGTACATGATTAACTAATTTCTGTTGATTAAATTAGAAAAGTGCACGTATTTTGCACGTGATTAACTAATTTCTTTTAATTATCAAATTAAAAAAGCGCACGTGCTTTGCACGTAATTAACTAATTTCTTTTAATCAAATTAGAAAAATGCACGTATTTTCCATGTGATTAACTAATTTCTTATGTTAGTTGAATCATATCATCATTTTTAATCATATTATGGTCTAAATGACATACCAAATAATTTATTTGATTAAATTGCTTTAAAGTTGTTATCATTTTTAGGCTCTTTAATAAGTTATAATTTTTTAAAAACTTATAAAAGAAATATCGATTTTACCTGCTTTTACATTGATCGTTTATCATTTCTTTTTTTGTTACTTTAACCCATTAGTTCACAATTTTTTTATGGTTTATCCAGTTTATTTAAACGATATTCCATTCATTCTCAAGTTAACCCATTAGTTGATTTTCACATTTGTTAATCAGTTCACTCATTCTCTTAACTAATTCTTTTTAATCAAATTAGAAAAGTGCACGTATTTTGCACGTGATTAACAAAGAAATATTGATTTTACCTGCTTTTACATTGAGTTTATCATTTCTTTTTTGTTATTTTAACTCGTTCGTTCACAATTTTTTTATGGTTTATCCAGTTTATTTAAACGATCCATCCATTCTCAAATTAACCTATTAGTTGATTTTCACATTTGTTAATCAGTTCACTCATTCTCTTAACTAATTTCTTTTAATAAAGTGCATGCGTTTTGCACGTGATTAACTATAATTTTTTGAAAACTTATAAGAATAAGAATATTTAATAATTGATTTTTTGCATGTGTTTTAATAATGTCTCTGGTACTGATTGCTCAATTCTCTTTGCTATCCCAATCCTTTTGTTTGTCGGGTCTGTTTAGACGAGGGTCTTTAAGGGTCGGCTTAGGTTTGGTTTTGGCCCAGTGACACGATGCGATTAACCAAGTTAGGTTACAGCACTTATAAGAATAAGAATATTCCAGAGAAACATAACTTTTTACTGAAGTACACTTCAGTGAAAATTAAACTACTTTAAGATATTAGCATATACATATCTTTCACTATTTTTATCTTCAAACTAGAAGTAGCGGCTTACAATAGTTATTAGGAAAAAAAAAACTGCCTATCAATGTTCAAACAATGGTTCAAATACTTCAAGTATAAATGGTATAATAACCGCGCTTACAATAGTTACTGCAATAAATCGTCTGACTACCCTAAAAGCATGTGGGGTCCTCTCTACATATACCTTCCCTAGCGCCAATGCTATACTGCATAGTAGGGAGACTGCCACTGCCTTCAGAGTCCTTATTAATATGTCTCCATTAGGCCATATGTAGGAATAGGCTACTGGAGGCCATAAGCTAACCAGTAAATATGCTACTATGGAAACTATGGTATGGAGCTTGTACCTCTCTCTCCTTCCATAAGTGTCCACGTACCTATCAACTTGCTGGACGCGGCCCTGATGAAGTTCCCACATCTGTAAAACAATAAAGGTGAATTAAAGATGCACAACAATGTGCTTTGTTTGAAAATAGAATAAGTTTTGTTACTGTAAAAGTGTACTACTTACAGTGTTATAGAATGTTAAAGCTCCAGTACATGCAGTCGCGGATCCTAAAACCATCATATTGGATGCGGACATACCAGAGGCAGCTGCAGCTGTCGTTAGACCTAAGGCAGTGACAGATACAGCCTGTCCTCCATACACAATGCATCTAAGCACCTCAAATCCTATTCCATTTCTTGGACACTCTGAATCTGGCGATTCATTGGGTTCAATTGAACTTTCATATTCTGCGTTAATATATGAAATATATGTGTCAATTTAATTTGAATATTAATAAATATCTTCTTATGTATACAAAAGAGTATGGTAAGCTCTTTAACTAATAAGTTTTGTGAATTTAATTTTTTTGTTCATTGTCTTGACTGATTCTGCTACTTTTATAAAATTATTCAAATGGAAGCATTAATTAAGTTTAGATTTGAGAGATTCAAGAATATTTTGAGTTAGGTCTACATAGTTTGTGTGGGGTATAAAAGATTTCTTGAATATTTTAAAATTTAGGATGAGGAGCATTTGAGAATGCAATTAGAATCAGTTACTCAATATGTTGTTTTTGGATTCAATAGTAGTTACCGGATGCTAATAATGAGAAATGAGACAGAGTGAAACCATGGTTGTGTATAGCTATATATGTCTCTATAATTCCTTTTTGTTTCTTCATTTTCAGTTCTTTTAAGTATGTATTCGGAATTCCTATGTATATAAACATGAGACATGCTTGTTTCTTAGTCTTGCTTGAAAGTTGTGGATTCTTTTAATCATTGTGCTATTATTTATATTAGAACAAACTTTTGATTACTGTTTTCTTTTTTTCTTTTAAATTTCTGGAGTGAAGGAATGCGAAATATGAGTCTAATGGAACAAGGAGATCGGAAACGGAAAATAAAGCTGCATTTGATGACATGTCTGCATATATTAAAAGGTATGACACTTATCTTTTTAGAATGGTATTAACTATGTATATGCATGAGCAACTATGTGTTCTCCTAGATCTCAAACAGTTGTAGTTGGGATACTCAAACATAGGAAGTGCTCTTGCTAAAAAATTCTACATAATTAGTAGGTTAATCCTTGCACTAGTATAAAGTTTTGTGAAGAGAATTATAGCACTAAAAATAATGTTTCTATAAAGTCTATATATTGACTTGATGATATAAAGAAAGGCTATCTAGACTGGCAAAGGAAGTACAAGAACAAAAATATCTGCATCCAAATTATCAGCTTCAGGGGAAGAAATGGAAGTAAAAGTAATTTTTTTTCTTGTATACTACTTATTTAAATCTTTTACAATATTTTCATGGCAAGATATAATTTTTTATTGTGTGTGATTGGATTTTTAACTGTCAGACAATTTAAGGTTTTAATTTTCTCATTTTATATGTTCTTTTTAATGTTAGATACATGAATCATCATGGAACAAAATATAAGACTACCAAAATGGAATTAATTATTTTGTATCCTAAGTATTGTTGTCCTCCTACATTTTGAGCACTTACCTTGAGGATCCTCCTCAATTTCATCGTGGATCGTCAGCGTCAGCTGATGTCCTTGTAAATCTTCCGGAACTTCCTCGTCTGTTCACAAAATTTTTGATTAGTGTATATTTTGTCTTACTTATTCCTTGAGAGAAATATAAGGATATGGAACAAGGAGAAAGAAAATGAAAAACAAAAGCTGCATTGGAGATCTGTTTTTAAAGGTTAGCATAACACTAATCTCTTATCTTAATGAATGTCAAAAGTTGATTAAGTATACTACCAGGTACGTTTTATTGTTCTCAACAGCTTCGAGATATTCAATAAATTTTGATTATGCCTTAAACAATGGATTTTATATGTATGATTTGCCAAGGCATAAATGCACTGCATCTTATTCAAAAAACTTAAATAAGACGAAAAATAACAAGCACTATGAAGACAATTTAAGGACTGGGGTGACAAATGGATCACCTGGATCGGATTTGGATTGGATCCTAAATGGATCCATTTAGGATCCGATCCAAACCGGATCCGGGTGAAAAAAATTCGGATTCACCATGAATCCGAATAGATCCATGACGGATCCACAGTGGATCCGTCCTGGATTTCAGTCAATTTTAAATGGATTTGAAATTCCTCTTAAAACTAGTCATTTGAAATTCGATTAAAAAAAAAATTCACATTGTATATTTTTAAACATTTCACTTTGATCCCAAATTTTCAAAAAACCTAGAATCCTATTCAGTCCAGAATTTTCAAAAAATTCAAATTTGCACTTTTGGTCCCTCAATTTTTGAATATTGCAATTTTGACCCTAGTTTTTTGAAAAATCAAGAATTGCAATTCAGTCCAGTATTTTAAGAAAATTGAAATTTTCAATTCGGCCCCTGTTTTCAGAAATTCAAATTTGCACTTTTGGAAATTACAATTTGACCCCATATTTTTTAAAAATCAAGTATTGCGTTTCAGTTCATAATTCTCATAAAATTAAAGAAATTCAATTTGGCCCCAGATTTTCAAAAATCCGAATTTACTCTTTTGGTGCCTCAATTTTCAGAAATTACAATTTGACCCTAAATTTTTGAAAAATCTAGAATTACGATTCAGTTTATTTTCGAAGATTAAAATTTTTATTTCGGCCCCTGATATTCAGAAATTTAAAATTTTCACTTTTGGTCCCTTAATTTTTGAAAAATCTAGAATTACGATTCATTTTATTTTCGAAGATTAAAATTTTCGTTTCGGCCCCTGATTTTCAGAAATTTAAAAATATCACTTTTGATCCCTTAATTTTCAAAATTTGCAATTTGACCCTAAATTTTTGAAAAATCTAGAATTACGATTCAGTTTATTTTAGAAGACTAAAATTTTCATTTCGGCCCCTGATTTTCAGAAATTTAAAAATTTCACTTTTGGTCCCTTAATTTTCAAAAATTGCAATTTGACCCTATATTTTTGAAAAATCTAGAACTACGATTCAGTTTATTTTCGAAGATTAAAATTTTCATTTCGGCTCCTGATTTTCAGAAATTTAAAAATTTCACTTTTGGTCCCTTAATTTTCAAAATTTTCAATTAGACCCTATATTTTCAAAAAAATAAGGTATATATCATTTGTGTTATTTGAAATTCTCAATCATGCCTTATAATTTGCTCTATGAGTTAATTCTTGTTGTTGATATCGGGATAAAATCACATAAATTGATTTGGGGCAAAATTATAATTTTTGAAAATTGAGGGACCAAAAGTGGAAATTTGGATTTCAGAAAATCTGGGCCAAATTGAAAATCTTAATTTTATGAGAATTTTGGACTGAATTGAAACTCTGGGTTTTTCGAAAATCTGGGGTCAAATGGCAATTTTTTAAAATTAAGGGATCAAAAGTGCAAATTTGGATTTTTGAAAATCAGATGCCGAATTGAAAATTTTAATCTTCTGAAAATTATGGACTGAATTGCAGTTCTTATTTTTCTGAAAATATAGGGTCAAATTGCAATTTTTGAAAATTAAGGGACCAAAAGTGAAATTTTGGATTTTTGAAAATTAGGGGCCGAAATGAAAATTTTGATCTTCAGAAATACACTGAATCGTAATTCTGGATTTTTCAAAAATTTAGGGTCAAATTGTAATTTCTGAAAATTGAGGGACCAAAAGTGTAAATTCGGATTTCTGAAAATCTGGGGCCAAATTGAATTTTTTTAATTTTATGAGAATTCTGAATTGAAACGCAATACTTGTTTTTAAAAAAATATGGGGTCAAATTGTAATTTCCAAAAATTAAGGGACCAAAAGTGCAAATTGGATTTCTAAAATTAGGGGCCGAATTGAAATTTTCAATTTTCTTAAAATACTGGACTGAATTGCAATTCTTGATTTTTCAAAAATCTAGGGTCAAATTGTAATATCCAAAAATTGAGGGACCAAAAGTGCAAATTTTGTTCCTGGAAATCAGGGTCCAGATTGGAAATTTGAAATTATTAAATTCTGGGTTCTAATTTGGGGTTAAAATTGCAATTTTCAAAATACACCAAATACAAACTCTTATGATTTTCAAAATACACCAGATACATAATTTAAGGAAGTTTCTAAGTATTTATCTAATTGAGATTCTTATATCATGTAAAAGGTTTTGTTTAGGAGGAAATCCACCAAATACAAATAAAAGGTTATGTACATACTTCGTTCTCGACTTTTCATATCAATTTGATATATTGAAGGTGAAATTTTAAGTTTACAATTAAATTTCGTTTGAATGTTGGCTATTGATTTATTTTTCTTTCATATTTGTAAATTTTTTTGTTTTCCTTCTGTATAGATTCATATATCATTTTCATATATTGGAGGTGAAAATTTAAGTTTATTATTAAATTTCGTTCAAATATTGGGCATCGTGATTTATTGTCTTTTGCATAGGTTCTTATGATAGTCATGATGGAACAATTTTCTCCTACAAAATCAGAAAAACAACCATCTATTGCGTGTAGTGCAGTGTTTCTCATATTAGTAAGGTCGTAATTAACAAAACTACTATTGGCTCATAGTTAATTTTGCACAGATGATAGCATAATATACAAAATTATTTACATGTGCTTAAAGCATTACTGTTATGAAACTAAGAGATGTCTTCGACTGCTATCAACTTATTTTTTAATTATCTGTTAATTTCAAGTTTTTTTAAAGTTTGAAGGAAATTTTTGACAATTAGATTTTATTTAGTATATTATTTTACTTTAATAATTTATTTAATATTAAAGTCATTTTGTGAATTAAATTAGAATTTTTTAATCTTAGGGGGTTAGATGTGTAATTTTAAGGGGTTATTGCATATTTTTATTTTTCGTTTTTGTTTACAAAAAAAATAAGTCTATAACCGGAAGTTCACGTATTACTTTACGATTTTGACATTTTGTTAAATGGAGGGGTATTTTTGTAATTTTTAATATGTGGGAAGATTTTAATAATTACTCCTAGGTCTTATAGCAGTAGATATTCCCAATTTACCCCATTTTATGTCATGTAATTTTTTTTATATAATCACAATACTAAGCAAATCAATTATATTGATCAAGAATCGTAACCAAAAGATACATAAATATTGGTTTGTGCATTTTGTTTTTTATTTTTTTAATATATTTGTAATGTTACAATATTGGTCTAATATTATCTTAAAAAGTTGGTGCATAGCATGGTTATTCTCCAAGAATGGGTAGTGACTCGGAACGAACAAGGATGTTGTATTAGAGGATTCGTTTGCTTATTAATTAAGCATTTGGACCTCCAAAATTACATATTAGTTTCCACCCCATATGATGTATCAATAGCTCATTTTAGCTGCTATATTTTACAAAAATGATTTTTATATTCATTACAAAAATTACACGAATGGTAGATTTAGATTTATTAATATCGTTTTTTTAACTCTTCTGGCATTACACTTAATTTACATATTATTTATTTTAAAATATTTGTTTTTCATCTGTGCATAGCACGGAGAATACGGTAGCTTATTAATATTTAATAGCACAATTATAATCAACTTTTTAAGTGATTTTTTTATGAATATGGATTTACTCAGATTCTTTAAGAACATTTATCAAAAATACTTATTTTGTTAAATAATATGAAAATTCAATGACGTAATGGAGTAATACTGATTCATTTTTTTTTAAGTAATTTGTGCATAGCACGGGTTTATGCTAGTAAAAAAAAAAGGGAAAGATTGGAGTAAAATGAAATAATTTAACCTGAGAGAGCAATCATGTCTGCTTGAGATAAGCCTCTAGTAGCAAAGATGGAATTAAGTTGATCAGAATTGAAAGTTGGCTTAGGGAGATTCCCTTCTACACTTGAAGCAGTTGATTTCAACCCATCAAGTCTCCCTAATTCCACAGGATATGAAGGTCCAGCAGCCTGCATGCTCCAAATTTAATTAAAATTAAAAAAAAAAAAAAAATCATTATTACTCATGATCTATCAAAGATTAGATTCTTAATTTATTTGGTTATTTTCGGTTTCAAAAAAAGGTACATACCATTGGAGACATGCAGTTCTTACCAAAGATTCTACATTATACTACAGTATTGTTTAAGAAAAAATTAAGAGAACAAACCTGCAGGGCAACGTCGTCCCGAGTTGCCAATGCAAGAATATCGGCACAAGAATCCCGGTTTCTGCACTTGGGATTGGCATCCAAAGCTGCTTTAGCATTGATCACCACATCAAATCCATCTCCGGCAAGTGATAAATTATCAGGGTGATCCATTTCTGCATATTAATTAATTAATTATAATAAAAATATAATACATACATACATACCAAATTGAAAGCTAATTAGATTAGATCAATGATCGTATTAATAATTAACTAATTAATTCTACCGAAACAAAGCAATCGTACGTGGAAGTAGAGACGGATGACTGCAGGGACAGTAGTGAACGTTTGTTTGAATTTAAGGGACACTGCTTTCTTAACAATTATAAGTTAGTTGGAAGGAGAAAGAAAGAAAATTGCAAATAGATTATTTCACTATATATTCACTGAATCGTACAAGTTGGAAGGAGATCAGCAATCAATTATAACAGACTAATCTAAAATATCAAATTTCATTTAATTCAACCATACTAATTACAGTAAATTGGACGATAGTGTCCACCTATACTATAAAAAGGGTGACATCAATTTTAATGCAAGAACGCTGCACTCACTGATTACTACTATATTCTCAGTTCACACTGAGGCAGTGAGAGTGAGAAAAATATTTAATTTTATTTTATTTTTGTTTGAATTTGAAAAAAAAATGGCTTCCTTGGATGAATGAAAAAACCGATCTTCAAACACCATTGATTTTAATTTCCGGCCAGGAATATGATCCTGATTCCAAAGGAAAATTCACTAAAGACGAAATCTTGACGGAAGCAAAGAACAATGTATGTTTTCAGAAATTGAAATAACTAACATATATCAAAAGATGTATGTTAATTGAAATAATTAACATGACGGAAGCAAAGAACAATTGAAATACATACATACATACATGATTAAAATTTGATTTTCAGAAATTTAATCTCTCAAAATTGACATACATACATGGTCTTTGATTTTTTAATCAACTAGAAAAGTGCACGTGCTTTATTAACTAATTTTTTTTTAATCAAATTAGAAAAGTACACGTATTTTGTACGTGATTAACTAATTTCTGTTGATTAAATTAGAAAAGTGCACGTATTTTGCACGTGATTAACTAATTTCTTTTAATTATCAAATTAGAAAAGCGCACGTGCTTTGCACGTAATTAACTAATTTCTTTTAATCAAATTAGAAAAATGCACGTGTTTTGCATGTGATTAACTAATTTCTTATGTTAGTTGAATCATATCATCATTTTTAATCATATTATGGTCTAAATGACATACCACATAATTTATTTGATTAAATCGCTTTAAAGTTGTTATCATTTTTAGGCTCTTTAATAAGTTATAATTTTTTAAAAACTTATAAAAGAAATATCGATTTTACCTGCTTTTACATTGATCGTTTATCATTTCTTTTTTTGTTACTTTAACCCGTTCGTTCACAATTTTTTTATGGTTTATCCAGTTTATTTAAACGATCCATCTATTCTCAAGTTAACCCATTAGTTGATTTTCACATTTGTTAATCAGTTCACTCATTCTCTTAACTAATTCTTTTTAATCAAATTAGAAAAGTGCACGTATTTTGCACGTGATTAACAAAGAAATATTGATTTTACCTGCTTTTACATTGAGTTTATCATTTCTTTTTTGTTATTTTAACTCGTTCGTTCACAATTTTTTTATGGTTATGGTTTATCCAGTTTATTTAAACGATCCATCTATTCTCAAATTAACCTATTAGTTGATTTTCACATTTGTTAATCAGTTCACTCATTCTCTTAACTAATTTCTTTTAATAAAGTGCATGTGTTTTGTAATTTTTTGAAAACTTACAAAGAAATATCGATTTTACATGCTTTTACATTGAGTTTATCATTTCTTTTTTGTTTTTTTAACCCGTTCATTCACAATTTTTTTATGGTTTATCCAGTTTATTAAATGATTTATCCATTCTCAAGTTAACCCATTAGTTGATTTTCACATTTATTAATTAGTTTACTCATTCTCTCCGGTTTAACCCAATTTTAGTATGATTTTACTTATTTAACATATTTTCTTACATATTTCACCTTTTTTTTTTTTTGCCAATTAAGTCATTTTTTTTTCTCTTATCAATTTGATCCATTTTTTTTGTTATCCCGTGTTTAGCCGATGTCATTCAATTTTTTTTACCGATTTTGCCCATTTTTTTGCCGGTTAACCTTGATGTTTTATCAATTCACCATTTTTTTTGTTTGTTCTTTTATCGATTTGATCCATTTTTAGTTATCCCGTGTTTAGCCGATGTGATCAAATCGATGTAGCATGAATGTGACATAATTTTTTTTAGTCTCTTAATATTTTTTAGGTTCCTTTATAAGTAACTTTTTAACAACTTTTTAAAGAAATTTTTGAAGAAATATAGAATACATTTTTTTTGTTATCATTAATATTTTAATGAGTTGTAAAACTTTAAAATATAATTATAAGGTTGATGTATGCTAGACTTCTTCTCAAATTATACTTCTAGGATTTTTTTATTTACTTTTTTGCCATAAAATTAAATATCACAATATAATTTAAATAGGGATATATTAGTCTTCACAAAAAAAGAGAAGAAATTTTATTAAGCCAACTCGTACTTTTATATGTATATAGATAGATATAGATATAGATATAGATAGATGAAAACGAAAATAAGACATATTATTTTCTTAAACCCCTTATTTTTCTTGACTCTTCGGATTCACTTAAAGAGGAAACATTCTCTGTTAAAAACGACATTTTACCTAGTATTTGGCTTAATTTGATTGCTTCATTAAATTGTTCTGTGAAAATTAATTCCACCTGCTGGCCTGGACTGTGTAATATCAGAACCATTTCCCAATTACTTGGGATGGTCTATTGTGACTCACTCTTCAAAGTGAGTCACCAACAACACCAATAAACTCCAATCAGATTTTGACACGTGTCTAAAGTACAACTCCAACAAAATCATATACAACCCAATAATAATATAAGATTCCCAATTATACCCTTAACCTTTATTTTGTAAAGAACCAAATATAACCTTTTATTTAAAAAAAAAAAAATCTGAAAAATGAGCCTACCGCCACTCCCAATCCTCCAAACACTACTGAGGCCGTCGAAAAGGTCTGGGTTTCTCAATCTCAGCCGACGACAACCTGGGGAAGTTCCCGCCCTAAGCCGTCTTCGGCCTGGAGTCGAAGATTCCAGGCCTGCATCTCCGTTTGGATTCGACTCCAGGCTTGCATCTCCGTTTGGATGCCATAGTAGGCCTATGATCGTAGATCCCAGGAAGTCCCGACGGCCGGGGGTCCTTTTTGGAGGGTTGGGTTGGTGGGGAAGATTTGAGGGGTTCAGTTCAAGTGGAAGATTTGGCACCCGACCCAATTTAGTTAAGGTTGTTGTTCTGGTGGCATCGAGAACGGAGGCGGCACTTTGTCACCGCCGCCGTTCTGGTTCGGCTAGGAGCATAGAGGGGTGGTTGTGGACCTTGGGGTGGTGGTGGTATGGGTTAGGGTTTGGAAATGGGTTGGGAGAGAATTTGGGGAAGATGAAATGGGAGGGATAATTTGGTAATTGAGTTTTTTCAAAAAGGGTAACAATGTAAAATTGATGTGTACAATGTTTTAATTGATATATTTATTGGGATTATACACAATATGGTGGGTTGTTTTAGAATGTACATTATGGATGGCTAAGATAAATTCATTTTATTTTTTAATGGTTGTGATTTACTTGTTGTGGTGACTCAAATTTGAGTTGAGAGTCACCATAGAATTCCCCCAATTACTTTTGGCTTCAGACCAAAAATGCTCGGTAAATGCAACCATTAGCCCAAACAGAAATTATGTGGGCCCCGCTGGCAAAATTTCATTTTTGACCCTTTAAAGCGGCTGCATTTCAATATTAGCCCTTTATTGTGGTACCTCGACAATATACATCATTTATTGTGTCATCATCATCAATTTCAGTCCTTATTGTCGGAAAATTTTAATTTTCACATGAAATCATCAATTATGTCTTAATTGACTGGAAAATTAAAGTTTTTTTTGCCGTATATCACCAGTTTATGTCTAATCTGATCGAAAAATTTAATTTTAGCCAAAATATCATTCATCGAGCGACAGTTAAAAAATTAAGAATTTCATATTCTGACTCCACAATTTGCAAGTCCAAGTCATGTGATATGTCAAATATGACAAAAATTGATGATTTTTGGCGATAATTAAAAAAAATTGATGATAAGGACTGAAATTGTTGATGATGACACAATAAATGACATATATTATCGAGGTACCACAATATAGGGTCAATTTTGAAACGCATCTATTTTAGAGGGCTAAAAATGAAATTTAGCCTAATTTATGATTGGACGTTCTTTGATGAAGGATTATGCTATTTCTTTTAGATATAAATGATTGGTTTTCTTTTCTACCATCTCATGTTTAAAATAGTTGAACTTTCTACCAAAAAGGTTCTAAATTTATTAGCTAAAATTATAAATTAAGAAAATTCTTCTTAGTTACATTCGCTAACCTATCATAAACTTGAAATAGAAAAGGAATTAAGACGAATGAATAGTTGTTTCAACTCTATGTAAAATTATTTTCCACCAAAACCAAATTTTCTGATATAGTGAATAAAAAAAACATGCTATATTATGTTATGAAAAATTGTGCATAAAAAAAATGCTAAAGTACAAATTATCCTGTACTATTTGTATTTTGTGAGAAGCAAAAACAAAAACTTAACTTTGTTTCCGATGTTAATAATAGTCCAATGAAATTATAGTCATAGATAATTACATAATCCAATCATCCTACCCAACGCCTATGAACCAATTGACTAACAAAATTAATCTTTCTGTACTTAATTACTAAAACAAAAATATATATATATGCACTTAGTTAAACGTACAAAGCTTGAAATAATAGAGAAATGAAGGTACAGGTACATAATTCTTACAATCAAAAATACATCCTAATAAAGTTGGGGTATATGCAAAATAATTTTTTGTGTTATGCTAAATCTGCAAGAAACTATCCTGTAAAATTTTTAATTCGTCAAACTTTCTTGTGTTTTCAAAAATCCTGCATAAAACACCCATTTTGTGAAAAGTAGGTCGTTTTATATCGACATATTCAAGAAATCATTTCTAAAATACTTCAAGTTGGTCCCGACAACTTCACGTTATATATTTTAAAAATTATTTAAAAAAAAAAACAAAAAACAAAAGAAAAAAGAAAAAAACTATTAAGATTTATAACAATATACAGTAGTATTATGTTTATGGTATTCGTGGCACGAATTAAAGCACTAAAAATGGAGCACTGTAAGGACGGAAAATTCGGAGCCTAAATAATAAATACATTCGATTCTTCCGAATAAAAAGCAAAAAGAAAAGAAAAGAAAAGAAAAGAAAAGAAAGTAAAAAGAAAGAAAGGGAGGGAAGGCGAAAATCGAATAGTAATGGCGGCCAGATCTCTGTGGCGCGCCAAAACGAAACTTCTTTTGGCAGCTACAGCGGCTGGCGGAGCCGGCGCAGGCGCGGCGGCTATTTCGAGCTCCGACGACCCCGCCTCTGCCCTTAAGCTCTCCACCGCCATCCCCCTTCGCCTCCTCCGTGACGCCTCCACTGCCGCTACCATCGCGTTCGGTACGTCTAGCTCCTAATTGTTATTATAATCTCTTAAATAAAACTTTTGAAGCAGAATTTTGAATTGGTTCAATTTGCTCTGTTCATTGTTTTGTACGTATCATGTGTATCACATCAAGATTTTTAACTTAATTAGCTAAATTAAGCTGTTTTTTTAGGTTATATGTTTATTTGCTGTGTGGTGGAAGTTTTTTTGTTCATTGTTTTGCCGCGGAGTCAATTAAGTGTAAATGTATATCTAGTGATTTCAATTGATGTTGGTTAGGAGAATTTCTTTAAGAAAAAAATGATTTTTTTTGGTTACTTAAGAAAAAAATGAATTAGATTGTGTATTCATCCACCTTAATATGAGTGGAATGATGCTTTTATTCTTTTGTTGCGCAAGGATATCCAAGTATTCGGCCTAACTAAATCTCTTTCGGAATGAATTAGTTGGCCAGTTAAAAATTTGTGTTTCTAGGAGAATATGATCGTGAAACTTAGTTGACCCATTAAACATTGAAAACATTAAGCTTTATATTCTTCAGTTATATTTTCCAATTCTTTCAAGCCTTCCCATGATTACAAAGATTTCCATGTGAATGTATTGTCATTTCGAGCCATAATATTTTGCATATGAACAGAGAAGTCGAACAATCAGTATAATTCTTTATTTTCTTCCCCATTGGCATGTCCCGGAATTGGTTAAAAGGATACAAGTTTCAGAATGTGCATTGTATATTTGTATGTTTGAAACTAGAAAAGTTTTATTTCCTGATGAATGTCGGGGTCTCCATGCCACTAAAACTCTACCTAGTATACCTACTATTTCTTGACCACTAAATTATTTATGATGCAACTGCAATCAACTTGTCTTGTCATTGGATAACAATACTAGGAGTGTTACCAATGTGCTAATACACTTCCGTTGTGATTGAGTGGGTGTTCTCAAACTGTGTCTGGACTAGAATTTCCCGACTCTACCAAACCAAAGTCCATTCTATATATTTGGAGGGCAAATTCTTCAAACCCAAACCAGTCCTCGGGGCTTCAAAATTTATATACTTCCTTAATTGGAATGCAAAGGTTCAGCGCCCCACTGAAAAACTTCCCCTTTATTTTTCCCAATTCCCTCACTAATTGCTAAATTAGGTTATATTGCTATAATTTTCCTTTTACTAGACATGAAAAACATAAATTTATGCGGAAACACAAACTCTATATTATGATATCTTTGAACACTAATGTCAATATAACATCGTACATGAAGCATATAACAACTGAGCATTCTTATACTATAATCTATACATGAATAAAACCTTCGTCTTGGATTGTCATTTTATCATGATCGAGTTCTCTTATTGCAGAAACAATCAAAAACATTTTTCACATAATTTGAAAATGTGCTTGTGTCATTTAAATTAAAATTGCTCTAATTGTTTCATATATATCACATTCTTTGAATGTATTCGAGTTTGTCAATGTTGGGCAATCGGAAAGAAAGGGGAAAATGTAGAAATATAACCCTAATTTGTGTTTGAAGATAAGATAAAAGAGAGAAATTTTCCCTTTAATTAGTAACATAATGTCATGTACAACTCAAATGAGCAATTTCCAATGGAAACAGTGGCCAGTTGTCCTCAATTGGCAAAAATTGGAAAGTTACAGTACCATAATTAGGTGAACGAGAAATGAGAGGAACCAACTTGATTTGAGTTATGGGACGAAAAAGGTATTTGCACTTTCCGCTTTCCTGGTATTTTGACTTGTTTGACTTCAGAAGTGGATGTATGTAAATTTGTGTAGACTTGAATACGATGAGAAATCTATAGCATGTGGAAGTTTGACCATTAGCAAGCCTAATGAACTGAGCTTGACCTTGAATTAGGAGTTGTAGCTAGCATTGAAGAATATCAATAAAGCTCAAGCTAGCTCAACTCAACTTGTTTGAATCCCTTTTCCTATTTGCATCCGTAAAAATGAATAGCTTATAGGATTTCTCTCGACTAATATTGATGATCTCACTGCTTATATTTTTTGTCAGATTATGAATACTCTCTCTGGAGATTGCCAGAGGGTAGCATTGAAAGGGAAAAAACTAAGCGTGAAGTTCACACCAGGAGTGCACTTAGGCTTCAAGAACTTTGCTTTAAAAATGGAGGAATATACATCAAACTTGGTCAACATATTAGTCAGCTGGTAAGCTATCTCGTTCTGTTCTTTTCAGATGTAATCTTTAATTGCAGAACTTCATTGAAAAATCTTTTTCAGGAATATTTGGTACCAGATGAGTATGTACAGATAATGAGACAGTCTATGTTGAATAGATGCCCGGTTTCTTCATACGATCGAGTGCGTGAAGTGGTCAAGAAAGAGCTTGGAGGGGAACCTGATGAAGTAAGTACCAATCATTCTTATTCAAATTAGCACTTGAAACTGGTAGTTATTCTTGATCATTCAAACAACTTTAGGTATATGGATGTTAAAAATTGTTTTCATTAGTCATGTTTTAATCTTCTGAACATCTGATTCAAGCTTTATTCTTCACAGATTTTTAATGAATTTGATCCTGTCCCCATAGCAAGTGCTTCTTTAGCACAGGTTCACGTTGCTCGAACTCATAATGGACAAAAAGTTGCTGTGAAGGTGTCAAAAATCTCAACCTTCATACTCTTCTACTATCGATGTTAAATGTGATAATAACTCCTTTGCATTTTTACTTTAATTTATCACTTCAGGTTCAGCATACTCACATGACAGATACTGCAGCTGCAGATTATGCAACTGTGGAGTTTATTGTAAACACTCTCCATCGGCTGTTTCCTACTTTTGATTACAGGTTTGAAATGAAATATACCAGTACATTTTCTTAAGGTTCTCGGATAAAGAAAGCTGAACTAAGTCTCCCTTTATTTTGAATGACAATGATAATATCCGACAAATAATGCACATTACTCTATGCATTGTTAATATTACATTCTCCTTTTACTACAGAAGAAATTTGACTTAAATTTTTGCAGGTGGTTGGTTGATGAAATGCGGGAAAGTTTACCTAAGGTTCATTCTTAAGCTCCACCACCCTTTTTGTTTGTTTCATCATTCTCTAATATGAATCATTGCTGTCTTACTACACAGTACAGAATGACTCTGTACAGTCCACTTTTGGCTCTTTCATGTTATTTCCGCTGTCTGTAACATGTTTCCCGTGTCACTAAATATGTTTGTATGGATTATTTTCTAGTGAGATAACCCCCATCCACTCTCTCTTCATCATGAACATGCGTTTTTTGGGTAATCTCATTCTTGTTGCATAGCTCTTTGCATTAACTAGATGTTTATAAACAAGTAGGTGTTTAGAGATTAATAGTATAGAAACAAATTCACAATGAGATATGAATTAATTTAGTGTTCATTTCTAGAATTATAAAGTTCCTTGTGTATATGGTATTTCATTTGCTGAGGCACTCAGATGCTTTGGAACTTATAAACCCCCATCCACTCTCTCTTCATCATGAACATGCGTTTTTTGGGTAATCTCATTCTTGTTGCATAGCTCTTTGCATTAACTAGATGCTTATAAACAAGTAGGTGTTTAGAGATTAATAGTATAGAAACAAATTCACAATGTGATATGAATTAATTTAGTGTTCATTTCTAGAATTATAAAGTTCCTTGTGTATATGGTATTTCATTTACTGAGGCACTCATGAAAGCACTCAGATGCTTTGGAACTTATATACATTAGGCCCAGACTTGTCTTTTTGGATTTCCAATTTCAATCTTCGAAGCATAAAATATATGATCTTTGGTAATAGCCAGTGTTATTATCGTTGCACTGGTCTACACAGTGCTGATCTTTTATGGAGGGTTATTCCTTTTTGGTTTTTGCATGTCTGAAAGCCATGTCTGATTTTCAATTTTTGCACTTACATAAAAAGGTTAATAAGTGTCGGTGGTTTTTATGGCAATTAGATGTTCTAGAACCCATATTTTTACAACATTCAATAATTTTCTCAGGAGTTAGATTTCTTGAATGAGGCCAAGAACAGCATAAAATGTATCAATAATTTTCGGAGGTACTCTCCACATATTGCAGAATATGTTTATGCTCCGAAAATATATTGGAACCTTACTACCTCAAAGTTGTTGGTGATGGAATATATAGATGGGGCTCAAGTAAATGATCTCAGGACCATTCAGAAGCTAGGAATTCAGCCAAGTGAGGTTTCAATATTAGTAAGTTAATGCAATTCTCTTTCTAATTCAGTGTGGATGATCTTACAAAACTACTATGATCAACAGTTGATTTGAAAAAAATTTACAATAATGCCTCAACTTGAGCATACTTAAGTTTGATAAGACGTGGGTTTTACTCTATGCAGTTAAGTGAAGCTTTTGCTGAAATGATGTTTAAACATGGTTTTGTGCACTGTGATCCACATGCTGCAAATGCGCTAGTTCGTCCATTGCCTTCTGGTCGTAGGAGTATTTTTGGTGAGACATCATTAGATCTTTCACTATGGTCTTTCCGATTTAGAGACTCATTCCTATTCTCCCAGTAAATACAGCATTTATTTCTTTTCTCGCATGTGAAACATTGAAAAAACAAAAAAAAAAAATTCAAGTTGACTTTGGCAGTTGTGTATATTGGCTTAAGTTGATCCTCGCTTTTGTATCCCATGCTCAGGAAAGAAAAAACCACAGTTGGTGCTATTGGACCATGGTTTATACAAGGATCTTGACTTCTCGACGCGAATAAACTATGCTTCCTTGTGGAAGGTACATCTTCTGCGGAATTGTGTTTTTACTGTTGGTGTATATTCCTCTCGAATCATTTGATGATATGATGCTTTGCATACATTACAGGGTTTAGTATTCTCTGATGCCAATGCAATTAAGGAATATAGTGCAAAATTAGGTGCTGGAGATGATCTTTATGCGTTATTTGCTGGTATTCTTACAATGAAGCCATGGAATAAAGTCATTGATCCTTCTGTGGATCATCTTGTGGTCCAAGGCACTGACAGCGATCGTTCAGAACTCCAGGTGACCACATGCTGAAATTTAGTGCTCTAACTCTTTTGAGTATTTATCCTTTCACTTTGAATTGATTTACGTTTAAATTACATTTGGCAGATGTATGCTTCGCAATATTTTCCTCAAATTACTGAGCTTCTGAGGAGACTCCCTCGTGTTATTCTTTTGATGCTAAAAACAAATGATTGCTTACGTGCAATTAATAGATCACTGGTAAGCGAAATCTTTTAACTTCTAAAAGATTTAATTTTTGCTGCTTGCATATAAATCCTCGTGCACATTATCTGTGAAAAGTTAATTTCCTAAGAAACAATATTTCAGTTGTTTTGACCTAAAAAATCTGATTCAATTTTTGGTCGAGTTAGGATTGAGCAAGAAATACATCTTAGTGACTTTCAATACTTGTTAAAATTAGATGTTCCATTCTTTCCCTTTTTCTTTTTTTAAGTAGACTCGATTTTTAGTAATGGTGAAGAAAGTTAGCTCAAAATGTGACTCGAATTTGGAATATCACCTTTAAGAAATCGCTTCTGTATATATCACTTGGGATGTCGAACAAATCATCGTCTTTTGTAGTCAACACTTAATATATTACTTTTATTTTATCACAATATATAACCTTATTCGACATTGATGAAATATAATTTTATGTTCTGTAATAGATGTAGTAATAATTGTAATGAGATTGAAACATTCTAATTTATTTCTTGCTACTAAGTCAAAATCAAGTGTTTTCTTTCATACTTATTACCACCGTCCACCATTATGTTTGTTAAACAGATGCAAGGATCTTCGCTTGAGACGTTTTTGATTGTTGGAAGAGTTTCTTCTGAAGCAGTTATTGAGTCAAAATTGTTGCTGAATAAGTCCTTTTTCTCTCGGGTTTGTGTGTGGTTTGAAGAGTTGTTATTGGAAGCTCGGATATTTGGAATGCAAATAGCGTTGTGGCTTTTGAATCTTAAAGCTTTATCCTTGAGGTTAGATCGATTTTCACATTAACTTGTTATTTTGGTATACCAACAAATAACGTTTTAGGATACATGGTTTCCAAATTAATTTATTTTTTCAGAAAACCACAAATAAATTTTGTACCATTAAATTGCTGGGTAGGGGTAGATTTTTTTTGTGTGTAATTTACATGTATTATTGCATCAAATTGATGCTTGCTGTTGTAAACTCCAAGCATTTTGATTCAGACAAAATTGTAAAATTATTTCTACTAAATTTTTTACCGATGTCCTATACTGAGACAACATATAGGGCAGAAGCGGACATTGATACAGTAGTTATATTGTTTGTGAGAGGGTTATCCGTTGTTTGATTTCCTTGTACCTTTCTGTTGATCTTGGCAATGAATATCTGATTATTAAAAAAAAAAAGCAATTATTATTGTTTGAATATTATATTACTATTTAATTCGAGACGGGTTTTACGATTAAAAATATGGTGATAATTTGATGGCATAAAATCAGAAATTCTTACGTACATAGATTTTTCAATATTATGACTTTCTATGAAAAATATTTTTCTCAATCTATCAAACTCTCAATCATTTCTTGACTAATAGTTATTTCTCTTTCATCCATTCTTCAACTACCATGACGTACACTTGGATCTATATACGTAGCTTGAAGTTCTACCATTTGACTGATCAATTACATTTACTATAAAATAAACAATTGTGGCACGCAATATTCGTATGCATAAAGTGGGGAAATATATGGATATTAGATTAGAAATTAGAAAATTTGATTATTAAAAGTTCTCAAATGCCTAAGTAAATATGAAAATTCGGAATCAAAATATAAAGTCGTATTGAACTGATTTAACTTTTAAAGATATTATTTTCCTTAGAGTTAAACTACAAATTTCAACTATTAATTCTTAGAAATTAAAGCCACAAAGATAAACTGTAAAATATACACAACAAAATCAAACACATAATAATACACACTACTAATATTCAATATATGAAGTCTGAACCAAATTCTTGTTCGTTCATACAATATCATCATTTGACTTTGCCTTCTGACCTTTTTACTCTCAAGGAAGCCATCTCAAGAGACTAGCACGGTATATTTGCCAATTATTTATTATAATTTTTATAAATTTAATCAAGTTGACCGATCAATTGTACAAACCATGGATCAAAATTTTCATCTTTTCCGTCGAAAACATCGAAAAAATTTCTGTTTTTGATTAAGTCGAAACGAAAATAAGATATATTTTCGAAACTCAATATTTGTCATGAAACTTTCTTTTCTTCTTAATTTAGTAACTTTTTTCATAATTTTTCCTAATTTATTCGAAACGTTTCCGGAAACTTTTCGAAAAGTTTCTTATATTAAGTTGACTGAAACATATATCGAAAACGAAACTTTAATCCATGGTACAAACTACAAAGTGAGCAAAATAATTGGGACGTTGGAAGTAGTAGTATAGATGAATGGGCAAAGTAAAAGGATAGCGATATTACCAGAGCAAATATTGTTGATGTCTGAGCAATTTTTTTTTAATTTTTAATTTACCCCTTCTTAATTAGGAGTCATAACTCTACCTTTCTCAATCCCAATAGTATCCCATGTGACAACTCAAATCTTCTTTCTTATTTAATACATTATTAACTTATTTTTCTTCTCTCTAGAAATCTTAAAATAAAAATATTCTAATAGTTGTATATTGAGTATGATATAATACTCCAAACATAAACTATATCTTAATTAAAAAAACCTCTAGCATAAGTTTACCTTTTCATTTTTTCTCATTGTCAAAAGTTTTTAAAATGTAGAGGAAAAGTACTTAACTTCGAGACGAGTTGTACTTGACACGATTAGGACTTTAGTATTGGATTTAACTATTTGAAATTCAATTAAAATCTGTACATTAAAACTTTGTTCGAGCTTAGATCATTATTCTTATCAAACCGAGCATGAACGATATAGTCATATAACTTTTAGACCTCCATTCGAGTTCAATTTGATCCGTTAACAAACAAAAAATATAAGTAGAAGTGAAGCCATTTGCGTTTGATTCGATTAAAACTCGTTTAAATCCGAATCATTTGAAAGTCAAATTGAATTTAAACATGATTTTTTCGATTATACTACACGAATTTAAATATTCTACAATCAAAAAACAAATATAAATTTCTTAGATGATTGTCTCCAACAATGTATAATTTCACAAAAGAAAAAAATAATACTTTCTGAGCGATGATGATCAAAGAATGCCACCCTCACAAATTATCAAAAAATTGCTCTGGCAGCAGCAATTTATATTCTAATAATATCATTAGCCAAAGTAGGAGCGGAAAGAACTAGAGGAGAAATTGTTGGTTTGCATAACGACGTCGTAGCTAAGTCAAATTGCCGCGTTGGCCAAAAAGCGAAAAGGTCTTTACGCTTTTTCAGTATTTTAAGAAAAATATCCCAAGATATTTTGGTTCGACGTCCAAACCCTACTGCCCTTTTGAGCGCGTGATCTTAACTTCAAAGTATTCTTCATGCTTTTCTTTTAATTTGGCTTTAAAAATAAATCTTTGTAAGTCCAAATATTCGCATAATTACTGAGGCGATTGAACGCGCTAACAATTCGCGTAGCAACAATACAAATGTGACTCACTGCCCTGATCTGTTCTCCAAGATAAGCAAAGCAAAAACAAACCACCACACTTGGACTGCAAAAATAAAACTCACACACACACACCCCTTATAAATCCTTCAATCATTGCATGAAATCGCCGGAATCCTCCACCACCGCCGCCGCCGCTGAATCAAGCATGGACTACAATACCTCCGACCAGCGCCAGAACTCCTCCAGATCCACCTTCGTCGAAGAAGGAAACGAAATCGACGGCGGAGATCCGGCGGTTTGGTCAGCCTTCACGGACAATTTCCGGCAAGTACAGTCGGTGCTGGACCGGAATCGAGTTCTGATTCAGCAAGTTAATGAGAATCACCAGTCGAAGGAGCACGAAAATTTAGTGAAAAACGTGGCGTTGATTCAGGAAATCAACAGCAATATTTCGAAGGTAGTTTCGCTTTACTCGAATCTGTCCACTAATTTTTCGAGCGTTTTTCATCAGCAGCGGAATGTTGATGGGATGAATTCTGAAGAAAAGCAGTGACTGGTAATGTATTGGTTAGGACTTTTAATTAGATTTTCAATTTCCTACTCAATTGCTGGTTCATGATTGTAGCTTTTGTATGACTTATAATTTGCATTGCATCTTCTTTTCTCAACTAATTGAAAACTGCAGCAAAAGCACAGTGAGAAAAATAGAGTATTTGAATTGATCTTGGGTGAGAAATTATCTGTAGTTCAATGTGATGTTGAGTAGTTAATATAAATTTTTATTTTTATTTTAAGAATGAGACACTATGAATTGAATGCATTGCTACGAGTGAAGAAACCACTGTGTTTCCGTAAAAGAGCATCGCCTCCCCGTTGTTTTTACAAAAGTATAACGGATGATATGGAGTAAAGTGTTCATTTACACATATCACAAAGATATAAAGTGACAATTTACATCACTAATTTACAAACACTATAAATATATATAAATGTTCTGACTATTCTATTTTTACCTAAAACGTGGTGTAAAAAGTTATTAATAGGAAGATTACAACTCCGAGACACCGAACAAATTCCCTAGGACTGCTATAACTCGCATGATATAGACCACGAAAAATATGAAGGTGAACCACAATGAAAAACATACTTGCCCCATTAGCATGCATATAACGGAACTCGGATAAGACTACTTTCTCTGCTTAACGAAAGCAGCTAAGGAAAGAAAGAAGGAAGATAGGGAAGACCAAAGAGGTGAGCTGTCGAATGCCACCTTCAATCCATTACCCTTTTATTGTTTCAGACCTTCCCTGTCTTATCTTTCCTTTACCTCTTCTTACTGACCGCTAAGAATGAGACTGGTAATGCTAGTCTTTAAGGTTCGTGCCCCTCACTAGAAGACATTCCCCTCGTAAAGAGCCAGAGCATTAAATTAAGCTAACTCACGATACCCCCCAATCGAGAGTGAACGAGGAAAAGAAGACAATGAATGGAATGGTCCGGCAGTCGCTAAAGGAGCAAAACTATTTAGATGAAGGGAATATGATCTAAAGTCAAACTCGAACAAGATTCATTCAATAATCATTAGAAGATAAATATTGTTATTTAAATATGGTTTTGCATGCACAATAAATCGAGAATTTGATTTGAATTTTTTTTTTATTTTCTCAAGGATATTCAAGTCTTAGATCTCTATGTTGAGGGACTGTCTTACACAATATGTATCAACAAGAATTCGAACATTGATTCACAACATTACGTGAGTTACTTAATCTAGTTTTCATCCATACATATGTCTGGCGCACCACAGTTTATGCACGCTAACATAAATAAAACGGGAAAGGCAAAAAAAGAAAAAAGGATAACTTATAAGCACAGAAGTTCGAACGAACAAAATGAAGATGGAGATTACAAAGACATTTCACCACTGTCTAAAATGATAACTTTGGTTTTGGGTGTTCCACTCTCTTTTCCCTGTGCTTCAATCTTGCCCACAACATCCATTCCAGATAGCACTTTGCCAAACACAACATGGCGTCCATCCAACCTTATAAAACATAACAAACTCATCTAAAAATCACAAATTCCAAGTAAAAAGTCATGAATTTAGAGACATCAATTACCAGCTTGTTGCCACAGTTGTGATAAAGAATTGAGATCCGTTTGAATCCGGACCAGAGTTTGCCATAGAGAGAAATCCTATAGTCAAAATGAGAAATATATTCCAATTTAGTATTTTGAAGGTGTTTATTAGTTTGTTTTGTTTTGAATTCTATCAAAGAAGACCGTCCACAAGGCATTGCAAATGGTATACTCACCTGGACCAGTGTGCTTTAACTTGAAGTTTTCATCGGGAAATCTATCACCGAATATTGATTCTCCACCTCGTCCATCACCTCTGGTGAAGTCGCCCCCTTGGATCATAAAGCTTGGTATGATCCTGTGAAATCCGCTCCCTTTATAATGAAGTGGCTTCCCACTTTTCCCGATTCCTTTCTCCCCTGAGGCAAAAGAGAATGTAGTTAGCAGCAAGTGAACAAAGCAAGCACAAGTTCTGTATGTGTGACCACCAGAAATTTATCAGATCTTTTTAAATACAAAAGTAACACATGATTTAAGTGTAAAAAGAACAAAATACATTACAAATGTCAGGTTTATTATATGTAGTAAATTTTAGCTTACTCGTGAAAGGAACGACTTGGTCATTACTGAAACAGGGAGATTTATTGTATAAACTTATGTCTCTCCGCATATGCACCATGGTGGTGCCATGATCACGTTTTGTCAGGTGAACAATCTAACTAAGCAACTATTACATACTTGTGTGAGGCAGTCTATTCAAAATTGTCTTGGTCCTGATTTAATCCATTCCAGAATTGATAATGGCCGCTAGACACTAATATACTCATCATTTTGTCAAAGAAGCAGACATTTCATCAGAACAACTTTGAAGGCTTTATTAACATGGAATAAAGTTGTATTGGGCCAAGTACGTTCCTTATTCCTTATTTTTCTTGAAATATTTTGCTATCGTCATTGGTTGTGTCTGTTGTAATTACTAGCGATGGATCACATCATTCAGCTTCTCTATCATTATCAGAATAATCTATCCTATTCTCCTTCAGCTTCCAAACTTCATGCACAGCAATTTGACTTGAACGATTCAAATTGAACTCATCTAGAGTCACATATGAGTCTAAATCTTTCTTTCCTATCAAACTAATGCTGATAAGCTTTTACTAACCCTTGTAAGTTTATGCATGTTGTAAAAAGACATATAATGGTCTGAAACCACAAAGGTCGAATAGATTCATGTTTAATCCAAGCAAATGCTTTAAATTTGATAGAGCATTCCAAAAGATCCATTCTTTATCCAGGGTGAATGGCCAACAAAATGCACGAATATTATGTCTGCTTATACAAAAGATATCAGTTATTTCTAGAATTAGCCCATCTTTGCTAATTGCTATTGTCCTGTTATACTAACACGTTAAACAAACTTATTATATCACGTTACTCGTCACATTACTCGTATAGATGTAAACAGTAAAAGCATAAAGGGAGAAAACGTTACTCGGCTACCCGTGCAAAGAGCTCGAAAATTTTCTGCAGAACAAATAAAAAAGGGTAAGAACAACTCCATTTGTCAAAATCTATCATAACAGAAAGAAGCAGGTGGCAAATTTCCAAAGGGTTGCATTTGACATATTACCTGCTGTCTGTGGTACAGTTTTCCCGAAAAGGCCCATGACAATGCGACCTGAAAATCCCCCAAGTTCTGTGATTATGATTTTTCCAAATAATATTGGAAGCAACACAAAAAAAATTGACATGACGACAGCACTTAAGGTAATGCCAAACAATTTCCAAATATGTTTTTATGTTAGTGAATATAATTTTTTTTTAAAAGCCAAGCATCCAATATTTTGAAGCTCTAGTACTTTTGCTCTTTCTTCAGCTTTTGGTGATTGAAATACAAGAGGCTAGTTATATAATACATTCTGGAATATCACGTGTTCATGTACTTCACCAATGCTTTGAACACATTGACTTCCGGACACATGGTAAAGGTATACATGAAGCATTTCTAACATCTTCTCTTAGTATTACAAATTTAATTGACCTCAGCAATATCAACAAAATTGAATATATCATTGTTCTCAAAGTGCTCATAAATTTATCCTAGTTGAATGTCAGCTAAGCAATTCTCCTTTAAGTGCCAACAAAATTGACTTGGTTTGATGAAAATACTCAAAAATGTCACAAGAACATACAGAATAGCTAAAAACCTAAATCTACTTTGTCACAAAATCAATCACAGGCCTAAAGCAGGTAGCCTAAAGGTGAGAATTTTATCTCGATGCAAAGACTAACTTAGTCTATGATTGGCAGCATAGAATCGAAACTCTGTGCGTGTGCTTTTGTGTCTCAATGTCTAAATTAAGGATGAAAAATAATATTACCGCTGTTCTTTCCGTTAATCTCAACGTCGAAATAGACTTTATGAGTTACTTGTTCCATATCCTCCCAAGTTTCCGCCTATATAATCATATATAAATAGAAAACGCCTTTAATCCACTTGGTGGGTAAGATTAACGAACTAACAAAAATCCAGAATTGAATTGTTTTCAATAGTAGAATTAATCATACCTCATTGTTTTTCTTCAATTGGACGGATGAAACCCCAGGATCATTTAATCTACTCTGAATTCATTAACATGTGCCGTTTTTAATTATAAACAAACTAAAATACCAAAAATAAAAAAAGTCATAGGAAATACCAGGATGAGAGCAAGAGTCCCGAATAGAATCAGAACCCACACAACAACAAAAGGCAGAAGTTTCATTATATTGGGCAGTCTATTTATGTTGCTTGCTTCAAAATTAATATACACTATCTTCTTCTTCTTCTTCTTCTTCTTCTATATCAACGATTCGCTGAGTTTAGGCAACACTTTGTGGTTGATTTGTGATTGGGTATGTGAAGTAGGGTTTAGTTAGATCCCGTTCCAACTGGTTTGGTGAATATTATTTGGGGATTTTGGATGGGATGGGATTTTTGGTTCGAGTTTGAGGGTTTTTTTTCCCTTTGCATCCCCGAAACATGGAAAATAATTACTTTGCACTCTCAAAACTTAGATTTAGCACTTTGCACTCTCAAAATATGAAAAATACAGAACTTTACACCCTCAAAATATGAAAAATACAGCACTTTGCACCCTCTTTCATTTTCAAGCAAAAATTCAAGGGCAAATTAGGTAATTCAATTATAAGTCCTTGGCACTTTGCACCCCAAAACTTCATAAATTGGCACTTTGCGCCCCCAAAATAAAATTAGCGCTTATCACCCTCGAATTAAGAACAAATCAGCGCCTTGCACCCGCGAAACACAATAAATTGACACTTTGCACCCCGAAACACAAAATCAACACGTAACACCCTCAAATTTAAAAAAAAAAAACACAAACCCCTCATTTTCCCCGGCAAAATTGACCGTCGGGCTGAATAAAATCTAAGGCAAAGTTGAACTTTTTACTCAGTCAATTGTTGTGCATAGCACGTTTAATGTGTACAAGCTATAATTCATGGCTTGTTAATTTTTTATATGATGTAATCAATCCAAATTCATGATATTTAATTTGTATATGTGTATATAAATGTAGGTTGTTCAATCGGATCGAAAATTTACCTATTTTGCCTTAGACTTTTTTTCACCCCGATGGTCAACTTTGCCGGAAAAAATGAGGGGTTTGAGTTTTTTTTAATTTGAGGGTGTTAAGTGTTAATTATGTGTTTTGGGGGTGCAAGTTACTGATTTGTTCTTAATTCGAGGGTGCTAAGTGCTAATTTTATTTTGGGGGTGCAAAGTGCCAATTTCTTAAGTTTTGGGGGTGCAAAGTGCCAAACATTTATAATTGAATTACATATTTTGCCCTTGAGTTTTTGCCTGAAAGAGGGTGCAAAGTGCTGCATTTTTCATATTTTGAGGGTGCAAAGTGCTAAATCTAAGTTTCAGGGGTTCAAAATGCCTATATCCCATATTTCGGGGGTGCAAAATGCAAAAAACCCCGAGTTTGATCGTAATCTATTTGTTAGAAGACCGTGTTTGGGAGTTCATGAATTCAAGTAGTCTAAATTTGCATTTCCTTCATCCATATTGTAATGTGTATGGATTTCACTGAAAAAATGGATTTGCATAGCTCATAATACTAACTAATACGTTTCAGCCCCATCATGAGGGGCGGGGCAAGAATTGGGGAAATCTAGGGGCCTGTTTGGGTCGATTTTCGCCCCAAGTTTTCGTCCGCGAAACGGGCCAAATAACAACCCAATCGCTTCTGGCCCAGAATCTCAGCAAAACAAGTGTTTCGTTGAAGGCCCAAACATCCTTATTTCAAAACACATGCAATAGGACCTATTTGAGTGGTCTGCAGACTTCTATCCATTTCCGTTTTTGCACACATCCCTACCTTTTTAATTTTGACTAATTCTATATATAGTACTAATATATGAGTATAACTGTATAGTATAATTTAGTATATATTTTTTTTCTTTGATAAATTATGTAATATAATACGGACTATATATTGTTATCATATAGAAAAAACGTATCCTGATATTTTGATCACTATATTATTAAACCAATTACATTTAGTTATACTTGTATAAATATATATGTATCTAAATTCAACATTTAATATATATATATATATATATATACATATATATATATATATATATATGTATATATGCATTTTTTCTTGTATTAATTTAATCCAAACCATGGATTAAATTTTGTTTCTTAGGTATGTTTCGATCAGTTAAATATTTATTTGTTTTTATAACTTTTCAAAAATAATTCGAAAATACGAAGAAAAATTATAAATAAAATACACATTACTTTCCTTTTTATTGTTTCAGATCAAATATTTTTTTCGATATTTTATAAGGAGCTTTAAGATCAGAAAATAGTTTAAAATTTAAATGTCATTGAAATTTGATGTGCATATCCAGTGTAAATAAACTAACATATCCATGATGGTGGTCATGTTATTATGAATCTGATCAAATCAAGTGTGAAGCCTACAAAACAAAGCACGTGAGGGTAGGTGGAAGGTGACTCTTAAGAGCATCTATAATGACTCCGTGAGGAAATACCCTCTCCCTCTCCCTCTCCCCTTCCCCCTCTCTTCCACCTTTTCTCTCTCCTTCTCCTTAGGTCATTTCTAATGGGTATGGACTCCCTTTCCCCTCAGACTCTCATTCCTATCAGACTCTCATTCCCCTTCAGACTCCTCTTTTTATAGTCATCTTCAGTGACTCAATCTTCCCATTCTATTTAATTCACATTCTCATACTTTCCCACTCTCACTTAATCTTCCCAACCTTTTATATTGCTCATAATTGGTTTCATGATAATATTAATGATATCAAATAATAATTAAGTCAATAATAAATTAAATATTGACATTAATAATAAGTAATTTAACATTGACATTAATAATAATTAATTTAATATTGACATTAATAATAAAAAAATATTTAATAATAACAATACAATAACATTACACTAATTAATATAAATTTATGGTGGACAATGTCAAAATTTTAAGTGAATTGTGAGTTATAATTGTAAGTTAAAGGGGGGAAACTACGAATTTCTCATTTATAATAATATTAATTTGGTTCCATCAAAAGATCAGCTCGTTTCTTCTCCTCTTCAATTCTTCTTTTTCCACCAAGAACATCACAATCTTAAAAAAAAAAAATTATATTGGGGCTGGGCACGTAATTGAACAACTTAAAAAAAAATGTTTCTCCACTCACCTCTCCATGGATTCCCCCTCCCCGCACCTCAATGGAGATGGCCTTTAGTTTTTTAGTCATCTTTAATGACTCATTCTATCAAACTCATTTAATTATAAATTGTATACTTCTCCATTCTCACTACTTATTATTATTATTATTGTTCCAAAAATAATTATTATAATTATTATTATTATTACTACACCAAAAATAATTTAAAATTAACATTAATTTAAAATCAAAAGTACTTTAGGGAACATAGAAAATAAAAAATTAAATCAAATATTAAATTAATTCTATGTTTCACTGTATGTAATTCGTAGAGTTGCAGGCGAACATGATTTCATGATTGTATCGTATTATTTTAATTTTTTTTAGAAAGAATTATTTTTGGGCGATTAATACAACCCCAAAATTATTAAAACAAATCAATATTAAAATAGCAGTGTTAATTAAATGAAATGAAAGTTATATTTTTATAATTAAAAATAATTATCTCCAAATAATATACAAATTTTAAGAATTTTTTATTTTTAAATAAAGATAAAAAAAAGAACTAAATAAAACAAAACAAAGTCAAAAAAGAAAAAATTAGCATGTGAGGGAGGGGGCTTGGATGGGGGAAGCTCCCCCCCCCCCCCCTCCCTCCAGGCTCCCTCCAAAGTCCCTCTAGTCTGAATACCCTCTCCCCCTAGTTATTAGAGATGAAATTTTTTCCCCCTTCCCCCCACATACCCTATAGGGCATCTCCCCACTAATCATTAGAGATGCCCTAAATTTTCAGTACTATTTCATTTGGAAATATCTTAAACTAACACCTTTTTTTTTATAAATGAAATTATTTTTTCTCAAAAATACTCTCTCACGTAAAGTAATTATTTGATACCACTAACTCTCGTATATGTAAAAACTAAAAATATTAAAATGTTCCATCTTTTTAACTTTTACCTAAAACCCCGCATCAAAAATAAAATGATAGAAAAAAAGGGACAGAGGGAGATGATCTTTAACAAAAATAAAGATTTTGAAGAGATCATGAATAGTATTTGAGATATGTCTAATGTGTTTTTTTTACAAAATGTTAAATAGTTGCATTTAAATCTCCAACATTTTTGACATAGTAAAATATCACAATAAACTTAAATCAAGAGTTAATGATCAACTTAGGGCTAGTTGCATTTAAATCTCCAACATCTTTGACATAGTAAAATATCACAATAAACTTAAATCAAGAGTTAATGATCAACTTAGGGTTGTCAAGGGGGCGGATTTTAAGTTGAATTCGATCAGCATTCGATCCGATTTGTAGAGATTTTTATTTGATTAAGGATTTGATGTGTCTGATCCGATTAAGAAAATTCAAACCCGAATTATGTAGAGCGAATATGAATCTTATTTGATCCAATATGTTACAAATATGTATCCGATATATATTATATATTGTTTATATATTATGTATTTAAACAAAATAAAAATAAAATTATTTAGGTTCAACTAAAAACTTTAAGTATATTAAATATAATCTTCTAAAAAGAAATGTATGAGAGATCTTGTTGTGGTGGCCTAGTAACTAATTAAGTCTTATCTACAACATATTAAAATATGCTATTTGGATAAGAAAAATCAAAACCCTATCCATTTATCTATTTATCAGCCTCCATCTTCCCTCTACTACTTCCTCCAATTTTTATTTCTCCTCCATTTTTTCAATGAATTATGGGTTTTCTTCTTCTTTGTCCCATTTTTGCTCTTTTTCTATTTTTTGTTTTAACTTTTATCGTTTATATTTGACCACCATTTTAATCTTCTACAATTTTCAGACAATAGTTTCGATGAAACAAGTTAAAAGTTATATTTTTAATTCATGAGGTAGAACCTGCAAGAGATTTGGAGGAAAATGGAAGCAAAAAAAATATTGCTAAAGGATCTGGACATCCTGAATTCAAGATCCGAGTGGATCCCTAACAAACGTTACAACTTCATTAGGCTGAAAATCCTTCTTCTCCCAAAATAGTCTGGTACGGCTGAACCTAATCCACCGGCAAATGATTGCTATGAAGCCAAACTCCTTAGAATCACATTCGAATGCATATCTTTGAACCAAGATTCGGCATCAGATGCGCTGCTACTATAAACAGTGTACGGAACCGGATAGACTACCCACATCAATCTTGCATACGGGCACTCGCATAGAGCGTGTAAGATGGATCTAGGGCATGTACAACGGGAATAAGATTCATTGTCTATGAGATGTCTTCTACATAATTATACTCGAACTGTTACAACATAAGGGTTCATTTGGATTGATCTATTTGAGCTATCAATTTCAGTTTCATAATGACAAATTTATGACACTTGTTTAAATCACTTTGATTCGAGATTAAATTCAACTATTGAGTAGCCATATATACAATATTTCGAATATTGGAGTAATTTGATATCATTCCATCAAAACCCTTCTCTAATTTAGATCACGCGGTCCAAATCAAGCTAAGGGTTTCAGAAGTAATTTATTGAAAACATGTGGAGCTTATGAGTCATTATACTTTTCTTTAAATAATTTACCTTTGATGTGTCCAAATTTTGTACCCGAGGGCAATTAAGAGATTACACTAAGTTGCATAAATAAGAGATTTGTAACGTCTTTATCATAAACTCTCGTAACGTCTGTAACGTCTTTGTATTTATTACTTGTAACGTCTTTCCTGAAAAGACTATTATACCCCTGTATGTACCTATAAATAGGTCGCCCTATTTCCAAACGGAACAGGACTCGAATTTCACTATTACAATTACTATACAAATTTTCTCTTGATAAGTGTGCAGACCTTATTTTATTATTGTGATGTTGTTATAGATCGAAGGGCTTATTCCATTTTTGCCCTGAACATTTTTATACAACATCATAATTTGATGTTGTATAAAAATGATCAAGGGTCTCTTCGAGAAGACCTCCTCCTACCTTGATCATTTTCTCCTCTCGTTCTGACGTCACGGGACGAACTTTGAGGAAACTACTCAACTAGTCTTCACACTTCTGGCAACCTCCCCTCCAAATGAAAATGAGGGTAGTATTTATAGGTGAAAGTGAGGAGGTGAAGAGTCTCATATTAAATGGGGGAGATGAGAAGTCCACCATCAATTAGGTGAAGAGGAAAAGTCTCCACTAAGTCCAAAATTAACTAGGGGTAGGATGGTCATTTTAATGAACGTCATAAATGTAATTCTTGTTTAAGAATTTTAATAATCAGAAATTTGGTAATTACTAAAATACCCTTATGATTTATATATCCACATCATAAGCCCCCCAATTCCATATGTAAATATCAAAGAATATTTACTTGTGGAATTTAAGTAATAATAATACTTAATAGAACATCATTTCATGTTAAAATGATGTGACTTTATTATAGGATAATTATTTTTCTTCTCAAGAGCGAATCCTTTCATGAGTTAACTTTTCAAATAGATTCTTCAGCTTATAGTTTTCAAAACATCAACATGATATTTTCCTTTAGAAGTTGTTGGGCCGAGACATTCTTGCCTCGCCAGTAGTTTAGCCGTGGCATCCTTGTCTTGACAGTAGTTTGGCTGAAGCATTCTTGCCTCGACAGGAGTTCTGCCGAGGCGTTAGTTCTGCCGAGGCACTCTTGCCTTGGCAGGAGTTCTGCCGAGGCATTTTTGTTTTGACAGGAGTTTTGAGGAAGGATTCTTGCCTCGGCAAGAGTTCTGCCGAGGCATTTTTGTCTCTACAGGAGTTCTGCCGAGGCGTTCTTACCTCGGCAGGAGTTCTGCTGAGAAGTTTTTGTCTGAGCAAAAGTTCTATCGAAGCGTTCTTGCCTCGACAGTAGTTCGACCGAGGCTTTCTTACCTAGGCTCGACAAAATATTTCTCAAATAAGTACTTGGATTTCGGGAGTGGGTTTTTCTATATGTACCTTGGTTTTTATTTTTGTTTTGATTATTTTCTTTGATGTATGGTTAGTAACTTGTGATTGATCTCAGTTGCTTTTGGACTTGTGATATTTCACCTACATATGTATACATTGCATTTCCATTAGAGTTGTTTGTACAACATTTTGTCATTGTAGAAGAATTATTATGCCTTCGAAATGAAAGAGTTTTTGTTTGTTCCTTGTAAGAGGTGTTACACTTTTGGAGAGTTTCTTTTTGACCCCTTTTAGAGGTGTACCACTTTTGGAGTGTTTCTTTTTGTCTTCGCTATGAAAGCATTTTTGTTTGACCTCTTTTAGAGGTGTGATGCTCATTTGAAGAGTTGTTTATTCCACCTTCGGTATGAAGGTGTTTCTTCATTCTGACCCCTTTTAGAGGTGTAATGCTCTTCTATTGAGACTTATAATCTGACCCCTTTTAGAGGCGTAATGCTCTTCTATTGAGACTTATTTAATCTGACCCCTTTTAGAGGTGTAATTCTCTTTTATCGAGAGTTCTTTAATCTGACCCCTTCTAGAGGTGTAATGCTCTTTATTGAGATTTCTTTAATCTGACCCTTATACAGGTGTAATGCTCTTTATTGGGACTTTTTTAATCTGACCTCTTTTAGAGGTGTAATGCCCTTTTATTGGGACTTTTTTAATCTGACCCCTTTTTAGAGGTGTAATGCCCTTTTATTGGGACTTTTTTAATCTGACCCCCTTTTAGAGGTGTAATGCCCTTTTATTGGGACTTTTTTAATCTGACCCCCTTTTAGAGGTGTAATGCCCTTTTATTGGGACTTTTTTTAATCTGACCCCTTTTTAGAGGTGTAATGCCCTTTTATTGGGACTTTTTTAATCTGACCCCTTTTAGAGGTGTAGTTCTCCTCTTCTCTTTTGATATATCAAATATTGAAAATCTGACTCTTCTTTATTTTTCTTCAAAGTGGCAGACAAAATCAGGTACATTCTTGTGTGAAAAAATAGGATCCGCCAGCAGATCTCATTAAACTTTCATTGATCGGAACATGACAAGTTTTATAGTTGAATCTTAGCGATTATGCAGCATGATAATTTTCTTTTCACTACCTCCACCTGTAGATCCTCTGATTTTCTTTTCTTGTTTTTGACCTTCTCTTTTTGATAATTGTATCTTCACTTATTAATTGATTCACGTCAATAGGATTTGATTGAGATCTACCAAAATTCTCTAGGATATTGGTATGATGTTCTTGAGATATTATATGATCCAACATCACTTCTTCCACTTTGTTTGTTGTGAAAAATTTCATCCTCATATAGTATGTGGAGATAGAGCCTTGAAAAGGTTTGAAGCTGGGTCTTCACAATATCATGTTATAAGCGGAGGGTGCCTTAACCACCAAGAATTTCACAATTCTTGTAGCCTTTCTCGGACAGTTTTCCCAATGAGATGGGCAACACGACTTCTCCTAATGCTCCTAGTGTTTCTCCTGCGAATCCTGATAGTGCATTGTTAACTTTGTTGAATTCGGCAGTGTCAATATTCAGCTGCTTGAATGCATTGTAAAAGATTATATCTACTGAGCTTCAGGTATCAATCAATATTTCCTTCACACAATAATTTGCAAAAATAGCAGAGATCACGAGGGCGTCATTCAGGGTAGGTAATTGCCCGTTTGCTGAATCTTTATCATCAAATGTGATAGAATCGATGTTCTTCTCAGCTTGTTGAATCTGCTGCTCCGCTTATAGTGGGAGTTCTGGAAATGGTTTTTCTGAACTCAACAAAGCTTTTCTAGCACTTGTTGAATCTCTTTCAGCTGTTCCTCAATATATCACGTTGATAATGCCTGCTCCGAGGAAACTGTCATCATGTCTTCCTTGCACCGAACCACTCCTGATGAACTTCTTTGGTCTTGCTTAGAGTGTTCAAGAGTCGTTGGGGTCATTCATCTAGCAGTGTTTGCTGGAGTATACTTGTGAGGAGCTCTGGATCTACTTGAGGTACTTCCAGAACTGCATTAGTAAAGTGTTGTATATATTCTCTTAGTGGTTCTTCTGATCTTTGCGTCACGATGAACAAATGCATTGTGGTTTTTTGTGTCTTCATGTTCATGGAGAATTGATGAAGGAAGCATTTACTCATTTGCTCAAAGTTAGTAATTGCACCCGTGAGGAGCTGGTTAAACCATGTGAGGGCACTCTTCGCTAAACTTGTGCGAAATTTTTTGTAGGTGGCTGCATCGCTCATTGCATATAGATCCGTCTTGGCCTCAAATTTATCTGGATGCTTCTGGGATCTCCCATTCCATCGCACTTTGTGAAGCTTGGGACCCTGGACCCTTGTGGTAAGGTTTCTAAAAGCACTGTTGGTGCAAATTGACTTCTTCTCGTAAGGTTATGGTTGCATATGGTTCTCCTACTTCTCTTGTTGGATCCTTATATTAACTTCTTCATCATTCCAAGGTTGCCCTGGACTTTGTTTTTCCCTCGGTCTTTGTTCTTCTCTCGCTGCTGCTCATGATGCCCAGTGAGGGAACATGGGTGAATCATGCACTTGTTGCTGCTCAACCACATATTATGCGACTGCTCGTGCGGCTATCGTTGCTGCCATTACATCCATCATCTCTTGAGTCATTGTGGGTGCTATGGATGTCGCCTCATGTGTTGTTTCAAAGTTTGGTGCTTGCGCATCAGACACCTCTTCAATTTTTGACGCATCAGGAGATGTTTTATTCTTCTGCGCCACAGGCGCTGCTTCAACTTTTTGCATCAGACCCTGCTTCAATTTTTGTCACACCATACACTGCTTCAATTTTTTATGCCTCAGGTGCTGCTTCAGTTTTTAGCGCATCAAGCACTGCTTCAATTTTTGACGCATCAGGTGTTGCTTCAGGATCAGGCATCTGAGTTTTTGCGCCTCCTTCTACAGTCGAATTGCCTGATGCGCTTCCTCCAGTTGGATTGCCTTGTGCACCTTCTCCAGCTGGATTGACTTTTGTGCCTCCTCCAGTTGGATTGCTCATTGTGCCTTCTCTAGCTATATTTACTTTTGTGCCTCCTTCAGTTGGATTGCTCATTGCACCTTCTCTAAATTTGACTTCACCTCCCCTCCTGAAAGAAAAGCCTCTGTTCTTCTCTGGTTGATGCTCCTGATTCCCTGTGATGGAATTCAGGTGAAATGCGCGTCCGTCGTTGTTCAGCCACACTGTGCGACTGCTCGTGCGGCAACTGTTGCTGCCATTGCATCGAGCCTCTACTGAGTCATTTGAATTGTGGGTGCTACAGGTGCCGCATCAGGGGCTGCTTCCGGGATATAGGCTGGATCTGGTGCGCCTTCTACCACGTCTTCTCCTCCTTCAGGTGGTCCCTCGGGTTCTTCCATCCATCGGTTTTCCTCATTCTCGTCCGCCATCTCAACGTGCCTATCAGAAATTTCCCACAGACGGCGCCAAATATGATGTTGTATAAAAATGATCAAGGGTCTCTTCGAGAAGACCTCCTCCTACCTTGATCATTTTCTCCTCTCGTTCTGACGTCACGGGACGAACTTTGAGGAAACTACTCAACTAGTCTTCACACTTCTGGCAACCTCCCCTCCAAATGAAAATGAGGGTAGTATTTATAGGTGAAAGTGAGGAGGTGAAGAGTCTCATATTAAATGGGGGAGATGAGAAGTCCACCATCAATTAGGTGAAGAGGAAAAGTCTCCACTAAGTCCAAAATTAACTAGGGGTAGGATGGTCATTTTAATGAACGTCATAAATGTAATTCTTGTTTAAGAATTTTAATAATCAGAAATTTGGTAATTACTAAAATACCCTTATGATTTATATATCCACATCAACCTTGAAAAGAATAAATTTAACAAAAAGAAGAAAAGAGAAAAAAAAATGAAACACGCATAAACTTGAAATAGTAAAAGAGAAAAGAGAACATATACAATTGGTGACTTGAAGATATGGCAAACAAAAAGGTCAATCCTCAATCGTGGTAGTTATGGAAGTCGCTCTCTATTATTGCCGTGTGGGGCTGTGGGCACGTTTGGCTGGCGTGACAAACCCGCCTACCACAAAAAAGAATCAAAATAATTTTTAGGTAAAATTGCAGAAAACGTCCCAAACTAATTACTGATTTTGGTTTTCGTCCCGAACTATTTAATTTGGCGAATTTCATCCCATAATTTAATATTTTTTTGGAATATCGTCCCAAACTAATTACTAATTTTGATTTTTCGTTCCAAACTATATCAACTCGCCAAATTTCGTCCCATAATTTATCATTTTGTATGAATTTAGTCCAAAAAAAAAATTAATTTAATGAAAATGACGTTCAATTTTGTAATTAATTTGAGACGAACTCTACAATATTATATAATTATTCATGTTAAAACTTACCATGTCATGACACTTAAGTAGTCATGTGATAATTCATCGGCAAATGCGCAATTCCGTCTTATAATTATGGTGGGACGATATTCCAAAAAAATATTAAATTACGGGACGAAATTCGCCAAATTAAATAGTTTGGGATGAAAATCCAAAATCAGTGATTAGCTTGGGACCATTTTTGCAATTTTGCCTAATTTTTAATATCATATTAATATTAATATTAAACTTGAAACAAAAAAGTCAAGCGGTAGGGAAAAGAACAAAATCATTAAACTAGTCCATTAAATACGGGCATCTGAGGTGGGAGTTGTTTGAGAATAGGATTATCAACAACTGTGTACAATCAACTTTTCTTTAGCACAAGGTGGTTTTCATTGTCCTTGTGTCGGTCAATAATATAAATGTAATTTTTAATACTAAATATAATGGTGTTTGTTTGGCATTTCCCAAAAAAATTTGGTGTTTGGAAAATACCAAAAAACATATTTTCTATTTTCAGAAATAAATTTTTCATCTCTCAATTTTTTCAAACTACTTTCTCAAAACTCAAACAAACAACAAGTTTTTTTATCTCTAAATAAAATCTATACAAACTCTACTCTGATTTGAAATAAAGTAACATATATCTTACACAATTTATCTCACAACAAACACGATTAGACATAAAGTCTTACACATCTTACACCTACAACCTAATTCTTCCCAAAAAAATTACATCTACTTTATTTCTCAAACCAATATTTCAATACTCAAACAAATAACATTACGCAAATCGAGATTATTTCACAGACCTCTACTACTCTCCCAAACTAATTTTCCAAACACCAAACAAACAGGCCCATTAATTTTTCATATGACCAACTTACCTATAATTATAATTCTATGATTTTCCAAAAAAGTTTATAGAAAGTTTCAAAATACCATATGAAGAATATTTTTACTATTTTTTCTAGGGGTGGGCACGGGGCGGGTTTGGGACGGGTTTGGGGTTAGAGATATCGGTATACTAAATTTTTGGATTGACACTTTTCATCCCAAACCCGCCCCGTAATAATTCGGGTACCCGAAAGCGGGTACCCGAATTATTGTGGGTCGGGACGGGACGGGATTACGGGTCCCATATTATTTTCATTCATTATTTCTTTATCCATCTAACAAAATAATACAATATTACGTAATTATATTTCGTCATTTTTCTTTTGCTAAATCGTATCACTTTTTAATTCATTAATACATAAAACATATCATCAAGTCATCATAACGATTATTTCAAATATATCCAAATACGAACAAAAAGTAAAATCATATAATGTGCTAATGATAAAACGTACAACTTACAAGGGATTATGAGAGATTGAGAGTTTTTAACTTTTTAGGATTGACTTAATATTAATTACTAAAGTAATGTAAGATTTAAAAGAAATAATAGGGTAAAATAAAAAAAGTTCATTTATTAGATAATGTTATACAAGTAAACTAGTAAAGTGTATAAATTATATAATTAATAATATTATATAGGCGGGTTCGGGTATTCGGGGTTGGAGAGACCAATCCCAAACCCGTCCCGTATTTTCATAATAAAATACGGGTATTCAAGTTCGGGTACCCAAACCCAAAAAATACTCGTCTCGTTCGGGTATTTTAAAAACGGGAGGGGTCGGGTTTGGGTTACCCGAACCCAATGCCCACCCCTAATTTTTTCTGTGAATTGTTTCTACTCTTTGGATAAAAAATGGTAAATTTATTTCGTTGATATACACTACTTTATTCCAAGGACTTCTCTTTTTATTTTATTATTATTATTATTATTATTATCTAATTTTCTATTTTTCTTTAAATTGACTTGATAACGCTACTAAATAAATTAAGATATCACCGTTAACTCATACTCCTCATGTTTATACATTGAGACTGAATTTAATCCAAATATATTATACTCTTACAGCTAAAAAGAATAAAAACAAATATAATACTACTTGCACACAAAAATTTAATCCATGAACATTCTATTTTCGGGGAAGACCATCTGAAAATGATAACCAAACAAGCTTTATATTATCTCTTATTCCTGAAAATTATGTAAGTCAAATAAAGCCAAATGGGCATGGTTTTAATGACTCATCAACTTGTCTCATTGAATAAAATTAATAAATAAATAAATAAAAAAAAAAGGCAAATTGTCCTCATTGAATAGACAATAATAGGAGGTAAAGGAAAAACACACAATACCTAATCCCATCAATTATCACTATATATTTATTTCAAAGGGCAACCACTGGGAAACCATCCTTTTTCCAGTCTCCATTTTCCTTCTCACTTTTTCTCTTTTCTCCACCACAAAATCACTCCTTTGCTTCTCTGATTTCTCTTCAATTTTTTCAGTCAATAGGTAATTATTTTTCGTTCATCTAATCATGTTGTTAATTTATCAGCTGAATCTTTTGCTCTTGGTTTCGTTTCTTCTTGTAGAAAAATCTAAAATTCTGAATTTTAGGGGAGTTTATCTTGTTTTTCCTCCGGAAAATGAAAAAATTGTTCGCGATGCACTTCCTTATGGCCGTTCTAATTGAAGTTCTGTTTGTTTGATACCTTTTTTTTGAATGAATGTTTGAATCTCATATACTAGGTTAAAATTTCCAATAGATGTTGATGTTGTTGTTGATCTTAATTTATAGGTTCAAGTTTAATGATTTCTCTATTTCTTCTATTGTTTTAATTGCAGGGGTGTTCTGTTTCTGAATCATGCCGATTCCAGTAAGTGAAGACCTCTTTCAATTTGCATTTAATTTTATGTCATTCAGATTGTTTAATTTCTGTTTTTATTTATCTGAAAGCTTAGGGATACTTCTTTGCAGGTAAAACAGTAGGTTGTTAATAAAATTTCCAGTTTAATCCGAAAAGGGAAAAAATATAAGAATCTCAGAATAATTCGACCTGCATCTCATTCCCTTGAAGAAATGCAGCAGTCTATTAGTTTTGCAAGAGCTATTCCTATTAAGAAAAGGAGATTTCCAATTATTGAATCTGCACCTCCTTCCCCTGAAGAGAAGCCTTCGGTTTCCGAGGTCAACGAACAAGAACCGAAAATCCCAGATGCAAAGCCTTCCAGTTTCGAGGAAAACGGAAAAGAGTTGAAAATCCAAGATGAAAAGCCTTCCAGTTCTGATAACATCAAAGAAAAATCCCATATCTGTAGAGCTGATACAGATGTTGCTTCGACTGTTAAATCTGATCTGAGCAGGTCTTCTGCTTTTTTGGTTACTGATACAAATGTTAAATCAGCACAGTCTAATGTGGACATTCCGGAAACCAAGCCTCAGAAGCCAGAACCCGCTATTAGTTTAGGACCTAAGGATGATTTAATGAATAAAGCAGATCTACTTTCCCCTGAAGAAAGCGATAGGGGTGCTCATATAATGATTTTGAAGCAGGAAAATGTTAGTGGTCAAACTGACGGTATCTGTGGGCTCAAACTTTCTACAGCTTCACAGAATCTTGAATTGCCATTAGAACCAAATAAACCTTTTGTCCCTGCTTTGGAACATCAAAGCAATAAAGCTATATGTGAAAAGTCTGTTGAGTCAGATCATTTCTTGTTTAGTTTGAGTGTGAGCAAAGATAAGCTTGTTTTGGGTGAGAACAATGACAGTAGCACAAAATATGCCAGCAGTCGAGATTGTGCTAATCGGTCAAATTGGGATTTGAATACAAGTATGGATGAATGGGAGGGTTCCACCAATAATGTTTCATTTGCTCATAAGTCTAGCCAGACTAGTAATAGTCTAAGGCAGAAATCTTCTTTGAACAATCATGATGTGAAGACTACAGCTGGTACTGTTGGTCTCAGTTTGAACAAAGGAAAACATATGTTTAATGAGCACAGTTCTAATTCTTGTAATACAGATGTACGAACTAGCCAACAATGCAATGATTCTCTTCGACTCAGTCTTGCTATGCCCTTTAGGGAATTGGATGCAAGTGGGAAGCATTCTTCTTTACCAAATAAATTAGACTCTACCGATGCTGGTCCAAAGTTAAACTTGATGAAGTCTCAGTCATCAACCATGAATCTGAATCGTGCTAGTGCTAATTGTAGGACTTTAAAATTAGAGCCTGTCGATGAGAATTCAAAACGTGATTGTAGCATAGACAGTAGTAGCAGTAATATGGGATCATTAAAGCTTAGTCCTGTGAAACGAGAATTTGTTGAGAAGCACAGTTCAGAAATTGTATTGCCTTCAACTATTAGCCCACAGAAATTAGTTGGCCATACATCAATAAAATCTGAATTGGTCCAAGAGGGTATAAATGAGGTCTCCAAATTAAAAGATTCCGTTGTACCTCAATATGTTGGAAGGGTTATGCTGCATCAAGAGAGCTCTGCATCTTCTTCTGCTATGTCAATGCCTTTGACTCCTCAGAGTTCATGTCCGTCAAGGTTGTCTACTTGTTCAGAGTTAACTTTAAGTGGGGGTCAGTCTCAACTTTCCTTTCATAGTGAAGTACATGGCAACAAGGATATACCTAACAAACAGATTACTGCTATGGTTTCTAAACCTTTCGGCGTACGTAATTTGAATGTTGAAGATTCTAAAAAGTTTGAACTGGCTCGAGTAAATGAGCATCCTTCTGAGTTATGTGGGAATGGTGAGATAGCTGCAAATAATGAGGAAAAGATCGACGGATCTTCTGAAATGCTTGAAGAAGAAACATTTGGATCTGATTGTGAATCTTATGAAAACCGTGCTGTTGCTACTCCCACGGAAGGTGTAAAGCTCTGTAATAAGGAAGATGGAGAATATGAGGAGGGTGAGCTAAGAGAATCTCTACAACATTCAACTGGAGAAGGTGCAATTGCTCTCGGAAAGAAGACTGAGAATTTACAAGTTGTTGAGCGTGATTCTGGTAATTTGCAGCCTTTTGTTCTTTCAGGTGACCAGAGCACAAATACGTCTGATTTTGATGGAAAATCTGCTATATCAGAAAATCACGATGAACCTCATAGTGACCATATCAAAGAGTGTGTAATAATCGGTTATGAGCCTTGTAGTGAAGACAATTCTTTCAAAAAGTTACCAGTCATAGTGCCAGAAGTTGGAGTTGAAGAGAAGAGATCCAACAGTGTTACTATAGAGCAACGTCTTGATCTGTCAAGACAAAAAGATGTTGAAAGGGAAATCGGAGAAGAAGTTTCCAGTGATGGACCAACTAATGGAAGTCATGGAATAGGTACTGGACTAATTGATAAAGCAACTGATCCGGTTGTTAAAGAAATCTGTTCGGAAAAGCATGATTCAACTTTTTCTATGGTGGAAGCATCTATAAATGGAACTGATGCTGCCAAAGATTCTAACAATGTAGGCAATAAGAGCCGCATCATAACCTTACCACGTGCTTCTGCTGCCACAACTTCTTGTAGAACAACAAGATCTATTCCAAACAGATTGTTGACAACACGCAGTGGAAAAGAAAGATCCTCCGACTTTGATGGAGATATACACCGAAGAGGGAAGAGGTGAAATTCTCGATTTAAATCTTTTTTTGCCTGTTATAATGCTTTTTGTTTCCAAATTACATTCCTCATTGCTTTGTCTGCCATTTCTCCAGAAATGAATTCTATACTGGTGGCTCAAACAAATATCCAAAAGATAGGGACCATGATATGCCAATCAGGGATTCAAGACCAAGGTTCATGCGTGGAAAGGGGAGGGGATCTGGCAACTTTGGCTCTTTACACGATGAATGGGATTCTGATCACGACTTTGCATCAGAAACTTATAATGGTCCATCTGATTATCGGGTCGCCAGACATAATAAACTTGATTCTTCCATCGCTGATGTTGACCTTGGATATAATCATAATGGCTATGGTATTGGACCAGACGGTCCTTCTATGGGTAGTAATAGAAGAAAGGCGATGAATGATGACAAGTTTATGCGACATTTATCTGATGATATGATCGATGGTCCTGTTTACACACGTCCACAACCCATGTATGAGGAATATGATGGCCCACCTATGCGAGGGAACCGTAATTTCTCTAACATGCAGAGAAATTGTTATTCTCGAATTCAATCGAAGTCTCCTGTAAGATTCCGAACACGTTCACCGGGTCCATGGTCAACTCGTAGGAGAAGATCACCCGATGAGCTTCCAGAAACAAACCAGGATAGGTCTCCAGCAGCTCCTCTTTATAGGATGAGAAGAATGAGATCTCCTGACCGTGCTTGTTTTCGCGATGAGATGGTTTCTAGAAGGCGTGGATCTCCTTCCTATGTTACTCGCCATTCTAACGACTCAAGGGATGTGGATTCTGGACCCGAGCATGTCCATCCTAGGTCTCTCAATTCGACTAGGAGAAGCCCACCTCCTACTCGGGTCTTTCCAAGAACCGCTAGGAGAGACGTGTTAGATTCTAGAGAAAGGGGTGATGGAAGCATTGATGAAAGAAGAAAATTTATTGAGAGACGCGGACCTATTCATTCGTTTAGACCTAGTTACAATGGAGGAGATAATGATAATTTCCGCTTTCACGTAAATGATGGCCCCCGGCCTTACAGATTCTGTCCAGATGCAGATAGGGAATTTGTTGAAAGAAATAATATACGGGAAAGGGAGTTTGATGGGCGAATAAAGCATCAACCTTTGGTTGTGTCCAGGCGTATTAGAGATATTGAGGAACAGCAGGATGGTACTCACAGACCCGGAGGACGTGTTTGGCATGATGATGGATTCAATGATGTCTCTGGAATGAAAAGAAGAAGATTTTGAACTTCAAGCCACGCAAGTCCAATTATGCTAAGAGAGATTGCTGAAAGTTCTGAGGAACATAAACGTGTAGGTTCAGTCTACTACTAGTATCCGGAGGCAAATCTTGCAATCTGTTGGATTGAACAGTTGACTGATTGAAAGGCGAGTTAACGCGCCAGTCAGTCAAACATTTAGGATGTCCAGTTTTATCAAATTATGTGCGCGAACATGATAAAATCTCCAAGAACATGTGTCTATGCCGTGTATATACGGATTGACTCGTTCGGTATGTTAATCACAAATCAATACCAAGAAAAGATTAATGAAGAACTATCTTCCAGTTTCTGTTCATTGATATTATGGGTACGGAGTATTTGGTTTGTAGACCGCGATACGTTTTACCTTACACTCAGTTGACTGTGCAGAGTGTTCTAATGGAGATGAGATAGTGATGACCATGTGTTAGATTGCTTCTAATTCTCTCAATGGTGGGCTTTTAGTTGGTTTAAACTGACTGCCATATATATTAATTTTAATTTAATATAAATGCTTGCTTGGCTTATAAGGCAATGTGGTTTTTATTTTCTTATACATTTTGCTGCAAAGACGGACTGAGTGAGTGAAGGGAAATAGATGGAGTTGGCAAAATGGTTAGACACATGGTTCACCTGGACCAGGGCCGGCCCGACATATTAGGGGACCCTAGGAGAAATGTATCGTCGAGGTCCTATTCTATGAAAAGAAAAGAAAAAAAAAATACTATAAAAATTTATTTTCTTATTTTTAAAACTTAAAACTGTAAAAGTATTTATTAATTATTTACATGATTGTTTTTTAACATATTTATTATAGAATATAGAATAGATCAAAAACCCAACAGGTGATTGGTCTAGTGAAAGGGACTAGTCGCTACAAAGTAGCAGACTCAGGTTCGAATTCCTGTTGGGAGAGGTTCCTACTTTATGTGTCCGATGCGCCTCGAAAGGGATTAAAAAAAAATAGAATAGATCAAATGACCTTTGAAAAAAAATAAAAAAATTCAATGGTACTATGTATTTTTAACATCTAATATAAATCCCTTAAGTATTGAATATAATTATATAACTAAAATACGCTAATAAAGTTAACTTGTCAAAATCAAGAAATAGATAAAACAAAACATAAAGGTAGAATATCTATGCTCTAGCAACTATGTTATAAAATGAATTCTTTAGTAAAATCGAATTGTATTATTATTATTTTTTTTTTTTTATAACCCAGGTGTTCAAGTTTACGCTAAACTAATCCTGGATCATCAGAACTCTTGCTCTAGAACCCTGAAGGATGTAAATCGCAGGATGTGCCTCCACCAAACCTCGGGATCCCACCATAATGATGTACACTCTGCGCACAAAGAGGTCTTCACCACAAATGACCCTTAGACAGACCTATGAAAATGCTTGCATCCAAGTTCCAAATGAGATTCAAAACCCCCACCCTTGTTGCCACTGGAGCAAGCCTTATGAATTGTTGGTCAACCAGTTGGAGATATGTCTATCTGGATTAGTTCGGTAATTTCAGAATTTGTATCGAATGCCAACCCAGACAATTCGGTTCGGTTTGGTACCAAAAATCCAAAGTGTGATTTTGGGTACTTCTAGTAAATTTCATGTAAATTAATTTTTTTTTTTAATTTGTAACTTGACCCAAGCTCATTGAATAAAGTTACAAATCAACCCTAATTTTGAAGCTGGTCAATGAGTTTGGGTCAAGTTACAAATTAAAAAAAAAATTAATTTGATCGGCTCAAACCTAGTCATTTATGTTGAACCAGATAGGTCTTTGATCGGCTCAAACCTAACCTGATTCGTCTAAGCGACATCATAAGAAATAGGTGTAGAATTCAGAGGTTGTATTGATGAATGATACTAATTTGGTTCTGAATAAGATTTTTATTTTTATTTTATTAAAGTGGCATTTCCTGATTTCCGTTTCTTAAACTTTATGACTCTCTCTAGTATTACCTCAGATCGGATGTCTTTCTTGCATCTTTTGGAAACCTACTCATTCGGATGGATTTGATTATAAAAAATATTCTCTGAAAGAACCTCATTCAATTTGGATGTCTATCTTCTGTACATGGGTGTTGGAACAAAGTCACTTTTGGAACTCTGAAATCATCCTCGAGAACGGAATATTTTTGCATAGACCTGGTTTATGAGATTTTCATAGACCTTAGTAAATAAGCCACATCATACATTTTGATGATGTCATGCTCTCAAAATGTATGATGTGGCTTATTTACCATCACAAGGTCTATAAAAATCTCATAGACCAGGTCTATACAATAATTTCCCTCGAGAACCTAGCTCATTCTTTTTTTTTTTTTTTATCATAAATGACCTACACCAATAGGAAAATCCCAATTCATTGGGCCATTCAATACCATCAAATAGAAAGCCGCCATGTTTGTGAAGACTCTCTCAACCACGTGGATGCTTCAATGTGCTCATGAAGCCCTACAATATAGATCTTTGGTATAATCATCGATATTGAGATGCCATAAGATCAATAATTAAGTTAATTCGAGATTTCGTTAACTTCTTCACCTGAAAAAGGCAATATATTGGAAAGAAAGTTGACTAGGTAAAATAAAATAGGTTAAAACGAAAAATGACTTGCATCTTCCAGTTTTTTTATTTTATTTAGGATTTATTTTTCTATTCAAAGATCATCTTTCGACTTTCTAAATAATTTGCAGAGGAACAAATTTGTAAATGAAAAGATGTCAAAAGGACTTCCTACTTTTCAAATAGATCCTCCTATCAATAATTACTTAAGTTATAATTCGAATTTGACTAAATACAGTTTGAGGCTTATTATTGGTAGAAATCCAAATTTTAATTAGAAAATCAACTGATATTGATAGAAGTTTGTCCGTTCCATGGTGTAAACATTTCCGGTACTTGTTTTGTTGTTATAAAAAACAAGTAACTTTGGAGTTGCCCAGACTAAATGTGACAAATAAATGTTTTTATGTGACTAACTGAATCTTATATATTTCTAAAGAAATGAAATAAAAATGTTAACTATATTTATATGTAGAGGATTTCCTGTTTTTGAGCTCCACAAACATGTCTAATAACTAAATCGATAAAAAGGATTTTGGGTCCGACCCTATTGGACTAGGATCTAGGCCAGAATGCATTTCCAAACTAAAATCAAGTATGTCAGATTATAATGAGATTGTATGTGTCGCATTTAGATCTGACCAAATAACTTTTTAACGAATTCATTTATCAGTTAAGATTTACGTTATGTCATATTTTATATCTTATTAATTTTAAAATCTAATTAACATATTCATATCGTGTGGTATGTATGAAACCGTGGCAATTAATATGTATATATGCTTAGGTACGTGCATAATACATATTGATTTTATACATATTGATTTTATACATATTAATAAAATTGTGAGATCAAAAGTTCATTCACATTTGCTAAGAGATGCTACGTGATATTATTCATATCTTTTCTCATACCCTGACGGTCTATGCAGAGTAATGTAAGTTTTTTTTTTTTTTTTTTTTTTAAATTTTATATATAATTTCCTTTCTTAATTATTCTTTTAACTCACCTTGTATTTGGGGGTATGTCGCCTTAAAACATTGAATGTACATGTGAAAGATAAGAGAGAAATTAATTTTTGTCATATTTATAACATGCAAATCATAATAAATAAAGATATAGTACATAATATATTATATCAATATTTGATATTAGAATATTCCAATAATTGATGATTAGTTACTTGGAGAAAAAATAAAAATGGAAAAAGATATTAATATCACCATCCCAATTAACAAGAAAACATGGCGGGAACGATGTAGACATGCTAAGCTAGGAATATTAATACTAGGATAATTAGGCAAGAAAGTCTTGTATAAAAATAACAAGTATAATTATCAGCTAGCGATCCACCTTCAAATACTCTCCTTAAATGTAGGCTCTATTTCATTTCTTTCCAATCCCAATCCCCATCCCCAAAACTCTTTTCTTCTCCTCCCCCCAATTTCTATTTTTATTATTATTATTATTAATTTTTATTTTTTTCCAAGTCTTGATTCCTTCTCCATTTTCTTGCAAGAAACAAATCATCACGGATCCATCGATGTTATAACAAAATTTATATTCCAAAGCATGCATTTTTTAACACAAAAAGCCATTGTGTTGTGATCAAGACATTAATTGAGAGAGAAAGAAAGGCAAAATTTAATTAAGGAGAAATCAATCATATATTGTTTAATGATTTGGTGTAAATGGGGAGTTATAATTATTACAAGATGTTTGGATGCTTCAATCGGAAGTTTAAAATAAGCGAATCGGAGCCACCACCCGACGTGAAGGGGGCATTCCGGCGGTACGCGGAGGGGGCGGTGCACATGACGGCGGATCAGCTTCTGAACTTCTTGGTTGAATATCAAGGGGAGCACGGATGCACCACCGCCGACGCCGAAGCCATCATCCAACACGTGTGCCACCACCGCCACCACAACGCCAAGCGCCACGGCCTTACTCTTGAGGACTTCTTTCATTTCCTCTTCCAAGATGATCTCAATGGACCCATTAATTCTCAGGTCATTTTCATGTCTATGTATCTCTATTCAGTTTGATTCGTCATACATATTAATACTATTTTTCGTTTGGTAATTTTTTAAGTTGGGTTTGAGCTAGCATGTATAAGTCAAAAACAAGGTAAAAATATCAAGCTACTCGAGTTCGACTTGTTAATACTCTGTTCAGGTTCGGTTAGTTATGAAATCAAATCAAGTTCAAACACAATTTCTAGCTCCATAACTTCAAATGAAACTTGAACATTACGTTGTTTGGTACTACTCAACTCGTTTACACCCCAAATTACAACTATGTGTGGATCTAAAATAGATTATCTTAATTAGAGGTTCTTTTTAAATTGGCACCTCTTGGTATTACGATCGGACTATTTTTTAGCTATTGTATAGAGAAAGGTGGTTTAGGCCTAATTTACTTACCTAAAGCTCATATCCAATTATATATCCATCCCTTTCATAAGTACCACCAAAAAAAGAAAAAGAGAAAAAAAGGCCATACCTTTTAAGTGAATGACTTAAACTTATGGAATTTAGTTGAAATATATATATGTTGAGAAATTATATATACAAACATTTCACATTTTCCTTAACAATATAATTTGTATAATTCCAGGTACACCATGATATGACAGCTCCATTGCAACATTATTTCATATATACAGGTCACAATTCCTACTTAACTGGAAATCAACTAAGCAGTGACTGTAGTGAAACTCCAATTATAAAGTCTCTTGAAAACGGTGTGAGAGGAATCGAGCTCGATTTATGGCCTAATTCTGGAAAAGACAATGTTCATGTACTTCATGGAAGGTATGGTAAGCTCCTCCTTAATATTATTCTTACCGATTTCACTAGTAGTAAGCACAAAATGTCATTATTCCGACTCAAAATTTATACGTATAGGACTCTAACGACTCCAGTACCACTCATCAAGTGTCTCAAGTCCATTAAAGAACATGCTTTCGTTAAGTCTCCGTATCCTGTCATAGTTACTTTAGAGGATCATCTTACACCCGAGCTTCAAGCTAAAGTGGCAGGGGTAAGATTTATTTAAACCTTGATCAGCTATAATAATTTTGTACTTTTCGGTTTTTATAGATTGTTAAGATCAGAACTAAATTTGTTTATAGATGGTTACACAAGTTTTTGGAGACATGTTGTATTGCCCTGAGTCTGGATGCATGGAGGAATTTCCTTCGCCCGAGGCCTTAAAGCATAAAATTATACTCTCGACAAAACCACCGAAAGAGTACCTTGGAACGAACAATAACAAGGATGGAGAGATGTCATCATCAATGGAAAAAGATTCTTCGGATGACGATATATCAGTGCTCGAACCTGATGATAAGGTAAAACCAGAAATAATGTATTTTCATTGCTCTTGCAGTTTAGAAGGGAAAAAGGCAAAACTGCTCCCATAACTAATGGTCGCTGACAAGTTTGCCCCACAAATATTCGGACTGATCCACAACTTTCAAAGTTGAAGCAATTATGGGACTACTTCGGCCTAACTGCAAAAGTGAATCTCACTAGCGGCCTCTTGAATTTAAATTGGGGAACTTCGGTCACTTTTGCAATTGGACCAATAAAATCCAAAAATTGCTTCACTTTTGTAAGTGGTGGGGTAAAACAGTCGGCTCACGAACTTGTCTACGACCTTTAGTTATGTGATCATTCTTGCCTTTTTCCCAAGCAAAGAAGGGGCTAATATATTCGTTTTCTTTGTTCCGTAAAAATTAGAGTGATAGTGATCAAGAGGAAGAAGATAGCGATATCAACCAACAAAAATCTGGGAATTTGGCATCGCCAGAGTATAAACGTCTTATTGCCATTCATGCCGGGAATGCCAAAAAGGGGTTGAGGCATGCGCTAAGAAGCACGATCGATAGAGCAAAACGACTTAGTTTGAGTGAACAAGAACTCGAAAAGGCAGCATCGTTATATACGAAAGACGTAGTGAGGTACTCTGCAGAATCATGATTAATGTTTCTACATTCCTTGGTTAAACTTTTCCTTCCCATTTTTATTTTTAGTTTTACTTTTCTATTGTTTGTAGATTCTCTCAAAAGAACATATTGAGGGTATTTCCTAAGGGAACACGAGTGACCTCGTCGAATTTTAGGCCGATTACTGGATGGATGCATGGAGCTCAAATGGTTGCATTTAATATGCAGGTTAATTTTTACATTCTTTTTGATTTTTGAATGCCATATATAATATATTGTGTTAATCATACCAAAGTACTTATGAAGAAAATGATCTAATTAATTAATTAACAGGGGTATGGAAAATCTCTTTGGATGATGCATGGAATGTTTAGATCAAATGGAGGCTGTGGTTATGTCAAAAAACCTGATTTGTTGATGAAAAGAGGTCCAAATAATGAGGTTTTTGATCCCAAATTACCAATACCAGTGAGACAAACATTAAAGGTGAGCATACATATAAAACTCCTTAAAATCAAATTTCTTCACAAAAGTTTCAGTTATTATTCATTCTGTTTTTCCAGGTAACCGTGTATATGGGAGACGGATGGCGTCTAGATTTCAGCCACACACATTTCGATTCATTTTCACCGCCCGACTTCTACACAAAGGTTAGCTATAAATTCCTAGTCGAAGATTTATCTTATAACCTATGTTTGCTTCTGGAGTTTCAGTGAGTAAATTGATGTGGGAAATGATAAAGAACAAAAGATAAAGCAACATTTTCCTTAGCATTTTACTCACTGAAATCCAAGAACCAGCAGCACATATAATGGGGGGTTCGGTGAAATATGAGCTAGAGACTTAGATGCAAATCCAAAAATGAACTTTTGTTTCATGTTATGTTTTGTGTAGATATTTATAATAGGGGTGACAGGAGATGCAGCGAAGAGAAAAACGAGGATAATAGGAGATGATTGGACACCATATTGGGACGAAGAATTTACGTTCCCATTAAGAGTTCCAGAGCTAGCTTTACTAAGGATAGAAGTACGAGAACACGATATATCAGATAAGGATGATTTTGGTGGACAAACATGTTTGCCTGTATCCGAGTTGAGACCCGGGATACGTTCAGTTCCGCTTTATGACAAAAAAGGTCACAAATTTAAATCTGTTAGGCTTCTAATGCAGTTTCAGTTTGAATGAAATGCAATTGTTTGGACATATGTTTTTCACTTTTTCTATGTCCATTTTTAGTTCTGAATCTGATCATGATATATATATATATATATATATAAGAATTAATTGTATGTACAGTAGTAAGTTGTACTTGTTAGAAATTAACAATAGATTGAAAACACTGGAACTGGAATAAGATCGACGAGGTTTCCCTGTGTTTCTAGCTAGCTAGTTTCATTCATCATATCTCCGTTGATCGTAGATTGTTGTGCCGATGGAACGTACCTTTCAAAATCCTCCGTTCTTCCATGTATACATGTAACATGTCCAATTAATCTTTAATTGTTATCTTGTAGTATATATTACTGCTACTGTTTGTTTGACAACCTAGTAATGTCATTATCAATATTTACTTCCCTAAACTATATATATATAGATATATATGTCCTAAAATTTAATTGTGTTTTAATTGCACAATGATATGATTTTTCATTCTCTTCTCCTTGATCACTATTCTGAGGTACTGCAATATAAATTATAAGTTATATTGCCTTTTTTTTTTTTCCTCTTCTCATCAATGCTAGCTGTTGGTGCAGTGATGTTTTTTTTCTTGTAATTTGTCTAACTTCTTCTACTGACTACTGCTGCTCATTAAATTTGTCTAACTTCTTCTACTGCTGCTCATTAAATTATATATGGGAAATAGGCCCCATCATATACTAAAAATTGGAAAATTCTAGGGTGCCGCTACGTTAGGTCCCGCTAGTTATAACCAATAGAAATAAGACATGTCATAATAATATTATCACAATAAGTGGTACTATACCACAACAAATGATAATATACTATATATTTAGTAACATCAAATAGTAAATTATTTTCTTATAAATTATTATGAAAATAAATAAATGAATGACAATAATATTTTAAAATAAATAGTATGTAATTTTTTTTGAATAATTAATATTAACTTTGGAAAAATTGCATAAATCACCTAATATAGAATACATACTACATGACGTGGGATCATATTAAATATATGGGGTTAATACTACGTAATGTGTCCTCGTACTATCACATGTTAATTATACCATAGAATGTGATACACATTTCATTGTAATACCACATAATATGGAATACATACTACATAATGAGGGGTCATACTTTTTTTTTTTTTTTTTTTTTTTTTGAGATCAAATCAAATTTCATTCAACTTGCAAAATCAGAGGATACAATATCATGAATGAATTGAGGTAAAACATCAGAAACATAGGAATCAAAAAATGAAAGACGTGCCAATTCATGAGCTGCTCTATTGCCTTCCCTTCGAATATATTGGGCTGAAAATGAGGAAAAAGATCTCGCTAAAAATTTAACATCCGCAATAATATTTCCGTACTCAGTTCTTTCACCCGAGGCTCCTGAAATCGTTACTATGATCGAACTAGCATCCCCTTCAACCACAATCTCATTCCACCGATTCGCCAGAGCAAACTCTACCGCAAAAAGGGCAGCTTTGGCTTCGGCTATAGCTGGCCCAAAGTCCTGACGAATACACTTCGATGCCCATCCCACACAATTACCCGAGTTGGTTCTAGCAATAATCCCCACTCCGCAAACACCGTCATCCAAATTAACAGTCGCATCAAAATTTATCTTAATCTCATTTGGTTTTGGGGGCAGCCATCGTGTCACTTCACTTCTTACACTTTCGCTCGGCTGAAGAACTGGGGCAGAAGCATGCCTCATTTCAGCTCCGAATTTATGTGCAAAGAGACTTACCTCTAAAGCTGTAAAGTTTGTATCCTCATAAAGCTTTTTGTTCCGTGAATGCCATAAAGCCCAACAAATCAAAATTCCGTTCTCCAGTGTGCTTGAATCCGAGGATTGCTTCATATGTAAAATCCAATCCAACACGTTAGTCTCGTTGCACCTATGAGTCGTCCATGGAATATTGCTGAGGGCCCAAACTTGTCGCGAAAAAGAACACGAAGCAAGGCAATGGAGAACTTCTTCCCTATCATTTTGGCAGAAAACACACTTGTCATCTGTCAAAATCTTTCGTTTTCGTAAATTCAATTTCGTCGGAAGATAGTTTTTACAAGCGCGCCAAATAAAAATTTTTATTTTATTCGGGATCTTTAGAGCCCACAACCATTTCCATTCCCCTGTATTCAAAGTGGATGAACTACTGGCTAAACCGTTAGAAGTTTCTTCCTCTAGTCGCACCGCAAGATGGTAGGCACTTCGTACTGAAAAAAGTCCATTCTTGTTGTAATGCCATATTAATTTGTCTTCATTTCTGCTGTTACTAAGGGGAATTGCAAGTATACTTTGACAATCCACATCATTAAAGATATCTCTAATCAGGGCTTCTTCCCAACAATTCAATTCCGGGTCAATAAGTTCACTGACTTTCATCTCAATCGGTAAATCACCCCGAAATGTGGTGGGTTTGAATGTTGACTCCCTAGGAATCCACCTATCTTGCCACACGTAAACTGAATTTCCATTGCCTATCCTCCAACGAATTCCGGCTTCAAGAATACTTCTAGCCCCCAAAATACTTCTCCAAGTGAAGGACGGGTTTGAACCAAGAGTGGCACGTAGGACAGATGAATTCGGGTAATATTTCGCACGAAATATTCTCCCAAGTAAACTATCAGGATTTTCTAAAAGTCGCCACAATTGCTTTGCTAGTAAAGCCGAGTTAAAAGCTTCAAGATCTCGAAAACCAAGGCCTCCAAATTGTTTGCTTTTACAAAGGTCCCTCCATCTCGCCCAATGGATCCCACGCCCATATGTGCCTTCCCACCAGAATTTAGCCATGAGACTTTCAATCTCTTTTGTGAAGTAACTCGGAAGTTTAAAACACCCCATAGCATAGGATGGAATAGCCTGAATCACTGCTTTAATAAGTATTTCTTTACCCCCCTTTGAAAGCCACTTTTCTTTCCAACCCTTCAGTTTTTGACAAATTATGTCACGAAGATAAGCAAAAACTGCCCTCTTGGATTTTCTAATGGCTGAAGGAAGACCCAAATACCTTTCATGTTTTTCTACAATCTCCATGGGTAAAGATGATCTAACTGCCTCTCTTGATTCTTCAGATGTAGTCTTGCTAAACATAATACTAGACTTTTGAAAATTAACAACTTGTCCCGATGCCATCTCATAAGAATGAAGAATATTTCTAATAGTTTGAGCCGAATGACTGTTCGCATTACAAAATATCATAGTATCATCAGCAAACATAAGGTGTGATACGGAAGGGGCCCCCGTACAAACCGATAATCCAGCAATATTTCCCCTGATTTCCTCACGTCGAAAAAGAGCACTCAAGGCCTCAGCACAAAAAAGAAAGAGATACGGAGACAATGGATCACCTTGCCTGAGGCCGCGTTCGGGCGTTAAAGAGCCGAAAGATCCCCCATTCAAAACAAAAGAGTAAGTCACTGAAGTCACACATCTCATAATCAACTCCACCACCTGAATATCCAATCCCAACTGAAGCATAACCTGCCGAAGGAAAAGCCACTCAATTCTATCATATGCTTTGCTCATATCCAACTTAACTGCCATATGTTCAGCTGAACTACGTTTCATATAATGAATCACCTCGAAGGCAATTAAAATATTATCTGAAATTAATCTTGCCGGAACAAAAGCTGATTGAGACTCGGAGATAATTGAGTCCATGTACGGTTTCAGGCGATTGACAATACATTTTGAGGCTAATTTGTACACCACGTTGCTCAGGCTGATCGGTCTAAATTGGGTCATATTCTCCGGGTTTGAGCATTTAGGAATAAGAACAATATGTGTAAAGTTGCAGCCCGAAGGTGACACTCCCTGGTTAAGAATATTTAAGACCCATTTAGTGACATCCTTCCCTACTATTCTCCAAAATTTTTGATAAAAAACGACCGGAAAACCATCAGGGCCCGGAGATTTCAAGGGATGCATTTCATTCAACGCCTTTTTAACCTCCTCATCAGTATAGGCAGCTACAAGCGAGTCATTAATGTCTCTTCCCACTCTTGGTTCAATAGCTTCAAGAACTTCGGCTAGTTGTTCTTCCGTAGGTTTAGTTGATGTAAAAATATCACGAAAATAGTCAGAGATAATATCTTCTATCTCTCTCTCTTCTTCACACCAAACTCCTGAAGAATTACGCAGCCCCTCAATCGTGTTTTTCTTACGCCGGGCTGAAGCTTTTGCATGGAAAAACTTGGTATTTTTATCACACTCACGCATCCAATGAGCCTTTGCTCGCTGTCTCCACATCATTTCCTCTTTGTCACACAATTGATCTAGTTCAGAAGTCAAAAGCCGAATCTGTTCATTTACTTCAACTGTACATGTCCCCTTTTTTAGTGCAAAAATTTCCTCCTTTAGTCTAGTCACTCGTTTGTTCACTTCGCCAAAAGAGAGCTTACTCCAGCCTGATAATCCTTCTTGACAGAGTTTTAGATTTTCCAGCTGTTCCGTACTCGGACCCCAACTCTCTTCAACAATCTTTTCACAATCCTCATTTTTCAACCACATAGCTTCGAATTTGAAACCTCTATGTCTATTGCTGCGTCGACTCCTACTCCGATGATGTAATTTGATACGGATAGGCAAATGATCTGAATGTAATCCATCTAAATGAACCACCCGATACTTAGGAAACATAGCTCGCCAACTGTCTGAGCCACACGCTCTATCAATGCGCTCTTCAATGAAATCAGGGGGGTCCCTGTTATTTGCCCAAGTATATGGATAACCCATATAACCCAAGTCGGAGAGACCAGAGTCATCCAAACAATCCCTGAAAGCCGAGATATCACTGAAAGAAAGTACTTGCCCTCCGTTCTTTTCAGAGTTTGACAGCATTGCATTAAAATCTCCAGCACATAGCCATGGTAAAGAAGAAAATGAAGATAAACGCCTAAGTAGCTGCCATGATTTATATCTTTCCGAATCATTCGGATCCCCATAAAACCCCGTAAAACGCCATGACGTATGTTTAGTAATGTCAAAAATATGAGCATCTATATGATTATAAGAAAAACTTTGAACACTAACTTGTGTCTCCTTAGACCACAATAAGGCGAGGCCACCTGACAAACCACGAGCAGCAACCGCAACACCAAAGAAATCTAACTTTCTTTTAACAGCCTCAAACTTCCTAGCAGTCATTTTGGTTTCTGACAGGAAGATGAGGTGGGGGTTATTTTCTCGGATAAGGTCTCCGAGCGTACGAACTGTCTCAGGACCCCCAAGCCCTCGACAGTTCCAAACGAGGCAACTCATTGTGATCGGCGGGGCTGCGTAGCAGCCTCCACCGTTAATTTATTTGAGAAAGGGTCTCCCGGAGTACGAATCACCAATTGTTTGTGCTTCCTATCGTCATCAGAAATCTCCATATCCGACGTTATCACCATTTTTTTCTTCCCTTTAGAAATAACTGTTCTAGAGTTACTTTCCGTTTCCTTTCTTTTCCTTTTTTCACCCGAACCAGATTTTGGGTCCAAACGACTCGGGCTAGTTCTTCTTCCCTTGCCTCGCCCTCTACCCCTAGGGGATTTTCCTTTAACTGAACCTTGCGCCTCAAAATGCATTAATTCTATTCCCGCATCCACTGGTAAAATAGGATCAGTTAACTCATTCTCAAAAGTGTTAATCAAATTGCCATATGGACCCTGTTTTGGAACCGACCGAAAAAGAGGTGACAGGTCCATTGAGTTATTCAGCTGGAAACTTGGACCAATACCCGTCCCACCCGGAACTTGTTGTACACAAAACCCGTAACTCGAGTTTTCACCACTCGGATTACCAAAAGCGTTAACTTGTTTAAAAGGAATCATGCTCAAATTATGGGATTCGTTACCTATGCTTTTGTCACTCCTAGAATTCCGAGATTCTTTTTCCAGATTAATGACCAAATTGCCCCTCGGTCTGTTCTTCATGGTCTTCGTAGATACTGATCCTCCCGGAATTCCACCATTCAAAGGTGGAGTAGAACCTCCGGCTAAGTCTTGCGACCCATCAACATCACCCAACTCCTTAATTAGTTTCTGAATTAATTTTGTTGGAGGAGTTGTAGCCCTCAACCAAGCACCATAAGGTGTGTCACCTTCTTTTTCTTCTAGCGAGAGTTGATATTTCAGTTTACAACCTCCAGAAACATGATCCATATGGCCACAAAAGTAACAGAAATTAGGCAGCCGCTCCACCATAAAACCGATCTCCAAAACTTCATCCCTATCCGTTTTTAATTTCATAATTCTACGTAGTGGTTTAGTCACGTTTAATCCAACCCGGATTCGCAAAATATCCCCAAAAACCAGATAACTATCCTTCGTAAATCCCATTCTTGACACACCCATCGTCTTACCAATATGAGAAGCCATAATCTTATTCCGTTTACGAAGCGGTAATCCAATAACATGTATATAAAAGTCGCACCAATCGAGATTAATGTTCCTTGGGTTTTCATTATCTCCAATCTTATTCAAAATAATAAGATTTTTATCAAAACACCAAGGACCCTCCTCCCAAGCCTTCGTCCAATCCATCTTATGTTTGAAAGAGAAAATAAAGCGCCCTTCTCCTATTTTTTCCACCGTGATACCATGAACTGGACTCCAAACCTTAGACATAGTTCGTTCTAGGGCTTCGAGATTAATATCCTTTTTCGCTAAAATTCTGCCAACTAGTTTAAGATCCGAGTCCAAGTTGATGTTATTCCATGCTTCTTCGGGCGGGATTGTCTCCTCATCCTCTTCTTCAGTCAATTTCAAACTTGTTCGTAGGCGGCTGAGAACGTCTTCCATTAACCCTAGAGATAAAAGAGTAAACCCTGAAGAGAAACCAAGCACGTGGAGAGAAGATTTAAACAATCTAATAAACCCTAGAGATTAAAAGCAAAACCCTCATTAAAAGGTAGATACAGTCTCATAAAGAGAGAAAGATTCTCATAAAGAGAGAGCAGGGGTCATACTAAATATATGGATAAATACTATGTATGTGAACGTGTACTGTCACATGTGAGTTACATCATAGAATATGATACAAATTACATGGTACCACTTAATGTGTAATACATACTACATGATGTGTGGTTATACTGAATATATGAGGTTGATATTATGTATTGTGAGCCCGTACTGTCATGTATAATTTATACCATAGAATGTGATACACATTACGTGGTAATACCACCTAATTTGGAAATAAATACTACATGATGTGGGGTCATACTAAATATATGAGGTTAATACTAATTTGGAATAAGTACTACATGATATGGGATCGTACTAAATATATGGGGATATGAGATCATACTAAATATATGGGGCTAATAATATGTAATGTGAGTATGTACACATTGTGTGGTAATACCACCTAATGTGGTAATTAACGGCACCTAATTTAACGGCAACCTAGAATCCCCCACTAAAAATTATGAGAAAATACTTTTAGTCAAACCGGATCAAGGTCAAGTCAGAGAGATCAAATTGAATTGGATCTATCATATTGATAGATTATTTAACTTTATTCGTACTTAAGGTGGACTAATTTGGCCTAGCATTTGCATAATTGCTTTTAGAATAATTAATTATATTACAATCACTTTTATGATAATTACTTCTACAAGAATTGATTGAGCGTTTGGTTTCAACTTTCAAAATTGATTTTAGAAACGTGAATTTTCATAATTTACAAAACTAACCATATATTTATGAGAAAAAATATTATATGATATATCTCTTAACTTTCACAAAACAGGAGACTACAATAAAAAAGAAATAGTAAGAAAAATTAATTGAATTTTACTCTCACTGAATCTAAGATTACAAAAAATAACTTTAAGTAAAATAAATCATAAATTAATCTAAGCAACATCATACGAAAAATGTTAAAAACTCCAACACAAATGAATAAAATAAAAAAAATTAAAAAAGAAGTCAAAAAGTAGTTCAATTGTTATGAATAGAGTAATGGGCATTATAGGCATTTCTCCAATCTTCTACTCCCAGTCTCCCACGTTGGAGAAAAGCAGCAAATAGGCTACTTCTGTACACCGTGAATTTTCTACAGTAGTTCGGATGAGTTTGGTCTAGCGATTGGAGCACTTAAAATCACTTATAGATTTCTATTGTAATTTTTGAAGTGTTTGGCCTCGATTATAAAAATAACTTCTGCTCAGTCGTGATTTTCATAGTGTTTGACCCCCAAGATCATAATCACTTTTGGGATATCGAGAAGCAAAAAATCAACATATTTTAGAAGCTACTAAAGTGTTACTTTTGCAAAAGCTATTATACAAAAGCAATTATTCTATAATTAATTTTTATTATAATAAATTATTACCAAAATCAATTGTACTAAAATTAATTCTCCTATAATTACTTCTCGTATCGCTAGGCCAAACTCACCCTTCGAAATTGAAAAGTAGAAGCTACCGCAACTTCCTCTCGCCAAACACCCCATTTTAGACGATTGTGGTTGAAACGTGGAAATGGGGCGTTCAATTGGGAGGCCAAACGGTCCCTTAAACTAACTCAGTTTAATCCAACAAAACTCTAAAATTAAAAAAAAAGAAAGAATAGATTTTTACCATTTCAGCCAACCCCGAATTGTAAGAAATTGTACATGCCTGCTTTTGATAAAATAAAATACTATATGTTTTGGACATGCATCTAATGTACAATAACTATTGTTCCCATTTTGAGGTGTAATACATTGACATGGTCGTATTACAATCAACCAGTCCAGTTCAGTCCAGTCCAGCCCACACCAGCATTTGTTGACAATTGTAGTTGGACTCATAATTTTAATTATTGAGCTATCAACCAAAGTTCTAGTCAACGGTCTTTCAACGCAATATCTACTAATAATATATTTCACAGCAGTGTTTGACTTCAATTCATTTCTTTTGACCAAAATACTATTTTCTCCTTTTTTTGATTTATTTAATTACTTAATAATTATCTATAACCACCTTCAAACCCACTACATAGTCCATAACCCATGTTTTTCTCCTTATAACCACCTCAAAAAACACGTACAATCCCAAACCCAATTACAATTCAATTTTCCCCTATCTTCTTCTCAAAATATTTTACTCCTTTTTCTTCCATATGCTCAATATTTGTTAAGGCAGTATGAAGCTCTTCATTAATTACCAATGAAATATGCTACTAGAATCTGCAATCAATTATAACCTGCCAAACAACAATTCGAAGCACCTCAAATTTAGTCATTGTTTTTAGTATTAGCAATTACAAATTCAACAATAAGCCGAGAAGTTACAAGTTTTTCACCTTTTCAATAAAGGCACATCCGGCTGCCTTCACAGCCACCGTCTTCCTCTCACCACCACCGGGTAGATTCTCTGAACTTAACCCTGCTTTGCTGACACATAAAACTGTCCTAGGCCTAGAGTACACCATTGAGGAATTTGAGATAACTTCTTCATAAAAGCCACGGCCTAAAGGTTTTCACATTTTTAACAATCTACTGGCTGCCATTTGAATTGTTTGGTGTTGGGTTTCAATAATATCTTGAAATGAATTTTGGTTTTTCGTATAAGTCGGGGAAGATTCGTGGCATATTAGCTGAAGTTGTCTGTTTGTGAGAACTCTTTTTGCCTTTTTTCTTCACTTTTTCTTGGGTGGTGGTTTTAGATTCGTGAATTTTCAAGCAATTCTCACGTCGCAATTTAATTTATCTTGGCCAACGGGTGAGTCCAAGGAGCATTTTGATCCGGACACGTCGCATTCAGTATCTACGCTCAATGTTTGTTAAGGCAGTATCAAGCTTCAATAATCTATATTTTAGTTGTCAGAATTTGTGATCTATATATTCCCTTTTTAATATGCTGCTTAATTTTGGTATATATATGTTTACCTGATTAATTAGGTTGACAATCAAAACTTAATGGAGTGCAAACTTACTATAGACCAACCAGCGACATTGTGTGCAAAGACTTCGGCATTAATTGTAGCTACCTAATCGAGTGGTGTGTGCTACATTGGGCATAATTGTGTGCTGCATGGTTTCGAAATTGACTTTGGCTCTCACATTGGACATTCATGTGATTGATATATATTATTGTATTACATAAGACTCCTAAATAAAATTAAATGTTTCAATTTTAATATAGGACCTGTCATTTGAGAGGGAATATATATAAATATATGCTATATGCCATGCAGAACCATACAATATGATCAGATCTTACACTACTAGATCGTCAAACATTTTCCTATACTGAATTGTATGCATGTCTTCGACTTTTGTTTGTATGAAAACATGCTATTTAAATGATCAAGTTTTTTCACATTATACTATCTAAATAATATAATGATTCAATTTATGTGTTTTAATAAATATATTGGTGGTTTGATGTTATTAACTTATAAAATTTTCAGAAATTCTTCATGCAAGGTGCGGTGTATGGTCCCAATGTTGGACGCCTGAGTAACCAATTTATTGAAGGAAATGTTTACTATGTTCGTGATGTACGTGTTATTGTAGCAGATAGAAAATTTAGACTTGTGCCTCACCACTATCAACTATTATTCGGAAATGAGTCAAGGGTTGAAAATCTATTGCTAAATAATGATCACTTCTTGCGGGATTTGAACTCCATCGTGCAACTCAAAGACATAGGAAAACATGTGAATTTTGAGGATCAATTGATTGGTAAGACAATTTTTTGGTGTGTGCTTTAAGTTTCATTAAAAAAATTAAAACTCACTAAATTGATTGGTCGTCACTGTAGATACTATTGGATTGGTTGTGTCTGTTACCAATTGTTATACAACATGTGAAGGTTTTTCCAGACGAGAACTCCTTCTAATTGATACCACGTAAGTTTAGTTGTATTATAAGTAGATTTACATCTGAAAATATTTTCTAACTTTTTTTTTTGTTTCTTATAGCATGACAGTTGTTCGTATGGTATTAAGTGATAATTTTGCCACTGAAGAAGGTGAAACATTATTCCGGACACTTGATCGGAATAATATAATATTTGCATGTGGAGTTATAGTGAGAGATCTTGAAGGTACACGACATGAGTTCTACGCAATTCAATTATATTTTTTCGTTATATTTTAATGTGAAGCATTCTGATTATTATTATTTTTCTTAAAATTTGTCCCTTTGTATTAAAATTTAAGTAGTATTTGTATTTAATACTTGCGGGTGAGCAAAGCAAAAATTGGCACCAAATAATCACATCTTCAATTGCCATATTAACATTCAACAAATTCAAATTGGAAAATTTCACTAATATACTGTCGATACCAAAAAATAAAACTCGCATAAATATGATAGAATTTTTACTTTAATTTTTCATTCGTTTTGCAGGTATTAGTTTAACATTGATGGTGTGCAAATATTCCTTTGTAGCTTAGATGTCCAGAGTGATGTATTTGTGAAGAATATAACTTCGTCCTCTATCCTTTTTTGTTAATATTTAACATATTATTTTTCTTTGTATATAAATATTGTTATTCTCATTTTATATATATATATAATCATTTTATATATTTAACTATGTCGTACAATAGATATATTTAACATATTAAACAAGATACTTAACATATATATTTTTTAAAACACGTGCATAGCACGGGACGTATGCTAGTTATCTTATGTTTGGTGGTGCGATTATACTAATTACGTGACAATTAACACAATTTTATAAGGAGTTAATTGCACTTTTAGTCCTCTTTATAGCTAACTTTTGAACATTCGCTCTCTCAAACTTATTGGACGGAAACGATCGCGTGACCATTAAGTCACTAAAGTTAATTATTAAGACAACATCAAAACATGCCAACCCAGCCATATTGATTTATCATGGGCTCTAAATTTTGTGGAAACGATTGTTTAGTTAATCATTCCAATAAAAAATAAAAAATAAAGGGTTCAATTCATTTCCCAAAAATGATATTTGAATTGACAAAGAAGTTTATCAAAATTGATCAAGAGCAAATCCAATTGGAACACAATTGCCAATTCTATTGAGGAGTGTGAAGTGTGAACTGCAGAAAATTCATGAAATAAAAGGAGGGGGCGGTCACCGGCCACAAATAAAATCCACCACCCATATCTACATTTATTCATCATTTTGTAACGGAAAAAGGAAAATTCCATATATTACAAAATATAACCGAAATAATTAATTGATTCATCTTTTCTCCGAGTAGGTATTAATTTTAATTTTTAAATAGTATTTGATTCGCACCACCGTCTTCATAGATGAAAGAAATTCTTCGATGCCCTATAGAGCATTGATCCGGACCCTTCACGTGTTAGCATCTTGGGTGGCTTTAATTGACTGCTTTTAATGTGAATTTCAAAGTCAATTTTCCATATCTCCCCGACGAATAAAAGAAAAAGCCTTTTAATGTTGGGGTCAAACGTAACAAATACACAGAAGATTGGACCACCCTTTCTTTTAGGTACTGGTTAAGACTTATTTGATCCTCAATTTGGTGTAGTACATTTTACACGTACCTAATATTTTGCATTTTCGTGAAAAAACGAGAATTTTATAGTCCTTTTGACCTTTTCTTTATGACAAAATTTCATCAGTTCACTCGAAAATTAAAGCCAGAACTGAACAACTTTCTTTGAACAAATATGCGAAAAAAACTGGTGGTGGTCAATGTTCTACAAAATCCTAAACTACAAACCATGTTAGAATAAATCATCTACATACATACATAATTAGACCCACATATTTAGATGAAAAAAATCTCCAAGGAAAAAAAAAAGAAAAAAAAGAGGATAAAGAATCAAATACCTTAATTTTGTCTAATAATATGAATCTGAAACAATGGAAATTGGACCACTATATACACGAATCAAATCCATTAATTTTGTCTAATAATATCAATCTGAAACAATGGAAATTGGACCGCTATATACACTGCCATGGCTCTCATCACATAGAGCCAATGCTCGTTCCAAATTAGCAACAATGTCTGTCATTGTAGGCCTATCTTTACTCTCCAAATGCACACAATGCATTGCAGTGTACGCCACCAATTCCACCGCCTCCGATTCATTAGACTCCGGTGGCCCCACTCTCGGGTCCAAAATCTTCCCCAGTTCTCCCTCCATAATTGCCGGCACTGCATAATCCACCAAGTTAATTGGTGAACCCCCATTTTCACCGGTTTTAAATATAGCTCTTTTCCCTGTCAAAAGCTCTAACAAAACTACTCCTAGACCATAAACATCACTCTTTGCAGTTAAAACGTTTAAACTATAATATTCGGGATCAATGTAACCCACGGTCCCCGCCGCCTTTGTCGGCCTATAATTGCGATCATCCTCCGGACCCAATAACGATAATCCGAAATCCGAAACTCTGGCAATCCAATTTGCATCAAGCAATATGTTAGATGACTTAATGTCTCGATGTATAATAGGAGGAACTGCGTAATTGTGAAGGTACTCGATCCCACGAGCTGCGTCTAACGAAATCTTGATCCTAATTTTCCAAGAATTTAAAAAGCTACTACTCTTTTCCACGTTGTTCTTGTCGTGCAAATGATCGTAAAGAGCTCCATTCTTCATGAACTCGTAAACTAACAACCTTTCATCCCTTTCTTCACAATAACCAACCAACCTAACCAAATGCTTGTGATGTAGTCGAGACAAAAACACTAGTTCGGAATCGAAAGCCGTCTCCTTTTCTTGAAATTTCTTCGTTCTTGGACCCGACTCACTTCTCTTGATAGCAACTTCACGCCCATCCGGTAGTTTCCCTTTATAAACGACCCCGAAACTCCCGGCACCCAACTTGTGTTCGAAAGAAAAATTATTCGTAGCCGCCACTAAGTCCGAGAAGAAAAACTCCTCTGCCCTGTCTGCGTGTTTGGACGAAGTCCCACTTCTTTGACGCCTCATGAGAATGGACGTTTGCCGTCTAAGAGTCGACGATCGGGAAGGAGGACTACTGCTCGATTGTTGAGCCGCGATATTAGTAGAAATGGTAGGTTGTACGGAATTATGTATTTTTTTCTTCCCAAAACAAACACCGGTCCACAAACAATAAATCATTGTACAAATCCCGGCAAACCCACCTACCGATCCTACAATTGCGAAAGCTAATAAACCCCTCCTTAGCCTCCTCGAAGGTGACGAAGGTCTATTAATAACGGGTGGTGGTGAAAGTGATGGTGGTGAAATCGGAGGAATCGAGGTTGGAACATCACAAGGCCTACAAATATGACCATTTCCGGAACAAAGTGATTCCGATTGAGGATATAAATTACACTCACAAGGGGTTTCGACACACGGCCCAGGAAGAGATTGCGATAAAAACGGAAGCTCGGTCCCGGTAGTGTAATACCGATTAGGCCAACCGGGACCCCAACAAATTACGGACAAATTGCTTGTGGTTAATCCACAAGTGAAATTCAAACCTGCAACAATAAACTCAAACGAAATCCCATCAGTAATATTTGTATAATTACTTCCAATTTCACCCCAACAAACTACCGTACGATTCAATCTTCTGATCGCACAACTGTGATTTTCGCCAAGCGCCATTAAAGGTCTATATTCGTATGCGAAATTATTAGGTACATTTAATTGTTGGTTGTCATTATTCCCTCTACAAATAACAATTCCTGAATTGTTCATACCACAAGCATGATTTCCACCAACAACAATATTCATCATCGAATAATTCGCAAACTCTGTTTGTATCGAATTTGAAATTGTTTCATCATCTCCCCAACAAAAAACCCTGTTGCTAATTTCGAGAACTCCACACGAAAATCTCAACCCAGATGATATAATTCGAAATTGTAAGTTAATATTATTTGAATTTCCACGCCAACAACTGGCAGTATTATTTCTTAAGGCGCAAATTTGAGTACTCCCTATGGAAAGAGAAGTTAACGGAGAAGTACCGTCGTTGTAGATTCTTTTAGGGGTGAAAGTTGTGTTCCAGCAGAGGAGGCTGAATCCCCCGGAGCGAATGGCGCATAGAGTGTCGCGGCCGCCGGCGACGGCGTCGAAGGAGGTGTTGGGGAGGATGGGTGGAAGAATTTGTCCGTTGGTCCAGCATTGGATTTGTTGAGTGGGTTGTTGAGCAGTTATGGTGCAGATTGTGGTGGCGGAGCCGTAAACGACGGCGAGGGTGGCGGCGGAGGAGCCGCCGAGGGCGTCGGCGGAGACGAGGAATAATAGTATGGTGATGGCGATGAGGGGTGGAAAGGTTGTTAAGGGTGTCGTCATCTAAGAGAAGTGTCCCCTCATCTGTAGTGTTTGTAGAGAGAGAGAGAGAGAAGAGGAAGAAGAAGAAGAAGTATATGGATGTTGTATGTATATTGTTGTTTGTATGTATTGTCAACATAATTTGTTATTAAGAAAAAAAAAAGAAAAAAAAAAAATTTTGGCCAACTCAATAATGTACTACTATTAGATGTATAATATTTATTATTTGTTGGAGAGGCTAGCTGGATTCTGGTTTTAGAAAATTTGTTAAATTAATGAATTTGGTATTTGTTGCTGATTCTAATAATACCTAAATTAATATTAATTTAATAATGGAAGATATGCATTTATCATGTAATTAATATATAAGTTAAGATAAATAAAAATCATACCACAATACAGTGTGTTTAAGTTTTGAGTTTTACTTAATTTGTTCTATAAGTGTCGAACATGCTATGTGTGAATTTGATATTTCGGTCTGTTATATTATGGACATTAGTTCTTTTCATTGAACCTAGTATTTATTTATTAATGATATTCATGTCTTTGATCTGACTTATTCTCTTTTAAGGCGTTGTCAAACATTTTATGTGGGAACTCTCCCAACAAAAAAGAAATTGAACTTGAGTTCGCTGTATTGTTGGGACTAACCTCTTCAACTAAAATCAATCGCGTTTTGGTATTAAACATATTGGTACATAATTAATGTATCGATTACCATTAATTTGATTGACAAACATTTTCTAATGAAGTAATATTCATGAGATTAAGTTATGTTAGCAAACTTATGTGAGTAATAAGATTGATGCTCTAAGGGTCTATTTCATTGGTTGTTTGGTTTGAAGGATTTTAATTTGATTTCAAAAGTTTTGAAGATTTTATTAAGCTATGTGTGAAAAAAATAAGAAAGTGTTTAGATTGATTATGAATTTATATTAGGTATTTATTTAATATATAAATATTCAATTATCAAAAGATATATAATGAAAATTCATTGATAAGTTAACAGATATAAGAAGAAATTTGGCAAATGTTCGCTGTACATTCAGTGATATGAAATGAAGACAACATAATTAGTTCAATCCAAAAAAAAGATATAGTTTTCAATGTTATTCTAAAAGTTATTGATGTAAAATCAAATAAAAATGTCTAAAACTTAATGTCTTAATTTATCTTGACTCAATGTTGAAGATACTAATACCCCGACAATAATGTATTTTCTTACATTCAAATCTTTAATCTAATGTAACATACAAGTTTGTTTTTCTAATCACGTCATCTTGTAAAAACAATTTCAATTGATATAACCAACACGTGGCATGGTGGAAACACGATATCTATTCAATATGTGAATAATCAATTTTCATGGAGCATGCAAAGTTTGACTAAAGAAACCAATCATGATTTATAATAAAAATTAATCCACACTTTTAGCGGGGGCGAATTTATTCATATATTGAGTGCTTAAGGAGTTGTTAAAAATGAAAAGTTTCTTGTTTTTTAATATCAGATTAGTTAAAACTTGATTTGAATATTTCCAGATTCAAATAAACGAACAAAGAAGAACTTTAATTATTTGAATTAAGAAGATCATTCACCAAACCATTCAGATACATATTCAAGAAATGAGCTATTGACATTTTCCACCTTAAAGATATGCACTTTTGGTATTTTAAACTTTGGAATTGAAATTTGATACTTTGTATCCTAAAATTGCATATATATTGGCAGAATAGACCCTATTAGAATAGCAAAATGACACTATATTGCTTAATAATTTAATTTAGCGGTACAAAATGCCAATATTTCAATTTAGGTGCAGAATGCAACATATGATAAAAGTACATAGTTTCAAATTAATCAAAGAAAGAAAAAAATATATGTATAAAGGGGAGATGCATTCTCTTGTAAATGTAATTGAAGTTAGATTCATTTAACTTGATTCAGTATTCCGGACACGTAATAATACCACATCTAATGTATACCAAACTTTTTAGCTTACTCTGTAATTATTACTCCCTCCGTTTTTTTTTAATTGTCGCTTTGACAACTTTTGTTTGTTTACTTTTATTTGTCGTTTTAGGAAATCAATGTAATTTCTTCCAATTTTGTCCTTATTTAATGATTCTTTTTAGTAAAGGATGAGAGAGAATAATAAATGTTCTAATCATATGGTGAAAAGGGTATTTTTGGTTTTTGCTTTGAAAAGGTGGTTAGTTATTGCATTCCTTAATTTGTGTGCACCAACCCAAAGCGACAATAAAAAAAAACGGAGGGAGTACTATTGTTAGAGCAATTTCAATAATGAGAATCAAAGTTAAATATAGTGTCTTAACTGTCAAAATCTGCTCCAGCAGAGGCACTATCACTGGACCTAAATTTAAGTCCAACACTTTTTGGCATCAAAACTTTTTGCCTGAAATTTAAAAATGGCTATTTGTCCTTCACAATTCTCCCAACGACTTATATTAATAGTACAAAAAATTTCAACTATTAAAATGGCCACATATTTCAATTAAAATACACAAGTTCAATAATCACGAACCAAAAAAGCAGATAAAGTTAATTTTCAATAAAAAAATCTTATCGATAAATACATCTCATGTTGAATCACAAACTGACGCCTTGATATAAAATCTTACCAATAAAAATCCTTATAAGATATCTAACATTGAATAACAAGTTAACACGTTGATAAAAAAATTGTGGATGAAAATCATTATCAAATATCTTAACATTGAATCAAACACTGACATGTGATAAAATTATTATCAATAATCTTATCTAAATAATTTAACGCAAGACACGATTATTTAATATTTTTTTAATTTAAGTTTAATTTGTTTTACTTTTAAGTAAGCTTTAATTTAAATTGAATTTAACCTAATTTAGATAAATTAAATTAAAATTAATTTAAAATGATGCTCCATTTTTAATGCTTATTGCTGGAGTAAAAAACTATTATGCAGGTATCAAAATACTATAGCAAGCATTAAAGAGTAATTTGATGCTTTTTTTTTATGCTGTATGCTGTAGATGCTCTTAAAGAATTTAAAAATTGATGTAAACCATGACGCTACCCTAGTTTGAATTATAATCAATTCTACATTTTTCATATATTAACCCAATTAATTCAACAACTAAATCAAATTCAAACATAGAATCAATATTTTCTGTATTAATACAAAAACCACTATAACATAGATATGTATGCTGAACAATAGAAATTATAACATCTCAAAAAAAAAAAATAGAAATTATAATTTTCTTGACCTTGATTTTCAGAGTTTAATAGTATAATTTAAGCACTTTCGTGTCACAAGTAAGTGTTACAAATGATATGTTAAAAGTACTACTCTAAAGGTCTTGGGCTCGAGGAGCATATCAAGTGTGAATATTTTTCTAATTTTATATTAGGTATTAGTTATTTATTCTAATTGATTTTATTCACTGTAATTTCTAAATGTATTCAACCGATTACGCAAGATGTAATTCACCGTTTCAACTATAAAAGAAATATAATTTTTATTTTTTTTTTATTTTTCAAGGGTTTCATCCCTTTCGAGGCGGGTTGGGCACATTAAGTGGGTACCTCTCCCAACAGGTATTCAAACATGAGTCTACTACTTGGTACTTAAAAGAAAGATAAAAAAAAAGAGAAGAAAGAGATTGAGATTAACTCGTTGGATAAAGGAGCCCTTTTTCCCAAGTTTAGTCTCGGCGTTAGTGAATATGTTAATTCGTTAAATCTGATTCTCCAGCTGAGTGAATAGGTCGATCGAAGTAATCCTTCTTTATTAGTCCCGTAGCCTTTTGCCCTAGAATCAGAGTCAAGATCAGGCTCAGGCATGATATGATTTAGAATAAAAAGGTGTTAGACGTTCATCTCATCGTACATATCAAACAAGCTTAAATAACGGTGATGGATAAATAAAAGCAACATAAAATAAAGCCATTCGAGCTTCATTATGAATTGTTTGAGCTTAATTCACGTAACAATTTTAAGTTCGGTAAGAAAATAAAATTAAATTGAATGGTTAAATGATAGAAAATAGTATTGAATTCTTCCAATTTTCTATTACCAAGCTTTAACCTTTCTCGAATGTATTATATATTTTATTATACTAGGGAAGTGAACGTACGATGTACGTGTCTAGATAATTTCATCGGTATTTTTTGTAAATTAATTTTATTATGTCAAAAAATAGAGCAAATTAACCCATTTTTCCCCTATTTAATTCATTAGTTTAATTCATTTTTCACTTGATTTTTAGCTGCCTTTATTTATTTTTACAGTTTAATATTTTTTTGACTGTTTTACCCATTTTTTATCGGTTATAACTTATTTTCACTGTTTTTACAATTTTATCCTTTTATTTTTGTCCGTTTTAAACCATTTTTCTACTAGTTTCACTTTATTTTGTCGGTTAAACTCTTTTTTACTGATTTCATACGTTCTTATCAATATTAACTCATTTTTAAACGTTTTTATCAAATTAACCCGTTTTCACCTATTTCACACATGTTTTTCACTTATTTCACATGTTTTTTTCACCAATTTCACCCGAATTTTTCTTTGATTTGAAATGTTGTCGCCGACTTTATTTATGTTTTCACATATTTCACCTATTTTTTATGTTGTTATTTCACCGGTTTTGTCATTTTCACGAATTATACCCTAATTTCATCGATTTCACATGTATTTATCGATTTCAGGAGCACTTAATTACCGATCTTACCCAGATTTTCACCAACTTTGTCAATATTCACCAATTTCACCCGAATTTTCATCAATTTCACATGTTTTCAATGATTTCATTGTTTTTTTATCTATTGCAAAAAATTCATCGATTTTTCACCTATTTCACCCGTTTTTCACGAAAATAATTTCAAGAAATTTTGAGGTTATGCATGTCTTGATATTATTGAATATTTTTTATATTTTTTTCTATTCTAGCCAAAGTATAATTACGAAAATAGCTAAGTCATAGGTATTTTTTATTCTTTCATAGTAAGATGTGATTCAAATTTTTTGTTTTTGTAACATAATGATATTTAAGAGAATTTCATTTTAAATTTTTATATTCAGAGTGTTTATGACTTATATTGTTCTAAATCTTTATATTAATATTTTCTTACTTAAATAAATATTGATGCTAAAATATAACAATTTTATATATTTTTTAGGGGCTATTTAAAATAAAAGGATTTTTAATGGTTCGTTTTTATCTATTATAAGAGAAAAAGATTAAAATTACAATATTTGATGTAAGAAAGAATTTATAAATTTTAGGAGTTTATGTAGGAGATAAATTAAAATAAGACTTTATATCTAATTATATCTCTTCAGTTACTTTTATATTTTTATCATTGAATTAAATATCACTTTACAATTTAAAATAAATAAGGGTATTTTAAAAAAAAGTTAAAAAATATTCATGCTTTTATTATAGTAGAGATAGAGATTGAGATTGAGATAGAGAACGCAATGGGTCGGTCAAAACACGTTTTAGAAAGACAAATGAAAATTAACTTTCTCATATGGGGTTTAATTTCGTGGAAAATACAGAGATTGATTTCGTAGAAATATGTGTACTACAATATAATTGTTGATATTTTGACCGGAAATTGACATGATATACTTATTTTATCTTTTCGAATCTTAGAATGCACGACAGCGACATTTGTCTTACAATTATTAAACTTTTTATGGGTTCTTATCTTTACCTTTACTTCTATTTTGGATCAGAAAATATCACAATCTATGAAATGAAATGAAACAATAAGCAAAATAGCACATTGAATTGAAACTAAAAATAAAAATGACGACTGGTCACTCTGGGTAGTGTGGACAATCGTACGATGTGAAATGGTGGTAAATTATAGCACCGGCCAAAAAATTCACCTTGTGGAAAAAGTGATGCAATATTTAAAGGTTTCTTGAAATATTATAGATAATATTAAAATTGATTGAATTGATCATATGTAACAAATTCATTTGAATTTAGTATGTTTAAATTAGTATATTCATTTAAATTATTTTCTAATATGTTATTTTACACACGTGTCATCATTTAGTTGAGCCTTAATCTCATTTATCTACTACTGACTATTCTACATTTCATTGTTATTTGGTCACTTTCAATGTAATACATAAAACCAGTCATTCGGGGATACTTTACAATATAAGCAAATCTATGGAAATTTTTTTCCAGAAACTTCTTTAAGAAACTTCTTTATATCACAGTTTGGTGGTCAAACAAGACCGCTGCCGGTAGAACGTACAGATTGGAAACCAAAAAAAAAAAAAAAAAAGAATTGAATTATAAAGCTTACAGCAGAAAGTGGTCATCTGTTCTTTCCACAGCTTTATGAACATGGTTTGCTGCTTAAAAGCAGTCCATTATGACCCTGAATTTCAAACAGTATCATGTTGTCGCAATTGATATACTTGTATAATCCTTATCGTTTATAATTAATTAAGTGTATATATTATGTACGTGAGCAATTCAAGGAAATTAAAGTCACCTTTTTCCAGGGCATACACAAACACTTTGTCATCTATTTGGAGAAATTGCCAGCTGAAGCTATATCATGTTGCCGAGCGAATTCTATACCTCCAACAACAGATAATAAAGCTCCATGAAAATGAACTAGGACGTCTAAAAAGGTATTATGTCTTATTCTGTTGAATATACAACTTCTAGTCCCATTTTTTTTTTTTGCAGCAAGTACTAGTGTATAGTTTTAAGACATTTATTTCTCAATGCATGTATATGTGACATTAAAATACGTATGACATAAAAAAGTAGCTGACCTTTTTACAGCCCCGGCCAACAGTATAATAAAATTGCAAATACGTAGATGGCACATTGTTTTTTTTTAAAACCTTTGATCCCATGCTTTGTTCTGGTTTTCGACAAGGCAATAGATAGATTTCATTGCGCAGCACTTTTATCTCTCGGAGTTTTTCTCCGTTCTAGGCATAAGAGAAATTGCAGTACTTTTGTGGTTTTCCAGCATATGAAGCAGCACATTTATGAACTAGTGCATCAAATTTTGATTACAATAAATATAGATTAATTAAGCAACACATTGATTGGACTAGTTGTACAAATTTGACACATAAAAACCACAGTGAAGCACATAATTGAATAAAACTATGACTTGTTTCAGGAACGAGAAGACATTTACTTCAACAATAATCTGAAGTTTCATCACATGTACAGAAATATTTAATTTAAATATCACAAAATCTACTACATGACCACAAAGACTGCAAATAACTTAGTGTAGCAACGGCAAAACACTAGAAAGATGTGGAACATCCAAAGATGTCCGAACCTATAACTATATTACACATGAACCTTATTTTACATTTGTACATCGTCTGAATGTGCTTAGGAACTGGGATTTCATCAAGTGCTGCTTCTATTGCACAGAACAAGCTATGCGCTATACAAAATCTTACAGCTCCGGCTAAGAGACACTGTCTCGAGAAAAAGAATAAATAGGTGATTAATATACATAACAAGGCACATTTGATCAATGCTTTTGTCCTATGTCCATCCTGAAGCAGGAATTCCTTGTTTTTGAAACCATTCAGGCATATGGAACTTTTCATGGAGAAACGGTCTTACATCCTTTTGCAGAGAAAGGTTCTTGAGCAGTGGAAGGATAACGTCCAATAGCTGAAGAAAAGATAGATAGATAGACATATTAACGGGGAAGAAACTAATGAGAGAAAGATGCAAAATTTTCCTTTAAAGTTATTTAGGATACCTGCTCGTCGTGAGGTTGTCCAGCAGAAAATGGTATGCATGGAACTCCATTTAATGGTTGAAGCAAGAAACTAAATGGGTTATTGTCTACAATAACTATCCGACATAAATCCTTTGATAAGCTAGATAAATCCTTCACATGTTCACGGTATTCCCTGTGAAGTACGCAAACAATACAAGGAATGAATTTTCCAGGGAGGCAGTTCAATCTCATAGTATTAATGGGAAAAGTGTAAAGGAATAGACTGCAATGATCATCTATTATGAAATTAAAGTACCACATGCCGCATGGTAGAAGATAAAAAAGTCTTGATCTTAAAGAGGTAAAAACGACTTGAACAAACATAAGATATAAGCATTTTTAGGTTTTACTAGACAATAGTGCATCAAAAGCTCTAGTATGAACTACATGGGCCAAAATATGCACCTCTTACCACTTTGACTATCTTTCACCTTACATGGTTAAAGACGTGAAGGTATGATTCTGCGGAGGATACTTGGTAGGAATTACGAACGGATAAGATAGATATCCGATAACTAGTGATCTTTACCAACACAATATTCTTTGCGCCCACAAATATCCAATGTCACATTAAGTGAAGCTCAAGGGCTAGAGATCAAGTCGAACAAAGCAATATACTATTCAAGCTTATTTTGATTTCTTTTATCGAGATTGAAATTGTGTTTTGAATATGGTCAGATTGCCAATTGAACTTGAACAAGTTGTTAAGGTGCTGAATAGGAATCAAGCTCGAATATGTTGAATTTTTATTATTTATCGTCCTTAGCTTTAACTAAAGCCTGTCGGGTCCAAAACAATCCGAAGTTTAAAGCTTATTAAACAAACAAGTGTTCAGATATGGTTTGATGCGCATAAAGAAAAGCAGAAACGAGCTTTTATTTACAAATCAAGGTGAATAGAGAGTATCTTGTTTCGTATTTAAACTAGCTTACTAGCCCTGTTATTTAAATATTCTGACCTTCTAATCGTAAAAACCTCCTCCAAACAATGATTTTCTCCGGTCCTGAAGGTTTGATGGGTTTCATACCATGTAAATCTAGTAGTACACTATTCAAAACTATGTCAGTAAAATTACTAATCTTTGGAAGGTTGACTTCCCTATAAGACCAACGTACTAGAATAAGGAACTCCACAAGGAGTAATGGAGCATTGTCTAGTCATGAAGCTTTGATTTTGATATATTAACAGTTAACAAATTGGAGGTTATATTTTACATCCCCCTCCTAAAAACGATATTCCTTTTTTAAAAGATATTTTTCTATTTCTATTAAATAAAATTGTTTGCTGTGTGACCAGTTACTAGAGTGGCACTGGAAAACAGTAGGGAAGACGCAATCCAAAAGTCATATGCAGTATTAAAATTGGTCCTGGTACAATCATAATATTGTTGACCCACAAGATCAAAAGTATCTTACTCCAACTTCCAGAATTATAAAATGCATTTGGTTACATAATTTCCTCGTCTTCATTTGGCCTACACATGGAGCCAGTGTCAAACAAGATCATTCTAAGTGTATACAGAATATCATAAGTTAGTTCCTTGTTTTATGCTCTTTCAATTTTCAAACACAAATTCATCACAAGCACAATAAAGATGCCATGTTCAAGGTGTTGCTAGGAATGACATTACCCTTATGAAAACCTAACAGGATATACCTACATCTAACTGCAGCAAAGACAAAATGTGCAACGCTTGACAGAATATAATAATAATGCAAAGAATTCCCAGTATTCTGATAACGTTGTGAAAACGTCGTTATTACCTATCTCCTTAAGCCCAAAATATCTTGTTTTGGTCCGAGTTTCTGTTTGTTTCCGCTTGTTTTCGTGTCTTTTGTGCTTTTGGTCCCTTTGTCGACCTTTGTTCTTTTTTGTGTTTTAATTGAGTTTATCGGTGGTTTGCAGGACTCGACGCCTTGAAGCAATTTCGGGAGCATTTACTGCGTGAAGTGCAAGTCGCTTTCAACCGAGGGGAGGCCTAACGCAAAAGAAAGAACAAGAATCGAGAATTTAGGCCTCTGCCTCACCTCGCCGCCGCGAGTTGGTGGCAGAGAGTTGTGCAAACTCTCTGCCTCAACCTCGCCACCGCGAGATCCTGCATAACTGAAGACTCGCGGCCGCGAGGCCTGCTCTGTTTTCTGCGCAGATTGGAGGGGTTTTTTTGTACATAACCCCTTTTCCCCAAATTGTAATTCTAAATTCTTTAGGGGACTTTTTGGTCTTAGTTACCATAGTTTTTGGGGTAACTTAGGCATTAGGAGGTTATTGTTTTGCTAGGTTAAACGGTTAGGAGGTGAAATTCACGAGACAACTTCTACATCTCAAAAACTTTCATCTTGCCTCCTTTGAAGAACAAAGCTTTTGCTTGCTTATTTGGATTGAAGGATACAAAGGCTTGAGAGAGGAGTTGTATTGGATTTCATCACATAAGCTTATTCTTAATCTTTATCTTGTTTATTTTGTACTTATGACTTTATTTAAAGTAATGAATATTGTGTTGATTAATATGAGTAGCTAAGCATTTAACTCCTAGGTTTTTATGCAGCTTATGATTGATCTATGATTGAATGATGAGTTAATGATTGATCTTATGCTTATATGTGTTTGTTAATCTAGTTTGAGCTTTTTCCATCTTGTTGTTAGGCCAACGATAAGATGAAATGGATTGATCTTTAATTCTAGACATAGTTGATTAAAGATTAGATTATAAAACTAGATTGTGATTTGATTTTAGGATAGGAATATACCTAGGTCATTTCATGTTCTAACAAGGTTTGGGATTAATGCATCATTTAGGTTTAATCCTTTAGACATAAATTGGATTAGTCTACTTTGATAGGTTCGTACGCAATTCGGAAGATACGTATGAATAATTTATCTTGAACGACAAACATAAGCATGGTTATCAATTTGTGAATCATTCAACTTGGATCAACCTAAATGACATGAAAATCTAGGAACCTTTCTCAATTGAATCAAAGTATTGTAATTCTAACTCACTTCATTTTAAGTTGTATAAACAAACTACTATCTCACCACTATTATCCACATAAGTTCAAGTAAGGTAATAGAATAGATCTTGGTAATTGTTCGTTTGATTCCTCGTGGGTTCGACACCCCTTATCACTTTATTACTTGTAAACGATCGTATACTTACGCGATTTACGTACTCGTATTTGGAACGTAACATATTCCTAGTGAGACAACCATACTGGAGCAGCTAACTTACGTGCTAATGGTCGAAGGCCGATAAAGTCTACGACTGAATCGATTTTGAACATCTATTCTATCAACAAGAGGTCTGGCATAGCCTGCAAGAATATAAAAATGAAAGTTGATCGACATGTAAATGAAATATTAAAAAAATGCCGCTGAGAACCAAGAACGATAATGCATCATAAAGCAATAGTATACCTTCAAGTCCAGCAGTAAACAACACAAGATTGGCAAATTCACTAAGTTGGTTCAAGAATTCGTCAAGTCCAGGACGTTCAAACACTGTCACGTAGTTGATCTTAGGTTTTCCTTCAAATTCCTTTAAACCCCACATTAAAAGAAACACTGTATGTAAGACTGATTTCAAGTGTAAAATGTTCAAATCTACATTTTCTGCTTATTAATGCCTAACAGAACCTACTTACCTTGTCAGAAGAGATGCATTCAAGTTCAAACCATTTTAAACCAGCTTCTGTGGCTTGAGTGCGTAGCATAGCTGGCAAGCTTGATGTCTCGTATGCACATACCAGCGTTTCATCCAAATCAAGAACCACCTGTATGTAGTAATAGGCATGACTACGAAAGCAATCAAATTTGAAATAAGCATTTAAAGAACTAAAAACCTTCGACAACCAAATGAAGATGAAAACAAACTAGAAACACATCTCAATTATGCATTTAGTACTTTGTTGACTACTGTACCTTAATTAAAAAAAAAATAGAGTAATATTGTATCACTAATTCACTCATAACAATTAGGCCACAGGTATGTGATATCCATTCTGAAATTCTATTTTTTCTATTATATTTCATAAGTTGTCTTGTGTGCTTGATCAATTCCCATAGGAACAGCTGTTACACTTGACTGATCTGTTATCTGCACCCCCAATCACTTTTCTCAATACTGACTCCTAGCTTGCTTGGTCTGTGCTTACATATACTAATACATGTCCTAAGCAGACCATCCATGAGGGAAAATATTAACTCAGACCTACCTTGGACAGACTCATCCAACCACAAGACAGATGTATTTGTCCATGTCATGTGATTGATCACTCTTCCAAGAGTGTTATCCAATTACGACACGTGTATTGCACTTGCTAAGTGGATGTTTTGGGTTTGGTAGAACCCGGTCAGGGCTAGAATTACCCGCATTTCAGGTTAGAGCTTGTGAAAAGTGATGTCATATCTGAAGTCATGGCCACACACGTGAACATCTGTACAATTTTCAGTTCATTAATCATACCTTCATCCGAATTCTTAAATGCCATTTGTTTATGGCCAGCAGTGAGTGCAACATATAACATCTAGCACAATCCACATCTAATAAAATACCATTGAATATATATGTTTATTGGACACATTAGGTCACCGTATGTAAGCTAATTACGGCATTAAGCAAAGCACGTATCAGCATGAAAAGGACAAGTGTTTAAGATGATCGAGGGGTTTCATAACTACATACAGACGCCATCATTCAAACCTCATCTCTATCGGCTATGAATGATACGAATTTAAGTTATAGCAACTTGTCAGCTGCAGTGCTTTGCCAAGAAGTCATTTGGTAAATCCGTACAAATGTGTTTGCCCTATTTAACATTCAAAAGGGCAGCCAGAAACAGCTAATCTAAAGCTCATTTAATTCCTCAGAAAGTAAAATAAACTATAAAAACGTCAGAGCCAAAAAAATAAGCATTTTCTGATGGCATGGTTATTGAAAACATTTAAAAGTGTCAAATACCAATACTATGGCTACAATAACAGAAGGCTGAAACCATCTCCTGCAGTCCTGCTTGAGATTATTCCTCACGCTGTCATGGATCATAAAATCCATTTCCATTGTAACCTCACAATTTCAAAACTAAGGTTGACAATTATATAGTATCATGACTGTTAAACTTAAATTTATAACAATAATGATAATTACAACAATGTGGTCTCTTTTCCACATCAGCTGTAAACACTGCTAATTAAACTAGGATGTTATCATTTTCTCTTTACTATTACATATGAAGACCTACTCCAGATTCTGCTTACCATGAGAGTATCCAGCTCTAAAAGCAGACAAAACCATCAGTACTTAAACTTTAGTTGAATCACAGTAACTTATATGTATACATGTAAATTATCAAAAAACAATAACTTATATGAGTATATAGTGCAATATGTCCCCTCCCTCTTCTAGATAATACATAATTCAATAGCTCCTTTTGTGTATAGAAATATAAGCCAAATTATTGACCATAGTAAATGACACAGCTACGATTAACTTAAGTACAAAATAAATAATTACAGTCATTATCCTAGTCCATTAATTAGAAAGTAAATTATTAAATTACAAATCATATTAAAATTACGCCAAATTCATACTCAAATGGAAAAAGGAAATTATTACCGTTAGCTTCTCCAAAGGTGGAGGAACGTCAATCAACTTCTCTCCACCACCGGAGGCGGAAGGCGTCGGAGGCGGAGGCGCTTCTTCAGGTAGCTCCACCGTCGGAAGAGGCTTAAAGTGAGACGGCGGCGCGCGAGCCGCGGACGCCAAAAACGACGGCGTACCGCGGAGGATCTGAGCGAAGATCTGGAAGAGGAAAGTCAGCCAGTTCAGCAACGTTCTCCACACCTGTATCGTCGGAGGCGCGTACACTTCAGACGCCGCCAGCTCTGCCATAGTTCAAATACTGTAGTGATGATTATAAATAGGTGTCTTCACCTGTATAAACTGAGGCGGCACTCTGGTGTTGCTATGAGAGTGTAAGTGTGTGTTGTGTGTGTTCTTAGGCGACGGAGAGAGTGGTCAAAAGTGGAGGCGATGGCTATTTCGATCGCAGAGAAAAGATTGGTGTGTGTGTGACACGCGTTACGAATAAGAGTGAGGTTAGAGGGAAAGATATATTTGTGTTGCTAATTTCAAATAAAATTAGTGTTGACTACATTGGATTTATCTTGTTTCCTTTTCCTAAATTCTTACCCAGATTAGTTTGATCGAAATCGAATTGGATGGTAAATGCAATATACTTATTTTTGGATTGAGCGTAACTCTCGAGAAAATAATCAATCGCAAAATATTTTCTCCATTTTTAGAAGGATTGCACACGAATTAAGAAATGTCATAAATAATCACAATTTTTAAGGAAAAAGTATTGGTAAAAAAATATTGAAATCCTAAAATGATAAATAAAAGTCAATAATTTTTTTTGTAGCGACAAATAAAAAAAATGAAGAGACTAAATGTTATTGTGGTTGGATAAGTTTGGACAAAAACTTTTCACGTGCATTGTACGTTTGTTCTAGGGGTGGGCGCGGGTAGGGTATTTCGGGTCGGGTACCCGACTTGGCGGGTAGTAAATTTTCATACCCGAAACCCTACCCGATTTGGCGGGTACCCGAAGTTCGGGTACCCAAAATTTTCGAGTATTTCGGGTATTGGGTATTGGGTACCCGAAATTTCACACTTTTTTTTTTCCAAGAGTTTTTTTTCAACATATATGTACGTAAAATTGTAAATTTATGAATTCAAACAATAATTGTACACAATAACTTCAAAACAAAACAATATAAATGTCTAATTGATTGAGTAGTATGAACACTAAAATTAATTTTCAGATTTCAGATTTGGGAGTTCAATTGTTCAAATGTCGGCTGCTGTTGTGAGACTTTGAGAGTGTGAAACTGTGTGTGAATTGGGGAGAGGTCGTCAAAGGAGTTAGAAGAGACTTAGGTCTTAGAGTTAGGCAGTTTAGACATTTTTTTTCCTTTTTGGGCTGTCCACTACTTAATTGGGCCAAAAAATTTTTTTTTTTAAATACCCGAACGGGTACCCGAATATCCGTTCGGGTGTGAAATTAATACCCAATACCCAACCCGAAAATATATTTCGGGTACGGGTACCCGAACCCGAATGTCAAAATACCCGTTTTTTTGTCCCAATCGGGAAATACCCAAACGGGTCGGGACGGGTCCCAAAATACCCGTCCCAAACGCCCACCCCTAGTTTGTTCTATACATTTTGAATTTAACCTTTTATGGAAAATAATTTATTCACTTATATTGACCAAAGTTTCATGAAGTAATACCGCTTTAGTTGCGATCTACTTCATTTATTATAAGTAATATTTATAAGGATGGAATTGCACTTTTCATGTCAAATATTTATCTATTTTATACATTTTACATACCACACTTTTCAGAATGACACATTTCATATCAAAATCAATCAACATTTTTCAATTTACATACCGACGTTAAATATTGGATGAAAATGGACATGTGCGCCACACGTGTCCGTTAACTCAATTTAAAAAAAAAAAGAGAGAGAGAATTGCATTTTTATACTAAACATTTACCTACTTTATACATTGCATACCACACATTTCACAATGACGCATTTCATACCAAAATTAATCAACATTTTTCAATTTACATACCAAACCTCCATGTTCTTTCTTCCTTCTTCTTTCTTCCTCCACTTAGAAAAAACTGAAAACAGGAAAAAAAAAATTAAATGTCATCTTCAAGCTCCACCTCCCGGCATTCGTACACTCCTCCGGCAAAGGAACATACCTGCTTCCGCCAAAAACCCACTCCGCTTAGGACATCATATACAGCTGATAACCCAGGAAGACGCTTTTAATATTTGTGGCTACTCTCTGGGTAGCCACCATCTGTCATGTTAGATCACTTTTGCATTAAAAGTGTCCCTAAACCCCCCCCCCCCTAACATGGCGGATGGTGGCTACCTCAGAGGATAGCCACGAAAATTCCCCTCAAGGAAGATGGATGTCGGTTTTTTATATGGGAAGATGAACCCATGTGTGCAAGGTCAAAGGCAATAATCCCTGGTTTATTGCGGAAAATCAATATCTTAGAAGATGATTAGAAGAAACTTAAAACCGGAAAAAAAAATTAAATGTCATCTTCAAGCTCCTCCTCCCGGCATTCGTACACTCCTCCGGCAAAGGAACATACCTGCTTTCGCCAAAAACCCACTCCGCTTAGGACATCATGGACAGCTGATAACCTAGGAAGACGCTTTTAATATTCGTGGCTACTAGCCACCATATGTCATGTTAGATCACTTTTGCATAAGAAGTGTCCATAAAACCCCCCCTCACATAGCGGATGGTGGCTACCTCAGAGGGTAGCCACGAAAATTCCCCGCAAGGAAGATGGATGTCGGTTTTTTATATGGGAAGATGAACCCATGTGTGCAAGGTCAAAGACAATAATCTCTGGTTTATTGCGGAAAATCAATAACTTAGAAGATGAAATCAACAAAAAAGATGACGAAATTATCAAACGAGATGGAGATGTTCGCAAAAGGAATGATGAAATTATGTTTACTTTAGGAGAAATTAGCAAAAGGGATCGGGAAATTAACATTAAGGATAAAGAAAATTTGAAGTTGAAAAAAAAAAACATGTATGGTGGCCTCTGTTGTCTTATTTGAAAAAGGTTGATTGATTTTGGTATGCAATGAGTCATTCTGAAAGGTGTGGTATGCAATGTATAAAGTAGGTAAATGTTTGATATAAAAAGTGCAATTCCCTCTTTTTTTTTTTAAGTGAGTTAACGGATACGTGCGGCGCACATGTCCATTTCCATCCAATATTTAACGTTGGTATGTAAATTGAAAAATGTTGATTGATTTTGGTATGAAATGTGTCATTCTGAAAGGTGTAATATGCAATGTATAACGTAAATAAATGTTTGATATAAAAAGTGTATCTCCCTCTATTTGCAAGGAACAACTTTTCATTGAACATTTATAGAATGAGATGAGAAAGTTTTATTAAGGACATGTTAATTGAACACAATATTTTCATATACCAATTTCAGAGGAATGTTAGCTATTTAGAGGCATGCAGCTTGTGACGATTCGCTATAGTTAGAGGTATAGTTCTTTGGTAATTTGACGTTTTATTTGAACTAATTTCGTTTTTTTCAATTATTATTTTTCAATGGTATTTAGATTTAACTTAATTTTTTTTGAAACACATTGATCATATTATATGAAAATGTCTATTGAAAGATAAAAAATTTTGTTTGCCACTTTGTAAACCTAGTCTCTCATATTATACCAATCATTCATTTTTTTCTTCTTCTCATAATTTAATTATTTTCGAGATGCATCAATCCCATTATATAATCAATTGTTCAAGAACTTTATTTCTCTAAATGAAAATGACTTGCATGTTTGGTTAATCATTAGTCCGATCCAATCTCATCCCACGCACCTCCCAAGCCTAGGAATTATCGACTAACAATATGCCTTTAATTATGTAAATACATAAATTAGTCATTATTAGTTGCTCAATTATTTTGCTTATTCAAAAAAACAAAAGGAAGTTGCTCATTTATTTTCAAATGTACAATTTGTCAATTCCCTTGGCCTTTGGTTGAAGTATTATAATTTTGTGAGGAAAAAGCAAACAAGAACATACGGATTATTACTACTTTTGCTTCTTTAAAGTTACTTAAGTTTTAGCAGTGACAAAAAATTAGCAATGTTCTACAATTACTTTATTTTATAATTTATTGGGTAAATATTTGGTTAGGTTGGGCCAAGTTAGTCGTTAGACGTTGTGGTTACCATCTAATCATACATTAAATATGAAAAGAAAATTATAATATGTTTGCTGCACAATGAATGACGAATATGCCGTGAGATCATATATCAAACTTTCAATATGTTTTTACATGTAATTTACAAAATTTTATATTTTGAGTCAATTAAAACAAAAATATAAAATGCTTTCTACCTCAAAATGTTTATTTAATTTCTAGTTTTTCCAAATGATCTCCAAAAAAGTTTCGGAAAAAGTCTACCGTCCAACTTCAATTATGTAGAAAAATTCACTTTGAAACTATCCTTGACAAAATAAAAGTCCAGCAACTTTGAAATAAAGTTCGGATGGATAAATAAACTGTACAATTACATGCTTCCCAAAATTTAATTAATTATTTAACAGATCAGAAACAAAAATACAGATATATTAAGAAAGCAAAAAGTTCAAATATTTCAGGACTTACCAATCAGTTAATAGAAAAATTATTTCAATTTTTTCGAAGTTAAACAAAATTTGAAAAAATGTAAGCAATCTATATACACTTTTACATCATAATTAAGAAACAGTACGAAAAATTATATACTGGAACAAAACTAGCATTGGCAATATACACGATCCATCCTCTCAGTTAATGTAAAATCATTACGCTTTAAACTGATCTTGCAACCTTAATAGAAATCAAAAATCACTCATCCGGAAAAGCTCAAGAAGAATTAATTAAACCTCGTACGAATGAGAAAGCCAGGGATGCTGTAATGCTTCTTTTGCAGTTGGACGTCTCTTTGGATTTATCTCGAGCAAGCATTTCAGAAAATCTATGAACATGGGGTCGTAAATTTGTAGGTGATGATCCAAAGTCGACTCTTCCGGAATAATGTACTCCAATTGATTTGTGTCCTGTTACATGAATCCCGGTTTATATATGAACAATAATAATTTAAATGTTTCATTAATAATAATTCCTAATTTGGATGTTTTATTGTACATGAATGTAAAGACTTTCACATCACTATTTTATAGAGGTAAAATAGCATTTTAGTCCAAACCGCTCTAGCCGCTAAGGATAGGACACTCATCAGTATTAAAAATTGTACTTCAAATAACAGCAATTTTGATCCCAACATTTGTTTAGTCGCACATTTCGTTTTGTGCTCCTGTATCATCCATTCTCTCCACTTATAGTCTCGTAGAAAAATTGTTTTGCAATGTAGGTATTACAATGAAGATAATAGAAATGTGCAAAACATAATTTAAAACTTGGGATCAAAAGTGCAATGGACTAAAAATGTTTTTTTTCTTGCCATTTCAAAGAAATAAGAGCAACTTAAAAAAAAAAAAAAAAAAAGTATACCTCGTTTATATGATACAAGTCGTATTCTTCCGTAAAATACTTGCTCGTCTCCTGTCCCTTCTTCAACATATCCATGTGAATAGGACCGAGTAATCCCACCATACGTGCAAGAAGCAGTACAACTGGTTCATTTGGAAAAAGCACCTCCCCAGAACACAACTCCGCTAAAATGCACCCAATGGACCAAAGATCAATCTTCTGGTTATAAGGGAGGCCTAGCAAAACCTCAGGAGCCCTATAGGAACGCGATTGTACGTACAAGGATAGGTGGTCTGTCTGAAAACAACTGCTGCCAAGATCAATAACCTTTATCTCGCATTTGCGGTAACTTTTAATTAAAATATTCTCTGGCTTTAAATCACAGTGAATGATTCCCAAATCATGCAAATACGAAACTGCTTCCAAACATTGTCGAGTTATTACCTGCAACCCTCGGAACATAATATTCAATAATTATACTTAATTTATGGAAACAGACCACATATTAACATAATCTTTTGACTAAAAAAAGAACCTGCAGCCTGTCCATTGTAAAATATGGCTCGGCATCAGACTCTCGGTTATATTTCTGGAACTCGTACAAGTTTGCTCGTAGAAGTTCAGTTACGATAAATAGATGCTCCTGCCATAAAATGTTATAAATTTAGTTCGAAATGAGTAAACACGTGGTAATTAGTTCTAATCTAGATCATGCATGTAAAAAATCTATCAAGACTGCGCAGCATTTTGCAAAACCCAGTACTATACTGGGGCAGGATGGTAATTCTACATTTACTAAAATACTGAAGTTTCTCTAGTACATACCTGATGGTAGAAGTAATCGTAAAGGCGTAAAATGTGGCGTTCATCAGCGGGGTCATGTTTGTTAACAAACTTGAGAAGTTTAATCTCATCTAAGCTCTGATCGAAAAAGTCCTTATCGTTCTTTATGATCTTTAAGCAAACATCCATTCCCGAGTATAGATCATGTGCCTGGACAACTCTACTGAAAGCAGCAGACCCCAAGAACTCCGTAACATAATATCTACCTGCTATGATACTATTCATAACAATAGGAAGCTCTTTGTTCTCTTCAAAACCAGTCCTGAAAATAGCACAACAAATTAGTACAACCGTTTCCAACAAAAAACCGCAAAAACAAACTCGTAGAATCTTAACCTCATGAGCAAGTATGGAATTTTATATTCTTGATTTAACGTTGAAACTAAAATCATGCGAAAAAGGTAAATGCAACGTCTTTCCTTAAAAGACCATTTTACCCCTATAACAATTGGAAGGTATGGCGATAACTTACAAACCTGTTTTTTCTATGTATAATTCTAAGGTCGAATATTTCATATTCATCCTCATTATTATAGATAGCAAGCTCATCAGAGATAGCACCACCCTCTTCATCTACAGCAGATTCAGGTTCATGATGTCCTCCAAAACTCGTTTCATCATCAATTTGCCGATTCTCTTGCTTAAAAATATTGAATTCATCGCTATTCTCCAAAACTCCAACCTGATCATATATCGAATTCCTCTGGTTCAAAAATTTAATCTCACTTCCAACGGTACCACTACAGCAAGCACAGAGAGGGGCTGAACAACTATAATCTTCTTTGCAATGGTCTTTAAGTCGAAATTTATCACCCAATTCATTATAATCTTTATACGATGAATCGTTCAAATTTGCACCTCCTTCAGACAAATGAGTCTCCGTTTTGATGGTTGTAATAAACTTATCCTCGCTCGGGTCACTGTCAAAATCTCTGCCATTAAAGAATGGTGGCATAGCGTAATCCTCGTCTTTCTCCCTGTACCAGAAGAGGTCACTTTGCATATCGAAATCATGGTAATCTCGAGCTGTGCCAAATTGAGACATCCTGTCTGATGAAGCTTGAGAAGTAGGTCGAGTTGTGCGAATCCCATATGGATTTGTAAATTCTAGAATTAAAAAAGAGACGGAAAAAAGAAAGATTTAGGTTGTAAAGTAATAGCTATACATTTTGATAGTAGATTCATATATACAACTTCAAATGCTCGACCAAATAAAATTGTACATGAATGCATTAACAAGATTTTTACTTAAATGAAGACTATTAATTCTTTAATTCAACAAGATGAGTATATATCATCATTGAAGTGCTATATATGCATATAACAATAAATCTTTTAAATAGAAACAAAGAAGGCATTTAAACAGAAACATCCCCCCTACCCTCATTCAAAATGAGATTAATGCAAAATACCCCCTATACTTTATATAATTGGCAAAAAAAAAGCCTTTAAATTATTTTTGTAAGAAAAATCCGTGTTAATAATTTATTACCTCCCTTCACCCATCTGAAATAGACATAAATACCCCAAAAGTCAAAGAGGGGTTTAATGCTTACCTTTTAAGTTAGCAATTTGAACAATTTAGTAAATTCGCAAATTAGGCAAAAAAATAGTAAATTGAATATATCCAATCTAAAACTATGCCGAGGGAATAAAAAAATTAAATACCAGAAGAACACAATTCAGTTGTAGAAGAACCCAAACTAACAAACTCATCGTCAGACGACGAACCCCTAGAGCTCCTTCCACCACCGCCAACCTCCTCCGGCGGGCGGCGAGTTGCCGGAATTTTGAGCGTGGGAGGCAGAGGCACCATGGGGAACAGAAATTTCTGAAAATCAGAAGAACCCAGTTGATGAGATTTGTCCATTACATCTTCCATTAACGCTGATTCACACTCCGAAAGGCCATTTCTTCTCAAGAATTCAAGCACCGCCTCAAATTCAACGTCGGTTGCCATGTGAGGCAGAGAATTGAAAAGGAAAAGAAGAGAAGAGAATTGAGTTTAATATTTAATATAGTAATAATAATGGTGAGTTCATGTGAAAAGTGGGGGAGGAATTGATGGTTGATTTTGATGATGATCAGTTGGGATTTGCATGTCTATGCTATGCCTTTCTCTCTCTATACGTATGTTTAGAGAGAGAAATAGAGAGGGGGGGGGGGGTGTGTGGGTCGTGTGACTTTCTGCTTTCCTTGTTTAATTGTCTCTTTTATTTTTCACTTTCTGCTCTAAAATAGAAGCCAACGGGAAATAAAAAGATCTCTTACCAACTTTGAAAATTCAAGGGTGGAATTTTTCTCGTGGGAATCGAGAGAAATAGAGATGACACGTGGTGAGATGATGTTCTGACATGTAGGATTTTATGTAATCTAGGATATTTTTGGTCAGTAATTTGGATTTTTAATTATTCAGCCTAAAATAAATTTTAACTTAAATCCGACCAATTTAATTGAACCATAAATCTTGGATATTTGTACACTTTTGTGATTAATCACCCTACTCAAAGTATATTTAACCTTGAAGTAGTTTACTTGTTATGTAGATGTTAAGAGTTCCGTCAAACTTAACTTGGGCATGCAATATTCATTTTGGAAACATATATATTTATTTTATGATTTGATAATTACAGCCAAACAAGTCCATCTTTGTCATTCTTTTTCCTTTTTCTTTTGCTTTTAACCCTAGATTGTACAAAAATATTAAGGGATCAAAATTTTGATTTTTTTCCCAGTTATACCCTGGTATCTAAGTATTGATAGCGAAATTTTATCTGATAAAGTATACTTTTGATTGAGACGAGAGTAGGATGTAGATGAAAATGTTGCCCGGAAATAGAGAAAAAACTAAACTAAAATAAAATATAAAACATGTATTTTGGGAAAATTTATACATATGTTAGTACTTTTTGCATATTCACAAGTCTTTTAAGACGTTGAAAATACCAACCTTTTTTTTTTTAAGAAGTAATACATACAATTATATATACAACCCCTAACTCTCATAGTTAATTCGAAAAAAGAAAAAAAAAATCTCATAGTTAATTAATGAATTTTTTACTTATATAATTGTAACAGGAGATTGTGGTGAGACTTGGTCATATTTTAAATACTTTGTATTATGGATGTAATAATTTACTAGACTCAACTTTTGGTAGTAGTATATGAGCTATTCCAATTTTCTAATACAAGACAAATTTTTTTTATTATATAGTAGGATTATGTTATCAAGATGGGAATCTAATAGTAATCATAAAGGTTGGTGTTCATCATTAGCTGCTTAAATATCGGAATATGTCTCCTCTTTAATATCTTCTTAATATAAATAACATGTTAATTATTGGGGTGGATGTGGCAAACGTGAAAAGAAAATTATATGACTTATAAAATCGACCAATAAATAACTACTATGTGAAACACTCTTTGAAAAAGATTAAGTTATTTAACAATAAGCTATTTCATAATTAATTGAGTTAATTTATAAATTTATTGAAGCTCGATTCTAGTTCGACTCAATAACCTAAAAACTTACATACTTATATGTAAAATATCAAGTTAGTCGATACTTGACTTAGTGGTGAAACTAGACGGAAGCTGGGGGCGAACCCCCAAGAAAATATCAAGCTTGGTTCTTTTAACCTAATATTTCGTTCGACACTTCTCGATTCATTTACACTCCCAACCAATTATACACGATAATATACATTATTGAGATACAGTTCTAAATCTAATTCAATTAATTCTTCTAAAGTATAAAAGTACGATTTTTTTAAAGAACGAATCACTTTATAACTTAAGTATCTGAGTTGGTTCGTCCGAGTTGGCCAAATCTATTTTTCCTTTGCTTTTCAGGCCATCCCACCCAACTGTGAAAGCAAATGATCAATTATTCAATTGTATCTGCATTCCAAGCAGAGTCACGTAAATTTGTACTGTTCTCGTGTGTTTTTAATTTCAATCTTAAGTCTATTGTATTTTTCGTTAAAAAATATTAAAAAAGAAATGTAATGTTATTTTAAAGGTGATCAAATTTACTAAAAATTAGAAACATAGTCTGATCAGCAACATAATAAATATAGATTGGATTAGATTGGAGCCGGATTGAATGTTATATTAAAAACATGTTTGGTAGATTTGATTGAATGCTTCCATGTTAATTGTAAATTGATATAAATTTTAATTTGTGATTTATTTGAGAAGAATTTATGATATTTATGATATGTTAAAAATGAAATATGTAAATTTGAGGTTATTAGTTATATTTACCTAATCCATATTTACTTGGATTAACTAATACACCCATGCCTAAGTGGATTATAATATAGTCTTAATATCGGGTCGTAAGAATTTAATTCATTTGGCCCGATATTAGATCTAGCAATGCCACCAAACGTTGTATTAGCCCATATTATCTCATATAATATGACATAATACCCCCTATTATGTTCTACCAAACGGCCCATATACTACACATAAAAATTTATATATATACATATATAATATTATTATGGTCCAAAAAAGAAAAAGAAATGTATGTTCCGACAATATTTACTATTTTACATCAGCCACAATTGTTTCAATATGGTTGAATTGCTTCAGGATTGCCATTTTGCGAAGTTTTATTTGCTTGTATTTTAATACAATTAGGAATGATAGATCATATGGATGAATAATATATATTTATATATATATACTTCATTTGCTTCTAATGGCCTAAAGTGACAATGTCGAGTTTCATTATTGATGTCTCATGGTTACTTATTCAACAATCAAATCCAGTCAAGTTGATTTTAGGAATTAAGAGACATATATTAGAAATTAAATAAGACTTAGGGAAAGTATGGTAGAAAATTAAGTGATATGCGACACTACCCAATAACAAAATTCAACTAGCTACGTACTATTAATTATAATTTAATTTTGCCCATGCATGCTTTTCCTTTTCCAGAATATATATATAACCAACGTTTTTGGATGCACGATTCTTGTCTAGATATTTAAATCTCGAAAAGTTTAAATTTTGGACTATGCTTAATATTTTGAATCTAAAATTTGAAAAGATTAAGATTATTGCAAAAAATACTATATGGTAACATATAAAATGGATAATATTACTTAACATTGATTAGATATTTGGTAAATGGTCTATACTTGAATATTAATTATTGTTGTATCAATATGATTGTGTTATGGGTGCAACCTACTTTTCACGGAAGTATGAATTATATTATCACGACCCACCCCAAAAAACACCATTATTTTGCTTCAACATATTTCCATTTGTTTGGCGCCACATCTATTTTACTTTATAGTTGCTTTTTTTCATGTGATATTCGGGTAGAGAATAAAGTTGATTGATATTGCAATTGATATGCGCTTTGTGTTTTGAATTCTCAAATTTCAAACATGTTCTTGTCAAACCAAAAGGAATAGTTAAATCAATATGTGATTGGTTTAGTAGAATGAACTAGTTACTACAAAGTAGCGAATCCATATTCGAATTCCTATTGAAAGAGGTTCCCATTTAATATGTCCACTGCGCCTAGCTCGAACCCTTGGGGAAAAAAAAATAAAGGGAATAGTTTGGAATATCAATATCTAACGAAAAAGAAAGAAAATAAGATAAATTTTAAGGTCTAATTTACTACTACATTAAAAGATTATATAATATAAAAGTCTCCGGAAAAATTAATTACTTGTTATTGTAGGATTTCGAATAAAATCTCAAAATTCCGGAATTTATATGATTAATGCTAGAAGTGAAATAAATGAGGTTATCAATTTTGGAACTTCATGTTGTATGAAATAGTATGGGTTAATGGCAATTTATCCTTTGTGATATTTATAATGTTCATTTATCTCCCTGTAAAAAATTTAAAGAAGCAATTTATTCCCTTGAGCAAGATAGTGTAGCTCATTTGCTAAAACTGGGAGTGGACAAGAAAAATATTTTGTAACATAAGGGCTAAATTGTCACATTTATCATAACACATGGGGTAAACTACCACATTTTCATAATACATGGAGGTAAAATGTCACATATAAAAATGTCAAATAGACAGTATGAAACTTTTATAAAATTATAGGTGGGTAAAGTGCTATTTTTCAAATCATAGAGGGGTAAATTGCAATAAACTCTAAGTAGTACATATGATAAAGGAAAGGGTAAATAAATTTTTGAAATGATTCCTAGACCAATGTTTGAAACTTTGAATCATTGTGAAGAGAAAACATTTATCTGAGGGCTCAAGCAATTGGCCATACTGATTTTTACATGGCATACAGTTGGAAGAAACACACATCAAAACGAGTTGCTTTACCCACTTGATTATAGGGTATATATACATATATTATGTATAGCCCTTATTGTTTATGATGCATGTTTTATCATGCATATAATTCTTGTCAAAAAGTTTTTTATTCTCTAATGCATTTAATAACAATTTTCGCATATTAAACCATTCTTAGATTTTCAAATTGAAAAAAGTTGCATACTAATGTTTCTAATGAAAATTAATATTTTATACTTAGTATAAATCTCTCAAATATTATCAAATGATATATAAATATCGTTATGATAGTGAAAAATCTTTATAAATTTTTTTCAATAAAACTCAAATCAAATTTTGGGCAGCTTCGATTGACTTTGTGCGCCAAGTCCAAATTACATCATAGTTAGTATATAATTAAATCAATTCATTCAGGGCCGGATCTACAGCCCTTATTGAAGGGGGGCTTGGCCCCCCAAGATTTTTGAATATTTTGTTCTAGTTACTTATATATTCACAATATATTTATTTATTTGCATTGATTTTTATTGTTCTCTTTAAAATGTCCAATTGCAAAGATTAATTATACACACAGTATATTTATCAAGATTTAATATATATTTTGTCTTAACCAAATAACTATAATGTTCAATTGAAAATCTTTATATAATTTTACGAAAATTAAATCAAAGACCTATAAATTATTCTTCTTAAATCCAATATAGGAAAAGTATATTTTATTTTTATATTTTATATAGTCCAAAATAGATTAAATATTATTATTTAAATATATATTTTTTGTTAATAATATGTTTCGGCCCCCTCGGCTTTTGAATCCTGGATCCGCCTCTGAATTCATTGCCTGTCGATAGCTTCGATTGAACTTTAGATTATACACATGTACTACTCTTACTTACAAGCAATTATCAGTTCCTAAATTTTTAACATTCTCAACCACAATACCAATTCAAACAATTCAAATAGCTAAAATCTTTATCATGGGATCTAAGATGCCTTATATATCCAATGAATCCAATAAAAGCAAAAGTTTCTAAAATATTAATAAAGGACAACAGATATTTATTGACTATGGATTGGTTATTCCTTAAGCAACCTAAATCACTAATAATTTCTCTTGACATTTCATTAACACCAACTTGTAGCACGTACATACGTTTCTTTTCATTACATCTGTTTTCTGTCTTCTTATATTTATCTTTTATTTTACTTTTAACTGCCAAAAGGTATTAATATTGGCTGATAATTTAATTATCCGGTGGTTTATACAATCTATCATCTTAATATATTAAGTTATTAACAATATCGCAAAAAAAATTATTAGAATTCACCATATGGATTGGGTTAAATTCACTTACATGGTTTGGACCCACTCATTCTCGAAAACTAACTTGTAAGATGAGAATTGTTCAAAACCTTATAATGTGGGACATTAAGTCTCAATATGAGTTCAACGGAAATGCTTATTCCATAATTTGTTTTTTGATAATTTACAGAACAATAATAATTTATTTTAGTTTTAATTATCGCGTTATTTGAGCTTTGACACGTCTGCTAATTAGATCTAAGTTAACATACTTTCCAAAATCATACTACTATATTATATTATTATATAGTAATAGCAGTTTGTTTGTTTTCTTGACACAAATTTGGTCAAGCCCATTATTGGCACGACTGACGACTCTAAACTCCCAATAAATAAGTTACAGCCCACGAAATTGATGGGCCGAATATTTCTACGAAATTTGAAACATGACTAGAGGCCCAACTTGAAACTGCACTGCCCCGTTAAACTAATCCTCGGCTACTGATATGGATCCTAAATTGGTTAAAGACTTTTTATTGGAACAATGTGTCATTATCCAAAGGGTGCCATTTGGATCATGGCAAAGCATTTTATCCAGCATTTCCACTAACAAAGTCCACGACCAAGACCCAAACAAAATCGAGATGTTTTTTCATTTTTTTTAATATATTTGTGACTTATAGCATTACATCAAAACAAATTACATCATTATGTTAGATAATATCGATTGATTTATTTAGCAATATAATGAGTAGATTAACTATAATTAGATAACTAAGTAATATGAAATTAGACAAATACTCACACTTTTGATGGGATTCGAATCCAAACTTTTACTAATTTCAGGGAAAATGCTGAAAGGAAGAAAAGAAAAGACAAAAGATGCAAAAATGTGAACACGAGTTTCTTTTTTGGTTATAAAGGAAGCAAAATAGTATAGAGGGAGAGGAAGAGAACATACAATAAAAAGAAAAAGGAAAAAAAATTGAAAAAGTAATGAATTTCATTGAGTTTCATGTATTTGATCGAACAACCAAAAATTCAGTTATTTCAACTACATTAAATGATCTTTCAAATTGGTCTAGACTCTCTAGTTTATGGCCACTTCTCTACGGTACCAGTTGTTGTTAGAGGGTTTTTTCATGACTTCCACTAGATCTATCTTGTTACTAAGTCTAAGTAGAAAAAATTAATTGTATTTAGATATATTCAATTCAAAATGTGTAATAGATATAATAAAATATTATTTAATCTTTTATTTAATGTACTTAAATTTTAAACGAACCAAGTTCCCACAAAGCTTAATCGAACCGAATACTATTGTAATTGAGCTCGAGTAGTAATAATTTTACACATACCTTTTTATTTCTCACCAAAATGAATTTGAACTAATATAAAAAGCAGCGAAAAATTAGATATTAATTCAAATGATCTATCGACATGTAATGATCATATATAACTCGGTGGATTTTGACTTTTACTTTCGTAGTTCACTTTGCTGATCACTATCAGTTATTCTTGTATGCTTCAATTGCACAAAACTATTAGTTTTGAAAATAATAAATTGACGCCATTAATACTTGAGGAGGCAAATTGAACATAGGTTAAAATTTAAGGTATAAAAATTGATAATAATATGTATATCAGATGAAGAAAGCCTAGTGGGGGGTAGGGGTGAAAATCAAACCAAGCTACTCGATACTCGACTCGAGCTCGTTTGAGCTCGGTTCGTCACACTAATCAAACAAGCTTGAACAACTTTTTTCGTTCGATAACTTTGAAGCTCGGCTCGAGCTCGACTCGATAACCTAAAAATTAAAAGAATACATGTAAAATATCAAGCTACTCAATACTCGGCTCGAGCTCGTTCGATAAAAGCTCGTTTGATCTCGGCTCGATTGAAAATCAAACCAAGCTCAAACACAGAATTTCAAGCTCGATAAAAATCAAACCAAGCTTGAACAGTGTGTTGTTCGGTACTACTCGGCTCGATTACAGCCCTAGTGGAAGGTGGGGGTGATCAGAAATAGGATCTCCACTAGCTGAAAGTGAAAACAGAGGTTCCTATTTATGGTAAGCCCAAAGGAGAGACAAGTAGCCCACTAAACCACCATTCTAATTATGTCAATCCAACTTCACCTTTTTTCTTTTCCACGTCTCTATTATTGTTTCTTTACGTGGAAAAGAAAAACATTTTTTTTTTTTTTTTTTTTTTTGCAATGGCCAAGTTAAAAGAGTTTGATTGCTATAAAGCTTGTCCGCCCATGGCTACACTACACGCACCTAATTATTAAGAAACATGCTTCCCCACTCGTATAGATGACTTGACATTTTAATTTCTCTAATCAACCAAATAGATTTTCTTATAGAAATATATATATATATATATATATATATATATATATATATATATATATATATATGGTCCGATCCTTAGACAATAGTAAATAAATTTACTTACCAAAAAAAGAAAAAAAGAATGAATTTTGGTTTTCATTTTATGTTTCTTATATTTCTTCAATAAAACTTGAAATAACTAAATAAATCCTTTTCTTTCTCATTTTGGAAATGTTACCTCTCATGACATCATTAATTTATACTATAATAAATACTTTTTATAACAAAAAATCAAAAATATTTAAAAATTCATTTTTGACTATTACCTAAAAGAATTCTGAATTGAGAGGAAAGATATAATCAAGTATTTGACTGTATAAGAAAATATACGAGAGTGAGGTCACATGTGGTCACCATTTATGCGACAATCATTCTTACCTTAGGTGCAAAGCCACTTTCCGCAAAGAATTGAAAGGAATGTTGAATATGTTCAAGGCCACTAATTAATGACGTTTTCACTATTAAGACCCATTTAATTATTCCATTTAAATAAATAAATTATTTAATTTCGTTAAGCATTTTAATTTCATTAATTTATCATACCAAATGTTAGCCCCTAAATAGACCGACCTTGAGCTTTCAAAGGGCACTTTCTGGCTCTTATCTTTTCTAGTTCTCCTCTTAAGGAATAAAATAATTTTGACATCTTTATCAATCTTTTTGTGTGTGCCTTTGATTGATTCGTATCATTGAGTAAATGTTTATCAAGTGCTCCAAAAGGCTTGGTAAAGGTTATGCCACGGGGTTGGCCAAAGACCCAAAGAGGAATTCATTTTATTTAATTTCTAGGTTTTTATTCAATGCAACCTTAAGTAAAAAAAGTTGAAAGATTTCACTTGGAAAGTATTTTGATATGTATGGGATTGCCATGCCTTTTCTCTCTTGAAAATTCGATGTCATCCAAGAAGTTATGGTAATTTAAATGGAATTTACGAGCTTTATTTAAACTACAAACTTCGTATGACTATTTTCAATCGTAAATTTAAAATCCTTAATTTTGTATGTATTTTTGTGTGATTGTGTATGTCCTATAATCGAATCAAAGTAGAACCTTTTTAGGTATGTTTAGAGAAGAAAAAAAATACTTTTTTAAAGATGAGATTATTTTTGAAAATCGATGAACCAATGATCCACTTATGAAAAAAAAGTAGACTTAGAAAGGAACTTTTCAAATAGCACTGAAATATTCTCCGAAAACAAGACAAATAAACTCTTATCTTTCTGTTAAGACTAAAACAACCCTTAAAATATTTACCAAAAAAAAAAAAAAAAATCACCACTACCCATTCATTTTATTTATTTGAGGAGGGGTAATGTGAACATATTATTTTATTAACAAAGTGGATTGCTCTTTAGATATATCTCAAATAGTAATCAAACAACTAAAAGTGTGGGTAGTAGCTAGGGAGGGTTGTACTTGTTTTCGGTGTTTTAAAAACCGGATCGATCAACTGCTAACCCGGTTCGATCAATCCCCCAAAAGCAGTTTTCTTTTTATTGCAGTTCTAATCGGGGAAAATCGGTGAACCAATAAATCGGTTGAACCATTGGTCCACTTATAACAAAAAAAAGGGGTAGATTCAGAAAGAAACTGTCACACATCTTATTATATTTTTCACTTTGAGTTAAACAAAATCAACAAGAAACCTAAAGAGTTCTTTCATACAATAAGTTTTAGAGATATATTTGAGCATCAATTTCAGAAGAAGACTCATTTATCCCCCAATTTCAATTATTTTCATGTTTTATATTGAAGGGTTTAGGACAAAACCCATCCAATATTTTCATTGTTTTTATATGGTGTTTATCATAGTTAGAGCATCTCCAGTAATGCCCTCAGCCCAAGTCCAGCTTTCTCTCACTCAGTCCAGCTTCCCCTTAGATTCCAAGTCCAGCTTCCTTTTCCTTTTCATAAGTCATCTCAAATAATTCAATCTATCAATTCCATTTAATTCCAATTCTCATTTTCGCCACTCTCACTTAATAATAATAATAATAGCAATAACAATAAAAATTAAGCAATAATAAATAAATAAATAATAAATAACAATAAGATATAATTTAAGATTGACATTAATAATAACAATAACAACTAATTTTTTTTTAAAAAAAACACAACAATACAACAATTAAATAGTCGAAAACCAATAATTTTTTTAAAAGTACATAATAATACAACAACTAATTACGTCATCAACATATACGCTCAGTAGAGCAGGGGCGGACCCAGAAATTTTAGTCGCGGGGGGCGAGATTAAAATGGAAAGTATATAATTAAATTATATAAAATATTATGATTATCAAAATTTATTTTTAATATGTCGATAAGTCTTATGATACTTGATATTGATAATATATCTAATCAAATAAGATAATAAAAAAATATATAATATGCAAAAACAATCACTAGACATAAGAAAAATATGAATCGACTTAAGAAGACAGTTGAATTTACATTTCAATGAAAATATTAGTAACTAAAAGTTTACTTTGACATCTTAAATTGTGCTCTACGTTTTTTCATGATATCAAATGCATCTATGATAGAATTACTATCAAAACTTTGAGCAATTTCTTTCTCAATATACGTTATTAAAGAACTAGATAAGAAATCGTCCTCCATTTTACTCCGCAACCTTGTCTTCAGAAGTTTCATAGCTGAAAATGCACGTTCAGATGTCGCTGTGGAAACAGGAAGAACCAAAAGATGTCGTTGTGGAAACCCCCTTTTTTGATATAACTAGGTGAAAAAAAGTTAATTTGAGAAAAAATTGGAATTCCAAGATTCAACGTTGTTTTGTTTTTCCTTATTAAAAGATAATTATATTAAGTGTTAAATAATATTTTCCTTATCAAATTCTACTTAAACTAGGCAACTCTATTAATGAGACTCCATTCTCTAAGATCTGACCACACATTTAATTAAAGTAGACAAATATTTTTTATTCACAAGATTATTTCCTTTAGGAATTTAAAGGTACTAACAAGAATATATAAAATACTATTATAATAATAATAATAATAGATATGCACTACTAGTAAAAAAAAAAATTGCTGGGGGGGGGGGGGGGGACGGGTGCCCCCACCCGCCCCCTTATAGGTCCGCCTCTGCAGTAGAGGTCAACCGTCAACTTCAAACCGACTTAGTTGAACATGTGTGGGCAATACACGGTCCAAATGACGATCATATGTAATCGTATTTATTTTAGATGTCTAACTATTCACCCAAGTGTTTCACTATATAATTGTTAGGGTTATATCGTTTTTAATTTAGCGAATCATATGTAAGCTTCATTAAGTTCTTTTAAGGTTTCGTTTTATTTAATTAAATTAAATTTGAGTTTCTAATAATTAACTTTTTAGAAGAACTTTAAAATTGGGAATAATAAAAATAATTTAATATTGACATTAACTTTTCTAAAATCATACACAAATTTAATAATTTTTTTTAAATTAAAACAAAATAAATTAAATTTGAGTTTATTAAATAAGAGTTACATTTTTATACTAAAATTAACTTTTTAAAAATAGTACACAAATTAAATAAAACTAAGATTAAATAAGAGTTACATTTTATTTAATAATGTATTTTAAAGAATTTTTTTTAAATAAAAGAATTTTTATTAAATAAAATAAATAAAACAAGTGTTGGCCACTGGGCGGGTGAGTGCAACGCACTCGCCTGCCCAGCTATTGATCCACCGAGATGGGTGAGGCAAAGCATTATTCCCTTGCCTCACCCATTCAAGTGGTGGATCAACAGATCAAGGCATAATTGTCTTTTCATCCCCTTTACTCATTTAACTTGATGAATCCACCCCTTTAAATTCAAATTCAGTTTCCCACTCCAACATAGGAGATGTCCTTAGAATCATTGCTTTAAATTATTGTTACCATAGTGGTAATGTTGTTATAATTCATTCTCAACTCAAAGATTTGCAGGAAAATTAAAAAAGAAAAATCGTAAGGACGTCACATAGATCTAATCAGTAACAAGTAAAGCTACCGATTTAATGTATGATTTTCTTGAAATATTTCAATTGTTCACACAAGTTTTCTTGAAATATTTCATTTCATTTCTTTTTGTTTCCCAATTAAACATTCAAATCAGGAAACACACAAATTAAAATTCATCCTAACAAGAGGCGTTTACGTAACTCTTTGAATGATAAATCAACAAAGCGTTGTAATCAATGTAGTCATCATACATGAGATTTAATTTAATTGTTTTTAACAAGTGTTAAACATACGATAAAGTAGCTAGCTAGAATATTATCCATCAGATTTAGTACCAGGAGGAGGAGTTTAAGTAATTGAATTATTGAAATTTAGAAAGAAAAAAATAGTTTGTCAATCACATCTATTTAGGAGTTTTATTTAAAATTAATACCATGTACCTAGTCCAAAATTAACCTTGATTAAATAAGGGTTAGACACGTAATATTCTTGTCGCACTTTGACCATCACAAATGGTTCATGATGTAAAAGATGAGGTCTAATCATGATAACTCAATGGAGAATACATAAAATAAAGTGATAATGATACTTGGTGAAAAGATTTACCCAAAAGGTACAAATTGCGCACTTTAAAGATAGGATTAAAAAATGTGATAAAAAGGAAAAATATACTACTGTATAAAGTCAAATAATCCCATCATTCTTTAAAGAAAAAGCTTTATAGTACTGTTATTCAGTTATTCACTATTATTAATGGTGCAAGCAATTTTCAACTGAAAAAATCGAAAGCAGTGTTGAATATATTCCAGCTAGATTTGTATATATTGTACTAGTGGCATATATATATATATATATATATATATATATATATCAAACAGGAATTATTTAAGTCAGTGTATTATTATTTTGGTCCCCCAATAGCCTAATTATTCTTTAGTTCTTTTATGAAAATAAAAAAAAAAAAAAATTCAAATGTTCGATCTTTTTACATGCTACCAAAAGATTGCCAATTCATCAGGGCATAATTAATGACATTAGCATTTGTGCACCACAAAAGTAGGCACAAAAAGGTCCTGTGTGGGAAAAGAAGTGAGCAATAATTCATTAAAGTTTTTTAATTCATACTGTGCTAATATTCCCTTAAATGGAATTATTGCAAGTAGACCATTATTAACCTTGGACCTTTTTCAGGCTACAAAGAAAATCTTATGAGATATTAAGGGTCTATTTGGATGGGTTTTGGCTCGGTTTCGCGGGTCTCGGTTTAAAAAAATTAGTTTGGATGGTTTCAATGAAACCTTTGAGACCTCACTTGGATTGAGTCTGGATGTTGGAGTTTAGGGAAAAAAAATAGATTATAGGTGTCAAATCAATGTCTTTTTTTAGTGAAATTTGAGGAAAAAAGTAGATGGCAGGTGTCAAATCAATGTTTTATAGGTTTTTAATTATTTTATGGGTTTGGCAAAAACTCATTTGGATGGGTTTTGGCTCGGTCTCGTGAAACCCACGAGACCGGGCCAAAACCCATCCAAATACAGCCTAAAACATTGTTTGAAGATATGTTGATATATATTTTGGGAGGAAATGCAAGCCAGATTTGAAAATATATATGTAATTATTGGTTAATGTGTTTCTAATTTTTGGTTTTTAAGAAAAAGAAAACATGGAGCTTTTGGCACTTTGCATCCTGACTTGAAAGTTTTGGCTCTTTGCACTCTAGATATACAATTTAGTTGACACTTTGTACCCTAGTGTATGTTTTGAAGAAAAAATTTATTGATGGAAGGATAGAATAGTCATTTTAGAATATTTTTGGCACTTTGCAAACTTAAAGTGTAGATTTTGACACTTTGCACTCTGAAAATATAAAATATTGACACTTTGCACCCAAAAAAGAAATTTTTTGGCAATTTCAACCTCAACTTAATATGATAATCTAAACATGTGTTTTAGATATAAAATAAATAATCTAGAGGATACTTGAAAAAAAATGAAGACAATGTCTTTTTTTTTAATCTAAATTTTGTTGAGAGAAAATGTTAAAATATATAAGTTATTATAAAGTAAAATAAATTAAGAATAACATGTTTATGATTGTTGTGCATAGAAATGAACATTTTATTTCTACACCGACGACATTCATGAGTTTTTTTAAGGACACATTAAAGTGTAAAATATCATATAAAAATATTTTTAAGGTGCAGAGTGGCAAAAATTTATACCGGGGTGAAAAGCGCTGCGAAATTTCAATATTCTATATTTTCAAGGCACAAAATCTATAATGCCAGGGTTCAAAGTGCAAAAAAAAAAAAAAAGGACTATTCTACCATTCAACCAATGAATTTTCTCACAAAAACACACACTAGAATGCAAAATGCCAAATAAATTATATGTTCAGGGTGCGAAGTGCCAAAACTTTTAAGTTAGGGGCCAAAATCCTATAATTTTAGGGTGCAAAATATCAAAAATCCGAAAACATGGGGTGGGGTTGAAATGTTTTTTCAATTTGAAATTGTAATCATATTTAATAACTTTCTATATATTGGTATATGGAATTAATGATATATGTTTATCTATAATGTACATAGTTTTGGAAATTTGAGTTAGGAGCACATATGAAAATCGGAAAATATCGAATAAAAATACCTCAAAACTACTCCCTACACTTTCACATTTTCAACCTATTAGCAATTAACAAGTTGCAAACTAGGCAACAAGCTACTCCCTTCGATTTTTCTTATTTGTTATTTTGGGAAAAAAAATTTACTTTTATTTGTCTTTTTAGGATTTCAATATAATTTTTTTAAATCAATTATACCCTTCTTGTTAATGGTTGTAATTAATGTTGTGATTATTTGATAAATATTGTGTTTTGAGATTTTTGCTTAAAAACTAATTGTTTATTACATATCTTAATCTGCATGTAATCCTCCAAAACAACAAATAAAAAAAATTCGAAGGAAGCAGCGAGCTAGGAAAGCAATTAAGTTTGTACACATACATACATAGTGTTATATTGGATGCTTTAGAATTGGCTAAAATAATAATGTATAGGGTTATCATGATTTTTGGGATCTGCATCGAACAAATAGTTGTAAGAATGAAAGAAAAATGAATTTTATTTACATATATATATACTTTAAGGAAATAATACACAAGTTTTTGAAGACCAAGTAATTAAGAATCTACACCAAAGAGATCTTCCACTTTGAGATTCTTATATATGTATAGGGACCACGGCTCGCTTTGCCTCTTTAAGATTTGGAGAAGGCATATAACTTAAGATTTGGAGAAGGCATATAACTATTGCAATGTGAAAATGACTGAAAGGGAGATTGTAACCCTTCAAGTCTCTAGGTGAAAATTAACTATTTGACCAACGAGTAATTGGTTTAGTGGAAGGGATTAGTCACTACGAAGTAGCGGACTCATGTTCGAATTCTTATTGGGAGAGGTTCTCACTTTATGTGCCCGACGCGTCTCGAAAGGGATTAAACCCTTGTGAAACCAAAAAAAAAATTAACTATTTGTAATTTAATTAATTTTCCATCTTACCCCTATGAATAAATTCAATTTTCTTAAACTCATTAAAATACGTACTCTGACATGGTTATAGCTAATAGTATTTATATTTCCATAATTATAACAAACATTATAAAAGAATACCCGATTACGTTTCTCTTTTGATTATTTGATTGGTCTTGCACCATATTTTAACAGTATAATAAGATTTACTTGTAACTTCATGATTTTTTCTTTTGTTATAACAACTTAAGATTTTTTTTTTTTAAATCGTTATGTTTTTTCGACAACCCTCTCATATATATATGGTTATCTATGATGTAACGTAAGTTAGGGTAAACATCATTAATAGTCCTTCTTATTATTAACTTTTTTTCAGAGTGGTCCTTCTTGTGTTTTTTTTTTTCCGCGTTAATCTTCATGTACTATGAATTATTTGTTTCACTTTAGTCATTTTCAGGTGGTCCAAGGTGAACTATAGTGCCAAAACAACTTTATGAAGGACTAAATTGATAAACATACTGTTTCATGAGGACTATGTTGATACACAATAATTTTATGAGGGACTAAAATGTAACATTAGAAGTAAAAGACTTCTTATAAATGACCAAAGTGAAACAAATAATTCATAATAGAGATTAACGTAAAAAAAAACATATAAAAAAAAACTACCCTATAAAATATTAATGATAAATAGTACCATGAGTGGTGTTCACCCATAAGAGATTTTTAATAATTAATCTAAAGTAATAGTATAAATTAAATATTTAAATATTTTCTAACCGTTCAGACATTGTGTTCTATACGTCCTTGTTTACTCACTAGGATAAACATTGCCAAAAAAATGGGTAGTTATCAATAAATTTAGCTATAGACTGAAATTTTTTACATCCATCAATATATATTATATATTATATGGACATATTTTCATGTTTTTCATTGAGAGAAACATAGGGTAGTCAAATTGACATATAAGACTATAAGAGCATCTCCGCCCGAAAGATATCCTCTTCCTCCTCCTCACACCCTTCCCCACCTCCCTCGCCTCTCATTTTCAACCGAAAGATAATCATTTTCCATTTTAATTATATTTCACAAATTTCCTCATTCTCACTTAATAATAATAATAATAATAATAATAATAGTTTTAAGACTATAAATAAATTTTAAATTCTAAAATTAATTACTAATCACGTTATTAAATCTTACATAAAATTTTAAAAACAATGTTATTAAACCTTTCACAATATTTAAAAATAAAATTTACCATTTTTGTTAAGATATTTTTACACAATTTGAATACACACATATATAATAAATAAGAAAAAAAAGTCAAGAGGTGGTCTTCCAATGACATCTTGCCCTCGAGCAAACAGATGGTGGATCAACCACATCGCCTACTTGCGCAATCTCCCCACCCTCCCATCCCCCGCAGGCTGGAGATGGCCGACGACTCCCCCTATCCCTCCCCCCTCATGCCTCTTCGGTTGTTGAAGATGACTTACATTTGAGGAGTCAACCATTTAATAAGGGTGACACTTTCATGCGTGTTAATATCCTCCAATAGAATTGGAAAGGATCTCTTTTGTAGATACAGGTAGAAAAAGTAGATGAAAAGGTTGCAAAAGTGAACAAAGAGGTTAAAACATAGAGACATATCAAATCAAACAACTTTTTGGAGACCTACCCATTGGTACAAAAGAAAGAGAGTGGTCTTGGAATCTTAATATTCTTTTTTTTTTTTTTAAATATCTTCACATGAAATAGACTAATAGTACTCCCTCTTCTCGCTAAATTTTTACTCCTATTTATTTTAAGCAATATTTCAAAACAAGACTTCTCTTTTTATATAAAATAATATTTTTATTAAATATAATCTCTCACATCTTTGATAATTTGATACCGAAAGATAATTTGATACCACCAGCATTCAAATATCAGTCATTACTTTTAAGGACATAAATATGATACATAAAACTTAGTACAAATGAAAGCATAAGAAAGAAGTGGGACGGAAGGAATAATTAATAGGAAGATAGCGTGAAACCTTATTTTACCATATAATTGCTATTATGCAGAGGATTTGCTTGATATGTAAACGTATGAGGTTTACTGAAAAAAAATTATGTGATGCATTAAGTGCACGAATGCACGTGATATAACATATAGATGAGTATGTATCGACTTAGAAAAATTTAACTCTATGATATCAATCACACCATATATTATATTAGTATTAAAAAAAATAAAAAATTTAAACGAACCTCTTTTGTTTAATGCAGCGGGTAGATCAAAAAATCTATGTCGATGGAAGAAGTTGAAGTTTGAAATGGTCCACCACGAGGGTGACTGATGATGAAATGAAATACCACGGTGTGTGGTGGTGCTACCTTCTCTTCTCATGGCTTAATTAAATTAATTTCTTATATCTATCTGCACGTCACATTCAACCTTTACAAAATGAAGCTCATTCCCCCCCCCCCCCCCCCCCCCCCCCACGCTCACATGCGATTTTTTTTAGTTTTTACACTAAAAGTTAAAATTCAAGGGCGAAAAGTCGATATTTCTAAGGTAAAGATTTTAAATTCCCATTTGTATTGGTTCTGAATGCTAGATTTTGTGATTTTGAAAAAGTTGAAATCCCATTTAAATTGAGTTTTGGCTGTCAGAAGGGGTTGTGGTGGTGGAAGAAGTAGGTGTTAATTAAGTGTCAAATCATATGTTTTTCAAAGAATAGACGGTAGATATCATATCAAAGTTTTATATGATTGCAACTTGCTAGTGAATTTTAAGAGTTTGTGAATTGAATAGGTTTGGACCGAATTTAATTTGTTTTGTGAAACTTGTATTTGAATAATTCTAACGCAGGACCCACAAAACAGGACTAGAACTTTTCCAAATAGGTCCAAATATTCTCATAATTTTAATTTTTTATAAGTACGTACGTACAACATACTTCATAATTTAGGATATATTAGCGGACTGTTTCTTTATTGTATTATGGGAAAAGTTCACATAGATTTCAAAATGCTTTTAAACTAGTAATTTAGGTATCCATAAATATATTTCGTCGATGTGAAAAAATTTTTATTGGATCTACTTTATCCACAATCACCATAGATATCTTCAATTAACTAGCTAGATGTAGTCCAAACCTAATCATCTATGGGCTTCTTGCAAAACGAAAGCTCCGTTAGGAACCAAACCGAGGTTGATTTAGGTAAAATCGATATGATATTTAAATAAGATATTTGATCTTGAATTTGAAAACTAAAAAAGTATGATAATGTAAGCAACCGTGTTTCTCGAGTGATTAGTCATACCTTATACATAAGGATTTTGGGACCAACATCACAAGAAACGACATTTGGTTTCCTCGTGTCACGTACTTACGGAGGCCGTTAGAGATTGGAACCAGGCTCTTTCCGGGACATGGTTAGATCGGACTATGTTCTGGATGAGTGTTTTTCTTTTTATCTTAAATTAAAAATTAATATACTAAGTAATTGATGGTTTTTATTATTTTTTCTTTCCCGGGCTCCCTTCAATACATCACAAGAAACGACATTAGATTAGTGCAGAGTACAAAAGTAAAGCAACCTTTTTCCTGCATCAATATTTTTTACCTAAGGAAAAAATACCAATCCAATAATTTCTAATTATATTCTAGCAACCAACCAAAGCTGTCAATCACAAGAAAATTTACACGTTTGTACCCTGAAAAGAAAGTTGATTCAACCCTTCAACCACAACTTTGGTTAAAGTAACTTACTAAAAAAATGGTTCAAGTAATTAAATCTTACCAATTTGTACAAGTAGTACTCTGTTCTAAAAGTGCTTTTAGAAACTTTGAGAATTTTTTTAGGTCCCCTTGACGTTTGTGCATTTGATCAAAGTTGTTTGTTTGTTTTTCCAAAGAATAAATGAATAGTTGATTTAAGGTTTAGTTAGGCCATTAATGGAGATGGCCGATTCCGGTCTCGGTCGCGGGCTGGAGGAGAAAACCATTGGAGATGGCGCGGGCTGGCGGGGCGGGCTGGCCTGCGGGGCTGGGCAACGGGCTCGGGGCAGCACGGTCTCGCGTGGCCGAAGCTTTTTTTTTTTTTTTTGTTGAAGATGAGTGCCGCCAAGTGGCGGCACCTGATTGGACCGATTTCTTTTTTCTTTTGGTGTGTATTTATTTGTGTATTTATGTATATTGTTGTGTATTTAAACCTAATTAAACCTAATTAATGTTGTGTATTTTTGTAATTAATGTGTTATTTTAATTAAAGTAACAAATAATTGTTTTAATCTAAAGAAATGGAATTTTTTTTTTCTTTGGAAGAAAATAGGCAAAACTTGGCTTGTCCTAGTAGACTTTTCGGGACGACATTCGTGTCCGCAGGACGCGGGCATGCACAAGTCTTGAAGGGCCGAGTAGTAATCCGATCCAAGATTTGCACCCCCCTCTGCGTGCAATGAGGGAGCCTTCTAGTAATAATTTCTTAACCCTTATGGTTTAGAAATCATATATAAACCTAAGTTTTTCTTATCACACTTCCAATATGGGATTAGTCTATTTCTTTTCAATTTTTTTCATTACATATGTGAACTTTGAGATTTAATTTCTCATTCACTCGTACTCCGATTTGGACGTACCATATACCATTTTAATCTACTCACTGAGTAGAATATAATTTTGTCAAGACCCGACTCTTTACTCAAAGTGGATCCCACTTAAAATGCGTCCAAAATGGTCCATTAACTTACTTTTTCCAACACTATGTTTATGAGGTTTATAAGGAGCTTTAGGACTATTTTTATTTTCTTTTCCTTGATTATGTTGTGTATTGTTGTGTAATTAATGTTGTGTATTGTTGTTATTAATGTGTTATTTTAATTAATACTCCGTATTAAAAAAATTAAAACTATAATATTAATAGGTGAGAGTGGACAAAGGAAAAAAATGAAATTAATTCCCCCACGGAGCTCTAACCATTGGAGACGACCAGGCAGGGCCCCGGGCCTCAACCATTGGAGATGGCCTTACTGCCATACTAGTAGGTTTTTTTTTTTTTTTTTTTAGAGATTATAGATAGAAGTGAAATAAGTTAATGGATAGGTAACTTATGTGAAATCAAAGTTGTTTTATGAGTTGAATAAGATAAATGATACTCCTGTTATTCAGGAGAATTACACAAATTACTCTTGAGATTTTGTGTAATTCAACAAATCATTCTTCATATTCGAAAAATTACACAAACTAATATGAAAGTAATGAATTCATAATATTTACCCTTTTATGATGATATCATCAACAAATCAAATTCTATACTAGGAATATCCCTCATATGATTTTTCTAATTTTTTTAATTACTTAATTACCACTCATGTTTAGTGAAATTACTCTGATCAATCTTCAAGTTTGAGAAATTACTCAAACTAACCTCGAGATATTGGATTCATTACAGCTATCACCTTACGATGTTAATTTCTTATGGTGCATGCTGGGTTGGGGATTGGAGATGGCATTTTTTTTTTAATTTTTATCTATCTATTTATTTAAAAATATAAAATAAATAACTTATTAGGTAGAAAAATATTTTTTTATTGAATTTAAATATTTATATATTTAAGTATGATTTTTTTAATTACTATATTAATTATAATTTTAAATTATGTATAAATTTTAATAATTTATTTCTTGTAACTCTACATAGCATCATTTATTTAAGTAAAAAATATTTATTGTTTTATTTTATTGATGGGTTTTCTTTCTTTTCATATGTTATATTAAAACTATGTTAGGAATATTATTTAAATTTTTGTTTCTTTTAATCTAATTATTTAAAATTTTGGTATTTTTACTTCAATTATTTAAAAATATTTAAATTTAAATGAAGTAAATTAGTAATATTATAAATTAAGATAACTACCAAACTACCCTCTAAATTTAGTGTAATTACATAGACCACCCCTGATGTTTGTAATTTCTTACAGATAATTTACGTAATAAAAGAGGAGGATTTTTTGTACTTGCAACAATTTCGTTAATTTTTTTGGATGGACGTTAGCCTCATGGATAGTTTATATAATTTTTCAAACATGAAGGATGGGCATGTAATTTCACTACACATCTTGTATAATTTGTGTAATTCTCTCCATGTTAAATTAAGTCATTTTTTATTTTTATTTTTATTTTGAGATAGCAGAAGATTTTTTAAAAGTTAGAATATTTCTCTGGAATGAGAGAGTTGAATATAGAATTAATACATACATATATATATTTGAAGGGTGTGTTTTGACCCCAATCATGCAAATTTGACTCAATTCTTTTTTCTTAGAATTTAGAGTTTTTTTTTATTGTCAAAAAATTAATGATTGGGTAATCTCTTATCTACAATTTGAAAGTTTTTCAGATTTTAAATCAATTGTTCAAGATTATTGTATAGCTAATTAATTGATTTGCCGTTTCTCTTTTTAAATAATTGATTTGCCAAAATTATGCCACACAAATAGTTTCCTTTATGAAGGAAAAAGAATTGGAATATGAATTTAATGCGTTTTAAAACTGCACGTTACAAGCTTAAGATTTTCAAATTTGTCTTAATTCTTAATTGATATCCTAAGATCATGCCCACAAAATATTTGTCCATAATTACGGCATTTAGTATTGGAATATAGATCTGAATTATATAGTTCATTATAAAAATCGACTTCTTAAATTTTGCTCTGAACATTGGTCAGGCCTTTGCTCATTCTTTAGTTTTAAATCCCTTTCATCTTCAATAATTTAACCTACTTTGTTTCTCTATATTTTTGTTTTCTTTCTTTTGCATTATAGATTAACCATGTATTTTTTTTTCCAGGTTCGTGTTTGAACGTCTTGAACTTTTGTTCATAATAATATTCTTCGTGCCTATGCACATTTTTTTAATTTCATATACTTTTTCCCTTCGATTATTTAATATACTGTATTTTTTATATTTTGTTCTTTTATTGAAATTTTTAGATATCTTTAGATCTAATGTTGTTGTTTTTTTACGCAGAAGAGGTTTCAATGAAATTGAATCTAATGAATTGTAAGTTTTCGGTTGGTAGCATAATTTTCATTGTAGCATCATAGAACATTTTCAGATCCTAAGATCAAATCTAATTTTTTGAATTATTCATATTGATATTTTTTATTTGCTTTCAGCCAATTATATTTATGAACATTGATATTCTGGAACAGAGAGATGTTAACTAAAAGCTAAAAGGTATACAAATATGGAGAAGGGTTCTATAATTTTTTTTCCTTTCCATTTTTTTAGAATATATCATCCATTAATTATTTCCTTCTTCAAATTTATCTTTTGTGTTAATTTTATTTTCATTTTCAAGTGCTCAATTTTAATTTTGCTTCGAACATTGGTAAGGCCTTTGCTCATTCTTTAGTTTTAAATCCCTTTCATCTTCGATAATTTAACCTACTTTGTTTCTCTATATTTTTGTTTTCTTTCTTTTTCATTATAGATTAACCATGTATTTTTTTTTTCCAGGTTTGTGTTTGAACGTCTTGAACTTTTGTTCATAATAATATTCTTCGTGCCTTTGCACATTTTTTTAGTTTCATATCCTTTTTTCCTTCGATTATTTAATTTACTGTATTTTTTTATACTTTTTTCTTTTATTGAAATTTTTAGATATCTTTAGATCTAATGTTGTTTTTTTACGCAGAAGAGGTTGAATCTAATGAATGGTAAGTTTCTGGTTGGTAGCATAATTTTCATTGTAGCATCATAGAACTTTTTCAGATCAAATCAAATTTTTTGAATTATTCATATTGATATTTTTTATTTGCTTTCAACCAATTATATTTATGAACATTGATATTCTGGATAAGAGAGAGTTAACTAAAAGCTAAAAGGTATACATATATGGAGAAGGGTTCAATAATTTTTTTTCCTTTCCATTTTTCTAGAATATATCATCCATTAATTATTTCCTTCTTCAAATTTATCTTTTGTGTTAATTTTATTTTCAATTTCAAGTGATCAATTTTGTGATTTTATATGAATTTTACGATATTTTTTAGGTTACATGAGTTTTATGACATACATGTTATATTTTTCCACAATGCATTAATTTATTAATAAAAATATTGCGTAACCAAATAGAATATTTGAGTAATTGCATTACATTTTAAGGTGCGTATATGCAATTGTCTCTAGCAAATAGCTACAAGTTGGTCACTTTGGCATTTGCACTATGTAATTATAGGATTTTGGCGCTTTGCATCCTGATTTAAAATTTCTGGTACTTTGTACCATGAAAATATAATTTATTAGACACATTACACTATAATGTGTGTTTTTATGAGATTATTCATTGGTAGAAGGGCATAATAGTTATTTTCGATTTTCTTTGGCACTTTGCACACTGGCAATATAAATTTCGCACCCTAGAAATATAGAATGTTGATATTTTACACCCTATATTTATAAAATGTTGTGCTTTTCACCCCGATTTAAATTTTTTGGCATTATGCACCCTAAAAATATAATATGTATGACATTTTGCACCCTAATGTGTTTTCCTTAAGAAAATTCATGAATATCGTTGGTGTTGAGATAAAATGATCATTTATATGCACAACAAACATAAAAATGTTATTATTAATTTAATTTACTTAAGTTTACGATAAATTATTTTAACATTTTCTCTCGATTAAATTTAGATTAAAAAAAAGACATTGTCTTCATTTAAATTTCAAGTATCCTCTAGGATTATTTAGTTTATATCTAAAATACATGTTTACAAAATTGGCATGTTATTTACATTATCTAAATTAACATATTAATTCGAGGTTGAAAATGCCAAAAATTATATTTTTTTTTGTTGCAAAAGGTCAACATTCAATATTTTCAGGGTGTAAAGTGTCAAATACTTTTAGGGCGCAAATGCCAACAATATTAAAAAGTCACTATTATACCCTTCCATCAAATAATTTTTTCTTCAAACCATACACTAGGATGCAAAGTGCCAAGTAAATTGTATTTTCAGGACACCAAGTACCAAAATCCTATAATTCTAAGGTACAAAGTGCCAAAAACTCTCAAAATTATCATACAATTTAATAAACCACTCAAACAAAAATCCTACAATAGTTAAACTATTGTAATACCACAAAAATTTCACAATACACTAAACATATAAGAGAAAAATAAATATAAGCTTATGTTATATTTACCTAAAAAGAAGATTGTACCGAGGTCAAACTATGCAAATATTTTCCTGTAATAGTTATAAAAAAATGCAAGTTAGAAGTTCTTAGACAGAAACAAACTTAAAAATGAGATCAAGTCAATAAAGAATTAATTAGATGATTAAATGATAACATATGAGAATAAATCAAAATATGTCTTCTTTTTTTTTCCCCTTTCATTTACACATAATATGTCTGGATTTGATCCATGATTTACTTACTTTTTCAATGGGTTAATGCAAATTTATTCCTCTGTAAATTGTTTGAAATGCATAATCTTTGATCCCAAACCCTCCGCACCTCCCCGATTTGGAAAATAGCATTTTACCCGTTTTGTGAAATTTTTAAATGAGCAGTTTGCCTCCTTCCAATGGAAAGTATAACGCACTCCGAAATTGAGAGTATGCATGAAAATTGTTGCTTAAAAAGATTAAAGTACCCATAAAGGGATATAAAGTCCCATATTTATTATAATATATGGGGTAAAGTGTCACATATATCATAACATGAGGGGTAAAATACTACATTTATCTAAGTATGGGGTTAAAAGTGCAATATTGTAAGTTGATTGGGTCAAACTATAGTATATAAGAGGGGTATCACTTTCAATTTATAATTTTTTAGTTTAAAAATGTCAGAAAAATAATGTAAAACTTTTATATGGAGATAAATAGTTAGTAACTCCTTTTTTGCTTATACTAAAGAACCAAGTTGAGGTATGTCATATCAATAATCTCACAAAAAATGGTATTATATCAAATAATAATTTAATATTGTGTTGTGCGTAGCACGAGTATACGCTAGTTACATTCTATATGAAAGAAAAAAAATTGTTAGTTACTAAAAAGTACTGAAAAGCCAAACAATCAAATCCTTAAAACTCGTAGCTAGGATTTGTACGAGGAAAACGGATACCGGAAGAAAATTGGGTAACGATGAAAATTATGTTGGGAAGCTAAATGTAAGAGTAAGATGTATATACGTAGACAAAAATTGGAAACAAGACTAAGTATATCTTATACTCTCAATTTTTTTATTTGTCGTTTTGTAGGATTGCACTAGAATTAAGAAATACAATAATAGTCATTTTTTTTAATCAAAAACCCCAAAACATCATTTTAATCAAATAATAACATCATTAATTAGCATTTATTACAAACATTAACAGGAAGGCTAATATTGGTAGAAAACAATTAATCTTACATTGAAATCTTAAAACGATAAATAAAAGTAAAACAATATTTTTTTTTGCAAAAGTGACAAATAAAAAAAAACGGAGGGAGTAATGTATTGGACAATTATCAAATTTTGAGTTAGACCCATGTAATTTAATAAGTGAATTTAGTTTCATTGCGAAAAAATCAAAGTCTACACATGGATTGATTTATCGTGCCCCAAGTTAAAGTGAGTCATCTCCTCATTGTATAGGCTCCTCGTGCACATGTTGGACTTTATTCTTCACCCACACTCTTCGCTTAAATCACAAGAAATATATTGTCATTATTTCGTCTAGTTAACAAGGTTTGGTTCCCACCTAGATTGGATAATCAGACTAAATTCACCTTATACGGCTTTGAACGATCCTCAACTCTTGAACTATTTTTTTTAGATTAGTTAGACCGAAATCACTAAAATGGGTTCCCAACCCCCTAATCTACATTCTACACCCAAATGAAATGATAAAATGTTTGAAGATGTAGCCTTGATTCCACTTCACAGACTCTAATGCACTAGATGAATTAATCAACCATTCCAATAACAAGGAACAAGAAATAAAATCTACATAGAGAATCTATATACCAATCTCCACCATATATATGTTCATAATTTGTTCCCTAAAAATACCCCCAAGACCCCACACGTAACTTCAAACTTCCACAGTCCCCCCCACCCCCAACAGTTACACTAACCAACTTGCACCCCCTCCAAATTCCAAAATAATAAATAAATAAAATAATTGAGAAAGCCCAAATCACTCAAAAGCCTCTTCTCAACCTCTGATGCCTACAAATAACAATAACATTAACAACCCTACTAAAAAGAATTTTTTAACCTCTCAATTTCTTGACAACAACACCATACATACATACATACAAATATTACAATATCTATCTTCGTTTTATAATATATATATATATTTATATATATTAAAAACCTACGTACATTACTATATACGTTTCTGTTTCTATTACTATTACAACCCCGGCATCTTTTATGCCGACGCCGGTGTCCTCCGCGAGGCAATGCCTCGCTTCGGAGGCCGCTGCCGCCCTCGACGAGGCCGTATCCGTCGCGCAACGTAGAGGCCACCCCCAAACGACGTCACTTCACATGATCTCAGCCTTACTTTCCTTACCCAGTTCCTCCTTACGTGAAACATGCACGAGAACAAGTAATAGTTCATACTCAAATAGAGTTCAGTTCAAAGCACTTGAACTCTGTTTAAATGTTTCTTTAGAGCGTATGCCTTGTAGTAGTAAAGTGATCGAAGAGCCACCAGTTTCGAATTCATTAATGGCGGCTATAAAAAGATCACAAGCTAATCAAAGAAGACAACCTGAAAATTTCAACTTTTATCAGCAGCAACAACAGTATTGTTCTAGTGTCCCTGTTGTTAAAGTTGAGCTACAGAATTTGATTCTTTCGATTCTTGATGACCCTTTGGTGAGTCGGGTATTTGGGGAGGCGGGTTTTCGGAGCTGTGATGTGAAAATGGGTATAATTCGACCCGGGAATACTTTTTACCCAAATCATGTTTTCGGTTGTACTTCAAGGTACAAGCGGCATATCCCACCTCTGTTTTTGTGTAATGATGAAATGGGTAGTAAAGGTTTTAACTTTCCTTTTGTGGGTTGTTTTTCGGATGAGAATTCAAGAAGAATTGGTGAGGTTATGGTGAGGAACAAGAAAAGGAACCCGGTTCTTTTGGGGGTTTCCGCCATTGACGCTTTGAGGAGTTTCTTGGAAAGTGTTAAAACGAAAATTGAAGGTGTTTTGCCCTTGGGTTTAAGTGGGTTGTGCGTGATTTGTGTTAAAGATGATATTTTGAAGTTTTTGAATGGGGATTGTGATGAAAAGTTATTGGAATTCAGATTTGGGGAAGTAGAAAGAATATTGGAAAATGTAAAGGGAAATGGGGTATTGTTAAGTTTTGGTGATTTGAAGGTATTTTGTGAGGAAAATTTTGGGATTGATGGTTTGAGATATTTGGTGAGTAGATTTACTAAATTGATTGAGCTTCACAGAGGAAAATTGTGGTTGATTGGAGGGGTGGTGACATATGAGATTTATTTCAAGTTTTTGAACAAATTTCCCTCCATTGAAGAAGATTGGGACCTTGAAATTTTGCCTATTACTTCACTTAGATTTGCTATGGGAGGTTCATATCCTAGATCCAGGTAAATTTGATTTTGTATATGCTTTTTCTTTTTCTCCTTTTGTTTTTGTATAATTCTTCAATTACAACTTGTGGTAATTCTTGCTCAGATTGGGTCTAGTCGAACCCAAAACATATACTTGGCTATCTAGGAGTGTTTTCAGGCGCTTAAAATTTTACTTAAACTAGATATTCTCGAGATATTTGTAAAAGTAGTTTAGAAAGTGAGCGGTTTCGCATTTTAATAGAAAAAAATGGCACAATTGGCTAATGTTTGCATTTTAAAAGGGAAGAAAAATGCTAGCAAAAGCTAGATACAACCCTCCTGCTTTTTCTATCAATCTTAAAGAGAAGTGGAATCAGAAGCTGTCATTCCAAACACTACTATTTTAAGCACTTTTTTACTTTCTAAAGCAATTGCAAACACCCTTAATTTTCGGATTATTTGTGTATTTCGGTTTCCTTAATTTCTTTTTTCAATTATGAAGATTGTAGTGATGAAAAGATCTCATAGTTGCATGTTATGTGTTGTTGTAAAATGACAGCTTGATGGACTCTTTTGTACCATTGGGTGGGTTCTTCTCAATGCCATCTGAAACGAAAAGTCCATTGAGCAGCAATGCAGGCCAATATGTGGGCCGTTGTAATCAATGCAATGAAAAGTACAAAGAACAAGTCACTGCACTTTCAAATGGAGGAGTTTGTGCTTCAATTGCAGAACAGTGTCAATCTAGTTTACCTTCTTGGTTGCAGATTGCTGATTCAAGTTCCCAAAATGGTTTGGCTTCCATAAAGGTGTGGTATTATAATCTTAATTTGTTGTGTTCCTCCTAATACAGAAGTTTAATTTGGCAAAAGCGGCACATATCGAGTAATTCCCAATTATGCCGAACTTTCCGTTTTTGGATTAGAATAGCATCAAGATCAATATTTATTCCATGCTACTCTTTCAGAAATTTAATAAAAGGGAATGGATAACTCTTGCTTATATCAGGTCTGGTCCAACCCGAAATATGTACACATGGCAAGTGCAATACACTTGACTTGGATGAGTTTGTCAGACACGATTTGGATAACAATCTCCCGTAAAAAGAGAAGGGGGTTTGACTTTTCTGAGGTCGTAGTTAAATTATCGGAAAACTTTTTAACTCAAGGGGTTAACTATTGGTTGAACGAAGGTCGGACTCTCGTGAGGTCCTATATTTAATGAACTTGGAGAATACTATTTGAGGTCCGGAGTTCAATTTCGTTGAGAAACTTATTATAAGCGGCAAAAGGGCCTTGCTGATACAATCCGCTGAGATTCAACCTTTTATAACACCAGTCCGTAAGAAAAAAGAAAAAACAAGTCTGCTTAGTTGATCCATGATTTATGTTTACATCTTTCGTTTCCAAACTTTTCTTGTATTTAGTGCACAAGTCCTAGCAACTTAAATGTCGATTTTCATGGTGCAGGCCAAAGATGATAGCTTGCTACTACACGCGAAAATTGCGGGGCTCCAAAAGAAATGGGACAATATCTGTCAGCACCATAGTCACAACCAATTTCCACGAGCTCTCGGTTTTCAAGTTCCCGAAGAAAGGAAAGAGAACACCAGCTACAGCACTCTAAACCACTCCAATGCATCATCATCCGAACGAGTAAACAAAAACGTGAACTCGAGCTTATCCACTGATTTACAACAAACTTCACTAAAAGGCCTAAGTTCATTAGATATGCTGTCCAAAACCAACATATCTGACAAATCTCATCACTTTGATTCTTCAAGTACCACTTCGGTTAATTCAGTGACTACCGATTTGGGATTGGGAATTTATTCAACTTCTCTCAAAGATCCTAAGTTGCTATATAAAGCGCTTGTCGAAAGAATTAGTCATCAAGAAGAAGCTATCACTGCTCTTACTAAAGCAATAACTCAACGCCAAATGAAAAGTAACCGTGGAGATGTATGGATTAATTTACGAGGGCCTGATAGATTGGCCAAGAGAAAACTCGGTGTGGCATTAGCCGAGATACTATACGGAAGCAGAGAAAGTCTTATCTTTGCTGATCTAAGCTTCCAAAACGAGACAATTCATATGGATAAATTCCTCAAAGTTACAAATAGGTATGACCTAACAATGAGATGTACTGTGGTCGATTACTTGGTGGAAAAGCTGAGCAAAAAACCGTCTATTGTCTTCCTTGAAAATGTCGATAAAGCTGATTTAGTCGTGCAAAATAGTTTATGTAAAGCTTTGAAGACTGGGAAATTTACCGACTTGTATGGTAGAGAAGTAAACATCTGCAATTCTATGTTCCTCTCTACTGTAAATTTCATTGAAGATGGCAAAAATCTCTCCAATGGTAAGTACTCCGAGGAAGAAATATTGAGAGCAAAGGGAAATTTAATTCAAATATTAATCAGATTTGATTTAAATGATGATCTCACGTGCACGGAACAAGGGTGTTCTGATTTTCTTTTGATGAACAAACGAAAGATTATCGTGGGAACCACAAGTGCAGATCAATGTGGGAGCTCGGAAGTAACAAAAAGAGCACACAAGGGTTCGAACTCTTATCTGGACTTAAACTTCCCTGCAGAAGGAAGTGAAATATGCAGTAGCACGTATCCTGAGGAATATTCCGACTCAGTTTCCAGTTTGGAGAAAACGAGGTCATGGTTAGAAACTTTTGATGGTCTAATCGATGGAACTATCATTTTAAGGCCATTTGATTTTGACACACTTGGTGAGAAACTATACGAGGACATGAGTAAGTGTTTGCACGAAATTGTGGGTTCCAAGTGTTTATTAGAGATAGAATCGAAAGTAATGCTGCAGCTACTTGCGGTTGCGTATTTGTTGGATGAAAATCGGGTGGAAGATTGGATTTTTCGCGTTCTTGGACACGGTTTTGTGGAAGCGATGGGAAACTTTAGTTTGGATGATCGTTCGATTGTGAAACTCGTTACTTGTGAGGGAAGTGTTTCTAAAGATGATCAGTTTGTAGGTTTACTGCCTGGTAGGATTATAGTGAGTTAATAATAGATAAATTTATTTATTTTACTAACTGTATGTATAATATATATATATCATGTGTATTTAGGTAGTTTTATTAAGCTTGGCATGTATTTTTTAGGCTTAGTAGGATGTCATTTTCTTGTTGCAGCTAAGTGTAATATTTTTGTAAGATTATTTGTAAATAGTTTCGGTTTGTGTATCTTTATCATAATGAAAAGGAATTGGAATTTTGTTGGATAGATTCTTTGAGAGGTTGTTGTTTCTCTAGCTTTGTGATTGTTGAGGAATACTTCTTGACAAAATCAAAAGAAAGCTTAATTTAACTCATTAAAATCAGATGTATTCATAAATTAGTTAATCAAATAAAAATATGTATTAATGTATGTTATTATTTCAAAGAAAAATGAACTTTTTAGGTTGAAATCTATACATGTACAATATAATAGCCGTCACTTATATTTTAGAGTTCTGAATAAATATGTAAAAAAATTACACTACTGTATTTCATTGTAATTATATACTTAATCAATCACAACCTCAAGAAACAATATAAAAAATACTTAACTAATTTTGTATGTCCTTGTTTTGAGATAGAATTATGTATGTTTACTTGTACAGTAATATCCATTTTTATTATTTTATTCATACATAATTTTTTTTCTCACATATATTCTCATTTTTTTAAATAGATATTTATTTATTTGTTATTACAATAAAATATCATCAGTATTATATTACTATTACATATTGTCAAACAAACAAAAACCTCACATGAAATCATGGGTTCAAGCTTTTTCATTTTTCTTTTTTTCGGACTGGGTCGGGTTTGATGGGCTGAACTTTGAAAAGCTTTGGGCTAGTTTGATATCTTTTATTATACTTTTTTCTTATAAGAAGGCTTTTGGTAGCCGAGTTAGATAATAACTAAGCCCAGCCGGTGTTATGATATCTACTTGTAGGGATGTTAATGGGTTCGATTATGGTCGGATCATATTTATTTAGATTTGGCTTCATTTATATCGGATTGGATCATGTCGGATTCAGATTAATTTTGATGGGATTGTTCTCGGATCTATATTATTTGAGTTCAGATCTTGATTGGATTAGACCGGATATCGGATCTTTTTCGAATTCAATAAAATTTTCATTTAAAAAAATTAGATTAATATTTTTCATAAAACAAGTTTATTTAATTTTAGCTCACATGTTCAAACTTTCTTTACTAATATTCATATTTTTAGATGAAAATATTCGCTTAAATAAATTTATAAACGAGTTATATATTACTATCTTCTAAAATTGACAGTGAAATAATATTCTGTTACTTACTTTTATAATATTATGTATATGTATATATATATATATATATATATATATATATATCATTCTTTTTATTTATTGTCTGATATGGATCTTTAACGGATCAAATCGAGCTAAATTCATATTCGTTCCATGTATTTCAGATTACGAATCTTCATAATCGGATAGGATTATAGTGAGTTAATAATAGATAAATTTATTTATTTTACTAACTGTATGTATAATATATATATATCATGTGTATTTAGGTAGTTTTATTAAGCTTGGCATGTATTTATTAGGCTTAGTAGGATGTCATTTTCTTGTTGCAGCTAAGTGTAATATTTTTGTAAGATTATTTGTAAATAGTTTCGGTTTGTGTATCTTTATCATAGTGAAAAGGAATTGGAATTTTGATGGATAGATTCTTTGAGAGGTTGTTGTTTCTCTAGCTTTGTGATTGTTGAGGAATACTTCTTGACAAAATCAAAAGAAAGCTTAATTTAACTCATTAAAATCAGATGTATTCATAAATTAGTAAATTAAATATAAATATGTATTAATGTATGTTATTATTTCAAATAAAAATGAACTTTTTAGGTTGAAATCTATACATGTACAATATATTAGCCGTCACTTATATTTTAGAGTTTTGAATAAATATGTAAAAAATTTAAACTACTGCATTTCATTGTAATTATATACTCAATCAATCACAACCTCAAGAAACAATATAAAAAATACTTAACTAATTTTGTATGTCCTTGTTTTGAGAGAGAATTATGTATGTTTAATTGTACAGTAATATTCATTTTTATTATTGTTGGTCCCAAGTGGTCAGATGATGTCTAGAGGGGGGTGAATAGACCTCTGAAAATTTTAAACAAATTTTTAACTTTAAAACTGTTGCTCAAACGTAAACAGACTAAGCTGTTACAAAACAGTAAGCTTACAAGGCTGATCGCGAACAAATCTTTGAACAGTTTTGTTGACCACTAGTCTGATAGTTACTTAGCTGATTTGTATGCAAGTATAATGCAATGTAAAAACACAATGATTTTTATGGTGGTTATATGGATGTAAATATCCTTTAGTCCACTCTTCCAAGTCACACAGATCTTGGGTTATACTAAGAACACAAAGTAATTAGTACACTCTGCTTGTGCTTTACAACAAATGATAAGCCACAAGTTCGCAATAGGAAATCACAAAGAAATTCCTACTCTCCGAAGTAATATCACTCACAAAGATGGATATCTACTCTTCACAACACTCTCTTTTACAGATTCACTCAGAAAATGTATATTCTTTGAACTTCAACGGCTTCTGTCAACAAATGACTTCAGCAGACGAGTGAGCTGTTCTTGAGCTTTGAGACTTAGAAAATTTTTTGCTTCGAATTCAATCTCTCAGATGTTGTGTGTTATTCTTTTATTCGTCTCTCTCAGCTATTTATAGTCACTCTTTGAATTATATCCGTTGAAGTGAGACAAAATTCAAATCTCTTGATTTCTGGTCCTTAATTTCCGCGAACGGCTCTCTGCACAGTGACAGTACTGCAGAATGTACTTTCTGTCAGGCAGCATTAAATGCACCGAGCTGATACGAGTTATTTCTTCAATCATTTGCTATTAATAACCTCGGACTTCAGCATTTATTACTCCGGTGGTATATATTACCGTTGGGATGACTTTTTGATCTTTCCACTTGGTTGATGAGAGTACAAGTCTGATGATGAACAAAACTGATCTCAAACTTGAACAAATCTGATTTGAGTCGGCTGATTTACATCAGTCTGATTTTTTCTCTTCAGAAGATCAGTAGTCCTCTGGACCTTGAATATTTGACACGTCTGATATGTCTTCTTACTTGGTCAAAATTCTTCTAAGGGATTACAACTAAGTTGTCTTTACTTAGCTGATATGAAGTTTTGAAAATCATCAAAACCTCCCTTAACTAATTCAAATTCAGTGCACTCCATCTTCATCTTTATCCAACAATTATCTTATTCATACATAATTTTTTTTCTCACATATATTCTCATTTTTTTAAATAGATATTTATTTATTTATTTATTTGTTATTACAATAAAATATCATCAGTATTATATTACTATTACATATTGTCAAACAAACAAAAACCTCACATGAAATCATGGGTTCAAGCTTTTTCATTTTTCTTTTTTTGGGACTGGGTCGGGGTTGATGGGCTGAACTTTGAAAAGCTTTGGGCTTGTTTGATATCTTTTATTATACTTTTTTCTTATAAGAAGGCCTTTGGTAGCCGAGTTAGGTAATAACTAAGCCCAGCCGGTGTTATGATCTTTACTTGTCGGGATGTGAATGGGTTCGATTATGGTCTGATCATATTTATTTAGATCTGGCTTCATTTATATTGGATTGAATCATGTCGGATTCAGATTTTGATGGGATTGTTCTTGGATCTATATTTTTTGAGTTCAGATCTTGGTTGGATTAGATCGGATATCGGATCTTTTTCGAATTCAATAAAATTTTCATTTAAAAAAATTACATTAATATTTTCCATAAGAAAAGTTTATTTAATTTCAGCTCACATGTTCAAACTTTCTTTACTAATATTCATATTTTTAGATGAAAATATTCGCTTAAATAAATTTATAAACGAGTTATATTACTATCTTCTAAAATTGACAGTGAAATAATATTAATGTTACTTACTTTTATATATATATATATATATATATATATATATATATATATATATATCATTCTTTTTATTTATTGTCTGATATGGATCTTTAACGGATCAGATCGAGCTAAATTCATATTCGTTCCATGTATTTCAGATTACGGATCTTCATAATCGGATAAGGTCCATCAAATCTCTCATCGGACTGGATTTGGATCGGATCCGGATTGAAATTCGCCCCATTGACAGCCCTATCTATTTGGATTCTTATTCAGTCATTTGGTTAGGGGATGTTTTCAATCAATTAAATAATAATTGAATCTTGATTTTACAGTTTGGTAGCCCAAACCGAATGCAGGTGACTGAGGATAGTGTTTTTCCGTTTCCCCCCTTTTTTTCCTTTTGAGAAAATGAGGAGTGTTTTTGCTTGTTAACACTTTAAGGACCTCAAGGTAAAGGTTTGTAATCTTGAATTTTTCAGCGCCCGATATAATGGCAGAGACGGAAATTGCATGACTCAAGAAATTATGTCTCTCTTTTAAAGAATTCTGTGTTTTAGATGATTTAACTGTATTGATTCATGACATTATTGCCTCTGAGCTTGCTTGAATGAAAGTTACCGTTTTCTCTAAAAAAAAAACACATTTTAATGGATATATATTGTTTTGTTTTCTCCAATTAAAGATTTTGTAGAAGGGGTTCTAAATTTCACTCATAATTTATCTTCTCCTTGGCTTGTTCCAGGACAAAAGTGTCTTTTCCGAAAAACTTTTGAAGTTTGCCTCAACATCAATGTAATTAAAATCCAACTGAATCGACTAGTCCGACCGATTTCGACTGCGAACCGGAGCCCTGTCCAGTTCGATCGATTAACCCACTAAAACCAGTGAGCTCAAAAACTAGTTTGATCGGGTTGAACCGATTCAAAATCGATGAACCGACGAACCGATTTGGACTAGTCCAATCTGGTTATGATTTTCCTTTTATTTTGATTTTTAATCTTTTTAAATATTAAAATAAATTGAATTTTTTTGTAGATGGAAGAATTTGAACACATGACCTCTTAAATAAAACATAACATTCTTATCACTTGAACTACATCATTTTTGTTGAACTTCTAATATAGAAATTTATAAATTATAAAAAATTTGTAACCAAATTTATTTATAAATTAGATTATGATAATCTAACTCAAATTAATATTTTACACATTAGCAATTAAAATTAAAACTAATTTTAGTTTTATGACATAATTTCTTATTAAAAGTTTTTCTATAAGATATTTATTTCCAGCTATGTTATTTTTAGGATAAAGAGTGTCAAAGTATGAAAGTTAAATCGACATATTATGTAAATTTGATTTTGAATATTAGATTTGTATACATAATCATAATTTACAATTTATTAATATCTTAATTTGTTGTATTTTTAATTTACACTTTTATATTTCTAATAAAATAAATATAATCATATTATATTTATATGCTTACTAATTAGTATCATATTACCGTTATGATCTAAGTTAGATAAATAGTATATAGTTTAATTTAAATACATTTTAAGTTTTTATATATTTTTAATTAATTGTAGGATAATGTCGAAATTTTCTGTATATTGTATATACTTTAAAATTAATGTGTTTATTATATCATTATGAAGTTATTCGATCCGACTAGTTGTCCAACCGATTCGACCTATAAAATCTGTGACCAGTCGACTCACCGGTCCGAATATGAAAACATTGCTCGGCATATTGTGTAATTTGCCAAGATGAGGAAAATTATTTTGTGAATATGCTTCACCACGCGCGTCATCAAACTAACATGATAGGTGTATAACACATTAATTATATGGTGACGACATATGAGTAAATTTTATTCTCGCTATATTTTATATTCTTTTGAACAGATTTCATATGAACTTAAACAAAGTGATATATGTAATTTTATTCCACATGTAATCACGTTTGTTTGTTTGGTGACAAGTGCAACACGGTGAATTATATTTATATAGGGTTTGGATGATGAACACATATGTATTAGAGAATAAAAAATTATCTTCTCATATACACTTATTACTCATTTAGCACCCCAATTGATTGAATCCACTAAGTAGGCACATAATTTGTGGTGCAACAAATGTTGAAGTAATTTTGTCTGGAAATTTAAATATTTAGTTAGTATTATCCATTAGCGTCACTCTTAATTGTCATTAAGATTTTTTTTTTATCAGCTAGGCGATCAGTGCAAATAATATAGGTACTTTATGTTTCATACGAGAATAAAATATCCAAGATAAAGACAAAACATACATCCAATCAGGTCTTAGGTTTTCATAATGACATTGTTATTGTTTAGATTAAGTTTGCCACTCCTAGAAAGATAAGACAAAAAAGAAGAATACAAAAACACAAAAGTGGTTTGGATTTATTTTGACACCTTGTTTCAATTTAAAATAATAATTCTTTTAATCAAATCAATCTTTTATAAAATAAATATCAATTGATTTAAATAACATATACATGATTGACACATAGCATTATCTATCTTTCTTCCAACACTTCGTTCAAAATACATCCAATTTCTTTTTTAAATAAACTCACAATTAAATTAATATCCAAAATATTCAAACCAGTTTCGCATAAATTTCAGAGAATCTTTAAAATTGCAAACCAAAATAATTTTTTCACCAAAATTAAACAAAACTGTGTCGGTACATCCAAACACCTCAATTATGGAAGAAGAAATATTGGAATCATCGCTATCACCAATAAATTCATTTTTTGATCCCAAACTTCCATAAATCAGACACATAAGTTATATAGAAATTTGAATTTTTGTAGCTATTTAATTACTAGTAATAAGTATCAGGTGTGAACAAAAATCTATAACCCAGTTAGTGCTCGGTTGGTCCACAGGCACCGCCCACCCATAATGCCAAAGGGCCCGATAGGCCTAAATTAATGCGGACTCATGGAGCACGTGCTCATATTAATTTCGGCGTTGACCTCTATATCTCCCTAAATTAGTGGTTCTTAAATAAATTAAGACAATGGGCGCCGAATACTTTTTTATTAAATACTTTTATAATTTAACAGTAATGATATCGAGGGCTCAAGATCCTCTGTACCACTTTTGGTGTATCACCATTAATTGATTGACACATGCATATGTGAGAATTATTATAATTATCATATGTGCAAGTGTCAATTAATTAATGGTGATACACTTAAGTGGTACACCAAAAATAGTACAGATGATCTACACCCGATATCGAGTGATCACTTTTTCTCATAGGAACATATGAGATTTTTATTTTATGTGAACGCGTGATGTTAAGAAAAAGAAGCCTTGATCTAAGACATCACCAAAAAAAGAAAAATTATGGAATAGGAGAATTATGAATGGTTGCTTTGATAAACTAAATGATATATCAACACGTGATTGGTCTAATCAAAAAGACTATTTATGTTGGGAGAGAATTTCACTTAATGTGTCCAATGCGTCTTGAAAGGGATTAAATCATTAAGAAAGAAAGACTAAATGATATGAATATCGTTAGATAATCATGAAATAAAAATCTAAATCAACTAAACGAACCTGATATAAGGAACGACCCACATAATCAACGATTCAAGACAAACCAACAAATGTTCAAAATGAAGTCGTTCATATAACGACCCCAATTAAACAAGCCTGGCCATCACGAGCCTTACACCAGTGTTCTTAAAACCGGACCGGACCGGCCGGTTCGCCCGGTTTAACCGCTAACCTGTCTTCAGTCCGGTCCGATTCATCTTTAAAAACCACCTCTTAAATTAACCGGTCTGAACCGGTCAAAACCGGTCCAAAATCGGTAAAACCAGTGAACCGCCGGTTTTAATGAACCAGCGGTTCACTTTAAAAAAAAAAAAAAATGAGAAAATCAAAGGCTAGGGCACCAGTTTTTCAATTTCAATTCCAACAAGAGCAGCCGCTTCAAGTTTTTCTTCTTGCTTCTTCTTCTTCTTCTTGCTATTATTTCTCCATAAATTACAACCAAAAATCAAAAGACATGGTTTAGTCATCTTTAATCTTCATCCCCCAGGAGTTTTTCCCTCTTCTTCGTAATATATATTTCCGGTCACTTTCTATTTTGACCTTAAATAAATTTTAGTCATGGTCTATTATGACAGCAACTGAATTTAAAGACCAGAAATCGTTTGCCTTTTCCCTATTTTTAAAATGCAGCAGACATTTTTGGAAGAAAATGCAGCGGCTGCCTAGTTAAGTTTAGCTTCACTAGAGTATTGGGCCATGATATTTTAATTGGGCCATGATATCTTATTGGACAGCTCAAAGAATAAGTTTACTCCATGGAAGTTATTTTTTATATTTGAGTCATTAATATTTATTTATGTGATACTTTATTCTATGTTTTGAATATTGAGTTGTTGTTTTTAACCATGTTGTCATATTTTGGATGTATGAATCCTTGAAGGATCTTTGAAATTTATGGTTAATTATTCTTAATTTTTGAGACACTTTAATTATTTGCATGAAATAATTTGAATTTATATTGACAAAGAATGACATTTTTTTTAATTATATATATATATATATATATATATATATATATATATATATATATATATATATATATATATATATATATATTAAATAATAATTACGTCATACCGGTTATTCCGATCGAACCAGTGGTCGAACCGATTCAACCGATCGAACCAGTAACCGGTAGAGCTTCCGATTTTCTGGCCGGTCCGCTTTTGAAAACACTGCCTTACACTCGCTCCAACAAGATCACACAACTACGAGGAGTTTTACATCTGGAAAGAAGATCTCGAATCTCGATCGATCCATGCATGAAAACTTATTTTTTCACCCAAGGTTTCTACCGAATCATGACTCTTCCACATATATGAATAACACCACCACCACATGTATGATCATCGATTATAACCTAATACACACTACGTCTTTTATTCTTGAATATTAACTCTTCTTTTTACAACCGCATCAACTTGATTATTTTTAGTAGTGATTTTGGTCAAATATTATTTGAATTAGAAACAAAACTGATGATCAATCTTTGCGGATTTTTCAATTATCTACATCGAAAAAAAATTAAGAATTTTGATATTGATTTTATCATAAATGAATTTTACGATATATGAGAAAAGGTCGGGTACAACTTTGATAATTTTTTGATTAAATTACTTTAACATTTGATAATCAATTGGTTCCAATTGGTAATATATTCTTATGTAAATAAAATATATGAATATCATTTTCAACTAAATACTGTGATGGTTAAACTCGGCCCCCAATCCTTCGATCCTAGATCCGTCCCTAGCTCCGCTAGCACTTTATCGTCGCGTTGTATTTGTTTTTAGAGAACTTGAAAGCATGGTAACTCCATACCGTTAGACCATCTCCAACAGCTCTCTTAAATTTCAGCCTCTTATCTTCAATTATTATAATTAATGAACAGTGTTATACACTTTCACTTTTTACTATGCACTCCAACAGCTAGTTTTTATTTCAACAAATAACATTAATTATTATTTTATATAAGCAATAATGATTTATATATAATACTTATTGAAAAATAGTTTTTTTTTAAAAAATATTAATTTTTATTATTGACATTTAACGATGCCCCAAAAATGATAATCAAAGTATTATCACTAAAACATTGTGATAACATTAATTATCGCTAATATGTCTCTAAAGAGGTTTCGTTAATTGTCAATAGTGACAAATTTCTTATAATGATATTCAAATTTGTATGGATTTCGATTTAATTAGTATGAAATTTAATTTTTGTCCCAGAATAATTTATTGTTTTGCAGGAAAGTACAAATTTTTTTGAACTTTCCAAATAATAATTTGTATTTGGTCATTCAAACCTATAAAATTTAACAACACATAAATTATATATATAATCTTGGAGAGCAATTTTATGATACTTTAAGAAAACTCTTAGGGAAAATTGCAAAATTGGTCCCGTAACTATTGCTCGCTGGCAAAAAAGTCCTGTAACTTTTCGGGCTGGCAAAAACATCCTGTAACTATTATATTTTGGCAAATTAGTCCTATTTTAGCCCGAACTGCCAACGTATCTGCCAAGTCACGCCCCTTTGCTGACCTGGAAATGGGAAAATTGCAAAATTGGTCCCGTAACTATTGCTCGCTGGCAAAAAAGTCCTGTAACTTTTCGGGCTGGCAAAAACATCCTGTAACTATTATATTTTGGCAAATTAGTCCTATTTTAGACCGAACTGCCAACGTATCTGCCAAGTCACGCCCCTTTGTTGACCTGGAAAGTAAAACCCCCTTGTTGACATGGAAAAATAGCAAAAAATGGTTCCATTACTAACGATTACTATCAAAAAAGTCCTTTAACTTTTTGGGTTGGCAAAAAAGTCCTATAATTAAATTATTCAGCAATTTAGTCCTATTTGGTCCAAATTGTGATTTTTTTCCCACCCATTTCAAACGAAAAATTAACCATATCTAACATACTTTAACTTAGAAGTAATTTAGACTCATGATAATATTGAAAGGCACTTTATCACATTGCACCAAGGCACATATTGAACAAGAATCAATCTTCGACAATTAAAAAAAAATCCCAGATTATCGAATAACGATGACAAAATCAGCTGCAATTAAGTTCAAAAGTAGTTATGGAATACAAAGCATTAATTCTGACAAAATCAGCTGCAATTAAGTTCAAAAGTAGTTATGGAATACAAAGCATCAATTCTGTCATCGTTATTCGATAATCTGGGATTTTTTTTTAATTGTCGAAGATTGATTCTTGTTCAATATGTGCCTTGGTGCAATGTGATAAAGTGCCTTTCAATATTATCATGAGTCTAAATTACTTCTAAGTTAAAGTATGTTAGATATGGTTAATTTTTCGTTTGAAATGGGTGGGAAAAAAAATCACAATTTGGACCAAATAGGACTAAATTACTGAAATAATTTAATTATAGGACTTTTTTGCCAACCCAAAAAATTAAAGGACTTTTTTTGCTAGTGATCATTAGTTATGGAACCATTTTTTGCTATTTTTCCATGTCAACAAGGGGGTTTTACTTTCCAGGTCAGCAAAGGGGCGTGACTTGGCAGATACATTGGCAGTTTGGGCTAAAATAGGACTAATTTGCCAAAATATAATAGTTACAGGATATTTTTGCCAGCCTAAAAAATTACAGGACTTTTTTGCCAGCGAGCAATAGTTACGGGACCAATTTTGCAATTTTCCCATTTCCAGGTCAGCAAAGGGGCGTGACTTGGCAGATACGTTGGCAATTCGGGCTAAAATAGGACTAATTTGCCAAAATATAATAGTTACAGGATGTTTTTGCCAGCCCGAAAAGTTACAGGACTTTTTTGCCAGCGAGCAATAGTTACGGGACCAATTTTGCAATTTTCCCAAACTCTTATAATTTAATTTATTCATCATATTTTGGAGATGATCTTATAGCGGAATATACAAATTAAAAAACACGGTATCACATCCCCATCAGAACCCCTACTAGTTTTCTCTAACTCTCACACACATAAAGAGTGTGCTATTACCAATACCTTATGTTAATAGTTGTCACTCTTATGTTACAACTTCCGCAACAGTGTTTATATTTGTAAAATTTTGGCCCATCATTCAAGCGGCAACACTAAATAAAAGCATTCCTTTTTTTTTATTTTTTTTTTTTTTTTTATGACACGTCGCTCATAAAATATCTGAATCACCTCTCAAATATCCAAATAAAGTAAGAAAAAAAAAAAAAGAAGATAAAGTTACCTCTTTAGAGTCGAGACTATTTGGAACTACTGCAACTAAATTAATTCTACTTTTAATATCTATGAAATAAATTAGCTTTAAGTAATAATTAAACATAGGTACGTATATCTAATTCGGTTTTCGTTACCACTACCCAAAATTTCAATTTTCTAACAGAAATTATTTGTGATTTTTTTTATTTTATTTTATTTTTAGGTCCTTCGATATATCATTATTACATCCGAATCATTCAACAATACATCACCATTACATCACATCGATAATCAATCCATTAATAATGTCAAAGTATAACGAAAAACTAACAACAACATTAATAATAAAACTAGAGAAAAATTCACACTAGTAAAAATTAAAAACTTGAGATCTTATATAGCTATAATTAGATCACGACATCATAGGCGGTTTGAAAAATTAATTGACACTCTTTTCTTTTATGTATTGTTTGGTTATCAGGAAAGTGAAGGAAAATCAATTTTTTTTTCCTCACACGTTGTTTTGATAGCAGAAAATGAAGTTATTATTTTCTTTCAACTTTCTTGAAAAAATTTGTGGGTAAATTTTTTCCCTACCAATTTAAAAGGGAATTCTGGGAAAATCTTGGGAAATTTTATAGTAGATTGCAAAACGTCATTTGTACTTTGTCTAACTATCAAAGTCCCTCATTTGTGATTTTTTCTTACCGAAAGTTCATTTGTGCTTATTTATTATTAGCAAAAAAAATACCTTCTCAAATCATATAACAATTTTACCCCCACAAAATGACGCAAAAACACCTTTTTTACCTAAAAAAATATCAATAACCCCATGTTAACTTTTAAATTGACAATAACCCCTTGTTAACTTTGAAGATTGAAATAAATTCGGTGACTAAAAAATATAAAAAATAGCATCAAATTAATTTATAATAAAGTTAATATAATGAAAACGTGATTATTTATATAATATTTTATTAACAAATAAAACGTAATTCATAATCAAACAAAAATATTTATCAAAAATATTTTGTTCCTAAACTTTCTTAACAACCAAACAATTGAAAGAAAATAGTTCTCCTCAAAATCAAACATGTATAGAAAAATGACTTTATTTCCCTTTTCCTTTTCTTTCCTTTTCATTTTCCAACAATTTTTCCTCACTTTTTTGACAACCAACAAACTATTAGAAAATAGAGGAAGTATTTGACCACCAACCATCCATTGAATATACATTGCATTAGAAGTCATAATATTAAAAGATAAATAATTGCACCTATGTAAACTTCCTTATAATTGGAACCAATAATTAACTTTTTGGACCAGAATTGAAGGTGCTCCATTCTTTGAAAAAACTGTGGCTCACCATTTTCTTTGCTGGTTTTCAATTGATGCGTGCTACAAAACTCATGTAACCACCTTAAATTATTTATCCATTCCGCCGAAAATATTCATTTCTTAAATAATTAATTTTTTAATATTGTTAGATTTGTTCTTTGACGACTTTGGAACGTTAGGAAACAGGAAGTGGTAGTTGTCATTTGTCCTAATCTTCTCCACCACCAATAAATTAAATGATGGTAAGTAGATTATATGTTTTGGGACCACGAGACAATTACTTGCATTTGGCATTTTTCGTACAAAACAACCAAAAGGAAAAAGCGTTATAAAATATTACATATCATATGTAATTATATAATAAAGAGAGAAGTAATAATAATTTTTCTGATTAAATTATTGGAGATAAAACGTGTGCAACAGTAATAATAATAATAATTATTATTATTATAAAATATTACATATCATTTCTAAGAAAAATTATGATTATAATTAGTACCATGGATGATTTAATTGACAATATATATAATTGTGGCTTATATATATTATATATATAAAACCAAACAAAAAGAGCCGTATCCATCCAAGTTATTTACACTTCGGTAAGACAAAAAATCAAATAGTATTTTCTTTAAATACATTCATCATCATTCATTACCTCATAAATTATTAATAATTATTCAAATACAAAGAATTACAAATATAAATCAATATTAATATTAAATTAGAGAAAAATCCACATTAATGGGACCTCAATTTTACCTCAGAAATCATTAATACCTGTCAAAGTACAAAAAATTTATAAATAATAAATCACAACACAAATATTAAACTAGAAAAAATCACATTAATTTGAACCTTAATTTTATCAGTAATTACCACTAGGCAAAACTCTTCCACGCGTCTCAAAGAAAGCAACGTAAAGCAATACGAATCGTAAGTTGGAACAAGTTATACAAGCACAGAACAAGACGAATAACATGTGACAGAAATTATGGCCTTAATTTATCAACAACTATAAAACAGTGGTCCGGAAAAATCGTAAGATTTCCTTTTCAAAGAAAAATCGTAAGATTTCCTTTTCAACAAAGAAAAGAAAATGCAAGTGTATTATTGTATTCATGAGTGAAATCAAATCGTGGCCTCGCGGGGCTCAACTTTTGCACTTAAATTGTGATTTTGATCTTCTTATGGATTAATTTTTGTACTTTCGTCCCTCTTAAATTTTTTATAGCAGATTAGTCCCTCTTATCAATGTAATATATCATATTCGTCCCTCTTAAATTTTTTGAAGCAAATTCGTCGATCTTATCCATGTAGTGTAACACATTAGTCCCTCTTAAATACAAAATACATCATTTAAATTCAAAATACTAAAGTGGACAAAAATTGATGTACTTTGTAAGAGGGACTAATGTGGTAAACTACATTTATAAGAGGGACGAATTTGCTACAAAAAAATTAAGAGGGAAAAATGTGTTATAAAAGGGACGAATGTGATACATTATATTGATAAGAGGGACCAATACGCTACAAAAAAATTAAGAGGGACGAAAATGCAAAATTTGATCCATAAGGAGGACCAAAAATGCTATTCACTTACCCAAAAATTAGTTCGTTTTATCTTCTTTTATTAATAAAATGAATCGTGTTTAAATTAGGGATGTCAATGGGAGCGGATTTCGAACTGGATCCAATTTATTAGGATAATTGTTTGATTAGAAATTCAATGTATTTGATCCGATTATAAATATCCGTAATCCAAAACACATGGAGCGGATATGGATTTAAGTTGATCAAATCCGTTACACTTTAAATACGACAATAAATATAAAAATTGATATATTTACATAATATTTTATAAAAGAAAGTAACATTAATACTATTTCAATGTCAATTAACGGAGATAATAATTTATAACTCGTTTATAAATTTATTTAAACGAATATTTTCATCTAAAAATATGAATATTAATAATTAAAGTTTGAACATGTGAGCTAAAATTAAATAAAATTATAAAGTAAATAATCTTGTTTTAGAAAAAAATATTAATGTAATTTTTTAAATGAAAATTTTATTGATCCGAAAAAGATCTGATATCCGGCGAAGATCCATTGAATTAAAAAAATTTAGATCTGAACACAGTCCAAGCAAGATCTGGATCCGACAAGATCCGATTTGATATAAATGAAGCCGGTTTTGGATGAGCCTTATCCGACCAGAAACCGACCCATTGACAACTCTAGTTTAAATAATATGCATCTAAAAAATTACTTAAGTTTTTCGGTAACTTGTTGACTTAAGCATTAAAGAAGACTCCACCGATACAACCTTGGCGTGTTCATTTTGCAGGACTCGGGCGAACATGATACTAGATTCTTAGAGTGGAGCTTACCGAACAGAGGATCCACATTAACAAACCTGCATCACCCCCACCCACCCAGCTACCCAGGAACCCAGACTGCCCTAGGTTCGATGATCCTAGACCATCTACGACCTGGGTTTCATTTGGGGGAGGGGGTATGAGGATGAATAAAGCTTTTTTTTTTTTTTTGATAATTTTTTTGGATTCGGATTATTTTGATAATTTGATTTTAAATTGATGAAAATTAAATTTCATTCTCACGAAACGGGAGTGATAGGTTTTCGAAAACACAGGTAAATACATGATACTATACTTATTTGTTTTTCCATTCTCAATAAATTAATATATCTACAATACATAAAAAGAGAAGCTATGTCATCCTACAATTAGAAATTCCATAAACGCCAACTTTTTCTTTTTCTTGAATCTAGTATTCAATTTCAATTAGATTTAATTCTATAAATAAATATAATACAATTAATCATTTTATTATCTAATAAACTAATTTGAAATTAATTAATTTATATCATCTAATTAATTCGGAGTTTCTATTTTGGGAAACTATTTTCAAAATGCAACGTGAATGAATTCGTTCTAATTTCTTAAGTTCAAATGTAGAATATTAAGAGACGAAGTTGAAGACCTATGAACATGTAACTTCAAGCTCCAATAAATTGATCAGACTCTTTAATATAATTAATTCGATCTATTAATTTCAAGTGACTACACTAAGGACTTGAAATTGCACTCTTGTCATTAAAATATATTTTACTCGAAAGATCAAGAGGGTCCATTGATATGATTACTACATATTAATTTGATTCTCCAATAATTGATTCGTAACTAAAGCTATGCATAATTACCGTTATCCTTAAGTTTAGTTTACTACTGTTCAGTTCTAAAACTAACACTTAAGTGAAGCAATATTCCAGCTTCTCACAAGAAGGGTTGGATTCCATGTCTGTAGAATTATTTTCCAGTCATTTATCTCAACAGATCTTCAAGACATAAATTTGGGGCTCGACATGATTACGGACCATTACCTATGAGTCAATAGAAATCGTTAACATAAACATGAGTTTATGCCTACTCAGGATTTAGATCGATTTGCATATGATCATCAGTCGACATATTCTAGAACCATAATATCAACTGTATTTTATTTATGATTCTAGATCATGTGTGGTCCAATCTTATGTAATCGAATTACACAATGTACCTTCGATGTCTCTACATCAGTAATCTGGATAAAGATTACTGCATTGTTAATGTTATGTGGACCTTACTAGCTAGTAGTGTTTAGTTAAAGATCCTAACTTTAACTCACTACGGACATTTTAGTTTATTAATCCTCAGCTCCAGTATAATATGTATATTTAAGTTACAGTCTCTTTAATAAACTTGAAATTTTATGTTTATATTATGCAAAGTCGAAATAATTATATGAAAAATGAATTTCAAATTTATTTATTCAATTAAAGAATGTAGAAATACACGAACAATATTAATCCTAACAGTATAATTAATATAAGTAAACATGAACTACAAAAACAATATAAGTTCTAACATGTATTGAGGGCCCTTACTCTTACTTGATCGTCGTGTGAATTTTCATGATATAGATGAACACATGCGTCTTTATAAATTGATATTTCATTTAATTTCTTTAATGTTGTCTATATTTCCTTCTATTCGGACAATTTCTACGTACAATTACATCATACATATATAAAAAGCATTAATATATAATGAATTAGATCATGAATAATATATGTACTATGCATATATTAATTAATTTACACTAGTAAATATATATATATATATATATATATATATATATATATATATATATAACAAAGAAATTAATTATTAAACATAAATATAACTCGATCGATCGAGTGTGGTCATGATCTTGGAGAGTTGATGGATTCTCGTAATTGAGATTTTCCCTTAGGGCCCTTGGTCCTAATGTAGAGTCTGTATTCATCAAAAGTCATAGGTTGGTACAATGCGGGCTTGTCTGGTGTCACAAGCTCTTTAGCGGGTTGTATGAGCAAATCGCTTTTGGGGTTATAGAAGTAGGCCAGTGAAACACGTTCTTTAGCTGAATTAACGATTACTCTATGCTCAACACTTCGGTAAATCGCATTGCTCATCACCTGATCATTAATTCATTCATCATCAGTTTAATTAATACATATATACATACATATATATATATATATATATATATATATATATATATATATATATATATATATATATATATATATATATATATATATATATATATATATTGTATTGAGATATATATATATATATATATATATATAGCTAGTACCATTAATTAGTTATTAACTTATTATTATATTGTAACAAAAAAGAAACAAATACAAATTGATTAATAAACATGAAAAAACCTCTTTCCGCATATTTATTAATAAATGAATAAGCACATTAGATTTTAAATTCGCCAGAGGAGATATAAGACATGAAACATTAATTTAAACTATTTAGATTATTATTCACTTTAACTGGTATACTTTAATTCATGGGAATTAACATGGGTGGAGGAATATAACTATTTTAGCTTTAATTTATAGGCATGCATCTACAGAATTTCAACAATGGAACATTGGACGCTCTATGATTTTTCTACGGAAACTTTTGCCCAAATTAACATGACTAGATCAAATTAGTCGAATCACTAACGCAAGTATATTGCATTTTTTATTTTTTTTATTTTTTATTATTAGTAGGATTTGGTCCATTTAGATTTGTGATAGAATTTCCCTCCTGAAACTTACCATCTACGGAAAATTCTTATCCACACAGAGTTTGGCCGAATCCAAAGTAGTCTACATGACAAGTGTAATATACTTGTTTTGAGATTGGATTTAACTTCCAGGAGAGTGCCCAATCACAAAGCAAATGTAATACACTTGCTTGGTGGTTGGATGGGTTTGGCCAAGTCAAGTTTGGACAAGAATTTTCCACCATTTAGTTACTAAAAGAATTTATGCAAAATGAATTTGACTAGCTAGCTCAATACTTTAAAAAAATTCAAATATATTAGATTTATTATGTAATTAATAACACTTATATAAAATAATTAATTACGGAACAATTCTATATAAAACATTTGTTTTTTGATTGAGTTGTAGTAAATCAAATCTCGCTAAACTATTTCCTTTTCTAACCCTTTCATGTGTTATATTTTTAGAACTTAATTTTGTCTTGCCTTATTTTATTTTTTTGATAATTTATGTCTTGGTATATTTGTGAGACATTTTATTAATTGCATGTTAAGATTATTTTTGTCGGCCAAAATTTTGAATTAAATTGTGGCTGGATAAACTAATTTACTTTTTTTTTTTTTATGGTAATTATATTCATTATATTATAAGGGCTATAGATGCCTCTTTGTGAATAAAGATTCACAAAAATGGCGAATCTTTGTTAGACCCCAAAAGCTTTCCACTTTGATTTAATTTCCCAAGTCTTACATATATACCTTTTATACAATATTGGAGCCTAGAGATTCGACCACATTAAAGTTTTAATATATGCACGTTTATTTTGCTAGATTTGACTTTTGCCTATAGTGAAGAATGTGGCCCACCATGTGCCTGTGTCGCATGAATTCTTACTAAATTTCCTTAATCTAGCTGGAAATATTCCATATAGTTGAAGACTTTGGTTAAAATATTTCATGTAGTTAAAGAGTTTCGTAAGAATTCATGTGACACAAGCACATGGAGGAGCCACATTTCACATTATGCACATCTAAATATTAACTATGTAATGTACTGTACATCTAATTATGAACTTTTCTAGTTTACCGATTAACTTAACTGAATTTTTAATAAATAATCTAACTAGCTAATTTATTTTCAATGACAACAATATATATATAATATTTAAAAAATTTAAAACACCACAACATTTTATGTAGGACGCAATATATATATTTTAGTAATTGACCATATGTGGATATTGTTATTCATCGTAGTATACGATCATAAATGTCGTGCATGTTATACTTGACAAAAGTGGAAAAAAACTAAACTAATCTACATACATCGATTAGAAATATATATCAATATTCCAAATTGGTTGTTCTCCCGTTAAGATTATGTAAAGTCAAGAAGTTACAAATAATTAATTTATATAAATTTTGTAATATTGTTAAAAACTCTATCTTAGTATAAAATTACTAGCTTAATTTATGAAAAATGTAATAAATAAAGAACATGTCCGGTCTAGGATTTTTGATAGAATACCTGAATTTGATCCCCAATATTGACAATAAATGCATGTGGAGCTGGTTTAACTGTGATCCAGCCATCGCCCCGACGGACTTGGAGCCCGGGCACATGTTGATCAGGAAGAAGAAAGGTCATGCCACCAGGATCCGAATGCGGGGAGAGGCCAAGGGTCAAGTCCGGTTGTGGGCATTTCGGGTAGAAGTTAACCCGTAAACAAGCCCCAACGTCATTTCCTCCAAATGCATTTTGCAGAAAATCTTCTTTTAATCCCAGATTTATTGACAATATTTTTAGCAAAACCCCACCTAGCCTCACCACTTGTGCAGAATATTCACTGATTATATCCCTACAATTCAAATTAAACCACTCATTTTATATCATATCTGATCTTCATAAATTAATTAATTAATTAATTAAGATATATATATTTGTTTATCATTCAACCATTTACTAATTAATTAATTCAGCAGTACTAGTGGTTTGTAAATTTATAAATTTACACTTTTTTGCCCCAATTTTTTGAATTTGCACTCGTGATCCCATCATATCATGTGAAATCAAAAGTGCAAAATCGTAGAAAATGCTAAACAGAGATTATTCTATTGGAATAGAAGTGCAGAATCAATATTTTAAAGATTTGAATAAAAACGTGCAATTTTATATATAAGATGTGAAAGGTACAAAATATCTACCCTGCATGTGTGTGTATTTTTTTTTTCTCACATTATTCTTTTAGTGTGAGAATCAATCATTCATGTCTAAGATTGAAAATTAAACCATATTAAATTATTCAAACTCGACTCGCGTTGAGTTTTTAAACAATCTAACCAAACTCGATAAAATTAAGTTCAAACTTTCTTGTTTGATACTACTCAGCTCGCTCGACTCATTTACGAACAATAGAAGTACATACCTTAAAGAGGATGGTAGAGCAGGCCACTTATTAAAATCCTTCAAGTTGCAAGGTAGATAATGAAGATAGTAATAATCACTCCAATCAAGAATGGCTCCTTTCTCCACTCCCAGTCGACTTCCATACCCTTCGTACGTTTTCGGGGAGTTAGCGTACCTTTGCTTCACTTCCATCGGCTGATGAAAGAACTCGCGCCATACCTCCCGTGCCCGGTCCATCAAATCCGGGTCGACCCCGTGGTTTACGACCTGAAAGAATCCCCACTCACGACACGCTTCCGAGACTTGTGACAACGTTGTTTCTCGAAGGTTGTCGTCTCCGTATATTCCTTGGAGGTCGATTAAAGGAATATTGATGTTTAGAACAGTGTCAGTTACTATTGTTGAAGGTCTGGATTCGAGTGGTTTTATGTATTTTTGTGGGATTGCGTTTATGCCGCTTTCGGATAAAGATTGGACCCGGACTATTTCTTCCGGCCAATCTCCGGGGCAATTCATGATTTTTCTAGCTAGGATGTATGTGGACAATTTAAATGTGTTTAGCTATACTACTATTTAAATTAGTTAATGGGAAGAAAAGATATATATGAAGTCTTTATATAATGATTGGTAGGGGGTGGGGGCTATGTTTTTTCTTTTTTCTTTTTTTTTTTTTGGTTGTGTTTTTTTAGCATTTGATGAGATGATACGGATGTGGCGAAAGAGGTGGTGGCCCGGGGTGCTGAGTGTGTGTTGTAGCTTATTGAAGTTGACGTAAAAATATATAGAACGTGAAAATTGTGTGGGATGCAAGTGTGGTGAAGACTAAGTTATATTAATCTTTTAGTATATCTATTTATTGCTTCGGTATACGATATTTTGCACTTTTGATACCATTTGTAAAGATCTTGATCCACTTCTGGCCTAGATAGCATTGTTGGGTTTTAGTCTATTAGTCCAAAATGCTTAAGTCCATATTGACAAGTAGAAGTAGGTCAAGTCTTTATTAATCATTCAAACAATTCATCAACAATCAATGTGGGATTGGGGTGTTATAATATAACTCAATTTCCCCTAACCATCAGACCACAAGTCATCATTTGTACTCTCTCGTTTTCTTTTAATTTATCGTTTTGGAGGATTGCACATTTTTTCTAAATACTCATAGTCATTTTTTCTAAGTAAAAAATCCAAAATACCCTTTTAATCGAATAACAACATCATTAATTATCATTTATTACAAGCATTAACAAGAAAGGTAATATTGATAGAAAACAATTAATTTTATATTGAAATTCTAAAACAACACATAAAAGTAAATAATTTTTTTGGTCAATGCGACAAATAAAAAAAACGGAGAGAGTAATTTGTAATTTACATATCTACATGAATTATGTTTGTGTTAGTGTGTGCGGAAATGATACGTTATTACATTTCTGGTCACGTATATATATTTATTGATAAGTTCCCAAATTCAATATTTAAGTGAGCTGTATATATTCAGCAAATTTATCATGTAACATTAAAATAAAATATGAAAATGTGATAGAGGATCTTTTGATTTGATGTCGGCCTATGGGTGTAGTTTACATGTCCATTTTCGTAAGTTTATTTACATATTGTAGCATAGTCAAGGACCCACGTACATATGCAAATGCGTCACTATATGCATCATGTGAGATTTTAATTTGGCACTTGGTCAATTTTGATCTTGGCGGGTCAAAAAAATATAAATTACTATTTGTTTAAAAAAAAAAGTGATGTGGTGGATTGGATGGTCAATTTGTAGATTGGGGTTCACAATCATCAAGTTTATTCTTGATGGGATTTTTAATCAGGTGATTCGTAGTTAACAACTTTTATAGAGAGCCAGTACTTAATTCGAAGCATTGAGATGTACTAATATTTTTGAGTGAGCTTTTATAGTTAAGATCGTCGTTGGGACTAGGACACGTTAAATGTTTTTATTGTTTGGAGCCCCAAAATTAGGAATCCTTGAACTGTTTTTCTAATTGTTAGAATTCTTCCAAAAATAATCCATTAGACATGTTATGACTCGCAATTCTTCAAAAATAATCTTAGGGGAGGGGATACATTTTGTCCTAATGTAGCTCGAGGAATGACACGTTCTCGAGACTCGACGAAATCCTATTTGACCTAGAAATTGGGTTCCCACATCAAAAAATTATGAGTTGGGGTATGAATACTATATGAAACTTTTGGGAATGGTTCAGTTTAAAAAGATAAAAAAAAATAACGACATACGATATGGTTTAGGACTAGTCGTATCGGGTTAAGTAGGGGTCGAATCAATGCTTCATCATGTAAATGATATATTTTCTTATCTTATTTAGTGTGCTTAACTTAGTTGATCGTTAATGTAATAAATCTAAATATAGTCAATCAACTTGAAAATTTTTTTTTTTTTGATCGAGTCCAATTGAATCTGGATCGACCAACAAGGTGTGAACATTTACCAATACTAAGGCTTAAATAATTTTCATAAATGGATTTATTTTTCTAAAATATTCTCTTATATAAAATGTAAAATATCACTAACTTTAAAGATAACTAGAATGTCAACTTTATTTTATTTTATTCAAAACTCCGTGTTAAAAGTAAAGTAGAAAGAAAAACGGACGGGGAGGGCTGGAGGGTATAATTAGTAAAGGTCGGCACTGATATAATAGTATTGTTTAGAGCTTATACTTGCTTTTGCTTAATTATAATAGTTAGGATAATAATATTAATTAATACATACTTAGGGGCTTAATTTAGTCGTGAAAATGATAAATGGATAAGCTAAATCAACTGGGGAAAAAATCATACGTGACGGTGGATCTTTTTATATGAATGCATGTGTTGGAACTTGGAATTCTTCGGAACATGAGTTGCTTATAATTAATTGTTAGATTAAATAATATTTTAGACAAATTATTAAGGTCGAACACATGTTCAAAGAGTACAAGTAAATATTTACTTTATCGTGTAGTCATGTTTAAATATCTGCCACGAGTAACGAGTAACAAGTATAAGTTGATTTTTAGAAATATAATGTATTTAATTTTATGTTCTCAATAATCAAACGTGACGTAATTAGGAGATGTAGATTGATTTTTGCTGGGCCGTAAACAAATTGATCTTTTGGGGGCCCTTTGGTCCATCACGAAACATCGAAATTATTTTGTGCTAACATCAACTCTGTATAACATGGTATAATTAGCTTATTTATGATTTACAATGCTTGGCCAAAATTGGATATTAGAATACTATTCTTATTAAAATTTAAAACTAATTTCTTTAAAAAAAAATCATAATTGTATTGGTGTTTTGGTAGTTAGAGCTAGCTGAAGCTGGTATTTAAGTACTACTAAGATATGAGTTTGTTCGATCGAGTTTGAATCATTATACATATGTATATAATATATAGAAGTTTAGACCAATATTTTTCTTTTTCTTTTGATAATTTTTTGAAGTTTGATATGATTCCAATTCGATAAACTACAAAGTCAAATTTGCAAAAATATGAGGCTACTTAATATTCACTTGTTTTCGATATTTTTTTGTGTAGTAATCAAATTTAACACACACAATTTCAAATTTGACATAGCATGATCCATACACAAACATATTTTACTTAAAATTGCTCTATTGACTGATTGACTTTTATATAGGGTTTGCTGTTAGACTGATCTTAATTTACTTATAGTATAATAAATTAAACAAGCTGCATCTTATTTTAAATGAAGATTGGAAACCATATACTTGGTCCTCTGATCTAAACATATTCACCTAATTTTTTTAGAATCAATAGCTAGCAATTTACTTCCTATATATGATCTTTATGACTGATCAATTTATTTTTTATAAAATTTATTTTTATTAATTATTATTGATTTATAGAAAAATGATGGCTTTGAATAGGTGTAATAAAATATAAAATGACGACTGATTTAGTAATTACATCTTATAAAATTGGTTCTAAAATTAGATCATAAGAACATTATTTAGTTTATTCAATGATAGTAGTTTTCATGTCAAGTTTATCCGTTATTCATTGATGACACGTGTTTTATCCGTTTCTTCATAAATTTCACCCGAACTTTCATCGATTTCACGAGCATTTTTTCTTACTGGTTTCACTAGTTTTTTTTTCTCAAACTTCACCACTATTTACCAATTTCACCCGAAGTTTCATCGATTCATATGTTTTAACTATTTTATTTTTTTAGATATTTTTTCGCTTTTTTTTTTATCGATTATAACATTTTCATTGTTTTCCCATTTTTCGTCGATCTTTTTTTCAATTTAAACGATTTTCTTCCAATCAACCGCTAATAATGAAATCGAAAATGAATGAGGTTTGATAATTAACTTTGATTCTGGTACGATTCAGTTGATTTATCGAATTGTTTGCACAATCATACTCTTCATGACTGTAAACTAGATATTTATGCTTAAACTAAAACTTAAATAAAATTAATCAATATTTGATTCAAGTTAATTTGAAAGTTACGATCTATCTTAATGTCATGCTTCGACCATGTGTCCGACACAACTAACCATCATATGACGCATTAAGGCCAATAAGTGCCCCAACAATACTTGACCAATTAAGTTTAACCCAACAAGTTAGCTCAAGTTATGCATAGAAGTTTCTATGGCTGGTAATTTTGCTTGTACATGGTTCTATTATTCCATGTAGATAATTCTAGTAGGTAACTATAGATATTTCTCCAGTACACAATTATAGAAAAATCCATAAAATATCTAATAAAATTCTATAGATCATTATTTTAGTCATACCACATATCAACTTTATGTTCACCGTCCGTTCGAGAATGTGGTTATATAAATAGGGCAAAACCTCATTTTTAAATTATCCAACTTTGTTAACAATGAAATAATCTAAAGTATTCTTACAAACTTCTTACATTTTTTTCCACAACTCACTTTCTATCTTCTCCAAGAATTAAGTTGTCTTGGTCCGGAAGTTTTTACATCTCAAATCGGAGTCGGTCACCTACCCCGAGCCCGTTGTCCCCAACAAATGCGTCTCAGCCCTCGGTAAACATACCTCATACGTGAAGCTACTATCTCGACAACCCACGTCTCATTATTAGCATTACGAAGTATGACAAACCTAAAATTATCGCCTATATCATTTAACAAATAGAGACCGGAAAAATATGAGCCAATCACCTTCGCCAACCTCGTTGGCCCGGGCAAACGCATCCCATCCGGTTGTAAACCTGTACCTCCCACGGGACTCTGCAATCTGCACCACCCAAGTCTCAAAATTCTCATTCCTAAGTATGACAAATCTAAAACCTTCGCCTATCTCATCTGCCAAATGGAGGGTGGCAAACCACTGCGGAATAGACTAAGCAAAAAAAAAGAAAAAATTAAAAAATTAAAAAACAAATAATGACCAAAAACTATATACATAAAACATATATACAAAAAACAAATAATGACCAAAAAAATTATAAATGAATGCTGATTTTTACCTTTGCTTTGTCATTCCACCGATTGTTGCTACATTAGCAATTTTTTGCAATTTTTCGGGCTCTGATTTAACTCTTTCTTTTGCCGTGGTTGTTGTTGTTTTTACCTTTTCAACCGTTGTTTTTACTTTTTGAGCAGTTGAAGTTCCTTTTTCTTTGAGTATTTTGTAGAGTTTCAAGACTGGTCTGCTTTTTTCATTTTTTTTGATCTGATTGATTTATGATTTGATGAAATGAGGGTTTGTGTAGTGATTTGATTTATTTTGTATGTGTTATTGTGTATATATATTGTATATTAGTACTGGGACATGCATTTCCTGCGGAGCTTATACAATGTATGTATATATTGTATCTATATATCTGTACTGAACATATATTTTTGGCCGAGTTACTCACAGGGGTGTACATGGGACCCATTGAACTTTTCAAGTTGTTATAAAAATGAGTAGTGTTATGGTAATTTTAATTTTGTATTGAAATTTTAGTATTATTTTGATTTAGCTTCAAACATGTCACATATATTTCACACACACAAAAAAGTGAGATATATGATTTTTTTGGCGGTCGCAACAAATTACCATATATTAGGATAGAAAATTTTGAAGTTTTCATGGCACTTGCAGTATTAATGAAACTTGTTCTTGTAGCATATGGTGCCATGGTCGGATTAATTAATAGATTGCTTATGATAATATATAAAATTATCAATTAGACATTTGATACCAAGCAAAGACTATGAATGTCCAATGCCAATAACATGAGAATTTCAATGAATTTATTGAAAAGGATCGGAGACCCAATTCTTTCCAATTTCAATGAATTTCAACGTGATGACAGAACCCAATTTCTATCCTAGCAACAACGAATATGTTTCCCAAGCTTTTTTCACTTTACATGACATATGATCTCCAAATTGGAAAAGTAAACTAAAGTACGGGTAATTTTTAAAAATGCCATATTTGAAAGTTTAATTTACAAAAAGGTCAATAAAAATTTAAAATTTTCGAAAAAGTCATTATTTAAAAAAAAAAAATTATTGACTGATTTTAACATTTGGCATTTGACATTTAATATAAGCAAGGTAATGCTTATAATTAAATTTAGATGTACAAGAAGTGGGCCTGATGAACTTGATGTTTTCTTGGATTAATGTTTCTTAAAGACTTTTGGTATTTGGATAGATTTGTTTTGAGCTATGACTTCGAAATGAATTTCTTACGTAGATTTAGTCTAAAAATACACCGCGTTATTTAAAATATGTGAGTACGATTTCACAAAAAAAACTAACTTATGAGTCGGGAATGATCATACCTTTTGATTGTTTTCATACTAATTGTAACTAATCGTATCTTGAAGGTATTTATACCTGCCTTTGAGTGGGGAAATGTGATCCAAAATCCCCACATTGTATGAAAGAATTCTTGAATAAAGCAAGTAGTTGAATTTTTAAGTAGGAACTATCTTCCCATGAGAATGGGAGGAATATTTTTGTCCCCAAAGGATGGCGTCGCGATGTCGTCCATCCCAAGGTATTGTACAACTCAGCTCGCTTAAGGGATGGTGTGATGGCGAAGCCGTATGGCGTAATAACGAGATCCTTGACCCAATTAGCCAAGAGTTGATTTACTCCCACATCAACATTTAAAAGTTGATTGCAACAATTCTCCAGTGAATTGGAATCATAGTCCAAAACTCAGTCTTAGCTAATCTTGCTTAGTATTTTGCAAACATAGTACATAAAACATAGTACATATATAGGAGTTTAAACGAGTCAAGCAAAATCTAATCATACATTATTGTTTGAGTTTTAATTTGAGTTTGGTTTGCTTAATTAATGTTGAACTGAAGTTGAACAAACTTGAGACGAACCAAACACGATTTCATCTCGAGTAACTTGATATATATGTTTTGTCATTTTTTGACTTTATTAAGTCGAATTCAACCAGAGTCTAGAGCAAAAAAATTCTACTAAAAAAATATACTCCTTAGTTCACTTGAATCTGGATCGACCGATAAGATGTGAACATTTACCAATACTAATGCTATCTCATTTTTCCTTTTAGGATGTTTCAAGACAAGACTTAATTTTCATAAATTGATTTATTTTTCTGAAATATTCTCTTATATAAAATGTAAATTTGATATCACTAACTTTAAAGATAACTAGAATTTCAACTTTTTTATTTTATCTAAAACTCTAAAGTAGAAAGAAAAACGGATGGGGAGGGCTGAAGGGTATATAAGAAAAGGTCGGCAATGATATAATAGTATTGTGTAGAGCTTATACAGTTATACTTGCTTTTGCTTAATAATAATAGTTAGGATAATAATAATAATTAATACATAATTGGGGACTTAATTTAGTCGTGAAAATGATAAATGGATAAGCTAAATAAACTGGGGGAAAAATCATACGTGACGGTGGATCTTTTTATATGAATGCATGTGTTGGAACTTGGAAGTCTTCGGAACATGAGTTGCTTATAATTAATTGTTAGATTAAATAATATTTTAGACAAATTATTAAGGTCGAACACATGTTCAAAGAGTACAAGTAAATATTTACTTTATCGTGTAGTCATGTTTAAATATCTGCCACGAGTAACAAGTATAAGTTGATTTTTAGAAATATAATGTATTAAATTTTATGTTCTCAATAATCTACGTGACGTAATTAGGAGATGTAGATTGATTTTTGCTGGGCCGTAAACAAATTGATCTTTTGGGGGCCCTTTGGTCCATCACGAAACACCGAAATTATTTTGTGCTAACATCAGCTCTATATAACATGGTATAATTAGTTTATTTAGACCATCTCCAATGGTGCCTTCCGGGGCCGGGGCGGGGTCGGGAGGAGAAACGGTTGGAGATGACAGCAGGGCTCGGGGCGGGGTGGAACGCGGTCGGGAATGGGCTGCTGTGCGGGCTCGGGGCGGCATGCTGGTGGGAACGAGGCCGCGTGAGAAATTACACGCGCCCCTCTTTAAAACAGATGCCGCCAAGTGGCGGCACCTGATTTGCTCTTTCCTTTTTTTTTTTATTTCTTTATTGTTCCTTGAATTAAAATTAATGTTGTGATATAGTACGGTGAAATGGGCAAAAAAGAAATGGAATTTCGTCGTAAAACTTGGCTTGCCCGAGTACAAGTCTTGAAGGGCCGAGTAGTAATTCGATCCAAGATTTGCACCCCCCCCCCCTGCGCGCAAGGAGGGAGCCTTCTAGCAATAATTTCTTAACCCTCATGGTTTAGAAATTATATATAAACCCAAGTTTTTCTTATCACACTTTCAATGTGGGATTAGTCTATTTCTTTCCAATTTTTCCCATTACATATGTGAACTTTGAGATTTAATTTCTCATTCACTCGTACTCCGATTTGGACGTACCATATACCATTTTAATCTACTCACGGAGTAGAATATAATTCCGTCAAGACCCGACTCTTTACTCAAAGTGGGTCCCACTTAAGATACGTCCAAAATGGTCCATTAACTTACTTTTTCCAACACTATGTTTATGAGGTTTATAAGGAGCTTTAGGACTATTTTTATTTTCTTTTCCTTGATTATGTTGTGTAATTAATGTTGTGTATTGTTGTAATTAATGTGTTATTTTAATTAATACTCCGTATTAAAAAAATTAAAACTATAATATTAATAGGTGAGAGTTGGCAAAGGAAAAAAATGGAATTAATTCCCCCATGGAGCCCCAACCATTGGAGACGACCAGCAGGGCCCCGGGCTGGCCCTGGGCTAGCCCGGGGCTCCCGAGCCCGGGGCTAGCCCTCAACCATTGGAGATGGCCTTATGATTTACAATGCTTAATTGGCCAAAATTGGATATTATAATACTATTCTTATTAAAATTTAAAACTAATTTCTTTAAAAAAAAATCATAATTGTATTGGTGTTTTGGTAGTTAGAGCTAGCTGAAGCTGGTATTTAAGTACTGCTAAGATATGAGTTTGTTCGATCGAGTTTGAATCATTATACATATGTATATAATAATATAATATATAGAAGTTTAGACCAATATTTTTTTTTTTGATAATTTTTTGAAGTTTGATATGATTCCGATTCGATAAACTACAAAGTCAAATATGCAAAAATATGAGGCTACTTAATATTCACTTGTTTTCGATATTTTTTTGTGTAGTAATTAAATTTAACACACACAATTTCAAATTTGACATAGCATGATCCATACACAAACATATTTTACTTAAAATTGCTCTATTGACTGATTGACTTTTATATAGGGTTTGCTGTTAGACTGATCTTAATTTACTTATAGTATAATAAATTAAACAAGTTGCATCTTATTTTAAATGAAGATTGGAAACCATATACTTGGTCCTCTGATCTAAACATATTCACTTAATTTTTTTAGAGTCAATAGCTAGCAATTTACTTCCTATATATGATATTTATGACTGATCAATTTATTTTTTTATAAAATTTATTTTTATTAATAATTATTGATTTATAAAAAAATGATGGATTTGAATATGTGTAATAAAATATAAAATGACGACTGATTTAGTAATTACATCTTATAAAATTGGTTCTAAAATTAGATCATAAGAACATTATTTAGTTTATACAATCATAGTAGTTTTCATGTCAAGTTTATCCGTTATTCATCGATTACACGTGTTTTATCAATTTCTTCATAAATCTCACCCGAACTTTCATCGATTTCACGAGCATTTTTTCTTACTGGTTTCACCAGTTTTTTTTCTCAAACTTCACCACTATTTACAATTTCACCCGAAGTTTCATCGATTCATATGTTTTAACTATTTTATTTTTTAGATATTTTTTCGCTTTTTTTTTTATCGATTATAACATTTTCATTGTTTTCCCATTTTTCGTCGATCTTTTTTCCAATTTAAACGATTTTCTTCCAATCAACCGCTAATAATGAAATCTAAAATGAATGAGATTTGATAATTAACTTCGATTATGGTACGATTCAGTTGATTTATCGAATTGTTTGCGCAATCATACTCTTCATGACTGTAAACTAGATATTTATGCTTAAACTAAAACTTAAATAAAATTAATCAATATTTGATTCAAGTTAATTTGAAATTTACGATCTATCTTAATGTCATGCTCCGACCATGTGTCCGACACAACTAAACCATCATATGACACATTAAGGCCAATAAGTGCCCCAACAATACTTGACCAATTATGTTTAACCTAACAAGTTAGCTCAAGTTATGCATAGAAGTTTCTATGGCTAGTAATTTTGCTTGTACATGGTTCTATTATTCCATGTAGATAATTCTAGTAGGTAACTATAGATATTTCTCCAGTACACAATTATAGAAGAATCCATAAAATATCTAATAAAATTCTATAGATCATTATTTTAGTCATATCAACTTTATCTTCACCGTCCGTTCGAGAATGTGGTTACATAAATAGGGCAAAACCTCATTTTTAAATTATCCAACTTTGTTAACAATGAAATAATCTAAAGTATTCTTACAAACTTCTTACTTTTTTTCCACAACTCATTTTCTATCTTCTCCAAGAATTAAGTTGTCTTGGTCCGGAAGTTTTTACACCTCAAATCGGAGTCGGTCACCTACCCCGAGCCCGTTGTCCCCAACAAATGCGTCTCAGCCCTCTGTAAACATACCTCATACGTGAAGCTACTATCCTGACAACCCACGTCTCATTATTAGCATTGCGAAGTATGACGAACCTAAAATTATCGCCTATATCATTTAACAAATAGAGACCGGAAAACCACTTTATAGAAAGAAAAAATTTATCAAATCCAAACCCAAAGTTGTACATGTCAAATATGAGCGAATCACCTTCGCCAACCTCGTTGGCCTAGGCAAACGCATCCCAGCCAGTCGTAAACTTGTACCTCCCACGGGACTCTGCAATCTTCACCAGCCATGTCTCAAAATTCTCATTCCTAAGTATGACAAATCTAAAATCTTCGCCTATCTCATCTGCCAAATGGAGGGTGGCAAACCACTGCGGAATAGACTAGCCAAAAAAGAAAAAGAAAAATTAAAAAACAAATATTATCAAATCAATTGGTAAATTAAGTCCAATTTAATATACTAACCACGCAGGAACTGCGATCAAGACTCACCATGCTAGGGCGCATAATTTTTAAGAAACTCATTGCGGAAATCTGCATTATTAATACAAATTAAGTGTAACTTGTAATACTCATACTCACTGATTACGCCCAAACTTGTCGAAACAAAGCGATCGATGTAGAATAGATTGGGCGGTCGTACTCACGAGGAGATGACTAAAATAAGCTAAAACCGTTAGTAGACAAAGTAGCTTTAGAGATAAATAAACAAACTAAATTAACAAAGCAATTTGATTTTAAGAAAACTTAAAGAAAAGTGAATTTTTGGGTGTTGAAAAATACGATAATTAAAATGGTAAGATATCAAGAATCCCTTATATGCTCCGTTCACTTATTTGGATTGATTCATAAAATTACTCAATTGAAAGTTTCACATCCCAAACAATCAATTGGAAGATAAAGAATTGAAAAACACATGATTTCTAATGTATTTGAGTAAATAATTTTCTTGCTTTTAGAATTAGCACAAAATATCATATTATGAGAAATCGAAAACATACTATATACCAAGGCATATTGCATTAAAAGACTACCCATAAAACGAATGACTTATATCATAAAGATTTTCACATAAAAAGAGCTTGACTAGATTTATATGAAAACTAATAAAACAATTGTATTAACATAAGAGTTGATGAAAATAGTTGAAGAAGAATATAATTACTCAAATTTATAAAACTTACAAAACCTTGAAGAATCAATTCCAAATAAGATCACTACGCATATAAGTTCATCTCTAATCTCACCAAAGAACCTTTAGCCTAATTTGCTAATCATTATCACAAGTTCTAGAGAGAAAATATGATAATGATTTAAGAGAGAATTGTTGGAAAAATAGTAAGTTAATGGAGTAACTTGGACATAATTTTAAGTGGGACCCACTTTGAGAAAAGTGTCGGGTCTTTGCGGAATTATATTCTACTCCGTGAGTATATTAAAACGGTATATCATATGTCCAAATCGGAGTTCGGGTGAATGAGAAATTGTCATTCAAAGTTCACCTATTGAAATGGAAGAAAATAAATCCGGAAATTGTAACAGCCAATTGAAGGCTTTGAATTTAAATTGTGTAACCTCCGAATTTAAGGAGTTGTAACTCCTGTAACGGAAATCTCCATTAATTTACTTGTTCCGATTTTGCCCTCCTCCGTTCCTATAAATAGTGGCTTCATTCTTCACTTTTAACACACCAAAACAATCATCCTCTCCTTCTTTTCCCAGTTCTAACAAGTTTCAGTTCGATTAGCAAAAGCTTGGTGCAAAGCTTCGTTGCTAGTACCGTTGTATCCTGGGAGACAGACGTTCAAGTAGCCTCGAGCACAAACCGGAAGGATGAGGGAGCGAATTTGTCTTAAGGATACTGTGTTTTCACACAGGCCTCGGTTTGGATATTTTTCTATAATTGTTTTACTTTATGTCCATATATCGTTTCTTGTATTTAAATTTAAGATTTTCCTTTTACGAATACATATTTTCCTACAAGAATTGTAACTAAGACTAAGAATTGTGTGTTTCAAGATGTGTAATTCTAGGACTATATATAGGTGCTAAAGAGCCCTAATCCAAGTAGGAGAATGCTTAGGAGGTAGAAATTGAGTATGAAGGTGTTTAGGAGGCTCAATCCTTGTATGGAAAGGATTTATGCAAGTTTCCTAATCACTTTAGGACAAAAATCGCGTTTTCCGCGTATTGTAAATTATGCTCTACGCGACATATTTGAAAATACATATCTTTGTGCTCCGAACTCCAAATCCAGATCCGTAAAGTCCGTAACGTAGCTAACTCCTTCCTCTACAACATATCCGGAATTCAGCTTAACAGGAGTTTCCTTACGAGAGTTATCGTCCTTGGAAGGAGCAGCAATATTTCTGGCAGACTCCTTATTTGTTGTTCTTGCACTAATTGACTTCCTTGAATCTTTCTTTGCTTCAAATCATGCCTTTGATACTTGTACAATTTGAGAAAGCTAAATATTCCGGAGTCCATATTTGATTTTCCTATAAAAACAAATCAAAACTCAATATTTTCTAATCACAATAATTTCTATTAATTTCATGAAAATATCAAATTAACACTTGATTTATTTAGAAAATAAGAACAACTTAAGTGCATTTTCAAGCACTAATCACTCACAAAAATGGAACACAAAGCTAAAATTTGGATAAATTAGATCAAATCAAGATGAAGGTTTTCCCTGTCAACATCAGTAACACATAACTGCATTACAGTCTAATGCAATATACAAAATAAGGCTCCATGATATACCATAAAGTTTCAGTTAAATCTGAGCAATGTTAACAACTTATAACAGAGAACTATAAGAATGGAAACTCCTATAGACTTGTTGGTAGGTCGTGATTATCATTCAATACATCTAGAGACTCGGTGAGACAAAAATGATATTGATTCCTTGGACTTTATATTCGTGGAAGATCTCGGACCGTGTTATAGTGCGCACACATGACCAACAGTCAAGATCTCCCAGAATATCGAGGCCAGGGAGCTGCTAAACTTGACCATTACAGTAATGCAATAGGAATTCGATAGTCAAATTTCTCACAACTCCAGGAAATCGCAAACCTAGAGTTCAAATCAGTACAAGAAATTGCAAGTAAATCAACTTCCAGACGAACTAATTTAGTAATTTACAAATAACAATTTCAACTGTGTCAAATAGTGAATAGAGGAATTACATCTAAATACCTTCGTACAAAAAACATACAAAACGCTTTACTGAAGATTTTATCAGACCTAGTACATTCTGCATTATGTATTGCACTTTGATGATTAAGTAACAATGTCGACTCTCACTCAATTACAAAACACACAGAACAGTTTCGATTATTCCAGATTTTGAAAAGCCCTAAGAGAATTCACAATATTCACGAATTAAGTTACACAATAGACATATTTTTCGAACAAAATCACACAAAAATAATTATAACAGTCAAAACAAATTAGAATTCGTGATTAACCTCAGATGGTATGGATTTAGCCAAAGGCGTAGAATATCAACATTATATAAAAAACAGAGCAAAACAGAGAAATAATAGAGATCTAGCTTATTTTCTCCTAAAACAACAAAATCTACACTAGAATGAAACTAGATATAACCGATTTGAAGTTGATTGGTAACTACATAGAAAATGATAAAATAATTGACAGAACAGATTATAGTTCATGATTAACCTCAGATATTGTGGATTTTGCAAAAGGCGTAAGCAAAACATAACACGGTGAATAACATCTAATTTTCTCCTGAAACAACACAATCTACATCAAAATGAAACTAGATATAACCGATTTGAAGTTTGAAGTTAGTAATAGGTAACTTCATACAAAAATTAGAAAACAATTTGAAAAATCATTTATAATCAAACACGAGAAAATAGTAGCGGAACAGAGTAAAATGATTTACAAGGAAAAGCAAGTCCTGCTCTGTGATCTTCGATTCCTTCACCTTTTGTGCAACCACCTGAGATTCCAGAAATCAACGAAAGCTTAGCGATTAATTTTTTCACTCAAAGCTCAAACGTAAAAAAAAAAAAAAAAAATTGAGTAATATTATTTTCTCTCAGCTCACCGTTATTTGAGAAAGGGAAATTTTGGAGAGTTTGTGATAGAATTGAGGATGTTGTGACTACTTATATGAGCAAACAAAAATGAAGTGGGCGGGGAAATGTTAACCGGGGTTGAATTTGTGGCAGAGCAATTTATTTTCTCTCAGCTCACAGTTATTAGAAAAAGGGATGTTGTGACTACTTATATTATACTAGAAAAGTGCACGTACGTTGTACGCTTCTAGTTTTAATTATATGGGAATTTTCGTAAGCTAGAATAAAATTAGCCAATTTTATGTCATAATATATCATATATTTATGACTGATCAATTTATTTTTAATAAAATTTATTTTTATTAATTATTATTGATTTATAAAAAAATGATGCCTTTGAAAAGGTGTTATAAAATATATAATGACAACTGATTTAGTAATTACATCTTATAAAATTGGTTCTAAAATTAGATCATAAGAACATTATTTAGTTTATTCAATCATAGTAGTTTTCATGTCAAGTTTATCCGTTATTCATCGATGACACGTGTTTTATCCGTTTCTTCATAAATTTCACCCGAACTTTCATCGATTTCACGAGCATTTTTTCTTACTCGTTTCACCAGTTTTTTCACAAACTTCACCACTATTTACCAATTTCACCCGAAGTTTCATCGATTCATATGTTTTAACTATTTTATTTTTAGATATTTTTTCACTTTTTTTTATCGATTATAACATTTTCATTGTTTTCTCATTTTTCATCGATCTTTTTTCTAATTTAAACGATTTTCTTCCAATTTCACCTTGTTTTTGTCGGTTAAAGTTTAATTCGTTTTCACTTATTTCACTGATTTCACATGTTATTCACCTAAAGTTTTTATTGATTAACCATGTTTTCGCTGACTTCAAGATTTTTTGACTGATTTTATCCGTTTCTTTACAAATTTCACTCAAACTTTCATCGATTCATATGTTCTCAATGTTTAAATTTTTTTTATCGGTTTATTTGTTTTAGCTATTTATCCTTTTTTTATTGATTATAATATTTTTCAATGTTTTCTCATTTTTGGTCGATTTCTTTTAATTTTTTTCCAGTTTAAATCATTTTTCTACCGATTTTACCAATTAAACTCTTTTTTTAACTAATTTCACTCGTTTTTACCATTTTAACCCGTTTTTACCTATTTTTCATATTTTTTCACTAATTTCACATGTTATTCACCTAAAATTTTCATTAGTTAAATATGTTCTTACCAACTTTACGTTTTTGACCGATTTTACCCCTGGATTTCACTGGTTCCATCATTTTTCTTAGAAATTTCATTTGAATTCATTTTCATCGATTTCACATATGGTCACCAAAGACCTTCATTTTAACCGATTTTACCCGTTTTCATCGTTTTTTCACAAATTTTACCTGATTTTTTTTATCGATTTCAAATATATTTACGATTTTTTATGCATTTTTTTCACCGATTTAAAGTGCACATACGTTGTACGTGTCTATTTAATTTCAGTTGTATTTTGTTGTAAATCAAGCACAAAATAGCACATATTAATGACTGATATTCAATTTATTAACTTCATCATGGGTATATCCATCGATTTGTTTAGTTTTTTTTAGGATTAAACCATTTTTCTAATGGGTTGACTTTGTTTTTGTTGGTTGAAATTTTTTCATTTTATTGATTTCACTCTTTTTACCAGTTGAATCAATTTTCACATGTTTTCACCGACTTTAGCCTTTGTCATCGATTTTACCCCTTTTTCACATATTTGATAATTTTTTATGTAATTTCATCGTATCACTAATGTCGTCAATTTTTTTTGCAAATTTACTTGAATTTTCCTCGATTTCACATGTATTTACTGAATTTTCAACTCAAATAATTATACATCTTCAATTACTTTTAAGTATATCTCAAATTATTTCACTTACCATAACATTTGAAAGATATTTCTTTACCGATCTAAGCCATTTCACTTATTATATTATTTAGTTTAATTCAATTTTCATTGATTTTTACTGGTTTTATATTTTTTTATTGATTTACACGTTCTTGATCAATTATAAACTATTGTCCATAATATTTCCTATTTTTCATCGTTTTCTTTTATTTTCTCCTATTCAAACAAAAAAAAAAAAATCTACTGGTTTAGTTTACATTGTTTTTCTAGTTAAACTTTTTTTTCTTTTTCTTAATTTACTTATTTTTATCAGTTTAACTTATATTTCACTGATTTCACATTATTTCACAGACTTTAATCTTTTTTCAATGATTAATAAATACTTCATATATTTCACCCGTTTTTCACTAATTTCGCCAATTTGTTTCTCATGTTTTCACAAATGTCACCCGAATTTTCATCAATTTCACTTATATTTATCAATTTTACTAGCATTTTTTATTACCAATTTCACCCATATTTTCACATAATTCACCAGTGTTCATAAATTTCATCTAGATTGATTTCACGTGTTTTCATCAATTACATAAAATTTATTTCATCGGTTTCACCAATTTTCATTGATTTTCATCCTTTTTTCCCCTTCATTCACACATTTTTCTCGAAAAGATTTCCATGAAAATTTGAGGTAATGTTTCTCATGTCAAATAAAGATTACTTAGTTCACTAAGTCATAAGCATTTTTGTTCATTCATCGGTAAGATGTGATTCTACTTAAACATATTATATGATATTTAAGAGAATTTGAATTTTTTAAGGAGTGACATATTGTATTAAATCTTTAAATGAAACAAATAATACTTTTTACGTAACAACATATTGATAATACATTATAATAATTTTAAATATATATTTTAGCAAGTATTCAAAATAATAGTGTTTTTTATTTTTTATGTGTTATAGGAGAACAATAATGAAATTATAAAAGTGATGTAAGAGTTAATTTCTTAATTATTGGAGTTAATGTAGGAAATAACTATAATAAGACTTCATGTCTAATTTGAATATACTTTTATTTTCCTTCCATATTCATGGTGCTTGGTTAAGAGGAAAAGAAGTTACAAATTTTTTTAAAATATTTTCCTACCAAATTTTTGATGAGAAAATTTAAGGAAAATTCATGTTTAACTATATTTTATTAATGTACTTTACAACTTGAATAAAGGCATTTTTTTCTTCACAAAAAAAAAAAAAAAAAAAAAAAAAATATTCACACTTTTAAAGTTAAAAGTAAAGTATAGATAGATTAACGTAATCCGCTTTTAATTTAAAAGGAACATTTTACCTTCCTATATTTTATAAAAGATTCATACAGTCTTTTTGGTTATAATAAAATAAAAAAATGTATATAATTTGATAAAGAAAAGTGATTATATAACAGCCTTTAGTTTCACAGCCATTGTACAGCCCATGTTTTATATATTTAAAGTTAGTTATGTTACCTGCTACCTGTTAAATAGGTTTCTTGAAATAATTTTTTTAGTTTATTTAATGGGCTGTGATGTTGGGCTGTGATGCTAGGCTGTGAGGCTAGCATAGTCATTTGATAAAATAGCGTCATTCAAGTACTGTATACTATACATGTAGCTGTATAATAATATGTAGATCTATATGTGTCAGACATTAATGATTATTATTACATGTAAAGTTTTTATTTTTTTTTATTTTTGAGATGCTCATGTAAATTTTTGTATATTTTGCGCTAAAAAGATAAGATTAATTCTCGATTACCTTCGCATGATGAACATAATGTTCAATGTACCATTTTGTGATTTAGAAAAAACATTTTACCCCCGGTATATAAAAGATCTATTTATCTTGCTCGGAATCAAATATATGTAGAGGTGAAAAGAGTTGCATAAAAAAATAAAATTATCCTTCAAGGGAAAAAATAGTCCACATAAAATAATACAAGAAGTAAAATGTCACATATATAATAGCATTGGGGGCAAAATGATCCACATAAAATAGCATTAGAGGCAAACTATTTCATTATTTTAGGTTTAACTTAAGCCTATATGTAGGGGTGGGCGTTGGGTTCGGGTAACCCAAACCCGACCCGTCCCGTTTTTAAAATACCCGAACGGGACGAGTATTTTTTGGGTTTGAGTACCCAAACTTGAATACCCGTATTTTATTACGGAAATATGAGACGGTTTTGGGATTGGTCTCTCCAATCCCGAATACCCGAACCCACCTATATAATAACATTATTATATAATTTATACACTTTTATTTATATAATTTAATTAATAAATTTATTAATTAATTAACATTATTTAATAAATGGACTTTTTTACTTTACCCTAATATTCCTTTTAAGTCTTTCATTAGTTATTAGTAATCAATATTATGGGTCATTATATGATTTTAGACTTTTAGTTATTTTAAAAATTTGTAACTTTTGCGTAATTTAAGTGTGCACCTGGATAAATTATTTTGGTATCAACTATAGATAGTATTTGGATTGGATTTTCTTATTGAGACTCGATGTTGATCGTATTTTATCATTTGCTCATTATATGATTTCACTTTGTGATCGTATTTGGATATATTTGAAATAGTCGTTATGATGAATTGATGATATGTTTAATGTAATAATGAGTTAAAAGTTATACGATTTAGCAAAAGAAAAATGACGAAATATAAATATAATTACGTAATATTGTAATATTATTTTGTTAGGGGAACAAAAAATTGATGAATAAAAATAATATGGGACCCGTAATCCCGTCCCGTCCCGTCCTGCAATTATTCGGGTACCCGAGTTATTACGGGACGGGTTTGGGATGAGAAGTGTCAATCCCAAAATTTATTATACCCATATCTCTAGCCCCGAACCCGTCTCAAACCCGCCCCGTGCCCACCCCTAATTATAATAAGACTTCATGTCTAATTTGAATATACTTTTATTTTCCTTCCATATTCATGGTGCTTGGTTAAGAGGAAAAGAAGTTACAAATTTTTTTAAAATATTTTCCTACCAAATTTTCGATGAGAAAAATTAAGGAAAATTCATGTTTAACTATATTTTATTAATGTACTTTACAACTTGAATAAAGGCATTTTTGTCTTCACAAAAAAAAAAAAAAAAAAAAAAAAACTTAAATTATTGCACGAAAATTAATAAAAATCCCCCAACATAATACCTAAATTTATTTTTTATTTTTTCAATTCTTGTTGATAATTAACATAATACGTATACCAAAACATTAGAAATGTTAGAATTGCATACAACCATGCCCATTATAATTCTCGATTTATTATAATATGAAGTCAGACCTTTTTTTAACAAACTGAATTATCAATATTCATGTTGAATTGTTTAACAATTTCGATAACATATTTTCGAATCCCGAAATGAATCATATGCTTGAAATCGCTTGATACTTGAAGGTGATTGCTTGCCGGTGGTCTCAAGTATTCGGAGCCCTATTTCTTCATTGGGAGTTCTTGGGGCCATCTATGATGATATCACAAGATTAGCAATGAGTTTAGAAGACTTTCGAATTCTTCATACCATTTCCAGTTGTTACATCTAGTTGATATTTTCCAGTTATATGCTACTCGATATTTTCCAGTTGTTACATCTAGTTGACGTACTAGCTAATTGGCATCCTTGGGTTTTAAAATCATAATATGTTATGTTGCTTAATATATTGAATTTATATACTAAAAGAATTAAAAAAAGAAAAAGTTATTTGAAGTGGTATACATTGTTTTCTGTTGCAATTCTAAAAATAATCAAATTTCCTAGTCATGATTCATGGCATAATGGGGCGGCTATGTGGTACATGTGAAATATTGATTATAGAAAAATAAAGGATAATTAAATGCAACAACGAAAGACAACTGATAAGTTGTTGATTGTAAGACTTTAAATTAGAAGAAGTGTGAACAAATGTGTATATTTAAATATATGAACCCATTTAAATAAATGACCAGTAATTAATGCAAACCACTAGAATGTCTTTTGAATATATACCTCTTCAATTCTAAAATTTGTGCTTTATAACCTAAATAAAAATTACTAATAGTGACCAAATTTCATAATTATTATTTATTATAGCCTAGAAACAGAGTTCACAAGTCAAATTTTGTGCAACAGAATAATCATTTCATAATTAGATGACAGCGACTAACCCAATTTTTCTGGGCCTATTCTAGATGGGTTTGGAGCATGGGTTGGAACAGGATTTAAAAAAGTGAGCTGGAAGTGAATTATAAAAGAGTGGGCTTTGATGCTGATCTGTTCTTTTTGCTTAATAGTGAGGGCGGGATTTTAATTGGACTAGGCCAACTGAGTATAGCTCGGACCAGGGGGGAAAGAAAGTCTCGGCGGCCCAACACTTGAAGTTATTTTGTAACTTGAAGAATCCAAAGGAGGTCCAGAATGAAATAACTAAATGGGCCAACTACAAAAGAATGTACAATGTACAATATGGAACTCGTGGATTTCCTCCCCCACATATTCTTCGGAGATTCTTATGATGGTAAGTGTCAGATCAAATAAAGGAAAGAGCATGTTATATTACTATATTGATGTTTATGTGTACGGGGAAACGATGATGAGGATTGGCGGTTCACTGAGTTTTATGGTCACTTGAATTTGAGCAGAAGATCAAAATCTTGGGCATTATCACGACGACCTACTCTACACTCTCATAAATATCGGTTTTGCTTCAGCTATTTCAATGCAATGTTATATATCAAGAGGTAAGAAGTGTGGGGGTCAAATTGAAGAACGACTAATTGACAAATATAGGAATTCCAAGAATGTGGATGACGTGAATCTCCATGAGTTAGAGTTTGAAATTTTTTCATTTAATTGGTGCGGTCGCCATGAGTCCCCTCTAGTGTTTAGGAGGGTGAACGGGTACAACTCTTGGATGCGAACGAACGCACAATTTGGGCTGACTCACTGGGATTTGGAACTAGGTGCATGTTGAGCTTTAGAATAAGGCCAAAACATTAATTTTTTTTCCTTTCTAAAAAATATTTAAATTCAAGTCCAAGCCCGACCTGATTTAAGGTGGCCGAGACACATGGTGCGGTCAAACTCAAGCTCACTTAGATCCTAACATGGTTATCCCAATGGCCAAGTCGACTTCAAAACTAGGTATAGAAGAGATACAACAAAATGTAATAAAGCACCCAAATAGCTTAGTTATTGAGGTTCTACCTAAATGTGTCACTAAATAAGGGATAGTTACAGCAGTATGGTGGGAACCCGGGGCTTGGTGGAGGCACATCCTGCGATTTACATCCTTCAGGATTCTAGGGCAAGGGTTCTGAGGGTCCAGGATTAGTCTAGTGTAAGCTTGTACACCTGGGTTAAAAAAAAAAAAAAAAAAAAAAATTAAGTGTACAAACTCTTTCTTTTGTTTTCATTAAACTGGATTGAACTCATTTCAAGTCATCCATTAATTTAAAGATAAAGTGTATTCACTATATCCCTAACTTTTAACAAATATATATATGAAATTAATATCGCCATGAAATCATTCATATTTTAATTTTTTAATAGTAAAAAAAATTGAAACCCACTTAATTAATAAATTAAAGATGAGATTAATCATAGATTCCAAATTCATCAATTCCAAAATTTCTACCAATTCCTATTTGCTACAGAACAAGAAAAGTATGTGCATGCATATCCTTCCTCAACCGGCCCCTTCCATCGTCATTAACCTTGGAACATACCCCTCATGCTACTGTACACAAGGTGAGTCACTATTCTCCTTTTCTTTTTTTTTTTTTTTTTTTGTGGGTGAGTCATGCTTCTTTAGTCTAGCTTTTAATTAATTTTTTTTTTTTTTTACTTTGTAAACAATTAGTGTAGCTCCTTTTAATTTGTTTTCGTTGAATAAATCAAGCAAGATAAATAATAAAGAATTGAAGTCTCACATATAAATCAAAGTGATTTAATTTATGCTAAGATTCATATATTCCATTAAATATCTTCTCCACTAATAAAATTGAATATATATAAATCCTACACTACATATATTCAAATTTGAAAGAAAGGCATTAGAAACGTGTTATCCAAAGTGGAAGGTGACACTGCAACTTTCACATACGTGTAATAAATTATATATTGGTGATGTTCCCCACTTTTGTTGAGTTCCCAAAGACGAAACGCGTACACTACAGCATAAATGTGACCTCTTGGAATTTTCGTCTCTTGGTCCACTCCATGCTACTCTTCCTTCCTCCATTTCCATTACTTAGTACGAATTGTTCGGAGCTATCTTTTAGGTAATGTCTTCTGAACTAAGTGAGCAACATGTGTTGATCACTAATTAGTTCTGAATTAAAATATTGAATATTACTTGTCCCTCACTTAACACATATTGCTCACTAAAATCTGTACCTCGACCTCCTCCCCCAACCTCCACACAAACATATCGAAACCCCATTTCTTAATTAATCTTTTTGGGGGCATGAAAGTGAACATGTAGCTAAAAAGACGATTGAAATGTTTGAATTTTTTTTAATGGAAGATGTGATTTAGAATTGGTAAACCATATTATTATTAAGTGATATGACAATAATTGAGAAAAAAAAATACTAGTTCAAAAAATTCTTATTGTTTTAGAATGTTCCAAAATAAACTAAAAGCAAACAAAGTAGAATGATCAATTAATTTACAAAAATACTGGTTGCAATGTTTATACCATCGTCAAATAATTGGAAGAAATTGACTACGTGCATTGCATGTGACCATTATCGATCTAGTCTTTTGGAGGAAAAATATTGACGTGTCTCTCACTTTTTGGATGGAAAACTATCACATTATCCGGTGTTCTAGTGGAAAAATGATCATAATGTTTTCCTCATTTTATCACATGATAATTTTTCCTTCAAAAGACAAGATAACGGCCACATGCATTTCACGTGGCTAATTTCATCAATTTTCGTTCAATTATTTTTTGCAACTAAAATTTAAATTGTGATATTAAATGAGTATTTACGTATTCAGTGGTACTAACATTGCAAACTACCCTGTATAGTACTACGTACAAAGTATGCAAATTTCCCATAAGATAACCTTCATCTTATTGCGTACACATTGAACATAAACATAAATGTTCTATACATAGTTCGACCACATTAATTTCTGATAACCGACCTGTCATATCCTGCTTTTATGTTCAAACATTTCTTATATATCTTGCCTAGAATGGGACGAGGTTTGATTTTGTAGGCAAATAGTAGGATTGTGGATAGCCTGATCTAAAGCAATTTAATTATTTTATCGAACATCAGTTTCCTCAATTTAATTTGATCTTGACAAAATTAATCTTACAAATATCATCATGTACAAGTCTTAGTTAGCACAATTACATTAAAGATTTTGGGACCATTTGGATGGATGAATTTGAAATTCCTTATCAAATCCATCATGCTATTTGAATACAAAATTAAATTTATTCATTTAAAATTCTGGATTTTAGTCCAATGGATTTCAACTCAATTTTAAGTTTCTCCTAAAACTAGTTATTTGAAATTCACTTAAAAAAAAAATCTACATTGAATACTTTTAAAAATTACAATTTGATCCCAGATTTTCAAAAAACCTAGAATTGCAATTTAGTCCATAATTTTCAAAAAATTAAAATTTGCAATTTGGCTACTCTTTTCAGAAATTCGAATTGCATTTTTGGTCCCTCCATTTTTGGAAATGGCAATTTTGACCCCAAATTTTTGAAGAATCCAGAAATTTTTGGATATTGCAATTTTGACCCTAGATTTCTGAAAAGTCAAGAATTGCAATTCAGTCCAAAATTCAACCATTTACAATTTGAATAAGGACATTTTTGTCTTCACAAAAAAAGAAAAAAAAAAACTTAAGTTATTCACACTTTTAGAGTTAGTATAGATATTTTTATGATTTTCTATTTCTTTTTTCATTTCAAGAATTCAACCATTTATTCCCTAAATTTTTATTACTCCCTCCATCCTTATTTTTTTCCTGCTTTCACTTTTGGCATGGATATTTTTTGGATAATTTTACATTTGTACCCCTAAAAATAATGGCTAGGATTACTTTTGTCAAATCATTACTTTATGTGAAATGATAATTATGAATTTTTTTTTAGAAAAGTGAAATAGGAGAAAAAAATTTAAATACGGAGGGAATATTATTTATTTTTTGGGATGATCCAAAATAACAACTCATTTGTATAAGTGAAATTATTTTTCCAACAATACCCTCTCATATAAACTAATTATGTGACACTACAAATTTTTAGTTATTACTTTTAGGGGTATACGTGTAAACTTTTACTAAAACTTCGTGTAAAAAAAAAAAAAAAGTGAATGGAGGGAGTATTAAATTACAAATGCGATAGAAACAAACTGGATTAAATTTTTTTTTTGTTTTTTTTTTTGGTGTAAATCAAAATATGAAGGAAACTATCATGGAAATTTTTTATTGCATAAATTGTTCATATAAATTTAAATACTCAGTACAAAAATTCTCTATTCAATAAAACTAAATTTTCACATAACACACCCTGAAACAAACTGGAAACTGACATATCTATTTTGGATAGATAGGAGTAGAATCACGTACTTCATTCGTCCTTAAATTTTTGCTCATATTTTTTTTTTTACAAGTTCCAAAATAATACTCCATTCTAACTACATTTTGTCCAATAACATCAAATATCAACGAAATTATTGGTTGGTTATGATGAATGTGATAATTTTTCCCCTCTGTTATGATAATTTGATATTTTACTCTATGTGTATGACAAATTTATACTCTACCAGCCTAAGGGAATTTTAATTTTATATGCAATGTTTTCTAATAAATTTGAATTTTTGTTTTAAATTTCTTTGAATTTGGTCAAAACTATGAAATTACAAGCATGACCCGTACATGGGTTAATTTGGGCTAATTTTAAAATTAGGTCTCAATGTGGACCAAAATTGAAGTTGTGACGCCAAATGTTCCAAACGGATAAAGATGTGCGGTTGAAATACCAGAGCTTAATTTGTGGCACCAAATTACCAGTCATGTGGCCCGAACATGGGTTAATTCGGGTCAATTTAGAAATTGGGCCTCAATATGTACCAAAATTCCTACTAAAATTCAAGATGTGACACCAAATATATCAGCACGCTAAGATATGGGTAGTAACGCCAGTGAATTTATTAAGTTGTGACACAAAAAAAGCAAAAATCACAATAATAATTAAGCTTACATATCCTCTTGCCAATCAAAATCGCATTAAAGCTCGAGCGTCTTTAGCCTCTCCCTTGACCTATAAGCGTGAATATTATCCTTTCTATTTTCTACACCATATTTTCAGACTATACAGTTCATAACTCAATTAACATCATCTTACTGTAATTGTAATTTTGAGTTAAAATAGTGATCGAAAGAAATACTCATAAATAGTTATTTGTTGCATTAGTAGCTGTAAATGCATTTTTATATAGAAAAAGATCACAATTACTTATATGTTACAATTTTGTAGGCGTAACAAATACCTACAAAATTGAAAATGATTTTGCTTAAAAAATTATAGGCATTACAAATTACATAACCAAGAAAAAAAATGGTGATTTGGCTTAAATTTAAAGCGTAAACACCAGCGTGTTTTTAATTGTGAAATTATAGACGTAACAAATACTTAAAGCCGTAATAAATAAGATATTTTTTTTAATTTCTCCAGATACAACCGTTTACAACCTATAAATATTTTAACAAAGTTTTTTTTTTTTTTTTTTTTTTTTTTTTTTTAACAAAGCTTTTTTTTGTTACAACTTTATTACCGTAGCAAAACATTAGCTGCTTCAGCATTCCTTATGGCTCCAAAATCGTAACATACCTATTATCAAAGAGTATTTATTACGAAATATAGTTAATTAATTATTAATTACAATTTAATGTTTAAGTGGGTTACAAGAAAGTTCAGCCCAATCGTTAATATCTTGTATTACAAACTGAAATTGGATCATAAACTTGTAAATTGAATGATCAATTGTAAAGAGAGAAACTGATGCAGAGGAATGAAAATTTGTATGTAAAAAATATTCTGATTAATTGTATTTACAAATTGAACACTAAACCTATATATATATACAAACATAAGGCGGTGAGGAGAAAATAACAACCTAACTAACACGATTAAAAGAAACGCTACTTACACTACTTAAACAAAAAATAATTACAAAACATAAAAATAAATACATAATTTTAAATCCCTAATCTCCTAAAATATTAGGGCTTCTCCCAACTAATTGACCTTGCTGTACGTCTTCAACTTGCTGCACATCTTCAATCTGCTGATTACACTGGATGTTTCTATGCTTCTCCAATACTCCCCCCTCAAGCGGAGGTGCGTGAATATCAAGCATCGCAAGCTTGGATAACAAACTCAGAAAACGAGGTAAAGCCAAACTTTTTGTCAAAAGATCTGCTATTTGATTCTCCGTATTAATTGGCATTAGTTTTAGGCGTTTTCTATCAATTTGCTCTCTGATGAAATGACAGTCTATCTCGATGTGTTTTGTGCGCTCATGATAGACTGGCTTATTTGCTATGTGGATTGCTGAATTGTTGTCACAGTACAATAGTGTAGGATATGAGATAGGAACTTGTAGTTCATGAAGCAATTGTTGTAACCACACTATTTCACTAGAAACACTTGCTAAGGCTCGGTACTCTGCTTCAGCAGAAGACATGGAAACAGTCACTTGTTTCTTGGACTTCCAAGAAATAAGAGAGCTGCCCAAGAATACACAAAACCCTGTTGTTGACCTTCTGGTATCTTTGCATGATGCCCAATCTGCATCTGCAAAAGATGTTAATGTAAGTGTAGAACAAGATGAATAGAAAAGTCCTTTTCCTGGGCTAGCCTTTAAATCCCTAAGAATGTGATGTATAGCCTGTATGTGAGGTTGCCTAGGTTGGGAAACATACTGACTAAGTTTATGCACAGCATAACTTATGTCAGGTCTAGTTATGGTCAAATATAATAGTCTACCAATTAACCTTCTATAATGAGTAGGATTATCCAACAATTGACCATCTTGAGAGGTAAGTTTTGATCTAGGATCCATAGGTAAAGCTAGAGGCTTGCAGCCTAAATAACCTGTTTCTTCTAATATTTGCAAAACATATTGTCTTTGATTTAGACAAATTCCTTTAGAAGTTCTTGCAACCTCTAATCCTAAAAAGTACTTAAGATTACCTATATCTTTAAGTTTAAATTTGGAAAGTAAAAACTGTTTAAGTAAAGAAATTTGAGTAGCACAGGGACCTGAGATAACTATATCATCAACATATAATAAAAGAGCTAAGAAAGAATTACCTTGACCCTTGATAAAGAGAGAGTAATCTGATTTAGACTGAGAAAAACCAAATTCTAAAAGTGCTTCTGTAAACTTAGCATTCCACTGTCTTGAGGCTTGTTTAAGTCCATACAATGATTTTTCTAGTTTGCAAACATTCCTTGTTGTTCCTGTGAACTTACTGTAAGGATAACCTAAAGGTAAGTCCATGTAGACTTCTTCCTCTAAGTCACCATACAAAAAAGCATTATTTATATCTAATTGACATAACTCCCAATTATGAATAGAAGCTAAAGCTAATAATGTTTTAACAGTAACCAGTTTTGCAACTGGAGAAAAAGTTTCATGGTAGTCTATTCCTTCCTTTTGAGTGTAGCCTTTGGCTACCAACCTTGCCTTGTATCTATCAAGAGAACCATCAGAGTGTCTCTTGATTTTATAAACCCACCTGCAACCAATGGACTGTTTTCCTTGTGGTAAAGGAACAATAGTCCAAGTTTTAGTATCCTCCAAAGCCTGCAATTCAGATTTCATAGCATTTCTCCAGTTTTCATTAGTGACAGCTTGATGGTAGAATAAAGGTTCAGTTTCAGTTGATATATTTAATATAAAAGATTTATAATGAGCAGAAAGATTACTATAATTCAGAAAAGCAGAAATAGGATACTTAGTAGGGAAAACATTATTTTGTCTAGCTAAGGTTAAGTAATTGCAGTGATAATCAGATAGATAGGTTGGCCTTTTAATAGGTCTTGTAGATTTCCTTTGTGGTAAAGAAGAGGAAGAATCAGAAGGAGTTTCATGTGTAGGAGAAGAAGTAGAGTCTTCTTGTATATCAGGAACATAAGAAGGGTCAGGATCATTATCCAAATCAGGATCATTATCCAAAAAATCATTGTCAAAAGGAATATAAGTGTTAGAAGATTGTGTAGGAAATAAAGTATCATTAAAAACAGAATCATTATTATTAGATAAAGTATGAAATGGGAAAATAGATTCATAAAAAATGACATCTCTAGAAATAAACACTTCATGTGTTTTGATATCATAAAGTTTGTAACCTTTAATACCAAAAGGGTATCCAATAAAAACACAAATTCTAGCCCTAGGATCAAATTTTGATCTTCCCTGCTTTAAAGTTGATGCAAAGGCTAAACAACCATAAGTTTTTAAAAAACTATAATCAACAGGCTTATTAAACAATAAATGGTAAGGTGTCTGAAAATTTAAGATTTTAGAAGGTGTCCTATTGATTAAGAAAGCTGCAGTGGCCACACAGTCAGTCCAGAAAGTAGTAGGAACCTTAGATTCAATAGACAAAGCTCTGGCTATGTTTAATAAATGTTGATGCTTCCTCTCCACAACAGAATTCTGTTGTGGAGTTTCAACACAAGAAAAATGGTGTAATATGCCATGTTTATGGAATAAATCAGTAAAAGACAACTCAGGGGCATTATCACTTCTGAAAATTTTCACTGTTGTATTAAATTGATTTTGAACCATGTTTAAAAAATTAGGAATAACAGTTCTCATATCAGATTTATTGGTAAGAAAACAAATCCATGTAAATCTACTAAAATCATCAATTAGAGTAGCAAAGTATTTATAGCCATTATAAGATGGGGTGTGAAAAGGTCCCCAAACATCACAATGTAAAAGTTCAAAAATGGCACTAGTAGTAGTAGTAGACTTAGGAAAAGGGAGCCTTTTATGTTTGGCTAGTGGACAGATATAACAAGGGGAATTATTACAACTACTAGGTAAATCTAAATCTAAATCCTTCTTAATCCAGCTCATGGTTTTCATGGGAAGATGCCCCAATCTCCTATGCCAAGTAGTGTAGGAAACTTTATTGCAATAGGTAATAGTAGGCCTAGGAAGCTGAGGATCCAAGACATAAAGACCTTGTAGTAAATCACCCCTTCCAATCATCTTCTCTTGCATATCCTGAATGATGAAGGAAGTAGGTGTAAATTTGAGGACTAGGCCACCTGATTTTAAGAGTTCACTTACTGAAACTAAATTAAATTTAAACTGAGGTATGTAAAAGACATTCCTAAGTGTGATGTCTTGGTTAAGCTGAATATCACCTATTTCAAAAACTGAAAAACTTGAAGTATCAGGAAGCACAACTTTAGCATTAAAAACAGGTTTTAAAAATAAAAATAGAGACTTATTGTTACAAATGTGTTTTGAAGCTCCTGAATCAAGAATCCAGTTAGTTTTAAAAGAATTAATATTGAAATCAAGAGTATTAGAAAAAATACCAGAAGCACAAGAAACATGTGCAGGTTCACTGTTCTGTGCAGTAGATGGTTGCAATTGAGTGGAAAATAGGTTGATGAGCTGCTGACATTGTTCAGGAGTGAAACTCTGTAGGAAAGGAGTCATCTTAACAGTAGAATCATCAGAATTAGTGTATGAATGTTGACTGGTCAGTTGAGAATTCTGTGAGCTGTCTGATATTTGATTAACTTGATTGTTCTGGAATGATTGTTGTTTGGATTTGAACTGGAAACCAGGAGGATAACCATGCAATTTAAAGCATTTATCTATAGTATGACCAGGTATGTTGCAGTGTGAACAAATGGGTTTAGGCTTATTTCTGTTGTTGTTATTTGGTGTGTTGGGATTTTGGGAATTTGATGGGGTCTTGAACTGATTATATGGACGGGAATTGGTTTGCTGTTGAAAAGTTCTGGCATTAAGGGCCATTGAGGAAGAAAAATCCTGATTAGATTGTTGGCCAACCAATCTCTGTCTTTCATGTTGAGTTGCTAATGAAAAAACTCTACTGATTGGGGGTAAGGGGTCCATAAGGAGAACCTGTTCTCTCAGGTTATCAAAAGATGGGTTTAAACCTTGTAAAAAAGCCATCACATACTCTTCTTGATTATGATGGTGGATTTTCTCTGCATTTCCACAATCACTAACACAAGAAACCATAACAGGCCTGTAGGTATGCAACTCATCCCAAATAGATTTCATCTTAGTAAAATATATGTTCACAGTTTGTGTTCCTTGAGTCAAGGTGCACTACAAGAAAATGCACTTTTGGTTACAAAGCAATTGTAACTAATGAATAATTCGTTACAGAATGTCAGTTTCTTGTAACAAAAGTTTATCTCTTCACAAATAGAGGATCTTTTTGTAATGAAAAATTGATTTTGTTACAAAAAGTCAAAATTTGTTACAAAAAAGTGTATTTTAGGTAACAAGGATGTAAACTTGCCGCAAAATAAGATGTTTTGTCACAAAAGATCGGATGTTAGGTAACGAATAAATATTTCTTTACTATAGTTAAAATTTTCGTTACAAAATATATTTTTCTTATGTAACAAATGAAACTGTTGTTACAAAAAGTCATTATATCAAGAAATAAGGAATTTAAAAAAAAAAAGTAAAAAACATTACTACAATTAATATGATAAAGGGGTTAATGTCTAAACCCCAATATCCCATTGTTATATATATATACTCAATTTTCCCTTTTTTTTCACTTTAAAAACTTAGGGATTTTAGCACAAAGTTTTAGGTAAGAGTAGAAAAAGTGAAATTTTTAGATATTATTTACTTTAATTTATATAACCTAAAAAATATTGGTTGAGAATTAGTGGTATAAAATCGATCATTACTTTATAGGGTAATTTACACTCAGGCCCCCTCAAGTTTGTGCATATTACAGTAACCCCCATTGTATAAAAAATTACAGGGACACCCCATCAGGTTTGGGCATATTACAAGAAATACCTTACAACTTTAAAAAATACGGAATATGATGACGTCAGTAAAGAAAGTTTGATTTTTCAAATTTACCCTGGCTAAATATAACCACAGGGGTGTCTATGTTATAATATTATCCCACATAGGGTGTCTATATAATAATTTTATACCACATGGGGTGTATTTGAAACATCGGGGGGTTTCTTGTAATATGCCAAAACCTGAGGGGTCTGAGTGTAAATCACCCTACTTTATATGTCAATTTTTTGGGGTCAAATTTTATGTTCTTTATATGCCTTGAAAGCTCTTGACGAGAGTTTTCTAATGGTACAAATTTCAGTTCATGAAACGCAATAAATAATATGTAGAATTAACAAAGTTCCTTCATATATAATTAATAATCAAAATTAAATCATATGTCATAATCTACAAGGAATCATCCCACAAAATTTTTTTATATATATATATATATATATATATATAAATATGCTATGGTAAAAAATTGAAGCATAATTTTAAGCATACCAGAAATCATCGTTAAAACTCAATCACATGTGAAAAAATCCTTCAATTTTGATAATAAATGTGTTTTTTAAAGGTTTAATAACAAATGTTTAAAGTTGGTTAAAGTTTAATATGAAAAATGTAATTTCATAAAAAAAGTAAAATAATATTTTTCTTATAGAAAAAACAAAGGCAAATAAAACATTGAATTTTTTATTCCCAAATATGTAAAGCTTGCCCTCATCACCAATTATACTGGCGGCAAAAAATTCCCCCTAAAATTGGTTTCCCTCTCACTTTCTTTTCCGCCGTTTCATTTCATTTTTTTCTTATTGCTAATTAAACAAACAAAACTTAGATGACGATTATTAGGGTTCTAGAATTTATTCGATTCCTCATATTGCCTTAATTTTTTGGGTTTTTGGTGAGCTAATTGAAGGAAATCAGCCGTCCATCTTGCTATTACTAAGCTCTCCCCTTGATAGTTACAAAATCTCTTGCAATCAGGTAAATTCCTCTCTATATTGTATCTATGAACTTCTATTTTCGTTTGTCCTTTTTTTTTTACCTCTGAAATTTGTGGCTAGATTCTTTGTTATTTTTTTTGGATTGATTCTCCAATTATTATGGGTCTTTAAAAAAATTCTAAAGTTAGAGTATTAGAAATATTTTTAATATAAGAAAATGGAGCAAGTTGTGTTTGGGCTAGAAATAAACTGATTATTTCAAGTTTTATGTGGTTTAGGCTCTGAGTAAGTTATTTGAAATTTTTGTGATTTCAATTGTCAAGTTATTGTACTTAAATTTACAAATGTTTTGTAAGTTTAGTGGTATTTTAAATTCTGCTCTATCATGTGCTTTTTATTATTTTATATGTGAGTGGTGTATTACCTTGCCTTCATTATTGTGTGGACGGATATATGCACAATGTTGGGCCCTCTAACACTTTTGGTCTTTTACATTATAAAATTACAGGTCAGATTCAATACTAATATGCCTATGGTCTGATTTTTTAAATATTATACACCTTTTGTCTCATAAAATAGTATTTGTCTAATATCTTTAGCCTAATAGGTCTTTCTTAATTGCAATTTTGGTCCAAATTTAGATGGAAATGAGGCGATGGCCCAAAATTAAAAGATACTAATAAGACATATAACTAAAGTTTACTACTCATTCTTGCAGCTATGGATAAAAGTTGGATTGATGAAAAAGATAGGTTCTCTTCTACGTATATTAATGGTGTGGAATCATTTTTGAAATTCTCAATGGAGAATGCAATCGGCTCTGATAATAAAATTCTTTGTCCATGTAATGAATGTCGAAACATAAAACGTAAAAATCTTGTTGATGTGAAAAGAGATTTGCACTTGAAAGGATTTTGTATATACTACAAAGACTGGATATTTCACGGAGAGCACAAAATTCCACGTTGTTTTTCATTTAGACAAAATAGTCAAACTAATGATCCTTTACAAAGTCAGACTAGTGATTCTCAACAAACTGAAAATCTTGTTTTTGATGATCAAAATGAGCATGATGATCAAGAGATTGATGAATTATTTGACATGATAGGGGAGATAAGAGATGCGGAAATTCCGGAACATTCTTTTGAATCAAATACTGAAAATTATGAAAGATTATTAAGTGATGTTAAACGTGAGTTGTATCCTGGCTGCAAGTATTCTTTATTATCTTTTATTGTCAAGTTGCTTCAAATTAAAGTAAAGAACAAAATGACTAATAAGACAGTGGATATGATACTTGAGTTGTTCAAAGATGTGCTACCAGAAGGCGAACTAGTTCCACCCTCTCTTTATTGGGCTAAAAAACTTCTTTATGGGATAGGCTTGGGATATGAGAAGATTGATGCATGTAAATATGATTGTGCATTATTTTGGAAAGAAAATAAGGGTAAAGATTCGTGTCCTGTTTGTAATGAACCTCGTTGGAAATATGACGATGGGAAAGGTAAACGAATTCCTCAAAAGGTCTTGTGGTACTTTCCTTTAAAACCAAGGTTGCAGAGACTTTTCATGTCTTCTAAAACGGCTTCATACATGAGGTGGCATGCTGAAAAACGCCTTGATGTAGAGGGAAGATTGAGTCACCCAGCAGATTCACCCGCTTGGAAGGATTTCGATGCACAATATCCTGATTTTGCACTAGATCCGCGCAATATTCGCCTTGGTTTGGCTACTGATGGGTTTAACCCATTTGGAAACATGAGTAACTCATACAGTATGTGGCCAATTATACTTATTCCATATAATATGCCGTTATACAAATGCATGAAAGATGATCATTTTATGATGCCATTGCTTATCCCCGGTCCTCGTGCTCCTGGAAAAGATATTGATGTTTATCTTAGACCATTGATTGACGAATTGATTGAATTATGGGATGGTGTGGATACTTTTGATGTTAGTAGTAAAGAAACATTTAAAATGCGTGCATCAACTTTGTGGACAATTAACGATTTTCCTGCACTTAGCAATTTATTAGGGTGGACCACAAAGGGATACAACGCATGCCCGTGTTGTTTCTATGAGACAGATTCTAAAAGACTAAGGAGCAAAATATGCTATCAAGGACATCGACGTTATCTAGACAACAACCATCCTTTTCGAAAGAGTAAGTTATTTGATGGTAAGCCTGAAACACGTCCTAAACCTAGAGAATGGTCTGGGGAAGAAGTGTTGTCACATTTAAACAACTTGGAGCATAAATTTGATAAACTAGGAAAACACCCAAGTAAGCGGAAGAGGAAACGCAGCTTGGAAGAAGGAAACTGGGTAAAAAAATGCATCTTCTTCGAGTTACCATATTGGCATAAACTTAAGTTGCGCCATAATCTAGATGTAATGCATGTCGAGAAAAACATATGTGATAATGTATTGGGTACACTGATGAATATTGACGGCAAAACAAAGGATACAGAAAAAGCGCGTGAAGATTTGCGTGACCTTAATATTAGAAAGGAGTTACACTTGCAAAAACGCGGGGACACTACTATAAAGCCGAAAGCATGTTATACTTTGTCTTCAAGTGAAAAGAAAGGTTTTTGTGACTTTCTCAAGTCCGTTAAATTTCCTGACGGGTATGCTGCCAACATTTCTAGATGTGTAAAAGATGGAAAGATTTTGGGGCTGAAATCCCATGATTGTCATGTTCTTTTACAACGACTGATTCCTGTTGGCATTCGTGGATTTTTGGGGAAGGATGTAATTGAAGCATTATTTGAGCTTGGTGAATTTTTTAGAATTCTATGTTCAAAGATACTAAGGGTAGAAGATATAGAGAAAATGGAGAGAAACATTCCTCTTATCTTGTGTAAGTTGGAGAAAATATTTCCTCCTGCGTTTTTTGATGTCATGGTCCACCTAGCTGTTCACTTACCTCTAGAGGCAAAGCTCGCAGGCCCCGTTCATTCTCGTTGGATGTATCCAATTGAAAGGTATGTACTACCACTTTCTTTATATTATTAAAAGTATATTCAAGTATATCACTTAATTGAAAACTGTATTTATATCAGTTGCATTGTTTTCTCAGATTCCTTAAATCTCTTAAAGGAGATGTGCGTAATAAAGCTCGTCCGGAAGGTTCGATAGCTGAAGGGTATATTGTAAAAGAGTGTTTAACATTTATGTCAATGTACTTGGATGGAGTTGAAACAAAATTTAATAGAATTGGGAGAAATCATGATGATATTGAAGACCGACAAGAAAGTGATTTGTCTGTCTTTTCATTAAAAGTTAAACCGTTTGGACCTCTTAAGCGTTGTGCTGCACTTTCTCAAAAACAAATCAACACTGCCCAAAGCTTTATATTGAACAACTGCGACGAGGTAGATGTTTACAAAAGGTAAGAAGCTTTTTTTTAGGATACTCTTCAATGTAATTTTGATATCCTAAATATCTCAATTTCTTTGTGAATTATTTCTTAGTAAACATATGGAAGAACTTAAGAGGATGAATATCAACGACATTGAGAAACACCATCAAGAGCAGTTTCGTGAGTGGTTTAGAGATCATGTAAGTTTAGAATAAAAATAATTAATTTGTGACTATTAGACAAAATCTAATTATTTTCATTTTTATGTTGTGGTAGATAAATGTGTTACACCATGAGCACTCAAACGAAGTATCAGATGAACTATGGGCATTGGCAAATGGCCCTCGGGCTTATTTAACAAAGTTCTACTCGGGTTGTTTCGTTAATGGGGTCCGTTTTCACACAAAAGATCGGGATGATCGTCGAACAACTCAAAATAGTGGATTAGTAGTGGAGGGGGATCACAAAGATGAGATGATAGAGTTTTATGGTGTCTTGAAAAAAGTAGTAGAATTGACATATCTTAAAGGATACAAAGTGGTGTTATTCCAATGTGAATGGTTTAATACTGGCAGCCAAAGGACTATGCGAAAAGATAAACATTTTGTGAGCATTGATATAAGATCACGATGGTATGAAGATGATCCATTTGTGCTGCCAAATCAAGTGCAACAAGTTTTCTATGTCAATGACACAAAGTTGGGTGTTAATTGGCAAATTGTACAACGTGTACACCATAGGCATTTGTGGGAACTTGTTGAACAAGAAGATGAAGAAGTTGAGGAGATAGGTGACGTTCCAGAAATGGTTCAAGAAAATGCATTTCAGCAATACGAGTCGGGTGGGGCTGCAAATATAGTTGAGATTGACAATGAAAATTTCGAGAATTTAGCGAGAGAAGATGTGGAGCCAGATATTGTGGATGAAAGGGTTCTTGCAAAAATTAGGCAACAAAATACACACACATATAATTATGGTGAAGATGAATCAGCAGATGAAGAAGACGAAACACTCACCCAATATTGCGATGAGGAGGAGGAAATTTTGCACACTTTTATAGATGGCAATGAGGATGATGGATAGATCTTTTTGCATTATAGTTTAGTTTTCTTGGAAAATATAATTTTGAAATGTAAATATTTGTGTCTTGGATCAGATTTGATACTTTTGGCAGAAACTGATATGATTAGCTCATGCATAAGTAATTTTGATTTGATATATATTGTCTATTGTATTTTAGCCTTCCATATTTATTATTTGCAACTTTTTTATGTTAGATGTGTTTAATGTTTATCTTTATATGCAGTAAAATGCCACCAAAAGGAATAGTTCTACATCGTCCTGCAACTCGGAAGGGTAAAACAACAACTAATGAAGCATCAGTGGAGCAAACAACAGATTTTACTTCATTATCAGCATCTACACTTGTACAACCATCATTGCCTAGATCTCCAGATGTTGATGTTACCACTGCAATGGACATTGAAATTCCTCCACCAAGCTCAACAAATATCACTGGTAAGCATTTAAGTACTTATTTGTCATTACATTTCATATTTTCTTTGTTTATTTTAATTCTTTAATCTTAACTATTTGTCAAACAAAAATTAGTTTCCACCAAGAAAAGAAAGAAAGGAGGCAGGGGTCCATCTACAGGAAAGTCAATAGATAAATTGATTGAAAATGTAAGTAATTTTATGTTTTAAATATTCATTAATCTTAAATGCACCAAAATTTCATTTTTTCTATGTATTTGTATAAAGGGAGGAAAATTGCTAGAGATTGAGTTTCCTGAAGGGTTTAAAAAGCCATTGTTAAATGTTACACAACTTTCAAGTGCAATTGGGGTTCTTATTAGACATGATGAAAAACTTGATTTTGTGACTGAATGGGACAATATTGAAGAACAAGATAAACTGACTGTTTATGCTGGATTAGATGTAAGTTAATTATATGCCCGACTTTGGCTCTCTAGTTTTTCCATTATCTTGCATGAATAAAAAATTTATGGTTGGTTTTATTTGTTGAATTCGTTTATCCTTTTTTAGCAATGGTTCTTGATTAAGGGATGGGGGTCTGATCCAAGAGTCCAAAAGAACATGGATGACATGTTTAAAAAAAGTTACACACATTGGAAAGGCCGATTGTCAGCATTGTACAAAAAAATGGTTACAGCGAAAGAGAATCCAAGGGATGCTAGTCCAATTAGTTGGATATCAATGGACAGGTGGGCTGTTGTTTGTGACCACTTTGAAAGTGAGAAGTTCAAGGTACGTAATAGTAGAAGAGTTAAAAAAACAAGTATTGAAAAAAATGCACTTTTACTCCATTCTTGTGGGACTAAATATGCAATTGCCCAAGTGATATTATTTTAGTAATGCTGATAATCACTTTGCATGTTAAAATGCAGAAAAGGTCAAAAACTAATGCCGAGAACAGGTCAAAATTGCCTTATACTCATACATCAGGTTCAAGATCTTACCATGCACGAGTATTGCGAATGGTAATGCAATATACCTTCAATATTTTTTTGTTTATCACACTCTTTGAATGGAAAATAATATAATGTTCATATTTTGCAATTTGAAAGGCAACTCCAAGCTTTGTGGATAACTTTGGGGACACTCATAAAAAAAATGGAGAGTATATAAATGAAAAGGCTAAAGCACAACATGTAAGTTGATTTTAATATGGTTAATGTATATTTTATTATAAGATTTGAGAGCTGATATTCCATATAAATGATAGATGGAAATGGAGAGATTAAGGGATGAAGCAAATGAGTCCGGTAATTCACTTTGTGAACGAGAAATCATGAAGAAGGCGCTTGGTATACGTTCTGGATATGAAAGGGGAATTGGACACGGAGTTGTTGCTTCTAAATCTGATAAGATGTCAACGGGTGAATCTTCGCAACTTGAAGAACTTAAAGAAAAGTTGACAAATAGAGAAGAAGAATTGCGAGAGGCAAATTCCCGTATTGAATCTCATGAAGCTAAACTTAGAATCTATGAAGAACGCTCTGAAAAGCAAGACTCTGAAATAACGAGCTTGAGGGAAGGTCAGATGAAGTTGATGAAAATGATGGCAAATTTTATGGAAATGCAACAAAATAATTCGCCTGCTAGTTAAACTCGGTAAGTTGATTCTCTTATTAAATTCTGCCATTTATCTTGATGTGGAGTTTTAGATAAAGTTAGCCTCTTTATTCTATTTGCCTATGCATTTCCTTATATTCTGCCATTTCCTTAATTATATGCAACTTTATGTTTTTAATTAGAAGTGGGCTGAAAATAGAGATTGAATGAATAATTATGAGAGTAAGAATCAGTTAAAGGTTGAGATTAAGTTCAAGGCATAAATTCAAGGAATTTATAATGAATAATCACTTTCATTATGCTGGTTTTGTTTCCCTATGCTTGAGAATTAGTCAAAGGCTGAGATTAAGTGCAAGGTGGAGATTGATTGAATAATTCTAAAAGCATGAATCAACTAGTATTTTACCCTTTGCTTACTTTCAATTTGTTAAATATTATTATTGGAAATTTCACATGCTCTTAGTTGTAAGTATCTCTATTTTTTTTAGTATATGACATGATTGTGAAGTTAATTCTATTTCTTGGTTATATAACAGGATTAATGTGCGGCAAAAGGTTGATCATATCATTAGGCATGAAGTTTTTATCAAAAGTCTCAAGCATGTATCGGTGTTTACTTGATTAACTATTGACAATAGTTATATTTTGGAACATGAACTATGTATGTTTTGTCTCTTGAACTACTCTCTTTTAGAGTTTCGTATAATGCTTTTGTAAGGTACAATGATTTGTTTATGATAATCAGTTTTATTTTGTTAGATATTACAAGTATATATCTTTGTTTGATTCATTTATGATTAGTATTATTATATGATAACATTTTTAAAGATAATGATTTATTTATTGTGAAAAATATGAAATTGGAATATATATATATATATATATGTGTGTGTGTGTGTGTGTTTTGTTTAGGGAAAAAAATGTTTGCATCTTTGGTAAAGAATCGTTATGTCATATATACTTTTTGCGACAACATTCTATTATAAAAAAAAAAATTAAAAAATATCAATTGTAAGGACAAATATTGTCATCAATACTATTGGTAACGACCTGAATGTAGGAAATCTTAATTTAAAAGAAATTATAAAATTCGATTATTTGTAACGACTACTTTATTGTAACGATATATAGTTAGCTATTGTAAGGAAACCATTGTCACTAATAATGAACATTTTGTAAGGAAATGTATTGTCTTTACAATAACATTTGCGACAACTAGACAAAGTTGTTACAATAACCTTTAGCGTCCAACTTTAGGTGACCACAAAGGTAACAAATTTGTGTCCTCGCAATAAGTTTTTGTAATGAAATTGACACTTATTGTAACAACTTTTCTCTTTACAAAAGGTGCATTTTCTTGTAGTGGTGGCAAGATCTCTTCTTAATTGGAAGACTCTTGGGCCATTATTCTGTTGAAAACGAATTTTGAGGTCATCCCATATCTCCTTTGCATTGGAAGTGTGAATGATACTGGAATGTATTTCAGTAGATACTGCGTTTAATAACCAAGAAACCACGATGTCATTATTTCTTGACCAAATATCAAGAAGAATTGGGTCAGTAGGTCCAGGATTAATGATAGAACCATCTATGAATCCTAACTTGTGTTTTACATTCAGGGCAATGGACATAGACCGAGCCCAAGTGGAATAATTGTCTCCCAGCAGTTTGTTTTGAACAAGAAGAATTCCTGGGCCTTCAGATGGATGAAGAAAATAAGGGCTGGTGGGATCTTCCATAGGAGTTTTGGATCGAGAACTGGGGGTGGATGTAGAGGTGGTACCGGATTCTGTGGACATGATTTGAAGGACTGGAAGTAGGGAAGAAAACAATGAAAGAGAAGGCAAAACCTTCTGAAACCAGAAAAAAATGAAGGACAAAACCTTCTGAAAATGGAGGTCAAGAAACCAGAAAATATGAAGGACTAAACCCTCAAAAGAAATCAAGCAAGAAACCAGACGAAGATCTTGCAAGAAAGAGTTCTTCAATTTGAAGAAGAAATTAATGGAAGAATTAGAGAGAATTGGATGCGGAAGTAAAAAGAATACTTACTGATACCATATTACAAACTGAAATTGGATCATAAACTTGTAAATTGAATGATCAATTGTAAAGAGAGAAACTGATGCAGAGGAATGAAAATTTGTATGTAAAAAATATTCTGATTAATTGTATTTACAAATTGAACACTAAACCTATATATATACAAACATAAGGCGGTGAGGAGAAAATAACAACCTAACTAACACGATTAAAAGAAACGCTACTTACACTACTTAAACAAAAAATAATTACAAAACATAAAAATAAATACATAATTTTAAATCCCTAATCTCCTAAAATATTAGGGCTTCTCCCAACTAATTGACCTTGCTGTACGTCTTCAACTTGCTGCACATCTTCAATCTGCTGATTACACTGGATGTTTCTATGCTTCTCCAATATCTTGTTTATCAAGAAATTTGTAAAGAAATTAATTTTATTTTTCTACAGACTGTTAACAAACTAAAGTTTGAGGTTTCCTTTTTTATTTATTTATTTTCTTAAGAAAAGATTTTCGCGTATATCTCATGCATCCCACAAACTTGATGAAAAACTCACTATAAAATCCTAGCATATCGGCCCGTGATTTCTTCAATTAATGATACTAAATTTTATATGAGTAAATATTAATTAAATAAGAATGATTATGGTAGTTTTGGATTCACTACGTGATATACTGTAAATATGAATATGAAAATTTCCAAAAGAATAGTAAAGAAAGATACGCGTATACTGAACTAATTCTTATTAGTTTTGATCAATCGTATATATATCAACATTGATGCGAATGTTTCTGACTTTGAAATTCAAACAATTATGTCAGGAAACGATGTATGTTTCTTAATTTTACTCATACTGAAAAATAAATATATGCCTGAACTTTATTCTATTTATTTATTTTGGAATTATTTTGATTTACTAACGTTGACGTAATTATTTTTTTATTTCTCCAGCACGCAGAATTCTCTGCAATAGTAATCTTTTTAGGCTCAATTGGCAGTGAATTGATGACTGCAGCGTAAGATTCTATCTCCCTTCTGCAAAATAAAATAATCATTGTTTTCATCTCGCCAGCTAGCTTGTATATTTCAAATTAATTGAAACGTTTAATTTTTTAATGTAAATTTTTTTAATTTTGTCCTTTCATTGAGAAGCTCATGGGTCATTAATAAAAAAAAATAGAAGAAAATGTGTGTAGTAGTTCATTATAAAATTGATACCAATCATTAAAAAGGGAATTTTTGACATTTTACTATAAAAAAAAAAAATTATTATGAAGTTTCTTAATATGTATAAAAATAATTAAATTTGTCAATTAGTAATTTGAAACGAAGAGGGTATCTAGTTTTAACTAATTTGATTTCTCTTCTTTGTTGTTGTAACAGGGGACGTGAAGTAACAGAATTGTACGTATTTAAACTCCTTTTCATCTGAATTTGATTAAATTTGTAGCTCGAGTTAATACTTTAATCTAATTGAAGTAACGTCCTTGTGCTTGATAGTTATCATCTTCGACAAATGGCAAAGAAAATAGCTTTAGAAAGATATGTAGAAGGAAAGTGCTTGCGGGCAAGGTAACTTTATTTTGATTCGCTTCATTCAGTAAGTCAAATTATATTAATCACGTAGAAGAATGTGATAATTAATTCCCTAAATTCATCTTTTTTATCTTTTTTTTTATGTATTTATTATCATTAATATTTGATTTAGTTGATTTTTTTTCTATATATTTCGATTTTCATTTTAACAGGAATTATAAATATGTTTTTTTTTTTATAATCTTTTTGAGTGAAGATATTGCGTTGAATGTACGGAAAAATGTTACGGTTCGTTTTATCTTTAGTTGTTTATGCATGATTGTGTTCAATCAGTAGTTGATGGATTGTTTTTTATTTTTTTTTCATCTTTAGTTGTGTTTAATTTAAATGCTTAAATTGTAGCATGGATAAGGAACCAAGAAGTGTACCTGGAAATTATGTGGGGCCTGTCTGCATGGCAAGGTCCGTGGTGGCAGGAAATGTCTCTATTGTAATGGCTGCGGTGGCAGGAGCAGGGGCATTAGGTGCCCTAGCAGCTGGAAAAGAGTTGAAAGATGCACTGGCTTTGGGTGTCTTGATTGGAGGGATTTTTTATGCAGGTTCTTAGGAAGAAACATAGTGTTAGTGTTAGTGTTAGATGTTTAATTGCAAATTTGCAATTACTTGATTGATCTACGTACTGTAACACATAATAATGTTACCCAAATCGCATTCGCCTTAATAAAAACATATTTTGACACGCAAATAAACCCCCAAATCTTTCACGGATCCAACAAGAGATAATGAAATAAAAAGTCAATTTTATTCAAAATTTGAGATCCGAAAATTTACAAAATCAATGAAATATTAATGAAATAAAAAGTCAATTTTATTCATTAATATTTTAAATATTAATGAAATAAGAATGATCATGGTAGTTTTGGATTCACTACGTGATATACTGTAAATATGAATATGAAAATTTCCAAAAGAATAGTAAAGAAAGATACGCGTATAATTAGTTTTGATCAATCGAATATATATCAACATTGGTGCTAAGGTTTCTGACTTTGAAATTCAAACAATTATGTCAGGAAACGATGTAGGTTTCTTAATTTTACTCATACTGAAAAATAAACAGAAGATCTTGGGATGGGAATAGAAGAAATCTTTCACCAATATTCAACAGATATTATATTGACGAAAAAATTACAAGGATAATGAACTATACACCCTTGAGGTCATAGATATATCCTCGTCTCAATATTTACGAAAACATATTTTCGATGTTAGATGCATGCAAGGATCGAAATTTCATTTCGTGTGATATGTTTCGGTCAGTTAAATATTGAAATATTTTCGAGAAATTGATGTATGAATCAAAATTTTCATCTTTTCCATTGAGAACATCGAAAAATATCCATTTTTTAATCAACGGAAATATAATCGACAAAATAAGGTGAAACTGGTAGGAAGATGGTTTAAAACAGAAAACATAAAAGGATAAAAATCGTAAAAAACAATGAAAATAAGTTATAACCGATAAATAAATTGCAAAATAATAAAAAAAAAAAAAACGTTAAGCTGGTAAAAATGAAGAAAATCATCTAAAGAATATGTTAAATCGGTGAAAAACTAATTAAGCTAATAAATTAAATAGGTAAAAAAAGGGTTAATTTGCTCTATTTTATGACAGTAAAATTAATTTAACTCTAATTTACAAATAATATTCATAAAATTAACTAAATACGTATCACATATGTGTACTTTCCTGGTGAAATAATATATGGTAGTTAAATTCTATTTTTGGCTCCCAAGTTTTCTTATAATCCGAGGTTCATTTTTTTATTACTTGTTTACCTTGCTAATTTATTGAGATCTTACAGCACTGGGACATGGACGTTTTGGGCACTACCCAAACATTTAAGTAGGTTACAAGAAAGATCAGCCCAATCGTTAATATCTTGTTTATCAAGAAATTTGTAAAGAAATTAATTTTATTTTTCTACAGATTGTTAACAAACTAAAGTTTGAGATTTCCTTTTTTATTTATTTATTTTCTTTAAGAAAAGATTTTCTCGTATATCTCATGCATCCCACAAACTTGATGAAAAACTCACTATAAAATTCTAACATATCGGCCCATGATATCTTCAATTAATGATACTAAATTTTATATGAGTAAATATTAATGAAATAAGAATGATTGTGGTAGTTTTGGATTCACTACGTGATATACTGTAAATATGAATTTGAAAATTCTCAAAAGAATAGTAAAGAAAGATACGCGTATACTGAACTAATTCTTATTAGTTTTGATCAATCGTATATATATAATTATATATCAAGATTGGTGCGAAGGTTTCTGAATTTGAAATTCAAACAATTATGTCAGGAAACGATGTAGGTTTCTTAATTTTACTCATACTGAAAAATAAACATATGCTTGAACTTTATTCTATTTATTTATTTTGGAGTTATTTTGATTTACTAACGTTGATGTAATTATTTTTTTATTTCTCCAGCACGCAGAATTCTCTGCAATAGTAATCTTTTTAGGCTCAATTGGCAGTGAATTGATGATTGCAGCGTAAGATTCTATCTCCCTTCTGCAAAAATAAAATAATCATTGTTTTCATCTCGCCAGCTAGCTTGTATATTTCAAATTAATTGAAACATTTAATTTATGGATCAAGTTTCTTGTGTAATTAAAGTTGTATTCTTTTTCATATATATATGAATCTAATATTTTTAGATTAATCAGATTATAATTGGAGCCCTGTGGTCTTAGATATGTGCAAAACTTGATATTTCAGTTGTATTTTTCTTAGAACTCTCATTATATGTCCAGTTTGGTTTCTTTTTTGCACAATGTATTTAATTTCTTAAATTATCTGATAAATTATAATGTGAAATTCTAGTCAAGATCTGAATCGAATCCAGCCAATTTGGATTTATGGAATGGTTTATACATGTATGCTTAGTTTGTGATTCATAGAAATTCAATCGTATTACAAGTTTTTTGTACTTATGTATACTAACTTGATAGATGAATTTGGGTCTTCTCGAAGTGATACTTATGTAATTTTTTAATATAATAGTGGTTGAAGAAAAGACAAAATGGAAAGAAAGAAAGAGAAATGTAAAGTAGGCGGTAGGCGTGCTCTGCTCAGATCATTAATTTAATGCCTTATTTAATGCTACTATTTGTTAGGCCATTGGAATGGTTGAGGGTTAGTCCCGGGCTCTGGAGCCCGGTCTAGCCTAGGGCCAGTCCGGGGCTCTGCCTGGTCGTCTCCAATGATTGGGGTTCCGTGGGAAAATTAATTCCATTTTTTTCCTTTGCCCACTCTCACCTATTAATATTATAGTTTTAAATTTTTTTAATATTAATATTAATAATAGTAATTATATTAGTACTCGTAATTTAATTATTAATTATATTAAAATATTATACACATATCTGAGCCTCCATTTTCTTCGTGTTCATGTTTGTTCATATCGTCTAAAAAAAAATGTTTGTTCATATAAGTATATTTTCTTTTTATTTATTTTTCTAGCAAGAACTAAACACCGTGGTTATTTACTTATTTATGTAGTATATATTCTACTCTGCTATGTTTTTGGTTTATTAAGACTAGGTTTGTTTTTGCTATTAGTAATAAAACATTAAAATTACATACTGAATAGTGAATAAATGATAAGAAATAAAAAATATTATGAATCAAATGCCAAAAATCATTTTGATCTAAGTCTAGTGTGTGGTAGTTCGATTTAAGCTCGAAATCCGAACAAAACAAGGACACCAAATCCGCATATTCTGAACTTAGGCTGTTAAGATTAAGTTCGACCAATTAAACTCGATTGACAACCTTGTAAATTTTGGATGAATATTTAAATTTATTAATTAAATTCTATCATTTACAAATCGCACCACTATGCGATTAAATTCGAAAGGCACCCCGGCCCATGAAACTTCAACTTATTGGCAATGTTCGAGAACCCAATTGAGATTGGGCGACAGTCCAGCTAAATTCATCAATATTATATATTTTAATTAATGAATTTCTTTAAATTTTTCTTCTTTTATGTTTTCTATTTTCTTATTATTAAACTTTGACTTTCCCATCTTGCTCCCTTGTAATCCACAGATTCCACACACACCAGTCCGCGGCCTGGTTTCACTTCTTCAGTTTGGCCGCTCACCATTCCATCCGGTTCATCTCCATCGATAATTAAAGCTTTTCCGATGAAGAAATAAACAATACTCAAAATTTGTGATGGCATTTTCACTGGCTCACTCCACCTTACTCTCAAAGCCTTCATTTTTCCTCCACAGAAAAATTGGTATTAAAAAAAAAAAAAGAGAAACGGCCCAATCAGGTGCCGCCACTTGGCGGCACCTGTTTTATCACGCGCCCCTCATCTTCTTCATCAGGCGTGTCCGCGCCCCGTTCCCGCAGCAGGGCTGCCCTGAGCCCTGCTGCCATCTCCAACCGTTTCTCCTCTCGACCCCGACCCCACCCCGACCCCGGAAGGCTCCATTGGAGATGGCCTTAGTCGTACTCCAGAAGCTTCATTTTTAATATATATATATATATATACATGTGAAGAGTCTCCATCTCTCTTACTTCCTTTCCCCCTCTCTCTCTCTCTCTTTCTCTCTAGTTAACCTATCTCCTCCAATCTCTCTTCATCCCCTCAAATTTCTATTGTTTCTCTCCCTCTTTATATAGTTAATAATTTTAATATTTTCATTCCGCCCTCACTGCGGGTGTTAGTCGCGATTATACTAAAAAAAAGGTTTTCCTCCTTTTATTTGTAGTATTGATTTTTTTATTTTTTATTTTTTCAAGATTGATTTTAACTAGCTAGATGTGTTTTTATATGTTTGGAAGTACAGCTTATAGCAAAGGATTTGTTCAGGGTAGTGAAAGAACAACATGGAGGAAATTTAAATTCGTTTCTTTCAGAAAAAGTTAAAGTTGTACTTGTACATACGAGAATTTGGGTGTAAAAGATTCAGATTTGTTGGAAGAGATGTGGAAAGAAGTTGATGTTGTTGTTAATTTAGCTGCAACAACCAACTTTGACGAAATATATATATACTACTTTTTCAATTAAAGGTGTGTTTTGATTAAGGTGAATATGATTTGGGTAGATTACTATGTGTCACAGTGCGTAGATCAATCAAGTAAATGCAATTAAACATCTTAACACTAACACTAAACACTATGTTTCTTCCTTAGCTTTGTCCTTGTATAAGATCACCAATATGTATATCATATATTATGAATGAAAAGAATTGAAATTGTATTTGAAATTGTAGAGAAAAAATTAATTCTTCTGTTATTGAATGAATGAATGTTTGTGTTATGTACAAAATAATTAGCAGCCCAAATATATATACAGGTTGGTAATAACAGACTAAGGCGGTGAGGGCAAAATAGTAAATACATAATTACATATAAACAATAAAATAAATCAAATATTCCCTAAATCCCTAACACGCTGACTAATTTAGGGATAACCCAATATCTCCATTTTCCTCTTCTTCTTCAATTTCAAATCTTTCCTTTTCTTCAATTATAATCTCAGCTTCTTCACCAAAACTTAAATTTTGTTCATTTGATAGCCCTCCACAAGATGGAGTGTATATATCATGTACATCCATCTTGGATAGGATGAAGAAGAATGGCTGGAGAGGAAGAGCTTTTGTAAATATATCTGCCAGCTGAAGGTTCGATCTAATTGGGAATAGTCGGAGATTGCGGCGAACAACATGTTGGCGGACAAAATGGAGATCAATTTCCACATGTTTGGTCCGTTCGTGGAAAACTGGGTTTGAAGCTAAGTGAATGGCCGAGTTATTGTCACGGTACAAGGCAGGTGCGAAAGTGGATGGTACGTTGAAATCCCGAAGTAATTGTCTCAGCCAAAGGAGCTCACTTGTTGCAGAGGCCAAGGACCTGTATTCAGCTTCATCTGAAGAACGAGATAAGGTATGCTGTCTCTTTGATTTCCATGCTACTAAAGAATTGCCCAGAAATACACAGTAGCCAGTAGTAGAACGCCTAGTATCTGGACATGAGCCCCAATCTGCATCACAAAATGCAGAAAGGGCTAGATTAGACTTATTAGAATAGAATAAACCCTGACCTGGTGCTCTCTTTAAATAACGTAGTAGATGATGTGCTGCTTTTAAATGACTTTTGAACAGAAAAACTAATGTCAGGTCTGGTAAGGGTGAGGTAGATTAATCTGCCTACTAGTCTTCTATATGAGGATGGGTCTTCTAAAATATTGGAGGGATCATGAGCTAGTGTTTGTTTAGGATCCATAGGTAATACTTAGTTGTTTGAGGCGCAAGGCGACGCGACGCGACGAGGCCGAGCCTTGCCTTAAGGCGACGCGAGGCGCAAAGCGCGGGCTTTTTGGTGGCTAAAATGCTTGTATATGAATTTATCAATATATATCAAATTATCAACAATAATTATAAAATTCAAGACTTTTAAAGACAATATAATAAACATATTTATCATACAACATCCCAAAAACCAAATTCATAACTCAAAGTCTCAAAATAAATTTAAAGTGTCAATAATCAAATACCAAATAGTCTTAAATTGAGCAAATAAGTTCAAAAGCAATGTAGAACAATAATAAATCAATACATGTGAATATTTAATCAGACCACTCTCCTCCAATCACATGATCATCATCATCATCATCACTATCATTATCGCCGCTTCCTCCGTTCTCGTCATCTTTATAACATTCATTATCTTTCTCTTCCTCTTCATCATCATCACTATCACCACTAACATTACGTGTAGACGAAGATTGTGGTAATGTAGATGAGGATGTTGGTAATGTAGATGATGTAGTCAGCAACGTAGATGAGGATGATGGTATTGTAGATGATGAGGAAGTTGGCAAACTAAATGATGGTGTCGGTGCTCTATTCTTTGATGCTTTTCCCGCGGGTGCTGAAACTTTATCTATCGGGGTTTTAGATGTAGAAGCCGAACCTCTTGATTTCCTCAAACAATATGCTGGTTCATTTTCCCCCGATGCATGGGCAACTTGTTCCCAAGTTAAGTCATCGTCGAAATGCACAAGATCAATATCATCATCATCATCCATCGTCACTTCCCCCATTTTTCCCACCAACCATTCATCAGTACCATCTACATAAGGATTCTCCTAGATAATAGGGTCGATGGTATCACGCAACTCATATCTTCGTCTTAAAGATCTATTGTACTTAATGTACACTAAATCATTAAGACGTTTTTGCTCCAAACGATTCCTTTTCTTGGAATGGAGCTGTAAAGTTTAATTAATTATAACTTATTAGAATATTATATTAATATATGTTAGAACTTTAGATTATGAAATGTAAAGACACTTACGTGTTGAAATACAATCCAGTTACGTTCACAACCGGAAGAGCTACAAGTAAGGCTGAGAATTTTGATGGCAAGTTTTTTCAAATTTGGCGCCGAATTCCCATATGCACCCCACCATTCAGCTAATTGAAAATAAAAAAGATTTAAAAACATTAGTGTCATTTTTATGAAATTAAAAATAATATTAATCGTGTATATTTAATATTTTCATTACCTGGTGCCATTTTTGTTCTTTGTCTAATAGCTTGTTTGCTTGAAAAAGTTCCTTCGGCTTGTTTGTAATACTTTAGCTCCGAGGCAATTTTATCTTGTATATCTTCATCTTCAACCAACTTTTCAACACATTTATCAAATCCAGAGGTAATCACTTCAACATCTTCAATTTCCTCATTTGCATAATAAAACTCGGGATTGAGTAAATGTGCCGCGGCATGCAAAGGCCTATGAAGTTGATTTTGCCATCGGTTGTCAATGATTCTAAATATCTCGGAATACCTCTGCTCATTGTTGTTGAAAGACAACACAATTTTCTTCTTTGCACGGTCCATTGCCTCATATATGTATCCCATTGGAGGCTTTTTCTCTCCATCCACAAGTCGGAGAACCTCAACAAGTGGGCCAGCAAACTTCATAATGAAACTTATCATTTTCCAAAATTCAATGTTCAAAATAACTCTCACTGCTTGTTTGCCGCCTCTTTCCTTTGCAAATTTGCTAGATTTCCATTTATCAGAAATGAACATGTCTCTCAATTGCGACTTGTGCTTTTGAAATCTTTTCAAAGTCAAGAAAGCATTTGCAAAACGAGTTGATCCCGTCCTAACCATATCTCTTTGGCTAGTGAACTCTCTCATCATGTTCAACTATTGTTCGATTATAGATATATCCATTGATGTTAATTGCACATTCAAGTGTCCTTTTCCATTCTGGTAACTTGAACATATCTTCGAACATTAAATCCAAACAGTGAGCCGCGCATGGAGTCCAAAACATATGAGGATATCGAAGCTCCAACCTCTTTCCTATTCATCGAACAATAAAAAATAAAATTAATTGAATATAATAAACATATTATAAAATGTAATAGAATGATAGATTAATGATTTATTACTCACCGGCATAAACATTTTCACTTGCACTGTCGGTGACCACTTGTATCACACTTTTTTCTCCAATACGTCTCACAAAATTATCGAGCAACTCGAACATTTTTTCGCCCGTGTGAGAGTAACTTGATGCATCGACTGATTCAATGAACATACTCCCTCGAGGAGTATTGACCAAAAAGTTGATCAAAGACCTTTGTTTACCATCTTTCCAACCATCCGCCATCAAAGAGCAACCATACTTCTCTTTTTAATTCATCCTCATTTGCCTTCATCAATTGTTTTGTGTGCTCCACCTCCTTCTTCAAATAACTAACTCTTACCTCGTGATAAGTAGGAGGTTTCATTCCGGGACCGTATTGTCATATAGCTTCAATCATAGCTTTAAAACTATCATAGTTCACTGCATTAAATGCGATGCCGGCATCATACATCCATCTACAAAATTTTTGAACCGCATTTTCCCACATCTTCTTTTGAACTTCTAAGAACGAGTTGGATAAATCACCTTTCTTTCTTTGGACATCCTCGTCGAATTGTTTATTAAAGAACAAATTGATAGGGCCTAGTTGTCTCGGCTTTTTGGGAACCATCGGTGGTCGGCTAGAAGAAGAGATGGGCCTTTTACCATGAGCTCGATCCTCGTGTGCCTCCCTATCCTCCATTTCTTCTATTTCTTTTTCTTGCTCCGCAATTTCATCAAAATGAGGCGTTTCCGATTGTGTTTCCTCCAACACTTTTTTCGCGGTTTGTTTAGCATCAAACACTTCTTGAAAAAATAATTTGACGGCGGGGGGGACTTTCTTGCAACCCGTCACATTCCTAAAACCTCCAAGATGTTGTTTTGCTCTCGATATGCCTCCATTTGTTACTTTATCACAATACTTGCACTTTAAATTCTTCGACTTATCATTCGGATTCAACATAATCACATGTTCTCATCCGGGGTCCACATTACTAGACATTCTATATTCAAAAAATTTACACAATGTCACAATCAATTGAAGAAATATAATGATCTATGATCACAATTATATACCATATATATTTATATATAGTATACTGGATGTAAATATGTAATTAACTATATACCAATAACCATATATATTTATATATATTATATAGTATATCAAAAGCCAATAATTATCATTGAAATAATTGTTAAAGTAATAAAAGAGACTACTAAGTACTAATTTGTTATTTAGTAAATTAAATCCTTAACTAATTATTATCTTTAAGAGTTAAAGACTTTAACTATCAATTTTCTATATATATATATACTTATATAGTAAATATTTAACTATATCTAAAAGACTAAAACAAATAAATGAAGAACAATATTAACCTTTAACTTGGACTTGGAGACTTGGAGATGGCAGCAGGCGGCGGCGGCGGCAAAGGACGGCGGCGCGGCAGGCGGCGGCAGCGGCAGTGGACGGCGGCGGTTCCAAGCTTCCAATTTCTAAGATTTCAAGGTTAGGGTTTTATTTCCCCCTTTTTTAGAGAGATAAAATGGGGAGAGAGAAGTGGAATAGGAGTGAGAGATCAGCTTGCAAAGTCAATATTTTAAATTGACTTCAATTTAAAAAAAAAAAAAAAAAAAAAAAAAAGACAATAACCAAAAAGCCCCGCTTTGCCGCGCCTTCCGGTAACAGGCAAGGCGAGGCGACGCGAGGCGACGAGGGCTCGCCTCGCCTCGCCTCTGGCAATTGCGCGCGCCTTGCGCGCCTTCTATAACCGTAATAGGTCAGGTTTACTAGCCAAGTACCCTGTGTCTTCTAGAAGTTGTAAAGTGTACTGTCTCTGGGAAATAAATAGGCATTTCTTAGAATGTGCTAATTCAATTCCCAGAAAATATTTAAGTTGCCCTAAATCCCTTAATTTGAAGAATTTGCTAAGGTCAGTCTTAGTTTTAGAAATCAGTTGAATAGAGGGGCCAGTAAGTAAGATATCATCAACATAAACCAATAATGCAATAAAATCTTTGTCAGTACCTTTAATAAATAAAGAGTAATCAGATAGAGATTGAGAAAAACCAAGGGATAATACTACCTCTGTTAATTTCTGATTCCACTGTCTACTGGCTTGCTTTAAGCCATAGATAGATTTATTTAACTTACATACCTGTTTGCTATTAGGAGAAGATGTAGTAGTTGGAAGATAACCTTGGGGTAACTCCATGTAAACCTCCTCATGCAAGTCCCCATTAAGAAATGCATTATTAATATCCAGCTGATGTAGATTCCATTGTTTTGCAACTGAAATAGCTAAAAGAACTCTAACAGTAACAAGCTTAGCAACAGGAGAAAAGGTGTCTAGATAATCAATGCCCTCGGTTTGTGTGAAACCTTTAGCCACAAGTCTGGCTTTAAATCTATCAATTGTGCCATCAGATTTTTTTTTGCTCTAAAAACCCATTTGCAACCAATAGGTTGCTTAGAAAGTGGAAGAGAAGTGACAGTCCAAGTATTATTAGATTCCATAGCTTTTGATTCATCATTAATAGCAGTGACCCATTCTTGATGCTTAATAGCTTGTTTATAAGTAGATGGTTCAGAAAAAGAAGATATATTGCATATAAAAGATTTAAAAGAAGAAGATAGGTTACTGTAATTCAGTACCTTAGAAATGGGATGTTTTGTGTGATTGAAATGAGTTGAATTGTAGTGGAAGTCTTGAAGATAGGTGGGTGGTTTAGACTGTCTAGTTGATCTCCTTAAAGGTTGGGAAGAAGGTGTAATATGGTCAATGGTTTGTTGGAGACCAGGGTCTTGTGGTGATAATGTAGGAGGGATAGGAGGAACAAAAGTGGGAGTGTCATATAAAGGGGGTGAAATAGGAGGTGAACTAGTAGGTAAAACAGTGGGAGTGATAGGTGTGTCAGTAGGAATAGGATGTGTAGGTGAATGAAAGAGAAATGAATCTTCATGGAAGATCACATCCCTAGACATAAAAATTTCAGTAGTGGTATTGTCCATGAGTTTATACCCCTTAATCCCAGGTGCATAACCTAAAAAAGTGCAAGCTTTTGCTCTAGGTTCAAACTTTTTCCTGTGTTCAGACAAGGTGGAGGCATAAGCCAGACACCCAAAGGTTCTTAGGTATGAATAATCAATAGATTTTTGATAAAGTAGGGAGTAAGGACAGAACATTTTTAGAAGAGTGGAAGGGGTTCTATTCATGAGGAATACAGAGGTGAGTATACATTCAGACCAAAATGTGATAGGGAGTCTAGATTGGAATATGAGTGATCTAGCAATATTGAGTATGTGCTGGTGTTTTCTTTCAACCATGGAGTTTTGTTGAGGTGTCTGTACATTAGAAAACTGATGAAGGATTCCTAATTTAGAAAAAAGTTTAGAAAAAAGCAATTATTTAGCATTATCAGACCTAAATACTTTGATTGTAGTATTAAACTGGTTTTTAATCATATTAATGAATTTAGGTATGACAATTGAACTTTCAGATTTATTATGAATTAGATATGTCCAAGTGAATCTACTGTAATCATCAACTAGAGTAATAAAATACCTAAAACCATTATAAGAAGTAACATGATAGGGACCCCAAATGTCACAATGCACAATTTCAAAAGGAATAGAAGACATGTTATTCATAAAAGGAAATGGTAAACGTTTTTGCTTAGCAATAGGACATATAGAACAATTATCAATCTTAGCATAATCTGAAATGTGAAGTACACTCCTTAAAGGAGACAGAACATTATGAGATGGGTGTCCTAGTCTAGCATGCCATGTTGTTGTAGAAATAACTTTATTGCAAAGAGTTATAGGAGGAGAGTCTTCTAGGATGTATAGGCCATTGAACAATCTACCTTGTCCAATCATCTTGAGAGTCTGATTGTCCTGTACATAAAACATGTCATGTTTGAACAAAATAGAATGCAAAGTAGTGTGTAGAATAGAACTGACAGACAGAAGGTTAAACTTGAAAGAAGGAACAAACAGAACATTATGTAATGTAATGCCCATAGAGAGTAGAACTGTACCAATAAAATGGACAGGGACAGATGAATTGTCAGGTAAAATAATACTAGTGTTAAGGGCAGGGTGTAAAGTTTGAAAAATTGATTTATCAATGCAAATGTGGTTAGTTGCTCCTGAATCAACTATCCAAGAGTATTTGGGAAATTTAATGTTAGGAGAAGTAGAGAAGCAAATACCTGTGTTGTTGATCATGTTAAAAGCATTAACAGGTGACTCACATGATGTAGAAGAAGGATCCTGTGTTGGAGGACTGAAAATATGGATGAGAGTTGTGAAAACTGTTCTGGAGTTAATGTCTGAACAAAGTTCTGAAGTTCAGGTTGAGGAGAGACAGTGGATGAAACATAATTAGTAGATGTAGTATTCTGTGAGGGTCTGTAGTTGTTGGATCTGTATCCTGGTGGATAACCATGGATTTTGAAACAAATTTCAACAGTATGTCCAGGCATATTGCAATGGGTGCAATATGGCCTGTTTTTACCTCTAAAAGTGTTATTAGGTGTTCTGGAGGCTGGATTGTAGGGTGGCCTGTAAGATTGGTTTGGGATTTGTGGTCTGGGAGTAAAAGAGGGTGTGTTTGGTTTGATGGAGAAAGCCATAGAATTTTGTGGCTCAAGACTGGGGGTTGGTTTTTGTAAAGAGAGTTGTTTTTCTTCTTGAATTATCATGGCAAGGGCCTTGTTGACAGTTGGTAGGGGTTCCATTAAAAGAATTTGACTTCTGGTATGTGAAAGAGAATCATCCAAACCCATTAAAAATATGTATAAATACTCATGCTGGAAATATTCTTCCAGTTTCCCACAGGTGCAAGTTGGTCTGGAATTGAGGATTTCATCCCAATAAACTTTGAATTTTGTTTACAGATAGATGTTCTTGGGTCAATTTCAGTAGATCCCTTCTCAATTGATATAATCTTAGACCATTGCCCTGTTTGAACCGTTCCTTCAATTCTGCCCAAAGTTCACTTGCAAGAGTATGATACTGGATGTTTGATTCTATGTCAGGAGAGACTGCATTCATTAACCAGGCAAGAACAATGGTATTGTTCCTTTCCCAGTAATTGATAAGGACTGGATCTGTGGACGGTTTAGGTATAGTGCCATCAACAAACCCAAGTTTGTTTTTGACAGTAAGGCTCATAGTCATGGCCCTACTCCATGATTGGAAATTGTCTTCTGTAAGCTGTTTATTGACAAGTGTCAGACCTGCGCCATCAGCAGGGTGAAGATAATATGGACTAGAAGGGTCCTCTACTGGTTGTCTCTGTCTAGTAATGGATGTTTCAGGAGTTGAATCAGTCATGATGAGAAGGGAATAGAGAAAAAATTGTGGATTATATGAACTGTGATGACAAGAACTGATGGAAAGAATGAGATAATCAAGAATCTTGAATTTTCTTGATTTAGAGATTTTATGGTGATGAATTGAATGTTTTCTGATTTTGTGTGGAGTGAATTATGAGAGAAAACTAACTGGAATTTTGTGAATTGTACCGGAAAAGAACCTGGAAAGAGAATTCCGGAGATAAGTATGGTCGTAGAAAATGGAGAGAAGGAAGCCGGAGATGATTGCTGCCGGAATCTTGAATTCTGAATCTGGAATAAAGTGTGCCGGAGATGAATTATAGTTGAAATGCTGATACCATATAAAATCACAATATGTATATCATATATTATGAATGAAAAGAATTGAAATTGTATTTGAAACTGTAGAGAAAGAATTGATTCTTCTGTTATTGAATGAATGAATGTTTGTGTTATGTACAAAATAATTAACAGCCCAAATATATATACAGGTTGGTAATAACAGACTAAGGCGGTGAGGGCAAAATAGTAAATACATAATTACATATAAACAATAAAATAAATTATATATTCCCTAAATCCCTAATACGCTGACTAATTTAGGGATAACCCAATATCTCCATTTTCCTCTTCTTCTTCAATTTCAAATCTTTCATTTTCTTCAATTATAATCTCAGCTTCTTCACCAAAACTTAAATTATGTTCATTTGATACCTTGCTCCTTGCCTCCATTCTTAGTTTCAGCCACCACAGAACCACCAGCCTCAGTTTCAGCCACCACAGAACCTGCATAAAAAATCCCTCCAATCAAGACACCCACAGCCAGTGCTTCTTTCAACTCTTTTCCAGCTACTCTTTGCCATAGGGACATCTCCTGCCACCACGGACCTTGCCATGCAGACAGGCTCCACATAAATTCCAGGTACACTTCTTGGTTCCTTGTCGTGTTTATCCATGCTACATTTAACCATTTAAATTAAACACAATCATAAAGATGAAAAAAAATAAAAAACAATTCATCAACTACTGATTGAACACAATCATAAACAACTAAACATTTTTCCACAAATTCAACTCAATATCTTCACTCAAAAAGGAAAAAAAAAATACTCATCCAACATATATACATCCTTGCTATAATTAATTAAACTTTCAACTTTATTTAAAACTCCTAGCCATTGAACCAGCTCTTGGTAGACATTGCATTATAAATGTCCATCATGATGCAATAATTAGCTATTACTGGATCTGGAAAGACAAGCTCAAGACAAGTTAAAGATTATGGGGCCTCATCCCCAATTGAAAAACTTGGTTTATTGCAGCTATTTCATTTATAAACATTTAGCCTTAACTTAATTTGTTAACATAACAAACCACAATTTCAATATGGTTTATTGTTTTATAATAAATTTTCAAATTCTAACAAATTTGAAAATATTTATTTATATTAAAATATATTGAATCATGATGTTTCATACTAGACGAAATTCAAACATAAAATACAAGAACATTTAAGTCCCTAACAGATATGTTAAGCACTATGTCACGCCCTAAAATTTTGCTGGGTGCAAAATGGCGCAACGGGGGCCCGATGGACGGGAACCTTCTAGAAGGAAGTAGAACCTTGTAGAAGGTTCTAGAACATTATAGTAGTAGGAGGTAGTAGAGCATTACGGAATGCTCTAGAATAAAGTAGATGTAATAGGTTTTTGTAGAATGTTCTAGATAGGCCAACCTAGTGGTATAAATAGGTGTAAGGAATCATTTGAGAGGATCAACCAAGGGGAGATCCAAGTGTTGTATATAAAGGTTGTAATCCATCCTTGTAATGAAATGAGTTTTCTTTCAACTCTTGTGTGCTATTTTACCTTCTCAACTAACCTCCTTCACAATACCTACTTGGAGACGAGAGTGAGGCTGACTTAGCCAATCCGACGGAGGGGCGGAAACGATCGCTGGGTACGATCGAGGCTAAGTGCCGCACGGGAGGCTTTGGGGAAAGTCTTAGCCCGTGACAACTAATATCTAGAATTAGAGGCACATAAATAATATGTAAGCCCCATAAGCCCTTAACCAATATCTAAAGTACTATATATTTTGTAAATAATGGATACTAGGTATATGAAACTAGAAATGTTATTTTTCAAAAGGATTCAAGGTATTTAACACATGAAATTATTTAAACATTTAAAAGTCAAAATTATATACATATATACATAAAACAAATAATGAAGAAAAAAATTATAGACAAATGTTGATTTTACCTCTTCTTTGACATTCCAGCTATTGTTGCCACATTAGCAACTTTTTGCAACTTTTCGGGCTCCGATTTCACTCTTTCCTTTGCTGTAGTCGTTGTTGTTTTTACTTTTTCAACAATTGTTTTTACTTTTTCCACAATTGATGATCCTTTTTCTTTCAATATCTTGTAGAGTTTTGAGACTGGGGTTGTTTTTTTCATTTTGTGATCTGATTGAATTTGATTTGATGAAATGATAGGGTTTGTGTAGTGAATGTATATTTTATACGTGTATATATATTGTATATCAGTATTGGGACACACATTTCTGGCGGAGCTTATATATTGTATGTATATGTTGTATCCATATATATGTACTGGACACACATTTCTGGCCAAGCTACTAACAGGGGTGTGCATGGACCCCACTGAACTTTTCAATTTGTTTAAAAAATGAGTAGTGTTATGGGTAGTTTTAATTTTTGTATTGAAATCTTAGTGTAATTTTGATTTAGCTTCAAAATAACCCCACTAATTATAGTTCTAAACAGTATATTAATGGGGTTCATACTTTAATTAAAGTGACATTTTAAAGTAAAACTTTCATTTATTTATAAAATATTAAGAAATTGGATATTGGGTAAAATTACTATATATTTGTATGCATGTTTAATAAGATCTAACAAAGTCAAATGCCAAAAATTTGGATTCAACTCAAGTACCAATTTTTTTTTTTTTTTTTACAATATGTTGAATTATAATAAAATACAAATCACAAAATTTAAGATTGGATGATACTTTTCACAAAATCATAATAAATTACCAATCACAATATTTTCAAAAAGTAAATATCATATATTAATTGTGTTAGAACCTTAATTTTGCAACTAAATGCGACACTACTATACTAACACACACACACATTTGTCCTCCCAACTTAATAAATTAATAAATTAATAAATTTGTCCTCCCAATTTTAAGATTCTTGTTGAAATCTCAAAAGAAAAAAAGAAAAAAAAAAGGATTTGTTGAGTAATCCTTTCATCATGTTTAGCATATAAATTCTGGTATATATTTGCAGACGTATTGACGTATGTATATTTAATTTGTAGATGACTTTGAACAATTTTGACATATTTTCGCTTAAAACATCTTAACACGCTGTTGCAAACACAACCTTATAAATATGCCAACATTTCCCTTAGCCTCTTTTTTCCCGTTTTCCGGCTATGGCGACAGGCCCCGTCCAACCTTCGCCGCCACCACTACCAAATTACACATCCCCACCAATTACCATTATCCTCACAATCAGTATTTTAGTATATTTCTTTGTTGGTTTTTTTTCCATGTCGATGTTTCATGCATAATTTACTTTACACATGGCATCTCAGAGGAAGTCCATCCGGTAGCCCAATGGGCGAAGCCGCCTTGCCTTTCCGCGGCCTTGATCCTTTAATAGTTCAATCCTATCCCACTTTCACTTACTCAAATGTCAAAGATTATAGAAGAGGGTGTGCAATTTGCCTTGTTGGGTTTGTGGATAATGATGTTCTTCGACTTTTGACTCCTTGTTGTCATGTATTTCATCAAGAATGTATAGACCTTTGGCTCGAGACGCAAAAGACGTGTCCCGTTTGTCGAAGAAACCTCGATTCTCCGATGGAGTCTCCGGTGAAATGCCCTATTTATGCCAATAATATTATGAATGACATAAATGAAAACGAGGCGGTTGAAGATAGTTGTATAAGTATTACAATCAAAGATGATGAGAATGAAGTTGAAAAAATATATAGTCCCAAATATGATGATGTAGAAAATAAGGTGGAAAAGTTTTCTAGATCACATTCAACAGGGCATTCAATAGTTAAGGAAGAACAACATGATAGAATATAAAATTGGACCACATTTGAAGAATATAAAATTGAGAGAAAAAATGGAAATATTGGGCATGCAGAGGTTTCAGGGTTACATGGTACTGGGGACATCAATAAAGTATAAAATTATCTTTTTTCCTTTATTATGTTTCTTTCTTCTGAGTTCTTTCATTTCTCTATTAATTCAATAGCTAGAGCAGTTTTGTACAAGATCGCGGTAGATCATTTATCACACTTTCAAGTCACACTTATGATATATTGATAAGTGTGTCAATTTGACACTTTATAGGTCACATGCACACTTGATAGTCGAACATGTCATACATATATTTCACACACACAACAAAGTGAGATATATGATTTATTGGCGGTCACAACAAATTAACATATTATATTTGGATAGAAAATTTTGAAGTTTTCATGGCACTTGTAGGATTAATGAAACTTGTTCTTGTAGCATATGGTGCCATGGTCGGATTAATTAATAGATTGTTTATGATCCTATATAAAATTATCAATTAGACATTTGATACCAAGCAAAGACTATGAATGTCCAATGCCAATAACATGAGAATTTCAATGAATTTATTGAAAAGGATCGGAGACCCAATTCTTTCACAAATTTCAATGAATTTCATGATGACAGAACTCAATTTCTATCCTAGCAACAACGAATATATTTCCCTAGCTTTTTTCACTTTACATGACATATAGTCTCCAAATTGAAAAAGTAAACTAAAGTACGAGTAATTTTTAAAAAGGCCATATTTGAAAGTTTAATTTACAAAAAGGTCAATAAAAATTTAAAATTTTCAAAAAAGCCATTATTTAAAAAAAAAAATTATTCACTGATTTTGACATTTAATATAAGCAAGGTAATGCTTATAATTAAATTTAGATGTACAAGAAGTGGGCCTGATGAATTTGATGTTTTCTTGGATTAATGTTTCTTAAAGACTTTTGGTATTTGGAAAGATTTGTTTTGGGCTATGACTTCGAGATGAATTTCTTACGTAGACTTAGTCTAGAAATACACCGCATTATTTAAAATGAGTGAGTATGATTTAAAAAAAAAAAAAAAAACTAACTTAGAGTCAAGAATGGTCATACCTTTTGATTGATTTAATACTAATTGTAACTAGTCGTACCTTGAAGGTATTTATACCTGCTTTTGAGTGGAGAAAGGTGATCCAAAATCCCCTCATTGTATGAAAGAATTCTTGAATAAAGCAAGTAGTTGTTATTTTAGGAATTATCTTCCCATGAGAATGGGAGGAAGATTTTTGTCCCCAAAGGATGGCGTCGCGATGTCGTCGTGCCAAGGTATTGTACAAATCAGCTCGCTTAAGGGATGGCGTGATGGCGAAGCCGTATGGCGTAATAACGAGATCCTTGACCCAATTAGCCAAGAGTTGATTTACTCCCAAATCAACATTTAAAAGTTGATTGCAACAGTTCTCCAATGAATTGGAATCATAGTCCAAAACTCAGTCTTAGCTAATCTTGCTTAGTATTTTGCAAACATAGTACATATATAGGAGTTTAAACGAGTCAAGCAAAATCTAATCATACATAATTGTTCGAGTTTTAATTTGAGTTTGGTTTGCTTAATTAATGTCGAACCGAAGTTGAACAAACTTGAGTCGAACCAAACACGATTTCATCTCGAGTAACTTGATATATATGTTTTGCCATTTTTTTACTTTAATAAGTCGAATTCGACCAGAGTCCAGAGCAAAAAAATACTACTAAAAAAATATACTCCTTAGTTCACTTGAATCTGGATCGACCGAAAAGATGTGAACATTTACTAATACTAATACTATCTCATTTTTCCTTATAGGATGTTTCAAGACAAGACTTAATTTTCATAAATGGATTTATTTTTCTAAAATATTCTCTTATATAAAATGTAAATTTGATATCACTAACTTTAAAGATAACTAGAATTTCAACTTTTTTATTTTATCTAAAACTCTAAAGTAGAAAGAAAAACGGATGGGGAGGGCTGAAGGGTATATAAGTAAAGGTCGGCACTGATATAATAGTATTGTGTAGAGCTTATACAGTTATACTTGCTTTTGCTTAATAATAATAGTTAGGATAATAATAATAATTAATACATAATTGGGGACTTAATTTAGTCGTGAAAATGATAAATGGATAAGCTAAATCAACTGGGAGAAAAATCGTACGTAACGGTGGATCTTTTTATATGAATATGTGTTAGAACTTGGAAGTCTTCGGAACATGAGTTGCTTTATAATTAATTGTTAGATTAAATAATATTTTAGACAAATTATTAAGGTCGAACACATGTTCAAAGAGTAGAAGTATATATATATATATATATATTCGACTCATTGACATCCAGATCATGAATGTTTGGAATCCATATTATGCAAGGAGACATTGCTTTTGCTAATTCGAATTGAAGGGTGATATAAAATCGGTCTATTTCCGGCATCATATCCATAGTGAGCGCATTCATCATAGTTAGCAGTTCCAGCTCCGTATCAAGGTCACGATCGATATCGTGACTAGCATCAATATTGTCACTATCATCAATATCGATATCATCAATAAGAAAACCTTTAGGCTTGTTATCCAGGAACTTGTTCAGAAATACCGTAATGAAAGGAACATAGGAGTTTGTCGCTAGGTATTTGACCAAATAGGATATATATATATATATATATATATATATATATATATATAAGTTTAGAACAATATTATCTTTTGATAATATTTTGAAGTTTGATATGATTCGATAAACTACGAAGTTAAATATGCAAAAATATGAGGCTACTTATAATATTCACTTGTTTTCGAGCTTTTTTTGTGTGCAGTAATCAAATTTAACACGCACAATTTCAAATTTGACATAGCATGATCCATGCACAAACATATTTTACTTAAAATTGCTCTATTGACTGATTGACTTTTATATAGGGTTTGCTGTTAGACTGATCTTAATTTACTTATAATATAATAAATTAAACAAGTTGCATCTTATTTTAAATGAAGATTGGAAACCATATACTTGGTCCTCTGATCTAAACATATTCACCTAATTTTTTTAGAGTCAATAGCTAGCAATTTACTTCCTATATATGCTCTTTATAACATTAAAGTAATCCGCTTTTAATTTAAAAAAACATTTTACCTTCCTATATTTTATAAAAGATTCATACAGCCTTTTCTGTTATAATAAAATAAAAAAATGTATATAATTTGATAAAATTGCGTCATTTAAGTATTGTATACTATACATGAAGGCTTATGTTAAACCTAAAATAATGAAATAGTTTGCCTCTAATGCTATTTTTGGTGGATCATTTTGCCCCCAATGCTATTATATATGTGACATTTTACTTCTTGTATTATTTTATGTGGACTATTTTTTCCCTTGAAGGGTAATTTTATTTTTTTATACAACTCTTTTCACCTCTACATATATTTGATTCCGAGTGATCATTTACACACTTACACTCTACAACGAAAGGAGCAAGTTAAATAGATCTTTTATATACCGGAGGTAAAATGTTTTTTCTAAATCACAAAATGATACATTGAACGTTATGTTCATCACGTGAAGGTAACCGATAATTAATCTAATCTTTCTAGCGCAAAATATACAAAAATGTAAAATTTCTCAAAAATAAAAAAATAAAAACTATATATGTAATAATAATCATTAATGTCTGACACATATAGATCTACATATTATTATACTATAGTAAACTTTCTGACTACCTGACTTTTCATATCTACTAAAATATCCTCTCTCTCTCTCTTTTTTTTTTTATTTTATTTTATACAATTCTAAAATTTTCAAATAAATTGCACGAAAATTAATCAAAATCCCTCAACATAATACGTACATTTATTTTTTATTTTTTCAATTCTTGTTGATAATTAACATAATATGTATACCAAAACATTAGAAATGTTAGAATTGCATAAAACCATGCCCATTATAATTCTCGATTTATTATAATATGAAGTCAAACCTTTTTTTTTACAAACTCAATTATCAATATTCATGTAGAATTGTTTAACAATTTTGATAACATATTTTCGAATTCAAAAATGAATTATATGCTTGAAATCGCTTGATACTTGAAGGTGATTGTTTGCCGGTGGTCTCAAGTATTTGGAGCCCTGTTTCTTCATTGGGAGTTCTTGGGGCCATCTTTGATGATATCAGAAGATTAGCAATGAGTTTAGAAGACTTTCGAATTCTTCATACCATTTCCAGTTGTTACATCTAGTTGATATTTTCCAGTTATATGCTACTCGATATTTTCCAGTTGTTACATCTAGTTGACGTACTAGCTAATTGGCATCCTTGGGTTTTAAAATCATAATATGTTATGTTGCTTAATATATTGAATTTATATACTAAAAGAATTAAAAAAAGAAAAAGTTATTTGAAGTGGTATACATTGTTTTCTGTTGCAATTCTAAAAATAATCAAATTTCCTAGTCATGATTCATGGCATAATGGGGCGGCTATGTGGTACATGTGAAATATTGATTATAGAAAAATAAAGGATAATTAAATGCAACAACGAAAGACAACTGATAAGTTGTTGATTGTAAGACTTTAAATTAGAAGAAGTGTGAACAAATGTGTATATTTAAATATATGAACCCATTTAAATAAATGACCAGTAATTAATGCAAACCACTAGAATGTCTTTTGAATATATACCTCTTCAATTCTAAAATTTGTGCTTTATAACCTAAATAAAAATTACTAATAGTGACCAAATTTCATAATTATTATTTATTGCAGTCTAGAAACAGAGTTCACAAGTCAAATTTGTGCAACAGAATAATCATTTCATAATTAGATGACAGCGACTAACCCAATTTTTCTGGGCCTATTCTAGATGGGTTTGGAGCATGGGTTGGAACAGGATTTAAAAAAGTGAGCTGGAAGTGAATTATAAAAGAGTGGGCTTTGATGCTGATCTGTTCTTTTTGCTTAATAGTGAGGGCGGGATTTTAATTGGACTGGGCCAACTGAGTATAGCTCGGACCAGGGGGGAAAGAAAGTCTCGGCGGCCCAACACTTGAAATTATTTTGTAACTTGAAGAATCCAAAGGAGATTTGGGCTGATTTTTTTTTTTTTTGAGATGGTGAATACATTGTTAAATCAAACACTATATCGATCCGAAATTATTCCAATGATAACAAAGTGAACTAATTGCTAGTATTAAATTAGAGAAAGACTAGTATGAAACTAGAGAAAATACCCACATTCGTGGGAGTTGAACCCATGACCTCCTGGTCATGGAGCTTCATCCTTAACCACTTGGTTAAGGCCTCATCGGCAGATTTGGGCTGAATTAATCACTGAGATTTGGAACTAGGTGCATGTAGAGCTTTAGAATAAGGTCAAAACATTAATTTATTTCCTTTCTAAAAAGTATCTAAATTCAAGTCCAAGCCCGACTTGATTTAAGGTGGCAAAGACACATGGTGCGGTCACACTCAAGCTCACTTAGATCCTAACATGGGTATCCCAATGGCCAAGTCAATTTCAAAACTAGGTATAGAATAGACAAAACAAAAATGTAATAAAGCACCCAAATATATAGGTTAGGTATTGAGGTGCTACCTAAATGTGTAACTAAATAAGTGATAGTTATAAACACAACAGTAAGAGTGCAAAGAGGTTTTATAGGGTCATCTATTGGAAAAATTTAAGTGTACAAACTCTTTCTTTTGTTTTCATTAAACTGGATTGAACTCATTTCAAATCATCCATTTTAATTTAAAGATAAAGTGTATTCACTATATCCCTAACTTTTAACAAATAATATCGCCATGAAATCACACAAATTTTGTTTTCACTGAATAAATCAGGCAAGATAAATAATAAAGAATTGAAGTCTCATATATATAAATCAAATTGATTTATCCTAAGATTCATATATTCCATTAAATATCTTATTTTATCCACTAAGATTCATATATTCCAACATTTCCACCAATTCCTATTTGCTACAGAACAAGAAAAGTATGTGCATGCATATCCTTCCTCAACCGGCCCCTTCCATCCTCATCAACCTTGGAGGCTTGGAACATACCCCTCATGCTACTGTACACAAGGTGAGTCATTATTCTCCTTTTTTTTCTTTTTTCTTTTTTCATTTTTTGCAGGGTGATTCATGCTTCTTTAGTCTAGCTTTTAATTAATATTTTTCTATTTTACTCTGTAAACATTTAATGTAGCTCCTTTTGTTTTCATTGAATAAATCAAGCAAGATAAATAATAAAGAATTTGAAGTCTCATATATATAAATCAAATTGATTTATCCTAAGATTCATATATTCCATTAAATATCTTATTTTATCCACTAATAAAATTGAATATATATAAATCCTACACTGCATATATTCAAATTAGAAAGAAAGGCATTAGAAACGTGGAAATTATCCAAAGTGGAAGGTGACACTGCAACTTTCACATACGTGTAATAAATTAGTGGCGATGTTCCCCACTTTTGTTGAGTTCCCAAAGACAAAACGCGTACACTATAGCGTGAATGTGACCTCTTGGAATTTTCATCTCTTGGTCCCACTCAATGTTACTCCTCCTTCCTCCATTTTCATTACTTTGTACGAATTGTTCGCCTTCTAGACTTAGTATGTACTATGTATTGATTTTTAATTGGTTCTGAATTAAAAAATTGAATATTATTGATCCATCACTTAACAAATATTGCTCACTAAAATCCGTACCTCGACCACCTTCCCCCCAACCTCCACATAAACATACCATAACCCTATTTCTTAATTGATCTTTTTGGGGGCATGAAAGTGAACATGTAGCTAAAAAGACGATTGAAATGTTTGAATTTTTTTAATGGAAGATGTGATTTAGAATTGGTAAACCATATTATAATTAATGCGATGTGACAATTATTGAGTAAAAAAAAAAAGAATACTACTTAAAAAAAAATTCTTCTTGTTTTAGAATGTTCCAAAATGAACTAAAAGCAAACAAATTAAGTAGAATGATCAATTATATTACATATTGTCACAATGTTTTTATCATCGTTAAATAATCGGAAGAAATTGACTACGTACATCGCACATGACCATTATCTCGTCTTTTAAAGGAAAAATATTGACGTGTCTCTCACTTTTTGGAGGTAAATAAAAAGGGAAAATAATTATGGTAACATGAGAAAAATATTGACGTGTCTCTCAAATTAAAATGAATTCATTTAAAAATAAGCCAAATGAGCAGAAAGCTTGTACAAAAGTTCTATATCCAAATTACAAAGTCATGCCAAAAGTACATTCGTAAAATTTATTTACTACATCCCGAAAAACAACAAATAAAAAGGCCTTAATTATTTTTAATCTAAAAGATTTTAATCTTCGAAAAATCTTATCAAAAGTAATCTAAGAGATAGAGGGACTCAAAGAACATTACATTTAATCTTTTTCTTATATTCCCCTTATTTTCCTGATTAGACGCCTTTGTGTAGGAAAAAGACATGTATCCGAGTGATAAAAGTTGAAGTCCTAATATTAAAATGTCATGGATTCGAATATTAATTATATGGATATTATTCTTGTTTAATACTAGTACGTGTTGGTATTTATCGTTTACTCGAAATAAAAAAAATTAACCAATTTACTCTTTGGTTTAAAGTTGCTCTATTTAAAGCTGTTCAAAGTATGTTTTTCCTATTTTTGAAAGGATGCATTTACATGTGTATAACTAATGAAAAAAAAAATTGTGCAATTTAAGTATAATATCCTGATATTGCATCTGTTCTAGAAAAGAAACATTGAAAAGGACCTTCGTCCAAGATGACATAATATCAACTCAGTAAGTACATAGTATATTTTATTTTATCAGTAGAAAACATGTACTACGCAATGTTTTCAGAATCGGATCGGACAATAAACTAGTGAGCCAACTAGACCAACTGGATGGCGTCATAATGATATAATAAATATATTTAATTTTAAAGTATATACAATATGCTTAAAATTTAAATATTATCCTACAACTAATTAAAAATATACAAAACTTAGAATATATTTAAATTAAACCATATAATATTTATCTAACTTATATCATAATGGTAATATCATACTAATTAGTAAGGTCATATAAATATAATATGATTATATTTATTTAATTAAAAATATAAAAATATAAGTTAAAAATACAACAAACTAAGAGATTAATAAATTTTAAAATATGATTATGTATACAAATCTAATATTCAAAATCAAATTTGCATAATATATCTATTTGACTTTCAAACTTTAACACTCTTTATCCTTAAAAATATATAGTTTAAAAGAAATATCTTATAGAAAAACTTTTAATAAGAAATTATGTCATAAAAATAAATTTAATTTTAATTTTCATTGATAATGTGTAAAATATTTTAATTTGAGTTAATTATCATAATCTAATTTATAAATAAATTTGGTTACAAGTTTTCTATAATGTATAAATTTCTATACTAAAAGTTCAACAAAAATAATGTAACTCAAATGATAATGATGTTATGTTTTGTTTAAGAGGTTAGGTGTTTAAATCCCTCGTTCTACAAAAATGTTCAATTTATTTTTAATATTAAAAAATCGAAAAAAGAAAGAAGAAAAAAGAAAAGAAAATCAGGAACTGGATTGAAACCGGTCCAAACCGGTTCGCCAGTTTTGGACTGGTTCAACCCGGTTGAAACTGATTTTTAACCTTATTGGTTTTAGGAGGTTAACCAGACCGGACATGTCTCTGATTCGCGGTCGAACCGGCCGGTCCGGTCCGGTCCGGTTTAATAACATTACTTAGTACAAAAATTATGAGTTCTATATAATTGCATTTGCACCTATAAATTGAAAAAAAAATATTTTGATTACTGGGGAACGAAATTCACCACTTTCAAATAATACAAAGGTAAACCAAAAAAAAAAAAGGAATAAAAAGGTAAGGATAATGAAAAAGTAATATAATTCATTTTTTATATAAGTTTTAATAACATTGTTTTATAAACTTACACTCATGATACAATCAACGAATAAATATTCATGTATCATACATTCATTAAGTGCTATAATTTTCTTGAACACGTTAACTGAGTCACTAAAAGTTTAAAACTAATTAAAACATAAACCAAAAAAAATAAACTATCTAATTCTTCCGAAAAAACTAATCAATAAGTCCATTAATAGATACAAGAAAAGGAACCATTATGTGTCCATGAATGAACCAAAATTATATTTATCAAAAAAAAGAATGAACCAAAATTAACTCAGCTCCAAAAAAAAAAAAAAGGGGGGTAAAATATGAACCAATTTTCAACTTATAATGAAGTTGTAGCCTATATATAGTGACTGGTATTGAGACTAATTGTCCCACATTGGTTGAAAACAATAGTTAAGTCCACCTTATAAGGACTTGGACAATCCTCACCTTACAAGCTAGCTTTTGAGGTTGAGTTAGGCCCAAGCCAAGTAAGTGGACTTAGCCCAATCCATGTGGTGAATTCTAATAACTGGTGACAGAAAGTTTAGGGGATGGCTAATAGCATTTTGGGTTGTGAAAAACTATCGGTAGTTCACCCTTTTCAGCTATTCATTAACATTATTTTATTTATTGCAACATGGAGAATAGATCATATTAGCAGGTCACATTTTTTGTTGATTTAGGAGACATTACCGTAATACCATTAGCCTAATAAATAAACAAAAATAAGTTCAAATACAACTCTACTTCCCTGTTTTGGCTCCACTTCCAATTGGATTTGCAGCACCATCCCCACCACCGGAACCGGTATCAACTCGACTAGAAGCTTCAGAGCAGCTAAATAAAGTGCAACTCATCACAGATTTTGTGAATTTAGATTTATTTGATGAAAAAGGAAATTGATAGATTTTTCTTGGAATTTTGAAGAAGAGAACCACATGGACAACTTCGGAGCTGCTGTAATTTACAACAATGAAAAAGTTTGGGATGACTACTAGATTTTCTGGACGGACCACTCGTCAGAGCGGCGGCGACAACGGCGCAATCTGACGAATTGAAGATACATATGTGTTCGCAGCGATTAGACGAACAAAACCCCTAAGCTAATTCTTGTGAACGGTCACCGAAAAATGGTGGTCATCATGGCTGAAGAAAACAAGCCTTTTTGCTTTTTTTTTTCTTAAAAATTCTTTTTTTTTAATATATAATATAATAAAGATTTTAACATTTTTAGAAAATGAGGAATGAAAGTAGAATATTAAATACATAATGATGTGCAAATCTTGTATAAAAATATTGAATTTAAAATGAAAATGTATATGTGCAAGCTAAACATATTTAGTTTGAATTCAATTTAATTTAGTATTTATGGAAGAAAATTGTAAATTTATAAATTTGATTTTATTATTTTCATTGATCTAATACTTAGCTTGATATTTAGAAAATCGAATACAATTTCAATTATTTTCAAGCATTTATATATTTTTCTCCAAAAATCATAGTTCATATAAAGTTGGATCAAAATGTATGGGGATATATTTGGATTACTATGTGATACTATAATTTATTACAAATAATTCAAATTATATTTGATAATTTTTATGTTACTATGATAATTTTGATAACTTTAATTTATATCCTTTAATTATTTTTATTAATTATATTTTTCTTATTTGTAATTCTTAATATTTTTAGTATATATTCTTGTCACGATATAATGAACAAAAACAACTACTCATGTATATTAGTCAACAATGTCGACTTTAGGGTAATATATAACTATGTTAATCATAATTCAAATCGAAAAATGACTCGATTAATTGATCATAGTCAACATTGTTGACCTTTGGGTAATATATAATTAGGTTGATTATAATCCAAATCAATAGTTGTCCCGATTAATTGACTAAGTCAACATTGTCGACTTTAGGGTAATGCATAATTATGTTAATCGTAATTCAAATCTACATGGCTCAATTAATTGACCAAAGTCAAGATTGTTGACCCTAGGGTAATGTATAATTAGGTTAATCGTAATTCAAATCAACAAATGACTCGATTAATCGATCAAAGTCAATGTTGTAGACTTTCACGGTAATGTATAATTAGGTTAATCGTAATTCAAATCGACAAATGAGTGGATTAATTGACCAAAGTCAACATTGTTAACCTTAACGTAATATATAATTAAGTTAACAGTAATCCAAAATATAATAATATATATATATGCAACACATCGTTAAGAATATTTGATTTTTTCATTCCTCATTAAGAAAATTTAAATATTGAATAAAGAATGACTTTCTCAAAATAAAAATAAAAAATTCTCAAATAAAAAATTTATATAATAGCATTGATTTATTTAATATTTACTAAAATAATAAAGTTATATTATATTATTAAAAAATAATTATAATTTAAAAATATAACTAAACCTACCACCCCACCAAAATCCCTCCGTCCCAAACCCCAAAATTCTATATATTGTTTTACTATTTATCAATAATGGGACATATATGAATTAAATAATTATTACATTGCGTTTTGCTCCCTTTGTTAAAGTTTCTCAGTCAAACTTTTTAATCATTTAAGTAACTTATCATGTTAAATTATTCACATTTTTTGTGTGTTAAACCTTTTAAATATTAACATATATGGTATCATATGATATTATTCACCTATTAGTGAAATCTATTAATTAAATTATTTATTATAATTTTTATAAATTTAGTCAAGTGAACTGGTCAACTGTATCAAGGGAGAAAAATAAATAGGACGCGGAAGAAGTATATTAATAAATTATTTAGTAAACTTCATGTAAAAATGTAAAATTGAAAAAATCGATGATATGCACAATTTGAACTAATTAGTACTACTATTGATCATATATATGATTTTATCTAACATGGTTTTGTTTTGTTATGTTTTCATTATAATAGAAGAATTGATAATCTGCACAATTTGAGCTTATTAGTACTAAATATGGGCTCATAACCTTAACTATGACGGGTAATGACAAAATTGAAATATTACCATAGTTAAAAGATGTTGGATATATTAGTTTTGAGAATTACAAAAATAGATTTGAAAGAACAACCAAATATGGATTATCTAATTCCACAATTTGACTATCTAGCCAAATATAGTTAGTATAGTTTAATGGTTGTAACAACTTATACTTCAAATAATAAATAGTATTTATTTTAATAAATATATTATATACATTTGTTCCATTAAATTTACAGTTAAATTTCAATAGAGTCGTTACGATTAAAGATCCGTTAAATTTGATCCAAATTTATATGAATTGTGATTTTAGATTTTCTTAATTAATTAAAATCATATTCGATTTTATATCAGCCACAAACAAATCAACAAAATTAATAACATTAAATTTATAACTATGTTCCATAGATGTAAAATTAAATTGAATTCAAATTAAATATGTTTAATTGACAAAGATACATTTTCATTATGACTTAAATATTTTTATACTAGATTTGTATATCATTAAGTATTTAAAATTTTAATTTCACTCCTCATTTTCTGAAAATGGGTTAAAATATATATTATATAATTATATATTAAAATAAAGAAAAGAAAAAAAAAGTTGTTGTTTTCAACTTTCCTTCACCGGTGATGGAAGCTTCACCCGTACCAGAACGAAGGCGCAAAACATCCATTGAACTCGCCACCATCACAAACCCCAGTCACAAACTTCGCCACCATTTCTGCCTCACCAAAAGCCAACGTTGCCACCATATCCTCCCACGACCATAGTTTTCCAGTGGCTGTTAGCCGGAATTAACTTGGGGATTTTGTTCGTCTTGTCGCCGCAAACACACACGTATAATCAATTACCATCGTCCCCAAACTAAAAGAAAAATTCATTTGTCAAAATCAAAACCCATCTCCCTATGTGCTCCTTATGTGCGGTTCTTGTTCTCCCCAATTTCTTACACTCAAAATAATAATTTTTTCCATTTTCTACATTGCAATAAATGAAAGCTCTCCCTATGTTGAGAAGGGGCCAAGCTCAAGATGCTTATTTGAAACCACAAATGAAAGGAATCAGATCCGTAGGAAATACAGTGGCGATTACGGAAACTACCATCTTGCATTACTTTTTCTAGATTCAAAGAGTATTTTTTGAGTTTTAGTTCTCGAGTGGGATTTTTTTCTTTCCAATCATAATGACATCAATGAATATAGAACAAATTAACAAGGGTATTTAGGACAATTCGTACATATAGCTTGTTGCAAGTAAAATTTTTGCCATGTATCACCATTTTAATGGTGAACTATCACAGTTTAGCCAACGTTGAACTGTTATTGGTCAACCCGGAAAATTTAATTAAAACTTTTACTGTAACACTAAATCTAGCTTATAAAGGCCATCAAAACTACTAAAAAATGTCCAACTTCTTAACAATTCAAAACTTAGAAAGAATCATAATTTTCCAGAAAAGAAAATTAAGTGCTAGCCTAGCTAGCTTGTACCCTTATTGAAGAAGTACACTATTTTTCTTTTCTGCAAATATGAGTGTTTTATAATTTTTTGTCATAATATATACTAATAAAAGTTATACATATGATTATAAATAATAAGTTCCATATCATAACAAAGTTGGGTACTCTTTTATTTTTCAGCATTATATCTGTGCGTAAAAATTATAATTTTTTTTGTGATGAATATAAAAATTATAATTTCAATTCACTTCGTTGACACATTAACATGTCAGTTTTTCTAAGTATATTGTTGGATGCATATTTAATTTTTCAAAAAGGAAAAAGTAAAACAATCATAATAAAAAATAATTTAATAAAATAAATACGTCATATCTATATATTTCCCATAAAAGAAGCATAATGAATTTCTAAAGATTAAGAAATTGGAATTTGTATACTAATACTATAGTACAACTAACAACATTCAGTTATGGGCGAAGAAATATTATGAATTTATGATATTTGTTTTAAAACTTAGGGCTCCTTATGGTTTTGTTTTCGCTTGATTTCGTGAAATAGCGAAATTTGGGCAGAGTCAATTCAACACACATTTGGACAAGGTTCAAGTAGAACTCAACCCATATATATCACCTACTTTTTTTCATCTTAAATATATAAATAAAGTTATAATCTTTTATTTTTTTTCTTTATTTTTCATCTCAAAATATGTAAAATCCATTGATTTAATAACTTATATCACCTCTCAAACCCCAAATTCCAAATTGCATCTTAAGTTCTCAAAACTTTCGGAACCCAACCTTCAAACCCAATTCAAACTGTATTTCAAACATCCATATCAATAATTTGAAACCAAAACCAATTGTTACACATCCTAGATCTCTGATTAATATTCGATAAGTTAAGTCTTTTTTTTTAGGATTTAGCTAAGTCTCATGATTTTGTGAAATCGATCGAAAATTATTTCAAATGAAGCCTGAGTATAAGTTTTGCGCAATTCCAAAATGATTGACATTAAACATGATACAATGATTTGACACATATCATCTTCTTTCTTTCTATAAAAAATATTGATTTGATACATAATTTCCTTTCAACCTCAATATTCGAACTCAATCAAATTAAGTTTTAAAGATTCCATCGAAATCACCCTAATAAATTTTTAGAAACCAAAATCAAGTGAAACTGAGTCAAAATCTAACCAAATAGGCTCTTAAATTCTTAAAGACTCATTTACTTGTGATGAAATGATACCGTTTGAAAAGGATTCTTTTTGGCAGCACTTATTTATGAAAAACAAATAATCAAGAATCACCAGAAAGAAAGAAAAAAAGAAAAATCCTACCAAGCGCGGCCTGCACTGCAGTGATATTATTTTAAAGATGATTCCAGCAAATGTGTGAACCCCACACGTGACAGACAAACCCGTTATGGCGGTATCATATTGGATTCCTCAGCTCCCACGTGGGACCCACCGTCCAAAGATAAATTATGCGACTAGAAACGAAATTTAGTCTACTCATATTTCAATCATATAAACCTTTTGAAAAACAATTATAAGAATATTAGAAAATTATGAAAATTTTATTAATCCAAGGGAATTGAGAGAGTATGAAAACAAATCGAGAGTTTTAAAATTATACCTTATTTCCATTATTTGTTGAGTTATAAATCCCTTATTTTTTTAATTGTCTTAGGATTGTATACGGATTAACGGATATAATAAATAGCTATTTTTTTAAGTAAAAAATTCAAATACTATTTTAATTAAATAATCATAGCATTAGTTAGCATTAATTACAAGTATTAATAAGAATGATACAATTGATGGAAAAATATTAATTTTACATTGAAATTATAAAACGATAAATAAAAATAAATAATTTTTATTTTTTGCCTAAACGAAAAAAACAAACAAAGAAAGAGTACATCTTTATATCAATATTATTAAATCAAATTATATTCGGAAGAGGTCGTAGAAAGCGGACTACGACCTCGTTGATTAAGAGCATAAACTTTTCAATGTTATCGACCATAATAATGAAAATTTTATTCTATTTATATAACCTCTTCACCTGTATTGCATTTGCATTCCACTTACATTTGCATTTGCATTGCATTTCACTTATATTTGCATTCGCATTTTCATTTGAATCTCAATTTGAGTGGGTTTATTTTATTATTAAACTTTAAAGTTGAACCAGTACGACACAGAAGAGGTGTGAAGGTTGGACCCACTTTTTGAACATTGACTTTGACTAAATTGAGAAAAATTGAAACTAATTTAATGATAATAAGAAAAAATGAGAAAAATAAAAAAAGAAAGAAGCAAGAAGAAAAGTCACACTTTCCTGCCCCCTTCCTCCTCAAGCTCATGCCTTTTGTGTAGTTTTGAATAATATAAATACACCTTCAAAGACTCCGCTTTTAACAACGTATAAGTGTGTATAAACACAACCCTCAACTCATACAAAACTTTTATCACAATTTGTGAAATTTCAAGAAGGCACTTATTCTTATAACACAAGGTATGTTTTAGCAGGTCAAAGACTCAATTTTTAATATTTTTTAGTAATATTTTCTGTTGTCTTATGCTTGTATGTTTCAAATATTGATTTTTATGATGTGGGTTTTTTTTTATAATTCTGTAAAAAAAGGGTGCAATTTTTCATCGACCTTGTCTTATGTTTGAACATGTTTCTGTTGACACCCTGGCTATATGTTGGAATGAGTCATTGATTTTTAAGATATGAAAAGTTATTATATTTAGGACAGCCGTTTAAGATATCTTTTCAATTGGTGGAATTTTTACCTTGGATTAGGTAATCAATATTCACATATAAATCTTTGAAATTTGGAGATTTTCATTAAAACTTTGAAAGGGTTCCTAAATATCATTTACTTTTGCTATATTTCAGGGTTTTATGTGCAGTGGTTCAAAGAGCAAACTTTACCCTTCTGATTCAAAAATGGAGTCTGGATTTACAGAAGAAATGCCTAGAAACTGCTCAAAGTTGCTTGAATTAGCAGCCACAGATGATATAACTAGCTTTATACATGAAGTAGAACAAAAGGGTTGTGATGTTGATGAGTTAAGCTTTTGGTATGGTAGAACCTTTGGTTCTAAAAAGATGGGGTATGAAGAGAGAACCCCCATCTTGATTGCTTCTTTATACGGCAGCATCGAGGTTCTGGAGTATATTATCAAAACCGGGAAGGTCGATGTCAATCGAGCTTGTGGCTCAGATAAGGCCACAGCTCTTCACTGTGCTGCATCCGGTGGGTCGTGGTCTTCACTCGAGGCTGTCAAACTCTTGATTAACTCTGCAAGTGATATCAATGCTATTGATGCTAATGGGAAGAAACCCTGTGATCTTATTCCTCCGTGTGTCAAATCTTCGAGCAATTCCAAGAGGAGGACACTCGAGATGCTCTTGAATGGTATCGGGTTTGAATCCGGTGTTGATGAGGAAGAAGAAGGAAGCATAACTCCACACGCGGTTAAAGAAGGGGGGAATGAGAAGAAAGAGTACCCAATTGATGCATCTTTACCGGATATAAACCATGGATTATACGGTAGTGACGAGTTTAGAATGTATAGCTTTAAGGTGAAGCCATGTTCAAGGGCTTACTCACACGATTGGACCGAGTGTCCTTTTGTCCATCCTGGCGAGAATGCTAGGAGACGTGATCCGAGGAAGTATCATTACACATGTGTCCCGTGTCCCGAGTTCAAGAAGGGTACTTGTGCGAAGGGGGATTCTTGCGAATACGCACATGGCGTTTTCGAGTCTTGGCTACATCCGGCTCAATATAGAACAAGGCTTTGCAAAGACGAGACCGGCTGCTCGAGGAAAGTGTGTTTTTTCGCTCACAAACATGAAGAGTTACGCCCTTTGTATGCTTCCACAGGTTCTGCCATGCCTTCTCCGAAGTCTCTTTCGGTTAATTCAATGGACTTGACAACTTTGAGCCCATTGTCTCTCGGTTCAAGCCCACCTATGTCCCCTTCGGTTGCGTGTTCTTCACCCATGTGGCAAAATAAGGTGAACCTTACGCCTCCAACCCTGCAACTCCACGGAAGCCGACTCAAGACCAGTTTTAGCGCTAGAGACGTCGAACTCGATATGGAATTTCTCGGATTGGAGAAAATCCGAACCCAACATCAACAAAGGCAACAATTGGTAGAGGAAATGGCTAGTCTTTCTTCTCCATACAACCGAGTTGGAGATCTTAAGCCTACCAACCTCGACGATTTTTTCGGATCACTATCTCAATTGCACCCGAGTCACTCACCCAAGTTTAACAACAACACTACTAGCTCTCCCACTGGGCATCAAATTCGCCAACTCCGTGCCAGCTACCCCTCGAATAATATCTCATCCTCGCCATCAAGGAAGCCCTCTCACGGTTTTGACTCCTCTGCTGCAGTAGCTGCAGCTGTCATGAATTCAAGAACTGCAGCCTTTACAAAAAGAAGCCAAAGTTTTGTCGACCGTAGTGGAAATAACAATAATTACCGTTTTGCCCATCCGGGTTCTCCTAATTCACCGAGTCCGATTCAATCTAGACCCTTGGAATGGGGCTCGCCCGATGGGAAGTTAGAATGGGGTTTTAACGGTGAAGAGGTGAACAAGCTTAGGAAGTCAGCTTCTTTTGGTTTCGGAAGTGGTAATGCTCCTCCGTCGTCGGGGTCCATGGTGGGTCCATCGGGTGTTGATGAGCCCGACGTGTCTTGGGTTAATTCGCTTGTGAAAGATGTTCCTTCTGGTGGGATTGGGCTGTACAGTTCGGAGCAGAATCGTGAAGTTATGCCGCATTGGGTTGATCAACTGTACAAAGAGCAGGAACAAATGGTGGCTTAGTAAGGTTGATATTCTTTTGGATTCTTACTGATATACTTTTATGTATTTTTAGATAGTAGATTGAAGGGGGACTTATAACAGATTCTTGGAAGAATGACTGACCAAATATTGCTTCAAGTGTTTGAAATATTAGAACTGAAGAATGATATTATTTAATTTTTTGTTTTTTTTGTTTTTGGTTTCATATAAGTTAAGTATGTTTCCTTCTGGGAACATTTTTATGTAATTCTCAATTTTAAGAGATGAAAAGGATAAGCAATGAACTTCTGATTTTCAATGAGTTAAGCCTGTTGATTTTGTGTATTTCTCACTTTTGATATATTCATTAATTGTGATACAACGTTGAATCATCTGCCGGTACTGGGATTTTCATGTATTATGTCATAAGATAAATTGTTTAAGAATCTGTCTGGTTTGCCTCATGTTATTCGGATCAAAATTCATTTGTATTTAGTATCATTATATGTTATGTTAAGTCCAACCCCTATTTCAGCCTATCTTCTCAAACCTAAGTAAACTTTGAAAACTATACAAGAAGACAATGATTTAACATGTACACATATTTTAAAGTCTCCATAAAAGATCTGATCGAAACAACCGGAACTAAGATTGAAAACTAAAATTAAGAGAAACATCATACACATTAAGAATTTCTCTTTATCTCTATGTTAATTGAACTTGGATCAATTTCTAATAATCTTCTAATTTCTATTTTGTGGGTGTTTTCACTTTACATTTGGTGATGAATCTAAGGTATTTGTCTGTAAAATTATGGCATGGCAGCCTAACAAGTGTGCAAAGAAATGTTGCATGTTTTTGCTAGTGGAATAAATGGTCTAATCATCCACTAATTAAACAATAAGGATTTGTGGAATAAAAAGGTGGGTGCAGATGGATGGATGGCTGGCTTGAAAGAAACCTAACAAATCACAATTGAATTGAATTGATTGCCACAAATCTACTTTTCCACGCCTTTACAAATTTACCGGTACTCTGTGTAAGGTGCATTTGATCGATCTTTTATGATCGAAATTAGGCAAAATTGCAAAAATCGTCCCAAACTACTCACTGATTTTGGATTTTCGTCCTATACTATTCAAGTTGGCGAATTTCGTCCCGTAATTTAATATTTTTTTGGAATATCGTCTCACCGTTTATTATAAGAAGGAAATTGCGTATTTGCCCTTGAATTATCACATGCATGCTTACGTGTCATGACACGGTAAATTTTACAATGAATAATTATATAATATTGCACAGTTCGTCCCAAACTAATTACAAGATTGAACCGTCGAACTAAATTCATACAAAATAGTAAATTATGGGACGAAATTCGACGAGTTAATATAGTTTGGGACGAAAAATCAAAATTAATAATTAGTTTGGGACGATATTCAAACAAATATTAAATTGCTGGATGAAATTCGATGAGGTAATATAGTCTGGGACGAAAATCCAAAATCAATAATTAATTTGTGACGTTTTCTGCAATTTTAGCTCAAAACTACTCTAATTTAATTCATTATCATAATAAGTGTACTTTTACAGCTTTTAAAGTCTTCAGTTAGACATACTACATATTATTTGAAAGCAATTGATTCCTGCAATACGATGATGATGAAGAGATGTTCATTTAATATGCCCAAAAATATTTCAAAGTGAATTACATAAATACCCCCAAAGAAATGACATACTACATACTTAAATACTTATTTCTTAAGTTTTATAATGCGTATATTATCTAAGGTGTTCCCATATTACATAGCCAAATCCTTGTATTCTATGATATCAGTATCAAAGTGATGTAACATGTAGTATAGTTTTCATAGAAATAAACGGACTATATACATATTTGTTTTTGCAAAATTAAAAAAAGTGTGCTTATTTATGAACCGTCCAAAATTATAAATAAATTTAAGCTGAAAATTTCAACTTTGACAAGTCATGCACATAGAATATTTTTCATTGGAACAATAAAAAAGTTTGCAATTCCAGGACGTCCAACTGTATTTTAATTACTAAATGATGATATTTGGTCGAAGTCGTCAAGTTGGATTGGGTGAGAAGAATTTTATTTGAATTGCATTACTATACTAAAGCTTAGCTGTGTTTTTTTGACTTTAAAAAAGACAGGATTGCTGCCTCACAATTAATTCTTCACATCCCATAAATAAAGATTTGATAATTTCAAAGTTGTGGGTCCCAAATGTTTATATCAATGTTAAATTATTGCTTTGTTTTGTTTGCATAGCCGCCCTATAATAATAACTTTATTCTCATCTTTCCACCACACAAAAGATACCAATGGATCCTCCATTATCTCCTTTGCTTTCCACTTTTTCTTTTTCTTATAAATAAAAGGAGAAAGGAAAATGAAAGTAACAATTACAAAGGGAAAATTATTTTTTTGGTACCATAGGATAGGCTGATTTACACTTTTGATATCATTACATACGAAAATGCAGATTTGGTACCATATGATATGTTTTCATTGCAATTTTGATACTAAATCCAAATTTTCTACAAAGTTAATGGCAATTTACCCCATATGAAATGTATAATGTTCAATTTATCCTTCTATAATTTGAAAAAAATCAATTTACCTCCTGTAAAATTTTAATGAAGCAATTTACCCCCTTCAGCCAGAGATTGTAACTCACTTGCCGAAATTGAGAATATGCATGCAAACTATTTTATTTAACATAGGGGGATAAATTGCCACATTTATCATAACACAATGGGTAAAAAATCACATTATCATAATAAAAGTGGATTAAGTGCTGCCTAATAAAAATATCAGGAAGACAATGTGAAATTTTTACAAAATTTCAAGGGGTAAAATGCTCTCTTTTAAACCACTAGGGGTTAAATTGAACATTATACATTTAGTAGGGGGTAAATTGCTATTAACTTTGTAGAAAAATTGGGTTTGGTACCAAAATTGCAATGAAAACCTATCATATGGTATCAAATTTACATTTTCATATCCAATGATACCAAAAGTGCAAGTCAGCCTATCCTATGGTAAAAAAAAACAATTTTCCCCAATTAAATTACAAATGTAGACTTAACTTTGGGCCCTTTTGATGGAGATTGGGCTTTGGATATTGGCTCAACCCAGTTTGATATTTGAAAAAAGTAGCATTCATGGAGGTGCGGGCCTGATTACTTAGATTTGGGCCTCCAACTCGAATGAATGGGCCTTGTACTTCAGAAATGAATAAAGATTAATCTTTAAAAGGGAAATAAAGAATGTTGAGTCCTTAAGGCAAAACTTAAAGGGGGATAATTCTTGACCAAATCGGATCAGTTGAACACAATGCATATAGCAAATGCATTACATTTGATTGTAGATTGTATAAAACTCCATCAATCTCAAAACACACAATGCACTTAATTTATGATTGATGAGTTCCGTCAAATCTAATTTAAATTATAATTTTTCAAATTGAAGGTATCATAAAATATTGTGTGTTTTTGAAAAGCATATATATATTTTGTTTTAAAAAATTGGTGTATCATAGTCTTCTCTCAATATTATATATTAACTTAAACAAAAAATTATCTCTTACCCTATTAAGTTAAAAAAAAATTGATTTAATATAAAATAATATATTTCTTTTCTTTCCATTATCTAGAAGAAGAAAAACCTTCAATTTACAAAATTAAAATTATTGTTCATTTATCCCTAAAAATTCAATAAAAAAAATTAATACAAGAAAATCGAGATCATATCAAAATTTCCTCAAGATTTTAAGATCACTCTAAAAAAAAAGTAAACAAACTCAAAGATTTTAGATTGATTTACCAGAATTTTTTCTATTTGAGGTCTTTTTTGTAATTTCATTCTAATCTTAATACTCCCTTTTTTTTATTTGTTGTTTTGGAAGATTGCACATTGATTAAAAAATTAAATAAATAGCCATTTTTTTAAAAAAAATTCTCAAAATATCATTTTAATCAAATGATTACAACATTAATTACAGCCATAAATAAAAAGGGTAAAATTGACATATATGAATTAATTTTGCATTGAACTCCTAAAACGATAAATAAAAGTAAAAAGAAAATTTTGCCAAAAAAAAAGGGAAAAAATAATTACTTTTTAAAATAGAAAAGATGGAAATTATAAAAAAAGATAAAGTAAAATAGGAAATTTTGGTCTCATTAGTTCCATAAATTAAATCCATAGAAACAACAGAAAATAATTATTAAAAGATCAGAAACAATCGTTGAACAAATTTTTTGTTGCATTGATATTCGAAATACTCCGTAATATTTAGCTTGAAATAGTTGCATCAAATTTTTCATTCCTAACCCGAGGAGATATAAACCACCGATCTTATCTTTTGAGCAGTGCACAATGTATGCATATGGGTGTACGAGTTTCTGCAGTACAGGTGCTTGTGAAAATTCCTCCGTTAAAATAAAAAGATAAACTTATCGGAAACCTTTTTTAAAGATTCACATAAATATTTGTTATTATGTCTTATGTGAAATGGAAAATTTAGTTGATTTTGTTTAACGATTTCAATAATTTGTTTTTCAGGAAGCGACTTGAGAAACCAGCTTCGTCCAAAGTTGTTTACTTTGCACCAATGTCTAGGTAACTCAGAAATTATTGGCACTAGTCTTGATTGGTTTGATTGTATTTGGTCGAAATGAGATTGTTTTAGTGATTATGTTGAAATTAGGAAGAAATTAATGAAAATTTAAGTTGTATTATTAAAGATAAAATCTTTGTTTGTATATTGTGTTCTAGTTTCCGAGATTGTTTAGAGTGATCATAAACAATGTCATGTTTAAATATCCTAATGTTTTGTCACCTTTGGGAGACTACAAACTGTAAAGGCTAATGTAATATAGCTTTTGAAATTGGTAGAAAATTTGAGTTCTAATTGTCCAATAGAGTAGTGTATATTTGCCGAAACTCCATATAAGTGTTGGAGTATTTAGAATAGCCTTAATAGGTAATCTTTTGGTTATTCTTAATTCTATTGCTGACTCAAAAGTATGAGAAAAATAAATATATTGACACATATAATTTATAAATTAGCAGGTCCAAACATACTAATGTATGGCTTGCCTAGCATGAAACTGTTAATATATTATCAAAATGCATGGATTGTCCCTTCAAGGAATTGTGAAGGGACAACTTCAATGGAAAAATATTTAAATGTCAGTGTTGGAGTCTAGTATATATTGGAACTATAGAATGTGAACATCCATGTGTAATAGTATGGTTTCAGTATATAAATTCAGATAGTTAAGACCTTTATTGTTTCAAGATCTAGACAAGGTATTTTCTTTAGGGAAAAGTGTAATGTTAGTTAAGTCCCCATTTGGTGTCACAGCTCGTCTACGTGGGTATCCTCATCAGCACTCGTGGGATTGCAACATTTACATGCATGTCTGCACACTCCTGCACTTATTCTCCAAAGTATGTTATTTTACTTGTATCAGCTTATTTGGTAGATTAACAAATAAAATGTCATTGATGCTAAATGCAGTTGTTAGAGTTAGAGTTAGACTAATAGCACGAGTTAAGAGTTATAGCGTGTTAGGAGTATTAGGTTTAGGTTGGGTATTTTGGTATTTAAGGAGTCTTATGTATTTGTTTAAATACCCCTGCTTGGGTTCATTATTAAGAACAACTTTACACTTTCTCCCAACATCTTTTCTCTTATAACAGCAGTAATCCTTCTTAAGTTTGGCATATGGCAAAATTTGTGTTTTTTTTTTGTCGCATTTTAGTTTGACCTTTTCAGCTGATGCTAAAAGAAAGTCGTAGAGTTGATAAAAGAAGAAATTGGTAGCCAATCCAATTATATATATATATCCAAACCGTAATAATGCAGAATGCAAGTCCATCATATGCACTTGTAATTTCTTTCAGGACTATGCTTCATTGTAATTTCTATTTTAATTTACTATACAAATGTAGGTAGTCTCTTTAGACTCTTGTCAACAATATAGAAATAAATAGTATTAGGGGTTGTAGATATGTTAGAAAATTAGGAGTTGCCTCTGGTTTAAACATCTGCGCCGTAAATTACCCATCAGTTTTACCATCGATTGCAGGTATAAAATGGGAAGAAGTGCAATTATCAAGCAGCAGAAACTTTCCAAAGATGAAAATAACATGTGCATTTGATCAGTCAACAAAAGATTCTCATGCTCACAAGGTACGTGATGAGAATAAAACTTTGGTTAAAATGTGTGGAATCACGTCAGCTAGAGATGCTGCTTTGGCAGCAGAAGCCGGTGCAAATTTTATCGGGATGATTCTTTGGCCCAATTCAAAAAGGTCTGTTTCACTTTCTGTTGCAAAAGAGATATCAAAAGTTGCACGCGAGTATGGGGCTGAGCCTGTTGGGGTATTTGTAGATGATGGCGCGGAGACGATATTAAGAGCTTCTGATGAAGCAGACCTTGGATATGTGCAAGTTAGTACTTTTTATCAGCATTTTTATATTGTCAACTTTTTCGCAGCTTTTATTAAGCTTATTTAATTTGTGTCATGCAGCTACATGGAGATGGTTCTCGAGATGCTTTCCAAATCATACTGAAAGAAAACCGAGTTATATATGTTCTTCATGCAAATGAGGATGGGGCTCTTTTGAATTCTATATCTAATGAAGAATGTTCTCAAGTTGATTGGATCCTTGTGGATAGTGCTCAAGGGGGCAGGTACAAATGTCCTATTCAACGCTTCTTCTTTTAATCTTGAACTGGCTATAAATTTTACCATCTTAGATTTTATTTATCGGTTTGGTGAATCTTTTACGAGGAAATTTAGGGTGTAATTATGATTATTTTGCCACAACAAAGTGTATGTATTCATGTATGTACTATGTAGAAGTAGGCAAAGTCAACAATCAATCTTTTCTCTTTTTCCCTTAAATCACATTGAGGGTATCTTTTGTTTAAGAATAGCAAACAAACTCATCTTCTTTCTTTCTTCATTGTTCATGTATGCTCATAAGAAGTAAGTCTTTATTTCTAATAATTTGACTTTAGTTGCATTAGAACAATCCACCCCTAACAGTGACCTTTCCTTGCTTTCTCATCTGGGTAGCAAATGAAGTTACATTTGGTGCTTTTAACCCAACTCAAGCTGAAGAACCTATTCCATGGTCACTGCTAACTGCTTGAAAATAGACTACTAAATAGCTTTGATGGACAATTTTGTCAGTGTACATTCATGAAATAAGTTAATATGTCTTCTACTCGTTTTTGTAATTTTCTCGTTTTCAGGTTAAACTATTTGTCAATCTATGCAGCCATGACTATAAATGTTCGTTTTTTTTTTTACATACTTTCAGTGGTAAAGGTTTTAGTTGGTCCAATTTTAAGCTCCCACCTATTAGGAGCAAACACGGATGGCTCTTAGCTGGGGGTATTAAGCCTGAGAATGTATATGAAGCTCTTTCGACTCTTAAGCCACATGGAATTGATGTTAGTAGCGGAATTTGTGCTCCAGATGGTATACAGAAAGATAAATTGCGAATATTATCCTTCATGAAGGCAGTGAAATCTGTGAATTATTGAATCATTAACCATGAATAATGTGGTGGTGAATTTGCTAATACACTATCTGTTTTATTACAGGATCTGAAATTGTGATGTACAAGTATCATTTTTTCTCTTTGTAGGAGCTCTATATTTGCAGTTCAAGTAACCTTCATTCTTTTACAACATTATTTTGGGACAACATTGTTTTTAGGGAAATCAAATTGGACCCTCACTTTGAGGTCTTTTTGCATTTCTCGAATATTTCGTGTTCATCTCCCATCATCAGCTTTATACTAACCCTTTTCTTTTTTTTTTTTTTTTTTTTTTTTTTTTTTTTTTTTTTTTTTCGCTGTGGACACAATGCGCAGTGATAATTGTGAGTAATTCGTAATTTTTCTCTAAATTTGCACTTGACTTTCAAAACTTTTTATCTGTTTCACACTAACCTCTCAAACATATATCGTTAAATGACTAGTATTGTGAATTGCAACAATTTGAAAGTTTTGTACATTTTCCCCAAAATCATGAACTAGCTCATATTTAAAAATTGGAATTGGAAGACATTGACCAGCTTGACAAGTACCATTTTTTGGTACAGACTTGTCAATAGTATTATACAATACATGTAATAAATATCTAATATTTGATGTTAAAATAGAAGAAACATTACAAGTGTGAACATGTGGCTAGTGGCAATAAAACAAAAGCATAGACGTCCAGAAAACATACCTCACATTTCTAAGGACAATAATTTATTGTCCTTTTAGGTTCGTATTGATGCGATTGCGAGTTGTACTAATGGGGCCAACTCCAACTCTAAATTGTTTCCAAAATAACTAACACATAAGATAGAAATTCTAACTCGTATACCGTTTGACAGTATATGCTACATGTCAATTGTATTTCTACACGTAGTGGCACTCGATCACATAACTATTGTTGTGGACTTGCTTTATTAATGAATTGAGTATGACCAAAACGGGTCTGGACCCAAGTTTCCCTACCGCCCATAGGACTCACAAACATGTACAAAATCCACATAGAAATGGATTGTGCTAACACAAATTCTTGAGAAAACAAACATGTACAAAATCCACATAGAAATGGAGAGAAAATTCTTGTATAGACCTGGTCTATTAACTTTTCATAGACCTTGTGATTGTAAATGTGCCACATCATACATTTTGATGATGTCATGCTCTCAAAATGTATGATGTGGCGTATTTACCACCACAAGGTCTATAAAAATCTCATAGACCAGGTCTATGCAAGAATATCCCGAAATGGAGTGTGCTAACACAAATTCTTGAGAAAAATCTTCCCTTCAAATTACAAGATACACTACAATTTCAACATGTCCTTGCACTATCCTTGTACATTGCACATCAATTGTTCATAATTTATATGTAATATCTATATGCTACTCCATCACCGGAGGAATAAAAAATCCATTTTATTGGTGATAATCAAGAATCCTCGTGTCAACTCGTGGTTATGTGAGCTCGTACGAGTGTCTTTAACAACCATAAATAATAGTTAGTCAAAGAATCAATTTCTTGGAGATAACTTCTCAATTCTCATCCAATCGATATATCATTCGATATCCATTACGATTTCTGAGCTCCATTGAGTTCAGGATCGGTTTGATAATATACAATATCGCCGGTGTCACTCACATAATGATCCTTCTTCATGCTTCTTAATAGTACTCCCAGTAAGTAGAATGGAAGAGGGCCGGATTTTTGCGGTTCTTTATAATACTTCCCTAGTACCGGCTTAGCTGCTTCAGTCTGCATCATAACAATTACCAACCTTTCAAAATCGAGATTATATTATATGATCATGGAAGCTAGTTTCTTGATCAAAATCCACACTTACAGCTTCTATCAAATGATAGTGTGGGATTTGAGGGAAGAGATGATGAATCACATGTGTTCCTATGTCATGGTGAATGTTGTTTATCCATCCATAATCACGATCAAGTGTCGTAAGCCCCCCTCTTAAATAACTCCATTCCTGTTTTTTCACAAATATAATTAAGTTACAAAAGTACTATCAGAATATATAACACACAATCTTTAGTGTTTGAGTGAACTTGCAAGTTTTTTTTTTTAAAAATTTTGATTTACCTTTCCACGGTACCAAGGAAGCTTCTCATCGTGACCATGGTGATGTAAGTAGGTAACAAAATCGAGCCACATTACAAAGCCCTGCATCCAATACGAATTCCAAGTTTTACCAAAGTTTAAAAGTCCGATAACAAATACTAACGACGCTAGTCATAGGTAATTTAAGTTAAAATATTCGATAAAGAAATTGAAGGAATAAAAGTAACTAACCAAATAAGGTATGCCATAGAGTTTGAGCAATTGAACAGGACCCATAGCAAAAGATAATCCTACAAGTAATGCAACCATTGTGGTCCAACAAATTGTTGAGGTTATTATATCTTTCCTCTCATTAGGGACAAATAAATCACTGTCTGGATGGAAATGAGACCCTTTTTTCCCCGGACTTCGACTCCACTGTCATAAAATGCATCACAATTGATCAATACAATTTAATCAGGAAAGCTTATTTCTTGCTATGAAATGAAGAAGCAAAATAACTTACCAGATAGAAGGGATAAGCTAGCATAGGGAAAGGCAATGTGAATCTCAATATCTTCGTGGCCTTATCTAAATTCTTGAAAATCTTCTCAGGCAACTGGAATTAAATGAAAATGAAATACACAATATTGAATTCGATCTTCTGCTAAAAACAAAAGGAATCAAATGGAAATGACTTTATTACCGGGTGCCAAGATTCATCATTCTCAACATGTCCATGGTTTTGATGATGTGTCCTGTGACTAATTCTCCTGCATAATTCATAATAAGAGTACACTTCAGTTTTGTTTTTCGGTTTCAAGAACTATGCATGAAAATCAAACCAAGCTACTCATTACGAACTCGAGCTCGTTTGAGCTCCATATGTTACACACGTCAAACAAGCTTAAACAATATTTTTCATTCTATTACTTTGAAGTCTGGTTCGAGCTCGATTCTATAAGCTTAAAAGCTACAATATTTACGTAAAAATATCAAACTACTCGAGCTCGACTCTATTAAAATTCGAGCTTGATTCATATGTCAATGAAATACCAAGCTCAAACTCAGGAAGCTCGATCAACAATTCAAACCAAGCTCGAACAATGTGTTGTTCGACATTACTCTATTTATTTACACACCTACTAAGAACTGAAATATACATTAAACAGAATTAGATAACATACCATCCATGATATGGGACAAGAATTGAAGAATGAGTAAGATGGCCAACCACACTATTCAACTTGTGATTATTTGAAAAACTTCCATGTCCACTGCAGAAAGTAAGATCATAAACATTAAACCCCAAACACATATTTCAAGAACTAAATCAAAATTCAACAGAAATTTGAAGATTTACCAATCATGGCCAAGAACAAAAAGAGCCCAAAACATGGTCCCCTGAGCAAACCAATACAAAGGCCAGACAACCCAGCTGTTGAAATAAGCAGCTACAGCCGCCAATCCAAAAACAATAGCAACATCTCTTACAACATAACTCATAGACTTCCATGGATTCTTAACCCAACAATGTTTAGGAATTGCTGCCTTAATATCAGACAACTTAAATGGAGGTGGTGCCCCTGGGTCAAAATCTTCACCACCACCACCACCATTTATTTCTTCTTCCACTTGCTCAATTCTCAATGGTACACTCACTTTCAAAGCCCAATGTCTCTCATTATTATTAATCCCATTTGAGAAACAGAGTGAAGAACCATTTCCAAAATCTGTTCTTGAAAATCTTAGCTTTGAAGGGTTAGAATTCAAGAAAGCTTGGGGTTTTGGATAAATTCTTGGAAGTGGCCTTAGACCACATTCTGATAATACCCAACTGGCCATTTTGGAGATGACCCTTTAACCAAGATTTCACCTTTTTTAAGTTTCTACAACAGTAGTGAGAAGAAAGAATATGTGTATGTATTTAATTTAATGTGTATGAGGTATCTGCAAGAATGTAAAGGGAGAGTAGATAATGCTCACCTTAAGAACCACAGCTTCTGTTTCTCTTGTGGATTTTCTTTGAATTTAATTCGCTGTAAGAAATGTGGTTTATATTTATATACACAAATCTGGATTTGCTTTCTTTCTTCTCTCTTTCGCATTACATATCTAATTTCTGTAGATATGGGCAACTAACAACGTGATTTTTATGCCACAGTATGGTCTACTTTCATGGTCGGTATCTATTTTTTTTAATGGTACTTTTATTTTTTTAATAAGTTCTTTTAATGGTTGGTCAATTTGAACTAATTGTTTAGATATACTACTACAACTTACCTACAATTTTCTCTTATGCTATTTGATATTTTTTGAAAAGTGCATTATATATTATATCTCGACAATTGAATGTGATACGAAAATGAAATAAAAATATATATAATACTGACTTTTGAGTTTTTCCTTTCTTTTGTGGTAAATATAGGCAGGGGATATGTATGATTTGGAGTCACTAACAACTTCCCTTAAAATAGCAATTACAATCTTGTGGCTTTTCTTTGTTCTATTATAAGGTTGTGTTTGCAACTGCGGGTTAAGCAGATGTTTAAAGCGAAAATATGTCAAAATGTTCTTTTTTAACTTTTAGCATTTGCATTTTCATACTAAAAAACGGTTCCCGTATTAAAAATCGAAATGACCTGAAATTTTAGAAAGAAATTCCTTTTAATATGTTCATATTTTTGTCTTGAAAATTGGTTAAGTCAGTAAGTCATACTCCTACATTCTTTTGTAAAAAAGGAAAAACGAAAACTGTATTTTAAATCATCTAATAACAGAAAACAGGAAAAACAAATGAGTTAGGACTTAGGACGAGGATTTTTTTATTTTTATTTTTATTTTTATGTTTTTTAAATCGTTTCCAAACGTGTGTAACTAGAAAAAGATGGCTACGTGGTCAGACTTGCCTCTCATACTTCCCAGTAGAAGATAATTGGCTGCAAATTAAAATATGGTGGTCAAATTTCCATTTTGTATTTGTTCATATATTTTATGACTTTGTTGATGCCAATGTTGTTAAAACCGGACCGGACCGGCCGGTCCGACCGGTTCAACCGCGAACCGGAGGTTGATCCGGTCCGGTTTACCTCCTAAACCACCTTCCTTAAAAACCAGTCTGAACCGGGTCGAACCGGTCCAAAACCGGTGAACCGGCGAACCGGTATGGACCGGTTCAACCCGGTTCCGAATTTTCTTTTTTTTTTTTAATTTTTTGATTTTTTTAAATGTTAAAATTAAACTAAAAATTCTTGTAAAATGTGGGATTTGAACACCCAACCTCTTAGATGAAACATAACTTTCTTACCACTTGAGCTACATCATTTTTGTTGAACTTTTAGTACAAATTAAAATTTATAAATATAAAAACTGTAGCCAAATTAACATTTTATACATTATGAATGAAAATTAATACGCAAGTAATAATTTGTTATTAAAATTTGTTCTATAAAATATTTATTTTCAATATTATTTTTATGATAAAGAGTCAACTCGGTATATTATGCAAGTTTAACTTTGAATATTAGACTTTTATACATAACAATATTTTAAAATTTATGAATTTCTTAGTTTGTTGTATTTTTAACTTACACTTTTAAATTTTTATAAAGAAATGTAATCATATTATATTTATATGAGCATACAAATTAGTATCATATTACCGTTATGATATAAGTTAGATAAATATTATATGATTTAATTTAAATATATTATAAGATTTTGTATATTTTTAATCAGTTGTAGGATAATGTTTAAATTTTATGCATATTACATATACTTTAAAATTAAATATATTTATTACATTATTATGACGTCATTCGGTCCGACCAGCGGTCCGACCGGTTCGATCAGTAAAACCACTAACCAGTCGGATCACCGGTTCACTATCCGGTCCGGTTCTGAAAACATTGGTTGATGCATGTCAAAGTCTGTGGGGGCCTCCAATGTAAAGGAAGCTTTTTTCCATATTACCGACCAGGTAGGTAGAGAAAGCTTATTAATAATTGCACTTACGGGAAAATTAAATTCTCCATTACCACGCCAAAGCAAATACAGCTTCTTTTTTTTCAAAAAAAAAAAATTATATTAGACTATGTCTGTATTTTGATAAGTTTGCTTAGTTTCATTACATGTTTTTATTTAAAATAAATAAGTTATTATCAAATATAAATGTTTAAGTGAAATAATATACATCCAGATTTAGTTGCTACTAGATGAAGTGTGAAACGTTAAATAGGGTGGCTTTCACGATATTAATATTTTTTTCTAAACTTAACCGAACTTTGAGGCCTTTTGAGAAGTTTAATTTTAAAAAATGACCTTAAAAAGTTAAAATTTTAGAATTGGCCTTCTTTAATTAGTTAATAAATTAATTAATTAACATATTAACTAATTTTTAAACAAACAATCAAAATAAAATAAAATAAAAAATCAAATTCAAAAGGGTGATTTACACTCAGACCCCCTCAGGTTTGGATATATTACAAGAAACCCCCCGTTGTTTTAAAAATTACAGAAACACCCCCTTAGGTTCAGGCATATTACAAGAAACCCCTTACGGAGTTAAAAACAGATGGAATTTGATGACGTCAGCAAAAATATTTTTGATTTTCCAAATTTACCCCTGCTAAATATACCCACAGGAGGTGTCTATGTAATTATACTATACCTCAGGGGGTGTCTATGTAATAATATTATACCACAGGGGGTGTATTTGAAATATTACAATAACTTCAAGGAGTTAGTTCTAGTCAACTGTCATATTCTAAAAAATGACTGTTGGATGTTACTGTTGGCCACATATTTTGGTTATAAATAGCAGTCCAAACGTTTTTATTTTCTTTTGCGTTTCATCCCACAAATTTGATAATGTCATCATCAATTTCAAGAGGTAGTGTGAGATGCTTAAAATATCGATAATCAAAATATTCATGTGTTGTATGAAAAATGCACCCATAATGGTTACAGATGCACGCCAAGATTTAAAGTTGTATCATCTCTACAAGTGAAGATTTTGATTTATAGTCAAAATATATAGTCAACATAACATCCATTGTTCATTTTTTAAAATATGACCATTGGCTATAAGTATCTCCATGAAATTTATAGTCAAAATATATGATCAACATTAACATCTATTTGTCATTTTATAAAATATGACAGTGGCTACAACTAACTCCCTAAAGTTATTATAATATTCCCCCCGTCCCAATAATCTTGCTCCCTTTATGTTTGGCACGAAGTTTTAGGCAATTTGTTAAAAAAGTAAACTTTTGACTTTTTTTGTGAGAGAAAGGGAGCCATGTTTGGGACGTCCCAAAATAGAAATAGAAGCAAGAAAAGTGGGACGGAGGGAGTATTACAAATACACCCCTTGTGGTATAATATTATTACATAGAATAATATTATTACATAGACACCCCCTGTGATATAATATTATTACATAGACACCCCCTGTGGGTGTATTTAGCCAGGGGTAAATTTGGAAAATCAATTTTTTTTGTTGACGTCATCAAATTCCGTCTATTTTTAACGCCGTAAGGGGTTTCTTGTAATTTGCCCAAACCTGAGGGGGTGTCCCTGTAATTTTTGAAACAACGGGGGGTTTCTTGTAATATGCCCAAACCTGAAGGGGTCTAAGTGTAAATCACCCAATTCAAAATTGTCGGACAAATCGCCGAAGAACATTTGAAGATGTTCTTGGATGCTTGGGCGCTTGGTGCGCCCAAAAACATCTTCAAATGTTCTCCCGAGCAACTGAACCAGTCACCTAAGAACAGCCCAGGCGACTGGCCAGTCGCCCCAGCACCCAAGAACATTTGAAGATGTTCTCGGGCTCTTGTTCAGTCGCCCAAGAATATTTTCAGGCGCAAATTAGGGGAAAAAAAAAGAAATTCATATTCAGGCACGGTTGTTGCAGATTCATCACAATCACATATTTATGTTCATCACCATCATTTGTGTGAGAGATATGGAAGTTATGAGAGAGTTTGAAAATGAAGAAGAAGAGTTGAGAAAGTTGAGAGAATAGAAAAGGAGTTTGGAGAATTTGAATTCGAATTTAAGAGGGAAAAAATAAGAGAATTATTGAGAATGTTTAGGAGAAATAATTGGATTTAGTTTATAATGAAATTAAAAAGAAATTGAAAAATAAGGGAAAGATTATTTTCATAATTTTAACATTTGGAAAGGACCTTTAGAAGAAATACTCGTATTGAGGAACATTTTTTTACTAAAATGGCATAGATTAAGCAAAGAAGAGAGTATTTCTTGTTCAACTTCTAAAATGCTTAGTGCACCGGCCATATTCTCAACACTCGAGAAAATGTAACCCTAGAATTTTCCTAACTATAAATAACAAAACCCTCTCTTTTGGTCTATCTAACTATTTCTTTTTCCCACTAAATTCAAGTTTTTAATTATAGCCACTAATACTTTAACTAGGACACTTTTCCCGGAAAAATGTTATGAATTTTTTTGTTGAAACTTAACTTGGTCAAATCAATTCAATCATATGACAAGTATATCGCACTAATTTTATGATTGATCACTTTTTTAATTATTACATCAAATTTCAAAATATATGCACTAGCCATGTTGTTATTATAGCTAGGCCAAACACAATCCGAGTAAGAATTTTCCAAATATTATATGTTGGAATGACTTCAATTTACGAGAGAGATTTTTTTTAGTCTCTAAATTCAAAGTGTAACCCAATATCCTCTCTCACCATGAACTAATATGCAAAAACATGAATTAAAAAAAAAAAATCTAAATTAAAGAGTAGCATAACGTCTTCTCCCGCATGAATTAATATCCAAAATTTTGAATTAAAAAAAAAAAAAAAAATCTTATCTATTGCACCGTGTAATTCATGCAACTAATGTACTACCAAAAAAACCCCTTATTTGGAGACGTTCTTATTTAGTAGAGGCTTATCATCTATGAACATGTGTATGTTATTTTATCTATGCAAGTTCACATATTTTGATATACGTATATATACGCACGTATACTTGATTATTTTGATACACAAATCATATTGAAATTAGACCTCTATGGAATTCAACAGAAAAAAAAAAAAAAAAAAAAAAAAGGATTTATGGAGCGAAATAATCAGCTAAGGTCCATAAACAAAAAAAAATATTTCTTACCTCATATTAGAGTGGAGATTCGAAGGGGTAATACTCAAAACCAAAAACCAGGCAAAACATTGGAAATATACAGCCGTGTAAATCCTTGTATTGAAAACAAGAAATAAATGTAGGACTTAAAGATCTTGCTAATTAAAAGCGAAGTTCCTTTTTCTTTTTCTTTTTTCTAAACTAAGCTTTCTACTTACATATGAAGAACGATCCTGACTGAAGGACGACAGACAAATAAACAATGTTCAAATTTAGAACTTACCAGTGAAAGTTCTGCATTTGAGTGATCTACACAGTTCCATCATTATCGGAAATAACAATTGGATGTGATCGTCAGCCGCCGTGCAATGAGGTTGTCAACTTGTCATCAAACAATGCTTAACGATGTTTGTGCAGTCATATATTCCACCATTTACGTTTTTCCATCGCCTTAGCAAGCTCATGTGCCATCGATGCAAAGTTCTCAGCACCACTTTGTAACTCTTCAGTCCGTTTGCTAAGTTGCTACAGAAATCAGGGAAGCACATAAATACCAGAAGTCTTAGTTCTAGGAAAATGAATCATTTTATTTTTCTCTTTTCTCATCGAAGCCTTAAATTATGAAATTTAGGATTCACATATCCATTGCATTTAATTTAAGGAATTTGTTTTAATGGGATTACCTCGAGTTTCTCCCCGCGCTCTAGAAGTTTATCCTTTGCTTGTGACGCAGCACCCGTAGCATCCTGGAACCAGGGCCAATTTCAGACGATGCAATTCCTAGTTAAAGCACATAGTCATACAAATGCTATTTGAAGTGAAGGACTTACTCCAGTGTTCCTATACTTGGCAATGATTTCTTCACGTGTTCGAGCCTTTGGTTGGGCACCAGAGGAACTACCTTCAAATAATTTCTCCCTCTGTGTTTCCTTTTCTGGATAGGTTCAAGAAAAGGATTAGGACAGGTTGAGCTTGAGACCACTCTATCAGTACAAATAACATTGTAAACTTACCTTTTATGCTATCACTACTTTTTGCCGAAGGAATAACAATAACAGGTTCATCAGTTACAATAACAGGTCCATCAATATCAATGTCATCTGCAAATGATAATAAATAACTTTAGGGACAAAAAGTCATCTACTTCTAATGAGTATTTTCTTTGCAGACAAGAAGATGACTAGATCTAGGATTAGCATTTCTGACTCAAACTCACCTATATGAAGTTCCATCTCATCATAAGCATTATTGGAGTCCGAGAAAGGGAACCTTGAAAATATTTTCTCTAAATGTGCAGTCATGACTGCACGAGCTTCTGTGTTATTCAAATCATGCCCTTCTTTATCCCCTTTTAATCCCTTTATCATATTACTGAAAAATCCAGGAAGAGTGCTCTGCACATCGAAACAGGCAAAATCTTTAAGAGATTTATGAAAACGTGGGAGAACATGGGAATAAGTTACTTATTTTGACCTGTGTCTGCTTTTGGTCTTGTGAGAAATTAAAATTAGCATCTGCAGCTGCTGCTAGGACTTTATCGTGTAGGCAAGGTAATGACTCCGGAATCCTAAATACATATAGCAACTTCTTGTCAGGACTTTTGAGATTTTATAAAGAGAGAGAGAGAGGGGCGGAGGGGTGACCTGAAATCATTTTCAAAGGCCAAAAGAGACACAAAAGCAAATTCACTCCCATTGACCTACAAAAGTATAAACATCATCAGTTGATCGTTATATAATCAATGTGACTGAGATACAACTACTCATCAAGCGGGTAAATTCACAAAAGACATTGGAATACCTATATATTTTTAATTACACTTAAGCAAGATGTCCAAACATCGGGGCAAAAAATATGATAAAATTATGAACCAATTATTCTAGAATTAAGTCAAGAAGTGAAAGTTGAAAACTTGCTCACAGAAAACTAAGTTAAATTCATAAATTTCTTAATACCTTGTTGCAATCTTTCATGAATAGGACCATGTAAGTGATCGGGTAAACTGAGATAGAACCTACATTTTTTATCCTAATGGCACCTCGATATTAGATGAGTCAAATCTCAGATAGAGCCAATAAAAATTGACAATAGTCGCAAACCTGCTGGATTTAAGAATATGAACGAATCAAGGTACTCATTACATTATTTTGTCGAGGCCTGAAACTCATTTCTCCCTCAAAAGTTCCACTAAGTCAAGTTCAGATCTGAAACATCTGAAAGGCTTCCATCTTCAGTTCTCCTAATAAAAGTTCCTTAGTAAGGCAACCTAATAAAATCTGATGATAATGATATTTCTTTATCCACAATCTCATTATCACGTCAATTAACAGAACCAATTCATTCATTGCAACTCTATTTGTTTTCCAGTAAACATTAGCATTTAAAACCATCATCCATCATGGAAACCTCCATTTATGCATTCCCAGTATTTGATTGTGTTTGTTGAGTATTCTGGATTTTGGTAATGGCAAACTGGGGGTTCACGGCTTGATTTCTTGTTTTTCATACTTCTATTTCCTTTGGTTTTAATAATAGAAATTAAGTATTCATAGTGGTTTAGATATCTAAAATTATGACAAAGTGGTATCAAAAGTTACAGTAACAACATTAAATTTTCCCTGTACTTTTACCAGCCTTGTATATGTATCTTTTGTTGATCATAACAATTTACTTTGCACGGTCAGATAGATGGGGAACATAGATAATCACCATTGGCTTTGTTGCTCTTATATGATTAACAGGAGTTAGCCAGACACAAGTCAACCCTTTCTTGGTGGTTATCTCTTTCTCTAACCAATTTTACCAAAAAAAAAGAACATCATTAATGATAGCCTGTGCTATTGTTACACCTGGAACTAGGAGCTTAATTGGTCTGGGCCCTCATCGAAATAGGCAAACATCTAGGTGATATCTCAGATTCATTATCGCAAATAATGGCTGCTAACAAAATCATGAGTCATTGTTTGAGATTCTATATTAATTATTTACTTGTGTTTGCACCTATAACAACTGCATCACTACTGAGTTAAAGAGTTTGCTGCTATCACTGGTTACTCTCAGCTTAAGAGGGTTCCTAAAGTAATGGAAGTTTCACATCTACTCCATTCATTCTAAATGAACATGCACAAATTATTTCAACAGTTAGTTCAAATCAATTAGCTTAGAACAACATGCAAAAAAAATTGCAGTTGATACTCGTTCTTGATAAATGAGATACACATTCAATGTTCAATGGTGGTCCTGTGAATGGAGTTAATTTCTTGAGCTAGAAAAGAGGGAACCTAATGTCTTCTTTTAGAAGCATGTTGTATATCTAGAAAGAGCAAATGTTGGCACTGAATAAAGGCATGCAAATACAGTATAAGCTCATATGCTTTTTATTTCTGTGTAAATGAACCAACCAGGGTAATCTGGGCTTTATCAGAAGCGCTCATCGTCTTATCCATATTGTTCTTGAAATTCCACCTAAGTATTGACATCATTGAGGTGTTTCCCAGTACTTCAAGACCTGGCAAAGACCTAAAAAAAAAGTAAATAGTATTTATCAATATCTAAACTTTCTTCCCATGAATGAAAGTGAGAAACATAATACATACTATATATTAAAAAAAAAATTACAATACTATTTAGCACATAAAATAGTTGGGAATTAGCCAACTGGGCTAAGATGCTTAAGCCCGTATCGACATAGACCATTCACACCTTCTGTCCACAACATCGTGGGAGGCGGTGTTACAAGTATCATATTCAAAGAAGCGAACTCCCTCTTGCCCACTACATAGGTCCAGGCTCATCAATCGAATACCATCCGTAAGGACCAAATTAAACTCATGGCCTCGCCAACAGTCTTGGCACTCACTAACTAGCCAAATTGCTTAAGCATATTTTGACAGACAGAAGTACTAAAGGCTTTGTAATCCACTCATTTTCTCACAAACCATGACAGTGTTTCAAGTTCCTTCCAAAATAAACAACATTCTAGCAGCATCCAATCCATGAACCCACTCCACAAGTTTAGTCTAACCCAAGAGGATAGTACCACCGAGTGGCTCTGACACCAACTGTAAGGCACCAAGTTACACTCCCAAACTTATCAACATTGTTGCTCACTAGCCAACTAATCCAAAATGAAAGTTCCTGTTTGATCTGCACTTTCTTTCCACAAACGATGTGGGATGGGAGACTTATGGTTGCAAGAGAGGTGTTGGCTAATAAACAGTGTGTTTATCAGACTTTAATAAATAACATGTCCATCAAATTTAATTAATCCCACTTTTTTCCAAGGAAACAGGCACCAGATATGACAATAAGTTAATAACCAATAACATAGTAATCTTTTGGAGGACATCTAAGTATAAAATCAAATCAAGCTTCTTGCTATTCCGAACTTGATTTCAGGCTCTCATGTGTACAAGTGGGTTTGATTAGTTTTCACCACCAAATTCCTATCATTTTCATGTCGTGCAAACTAAATCTTTTTGTAAATGTGTTTGATCATAGATGTCTTTCAATCCATTCTTGAAATCTGTTCTGAATCTAATCTTGGTGTAACATGTATCCCCCAACAACTTACAAATTTCATTGTAGTGTGCTCTCCAAAGAGAAACTCTTCTCAAAATCTCACTCAAAAAATAAAAAATTAAAACTAAAATAAAATATCATTTGATTTCAATTTTAAAATAGATATATACTTAAATAATACTAAAAAATAAACCAATACTACTACTTGTATATATTAGAATGTTCAGGAAGGTCTTCATTCATCTATATCTATTTGCCAACAATCTAAACTCTAAAGTAGCTAACAATGGAAATTATGAGAAAAGTTGAGCATAGTGTGACTGTATGTCTCTCCCACAACCCCGTTTTCATGGTACAACCATACAAGCTCTCTTCATCATCTCTTTGTAAACTTCCTACCACTGATATAAGTGTTTTTGACTTAACTCTCTTGAAAAGAATGCACGAGTAGTTTTGTACCTTTTATGACTACTTCAAAGAGTTCAATTATATAAATGAAAAACTTTTTTCAATCAAACTCAAGTGTCTAGTTTCAGCGCACTTAATTCAACAGCGCCTTAAATGGAATGCAATTGTTTTTATGCCGTATACATATCAATCAAGAATCAAGTACAAACTGATGCAATAGGAAAAGATAGATACAGTAAAGAATTAAAGATGTTTACCTTATTTCAATTTCTCCAGTTTGATAAACTATGAGGATTCCATATTCTTCTGAATTTTTCTTGTAGATTGTACACCAAGAACACGGTTTCTCAAGTTTCAATTCATGGACAAAGTTATTGTCCCCCTACAGTTAAGGGAGTTCTTATAAGGAGTGGAAGAAATAAAATAATTATGTCTAAAACTGAATTCTGAATCACACAACAGAAAAACCTGAATCACAGACTCTACAGAGTAAATGTACAAAGCATCCTCGCAACAAAGTAAAATCTGGGAAGCCAGTTTCTTGTGCTGTAAATTGAGATGCATAGTATCTTCAATTCTTGATGAAATGCTCTGATTTTCACAACTAGTTTGCAAAGGCTGAATCTGAGCTTCAATAGGCTGGGAAGATGCATTTGAATCCTTTTTGCATTTTTCAGTTAGAGGATGCTTGCCTTCTGCATGCAAAGAGGTTCAAGAAGACGTGAATATCTGATTTATGAAATTCTACATAAGATTGTATTACGCAAAGAATAAAACACTTGCCTAATAAGTACAGGCTTATTGCCACTGATTTTTCCTTGGGATGTATAGGCTGTGAACTGACTAAATGGCTAGTGGTGCTATCTATCAAGACCATCCGTGCATCTCTGGTCAAGACAAAAGCAATCTCTGTTGCCAATTCATTTCCAGAGCTATTTACACTTTTCTCAGCTGTATGAGAATAATTTTCAATGGCCAGAGATATGATAGGAGACTTTGAGCTAGACACACAGTCTGTCACAAATAAAACTGATAGTGAACTAGTGTCAAGCACTGCAACCTGTAAGAGGACAATAATAATCTTAGAATAAATTTGTCGCATTGCAGATACCTGAGAATGGGTATGGGTGTACCAGGTGCATTTAATCAAGTGATTTCAAGTAATTACAAAGGTTACCTGCCCACACTCAAATCCTGCAACAAGTCGGACTCCAGAAGTTGCAAATTTTAAGGCATGCACAGGAGAACTAAGTATGGAATATATGGCAGAACATATATTTGTCTCTTCATGTGGCAAATTGTGAACTGCAAATACACTATGTTATCGTAATGATATTTATAAGAGAACCTATCTGATAAAATACTTATAAAGGCACCAGCGAGAGAGCATTAGAAAGAAATTTTATAGAAGCTTTTTTGCTTCCCCAGACACCAATTGCAGCAGGAATGCCAACATGACATGACAACATACAGAAAAAAATTTATAAAATATGATACCACAACCTAGATATCTGTTCAGGCTATTTTTGTGTATGTATGTGCATCTGTATTTGCCGAGATTTTTGGAAGGTATCGAAGAACTTATGTAGAGTCCCTCGTGCTTAGGGAGAATAACATAAACACCACTTGATGTATATCCAGTTGCGGAGCTAGACAATTTTTATAGGGGGGGCGAAATTTTTTTCTCGATAGTTTTTTAATGTTTTGATAGAGTGACAAAAATTAATTTAAAATAATGTAACACTATAATTTTATCCAACATAAGATAAACAAATATACTAGCAATTATTTTCTCCAACGAATGATGAAAAAATCTATTAGCAGCTTTTTTAAGAGTTCATTAAATATATGATTCAAAATATTTAGGAATTAATAAAGCATCAAAACATTTTAAGATGATGTATAATAATTGAGATTTAAGAAAGAAAAATAATAAAAAGGAGAACATGTAAAATGCAAGTTTCGATCTCTGGCTGCCTAACAAATTTAAACATCAGTACTTTAACCAGCGCACCATAGCCATTTTCATGTTATTGTTGTCGAATAAGTTTTATATATAGTAGTATAAAAAATTTCTTGGGCCCCCCCCCCCCCCCAGCCCCTGAATAGCTCCGCCAGTGTGTATATCCAAAAATAAAACTAATACATATATATTACAGGTCCACCTTATGGCATAAACCACTGACGGTGTTTACTAAATCAGCAAATAAAAAGAAATGAATATCCAAAATGGCCTTGAACCACCAATCATTGATGTTGACTCGAGGCAGTATCTGCGTATTAGCCCAAATCTCAGGAACTACTGTTGTAATATAAAAGTTTTTATTGACAATTTTACTTGTAATTTTTGAATAATTTTGAGAGTGGGTAAAAGAACTTGAAGTGGCACTGAGCAGAAAAGCATGAATCTATGGTGTGTCATTCCAGTGAAAATATACCTAGACCCCCCCCCCCCACCCAACCACCCCAAGTAAGCTGGGGACAATAAATACTAAATATTTTATAATATAGAATACAACGACTAATGAGGAATTTGATAGTATATTCTTGATACTGCAAGATGGAAAGAAATAAACTGTACCCAAATTCTCAATTGCTGATGGTCCTAACTTTATTTGTCAAAAATTGTCATCTACAAGTAAAACTAGCCCCCATGTTAACATGTTAAATGACTGATAGCAAATGCAAATCATCAAACAACGAACAAGGACAGAATTGCATAACCAAAATGGAATAGAAAATCATACCTTCATGCTTAGTTTCAGTTACTATTGTCACGGTGCTTTGATTGGAATTTCTTTGTAGCTTATATAGGAAAATCTATATGGAGATAAATTATAAGAACTATTATTTATCATCTCTAGCAAAGCGGGTGACAGAAAAAAAAATGACACTATTTCTTACCACACCACATTCATTGCCAATAGCTAAAGTTTGGTTGGCAGAAGAAAAGTCCACTGCTGATACCGACGCAGTTGCACCAACAACTTCAATACCTTTATCCTGCATACATAACGAGTGATTTGATAAATATTAGTATGTTATGAACTCAACAGATCAGCTATTAATCAATGTATATAGAGATGTTATTACTAGAACAGAAACAAAAAAATACAAAATTCACAACTTGCAGCAGTGCACTAACCTCAAATCCTAAAACAGAAACAAGTGACAGAACTGGAGAAGTGGCGTCCCAAATTCGAACAGATCCATCTTGATATCCTCCTATGTATATTCTCTCAATTTTATTATGCTCAGTTGCAGACATTAGACAAGGAACACCACCTGTCAGAGGCCACTTCGTTCTACTCTCAGTCAACATATCATCTGATTGTAGTTTTGCAGGTAAAACTGTCTAATAGAACTAGAACTGATCATTAAAATGAAAAATGCATGATAGAATTAATCTCCAAATGATAGATGATAACATCCAGTACCTCTGAGAGTGTGATGAACGAATCCTTTTCGGCACCTATATAATATAGCTTTCCCAAAGTCATATATGGTTCAACAGTGGGTATAACAGAATGGTATTGAACTGCATTTACTGAATGATTATGCCCTCTCCCAGACTTGAAGATAGACAAAGAAGCATATTCGTAGAAATGCAATTGTCCTGGGTTGGTCAATACAAATACTGACGTCACATTACTATTGTCCTCCTCATAAGCATTTGATATTAAAATCACATCTGCAAAAGATCCATGTAAAGTGAGGTCAACACGCTCGATGCACTTCAACTTTGTTAACCCTGAGGACCAATCAAGATCGAGGATCTGCAATAACAAAAGCATTTTCACAAAAATGATAAATCCAGCATAGATATAAATGAAATAAAAAACTGCTTGCCGTTGACGTGGTCACATATCTTCACACAGAATGTAGACAGTACGATTTAATATCTAGAAAACAAAAAGTAAAAGAAGGGAGAAATAAAAGGGAGATGTTATGCTGCAACAGTTGGAAAATAACTAAGTTGTTAACAGAAATAGTTCAGTACAAAGCTTGGATGAGCTTAAGGCATTATTTTGCAATCAAAATCAGTTAAAATCTCTAGTCTGAAACGATAATTGTGTCCGACCATCTTAGAAAATCTTAAAGAACTGATAGAAGCAAATTATATCGTGTTTGAGAGAAGCGAATCAAACATGTTTTCTTGTTTCTGAAATATATTTATCATCTCTCAATTTTCTCAAATTACTCTCCCAAAAGCCAAACAAACAACAATTTTCTTATCTCTAAAAAAATACCTAAAACTCTACTTTGATGTGACATAAAGTAAGCACCTCTTACCCAACTTATCTCACATAACAAACATGATTTGACATAAAGTTTTACACATCTTACACATACAACCTAATTCTTCCCCAAAAAAATTACACCTACGTTATTCCCAAACCTCTCTCTGAAAACTCAAACAAACAATATTACGCAAATCGAGATTATTTCACAAATCTCCACTACTCTCCCAAACACCAAACAAACAGGCCCAATAATTTTCTCTTAGAAATAATGTTAGCTCTACATAAGTAAATTGCCAAAGTGTTATAATTATTGGTCAAGGAGGTTTGCTTGTACTGTCCATAACTACATGTCTAGACTTATTCATACCTTTAAAGAGCATATTATTTGGATATCCAAAAGATATATTGCTGATCTTTATCTAAGGTTGTTTCAAAGGGAGTCCGAAGATGAAAGTTCCAGAGTGACTTAGTAGCCCTTACTTCTAACAGTTCAAGTAATACATCACCGAGCATGCTATCCAAATATGCAGTTACAAATATACAGTCAGTCTGCACTCTCTAGAACAGCATACACTATGCCTCAACCTCATTACACAAAGACATGTTAGAACTACAGGAGAGAAGAATAAGTGAAACGGTAGCTTTTTAAGACTTAAGTTTGGAAACACATCTAGCTTGAACAGCATACACTATGCCTCAACCTCATTACACAAAGACATGTTAAAACTACAGGAGAGACAAATAAGTGAAACGGTACCTTTTCAAGACTTAAGTTTGGAAACACATCTAGCTTTTTAAAGAGTAGAACAAAACACTACCAATAGTATTAAAAAACTAATTATCTGAGAATACTAAAGCTTGTTGCCAATAGAAGAGAAGCACTCATGTTTATACCTCAAAGAATGCGAAAAGATAAATTACAATAGGCGGAGCAAGATCATACCGTTAATACTTCTTCAGATCCAATATCTTCACCACCATAGGCAAAAAGTTGACCTCCACGGCCATTTAAGGCTTTGTTAGAAAACCAGTGCAGAACAATGACAGGAAGTCTTCTATCCCCCGAAGATAATTGTATCTTAAGACAATCTATAGGTGACTTTTGAGTGCTCTGACCTTTACCACTGTCTGAAACAGATAAGTTCCACAACAAAATATCCCCATCCACATAACCAACAGCTAGTACTGATCCATCAGGAGAAACCCAACAGAGAGAACTTATTTCCTTTTCTCCTTCTTCTATAACTAATGAGTCATTCAGGTAAGTATGGCTTTCATTATTCGAAAAATTAAAAACCATTCCCTCTTTCTGTTGGAGATCTTTATAGCCTCTAACATGAACAGCTCTATCTTCAGTTACATCCCAAAGAACAATCAACCCATTCTCATAAGCAATCAAAACCCTGCAAATAGGGAAGTGGTCATTGTTGTAAATCTCCTAGTTGCCATGAAAACTCCAATCTCTATCTGTCCCTAGATGGACAAACTTTTTTTATATTTACAAACTATAAGAACGCAATAGATATATTCCAATGTCCAATATATCAAAGATATCCATCAATTTTCAGGAAAACATCTATGATTAAATGGACGTCTCATTTTAAATGTTTAATAGCTGTTTACTGAAAAAATAATATTATATCATGAGGAAGTCCCTAATTTCAAGAGGTTTAGCAAAGAGATAGCAGTTATCTAGATAATTCTCGGGAACTTAGAAGGAACAACAAGAAGGTCAATTAAAGATTCAATCATTTTCACACAGATCTAATGTTAAACTCATAATATCAAAATAGGATGTAAAAACTCTCAACACATAATCTATATCTTGTTTAAAAATTAAGCCCTATCCTATAAGTACCTCGACAGGTTATTTACGCCTGTTGAGACAGATGACTGGCCCAATATTATGGCAATTATGAGCCTTGGGTAAATGTTGCCTAAGGCCTTGGGTAAATGTTGCCTTAAGGGCTTAGAGGAACAAGGGCCCACGATTTAAAAATTGTAGGAATGCAGTGCCAACATAGAATCCTGGGAACTATTAATAACCATGTAAATGCGTGATAAAGAACTACGCTTCATTGGCGTTGTGGGAAACACCTCCTAAAACGTAAGACCAGCCTCTAACATCCTGAGTACCACATGGTCGGAAAGGAACAACTCTAAATCAAGCTCCAATGATCAACATTTTGGAAGGAGACAACAAGATCTCATAATGAATCTAGGAGATTCTAGTCTAGTGGATAGTCGTATCAATTTCCAATACAATCAGTTATTATCAGATTAAGATTAAGGTTGAGTTTGGCCCTGCGTTTGGATAAGTAATCCTATAAGATTGATTTTAGTAAAATCAAGACAACAATTGATTACCATAAATATTAATTTTAGACGTAGCCAAATGCTACATTTTGTACCTTAAAAAATAATGTTAATTTTTTCATTTGGACTTTGGATATGTCATAAGTACATAGTTTTGGACGTCAGACGCCACAAAAGACCACAATAGTTCAACATTTCATATAGACAGTCAAACACCTTTGAAATCACGGTAGAGGTCTAAACATGATTTTGAGAGCTACCACCGCCAGGATAAACTCACTCTAAGTGGATTTCAGTACCATGAACATATGGTGCAAAAGAGCCACATGAACAAGTAATAGACATCTGATTCAGTGTTTTTGCTTCATAGGTGAAAAATAACTAAACAAATAAAGAACGTGAGATCTCATCAATGTTTGTTATGCCTTCCCAATGCAAGTGGTCAAGTCAATGATATATAAACTTGAACAGGATAGAGCCTCAACAGACCTAGTGGCAAACACAAGGTCCACGGTATTATTGCAATTCTATATTATCAATACATTTAGGCTACTAAGGAATTAAAACCTTTGAAGAAAAAAGTAAAGAGAGACAATAAAATTTGGATAGGAAACTCAGATGCTAAAATTCACGACAAGGAATCTTAATGAAATTTTAAGTAAGGCTTTCTGTCTCTTACCTGTTTCCACATGAACAAGGTTGGGAAAGCACACCAACAATGGACAGCTGATCAGGCAATGAGATTCGAGCTCCTTCTACAAAATCAATGATATTGGAAACTGTAAGATGTACTGATCCTGCCTGAACAAGGGCCTATGGAATATAAAGCTGAAATGTAGAAATCATGATTCCCCTCAGCATTGACCAGCTTAGCCTCTGAGATGACTGGGTTTAAAGACAATCACATCTAAAAGTGTACTGCTTCGAATTAAAGTTCACACTTTTTGTTTGTTGTAATAAGATAAAAAGCTTGATTATCTCTTAACATTTAATTTATCACGACTACAAAAATGGCCCAATAAGTTTAACTGTTGCAGACTTCTTATGTCTGCATAACTCCCACAGGTAATGTCTTACTACAGCCTTACTTTTTCAGAAAAAAGGACCTGGTAGCAGCTTTCAACCTTATAAATTAGGCAAATAGATAAATATTACTTTAAACAGTTATCTTGAAACCCATTTACCAGCAATTAGATTTGGAGGAACATGGTATGTCAGTTGATCAATTTTCCCTTCTTCAGCATCATACTTCAGCACAGACAGATATCCATACTCGTCCCCCACATACCTGATTGTCTCAGGATAGCAAGGAATATTAAAGCTGTGTCTCGGGAAATTCATCTCAGCTAGAAGAGAATAGTTTAAAAGCAATAAAATAATACTCTCAGTCTCTTACATGTATTGGGTACCGCATATAACAGAAAATGCAGTTATATTGGACTCCCACTGTAGACTAGTAGATATAATCCTCTTCTCTAGATCCCAAACCTGTCAAAGTTACAACCACGTGTTTGAATTAGCAAAAGAAATCGGTAGGTTGATGAGAAAATAAAATTTAGAAATGGATAAAGGAAAATAATCATGATGGGTGTTGCTCATTAGCTGATGTTTTGGAAAGCCTTGTGGAAATGAACAATTGTAAATACTTGTTCGAGATATGGAAAGTTTTCAGCATAAAAAAATCGGATAGCCAGCTTATAGCCATACCTGAATTTCATTTTCATTGGAAACACTCACTAGAAAACCTTGGTTTTGCAGGAACTGAAAAGAAAACAAACATAAGTTAAATATTACAATAAAACTATTTATTATTCTATTACCCAGCAGCCATAGATGGAAACATCAGTAAGAGTCATCGTATCTTCTTAATTATTTATTTTTTTTTGAAAAACAAAAAATGATTATGCTTTTCCCACAAAAATTATATTGACATACATAACTTCCAGATAATCATAGGTAAACAAGATGTTGTTGCACCATCTAATGACAAAAATAAGAGATGCAGGAACTATCAACTATCATAGATATCAACTTTTCTTCCTGCAGTCTGGAGACTGACTAAATTTAAAAATAAAATGTCCTAGAAATCTAGTAACAAATTAAAGAACACCAAATTCTACATATCATCCATGTTGAAGAAGTAAACAAATGAAAAACACGATGATTAATTATGAGGAAAAATCCAATTTTAAACTAAATTGACAAACCTCTAGGTTCTTAAATGGTAAGGCTTTAGGAGATATAAGAAGACCTTCAATGTTATCACCACCAATCACTTTAATCCTTCCATCCCTGCAATTCCAAATTAATTAAAAGAAAATAATGAAAAACAGAAAAAAGCAAGGGTAATTTGATTAAACAACTTCAACTCACAATGTCCCTATCGCCAATAGGCGTTGGATTGGGTCAAAAGCAAGAACTGATGCAGTTAATGGGATGCCATAGTGAACGGAAACACGAGGAGCCAATTCTGATAATGTCATGCTTTGATTCGGAACATTCGGCTGAGGAAGAAAAAAATGTTAAAATCATAAATAAATACTAAACGCAAAATACTACTTGCATCATTACTGGAAAACAGCTCTGAAGAAATATTTCCGTCATCAAAATTAAAACATTGAAATTATCAACGCATATAAATATAATTAAGCATTTGGATTAGATGAAATCGATTTACCTTGGAAGAAGGAGGTGGCGATTGGGATTGAATGGGTTTCTGGAATAATTTAGCTAGCATAATTAATTCGGAGTTATGAATATTTAACAGTAAACTTTTACTTTTATATATGATGATGAATTGATGATGGAAAAGGGTGAAATTATTTATCTTCAGATCAACGGTCGTGACTCGGAGTAGTTAATAGCACTGTTATTGCTTATTGTGTGTTGCGCTATACGGTAATATGGAACGCAGGCAGCTGACTTGGTTTTTGGACTAAAACGAGATTAAAAAAACAAAAAACAGCCACAATATTTTTTTCACTATATTGGCTATTGTTGTGGAGAAAAGAAACTCTCTGAATTTGATTTAATCCAAAATATTTATTTATTATATTGTAAATGCAATATACTTATGGGGCCGTTTCTTAGGGTGTATATGTGGATTAGATTGAAATCGGATTGAAGGTCATATTAAAAATACGTTTGATAGACTTGATTGAGTCTATTAAGCAATCTACCGTAATATATTTTGTAGAGTTATGAGTTTAGACATATATTAATATATTTTCACTACTTAATTGAACATGTTATGTTAATTAAGATATATAAATCGATGAAACTCATTCGTTTAATTAATCGTATTTGTTCAATATTTTAGTTTGAATGTGTCCATGTTAATTGTAAATTGATATAGGTTTTAATTTGTGATTTATTTATGTTTAATGTGTTTTCATTTCCAGATATTTGAGAAGAATTTATGATATTTAATGATATGTTAAGATAAAATATGTAAATTTGAGGTTATTAGTGACATTTTACTTAATTCATATTCACCCAGATTAACTAATTCACCTATGTCTGGGTGGATGATAATCTAGTCCGAATCGTAAAAATTTAATCCATTTAACCCGATATTAAAGCAATATAACCAAATGTTATATTAACTCATATTAACTCATATAATATGACATAATACCCCTATTAGACCTTACCAAATGCCCCATCATGTAATTGTGTTATGTTCTCGACTCCCCAAGTCACCTATAGTTTTCCTTGTCGTAAAATTCCAATTTCAAACTAAAATTGTTAGTATAACATATAAATTGGAGCCAGTTTGGTCTCACATTTGGGTAGCCCAAATCCACCAACTTTAATTAGGCTCCCAGTGCCAAGTTTAGAGTCCAATTTTGGACTGTTTCGGCTACTGAAAAAAAATGGTCAGGCTTCGTGATCCATCCAGAGAAATTATGTAGTACAACCGCTGCACCACGTCATCAAGTACACGTGGTGCAGCCCACCAATACACTTGGGGCATGTGGATTAAAAATCCACATCACCCATATTCTGGCAGTGTGAACACAACTTTCTGAACCCCTATTTTTTTGGAACATGGCCAGAACATGGGGTGATGTGGATTAATAATCCACATGTCCCATGTGTATTGGTGGGCTGCACCACGTGTACTTGATGACGTGGTGCAGTAGTTGTACTAAATAATCTCTCATCCAACAGGCCCAGCTGCGGATGGTTTGCCAACTGCCAACATCCATATATTCTTCTGATAGTACCTAAGAAAATTCGTCTGTTTTTCACATACCATACACAAAATTTCACAAATATGTGAGATTGCATTATTTTTATTCATGGTTTATGAAAAATCTGATCTACACAAGAATTTTTCAAAATATTCAATATTTACCAGTATTTCGGCGCTATACATCTAGACAATATATCTTTTCAACAGTTTTAAATTATAGCATTAAAATTAGATTTTTTTTCAAAGTTATATAGTGTTGTGTTTAATGTGAACGAGTATTATTAGATTTTGTTCTTGTCAAATACAAATACGATTAGTTTTAAAAAATTAAGAAATTTAAATTTCTGAGATCAGCTTCAAATAATGAAACTAAACGTGAAATAAATTCTAGAGATAACAATGTTGAACTAGATTTAGGAATTCCTTCTATTTATCACAATAATATTAGGGGCATTTTTTTTTTTTTTTGAGAAGTTGAATACATTGTTACATCAATCGTTATATCGAATCGAAACTATTACAATGATATCAGAGCGAATTAATTACTAGTATTAAACTAGAGATATGCTAGTATGAAACTAGAGAAAATACCCACATTCGTGGGAGTTGAACCCATGACCTAGCGCTTGAGAAAACAATTCGTTATTAAAATGAAATTTGCCAATAATTGTTTATAGTAAAAATTAGTTATAAAATAATTATTTTTGTACCGCTGAAATAAGTGGGACTTCTTGCTTTTAAAAATCCAAAAGGTGGTTATATTTGGGTCCAAACATCATAAAAAATTAAGATTAATTATTTTGTGGATATTAAACACCTACAGAATAACGATAAAAGTCTAGTGATGCTTTTTTATTTCCAGAATCAATCATCGCATAATTGCTCTTTTCCATTGCCTATCGATTGAAGGAGCAATTATGTTGATTCTATTAAAATAATTTATTACAATAAAATTTAATAATGGAATAACTGTTTTTTAAAACATACCAATTTTTTTACTTTTGAAGTAAGTTGTTTTCTTGCTTTTGGATGTTCCAAAAGTTATGACAATATCATGGGTTAAACATCAAAAAAATAACAAATTATCAAAAATGTTTTTTATTTTTGGGGGCCAAAGAATGTCAAAGTAACGATTACGGTCTTAAATTTCTCCCATCGCAAGACCAAATTCACCCTTATAAGACATGAAAGTCATAGGGTGGGAGGGGTTGGGGGCAAGTGGTCAATTTATTTTATTTTATATTAACTATTAACATTTTGTTTATTCTGATTTTCTGTTATTGAAACATTATTTAAAATATTTTAATTTTATTTTTATGAACATTTTTATGTATTTATTTTAACTTATTCTATTAAAATAAAAATATAATTAGGTACTTAAGGTATAACTGATAATTCATGACTTGAACACTAACGAAGTTACTTCCACAAATGGAGGATGGAGACTGTGCAGAGAAAATTAAATATACAATAATCTTATATGATAAAAATTACAGAGCTAGATAAGTTTCATACATGTTCCGTATAAAGCGGGAACATCTTGTTGATGTGGAATAAAAGAAAAATACAACCAAATCCAGATGATAAAGAGATCTAGCTACCTCGGGATCTGAGATGACTGATGTTACCAAAGACGGATGCATGCTACAACTCTTGGAACAAGAATTCTGGGTGTAGATCCTCTGTACCACTTTTGGTGTACCACCACTAAGTGATTGACACATGCACATTTGACAATTATAATAATTTTAACATATGCATGTGTCAATCACTTAGTGGTGGTACACCAAAAGTGGTACAAAGGATCTTGAGCCAAGAATTCTAAGCAAACAACTTGAAGGGTTCGGAACCCAGGAAGTGGTATAAGCCTTAGCTATGAAACTTCTTAGGAATCACTCTGAAAAGATCTAGTTTGTTAACCTAACAAACTAGTAGTGTATCAAGAAACCGACCTCAAGAATCCGCAGGCCTCCACCTCGAGTATCCCCACGTTCCCTTTTTTGTCCTACTAGGGGACGAGATTGGCAAAACAATAATTGATGCCCCTACATTCCTGACAGTGACATTATACGAGGTCATACAAATTACCACAATATCAACTTCATTTATAATCAATGATGAGAACCGTCTTTGGGGACAGTAGAAAATCATTCCCCACAATTAGGGGTGAGCAACTCAAACCGGACCGACCGAACCGAACCGGAACCGACGGTTCGGTCCGGACCATTTACCGAACCGGAATTTCGGTTCGGTAAACGGTTCTTGTCCGAGAACCGAACTTCAAAAATACCGGTTCTCGGTAGAACCGGTCGGTTTACCGAACCGAACCGGTTGGACCGAATTTTTTTTTTTTTTTTCATTATCCATTTATCAAACCCGAACCCAAAACCAAAAACCGAACCCAGACCCAATTTACCATACCCAAAAATCGAACCAACTCCCCAATTTCTCTTATTTCTCTTTCATTTCAAAATCAAAAACCCTAACCTTCCTTTTCCTTCCAATCCACCGCCGCCCGCCGCCCACCCACTGCCGTCCGTCTCTCCGGCCGCCGCCATCCTCACAGCCATCCGCCACTTTCACTATGCCCGAACCCGAACGAAGTCCCACACTCTCACTTTCACTTTGCCCTAATTTTCGGATCTCCCTATACCCAAACCCACTTTCAATTTCTTGTTTTGTTGGTTTTTAGAAGAGAAGAAGAAAGAATGAAGAAAGAAGAAAAGAAGAAGAAAGAATGAAGAAAGAAGAAGAAAAGAAGAAGAAAGAAGAAGAAGAAAATGAAAAGAGAAGAAAATGAAGAAAATGAAGAAGCTGGGCGGTCCTGGAGGGCTGGAGTAGGGATTCCAATTTTCTTTTTCTTTTTTCTTTTTTTTTCATTTTTCATTAAAAAAAAAATAAAAATCGGTATATATTTGGACCGAACCGGACCGGTCGGTATTTGTACCGAACCGGACCGACCATTTCGGTCCGGTACTCGGTCCATCTTTTTTTGGGACCGAACCGGGCCATAACCGAACTTCGGTTCGGTTCGATCCGGTTCGGCCCATTTGCTCAGCCCTACCCACAATACACTTGTGCTATCAACCTTGATATATTTTGGATACAAACACTAATAAGTCAGCCACCACTATATAAAGGTACACATTGTCACTTTTAATTACTTTTCCTTTTTAAGTTTAAGATCATATGTTTAAATTAAGCATCAAAGCGGCTTCTCCGAGATAAACCCCAGGTTAGACTCTAACTGTACGTTATTTTCATTTTGTAGGCAAACTCAAGAAGAACAAGTTGAAGCTTAAGATCGGAAATAGTATTTTGATGATAGTGGCCGGGTTGAACTTAATTGATCCAAAAAATATATTTTTAGTCCTCATCACTTGCATTTATCCCATTAATTTTAAAATAATATATACTCTATATCTTCAAGCTACAGCACGCTTTCAAATTAAATATGTGATGCAATTTCTGTTTTTTCATTGAATTACGTGTATAATGAAGAACAGAAAAACATGAAACCCACACCACTTAATTATGCCTAGAGGCACATCTTCCTGCAAGCATGGGGGCAGCCTGCCATTCACCTGCAAAAGTTATTGAATTATAATTAATTAAGCAAAATTATGTGGAGAATATTAAAAAAAAAAAAGGAAATAAATCATATATGGAGTACTACTACAAAAGATAACAACTATGTAACGAGGTGTTTTTGGTTCAGTTGAATCAATAATTATTACATTAACAATTAGTTGGTGCATAATTAAGGCATAAATTAAAAACTCTTATTAAAATTATGGAGTTGGGAGGTTGTGGTGGTGGTGGGGTTTTTTTTTAATAAATATCAAATATTTTTAATTATATCGTTTATTATTTTAATAAATATTTATTATTATAAATCATATATTTGAAAATAATGTTATTTTAATTTTTCAATATTAATATTAAAATATTATTTAATTTATTAATATATTATTTATAAATCAAACGGCCTGGGAATTGGGGAATGTGGGGTTAAAGGGGTTGGGTGGTGGATGGATGGATGGGTTGGATTTTAGTTTTTTTTTTTTTAAATTATAATTATTTATTATTTATTATTTTACTAAATATTAAATATTTTTAATTATATAATTTATTATTTAAATAAATAAATAGATTAATACTATTACTATTATACAAATTTTATATTTGAAAAGAATGTTTTCTTAATATTTTTTTATATTTATACTAAAGGATTATTTAATTTATTAAAATTGTTTATATATCAAATTAGTTATTTATATAAAATAAGTAAAATTTTTAAATTGGTCTGCACGTTGGCTTATTCGAGTCAATTTTAAAATTTGGCAACAATGTAGACTAAAATCGTTACTAAATCTGGAGAATGTGGGACTTTTTTGATAGCCTGAAATGTTATGTTGAAAAATTATCTGTTGATATAAATAATGACATCAACTTTAAAATTAGACTTAACAACCACGTAACCATTTAACGGCAATTTTTAACAGTTGTACCAAATGTGTCAGAATTTATTAAAGTCCTGTACCAAATGTGTTAGATACATAAAACTGTTGTACCAAAAGTAAGAATTAACCTAAAACACATGACTAAAAATTGAATTCTCTCTTTTATATTCTTAGATTCAACTTTTAACTTATACAGTCTAAGATCTTCTCCAAAGGGCCTCTTATATCTCATATTATAAGAGATATGATAAGATTAGGGCAAAAAATCCACTCCAAGGGAGTCTTTAAAATTTGAGAAAGCCAAATTTTTTTAAGTTTGGACTCTTATATTTGAGAGTCCAAACTTAAGGCCATCTCCAATGGCAACTGCGGGGCCGGGGTCGGGGTCGGCGGGGGATACGGTTGGAGATGGAGAGGGGCCGGGGTCGGCAGCGGGGTCTTCGCGCAGCCCGCAGCTCGCGTGGAAATTTACAAACAGGTGTTTTACACGAAAACAGGTGCCGCCAAGTGTTTTACTCTCCAGAGCCCGAGGCTAGCCCTCAACCATTGGAGATGGTCTAAATCTTAAAAATTGATTTTGTAGACAAAAGTACAAATCATAGTACTTTTCTACACAAATCATAGTACTTTTCTTACTTTTCTATTTAGTTTTTCAAATTATAATATATTAAATATATATATAATTATTATTTATATATTAATAAAAATTAAAAATAATTTGTTTAAATATAAATGAGTTGTTGGAGTGATGTGATGTGATTGTTTAAAAGTGAACTTTTAATTTAAAATATAAATTAGCTGTTGGACAACAAAGTACAAAATGGGAATGTAAAATACTGTTCACCATTTAAATTTTAAGATAAGGGACTTGAATTTAAACGGACCGTTGTTGGAGATGGTCTAACTCAAAAAACTCAATATATCAAACCAACAAGAAATATTGTCCATGTTTATTAATGAATCACGCTCTCTAGTCAAGTACCAATTTCAGCATCTGTCTGCACAATACATACCAGACACAAATTCAAAAAACATAGGAATAAATTAAATTAAAGATGCATTTGTGCTGAACAGGTGTAAGTTTTAAAATTTTAATGCACTCTCCAAAAACTAATCATTGATTTACTACGAACGAGCATATTTACCATTTCACCCTCCTCCCATATAAACGCACACAACGAAAAACATTTCTCCATTCTCCATAACAGCTACAGCAAACATGGCTTCCTCAACTCAAAAACCCCACCACCACAACCTCCCAAGTACTCCCTACGCCACCACCGCCGCACCACCACCAACTCCCTCCACCTCCTCAGACATCCGGCCCACCCCCACCATCGACGCTCTCTCCCATCTCTTCCACCGCCTCCCACCCACCCTCTCCCTCTCCCTCCCCACCCGCCGCTCCTCCAACCCACCTCTAATCTCTCTCACCGACCCCACCCCACCCCTCCTATCCGCCGCCACCCAACTCGGCTACTTCCACCTAACCCACAACCACCCCATCCCCCCTTCCGCCGAATCCGCCGCCGTATCCCTCTTCAACCTCCCCCAAGACCAAAAACAACTCATTTTCCCAAACAACTGGCCTTTCGGCTACGACGATGACGACGTCAGCGCCGGTAATGAGTCGTTCTGCCTCGACCCGAACGAGTTATCGGGACTTGACTCGGGTTCGGACTCGGGTTGTTTGTACGAGTTTGGGCGTGAGATGGAAAGGATTGGGTTGAAGGTGGTGGAAGAGTTGGGTCGTGCTGTCGGGTTTGAGAACCCGGCCCGGGATGAGATGTCTTCTCAGTTGTGGATATCGGATACGGATGGGATGGATAGACCGGGTCGGGTTTATCCGTATGTAGTGGGGTTGCATTGTGAGTTGAGGGGGTGTGGTAAGTACTCGTTGTGGACGGATTCGGGTTGGGTTAATGTGTCGGGGCGGGTGGATTCTGTGCTGGTTACACTTGGAGACATTGCTCAGGTCAGGCTCCATATTGTTGTACTCTACTCTCTTTTTCATTTATTAATTTTGTATTAGTTGTCCTTAATCTAAAAAAGGAAAATATAGTTTTAGAAAATAATAAAAGATAATGAAATGGAAAATGAGTGGCTTAAAGATTCTTTTTAATGAAATAATTGCACATTTCCGATTGGATTAATCTTGGTTCAAGAAATTTTAAGTATAAGATTTGGTATTGTTAAAAAATACTTATCTAAACTTGATTTACATTAAAAATGTAATATTTAAGAGAAGTAATCTTAATTAAGGTTTTGTGGGCCGGGTTTGAAAATATAAATGTATTAACTATTAAATTAACTGATGCAATTATTGTGCATCGCATAAATGGGAGAATTTTTTTTTCTATATGTATATTAATGTTAGTTGTTAGTTATCTAATTATTGTAATTTGATTTCATTGGAATCCGATATGCAATTATGATGTAGTTTTATAGTAACTTACTTATTGTTTATCTAAAAAAAGCTAAAATAATATATTTATTGCTGGTATTTTTGAAACTAAGTAAATAGTAATATAATTTAAAAGTTAAGGAATTTTGAACGTTTATAAAAATACCAGGACAAATTAAATTAAAATAAACAAACATGTCATACTTTAAGTTAGTAGTAAAATATATTTATGAGCTGAATACAACATAAATATAAAATATTCATCCTTGTGCCAAATGTTGTCCAAATAAACAAAACCAATTTTCTCACGGAACAAAATCTACAACTGCATATGTGTAATTATATAGTATAAAAAAAAATCTACAACTGTGTACATTGATTGACGATATAAATATAAATTATTATTAGGTTAGATTGATTTTTATCAACTAATCGCGGAGATGTTGATAATTATTAAAGACGACCACATGTGATGAATTTTGTTTGGAGGGATGGTTGAGATTATTTGAAATGACCGTCACAACCAGCCATTAGGAGTTTGGACCCCACCAATAAATATATTCTTTCTTCTCACAAGCAAACGACTTGATTAGTAAATTTTTAGGAGAAAATTAAATACTGAGTGAATATTAGTTGGCTGTGCCTGTGCGCCATTTTATTTATTTTAGCTTATTTTCGAGAAATTAATACTGAGTGAATATATATGTTCGTATATATGACTGTTTATCGAGATGGCCTGCCCGAGCTAGGCCCATGGCTCGACCGATATATTTGAGTTAAGCCTTATTTTTAAACACAATTAATTTATGAGCCGAGTGCAGATTTACCTAGGCTCAACTCGAATAAAATCTAGCTTGCAAAATTCCTTAACTAATTTCATATGTTCTAGTATGAATCTTTAATTGAATTGAAGTATACGGATACATTTATCTTATTTTTATAAATTTAATAATTACTGCAAGTATTTTATATACCTATATGTGTCGTTGTAGCATTTAGAAGTTGACTTCTATTTTTAATATTATGGACCATTATACATGTTTTTGTGTGTTATATAAAATAATTCTATTTATCTATGTCGAAGCGATGCATAATTTTTAATTGAGCTTGAGTCAAATTCATGAGTCAAGTCTGAGCTCATGACCATTAAGCTCGATGATATTTGAGTTTGAGTCAATCCAATTACGATTCATTGAACTCAATTGGCATGCCTAGGAACGCATATATGCTTAAATTTGGGACTTGGGAGTAATTGCAAAACCACTTTCTAAACTTTACTTAAATGGTAAAAACACTTTCTATACTTTACTTATTGCATAAAATCACTTAGTTATTTTACAAAAGCAAATTGAAAACCTCCTCTCTAATTAAAATGCTGCTACTATATTCAAAATCAATTTTCCATATGTTTATATAGTTATGTAATTTATTTCGTAACAGGTTTGGAGCAATGGGAAGTTCAAAAAAGTGAGAGGAAGACCTGTCCCAATGAGTTTAGAAGATGACAACAAACTAAGTTCACGTTACATAACAATGTCTTTGCTTATTACCCTCCCTCTCGAAAGCACGGTCTCTCCTCTACTACCCAGCCCAGCCATCAATAATGGCGTCGAAGAGCAAGAAAATGATGAAGAGAGTCGCGATAACTCTACCAATTTGATGATCACCGGAGAAGAAAGACAATTCCGTTCCTTTTCTTTTGAAGATTACGCATGGAGAGTATATCACGAACGTCTTCTCCTAAAGGATCCACTTATAAGATTTCGCGTATGAATTGATTTCGAGATTCTAATATTGCATTGCAACATGCCTTTGTTTTTGAACAAGGAAACAATGTTTCCCAATGGAATTTTGAATTTTCTGCTTTCTGCTGTTGATGTGTTATTTCACCACAGGGTTGGTTAGTTTGTGTGTAAATTGATGTGATTTCATGCCCATTTTCATTAGTAGAATATGATGGTTTTTTTAGATTTGGAACTATGTTGGGTCTCCTTTTTGGACATGTGAGCCCTGGCATTTTGGGGGCCTAGGAGAAATTTAACTATTGGACCTTATGCCATAACAGAAATATATACTTCTATTTTTCAAAAAGATGTTCTCGTTTTATCTATTTTTTTTTTTTTCCAAGGGTTTAATTTTTTTCGAGACGGGTTGGACACATTAAGTGGGTATCTCTCCCAACAAGAATTCGAACCTGAGTCCGCTACTTTGTAGTGACTAGTCTCTTTCACTAGACCAATCACTAAAAATGTGAATAATTTTAGTTTTTTTGAAGACATAAATACCCCTTATTCAAGTTGTAAAGTAATATTGATAAAATAAAATTATATATGAATTTTCCTTATATTTTCTCACCAAAAAACTGATAGGAAAAATATTTTAAGAAAATTTGGAACTTCGTTTCCTTAATCAAACACCATACGGGAAAATAAAAATTAACTTTCCAAAAAATGAATATGGAAGAAGAACAAAATTATATATTCAAAACGTCATCATAGGTATAATTAGACATGAAATCATTATAGTTATTTCTTCCATTAATTCCAAAAATTTAGAAATTAACTCTACATTACTTTTACAATTTCATTATTCTGCTCCTACAACACAAAAAATAAAAAAAACTATTATTTTTAGTAGTTGCTATTATATATATGCAATGTTATTATAATGTATCATCATTATGTTTTTAAGTAAAAAGTATTATTTGTTTCATTTAAAAATTTAGTACAATATAACACTCAAAAAAAATCAAATTCTTCTAAATATCATAAATGCTACTAAAAAAAATTAAAGTAGAATTGCATTTTACCTATGATTGAACAAAAACTATTTATGACTTAGAGAACTAAGTAATCTTTCTTTAACTTGAGAAATAAAATATAAAGATTGTTCAAAAACATGCACCTTAAATTTTCATGAAAATATCGCAAAAAACTTGTGAAATAAATGAAAAAAATGGGTGAAAATCAATAAAAACTGGTGAAATCAATAAAGTAAATTCCATGTAATTGATGAAAACATGTCTAATAGATCCGGGTGAAAGTTGTGAACACTTGTGAAGTTGGTGAAAAAATAGATAAAATTGGTAATAAAAAGTGCCAATAAAATCGATAAATATATGTGAAATCGAGAAAATCTAGGTGACATTCATGAAAAAATTGATGAAAAAACGATTGAAATTTAATGAAAAATTGGTTTCATCGGTGAAAAAAATCTGAAGTTTGTGAAGACATGTGAAATGAATGAAAATTGAGGTGAAATTGGTCAAAAAAATATGTGAATGAAAACTAAGTAATCTTTGGCTTGAGAAATAAAATATAAAGATTGTTCAAGAACATGCATTACCTTAAATTTCATGAAAATACTTTCGTAAAAAACGTGTGAAATAAGTGAAAAAATGGGTGAATATCAATAAAGTAAATTTCTTGTAATTGATGAAAATATGTCTAATCGATCCAGGTGAAAGTTGTGAACACTGGTGAAATTGGTGAAAAAATGGATAAAATCGGTAATAAAAAATGCCAATAAAATTGATAAATACATGTAAAATCAGTGAAAAATAAGTTAAACTGGTAAAACAAGTAAAATTAGTTAATTGGTGAGAAAACATGTGAAATTAGTGAAGATCGTGTGAAAATTGGTTAAACTGGTAAAAACGAGTTAAATCAATAAAATGATAAAATTTCAACCAACAAAAACAATGTCAAACCATTAGAAAAATGTGTTAAATCGAAAAAAATTAAAGAAATCGATTAAAATGTGGAAAACAATAAAAATAGGTTGTAATCGAAAAAAAAAACTGGTAAAATAATTTTTTCACTTAAATTGAATGAAATCGGCAAAAAGATGGATTAAACCAGTGAAAAACGAATTAAACTAATGAATTGAATAAGTGAAAATGACCTAGGTCAGTGAAGAGATGTTGTACCCAAAAAAAGAGAGAGAGAGAGAGAGAGAGAGAGAGAGAGAGATGCTTTTCAAATGATAGTGCAAGAGAAATAATCGAAATCTTTCATTTGATCAAAAAATAGGATTTCAAATATTTGTTGTCAAACAGTGCAAAAAATTTGGATGAGTTATAAATCAACATAATTAATTTTATTGTATCATACTTGATGCCACATTCACATTATGATTTGTGATGATAAAAATTTCTCGTGTTTGACAGATACAAAGATAAATTATATTAATTTTATATTGGTAAAATAAAAAAATTAAAGATGTTCAACGATGTATATTCCTTAAAACGAAATATGGAATGAGATAAATAATTTTCTTATGATATTATTTTAGAACAAATTTTACAAGATTTCGTGACTAAAGTATTCATCATTTTATATTTTATTACAATTTGAAAGCCATGACTAAAAAAATATAGAAAATAAATTGAATATGAATCATTTTTTAGGGGGGGGGGGGGGGATATGAATCATTAATATGTGTTAATTTATGACATAATGAAGTTATTTTTACTCTAATTTACAATAAATACCAAGAAATTAACTATATACGTACAACGTACGTGCACTTTATATAGTATAATTAAAATCGTCGTTGTTATAATACCTATCTAGTCCTTTATGACCATGTGTTCCTTCAGAAAACGTTTCAAGGACTGCTTCTCTTTTTAGCAATGGCAGCTGTGCCACAAATTAAGTGCTCCGATCCGATCCATAGTTTTGTAACCAAAAAAAATTATGTATACTGTAAATTTTTGTGCCTGGGGACCATCTGGTAAACAATATATAAATGCATCTATAAACGGGAGTCCCGTCGATTGGATCCTACCCCGTGGATTTAATCTATTGGGGTTGGATGAATGACACATGAGCATGAAAGAACAAAAATTGTCCTTTAATGTTTACGTGGTATTCATTTAACACCCGAGTGGTTTAAATCCATCAGGGTAGGTACTAAAACATGACCCGCGACAAAATTTTATAGACCAGTCTTCTATCCAAGACAAACTTAAGAAATAATTAAATGGTTTGAAATCACATAAAAATAGCCCTTACAATGACCATCCAAAACAACCTCAAGCAATGGTTTGGAATCAGGGAGGTCAGTTTTTCAATTTCTTGTCTGGTCATTTACCGTAAACACATGGTCCTTCACACTTGTAGTAGTCATATGATAATGTTACAAGAGGAGATATTTGAATCTCTTAATGTGTGAATAACTTTGTATAAGACTTGCTATCACACTAAATTATTCAATATTTAACTCAAGTATGATAAAAAGAAATTGAGTTTGGTTATCTAATCTAGCTTAAAAAGTATATTCGAGTTTGAATAGATAAGTTAAGTATTAACAAATATATGTAAAATAGGGTAAATGACATTGATGAGCCTCCTTGTCTATAATTTCATCTCGAGTTGTCTCTTGTGTTTTTTTTGCACATTAATCCTCACTTCGGGTTACTCTCACCGTTTTAAAACATAGGTTAAGAAACTTAATAATTAGTCATTTTTCTAAAGTGGAATGTCAAAAATATCATTTTTAATGATTACTTTAATTAATATCATTGATCTTTATGCACTCTACTTTATTGTGAAACCTATAAGTAAGAAAGTGTAAAACTGAAAAAACATGCATTGAGAAACCAAGTGTGACAATTAATTTGAAACATGAAAATTGTGTAAATGTGCCAATTAATTTGAAACGGAGTGAGTATTTGTGTCACTTTGAACTTTATTAAGCGGTCCACGGCGACAACGAGCTCACGTGACATGCATGTGCGCACATGCTCGAGGGGTATTCTAGTCCGTTCATGTGATAGTGTTACACTTAATAAGTCGCCATAACACATGTTTGTATCAATTTGGTCCTTCATTTTTACGATAAATAATATTTTTAAAATGAAAATAGATTTAATGGAAAGTGTAAATACTATTTAGGGGCAAAGTGTTTTTTTGCCCTTCCATTTCTGAAGTTATGGAACTTCTTCTTAAAATTTAACAAATACATCAAATTTTCAACAAATATATGTACTATATTTAGTAAAATAAATAATCAGGTAAAGTTCTTCAAATGTCTTTACTAGCGTTTTGATTTCTTCTCGGTCTCCATATACAATACTCTGCTATATTCTTAATTAGTACTCATCATTTTATTTATATTGGTCGGGTTCGTTTTCGCAGCTTAGAAATCAATTGAATTGACTTCATCAAAAGATTAGAAATATTTGTTGTTTGTCTGCTTCAATGAGGAAAAAGGCGCGAGTTACTGAACCCAGGGTTAGTTCTTTCGATTTTTTTTTTTTTTTTTTTAATTTTGGAACTTTTGATGTTGGTAGAGTGATAAATATGATAATTTTCTGCACGCCTAATTAATTCTCAACGTATATATGATTGATGGTATTGGTATATGGATTGAAGTAACTCTTGCATATAAACTTCAATTAAGATATTATCGTATACTTAATTAAAATAATATTTTAGTTTTTGATTGATAATGCTAACCCAATTTTGGTTCCTAAGAAAAAGGCCCAACCCTTATGTTGTTTTTTTGCTGATTTTGGATTACTTTTTCTGATGAAGGCTGAATGTGATTTCGAGGATTATGTCAGTTCATTACCAGATGAAATTCTTGTTTCAATATTATCCCTTTTAACACTCAAGGAAGCTGCAGTTACTAGCAATTTATCAAGGCGAATGCGGTACACGTGGACTCATATATCTGGATTAGACTTTGATGCTAATGATAAATTGGATAAAATCGCGGCAGACCCAAAATCACGCACAACTGAGAGGCCAAAATACATTAATTGGGTTAATCGTGTATTGAGGCAGCATAAAGGGTCGAAAGTCGATTCCTTTCGTATTTGTTTCGATTTGGACAAGAGGTCAAAATGTGCTATCGATCATTGGGTTAAGTTTGCTATCACAAAGGGAGTTCAGACTCTTGAATTGGACTTGTTGGAAAACGGGGAAAGGCTTCGCCAGCCAACACGTAACTATACTTTTTCGCAAAAACTTTTGAGTCATTATAAAGGTTTTGCATTCAATCGTCTAGAAGGTCTCGTTTTGAAATGTGTGAATGTGAGTGAAGAAGCTTTGCAGTGTTTGATTTCCAACTGCCCTGTTCTAAAGTATTTATCTATGCACGGGTCAGGGGATTTGATGAATGTGAAAGTTAGTGGCCCATCACTTACATTGAAGTTTTTCGAGATAGTCTTTTGTTTGAGTGTAGAAACTATCGAAATTTCTAATGTAAACCTTGTCGCGTTCTCTTATTTGGGTCCTCGAGTCGATTTAAATATATATAATGTTCCGATGCTTGATGAGATCTCTATTGGGGAGGGGTATACTGGATTGGAAAACAATGTCTTTGGCCAGCTTTCCTGTTGTCTATATCAATTGGAGGTTCTTACATTGGATATATATTGTCCAGAGGTAAGTAAATGCATACTTTTCTGCTTTTTTACTTTTTTTTTTATAAGATATCTGAATTTGTAATATGGGTTCCGCTTGATTTATCTTCTTTCAGGAAAACATAAAGGTAGATATGTTCCCTGAGTTGCCGAAACTGAAGCAGTTAATTCTGAGAGTTGGAGCATGGGATGATGATAGTCTTCTTGAATTTACTTCCTTTGTAAAGGCATGCCCCAATTTGAATAGATTTGTGTTGCAGGTATGAAATTGAATTTAAATATTCAGCTCAATTAATACCTTCGACAACTAGGCAAAAATGTCTTAGTCCTTAGAAGATCAAACAATTAGTGGTTACTTTAGCCATATTTTTATCTACCTTTCTGTTTCTATATAGTTTGGCAGATAATCTTGGCTATTCAGATTGTTAAATCATAAATATTAAATTTTTTAGTCTCCTCTATCAGCTTCAGCTTTTCGATCACTTGACTGTGTTAAATCATAAATATTAAATGTCTCTCCTCTCTTACAGCTTAAGTGTTTAGATGAATTGGACATTCAATAGAAATGTTATGAAGATAACTCTTTAAATGAGTTAGACATTCAATAGAATGTTATGACATCTTCGTATTTGAAAATTTTGGTCTCTCTGCATACATAATGAGACCCTGTTTTATCTTATTATTTCTTTCACAGTTAATATGGATGTCAGTTTCAAAGAGAAGGAGGAAAATAAGGGAGGCTGCAAAATATACACATCGATTCTTGAAATTGTTAGAGATTGTTGGGTATTATGGCCGCACAAGTGATGCTGAAATCGCCATGTACTTTTTCGAGAACGCTGTTGCTCTCGAAAAAATTATCATTGATCCTCGCTACCAAGTTATGGTAAGACCACCAGTGGGGGTTGACCAAACTATGAAAGAGGAAAATGCTCGAAGACGTGCTAAGCAGCAACTTGAAGCCATAAAACCTCCAGGAGTCCAATTAGTAATCCTTTAATGTTCGTACTCGTTGACCGATAGTGAATGGTATATATGGAAGACAATTGGTTTTGTTGGCCTAGGTATATGACAATTATTGCTTTTGTGAAAAAGTTTAAGATTTGAATTGCATTATTGCTATATGCTATAACATTTAGTTAAATACCGTTGTTACCAAGTAAACGAAAAAAATTAGATGGTTATCTTCTTAATTTAACCTTTATGTGCCTAGATTCTACACATACGCATTCTTGAAATGTTGAGATTTTGTTGTTTCTTGCTGCTATTCGTTAGTTACTGCTACCTTTTAGAAAGATGCATTCAGAATCCAGTCTAGGTTGAACCCAATTCAGAAAAAAGGAAATGGAAAAAAGGAGAGCCTAAAAAGCATTCAACTTGAAACTGGAACATTCCAGCACAATACACTGAGTCCTGAATTAAAAAAAAAAAAAGAACAACAAATAATCAAAGGTAGATCTACCTCAGTACAAGACAAAAGCACCCCTTAACATATATATTTCAGGTTTTAGTTCTTTATTCAAGACACAAACTATGATGGATTATTATATCATTGGTTTCAGCTCTTGATTTGCTAGCTACAAACCGCTTTCAGTTTCGACTTCCAACATCTGAGCGACTGGCATTACTCCTCTGGAACTGGGCATCTCTTTGCATTCCGAATCTACGGATTTGCAGCTGCAGATGAGCCGCGGCTGCCAAGAACCTCACCCCTTGAGTAGGTTTCAGTATCTCCATCAGCTTTATGACAGTTTTCATTCTCAGAGAATCAGCACACTCTACCAAAGCCTCCATCGACTCCCTCAGCCTCTCAAAAGCCGACTCAGTGTTATCCACTTCCCCATTCAGTGGCCTCCCCAGGTGCCTTGCTAATTCCACCATTAATTCCGATGTCTGAAGATAGAAAAATGAGTTTATGCAAACGTTTGCTTGCATTCAAAATATAGTTAGTCCATGAAAAACTTGTTTGACTGTAGAAAGATCTGTGGGTGAGTTTGGCAGATCTTTTGAAACTAGTTCAAAAAAATTTGCATATAAAATTTGATTTTACAACATCCATTGTGTTTTGGATGCGACTTCAAGAAAATCAACGCTGTGTTTACATTTAGCAGCTCAATCGGTGACGCGATTATGGCTACAAAATCTTCTAAAAATAGCGTTTATATGTAAATTTTCTATTTTTTTTTTCAAAATGCCCTGCCAGATTCCCCCTTAACGGTGGATGTGCTTATATATGTAGTTAATTAGTTTATAATATGACACAAATAGACAGTAGAAAAAAATACCAGTCCATCTTGTATCCTACATAGCTCATCTGTAAGTACCTTCTCATCCTCCTTAACCTCGATCATCAATGTGCTTATTCTCTGCGACTGATCTTCTGTTAAGCCAATTACATTGTTAGTGATTAGTCGGAAAGCCAGTCCTACCCTAAAGCCACCTATCCAAAGTAAAGATCGCTCGAAGGAACTGAACCATGGTGGTGCAAACACGAGGAACACATTTTCACGCACAACTCTTGCCTTGGCTTCATAGTATTCTTTGTAGTGTGCCATCACTTGGTTGATAAGTTGTTGACTCTGGAGAAGGTCGTTTTCATCATCATGGTTGGTTTCTATTAAACGAAGGAGTACTTGTAGGTAATGCTCTTGGTTTATCAACCAACGCTCGAAAAATGCCTCAAATGTTAGAGAATTATGGTTTGTTTCAAGTACTCTAGTATGATCCATGATTTTTGGAAACTCGAAATATTTGTGGACTTGAACATAGGCAACATGGTTCATCTGAAAATCTAATTCCATCCTACTCTTTATATAGTACATAGTTACTTATCCAGGATGGCTTAAGGATGTCCTTTAGGCTTGTAGAATGGCGAATTTCAAGTCTGATGGTGAAGGGGAAGGGGCGTCAAACAAATTTTAGATGGTGAAGAATATTAATATCAGGTGATTTTATCCAGTAAGATTAACAAAAAAAGAGCATTGATTTGTTGGAGTTATGGATATGAACAGATAAATTGAAAGAGGATAGATAAATTGAAAGAGGATGTTGGAATTATATGCAACCGCTTGTGTGTGAGAGGCTTGAAGAAGATATGTAACACGAGTAATAAGGGGTTTTGTTCTCTAGTTGTATAATTGTATTAATTAATGAGATTTTGCACGTCACCCCCCAAAAAAGTTTTATTTTTGCACTTTCTAAAAGTTGATAAGTGAGTGCACTTTGCCCCTGGTCAATAATTTGTTGGATTTCAAAGGGTAGAAATGTAAATTTGGGATTTAGTGCAATAATTTTAATCTTTTGGGTGGCTAAGTGCATGAAATATTATTAATTTAAGTGGTTAGAATATTAACATTTCAAAGCACATTTTCATAGAATTCTTTACCTTGATAATCACATTGTAATCTAATTTTAGTCTTAAAATATATTTTTTATTTTAATTGTTTTGCTTTCAAACTTCTTTGATTTGATTAAAATATTTTTAGTGTAGAGATGATTTATTTGTAAATAAATAATAAATAATTAGGACTAATGAAGATTTCGTTAAAAAAACTTCTAAATTTGAATTTTTGTACAAAATTATAAGTAAATATTTTTTTATTATTTTTTCTTTTTTTCAAATTGCAAGTCACATTTGGATATTTGAAAATTTTGTGCATTTAACCCCCTAAAATGTTTTTTGCTATTGCACAAAACCCTTTAGTGACGTTTTTACCTTTTGAAAATTACTTAAAAATGATCAGGAGGTAAAGTGCACTCATTGGTCAACTTATAGGGGGCACTGTCATGTTTTTTCAATTACAGGGGAAAAGTGCTAAAAGGAAACTTTTCTGGGGATTGACGTGCAAAAATCCCTTAATTAATAAACTCTTATTTTTCTTGTTTCATTACAAATTTACAATTTACAAGTCTTGACCTCTGACAAAGAATTTTTGCAGGTATATTCCCTGCCTTGTACTATATATAGTATTAGTCTAGAATGTATAGAAGAATGTTTCTACCTTGACGGTTAAGATATGAGCTAAACAAGAATTTTACTATCACTTTATGATACCATTGTTTTTTGCGCAATGTACATTCGAGGTCAATCGGGCAATTTACATTAGTACTCTACCGATTATGGTAAAGTGATCATCTCAAAAAAAAAAAAAAAATTATGGTAAAGTGCTTTTTTTTTTTTTAAATTATAGAAAGGTAAATTGAACATTATATATATTACGGGAGGTAAATTGAACATTATATATATTACGGGAGGTAAATTGTCATTTACTCCTAAAAATTCACTGCATATAGTCAAATTATGTGAACTTCTCTTGAAATTGACTATGTCTTTACAATTCTTTTAGGCTTCATTTGGGATGAGAAATTTGGACCTAAGTATTTCAAATCTTTAATGACACATCTATAACATTTGTATGGATCATTTTAATTTTGATGTCGTTTACCCCCTCTGATTTTCTGGATTAAATAGTTGTACTAATTATGTTCTTGTATAAAAATTGGGTAAACACCACTTTTGGTCCCTCTTATCATTAACTTTTTACAGAGTGATTTCTCTTATATTTTTTCCCACTTTAGTCCCTACTACAAATTATTTGTTTTACTCTAGTCCTTTTCAAGTGGTCCAAGGCGATTCCGATAACATGTGATATGCTCATGAGGGCAATTTTGTCATTTCAAGTAAACTAACAGGGATATTTTCGTCTTTCTAATTATTTTGAAAAAAAAACTAAATATATAATCTCTTCCAAACTAGGCTTTCATTACAATCCAACTTAATCGTACATTTCGTTCCAAACTAAAGTTTTTTCCTAAAATCTTTTTCAAACACCAAAATTGCTCACCAATTAAACAATATCTCAAATAGTCTCAATACTGAACAGACGAAAATGCCCTAAAAAATATTCATATGCATGTCACGTGTTATCGGAACCACCTGATAAGGACTAAAGTGAAACACATAATTCATAGTAGGGACTAAAGTGAAATAAATAATTCATAGTAAGGACTAAAGTGGAAAAAAAAACATAAGAGGAATCACTCTGTAAAAAATTAATGATAAGAGGGACCAAAAGTGGTATTTACCCTATAAAAATTATAGAGGTTAGTAAGTGATAGTGTGAAAGTAAGAACATGAGGTTTGAAGTTCAACTCATGAAGGACCGTTTTTTGTTGTATTTTAATTTTTTGTCCTTCTCAATATTATTTCAATATATTATGATTCCTTACTAATATTTTCAATGTTAAAAAAAAATCATTCTCAATAATATTTCAAAGTTTTATTTGTTATTAGTAATTTTTTTCTTCTTAATAATATTTCGACATGTTGAATTTTTTAAATATTTTCCTTCATAATGATTATAAAAATAATAATGATAAAATAATATTTTTGTCATTGTTTTTGTAGTTCGATTTTTTTTTCTTTATTCAATGTACTTATTTGAATAAAAAATTCTTAATAATTTTATAAAGAATACAATCTTTTATTTTCTTTATAATACGATTTTCTCGTTCTAATAGGGTATCATATGTAACTTAGTAAATTATTGGGGTAATTTTTGTCAAACTCCAACTCCTCTTTTTTGTATCGCTTCATATATTTTATCATGAATAAATTTAAATTTGACTGTATGATTGAATTTTTTTTCGTATTGACTTTAAAATTCATAGATCCGCCTTGCTTAGACCATCTCCAAGAGACAATGTATAACATAAATTATAAGAAAAAATATAAGTTTTGGCAAAAAATTGAGCTCCAAGAGAGCTCTTATATTTTAAGACACACAAAAAATTATAAGTTTGGCCTCTTTATTTAAGAGGCCAAAGTTAAATTTTAAAAGTTCTTCTTGCATTGATAGTACAATACTTTTGTACTTTTCCTACAGAAAATTAAAAATAATTAAAAATAGTAATTCATATTATATTTTTAAAATAATAATATTTTAATTTTATGTTACTTTTATGAAATATTTAATTTAAATTCATAGAACACGATAATTTAATTTAAATAATTAATGTACTTTTTCTATAGAAAATTAAAAATAATTTAAAATAGTAATTCATATTATTTTTTTTGAAATAATAATATTTTAATTCTATGTTACTTTACGAAATATTTAATTTAAATTCATAGAACACGATATTTAATTTAAATAATTAATGTACTTTTCCTATAGAAAATTAAAAATAATTTAAAATAGTAATATATTCATATTATTTTTTTGAAATAATAATATTTTAATTTTATGTTACTTTTACGAAATATTTAATTTAAATTCATAGAACACGATAATCTAATTTAAATAATTAATATTTTATTAGTATATTAAATAAATATTATATATATATATATATATATATATATATATATATATATATATATATATATATATCACTATTATTTATATTTGAATCATAATTAAAAATATTTTATTAAATATAATATAGATGTTTGAGTGAAATGGTGTTGTATTTTAAAAGTAGAATCTTAAAATATAAACTAGCTGTTGGAATGCAGAGTAAAAAGTGGGAATGTATAACACTGTTCATCTCTTAAATTTTAAGATAAGATGTCAGAATTTAAGAGGGCGGTTGGAGATTGCCTTCCAAATAAGAACTCACATGAAAGATCCTTGAGAAAAACTAAACAAATAGTAAAAAAGTACGTAGCTATCTCAGTACAGGTCAAAATTAACCCTCAACACATGAACTCTGATAGCTCATTACATGATATTGGTTCAGTTTCTTGATTTCCTAGCTAGCAGTTAAGTTTTAACCTCCAACATCTGAGACGACACTGGCTTCTTCGTAGTCTCGTTGCATTCCGAACCTTCTGAGTTCAAGCTGCAGCTGAGCCGTGGCTGCCAGGAATCTCAGCCGTTGATTAAGTTTCAGGATCCCCATAAGTTTTATGACAGTTTTCATTCTAAGAGAATCAGCACACTCTACCAAAGCCTCCATCGACTCCTTGAGCCTCTCAAAAACAGCCACTTCCCCGTTCCGTGGCTTCCCCAAGCCCCTTGCTAATTCCTCAACTAATGAAGATATCTGTAAACTCATGTAGAAATTAATGTATATATACAGCCTAGAAACTAATAGAGTTTATACGTAATTAATTAAAACTTTTAAAATGTCCTGTATCAATTGTACGTTTATAACAGCAGCAGCTGCTGCTGCTGCTTAAGCTTTTAGATCAGTTGGACATTCAATATGGAATAACAATTAATTAGTACCATGGCCTCTTGAAGCCTATTAAGCTCATTTGTAAGTTCATTCTCGTCCTCCTTAACCTCTATCATCAATGTGTTTATCCTCTGAGATTGATCTTCTGTTAAGTCGAACACATTGTTAGTAACTAGTCGGAAAGCCAGTCCTACCCGAAAGCCACCAATCCATAGAAACCCGCGCTCTAAGGAGCTGAACCATGGTGGTGTAAACACTAAAAACACATTTTCATGTGCAATCAGAGCCTTGGCCTCGTAGTACTCTTTGTAGTGTGACATCACTTGATTGATAAGCTGTTTACTGCTCTGGAGAAGCTCGTTTTCTTCACCGTTATTGGTTTCTATTAAACGAAGGAGTTCATGTAGGTAATGCTCTTGGTTTATCAACCAACGCTCGAAAAATGCCTCAAATGTTTGAGCATTATGATGATTTGTTTCGAGTAATGTGGGAAGAACCATGGTTTTTGTTGGTGCATCATTTGAAATTCGAAACTCATTTATATAGTACATGGTTGCTTATCTAGTAAGTCTTTGAGTTGTCCTTTAGGATTGTGATTTGTGAAATGGTGATTTTTAGGAGATTCAATGAAGTTTTGATAGGAAAGGGGAAGAATATTAATTAATTTGATCAGGTGATTTTATTTTTTTTATCCAGTAAAATTAATTAATTAACCAAAATGAGCAATGATTCGTTGTCATTATGGACATGTGCACAGATATTACAGACATATTGAAAGAGGATTTTGGTCTTATTTTCGACCGACTGAACGTGAGTCTAATGACTAATATAATATGGGCTATTGTTAATACTAGTCGGCATATTACTTTATTGGCTTAAATACAGTTTCCTACTGTACGAGAATGAAAAATTCTTGTTGTCTAATAACTTGATCAAACACATACAACCACCAAGTATACATATTGCACTTATTCTGTGATTTAGTAACACCAAGTATACATATTGCACTTATTCTGTGATTTATTACTATTCTAGAAGTTTTATCTAATCACAAAATAAGTGTACTACCACTACAAGAAAAATGAATTTAGTGATATAATGTGACATTGTTGAAATTGTTATTTTTTACATGTATCTAGTGATAAAAATATTAGTATTATTTTATCACAATAATAATAATGACAAGTGCAATGGAGACAAAATATTTTTGATATATCATTAATATCATTAATGACTATTAATGACAAGTGTATGGAACTTAAGTTGTCACTTTTGGGTATCATTAAATGATAATAGTGACAACTTTTGCACATTTCTTATCACTAGTCTGGATAAGAATTTCTCGTATAAAAATGTACCAATTATCCCTATTTTTTTTTACAGGTGAATGGTCCCCATATTAGCGACAATATATTACTTTTTCTTTTTTCATTTCAGACGTAAGTGTTGGGAATCGGTAAGATAGACAGCCCTTCAGACAGCGGAAATTAAAATTTTAAGTACCTCTTACGGAATCTTGCCAGGATAATAAACTGGTTGTATATATATGAATAATTAAAACGACCGGAATAATTCAGACCCAAATTATACCTGTCTCCTTGCAAATCCAAGCAGCTAGCGAAGTTGCGTTTCTCCCTTTAATTGGCTCGATCCCAAGCTCCTGGTAGCGCCCCACGTGTTGCGCCTCTACGGGTTGATACATCACAATATCACGAAAATTAATATATCCTAATCGGCTAGAAACATAGGATATATTAAGATCTAGAGTTAGAGAACGAGTTAGGAGCTAAAATCGAAAACGAAAAATTCTTCCTAATGGAAAAGGGTGTTCGGTCGATTTGGTGAGAGGGAGAGGGGAGATAATTTTTCTTGACTTAGGTTTTGCTTCTTGAGTTGTGTGTCTTGTATATGAGATATGATATATAGTCTCCTATATATAACTATCTTATCATCCTAATCCTAGGAGGATTAGGACTCTAAGTCTCCACATTGGTCATGACCCTTTTAATTGGAAGACCAAGTCTTCTAATTAATTCATAGCTCATTCTTGATTTAATTAATTGGGGCTTTATTTAATTTTTCAATTAAATGGCCCAATTAATTTATTTCCCTCTCATTTAATTAAATTAAACTCTAACTCAATTTAATTAAATATTCCCATAATTAATTAAATCCAATTTTATTAATTAACTCACAAATTAAATTCCAATTTAATTTACAGTCTTGATTCAATTCCAATTGGATCACGTTCGCTCCAATTGGGTCGACCCAGCTGACCCAGTCAACCCAATCGACCCAGTTGTTCTCCACCTCCTCGCTTTCACTTCATGTGTATTGTGTATGCCCCCGTAGGTTCACCACATAATTGGCAGTGTGTTATAATTAAATATTTATTTAATTACTCGAATATTAAATACTCTAAATCAATCGAAAACTCTGTCGACTGATCATTCCAAAATTCGCACCCCTGCCAATTTGGGAACTCTCCCACACTCCACGATCGATGTCTGGCCACAAGCCCATGGAGCCCAATCACTGGTGAATTAATTCAGTGAATCTTTTAACCATTTACAATTTCCATATACGACATAATATCTCCATCGATCGATCTCCCAGTCGAGACTTAAGGGTATGGAATTTTCATCGGTTTCCTTTTTCTTCGTCTTGACCATATGCATTCTGATCTCGAAATAATTCTCTTTGACTTAATCTTTAAGTCGACAGAATACCTTGGCCAAGGATTTTACCAGAATTAATTTCTCACCGAAATCCATAGGAGAAAATTCCAAACCTATCAAATTGGGTCAATGGATCATTTGTTGATGATATGAATCTGCATACGAGTCCCTCTATACCAAACGTGAATCCTCAGAGACTTTCTGGTAATCTCCAGTTGGTCGGAACTCACATATAAGTATAAACGTTCTCGCACTAGATAAACCCTATCACCTCAAGTATTAGGGATCGTTCATCGCATACTATCGTAAATTGGAATAACTTCAACCCCGATATACGACTACCGCTTCCATGGTGAGTTATTTCCTAATTGGGGTATTCAGTGCACTTGCCATCCCAGCAAGTCACCCACTTATGTGTATCGACTATCCCAGTCACGCTCGTGGACCCCGATGTTCTCCAGTTCATCGGAGTATACACATTAGTGAGAGTCTAATCGAAACGATGTCCTATCTCGATTGGATTCTACGACTCTTGAATATGTTCTAGATCACGGCCTTGGAGATCTCCAAGGGTTGTCCCATAGCCCTGTGATCTAAGGACTTCTATCCTTATGCGTAGATAATTATTACATAAGATAAAGTTGACCATATAATAAAGTGCATTATTAATCTAAATTGAATAGTTCCTTCATTTATTACATTAAATGGCAGCCATACAGTTGGCTTGCCAGACACTATTTCTATCAGTAAGTATTTGTTGGGATTTATGGGGTTCCAGCAGTCACCCTTACGGATTCGCTGTGGCGCTATTGCTACATCGGAGTCTGGCAACCCAACTTGCCGAGGTTCACGGAGGAAACCCGAGGATCCACGTGAATTCTTGCGAAGCCCCTCATGTCCGTCCACCGCTTAGTGTGGGGCTCTGCGCTGTCGTTGTGAACTGTAGGGGGTGTCCTACATGAATCAACCTTGGGTTAAAGATTAATAGTTGCGCCCTCATTAATAGCAATTGCTTTTGGTGTAGTGGTAAAACACTTGAGATCCTACATTATTAATAAGTGATTAGTCTAATGGACGAGACTAATCTCTTTAATAAATCAAATTCGAGCTTTTGTTGGGGGCTGATTATACTTAACTTGTTCAACGCAATTTAAAAGGGATTAAATCAAGTATATATAAAATCTGAATACCCTAATAAAATAAAAGAAGTTGTTGTAATATGGACTTTTGTTCTTTAGTTATGTTATAAATTCCCTTTTTTGTTCAATGGCAATTTACAATTGTGGCGACAAGTTGTATGCGTAGCTACTTGTCATGAACAATTTACAATTGTAGTAAATTGTTCATGACAAGTTGTATTGTCATGAACAATTTACGGACTTTTGGCAGCTTGCACCCTCGAAAATGGGCCTTTTGGCAGATTGCACCCTCGAAATACATAAGCTTTGGCAGGTTGCACCCTCGAAAATTTTCCGGCCAAATAATTCGCCGGAAAATCAAAATTCTAATGTTGGTAAGGGTATCATTGTCTTTTTAATTCAATTTCCTCAAAAAATTCAAATTTTGTGCCTAAATTTTCATTTTTCTTACAACACATTTAAATCTTTCAACCATTTTTGCATAGTTCTTCATCAGCTCAAAAATTAATATTATTGCATTTAACATAAAAATGATTGCCAAGACATAATAAACACATGTAAACAAAATGAACTTATCAACCCAAAAATAAGAAATAGCAACAATATTCATATTAATCTAATAATCGATTTTCTTACCATAATACATAAATATGGTACTATGAAAGGAACAGTGCCCGAAAATATGTGTGAATAACAAAAAAAAACTAATAATCGATTTTCTTACCATAATGTGGAGCTTGACAACCCAAGAGAATGAGAAACTCATAATTTTCATCTTCTTCTACTCGCAATCTCAACCCCATTGATCAATACACGGTGTATATTACCTAATATTACATATAACTTCGATTTTATAGTAAATGTGATGCAAAAATAGGGCAAAATTGATGTGAGAATGTGATGAAGCCCTAATCGTTGTTGCTTGAGCAGGGTTTTTATATTTTTCTTTTAGAAATTTAGATTAAATTAATGTGTAAATGGACAAATTAACCCCTAAACTACACATTTAATTTAGTTGGCTTAATTTTTTGGCGGGTAATAATTTTCTTTGGAGGGAATTGAATTAAAAAGACAAATATACCCTTTTCCAACATCAGAAATTTTGATTTTCAGGAGAATTATTTGGCCGAAAAAATTTAGAGGGTGCCATCTGTCAAAAACTATGTATTTCGAGGGTGCAATTTGCCAAAATTTAAATTCAAGGGTGCAATCTGCCAAAATGTCCATTTTCGAGGGTGCAAGCTGCCAAAAGTCCACAATTTACAATTGTAGTGACAAGTTGTATGCGTAGCTACTTGTCATGCATGACAATTAGCTACGCGGTGAGCACAAAGCTTCTTTCTGCAGGAACAGATATCTGACGATAAAATTTGCAGGTAGGTGTGTTCCAAACTTTAACTATATGTTAATACTATATATACAAGAGTTTTTTTAATTTCTAGGAGACCATCTCTAACTTGGGTGTTAAGATATGACTACGAACAATACTTTCCTACTACTTCCTACATTTTAAATACATGTCGTTTTAGTAGAAAAGAATATTTTAAAATATATATCATTTTAGAATTTCAAGAGAGATTTAAATTCTCTTTTAACATTTTTATCCTATCACATTAATTAATGACAATATGGAAAGTTACATAGTATTTTTTTTAATTTCTTTTCAAGGATAGTTTTGAATTATTAGACTTTTATTCTCCTAAAATTTAATTAATTAATAATTTTATTAATCACTGCATCAACCTTCAACGACATATATTTTAAAATGAAGGGAGTATTAGTTAATGGGACCCAATATATTTCTCCGCAAGGTGTATATTTTCAATCTTGCCTTAACTTTGACAACAAACATAGCACTGTAGCCACTGAGCGGATTTTCTATCATAAATTGGTGTCATACCGCATGTTAATTTTTTTTTTTAATTATAATCAAATTACTCCCTCCATTCCATTTTAATTGTCGTTCTAGGCTTTTGCACATGTATTAAGAAATCCAATAAATTAGTCTAAATTTTAGGAAAAAATTAAAGTTATACCTATAATACCCCTCTTCTCTCCAGACTCTTATTCTTTCTCCTTCAATTACTGATTTCTTATTCTATCTCCTTTAATTGGTTAAAGTAGAATAGAGGAAAAAAAGAGTAATTAAGGGTAAATTGGAAGATCGATATGTAATTAATGCTGTATTGGAATCTTAAAGCGACAATTAATTTGAAACAAGACAAACTCTCTAAAGCGATAATTAAAATGAAATGGATGGAGTAGTATTTAATTAATAGATAGAGCTGTTTATAACTTAATAGTTTTTGGGGGAAAAGAACTAAATTATGCTACGTAGTGCATTATATGAAAAATAATTATTAATTGTACACGTATTATTATTATATTATTATTATTTTGAGAAAAATAGTACATGCGTATTATAAGTACGTATAAATATATCTAAGCCAAGTTTTTTAATATTCCTATATCTAAGAATTGAATATGGGCTGAAAGCCCAAGTCCGAGTTAACAAAGCAGTTTCTTTAATATTCTTAACAATTTAATTTGAATGGGTTTTCGCCTTGTAAGATTTTTTTTATGCGTTTCAAAATTTATTTAAGCGATTCGAAGCAGAAATGTAATTTAGAATTATTTTGGATATTTATATGAAAAATAAAAATAGATAAAAAAAAATTATTTTAAACAAACTACCAAGCTTTATGAGGAGACAAATCTTAAAAGATATCTACTTGACTACTTCGCTAATTCAATGATTCTCCCCCATAATAGTGAGATTTTGGACCACCTCTTGATCATTATGGAACCACTTTTAGAAAGAATTGTGAGATAACAAAACCTAAATATTTAGAGTATTATAATTATTTGTTATATTCTTTCATAAATATTTAATTGTATATATTCGAAACTTATTTCGCCTAAATATTAGAGATGATTGAAGATTTGAAGAATGATTTTTGAAAAAGAAAGAGTATGAAATGTTCCCGATCAAAGTTAGGACAAAATTGATTTGGGAAATTAATGTTATTATTTTATTCTTTTATATTTTTAGTTTGTACGACTTAGATTATTTTGTAATTAACGGCTAGGATGTAATTTGGGTAGTAACCGCCTTATACCTGTATTTAAACTCAGGGTTCGATTCCCTTTGTACACAATTCAGTAATATACATTTTTTATCTTCTTCTTCATTCAAAATTCTCCAAGAACAATTCTGATTTACATTCAAATATTTTCCATACATGATCAAGCTATAGATTGTAATATGGTATCAGTTACTTCTCTATAATTTTTCCACTGTTTATCTCTTCTTTCTTGATCTCTCTTCTCTGTTCTTTCTTCTTCCTTTGCTTCTCTTCTTGATTCTCCATTTTCTGTTCTTCTTTCTTTCCCTCTTCGTGAAGTTTTGTCTCAATTTTTTCTTCTGCCACCATGTCTGATTCCACCCCTTCCTCCGCCTCTACCACTACTGGATCATCATGTCCAAGAATGCCTTTGGAAGATCCTTCTTCCTCTTTCTTTCTCCACCCATCCGATGGCCCTGGGCTTCTCCTTGTCCAGAACAAGTTAACCAGTGATAATTACTCTACTTGGGCACGTTCCATGACCTTGGCCCTGAATGTCAAGCACAAAACAGGTTTTATCAATGGATCTATTCAAAATCCAGGTACTGAAAATGCAGTTTTATATGATGCATGGTCAAGAAACAATGATAATATTGTTGTTTCTTGGCTTCTTAATTCCGTCTCTGCTTCTATTCACTCTAGCATTATCTATACAAATAGTGCTAAGGAGATTTGGGATGATCTTAAAACAAGGTTTCAACAAAGTAATGGCCCCAATGTTTTTCAATTACGAAGGGATTTGGCCACTATATATTAAGACACTCAGTCTGTCAATGATTACTTTACCAAACTGAAGTCCCTTTGGGATGAACTTCACACTTACAGACCAACAATGGATCCCTGCACCTGCAAGAATGCTCAGAAGGTGCATGATCACAATCAGGAAGAATACGTTATGACCTTTCTAATGGGTCTAAATTCCTCTTTTGAAGCCCTCCGTGAACAAATCCTAATTATAGATCCTCTCCCCCCATCAGTAGAGTCTTTACCCTAGCCACCCAAGCAGAAAGACAAAGGATTGTGGGAAATAAAAACAATCTTGACAACTCATTTTCCTTTGCTGCCAAAAACATTAACAATTCTTTAGACATACCTTCTAATGTTTCTATCAGGAGATCTACTAGACAGACTAAAAAGCCTTCCTATTTGGACGATTATCATTGTAATTCTGTTCAGAAAAATAATCTCCCTTCTAGATATCCTATATGCCAGTATTTACACTATGACAATTTGGTTCCTAAATATAAATCTTTCATTTTAAATATTTCTTCTATAACAGAACCAACTTACTATCATCAGGCTGTTGGTGATCCTAGATGGAGAGATGCTATGTTTAGTGAGATCAAAGCATTAGAGGATACTCACACTTGGACTATAGTACCCTTACCTTCACATAAAAAGACTATTGGCTGTAGGTGGGTATATAAGATTAAAAGAAATCCTGATGGTAGTGTGGACAGATTTAAGGCAAGATTAGTTGCCAAATGATATACTCAAGAAGAAGGAATAGACTACAATGAAACTTTTTCTCCAGTAGCTAAGTTAGTTACTGTTAAACTCCTTCTAGCCTTAGCTGCTTCTAAAGGATGGGAATTATGTCAGCTTGATATTAACAATGCTTTTTTATATGGGGACTTAGATGAAGAAGTGTATATGGATTTGCCTTTGGGTTATCCAAGAAATAAAACTCAGAATTCTTCCAAACTAGTTTGCAAATTGCAAAAGTCTTTATATGGTCTAAAGCAGGCATCCAGACAATGGAATGCCAAGTTTACTGACAATCTTTTAGATTTTGGTTTTGTTCAGTCAAAATCTGACTACTCATTGTTTACTAAGGGATCTGGTGATGATTTTCTTGTTTTACTTTTGTATGTAGATGCTATTGTTATTCCAGGACCCAATTTAACTGTTATTTCAACTCTAAAGTCCTACTTACAGTCCAGATTTAAACTTAAGGACATGAGCAACTTAAAATACTTTCTGGGCTTAGAGATTGCTAGATCATCAAAAGGTATATGTCTCAATCAAAGACAATATACCTTACAAATACTGGAAGAAACAGGTTACCTTAGTTGTAAACCTTTGGCTTTATCTATGAATCCTAAAGCTAAGTTCAACTCTCAAGAAGGGGATATTCAACAAGATGTAACTCAATACAGAAGACTCATTGGAAGACTTCTATATCTTACAATTACTAGACCTGACATCAGCTATGCAGTTCACAAGCTGAGCCAGTTTGTCTCCAAACTAAGGATACCACATTTACAGGCTCTTCATCATATCCTTAGATATTTGAAGTCCTGTCCAGGTAAAGGTCTTTTCTATTCCTCACAGAACAATCTAACTATAAACTCTTTTGCAGATGCAGGTTGGGCCTCTTGCATGGATACAAGGAGGTCAACAACTGGATACTGCATTTTTCTTGGAAATTCACTAGTGTCATGGAAATCTAAAAAGCAGGTTACAGTTTCTAAATCTTCTGCCGAAGCAGAATATAGGGCACATGCAACAGTGTCAAGTTAATTAATTTCGATACAACAACTACTCAGAGACCTACAAATTTCATCTCAGATTCCTACTCTTCTATTCTGTGACAATTTATCAGCAATGCATATAGCTAACAATCCTATTTTTCATGAAAGGACTAAACATATGGAGATAGATTGTCATTTTATAAGAGAACAAGTAGCAAACAACAAAAGCAAGCTCATGCCTATCAATTCAGAGAATCAGATTGCAGATGTGTTCACAAAATCCTTACCTCTGCCTCGCTTTTCTTCATTATTATCCAAGATGCAGCTCATGGACATCCATGCGGCTTCATCTTGAGGGGGAGTATTAGAGATGATTGAAGATTTGAAGAATGATTTATGAAAAAGAAAGAGTATGAAATGTTCCCGATCAAAGTTAGGGCAAAATTGATTTGGGAAATTAATGTTATTATTTTTTTTTTTTTATGTTTTCAATTTGTACGGCTTAGATTATTTTGTAATTAACGGCTAGGATGTAATCTGGGTAGTAACCGCCTTATACCTGTATTTAAACTCAGGGTTCGATTCCCTTTGTACACAATTCAGTAATATACGTTTTTTTTTCTTCTTTTTCATTCAAAATTCTCCAAGAACAATTCTGATTTACATTCAAATATTTTCCATACATGATCAAGCTATAGATTGTAATACTAATGCAAATACTATATAAAGTCTTCCATAAAACAATTTTTTTTTTAATAATGTGAATATATTTATGCTATTTGTGCAAGGATTTATGTACTTTTATTTTTATTTATAATTAGTTTGGTAGCTCCATGTGTGTGTGTTTTTTTTTTCGACTTTTTGTCATCTCACCAAAATCCATCAAACCCAGTGACTTAGTTCGGGCATTACATAAGCCTTGTAGAGTTAGGGCTCCAATAAAATCGGACCCTACACAAATGCTATCGGGCTTCAACGTATTTATTGAATTTTTAGGTGGTGTTTGTAAAAATTTAAACAAATTCTTTCTAACTTTTAAAACAAAAAATATATATATTTAAGTAGTGTTTACATAATGAAACTCTACTTGGCGTAATTTGCAAATACAAGTGATTTTTTTTCGACTTCTTGACATTCTTTACAAATATTACCTACTTTTACTTTTCTACAACTTTTAGTCTTTTTTTTTTTAAATTCTAAAATTTAAGTAGAATCACATTTTTCTTTTTTCAAACACCACTTCAATGGGCCAAATTCTGAACCAGAACAGATCGAAATGAGCCCAATATATGGCCGAAACTTGGAGAATTTTATGTTGAAATAATAATAAGCCGATTAAAATATACTATGATTTGAAAATTTAGTGATAAATATTTGTCGAATAAGTATTAAACGAAGTTAATAATCTTTTCTAATCCAACTTGCCACCTGGACATTTAATTTTAAATGTGAACAAATAGAGCATAAAATCGATGTCACCAAGTTATTTATTTGGTAACCTATGATTAAGTGACAAAAATTATTGTAATCATTACATGATTTATCAGAATGAATAAATAAGCGCAAGAGAGAAAAGTGCTCATATATTTGAAGTTTGAAATCTGAAGTTTTGAAGTAAGAATTATCTTTGAAAATTGATTTATATGAAAAACAAGAAATGTGTGGGTTTAGAGAAACATGTAGGGCAAATTAATGTTTGAAAAATTAAAAAAATTTAAAAGTATGTGTTGTTAGGTTTCTCGGGAACAATTATTTCTGATTTAAAAAAGTTAACAAATATATGCATGATTGTATCGTTTCTAATTTTGTGAATTGAAAAATGTGTGAATTCATCTAGAAGGTCTAGCCTGATAGCAAGAGTGACACCCTATCACCTAAAGATCATGAGTTTGAATTTCACCTAAAATATGAGTCTTTATCTAGTTTATTACTTATTTTGTTAGGCTGCGTTCGGATTGGATTATTATTTTCGGCCCAATTATAATTTGTGCCCATTACATAATCTGGAAATTGGACATAATTGGCTGTTTGACATATATATTATACAAGGATAGAAAATATGGCCCAATTCACTATCTCGTGTTCGGATGGGCCGCCATTTCTGTAATTAACAAATTACCCTTAAGAGAAAAGATCTTGACCGTTCATGTCATATTCAATCTTGGCCGTAGATGGTAGGGTATATTAACTTAAAAAAAACCCTAATTCATTTCTTCCTTTCCAGCCCTCCGCGACTCCACATCCGTCGCATGATGTTCTACGCTTTTCAGCCCTAATTTTCCACCGTTGTCGACTCCACAGCGCCGCACCAGTAGTTTCTTTTATGCCGCCGCACCATTGTAAACGTAAGCATTGCTATTTGAAACCCTTTCAATTTTTAATTTTTAAATCTGTTATTAGGGTTAGGGTTTGTTTTAATATATTTGATTTGTATGACGGGATGATTTAAGGTGTCTATTTTCTTTAGTTGTAAAGGGATGGATTCTAGCTCAAGTAGCTCTGCACGCAGTAACAACGGCCGTGGGAAAACTGGTCCTATTTGCCCATGTGGATCGTCTTCTGTAATTTACACTTCCTGGACCCGAGACAATCTTGGTAGACGATTTGCCCGTTGTTATGGTCCAAAGGTAATACAATTTTTTTATTAGGGTTTAGGGTTTCTGAAATTTATATCCAAATTTGTAATAAAAAACCAATGATATCTAATATTTCATTTGTTATTGTTTTCTTGCAGGGATATCGATGTGAGTTTTTGAATGGATTGATCCTGCAATGTGCGATAGGTCCAGGCTCATTATCCCTGGGCTGTTAGCGCGTGTGAATCGTGCTGAGTCTGAAAAATCATGCCTGGAGCATGATGTTGCTGATTTAAATTCTGAAATTAAGTTGCTTATTGATTCTGTGAAGAAACTTGAGGAGGATAATCAGGCATTGCGTCTAAAGCAGAAGCTTTGGATGATCTGTGCCCTATTTATCTTCCTGTGTTGGTTGATTATGTAGTTTGAATACTTTATGCACTTTCATACTTGTAGTCTTATGTTTGCTACTGGATGATTTTGGATTGTATGATTTTGCATGTAACATGTTTTCTGATGTTTGAACATTGCTCATCTTGCATATTTTGGTATAATCAAGAAGATGGGCTATTTGATTGGGATGTTTGTTGTTCACTACTTCCGCATTTTTAGATATTGTAAACAAGTTTGCACATTGGTTTATTTGTGGCAATGGAATGGGTGTTAGTTATATTTTAGAATGCAAGTTTTATATAAAAATCAACTGGATTACATAATTCAATGTTTATGTCATGTATGTTTGCATCTCTGCCCTACATGGAATTTTTTTTCCCTATTGTTTCATTTGTCCTGAATGCCACTAATTTATATGTTAAACTAATTTAGATATGAGTATTTTGAATGCTGTTTATAATCCTTATGGTTTTTTGGCTCATTACTATGTTCATTCCTATTTCCAGCTAAACTTTGTTGGATTTTTTTATACTTTTGATTTCACTAGATTTGTACCAGATAATTAGTTGACACACATTGTGGGAGTTCAAATGTTCTTTTGTCTATATATCCATAAGGATTCATCAGGCATACCTCCACACAATCTCCAGTTGACAAGGACAGATGTAAGTGTCCTACTGTTTAGGTTTTGATATTCATTATATATAGATCTTTCCTTTATTTGGAATATTACCATTTACACTTTGCAAATGTCTGTTTACACAGGTTGTGCTGCTACAATGCCAATGACTAGACGCATGCGTTCGGATGACATGAAGCTGAAGGATGGGTGGACTGACTTAGAGAACTGGACCTTTTTACACTTGCTTCACCTTGAGTCCAAGCCTAACAACCTCAAAGATCTTCAAGAACTTACTGCTTCCTGTCAACGCGTAGCAGGTCAAATGACACAGCGTTTTGATCGTCGATTCAGTCTGCAATCAATGAAATGGAAACTTGAGAAAATGCGTAAGAGGCTGGAGGACTTTAATAATTTCATGGATATTCCTGGGGTTTCTTTTGACCCGTTCACTTGTAAGTGTACGGCATACAAGAAATATTGGCAAGTGATGTCTGCTAATGTAAGTACTAAGTTCCATTTATGCTATTGCCTAGCATTTTTTAATTAATATTCAATGAATATTTATCTAACCTCGTGTTTTCCTTGTTTGTAGGATGAGCCAGAGGATTTCAGGGATTTTAGAAGAAATGGTGAACCAAACCACTTGCTTTTGAAGTATTTGTTTGAAGAGGACCGAGTTGGAAGCTTCCCAAGGACCTCACTGGAAGTCCTATGTTCCCTATAGACCTGCGAGATTCGGATGAGGACGAGCTTGCAATGGTCCTGGTTGATGAGAAACAGGTTTCTTCTATTAAGTTTGATGAGGATGGAGTGTGTTATGGAATTGGGAATGTGGCAGGGGAGTGTTCTGGAACTGGGAAAGGTGATGACGATGATCTTGGTATGTTTTCGCCTCTTGGGCTTTGGGAGATTGACTGAAGACTGGATTATGTCCTCCATATAATATGTTATGTTTTATGTTTATATGTAATGTTTGATTAAGACAAGGATTTTGATGGTTTTTAAATGTTGCTGTTTTAAGGTTTATGTGTTTATGGTTTATGTACTGGTTTATTATGAATTATGATGTTTTGCCATGCACTTGCCATTATTGTTATGTGCATGGGGTACTGCAGTTGATATTATGTATGCATATATTTATATGCCTTTCTAAATATTAATGAATATTTTCAGTATTTATGTTTATATGTAATGTTGTTGAGGACTGGATGATGTTAGGTTTCAAGTTTTGTTGTTTTATGGTTAAAGTGTTATAAGGAATTTGGTTTTATGGTTAAAATGTTATAAGGAATTTGGACTGGAGTGACTTAATAAAAAAACAGGCTTATAAATTTGTCACATGCTAAGATTCTAGGATACAGAGTAGTAAATTGACATAAAGAATAAAGTGGTACACTGGTACTGCAGCTGCCTTGAAATGAAATATGTCCGTGTATCCTTATATGTGCACCTACTTATGACAAAAATGCAGTAAATAGAAGTAGGTGATAGTAGACCTTACAAACTGAACAAAATCTAACACAATATTTTGGAAGAAAATGTACACAAGAATAAAATCTAATCAATGATAATGAAGAAGTTTTCACCGAAGGAAAAAAAATGCAAACATATGGTCTATATTAACACTTTAGACCCCCATGACTTAGTCTAATATTTTTTGGGACCCAATAATGAAGTGTCATAAATAGGGGAGTATTGATGAAAAGATACTAAAAATTGTAGGCATTTCATTTCATCTCTTGTCCTCTTACCCACAATTTTCCCAACATGGATCTCTTCAACCCTCGTCCCCAATCAACTTTTTTTTACGATGCAAACTGGTCCAAAGACGTAGACGATTATTTCATTGAATTTTTGTCCAACGAGGCTTACTTCCAAAATGCTATTTTCATTCATCCCTTTCGTGATGTTATTAATGTTGCTCGGGATGATTTAAATGCATATTTTGGAACAACATTCACAAAGAAGGAAATAACGGGTAAATTTATGAAACTTGTGATGAGACCGAATTTCCTGTTCCACCTCCTCCGTAGTCGCCCATCAACCTTCAGTGGTTTGAACTCGACGATGGCCCAGATGCTGCCACAGGAACCCCGGTTCCACCGCCTATAAATCCGCCGCAAGAAACGTTCTTACCTTGTGTTGATGAACAGTTTTGGAATGACTTATCAAATTACAACAACACATTGAACGATGATGACATTGTTGAGGGTTCGAAGACCACGGGTGTCGCCAAATGTCTTTGGCCTCATGTTGGCCCGTCAAGCAAATCGGATGGTGGGAACTAGCAAAGTTTACCTTGATGTTTATTGCAAAATATTGCTTTATTCTTAAGTCGTTTAATTGCATTTTACTCCTTCATGTTTAGTCTTTTAATTGCATTGTACTCCTTCATGTTTTCATAATTAATGTCTTATTTGCACATCTAGTATTTCGGGCTTTTTTCGAAAGTCATGGGGCATTTTTGTCATATAAAAAAACTTACGGCAGGGGGTAAGTAAAATTAATGAATTTATGGTAGGGGGTATTTGCAACTAACAAGTCTAATCAGGGGGTATATGCACACGGTAATGGCAGGGGGGTATATGCACAAGGTAATGAAGGAGGGTATTTAATTGCAAAAAGTCCCAAGTATTGCAAATGCAAAATAGCAGTGAACAAATTAACCTGTACAACTAAATTGCATAAATCAATCCATACAACTTCTTAAAAACAATCATAAAAGTGAATTAGTTTAAAATTGATGATGATAAAAATATATAACCTCAAATATCAAGCTACAAATTTTTCCAAATGTCAAGCTACAAATATTTCAAAGTGTGAAGGTACAAATCAAGCAGTTAGGCTAATTACAGAAGACACGTCCTCTGTTTCTAACCTAACTAAAACATGATTTAATTCTAAGTTTTGAATGACATTCAAAATGAAATCCAATAAATTACATACCAAAAACCACATTCATTAGTGAGGGTTCATAATGCAAAAAAGCCCTCCAATACCATAAATCAAGCCATTAAAAAAAGGATTGTTCACTGCATATGCACACAAAATAAATACTTCTCAAGGCATCTTACCCTCAAGCATCATTTGTGTTTATATCTCCCGGTTTCGTGCATTCGAGTTCGAGAATAAGCTTGTATGCTTTGGATTGTCCATTATTTTGAATGAGAGGTAGTTTCGGCTTTGCTAAGGGACTCGATGTTCTCTAACGCGGCTATTATCTTCTTTGCCTTCTCGTCAAAGGTATCCTCCTCCTTCGCAAATTTCGAAGTCAACTCTCCTCATGTTTCCTTGGCAGCAACAAGAAACTCTTTCATGTTAGTAATTCCATCTTCGGGTCCACTCGAGTCGGGTGTTTTCTGCTTCCTTTCCTTGGACACTTCTTTCTTCTCCTTGATCTTCTCCGCTTTTGATTTTTTTTTCTAGCTTCACCTTAACCTTCCTTGGTTCCATTGGTTCAAAACTCGAATTATATGAAACCGAATTGGACATAACATCGGCGTAGTCTGATGCATCGGTCGTCAAATCCACACATGGGAACCCTCCATGATTCTCAAATGGGCTGCCCATCGGCTCCTTAAGCTTTAGGGTTGCTTCTTCCAACGCGGCACTTTTTTTATGTATGTCTTCGACGATATCTTCGAAATTTTCCGCGTCATTACCCATTGCTCGGTTCTTGCCAAATATCTCCACCCAGTCCTCAAAGTAATGATATGCCTTGTATTGCATGTTGGCAACTTCGGGATGTGCCTAGAATGAAATTCCAACAAATAACAGAGTTAATGAAGGGGGGTATTTGCAAATAGAATGCAGGGGGTATTCTGTATATAAATATAATGCAGGGGGGGTATTTGCAAATATAATATGGAGGGGGTATTTGCATATATTTAGGGGTGACCAGTTGTTTTACCTTGACATATAGCTACCATATGTCATCATCTACACTAATTTGTTTCCCGGAATAATTCCATCCACACCCGCTCGTCCCTTGCATCCCGAGCAATTGGTAATACGTTTTCTTCCAAACCATCAACTTGGAATTGATGTGTAGCTTGTATCTTCGAATTTGGAATTCTCGCATTTATGGCCACCTCTAGAGTTTGCAAATAACCAGCTCTAAAGAAATTATCGGACTTCCACCCATTAATAATTAGATCTTTTAGACAGTGAATTAGTTTTTGTTCTTCCAGCTCATTCCAAGTTCGACGCACACCTTGCGTCTTTCGTTGGGACGGAGCAGCCTCACCGAATCGTGGGATTGACGACATATTGCAGAATATATTATATCTGCGCACAAGTAAACACCGTCATTAACATAATTAATCCCAATCCTAAGACAAGCCTCAACCTTATTCTGACTCCTACTAGGGCAATCAGGTTCAGGTTAAGCCCGAACAGCTTAGTTTTCCACTTCTCTTCCAACACAAGCTTCTTTGCCAAGCCTTCCCCATCAACTGAAAATCCAGTAAGAAAGGCAAGGGGCGCAACGGCAAGGCAATCTGTCAAAGAACTCATTCAAAGAGCGTTTAATACAACAATGAATAAAAACTTTACACTGCACAAACTTCACATAAAAAATCAACTTGAGAATCACACGCAAATTGACAGCGACAATCATAAAATTTACGACAATTACCAAGTCCAAATAAAATACATAATTCCAAAAAAATACATAAATAGCACAACTGCAATAGGGCACAATATGAAATTCGATTATATGTAATAGCAAACAAATCCTTTTATTATTATTCAATAACGATCTTCATTCCATTTGTTGAACATATCGCGGGCCATGTTGTCGCGAAAATTATTCCACGCAGCTGACGGTTCGACCGAATCAATGTAATCTCCAGCATTGTCCTCAATCTCATCATCACCCGAGTCGCTTTCATCCGATTGCCAATACGATTTGCCGTTAGGCATTGTTTGCCGTATGAAATTTTGAATCAGCAATAGAGCCATAATTACTCGATTATGTGTCTTCAGAAGTAGAATGCATTGCTCCGTAGAATTGCCCACTTTTTCTTCACCACACCGAAACTGCGCTCAATTACATTCCGTGCTTGCGAATGTTTCATGTTAAAAAACTCCCGCTCATTCTGCGGAACCTCCATACCCGCACCCCACTCTTTCAAATGATATCGTACCCCTCTGTAGGGCTCAAGAAATCCTTCACAATTGGTATATCCATTATCGCATAAGTAATATGTCCCTGAATGCAATATTTTTTTCACGTAAGTATGTAGTTTTAAAATTGATCATTGACAAGTAACTTACTTGCATAAAAACAAACATATGCAACATTTTATTACCGGTGGGAACTTTGAACCCATTCGATCGATTTATCGCGTCCCTTAAAACTCGACCATCTGCGGCCGATCCTTCCCAACCAACTAATGCATAACTGAAAGCTCCTTCAATGTCACATGCAGCTAGGACATTCGTGGAAATTGCACCATTTCTCGATCTATACCGTGGTTTGTCTCTGTTCGGAACTTGGACATTCACGTACCTTCCGTCCAACGCCCCAATGCAACCCTAATGCAAATGGAATAATAATTAAGATACAATGAAAATCATAGAAACCATTATGGGGGATAATAAGATTAAAACTCACCGGAAAATAATTCTACCTTGTATCCGCGCAATAAAGAGCAATTGGTTTGGGTTTGGATAGTAAGATCGGATGCAAAGTTAGCAAATAATTTAGTACACGATAGAAGCATTTGCTCACGGTGTCACCTGACCGTTTGTAATCTCCTCCAAGGACCGACAGAAACATTGCAACTTGTTCTCTAACCGGAACATATTTAGTATCCCTCAACCCACCCGCATTATGTAGCAAACAACAAAACTTTTCAAATGCATTCATATTTAGACGTGTGTTATTTCGGCAGGTAACATTCTTTTCCTTGGTGATTTCGATTAAATAATCGGTTTGCGTCTGCCTTCTACGGATTAGGCTATAACAAATGGGGCATGATGTGCAATCACACGAAAGCAAAAAAAATAAACTCCCATCCAAAAAAATTGATGAAACATAATTAACAATAGTTGTTTGCATCGTTCATCCATTTGCAACGTGGTCCTAAAAATTTTTAATCGAAAACAAATTATATGAACCGAACAATGAAAAAAACATTGAACCTACAAACTTATGGGTATAATCAAAACCATAAGCCTGCTCTAATAACGAAAGACAAGCAACGAATACTATGAACAACCTATAAACATAATTTAAGTAACAACATTCAACAATAGACCAAAGCATTATCTTAACAACATATTACAACCAACGAACATGAAGCAACATAAACCCACGCACACCCACACTTGACAAATAGTATCACAAAAAATATAGCAAGCTAATGGGGTGTTTTTTATTTCATTCAAAATGTATACCTAAACACACACTTGACAAACTTTTCCGGTTAAAGCTTATGTTCATACAACAACAAATAATACCAATCTTCAACCAATGTAATAAACAAGAAATCCACCAAACAAGTTTTTTTTTTTTAAAAAAAAAAAACATAAAACCTAGCTCTCAAATGTACTGTTTTTTATTTCAATCCAAATGTACACCTACACCCACGTACTACAAACCTCAAATTAGATATTAGCTGAAGCATAAACATGAGGGAAACACAAATGTTTACCAAGGCCGGGATTCAATTTGAAGCATTTCGACTAGTTCTTCAAACCTTCGCGAAATTTGCTCCAACAACCGAGAAATCTGCAAATCGAGCTTAATATTAGTTAAATCCGTGGCAAATGGTACGGGTATGCAAGAAAAAAATGATTACGAGCAAAAAATATTCAGCTGAAGAAGGATGATTTGCTTGTCTCTCTGGCCGCGAAAGTGAAGAAAGTGAAGAAAGTGAAATGAGGGGAAAATAAAAAATTGTTTCTTTTGTTTATTTTTAACAGATTCAGCCGTAATAAGCTCAAAGTCCAGGGGCAATTTTGGGTTAAAAACAAATTAATGGGCCGCATAAAATTAATTGGACCTGGGAGATCCAATTATAATTTGTCTAATTAGGTGGGGTGGCCCACAAAACCGGAAGATAGTTACGGGCAGCTCGGGTTATTATCTTCCAATCCGAACAAAGTATTAATGGCCCATTTGAGATAAATAAAAATAGTAGCTACCTTATCTGGGCCTTATCTTCCAATTCGAACACAGCCTTAGTGAATATTTTGCGCCCTCGAAATCGAGTTGTGATCCATATTTTAGTAGATAGAAAAAGGAACATTATTTGTACTTTCCTAGAGAACAAATTGATTTACGAATAATGATATAATTAATGTTTCATAGTTTCAATAAAAAAAAATATGAATTCATATATATAACCAATATGTGATTGATATGTAGTATGAGGAACCAGTTAGTTCCCCCAGTGTGCATGGCGACCCAAAGTTCAGTTCCGTTGAAAAAATTGTCTTGTAAATGATTGTTGTGCCTCGAAAGATAATAACCCAGGTATAAAACACGAATATCCTTGAAAGAGGGAGAAGAAAACTATCGATCTAACGGTACCACACATATTTAGGTTTTGATGGGAAAAAAATGTGAAATTCCAGTAAAATAAAATTGAGAATGAAGCTACTGGAAAGTCTAAAGTAAAATACTTTGTTCAGACTTTATGCAGCTGCCTTAACTTTTTGAACTATTTTTTCCTTTTTTTTTTTTTTTTTTTTTCCTGCAGCTGCCTTAACTTGAAATAAAAGAAATGTGTGACATGAAATTAAATTATACCCCAAACTGAAAATGGGCAACTACAGGATCAAAGTTTAGGTATACCATCTGTATATACAAAGGTTTCTTAGTCTTTACTTTTCTAGAAAAAAAAGCTACCCATAATTAAGATATATTGACCTCCATTTAATCATTGTTTAGAATCTTAATTATGCATCAACTGAACTAAAGTGGTTAGTGACAGTGAAAGACCATGTGAGAATTTTTTAAGATTAATTACGTCAATATTAATTAGTAGATAATAATATTTTAATATGCTTACTTTTATTTCGATTAGGCATTTAAAAGAGGTTGATTTAGTGGGTTCGAGTCCCATTGCGATTAACATTTTTCTAAATCCAGAGGTTATAAAATCCATTTTTTATTTATATATTTGAAATTGTGATTTTAAATCTAAAGCCAGCTTTATTACTCTATTTATTTTTATGTATGTTCCTCAATATAATATTATACTAGGACACCGAGCAATAAATTAGTTATGTTTGATGTATTAATATCTGTTAATTATAATTTGATAAAGGTATATTGACCATGAAACATAGCTAATTTAATTTACATATTCAACCAACATGAAAGCTACACTATATTAAATTAATTCGGGACTCAAATTATACTTGATTGGCAGGCATGTAATAAATTGAAAGGGTAAATTAGTCAATCTAATCAAGAAAGAAAACTCTTGTCTCTTCTCGGGATAATTTAATCGCTATATCCCTTGAGATTTGATTTATATGCAGTTTGTTCATTGATTTTTTTTCACTAAAAGATGAAAAGTAGCTTCATATTATTTATCACATCGTCCATTTATAAAATATCTTTAGTGTCTCAATTATTCAACGTTTTTTAAAATTAAACATGTTTGTCTCCGGTGTTATTGTACAACAAAAATTATATCAATTGTATGTAGGGCTGAAAATCAAATCAAGTTACTCGATACTTGGTTCGAGCTCGTTCGATAAGAGCTTGTTTAAGCTCGGTTCGTCAGATAAATCAAACAAGTTTGAACAAGATTTCTCGTTCGATAACTTTTGAAGCTCGGCTCGAACTCGACTCGATAAGCAAAAAATGGAAAAAATTATATGTAAAATATCAAACTACTCGATACTTGGCTCGAGCTCATTCGATAAAAGCTCGTTTGAGCTCGGTTCGTTAAAAAATCAAACCTAGCTCAAACATAAAATTTCAAGCTCGATAAAATTCAAATCAAGCTTGAACAACATGTCGTTCGATACTACTCAGATCTTTTACACCCCTAATTGTATGTGTGAAATATTTTTTTTTTTTATTTTCATACTATATAAATTTAATTAGTTCAATAAATGTAAATTAACCCAATTAAGAAATAATACAAGCCTCGTCTTCTTGTCAACCCTCATACTAACTAATGAAAACGACATTGATGATCACCTCAAGCAATCTTCAACAAAACTTCTCATCTCTTCTCTCCATCTCTTTCTTTTTCTCTCTCTCTCACACACACATTGACTATGTGTGCCAGAGTAGAAGCAAATAGAAAACAGAGTGGTTAGCGACTGAGAAAGACAACCCTCCCTCCACCGATTAACCTAATCTGTTTCTTCAAGACAATCCCATTTCACCAAATCCTCATCTCAAAAAATAAACTAATTAACCAACTTCAACAGCAACAAATATAAAACAAAACAAACAAACAAACAAACATGTTCATCTCATTCCCATTCACTCTTCTTCTTCTAAGTCTTACTAATTTGATCATAATTTTTTCCCTTAAATCCCCTTCTCGTTTCCTTCATTCACATTCTCATGCAGCTCTCCCTCCGCCGTAAACTCACACCGGTGCTTTTCTCCTCCAACTCTTTCTCCATGAAACCCGCCGGAGCCGCCGCCAGAAAAGGCGGCAACCTCTCTGTTTTCGTAGTCATTTTCTCAATCTTCCTCTTCGGTTGTTTCATGTACAACGAAGACGTCAAATCAATCGCCGAATTCCCATTCTCAAGGCCCAAGAATCAAGAAATACAAAAAGGGTTTCAAGAAAAACAATCAAGTAGTGAGCTTGATGATGATAAAAAGAGTACTACTACTACTACAGTCTCTGTTGTTATGAATTCAAGAACCGTAGTTGAAACAGAGGTAGAGAGTAGTAGTAATAGTAATTCTATTGAAATGCCAATTGAGGAAGAAATTGATGATGAGGATATTGAAATCCCATCTAAAGATTGTGATTTATTTACAGGGAATTGGGTTTTTGATAATTCTACACACCCTCTGTATAAAGAAGAACAGTGTGAGTTTTTGACTGCACAAGTTACTTGTATGAGGAATGGAAGAAAAGATTCTTCATACCAGAATTGGAGATGGCAACCTAAAGACTGTTCTTTGCCAAAGTGAGTAATTTTATCATAATTCTTGAATTTTTTTGGAGTAATTTGACATTTTGCACCCATAAATACATCATTCGACACATTTTGCACCCTTTACCAGTGTAAATTCCCTATAGTTTTGCCAGAAAGTATATAATTTGAGGGTTCAATGTGCCAAAATCTTAATTTTGGGGGTGCAAAATGCTCAATTATTTAGAATTAATTTCTTGGTTTTTTATTTTAATTGCTCTGTTTTTTTATGATTGATTTTTATATAAGGTTTAAAGCAAGATTGTTGCTTGAAAGACTGAGGAATAAGAGACTTATGTTTGTTGGAGATTCTTTGAATCGGAATCAGTGGGAATCGATGATTTGTTTGGTTCAATCTGTAGTACCTCCAGGAAGGAAAAGCTTGAAGAAGAATGGTTCTTTGTCTGTTTTCAGAATTGAGGTTAGAGATTTTATCTTTATTTATTGCTTAATTAGAAAAAAAAATCAATGTTGATTAGAAATTGGAGTATATTTTTCTCCTCAATCATAATGATTAGGTTAGGTGCATTGATTACTTGTAGCATTTTATTCTTTCTGTCAAGGGCCGGAAAGGAATACTTGTTCAATCAGCTTACTTTTTGTTTTTAATTTACAAAAACACTGGAGTTGAACTGTCCACATTTTGTCCCACTTTTTGACTTGGATTGATTTGAACTATAGAGAAAGTGGGTGTGCATGTTGCTTAATTTACAAGTACCTAAAACTTATTTTAAGTGGTAATACTTTGGATTGGATTGGATTGGATTGGGTTGGATTGGATTGGGCTCGATAATTGTCAAATTTTCGTGATGAGCTACTGTTTTTAAGTTGCTTGAATTAATTTGGCAGGATTATAATGCTACAGTTGAGTTCTATTGGGCTCCATTCTTGGTAGAGTCAAATTCAGATGATCCCACAATGCACAGCATTTTGAACCGGATCATCATGCCTGAATCAATCAAAAAACATGGCAAGAATTGGAAAAATGTGGACTATCTCATTTTCAATACATACATTTGGTGGATGAACACTTTTGCCATGAAAGTTTTGTAAGTAATAAATCAAAATTTTCTTCATTGATTTGTTACTTTTCATTACTAAATTAATGAATAATTTTGAGAATTTAACGAAACAGGCGAGGATCGTTCGATAAGGGCGCGACGGAGTACGATGAAATCGAGAGGCCTGTGGCTTATGGAAGAGTGTTGAGAACTTGGGCTAAGTGGGTGGACAAAAACGTTGATCCCAATCGGACACAAGTATTTTTCATGAGCATGTCTCCTCTTCACATCAAGTAATGTTCAACTCCATCTCTTCTTATTTTTCTTAGCTTACAAGCTAATAGTATTATTCATCATTTTCTTTTTTATTTTTCATTGATTTGGATATTATTTTCTTTCTGAAACTTCTAATAATTCATGGTTTTGAATAATCACATACATTACTTCGAAATTATTAGGTGAATAAAGTAAAAATCTTCTTCAAATTTCAATAATTACTTAAATTTTCATATTTTAAGTTTCAAATTACAATTACTAGCCAATGTTGACAACATTGCATTTCTTATTTATAAATTATACACTTTACCCGTATATTTAAAGAGTAAAATTTTAATGGGATTTAGGGTGTACGTATATGTATATGTGATTATAATATGTCTTAAGGGGTCAATTTGTAACACCCAAAGATCTCTAAAGATTTTTGAAAATGATAGCAACTTTATATTTTTATCCTCCCTGAAATTTGGATTAGTTCACAATTCTTATTCTATTGTAGGTTGGTAAACCACTCCCAACTCAATCATTATATAAATAAAACATTATTGTAACAAAAAAAAATATTTTATAAGATAGGACAAGTCTTAGAATAATCCCATTAATCTAACATTTGCTACATGACTTTAAACCAAGAAAATTTCTTGAAATTAAAAATTTGATGATTTAATACTTTTTACATGTGACAGGAGCTTGGATTGGGACAACCCTGATGGGATCAAATGTGCTCTGGAAACAGCCCCAATACTCAACACATCAATGCCACTAAACGTAGGCACTGACCGTAGACTCTTTGTTGTTGCATCCAATGTCACAAAATCCATGAAATTTCCAGTCCATTTTCTCAACATAACCACACTTTCCGAATATAGAAAAGACGCACACACCTCGGTTCACACCATCCGCCAGGGCAAAATGCTCACACCCGAGCAGCAAGCCGATCCAAACACGTTTGCCGACTGCATTCATTGGTGCCTTCCCGGTTTACCCGACACGTGGAACGAGTTCCTCTATGCACATATTATTTCGAGGTCTTGACCCGTTTTACTAATGAAGTTTTAGCAACATGGGGTGTATAAATGATTCACCTAAGATTTTTGGATTTTTTTTTTTTTTTTTAAAAAAAATTGGTGTTAATAGATCATTTTACATTTTCTTCATTAGCTTGTATAATGTTGAATCTTTGATGGGGCTTGTTGTTTATTGAGTTTATTCATTTGTTATAGCCCCCACCATCATTAACCAAATGTTGAGACCATAATTGTATAATGAATTTGGTTCAAATGGAATAAAATGAAATCAAAGTTTAATTCTTTTGATGTCAATGCCTTGCATTTAGTTCTTTTGATGACTTAATTATGATGTATAAATGCTCTTCTTTTTATTCGTTTACATTTAGCAATAGAGATTATCTCTCCATCATAAACCTAATATCCAACTCAACTATTATATATATTCTTGTGGACCCGACTTAATATTATAGTCGAGAGTCAATATTGATTCAACGTAGATTTTGTATAATATAAAGAAAATATAAAAATAAATACCACTCTTCTATAATAACTCTACAAAATTACATATACTACTTCACATAAAGCTAGGGATTAATTGTTGGTTATGCCAAATGGGGGGGTAAACTGTTATCAATTTTTTTTTTTTAAATAACTATGATGTCGAGGTATACACACTAGGGAAAATCTTTTTTATGAGCACAAGGCTTAATGGCGTTGGGGAAAAAAATATTCAGAAAAAAATAATATGATCATAATTAAAAAAGTCAAGGGTTATAAATGTCAGTCGTTTCGTTTAATAATATTTTTCTATTAATTTAATGTATAGCTAACAAACTTAATTTAGTAAAAATTATTGGTACGAATTTCGAAAATAGAAATTTTATTGGAACAAACAAAGATATGATATTTGACCAAGTTCGAACAAGATTCAATGGAATGTTCGAGCAAGATCTATATTCGATCTGAAGAGGATCCGCAAAAATGAAATAGGATTTGAGTTGGACGCAATCAAGCCTGAATGCAATCCACCTAATATTGAGCATGTACAAATTAGTAATTTTTTACAAATTTAAGTTTGACGGTGAGAGAATTAGCAATTGGCTTGCCTTCGCCGGGCTGTGTTTGTAGTAGCCCAGGCCCAGCTAATAAGGTTCTTACTGAGTCTTCTGACTTGTGATTTACTTCGGCCCAATAATTACGGTTCGGCGTTTGGACTTCAAATGCGGAAATGGGTTGCAACGTCAGCCAAAATGTGATCTACTCCCTCTTCGGTTCGGGTGAGTTTGGTCTAGCGATTCGAAAAGTAATTATATGATAATTAATTTTACGAAAATTGATTTTGGTAATAACTGATTATGATAATAATTAATTATAGAATAATTGCTTTTGTATAATAGCGTTTGTAAAAGTAACACTTTAGTTGCTTCAATAATAAGTTGATTTTTTGCTTCTGAGGATCCCAAAAGTGATTATGATCTTGGGGGTCAAATACCATGAAAATCACGATTGATCAGAAGTAGTTTTTATAATCGGGGCCAAACACTTCAAAAATCACAATAGAAATATAAAAGTGATTTTAAGAACTCCAATCGCTTGGCCAAACTCACCTGAATGAATATCTAAAAGTCAATTTTTTTTTCATAATTTGACCATCTCATGTGATTAATCATTTGACAATTTTCATGTAATATTACATTCCAACCTTAGTATTTTGTCACGTGGATCAATAAACCAACTAAATTATTGAATAATCCATTTTAATTTTACTGAAATTAATTGGTCAATAAGGCCAATAAAACATCTGATTTGGGACGTAAAGAATAATTACAAAAATAAGAAAGAGTAATTCCGGTTGACATGCATGATTCAAATTTACGTAAGATTGAATTCATGATAAAGAAACAATTAATTGCATATATAATAGGCAACCTTTAAATCAATACACCAGCGGCATACCATATTTTTTAAATTTCAAATTATGATTAGTTGGTTTTAACCAACATTTGGTCAACTATTTTGGTCAATTTTTTTGTAAACTTTATATCATTATAGAAACAATATTCACATTGTTATTAACTTAATAATTTAGATAATTTCTCAATCTTGTTTACTATACATTATTTTTTCTCTAATGCTGTTTACCATAAATTGGGACCGACAAACCCTCCAAATGAACAACTTATTCATTGTTTTGCACAAATAATTTAATAAATATGTCTAAATTTTGCCCCATAGTATTTGGTGTCACTTTTCTAGTTCTAGTTCATAATGTTGCTTCTTACAAGGGCTATGGAGCAGCCTTATCTCAGTCTTTGAGGTTCTTTGAAGCACAAAGATCAGGCTATTTACCGTATAACCAGAGTGTCAAATGGCGGGGAAACTCTGCACTTAACGATGGTCGAGCCACAGGGGTAAAATCACTTTTACATTAATTAAAATTAAAGTTCCATAGTAATTTAAATTGGTGTTTTGCAATTCACCATTAAAAATAAATTATACAATTTACTCCCTCGTTAAAAAAAAAAGGACAATATTCTATTATGCATCTTGAACGCATGCAATGTTATTTACGCTGGTAAAATGCAACTAATACTATATATTTTAATGTTGAAAAAAAAAAAAGAACCTCGGCTACCATGTGGCATAGATGGTAAATAAAAAAAAAAAAAAAAAAAAAAAAAAAAAATGAACCTCGGCTATATGCTATATCTTTTTAGTAATTCGTCTTCTTAAAACAAATATTCCTATGTAGCCTGCCTCCATTTAACAAAATAATAATAATTTTTGAATTTAATATAGTATATATGAACAATCTAGTCTTAACACACAATTTCTTGCAAGCTAATGTAAATTGTGAACCGACGGCCTAGGATTTCTTGGGGTGGGTGGGTTGGGAGGGATTGGTTTTTTATTATAAATATTTATTAATAATGTATAATTTTATTTTTAAATAAATATAAAATATATAAATACTATTATATAAATATTAGATTTTAAAAAAAAAAATTTTGTCAGATTTATATTAAAGTATTATTTGATCTATTAATATTGTTTATAAAAGAATATTAATTAAATGGATATGTAAATATAATAAGTCCAAATTGGTCTACACATGTCTTATTCGAGCCAATTTTGAAATTGAAATACAATATGGACTAAAATCATCAATAAATTTGAGTATGTTAGGCTATTTTGCGAACATGAAATGATATGGGGTATAATTGTCCTCCAAATTGATCCACACGTGTCTTATTAGAGTCAATCTTGAAATTGGACAACAATGTGAACTTAAATCGTCAGTAAATTTGAAGATGTATGGTTATTTTGCCAACCTGAAATGTTATGGGATAGAAATTGTCAGCCAACATAAGTAAAGACATCTATTTATGATGTAACTGCCACATCATCACCTAACGGTCATTTTTAATGGTACCAAAGTGATTCGATTCTTAAATTGTGATGGTCGATCTTAATTTTTATGGTACCACAAATAAGAATTGACACATAATTCGATACCACAAGTATAATTCTCTCTTTCCAAATTCAAATGACTTCCAACTCATATACGAACACACTCCATAAAATGTTCTTTAAAACAAATTCCATAAAAATGTCATATTTACTCTCTCTTAGATTAAAACTGAAAAGGAGAGTTGCCATAAAGAAAAATAGCAATATTCAATATGCAGAAAACAAAAATTAATATCAATTATCATACTATTTTATTTTTACCAAAAAACAACAAAAAATTCCAAATTATGAAATTTACTAGTTTTTTATTTGGAGGGGAAATCATGATTATAAGAGAGAACAAATATGGATTATGATCAAATGGCAAAGAAGACCAAGATTAGGGGGAAAAGGCTTCCACATCTAGCTATGATTATGGACTATGGATATAAAGAACAAATATCTACTCAAATAGATATATATTTGCAAGAGATTTTTTTTTTTTCGAGAAAAAAATATTTGCAAAAGCTCTGATTATAGTTATAGAAGTTGACAGTATTTTTACTTTTTACCCATGGATCAAAATTTCCTATTTTTCCTAGGTAAAATCCGAAACGTTTCGGTTTTTCAAGGAACCGAAACGATTCCTTAATGTATTTTCGAAATTACAAGGTTTCCTTCGAAACCCACAATTTTTCCGAGTTTTCCACCGAAACTATGGAAACTTGCAAAGTTTCCTTCAATTTTCGAAAATAGTCGTTTGCCTTCTTTGAAAAAAAAAGTTCCAATTTTTTTTTAAATCCAGAATTTTGGAAGAAATCTCTTAAAAGAAGGAAAATATATCTCAAAAATATTGACTTACCTACAATTTTTCGAAATTATGCCTTCCAAATCTTCAATACAAAGTCCAGCAATCTCAAACCTCTTCATCCCTAATACACGAGTTATCTCAAACCTCTTCATCCCTAATTTTATTTTTGAACTATGATACTTTAATATCATGAACTTTAATTAAGCTATGTTTTAATTCTATATTAACTTTTGTTAGTTTTTGAGGTACGGTTATTTTGATTATAGTTTATAGATTTCATCTAGGATATTCCACTGTCTTTTCATTGTTTAGTTGTGATGCAACTTTTTTAATTACTAACAAGCACTCATTCTTGTTTGGTAATGCTGGTTTGCAAGATTTGAAAAGGATATTACTAATAATTGTTTGCATTCATTTTACACTTATATTTCAAGTTAAATTATGCTTTAGAAATAAGAACATGATTTTTATGTATTTTTTTATAACTATTTGTGTGTTTCCAGGTTTTTGTAATTTTTCCTAGTGTTTCCGCAACGTTTCCGAAACGTTTCCGATTTTTGGATACCCGAAACTCACCTACGAAACGAAACTTTGATCCATGTTTTTACCCATTGGATTAAGTTTTCTAATATACACTCTTTATCTAACATGAAAACAAAAATAGAATCCATTACAAAAGTGTTTATGAGATAGATTCTATCATAGTTAGATTCTATATTTATGAAGGTCTTTTTTGTGAGTAAATTTTATATAACAGACAATTTACGACCTTTTATTTTTGGGAATAAAATAGGTTGGTTAGTTTTTATGGAAATTCTCCCACTTGGGCAGTCTGCATATTTATTTTCTTGGTAAAGAAATTAAAGAGAGAAATATATAGAAAGGAAAAAAAAAAGATTCTATTGATTTTAAGTTAAATAAAGAAAATAAGAATATGTATGAGTTGGTTAATTGAATATAAAGAGCTAAAATGGAGAATTAATAAAAATCTGCTTTGGTTTAAAAAGATTCTTATCTTAATTATTAGATAATCTCTCAATCTTGTTTATTATACATTCTTTTTTTGTCAGGGTGCTGTTTGCTATAAATTGGGACCGATAAACCCCCCCAAATGAACAACTCATTCATATATAGTTTTCCACAGATAATTTAGCAATTATGTCTAAATTTTGCCACTTAGTTTTTGGTGTCATTTTTCTAGTTCTAGTTCATAATGTTGCTTCTTACAATAACTATGGAGCAGCCTTATCTCAGTCTTTGAGGTTCTTTGTGGCACAAAGATCAGGCTACTTACCGTACAACAAGTATGTCAAATGGCGGGGAAACTCTGCACTTAATGATGGTCAAGCCGCAGGGGTAAAATCACTTTTACGTTAATTAAAATTAAAGTTCCATAGTAATTTAAATTGGTGTTTTGCAATTCACCATTAAAAATAAATTATACAATTTACTCCCTCTTTAAAAAAAAAAAGGAGGAAAATATGCATCTTGATCGCATGCAGTGTTATTTACGCCCGTAAAATGCAACTAAGACTATATATTTTAATGTTGAAAAAGAAAAAATTAACCTTGGCTATATGCCATATCATTTTAGCAATTCGTCTCCTTAAAACATACCTCCATTAAAAAGAAGGTTAAGTTTTAAATTTAATAGTATATACATATATATATATATATATATATATATATATATATATTTTTTTTTTTTTTTTGGTTTCCCAAGAGTTTAATCCATTTCGAGCCGGGTTGGACACAGTAAGTGGTCATTTAATAGATCAATCACATGAGTCCATTATTTTGTAGTAACCAGTCCCTTCCACTAGATCAATCACATGTTGGTCATTTAATAGTATATATGAACAATCTAGTCTTAACACGAATTTCTTGATCCGTAATTTTACCAGGTTAATTTTGGTAATTTAATTGTATATACGAACAATCTAGTCTTAACAAGTGAATAGCTTTCAAGGTAAATCGCTTATTTGTATCAAATATGATAGAATGGTATAGAAATTGTTATTAATCCATAATTTTCATAAACTATTTCAATCTTTATAATATATGTTCCGATCCATATATATATTCATGCTTGCATGTACAAATTAATTAATTGCGTTGCAGGTTGATCTGGTGGGAGGGTACTACGATGCGGGGGACAATGTAAAATTTGGATTTCCCTTGGCGTATACCATTACAATGCTGTCATGGAGTGTGGTCGAATTTGGGCACCCATTATATGCCCGAGGAGAGTTGTCGAATGTTCTTAAAGCCGTGAAATGGGGAACGGATTATCTGATCAAGGCCCACCCGCAACCAGAGGTGCTTTATGGGCAAGTGGGAGATGGCGGGTCGGATCATGCATGCTGGCAAAGACCCGAAGACATGACCACTCCGAGGAACGTCTACAAGATCGACGCGCAAAATCCCGGAGCTGACCTGGCTGGTGAAACTGCCGCCGCCTTTGCAGCTGCATCTATTGCTTTCAGAAAATTTGATTCTCCTTATTCGCAGGTGCTTCTCAACCATTCAAGACAGGCAAGTTTCTTTCTTTTAATTAAGTTTGAGATTTCTCAATTCCTTTTTGGTAATACATAGGATAGGGGACGTTTTTTGTCATAACATTTAAAAATATTGATGAATAGAGTATTATTTATGTTTGATGCAATTTATATATGACATGCAGTTATTTGACTTTGCCGTAAAATACCCTAGTCAGTACCAAAACAGCATTCCAAGTGCTGGACAGTTCTATTCAAGCAGTGGATATCAGGTACGTACAAATTAAATAAATATATAAGTAAGTACATTAATTATTAATAATTTATCATATATCTTCCATCAAATCAATTATGTACTTTAATTAATTTGAATATTTTAATTGTTTGGTTCAATATAAATAGGATGAATTATTGTGGGCTGCTGCTTGGTTAGCACGAGCCACTAACGAGAGAACATACCTTGATTTCATCAGCGGATCGACCTCCGGTGGTACCAGAACTATGTTCTCATGGGACGACAAATATGTCGGCGCTCAAGTTCTAATAACAAAGGTAAACAATTCACCCATTAATTAATAACCAAAATTAATATCTATTAGACATATATATAATATATATTGAATTGAGATATATATTTATTAAATTGATGAATTGAAATGAATTGCGCGCAGCTTCTTTTAGAAGGGAAAGTAGATAGCAACTTGGGTGAAGCCAAGGATTCAGCGGAACAATATATTTGCAATTGCATTGGAAAAGGGAATGAAAATGTGAAAAGATCAAATGGTGGACTTATTTGGTTTGATCAATGGAACAATCTTCAATATGTCACCAGTGCTTCATTTATCATATCTGCATACTCCGACATTCTTGCGCAACATAAGACTTATGGAATCCAATGTGCTGGCGGTTTAGTTTGGCGTGATGATTTAATCCGTTTTGTTCAATCACAGGTACGTACCTACGACCTAACGTACGTACTAGAATTTTAATTTCAAGGTTTATTAATTAATATTTATCATGTGTGTGTACGTACGTAGGTTGATTACATATTGGGTGCAAATCCAAAGCAAATGAGTTACATGGTAGGATGGGGATCCAACTATCCCAAACAGGTTCACCACAGAGGAGCATCAATTATATCGATTAAGCAGAGCCCAGCACCAGTGAGTTGCCAAGGTGGTTACAGTCAGTGGTTCGATAGAAATGCACCAGACCCTAATATTCTCGAGGGGGCTCTCGTAGGGGGACCCGATCAGAGCGATCAGTATACAGATAGCAGAAATAACTTCCAGCAAGCCGAGCCTGCAATAGCAAACAATGCACCATTTGTTGGGGTTCTCGCACGCCTTGCTGCATGAATGTCATATCATTGACGTTTATTTCTCCATCTTTGAGACGTGTTAGGTTTAACAATAACATGATACTTTACGTAGTAATCTTACATATAGAAGTAGGAGGATCAATAAGATGATTGAGCATTAATATTGTACACAAATCAGATAATTAGGAGGATCAATATATATGTTCTCTTATACTTGAAATAAAATTTATTTTACTTATATTTGAGTTTTCCATATATACTCCTTTCATTTTTTTTTTTCCTAAAGAACTGTATACAGATTAATAAATATGATAAAAATAGTCCTTTTTTTAAGGAAAACTCCAAAACATCATTTTAACAAAATAATCACAACATTAGTTAGCATTAATTACAATCATAAATAAGAGGGTAAAATTGATAGAAAAGAATTAATTTTCCATTAAACTCCTAAAACGATAAATAAATTTTTTTTTTGTCAAAAGGACAAGTAAAATAAAAACGAAGAGAATACTATAATTGTTCCGATAACTTTGCTTCTTATTTTTTTTTTTCATTAGTCGTAGAACTCTTATCGATTATTTCATAAGTGACTAGTGTGACAATTTATATCACGCTTATTCGAGTTGACATGTTACCTTCACAATTACTGAACTTTCGGTAACTAAGTTGCAGTCTGGTCCAATTTCAAAAGACATGATCCGGCCAAGCCACAATTTCTAATTTCGAGATTTTGACTTTTGGATCTAATTTTTTTACTGCATAAAAAAATGATAATTTATTGAGATTTATGTCAAAATATTATTTATAAATTAAATTAATTAAATATAATGCGTAAAATCTTCAAATTAGTTCAGATGTGGTCAACTTCACCTTCTAACTCCTTTCTCTTATATATATTCTCATATGTCTTCAATGATCCAACAAATAAAAATCCTTTCTTCATCATGGATGCCATCATATGCCGCCAAGTCATTCTTTTAGGGTGATTCTCTTTATGCGGTTATGATGATTTTAATCATATTCAGTGACATAGATTCTAATCATTCTATCTATTCAACTTGCAGCAGACAAACATTTTTTGGAAAACCTGACAAAGGCAAATAACACTTGGACAAGCGGAAAATGCAAGAAACTCACTACAACAAAAATTATATTTGGTGGCATCAAACTTGATGGCATTTTAAAAAAAATGTGAGAAAAAATTAATACAGTTACATTTTTTAAAAATGTCAGGAATTATAAATGTTAAATATACTATTTAGTGACATTTTAATATATTATGGCATTTATAATGTTACATGTTGTTATGATAATGACATTTAACTTTTAGCCGCAACGCTTCAAGTGGCAGTTTGGAAAATGTCGTTATCTATAAAATGTCACTTGCAGTGGTGTGGCTAAATGTATCAATGTCACAATTATAATTAAAAGTAACATTATAAAATACCACTATAGTATAAAAATGTCACTAATCAGTAAAATTAACACTTATACTTTGTGGCATTTTTCAAAAATGTGACTATATTAATAATTTGTGACATTTTCTTTAAAGTGTTATCAAGCATGGTGCCACTATAGATCATATTTGTTGTAGTGACTCCATGTGTTAAATGAATTTCATCCGCACGAAACTACTATGTGAAATATCTATTGTAGAGAATCCAATTCAACACAAAAAACTTTTTATATAGCTAATGTTTGACTATAGGATAATTAATTTTACTAAAATTGATTTTGGTAATAATTAATTATAGAATAATTGCTTTTGTATAATAGCTTTTGTAAAAGTAACACTTTAGTTGCTTCTAAAATAACTTGATTTTTTGCTTCTGAGGATCCCAAAAGTGATTATGATCTTGGGGGCCAAACACCATGAAAATCACGATTGAACAGAAGTAGTTTTTATAATCGGGGCCAAACACTTCAAAAATCATAATAGAGATGTAAAAGTGATTAATTTTAAAAGCTCAAATAGCTGGGCCAAACTCACCCTTCATCAGATGAATATCTAAAAGTCAATTTTTTTTCTTCATAATTTGACCATCTCATGTGATTAATCATTTGACAATTTTCATGTAATATTACATTCCAACCTTAGTATTTGTCACGTGGATCAATAAACCAACTAAATTATTGAATATTCCATTTTAATTTTACTGAAATTAATTGGTCAATAAGACCAATAAAACATCTGATTTGGGACGTAAAAAATAATTACAAAAAAAAAAAAAAAGAGTAATTCCGGTTGACATGCATGATTCAAATTAACGTAATATTGAATTCATGATAAAGAAATAATTAATTGCATATATAATAGGCAACCTTTAAATCAAGACACCAGCCGGATACCATATTTTTTAAATTTCAAATTATGATTAATTGGTTTTAACCAACATTTGGTCAACTATTTTGGTCAATTTTTTTGTAAACTTTATATCATTATAGAAACAATATTCACATTGTTAGTAACTTAATTATTTAGATAATTTCTCAATCTTGTTTATTATACATTATTTTTTCTTTGAATGCTGTTTACCATAAATTGGGACCGACAAACCCTCCAAATGAACAACTTATTCATTGTTTTGCACAAATAATTTAATAAATATGTCTAAATTTTGCCCCATAGTATTTGGTGTCACTTTTCTAGTTCTAGTTCATAATGTTGCTTCTTACAAGGGCTATGGAGCAGCCTTATCTCAGTCTTTGAGGTTCTTTGAAGCACAAAGATCAGGCTATTTACCGTATAACCAGAGTGTCAAATGGCGGGGAAACTCTGCACTTAACGATGGTCGAGCCGCAGGGGTAAAATCACTTTTACATTAATTAAAATTAAAGTTCCATAGTAATTTAAATTGGTGTTTTGCAATTCACCATTAAAAATAAATTATACAATTTACTCCCTCGTTAAAAAAAAAGGACAATATTCTATTATGCATCTTGAACGCATGCAATGTTATTTACGCTGGTAAAATGCAACTAATACTATATATTTTAATGTTGAAAAAAAAAATGAACCTCGGCTATATGCTATATCTTTTTAGTAATTCGTCTTCTTAAAACAAATATTCCTATGTAGCCTGCCTCCATTTAACAAAATAATAATAATTTTTGAATTTAATATAGTATATATGAACACACAATTTCTTGCAAGCTAATGTAAATTGTGAACCGACGGCCTAGGATTTCTTGGGGTGGGGGTGGGGGGGGGGGGGGGGTTTACGGGGTGGGTGGGTTGGGAGGGATTGGTTTTTTTATTATAAATATTTATTAATAATGTATAATTTTATTTTTAAATAAATATAAAATATATAAATACTATTATATAAATATTAGATTTTAAAAAAAAAATTTATCGGATTTATATTAAAGTATTATTTGATCTATTAATATTGTTTATAAAAGAATATTAATTAAATGGATATGTAAATATAATAAGTCCAAATTGGTTTACACATGTCTTATTCGAGCCAATTTTGAAATTGAAATACAATATGGACTAAAATCATCAATAAATTTGAGTATGTTAGGCTATTTTGCGAACATGAAATGATATGGGGTATAATTGTCCTCCAAATTGATCCACACGTGTCTTATTAGAGTCAATCTTGAAATTGGACAACAATGTGGACTTAAATCGTCAGTAAATTTGAAGATGTATGGTTATTTTGCCAACCTGAAATGTTATGGGATAGAAATTGTCAATCAACATAAGTAAAGACATCTATTTATGATGTAACTGTCACATCATCACCTAACGGTCATTTTTAATGGTACCAAAGTGATTCGATTCTTAAATTGTGATGGTCGATCTTAATTTTTATGGTACCACAAATAAGAATTGACACATAATTCGATACCACAAGTACAATTCTCTCTTTCCAAATTCAAATGACTTCCAACTCATATACGAACACACTCCATAAAAATGTTCTTTAAAACAAATTCCATAAAAATGTCATATTTACTCTCTCTTAGATTAAAACTGAAAAGGAGAGTTGCCATAAAGAAAAACAGCAATATTCAATATGCAGAAAACAAAAATTAATATCAATTATCATACTATTTTATTTTTACCAAAAAACAACAAAAAATTCCAAATTATGAAATTTACTAGTTTTTTATTTGGAGGGGAAATCATGATTATAAGAGAGAACAAATATGGATTATGATCAAATGGCAAAGAAGACCAAGATTAGGGGGAAAAGGCTTCCACATCTAGCTATGATTATGGACTATGGATATAAAGAACAAATATCTACTCAAATAGATATATATTTGCAAGAGATTTTTTTTTTTTTTTCGAGAAAAAAATATTTGCAAAAGCTCTGATTATAGTTATAGAAGTTGACAGTATTTTTACTTTTTACCCATTGGATTAAGTTTTCTAATATACACTCTTTATCTAACATGAAAACAAAAATAGAATCCATTACAAAAGTGTTTATGAGATAGATTCTATCATAATTAGATTCTATAATTTATGAAGGTCTTTTTTGTGAGTAAATTTTATATATCAGACAATTTACGACCTTTTATTTTTGGGAATAAAATAGGTTGGTTAGTTTTTATGGAAATTCTCCCACTTGGGCAGTCTGCATATTTATTTTCTTGGTAAAGAAATTAAAGAGAGAAATATATAGAAAGGAAAAAAAAAGATTCTATTGATTTTAAGTTAAATAAAGAAAATAAGAATATGTATGAGTTGGTTAATTGAATATAAAGAGCTAAATTAATGGAGAATTAATAAAAATCTGCTTTGGTTTAAAAAGATTCTTATCTTAATTATTAGATAATCTCTCAATCTTGTTTATTATACATTCTTTTTTTGGCAGGGTGCTGTTTGCTATAAATTGGGACCGATAAACCCCCCCAAATGAACAACTCATTCATATATAGTTTTCCACATATAATTTAGCAATTATGTCTAAATTTTGCCACTTAGTTTTTGGTGTCATTTTTCTAGTTCTAGTTCATAATGTTGCTTCTTACAATAACTATGGAGCAGCCTTATCTCAGTCTTTGAGGTTCTTTGTGGCACAAAGATCAGGCTACTTACCGTACAACAAGTATGTCAAATGGCGGGGAAACTCTGCACTTAATGATGGTCAAGCCGCAGGGGTAAAATCACTTTTACGTTAATTAAAATTAAAGTTCCATAGTAATTTAAATTGGTGTTTTGCAATTCACCATTAAAAATAAATTATACAATTTACTCCCTCTTTAAAAGAAAAAAGGAGGAAAATATGCATCTTGATCGCATGCAGTGTTATTTACGCCCGTAAAATGCAACTAAGACTATATATTTTAATGTTGAAAAAGAAAAAATTAACCTTGGCTATATGCCATATCATTTTAGCAATTCGTCTCCTTAAAACATACCTCCATTAAAAAGAAGGTTAAGTTTTAAATTTAATAGTATATACATACATATATATATATATATATATATTTTTTTTTTTGGGTTTCCCAAGAGTTTAATCCATTTCGAGCCGGGTTGGACACAATAAGTGGTCATTTAATAGATCAATCACATGAGTCCATTATTTTGTAGTAACCAGTCCCTTCCACTAGATCAATCACATGTTGGTCATTTAATAGTATATATGAACAATCAAGTCTTAACACGAATTTCTTGATCCTTAATTTTACCAGGTTAATTTTGGTAATTTAATTGTATATACGAACAATCTAGTCTTAACAAGTGAATAGCTTTCAAGGTAAATCGCTTATTTGTATCAAATATCATAGAATGGTATAGAAATTGTTATTAATCCATAATTTTCATAAACTATTTCAATCTTTATAATATATGTTCCGATCCATATATATATTCATGCTTGCATGTACAAATTAATTAATTGCGTTGCAGGTTGATCTGGTGGGAGGGTACTACGATGCGGGGGACAATGTAAAATTTGGATTTCCCTTGGCGTATACCATTACAATGCTGTCATGGAGTGTGGTCGAATTTGGGCACCCATTATATGCCCGAGGAGAGTTGTCGAATGTTCTTAAAGCCGTGAAATGGGGAACGGATTATCTGATCAAGGCCCACTCGCAACCAGAGGTGCTTTATGGGCAAGTGGGAGATGGCGGGTCGGATCATGCATGCTGGCAAAGACCCGAAGACATGACCACTCCGAGGAACGTCTACAAGATCGACGCGCAAAATCCCGGAGCTGACCTGGCTGGTGAAACTGCCGCCGCCTTTGCAGCTGCATCTATTGCTTTCAGAAAATCTGATTCTCCTTATTCGCAGGTGCTTCTCAACCATTCAAGACAGGCAAGTTTCTTTCTTTTAATTAAGTTTGAGATTTCTCAATTCCTTTTTGGTAATACATAGGATAGGGGACGTTTTTTGTCATAACATTTAAAAATATTGATGAATAGAGTATTATTTATGTTTGATGCAATTTATATATGACATGCAGTTATTTGACTTTGCCGTAAAATACCCTAGTCAGTACCAAACCAGCATTCCAAGTGCTGGACAGTTCTATTCAAGCAGTGGATATCAGGTACGTACAAATTAAATAAATATATAAGTAAGTACATTAATTATTAATAATTTATTATATATCTTCCATCAAATCAATTATGTACTTTAATTAATTTGAATATTTTAATTGTTTGGTTCAATATAAATAGGATGAATTATTGTGGGCTGCTGCTTGGTTAGCACGAGCCACTAACGAGAGAACATACCTTGATTTCATCAGCGGATCGACCTCCGGTGGTACCAGAACTATGTTCTCATGGGACGACAAATATGTCGGCGCTCAAGTTCTAATAACAAAGGTAAACAATTCACCCATTAATTAATAACCAAAATTAATATCTATTAGACATATATATAATATATATTGAATTGAGATATATATTTATTAAATTGATGAATTGAAATGAATTGCGCGCAGCTTCTTTTAGAAGGGAAAGTAGATAGCAACTTGGGTGAAGCCAAGGATTCAGCGGAACAATATATTTGCAATTGCATTGGAAAAGGGAATGAAAATGTGAAAAGATCAAATGGTGGACTTATTTGGTTTGATCAATGGAACAATCTTCAATATGTCACCAGTGCTTCATTTATCATATCTGCATACTCCGACATTCTTGCGCAACATAAGACTTATGGAATCCAATGTGCTGGCGGTTTAGTTTGGCGTGATGATTTAATCCGTTTTGTTCAATCACAGGTACGTACCTACGACCTAACGTACGTACTAGAATTTTAATTTCAAGGTTTATTAATTAATATTTATCATGTGTGTGTACGTACGTAGGTTGATTACATATTGGGTGCAAATCCAAAGCAAATGAGTTACATGGTAGGATGGGGATCCAACTATCCCAAACAGGTTCACCACAGAGGAGCATCAATTATATCGATTAAGCAGAGCCCAGCACCAGTGAGTTGCCAAGGTGGTTACAGTCAGTGGTTCGATAGAAATGCACCAGACCCTAATATTCTCGAGGGGGCTCTCGTAGGGGGACCCGATCAGAGCGATCAGTATACAGATAGCAGAAATAACTTCCAGCAAGCCGAGCCTGCAATAGCAAACAATGCACCATTTGTTGGGGTTCTCGCACGCCTTGCTGCATGAATGTCATATCATTGACGTTTATTTCTCCATCTTTGAGACGTGTTAGGTTTAACAATAACTTGATACTTTACGTAGTAATCTTACATATAGAAGTAGGAGGATCAATAAGATGATTGAGCATTAATATTGTACACAAATCAGATAATTAGGAGGATCAATATATATGTTCTCTTATACTTGAAATAAAATTTATTTTACTTATATTTGAGTTTTCCATATATACTCCTTTCATTTTTTTTTCCTAAAGAACTGTATACAGATTAATAAATATGATAAAAATAGTCCTTTTTTTAAGGAAAACTCCAAAACATCATTTTAACAAAATAATCACAACATTAGTTAGCATTAATTACAATCATAAATAAGAGGGTAAAATTGATAGAAAAGAATTAATTTTCCATTAAACTCCTAAAACGATAAATAAATTTTTTTTTGTCAAAAGGACAAGTAAAATAAAAACGAAGAGAATACTATAATTGTTCCGATAACTTTGCTTCTTATTTTTTTTTTTCATTAGTCGTAGAACTCTTATCGATTATTTCATAAGTGACTAGTGTGACAATTTATATCACGCTTATTCGAGTTGACATGTTACCTTCACAATTACTGAACTTTCGGTAACTAAGTTGCAGTCTGGTCCAATTTCAAAAGACATGATCCGGCCAAGCCACAATTTCTAATTTCGAGATTTTGACTTTTGGATCTAATTTTTTTACTGCATAAAAAAATGATAATTTATTGAGATTTATGTCAAAATATTATTTATAAATTAAATTAATTAAATATAATGCGTAAAATCTTCAAATTAGTTCAGATGTGGTCAACTTCACCTTCTAACTCCTTTCTCTTATAATATTCTCATATGTCTTCAATGATCCAACAAATAAAAATCCTTTCTTCATCATGGATGCCATCATATGCCGCCAAGTCATTCTTTTAGGGTGATTCTCTTTATGCGGTTATGATGATTTTAATCATATTCAGTGACATAGATTCTAATCATTCTATCTATTCAACTTGCAGCAGACAAACATTTTTTGGAAAACCTGACAAAGGCAAATAACACTTGGACAAGCGGAAAATGCAAGAAACTCACTACAACAAAAATTATATTTGGTGGCATCAAACTTGATGGCATTTTAAAAAAAATGTGAGAAAAAATTAATACAGTTACATTTTTTTAAAAATGTCAGGAATTATAAATGTTAAATATACTATTTAGTGACATTTAATATATTATGGCATTTATAATGTTACATGTTGTTATGATAATGACATTTAACTTTTAGCCGCAACGCTTCAAGTGGCAGTTTGGAAAATGTCGTTATCTATAAAATGTCACTTGCAGTGGTGTGGCTAAATGTATCAATGTCACAATTATAATTAAAAGTAACATTATAAAATACCACTATAGTATAAAAATGTCACTAATCAGTAAAATTAACACTTATACTTTGTGGCATTTTTCAAAAATGTGACTATATTAATAATTTGTGACATTTTCTTTAAAGTGTTATCAAGCATGGTGCCACTATAGATCATATTTGTTGTAGTGACTCCATGTGTTAAATGAATTTCATCCGCACGAAACTACTATGTGAAATATCTATTGTAGAGAATCCAATTCAACACAAAAAACTTTTTATATAGCTAATGTTTGACTATAGGATAATTAATTTTACTAAAATTGATTTTGGTAATAATTAATTATAGAATAATTGCTTTTGTATAATAGCTTTTGTAAAAGTAACACTTTAGTTGCTTCTAAAATAACTTGATTTTTTGCTTCTGAGGATCCCAAAAGTGATTATGATCTTGGGGGCCAAACACCATGAAAATCACGATTGAACAGAAGTAGTTTTTATAATCGGGGCCAAACACTTCAAAAATCATAATAGAGATGTAAAAGTGATTAATTTTAAAAGCTCAAATAGCTGGGCCAAACTCACCCTTCATCAGATGAATATCTAAAAGTCAATTTTTTTTCTTCATAATTTGACCATCTCATGTGATTAATCATTTGACAATTTTCATGTAATATTACATTCCAACCTTAGTATTTGTCACGTGGATCAATAAACCAACTAAATTATTGAATATTCCATTTTAATTTTACTGAAATTAATTGGTCAATAAGACCAATAAAACATCTGATTTGGGACGTAAAAAATAATTACAAAAAAAAAAAAAAGAGTAATTCCGGTTGACATGCATGATTCAAATTAACGTAATATTGAATTCATGATAAAGAATAATTAATTGCATATATAATAGGCAACCTTTAAATCAAGACACCAGCCGGATACCATATTTTTTAAATTTCAAATTATGATTAATTGGTTTTAACCAACATTTGGTCAACTATTTTGGTCAATTTTTTTGTAAACTTTATATCATTATAGAAACAATATTCACATTGTTAGTAACTTAATTATTTAGATAATTTCTCAATCTTGTTTATTATACATTATTTTTTCTTTGAATGCTGTTTACCATAAATTGGGACCGACAAACCCTCCAAATGAACAACTTATTCATTGTTTTGCACAAATAATTTAATAAATATGTCTAAATTTTGCCCCATAGTATTTGGTGTCACTTTTCTAGTTCTAGTTCATAATGTTGCTTCTTACAAGGGCTATGGAGCAGCCTTATCTCAGTCTTTGAGGTTCTTTGAAGCACAAAGATCAGGCTATTTACCGTATAACCAGAGTGTCAAATGGCGGGGAAACTCTGCACTTAACGATGGTCGAGCCGCAGGGGTAAAATCACTTTTACATTAATTAAAATTAAAGTTCCATAGTAATTTAAATTGGTGTTTTGCAATTCACCATTAAAAATAAATTATACAATTTACTCCCTCGTTAAAAAAAAAGGACAATATTCTATTATGCATCTTGAACGCATGCAATGTTATTTACGCTGGTAAAATGCAACTAATACTATATATTTTAATGTTGAAAAAAAAAATGAACCTCGGCTATATGCTATATCTTTTTAGTAATTCGTCTTCTTAAAACAAATATTCCTATGTAGCCTGCCTCCATTTAACAAAATAATAATAATTTTTGAATTTAATATAGTATATATGAACACACAATTTCTTGCAAGCTAATGTAAATTGTGAACCGACGGCCTAGGATTTCTTGGGGTGGGGGTGGGGGGGGGGGTTTACGGGGTGGGTGGGTTGGGAGGGATTGGTTTTTTTTATTATAAATATTTATTAATAATGTATAATTTTATTTTTAAATAAATATAAAATATATAAATACTATTATATAAATATTAGATTTTAAAAAAAAAATTTATCGGATTTATATTAAAGTATTATTTGATCTATTAATATTGTTTATAAAAGAATATTAATTAAATGGATATGTAAATATAATAAGTCCAAATTGGTTTACACATGTCTTATTCGAGCCAATTTTGAAATTGAAATACAATATGGACTAAAATCATCAATAAATTTGAGTATGTTAGGCTATTTTGCGAACATGAAATGATATGGGGTATAATTGTCCTCCAAATTGATCCACACGTGTCTTATTAGAGTCAATCTTGAAATTGGACAACAATGTGGACTTAAATCGTCAGTAAATTTGAAGATGTATGGTTATTTTGCCAACCTGAAATGTTATGGGATAGAAATTGTCAATCAACATAAGTAAAGACATCTATTTATGATGTAACTGTCACATCATCACCTAACGGTCATTTTTAATGGTACCAAAGTGATTCGATTCTTAAATTGTGATGGTCGATCTTAATTTTTATGGTACCACAAATAAGAATTGACACATAATTCGATACCACAAGTACAATTCTCTCTTTCCAAATTCAAATGACTTCCAACTCATATACGAACACACTCCATAAAAATGTTCTTTAAAACAAATTCCATAAAAATGTCATATTTACTCTCTCTTAGATTAAAACTGAAAAGGAGAGTTGCCATAAAGAAAAACAGCAATATTCAATATGCAGAAAACAAAAATTAATATCAATTATCATACTATTTTATTTTTACCAAAAAACAACAAAAAATTCCAAATTATGAAATTTACTAGTTTTTTATTTGGAGGGGAAATCATGATTATAAGAGAAAAATATGGATTATGATCAAATGGCAAAGAAGACCAAGATTAGGGGGAAAAGGCTTCCACATCTAGCTATGATTATGGACTATGGATATAAAGAACAAAATCTACTCAAATAGATATATATTTGCAAGAGATTTTTTTTTTTTTTTCGAGAAAAAAATATTTGCAAAAGCTCTGATTATAGTTATAGAAGTTGACAGTATTTTTACTTTTTACCCATTGGATTAAGTTTTCTAATATACACTCTTTATCTAACATGAAAACAAAAATAGAATCCATTACAAAAGTGTTTATGAGATAGATTCTATCATAATTAGATTCTATAATTTATGAAGGTCTTTTTTGTGAGTAAATTTTATATATCAGACAATTTACGACCTTTTATTTTTGGGAATAAAATAGGTTGGTTAGTTTTTATGGAAATTCTCCCACTTGGGCAGTCTGCATATTTATTTTCTTGGTAAAGAAATTAAAGAGAGAAATATATAGAAAGGAAAAAAAAAGATTCTATTGATTTTAAGTTAAATAAAGAAAATAAGAATATGTATGAGTTGGTTAATTGAATATAAAGAGCTAAATTAATGGAGAATTAATAAAAATCTGCTTTGGTTTAAAAAGATTCTTATCTTAATTATTAGATAATCTCTCAATCTTGTTTATTATACATTCTTTTTTTGGCAGGGTGCTGTTTGCTATAAATTGGGACCGATAAACCCCCCCAAATGAACAACTCATTCATATATAGTTTTCCACATATAATTTAGCAATTATGTCTAAATTTTGCCACTTAGTTTTTGGTGTCATTTTTCTAGTTCTAGTTCATAATGTTGCTTCTTACAATAACTATGGAGCAGCCTTATCTCAGTCTTTGAGGTTCTTTGTGGCACAAAGATCAGGCTACTTACCGTACAACAAGTATGTCAAATGGCGGGGAAACTCTGCACTTAATGATGGTCAAGCCGCAGGGGTAAAATCACTTTTACGTTAATTAAAATTAAAGTTCCATAGTAATTTAAATTGGTGTTTTGCAATTCACCATTAAAAATAAATTATACAATTTACTCCCTCTTTAAAAGAAAAAAGGAGGAAAATATGCATCTTGATCGCATGCAGTGTTATTTACGCCCGTAAAATGCAACTAAGACTATATATTTTAATGTTGAAAAAGAAAAAATTAACCTTGGCTATATGCCATATCATTTTAGCAATTCGTCTCCTTAAAACATACCTCCATTAAAAAGAAGGTTAAGTTTTAAATTTAATAGTATATACATACATATATATATATATATATATATTTTTTTTTTTGGTTTCCCAAGAGTTTAATCCATTTCGAGCCGGGTTGGACACAGTAAGTGGTCATTTAATAGATCAATCACATGAGTCCATTATTTTGTAGTAACCAGTCCCTTCCACTAGATCAATCACATGTTGGTCATTTAATATATATGAACAATCAGTCTTAACACGAATTTCTTGATCCTAATTTTACCAGGTTAATTTTGGTAATTTAATTGTATATACGAACAATCTAGTCTTAACAAGTGAATAGCTTTCAAGGTAAATCGCTTATTTGTATCAAATATCATAGAATGGTATAGAAATTGTTATTAATCCATAATTTTCATAAACTATTTCAATCTTTATAATATATGTTCCGATCCATATATATATTCATGCTTGCATGTACAAATTAATTAATTGCGTTGCAGGTTGATCTGGTGGGAGGGTACTACGATGCGGGGGACAATGTAAAATTTGGATTTCCCTTGGCGTATACCATTACAATGCTGTCATGGAGTGTGGTCGAATTTGGGCACCCATTATATGCCCGAGGAGAGTTGTCGAATGTTCTTAAAGCCGTGAAATGGGGAACGGATTATCTGATCAAGGCCCACCCGCAACCAGAGGTGCTTTATGGGCAAGTGGGAGATGGCGGGTCGGATCATGCATGCTGGCAAAGACCCGAAGACATGACCACTCCGAGGAACGTCTACAAGATCGACGCGCAAAATCCCGGAGCTGACCTGGCTGGTGAAACTGCCGCCGCCTTTGCAGCTGCATCTATTGCTTTCAGAAAATTGATTCTCCTTATTCGCAGGTGCTTCTCAACCATTCAAGACAGGCAAGTTTCTTTCTTTTAATTAAGTTTGAGATTTCTCAATTCCTTTTTGGTAATACATAGGATAGGGGACGTTTTTTGTCATAACATTTAAAAATATTGATGAATAGAGTATTATTTATGTTTGATGCAATTTATATATGACATGCAGTTATTTGACTTTGCCGTAAAATACCCTAGTCAGTACCAAAACAGCATTCCAAGTGCTGGACAGTTCTATTCAAGCAGTGGATATCAGGTACGTACAAATTAAATAAATATATAAGTAAGTACATTAATTATTAATAATTTATTATATATCTTCCATCAAATCAATTATGTACTTTAATTAATTTGAATATTTTAATTGTTTGGTTCAATATAAATAGGATGAATTATTGTGGGCTGCTGCTTGGTTAGCACGAGCCACTAACGAGAGAACATACCTTGATTTCATCAGCGGATCGACCTCCGGTGGTACCAGAACTATGTTCTCATGGGACGACAAATATGTCGGCGCTCAAGTTCTAATAACAAAGGTAAACAATTCACCCATTAATTAATAACCAAAATTAATATCTATTAGACATATATATAATATATATTGAATTGAGATATATATTTATTAAATTGATGAATTGAAATGAATTGCGCGCAGCTTCTTTTAGAAGGGAAAGTAGATAGCAACTTGGGTGAAGCCAAGGATTCAGCGGAACAATATATTTGCAATTGCATTGGAAAAGGGAATGAAAATGTGAAAAGATCAAATGGTGGACTTATTTGGTTTGATCAATGGAACAATCTTCAATATGTCACCAGTGCTTCATTTATCATATCTGCATACTCCGACATTCTTGCGCAACATAAGACTTATGGAATCCAATGTGCTGGCGGTTTAGTTTGGCGTGATGATTTAATCCGTTTTGTTCAATCACAGGTACGTACCTACGACCTAACGTACGTACTAGAATTTTAATTTCAAGGTTTATTAATTAATATTTATCATGTGTGTGTACGTACGTAGGTTGATTACATATTGGGTGCAAATCCAAAGCAAATGAGTTACATGGTAGGATGGGGATCCAACTATCCCAAACAGGTTCACCACAGAGGAGCATCAATTATATCGATTAAGCAGAGCCCAGCACCAGTGAGTTGCCAAGGTGGTTACAGTCAGTGGTTCGATAGAAATGCACCAGACCCTAATATTCTCGAGGGGGCTCTCGTAGGGGGACCCGATCAGAGCGATCAGTATACAGATAGCAGAAATAACTTCCAGCAAGCCGAGCCTGCAATAGCAAACAATGCACCATTTGTTGGGGTTCTCGCACGCCTTGCTGCATGAATGTCATATCATTGACGTTTATTTCTCCATCTTTGAGACGTGTTAGGTTTAACAATAACTGATACTTTACGTAGTAATCTTACATATAGAAGTAGGAGGATCAATAAGATGATTGAGCATTAATATTGTACACAAATCAGATAATTAGGAGGATCAATATATATGTTCTCTTATACTTGAAATAAAATTTATTTTACTTATATTTGAGTTTTCCATATATACTCCTTTCATTTTTTTTTTCCTAAAGAACTGTATACAGATTAATAAATATGATAAAAATAGTCCTTTTTTTAAGGAAAACTCCAAAACATCATTTTAACAAAATAATCACAACATTAGTTAGCATTAATTACAATCATAAATAAGAGGGTAAAATTGATAGAAAAGAATTAATTTTCCATTAAACTCCTAAAACGATAAATAAATTTTTTTTTGTCAAAAGGACAAGTAAAATAAAAACGAAGAGAATACTATAATTGTTCCGATAACTTTGCTTCTTATTTTTTTTTTTCATTAGTCGTAGAACTCTTATCGATTATTTCATAAGTGACTAGTGTGACAATTTATATCACGCTTATTCGAGTTGACATGTTACCTTCACAATTACTGAACTTTCGGTAACTAAGTTGCAGTCTGGTCCAATTTCAAAAGACATGATCCGGCCAAGCCACAATTTCTAATTTCGAGATTTTGACTTTTGGATCTAATTTTTTTACTGCATAAAAAAATGATAATTTATTGAGATTTATGTCAAAATATTATTTATAAATTAAATTAATTAAATATAATGCGTAAAATCTTCAAATTAGTTCAGATGTGGTCAACTTCACCTTCTAACTCCTTTCTCTTATATATATTCTCATATGTCTTCAATGATCCAACAAATAAAAATCCTTTCTTCATCATGGATGCCATCATATGCCGCCAAGTCATTCTTTTAGGGTGATTCTCTTTATGCGGTTATGATGATTTTAATCATATTCAGTGACATAGATTCTAATCATTCTATCTATTCAACTTGCAGCAGACAAACATTTTTTGGAAAACCTGACAAAGGCAAATAACACTTGGACAAGCGGAAAATGCAAGAAACTCACTACAACAAAAATTATATTTGGTGGCATCAAACTTGATGGCATTTTAAAAAAAATGTGAGAAAAAATTAATACAGTTACATTTTTTAAAATGTCAGGAATTATAAATGTTAAATATACTATTTAGTGACATTTTAATATATTATGGCATTTATAATGTTACATGTTGTTATGATAATGACATTTAACTTTTAGCCGCAACGCTTCAAGTGGCAGTTTGGAAAATGTCGTTATCTATAAAATGTCACTTGCAGTGGTGTGGCTAAATGTATCAATGTCACAATTATAATTAAAAGTAACATTATAAAATACCACTATAGTATAAAAATGTCACTAATCAGTAAAATTAACACTTATACTTTGTGGCATTTTTCAAAAATGTGACTATATTAATAATTTGTGACATTTTCTTTAAAGTGTTATCAAGCATGGTGCCACTATAGATCATATTTGTTGTAGTGACTCCATGTGTTAAATGAATTTCATCCGCACGAAACTACTATGTGAAATATCTATTGTAGAGAATCCAATTCAACACAAAAAACTTTTTATATAGCTAATGTTTGACTATAGGATAATTAATTTTACTAAAATTGATTTTGGTAATAATTAATTATAGAATAATTGCTTTTGTATAATAGCTTTTGTAAAAGTAACACTTTAGTTGCTTCTAAAATAACTTGATTTTTTGCTTCTGAGGATCCCAAAAGTGATTATGATCTTGGGGGCCAAACACCATGAAAATCACGATTGAACAGAAGTAGTTTTTATAATCGGGGCCAAACACTTCAAAAATCATAATAGAGATGTAAAAGTGATTAATTTTAAAAGCTCAAATAGCTGGGCCAAACTCACCCTTCATCAGATGAATATCTAAAAGTCAATTTTTTTTTCTTCATAATTTGACCATCTCATGTGATTAATCATTTGACAATTTTCATGTAATATTACATTCCAACCTTAGTATTTGTCACGTGGATCAATAAACCAACTAAATTATTGAATATTCCATTTTAATTTTACTGAAATTAATTGGTCAATAAGACCAATAAAACATCTGATTTGGGACGTAAAAAATAATTACAAAAAAAAAAAAAAAGAGTAATTCCGGTTGACATGCATGATTCAAATTAACGTAATATTGAATTCATGATAAAGAAATAATTAATTGCATATATAATAGGCAACCTTTAAATCAAGACACCAGCCGGATACCATATTTTTTAAATTTCAAATTATGATTAATTGGTTTTAACCAACATTTGGTCAACTATTTTGGTCAATTTTTTTGTAAACTTTATATCATTATAGAAACAATATTCACATTGTTAGTAACTTAATTATTTAGATAATTTCTCAATCTTGTTTATTATACATTATTTTTTCTTTGAATGCTGTTTACCATAAATTGGGACCGACAAACCCTCCAAATGAACAACTTATTCATTGTTTTGCACAAATAATTTAATAAATATGTCTAAATTTTGCCCCATAGTATTTGGTGTCACTTTTCTAGTTCTAGTTCATAATGTTGCTTCTTACAAGGGCTATGGAGCAGCCTTATCTCAGTCTTTGAGGTTCTTTGAAGCACAAAGATCAGGCTATTTACCGTATAACCAGAGTGTCAAATGGCGGGGAAACTCTGCACTTAACGATGGTCGAGCCGCAGGGGTAAAATCACTTTTACATTAATTAAAATTAAAGTTCCATAGTAATTTAAATTGGTGTTTTGCAATTCACCATTAAAAATAAATTATACAATTTACTCCCTCGTTAAAAAAAAAGGACAATATTCTATTATGCATCTTGAACGCATGCAATGTTATTTACGCTGGTAAAATGCAACTAATACTATATATTTTAATGTTGAAAAAAAAATGAACCTCGGCTATATGCTATATCTTTTTAGTAATTCGTCTTCTTAAAACAAATATTCCTATGTAGCCTGCCTCCATTTAACAAAATAATAATAATTTTTGAATTTAATATAGTATATATGAACACACAATTTCTTGCAAGCTAATGTAAATTGTGAACCGACGGCCTAGGATTTCTTGGGGTGGGGGTGGGGGGGGGGGGGGGTTTACGGGGTGGGTGGGTTGGGAGGGATTGGTTTTTTTATTATAAATATTTATTAATAATGTATAATTTTATTTTTAAATAAATATAAAATATATAAATACTATTATATAAATATTAGATTTTAAAAAAAAAATTTATCGGATTTATATTAAAGTATTATTTGATCTATTAATATTGTTTATAAAAGAATATTAATTAAATGGATATGTAAATATAATAAGTCCAAATTGGTTTACACATGTCTTATTCGAGCCAATTTTGAAATTGAAATACAATATGGACTAAAATCATCAATAAATTTGAGTATGTTAGGCTATTTTGCGAACATGAAATGATATGGGGTATAATTGTCCTCCAAATTGATCCACACGTGTCTTATTAGAGTCAATCTTGAAATTGGACAACAATGTGGACTTAAATCGTCAGTAAATTTGAAGATGTATGGTTATTTTGCCAACCTGAAATGTTATGGGATAGAAATTGTCAATCAACATAAGTAAAGACATCTATTTATGATGTAACTGTCACATCATCACCTAACGGTCATTTTTAATGGTACCAAAGTGATTCGATTCTTAAATTGTGATGGTCGATCGTAATTTTTATGGTACCACAAATAAGAATTGACACATAATTCGATACCACAAGTACAATTCTCTCTTTCCAAATTCAAATGACTTCCAACTCATATACGAACACACTCCATAAAAATGTTCTTTAAAACAAATTCCATAAAAATGTCATATTTACTCTCTCTTAGATTAAAACTGAAAAGGAGAGTTGCCATAAAGAAAAACAGCAATATTCAATATGCAGAAAACAAAAATTAATATCAATTATCATACTATTTTATTTTTACCAAAAAACAACAAAAAATTCCAAATTATGAAATTTACTAGTTTTTTATTTGGAGGGGAAATCATGATTATAAGAGAGAACAAATATGGATTATGATCAAATGGCAAAGAAGACCAAGATTAGGGGGAAAAGGCTTCCACATCTAGCTATGATTATGGACTATGGATATAAAGAACAAATATCTACTCAAATAGATATATATTTGCAAGAGATTTTTTTTTTTTTTTCGAGAAAAAAAATATTTGCAAAAGCTCTGATTATAGTTATAGAAGTTGACAGTATTTTTACTTTTTACCCATTGGATTAAGTTTTCTAATATACACTCTTTATCTAACATGAAAACAAAAATAGAATCCATTACAAAAGTGTTTATGAGATAGATTCTATCATAATTAGATTCTATAATTTATGAAGGTCTTTTTTGTGAGTAAATTTTATATATCAGACAATTTACGACCTTTTATTTTTGGGAATAAAATAGGTTGGTTAGTTTTTATGGAAATTCTCCCACTTGGGCAGTCTGCATATTTATTTTCTTGGTAAAGAAATTAAAGAGAGAAATATATAGAAAGGAAAAAAAAAAGATTCTATTGATTTTAAGTTAAATAAAGAAAATAAGAATATGTATGAGTTGGTTAATTGAATATAAAGAGCTAAATTAATGGAGAATTAATAAAAATCTGCTTTGGTTTAAAAAGATTCTTATCTTAATTATTAGATAATCTCTCAATCTTGTTTATTATACATTCTTTTTTTGGCAGGGTGCTGTTTGCTATAAATTGGGACCGATAAACCCCCCCAAATGAACAACTCATTCATATATAGTTTTCCACATATAATTTAGCAATTATGTCTAAATTTTGCCACTTAGTTTTTGGTGTCATTTTTCTAGTTCTAGTTCATAATGTTGCTTCTTACAATAACTATGGAGCAGCCTTATCTCAGTCTTTGAGGTTCTTTGTGGCACAAAGATCAGGCTACTTACCGTACAACAAGTATGTCAAATGGCGGGGAAACTCTGCACTTAATGATGGTCAAGCCGCAGGGGTAAAATCACTTTTACGTTAATTAAAATTAAAGTTCCATAGTAATTTAAATTGGTGTTTTGCAATTCACCATTAAAAATAAATTATACAATTTACTCCCTCTTTAAAAGAAAAAAGGAGGAAAATATGCATCTTGATCGCATGCAGTGTTATTTACGCCCGTAAAATGCAACTAAGACTATATATTTTAATGTTGAAAAAGAAAAAATTAACCTTGGCTATATGCCATATCATTTTAGCAATTCGTCTCCTTAAAACATACCTCCATTAAAAAGAAGGTTAAGTTTTAAATTTAATAGTATATACATACATATATATATATATATATATTTTTTTTTTTTTTGGGTTTCCCAAGAGTTTAATCCATTTCGAGCCGGGTTGGACACAATAAGTGGTCATTTAATAGATCAATCACATGAGTCCATTATTTTGTAGTAACCAGTCCCTTCCACTAGATCAATCACATGTTGGTCATTTAATAGTATATATGAACAATCAAGTCTTAACACGAATTTCTTGATCCTTAATTTTACCAGGTTAATTTTGGTAATTTAATTGTATATACGAACAATCTAGTCTTAACAAGTGAATAGCTTTCAAGGTAAATCGCTTATTTGTATCAAATATCATAGAATGGTATAGAAATTGTTATTAATCCATAATTTTCATAAACTATTTCAATCTTTATAATATATGTTCCGATCCATATATATATTCATGCTTGCATGTACAAATTAATTAATTGCGTTGCAGGTTGATCTGGTAGGAGGGTACTACGATGCGGGGGACAATGTAAAATTTGGATTTCCCTTGGCGTATACCATTACAATGCTGTCATGGAGTGTGGTCGAATTTGGGCACCCATTATATGCCCGAGGAGAGTTGTCGAATGTTCTTAAAGCCGTGAAATGGGGAACGGATTATCTGATCAAGGCCCACCCGCAACCAGAGGTGCTTTATGGGCAAGTGGGAGATGGCGGGTCGGATCATGCATGCTGGCAAAGACCCGAAGACATGACCACTCCGAGGAACGTCTACAAGATCGACGCGCAAAATCCCGGAGCTGACCTGGCTGGTGAAACTGCCGCCGCCTTTGCAGCTGCATCTATTGCTTTCAGAAAATCTGATTCTCCTTATTCGCAGGTGCTTCTCAACCATTCAAGACAGGCAAGTTTCTTTCTTTTAATTAAGTTTGAGATTTCTCAATTCCTTTTTGGTAATACATAGGATAGGGGACGTTTTTTGTCATAACATTTAAAAATATTGATGAATAGAGTATTATTTATGTTTGATGCAATTTATATATGACATGCAGTTATTTGACTTTGCCGTAAAATACCCTAGTCAGTACCAAACCAGCATTCCAAGTGCTGGACAGTTCTATTCAAGCAGTGGATATCAGGTACGTACAAATTAAATAAATATATAAGTAAGTACATTAATTATTAATAATTTATTATATATCTTCCATCAAATCAATTATGTACTTTAATTAATTTGAATATTTTAATTGTTTGGTTCAATATAAATAGGATGAATTATTGTGGGCTGCTGCTTGGTTAGCACGAGCCACTAACGAGAGAACATACCTTGATTTCATCAGCGGATCGACCTCCGGTGGTACCAGAACTATGTTCTCATGGGACGACAAATATGTCGGCGCTCAAGTTCTAATAACAAAGGTAAACAATTCACCCATTAATTAATAACCAAAATTAATATCTATTAGACATATATATAATATATATTGAATTGAGATATATATTTATTAAATTGATGAATTGAAATGAATTGCGCGCAGCTTCTTTTAGAAGGGAAAGTAGATAGCAACTTGGGTGAAGCCAAGGATTCAGCGGAACAATATATTTGCAATTGCATTGGAAAAGGGAATGAAAATGTGAAAAGATCAAATGGTGGACTTATTTGGTTTGATCAATGGAACAATCTTCAATATGTCACCAGTGCTTCATTTATCATATCTGCATACTCCGACATTCTTGCGCAACATAAGACTTATGGAATCCAATGTGCTGGCGGTTTAGTTTGGCGTGATGATTTAATCCGTTTTGTTCAATCACAGGTACGTACCTACGACCTAACGTACGTACTAGAATTTTAATTTCAAGGTTTATTAATTAATATTTATCATGTGTGTGTACGTACGTAGGTTGATTACATATTGGGTGCAAATCCAAAGCAAATGAGTTACATGGTAGGATGGGGATCCAACTATCCCAAACAGGTTCACCACAGAGGAGCATCAATTATATCGATTAAGCAGAGCCCAGCACCAGTGAGTTGCCAAGGTGGTTACAGTCAGTGGTTCGATAGAAATGCACCAGACCCTAATATTCTCGAGGGGGCTCTCGTAGGGGGACCCGATCAGAGCGATCAGTATACAGATAGCAGAAATAACTTCCAGCAAGCCGAGCCTGCAATAGCAAACAATGCACCATTTGTTGGGGTTCTCGCACGCCTTGCTGCATGAATGTCATATCATTGACGTTTATTTCTCCATCTTTGAGACGTGTTAGGTTTAACAATAACATGATACTTTACGTAGTAATCTTACATATAGAAGTAGGAGGATCAATAAGATGATTGAGCATTAATATTGTACACAAATCAGATAATTAGGAGGATCAATATATATGTTCTCTTATACTTGAAATAAAATTTATTTTACTTATATTTGAGTTTTCCATATATACTCCTTTCATTTTTTTTTTTCCTAAAGAACTGTATACAGATTAATAAATATGATAAAAATAGTCCTTTTTTTAAGGAAAACTCCAAAACATCATTTTAACAAAATAATCACAACATTAGTTAGCATTAATTACAATCATAAATAAGAGGGTAAAATTGATAGAAAAGAATTAATTTTCCATTAAACTCCTAAAACGATAAATAAATTTTTTTTTTGTCAAAAGGACAAGTAAAATAAAAACGAAGAGAATACTATAATTGTTCCGATAACTTTGCTTCTTATTTTTTTTTTTCATTAGTCGTAGAACTCTTATCGATTATTTCATAAGTGACTAGTGTGACAATTTATATCACGCTTATTCGAGTTGACATGTTACCTTCACAATTACTGAACTTTCGGTAACTAAGTTGCAGTCTGGTCCAATTTCAAAAGACATGATCCGGCCAAGCCACAATTTCTAATTTCGAGATTTTGACTTTTGGATCTAATTTTTTTACTGCATAAAAAAATGATAATTTATTGAGATTTATGTCAAAATATTATTTATAAATTAAATTAATTAAATATAATGCGTAAAATCTTCAAATTAGTTCAGATGTGGTCAACTTCACCTTCTAACTCCTTTCTCTTATATATATTCTCATATGTCTTCAATGATCCAACAAATAAAAATCCTTTCTTCATCATGGATGCCATCATATGCCGCCAAGTCATTCTTTTAGGGTGATTCTCTTTATGCGGTTATGATGATTTTAATCATATTCAGTGACATAGATTCTAATCATTCTATCTATTCAACTTGCAGCAGACAAACATTTTTTGGAAAACCTGACAAAGGCAAATAACACTTGGACAAGCGGAAAATGCAAGAAACTCACTACAACAAAAATTATATTTGGTGGCATCAAACTTGATGGCATTTTAAAAAAAATGTGAGAAAAAATTAATACAGTTACATTTTTTAAAAATGTCAGGAATTATAAATGTTAAATATACTATTTAGTGACATTTTAATATATTATGGCATTTATAATGTTACATGTTGTTATGATAATGACATTTAACTTTTAGCCGCAACGCTTCAAGTGGCAGTTTGGAAAATGTCGTTATCTATAAAATGTCACTTGCAGTGGTGTGGCTAAATGTATCAATGTCACAATTATAATTAAAAGTAACATTATAAAATACCACTATAGTATAAAAATGTCACTAATCAGTAAAATTAACACTTATACTTTGTGGCATTTTTCAAAAATGTGACTATATTAATAATTTGTGACATTTTCTTTAAAGTGTTATCAAGCATGGTGCCACTATAGATCATATTTGTTGTAGTGACTCCATGTGTTAAATGAATTTCATCCGCACGAAACTACTATGTGAAATATCTATTGTAGAGAATCCAATTCAACACAAAAAACTTTTTATATAGCTAATGTTTGACTATAGGATAATTAATTTTACTAAAATTGATTTTGGTAATAATTAATTATAGAATAATTGCTTTTGTATAATAGCTTTTGTAAAAGTAACACTTTAGTTGCTTCTAAAATAACTTGATTTTTTGCTTCTGAGGATCCCAAAAGTGATTATGATCTTGGGGGCCAAACACCATGAAAATCACGATTGAACAGAAGTAGTTTTTATAATCGGGGCCAAACACTTCAAAAATCATAATAGAGATGTAAAAGTGATTAATTTTAAAAGCTCAAATAGCTGGGCCAAACTCACCCTTCATCAGATGAATATCTAAAAGTCAATTTTTTTTCTTCATAATTTGACCATCTCATGTGATTAATCATTTGACAATTTTCATGTAATATTACATTCCAACCTTAGTATTTGTCACGTGGATCAATAAACCAACTAAATTATTGAATATTCCATTTTAATTTTACTGAAATTAATTGGTCAATAAGACCAATAAAACATCTGATTTGGGACGTAAAAAATAATTACAAAAAAAAAAAAAAAGAGTAATTCCGGTTGACATGCATGATTCAAATTAACGTAATATTGAATTCATGATAAAGAAATAATTAATTGCATATATAATAGGCAACCTTTAAATCAAGACACCAGCCGGATACCATATTTTTTAAATTTCAAATTATGATTAATTGGTTTTAACCAACATTTGGTCAACTATTTTGGTCAATTTTTTTGTAAACTTTATATCATTATAGAAACAATATTCACATTGTTAGTAACTTAATTATTTAGATAATTTCTCAATCTTGTTTATTATACATTATTTTTTCTTTGAATGCTGTTTACCATAAATTGGGACCGACAAACCCTCCAAATGAACAACTTATTCATTGTTTTGCACAAATAATTTAATAAATATGTCTAAATTTTGCCCCATAGTATTTGGTGTCACTTTTCTAGTTCTAGTTCATAATGTTGCTTCTTACAAGGGCTATGGAGCAGCCTTATCTCAGTCTTTGAGGTTCTTTGAAGCACAAAGATCAGGCTATTTACCGTATAACCAGAGTGTCAAATGGCGGGGAAACTCTGCACTTAACGATGGTCGAGCCGCAGGGGTAAAATCACTTTTACATTAATTAAAATTAAAGTTCCATAGTAATTTAAATTGGTGTTTTGCAATTCACCATTAAAAATAAATTATACAATTTACTCCCTCGTTAAAAAAAAAGGACAATATTCTATTATGCATCTTGAACGCATGCAATGTTATTTACGCTGGTAAAATGCAACTAATACTATATATTTTAATGTTGAAAAAAAAAATGAACCTCGGCTATATGCTATATCTTTTTAGTAATTCGTCTTCTTAAAACAAATATTCCTATGTAGCCTGCCTCCATTTAACAAAATAATAATAATTTTTGAATTTAATATAGTATATATGAACACACAATTTCTTGCAAGCTAATGTAAATTGTGAACCGACGGCCTAGGATTTCTTGGGGTGGGGGTGGGGGGGGGGGGGGGTTTACGGGGTGGGTGGGTTGGGAGGGATTGGTTTTTTTATTATAAATATTTATTAATAATGTATAATTTTATTTTTAAATAAATATAAAATATATAAATACTATTATATAAATATTAGATTTTAAAAAAAAAATTTATCGGATTTATATTAAAGTATTATTTGATCTATTAATATTGTTTATAAAAGAATATTAATTAAATGGATATGTAAATATAATAAGTCCAAATTGGTTTACACATGTCTTATTCGAGCCAATTTTGAAATTGAAATACAATATGGACTAAAATCATCAATAAATTTGAGTATGTTAGGCTATTTTGCGAACATGAAATGATATGGGGTATAATTGTCCTCCAAATTGATCCACACGTGTCTTATTAGAGTCAATCTTGAAATTGGACAACAATGTGGACTTAAATCGTCAGTAAATTTGAAGATGTATGGTTATTTTGCCAACCTGAAATGTTATGGGATAGAAATTGTCAATCAACATAAGTAAAGACATCTATTTATGATGTAACTGTCACATCATCACCTAACGGTCATTTTTAATGGTACCAAAGTGATTCGATTCTTAAATTGTGATGGTCGATCTTAATTTTTATGGTACCACAAATAAGAATTGACACATAATTCGATACCACAAGTACAATTCTCTCTTTCCAAATTCAAATGACTTCCAACTCATATACGAACACACTCCATAAAAATGTTCTTTAAAACAAATTCCATAAAAATGTCATATTTACTCTCTCTTAGATTAAAACTGAAAAGGAGAGTTGCCATAAAGAAAAACAGCAATATTCAATATGCAGAAAACAAAAATTAATATCAATTATCATACTATTTTATTTTTACCAAAAAACAACAAAAAATTCCAAATTATGAAATTTACTAGTTTTTTATTTGGAGGGGAAATCATGATTATAAGAGAGAACAAATATGGATTATGATCAAATGGCAAAGAAGACCAAGATTAGGGGGAAAAGGCTTCCACATCTAGCTATGATTATGGACTATGGATATAAAGAACAAATATCTACTCAAATAGATATATATTTGCAAGAGATTTTTTTTTTTTTTTCGAGAAAAAAATATTTGCAAAAGCTCTGATTATAGTTATAGAAGTTGACAGTATTTTTACTTTTTACCCATTGGATTAAGTTTTCTAATATACACTCTTTATCTAACATGAAAACAAAAATAGAATCCATTACAAAAGTGTTTATGAGATAGATTCTATCATAATTAGATTCTATAATTTATGAAGGTCTTTTTTGTGAGTAAATTTTATATATCAGACAATTTACGACCTTTTATTTTTGGGAATAAAATAGGTTGGTTAGTTTTTATGGAAATTCTCCCACTTGGGCAGTCTGCATATTTATTTTCTTGGTAAAGAAATTAAAGAGAGAAATATATAGAAAGGAAAAAAAAAGATTCTATTGATTTTAAGTTAAATAAAGAAAATAAGAATATGTATGAGTTGGTTAATTGAATATAAAGAGCTAAATTAATGGAGAATTAATAAAAATCTGCTTTGGTTTAAAAAGATTCTTATCTTAATTATTAGATAATCTCTCAATCTTGTTTATTATACATTCTTTTTTTGGCAGGGTGCTGTTTGCTATAAATTGGGACCGATAAACCCCCCCAAATGAACAACTCATTCATATATAGTTTTCCACATATAATTTAGCAATTATGTCTAAATTTTGCCACTTAGTTTTTGGTGTCATTTTTCTAGTTCTAGTTCATAATGTTGCTTCTTACAATAACTATGGAGCAGCCTTATCTCAGTCTTTGAGGTTCTTTGTGGCACAAAGATCAGGCTACTTACCGTACAACAAGTATGTCAAATGGCGGGGAAACTCTGCACTTAATGATGGTCAAGCCGCAGGGGTAAAATCACTTTTACGTTAATTAAAATTAAAGTTCCATAGTAATTTAAATTGGTGTTTTGCAATTCACCATTAAAAATAAATTATACAATTTACTCCCTCTTTAAAAGAAAAAAGGAGGAAAATATGCATCTTGATCGCATGCAGTGTTATTTACGCCCGTAAAATGCAACTAAGACTATATATTTTAATGTTGAAAAAGAAAAAATTAACCTTGGCTATATGCCATATCATTTTAGCAATTCGTCTCCTTAAAACATACCTCCATTAAAAAGAAGGTTAAGTTTTAAATTTAATAGTATATACATACATATATATATATATATATATATTTTTTTTTTTGGGTTTCCCAAGAGTTTAATCCATTTCGAGCCGGGTTGGACACAATAAGTGGTCATTTAATAGATCAATCACATGAGTCCATTATTTTGTAGTAACCAGTCCCTTCCACTAGATCAATCACATGTTGGTCATTTAATAGTATATATGAACAATCAAGTCTTAACACGAATTTCTTGATCCTTAATTTTACCAGGTTAATTTTGGTAATTTAATTGTATATACGAACAATCTAGTCTTAACAAGTGAATAGCTTTCAAGGTAAATCGCTTATTTGTATCAAATATCATAGAATGGTATAGAAATTGTTATTAATCCATAATTTTCATAAACTATTTCAATCTTTATAATATATGTTCCGATCCATATATATATTCATGCTTGCATGTACAAATTAATTAATTGCGTTGCAGGTTGATCTGGTGGGAGGGTACTACGATGCGGGGGACAATGTAAAATTTGGATTTCCCTTGGCGTATACCATTACAATGCTGTCATGGAGTGTGGTCGAATTTGGGCACCCATTATATGCCCGAGGAGAGTTGTCGAATGTTCTTAAAGCCGTGAAATGGGGAACGGATTATCTGATCAAGGCCCACCCGCAACCAGAGGTGCTTTATGGGCAAGTGGGAGATGGCGGGTCGGATCATGCATGCTGGCAAAGACCCGAAGACATGACCACTCCGAGGAACGTCTACAAGATCGACGCGCAAAATCCCGGAGCTGACCTGGCTGGTGAAACTGCCGCCGCCTTTGCAGCTGCATCTATTGCTTTCAGAAAATCTGATTCTCCTTATTCGCAGGTGCTTCTCAACCATTCAAGACAGGCAAGTTTCTTTCTTTTAATTAAGTTTGAGATTTCTCAATTCCTTTTTGGTAATACATAGGATAGGGGACGTTTTTTGTCATAACATTTAAAAATATTGATGAATAGAGTATTATTTATGTTTGATGCAATTTATATATGACATGCAGTTATTTGACTTTGCCGTAAAATACCCTAGTCAGTACCAAAACAGCATTCCAAGTGCTGGACAGTTCTATTCAAGCAGTGGATATCAGGTACGTACAAATTAAATAAATATATAAGTAAGTACATTAATTATTAATAATTTATTATATATCTTCCATCAAATCAATTATGTACTTTAATTAATTTGAATATTTTAATTGTTTGGTTCAATATAAATAGGATGAATTATTGTGGGCTGCTGCTTGGTTAGCACGAGCCACTAACGAGAGAACATACCTTGATTTCATCAGCGGATCGACCTCCGGTGGTACCAGAACTATGTTCTCATGGGACGACAAATATGTCGGCGCTCAAGTTCTAATAACAAAGGTAAACAATTCACCCATTAATTAATAACCAAAATTAATATCTATTAGACATATATATAATATATATTGAATTGAGATATATATTTATTAAATTGATGAATTGAAATGAATTGCGCGCAGCTTCTTTTAGAAGGGAAAGTAGATAGCAACTTGGGTGAAGCCAAGGATTCAGCGGAACAATATATTTGCAATTGCATTGGAAAAGGGAATGAAAATGTGAAAAGATCAAATGGTGGACTTATTTGGTTTGATCAATGGAACAATCTTCAATATGTCACCAGTGCTTCATTTATCATATCTGCATACTCCGACATTCTTGCGCAACATAAGACTTATGGAATCCAATGTGCTGGCGGTTTAGTTTGGCGTGATGATTTAATCCGTTTTGTTCAATCACAGGTACGTACCTACGACCTAACGTACGTACTAGAATTTTAATTTCAAGGTTTATTAATTAATATTTATCATGTGTGTGTACGTACGTAGGTTGATTACATATTGGGTGCAAATCCAAAGCAAATGAGTTACATGGTAGGATGGGGATCCAACTATCCCAAACAGGTTCACCACAGAGGAGCATCAATTATATCGATTAAGCAGAGCCCAGCACCAGTGAGTTGCCAAGGTGGTTACAGTCAGTGGTTCGATAGAAATGCACCAGACCCTAATATTCTCGAGGGGGCTCTCGTAGGGGGACCCGATCAGAGCGATCAGTATACAGATAGCAGAAATAACTTCCAGCAAGCCGAGCCTGCAATAGCAAACAATGCACCATTTGTTGGGGTTCTCGCACGCCTTGCTGCATGAATGTCATATCATTGACGTTTATTTCTCCATCTTTGAGACGTGTTAGGTTTAACAATAACATGATACTTTACGTAGTAATCTTACATATAGAAGTAGGAGGATCATTAAGATGATTGTGCATTAATATTGTACACAAATCAGATAATTAGGAGGATCAATATATATGTTCTCTTATACTTGAAATGAAATTTATTTTACTTATATTTGAGTTTTCCATATATACTCCTTTCATTTTTTTTTTCCGAGGGAATTGCACTTTTCATACCAAACTTTTACCTACTTTATACATTTCATACCGCACCTTTCATAAATACATATTTCATACCAAAATCGATCAACCTTTTTCAATTTTGGTACCACTATTAAATATTGGATGGAAAGGACACGTGCGCCGCATATGTCCGTTAACTCTCAGGAAAAAAAAAAAAAAGGAAAATAAAAGTAAGCGAAGAAGATGATGAATAGTAACCTAAATTTTAAAAATTAGGGATTTCTTCAATACTTGATGAAAATGGATGAGGTTGGTGGCAAAAGAACCGCAACACCAAGTGGAATGAACGGCGGTAGGTATTAGACGGTGGGTCGACCTCCTCCGCCGGCGGCGGAATAAAAACCGAAAACGTTAAAATTCATAGATTTGAAATACAAGTGACAGGATGGATCTGAAACAACGTAATAGTGTATTATCTTTCTAGAGGAGGTCAATACGAAGCTGTAGCCACCAAGGAGAGGTTTAATGGTGGCCGGAGTCACCGGAAAATTGAAAATTACGTGGAGGTGGTGGAGGTGGTGGAGATGGGGGAAAATAATTGCAAAAATCCCCCTGACCAATTGCAAAAATCCCCCTGACCAATTGCAAATATCCTCCCCTAAGAATTCAAAATTGTGATTTAACGGACAAGTGCGGCGCACGTGTCCTTTCCATCAAATATTTAATGGTGGTACCAAAATTGAAAAAGGTCGATCGATTTTGGTATGAAATGCGACATTCTGAAAGGTGTGGTATAAAATGTATAAAGTAGGTAAACGTTTGGTATGAAAAGTGCAATTCCCTCTTTTTTTTCCTAAAGAACTGTATACAGATTAACAAATATGATAAAAATAGGGGGGATTCTAGGGTGCCGCTACGTCATGTGCCGTAATTTTAATTTGAACCGTTAGATTTTAGTTATGTAATCAATACCACACAAAATTCAACTTATTAAAAATATGAAAAATAAAATGACAAAAGGTGACCTGTTGGACCGGTTAATCTAATTTTTATTAATTTTTCCCTTTTCTTTCTTTTCTCCCCCAAGCACTTCTTTCCCCTTTCTATTCCCTCAAAAATCTCATATCCCCGACTATGTCCGCCTTAGCTCATAGAATTGAGTTTTTGCTGAAGTCCTCCGCTACCTCGTGATTCCTTCCTCTTCTTTCTATTCTCCCCAAAAATCCCGTAACCCTCCCCCACCACTCAACACTTCCAATTCCAACCACAATCTCAACAATCTCCTTCTCCTCCAATTAATCAATATCCTGCGCACCATCCTCCCCCTTATCCTGCGCACCCTCACTATCCACCTCCGCATCAGATTCCCCCAAGACCGCCTCACGTTCCCCAACATTACTCTCAGGTACGTTTACTATATTCAAATTTAGTTTTAGTAGCATTTTCTTTTTCTTCTTTTAATTTCCATATTTCATGTGTGACTTATTTATATACTTCTATGGTCGTAGTTAAAATGTTATACAATTGATTGAAATTATAAGAAATATGTTATCGTGATTTTGATTTGTTTTTATACATTTATGTTATTTTTTTTTTAAATTATTTACTGAAGCTGGTTGTTTCTGTATTGTATTTCTAGATTTTAATATGCTAGTGAACCAATTATTGTTCTGTAGTCTGATTGAAGTTAATGCTTATTTGAAGAGAGATGACGAGATAATAGTGTAGATAATAGTTCGAATCAGTAATGACCTGACCATTTAATTAATGATCTATAGTTAACCTCAATATCACATATTCACAATTGGTAACATCAGTATAGTTTGTATAATATCAAGTATTTTTACCTACTGGTTATATGTTGTTTTTCACCGAGCATGAGTTTGTTAAGAAAACACTAATTTTAAATTGTCTGTATTTTGGTAATTAGCACTCTCCTCTATGTAGATATACTGATCTCTCTCACATATGTGTGTCATTTCCATGCTCATGCCATCTTCTATTTTCCAGTCTTTTTTTTCTGCCTTATCTCTTGCTAATGGATTTTCTCCTTTGCCTTCTTTTTAGACTTCAGTTTCTTTCGTTTACCTGTTTTATGTGCTTGCGTGTTTAAATTGGGTTGTATGAACATTATTAAGGTTCTGATTTAATGATTTCAACTTGGTATTGTTATTATTCTAGGATTGGGAGAGCGGAAACTGGAATCATCATCAGAGTTGGGATTACCCCAGTGAGTACACGAGTTGAAATTTCGCTTGGACATCATTAGTTGCCAATTTTTTTTATGTTTTTATATACTTGCCCGTTTCTTTTCTTGCTTTAGTTTTACTATTTCTCATGAAGGTGTAGTAGGCAATTTCCTAATGGCATTGTCTCTATAGAAGTACTTTCTTAAGACTAACTCTCCCCTCACCCTAATCCAGAAAATAAGTTCAAATGAATTTCTGCTTGATATACCTCTCCGCAAAAAAAAAAAAAAAAAAAAGGAAAAATAATATACTGCTTTATAGACAGTAACATATCTTGTTAATGTCATTCTTGTATCAATTTTTCATGCGAATCGGTTGAGTTGAACTTTGATATTAGTTCGTCTTCTTTCACGGTGCTTAGAATATGAGAAACTAACATGTGCCTTAATTAGTCTACTTGACCCATTCAAATTGACTCGATTAGTTGATCAAAGTCGTCATTATTAATCTTAGGGTAATGTATAATTAGGTTAATTGTAATTCAAATCGATAATTAGCTCGACTTATTAATCAAATTCAACATTGTTAATCTTAGGATAATGTATAATTACGTTAATCGAAATCTAAATCGATAATTGGCTCGACTAATTGACAATTCTCAATATTGTTTATATTAAGATAATGTATAATTATGTTAATCATAATTCAAATCGTTAATTGGCTTAAGGTAATGTATACTTAGATTATCATAATTCAAATCAATAATTTGCTCGACTAATTAAGTGATGTCAGCACTATAACTTATATGAGACAGTATGAGCTCATATTACATCATCAAGTAGTATTTATTAAACATTATGTGATATTATCACGCAATATGTATCATATTGCTTATATTGCATAAAATTAACCTCATATATTTAGTGTGACCCATATTATGTACTATTTATTCCACATTAGGTGGTTTTACCACGCTATGTGTATCACATTTAATAGTATAACTCATACGTGACAATACGTGTTCACATTACATAGTATGACCCCACATCTGTAGTATTTATTCCACATTCGGCGGTATTACCACGCAAAAATCACATTTGATAGTACTGATTCACATTGCATAGTATTAACTCCATATGTTTAGTATGACCCCACATCATATAATATTTATTCCACATTAGGTAGTATTACCAAACAATGTGCATCACATTATATGGTATAACTAGTATAATCCACACCGTGTAGTATTTATTCCACATTAAATGGTATTACCATGCAATGTGGATCACATTATATGGTATAACTCATATGTGATAGTACGGACTCACATTGCATAGTACTAACTCTATATATCTAGTATAGCCCCCACATAATGTAGTATTTATTCCACATTGAATGATATTACCACGTATTGTGCATCACATTATATGGTATAACTAGTATAATCCACACCGTGTAGTATTTAATCCACATTAGGTGGTATTACCATGCAATGTGGATCACATTATATGGTATAACTCACATGTGATAGTACGGACTCACATTGCATAGTACTAACCCTATATATCTAGTATAACCCCCACATAATGTAGTATTTATTCCACATTAGATGATATTACCACGTATTGTGTATTACATTCTATGGTATAACTAGTATAATCCACACCGTGTAGTATTTATTCCACATTAGGTGGTATTACCATGAATTTTTACCTAAAAAATGATTATTTTACATTCTTTAATTCGTGTGGAATTTTTCAAAACAATAAATAACAAAAAAGTATACAGATAAATAAATTACATATACTACTTCTAAAGTGAGAAATGAATCTAAGACCTCTTGATCTTGAGAACTCGCCTTTGTCTCAAAACTAAAACTACATCAACATAATTAACTTTTTTTAGATAATCATAATCGTTATTGAATGTTATAATCTGGATTTACAAATAAAAGAAATGTTCTTACACACATTTTTACGTGATTCTATTTTCAAGTTGTGATCATTTGTCATATTTTTATATTTTTTGTTCAAGTATTTAGAAGAATTTTTTAAGCTTATTAATATTAATCATTAGAAGGATTACTTAGATTACTAATGACGTTGAATGTAGTCATAGAGTTCACCTATTAGGTTTTCTAGGAGGGTACAAATTCTTTGTTTTTTTCTAAAAATTCAAGGCTGTTAGGTGTTATTCTTTAGTTTTGAGGATTATAATTTCTTATTTAGCCTATTTTGGGGTGGAAAATTTCAAAAATCAAAATTTAATAATAGTTGTTTGGTAAGTTAGGTTAAGGGATTATTGATTAAATTTCATAAACTTGGAAGAATTGCAAAATGACCGGCATGATATTAATATAGGTAATCGATAAAAGTAATGTATAATTAAGTTAATCGTAATTCAAAACGATAATTGGTCCAATTAATTGATGAAATTCAAAATAGTTGATCTTAGGGTAATGTATAATTAAGTTGCTTGTAATGAAAATCGATAATCGATTCAACTACTTGACCCAAGTCAATATTATTAAACTTAATAATGTAAAATTGGACTAATCGTAATCCAAATTGATAATTGACTCGATTAGTTGATCAAAGTCGTCATTATTAATCTTAGGGTAATGTATAATTAGGTTAATTGTAATTCAAATCGATAATTAGCTCGACTTATTAATCAAATTCGACATTGTTAATCTTAGGATAATGTATAATTACGTTAATCGAAATCTAAATCGATAATTGGCTCGACTAATTGACAATTCTCAATATTGTTTATATTAAGATAATGTATAATTAGGTTAATCGTAATTCAGATCGCTAATTGGCTTAAGGTAATGTATACTTAGATTATCATAATTCAAATCAATAATTGGCTCGACTAATTAAGTGAAGTCAACACTATAACTCATATGTGACAGTATGAGTTCATATTACATCACCAAGTAGTATTTATTAAACATTATGTGATATTATCACGCGATATGTATCATATTGCTTGCATTGCATAAAATTAACCCCATATATTTAGTATGACCCATATCATGTAGTATTTATTCCACATTAGGTGGTTTTACCACGCTGTGTGTATCACATTTAATAGTGTAACTCATATGTGACAATACGTGTTCACATTACATAGTATGACCCCACATCTGTAGTATTTATTCCACATTCGGCGGTATTACCACGCAAAACTCACATGTGATAGTAAGAACTCACATTGCATAGTATTAACTCCATATGTTTAATATGACCCCACATCATATAATATTTATTCCACTTTAGGTAGTATTACCAAACAATGTGCATCACATTATATGGTATAACTAGTATAATCCACATCGTGTAGTATTTATTCCACGTTAAGTGGTATTACCATGCAATGTGGATCACATTATATGGTATAACTCACATGTGATAGTATGGATTCACATTTCATAGTATTAACTCCATATGTTTAGTATGAACACACATCATATAATATTTATTCCACAATAGGTGGTATTACCAAGTAATGTGCATCACATTAGATGGTATAACTAGTATAATCCACACCGTGTAGTATTTATTCCACATTAGGTGGTATTGCCATGAAATGTGGATCACATTATATGGTATAACTCACATGTGATAGTACGGACTCACATTGTATAATATTAACTCCATATGTTTAGTATGACCCCACATCATATAATATTTATTCCACATTAGGTGGTATTACCAAGCAATGTGCACACATTAGATGGTATAACTAGTATAATCCACACCGTGTAGTATTTATTCCACATTACGTTGTATTACCACGCAATGTGGATCACATTCTACGGTATAACTCACATGTGACAGTACTGACTCACATTACACAGTATTAGCCCACATCATGTAGTATTTATTCCACATTACGTAGTATTTATAACTCACATATGTATTATTCAATTTTTCCTTAATTAATGTAAAATTATTCAAAAAAAATTACATACTATTTATTTTAAAATATTATTCTAATATTCATTTATTTATTTCCATAATAATTTATTTGAAAATAATTTACTATTCGATGTGAGTACATATATAGTATACTATCATTTATTGTGGTATAGTACCACTTATTGTGGTAAAATTATTATGACATGTTGGCAACTTGTTGAGCAGGTTACTAATTAATGATGTGTCATATTCTTATTGGTTATAATTAGCGGCATGTGACGTAGCGGCACCTTAGAATTTTCCTAAAAATAGTCCTTTTTTTAAGGAAAACTCCAAAACATCATTTTAACAAAATAATCACAACATTAGTTAGCATTAATTACAATCATAAATAAGAGGGTAAAATTGATAGAAAAGAATTAATTTTCCATTAAACTCCTAAAACGATAAATAAATTTTTTTTTTTGTCAAAAGGACAAGTAAAATAAAAACGAAGAGAATACTATAATTGTTCCGATAACTTTGCTTCTTATTTTTTTTTTCATTAGTCGTAGAACTCTTATCGATTATTTCATAAGTGACTAGTGTGACAATTTATATCACGCTTATTCGAGTTGACATGTTACCTTCACAATTACTGAACTTTCGGTAACTAAGTTGCAGTCTGGTCCAATTTCAAAAGACATGATCCGGCCAAGCCACAATTTCTAATTTCGAGATTTTGACTTTTGGATCTAATTTTTTTACTGCATAAAAAAATGATAATTTATTGAGATTTATGTCAAAATATTATTTATAAATTAAATTAATTAAATATAATGCGTAAAATCTTCAAATTAGTTCAGATGTGGTCAACTTCACCTTCTAACTCCTTTCTCTTATATATATTCTCATATGTCTTCAATGATCCAACAAATAAAAATCCTTTCTTCATCATGGATGCCATCATATGCCGCCAAGTCATTCTTTTAGGGTGATTCTCCTTATGCGGTTATGATGATTTTAAGTCCATCTCCTTCCTTTGAATGGAATAGTCAAGTTGATTCCTCTTCGACATTGCAAAAAATTGGTCGAAATGGGAAATGAAGAAGATGCCCCGAGTTCAAATGTATGTTTCGGTCAGTCAAATATTGGAAACTTTTCGAGACTATTCGGAAATGTTTCGGAAACACTAAGGAAAATTTGTAAAAAAAGTTACTAAATTTAGGAAAATAACAGAGTTTAAGACAAATAAATAGTTTCAGAATTACATCTTGTTTTCGTTTCGCCTGATTAAAAAATGGAAACTTTTCGATGTTTTCGATGGAAAAGATGGAAATTTTGATCCATGCCCCGACTTCAACCCATAATCTAACTAAACAGGAAAGCTGGGTGTTAAATGGAATGGTCCATGTTTTTTGATTCAGTTACTATAATGCATGAGTTTTGATTTTATCCAAACAAAAAAAAAATCGACCAATTTACTTTTAAATTATTATGGACCAGGTCTATTGAGAATTTTCTTAAACTTAATAGTTAATTCAATATAAACTTCTATATTCAGTGACATAGATTCTAATCATTCTATCTATTCAACTTGCAGCAGACAAACATTTTTGGCAAACCTGACAAAGGCAAATAACACTTGGACAAGCGGAAAATGCAAGACACTCACTACAACAAAAATGATATTTGGTGGCATCAAGCTTGATGACATTTTGAAGAAAATGTGAGAAAAAATTAATACAGTTACATTTTTTAAAAATGTCAGGAATTATAAATGTTAAATATACTATTTAGTGACATTTTAATATATTATGGCATTTATAATGTTACATGTTGTTATGATAGTGACATTTAACTTTTAGCCACACCGCTACAAGTGACAGTTTGGAAAATGTCATTATCTATAAAATGTCACTTGTAGCGATGTGGCTAAATGTATCAATGTCACAATTATAATTAAAAGTAACATTATAAAATATCACTATAGTATAAAAATGTCACTAATAAGTAAAATTAACACTTATACTTTGTGGCATTTTTAAAAAATGTGACTATATAGCAATTATACTTATACATTGTGGCATTATAATTAACACTTATACTTTGTGGCATTATAAAAACGCTTTTAATTATATTTTGAAATCTCCTTTATTTTTTCTCTCTTATTCTTTTGTTCAGCCAATTTACGGGTTTTAGAAATTGCAAGGGTTTAAACACACAACTAACATTAATCTAAATTCTTCATCGCCCACATTTTCATTTCATTTGAAATAATTCCAAGGGTTGAAATTAGAAGGTTTTGTGTTCGCTCCATTTTCATTTGTATCTAGTTTTTCCATGTTTGTTCGAATTTATCAAAGAGGTTGAGGATTTGGCAAAATCGTGAAGGTTGGCAGACCGCCCTCTCCACATCTGCCATCGCTCTAGGGTAATTTTGCCACACATGCCATCGCACTAAGGTTGGAAGGATTTTTGTTCTAATGGATTCCTAATTTCAATTATATTTTTCTTAGATTCCACTGCAAGAAAAATGGATTTTAGTGACAAAATATTAAGTGAAATTGTTGAAATTGTCACTTTTTGTATATATTTAATGACAAAAATATTAGTTTTGTCACAATAACAATAGTGACAAGTGCAATAGTGACAAAATATATTTTTAAGTTGTCACTAATGGCTATTAGTGACAAGTGTATGGAACTTAAGTTGTCACTATTGACAATTAGTGACACCTTTTCAGTGACAATAAATATTGTCACTATAATTTAGTGACAATTTTTTAGTTGTCACTTTTGGTGTATCACTAAATGTCAATAGTGACAACTTTTTCACATTTCTTGTCATTAGTATGTCTCTATACATCATTTTAGTGACAATATTTAAATTATTGTCACTTCGTCATTTACTATTTTCTCACTAAAATTCAAATTTTTTGTAGTGTTCTAGGGTAATTCCACAGCTACAGTGACCGTCATTAAGTTTTATTCAATTTCATTAATTCTTCAACACTTATGATTTTTGTTTGTTTGTTTGTTTTCCTTTTTTCTGTTTGTAGATTGTTGGCCTCAGCTGAAGTTGAACTTTTTTCTGTTTCATTATATTCCTTCCTGTTTGATTTGGAATTGCAATTAGCTTTTGGATTTTCAATAATGTCTTCGATTTAATATCAGATTCAGAGTGAAGCTAATCCATGGCAACAACAAGCCTACAACACATATGGAATTTCAAGGTCAATTTATTTTGTAATTTTCAATGTCTTTAGGTGATGAATATGAATGTATCCCGAGAATCTGTTTTTTTGAGAAAGTATCTCATTGTTCTTAATTCTATTCAGAGAAGCAGTTATTGATCGGGTAGACGAAATTGCAGAAATCGACTCCAAGATTTTTTGAGGAGGCGAGCTTTTTGAGGAATACATTGGACAACTTGCCATGACATCAATGGTTTTCTTCTGTTAATTGTTGTCTTTGGTGATCCTGTTGAAGGGGTAAGAAGGGATAAGGTAAGCTTCTGTTAATTGTTGATCATGTCAATTTTTTTCCTTAGTTCATTGAATTCGGTTTCAGTTTACTGTAATTGTTAAATTGTTTGACTAATTGTCTATAGAATTGTATAGTTTATTTAATCTTACAAAGGTTAAAAGCTTATTTACTTTTGACTTCATGATTTTTTTTTTAACATTTTTCGGTTCTGGATCTAGTTGTCTCAGATCTAAAATGTAGAGATTTCTTTTTTCCTATTGCTCTATGATTGAGTGAAGGTTCTGTGTATCAGTGTATGTATGACTTGAAATTGTTTGTGTTAATGTATTGTATATACGGGATTTAAAGATCTGGAAATTTAAGCAAAAGAAGCAGGCCCTTGGGAATTTCCGATGAGGTAGTTGGATATTGTGGAAAGTTATGATCTTCATAATGATATATACATATGTATATATATTGCTTTCATTTTGTAATATTAGTCTTTTTGTATGCAGGTAACTGTTCCTATGAATGTTTTTCCTGTATCTTTTCCTGGGCATGCTCATAGCCAGACTTTCAATGCACCGGATGACTTGCCCAAGACAGTGGCACTAACACTGCATCTCCAATGAGCATGGATTTTCATCCTATGCAACAGACTCTACTTCTAGGTTGGTTATAAGGCGCACATAATATTCTTTGGTATTTTCTATTGGGATTATTATCATGTATAAGTTTCAGTAGTTTTACATGATTTATGATCTTTGTATCAATGATAAAACACAGTTGGGACCAACGTTGGAGATATCGGGTTGTGGGAAGTTGGTTCAAGAGAGAGGCTTGTTCAAAGAAACTTCAAGGTTTGGGATCTGAGTGCATGTTCAATGCCTTTACAGGTGCCGTGTTTATTTATTGAAATATAGCAATAACTGCTGCTATTGAATTAAAATTTTGAGTTAGTGCCTTTCAGGGTCAGTCTGAATTAACATAAGAACTTTCTTTATTGAATTCAGGCTGGTCTAGCGAAGGATTCTGGTGTCTCAGTAAATCGAGTGATTTGGAGCCCTGATGGGACTTTGTTCGGTAATTTTTGGCATAAATGTCAGCCTATATAATATGCAAAATCAATATTGATGAAATGGTCTGACGTCTATAATTCTTCATCTTTTGCTTAATAGGAGTTGCCTATTCAAGACACCTTGTACAAATCTACAAATCTACTCATATCATGGAAACAATGATGTTCGTCATCATTTAGAGGTATATTTGAGTCAACCACCTTGTCTCAAAGGTTTAATAATTTCACAATTTGCCACTAACTACTGCCGTTTTAGATTGATGCTCATGTTGGTGGAGAGGTTAATGAATATCATGTCTGTGTTAAGTTTGCTAATTGTGTTCATGTAAGTTTTTCTATTCGTAATGAATATCATGTCTATGTTAAAGTTTTATTAGGTTGAATTGATCGTGTTTATTGTTAGTTTGTCTTATTTAGCTACTACCATATGGTTTGGAAATTTCTCTTTAGTTTATGAATTCCATGTCTATGTTATGTTTTATTTGGTTGAATTCATCTTGTTTAACTACTACCATATGCTTTGGCAATTATGATTGTGGAAGTGCTTCTATTAGTAATATAATTCATGTCTACGTTAAGTTCTGTTTGGTAGAATTCATCGTATTTATTGTTGGTTTGTCTTGTTTAGCCATTATTATATGATAAGTTTCATTTCTTGGATTTACTATTTGTGTTTCATTGTTGTTATGTTTCTAACACATTTATTTCTGTATTTCAGGAAGGTGTTGCCAAAGAAGAAGGTTTAAGATGAAAGGTTAAATCGCACATTATTTTGTATTTAGTTTGATAGATATTTTATTAATATTTTTTGTTAATGCAAATTGTTGAGGCATTTCATTTGTTGGATGATTTGGAAGAGAAGCATATTTTGATAGTATATATTGGATTATTAGAAAATTTTATTGTGATTTAATTTGTTAAAAGATCATAAAAAAAATTTATTGGATTTAAATTTGGGTTATATAAATGCACTAATCAAAAGTACAAAATATATCTTAAAATAATTTTTTTTTTTATATTGATAATTAAAAGTGGGCTTATTCCCGGCGCATTTTAAGCGCCGGGATAGCTTTGAAAGCGCCGGGAATACTTGTTCCCGGCGGTTTTTTTATTCCCGTCGCCCTTTTTACCCAGCGGCAGTGGGGCGCTTTTATAAGCGACGGGAATGTATTCCCGGCGCTAATTTTGCTATTCCTGGCGCTTAAAAAGCGCCGGGAAAACCCTTAAATGTTGTAGTGTATATTAATAATTTGTGACATTTTCTTTAAAGTGTTATCAAGCATGGTGCCACTATAGATCATATTTATTGTAGTGACTCCATGTGTTACATAAATTTCATCCGCACGAAACTACTATGTGAAATATCTATTGTAGAGAATCCATTGTCCTATTAAATATTCAACACAAAAAACTCCTTTATATAGCTCATGTTTGATAATTGCGGGGAAACTCTGCACTTAACGATGGTCGAACCGCAGGGGTAAAATCACTTTTACGTTAATTAAAATTAAAGTTCCATCGTAATTTAAATTGGTGTTTTGCAATTCACCATTAAAAATAAATTATACAATTTACTCCCTCGTGGAAAAAAAAAAAAGGACAATATGCAATTATGCATCTTGAAAGCATGCAATGTTATTTACGCCGGTAAAATGCAACTAATACTATATATTTTAATGTTGAAAAAAAAAATGAACCTCGGCTATATGCTATATCTTTTTAGTAATTCGTCTTCTTAAAACAAATATTCCTATCATGTAGCCTGCCTCCATTTAACAAAATAATAATAATTTTTGAATTTAATATAGTATATATGAACAATCTAGTCTTAACACAAAAATTTCTTGCAAGCTAATATAAATTGTGAACCGATGGCCTAGGATTTCGTGGGGTGGGTGGGGTTGGGAGGGATGGGTTTTTTTATTATAAATATTTATTAATAATGTATAATTTATTTTAAATAAATATAAAATATATTAATACTATTATATAAATTTTAGATTTTAAAAAAATATTTTTTTGTCGGATTTATATTAAAGTATTATTTGATCTATTATTATTTTTTATAAAAGAATATTAGTTAAATAGATATGTAAATATAATAAGTCCAAATTGGTCTACACGTGTCTTATTCGAGCCAATTTTGAAATTGAAATACAATATGGACTAAAATCATCAATAAATTTGAGTATGTTAGGCTATTTTGCGAACATGAAATGATATGGGGTATAATTGTCCTCCAAAATTGATCCACACGTGTCATATTAGAGTCAATCTTGAAATTGGACAACAATGTGGACTTAAATCATCAGTAAATTTGAAGATGTGTGGTTATTTTGCCAACCTGAAATGTTATGGGGTAGAAATTGTCAGTCAACATAAGTAATGACATCTATTTATGATGTAACTGCCACATCATCACGTAACGGTCATTTTTAATGGTACCAAAGTGATTCGATTCTAAATTGTGATACCAAATATGTCGATCTTAATTTTTATGGTACCACAAATAAGAATTGACACATAATTCGATACCACAAATGCAATTCTCTCTTTCCAAATTCAAATGACTTCCAACTCATAAATGAACACAGTCCATAAAAATGTTCTTTAAAACAAATTCCATAAAAATGTCATATTTACTCTCTCTTAGATTAAAACTGAAAAGGAGAGTTGCCTTAAAGAAAAATAGCAATATTCAATATGCAGAAAACAAAAATTATTATCAATTATCATACTATTTTATTTTCACCAATAAAAAACAATAAACATCCAAAATTATGAAATTTACTAGTTTTTTTATTTGGAGGGGAAATCATGATTATAAGAGAGAACAAATATGGATTATGATCAAATGGCAAAGAAGACCAAGATTAGGGGGAAAAGGCTTCCACATCTAGCTATGACTATGGACTATGGATATAAAGAACAAATATCAACTCAAATAGATATATATTTGGGAGAAAATGCATATTACTACCCTGTGATATCGGAAACCTGTAAAAAACTGCCCTGTGAAATTTTTTTTTGCACCAGACTTCCTTGTGTTTTCAAAAACCCTGCAAATTACACCCATTCCGGCTCCCTCCGTCAATTTTTTGACGTGCGCGTATTCTACGCCCCAAAAATGCGATTTTTTTTGTTTCTGACGTAATTTTTCATTCAAAATGACAAGAATACCCTTGTACCTTTGAATCATTGCAGAAAACTTCATTGTGTTTTTTAAAGTTTGCATAAAACCTCCTTGTGTTTTTTAAAGTTTGCATAAAACCTCCTTGTGTTTTTTAAAGTTTGCAGAAAACTTCCTTGTATTTTTTAAAGTTTGCGTAAAAGTTCCTCGTGTTTTCCACCGTTTGCAAAAAACTTCCTTGTACTTTTGGAAGTTTGTGTCAAACTTCCTTATGCTTTGAAATGTTTGTAAAAAACTTCTATGTTTTTCTTAATGTTTGTAGAAAAGTAACTCATATTTTTTAATGTTTGCGCAAAAAATTCTTGTACTTTTAAACCATTGTTCAAACTCCCTTATACTTTTATATTATACCCATAATTTTGAATCTTTTAAACTTCGCAAATAATATCTCTTCTTTTCTTTGTTTGTTCCATATGAGAAGCGAGAGAGAAAATTAGTGAGAGTTTTTGTAATTGTAAAGATATAATTTTTATTAATATATAAGGGGTAATTTAGGCAATTCAATTAAAAATTAATGGTGTCAATGATTAACGGAGAATGGGTGTAATTTGCAAACACAAGGAAGTCTGGTGCAAAAAAAAATTCACAGGGTAGTTTTTTGCAGGTTTTCGATATCACAGGGTAGTAATATGCATTTTTCCCGTTAATAAAAATATAATTTTTTATTAATATATAAGGGGTAATTTAGGCAATTCAATTAAAAATTAACGGTGTCAATGATTAACGGAGAATGTGTGTAATTTGCAGGGTTTTTGAAAACATAAGGAAGTCTGATGCAAAAAAAATTTCACAGTGTAAATTTTTGCAGGTTTCCGATATCACAGGATTGTAATATGCATGAATTTTTTTTTTTTAGAAAAATATATTTGCAAAAGCTCTGATTATAGTTATAGAAGTTGACAGTATTTTTACTTTTTATTTACCCATTGGATTAAGTTTTCTAGTATACACTCTTTATCTAACATGAAAACAAAAATAGAATCCATTAATTACAAAAGTGTTTATGAGATAGATTCTATAATTTATGATGGTCTTTTTTGTGAGTAAATTTTATATAACAGACAATTTAGGACCTTTTATTTTTGGGAATAAAATAGGTTGGTTAGTTTTTATGGAAATTCTCCCACTTGGGCAGTCTGCATATTTATTTTCTTGATAAAGAAATTAAAGAGAGAAATATATAAAAAGGAAAAAAGAAGATTCTATTGATTTTAAGTTAAATATAGAAAATAAGAATATGTATGAGTTGGTTAATTGAATATAAAGAGCTAAAATGGAGAATTAATAAAAATCTGCTTCGGTTTAAAAAGATTCTTAACTTAATTATTTAGATAAGCTCTCAATCGTGTTTATTATACATTCTTTTTTTGTCAGGGTGCTCTTTGCTATAAATTGGGACCGATAAACCTCCCCAAATGAACAATCATTCATATATAGTTTTCCAGAGATAATTTAGCAATTATGTCTAAATTTTGCCCCTTGGTTTTTGGTGCCATTTTTCTAGTTCTAGTTCATAATGTTGCTTCTTACAATAACTATGGAGCAGCCTTATCTCAGTCTTTGAGGTTCTTTGAGGCACAAAGATCAGGCTACTTACCGTCTAACCAGAGTATCAAATGGCGGGGAAACTCTGCACTTAATGATGGTCAAGCCGCAGGGGTAAAATCACTTTTACGTTAACTAAAATTAAAGTTCCATAGTAATTTAGATTGGTGGTTTGCAATTCACCATTAAAAATAAATTATACAGTTTACTCCCTCGTTAAAAAAAAAAAAAAAAAAAAGAAAAAGGAGGAAAATATGCATCTTGATCGCATGCAGTGTTATTTACGCCCGCAAAATGCAACTAAGTCTATATATTTTAATGTTGAAAAAAAAAATTAACCTCGGCTATATGCCATATCTTTTTAGCAATTCGTCTCCCTAAAACATATATTATTCCTATGTAGCCTACCTCCATTAAAAAGAAGGTTAAGTTTTAAATTTAATAGTATATTGAACAATCTAGTTTCAACACAAATTTCTTGATCCGTAATTTTACCAAGTTAATTTTGGTAATTTAATAGTATATATGAACAATCTAGTCTTAACAAGTGAATAGCTTTCATGATATGTGAAGTAACCATTTTTTTTACAAGAAGATAATAAATTGCTTGTTTGTATCAAATATCATAGAAAGGTATAGAAATTGTTATTAATCCATAATTTTCATAAACTATTTCAGTCTTTATAATATATGTTCCGATCCATATATATATTCATGCTTGCATGTACAAATTAATTAATTGCGTTGCAGGTTAATCTGGTGGGAGGGTACTACGATGCGGGGGACAATGTAAAATTTGGATTTCCCTTGGCGTATACCATTACAATGCTGGCATGGAGTGTGGTCGAATTTGGGCGCCCATTATATGCCCGAGGACAGTTGTCGAATGCTCTTAGCGCCGTGAAATGGGGAACGGATTATCTGATAAAGGCGCACCCGCAACCATACGTTCTTTATGGGCAAGTGGGAGATGGCGGGTCGGATCATGCATGCTGGCAAAGACCCGAAGACATGACCACTCCGAGGACCGTCTACAAGATCGACGCTCAACATCCCGGAGCTGACCTGGCTGGTGAAACTGCCGCCGCTTTTGCAGCTGCATCTATTGCTTTCAAAAAAGTTAATTCTCGTTATTCGCAGGTGCTTCTCAACCATGCAAGACAGGCAAGTTTCTTTCCTTTAATTAATTAAGTTTGAGATTTCTCAATTCCTTTTTATAATAGGATAGGGGACGTTTTTTGTCATAACATTTAAAAATATTGATGAATAGTATTATTATTTATGTGTGATGCAATTTATATATGACATGCAGTTGTTTGACTTTGCCGTAAAATACCCTGGTCAGTACCAAAATAGCATTCCAGCCGGACAGTTCTATTCAAGCAGTGGATATCAGGTACGTACAAATTAAATAAATATATAAGTAATTAGTACATTAATTATTATTAATTTATTATATATCTTCCATCAAATCAAATTTAAAAGTACTTTAATTAATTTGAATTTTTTAATTGTTTGGTTCAAAATAAATAGGATGAATTATTGTGGGCTGCTGCTTGGTTAGCACGAGCCACGAACGAGAGAACATACCTTGATTTCATCGGCCGATCGAACTCCGGTGGTACCAGAAGAATGTTCTCATGGGACGACAAATATGTCGGCGCTCAAGTTTTAATAACAAAGGTTAACAATTCACCCATTAATTAATAACCAAAATTAATATCTATTAGACATATTTTTTTTGGGTTTCCCAAGGGTTTAATCCCTTCCGAGGCGCGTCGGGCACATAAAGTGGGAACCTCTCCCAACAGGGATTCGAACCTGAGTCCGCTACTTTGTAGTGACTAGTCCCTTCCACTAGACCAATCACCTGTTGGTATATCTATTAGACATATATATTATATATTATATATATATATATATATATATATATATATATATATATATATATTTATTAATTGATGAATTGAAATGAATTGCGCGCAGCTTCTTTTAGAAGGGAAAGTAAATAGGAACTTGGTTCAAGCCAAGTATTCAGCGGAACAATATATTTGCAATTGCATTGGAAAAGGGAATGGAAATGTGGGAAGATCAAATGGTGGACTTCTTTGGTTTGATCAATGGAACAATCTTCAATATGTCACCAGTGCTTCATTTATCATATCTGCATACTCCGACATTCTTGCCCAACATAAGACTTATGGAATCCAATGTGCTGGCGGTTTTGTTTGGCGTGATGATTTAATCCGTTTTGTTCAATCACAGGTACGTACCTACGACCTACGTACGTACTAGAATTTTAATTTCAAGGTTTATTAATTAATATTTATCATATGTGTGTACGTACGTAGGTCGATTACATATTGGGTGCAAATCCAAAGCGAATGAGTTATATGGTAGGATGGGGATACAACTATCCCAAACAGGTTCACCACAGAGGAGCATCAATTATATCGATTAAGCAGAGCCGAGCACCAGTGAGTTGCAACGGTGGTTTCAGTCAGTGGTTCAACAGAAATGCACCAAACCCTAATATTCTCGAGGGGGCTATCGTAGGGGGACCCGATCAGAGCGATCAATATAGAGATAGCAGAAATAACTTCCAGCAAGCCGAGCCTGCCATAGCAAATAATGCACCATTTGTTGGAGTTCTCGCACGCCTTGCTGCATGAATGTCATATCATTGACGTTTTATTCTCCATTTTTGGGATGTGTTAGGTTTAATAATAACAAGATACTATACGTAGTAATATCTTACATATAGAAGTAGGAGGATCAATAAGATGATTGTGTATTAATATTGTACACAAATCAAATAATTAGGAGGATCAATATATATATATATATATATATATGTTCTCTTATACTTGAAATAAAATTTATTTTACTTATATTTGAGTTTTCCATATATACTCCTTTCATTTTTTTTTTTTATTTAAGAATTGTATACATATTAAGGAATATAACAAAAATGTCATTTTTTTAAGGAAAACTCCAAAACATCATTTTAATAAAATAATCAAAACATTAATTAGCATTAATTACAATAAAAACCAAGAGGGTAAAATTGATAGAAAAGAAGTAATTTTATATTGAACTCCTAAAATGATAAGTAATTTTTTTTTTTGTCAAAACGACGGATAAAATAAAAAGGGAGAGAATACTATAATTGTTCCGATAACTTTGCCTCTAGTTTTTTCCCCATTACTCGAAGAACTCTTATGGATTATTTCATAAGTGACTAGTGTACGTGGTAATTTATATCACACTTATTCGAGTTGCAACCGTTTGTCGTACCTGGATCTTTCTAGGGTGCGGGCGCCCGAGTTACGCCCTCACATGCGGGAGGGTTAATCGGGCCGTTTATTTGGATTAGATTAATCTGGACCGTTGATTTGGTAACTTGGTCAAAGTCAATTGGTAACTATTGACTTTTAATTAATTTACAATATACCTAAATTACCCTTTTAATTAAATTTCAAAAATAAAAAATAAAAAATCGGCCAGTATTGTTAATTACCACTTTACCCCTATCTTATTAATTGAGTTTGACAATTTTGCAAATTGACCCCAATGTTCCGCGATTTTACGAATTTAATTATTTAGCTTGTAAAAAATACAAAAAACATCATTTCATATAAAAAGACATCGTTACCCCCAAATTTGATAATAATTAACTTTTATAATTTTGCAAATTGACCCCTATGTTCCACGATCTTACGAATTAAATTATTTAGCTTGTAAAAAATATAAAAAAACCTCGTTTCATATAAAAAGACCTCGTTACCCCCAAATTTGATAATAATTGAGTTTGACAATTTTGCAAATTGACCCCAATGTTCCGCGATTTTACAAATTGAAATATTTTACTTCTAAAAAAATATAAAAAAAACCGCCTGTCATATAAAAAGACCGCTTTACCCCCTAATTTTGATAATTATTGACTTTGACAATTTTGAAAACTGACCCCTATATTTTTTTATTTTACGAACTGAATTATTTTGCTTCTAAAAAAATAAAAATAAATGCCTCTTATATAGAAAAGACCGTTTTACTCCCAATTTTTATAATAATTGACTTTGACAATTTTGTAAATTGACCCCTATATTTTACGATTTTATGAATTGAATTATTTTGCTTCTAAAAAAAATAAAAATAAAAAAACCGTCTGTCATATAAAAAAGACCGCTTTACCCCCAATCTTGATAATAATTGACTTTGACAATTTTGCGAATTGACCCTTATGTTTTCTTATTTTACGAATTGAATTATTTTGCTTCTAAAAAAAATAAAAATAAAAACGCCTCTAATATAAAAAGACCGCTTTAACCTCAATTTTGATAATAATTGACTTTGACTATTTTGCAAATTGACCCATATGTTTTGCGATTTTACGAATTGAATTATTTTGCTTCTAAAAAAACAAAAAAACAAACAAAAAACTGTCTGTCATATAAAAAAGACCGATTTACCCCAAATTTTGATAATAATTGACTTTGACAATTTTGCGAATTGACCCTTATGTTTTCTTATTTTACGAATTGAATTATTTTGCTTCTAAAAAAAATAAAAATAAAAACGCCTCTAATATAAAAAGACCGCTTTACCCTCAATTTTGATAATAATTGACTTTGACTATTTTGCAAATTGACCCATATGTTTTGCGATTTTACGAATTGAATTATTTTGCTTCTAAAAAAACAAACAAAAAATTGTCTGTCATATAAAAAAGACCGATTTACCCCAAATTTTGATAATAATTTACTTTGACAATTTTGCAAATTGACCCCTATGTTTTCCGTTGAATTATTTTGTTTCTAAAAAATAAAACAAAACGCCTCTAATATAAAAAAGACAACTTTACCCCCAATTTTGATAATAATTGACTTGATAATTTTGCAAATTGACCCCTATGCTTTGCGATTTTACGAATTGAATTATTTTGCTTCTAAAAAATAAATAAGAAACCTCCTATCATATAAAAAAGACCGTTTTACCCCCAATTTTGATAATAATTGACTTTGACAATTTTGCAAATTGACCCCTATGTTTTGCGATTTTACGAATTGAATTATTTTGATTCTAAAAAAAAAACAAAAAACCTCCTGTCATATAAAAAAGACCGTTTTACCCCCAATTTTGTTAATAATTGACTTTGACAATTTTGCAAATTGATCCCTATAATTTCCGATTTTACGAATCGAATTATTTTGCTTCTAGAAAAACAAAACAAAAAAATCCGCCTCTCAAATAAAAACGACCTCTTTACCCCCAATTTTGATAATAATTGACTTTGACAATTTTGCAAATTGACCCCTATATTTTGCGATTTTACGAATTGAATTATTTTGGTTCTAAAAAAACAAAAAAAGCGCATGTCATATAAAAAAGACCGCTCTACCCTCACTTTTGGTAATAATTGACTTTCACAATTTTGCAAATTGACCCCTATATTTTCCGATTTTACGAATTGAATTATTTTGCTTCTAAAAAACCAAAAAAAAAAACCGCCTTTCATATAAATAATGCAATTCATAAAATCGGAAAATATAGGGGTCAATTTGCAAAATTGTCAAAGTCAATTATTATATAAATTGGGGGTAAAGCGGTCTATTTTATATGACAAACGTTTCTTTTTTTTTTTAGAAGCAAAATAATTCAATTTGTAAAATCTAAAACATAGGGTTCAATTTGCAAAATTTTCAAAGTCAATTATTATAATTGGGGGTAAAGCAGTCTTTTTTATATGAGAGGCGTTCTTTTTTTTGTTTTTTTAGAAGCAAAATAATTTAATTCGTAAAATCGCAAAATATAGGGGTCAATTTGCAAAATTGTCAAAGTCAATTATTATCAAAATTGGGGGTAAAGCGGTCTTTTTTATATGATAGGCGGTTTTTTTTTTTCAGAAGCAAAATAATTCGATTCGTAAAATCTGAAAATATAGGGGTCAATTGGTAAAATTATCAAAGTCAATTATTATCTAAATTTGGGGTAAATCGGTCATTTTTATATAGTAGGCAATTTTTTTATATTTTTTAGAAGCAAAATAATTCAATTCGTAAAATCGCAAAACATATGGGTCAATTTGCAAAATTGTCAAAGTCAATTATTATCAAAATTGGGGGTAAAGCGGTCTTTTTTATATGACAGACGGCTTTTTTTTTCAGAAGCAAAATAATTCAATTCGTAAAATCGGAAAACATAGGGGTCAATTGGCAAAATTGTCTAAGTTAATTATTAACTAAATTGGGGGCAAAGCGGTCTTTTTTATATGGACAGACGATTTTTTTATATTTTTTTAGAAGCAAAATAATTCAATTCGTAAAATCGCAAAACATAGGGGTCAATTTGCAAAATTGTCAAAGTCAATTATTATCAAAATTGGGGATAAATCCGTCTTTTCATATCATAGGTTGATTTTTATTTTATTTTTAGAAGCAAAATAATTCAATTCGTAAAATCGTAAAATATAGGGGTCAATTTGCAAAATTGTCAAAGTCAATTATTATCTAAATTGGGGGTAAAGCGGTCTTTTTATATGACAAGCGATTTTTTTTTAATTTTTTAGAAGCAAAATAATTATATTCGTAAAATCGCAAAATATAGGGTTCAATTGGCAAAATTTTCAAAGTCAATTATTATCTACATTGGGGGTAAAATGGTCTTTTTATATGACAGACGATTTTTTTATATTTTTTTAGAAGCAAAATAATTCAATACGTAAAATCGCAAAATATAGGGGTCAATTTGCAAAATTGTCAAAGTCAATTATTATCAAAATTGGGGGTAAAATGATATTTTTATATCATAAGTGGTTTTTTTTTTATTTTTAGAAACAAAATAATTCAATTGGTAATATCATGGAACATAAGGGTCAATTTGTTTTTAGTTTTAAGTATTTTGATTCAAAGGTTATAAATGTATTTTATTAATTGAAGATTATCTAAACTTTTAATTAATTTTTTTTTAAAAAAAGGGTAAAAGTGTCTATTTACAGACCGAGTCAACTCGCCGAGTCACGTACTAGTTACGCACGCCACATGGCATCATTTCAGGGTCATCCCGCATGTGAGGGCGAGTTACGGTGCCCGCACCCTAGAAGCCCCGATGTTACCTTCACAATTACTAAACTTTCGGTAACTAAACTTATTAGAACTTAAACATTATTTATCGAATGTTAGCTCAATTGACAAGTTACAAAGCAACAAAATATATATAGAAGCATCATCAACCTTATTAGAAGTTCACTCGTGTTCGACTCAGTTAAAAAGCTTGTTGAGCTTGTCCTCTTAAAGTCGAACCAAGTTCAAATATAATAAAAAAATTAGATAAGAATATCAAATCAAGCTTCTTTTACCAACATATTGTTCGTGCAGACACTGTGAACCTCGGACATGGAGTTTGCCTGCTTCCATAAGACTTATGATGATTTCAAGATAAATCAATGCGCTAATTATTGCTTGATTGAGTTTGGCAAATGTCAGCTCACAAAATCACATTACTAGAGTTTTTTTTTCTTTGACAAGCACATTTAGAGTTATTCCTAAAACTGTTTAACCTAAACTAATATCACTTTTATTCTATTGTGAATTTTCTTTTCAAAGTTCCCAATATATTTTGGTTAGTAGAGGACGCAACTTGACTCATTTATTCCCAAAGAAACAAGTACTTAGGATTCACTAAATATTGAGATTTATGTCAATATTACAATATATTGAGATTTATGTTAAAATATTATTTATAAATTAAATTAGTTAAATATAATGCGTAGAATCTTCAAATTTGTTCGGATGTGGTTTTAATTGAGTAAATTTTGAAATTTGACATATATGTGGACTATAATAGTCAATAAATTTGGAGATGTGAGATTATTTTATAGCAGGAATGTTTTGGGGTAAAAATATCAGCTAATTTCAAATAAAACTTTACTTCCACGTAACCACTTAATGGTGATTTTAACGACGGTATATATCAAATGCGTTACAATTTGTTAAATGATGTATCAAATGTGTTGGACAAAAAATTTGATGTACCAAAACTGATAATTAATATAAAGTGTGACATCAAAAATGCGATTCTCACTATAATTAATTAATTATATGTCTATCTCCTAAATTTAATTAAAATTACACCATCATGCATAAAGTTTCAATAATTTAAATCACTTCGCGCATGTCATGTAATATGGTAGAGATGGACTTATATCAAATATCAAAATGAAATACTTCATTTGACCCTTAATGGAAGACTAACCAATTTGAGAATCCTCTTTATTATGTAGGGTTTTATTATAATTCATCACATGAATTTTAAATCACTTCGCGCATGTCATGTAATATGGTAGAGATGGACTTATATCAAATATCAAAATGAAATACTTCATTTGACCCTTAATGGAAGACTAACCAATTTGAGAATCCTCTTTATTATGTAGGGTTTTATTATAATTCATCACATGAATTGAGCTAAGTTCACTGTCCAACCTTGTGAATTTATGACATGTGGGTGAAAACCCAACTTACGAATAAAGACACTTCAAGTCTTGATTAACTGTAGGAATAATGACAACCCAAGTCTTATTTATCTGGGCGAAGTATGTGGGTAGATATTGAAACCTATCATGCGTACAAGGAGGAGCCCATCACGGAAGGATGTGACCCAATTTAACTTGGGCTTTGATACCATATTAGAACTCATCACATGGCTTGAGCTAAGTCCACTTACATGGCGTTGATCTAACTCAACCTCAAAAGCTAGCTTGTAAGGTGAGGATTGTCCAAGACATTATAATGTGGACTTAGCTATTGTTTTCAACAAATGTGGGACATTTAGTATCGATAGATTTCTACATAAATGCAATATGAAGTACGTGCAAGAAGAATTGTATATAATTAAATTAACGACGTGTCTTAAGTACACTAAATTAAAAAGCCTCTCTTATTACCATTTTTATCAAAAAGCTAAATTCTTAATTTAAAAAAAATATTTAACTTATCAGTTGATAAAAAAAAAAAAACAAATAATAATACCTCATCAGCTTAAAAAATTGGCAAAATCAATCCACATGCATGTTAGACTAATATTTTCCCATCATTTAGCCAGTCGATATTTATTTATATATAGGCATCACAATTCACCAGCATCTTGTATCAAACATTACATGAACTGAATTAATGTATATATGTTCGAGTCTCTAGCCACACTTTAGCCTAAAATTAAATACATGTGATTGGTTAAAAATATAAATCGACTCGTTTTCATTGGATATACAGACCCATATCCATCTAATAATTTTGTTGCCAAAGCAATAGTATTATTTATTTATCCATTTTACCCCTATCATCAACCAGCTAGCTTTTCTTCCCCAACCGGCCGGGCATCCTTCCCTTTTTTCTTTCTTATATATATTTCTTTCCCTTTTGTCCCCTGGCAAAAAATTTATAGTCAATCTCTAGCTAATAACCTTAAAAATGTGAATATTATGATAACCCATTTCAAACAAATAATTAATGAAATAGACTTGGAATTAACTAGGAACAATGGCCCTTCTGTTAGAAATTAATTAACTATATATATATATATATATATATATATATATATATATATATGGGTTAATACAAATTTACAAGGGATTTGCGGGATCTAGAAAGACTTGAATTTATGTTTGACAATATATGTAAAGTTGTCAAATAAATAAAATTCATCTTGATCTGACATTATGGTCAGCTTTATTATAAGGGTGCCCACTTAATCAATGCAAGTCTTTTCAAGAATTTAATCGGATATTAATAGTAAAAGTTAGTTCAATATCCATTCTCATCCAGATGAAAACTAAACTTATATATAGCTATACAAAGTCAAATATATATATATTTTTTTTACCAAGATATACTATACTACTTTGACAAATCAGTGGTATAGTCGATAACTCGAACCTTTTAGCATTATTTATTATTATTATTTTCAAATTATTAAAATTGATTGGTCAATAAGACCAATTAAACATCTATTTTTGGAACGTAATAAATTAGGAGTTATTCTCGTTGACGGGATTGGAATTTAGTTTTTATTTTTTGACCTTTTTATAATAAAAATTTTTACTTTTGGTTAACCGCTAAATCTTCATTCTCTAAATATTCTTCTATATATATAATATATAAAATTTGAATAGCTTCATAATCTCTAGATTCTCTACCATAAAGATAATTAACAATATAACCGTTTAATACATCCGGATGCCAAATTCATTAAACATCAAATTTAATTAATTGGTCTTAACCAACTTATGGTCATCTTTTCTGGTCATTTTTTGTAGATTCCCATAGTTAATCAATCATAAACTAATTATCGGTCTTAACCAACATATGGTCATCTTTTCTGGTCAATTTTTGTGAATTCGCATAATTAATCAATCATAACAGGATTAGAATTTACTTTTCATTTTCTTACCTTTTTTTTTTATGATGAAATTTACTTTTGTTTAACCGCTAGATCTTCATTCTTTAAATATTCATCTATATATTAATTAATAAAAAAATATATTCATCTATATATATATGTATACTTTCGTCCAATATAACGTGAATAGCTTCATAATCTATACCGTAAAGATAATTAATTGGTCTTAACCAACACATGGTCATCTTTTCTGGTCAAATTTTGTAAATTTCCATAATTAATCAATCATATCAGCCGTGATTTAAGTTCAAAAGAGGATACATCTTTTTCATTGTGGAAATTAATTTTACATTACAATTAACTATTTTAGACAATCTTTTAATCTTGTTTTCTATAAATTTGGACAAACCCCTCAAACAACTCATTCATTGATCTGCACAAAGAACTTTGCAATTATGTCAAAACATTACCTCTTAGTTTTTGGTGTTAGTTTTATTGTTCTAATTCATAATGCTACTTCAACAAACTATGGAGTAGCCTTAACTAAATCTTTGTTGTTCTATGAAGCCCAAAGATCGGGCAAGTTACCGTCTAACCAACGTATTCAATGGCGTGCAGATTCTGCACTTAACGACGGCAAAGATGTTGGGGTAAACTCTATAATTTTATGTTAATTTATACAAAATTTATCTTCATGAAATATGAGATATATGTATAATGCAATTGAGAACTTGAGACTATATATTATTTGTGTTGAAAAGACAATTTTAACCTTAGATATATGTAATAGTATTATTTAACAATTTGTCTCCCTAATATATGTATGCTTTGGACGATCTATCTCCCTTCATATAACGAATATACATAGAATAATTTAATTTTGTTAGTGATATCCTATAATTATATTCTTTGTAATTATTTCAATCTTTAATGATGATTCATATAAAATACAGGTTGATTTGGTGGGAGGCTATTACGATGCAGGAGACAACGTTAAATTCGGATTTCCTATGGCATACACCATTACAATGCTAGCATGGAGTGTGGTCGAATTCGGGTCCCATTTAGAGGCACAAAGTGAGTTGTCGAATGCTTTGAGGGCCGTAAAATGGGGAACGGACTATCTTATCAAAGCCCACCCGGAGGCTAATGTGTTTTATGGGCAAGTGGGAGATGGCGGGTCGGATCACTCATGCTGGCAAAGGCCCGAAGACATGACCACTCCGAGGACCGTGTACAAAATCGACGAGCAACATCCCGGGGCCGACTTGGCCGGTGAAGCTTCTGCGGCCTTTGCGGCTGCGTCTATCGCTTTCAAGAGATTAAATCCTAGCTATTCGTCGGAGCTTCTCACACATGCAAAACAGGTAGGTTCATTAAGAATATGAAAACTCCTGATTTTGGCACATTTTAGTCAACCTAATTTCTAATGACATTGTTTGAATTTAATTAATGTAAATAAAATTATGTAAAATTTTCAAATTTAAAATTTCTCCATTTAAATTTATAAAAAATATTTTGGCTTAGGTATTAATAAGACATGCTTTTTTCATGACATCCCATTATTTAAAAAATTAGAGAAACCTCATTTACAATATACTTGATGGATATTATTGATGTGTGGTGCTATTTTTGTACGACAGTTATATGATTTTGCCACAAAACACACTGGTCAATACCAAAACAGTATTTCAAGTGCCGGACAGTTTTATTCAAGCAGTGGATATCAGGTACAAATTAAATACCTAAGCACAATATAATTTAATTATTATTATTTTCCATCAAATAATTTAACTATTTTAATTTTGAATTTTATTGCTTAATTCAAATAGGATGAATTATTGTGGGCTGCTGCTTGGTTAGCACGAGCTACTAATGACAACACATATCTTGAATTCATCATTAATGAATCTTCGAATTCCGGTGGTACAAGACCAATGTTCTCATGGGACGACAAATATGTTGGCGCTCAAGTTCTAATAACAAAGGTAAATAATTTACAAATTTATTGGTAAAATCGCATTTTCAGTATAGCTACTTTCAAAAATTCTCGCAAATACTACTGTACCCATAAAAATATTAAGTACTTTTCGCACATGAGATAAAATTGTGATATATTAAGTACTTTTCGCACATGAAAAGTTTAGATTATTAAGAAGTACATAATTAAGTTTCCATTTTCCAAAAAAAACATGTTTCTAAAGTCCTCTTAGGGGTTAATGCAATTTTCTCCAAATTTTCTATGAATATTAGTATTAAACTTATGAAATGAATTGCTTGCAGCTTTCTCTAGAAAGGAAAATTTCAGAAAATGGAAATATGGGACAAACAAAGAATTCAGCAGAGCAATATATTTGCAACTGTATAGGAAAAGGTAATGCAAATGTGAAAAGAACAAATGGAGGGCTTATTTGGTTTAACGAATGGAACAATCTTCAGTACGTCACCAGTGCTCTATTTATCATTGCTGCCTACTCCGACATTCTTGCCGCCACTACTAAAAATATCCAGTGTGCCGGCGGTGCTGTTGGGCCTCAAGAATTAATCCATTTTGTCCAATCACAGGTATATTCAATTAATTACAATATATAAATATAATTTAATTTGAATTCAATCGAGTCAGATTTGTACTTGAATTTTTTAATATATATAGGCGGATTATATATTGGGTTCAAATCCAAAGCAAATGAGTTACATGGTAGGATTCGGATCAAACTATCCCAAGGAGGTTCATCACAGAGGAGCATCAATTGTGTCGATTAAGCAAAATTCGACCCCGGTAGGTTGCCAAGATGGTTTCAGCCAATGGTTCCATAGAAATGCGGACAACCCTAATATTCTCGAAGGGGCTATTGTCGGGGGACCCGATCAGAGCGACGAGTACAGAGATAATAGAGAAAATTTCCAACAAGCAGAGCCTGCAACTGCAAATAATGCACCATTTGTTGGGGTTCTTGCACGCCTTGCCGCCTAATATTTTATGAATGGATGATTGTCGGGCGTTTTTTTCTTCATTTTATAAAATTAGTGTGTATTCATAAGTTACATACACTGGATTAGGAGGATCAATATATATATTCTCCTATATCCTTTAAAGGAAATTTATGTTACATGTATTCAAATTCTTAACTAAACTTAAAAAGAAAATTAACAAAACTCATATAGTTACATGGATTTAAAGTTAATAGTTTCCTGATTAATTAAAATAGAAGATGATTTCTTGTCTGGGCCGGCCCAAGTGCTAGGCAACTTGGGCCGGCGCCTAGGCTCCCGGTTCAGAGGGCCCCAAAATTTATATTTAGGCCTTAGGAAAATTAAAAAATTAAATATTTTTAATTTTATTAATTTTATGTACATAAAATGTATTTTTGCTCACTTGGAGAGACTTTCTCTTGATTAGTGGGAGTGGGAGGTCTAGGGTTCAAATCCTAATATTGAGTTTTTTCTTATGTTTTGATTGTTTTATGTTATTTACTTTTTTTTTTTAATAATGTTCGTCTTTTTATTTCCCATTCGTAGTAATTATTCTTTTAATCCCTTTTCTTACTTAATGATTTCTTGTCAACTTTTTTCTTAATAAGTGCTTTAAACAATATTCTTTCTTAATTATTATAAAAGAATACAATTTTTTTCTTTATAATATGATTTTTCTGCTTATTATTTTCTCACTTAATACATTGTAAAAAAGAATTTCACCCACAATAAAATTGGTCTAGCCCCATCCATATTTTTATATGTATGTGTATCTTTTTATAATTGATGTATAACTTTTTCTATACATGATTAATAACATATAATTAATAGAGTTAAGAATGTCACGAAATGAAATAAAATCAAACAATCAATTATGATATTTGTAAAATAATAAAATAGAGTTAAGGATGTACATATACTTGCAAAATTTGTTTCGGCTAAAATTATATTTTTAATATTAAAACTTATACAAAAAAATTCACAGTTAAATCTTTTAAAAGTTAAATAAGTTTGTTGTTTAATTATCTATCTAAAAATTAATATGTTAGATTTAATTATCTATCTAAAATTAATATGTTAAATTTAATTATCTCTCTAAAAAATAATATGTTAGAGAATATGTCAATATTTAATTAATATTTTTGTCTTTAAAAAAATAAATTGACTATATATTTTTTATAACAAAGGGCCCCAAATTTGTATTTCCCCTGGGGCCCCGAATGTCTAGGGCCGGCCTTGTTTCTTGTTAAATTATTTAATATCACGTGTATTTGAAATATTTCTAAATTATTCGTATTTTTCTTAGGTCTCATGCTCATTTATCTCATGTTATGAAATTAATTAGTATAGTTATAATTATCTGACTAATTAAATTAAGGAGTCTTTCTTTGTTTCAATGTTACGTACCCACCTGCTATAATCCTTTTTTCCAAAAAAAAAGGTTTGGAGGTCATGGCTCATGTGATTATCTTAGTAGTATTAAGAGAAAAAGAAATTCAAGAAAACATTATTATTTTAAAATTGAGATTAAAAATTGTACAGTATAAAGAAACTTACTTTTTTTAAAACAATTAAATTATAGGAGTATATGATAGAGTATGGTAAAAGTACTTCATACTACTACTACTACGTATTGCTAAATTACAAGATTACTGTATACGTGTAAAAATGGCTATGCCATGCCCAAAATTTAAACAGAACTAGCATATATCCCGTGCTATGTACGGGTTTTAAAAAATATATATGTTAAGTACCTTGGTTAATATGTTAAAAATATCTATTGTACGACATGATTAAATATATAAAATGATATATATATATATATATATATATATATATATATATATATATATATATATATATATATATATATATATATATATATAATGAGAATAACAATATTAAATACAAAGAAAAATAATATGTTAAATATTAATAAAAAATTATAGAGGACGAAGTTATATTCTTTACAAATACATCACTCTGGACATCTAAGGGTGAGTTTGGCCGAGCAATTCAAAAAGTAATTATAGAAGAATTAATTTTACTAAAATTGATTATGGTAATAATTGATTATGATAAAAATTAATTATAGAATAATTGCTTCTGTATAATAGCTTCTGTAAAAGTAGCACTTTAGTTGCTTCTTAAATAAGTTGATTGTTTGCTTCTCGAGATCCCAAAAGTGATTATGATATTGGGGGCCAAACATCATGAAAATCACAATTGAACATAAGTAATTTTTACAATCAGGGCCAAACACTTCAAAAATCACAATAGAGATGTAAAAGTAATTTTAAGAGCTTCAATCGCTGGGTCAAACTCACCCTAAGCTACATAGGAATATTTGCACACCATCAATGTTAAACTAATACCTGCAAAACGAATAAAAAATTAAAGTAAAAATTCTATCATATTTATGCGAGTTTTATTTTTTGGTATCGACATTATATTAGTGAAATCTTCCAATTTGAATTTGTTGAATGTTAATATGGTAAGTGATCGTGTGATTATTTGGTGTCAATTTTTGCTTTGATCACCCGCAAGTATTAAATAAAAATATTACTTAAATTTTAATACAAAGAGACAAATTTTAAGAAAAATAATAATAATCAGAATGCTTCACATTAAAATATAAAGAAAAAATATAATCGAATTGCGTAGAACCCATGTTGGGGTATAAGGTCAAAAGAATTGATCTTAGGCAACCAATTTGTTTGAGAAATTGGAATGATTTCAAATGTATTTTACTTTACATGTTTGTAATCAGGTATTCTATGCATTAGGAAAAAGATTTCAAGTCCTTAAATGTTTTTATTCTTTTTCCATTATGATAACAACACTTGATAAAGGGATATATATATATATATATATATATATATATATATATATATATATATATATATATATATATATATATATATATATATATATATATATATCCATTCCATACACTATTGAGTACGGGGTTGCCCCGGTTGAAGTTCAAAGGGCCTTTCCTAAAAGGGGTACCTCCCTTTAAAAGACATGCACACGTGGGAGGAATTTCTTCTGGTTCGCAACTATCTAAGCCTACAGCTCACGAGTGACCTTGAACTGGCCAAAAAAAGCGCGTTACGCACTGGGGGTAACCTAAGAATCCTAATCAATAAGCGGGGAAACTTTTTGTTCATTTTTTTACTAAAAATGGAGAAGGGAAAAAATATATATATATATATATATATAGAATTAGTGGCATATAATACTTACCTCTTTGATTAATAATAATATCTTCAAAATCTTCTCAACTGCCTGCTTAAGATATACTTTACTTCATTGTTGTTATCATAAGAACAGAAAAAATTAAAAACATTTGAAGACTTAAAATCTTGGCCAAAAAAATTTAAGAGATAAAAAAAGCTAATCTTACCTCTCGATTACAAAATAAAGAACACCACTGAAATCCTCTAAATTTTCTGTCTATCCCTTTATCAAGTGTTGTTATCATAAGAAAAAAAATTAAAACATTTAAGGACTTGAAACCTTCTTCCTAATGCATAGAATATCTGATTACAAACATGAAGATAATATGTAAAGTAAAATACATTTGAAATAACTAAGATTATTAAGAACTTAACCCATGTAAAAAGAACAAATATCTTAGTCAATGTAATATATATGCACTAAAGCAAATTGTTCGGCCAAATCGCATAAAAAGAAATGAAAAGTGCATAACATAATGAGTTAAACCGTGTACCATACTTCAAACACCCCTGATTCATCTCTTGTTCCTTTACTCTAAGAAGTATGAACGCGCTGTTGCAAGTAAGGATAATATAAAAATTTGAAATTAAATTTGAAAATATTATGAAACTGAACAATTAATTTCTTAACCGATCAAATATGGCATTATGAAAATCGAATATTTTTTAAGAAATAAGTTGTGCAACCGTCTAAAGCAAAATGTTCAGTCAAAAGAAATGGAAAGAGCATAACATAATGAGTTATCGTAAGGAAAATATTAAAATCAGAAAGACGAAAATATTATGAAACTGAAAAAGAAATGATTAAAACATATTGAAGAGAATATGGAAAAAACTGAATTGTAAGTGGGTTTGGGATTATACGTGGGTTAGGTAGTTAAATTATTAAGTAAATAAAATAAATTAAAATAAGGAGAAAAGTGTGGGTGTGGATTTGAAGATGGTTATAATATGTATGATGTAATTATTAGGTAAAATAAAATAAATCAAAATTGGAAGAAATTAATATTTTGGTAATTGAACTCAATGACTAAAATACTATATTATAAGTAAAGTAGATTTCTCAAAATTCCTGCAGCAGTGTTTCAGCTCCACTAGGGTTCCACAAATCCCCAATTCCAACGCAAATGGATAATCGCAGTGCTAAAATCTCAGGCTCTTATCTTCCCCAGGAACTTTTAGCAAAAATTGCCAAAGCGATACCCACCGATACCGATCTCCGCCGCTTTCGCGCTGTGTGCAATCCATGGCGCTCCTCAATACCAGCACCACTGAAGAAACCACTCAAAATTCCTTTTCCCATCAACCCTGAGTTATGTCGTCAACCCAATTATGACGGCGCATACTTCGATCTCACTGAGCGGACAATTTATCTTCTCCAGCCGTTAGAATTGGAGAAGGAAAAGGAAAAGGAAAAGGAAACCCCCAATTGCTGGATTCTTAAAACTGAAAGCTCCGAAGATGGAAAACTTCACGTTTTAAATCCGGTAAGTGACAAGAGAATCAAGGTTTTTCCGGAAAACGTTCTGCCTAAAGTGTTGAACACTCTTAATTTTCGCATTTTTGAAATATGCAAGTCTTATGTTCTTCTGTATATGCAACCTTCGGAACCTAATCACGATTATCATAATGTTACTTTTGCTAAAAAAGTTGCTGTTTCGAGGTGCGGTGATAGTGACGAGTATGCGGTAATGGTTATTGATAATGTTAATAAGTTGTGGTATATTAAATCTGGGCAGGAGAAATGGACTAGGGTGCCTAATTATTATATTAATAGTTTGTTTCTTGATGTTGTGCATTTTAAAGGACAGTTCTATGGGGCTGATTTTGCGGGGCGTGTTTGGGTTTTTGATTCGTCGTTTAAGAAAGAGATTATCATAGGTCCGATATGCACTGATGCTTCGAAACGACACCTGTTGGAATTATATGACGGAGAATTGTGTATGGTGGAAGAGATAACATATAGAGATAAGCGACGTTGCAAATGCGATGATATCGATGGAGGATGTATATGTGGATTTTCCAGATTTCTTTTTAAAAATACCACTAAGGTAATAATCATTTATAGGATGGATAAGGAAGCACGAGAATGGGTTGAGGTTAAAACGTTTGACGATCGGATTATATTTGTTGGTGATGATTGTTCATTTAGTCTTTCTGAAAAAGAATTTAATGGCGGCTGGAATGGGACTCGTGTGTTTTATACAGATCAACATATCTTTTTCAGAACTGAAGAGGAGAAGCCACAGTGGGTGTGGAACAACTTCGATGACGATGACAGTTATTGTGATGCCTATGATGACCATTATTGTGATGCCTATGATGATGATAGTAGTAGTTCTTGGGATTCTGATGATGAAGCTATAATTGACGATTTCATCCCAAATGATGATGTTAAACTCAAGTTTAGAGGATTGCATGGTCATAACATAGGCGTATGTGATCTTGAAAATGGTAACATAGGGTCACTTTTGAAATTTCCTGAATATGCCGACATATTTTGGCCACCTCCATCCTGGCTCAGTCGTGATTAGTTCTTCTTCAGGATGCATGTAAGTATGTTATGTGATGAAATATATGGTTGTATCTAAATATGCATTTAGTCTTCTTAACACGTATTTAGTTGTGATGCACTGATTCTCGCCGATAGATCACTGTTTTTAATGCACAATATAAGCTCATACTCGAGCTGGATTTTGGTTTTAAGTTCAAGTCTATTAACTTTCTTTTATTATTATTAAGAGTTTAAGACTTCGGTTGTACGTAGTTTTATCCATGTGCCGTTATGCTAGTTTTTATAACAAAAGATATTTTGCAACTCATTAGGTGTTGGACATTTATCTTTTGAAATATGACTTCATATAGTACCTGAAATATTAGAACTGTTTTCATTGTGCATGATTCTTGACTCAATCGGAATAGATTTTATAAACCATCCTCATAGAGTTTGAGGTTCCTATTTAATTAAACAGTCTTGGGATGTAGGCACATACTTAACTTTATATACTCATTTAATAGTTCTATTTCATTTCTTTTATACTGTTAATTTGATTTAATTTGACAGGTATTTGTATCTGGATATCATCTAAAGAGAAGGTGGTTTTCGGACTGGAGCAAAGGAGATTAGGATCTCTATAGTTTCAGTGTATTTTCCTTTATAACTGTTTTAGCTAGGCTTTGTTTTCATGTATAAAATTATAAATCTATGTTTTGTTACAAACGGCACTTATCATTTTGACATTACTAGTTGATTACTACTTGAACAGATGCTATAACTTGTTAGTTTAATTATTTCTGCAGTTTCTCCATGTGATTTATTGTTTAATTATTTGATTGTTGCATAGAACTTTCTATTTATTTGAGATATTTTATGAATTGTTTTTGCAGTTTTAGTGGTACAAGATCAATGTTGTCATGGGACGACAAATATGTATGAGCTCAAGTCTTAATAACAAGGGTTAATAGATTACTACTACTAACGTAACCAAAAATTTGAAAAAATGAATATTCCTACTAATTTATTGGTACAATTCAATTTGGAATATCATAGTTTCTATATATGCTTGAATTTTTTTATATATAGGCAGATTACATATTGGGTTCAAATCCAAAGCAAATGAATTACATGGTAGGATTCGAATCAAACTATTCCAAGGAGGTTCATCATAGAGGAGCATCAATTGTGTCGATTAAGCAAAATCCGACCCCGGTGGGTTGCCAAGATGCTTTCAGTCAATGGTTCCATAGAAATGCGGACAACCCTAATATTCTTGAAGGGGCTAGTGTCGGGGGACCCGATCAGAGCGACGAGTATAGAGATAGTAGAGAAAATTTCCAGCAAGCCGAGCCTGCAATTACTACAAATAATGTTCCATTTGTTGGGGTTCTTGCACGCCTTGCCGCCTAATATTTTATGGATGGGATCATCGGACGTTTTTTCTTCATTTTATAAAATGATAGTGTATTCATACGTTACATACACTGGAGTAGGAGGATCAATATATATGTTACATACACTGGATTATTAAACCCTTGAGAAACAAAAAAAAAAAAAAAAATTCTCCTATAGCCCTTGAAAGGAAATTTATGTTTCATATATTCAAATTCTTAACTAAACTTAAAAAAAAAAAAAATTATAAAAATTCATATAATTTTACATGGATTTAAAGTAAATAGTTTCCTGATTAATTAAAATAGAAGATGATTTCTTGTTAAATTATTTAAGATCGGGCAAGTTACCGTCTAACCAACGTATCCAATGGCGTGCAGATTCTGCACTTAACGACGGCAAAGATGTTGGGGTAAACTTTATAATTTTATGTTCGGAAAAATTGCATATTTAGTCACTCAAGTTTCACTCTAGTCATGTAATGGTCATTCTAGTTTTATTAATTGCATACTTAGTCACACAACTTTAACTGCAATCTTACAGTGGTCATCCTAGTTTCATAAATAGCATATTTTGTCATCCAGTTTACAAATAGTGACACAATCCATCATAAAAAATGTTACAGTAGACGGAGAGATAACGTAAGTCCCACTTCATCAACATTAATCACCAAAGCTCTCCATTCATCAACAATAATCACCAAAGAATCACATTTTCCAGTTTTGCATTCTCTAAAACCTTAAGATCAGTTCAAATGTAATTATTGATTTTATTGTAAAAGTGCAACGGCATTGGCATTTATAGTGTGCACTAGGTTAATAAAGATTATCTTAATTTTATATGGCAATGGCACTGCAATATTTATTAACTTTATATTGTCATAATGTTTGGACTAAATCACACATTGTCGCTCAAGTTTAAACATTTAATACTTTTGTCTTTCGTGTCAAAAAAATCTACACACTGATATTCCTACGACAAAATATTGTTACATCGACCTTATATCTAATAATTTTTCGGCCAAAATAACTTTATGAGCCACATACATGACTTTTAAGAGAATAATTTGTGTACTTCGATTCTTGAATTACACTTATCCAAATTCAAAGTTCACAACAAAAGATTGTGCATGGTCAAGATGATAAATACTTTTACTAATTTGAGTTTGGATAAGTGTAATTTAGGAGATGAATTACCTAATTATCTCGCTTGAAAGTCATGTGAATGACACATGAAGCCATTTTGGTCGAAAAAGTGCTAGGAGTGACGAAAACATAAAAATCGTGTTATCTCTGCCGCTTATTTGATGATGAATTATCCCACTATTTGTAAATTGGGTGACTAGATATGTCATTCAGAAAACTAGGGTGACCATTGTATGACTGCAGTTAAAGTTGGGTGACTAAATATGCCATTCATGAAACTAGGAAGACCATTGTATGACTGAAGTTAAAGTTGAGTGACTAAATATGCATTTTCCCCTTTTATGTTCATTTAAACAAAATTTTGTTTGTTTTGTTGAGCAATTTATTACCTTCATAAGATATGTCTGTATTGAAAAGACAATTTAAACCTGTATATTAATGCAATTGAGAATTTGAGACTATATATCTGTATTGAAAAGACAATTTTAACCTTAGATATGTCTAATATTCTTTGACAATTTGTCTCCCTAATATATGTATGATTTGGACAAACTATCTCCCTTTATATAACGAATATAGACAGAATAATTTAATTTTGCTGGTGATATATCCTATATTCTTTGTAACTATTTCAATCTTTAATGATGAGTCATATACAATACAGGTTGATTTGGTGGGAGGTTATTACGACGCAGGAGACAACGTCAAATTCGGATTTCCTATGGCATACACCATTACAATGCTAGCATGGAGTGTGGTCGAATTCGGGTCCCATTTAGAGGAACAAAGAGAATTGTAGCTTTGAGGACCGTAAAATGGGGAACGGACTATTTGATCAAAGCCCACCCGGAACCTAATGTATTTTATGCACAAGTGGGAGATGGCGGGTCGGATCACTCGTGCTGGCAAAGGCCTGAAGACATGACCACTCCGAGGACCGTGTACAAAATCGACGAGCAACATCCCGGGGCCGACTTGGCCGGTGAAGCTGTTGCGGCCTTTGCGGCTGCGTCTATCGCTTTCAAGAGATTAAATCCTAGCTATTCGTCGGAGCTTCTCACACATGCAAAACAAGTAGGTTCATTATGAATATTAAAAATCCTAATTTGAGCACGTTTTAGTCAACCTAATTTCTAATGACATTGATTGAATTTAATTAGTGTAAATAAAATTCGTGTAAATTTTTCGAATTTGATATTTCTCCCATTTAAATGTATAAGCAATATTTTTGCTTAGGCTATAATAAGACATGTTTTTTTCTTGATGGATATTATTGATGCGTGGTGCAATTATTGTACGACGGTTATTTGATTTTGCCACAAAACACACTGGACAATACCGAAACAGTATTTTAAGTGCCGGACAGTTTTATTGAAGCAGTGGATATCAGGTACAAATTAAATACATAAGCACAATATAATTAAATTATTATTATTGTTATTATTATTATTATTATGTTCCACCAAATAATTTAACGCATATGTTATTACCCATAAAAATATATATTTGGCAAATTAACGCTATGTCATACAATAAACATTATCTCATTTGAAATTAAAAAACGGGTAAAATGTCTTCTTAAGGTTTGTAATGTTGTTCACGAAAAAAAAAGAAAAAAAAACATCTGAGACTTGACTTTTTAGACATGAAAAGATCATAATTAATATCGTTTCTTACATTAGATAGTATCGATATATTATTCTGGAAAAATTGCAAAAGAGTTCCCAAACTAATAGTGATATTGGATATTCGTCCCAAGCTTATCACTTGGCCAAATTAGTCCGGTAATTTTAAATTTTTTTGGAATATCGTCACACTTGCCACATGAATGCTTACATGTCATGACGTGGCAAATTTTATCATCAATAATTATATAAGATTGCAGAATTCGTCTCAAACTACTTATAATTTTTGATTTTTCGTCCCAAACCATATCAATAAGCCGACTTCCATTCCGTTATTGAAATGAAATGGGAAAAAAGTTTGTTCCAAACTAATTATAAATATTTATTATTTATTAATACAAAAAAAAATTCACAATTTTTTTCTAATGAGCTGAGATAGGATTTTTTTTCTCAAAAGCGCATATGAATTTCAAACATCAATACTTTTTTTCTCTTAAAAAAAAGTTAATGGCAATTACTTCCATTTCATAATATTCGATTTATCTTAAATTGCTTCTTTTCAAATTATAAGAGGTAAATTGAACATAATGAATATCATAGGGGATAAATTGTCATTAGTCCCTTAAAAATGTAAAAGATGATCGTCATTTCCATATAATTAGAAATTTAATAATGGACTAAATTCATGCCAAATGACAAATTGTGAGACGAAATTCGGCTAATTAATATAGTTTGGGACGAAAAATTAAAATTTATAATTAGTTTGGGACGAATTTGCAATCTTATATAATTGTTTATGATAAAATTTGCCACTTCATAACATGTAAGCATCCATGTGGCAAGAGGGATAATATTTCAAAAAAATATAAAATTACGGGACTAAAGGCTAAGTGATATAGTTTGGGACGAAAATCCAAAATCACTAATTAGTTTGGGACGTTTTTTGCAATTTTGCCTATTTTTCAACATGATGTATTAATTAATTTTTTTTCGAGTAAATAGCAAATTAACTCCATGTGATAAATAAAAGGGCAAAATACCTCCTTGTGATAAGAAAAATGGCAAAATACCTCCCTGTATTTTTATAAAAGAAGCAAATTGCACCCCTCTAAATTGCTCATTAATTCATATCAGAAGGAGTTAAATTGCTCATTATTTCATTTCACAAGGAGTTAAATTGCTCATTATTTCATTTCACAGGGAGATAAATTGCCTATTTTTATTATATAGGGAGATAAATTGCCCATTAGATATATCACAAGGAGTTAACTTGCAAAAAACCCTTTTCTTACATGAAAAGTTCATATTGTTTGGGTCTAAATCCAACTCAAAAGTTATGTTTTAAGATTAGAATTGCTCAAAACCTTAATTATAAGAGAAACTAGCTATTCTTAATATCATATACATGGATCAAAATTTTCATCTTTTCCGTCGAAAACATCGAAAAGTTTCCATTTTTGAATCAAGCGAAACGAAAACATGATGTAATTTCGAAACTATTTGGTTGCCTTAAACTCTGTTATTTTCCTAAATTAAGTAACTTTTTTACAAATTTTCCTTAGTGTTTCCAAAATATTTCCGAAAAGTCTCGAAAAGTTTCCGATATTTAACTGACCGAAATATACACTCGAAACGAAATTTTAATTCATGATCATATCTATCCAGATAGTTCTTTTTGTGGGGGTTATTTTTGTCAAACTTCACCTCCTTAATTTTGTAACTCGATTAGTGACACCTAACGTAGCGGCACCCTAGAATTTTCCTTTATTTATTTATTTACTTTAGTCCCCCTACATGAAATTCTTGATTCCGCCCATGTTAACAAGTGATTTTCTCTCCGATAATATAATTTATTTAAGTACCAAGTTTACATGTACATAAATTTCCATTTTCGAAAAAATATGTTACTAAAGTATTGTGGACCCTTTTGTGGGTACCAATAATGCAATTTTTTTCCAAAATGTCTATAATTATTATTAAACTTATGAAATTTAATGTTGTTACGAAATGAATTGCAGCTTTCTCAAGAAAGGAAAATTTCTGAAAATGGAAATTTGGGACAAACAAAGAATTTAATTAGCAGAGCAATATATTTGCAACTGTATAGGAAAAGGGAACGGCAATGTGAGAACAACATATATATGGACTGTTAGACTTTATAAAATATCACAATGATATTTGAACATACATATATACTTAAACTAGATAGCATATATGAAAACTAAATGCGGAATGAATCGTCATACCTCTAGCCATTGATGTTTTGAGGAAATCCGGGTGCGTATAAGATTCTTCTACACTCTAGCAACCTTCTTTAGATGGTGTATTCTATGTGAAGAATGTTGAGTGTAGGGACCTTATACATGGCTCACATATATATAGTGTCTTGCCATCAAAGACACTAAGAAGGTGTAGAGTCTTCTACTTTATGACTCACATAATGCTCAATTTAGTGGGGCAAGATAATGGGTTAATGGGAATTAAAGAATTAAAATAATTGGCAAGTGGGAAGATGAAAGGACCACTTATGAAGTTTATAATAAATTAATAATAAACTTACATTCTCCCACTTGGTCCGAATAATGATATCTAAATCCCATAAACACTTATAGAAATCAAATACACGAATCATGGCGATAGTTCCTCTTAGAACGAGTATTATCTTCCATGTATCACAATGCATTTTATTTCTCAAAAGTAGCCCAACATTTCTTAATGAATAAACCTTATGTTTATTCTAGGTCCTCCAGATGATTTTCTCAAATGAACTTAATGTGCACCTGAATATGAGAAATATCATCACTTTATAAGAGTTTCACTGAAACTTTATACATTTACTATTTCTTTATATGATCCTTAGATTTAAATATTTGCATGCCTTTAGTCTAAGGATCAATAATTATAAATTTAGTATTATCGTGCTTAATGATAACTGAATTATCATAATTAATACGTTCTTTATGACATAGCACGAAATCCACAGTGCTAGTATCCAATATGAAACTACTTAATCATACACCATAAAACGTAGCTTTAAAACGGGAAAAATCGGCATCTATAGTGGAAATATCAGTCAAGAATACAACTTTATTGGCCAACATAACATGATGTTAATCTATGAAAATTAACATAGCCAACAAAGTTTGTATCTAGATAACCTAATTACTTCCAAATTTACCGCCCGTCTATACATAAGCATGTAAATTTCTGATTACTTAAATGTACATCACCACTTAAGTGGTCTATATCCGGATTTCTTGATATCTCAACATTCCGATCACAAAAGTGATATCAGGCCTTTATGGAATGTTTATTATTTGTTCCCTCTTAATGTCATTCCGAGCACTATTGCCCTTCACAATGGGAGCTACTATTTGTGAACAATCTGTCATCCAAATCCTCTCTAAATTTTATTGAAATAGGTTATCCAAGACAGTCTAAGACGCATTATGTCTCACCCATATCTTTAAATCAAAAGTTTTTAGAGAGAAATTGTTCACCTCATGTAACATACCCTTAACATTAGTTGTAAGTAAATATCATCCATGTATAAAACAAGAATTATATTTTACTCCCACTAACCTTATGGTATTTAAATTAATCCATGAAATTTCATACAATCCAAATGAAGAAATTACTCAATGGAATTTTAAAGTACCATCAACGGGATGCGTGTTTTAAACCATATATGGATTTCTTTACAACAAAATTGCTCACCATGAAAATCTCAAGATCAGTCTCGGCTCCAACATTATAACCAGTCTATCACTTAAGGAGAAAGCTCCAGAATGACCATATTCAGGAATATCGTTCCTTGTTTGATCACTCCCACTGATCAAGTCATTCCCAAAAGGTTTGACGTCTTGATTCCACAATCCTAGTATTGCAAGATGAACAATGGAGTTTGTACACCAAATAGAGAAAACATGCATTGCATCATAAAAAACATTTTCTTGCACTTTAAATTTGAAAAAGCCCGTAACAAATTGTACTAATTCCAATATGATAAGATTTGTAAAATTCAAATCAAAAGTTGCATGGAATAACTTAACGTTACAAGTCCTGAAACATAAATCAACTTTCTAAAAACTTGGAATATAAAATGTTTTTCCATATTTAAAACAAAACAAGAAATTTTAAACTAATTTGCATGTTCCGATTTCCTCTGCATGTGAGCGCATATGTTGTCTGGATAGATGCACTGCTCACTCTCCATTGACTTCATTTGGTTTAGACAAACCTTTCTTGACAAGCCAAGCTTTATATTTGACACAATCCTTCTTCATGTGTCCCTTCTTTTTACAAAAGAAACACTTAGATTCCTTCTTGATGTCAAATTGGACAGGTATCTTATCATTTGCCTTCCCCTTTTGTTTGGGTTGCTCGCTCTTTCCTTGTGTTACCATATATGCACTTTCTCCAAATTCCATTGACAACCTTCCTTCCTCTTGAACACACATGGTCAAAAGTTCATTGATAGACCATTTATCTTTATGTGTGTTATAAGAGATCTTAAAAGGTCCATATTGTTGTGGAAGGGAGTTCAGTATGAAGTGCACAAGGAAAGAATCAGACATCTCAACCTCAAGAGTCTTTAGTTGAGCCGCAACGTCTCTCATCTTCATGATGTGCTCACGCACACCTCTAGTACCGGTGAGCCTCATTGATGATAACTTGGTCATTAGGGTGTTGGCTAAAGCTTTATCTGATGACTCAAATTGCTCATCAATAGCCTTTAGTAACTTTTTAACATTGTCACACTCTCCAATTGAACCACGTATGCTAGCAGAAATTTTTGTCTTTATGAACATCATACTGAGGCGATTGGATCGTTCCCAGCGTTCATAAAGCTGAATTTCAGCTTGAGTGCTAGCATCAATAAGTGTAGGTGGTTCATCCTTCCGTATAGCGTAATCAATGTCCATCCACCCTAATTGAAGAAGAATACTCTCCTTCCAAATCTTATAGTTATCACCATTCAATTCAGGAACATCACATTTGATATCAGCAAAATTAACAGGTAGTGATGCTGCATAAAAATTAAAATTGCTTATGTTCAAACTTGAGGTTTAACTAAAAAAATTTCATGTTTCACCAATGCAAAACACGTAAGAATTGAATCTAGTGACATAAAATTTGCCTGTGGGCTGAAATTTTAATTCAGTTAGATTCAACTCAGATTGAATGATAGAACATCAAATTGCTTACTCAATTCATAATTATTCATTATATTATGAAGGCAAGTTGATATTCATCTAAATTCTTTATGATAAACTATCAAATTATGTTCCTTTTCCTAATACCTGTGGGTAAATTAGGAAATATAATATGATATTTATCCTAATTAGTTATATAAATATAACAAATAGTTCCTGTGGGATAAAAATTCGTTATATTAAGTATAACTAATTACAATTAATGTCTTTATTTCTTTATGTGATCATCATAACCAAACTTAAAATATAATTTTATTAAATTGAAGATGCTGTGGCTACTCTTCAATCAAATAATATTATATGGATCACTAGACATTAAATATAAGCCTTATAAGAATTGTTCACTTAATAATTCTCAAACATAAAATATTGCATAATTCAAAACATTATATTATGCAAGACATGTAATTTCACAAAATTGCAACTTCAAATTATTCATCTCCACATAGCATGTATAATTGATTTATACATACTAATTAAATGTAAGAATAATTTTAATCTTTATAAAATTATTACAATAAGTGGATAATTTAGGCCCAATTCATTATGTGCTTAAACCATATGCAGCCTAATAAACAATATACTGAAAAAATATTGAAAAATCAAAACTTCCAAAATCCAGAAACCAAATCCACAATTATTAATTGAAAACCTTTTGAGAATCAAGTTCTCTCGGTCTCAACAATCTCTAAATTGTCAAGTCAGGATAGTATATGAGCTCAATTATCCATAATTTTATGAAAAACAACTTCATGCTTTATTCCACATAAGAGTCGGTCAAAGCAACATAAATATGAACATAAGTTTTGTCTTTCCTTTAGATTCATATGGAACTGGCCTTTTTTTTTTTTTTTTTTTTTTTAATGCCAAGAATAAACATGCAGATAAATAATTTAACTGCCACTGGAATTAAAAGGCCAAGCAACCATTCCATTTAACAAATTTAAATGAATTTAAACGGCCAAAATATGCTTCAACCAACAAAGGCATGCAATAAACAATAATTATTGATTCTAGTCATAAAGTACTGAACAAAAATTGCTATTTCATTGGATTGTTATTCATATAAAATGAACATTCTTTTACTTGAGTAGAAGCCAAAAAGTTTGCTTGTTGACAAATTTCAAAATCCGAAATGAACTCGGCACTTGAGCACATCAGTGATACTTAAATGAAAAACTAAAGCATCATTTTCAACTTTAAGAGAAAAGCCGAACAATTCAAATTTTCCACAAACTGAATTTAGTCGACCATGATTTCATTACCAAATTAGAAAAGAACTTATGAAACTTGAAAAATTAGCCCATATGCAAGATTCTCAACAACGTTGACATAAAGTTTTCCAAGTTTTGTAAAAACATCAAGGCGAAGGTATCAATTGCTCTGATACCAAATGTTAGACTTTATAAAATATCACAATGATATTTGAACATACATATATACTTAAACTAGATAGCATATATGAAAACTAAATGCGGAATGAATCGTCATACCTCTAGCCATTGATGTTTTGAGGAAATCCGGGTGCGTATAAGATTCTTCTACACTCTAGCAACCTTCTTTAGATGGTGTATTTTTGTGAAGAATGTTGAGTGTAGGGACCTTATACATGGCTCACCTATATATAGTGTCTTGCCATCAAAGACACTAAGAAGGTGTAGAGTCTTCTACTTTATGACTCACATAATGCTCAATTTAGTGGGGCAAGATAATGGGTTAATGGGAATTAAAGAATTAAAATAATTGGCAAGTGGGAAGATGAAAGGACCACTTATGAAGTTTATAATAAATTAATAATAAACTTACATGGACAACCCTAATATTCTTGAAGGGGCTATTGTCGGGGGACCCGATCTATCAGAGCGATGAGTATAGAGATAATTAATAGAGAAAATTATCAACAAGTTGAACCTGCAACTGCAAATAGTGCACCATTTGTTGGGGTTCTTGCACGTCTTGCCAACTAAATATTTTATGAATAGAATTATCAGGCGTTTTTTCTTCATTTTATTAAATGATAGTGTATTAATATGTTAAATACACTGGATTAGGAGGATCAATATATATATTCTCCTATATCCCTTTAAAGGAAATTAATGTTACATATCAATAATTTAGCTTGATTGTCTTTTCTCTAGCTGTGGAACTCCTATCGAACTTATAAAAAATAAAATAAAAATAACCACGATAAAAGTGTATGAGACATACAATCAATGTTTATCATTCAGATGCCTCCACTTGCTAAATTAATGTACACTACTAGCACGTGTTATTAAATTACGTAATTAGTGTATTCTACTCCCTCCGTCTCATAATATATGTCGTTTTAAAAAAATTACTTTTATTTCAAAATATATATCGCTTTAGGATTTCAATGCACTATTGATTACCTTTTTTTCTATTTAACCCTTATTTATTACACCAAAAGCTCTCTCTTATTCATTGCAATGCAATATTACTTAAGTATAATTTTAAGTATATCTTTTATTCTTTTACTTATTATTTATTTAAATTTTTAATACACGTGCAACACTATGGAATTAAAATGGAGGGAGTACAATGCTACGTGTAAAACAGAATATAGCAACATTCCCGCAGCAGTGTGTCTGCTCCAAGTCCCACTACAAATCAGTTCTCCTTAGGGTTTCACAAATCCCCAATTCCAACGCAAATGGATAATCGCAGTACTAAAATCTCACGCTCTGTTCTTCCCCAAGAACTTTTAGCGAAAATCGCCAAAACCGATACCGATCTCCGCCGCTTTCGCGCGGTGTGCAGTTCATGGCGCTCCTCAACAACACTACCATTGAAGAAAACACTCAAAATTCCTTTTCCCATTGACCCTGAATTTTGTAGTCAACCCAAATATGACGGGGCATACTTCAATCTCATTGAACGGACCGTTTATCTTCTCCAGCCGTCAGAATTGGAAAATGAAACCCCCAATTGCTGGATTATCAAGATTGAAATTTCGGAAGATGGAAAGACTCGTATTTTCAATCCGGTAAGCCACAAGAGAATCAATGTTTTGCCAGAAAACATTTTGCCTAAAGTGTTGAACACTCTTAATTTTCGCGTTTTTGAGATATGTAAGTCTTATAATCTTAGGTATATGAATGACTCAAATCCTAATCACGATTACCATGATTATAAATTTGCTAAAAAAGTTGTTGTTCGGCGGTGCTGTGATAGTGATGATTATGATGTAATGGCTATCGATAAAGATGATAAGTTGTGGTATGTTCAATCTGGGCAGGAGAAATGGACTAGGGCGGTTACTAGTTATTCTAATAATCATGTGTTTCTTGATGTTGTTAATTTTAAAGGGCAGTTCTATGGGGCTGATTTTGCGGGACGTGTTTGGGTTTTTGATTCGTCGTTTGAGGCAGAGAGGATCATAGGTCCGGTATACATCATAGGTCCGGTATACAATGATGCTTCGAAACGACACCTGGTGGAGTTATATGATGGAGAATTGTGTTTGGTGGAAGAGATAACAGATAGAGATAAGAAACGTTGCAAATGCGATGATATTGATCTATATCTCGAAGTTGGATGTACATGTGGATTTTCCAGATCTCGTTTTAAAAATACCGCTGAGGTAATAGTCATTTATAGGATGGATAAGGAAGCACGAGAATGGGTTGAGGTGAAAACGTTTGACGATCGGGTTATTTTTGTGGGTGATGATTGTTCATTCACTCTTTCTGAAAAAGACTTTAAGTGCGGCTGGAAGGGGACTCGTGTGTTTTACACAGATTGTCACATCTTTTTCAGAACTGAAGAGGAGAAGCCACGGCAGGTGTGGAACAACTTCGATGACGATGACAGATATTGCGATAACTATGATGACAATTATTGTGATGCCTATGATGGTGAAAATAATAGTTATTGTGATCAGTATGATATGAGGCTGAATGATTCTGATGATGAAGCTATAGTTGACGATTTCGTCCCAAAAGATGATGTTAAACTCAAGTTTAGAGGATTGCATGGTCATAACACAGGTGTATGTGATCTTGGAAATGGTAAAATAGGGTCACTTGTGAAATTTCCTGAATATGCGGACATATTTTGGCCACCTCCATCCTGGCTCAGTCGCGATTAGTTCTTCTTCAGGATGCATGTAAGCATGTTATGTGATGAAATATCTGTTTGTATCTAAATATGCAATTTGTCTCTTTAACACGTGTTTAGATGTGATGCACTGATTCTCGCTGATCGATCACTGTTTTTAATGTAGAATATAAGCTAATACTCAAGCTGGATTTTTGTTTAAATTCAAGTGTATTAACTTTCTTTTTTATTATTAGTTTAAGACTTCTTTAGTACATAGTTTTATCCATATGCCATTATGCTAGTTTTTATAACAAAAAAATTTTTGCAACTCATTAGGTGTGGGACATTTATATATCTTTTGTAATATGACTTCAAATGGTATCTGGAATACTAGAGTTGTTTTCACTGTGCATGATTCTTGACTTAAATCAGAAAAAAAAATCTTCATAGAGTTTAAGTTTCCAATTTAATTAAACATTCTTGGGATGCAGGCGCATACTTTAATTTATATACTCATTTAATAGTTCAATTTCATGTCTTTTATACTGTTAATTTGATTTAATTTGACAGGTATTTGTATCTGGATATCATCCGAAGGGAAGGTAACTTTTGGACTGGAGCAAAGGAGATTAGGATCTGTATAGTTTCAGTGTAGTTTCTTGTATAACTGTTTTAGCTAAGCTTTGTTTTCATGTATAAATCTATGTTTTGTTACAAACGACACTTATATCATTTTGACATTACTACCTGTACAGATGCTATAACTTGTTAGTTTGATGATTTCTGGAGTTTCTCAATGTCAATTATTGTTTAATTATTTGATTGTTGCATAGTACTTTTCTGTTTGCTTGAGAAATTTTATGCTTTATATTGCAGTTTTAGTGGTACAAGATCAATGTTGTCATGGGACGACAAATATGTCTGCTCTCAAGTCTTAATAATAAAGGTTAATAGAATATTATTATTAATTTAACAAAAAAAAAAGGAATACCACTACTAATTTATTGGTACAATTAAATTTGGAATATCACCATTTCTAAAAGGTCATTTTGGTTTGTTAAAGATGAACACGGATGCATCTTTTAAAGATGGTTTAGCTTCAATTGCAGTCATCTTCCGCAACTCCAAGGACTACATTCTATTTGCCACTTCCTCTAAGAAACCATGTGTATCTCATTTAGCAGCCGAGGTCCTCTCGATCCGCACTGCATGTTCGCTTCTCATCAAGTGGCAGATTCATGAGATGTGTATTGAAAATGAATGCCTCCAAGCTATTTTTGAAATTTTCAATTCTTGTAAAGTGCCGGATTGGTCTGCCCAAGGACTCATTATTGAAATCCAAAAAATTTGGACTTGTTGGCCTAAATGAAAGTTCAAGTTATCTCCACTAAACTCAAATCTTGCCTCGTGGGCTTTTAACTCCGGGTGGTCGGATTGGTTAACTTGTATTCCATTTTTCTTAATTCTTCTCATTGTTTATTGTGATAGAGGTGCACCTCTTTTGACTTTATTGAACCGTTTTATTAAATATGAAATGAAATTATTTATTTAAAAAAAAAAAAAAACCCCCCGAAAATAGCACATATACCATCCATTCCTTGTAGGACCTATGATTCTCTGCAAATAGCTATATAAGAACCAAATTTTCGTGTACGTGTCCATATGTGATAATAAAGGTAAAATTGCAAGTTATTTTAAGAAATGGCATAGCAATATATTTGCAATTGTATAGGCAGAGGTATGGCAATTTGAAAAGAACAAATGGTGAGTTCTTTGGTTTAATGAATGGAATGGAAAATCTTCATTCCTTAATCAGTGCTTCATTCATCATATAAGTGTTTACTCGGCTAAATTACACTAATCATCCCCAAGTATAAAATTATTTACACTTTCGCTCCTAATACTTATGTTCCTCTTACAACATCTGGATTACATGGATCCAATTTTTCTGGATATTTCCTAGTAAAAATGACCACATGTGCATATCACATGCATTTCGGGGTTGTTTGGGATATCAGGTTTTCTAATATTTTGTTATTGCACTTACGCCCCTCATGTACATAGATTAATTGTTCATTTTGGTCTTTTGGTGTGGATAATTATTTTTCCCTCCAGATTTTCTTTCCAAAAGGCTTTTTTTTCTCCATTCGTATGATAAGCTTTGAAGCTTAGCTCAACACTCGACTCTAGTTCATTCGATAAAAGCTCGTTTCAACTCAATTCGTTTGACAATAATCAGACCAAGCTAAAAATACTCGACACAAAATTCAAATGAAGCTTTAATAATGTATTGTATACTACTCAGCTCGTTTATATCTGTGTGCAAAACAAACCCTCAGTTTGAGAAAAATTGTCAAAACAAGTTAATTCAAAATGTAACTAAAAATCTGATATTAAACTACTGAACTAAGTTCAGGGAAAGACCTTTCTCATTCGCTCTCAACCCCTCGTTTCAAGTATTGAACTCGTACTAACATATGTCTCATTTCACTTCATTTTTAATTCATTTACTTTTAGAAAGACAAAATTTAGGAGTATATATGATTTATAGCAGGTCCTCTCCAATTACCGTATCTTGTGATTCTCCACCAAATCCTCCCAACCCCTACCCACCTGACCTCAAACAACTTCCGGCTATAAGGGATCAAATCTATGAAAAAATCATGAACATATCATAATTTTTTGTGGTGGTCAATCACCAAAAAAAATAAAAAATTATACCCATTATAAAAGTAAAGAAAAAGATGAACGAACAAGATACAATAATGTGCATGAGTTGATTATTAGTACACGGAAGAAGAACAAAAAAAGTTTAATAAATCTGGATTTTTATTTTCATTAATGTGATATGATTGACGTATCAAATTTTAGAAAATAATTTTAGCCACTTGAGTATTGTTTTTATTGCTGAGAACCAAGGTACTTTGCCTAGCAAGACACAAGTTGATATTGTGTTGTGATTTGAGAAATTACTACATTGATCCCTAAACATTAATTGTTTGTTTAATTTGGTTCAATTCAAATTATAATTGACTCCTAATATTTATGTACTAACTCAATTTAATCACTAATATTTGAATCCTAAAGTAATTATAAATATTACTAACAAAAGTAATCATAGATATGTGTGATTTTCCCTAAAACGAGTAAATATGAATTATGAGTATTTTGAAATCTTGGTTTATAATTAATATATAACAAATAATTCAATAGTAAATTGTTGTTACCCTATGATTTTTTTTTTTTTTTGGTTTATCAAGCGTAGTCGTGTTTTATGCTTGACTTAATTTTTTTGAGATGCGTCGAACATATTATATGACAATTTATTCAAGGAAGCACTATCCCTTTTAATTACTAAATTAATCATCGTAACGAGACATAATTTTTTTAATATTGTGTAAATCCATCAAACTAAAGTTAAATTTAAATAATTTAATTAATTGTCACACTATTCCACTAAAACTAATTTTAAAATTTCTAAGTTGACAAGTTTGAATATTAGTAGGTGTAATGTTAATTTCATAATATTAGCAAATTAAACATTATTAATTGATCATTAGGAGAGAAAAATGAATCAATTAAAATCTTGGAGATTAAATTGAGTGAAGTTGACTTAAAAAAAATATAAAAATTGAGTTAAGTTGGGAATTATGAGTTTAGGACTCAACTGAAAATTAAACTTAATCGAACCCAACTGAACAAAATATTAGAGTTTAGGGTCAATGTATAATTCCAAAATTTAAAACAAGTACTCCCACTGCACATCCGTCATCTTCTACGTGATCCGTCGAAGACAGTCACGGTTTAGAACAAACAAAGAAGAATTTGTCAATCTATTCCAACAAAGTATAAAAATAACTGGAAATTAAAAATAATAGCATATTAGAATTTACCACATGAATTGGGCTTAGTCCACTTACTTGGCTTGGACCTAACTCAACCTCAAAAGCTTAGGCTCAAGCCAAGTGGACTTAGCCTAATCCATGTGGTGAATTATAATATAGTAAGAACAAGCAAAAAATTATTCGACCCCCTCCATTATTTCAGATAAATTGCATATATATATACCAACACGAACTTTAAAACATATGACTCGTTTCGCGAGGCGTCGGGCCTATACTACTAGAGTCATGAGGCACAGTCTGCCAGACTGTCGTGGCCAGCACGGCCTTCGTTAGTGTCGGAAGGAATGAGTAGGACTGTTTGCCGGAGGGGTAGGGTGGTTGGGGAGGAGCGTGAGAGTGGTGTTTGGAGTTTTGATTGAAAAAAAGACAATACAAGAGAGAGGAGGAAAGAAGTTTGTAATGATATTTAAGTGGTGGGCATTTAAGTTATTTTACAATTATTTAAAACTTGGAATTTCCGACCACCTTGTAATGGATCGCACATTTGAAAAAATTAGTGGCTCAAATTTAATTTTAACTATTTTAGTGGTTAAGAAAAGATATCTCCTATAATTTATTGTTGACCAAATCTCTTTTCGCATACACAAGAAAATAAATAAATATTTTCATAATGTGTTGTTACTTGTTATGGACTAGTTATTAAGGGCACAATTAGGATCTCGACCAATTTAATTTTATCAAATTATACTTTCACTTAGAATTCAAAATAGCCTTTATTTATCAATTTAATTTTATGTTTTCATATATCTTATAATATTAAATTTAACTTATTAATATAATATAATATAAAAAATTAAATTATTTTATTGAATATGTAACTAATATTTATTTTTGTAATAAACTAGTAATGAAAATACATAACACTTCCTAATACTTTTATTTACATATATCTATAAATAATATAAGGGACAATTAAATTTAATGATCAATTAAATATATTCTCTACTTAGTACGTATCTTATTTCATTTATATTAAGTATGTAGGTCATATTTTTATAATATTAATAAATTAATTCTTTCAAATAGTTACTTGCAGTACTTAATTATTTCAGAATTTTGTAGGATATCTTGTGTTGTCTCTTATTAATTAATATGGTGTTGCAATGGAGAAACGATTAACAGAGCTGCATCAGAAATAATTCAAATAGTCATATTAAACTTATAGTAATACAGAAAGCAGGAAACAGACGCCACTTATATATACACACCGGAAGTCTCAACACTAAATTTAAAACATAAGTACGTAACAACAAACAACAACATGGAGACTTCCTTTATTAACAAACTGCATGAAGGAAATTAACCTAGCTAGTTAATAAACTCAACTACACGGAGCCAGCCGGAGTTGCTTATTCATTCATTCTAGGTCCTGAACTTGGATTCATCGATCTTGATACCTTCTTCTTCAGCCCTTTCGCCGCCCGACTTGTCTACACTGCTCAGCCCTCCTTTGCGGCCCATCTCTTGGTACCCTTCAGTCCCCAATTGCTCCCTCCTCGTCTGCCCTCCTTTGCTCCTCCCTGAGGTACCAACCAACATTAATTGCTTAATTAATTTCAAACATGCACATACGTAGTTACAAAAATTAATCTTAACTAATTTGTAAAAAATACTCAGTATAACACTTGTAGGAAAATTTGCATATTTGGTGCGTACCATATAATAGGATAATTTGTAACATTGATACCATTGAATACGTAAATATATATATATAATATCACAAATTAAATTTTCATACCACCACCAAATAATTGATCAAAAATGAACGGACCATTCATGTTCACCCACTTTTCCCGTTATCTCAAGGAAAATAATCAAGGGAAAAGTGAGGAAAACGTTATTACGTACATTGTACGTGGCTAATTCTATGCATTATTCTTCAATTATTTTGACGGTAGAAAGAATATTGTAATACCAATTATAATACCGCAAAATGCTTTATTACATGGTACGTACCAAGCATGCAATTACCCTACTAATTATTTTATTTTTTATTTTTCCCTTTTAAAAGACATGAAACACATTAAGTTAAAATCTCTCATAACAAAAATTCGAATCTAAATTCGCTACTTTATAATACCGCAAAATGCTTTATTACATGGTACGTACCAAGCATGCAATTACCCTAATAATTGTTTTATTTTTTATTTTTCAAAATTTAATCCCTTTTAAAAGACATGAAACACATTAAGTTAAAATCTCTCATAACAAAAATTCGAATTTAAATTCGCTACTTTATATAGTGACGAGTCCCTATCCATCCCAATACTTATATGACTAATAATTAATGTAACACTATATTGTACCTTCAGCAAGATGTTCTTGTGCCTCGAGGCTCTTGCCGCCGGTGCCACCGGGGACCACCGTCTCTCCTTGTTTCGCCTTGGCGTCCAGCTCCGACCTGTCCATTTGTCGTGAACCCATATTTTTTTTCCCTTCTCTTTAGACTAATTAACTCCCAGTACTTACTTAATTAGGTTACTCTTTGATGTGTTGTTTTTGCTTATGGGCTTTGGAGGATATAAATTAAATTAAAGTGGAGTACTATATATATATAGGACAGATTATTTAATTTGATCATCCTTAGAAGTATTATTCAGCATTCATGGGGTGAGCAGATGACAAGTGGCGGGAAGAGAAGGGAGCGGGGTGACATGGGATTGCAGAAGGAATGACACGCATCTCTTCTCATTTCTTTAACCGACACGTAGTACGTCTTCATTTCTACCTTATAGCCCAAAATAATCTTATGATTTCTGATTTTCTTTTGATAATGTACAATAGTATTTATGAGTGGGTGCGTGCATCTGATTCTGACCTATATTTTCATAAAATGTAGTAATCTAATTTTGCATAACCGATCACTTACTTTAATAATATGTATATTAAAAATATGTATAATTAATTTACTTGTAATTAATTATCTGATCATTATATATAGTTCTTGGAAAATGCTTATTGTTGGTTTCAAGCTGGTGTGAGCTCAGTCATATCATGAGTTTAATATCTTATGAAGAAACGCTAATTTTGATTATTTTTATTAATTATTAAAATTTATTCAATCGTTTTATTCAATCGTTTTAATTATGTAACCTAAATTGGAGTATGTAAGAATTTACTAGCTAGGAGGTAATTTATCTACTTTGTTTGAGACCATAAAAAATGTGAACAAAATTGATTTTCCTTTCTAATTATTAAGAAAAAGAAATAAATTTTACTTAGGCACTTTAAAGTGATTTTCATTCAATTCCACTTTACTAGTAAGGAATAAGGATAGAATTCCAATTAAACGAGTGAAGAGTCACTTATCCCACATCGAATGTAGAGCAACGTTTTCAGCTTCTTCACCTACCTCAAGTTGAAGGTTGGAAAAGGCTCTTGAGGCTACTACGATCTTAGAAGGAAGAGAACCTTGTGTGCTTTGTTTACCTTCCGTGTTTGATCGACACAATTCAGGCATTCAGGCATAGTCGTGTGTTTGGGTCTTTGGGTCAAACTTAAATACTTTGTCATCTCAGTCACAAGAGATAGACAAGAGTGCAGCCTCATCAATACCACCCATTTACATTTGTATGGACCGCTACAAAAATAGTGTCATAAAGCATCTCAAATAAAAATTATTATACAAAAAATGTGTCACACTCTAGCAATGTGAATATATTCCAATAGCAAATATTTACATTATTAAGTGTCTACCTGATTATATATAAACATGCTTGATAAGAATGCAGTAGACACTTGAATCATTATTCATAAATATAAGAGATTACACAAAGTCGCATTTATCCTGAATTGAAAGACAAATATTTCATTTAAAGTACTATTAATAATATAAATATTAAATACTTAGAAAACTCAAGGTTTTTTATAAAAAATATTTCATTTTTTTAATCAAAAATCGCAGTTGCTAACTGCAATTTTTGATAATTTTTTTATTTTTTATTTTCCACAATTTCGAAAAAATGAGGAATCGTAGTTGTCAATTGTAATTTTTTTTGAAGAATCGCAATAGGCAACTGCATTGCGATTTTTCACAAGAGGTAAATTTAGATAAATACTTTTCAATTTGAGTAATTTTGAAAAATACTTTTATTTAAAAGGTCATATAAAAAAAAATCCAACTTTTTATTGAAATTTTGAAAACGGACAGTTACATAGAATTGTTTAACGAACTTATAAGCAAAATCCTAGGCTTGCTATTTGGAGAAGAAGTTATATGATACAAAATGGGGAATAAACTAGTATAAGCTCCGTGCTATGCACGGAGTCATGTTAAATTTTATTTATGAAGTAGTTTATGACAAATTAGTAGGAGAATAATAATGTTTCTGACATATAAAGAAAATGAAGACTACAATGATAGTCTACAATTATTTATAAAATAAAGAAACAAAAGCCCAATTCAAAGGGAAAAAAAAGACCACGTAATGAATTTTTTAAAATAACCAAAATAGTTATACATCAGGCTAAGCATAATATTTCAAAGTACAATATCGATTCTTTCATCTATGATGAATACAAACTCAACAATGATTCCTAGCTTCCACAATCTCTAACTTTTGTGCATTCTAACTCTTAACTATACAATTGATGAAAAAATACAATGATCAAATAAAGTAAAAGTGCATCCTGGTATCTGCTACATACTTGCAGCTCCAATTATATGCAAGGATGTATTAATTTAAGCTTCTCTAACCATTTTCCTTGGTTCGAGAATTCTGGGAGCCGATGCCATCTTCTTACTTACACTTTTTCCTCCAAGAATTAGTCTATGTCGTCCATCAAGTTTCCTTCAAAAATAATTTTGTCAAATATCATTTCCTTGTGCTTTGCAAGTTTTATTTCCCAACCCCCAACAACTCCAACAATGTACTTGTGCTAACTTCAATAAAAAAAATAAAAAAAAAGTATTTGTGCTAACTTCAACATAACACAATGTTCTCAATCTTGGCTACATTTTGTTGCTCAGTAGTCCTGCAAAAATTAACAATGAAGGGTCCTAGATCATATAAATTGTTGTTAATGAAATCACCATAACCATCATTGAAATCAAGATAAACTATAAGACACAACACAGAAATACATATTTTGACACACTTCAATCAAATCAATAAATAGAAATTTGCATTGTAGAGAATAAACATTTAAGATGTTCCAATGATCGAGTTATCTCCAATTTGAATCATGTATAAAAATATTTATATTTTGCCATAAAACACCCCAAAATATGCACGAAAAGCACACCAACTCTTCTCTTTGTCAATCCTACACCCCCACTCACCTTCATATTTACCCACACAAAATACCACTCACTCTTGCCATTGAATCCAACTATTCAAAACATATAATAACAGCATCAAGAAAGTCTATACTATGAGAATAGATAAGATAATCATCTCTAATCATGTATCTAATACGATAAAGGAATGGAATGATTGATAAGATAGCCAAGTTTACTAATGGAACCAATTTTATTTTTCCTTCATCTTTACTTTGCTCATTGCTTCCATGATGGTTCTTGTTTTTTCTCCCGAAACCTGAGACTGTTTAGCAAACACAAGTGGACACAACCTTTCCATTTGTTTGGTATGGAGCCTTTCTTATATGGTTGCAATGTCCACATTCAGTTTTTGCAAACACAAGGAAGATTTAATCTTTTACTGAAATGGATACTTAAGAACTTGTAAAATCATGCAATAAGAAAGAAAAAAGTTGAACTTGTAACTTAGTGAACTAATCTAATATTTTCCCCAAACGAATGATGATAACATACTTACCTGACTTCTGGTTGAATTGATGTCATTTAAGAACAATAATTTTCTTTTGGAAATTAATCTCAAAACCTTTTTGTCAGAATGGTAGACTTCTGAGAGGTTCTCTGTGAAAAAAATCATATTAATGGCAGTCAAACATTATGCATATCTCTTAACTATCTTAAAAAATATTAAAATCATGTAGTTTTTTATTTTTTTTATTTTGATAGAATTACCATCATGAAGTTACTCAATGTCAGCCAAATTATAATCTTGTGTTTCACATATCGAACTAAAACAAAACCCAAATATTTATGATAGAATTAGAAAACATAAGTGTGGAAATCTTGGTTTGGCTAGTTTGTAGCATTCATGGAAGGTGCAAATGCGCCTAAACCAAGAAAATAAAGATTTGTTATTCAAAATCTGCATTGTTACGCAGGAGCAACATATAATATCACCTAAGAACGGTGATCTCCAAATATAACATCTTTGATGCATTTAGGAAAAAGTGATTAATAGAACAAACATTCTACAATCTAAATTCACAATCTAACTCAAACACTTACTATTATGCCATAATAATATAGAAAAACAGTCATAATTAGTTCATTTTTTCCCCTAACACATGAATTTAGACTTTACACAATACGATAAAAGTAAAACCCAACTCAACAAACTCTGGAAGCCATGGAATTACAAATTTCTTAGTTCTCTTAGAGCTTTTTAGTGTGGTCTTTTGATCAAACTTGTAGCTAATGACAATGATTATATAACAAATTGAAAGCTAAGCAAGTTGGAGAAGAACAGTTACCCAAAAAAGTTGAAGAAGAACTCACTGCCGGCCTTTCAGAGCATACTTTTAAAGAGAAAAAACTGATTAACTAAATTAAAATTGGAATACTGATTAACCTTTGGAGTGAGAATCTTTCATTGATTTTAGACCGCCTTCAGTAGCAACCAAATTCAGCATCCTGCTTTGATATTTCAAGAGTAAATCTGAAGACTAAGTCGCCTCCCCTTTTTATCTATTTTGTGCTTGTCTCGTTAATCTAAAATTTGGTTTTGATTTTTTTATCTTAACTTTTGTATTGTTTATGAAAATCGTTATTTTGTGAATGTAGAAGTTATCAGATTTTTTGTTTTCGTGTGAGAATGAGAAGGGGGAAGAAGACAGTTGGGGGAAGTGGGTTTCTTTTGGGAGATATTTAAGGAAGGGAATTAGGAATTTTGGAGAAACCGTAGAGTTTAAAAGTTGTTCACTAACTTCTCTCTTATTTTTCATGAATAAATAAAATTCTAAATTCTATAAAAATAGTATTGAGTCAAAATTAATAGATGGCAGTTAAGAGACCGTTCTCAAATATATTTATAAGTAGCATCCTGCTTTGATATTTCAAGAGTAAATCTGAAGACTAAGTCGCCTCCCCTTTTTATCTATTTTGTGCTTGTCTCGTTAATCTAAAATTTGGTTTTGATTTTTTTATCTTAACTTTTGTATTGTTTATGAAAATCGTTATTTTGTGAATGTAGAAGTTATCAGATTTTTTGTTTTCGTGTGAGAATGAGAAGGGGGAAGAAGACAGTTGGGGGAAGTGGGTTTCTTTTGGGAGATATTTAAGGAAGGGAATTAGGAATTTTGGAGAAACCGTAGAGTTTAAAAGTTGTTCACTAACTTCTCTCTTATTTTTCATGAATAAATAAAATTCTAAATTCTATAAAAATAGTATTGAGTCAAAATTAATAGATGGCAGTTAAGAGACCGTTCTCAAATATATTTATAAGTAGATAGATAGATACCACATATATTAAGCTATATTTACGCAAAAATAAAAGATGTCAGAAGTGGGATTTGAACCCACGCCCTCTCACGAAGACCAGAACTTGAGTCTGGCGCCTTAGACCACTCGGCCATCCTGACTTTGATTGACAAAAAGGAGAATAAATTTTATTTCTAGTATATTAATTAAGTCATGAAAAGAGTTCTGCATTATAAAATTCTCGAATCTTTGCCATTTGCTGTCAGATTGAGATTTCAAAGAAGTTGTAGCACTCTCGAAAAGAGTTTTATACCGTAAAAGAGTTGTATCATTATATTCTATACGGATTGATGTTCACACATTTTTTTGGTTTGGGGTAATTGGATCAACCACATTTCAAACATGTTTATGTTAGAGTTTCACAAAATTCATGTTTCAACTTATCTAATCGGAAAAATTGCATAAAAAGTCTCAAGTGATTTTTTATTTTCGTCCCAACCTATATCACTTTGCCAAATTAGTCCCATAATTATATATTTTTTTGGAATATCATCCCACTTGCCACATGGATGCTTACATGTCATGACGTGTTAAATTTTATCATAAACAATTATATAAGATTGCAGAATTCGTCCCAAACTACTTACTCATTTTTCGTCCCAAATTATATCAATAAGCCGACTTCCGTCCCGTAAATGAAATGCCATGGGAAAAAAAATTGTTTCAAACTAATTATAAATATTTATTATTTATTAATACAAAAGAAAAATGCACAAATTTTTCCTAATGAACTGAGATATGATTTTTTTCTCAAAAGTGCACATGAATTTCAAAAAACAATACTTTTTTTCTCTTAAAAAAAAGTTAATGGCATTTTACTTCCATGTATATTCATAATATTCAATTTACCTTAAATTGCTTCTTTTCAAATTATAAAAGGTAAATTGAACATAATGAATATCATAGGGGATAAATTGTCATTAGTCCCTTGAAAAAGTAAAAGATAAATAGTCATTTCCATAAAATTAGATATTTAATAATGGACTAAATTCATGCCAAATGACAAATTGTGAGACGAAATTCGGCGAATTAATATAGTTTGAGACAAAATATCAAAATTTATAATTAGTTTGGGATGATGAATTCTGCAATCTTATATAATTGTTTATGATAAAATTTATCATGTCATGACATGTAAGCATCCATGGGGCAAGTGAGACGATATTCCAAAAAATATAAAATTACGGGACTAAATTGGCTAAGTGATATAGTTTGGGACGAAAATTCAAAATCACTAATTAGTTTGGAACTTTTTTGAAAATTTTCCCAAATTTAATTAGCCTCAACCTTGTAAAACATATTGCTTTGACACATACCACTTTTTTCACTATAAAATGATTGATTTGAAACTTATCAATTACTTTCTCTTTCAAACCTAACATTCAAACTCAATAATAACTCAACTTTTTTAAAATCCGCGATATCAACTTTTTAACTCAATTCAAATCATGTTATAAAGTTTTTGTTTTAATTACTCAAACCATTTTTTTAAAACCAAAACAAACAAAATCGACTCAACACCGATCCATATGTTATCTTAATGTCTTCTTGGAAAAGGTATGGTCTAGTATGGACTCCCTTAAACTAGGGCAAACTCAAGCCTGTCGAATTTTTAGAGAATCGACATTAATATAATTACATCAATATCATTGAATCAAAAATCTATCAAATTTTAAAGAAACTACAAATAATATCAATCACTAAACATGACTATCATTAAACTATAAAGAAAAACCCACATAGAGATAACTTAACCCGAAACCTCTTGAATTTTTAAATAACATTATTTTTAAAATTTAGTAGGGTTTTTCTACAGTAAGGTCTCGGTTGTTGAACTTGACATCAGATCTGTCTAAAAATTGTGACATGTGGATAAAAATTTACCGGCTACCTGAAATAAAAGTTAACTATAATTTAAATTTTGGACCAAAAAATCCATATATATACACTTAAATAATAAATAAAAAAGAAGAAATGAAGTAATAAACTCACTCACCACGTTTCTCCCCCCCTCCGAGGAGGCTGTGGGCATGGCCGTTGAACAGGTGAAGTATTACTGGAGGAATTATTAAGGTATTGAAATTTGACTAAACAAATATATATGATGATATATGAATTTTTCTCTTATTAATATTATTAATTATTAACGTGTAGGAGGAAATACTAATAATATAAAAATTATGGAACTACAAGTTCGAAGGCCGAGTGATGGTGGAATGGGTTGGGGATCGGGAAAGGGTTGGTGACGGGATTAGGATGGGGATTTTTTTTTTTTTTTTTAATTTGAGAAAATGATGATGACGGGTGTTATTTCAATTGAATGGTGTTTAATAATGTTTTAGCATTTTAAGAGAATTGAAAATGCAGAAAGTACAATAACCTTCTATTTTGTCATGCATAAAAAAGGGGATGAGATCAAAATAACTTGATCTAAATGTAATTAAATGGGTGCTAATGAATACTTAGGACGAAGGGTACTAAAAATTGAAATAGCCAATTTAGTACTCCATTTTCTTTTATCTTCGCGTGTATGGAAACAATTTTTCTTGCATGTGAATCAATTTGAGTGCGCTCCATCACAACATTTTTTTTTTATAATTCAAAACTTCATTAAAAATAAACATCATACAAAAGGTTGAATGAAATCAAAGATAGGATAGCCACCATCACAAAAAACATTACAAGGAATCAAATTAAAAGGGATCGTAGACGACCAATTTGAAGCAAAAGCCCATGAAACTAGGTTGTGAGCGGCGAAGTTGGAACCACGGGGAGAAAATCGAAACTTCTGTAGGAAAAATATTGTATACGTAAAAGGAAAACTTTGAAATTAAATTACAATGAAGAATATAGTTTGGACAGAAAATGTAGAACAAAAGTAACGAATAATTCAAACCGAGGCCTGTGTGAAAACACAGTGTCCTTAAGACAAATTCGCTCCCTCACCCTTCCGGTTCGTGCTCGAGGCTCCTTGAACGTTTGTCTCCCAGGATACAACGGTACTAGCAAAAAGCTTTGCACCAAGCTTTTGCTAATCGAACTGAAACTTCTTAGAACTCTAAACAAAGGAGAGAAGATGATTGTTGTTGGTGTGAAAATTAGAATGAAGGGAGCTCCTTTATATAGGAACGCGGGAGGGCAAAATCGGAATAAAGTAATATTAAAGAAAAACCGTTACGGGAGTTACAATTCATTAAAGGGGAGGTTACACAATTTAAACAATTGTGGTTACAATTTTTGTTTTAATTTTCAATTTTTCCAACAATCCCCCACAAGAATGAAAATTAAATAAAACCCTAAAACGATGTTCTAAGAGGATAGAGTTCAGCGGTAGACACTTGCATAGGATAGGTAGGAGTAATCCTTTGAACCTTCCCTTGAGAAAGTATGTTTACTTTACTGGCTGACCAGTAGACACGGTGTCCTTGAACTGTTCTGCTGTTTATGTAAACGATGACATACTCCTCACACGCATCTTACCTCGTAATGTTTCAGTTCTTACGGTTATGTCCGTTTTGGCCATGGACATCTGCCTGGTTCAGCAAGAGTTTCTAAGAATTGTGCCCTATACAATTCCCTTTGAAGCGGCCCTTCTTCTCTCTCACATAGGTGATTCATTTCCTTAGAGTATCCCGAGTTACTCTCTTTACAAGAATCATTAAAAGCTAGGCTTAACCTTAACCGTTATCACTGTTTTCATCATAGGAATGGACTTGAGGGTAAAACCCCCACAGTGACTTCACTAAACCTTTGCGGTTAGGTTGTCCCTTTGAACCTAGATCTTGGGATCTCCAGTCAACTAGGTTGGGTTTTCCTTCGCTAGGTTTTTATTCCATGGGCTTTAGTCCCATTCCTCTTGATGACTTAACAACTATCTCTCTTGTTAACCCTTTGGTTAGCGGATCCGCTAGATTATCCTTTGACTTTACATAGTCAATAGTAATCACTCCAGTTGAGAGTAGTTGTCTTATGGTATTATGTCTTCGGCGTATATGCCTAGACTTACCATTGTACATTTTACTCTGTGCTCTTCCAATCGCAGATTGGCTATCACAATGAATGCACACTGCTGGCACAGGTTTAGACCATTGTGGAATACCCTCTAAGAATTGGCGTAGCCACTCAGCCTCTTCACCACATTTGTCTAGAGCTATAAACTCAGACTCCATTGTGGATCTGGCTATCACAGTTTGTTTAGAGGATTTCCAAGATACAGCTGCACCACCTAAGGTGAATACATATCCACTGGTGGATTTTGAATCTTTTACATCAGATATCCAGTTTGCATCACTGTATCCTTCTACAACAGCTGGATATCTTGTATAGTATAGCCCATAGTTACGAGTATACCTTAAGTATCTCAGTAACCTCACTATGGCTTTCCAGTGGTCAGTACCAGGATTACTAGTATATCTGCTTAGCTTTCCAACAGCGTAAGCTATATCCGGTCTTGTACAACTCATCAGGTACATTAGACTTCCAATAATCCTTGAGTACTCCACTTGAGAGATGCTCTCACCTTTATTCTTTGATAAAGGTTGACTTGGATCTATAGGAGTTTTGGCCTCATTAGAGTCATCCTTATTGAATTTTTCAAGAATTTTTCCAATATAACTGGATTGACTCAAAATGATGCCATCTGATTTTCTCGTGATTTTAACTCCCAATATCACATCTGCTAGACCCATATCTTTCATTTCAAATCTAGCATTCAGCATATCCTTAGTGGATTTAATCATCTTATCATTACTTCCAACGATAAGCATGTCGTCAACATAGAGACAAAGAATGACATAGCCATCTTTTGTTTCTTTCACGTAAATGCATTTGTCGCATTCACTGGTTTTAAAACCTTTCTCCAACATGACATCATCAAATTTCTGATGCCATTGTTTCGGAGCCTGTTTTAAGCCATACAATGACTTAACCAGTTTACAGACTTTCTTTTCTTTTCCTGGAGCAGAAAAACCCTCAGGTTGTTCCATGTAGATTTCTTCTTCCAAATCTCCATTTAAGAAAGCTGTTTTTACATCCATTTGATGTACTTCTAAGTTTCGCAAAGCTGCGATAGCAAGTATCATCCTAATGGAAGTTATTCTCGTCACAGGAGAATACGTATCAAAGTAATCAAGGCCTTCTCGTTGCCGATAGCCTTTTATTACTAGTCTGGCCTTGTATTTATCAATTGTTCCATCTGGTTTCATTTTCCGTTTGAAAATCCACTTATATCCTAGTGGTTTGCAACCTGGAGGAAGATCAACTAACTCCCAAGTATGGTTTTGCAAGATGGAATCAATTTCACTATTGATTGCCTCTTTCCACAAAGGTCCTTCAGAAGAAGTTACAGCTTCTTTGAAGGTTTGAGGTTCAGTTTCGAGCATATATGTTAGAAAATCTGGGCCAAAAGATTTTTCTATCCTTGCTCTTTTACTTCTTCTTGGCTCAACCTCAGTTGGCTCATCATTAGTTACCTGTTCAGACTCATGGTCTTGACTATGAGTTCTTTTGAATGAACTCACTTCTTTTCTCGTTTTTGCTGGAAATATATCTTCAAAGAAAGATGCATTTCTAGATTCCATTATCGTGTTTTTGTGAATCTCAGGATTTTTAGATTCATGCACAAGAAACCGATAAGCATTACTGTTCTGAGCATAACCTACGAATATGCAATCTACAGTATTCGGTCCTATCCTTTCTTCCTTGGGTGTAGGTACTACCACTTTGGCAAGACACCCCCACACTCGCAAGTATTTGTAAGAAGGTGTTCGACCTTTCCATAATTCATATGGAGTTTTCTCCTGATTTTTCCGGGGTATCTTATTTAAAAGATAATTGCTAGATAGGATAGCTTCCCCCCACGTGTTCTGTGATAATCCAGAACTTATCAACATTGAGTTTATCATCTTTTGTTGCCACCATTTAAAATTCAGCCAATTGAATTTCTCTGGTTTTTCAGCTTGGCTCAGAGGTGCCACAGCTCCAGCTTGGCTCAGAGGTGCCACAGTCTGGTTTGGTACTGGAGCTCCAGATGAGTTCCCAGTTACCACAACTTCAGTGTTCTCATTGGTTGCCATTTCTGAAACCAAAACACAATTGTCAATTTCCACAAAGGAAATTCAGAAATATTTAAGTGAGTATCTTAACAAGATTACAACACTAAATTTTCTGTCCCAAATTTCGTTGTATTCGAAAATGTTTTTCCAATTTTGCAAATAATTTTTCTATCCAAGATAGAAATTTAATAACCAATAAATTAGTATTTCCCAAATCAAACTTTCAAGGACTTCCAAAATTTACTTTTCCAAAAAAAAACTTTACGTCCGAAAATTAATTTGAGATATCTAAAGTTGATGGCTAACAATATTAATTTTTCAAAATTTATTTTTCCAAAAAAAACTTTATGTCCGAAAAACAATTCTTCCAATATCTAACAATTTTGTAAATATTTCTGTTCAAAAGTTTCAGTTGAAACTATGTAAACTATTTTGAGATAGTATCCAAATTTTCTGTTCAACGATTCCCAACAATTTTGAAAAAAAAATTGTTTATTGGGTATCCAGGTAATGCTAAAACTTTACAATCACTTAAATGCCTTCTTTAATGAAATTATGTAACAGTAGACCTTGTTACAAAATTTAAAAACCTACAGCAACAGCAAATGTTAACACCACTGTCTATAACCAATTTTATGTATAAAGAGATTTCTTAACCAAGCAGAACACGTAAATGGTTTCCTCAAAATTGTAGTGTTCGGATTTGTTGACAAAAACAGTAACAAAATTTTGAAATCTGGAATAATTTTGTGACTAAAGATTTCGTAACCTGTCCAAACGGATTAGTGCTGTAAACAGTTTATTAACCAAGTTTTAACTCCTTTTACGTAAACAAAACGAGATTTGTCTTAAGATTGTAGGAAAAATATTGTATACGTAAAAGGAAAACTTTGAAATTAAATTACAATGAAGAATATAGTTTGGACGGAAAATGTAGAACAAAAGTAACGAATAATTCAAACCGAGGCCTGTGTGAAAACACAGTGTCCTTAAGACAAATTCGCTCCCTCACCCTTCCGGTTCGTGCTCGAGGCTCCTTGAACGTTTGTCTCCCAGGATACAACGGTACTAGCAAAAAGCTTTGCACCAAGCTTTTGCTAATCGAACTGAAACTTCTTAGAACTCTAAACAAAGGAGAGAAGATGATTGTTGTTGGTGTGAAAATTAGAATGAAGGGAGCTCCTTTATATAGGAACGCGGGAGGGCAAAATCGGAATAAAGTAATATTAAAGAAAAACCGTTACGGGAGTTACAATTCATTAAAGGGGAGGTTACACAATTTAAACAATTGTGGTTACAATTTTTGTTTTAATTTTCAATTTTTCCAACAACTTCCACTTAGACCAACATACCCAGGAGTTAACATATTTTAATACATGCCTTTTCAATTTTCATTGTGCTTTCCTTCACAATACGCGCATTACTAGAGCTTATGCAGCACCCATCATCAAATAAACCGTAAATGATTTACCTATGTCTTAGTAAGATTTGGAGGAAACATGAGTATATAAATTAGAAAATCACCATACGTTATGTATAGAAACATCTAAAAATGCTTAAATATGAAGTACTGTTTAGAAAAATAAAATTCTTTAGTGGCATCATAATTAACCAAAGTATGGCAAATGGTTGAAGTGACTAATATTTATGCATACTTATGTAATTTGTCTTGGGGTTTTCTGTGGTTAGTTCCAGTTTGTGCTAATTCTTATTAGGTCCCTTTTAAAATTCAGTAAATCTGACCTGTTACCTTCAGAAAAGGTAATGATATTTAAAGATGATTTTATTAAAGAGAAAATTGCAACTTTGGTACCGAACTATGTGTTAATTTTCACTTTTGGTACCAAACAAATCGAGACCAACATATTTTGTACCATAATTTTATAAATTCCCTCATATATTCTTTTCAAATTTGAAATTATATAAAAATATTAATTTATTTAATATTTATTAAAATAATATATTTTTTAATAAAAATATTTAATATTAATTAAAAAATAAATTAAATAATTATAATTATAACTAAAAAAAATTAAAAACCTACCCCACCCAACCCCCGTAACTAGGGGTGGCAAATGGATCACCCGGATCAAATCTAGACCTAGCCTACCCTACCGTATCCACCCACCAACCCATCCCCTAACCTACCTCCAACCCAACCCACTAACGATTTTCATTTGTTTTTCACTAATTTAATCAATCTAACTAATTTTTTCATCGTTTTTCACGAATTACATGAATAAAAAACATTATTTTGACAAATTTAACTCATTTCTTCACCGTTTGCATCAATTTTTTCATCAGTTTCATCGATTTAAACTGTTTTTGATCAATTTTCCCTTTTTTCACTAATTTCATCGATTTAAATTATTTAAACCGACTTAGCATATTTTTTTTTACTGTTTTCGCCCATTTTTTCACTAGTTTCATGGATTTAAACTATTTTTGATCAAATTACCTCATTTCTTCACCGTTTGAATCGATTTTTTAACTAAATTTCATCTATTTTAATGGTTTTTGGCTAATTTTATCTGTTTAAATTCTTCTGACCGATTTAGCCTGTTAATTCAACGTTTTCGCCCATTTTTCCATTAATTTAATTGATTCAAACCGTTTCTGACCGATCTAACTCATTTATTCACCATTTGCATTGATTTTTTTACTAATTTCACTGATTTATACTCTTTCTTACCGTATTAACTCGAATTTTAACTTATTTCATCAATTTAAATTATTTGATTGGTCTAGCCCATTTCTTCACTGTTTTACTTCGTTTTTCACTAATTATATCGATTTAAGCCATTATTTACCATTTAATTTATTTCTTCAAAGTTTGCATAGATATTTTTCACTAATTTCATCGATTTGAACTGGATTTTGACCAATTTAACCCATTTTCTTACTAATTTCAACGCTTTGATAGTTTGACCGATTTAACCCAGTTTTTCATTAATTTGTTAAATCGGTCAAAATCAATTTAAATCGATAAATTAGTGAATAGATGGGTTACATCGGTCAAAAACCATTCAAATTGATGAAATTATTGAAAAATTGGTTAAATCAGTAAATTAAAGGTTCAAATCGTTGAAATTAGTGAGAAAAATGGATGCAAACGGTACATAAACGAGTTAGATCTGCCAAAATATTTTAAATTGATGAGATCAATTTTAAAAATGATCAAATCGGTAAAAAAAACAGATAGGTTAAATCGATCAAAAATAATTTAGATGGATGAAATTAATGAAAAATTGATAAAAAAAAATGGTAAAACCGATGAAATTATTAAAAAAATCGATGCAAATGGTGAATAATTAAGTTACATTGGTAAAAAAAAATGGTTTAAATCGATAAAAATTAGAGGAAAAACGAAAGAAAGCAGTGAAAGGGTTAAATCAGTCAAAAATAATTTAAATCATTGAAATAAGTTAAAAGACGTGTTAAATCGATCAAAAATGGTATAAATTGATGAAACTAGTGCAAAAATTGATGTAAGTTGTGAATAAATAAGCTAAATCGGTCGTAGATGGTTTAAATCGATGAAATTCATGGAAAATGATGAAAAAAATAGGCTAAATCGATCAAAATCATTTTCAAACAATAAAATTAGTTAAAAAATTGGTTAAATCAGTCAAATATCATTCAAATCGATTCAATTAGTTAAATAATCGATTCAAACGATAAAGAAATGAGTTAACTAGGTCAAAAATAGTTTAAATCCATGAAATTAGTGGAAAAATTAGCGAAAACGGTGAAAAATGGACTAAGTCAGTTAAAAACAATGTAAATCGATGAAATTAGTGAAAAAATGTGTAAAATTGGTCAAAACTGTTCAAATCGATGAAATTGGTGAAAAAATCGATTCAAACTGTGAAGAAATGAATTAAAGCGATAAAAAATTGTTTAAATCGAATAAATTAGTTTAAAATGGCAAAAGCGTTAAAAAAATGGGCTAAATCGGTCAAAAATAATTTAATTTAGTTATGTAAATATAATAGAAGTAAGTAAAATCTCAAAATTTGTCCGTACGTGGTCTTATTCGAGTCAATTCTGAAATTTGATAACATGGTGGACTAAAATCGTCAATAAATTTGAAGATGTGAGGTCTATTTTAGTAAGCTGAAATATTATGGGATAAAATTGTCAGTCAACATAATTATGAGATCAATTTTGCAATAAGACTTAATTATTTGTGACTTGAGAAAAGAGAGGAGTACAATAACCTAGAGCACAAGTCACCCTTAAAAAAAATGAATGGTAGATTAAAAAATAAATATGATCCAACGATAATTAAAGGGGGACCTAATGAATACTTAGCACAAGTGGTACTAACCATAGAAAAGTCCATTTGTCTTTATCTAATTATTAGAATCTTTCTTTTGTGACACTTATAACAACATGCAATATTATAAGTTATTTCTTTTAAGAAATTCTGAGTTTAAAATTTTTTTTTTTTCCATGTTTACTTGAGGAGTATCAATATTATGGAAAAACTGATATACATGAGAATTTTACTATTATATTGTTTAAAACATATATAACACTTTTACAAAAATCATGACATTTTCCTTTTCTTGGGTTAAAATCATCCATCTTCTTGAATAAAATTAATCAAATAAAATATTATAAGCTCTCCATATTTTTTTGGTACAATATATAATTTTTCTTTGTTTCCAAACGATGCTCTTTCTAACATATTAACAAATTTCCTTTCTTAGGAGTATCATATTTACGATTTAAAATGATTATTGATTATAAATATCCTTCAAAATAATCAATGAGATCATAATTTAATGAAAAGAATTGTGGTTCCAACATTAACTACTATGAATATATTTCCTAATGCAATGATTTTATTATTGTTTCTCTAAAAAAAGAAAGATTACCTTTGGGAAAGTATAGAGAAAGAGAAGAAATTAACAGTGCTTTTTCCTACTGATTTTTCCCCTTTTCTCATCAAACCGAATTGCAGGAATAGCAAACAAAAACAAAGACGACTAATTAAAAAGAAAAAACACAAATTCGTCCTCTCTCTCCTACGTTTCAGATCTCTCGCTCAAAATTTCCGAGTCACCAAATATTCCATTTTCGACATCTCATATATGCAATAATAATAATAAATAAATAAATATATATACACTTGTTTACTAATTTTCGCTCTTTAGAAGAACCCTGCTCCTCTCTCTTTCTCCTTTCTTCCTCTCTCTAGATCTCTCTCTGCTTCACCGAGGGTACGAGGGTTTCTCTTTGCTGCTTCAGATCTCGGAAAATACCAGCTGATACGCTGTCGTTTCGACACACGATTCCCTGATCCTTTTCCAGATCCGGAGCATTAGTATTGAAGCTTCGATTCGTTGCCCGTCATGGCGGCCGCCAACGCTCCGATCACCATGAAAGAAGCCCTCACGGTATTTTTATTGAATATATAATTGATATTTTTATATTTTTCCTTAATTTCCAACTCTTTGACTACTTAGTTGGACCATTTTAATTCAATTTGGCTCGATTATTAGTGACGATAGATGAAATGATTGCTGAGTTCATGTTTCAATTAGTGTTGTTTAGTTTAATTTCAGATCTGTTGATTTTGTTTTGGAGTTGCTGTAATTGAGTTGATTTTAGTGGAACTGAAACTTAAGTGTGTGTGATGTGATGATTGCAGTTGACTAGTATAGGAATCAATCCGCAGTTCATTACTTTTACCAATGTGACGATGGAATCTGATAAGTATATATGTGTCCGCGAGACGTCACCTCAAAACAGCGTGGTTATAATAGATATGAGCATGCCAATGCAACCGTTGAGGCGGCCTATTACTGCTGATTCTGCACTCATGAATCCAAACTCCAGAATTCTGGCACTGAAAGGTGAATTCATTATTTGTTTGTTAACCTCTTGTCGTATTTGACAATCTCCAATCTCAATCTGTAATGTGAAATACTTCTGATGAATCAGTACTTTGCAAATATAAATCACAGTAGAAATTCACATTATGTTTGATTTCCGGGTGTCTGGGTATGATTTACTACATGAATTCGTATTTTAGGTAGTTAGGTTTTCCACAGATGAAATGGAATCTTGTGGTAGAAGAGAAATAGCGTATGCATATTAGGAGAGATATGTTGATTTTGAGCCAGGGAATATTAGAATAAGCTTTGCAGATGTGAGAAAAGAAAGTAGCTGTCTATGTTCTTAGAAAAGGATTTGAAGATGATTTTCTTTCCTAGTTATTTCAATACTTGCTGCACTTTGTTATGTGAAAAGTCTCTACCTTTTCTCAACAAATTCGTTGGTATCTTGAGAAATTTTGACAAGCCTTGACAACTGTTTAAAGGGAAGTCGACAATCTAAGTCGGGATTCTGATCTTAGACAGGATATGAATGTGATAGCTATTTAGTAGTTGTGTCAATGCTTTCTTCACATTATAATTGTTTCTTGACCTGCTGTCCGATAGGTTATTGGTATGGGAAATATCAACAATCACTTGTGGTATTTTGATGAGAATATATTTGGGTACTTGATGTTATTCCTATATTCATTTACTAAAAGGCTTGCTGGTTATATATGTTCAAGAGTATCTCAAATTAACGTGTCATCTAAATGATCATGCCTTCCTTTTCTCCTAAACACTGAAATATCTTTTTTCATTATGAAGCTCAACTTCCGGGGACCACTCAAGATCATTTGCAAATTTTTAACATTGAGGCAAAAGCCAAGATAAAGTCACATCAGATGCCTGAGCAGGCAAGATCTTATTACGTGCTTGAATGTGTTAATGCTTCAGTAGCAGCACGTATCATTTGACTGATCTTTTATTAAAGCTAAAGTCTTGTGAAGTCCCTTACATGGATATTATGCTCATTGATAGGTTGTATTTTGGAAGTGGATTACTCCTAAGATGTTGGGTTTAGTTACACAATCCGCAGTATATCACTGGTCAATTGAAGGTAAGGTGTCACAGTTTGACCTTGTTCTTAATACATCATTTATTTTGCATTTTTTTTTAAATTTCTGGTGTTAGCTTGCGGCATCTTTCTTATGAGTCTTTTTTTTTTTCTATCTTTTTTCTTCCTAGGTGATTCTGAACCTGTAAAAATGTTTGATAGAACTGCCAATTTGGCAAACAACCAAATAATTAACTACAAATGTGATCCTTCTGAAAAGTGGTTGGTTTTGATTGGGATTGCGCCGGGTTCACCTGAGGTGCGTGCTTGCCAGTTTTCTTCTTTGCTCAACTAAAATAGTTAAGAAAACAACTATGTGTTGCGTAGCTACTCTTAGTATTTACTAATACTACGTTAATAAAATCTTTTACATTCTGCAAGAGTTCTCCTTACACTTATTTCGGTAATATTACCTCACAGTATGTTCTAGTATTATAGTTTTTTTTTATTTCCCCCATTCAGCTCTTGTGATTGTTGGCATATTAATTTTAAGACAGAAAAGTATGATTAATAACACTACTAACATATAGTCTTGAAATAAGACTTCAAAGTTCTTGTATAGGTAGAAGACTTGTTCTACAGTCTGTAATCTGTATAGCATACAGCAGAATGCGCCACCAATTTGTTTGCAACCAAATTCATTTTCTTGGCTTTGGGACATATATAGAGTTCACACAAGTTTATGTGTTATATTTAACCGTATTTACATGTTCTCTGTTGTCATAATCATGTCAAGGCAGTGTTATTAAAATGTCAAATATTGTTATTAAAATGTCAAATATATAAATCTTCTAGATTTTCAAACTGTAATTTGGTGACATTCTTATATTTAAGTATGGGAAGAACAATGTTAGTGACAATGAACTGATGAGACATATGGTAGGATGTGTAGTGAAGTGAGGTATTTGCCAGTTCAATATTATTGCTGAAAATTAGTGGCAATACTTGTATTTCTCCTGGCAAATTAAAGGCTAATGTAGCATGAGGTTAATTGTTTTCTGCAGATTTATGAATTTCATAGAGCACATTTTTTTTTTCAAAGATTTAGATGAAAGAAAACTGATTATACCAGAAATAAATCTTGGAAAGGAAGAATCACACTGTGGCAGAGACGCATAAGTCTTTTTCCCAAGTGCGATGCTCTCTTTGCTTATACTCTGTCATCGCTCTTGCTCCCAAATAACCCGGATTTCTGGTGAAATTGTATATACATATGTACGAACTCTCGTCGTATTATTGTTCATGTGGTATAGCATTGTCGTTTTCTACCTTGATTAAAAGATGAAATGATTTTTCTTTTTGGTAATTAAAAGATATAGTGATTGACAGTCTCAATTAAAGCTACTTTGGATTTTAAATTGATTCTATTCCACAAAAGTTTCCTTACTCTTGTTTATCTAGTGAACTGCCCCTGCTTGAGATATTATTTGTAATTGTCTATACGCTGGTTTTGTGTCAACTTTTACTTTGTGTAGTGTGATGCTATGCGTTGTTCAAATGATAACATTCCAGATCACATAGTTTTCCATTCCCCTGTGTGGACATTTCTAGTAAAATTCGTATCGTGATGTAGCTTGCCGGTATTTTTGTTATATGGGTTTAACTATCATTGATCATAACGAGATGAAATTCCTTCTTCAGCGACCTCAACTGGTAAAAGGAAATATGCAGCTGTTTTCTGTGGATCAGCAACGTAGTCAAGCTCTTGAAGCACATGCTGCTTCATTTGCTTCAATCAGGGTACATGTTCCTTTCTTAAGATTTTGTTCTGTATGTCATTTCTATGACTAATGTTTTAATTTCTGTTCGTATTCCTTTGAGAAGGTTGCAGGAAATGACAAGGACTCTATTCTCATATCTTTTGCATCGAAAACCTCTAATGCTGGTCAGATTACATCTAAGTTGCATGTTATTGAGCTCGGCGCTCAGCCAGGTGGATATATGATTTATTTATTGTGATAATTTTGATATACTTTACAATGCAATTCTTAGGCATGTTACACAGGTCTTATTTTGCTATTTTTTCTTTCTTTCTTTTACTTTCCTTTTGCGGTTATGTTGATGCTAGGCACATGATTTTGCAGGGAAACCTTCTTTTACCAAAAAGCAAGCGGATCTGTTCTTTCCTCCGGATTTTGCTGACGATTTTCCAGTTGCCATGCAGGTATTTTCTTCATAGAGTATCTTAGTTCTCTCTGTATGGTGTATCTTACTGCGTCTATGGCTGTCTCCTTTATATAGTTTATGTAACTCGCTGCTTTTTTATTGCAGATATCTCATAAGTATAATCTTTTATACGTGATTACGAAGCTTGGACTGCTTTTTGTGTATGATTTGGAAACTGCCACAGCCGTCTACAGAAATAGAATCAGCCCGGACCCCATTTTCCTTACGTCAGAAGCTTCATCCGTTGGCGGTTTCTATGCAGTTAATAGACGAGGCCAGGTCTTACTCGCTACCGTAAATGAAGCAACTATCGTGCCTTTTGTCAGTGGCCAAGTATGTTAATCACTTTGCTGTTTTGAATAACTTTTTATGTTTCTTTTACAAATATTGAGATTTGTTATTGCCAGTTGAACAATCTGGAGCTTGCTGTCAGTCTTGCCAAAAGAGGAAATCTCCCTGGTGCGGAGAATTTGGTAAGTTGATTTATGCTTTTGATTTTTTTTTTACTGAAATATATATCTTTGGTAAGACCAATTTTCAGCATTTCTATGATGGGCTCTTGTTTTGTGAAGATTTTTATTTTAACCATGTTTATGGGGTGGAATTTAGTTAAATGAGGTTGTTCTCTTGTTTGATCTTGCTTTAGTGATGTACTAAACTGCATCTGACACTTCTATTCGTTTATGATGATATGATAAATGTCAACCCTATATGTATAGATTATTTCTCTAACTTACTTTGTGATTGTTGGTTTAGTTATAATTCTTACTGGATATAGCTAAATTATTCGTTCCATCTTAAAATGTCTCAGGTTGTTCAGCGTTTCCAAGAATTATTTGCTCAGACTAAATATAAAGAGGCTGCTGAGCTTGCTGCAGAATCTCCACAAGGCATCCTGAGAACACCTGATACTGTCGCCAAATTTCAGGTACTTCTTGTTCATTAACTAAGAATTGTTTTTTGTCAAACATGCAGAATATTGGAAGTAAAAATATCCTCCAGATATTCTTTCCCACACCGAAGTTTACATCAGCAGCAATCTGATCTTACACATGTTTTTACATAGAAGAGAGTTCATTAACACGATGTCCTGTCTTATTTTCAGAGTGTTCCTGTTCAAGCAGGGCAGACACCACCGTTGCTGCAGTACTTTGGAACATTGTTAACCAAAGGAAAGCTCAATGCATTTGAGTCTTTGGAGTTATCTCGCCTTGTTGTCAACCAGAACAAAAAGAATTTATTGGAGAACTGGTTGGCTGAAGACAAACTGGAATGTAGCGAGGAACTTGGAGACCTTGTGAAGGTTAGGTTTCCATTATAAGTTTGAAATTTCCATTCATCTTTACCAATCTTTTTTAATCTTCCACCTTTTATTGCGTTATATAAACTTGCCCCTTGTATATTTAATAGACTGTTGACAATGACCTTGCGCTGAAAATATATATCAAAGCTAGAGCTACGCCAAAGGTTGTGGCAGCCTTTGCTGAGCGTCGAGAGTTTGACAAAATCTTGATATACTCGAAGCAGGTAATTCATATAAATTTACGATTTCTTTTTCTTCCTTTCTGGATATTTCCCTTATATTTGATGCCACATAGATAAGGAGCGTCTGTCTTCTGTTTGTTATTTTAAGGTTTACACTGTTATGCAATTTCTACCATTAAAAATCTGTTTGTCTTGAAACAGGTTGGGTATACACCTGATTATCTGTTCCTTCTGCAAACCATTCTTCGATCAGATCCTCAGGTATGCTTGATCTATTTACTTCACTCTTATTCTTTAAAATCCGTGTTGCTTCAGTAATCTTCTTTCTTCAATTATGATATAAGGGCCTCATTGTAAGGGCTTATTCGTTAATTGAATCTGGTGTTTGCAGGGAGCTGTTAATTTTGCTCTAATGATGTCCCAGATGGAGGGAGGTTGTCCCGTTGATTACAATACCATTACTGATCTCTTTCTTCAGGTCTGCATGATTTCTTCTTGTTGTTTATTTGGAACCATATGCTACAATTCTTACTGTTTCATCGTTCTGTATGTTTCACTTCTTTTATACTTGAAAGCACGTTCGAAGCATTTCTTTATATTCTTCAAGTTTGAGACAAATGTAACAACTTTTTCCATTAAACATTTTGACATCAGAGAAACATGATTCGTGAAGCAACGGCATTTCTATTGGATGTTCTGAAACCAAATTTGCCAGAGCATGCATTCCTGCAAACTAAGGTCAATCTTTATTTTTGCCCTTACTTTTAAGAACCAACATCAAACTTTTTTATTTTATTTTGTTGACACATAGCTTCATGCCTTCCTTCTCTAATTTAGGTCCTGGAGATCAATCTCGTGACCTTTCCCAATGTAGCAGATGCTATTTTAGCAAATGGCATGTTTAGTTATTATGACAGACCACGTATTGCCCAACTCTGTGAGAAAGCTGGTCTTTATGTTCGAGCACTTCAGGTTAAGTATAAACTTGTTATGTACTTCTGTTATTATATACATATAATTCATATATATTTCTCATCTAATTAAACAATTTACTGTTGCTTGCAGCATTATGCTGAACTGCCTGATATCAAGCGTGTTATTGTGAACACTCATGCAATTGAGCCACAGGTTACTAAATTTTAGTTACTGTGCTTTCTTTTCTTTAAATGGTAATGCTAGTGCTTATTCATGTTATCATTTCAGGCACTTGTGGAATTCTTCGGTACACTTTCCACCGAATGGGCGCTGGAGTGTATGAAGGATCTTTTACTGGTTAATTTAAGAGGAAACCTTCAGATAATTGTCCAGGTAGGATTGAAGGTTTTGAAAATGTAAATATATTTCTTTTGTGATGTCTAATTCTTTGCCATTCCAGAAGTGTGTCCAACACATAAGCAAAAAATTTGTAATATAAAATATAGCTTTGGTAACTCAGTTGGAAAGACTTAAACTGGTAATATCACTTGTAGGTTGCAAAAGAATATTGTGAGCAATTGGGAGTTGAAGCATGTATTAAGCTCTTTGAGCAGTTCAAGTCATATGAGGGATTATATTTCTTCTTGGGATCATATTTGAGCTCCAGGTAATCATTTTAGAAAGGACTTGACTTCTAACTGCCTTGGGACTACCAGTTTCAGACATAACCTACTTGCTAATTTGTGTATTATTATTGGTCTCTGGCAGTGAAGATGGAGACATTCACTTTAAATACATTGAAGCAGCTGCCAAGACGGGACAAATTAAAGAGGTGGAGCGTGTAACAAGAGAATCAAATTTCTATGACCCTGAAAAGACTAAGAACTTTTTAATGGAAGCAAAACTTCCTGATGCACGACCTCTGATCAATGTCTGTGACCGCTTCGGTTTTGTTCCAGACCTCACGCATTACCTGTACTCTAACAACATGCTTCGCTACATTGAAGGTTACGTGCAAAAGGTATGCTGCATACTTACTGAGTTTTTATTTCCATTTGAGAAATACGTCTTTCATGCTTGTGGGTCTTTGCTGTCTTTATGTTTAGGTCAATCCAGGAAATGCTCCATTAGTTGTTGGGCAGCTTCTAGATGATGAGTGTCCTGAAGATTTTATTAAAGGCCTGATCCTCTCCGTCCGTTCTTTGCTCCCAGTTGAGCCTCTGGTGGAGGAGTGTGAGAAAAGGTGTCTTTTCTACTCTCATAACTTTGATTTTGAGACAGCTGTCTCATGATATCCTTATATATGACGTTTAACGTGTGGTATTCAGGAATCGACTTCGCCTACTCACTCAGTTTTTGGAGCATCTTGTGAGTGAAGGTAGCCAAGATGTGCATGTCCACAATGCTTTGGGGAAAATCATAATCGACAGTAACAACAATCCGGAGCACTTCCTCACCACCAACCCATATTACGATTCACGTGTTGTGGGTAAATACTGTGAGAAGCGTGATCCTACGCTTGCTGTTGTTGCATACCGGAGAGGGCAATGTGATGATGAACTTATTAATGTGACAAATAAAAACTCTTTGTTCAAGTTGCAAGCCAGGTTTGTGATTTGTGTAGTTTTGGTGCTTGGTTAGTTTCATGTCTTGCTATGAGTTGATCCATGGCTTTGGTCTTTCAGGTATGTGGTTGAAAGAATGGATGGTGATCTCTGGGCTAAAGTTCTTGATCCTGAAAATGAATTCAGAAGGCTGCTCATAGATCAAGTTGTGTCCACTGCATTGCCTGAAAGCAAAAGTCCAGAGCAAGTTTCTGCAGCTGTCAAAGCTTTTATGACTGCTGACCTTCCTCACGAACTAATTGAGTTGCTTGAAAAGATTGTGCTTCAAAATTCGGCATTCAGTGGGAACTTTAACCTGCAAAACTTGCTTATCTTGACGGCAATCAAGGCAGATCCATCTAGGGTTATGGACTATATCAATAGACTAGATAATTTTGATGGCCCTGCTGTTGGTGAAGTGGCTGTGGAAGCCCAATTGTATGAAGAAGCTTATGCTATTTTCAAGAAGTTCAATTTGAATGTCCCAGCAGTGAATGTGTTGTTGGATAATATCCGAGACATTAACCGGGCTGTAGAATTTGCTTACCGTGTTGAAGAAGATGCTGTTTGGAGTCAAGTGGCTAAAGCTCAACTTAGGGAAGGACTAGTGAGCGATGCAATTGAATCATTTATCCGTGCTGATGATGCCACCCAGTTCCTAGAAGTCATTAAAGCTGCAGAGGATATGGATGTTTATGACGACCTTGTGAAGTATCTTCTCATGGTTAGGCAGAAGGCAAAGGAACCCAAAGTGGACAGTGAGCTAATTTATGCGTATGCCAAGATTGACAGGCTGGGTGAAATCGAAGAATTTATTCTCATGCCAAATGTAGCCAATCTGCCTAATGTTGGTGATCGCTTGTATGAAGAAGCTTTATACGAGGCAGCAAAGATTATTTTTGCCTTCATTTCTAACTGGGGCAAATTAGCGATCACACTAGTGAAGTTGAAACAATTCCAAGGTGCTGTTGATGCAGCTCGGAAAGCTAATAGCGCAAAGACATGGAAGGAAGTTTGTTTTGCCTGTGTTGACGCCGAGGAGTTCCGCTTGGCTCAGATATGTGGTCTCAACATCATTGTGCAGGTATAGTTTAGATTCATTTTTCGTTTATTTTAATTTAATATGATCCACATCTTCCATTTATTCAATCAGAGATCTAAGCCACTAATTGTTGTCACATCATTTTGGCCTTCTATAGGTGGATGATTTGGAAGAGGTTAGCGAGTATTATCAGAACAGAGGATGCTTTAATGAGCTTATATCTCTAATGGAGAGTGGTTTAGGATTGGAACGTGCCCATATGGGCATCTTTACAGAGCTTGGTGTCCTCTATGCTAGATACCGTCATGAGAAACTCATGGAGCACATCAAATTGTTTTCAACCCGTCTCAATATTCCTAAGCTGATACGAGCATGTGATGAACAGCAACACTGGCAAGAACTAACTTACTTGTACATTCAGTATGATGAGTTTGATAATGCTGCAACAACTGTCATGAATCATTCTCCTGAAGCTTGGGATCATATGCAATTCAAAGATATCATTGTCAAAGTTGCCAATGTGGAACTCTATTACAAAGCTGTGCACTTTTATTTGCAAGAACACCCTGATCTCATTAATGATGTTTTGAATGTCCTTGCTCTTCGTGTGGATCACACTCGTGTTGTGGACATTATGAGAAAGGTTCACACTTACTGCTTGATTTGTCACTTCCCGTCCCACTTCATAATCATATAGTTTGAAGTCTCAATGTTAACAGTTTTCTTAAACTATTCTTAAATTATTTGATGTTGCTTTACGCAGGCGGGCCACCTGCGTCTCGTTAAGCCGTATATGGTAGCGGTTCAAAGCAATAACGTATCTGCAGTGAATGAAGCTCTCAATGAGATCTATGTAGAGGAGGAAGATTATGACAGACTACGTGAATCAATTGAGTATCACGATAACTTTGATCAGATTGGCCTTGCTCAAAAGGTGAGTTGTAATTTCACTACACTTTTGTGGTGTCTGTTGAAGGCTTATATAATATGTACGCATGTTTTTGTGTCTGAGCAGATTGAAAAACACGAGCTTCTTGAGATGAGGCGTGTTGCAGCCTACATCTATAAGAAGGCAGGCAGATGGAAGCAATCAATTGCATTATCAAAGAAAGACAACCTTTACAAAGATGCAATGGAGACAGCTTCACAATCTGGTGATCGCGAACTTACGGAAGAACTGCTTGTTTACTTCATTGAACAGGTATATGATTGATCATGGTATCTTTGATATTTATAACAAGGATTTTCGTATTTATCTCTAGATAAATGTCTAATATTTTTTATGATGTCTTAAATTTTGTTTGTATGTCATGTAGGGGAAGAAGGAGTGCTTTGCTACATGTCTCTTTGTTTGTTACGATTTGATTCGCCCGGATGTTGCTCTTGAACTTGCCTGGATGAATAACATGATTGATTTTGCCTTCCCATATCTATTACAGGTGATTCTTCATCCCTACATTGGAAAATTGCTTTAGCCCTTAGAGTTCTCTTTTAATGTTTGGTTGACCCTTATATATATATATTAATATTCTTTTTCTCTCTCTTGCAGTTCATCCGTGAATACTCGGGCAAAGTAGACGAACTGATTAAGGACAAGATTGAAGCTATGAAAGAAGTGAAGGCTAAAGAAAGCGAGGAGAAAGATGTCATTATGCAACAGGTATTATATACGTATTCTTGAAACAAATCTTCTGGATCCGATGAATAATTACATTTCAAATGCTCGGAAATTTATGTGGTTACTAACTTGTTTTTTGGTACAGAATATGTATGCCCAGTTGCTGCCTCTTGCATTACCGGCACCCCCTATGCCAGGCATGGGAGGTCCTGGGATGGGAGGAGGTTTTGCGCCGCCTCCACAAATGGGTGGTATGGGAATGCCACCAATGCCACCTTTTGGCATGCCACAGATGGGGTCCTATTGATTTATTCATTTGGAGGCTCGCAGAAGGTAGTCGTGCATAGTATAGTGAGAAGAGGACTCCGACGAGGTTGGGCTTTATGTTTTTGTATCATCTTCAGGCCTGTTTGGTTTTCACTTTCTGGAGGCTAAAGTTAGAGAATAATGTCACTTGGTGTTGTTTAAGGTGTGTTTATATCTTTGTAATATTCTTTGGTAGTTGAGGGCTATTTTTTGCAGCTTTAGGGCGGCAAGATGAGGATAATTTGTGTATTTTGTAAAAGCAAGTGGTCAACATTATGATAATAGACATTTTGTAATGATTTTTGAATTTTATTAAATTTGTATTGATAGCTTATAACAAGTTATTATTATTTGGGCTTCCTTGAATATGCAAACCTTTTCTTTTTTTTTTTGGTACAATCTGATGTGTTTGGTGTGTATCTCTCCTATCAGGGATTTCAACCTGACTTTGGTGGTGTTTTCAACCACTTTTAAAAAGTGATTTTCTGCTTTTTCAAAAAAATAAGCTGAAAGTGAGTGTTTTTAACTGCTTATAAAATCACTTAAGCTCAAAATTCACTTAAAAAAAGTACAAAAAGCAAAAGCAGGTTGTATGCAGCTTCTAGCTTCTCTAAAAAGCTAAATTAATAATTTATTGAAAACACCACCTTTGTCACATTTAAGTGCTTCGAATGGTTATTTACATGGAGTTTATTTAGCTATATGTATTGCATCACATGATGAGAAGTGTACCTTTGTTCAATTTTAATAGTTGAATTAATTACAAAATCAAAACAGTTTTCCGTATAATATTTAGTAGTGTTTCGTACTTTACAAAACAATATAATTCCCCCATTTCCTGATTTATTTCCTAAATTCTAGGTTAGTAAACCTACACAATATTTAGGGGTTTCTATAGTCTAATCCCCCAATGAGAGATAGATGGATCTTGATGAAAAGGAGTAAATTATAAAAGTTCTAATCTTTTCTTTTGCTCCATCAATTATTTTTCTTCTTTTATTTTGAGGGATTTCGCTACATCAATTAGAAATAATAAACAATTAGAAATAATAAACTTCTACAATATTTTCGTTTTCTTCTGCTACTAATCACGCATATATTTCCATGTTAAAATTTTAAGTAATAATAATTATCATTATTATTTAAAATAATAAAAATAATAATAATGAAATCCAAATTTACCTTTACCTTTATATTATTATTATTATTATTATTGTGAGCAGTGATTCGACATATATAATACTTCTTTTGTTCTAAAATTTTCAATATTATTTTTGAGATGTCCCAAATAACACTTTCCTATAAATTAAATCATTTTTTTAAAATTAGTTTTTTACATAAAAGCAATAATTTGACCCAATTAACTCTCAATCACTACTTTTAAAAGCATAAACACAAAGATTAAAAAAAAGAATATTTTATTTTTTATTTTTTAAATAAAACTCCGTTCAAAAAATACAAATAATAAAAGATAAGGGACAGATGGAGTATAATCTTATTTTATTAATACTACATTACAGAATACAGATGATGATATTTGGCATGGGTCTGAACCATCCATTTACCATTAGCCTCTTTCTACTCGTCACTGCCACAATCTCCCTTTTCTCTTCTAAATGGTTGGCCCTTGAAAATTCAATCACGAAAACATATCAATGGCGGTTTCATTGAACTCAGTCATCAGCTTCAACCCCACCGTTAGTCTCTTTCCCTTTCTCGATTTCGTATTTCATATCATCTTACCTTTCCTTTATTAGGTTTCCCGGCTTGTTTTTTTTTTTTTTTTTTCCTTTTGGCGCACTAATTGAATTACTAAAATTCAGTTTATTTATTTGAAGCTGCAACTATTGATTACATGAGTTTAGTTGAATAAAGATTAAGCTATTATACTCTGTTTCTGCTACATAATGATTTTCTGTATTTAACCTTATTTAATAAACAATTGGAATGTGAACCTGTAATAGGGTTTTGGCTCCTAGTTTGATAATCTGTAAACCATTAGGAAAATGATCTGTATCTTTTTAATTTTCGTTCAAATGTTTTTCAATTGAACTGGCTTGGTGTTTTCAGAAGAATTCGAAAAGAACTGAAGAGGTTCGTAAAGTAAGATGAGGTGGAATTAAACCACCGTTTCTAAGTCGACATGATAGATCTTCTATCGTACATTCGTGTCACATACATGCATCTATCGACAAGTGTTTGTGCATACTCATACAAATTTTAGATTTAAGCACTTGCCAATAGATCCATCATCGAAGCGTGACATGAATGTGAGATAGAAGAATCACTCTGCGTGAACCTAGTGTTGAACTGAACTAGACTTGTTTCCAAGAATTCCACAACTATGCCGGATTCAAACTATACCCACGGGCTGATCAAGGGATATTCTTGCATAGAACTGGTCTATGAGATTTCTATAGACCTTGTGGTAGTAAATACACCACACAATACATTTTGAGAACATGACATCATCAAAATGTATGATGTGGTGCATTTACAATCACAAGGTCTATGAAAAGCTCATAGACCAGGTCTATACAAGAATTTTCCGCTGATCAAAGTCATTCCTGAGGACCTTTGATAACAATCCACACTCCGCTTAACTATTTTAATTGAGCAAAACATTCATTTCTTGTAAGTTCAGGTGTAACCTTAAAATTTCCTAGTTTTATTGTGTTCTTAGACTTGCTTTTCTGTTGGTGACATTGTTTCAAGCTACAAAAGTCCGAATAATACTGCTATTTAGAGTTTATTTTCATAAACATTTTCAGTGTTTATTCTATATTATGAGATATGATAATGCTCATAAAAGTCAAATTTATTTATGAGTCAGATTATAACATTGAATTTGCTAATTGCTTCCACAACTATAGAATGATGGATAGGTTCAATAATAACTTTTAAGTATCTCGACAACTAAGAGCTGCTATAGAATTTACATTATCTTTTTTGTCGCTCGAGTTGCAGGCTAATTACCAGCAGGCCACAAGAAGTAATATCAGAGCATTATTATCTAAGCTCCCATCTATCACCTCTCCCAGAGAAGCAGTTCGATTAAGACATTCAACACAAGGAAAAAGATCGAAACTCTACCTTTTATCCGCTAATGGTGACAATGTCGTCACAGAGACCACGGTTAAGGATTCTATTGATGTGTCCTCCGATAATGTCTCAAACGTTAACTCTTCAGCATCAGACGAGAAAGTTCAACCGAGTCAAGAAAATGGAAAAGCCAATGAGCCAGAGTCATCTGCAGCAAAGTCGAGTCCGACTTTGAAAAGAGCACCTCTAACAGCAAGAGAGAGACTTAGGGCAGCCAGAGTACTTAATCGTTACACGGAGCCAAAGCGATCTTCACCAGCACTTACGAGTAAGTTAATGGAGGCTTTACGAGAAACTGATAAGGGTAAAAAACGACCTGGCCTTCCGGAAGCACCTACAAATATGTTAGATGACAGCAAAAGAGGATTATCGCAAGGTGGATGGAATATAGTGCTCCCAGAGGGTATGGATGTCTTTCTCATCGTAATTTCGTTTGTGTTAATTAGCACGTTAATGTTTGCAACTACATTTGTTGTCTGGAAAGTTGGTGCTATCCATTTCAATGAATATTAAGGACGATTTTACACGGCCTTTTGTTTTTGAATTACCAACCTGCCTTCTCTAAATCTGCAGGAAGTCACAAGTTCAATGATTATTTAGGATTCTCAATCATTAAATCTTTAATGATTTCTTCTGTGTGTTAGATGGTTGTTTTTAGGATTTTCCTTACTATGAATGTATCTATAGATATTAGTTTATACTGATGAGATCATACATACTAGGTAAAAGTGTAATGTAAAAATGATGGATTGTTGGATCCTGATGTATTTTGGCTGAATTTTTAATTTTCGTATAATTATGATTTCGTCTCATGAAAGAATTTTGATTTCTCCTCTCTCTTTTATATCCTTACTTTCGATTAAGCGGTTTTGCTACAAAAAAATAGAACTTCCTACCCCCAAATTATGAAATTTCTGTCAATCTTCACCCTAGTGCCATTTCCGGCCACAAAACTGGCTGGCAAAATGGAAAGCAAATTTTGAAAGGCAATAATCAAGCTTAGCAAGCCAAACCTTGTGAAAATAAATGCCCATTCCAGAATCAATAGTCTTACTCTTGATATTTATAAGATCAAATCAGGATTGCTGGCTGAAATATGTTGTGAGTTTGAGCCCCATTTTCATGAAGTTGATTTCTATTCTCCATTTTTATTCGTTCTTTCAACCTATTGCACCGAGTGACCGACAGCCTTAAGCTATATCAGGATCTCCTTGTGATGAAGTTGAGGGGACTTCTGCTATTATAACAGACAACCCTGGGCGCTATTTATAAATGGCAAAGAATGAGCTCGCTTTACCAAACAAGTTGTCATGTAGGATAAGGAGGGGCTTGCTCGACGATAGTTGCAGAGGCCAGCCCATGCCACTAAAACGTCGGAGCCAGGTCGCTCGAGCTGAAGATTGAGGGTAGGTTTGGTGGTTAGTATTGTAAGTGGGTGAGTCTGGGATAAGGTGGTGAATGTACGTAGCTTACAAGAAAAAAATGGTAAATTTATCATATAAAACAATCAATTAGAAACTTTTCGGAAGAATCAGAATTAATTCGAGAATATTTGAAAATTTTGCTTCATTTCAATTAACTAGGGAAAAAATTAGGAAGAATACTTTGATCTATGAAATCATGAAATCGTTTCAAGATTGAATCATTCCAAACGTTATCAAATACATGATTTTTCGGCGTATCAAGTGGCCCTTGATTTTATTATAGACAGACATATAGTAATAATTATACGGTGATACATAGAAATAAAATTATAAATAAAATTATAAGGATTATAATCTCTAAATATAAGGATTAATAGTCTCTAGGATATCATCCCACTGTCAATTGATATGATATGTAAAAGTTGAATAAAATAAATCTCACGACAAAATCATTTCTCTTATCTTACCTTTATCCAAACTGAAAATAATTACTCGATCTAGTGATATCATATTTTATATGCCCTGAACAGGAGTTCCACGGACGTGTTGTGAAGATCAAAATAAATATGACAGAAAATGTCAGGTTGACAATTTACTCTATCTACAGTAAATTGAAATTATGGGCTCTCTATATAAACTCACAGAGTTCAAGTGGGAATTATGGGCTGAAATTTATGTGTCACCAGCATTCTGCAGCAGTTGAATGAAAAATTATAACTTGGTTTAAAAAAAAGAAAAGAAATGTATAAGTGAAATATAATTAAAACACGTGACTGGATGCATATACATTTGATTTTGATTTTTGTTATCTAAAAAAAAAAAAAAACATGTGTAACAAATTGTCAAATGACATGTAGCATATGTGTGAAAGAATGAAATACTAAATAAAAAGAATCTCATTTAATGCCGCCAATATATATCTATTGGTTAATCAAATATTTTGTTTTCCAAAAATATTCATATACTTATAAAATCTGACTTGATTTATATTAAAGTTTGTCATACATATGTATCATATGCGAACTTCTGCTAATTCGAATGTAATAATTAGTCCATTCGATGGATCAATAACCCATTAATTATATTTAACAATATTGTGACTTGTCACATGTGAGTTCGTTGTCAGACTATGAATAAAACATAGTAAGAGTATATTGTAGGCTTAATTAATGCTTTTCATATTGCGTGTCTAATTAAGATTTTGTTTTCGTGTCACGATATTAATCAAGTGGAAACAAAATTATGAACTAATCACTTTTACGTACCAAACTATATATAATGCGATTAACTGATTTTATAGTCAAGAAGTTCGGTAATTAGATAAAAGTTAAAAAATATCGGTAAAAAGACAACAAATTAAATAATTAGTGAAAGTTATGATACACAGTTATCGTTATAAGTAGGTAAAAAGAGTTGGAGATAAAATAGATTCAAAAGCTTCCACTAAAAGCAAATTTAAATGCTTCTGTTTGGAGTTGTTTTCATTTTGTAGATAAGAGAAAAACAAAAATTATCTATATTTTTCTATTCTCTATTGATATTTCAAATGTGACTGTTTCGATTTGCCCCTTCTTCTACAAACGGGATTCGTGAAACAATTTAATTAATAAAGTAAAAAATATTTAATTCACGGATACTCCTAAATTTATACTCCTTAACTCCTCTATATACTCTTAACATATGGCGCATCTGAAAATTGAAATAATTAAATTGAAAATTTTGGATAAGATATATAGGAAATATATCTTGGATACACGGTGGAAGCATCTTGAACACGATTCGAGGAATGGTTGTATTTTCAAATGCTTGAACTTTTACTTAGACTAGAGATTTTTGAAAAATCACTTAAAAATAGATAAGAATAGAAAGTGGGAGATGTTTGTATTTTAAGAGAAAAAAATATTTTATTGGGTAGGATTTGCAAATTAAGAGTCTTTTTTAATCTTTTTTCTAGAGAATCTAATGGAGAAGTTGAAATCGAAAACACACCATTAAACACTTTTAAATAAATAAATAATGGCAAAAAAGTAATTTTATAAGCTCTTGAAGACACCATCTTCATACATCTCAAACCTGACGAAGCTTTTTGTAATACTTTAATGTCTAATACAAACCTTCTTTTGGCAATCACTTATTTTAAGTGTATTTTTAGATTTTATGTCCAAAAAAGCAACACATATGGACAATTTGCAAGTCAGTTTGTAGAATCTGCTTCTCTTAAATCAAGTGTTGGACCAAGTGGTAGGTTGGTAGCAGTTTGTGATCCTCATATATGAAATTTAGAACCGTAAATACACAGTTTAGTTTGTGATCCTCATATATGAAATTTAAGAATTGTAAATACACGGTTTAGCATATAATTAAAAATAAATAGATGAAGAAGTAAATTCAGACCCGCTAGCTTCTGACTTATAATTTTGGTATTAAGATAAAGTAAAGAAAATGGCAATATTAGAAATGTTTTGCAAGCCCTCACTATTTAAATTTTGGTAACCTGTTTTACAACATATTGTGCAAACAATAGCATTTGATTCTCTACCGATTTCTTCTCTTGAGCTTAAGCATGATCTATTGCAAACACCACTGTCAATTATGTCAGTTAAATATATATAAGCATGTTTGTTTCACTTCTTAGGTGGAGGAAATCAAACCTTTTTTAGTTTGAATTAAAAAAAAAAAAGAGTGAATGACACTTTTTGTCCTTATTATGGATCAATTTTCGACATTCATCTCTCTTAAATTTTTCGTAGTAAATTCGTCCCTTTTATCAATATAGTGTATAATACATATGTCCCTCTTCAAATTTTTGCAGCAAATGCGTCCATCTCATCAATGTAGTAATGTAGTGTAACATATTTGACCATCTTAAATTCAAAATAAACCCTAAAATAGACAAAAATTGATGTATTTTGAATTTATGAGGGACAAACTACATTGATAAGAGGGACGCATCTGTTACGGAAAATTTAAGAGTGACGTAGTACATTCATAAGAGGGTCTAATCTGCTACAAAAAATTTAAGAGGAATGAATGAGAAAAAATTGAACCATAAGAGAACGAAAAGTGCGATTCACTCTAAAAAAATTAATACAACAATTTTCTACACATGAAATAATATAACATTATAATAAAAGCCAATCTTCTTAACTTAGATCATTATCTATTAATAATAAATTAAAATATTATATTGTTTTAGGTTTAACTTTACAAACAAAAATAATATATTAAACATAAAAGTACTATATTACTTGATTGACACCATTAACTTGACAATGACTCTTCATAACTTTTAGATAAAATCCAAAACCAGTATAACTTTATTTTTAATTTTATCAACTCTCATGAAACTTCCTAATAGTTATTTCAAATTGTATTCTTTATAACAAATTTTTGTTACATTTACACATTTCACATCATACATTTCAAAATGTCAAATTTACTCAACCAATTTGCTTAGTTCTTGAACTAATAGAACCCTCCGATCGTGTGTAACATTTTCCATGGAGTAATTAACATAGCCGTTGATGGTGGAGCTGCGCCCAAGGGGAAGCTCATTTTTTCACAAAAACCTAAATTATTGTGTTTTTAAATTTTGTTGCGAATTTGTTTGATTTTGTTATTTCTTTGCTTGTGTTGGTAGTGTTAGTTTAAAAGATAGATGTTGAATTTGATTTTGTGGTGGTGGCGCCAAGGTGGAGGGGATATTTTTCGTCCATAAATTTATCGCCAAATCAAATATGAAAAAAATCGCTCAATTTTATTATTAAATATATGTCATTTTGGAAGGTATGATATGAAATAATAAAAGTAACAAAAATTTGGTGTGAAAAGTTTAATTCCATTATTATTTCATTGTACAAATTAGATACATTACTTTATACAAAATTCAAATTAATCAGAACCTATGAATTATTGTAAATTACACTTAAAATTTTTAAATCTATAGTTGTTAAAAGGGATTTTGCAGCTCACCCCCCAGTTTTTTTCAATTTTCGCACTTTCCCCCCCGAAACGCATTAAATGTGACTGTGCCCCCTGCTTTTATGTATGTTTGTGCACTTACCCCCCTGAAACGCATTAAATGTGACCGTGCCCCCTGCTTTTATGTATGTTTGTGCATTTAACCCCCCCCCCCCCCCATACCAAATTCCGGCCAGATTTTCCACCAGAATTAAAGCACCTGCAAACCACACAAAATTTAAGAGGGCAAAAGGGTAAAATTATCCTTATTTCCCACAAAACTTAAACATCAGTTAAAAACGTGAATTGAAATTGAGAAAATAAATTAAGGTTTATCTCAGTTAGGCTCAATTTCTCCTCCATTTACTGAAATTGAGTGAATCATGAACAATTTTACAAATTCATATCTCGTCTCTCTCACACAAAACTCATGATTTAAAGAAATCAATATCAAAATTTCTTGTTGCTTTCTTATTCCTTTTTTATGAAAACCCCTTCATTACATACACCGAAAAATCAAGTCACCTAGGAATTGGAACTGGATATGGAATATTGCCTCACCGTTGGTGATATTACCCTTTTGCCCTCTTAAATTTTGTGTGCTTTGCAGGTGCTTTAGTTCCAGTGCAAAATCTGGCCGAAATTTGGTATGGGGGGTAAGTGCACAAACATACATAAAAGCAGAGGGCACGGTTACATTTAAGGAGTTTCAGGAGGGTAAGTGCATAAACATACATAAAAGTAGGGGACACGATCACATTTAAGGAGTTTTGGGGGGGAAAGTGCGAAAATTGAAAAAAATTGGGAGGAGACGTGCAAAAATCCCTTGTTAAAATAGTCAAATTCGAGCTCGAGTACGATGTATAACATGGTGATGAAAAGTTAATGATGGTCAGCGATTTGAATATTTAGCACAATCTCAAAACAATACGAGGTCAGTTAGCAATATAATTAGGTCACCATGAAAATAATTAAGAAAGAAATTATAAAATGTATTTATCAATAATATCTAGGTAATAATGGACTTTCACACCACGTACAGTAATTGTACGAATCTGATTCAACGAATGTGGAATAATAATATCTAAGCATGTACAAAACTCCTAAGGCATGTTTGTTTGGCGTTTTCTTAAAAAATTTCGTGTTTGGAAAATGCCAAACAAATATGTTTTCTATTTTCTGAAATAAATTTTCATCCCTTAATTTTCTCAAGCTATTCTCTCAAAACCCAAATCAAACAACAATTTTCTTATCTCTAAATAAAACTTATACAAACTCTACTCTGATTTGACATAAAATAACATATCTCTTATACAATTTATCTCACAACAAATATAATTTGACATAAAGTCTTACACATCTTACACCTACAACCCAACCCTACCAAAAAAAACATATACCTACTTTATTTCTCAAACCACTATCTCAAAACCCTAACAAACAACATTACATAAATCGAGATTATTTCACAAACCTCCACTATTATCCCAAACTACTTTCTCAAACACGAAACAAACAGGCCCCTAGAGTTTCAATGGACCCAAAACCCAAAACCCGATCCACTACTCAAAAAAAAAAAAAAAAAAAAAAGAAGAAGAAACATCTACATCATGGCATATCTGGGTTTGTGTTAGTTGAAACTTTTTGTGTGTATCAAATGAGTTAAATACGTTTGTATTTGTACAAACCAAACCAAATGAAGTGTACGCTTGTTTTAGTGTGTATGTATGATCAAATTAATTGCTGAAGGTCTTATAATTTCCCAACCAATTAAAAGCAATTCATGTTTATGTCGTAATGTGAACATTCTACGTAGATTAAAACAAAATCTTTTGTTGAGAGTTTTAAGGTATACTAAACTCAAGACTTGGTCTTCTCGATCAGTCAAAATACCACTATATTTTCCTTTTCTTTTTGAAAATTCCCAAACAATTTCTACTAACCACTCAACAAATAAAAACTTGAACTGCAACGATGATTAAATTAATTATAATTAATCCAATCCCCAAAATTAAATAAGATATCCCAAAAATGGAGTAATAATCAACACAAAATTAGTCTTAACTATGAGAAAAAAGAATACCTATATAGTAATTGATTGATTTAGTGGAAATAATTAGCCTTTCACAATGTGTATAGAAATATGTCCAACAAATTCAAACTAGCGGGTCAACTTGGATCGGAGCACGACAAAGCGGGCAAGTGGAGTGACCCGAAAGCCACTTATCCACACACTCGGAGTGGAAACAATGACGACAACCGGGCAAAACCTTCACTTCTTCTTTATCCCCAAAAATCCCAAGACATATACAACACTCAGCTTCGCTAAAATTACCCGAGGCCTTGTACAACACGATCTGCAAATTGTTAATTGTGGCTGAGTCGAGCCCACGCGCACGCTCACGCGCACGCAGTGGCGGGTGAACACTAAGTGGTGGAGCAGAAGAGCTGAATCGGCAGACCCACCGCGCGTAGAGGAAGAGTAGCGTCACCAATAGTATGACGGAGAAGAGTGCGACGAGGAAGAAGAGTGTACGGCCATGGATTTCGAAGTTGCTGTCGTCGAATTCGTCGTAGTTCCATCGGAATCCCTGATGCGTTGATTCTGATTGGTAAGACATTTTTGGCGGCGGAAATAATAATAATACTGGATCTGAAGGGGGGAATTAATTAGTTTACAGAAATGGTTCAGTTCCACTCCCAGTTGGATGAGTAGCTGTAAATTCAATTTTATACCTAAAGATTAAAGAAACAGGGGTAACGAATAATTCAGACTTTTATTAATGAAGCAGCAGTGCAGGGCTTATTATTTATTGGTCCCTTAATATAAACCCATATATGGAAATTACTCTTTTGATCCACGTAATTATTACTAAATGCTAAAAAATTGGACCGGACAGGCCGGGTGGACCGGTTTAGCCGCTAACCGGAGTCTACTCCTTATGTTTTTGAATCGATTAAGAAAAAAACAAAAAAACCTAACTGCAGAGAGCAGACGTTCCAATCTAAGGAACAAAACAAACAAGAGCCCCTAATTTTTTTTTTTCTGAATTCTTGTCAATTTTAGTTTTGGAAAATTGGAATCATTAAAAGCGATTACTATGAGAGAAAGTAAAAGAGAGCAGGTTAACAAAAATAAAGGAGATTTGAGAAGGAAAAATGAAGGAAGAAGAAGAAGAGAAAGACAATAAGTAGAGGAGGAGAAAAGAAAACAAATGAGGTTTGCAGAAGTAAAGGAGAGAAATGCTGGTAATAAGGGTAGCTGAAGATGAGAAGTTTAGGTTAGATTTAAAAAGGGGTAAACACCACTTTTGGTCCCTCTTATCATTAACTTTTTACAGAGTGATTCCTCTTATGTTTTTTTCCCACTTTAGTCCATACTATGAATTATTTATTTCACTTTAGTCATTTTCAAGTAGTCCAAGGCGATTCCGATAACATGTGATATGCTCATGGGGGCAATTTTGTCATTTCAAGTAAACTAACATGGATATTTTCATCTTTCTAATTATTTAAAAAAAAAAAAAACTAAATTTCCAAACTAGGGTTTCATTCCAATCGAACTTAATCGTACATTTCGTTCCAAACTAAAGTTTTTTCCAAAAATCTTTTTCAAACACCAAAATTGCTCACCAATTAAACAATATCTCAAATAGTCTCAATAGTGAACGGACGAAAATGCCCTAAAAAATATTCATATGCATGTCACGTGTTATCGGAACCACCTGATAAGGACTAAAGTGAAACACATAATTCATAGTAGGGACTAAAGTGAAACAAATAATTCATAGTAGGGACCAGAGTGGAAAAAAAATATAATAGGGACCACTCTGTAAAAAATTAATGATAAGAGGGACCAAAAGTGATATTTATCCTTTAAAAAAACATAATGCACGTAGTAAATAGGCCCATAATAGTAAAGACACGGGCACGTAGCATATAGGCCCATAATATATATCATTACATTGTTTTGACCAAAAAAAAAATATCATTACTTTGAGATGGCTCATTGATTTGTATTATATTTTAATTACGGAATGTAAAAAAACTTCCAGATTTTGTTGCCATGATTTAGGGATTTAATATATTGCAAGTTGTAGATGTGGTTAATTCGGGTTACCTTAAGGTATCTCCCCTGATTTTTTTTTTTTTTTTTTTGGTCTAGACTTTTGGATCCCCACACATCTAAGGGCATATGAGGGTTCTGTAAATCATCTAAATTTCCTGGCATGAATTGTGTAATTTTTTTTTTTGCAAACTCAAGTATTGTGTAATTACCAATTTGTCGCTGTGAAGTTCCTGGTCTGATCTGTAAATTAGGTAACCATTTTTATGGTCCAGAATTTGGGCTGAACCAAACTGAGAAATTGGCAGCAGCTACGGGCCTAGTCATGTTGTGGTTAAAATAATGTCTGTCAAAATTTCTCGATTATTTATATTTAATATATTGGATAATTTCTATCCCTACATACACAGTTGGGCCTAGCTCAATGTTAAAGAACAGCCACAATTCATTGAAAAAGAACTCCATAACATTTACATTTCCTTTCCCCCAACCAACATTGCGTTTTATTTCACACTTGATCAATATATGTAGACTAGCTTCTATACACGTTAAATAAAATTCCTTTATATTGAGAAAATTTAATTTTTCAGATTTAAAAATAAATTATTATATAAATGTTTGATATTAGTTACTACTTAATGGTTGTAATGAAAGTTTTCCAAATAAAATTAAAAAGAAACGGAATCTTTTTTTTTTGACCAAGTCTTCCATATCGTTGCTATATCAGTCAAAGCAATTCATATTCCTTAAAACTTTTAACAAAAGTTTGTTCAATATTCCACATTTTTCTGATTTCAAATTAAATGAATAAACTCACATTTGATTTTAATATGTTTATCCGAGTAAAACGCGTTTTTGGTCCTCCTTATGGATTAATTTTTACACTTTCGTCCCTCTTAAATTTTTTGTAGCAGATTAATAACTCTTATCAATGTAGTATATCACATTCGTTCCTCTTAAATTTATTGAATGAATCGTCTCTTGCACGAAGACTTTAGAGCCCTCTCGGAGCTATTCCCCGGCGCTGTCTTCTTTCTCCTTACTCTGGGAATGAAGCCGTAAGCCGAACAGAATACGGACTTGCTTGCTCTATTTGATTCAGCGGAATGACTCAAGGCTAAGGCATTGGAAAAGAATCTCTTTAGTCAGGCCCAACCATCAAATTCGTCACTCTTATCAATATAGTGTAACACATTAGTGCCTCTTAAATACAAAATACATCGATCACTTAAATTCAAAATATCTTCTAAAGTGGACGAAAGTTGATGTATTTTGTATTTAAGAGGGACTAATGTGTTATACTACATTGATAAGAAGAACGAATTTGCTACAAAAAATTTAAGAGGGAATAATGTGTCATAAAAGGGACGAATGTGATACATTACATTGATTAGAGGGACCAATCTGCTACAAAAAATTTAAGAGGGACGAAAATAACAAATTTGACCCATAAGGAGAACCAAATATGCTATTCAATTATGTTTATCCTATGTTCACATTATAATAGAACCATATAATCGGTTCAAAATATGATCTATAAATAGAGGCCTCCAATAATTCATTTGATACATGCACACACATAAAACGAAAAAACAAAAACAAAGAAACAAACTACACTTAATTTGTTTTGTAAAACTAAATCAAAGTTTTTTACTTATTCAAATCACTTAAGAGCTAACGAGTTAGTGGCATGTTGGCTGAATATGAGGTCTCATGACCAAGAGGTCACGAGTTCCACCACAATTAGTATAAATATTTAATTATTATTATTAATTTATCTTTATATTTTGATATCAATAAAATAACTTCGAATAAATTTTCTGATATAATAATTAATCTAATGATATATTCTTATAACTAAAAGTCACTTTAGAAAAGTACACCAGCACCCACATATTTTCCACCAATCAAAAGAAGCCTTGAGCTTCAATTTTTCCTCTGTTTACAAAAAAAAAAAATTTACAAAGTTTCATTTTCTTTTAGAAACATTTGGTAATTTTATTTAATTCTCAGTTTTTACAACTACTTACTCGGGAAGTTTACATTTTTGTGTCACACATATAAATATATTGATAAAGTGTGCAAATTCAAAATTTTCGTGGACCCACACATTCACTAAGAGGGTGGTCTTATCATGTGACATTAAAATAAAAAATGAAAGTGTGATAGGGGATATTTTGCCTTAGTAAAATTATCTCAAAACTACACTAGTTTATTCAGTACTCCGAGCAGTAAAGTTTATTAGGAGGTGAGAGAATATCCGAATTTCATAGTGCATCGAAATTCGAGACAAAAAGGAATATGAGCTTGTTTTATCCCGGAGCATTCGAGGTTAAACACTAGTAACACAAATCCGATCGCATGCATAACTTCGAAATTTGCCTAAAGGGAACGTGGTTTGCGACTCAACTTGATTTATGTAACAATATTTCGGTGAATTCATTTATTTTAATTGTAGTTTACAAAGTATATTTCCAACAGTTTTTCATCCTCTCAACATTGGCATTCCCAATTGAATCTTATAGCTTATGTATTGATGTTTGTTGTGGTTTCAAACTTCATTCACTCGTAAATGATTCTTTTAATAACTTATCTGTCATTTTACAAGTTAATTTTTTCACATTATATACGTTTAATATAACTTCGCAAAGTTTATCCTTGAGACTTGAACAACCTCTTGCATATTAGCTTGATTGATAGTAGTTTTTTATACATGAAATCCAGAAGATTTCTTTATACATGAAATCCAGAAAAGAAATCTTTCATCGTGATAATATATATATATATATATATATATATATATATATATATATATATATATATATATATATATATATATTTGAAAGTTTTTAAAATTGCCCATTATTTATATGCTGATTTCTAAAATTATATGAATTGTAAGTCTTTGACTTATATTATAATGATACACTGAAATCTAAAATTATAGCACATGAATTAATGTGGATCTTTATGAACTGGCATCAAATAGGACTAAAATAAATTATTTTATTCTATAATTTTTCGTTGTTCTTGCATGTATAGCTAGCACGAGTTCTACTAATGCAAAACTATACTATAATTTAGTCCCAACCTTTTAATATTGTGAAATTCGAAGCCAAATATACACAAAAATAAATATTTGAATTCATTTTTAGTGGAACGTTAAAAGAGAAAATGGAAAGGAAAAATTAACCTTACATTTCCAAAGAGAAAACGTAAACTAATACATGTAAACTTATATCCCAAAAATGATTTAATCGACAATATACTTGAATTGTGATTGAAGTATATAAGATCAATCATAAAAGTACATACAATACATAAACTAGTAATAGGATGGTTTTGAACAAATCAAATTTGGGTGAGTTTAATAATTTATGTACATTTTTTTTTCCAATAAAAACGTTTTGTTTTTACAACTTTCATCTAATATTCCATTTATACAATAATATCGATGCAAAGAGAGTATACAATTTAAATAAAGTCTAGTATATTTAAAAATAAATTAAAATGAAGAACTAATAAAGATAGAAAATGGGGTAATTTACACTCAGACCCCCTGAGGTTTAGTCATATTACAAGAAATCCCCTATAGTATCAAAAATTACAAGGACACCCTTTTAAGGTGTTTTTTGTAAACAATTTTACAAGTTGTAGGGGATGTAATTGTAAGACTTGTTAAACCACAAGGGGTGTCCTTGTAATTTCTAAAACTACAGGAGGTTTCTTGTAATATAACTAAATCTCAGGGTATCTGAGTGTAAATCACCCTGGGGAAAATGCATTTTAGTCCTTTATTTTTTACAAAGTGAAGATTTTGGGCAAATTTTTTCTCTCGTAAACAATTTCGATCCTTTAACTTTATAGTATTGCCAATTTTAGGATATTTGACTATAATTCAAGCCATTGCTCCCAGATTCAAAGATTCTCCTGGAATTTACCACGTGAGCAACACATGACCAAAGATATAGGAATTTTGCTTAGTTGAAATCCACACACCAGTTATAAATTTAGATAACTTTTTAGAATTTCGGTAGCAATGGGCAAAAATTGTCCAATGTTCTAAAATTTCAAACGCTAAAAGACTGAAGAACTGGAACTGCAGCCAAAGGCCCTAAAATAAAAAATGCCAAAAAATTTAAATACAAAATTAAATTGCTAAAAACGTACTCTTGCCAGTATAGAAGTTTTTATTGAAAAAGAAGTGCAGGATAAAAAGTTAGAACTAAAATATTTCATATTAATTGCACATATGTATATAGGAAATGATAACCACATAAATAACATTGGAACAAACCATAATTTTGAAATTAAACCAAGAAAAAAAGGCACCAAATTTTTCGAGTTTTTTCTTTTCTTTATTTCGTCTCTAATTTTCAAGAATTAATACTACATGAAAAGAAAAAAGCATATTAGTTCTTCAATTTTTTTCCTTTTCACACAAACTTAACTGATAAAATAAGATGTGGCTAGAAGGAAATAGTATCTTTCCCCTCAATATATAGTACTATTTTTCTTCTTTGCATATTGCATGCAACTTAATTAAGGGCCATTTGCAATAACATATAGTAAAAGAGTAAATTAAAAACCCTTCAAATACTAAATATCAAACAAGAACGGATTACCATAATCCCATATACTACTCGCCGTGTACTCATCTTCAATACTACCCGACGGCCACGACGGGGACGAAACGTACCCATTGAGCACCGAAGCCGCCGGATCTATGACCTCCGCCGCCGGCACAGGTTGATTAGTTGTCGACGTTGGAATAGACAAATTCAACCCGACAGAGTTAGAACCAGCAAACGAACTCAAATCATTGTACACAACACCATCCAAATGCTGCTGTTGTTGTTGATGATAATGATTGCCATTAATTTGATTCGGATAAGAATTAGACATTCTTCCTGAAGATTCCATAAATTTATGGTCAGGATCAAACGTCAAATCAAGACTTGTACCATACTGTTGTTGTGGTTGTTGATGTACGAGGTTGTTAGAGTACTGTACGGCAGGGTACAACCCATACTGCACGTAATTGGGGACAGGGGGCGGGGTGGAAAAAGTTAGGCCGAAGCCAGACGGACGAGGTAATAACGGGCGAAGCGTTTGAATGGAGGAGGAAGAAGAAGTAGAGTTTGTGCGTGAAGAATTAGATTGAGAAGACGAAACGTTACCACCTGCAGCAGCATCAGAGCTGGATTGGAGATTTAACTGAGCCTTATTACCGTACAATACAATAGCTGCGCGGTCATAAGCACGCGCCGCGTCTTCGGCGGTGGCGAAGGTACCGAGCCAGCGGCGGGTCCGCTTCCTGGGCTCGCGGATCTCGGCGACCCATTTGCCCCAACTGCGTTGCCTAACACCCCTGTAGCGGAATTTGTTGTTGTCCGGACCACCTTTGCCTTTACCCTTTTTGTTGTTGTTGTTGGTGATTGATTGATTTTCATTATTGTTGTTGGGGTTGGGGTTTTGTTGGGTGAGGTGAGGATTAGGGTTTGAATCTGCGCCACCGCTCATGGTGAGTGGATAGTAAAGGAGGTGGATTAGTATTTTGTGAAATACAAAGTTATGATATATGCCTCGTTCTGTGTTTACCCAATAAGTCCACACTATCTAGCTAGAGAGAAGAAAACATATTTACTCTGAAATGTAAATGGTGGAACAGGGCGGTGGTCATATTTCATATATATATATGAAAGACTCTACCTTTTCGGTGGGGATATATTGCCCTCTTCTGAAGAAACATTTACATGCAGCTTTTTCAAAAAAAATGAAACTGTATATATAATTAGTATTAAATTCATAGACTAAATTCTTAACCTACTAATAGCATCTCCAACAGTCGGCAACAAAAAAACAGTATCAAATCATTCTTTAATGTCTGTTACAGTGTTTTGATAAATTTTTTTTGCTCAAGCAATAAGCATTAAAATTGGAGCATCATTTCATATTAATTTAAATTTAATTTATTAAAATTAAGTTAACTTCAAATTAAGTTAAAAGTAAATAAAACTAAATTAAAAATAATTAAGTTAAAAAATGTTAAGGATTTTTACTAATAAGATTTTATATTCACGTTCATTTCCTGCCTCATTGTCGCCCTCCCTCCCTCACTTAAATATAGAAATTACAGCCATCTAAAACTCAATCCCCGTCTCCACAGAAAAGAAATTGAAGCAAAAAATTGACGATCTAAATTTTCAGCCACCTAAAACTCCCTCATCCCTCTCCATAGAAGAGTTATATTGAATATTGAAGTAAGAAATTGAAGAAATTGATATCAAAATTGAAGGGGTATTAAGAAACTTACCTTTCCTTGATGTATGAACAAAATTACCTCTCCTTGATTTTTAATTTTGTTTTAGATTCTAGAAGTTGTGTGGATTAATTGAAACTTTGTGCCTAATTTTATAGTGGTTTTTTTTTTAACCGTTGCAAGATTTCAAAATATAGCCGTTGACAACTTTTCTGCAAAAAACAATGCATTTGCAAAGGCATTACTTTTGATGCCAAAATTGGGTGGACTTAAAAATAGGTGCTGGGATAATGCCTTTGCTGGAGCAAATTTTTTCTTCATTTTGTGAGTTGGGACATAAAAAATGATTTTAATGCCTGTTGTTAGAGATGCACTAAGAATATAATTAATTAAGTACTATACTTACTTCCGAAATTAATATTTTCTCAAAAAAAAAAAAAAAACCTTCCGAAATTAGTACATATAATATATGAAGCATCATACCATTTTAATTTTCACATTAGTCGTCGGCAGCTAGAAATTTAGTGCAAGAACTAATTGGTAACAAAATGGCAATATTGGCCGAGCAAGCTAGTGTTGTCAAAGTAAGATATAATTTACGAGAAAATGTTTGATGTATCAACTGCATGGAGATCATTTACTCCATGAAATTTTTCAATTTATTGACTCTTTATAATTTATTTCTTTATTTAATTTGTTTTTTAAGTATTTTTCTTTGTTTAATTAACCAATTCTTTAACCATGTGACTTAATATTATCCTATTATTACTCTATCAGTTTCTTTTTATTATTGATTAAGAACTCCAAAAATATAAAAATATATATTTACTGAACAATTGTCAATATGTGATCACCATCAACAAATTTAATTAATTTATTGAATTATGTCTTGACTTGATTTAAGAACTTGTATATAAGAGCAACCTTCAATTAATGAACTAATTTGTGAAATACTTTGCATTTTATGATAATGATAAATTTAGTTTGTAATTTCTTAATTTATACTTGAATCGCACTCCAAGAAACAATGATGTTATGGTACAAAAATAAATTTAGTATTTCTTGGTATTACGTACTTTGATCTATGCCTTTTTCTTTCTTTGTTCATTTTGTGAAAATCTTACTTAATGGAATCCGAATCTAGCTAGATGCTCCGAATGTTGGATCTGAGATGATAGATTAATTTTTCTCTAAATACATGTTTTCGGCCTGCAAGATAGGGGGTTATTAAATAAGTCAAGCCACGCTTAAATAACAATTTAATTGTGAAACTTTAGTTCTAGTATTAAAATGGTGTTTGAAAGTAATTAAAGTGAGATAATTAGGATTAAATTTAATTAAATGTTTAGGGTATTTATATTCGTAGATGAGATATATATGTAGCATCTCACGAAACCATTTTCTGTCTTTGTACTCACCCTTGAGTATACCTCCCCATGTAGTTGGACTTGGTAGGTTATTATATAGTTCTAAAAGTGGACCTGTTTCCCATGGTTTAATGCATGAAGACAACATTTTCTCTCGTTTCGATCTGTTTTGGTTCCTTCGTTTGTGTCTCGACTCTTGAGTTCTTTTTATCAAATGTCATTAAAGTTGTTGTTGATAGGTTTGATCTTTTGATTCGTTTGTTGTCTTTACTCCTGTATTTTATTTTGTACATTTTCTTTTGGATAATAAATTTTACTTTATAAAAAAAAAAAATACACGTAGACAGCTATTTTGCACATAATTTGATCTATCATAGGAGAGCTCTTGTGTTTTGGAACAATAATTCTCTTTTGCATGTGTAGGGGAGCATCAAATTTAAGTAAGCGTCCTTGATTTAATTGCGATTTTCAATCCTATATATATATATATATATATATATATATATATATATATTCAAGTAAGTATTTTACGATTTCATTTGATTTTAATTTCTCTATATATAAAAAATCCATTCCTTCATTGCGCGCCACAACTATTGTGTAAATCAGTTTAAGAGGAGTGAGTATAGGTCTTAATTAATTAATGTAGTTTGACTATTAAGATCGATCTCTTCCTAATTACTAAAATATGTATCACAACCTCATAAACACAAAGTGGCTAGTAAATTTGGAGTTTTCTTGGGAAAGAAATTCAAAGAAATAATTTAAGTTGGTCAAATATATCAACCAATTTGTCTTTGTATTTAGCAAATAATAATAAATTGAGACCGAAGAAATAATTTAATTAGTATGGGAAATGGTAAATGAATGATTTTATCGAGACCTAACTTCGTGAATAAGGTTTGCCACGGATAGGTTTAAGGAGTTGAGGAAAATACTTTTCTGAGAAAAATTCCTTCGTTGCTTTTTCCCAAAACAATTAATTAAAAGGCACGTCGTGTCTTATTCCATATTTATTGTTGTGGATTTTGCATTTACTATCTACATTACATTACATGCAATTGTTAATGTTCAGCGTATGGATTAACTACATATGGTAATAAATAACCAATAAGTAGTCGAAAACATTGTGGTATATATATATAAGAATATTGTGATACATATATTAATTACAATTTGACTACCCAATTTTAGGTTACGAAATATATCACTCGTTTCGTGTCACATGACAATTAATTACTCATTTGTATATCAATTGATGTTTGATCTAGAGAATTGGTTAATCCCCACGACATGATTCAACTTTAAAACATGAAAATTCTTAAAGAAACTATGCATAATATAATATATATTTGATTATTCGAAAATTCAATTCATTATATCTATTCAAATAAACCTTTTTCTTTTCTTTTTAGCAATTAGTGTGTTTTCTTTTATTCAAAGAATCATTTGGTAAATTGCATTAAAAACTAGGATTAAATTAACTTTTAATGGTTTCATTTCACTTTGCATTTCAGGAATTGATCATCTTTTAATTTGCACCCTAAAAAGATTTAATAGTATATTGCACTCTAAAAATTATGTTTTCGCTTATATTTGCAACCTTAACATTTTTCTGATCATTTGACTCACCGTAGAGAGTGTATTGTAGTTCATTCTCGTTAAATATCATCCTCTCTATTACTTTCCTCTATCTCTCAATATATACTCGTAGTTTAAGGGCTTTCTAACTTCAGTCTAACAATTCAGCAGAAAACGATAGAGATCTTGCTTTGAATTTGAAGTTTGTCGAGTGAAAAATGAAATCTCATGAACTCTAACTCTTATAGTTGGGAGATTCCTATGTTGCACGGATACATATACGAAGATACGAATACAGTACGATACGGAAACGATTACGGATATTTGAAATTTATTGGATACGATACGGCATGGATACATATGTAAAAATATAATTTAAATTTGTTTATAAGCAACTAGATCATTCAATTTAAGTCCTAAAAGCAAAAATAATCCAATATGATATATACACAAAAGTTATATAACTCCAAAAGCAAACATAATTCATTCTTAACATAGCGCATCAAGGGAAAGAAATCATTTTTGAGATTTCACGACCTAGGAAATAGATTTGAATAAAGTGATGGAGTAGTGATACTAGTCATCTATGTTTGACCCTAGAGACTTTATCATTTTTAATAATTTAAATATGACCCGAAATATTGCATAAAAAATCTATCGGTGTATCATGATGCCCAACTAGAGTATCCGATACATATCTATTTTAATTTTTATTTATTTTTATTACCAATACGCCATGTGGCGTATCAAATACGTATATCCCACGCGTATCTTATGAGTATCGGTATCCCCAGTGTATCCGAAACAGTACTCTGTCTTTTTTCGGAGTATCCGTGTATCACATGAAAATTAAAAAAGAACTATATGTTATTTGTTCAGGGTTATGTTTGGATAATTTATTGGTTTTACCCTAAATTAGTTGCACGTCTCACTCATATTTTACTATTTTTGGAAGGGAAATTGAGGTGATATTTAATGGGAATGGACTAAATTACCCTTCAAACGGCAAGAAAAACAACCATGGTGCAAAGTAAAACAAAAACGTGAAAAAATGAGCATATTTCGAGGATGAAAGTGGAGTTAAGCCATTTTTAATTGCAAAAAACAAGAATTCACATTCTTAAAACAGCCCCCTTCAAAGTATACAAGCCTGTCTCCGAACCTTATTAAAGCCGGCCAAAAGAAGAAAAAAAGAAGAAGAAAAAAAAAAAGAAGAAGAAAAGGCTTTCCGAAACCAGGCATCAAGTAGACCACAGACTCAACTCACTATTTTACTTAGTTTTTATTTCTGTTTCAATTAGTTTGTCAGAAATGGTCCCAACTACTACTACTACTATTATACTGTTACCATTTCCAATGCCAAAGCAGCTTGTTTCGTTGCTGCCTGCAGCTTGAATCCCATATCACAATTCACATGCTATTTAATTTAATTTAATTTTGCTGCAAAGATACCCTCCTCTCCTTTTCGATCGTCCTACAAGCTAACACGTCGACTATCCATGCATGCAGTTGCAGTGTCTGTCTTGATCATGGCCACCAACATTAATTCTTCTTCTTCTTCTACCTCTAAATAGAGGATAAGATAATATATATATATATATATATATATATATATATATATATATATATATACCTCCTATCTTTTAGTTTGGAATAAATTTATATTTCTTTTTTTTAAACTTATACTGATATTTCTATTTCTACTCATGAAAATGATGATTAAGGTCAAATTATGATTTTCAGATGAATAATAATTTTAAGAGAAAGAAAAAAAAAACTATATTGTGAGAAAATATGTTTGAATATATAAGTAAAGTTAATTTATTATGCTTTCTATTGGATCTGTTACAAATTTTAATACTTAAAGAGTTGAAATGTGATTTTCGTTTTCTTGTTATACATGACACTTTATTAAAATTATTTTTAAGAAATTAAAGTTTCATTTTAAGGACAGCGAAAATACAATTAAATGAACTAGGTCTAGGTGGGTTATACATATTATTCGAGCGACAATATTACAGTTGTATCTTTATTGTTTCATTAAATAGTAACATACACATACATAATTCGTAAATATTTTATCAATAAAAAATAAAATACAATCTAATTAAATTGTATTAAATATATTCGTTCTAAATTGAATGATCCAAAATCCAGATAATTAGAAATGGGTTGTTTGAAATTTGAATCCGTTTATTATTGCAAGAAGCCAAAATGTAGGAATGTAATTCATCAAACAAAAAAAAAATGTAGGGATATATATGGGCTTTGACCCATATAAGGAATTCGCGGCCCAATCCATCCTATAATCCAACCCCACAACATTTCTCATTCTTCAATGGCTGAACATCGCCAAATACGTTTACTCTCTCCGTCAGTTGAGTCAAAACATGTTAGCTCTTCGCAGACTTGCTAAAAATTCCCAAAATGTAGCGCCGTTTATCGTTGCCACCGCGCGTCATTTTAGCAGCCCAAACCCTAACCCTATCCCAGTTCCATCATCCGCCAGCTACGACGACCTAATAAATGCCGCCGGCCGCAAACGAGATTTCGCCACCGTGCGCCACCTCCTCGCCAAGCGTGTAACCGACGGGTGTTACAACACCAGCAAAACCTTCAAATTCATAGCGGCCGACTTCTCCGCGCTCGACGATCTCCTTCAAAACCTCGCCGCTCTTAGCAATTGGTTCACACGAAAGCACGCACACGACGCGCTGGTGGCTCAGCTCGCGAAATTGAATCGCACGCGCGAAGCACTGAGCGTGGCTGAAACCATGGCGAAGAAGAAATACGGTGCCACTCAAGTTACGTTTCACCCTATAATCAACGTGCTGGCGAGGAAGAAGGATATTCCTGCAGCTTGGCACGTGGTGGAGGTGATGCGTGAGTGCGAATTACAGCCTGACTTGACAGCGTTTAACTATATTTTAACGGCACACTGTTTCCTCGGGGACGTCACGTCAGCTGCTGACGTGTTGATGAAGATGGAGGAAGAAGGGGTGGGGGCGGACGCGAGGACTTACGACGCACTGGTGCTGTGCGCGTGCAGAGCGGAGAAGGTGGAGGTTGCGGTGGGGCTGATGAGGCGGATGATGGAGGATGGAGTGGCGGCGCTGTATTCCACGCATGCGCACATTATTAAAGAGATTATCTGTCGTGGATACATAGCGCAGGCAGTGGAGTTTGTGAGGATTTTCTCAGGGAGGGAGGTGAAATTAGATGAGGAGAATTTCGGGTTTTTGGCCAGACATTTGATGAATATGAAAAGAGTTAGTGAAGCCAAGTCGGTTGTAGAGGAGATGGAGAAAAGAGGATTATCGATTGGTAAAGAATTGATGGATTTATCTCCATGTAAAGTAAATTGAAAGTGTTGGATGCAATACCTAATTTTGTGACTTAGTATAGCAAGACATGGTATGCTTGCTTTTGTTGTCTATTTAACTGGTATTTTTATTTGAGAAGTTGAAATGTGTGTGTTCGCAGATGCTTCCTTCTTGTCTGCATTGTTGAAAATGGTGGAAGTTTAGCATCTTAAATATGGAAAATTGATTTAGTTTCCTGATTGATATTTTCATATTTATTAATTTCATTGCATTATGAGTAACTCTGATAAATCTAAGAGTGAAGCTCCAAACAGGACAACATAATTATAAAATTCGACAGGTATAGCTGATGTTATGATTGATTATGTATTGAAGCTTGTCTGCATGGTTCTTTTAAGTGTTGATTGGAAGACCAGGAGGATGCGTTTAGAAGTTGCTGGAATAGATGATAACTTGTAAATTCTTAAGGTAAAATCAATTGATTGGGCTATTCAGTTTATGTTCAATTCAATAATTGGTAAAATATTGCTAACTGATTTTCAACACGTATAATAAAGGTGTAAAAGGTACTTCATAATATGTTTTATTCTTTGCTAAATCTCTTAATATCGCTTGTAAAATTCCTCTGCTAAACATAGGAGGTATTCTTTCGCATGAAATTAATTGTTCAATATTTTAGTAATCTTGTGTTATATTTTCAGTTCAACATTCTTTTTCGAGTGATGTATTTTGTATGATGAACCATTGAATTTTACTCTATAAAGTTCGGTTTCAGTGTTGGTCAGATTATGTCATTTATCTTAGCATTAGGCATCCTAATAGTCAAAATTTACACTTAGGAATTGGGGATGTGACGTCTCTTGTACTCATAGTAGGTTTATTTCAGAAGCTTCAATGATGATGATTGACATTGTAAAATATACTACATATTACTGCTCATCTCCTAGATGAAAGATACATGTGTAGCAAAAGGGAAAAACTTAATTGACGGAAGGTATGTTATGTTTGAAAACTTAATTGACGGAAGGTATGTTCATGCAGATGAAAGATACATGTGTAGCAAAAGGGAAAAAATGGGAGAAATAAACTATACAATATTTGTTGCACTTGACCTTTGTCGTTCTTTGGAGTTGAAGGCAAGGTGTTTGAAGTTGTCTGTATGTCTTTTGTGCTGTTGAAAGCATGAGTTGATCCTTTTCTCTCGCATATCCGAACTTTTGTTACTATGTATATCAGCTTGTTAATTAGTTCCACATGTAAAACATAATTCTAACTCATTTTATTTCAAATACTGACTTCGAGTTTAGATGTCTAGTTGAAGCCTGTTGAGGAAGAATTGATGGATAGTAGAACTACTGCAGTGAGTTGAGGCACAAAATCGAAGATGGTGGAAGTGGTTTGTTTATTTTTGAATCTTTTCGAACAATGAAAGCAGTCTGAAACTCCTAATCATTTTTGAAATATTTTTCATCTGTATAAAAGAACTAATTTCCGTTGATGTAACTTTGTTTGAGATGGGGATCAACTATTCTAGTATTCCGCCAACTGGAAGAAACCCTGCGGAGACGTTTAGAGAAGGTGCAAAACATCCATGGCTTTGAACTTTATTGAGCATGACATTTTGTTTTCCTTCGGATTTAGTCATTTTGGAGAAATCTTCTTCATTTGGCAAGGACATGTTAAAATAATTTGATAGAATTGACTCTTTGTATTTGTACGGTATATGTAGATGACAAGAAGATGGCTGGTGGGAAAGGAAGTTTGGATTCCTGGACTGTGGACATTTGGAGAGCATACTAGCCTGCAGGGTATGTCATGATCCCTTTGTAAATATATATTCATTATTAAAAAAAAACTCTACGCAAAATGTGTTGTGCAATACTTTCATTTCCTTTGGTGGCTTTAGTAGTTTGAATTTCTAATTTGCTTGTTGATTTCACCATACGATTATTAATTAGAGAATGTTATACACTAATACCTACTAAGCTTGATACATCTTATTCATTAAAGATAAGAGAGAGGAGGATTTTCCTATGTTATGGTTTTTGTTGATTTCACCATACGATTATTAATTAGAGATATACATTGTCCGTTAAAACGTTGATTAGGCAACAAGATGCAACCTTTAACCAAGAAATACGAAAAAAAAAAAAAGCAGAACTGGAATCTGGACAAACTAACTAGAAATAAAGGAGAAAATAAGTATCAAGTAAGAGAGAAAATCGAGGAAAAATCCTGCCTGAAGAACCTCATGTCATGGTTCATTCAACTTTGTAGGTTAAGTTGTATCATATGCTCATTTGTCAGTTCGGGTCGTTTTGCTCTGTAAGAAGTCGGGGAACTTTTGCGGTTGTGAGTGGCTAGTTCAGTTGTGCATTCTTCAATATCTATAGCTTAGTTTTAGAAAGTATGGGAAAGTGAGGTAAAGCTGGTTTCCCTTTCACATACATATAGAGTGTTTTGTTGACCAAATTACTTGCATTCTCTTCGAAAACACTAATATAAGTCTTAATCGAGGTCTTGTTTCTTGCAGTAAAGCATATATGTCGAAATCTTTCAGTATATCCTATGGAGTGATGGGTTTTGATTGTGTTTCGATTGAGGGGATTTCCATAGTGACGGCAAATAGGCTGCATGGCTAACACCGATCTGGTCCAAGTCTCAAATTTTATTACTGTTGGGTCATATTGGTTTAAGATTAGCGAAGGACGAAGTTGGGTTTGAATAACAAGTCAAGCGTATGAGAAGTTTGACTCTACGATTGAAAAAATAATTCAACGAAAATGGTTGAGTAAAATTGATTTCAATTAGTAAATGAACTATTGACATAATGAGAATGGGAGTCATTCATGTATCAGTTCTTTGTTTGTTTCCGAATCTAGTGTAAATCTTTTGGCAGAGTAAAAGAGAAAAATGCAAGAAATTCATCTTGAAATCTACTCTTTACCCTATTATAGAATCATGATAGTCCATAAGAGCCCCAGTTGTCCAAAGATAAGAGAAGAGCTGGCCCATTAGCCTGTCTGTACTTTACATTAATTGAACTATAGAAGCAATTTCACATTAGGAATGATATTTCATATCCCAATAAGTACATAATCTGTAACTGGGCTGTCGATAGAGCAAATTTTTATTTGAATGCTATCTGAATTTGGACCGATGTAATCCTATTAAGAGGATTTAATTCGACCAAGAAGATTAATCATTTGAAATCTATTAAGCATATGTACGTGGATCTAAGTCGACTCAATCCGTTAAATAATATATATAATATAAGTGGTTATGTTAGAGTTCAGATCAATACGAAGAAAATTTAAACACGTAAGTTATTTACGTTGAATGATAATGTAAAGTTTACTCAATTCGACCTCTTAGACTCCATCACCATATTGTATGATGATGGAGTCTCAAATTCTTCGAAAAGCAAGTGAAAAATCGAAGCGTGCTAGCAGCAATTTTTGGTGCCATAAAGGAGGTGGGAGACTAAAACCAAGTCAAGCTACAGTTGCTTCACACTAATACACACAACATTCCAAAATCTTCAAAATACCCCAACACCTAAGTGGGGTGCCTCTTTGATTTCATATCAAATGTGGGCCGGGCCCGTTAAATCCATGTGGACAGAAAACGACCCTCACGTATATCGTTTTATGATGTCTCTTTGAAGATACCAAAAAAGTACAAGTCTCAAGTATTATTTTTTCATTGGTGGAATTCGTTTTTTGGGAATGTTTTGTCTCAGTTAGGATTCTTGGAAATATTTTTGGATAGGTATTAGGAGGAGCGGTCATCTAAAGCTTATGTCGTGATTTGTAGATAATAAACAATTATTTGATCAAAACAGAGGAATTCAAATCAATGGATCATCACTGTCTGTCATATATATAGATGGAATCAAATGAGTTGTATCATGATTTTCTTCGAAGTAGAGTGTCTTCCTACGTGCATTAATTAATTTAATGATACTAACCATTGTTTTAGAAAGAAGATCATGGTAATGTTAGAGCAACCATAATATTTTTGTATATGTTACTAATACTATTTTTTTTTTTTTTGTTTATACTATTATCTAGAGTACATTTGAACCTCTCGTCCTATGTGGACAACATGAATTGGCTATCACCTAGTGGTTACACATACTTGATCAAGAAATACAGGTGACATGAGAATATCAGCTCGGGATCGACACAATCTCACTAGGATTCAGAGTAAGACAGTTACGTAAATCTCTAACTATTAGAACACATTGGGGTGATCGAGATTCAGTTCACCATATCCCAGGTTGTAAATTCAAGATAAGTACAACAAAAAAATTCGTAATCGCCATAATGTACATTTCTTAAACCTAAGCCTTCTCCATCGGAGCATACTTTTCTCTCTATCTTTACGCTTTTTTTAACGTCTTTTGCTAACTTAAGTATCAGATTATATTGTTATCGTTTTAGTTGTCCGACCTAGTTCTCCCTTGTTTTGCATGTTATATTAGCATTAGAGAAGAAAAATTCAATATTCTACTCGATCCTTGATTAATTCTTATCCGGAACCTTTTCATATAATGAATGTTAGGGATGAAAGTGCATGGGTTATTTGAATGAATTGATTTTTATTATTATTGGAGTTGAATTTGGAGGAGTGGTGGTGGTGCAAGAGGTGACACGGCTGTGGCCTCCGTTGTTTGTTGGGTTGGGAAACGACAATCATTATATCAACACTTTGGATCCCTACACCATTAATTATTCATTTATCTTCATCTTTCCGTCTTGTTGAAGTGACTATTTTCCCGTTCCGTTTCAGTATTGCTTTTTCCTTTCCAAGATAAAAACTCTTTCCCTTGTTTTTCTTTATTTGTTTTCTGGCAGGAGTAGTATCTTGTAAATTAGTATTATTGTTTTTCTATTCTGCGCGCCCATTGAAATTTTCTACTTCTTTTTAATTTCACAATGGTTGAAAATTATTCTATGGCTGAATTATACTCACTCTCCCTGAGGCCCTGAGGCGGGGAGAGGTTTCACGAATTTATAAAAAAAAATAAACCTCATGTTTCAGAAATTGCAGAAACACCCCCTGAGGTCTATCCTACTTCAAGAAAACCCCTTACAACTTTAAGATTGATCATGTCATCAACTTCTTTTTATTCACTACAAGAAAATTGAGCTTTTAAGTTAAAAAAAAAATTAAGTGAAAATGTTGAAGTTGTCACTCTTTATATGCAATAAGTGATAAAAATATTAATTTGTATAATAATAATGGTGACAAGTGCAAAAATGATAAAATATGTTTTTAAGTGGTAATAGCTATTAATGACAAATATATGGTGACTTAAGTTGTCACAATTGACAATTAGCAGCACCATTTTAATGACAACCTAATGACAATAAATATTGTCAGTATGGTTTAGTGACAACTTTTTTGTTGTCACTTTTGGGGTATCGCTAAATGTCAATAGTGACAACTTCTTTACAATTCTTGTCACTAGTATGTTTATGGAAATTATTTTAGTGACAATATTTGAATTTTTGTCACTTAATATATATAAGGAGTGACAACTTTACATTGTCACAGAAAATTTTATCACTAAAATTGATTTTTTTATAGTGATTGATTCCAAATATGCCTCGGTTAACTTTTTTGTATGTTGACAGACAAAAATATCCTAGAGGGCGTGCTTGTAATATAATACTATGCTTGTAATATAATACTATAATAAGAATGTAATAAACTTGGGGGTTTCCTTTTAGCCAAAGCAATGGCCGTTGGAATGTTAAAGTTGGCCATTTGCAGCTATACATAGCCCCCAAAAATGGATTTTAATCATTTGATCCCACAATTTCATCATATCTTCGTCAACCTCAAGAGGTAGTTTGAGTGACTTAAAATATAGAAAAGAAAAATTTAAACATGTAAGGAGAAGACTGCACCCATAATGATTGCAAACTATTGGTCATAACCTTGATCCTATTTGCGTTGTATATGATATGTCAAAATAGTTGTAACTATTGCAAGATAAATTATTGCATTTTTCTATAATGTAATGCAGTTTCCTATAATGTAATGTATTTTTGTACACTGTAATTATGCATTTTCGTAGAATGTACTCATTTTCCTACAATGTATTTCATGATATTTTCTCTCCTTGGAGCTTAATCGAAAAAGGTCTTTTTTAACAAAAAATAAATCATTTTCTAAGTAAAAGATTTTACGATGCTAACTATGATCATGTGATTACCTTGTAACATTACTTCATTTACCATTTATTTTGGGTTAAAAAAAAATCCACTAATGTGGGTTTTACATTCTAGTTAATTTCTATTATTAATTTGATCTAATTGTCTATTATTTGTAATTTTTTGTATTTCAGCAATTATTGAAATGATGAATGTACTTTTAAAAAAATTCAAATAAATAACATTTATTTTTGAGAATTTCGATTCTTCTTTGGGAAAAACTCAAAAATTATTTATTTTCAAATTCACAAAAATAAGGAAATCATTAAAGCTCACCATATCTCTTCTCTCTAAAAATTTCGTACAAGCGGATCCAATAGGATCAACAAAATAAATCAACTCAATATACAGTTAAAATATGAAGAGACAGGTGGATTTTCATATATATTTTGCTGCTAAATTTGCTACATTGGTATTTATGTAACTTAGCCAATGGATCTAGCAGCTTTTGTTTTATTGATCAGCCTTCGCTTTTCTATTTTTGTACTTTCTTTCCAACAGATAAATTTATTACGATCTACTCCCAAATAATTCATGTTTTTCTCTGCTAAATATATTTTTGTTTTATGTCATTACACTGTAAGAATGAGATCATCAAGATAAGTTCCGCTTAAATTCGAGGACAAACTCTCCATGCAAAGTGAATGCACAAAATAATTTTCACTACATCAAATATTTTCATGGAAGCTAAATATTAAAAACTTTTCGAAACCATTAAAGAAAATTATTAAAAAAAAATACTAAATTAAGAAATTTATAAAAAAAATTCAAGGCAAATAAATAATTTCAAATCGTTCTATCTTTTAAAATCGAAAACTTGTCGATAATTCGATCCATGAATATTTCCGCGTCCAGGCCTTGCCTCCTCTAAATGTGGGAGAATCTAAGTTAATATTTTTTTCCCAAAAAGTCTAATTGTGCATTATTGCACGTGTACATTATAATAATGTCACAAACAATTGACTTACTGTGCTTAAGGGAGCTTAGTGGTGAGGCATTAATCAAGTAAATTGAGAGGTCAATACTTAATTAATTTAGTTGTGTTTTTTTTATTCTTGGAAGTCACTTAATTATTGAGTCTTTGCGGATATATATACTCCAATCATATGTTTCATGGAGCAATTTTAATTTGGTAGTAGAAAATAAATTTATCTAGCACCAAAATATATATAAGAGAACATCTTTAAATTTTACGAAGAAAAGCTAGACCATAAGCAAATCGACCAAATTCAATTTCTTAATTAGAAATGTCTTAGGATATATAGGTTTCCATTTGATGCATAAATCCAAATGAGAACTAGGGTTTGCTTTTCATATAAAATCATTTTTCCATTTATCAATAGATATGTGAAACATCTCATCTTTGTTGATGAGTCAATACATAGGCCCCCATTATATTCTCATGAAGCCACAGTTGTCTCGTCTACTTTGTTTGTGAACTATCATATCCCATCATGCATGATTAAAACACCTACATTATTCACCATTTCTTTTTTGTTTCCCTTGAGCAAAAAATAATAAAGGGCTCAAATCTTGGGCCAAGTGGTAATAATGTTTAGAAGCGAATCCTTAATTTTTGTTTAAGTCATGGTATTTGCCTGATTAATATTCGATAGAACCGATCTGATTACGAAGATTCGTAATCTGAAGTACATAGCGAATATGAATCTAGATTGATCCGATCCGTTAAGGAATCATATACAGTAATAAATAATTTTTATATATATACATTTATAATGTGTTTATTAAGATAAGTAACCATCAATTTAAGAAGACGTTAATTAATTAATTCATATTATCATATTTAAGCATATTTTCATTTGAGAATATGAATAATATTTGATACATGAGAGCTATATTAGAATACAATAAATATTTTAAAGTTAACTAGAAGAAAAACTACTGATGTAAATTTTGGAATAGAAATTTTATTGATCTAAAAATTGGTGTCAAATTATTACTTATGAGAAGGTGGTTTTAAGATAAATAATTTCACTTTAGGAAAAAAATGTTGTTTTTTAGGTGAGAATTTGAAGGAAAATGTGAGTATAATTTAATAGTAGACGAATTATCATAATTTTCCTTTACTCATAATTTGCAGAATATTAGAAAGCGTCTTATATATTAAAATGAATAATGAACATGGGACATTACCCAATACCAAAATAAACTCGTAATTTGCAGAATATTAGAAAGCGTCCTATTAAAATGAATATTGAACATGGGACATCACCCAATAACAAAATAATAATGGCCCATGCAGGTTTCGAACCTGCGACCTTCGCGTTATTAGCACGACGCTCTAACCAACTGAGCTAATGGGCCATTTTGAATAATATAGAATCATAAACATATTTAACCTAGTTTTGCAACATATTGAGCTATAAATAGAAGGGGTAAACATGTGGGCACAAATGCAAAGCAGAACCACTATGAAGAACCAAGAACCTCGTTCAATATCTTCTTGTGCAGCCTGTAAGTTCTTGAAAAGAAAATGCACCCCTAATTGTCAATTCGCCCCATATTTTCGAGCCGACGAGCCTAAAAAGTTTGCCAAGGTACACAAAGTGTTTGGAGCAAGCAACGTTAGCAAGATCCTCAATGAAGTGCCCGAGAATCAACGCGAGGACACGGTGAACTCGCTTGTTTATGAGGCCGAGGTGAGGCTATGTGACCCTGTCTACGGCTGCATTGGCGCTATAGCCTCGTTGCAACATAAGATGGTTGAGCTACAACATGATCTGATTCTTGCACAAGCTCGACTTGCTTGTTATGTTGAAAATCAACCATCTTCTTATTTGAATGATAATATCAATATTATGGCTCCTAATACGGACTTCCAAGAGTCTAGTAATGGCTTGGCGGAAAGTTTGAATTATAATTCTATGCCCTTTGATCAATTTAGCCAATTCCAATTCCCATGATATTCACTTAATTTAATTTCTTTGTCTCATCATTTCTCTATGGCTTGTATGGTGCTTTTGTTTATATATAAATAATGAAGCTTCTTAATTTCAGTTGGTATAAATATATATATATATATATATATATATATATATATATATATATATATATTAGCATCATTGTCATTCATTCATGGTTCCGTTGATTTTCCTTAATAATTCATGAATATGTATGCCTAAACTATTTCAAATAGTTCTATGTTAATATTTGTTTAATCATTTTCCCAAATCAATTTCAAAACAAACCCTTTTCAATCTTAGTCCTTGCAAAAGGGAATATGTAGAATAGTTACATTTTAAGTTCCAAATGCAACAATTTCAGAAGAAAACCATATTGGTAGTAATATATAAAAATCTGAATTTTTCTTAAATTTAAATACCAATATTTCAGCTTTAGAAATAACATGAAAATCCTGGAATATATATAATTCAGACACGTACACACTCTAAATCATATATAATAATAATTAAGTTTAATTTATTTATACATGTAAATATTTTGCTTGACCAATCAGAACTTATTAAACTTTCATGTAAATGATTGATATTTGAAATAAGTTAGAAATTTCTTAATTTCTTAATAACATTAATTAATTGTCATGCCAATGAGAACATTTTAGTGATGGAATGGTCATTCGTGATAAGACCATATCATAATCTTCTTTACTTTTTCATGATCCTAGTATTCCACTAAAAAGGACCAAAGCTATATATCAATTATCTTTCTTGTCGTAAGCATGTGAATTATGGTCAAAGTATGTTGAGACATTAATCATATTGTTTGCAACATCACATTATCAAATACTAGCTAGTTATATATATTTTTTCATCCAAATTATATAAAACGAGAAACATATATAATGCAAATTACTTAGCTCTATGACTAGCTAGAATCAATACTCTTCTAGAAACCATTATTAATTTTGTATTTCAATGGGCTGCTGGATTAGAACAATGTGGGCTATGTTTATGGGAGCAAAAGCCCATGTCTATCACCTTCTTTTATAATTGGAGTCGGATTAATTTGAGCTTTTAAAAAATGCGCAGAAATTTATGTTGCACTTTCTTTGGAATTTCGAAGAATATTCATGTTTAATTTAAATCTGGGTTAATTCATTTTGAGACTCAATTTATGTTAAAATTTAATTTTTAAAAACAAGTACAATATTTTATTGATTTCAAAATTAAAAGTATAAGAAGTAGTTATATATATATATATATATATATATATATGTGTGTGTGTGTGTGGCACCGCTTCACAATTATATATATATCTTCATCTTAATCGTCATTACCAAGATAAAGTATGCTACTAACTAGACGATCGAGTAGTCATAAGTTCAACATCCACTAATGTGAGTATTTTCTCTAATTTAATATTAATATTTATATTTAATTTTTTTGATATTTTTTTTTGAGTTACATATTTACTTTAATACCAATGTAATATTGAAAATAGTATTTGATATGATGATATATTTACTATTTGAAAAAAAAAAAAATAGACAGTATGCTACTCTATTTCCTTCCGGATTGCGTAAGGAGAGTAAGTAATTGATACCTTAAACCTTTGACAAAATAAGAAAAAGAGAAATTGATACCTTAAACCTTTGACAAAATAAAATATTGTGAAAAATATGACTAATAAAAATTTTACACCTTAAAGTCGTTGTCAATGTATGTTTGATTTTATGAAAAGAAAAAAAAAAAAAAAAAAAAACTCCACTGAAAAGTGTCACGGGCTGAACTTAAAATATTGGAAATCCAGATTTTTGTTTGAAGAATAATCTACGCTAAGAAAAAACCTTACAACTACCTGACATAAAAAATATCCATTTGATCTTCCAATTGCGAAGGTGACTTGAGTTGAGCCCATCTCATATTCAATTTCAGCCTCACACCGCAATTCTTTTTTTCTTGCAAAATTCTTAAGTTCTTCACAGCTCACGTCACGCATTCCATTTCCATTCTAAACCCATCTATTTTTTTAAATATATTTATCATCAATCATTGTATCATAAATTATTTCAATAACGATTAATATACAAAATATTACAAACAATAAATCAATACAAAAAAAAAATACTAGTATTCTAAAATTCACATTAGTGAGAATTAAATTTAGAATGTCTTGATCCATCTAGTTTCAATTTTCATTTCCATTTTTTAGTTTACATATTACATCAATATCATAGAATGATAAATATATTAAAGTTCAACCAAATTACAAGAAATGATAACCTCAACACAACTAATATTAAAACTCACATTAATTGGAGTTGACATTTGGGACCTCGGCCTTACTGAATTACTATATTAGTACAACATAGTAGTTTACAAAAATATCATTACATAGCGGAATTTAAAGTACGAGCGCAATAAAGTTTTTATTTTTATTATTAAGGAAGAGGATAACATTTCCACTGTGATGAGAAAGTTTGAGGCAAGTGTTATATTCATTTAATTCGAAGGGAACTTTGCCCTTTTTTCCTCCAAAGCTTGGATTTACAATTTTGAAGCCAAAATACAAAATTCCCAATTTTTAAATCTCATATGCTTGGCACAAAAAACACATTTCAGCGAAAATCAGGATTTTTTTTTATCAAATTGGACATTTTTGACGACGGTGACACTGTAAAAATGTTAATTGATATGACACCAAAAAAAAAAAGAATTTTGGAACGCACCCTCTTTACAGGAACAAAAAAATTTTTTTTTTTATCATTTTATTATGTAAATAAGTTTACTATGAAAATAAAATTATAGACCTAATTTCATATATAAAGCAAAACAAAAGAGTACACCATTAATTTCTTCCCCATGCATGAAAAAACTGATTTGCCCTTCAATTAATTATGTCTAATTGTGATTTGCACCACCTTATGATCATTTAGCAACAACAATATTAAATAAACATGAATCTTTTCATTCTATACCGGTAGATTATAACCATAGGGGTTAGATGATAAATGCATGTGCATAAGATGATAAAAAATTATCCTCTCAGTCACACTTGTCGCTCATCCTACACCCAGTGGATTGAATCCACCGAGATAGGCATATAATTTCTGCATCGAGTGACGGAGCGCGATAGTACGTTGAAGAGAAAATGCAGATCTTTAATTATCTTCAGCATTTCAGAAATTAATGCTGACAAGAACCAAAATACTATATACTCGTATTAACAATTACACTCCTTTACTCGATGCACAGATTCATGTTTATATATTGAATATTGTTATTGCGAACTAGATAACCACAATTAGCTAGTTAAGCTATCTATTAAGTATAATTATATATATTAATTGTATTTATCTCTACAAACAAATCGAATATGTAAATATATATATAAAATAACAAGTATTAAACATTACCTTGATTATAATGATATTCTGTGACAATTTAGTACTTGAAAAATCCCACTTAGAGATTAATTCGTCTCATTCACAACGTCAGGTCTAAATTACTTCCAATCTTTGTACTCTTCCTAACACCATCAACAGTTTCCTTTGAGGATGAAGAAAACAAGGAAAGAGATAAGTTGATATCAATCTCATTATCATCATTCAAGCTTGATTTCATAATTTTTCGCTCGTTTTCTGGTGTCGCTTCTAGTGCAAGATTGAGATCAAGATTCACTTCACATGAAGACTTTCTTTTCAAAGTTTTGTAATTACTACTCTCTATCTCTTCTTGAGCCATGATTGCCTTTTCCGTCATTGGAGTCGCGAGCGAATCTTGGTTTGCCAAAGCCCTTGCAGTTTGAGCTTGCCAAAAACTCTCACAAGATCTTTGGTGATGATCATTTTCAAGGAATTTCCAATTAGAGGACTGTTTATGGATTGCATGAGGAAAATTTGAGTTGGGATTTGATCCATATAGTCCATTCGATCTTGTTAAATTTGTTGTTGTCAAGCTGCTACTATAAGGGCTACAAATTGAAGTTTGATTACCCCAAACAGTATCTCTATAGCTGAAAAATAAGAGAATAAAAATTAGGGCTTGAAAAATTATATAAAAAAGAAATGGCCATCAATCGTTGGAAAAATTATTCGGTTCATCTGCTGCATTATGACGCGGTGCAATTACATTGACGAAATTGTTTAGTGCCTAAATTTAAGGAGCAAATTGATTCCAAGATCTCATCACCAATTATATATTGGCATGGAAAATTCAAATTGAATAAATATCATTTTTATGTTGCATCGCGTCACTCGTGCAACAAATGTACCAAATATCTCCCCGGTTGTCAAAAAAAAGCATTTATTGTGATCATACATACCCTAAAGTAGAAATTGGTCCGTTTGAATTTTGTAGCATTGGAAGTTGGCTGAGTTTATAGATATGGCGATCACCGGCATCAAATAGAAGTCTTTGTTCCGAAATAACTATATGAATTAAAAAACATTGAATCTCAAATTAGAATTGAAAAAATTAACCTATAAACAGAAACCCTAATTTTCGCTTGATATGTCTAATTACCTTGATTAGAATTATCAATTTCCTTGCTTCTGTACATCTAATTAAACAACATCAAGAGATTTATCATAGTAATTAGCAATTAAATTTATCAATCAAGTTCTAATAATTATAATTATATATACATACCTGAAGATGGCTCTTGACATGAGCAATACTAAGACCTTTAACATTCATCAACTGAAGTACCAATTTAGGTGTTGCACCTGCACCAATTAATTAAAGCAATTAACATAAAATAAGAATTCTTACTTCTTGAAGATGATATATTGCACTAACTTAGGTCAGTTAATTAAGCAAGAGAAATCAAATATTTTTCCAAAGGTGCTCACTTTCTTGCCCTCCAAGTCTTTCAACTGCATGAACAAAGCAAAGATGGAGCTCCGGCGTCCATCGAAGCCGGGAAGTTTTCGAGCGGACATATTGCCTCACAGATCCAGTAGTACTACATTTGCCCCTTTTATTACCACTCTCTTCAACTGTGCTGTTGCCCGAGCTATTGTCGTACCTATCGTTTTTGTCTGTATCTATATTTTCTTTTATCTGGATTGGAGGGCTTGTTTTGGAATTTTCCATAGTTTCACTTTCCAGATTTGGAGTAGCTATTTGCATGTTATATATGAAGATTGGATATATGTAATATGATCAGAAAAAAAAATTAATCGTAGTTTTTCAGTGGATTGAAAATCAGGGGTTTAAGTTGTTTTTTGAAGAAAAATGATCTGACCCAAAAGTCTTTGTATTTTGTTATGAGTAGATGGAGATGGAAGAATAACATTTCAGGGAAAGTTGTTAGAATTGGGAATGAAAATACTTAATTGTGTAAGAATATAAAGAAGAATTTCTCTCCCCCACCCACCCATTTGCTTACTTTTCAACATGAGTGATCATGTTTATTGTACATTTATGTACATGAATTATTATAAATGAGTGTGATATATATAACCCCTCTTTTATAATGAACATGATATATCATATGATTAAAAGTAGGGTAAATATAAAATCATGTGTTAGGTAAAATCTCATTAAAAAATATTGAAATAAAAAAACGTTTACTGATGATCAAAAACCATAAATGAATTCGAATACGATCAAGTCAGAATGAGCAACGACAACTGCATTTGAAAAAAACCTTGTATTGGGACCTTCACGTCGCACGAGTCAGTGTCGCAGGGCAGTAGGGCAAGCTGACCAAGAAGCCAGATCAAAATACGTCGTCCTAGCCAGTTAGAGACACGATCCAACTCAAGTGATATCATTCAACCCGCATAACCTAGATAATATAGTGGAAATGCGTAAGTCCAAGATAGATACTTAGTGCATTAATTCTACCAAGCCCCATAAAAGTCAGGTAGCGTATGTCGTACGTAAAGATTATCGATCAATCTATCCCTAGCTATATGACCGTTTCTTGTTATGTAGTAATATGTGCATGACACAAAGCTAGGGCAAACGCCTTAGGCCTAATGCACCTAGAATTATCGGCCTCATTTAATTAATGGGTGAATATCGATCCTAAATTTATCATATAAAATATATAATAAACATTATTGTACAAAGGATACGTATTAGCATAAACTCTAATATTCTTCGATTTATTTGATATTTTACATATAAGTAACCTAATTTAAGCATTAGAGGGGTTCCGCATAAATCACTCGTGTCTTTACGTACTTTTATTTTATGGCTTTACGCTATTTGGCAAGGGCAGATGCCAAGATCGTTAATATAATTGAGATTTTCGTATTTGTAATTAATCTAGTTTAATTTCATGATAAGCAAATATATGTACATGTTTGCTATCCACATATATTGTTACAAGTTTCATGATAAACCACAAGATCATATATCGTAATTTAATTAATAATTCTATAACATCGTCGTCTATGGTCTTATAATCTTATGTGTTAATTAAGAAAAATTAACCACAAGTAATGTCTTGTCCCTAGCTCACTCCATAAGTACAATGAGAAAGCCATATATCACAATGAGTGTATAAATATATATGAATGTGAGAATGCTCGTGAGTCGCGCCCCTACATGTGCACACAGCACACTGCATACATGTATATTATGTATATATACAGAAATAACAGAGAGTATCCATGAGAATAATATATACTCTCTTCATCCCTATTTTTTTTTTTTATTCTTTTACTTCTAACGCGGAGTTTTAAATAAAAATGTAAAATGTAATTTTTTAATTATATATATATATATGATTTCAAATCATTACTTTATGTGAGATGATATTGTGTGGACTTATTGGGTTTGAAATATATAAATAAAACTCGACTAAGAATAATAATTTCATTAATAAAAAGTGAGTTTTATTTGAAATATTCCCAAAAAAAAAAAGTAATCAAGATTTAAAATTTAGTGACAAATGGAGTAAAATATTAAGTCATTATAAAAAATATTTATGGTTTGGATCAGAGAAATGACAAAAGTCTCTTAGTCGAGAATTAAGGATATTATACATCCGTTAGGTTCTTGGAGTTTAGTATCGTTTGTTAATATGATTATAATTCATAAATATAGGACCATCTCACTGATCCCATATATATACATATATATATATATATATATATACATATATATATATATATATATATATTATTACAAGATTAGTACATGCACTAATGACAAACTTTTAATATTAATTATTGGCGGGCATCTAACAACTCATATATCTCATATCTACATGTCAGATTGATTAGTCAACTTCTAGATTGTTTCCTTATATGTTAAAGTATGGTTGGCTAATATGAAGAATATATAAAAAAGGAAAATGAAAAATAAAATTAATTGGATCTAAAAAGACCAAGGTCATGAATTAGGTATTTACTTTTAATGGGAGGTTCTTGATTAGACGAGGTCTAGAAAATATCTTTTAGATTTGTTAATTTACAATATTATTATTGTGAGAGTATTAAATCATCAAAATTAATTATATGGTGCATTTTTAACCATAAAATTTAAATATCTTCTAAATCTAACTTTGTCAAGAATTTTTCCTTTTTAATGAACATACTTGCACTTCATGTGAATTTTTATTATCCTCGCTTTTTGAGGGAGTATGTGTTGTACATTAACATATTTTCGGCTTAATTTGTCAATGCTTTTCATCTTTACTTTAAGACATTCACACAACCTAATATGTATGCATGAAGCTTTTGCATATATTCTACACTCGTGCGCGTAACTAAGAATGGATTTAATGGACTTCAAACATATATACATAAAAGTTTTTTCCACAACTTTTAGAGAAACAACTTTTGTATGTATGCTCACGAGCATTTTGCCCAAATTTACAGCAGGCCGTCACATAAATATGTGCATATGGCCCTTTTGTTCTTGTGACATTTAGCGAAAGATAAGGGCCGACCCTTGCTTTTCAATACACGCACAAACACATATTCGAGCATGAAAAAGTAGCTACCCTAATTCACGATGATTGTCATATGTACAAAAAAGGGAAGGGGGAGGGGGGGTTCTCTAGTTTCATATTTTTTTTTTTTTTTTTGGTTTCCCAAGGGTTTAATCCCTTTCGAGGCGCGTCGGGCACATAATGTGGGAACCTCTCCCAACAGAGATTCGAACCTGAGTCCGCTACTTTGTAGTGACTAGTCCCTTCCACTAGACCAATCACCTGTTAAAAAATTGAACTTGTCATTTAATTATTTTAAGTATGGTAAAACCTGATCTAGGTAAAAATTGCTTGGAGTATTTTTGTAAATGCAAAATAAGTTATATATTTATAGACATCTTTACAAAAATTACAACTAATTAATTTCTTAGTGGTTTGTCATAAATTATCTATATTATTCAATTTAATTTTATAATATAAGTTAAAAAAGAAAATTCGTTTAATATGAATATTCATGATCATCGTCATACTTAATCTCTTTCGATACACTGTCAACCCATAAATAGGCAACTTTTACTGTTTTACAGTGAGGTTTCCAACTTAAGTTTGCCATGTTATGTTGTACATGTGCATTAGATTGTTTACTTTGCATTTCAGAAAATTGGAGGGTAATTAAGTTGTGTTTGCTTGTGAACAATCTCAAGATTATAAATTTAAATAATAAATTAATAAAAGGTCCCAGTAAGATTTACTTCCTGCAAGTAACCCAACCTGTAAAGTCAACTTTCAACAGTACTTATGTCTACTTAGTACTAATGTTTTCCTTCTGTCAATTCTTTTTTAATTTTTTCTTCTGTTAATTCTTTTTTATTCCCAATTTTTTATTTTTTTAATTAGTGAAGCTATTAATGCGGATCTATAATCCCTTTGAAACTTGAAAATAATTATCAAACAGTATGTCTGTCCTTATTCGATTTTTATTAATTAATTGCAAGTGTGCCAGTAAATATAATAAATTAATAATCTTCAAATTCATATCCAAACCAAGCCATAGTCCTAACTTTCCTTTGTTGTTAAACACACTTAACAAAAAATGAAATGTCGGGACACATGTCAAGCGGTCTACAATGACGGTCTACAATGAACATCGATGTATATGCTTCATTGAAAGTGATTTGGATATATGGCCTAATTAAAATTTAATTTGTAAAACTAGTTTTTTCATTATTTCATTTATAAAATTAGTCTTATTTAGATTAGGTTATTAATTAATTTTAAATTAAATAAATAATTATAAAATAAATCCAAATTTTTATCATTTGGCGCCCAAGTGACAAGCGACAATGCCGTCGGATTGCTTGGGCGCTCAAGTGATCCGGCGACATTAATTGTTGCCGCCGGGTCGCTTGGGCTCCCAAGTAACAAGTGACAAAAATTTTAGGTGAATTTTTTAGAGAATTTTTTGTAGTGAGAGTTTTTTTAAATTTAAATTGAGAGTGAAAATGGATATTTATAGATGTTTTGTATTATTATTATTAGATTAATTAGGCTTAATTGTAGTTAATTAGATTTAATTATTATAAAAACCAAGAAAAAAAAAAAGAAAAAAGGGAAGGCTATTAATTAAAAAAAAAACATTTGGAGTAAGGCTATTGAGCCAAATATCCCTATTATCATGTTTTCTTTTGTAATCTTGACTCGATAAAAAGAAAATAATTTCACCTATGTTAACTTATCATGTATTTTCTGCTCAATTAAGTTCAGCCTATTTTTTATGAGCTTGACAAACAATATATTAAGTTCGGACGTACAAAGCATATTAGCAAATTAAAATAAATTAAAAATAAATAGTGAGTTGTTGGACTCAATTTGACTAATTATTTATAGGGTTAATTACAGGGACCTCCCCTGAGGTTTGGTGAAACTCGCGTTCATTCCCCTCTAAGAATACTAATTACTCGGACCTCCCCTGAGGTTTGCAAAACCTTACAAAACCCTAACGGAGACTAACAGAGATGGATGGAATGCGTGAAATTACCCTCTTGCCCTCATCAATTTTAATTACATCGACCTCCCCTAAGGTTTACAAAACCTTACAAAAATTTATATTTGCCTATTAGTCCCCAAACTTTAATAAAATTAAATTTACACATAAAAGAAAAGAAAAACTAACCCCACCCCGATTTATATCACATAAAAAAGAAAAAAAAATAGTTTATTAATTATGCAATTAATAGTAATAATAAATATGTAAATAAGATTTTATTTTTTTATTTTATTATAATAAAATATTATTTAATTGTATTGTATTTAAGTAAGATATAAATTTATGATTTCATTGTTTAAAATATTAAACACTTTTACATATATATATATATATATATATATATATATATATACATATATTTAAGTTTAAAACTGAAATAACCCATAAATTTAATTATTTACTAATACCTCATAGATAATTATTTTATAAAAGAGTATTTGAATTAGTATCTTTAAATTTTGTGAAAAAAATATTTATTGATTTTTTTAGTTAAATTTTTATAAAATACATATTTCAATACTGTATAATTTATCAATAGCGTAAAAAATAATTTATTAATTATGTAAACAAGATTTATTTTAGTATTTTATAGTAAATATTATTTAATAGTATTGGATTTAAGTAATCAATAAATTATTGTCTGGGATCGCTGGTTCCAGGCTGACGACGGCCTGTGATATTCTCCCCAGGTCGTCGCCGGCTTGGATCTGGGAAGGTGGTGGCGGCGGGGTTGGGGGTTTGGGGTGGGGTGATTTTAGGGTTTTTTTAAAAAAAATTATATTTATATTTTTATTATAAAAATTAAAATATTATTGAATATATTTTTTTTTCTTTAAAAATTGTTGTGTTATATTTATGAATTATTAAAAAATAATAATTTCCCAACAAATAAGTTCTTTAATTATTTCATATCAATAAAACTTGAGTTGATATGTGTGTAATATTTTTTCTAAAACATTATTGGCTAATATAAAATTTTATAAACATGTTTAATATTTTTTTCTAAAACATTATTGACCATTATAAAATTTTATATTTATAGACATAAAATTTATACTTGAGTATTTTCAATATTTTTCTATAAAGTAAAATATAAGAACACTAAAAATAATAATAAAAATAAATTTGAATGTTTATATTTATTTGAATTTATATACACAAATAAGAGGGACAATGTGGAAATCTATACATTAAAAATAAATTTCAATGTTTATATTTATTTGAATAAAAATAATTTTTTGTAAGAGTTAGTAGTGTATTTCTCTTTGCATATATTTTACAATAAGTAAGAAAATACTTTAGAAATATTTAAAATGTTATTTTAAATATAAATATACATTAATAAAGTCATTACACATTTTATATAAATTTAACAACATTTTAGTCCACAAATGTAATTTGATATTGCTACTAGATCCATTCTCATGCAACAATGTAACATTTGTTGAGAGGGGTAATATAGTCCATACATATTTGCTACAGTAAGTCGGGGGCAAAATTGGCAATCTTCAAAAAATTTATGATGACGTAAGCAAAAATTAACGGAACCCTAACGGTTGTAAGGTTTTGCAAACCTCAGGGGAGGTCCGAGTAATTAGTATTCTTAGAGGGGAATGAACGCGAGTTTCACCAAACCTCAGGGGAGGTCCCTGTAATTAACCCTTATTTATAAACACTATTAACAAGCGGCGGGACTAGTATAATCACTTTACACTAAATCAATTAATTTTCTTCAATTGAAACGGTGTTATATCACTACGTTAGAATGCTTTAATTGCACTAAAAAATTCTAATATAAGTAAATTACTAACAGCAAAAAATACTCACAATTAAATATTCCAATGAAAAGCCATATATAAGTCCATAGAGACACAACTACAACTATATATTAACCTACATGATGTCATAAGCCCATGGAAAATAATTTATTCCCTCTAATTCTCAGTGTCACCTCCTACAATAAAAAAATTCAAGTAAAGGTCATTCATTAATCATCATTTTTGAACATTTTGAACCATCGATTAATTTCAATTAATTTGGTCGAAGTTGTTAAGATTTAACGGTGAATTTGTCTCATGGAAACCCAAAATAGGAGTATAATTCCATGCATAAACCTACAAAGAAGTCACTACATTAAAGTATAATTTTGGGTATTACCTAATCCGGAAATACGTATGCATGGTTTTAGAGAATATTGGTAGAATACTACTTTAGTTAATTTGGTATAGTTCAATAATTTTTTTTTAATTCTAAAGGTATTTCTCGTCTCCTAGTCAAACGTTTTCTTTGTCCCACGTGAGCGACATCTCACCAGCCACGTTCAATCTCATTGTTTCGGAATTAAAAAATATATTAATTAAGGAGCATTACTAATAAGTTGGTTTAATTAGCATGCAATAGATGAATATATGTAAATATAGATGAAAGAAGCCAAGTCCAAACCTACCCATCAATTTCCCCAATCAAATTGTGTCTTGAGTGATGCCTCCTTCCATAAAGTTGTCACCCAATATGTTAGTAAAACGAGGAAAAAATATTTGATACCAAATTTTAGTCCAAAAAATATATTGGATATCAAGCTTTTCAAAAAAATATCTTTTATACTATGATTCACATCATCTTCACATAATTAGTTTTGTCGTCAATTTTTGGACGGAATTCAACACATGTCACTTACGTGCCCGTTAAGTTGATAATGGGAGGGAAAACATGCACGGGTTTTAATGACCTACCATTGTTAACTTAATGGGTACATGAGCAGCACGTGCTGAATTTCGTCCGAGAATTGACGGCAAAATTAAATGTAGCAAGAGGGTTTGAATCGTGGTATGAAATTTGTAACACTCCAATCCCACATTGATTGTGGATGAACTGTTTGAATGGTTAATAATGACTTGATCTACTTCTACGTGTCAACATTGACTTAAACATTTTGGGCTAGTGGAATAGAGCCCAACAATGTTGACAAAGCCAGAAGTGGATATGATCAAGGTTTTTACAAATGGTATTAGAGCCGACTTCGTGGTGCTATCCATGAGGGCAGTCTTAGACTATTGACCTGGACTCGACGATGACGTCGAGTATTTGAGTTGGGGAGATTGCAACATCCATTCCCACATCGATTGTGGATGAATTGTTTGAATGGTTAATAAATACTTGACTTACTTCTACTTGTCAACATGGGCTTAAGCATTTTGGGCTAGTGGACTAGAATCCGACAATATTGACTAGGCCAGAAGTGGATCAAAGTCTTTACAAATTTAGTTTTAAAAAAACTTGATATCAAATTTGTTTTTCGGACTAAAATTTGGTATCAAAAGTGTTTTTCCCCATATGTTGTAAACTTATAATTAAAATTATAAATTTAACTTTAAGGTTTTTACTTTCGTAGAATTGGTACCAAAGACAATTCTTTTGTTTCTTGGTGCAGAGGTATATATACATCATTATATCAAGGAAATTTGTTTAATTTTATTTACTAACATATTAGAAAATTAAAATATTCGATGTTTGTTAAGATATATTGATGAAACTGCTTAATTCTAATTCATAGACATAAATATTAAATTATTTTGGATTCTTAAAAAAATGACTTTGCATGCAACTTGAACTCGAGATGGTGTGGAGGACAAGAGAAGTTCCTCATTATTTTTTTCAATTTTATAAATAATTTGAATTGTGGACACCCAGTTAATTGTTAATATAATATGAATGTATTATACAAAGATAAAAAGAAAGTCTTAATCAAGATTTGTGCATTTGTATTTGCATAGTCGATCTCACACATTCTTTAATTTCTTTAAAAAGGAAAAATGACTATGAAATGTTGTGATCCAATTATTAGAATCATGTTCCACGCAAGAAATAGACTACATCAAGACTGGCTTTCTAAGAAAGATATTTCTAGATTTTGGCAAGAGGAGTAAGTAATTTTCGAATTATATATATTAACAAACCATAGGTTCGTGAAATAATTAATATTTAATGTACGACATAGTTACCTCATGTAGTAAGCAAGAGATTCCTTGTTTGGACCATGGTCCGTATATCTGTCACACTCTAATCTCCATTAATTATTTTATAAACTTCCATATAATTAATATAATATTAATGCAGTAGAAAACAACATTATTTTACACATATAGAAAAAATTCTTGCCCAAGCCTGACTTGACCAAACCCATCCAACCACCAAGCAAGTGTATTGCACTTGCTTTGTGATTGGTCACTCTCTTAGGAGTTACATCCAATCCCAAAGCAAGTGCAATGCACTTGTTACATCCAATCCCAAAGCAAGTGCAATTCACTTGCTTTTTAGTTATTTTGGGTTTGGTCAAATCCAATTTGGGTAAGAATTTCCCGTAATTATACCGGTAATTATACCGGGTGTAGATTCTTTGTACCACTTTTGGTGTACCACTTAAGTGTATCACCATTAATTAATTGATACTTGCACATATGACAATTATAATAATTCTCACATATGCATGTGTCAATCAATTAGTGGTGATACACTTAAGTGATACACCAAAAGTGGTACAGACGATATTTAGGCCGTGCCGACCCCGAGAATTGAGTATTTGGTATTCCTATTTTATTCTCAAGTTATCCTTCTTGTTGCCCGTCTAATTCATAAGTAGGAAATATCTTCATTCACCTTCCTTTGGATCTCAAAAAAAATATCAGGCCCACTTATCTAAAATAAAAGGAATCAGGCCCAGCCCATTTTTGAATTTTCAATTACCAGGTTGTTATAGAATAGATTCTAAGTTCCAACTCTTCCGCTTAATATCAATAGTTCATGTCTTATGGTGAGTTTTGGTCCAGAGGTGGGAGTTCTTAAAAATACTTCTAGACATTTATTGTGATTATTGAAGTGTTTGGCCTCAATTATAAAAATTGATTTTAGTCAATCGTGATTTTAATAGTGTTTGGTCCTCACTATTTTAATCACTTTTGGGATCTTCAGAAGCTAAAAATCAACTTATTTTAGAAGTAACTAAAGTGTTACTTTTGCAAAAGCTATTACCCAAAAGTAATTATTTTGTAATTGAATTTTATCATAATCAAAAATCCATTTTAGTAAAATTAATTCTCCTATAATTGATTTTCGAATCGCTAGGTCAAACTCACCCTTAGAGTGGCACTTGATATCTTATCTCCATTTAGAACTTTTGAGTTTATTGTTGATTTTGTTCTTATGTTATTGATCACTAATGCAATATTTACTTGGTTTGGATTTTTTCTCGATAAAAAATGTCTAGAATATTCTAATTAATAATATAAACAAAAGATAGAATGAATTCAACTAATCTTTTATACGTTTAATCAACAAAGATATTACGGTCATGTTCGTCTCACTTATCAGCGAGTATTTTGACGCTATGTGAAAAGCCAAATAAACAATAGTTATAATTTTCATAAATAAAATTTTCGTTTGTCAATTAATAAAAACAATTTCATCTAAAAGATTACGCTTATTTCTAAAAAAAAATATGAACAAACTCTATTTTGATCTGACATAAAATAGCATATCGTATACCAAATATGTGGCACTTTATCTTCCATGTGTTATGAACTTATGATAAATATGGCACTTTACCACTGTGTTATAAAATAATGAGATATTTTACCCCCTATGTTATAATAAATGTTGCACTTTACCCCCCTCATATATTATAAAAATGCTTTCATGCCCACTCTCACTGAGTTACACTTTCCGATTGAAGAAAATAAACTACTCCTTTAAAATTGGGAAAGGGGTAAATTGCTCTTTCTCAAATCATATATATGAGGGTAATTTAAACATTATGAATATCATATGAAATAAATTAATCCTCATAACATCTCATGGTTAAATAAAGTAATATATAATAAACAGAAGTAACAAGTGATGGAGTAGCTCAAGGCTCCGCCTTAGGAGCACAAGAATCTGGACGAAAAGCCAATGGACCTGCCGCATAAATCACAGCCTCGTAATTACTCCCAACCAATCTCTTATCCTCGAACCGAAGTGGGGCCCCATAGAGTCCCTCATTGATATTAGTGAGAAGGTTACAACTCTGAATAGGCGAAGAGACCAATTTAACCTTGCATGAATGGAGAGGATGGTCCAAGAAAGAGTGGCTCATCTTGAAATCCTTAAGCTGTGCGTAAAAGTAACCGTTTTTATCGGTTTGAAATGCTTTGTAGTAGCTGACTCGATTTCTATGGTCTTTGCAGATGACGCTAATGGTGGCGGCTTCAATGGGCTTGGCTTTCGTCAGGCTCCATGTTCCTTGATACTCACAGCTCTGGCAGTAGATCACTCCTTCGACCACCACGTCTACCGGTTTTGGTGGGACCGGTTCGAGGCCGGTTGTTGAATGGATGGCTAGGATGAGAAAGAGGAAAGGAACGGTGGAGATGATTAATCTTGCCATTGTGTTGTGATCAGATTTGAATTAATGTTTGATATGTGTTGGAACTAATGGTACGTATATATACATAGTTGGTGTTTGGTGTTTGGTGTTAGACGTGGGAACTACTAAACTGTGTTTGGAGAAATTGGTTTCCCAATATTGCAAACGTGATGGCCACCACCTTATATTAATTTATTTTGTTTATTGGACCATATCTGAAGTAATATATTATTGAAATTTACACACTTTGTATTGAAGCACCTAACATTTAAATTTATCGAATTGTAGACACTTAGGCCGTTTGGTATGACCTAATAGGGGGTATTAAGTCATATTATATGAGTTAATATGATCTAATACAACGTTTGGTGGCATTGCTCTAATACCGGGTCAAATGGATTGAATCCTTACGACCCGGTATTAAGACTAGATTATAATCCACCCAAGCATGGGTGGATTAGTTAATCCGGGTGAATATGGATTAGGTAAAATGTCACTAATAACCTCAAATTTACATATTTATTTTTAACATATCATTAAATATCATAAATTCTTCTCAAATCTTTGAATATATATAAATATATATCTAAACTCATAAATCTACAAAACATATTACGGTAGATTATTTTAATATAATACAACTCAATCAAATCTACCAAACATATTTTTAATATGGCCTTCAATCCAGCTCCAATTTAATCCACCTTAATCATATGCACTTCTCTTTCATTTTACTTTTACTTTTTTCTAGTATTAAATTTATACATTTAGGTGAACTCATAGTAACCAAGGTTAGGGTGTGTCTACAAACAACTTTCGAGTTTTTTTTTTACCTCAACGAAGTAATTTGGTGTTTGAGAATAATTAACTTAATAATTAGCTATTTTAAACTAATAAGTTGTGAGGTTATCTTGAGGTGCTTCTGATTATACAGAACTTAGTTCACATCTCCAGCTTGAGCTTAATTGTTGGAGTTTGTAAACACACTATAAATCTCTCTTTTGGAGTAAGGGTATACCTAAAAGAAATAAAACAAGGTAGTTTAGAATTAGGGATTAAAGGTGAACAGCTCAAGTTTAATCAAAGGTAAATATTTATTTAAACTTGATTTAATTGTGAAACAGATTGACCTTGAATGGATTTCAAACATGTTCAAGTAGTTTCACAATCTTAGGATGTATTTGGATGGGTTTTGGCCCGGTCTCGTGGGTTTCGCGAGACCGAGTCAAAACCCATCCAAATGAGTTTTCGCAAAACCCATAAAATCATTAAAAACCTATAAAACATTGATTTGACATCTGCCATCTACTTTTTTCCTCAAATTTCACTAAAAAATACATTGATTTGACACCTATAACCTATTTTTTTCCCTAAACTCCAACATCCAAACTCAATCCAAGTGAGGTCTCAAAGGTTTCATCGAAACCACCCAAACCAATTTTTTTAAACCGAGACCCGCGAAACCGAGCCAAAACCCATCCAAATAGACCCTTATATACTCACTGATTAAGTCAAATTCAAACTTGAATTTAATGGTTATCAAATGATATCCCAAAGATTATTCATTATATAATATACATCAAACTCAGCTCAGACGAGTTTTTATTGATCATCTCTCGATTACATTGTTATGATTTCAGCAATACTTGAAGGATCTCCTCTACATTGTGTTATTAGTACCTTTTTAGTTTTTACCTTGTCATCTTCTTCCACTTGCATACACTACATCTACACATTATAATGTGAAACTACACATAATGAGCAGCTTTCTCCCATCTTTGGGGATAAAATCCATTGCCTTTATGTGCATATGCTCCTTTATCTTAATTCACAAAATTATACCTCACAGAAAAAAAAATTCAGAATAAAAATATGATCACCAAACCTTTCCCCTTTCCCCATTTATATTACACCACCCTTCATAACTAAAACACCTCATCAAGAAAATAAGAAATAAAACAAAAGCTCTAATAATTACAAGATCAACACATTCATCTACTCAACTAGCTTCAGTTGAAAGAATCTCGAGTTCAGCCCACCAAAGAGGCGACAATTTCGGTATTGCTCCATCGGGCCCTATCCCCGTGATATGTCTCAACCTCGCGCAAACTTCCTTCATGGTCAGTCTCAGTCTCGGGTTTGGGTTCACACACGATCTTATCAAACCACCAATTAGATGAAGTTGATCTTCACTATATGTTCTTAAAGTTGGGTCAACCATTTGACTAAATGGTTGTCCTCTTAGATAATCAGACGCCCAATCTTCAAACGAGTCACTACCCGATGAGTAAGGTAGTTTACCCGTTATCATTTCGTATAGCACGACACCGAAACTGTAAACATTGCTTTGTAGATTTGGTTCTTTCTCGGGTGCAGCCCCTTTTTCCCAGAAGACGAATTCCGAGATTTTGGCAGCATAATCTTCGGTTAAGTATATAGATGAAGAAGTTAAGTTTTTATGGGCTATTGCCGGTGTTAATTGGTGCATGTGCTCAAGACAGTATGCTATGCCCATTGCTATTCTCAATCGTGTTGCCCAGTCGAGGTGTTCGGCTTCTCTTACTGCAGATTTCGGTAAATACGCACATTAGCAATTTCTACCAAATTTTGACAACATCGAGAAAGAAAAAAAAAGAGCTTAAAACTTCATTGTATTTGTATACGACATTAAGCCTATGTTCGTTTTAGCGAGTACAAAGATAAGGAAAATTAAAATATCAAAAACGCAGCTGAATGTCATGCAAAAAAAACATTTTTCTCTTGGCGTATTACTCACGGAAAATGAGTGAAATGCAAAAATACCCTCTACACTTAGCTAATTAGCAAAAAGCCCCCTGATTATTTTTATTTCCAGAAACCCACATGTACTAATCTTTATTAGTACAAAAACCCTCCCAAGCCAAAAATGACAAGTATACCCCCGCCAAGAAGATGCAAAAACACCCCTACTTAAAATTGACAATAACCCCCCTGTTCACTTAAAAAATTGACAATAACCTCCCTATAATTTATGAAAGAATTTCAAATGGGGTTTTTTCCTAATAAGAAAAGGAGCACGGGTATTCTTACTAATAAAAATAACACTGTTTTTTTGCCATTTAACAAAGCACTTGGGATATTTTTGCATTTAGCACCAGTAAAAATTAATAACCATACATGGCCTAGTGTTAAACACTTACTGTGTAGATGTTCAAAGAGAGTTCCGTTTGGAGCATACTCGAAAACCATCATCCTAGTGAAAGGTTTATCATCCACACAATATCCGAGTAGGCTTACGAAATTCTTGTGATTCACTTTGGATAGTGTCGCAATCTGAAACAGATAACATGCAATTGAATTCAAATAGTTATGTTCGAAATTCAATAATTTTAAGAACATGTATCGATATAATTATTACAACATAGATATATACCTTCTTCCTGAACTGAGTTTCCAAACTATGTGACCAATCCTTTGCAGACGCCACTGCGATAGACGCAACCGCTATCTCTACTCCGCTGGACAATGTACCTTTATATAAAGTACCAACCGACAGAGAACCAATCACGTTACTAAAATCTTCACAAGCAGCCTCGAGTTCAGATCTTTTGAGCTTTGGGACCCCTGAGACACAAAAAAAAGTTACTTTATCCATTTCCACTATGATTGTTTGATAATAGGCTAGCACATGAGGTAATTCTTGCCTAGACCAGGTTTAGCCGAACCCTGACAAGTGCAGTACACTTGCTTTGTGGTTGGATGGGTTAGGCCAAATCAGGTCCGAATTAGAATTTGTGGGGCATGTGTTACTAAAAAAGGGTAAAATTGTTTGCCAAAAAAGTTACCAGTTACAAATGCTCTCTGGAGTTGTCCGCTTAAACCGGTAGCCCATGGCTTGACGGTAGCAACCTTACCGCTTTTCCAAATAAAGATACCAATGAGTAATAGTAAAAGCAATAGAGAGCCACTAATGGCTGTAGAAAGTATGAGAACTCGAGGCTGATTTGACCTTGAATTATTAATTGGTGGATTAGGCTGGTCTTCAAGGGAAGGAATATTAGTGAAAGGAGGAGGGGACACGAATGGGACCTGAGGAGATGGAGATGGTGATGGTGATGGTGATGGAGATGGTGATGGTGATGGTGATGGTGATGGTAACGGTGATGGCGATGGTGATGGTGATGGTGGTGGTGATAGAGTAGAAAATCCAAAAGGTGGTAGAAATGGAACTTCTTGTTGTAAGATTTTTCGCCTCGCCAAGTGTCTTGTTTCCGCAGAATTCCTGTGAATGATATTACAAAACTGAATGTCAATCAAGAGGATTACTAATCTAGATTTATCGTCAACGGAAATTTTTTGAAGCAAAAATGCATTTTTAGTTCCACCGCACTTTTACTCCTGTGCTTACAGAAATAGCACTTTTGGGGTCAAGATTTTAATATTTCTTGCACGTTTTGTCATTTCCTCCATTTACATCTAATTTGGGACAAAAGCACAAGAAAGTGACAGTCTCATAGGCCAAAAGTGCAAAAATTGGATTAGAAGGGGACAAAAGGACGAAATGTACAATGAATAAAATATAAAATGTTGGGGCCAAAAGTGCTGTTCCTGAAAGCGTGGGACTAAAAGTACATAGTGTCATGTCCAATATGGGACTAAAATGCAATATGGAATAAACTTACAATGGGATTAGCATGCTATTACAGGAGAATGCCCGCTTGGCGCTGTCTCCTTGAACTTCAGATATCTTTTGAAGTTCGTAAATTTCGGGATTTGTGCTGACGAGAAGCTCATTGTTGTCCAGTAAACTTCATTACAAAGAGAGCAAATAAAATCAAGATGACAGGAAAGCAAAATTTTCTCTAAAGAAAAACAAGTTATATTGGAAACTTACAGGATAGAAATCGAAAGATTATTGCCAAGCTGACTAGGAAGCTGTCCACTGAAGTTATTATATCCAAGGTCTAATACCTCCAATTCTTTTAAATCTGAAATATCTTCTGGGATGACACCATAAAAAGAGTTGTTCCGCAGAATTCTGTCAACAAACTTTCAGTTAACAAAATTTGGAAACAAAACAGGATTCTGAGAAAAATACCATGGGACTAAACTGTTGTATAAGTAATTATTTTTGTAGCTTACATAGACTTCACGTGTAGTAGGTTCCGTAGATCAGGAGATAGAGTACCTCTTAGACAAAGATCCTTCAGGTTCCTGCCAATAGTTGTTAAGAAATTATAAATACGTATTTAAAGTTGAATTAATTCTGCAAATAACATAGATATTACAAATTTTTATGAGCTCAAAGCAGCCCAAGAATTTTCAGTATATGAAAAATTTCTAAATCTCATTACTTGTCGATGTTTATATTAAAAAATACAATATGTTTTCTCATTGCTGATAAATACCATGCTTCACATGGATGTACTATTTATATAAAATGAAATTTTTGTTACAAATTCTAGCAACATGACACTTTCTAAGAACATACTATCATGTTATACTATAGTCTATAGAATATTGTTTAAGATGGTTTGCATATAATGTTTTTAACTCCTTCGCGTGGCCAATGGCCTGATGGGAATCCGATATTTCACATATACAATGCAAGAACAAATTTTCTATCTCGAAATCATGTTTCATATAGTGTATCCCTCATTACAGCATTAAATTAACTTTTGAAGGATGTAAAACTTTCGTTATGCCTACTTTACACCCAACTTCCAAATGATTGACTAATTTTTACCAGAAGTAAGAGCTTTCGGTTCTTTATACTCTTTATGAAATTCATTTAGGCTATGTTTAGTTCTTGAATTGCAGCGAGTAAAACTCTTAAGGAAAATATATTTGTTTTGCACCAAGATAGAAGGCTATCTTTGATTCCGAGAACTCAGTGAGTAAAACAATAAGGAAAATGAAAATTAACAACAAATAGATGCAAGAAAAACATTCTTCTTCGCGTTTTACTCACTGAAATAGTAACCAAACATAGCCCTGCGATTAAGCGATGTTTGGTTCCTAGATTTTAGTGACTAAAATGATAAGGAAATTGAAAATAACAACAAATTTAACTGATTATTCTATCATTTAATGATAGAAAAACATTTCAAGAACCGAACTTAAAGCTTCATTTTTTGTTCATTCCAATCTCCTTATCATTATACAATCCAGGAACCAAACATTTCCAGCCGTATGTAAATCAAAGTAAAATTACCATGAATCACATATAAGTCAAAACATCAAAGAGAATAAAACAAAAATGGGGACCTTTTTTAGATCTAAGTCCCAAAAAAATGAAAAAGATGAGCAATTTAGAGCAACAATATACTTACAAAACTACAACAAATCCTTCTGAGCATTCAACACCAAACCAAGAACAAGGACTCTCCTCTCCTACTTCATCATTCCAATTTGATAAAGCACCTTTTGGATCACTCACAATTTTTTCTTTAAACCTCAGCAAAGCCACACCTTAATTCATGCACCACCAAATAAAAATCAAAGTAAAAACAAAATTAAATTCTTGATTTCATTTTCTCCAATATTCTATCAATCAAAGTAAAGCTCATACGTACCTTCATTATTGAGACACAAGCAAAAACTCAAATTCAGCAGATAAAGATAGAAAATCAGCAATGGCATCAAGAGATGACTTTTAGATCTCCAAAACTCTTTCATTTCATCAGAAAATTAAAATAAAGCCAGTAGAACAAGTTTCTTGAAAATCCCTTTTACCACAAAACAGAGTTGACTGAGTCCAGCACACAAAAACAATACCCAGAAAAATTTAGAATAAAAAATTGAAAAAAATGAAAGAATAGTAGTATAGTAAATTTGCAATTTGCAGGTGAAAGGGATAAGGGGTTTAAAAAAAAAGAAGAGTGTTGTGACGTGATTGTGTACAAAATAAATACTACGAAGACTGTTTCTTGAAAACGCGTATGATTGATTGTAATGAGTTATGACACCGAATTTAGGCTAAATTGCACTTTGACTGCTTGGGAAAAAGTAAAAGAAATCAAAGTCATGTTTGTTTATTTTTTATAGTGTATTTTTAGAAATTAGAAGTAATTATCAAATATATTTTTATTTTCTAGAAAGTTGAAGGAATTTTTAGAGAGCATGAAAAGAAGATAAATAATGTAAGATATATATTATTTCATGTATGTGTAAAATTAAATTTGTTATACGAGATAAGTAGTGTAAAAAAATAGGTTGAGTTCTGTCAAGTTAAAATAGAATTATGTTTAGATTTTCTTTGAAAGAGAAATTTTTTTAAAATAAATTTATTTTTTTAAATTTGAAAGATAAATTATAGGATATGCTTCAATCTAACAAAGCAAAAAACTACTTCCTCCGTCCCATTTTTTTATATTTTGGTTCAGTTGATCAGTCAACTTGTTTAAATTTTTAAAAATTATAATTAATATATTTTCCCAGTGAGTTGATATTATCACTATATAAATTAATAGTTAAAAGGTTAAATACATCACAAATATAAATAATTTAACATGAAATTCACTTTGAAAATGAAAAAGTTTAATCAAGTATTATAGTTAATAGAGCAAAAAGTATTTGTTTAATAGAGTAAAAAGTTACCGAAATTCCAAAAGGCGAATCAAACGGGCCTATATTTGGTTGAATTAATTATCTCGTGCTGATTTGCATGTATGCGGTGAATTTAAATGTTGGGTATTGAATTTTTCTTTTTTTGGAGATGTGTTAAATATTGAATTTTGGAGGATTACTTTTAGGTGCCACTGCAGGCTATTGACTTTTCAATTTCAAATGTTTATTCTAGTGTTCAGCACAGGCTGCTAAAATAAGAAAAAAATAAATTTTCTATTGTTTAGTTCGAGAATTTGAATAAATTGTTTCAATATTCTTACTATCTTCACTTTCTGCAATGCCTTTTAGGCAAAATTTAAAAAGGTAAAAGTTTTATATTCAAATTATTATTTGAAACGAGAATTTATATTCACTTTCCTCTTTACATAGTACATTTATATTCAAATTATTATTTGGTGGAGAATAAGGATGTGAAATTATTATTTGAAACGAGAAAAATAATTATATTTTAGAAAATAAAGTATTGAATTGGGACATTTTAAAAATAAAATAAGAGTAAGAATTATGGGACAAGGGAATGGCATATAAGGTATTTTTGTTTAAAATTCTGTACACCTACTATTTATATTAATTAAATAAAATATACTCCTATGATTTACCCAATAGTATCGTTATTAAGATTAGTAGTGTTATATATTGCTTTACGTGGGATGTTAATATTGGGAAATTATAAATGTACTATGTAAAGAGGAAAAAGTACATCACCTTATAATCTTTTTATCTTGTTCATGTATTTTTTTTATTTTTTTTAGTGGATTAGATCGATAAGAAACCAAATACTATTTTGTGTATCAAATCACAAATTTTATTAATCAAGTTACATTTATACAATTAAATCGAATACATAATTCAAATTTAAATCCGCACACCTCTATAAAAAAAAAAAGGACCTACTATATTATTTGTATTGAATGTGTAGATTTTATTGGTGAGCTATCATCTTCAACTACTTTCTTAAAATTTGGCATTTTATTATCATAAAATTTAAAAGATAAACAATGTTTACCTTGCATCAAGCAGCTAGTTTATATTTTAATAGACTACTTGTAAACACATCACTACATTCCAACATATAGTTTATATTTTAACAAACAAATTTAAATTATTATCAAATTCAAATGATATTCAAATTATAGAATATTAAATTTTATTATTTCAAAAAAAAAAATATTAAGGTTGTGTTGCATGTGCTCTTTTTCTGCATTAACTTGAAAATCGTTTTTCTTTTTCATGTGTAATTTTTTAGTTTTACATGTACCTTTTTTTTTTTTTTTGAGAGCCTTTAAAGGTTATTGAATATACATTTAAGATAATCGGATGGTGATGTTGACGGTGTAAGAAAACAAGGAGGCATGTACATTTCACTATTTCATTAGTGGGGCCTAATTGGTGCAGTTGCCGCTTTGTGTGTTTTGGAGTTTTTAATGATTTTTAATGATGTTGTCTTGCTTCGAAAGTTAGGTGGGGTCCAACGGTATAGTTGTTGGATCTTGCCTCAGTCTTTCCTTTGTTTTTTTGAAAGATAAAAAAGTTAAATAAAAATGCAAAACACCCACTTTGTAATTTATAGTAAAAAAATTAAAACAATAAAAAATTATGTGTTAATAAGAAAGAGGTATTTGCTTTTTTTAGAAAAATAATAATAGTTCTTAAACTTTGACATAGACGCGGAAATGGGATATTTGTAGTTATGACAAACAATTTACATCCTTTATATTTTAAGTTGTCGCAATTTTAGTCCTAAATTCGTTCGAATTAAAATTAATGTCCATATATTTCCACATATGCGAACAAATTGAGACTATAATATTTTTGTGCTAATAATTAATAGGTAGAAAAAGAAAAATAGAAAAATAAGGTGCTATTTTTCCTCCAATTTAAACTAATTTGACAAGATGATGTCGTGGATTATTACTGTGTGACAGCCAGAGGGACAACTCCCCTCCCCCCTCCCCAATTTTTTACTTGCGTAGCAATATATGGGTACTAATTTTAGTTCCGACAAATTTAGGACTAAAATTGCGGATAAGTAGATTAAAATTGCAACAACTTAAAATATAAAGGATGTAAATTGCTTGTCAGAACTACAATGTCTCATTTATGCGTTTATGCCAAAATTAAAAAGACTAAAATTATTTGCCTGCCCATTCTTTGGAGGCCATTACGTGTCTTGTTCTAAATGCGAGTGTTTTTCAAAATTGTGTGGTAAGTTGCAAATACACCTGTTTTGTGATTGGATGCATGAGTTTGATGAAGTCAGATATGGATAATAATTTTCCTTAATTTAATTCAACCCTATAAAGTTAAAAAAAAAAAAAAAAAAAAAAAAAAAAAAGTCGAGTCCAATTGTGTTCAAACCAAATCAAATGTTAGTTAAACCGAATTAACTAGATATGTTTCACTATAATTTTTTTTTTTGGTTTCTCAAGGGTTTAATTCCTTTCGAGGCGCGTCGGGCACATAATGTGGGAACCTCTCCCAACAGGGATTCGAAGCTGAGTCCGCTACTTTGTAGTGACTAGTCCACTATTATTTAGATGATTAGGTAGAACTTGAATATAATTTTCAAACTTTTTGTACTATGTACATTATTGACTTTATTAGACTTGTAGTATACCACTATTTTTATCATGAAAGTTTAATTAGGACATTTATGTATCGTATAGATTACTCCATGTTTTAATTATGTTGCAGGTTGCTATGACTACATCTAAATGTGCTCTAAATTTGATAAACACCATAAAATTACCTCTTATACTTCCAAAATTAAGTGTATATTTGAATTTTAAGGTTGACCATCTCCACATGTATCAATTTTCCTTTGTATATATCAGAAACGTGACCTAGTTGATGGAGCAAGTGAACACTATATCTTTGATCCGAGTTCGAATTCACTTGTTAACACTTTCTAGGTCAAATTTGTAACATCTAGTTTGCCTAGTGTGATTTACATCTCTCATGTTGTTTGAGAGCTATTGAATGAGGACTGGTTTACCTGATCCACTTCGATGACTCCGAATTTCCTTATTAAAAATAAAATAAAATATTCCTTTGTATATACTCAATTAATTGTCCTAGTCTGTTTTGTGTAAGATGATAAATCAACTAATATGTCAATTAGGTTGAACGCCACAACAATTCATTGTTGACTTTATTGATCCCTCTCTACACTAATTAAACACTTTCTTTGTCCCAATTATCTTTATCAATTGGTACAATTGACCAGTTAACTTGACTAAATTTATAAAAATTATAATAAATAATTTAATTGATATATTTAACTAATAAGTTGATAATATCATATAACATCATAAATATTAATATTGAAAAGGTTTAATACACTACAAATATGAATAATTTAATATGATAAATCACTTAAAAGATTGAAAATTTTGACCGGCTACTATAATAAAGGGAGCAAAATAAATGAGACGGAAAGAGTAGATTACTGCTAACTGAATGAGACTCGATCTAGTATATGGCGTCAATATGATGTAATTATTTAATAATTAAAATGTATATTTTTTACTAGACCAAGTTACACTAACAACACAAAAACATTCTCTAGTTGTCACATGTCCACACCCATGCAAATCTTTGAAAACTAGAAAATTATTTTATGAGTGTACGTTTATAAGGCCATCTCCAATGATCAAGCTACCTCCTTGAAGGGATGGAGATGTCCATCTTCATTGATTCAAGGGGAGGTCTCCTTGAATCCAATCACCCATTGCTCAAAGGGATGGTGCAAGCCAAGGTTGGCTTGCCTCATCCATTGAATCTTGAAGGCAAAATTTTTTTATTTATTTTTATTTATTCTTAGTTAATAAAATTCTTTCATTTTTTAAATAAAAAATTTCTTTAATTTATGATTAATTTTAATTTAAAAAATGTAAACTTTAAATTAGGAAACTTAAAGAAAATTTAATTTTAAAAAATTAAACATTAAAAGAACGTAACTTTGATTTATGAAATTTAACATTATTTATTTGTAAATTTAATAACATTGTAAGAAACTTAAATACAATTTATTATTATTAAGTGATAGTGAAAAAAAATGAGGATTGAAATTGATAGATTGAATCATTGGAGATGACTATGAAAAAGAAAGGGAAATCTGAACTTAGAATCTGAGGGGAAACTGGACTGAGCTGAGAGAAAGCTGAACTCTAAGGGCATCACTGGAGATGCCCTAAGATAAATCAATTATATGTTTCCTCATTCCAAAAGTTGAAATTAATCTTTTTATTTTAATGAATGCAGCTGCATAGAGAAAAAGTTGAGTTTGTCCTACAACTGGAAAAAGGATTCTACAGAATTTTTATTGGTAGATTTATTTTTCTTCTAGTAAAATTACAATAATCTAGAAAAGGTAAACACCACTAATTGTCCTTCTTATTATTAATTTTTGACAGATTGATCCATCTTGTGTATTTTTTTCATGTTAGCCCCCCACTATGAATTATTTGTTTCACTTTGATCATTTACGAGGGTATTTTACTTATAGTGTTACACTTTAATCTCTCATAAAATTATTTTGTATCAACTTAGTCCCACATAAAATAATTTATTTATCAATTTAGTCCCTCATAAAATTATTTTGACACTATAGTTCATATTGAACCACCTGAAAATAATCAAAGTGAAACAAATAATTCATAGTGAGGACTAATGTCAGATAAAAAAACACACAAGATAAATCACTCTGTAAAAAATTAATAATAAAGATCGAAGATCATTAGTGATGTATACCCGTCTAAAATCTACTCCATAGATACGTAACTTTTAATAAGTTCAATATTTGTGTGTGGACAATCCAAAGTAATTATAGTAGACAAGTGTGGTTTAAATATAAATTTAAATATGATTTTGTTACCTTGTCTTCAACTAAACTTATCCTAAATTATGTTGACCCGTAACTGGAATAAATTGCTACGGACTGTGTCATCGTGAAAGCACTTGAAACACAATACTGACAAGTGACAACTTATGATTTATTTCCGAACAATCAATCTTAATCTTTATTATGTCAGCCGGTTAGTAATTAATAAAATTAATAATTGGCTGCAATAATTCGCAGGCCAATTTGTTTTGCCAATCAATGCCCAAATCAACCAGCTGCGTCTCATTGTACTAGCCATAAAATTGGAATATTCGTCTGGGTAGCCACCATCTATCATATTAGGTCATTTTTAAAAGTGTCCCTATAAACCCCTAACATGGCGAATGGTGACTATCTCAGAGAGTAGCCACGAAAATTCCAATAAAATTAGCTCACTACTTAAGTCACGTGGACTTTAAGGGAAATAAATGTATATATGATGAGTGTCCTCTGTCTAAGAAAAAAGATTGTTAAAAAAAGTTCTAAATATTATCGATTAGGATGTTTTCAATATCTCTTTGTCTCTAAAATTTTGTTTCGTTAGCTAGCCACAATGCGGATATAATTTTTTAAATATTTTAAGTGAGTTATAAAGTTGTTTAATTTAACATATTTATTGTATTTCAAAGTTGTAAATGTTAACATATATGGTATTATTTAATATTATCAAATTATTATTAGACACTGTAAAACACAGTTGAGACTTGAAAACTTGAGATAAAATAGCCTGAATTATTACGTCTGATTGGGCCACCTGGTATAGTTAATCTGGCCCAGTCCATTGTTAGATGGGCTGTATTTAATCACGAAACGTACACGTGATTGACGATATATTTGCTAATGCATAGATCCGAAAATGAATACGATTAGATCATACCAGGTAATTTGCTGGAAAGACAGGGACAATATAGTAATTACAGCTTTAAACTACAATTTAGACTACTATCAAACAGAAAAATGAATATATAGGATTTCAATCAATCCAGCAAATGAAATAATAATCTGGCCAATATTGGCGGTACTATAGACTGGACATAATCTGTTTGTTAATCTATACTAAGCTACCAAAAAGCTCATAATTCAAGAGGTTGAATTCAAAGAGTACGTATGAAAACTTAATTAATAATCTAATGTTAATAGTCAACTAACATAGTAGTATTTCAAAATTTCTAATCTAAATATATATGTTAAACCTGCTCATACTTCTCCGTGACTATAAACATCTCCCAGTTCACATCTTTACACCTCGGGAGATTAGTATGTCTCCATACGGCACCTTTTGTTCGACTTTTATGTAATCTCGTGTTGCAAGAACTGTCGTGTAAAAAAAAAAAAAAATCGATTATGATAACTTGATAATACAAATATATTATATATGAAGGAGAGGAATTCAAATGATCATGTGAAGATGGGTACGTACCACAAGTTTGATAGAAAAGACACGCTGCTCGTTTTTTGTTCATTCCATGAGCTAAGTGGATCAGGGATTCTACTTTGGCAGCTCCTGGTGTGTCAAAATGAGTCTTTAAGTGCCTACAACACATAAGATCCCATATGAAATACTTAAATCATAATTTCTTTAAAAGAGTTATGCAATTTATTCTTGAATAATAAGTAGATGAAAACTTGAAGAAATAGACTACATCCGGATGGAATTTGTTATCTGGTCGAGTGGCTGATTGATTATTGGATTTTTTTGGGTTTGCGTTGGTCCAGTTTCTTCCATAAGATCTGCATAATTAATGAGAAATCTCACATTAAGGTACAGTACAACAATTTAATAAGAAAAATTAGTTACTGGCCCATTTACCTTGAGTGAAATGCATAAATAGCCCCTAAGCTTTGCCTAGTTATAAAAAATAAAACTGTGTTATTTTATTACCAAAACCCCCAGTGTTAATTTTTTTTTTAGCAAAAAAAACTACCAAGCCAAAATGACAATTATATTCCCACTTAAAGAAAAAAAAACGGATGCAAAAACGCCCATATTCACCTAAAATATTGGCAATAATCCCCTTGTAAACTATGAAAACCGGCAATAACCCCCTGTTCACTTAAAAGTTGACATTAACCTCCCTATGATTTATGAAGGAATTTCAAATGGGTCTTTTTGCAAATAAAAATAACATGGGGGGTTTTGATAACTAGGCAAAGCACAGGTGGTATTTTTGCATTTAGCTCCATTTACCTTCATTGGGTGTTAAGCCATATTCAGATAGTTTAGCTAACTTGACGGGTGGATCAGGATGCTGCCATGAGAGCTCCTCGGCCACTGGTTCAAGGCCATTTCCGCTGTTCTTAGAAGCAGAGAAGGGTCTTTTCTTGCTGGACCTGAACCATGTAAATGCAAAGCTCAAATAAGAACTTAATCAGTTTGTTGATTCTTTGGGTAACAACATTTTATTACATGATATGTTGAGTGATGTGCAAGAGATATATTGACTAGACTCACCGTCCTGAATTGAGGTCTGAATTGTTTGACAAGAAAGTATGTCCTGACCCTGAGCTGGGGATTGACCTTATCTCATCACCTATAGTATGTTCATATTGTATACATGTTCATTTAAGAGTTCCATAAATCTACAAATACCAAATACAACCACTTACTTACCAGAATTTCCAGGAGTGACCATCAGATTCGCAGTAGATGCACTTCCTACACCATTGTTTTTTAGGTTACTCCTGAGCGCCTCCATTAATATTTCCGGTGGCTCGATATAATTGTCAGTTGCTCTTTGCTTTTCAATGGAAAATTTCCCTTTTGGGGATCCAAATCCACTTTGAAAATCTTCAAAAGGCTTTTACATTCAAGTTCTTAGTTAGATGAAACGAAATGATTTTCTATCAAAAGTTTAATATAGAAAGTTGGAGTGGCTTACATCTTGCAGTGGTTCCATAAAGTGTATTCTTTCAGGTGGAGATAACGATGATGGTTCGGGTGGCTGGGGAGGGGAAGTTCGACCTGCAGGAAATGGGTAAACCTTAACCAATCATTTATTCTTTGAAAAGAAAATCATACAAGCAGAGTGAAAAAAATCTAACCAGAAGGGGAATCATGTGGAGGTTGGGTAATTTTCGTGTACAAGTCTAGAAGGCTTGCTGGATAATGAATTTGTTTATTTCCATAAGTGAATAACCTCTCAAACAGCACAATAGAAGGCAGGTCCATGAGAGTGGATATTTTCATTGTAGACAATGGATCCAGGGGCTGATACAAGTTGACTTTAATGTTACTCATCTTAAGCAAATCATGCAACTTCAAATAAATGGAAATGGACCGACTGATTGTGCATTCTATAACATGTTAAGCCAACAGAGTAAAGGATTTTCCGATGACACTGCTTTACTAAGTTGAATTTGTTTTGCTTAGATTAAAAAGTTGAATGAAAAAACAATTTAAGCGGTTGAGGAAATTGGCGAAAATGCGTAGTTACCTTATTTCGTTTCCTTCCCCTTTTTGATACAATATCAGATGAATCTCTGAGCCAATTTTGATATATGTGACCGGGAATGATATTTTGAATGTTGTCCATTGGAAGAGCTGCAGGCCTTCTTACTCTCCTCCGAGCAGGCCTTAAGATCATTTGACCCTTTAAATTCCAAGAATGCATATTAACATTAGAGTGAATATGTCTTACTTATGCATCATTTATGATTTGAATACATACTAGACTACCTGAATAGCTTCATTGCTTTCACCAGAAGGCTGCTTGACTTGTTCATTAGGATTTTGTTCTTGGATTTCATCAGATGCAATAATATCAGACATTACAATAATGAGGAATTAATAATCTCACATGCAAGTACAATAGTCAGGAAAAAAAGAGAAATAATTTTCATTATCTGCACGACATAACCCACCAAAATAAATATTACAAGATCTATTAATTCCATCATCCTTGTGTTTGAGGGAAACAAACAAGTTGTCTGCATATATCTGATGATAGAGAAGCTCCTAGAGTTTTATTGCAGGCCATTGTATTTCAAAAACTGAGATGGAAGATCTATCAATTGGTAAGCAAACAGTACATTGAATTAAGCAATTGGTAAGCAAACAGTACATCGAATTAAGTTAATCTAATCTCAGTATTGTGTCAGTCTTTTATCTCAAAGTTATATTTTGCACGGAGTAGTGCATTGCCTGATGGTTCAGGGTGCAGGATAACGTCTTTAAGGCTAGGCAGGCTACTGATTCCCTCTTTCTGCTTTTCCATATTGCAATAGTACTCAAGTAAGCAAGGGAGAAAAGATAAGCACAAGCTTAACTTCTTTTTCTTCCATGAGATTTGCAAACTTAAAAGTGTGAATCTTTTCTGCATCAACTTTATGAAGAACATATTTGACAAAAGAGGAAACTAACTGCTGGTATCACAGAAGTGAATATTTCTCTAGTGAAGATAAGTTGAAATCACATGAGAGTGCCTCAGCTCCCCGAACATATTTATTAACAGGCTACCAACAACAAACATGTATTTTTACCTTTATGGGACTCTTCTTGTGGAGGTGGTGATGGTATGAGACTACTAGGGATCTCAGTGTGCTCTGGTGGAGTGAAATTCAAATGTATCTCATCGTCCCCTTCAATATCAAACCTGTCATAACACTCCCGAGTTCAGAAACTTAGACGTATTACTAGCGAAAGCAAATTGAATTATCTAAAGCGCCCCAATGATTAAATAGTCAGATTTGAAGGAATTAATGGAAGGTTTCTGGAGTGTAACTTTAGTCGTAAAAATTCTTACAGAGACATCAAAGTAAATTACAGTTTCTATTTTCACCTTTCAAAGCGATTGAATGCACTTGTATCTGCCTGATGTGAACCATAATTTTCAAATAAGGTAATATTAGCAGGATCAACTGAGATAACAAAACATACAGGGATTAGCTTATTATACCAACTTAAAATCTGGGAAAGAAATGACAACAGAAAGTTCGTAGCCAGCAGCTCCGGAGTCTAAAGGGGTACAAAGATACCTTGATGGTGGTCCTGGTTTAGATAATCCTGTGGATCTTGATTTAAATAAGGCTCATCCACACTATCCAGTCGCTGCACTGAGCAAATTTTGTGTAAGTACTTAGGAGTACAGTGAATTCATTGTAAGAGTAGTTTGCAAACATCATTGCCTTGATTAAGGCAACATAACACACTCAAATTGATGGTTTGTCATGATACATAATAAAACTAGAAGCATAGAACAAACCATTGACGGATGAAATCTTTTAAAACACTTGTATGTTTCACTTAATGAAAGAACTAAAATCAAATACCATTGCGATATAGGAGGTGTTTTGAAAACCCATGACTGTATTAGAATATGGAAGAGAGCGTTCAATCTCTCCCAGGTCTTCAACACGATTCTCAGGCAATGTAATAGCTTCATATCTAGGGTGAAAAATATTGGAGTGTCCATCAAAATTTATTAGTCTTCAAGGCATACATAAAAAGGAGGATGTCCACACTAACTTGGCTTGAAACTTGTTTTTAGGAAGTCTAGTTGGATCTGATGGAGCTGATTTAACCTTCCAAGCTTCGTTTATTTCCACCTGAACCAAACAAAGATATTAGATGAAAATTTTAGAAGTCTGTCTTAATTCCCATAAATTTCGAGTCATGTTATTACTAGCAGGCGGTTGACATCATCTGGAGAAATAGAAAAGAAAAATGATTAGATAGGTACCCTGTATTTCAGAAATCGGACTAAATTTGGAATAAATAAAAACTTACCATAGAGGAGTTTCACTTTTCTTTCGTAAACAATCACGACTCCACCTAAAACATAAAAGAAAAACTGGATTACAATTAAATTTGTCTTCACAAAACTGAAAACAAGAGAAGAACAAACAGAAGCCAATTAACGAAGGTGAACATAATACCCATAAGAATTCCCGAAAGCCTGAGAGCCATGGGAACTGAAGGATTTAAAATTTCTTCACTGTTACAAAATCAACGAAATCTAGTAAGACAGACACATTGAAAAATTAAAAAAACTGGAAAGGAATTTTGCTTCACCAGATTTTGATGATGTTCAGCTTGTCTAACTTTTTCCTATTAATCTTCGCATGCAACGTTGCCGCCATCCTAGAATAAACAGAGTAAGCCGAAACAAACATCAAAACCCACAAGAAACAACACCGGAACAATTGAGCTTAATTGTTAGTAAACTCCGATTCATCCACAATCAACACGGAACACCATTGCAGAAATCACGATTTCAAAGTTGTATCACTGTAAAACCAAAAGCTAGAATAAACAGAAAGTAAATTGAAATGAAATTTCACCATATTTGACCCAGGGGAGCTTTGCGAGCTAGGAGCTGATGAGAGTAAAACATTCCGATTCCTTTTTTTGATTAAATTTCAGTGAAAATTGCAAATGTCTGTGTGTGTGAGTATATATATATATAGAGAGAGATAAATTTAAGTGAAAACTATATATGTTTGTGCTCTCTGTTTGTATGTATGTATAAATAGAGAGAGAGGTTTTCTGTGTGAGTGTGTGTGTCAGTGTGTGTTTACGGGTGAAGTGGTAGTGTAACAAACCGAGTGCCCGCCAAGAAAGAGAGATTTTGTGCAGAGACCAATGGCATGTGGAAGGAATGTTATTTGCAATTTTATTGTTTATTATGTAAAAGAAGTTCCAAATTAATTTTAATTTTAATTTGTTTGTGATTAAAAAAAAAGTTCCAAATTAATTAGAGTAAAATGTAAATACCCAAAAAAAAAAAAAAATACTAGTGTTATTTTTGTTAAAAAATAATTTTTAACACATTTTTACCTTTTAGATATGTGTTTTATGGAAAATTCTTGTTCAAGTCCGATTTGACCAAACTCACCCAACCATCAAGTAAGCATATTGCACTTTCTTTGTGATTGGTCATTCTTTCGATAGTTACAATCCAATCCTAAAATAAGTGTACTTTATTTACCATTTAGTTACTTTGAGTTCGACCATACCCAGTGTTTGTAAAAAAATTCCCGTATTAAATTTGTTTTAATCTTAAACGACAAATATACTTTTTTTTTTCTCTTTGAAATTAATCAAGAAACTCAACTGATCATTCCAAAATAGTAAACGTGTTTGATTATCGGAAAAGTTGGTACAAACTTTTAATCAGATTGTTATGCAAAACTCCTCACAGATTTAACAGATACAACACATAAAAATTCAGTGCGTATATTTCACTATTAAGCAAACTAATAATTAAAATATATATGTACACTATAATTACTAATTTTGAATTCATATTCACTTAATTATATTTAATTAAATTTCAAAAGTTTATCAAGGGTATCAACTATCAAGATTATAAAATACAAACTCTACTTGATTGTATTGATCGATGAATTGTAAAAGAAATATGTTAAACATGAATTATAATTCATGATTTCTGATAAGTTAATAATTCTATAATTATCTGATTAGTTTTTTTCAGAGGTCGACTAGAAAAAAAATACTATATTGCAAGCATGCAACATTTGCGTCATGATTTTGAGATAAAACTCTTGGTTAAGAACAAAAAAGGAGCAATTTATCTAAGTTATGTGAAAATGAGCATTTTATCTTCGTGTTATTTTATAAAAGTTTTACATTTAAATTTTTATAAATACGAATTGACAAAACAATTTCTCTTATGTGTGTCACTTTATCCCCTTATATTATGATAAATGTGACATTTTACCCATATGTTTTATGATAAAAATATTAATTTACTCCATGTATTATGATAAATGTTGCACCTTATCCCATTTTATGGAAGCACTTTTTATGCACTTGATCTTGACGAATAGATTAAACTCTCTTGCTAAAGATGGTAAATTCCTCTTTTAAAATTTTTATATAAGGGTAAGTGTTATTTTTCATATCATGGTATATTGCTCTGCCACTAATTCAACCCCAGGTTAACATTTCCCCGCCCACTTCATTTTTGCTTGCTCATATAATATAAGTAGTTACAATATCTCCCTTCCATAACAAACTATCCAAAATTTCCCTTCTTCTAATAATATTGCTCTGCCACTAATTCAACCTCGGTTAACATTTTCCCGCCCACTTCATTTTTGTTTGAGCCATTTACTTAAAGGCCATATTGGAAAATAGATATTACCCAAAGGCCATAGCCCTTTCTCAGTTTAAAAAAATGTTAATAAAATTTAATATGACCTAATTATTGCACTTCACCCCCTCAAACTTAATAAAATGTTAACAAACCCCCCAACCCTAAATAACAAAAATAAAAAAAATAAAAACACAACTCCTTTCTCACTCAAACCGATCGGCCACAAAGAAGAAAAAAAAAACTTTTCTTTCAATTTTTGTCTCTAATTCAAGCAAATCGGAAATGGCAAACCAGTTGATTATCGATGATGGCGACATAAACGATCGAGAATGGCCATTTGGGGTAAGATTTTCATGTTTCTTTCGCAATTTAATTCGGGTTCGTGTGTGTGTGGCGTGTGGCGTGTGGTACTCCCACATGCCACACGCCATGAACAAATTCATGGCTTTGTTCATGGCGTGTGGCGTGTGGGAGTGGCACTTCCACACGTCACACGCCATGAATTTACTCATGGCGTGTGGCAAGAAGACACGCCACAAGCCATGCTTATCTTCATGGCGTGTGGCGTGTGTAAATGGCCACACGCCACACGCCATGAACAACATCATGGCGTGTGGCGTGTGGCCATTTACACACGCCACACGCCATGAAGATAAGCATGGCGTGTGGCGTGTCTTCTTGCCACACGCCATACGCCACACGCCAAAAATCGCGAACTTCAGTTCGATTCGATTTCTCAATTTTTGTTAACTAAATCACTCGATAATACATCAAAACTTCAAGTAACTTGCAAATGCTTACCTTTTATGTTGTTCTTACTCATTTTATTCCTTGAGTGAATTTTGTGTGAAATTTGTGTAAATTGGGTTAGGGTTTGAGGTTGATTTTGGGAGATAAATTGAATTTGATTTTGGGGTGGGTTGATTTTGAAGTTTTTAAAATTTTGGGGTATATTTGTTAAAGTTTAATTTTATTAGGAATAGTTAATTAATTATGTTTAGTTGGTTAATTAATCCTATGGCCTTTGAGTAATTTTTAAAAATTTAATGGCCTTTGAGTAAATAAAATTTTGTTTTGTGGCTTTTTAGAAAATGTTTGTTTTTGTTTGCTCATATAAGTAGTCACAAACTCTCAAAAATTTTCCTTTCTCTAACAACGGTGAGCTGAGAGAAAATAATACTACTCAAACTTTTATTTTTTTTTTATTTTTTATTTTTTATTTTTTTTTAACGTTTGAGCTTTGAGTGAAAAAATTAATCAGTAAGCTTTCGTTGATTTTTGGAATCTCAGGTGGTTGCATAGAAGGTGAAGGAATCGAAGATCACATAGCAGGATTCACTTCTACTTGTAAAGCATTTTACTCTGTTCCGCTACTACTTTCTCGTGTTTGATTATAAATGATTGGAAAAATTGTTTTCTAATTTTTGTACGAGGTTACCTATTTCTAACTTCAAACTTCGAATCAGTTATATCTAGCTTTATTTTGATGTAGATTGTGTTGTTTCAGGAGAAAATTAGTTGTTATTCATTGTGTTATGTTATGCTTATGCTTTTTGCAAAATCCATAATATCTGAGGTTAATCATGAACTATAATATGTTTTGTCAATTATTTTCTCATTTTTGTATGAAGTTACCGATCTACTTCAAATCGGTTATATCTAGTTTCATTCTGGTGTAGTTTTAGGAGAAAATAAGTTAGTTCTCTATTATTTCACTATGTTCTGTTTTGCTCTGTTTTTTATATAACGTTGATATTCTACGCCTTTGGTTAAATCCATACCATCTGAGGTTAATCACAAATTCTAATATGTTTTGACTGTTATAATTATTTTTGTGTGATTTAGATCGAAAAATATGTCTATTGTGTAACTTAATTTGTGAATATTGTGAATTATCTTAGGGCTTTTCAAAATCTGGAGTAATCGAAATTGTTCTGTGTGTTTTGTAATTGAGTGAGAGTCAACATTGTTACTTAATCATCAAAGTGCAATACATAATGCAGAATGTACTAGATCTGGTAAAATCTTCAGTAAAGCGTTTTGTATGGTTTTTTGTACGAAGGTATTTAGATGTTATTCCTCTATTCACTATTTGACACCGTTGAAATTGTTATTTGTAAATTACTAAATTAGTTCATCTTGAAGTTGATTTACTTGCAAGTTCTTGTACTTATTTAAACTCTAGGTTTGCGATTTATCTCTAGCATATTTGTCATAGATTGATAAAATAACAAATCAACTTAATTATTTTTAAAAATTCAATTGCAATATGTTTTTAAATTATGACAATTAATTATAAAACCGTTCTAAAAAACAAATACTACAAGTATTCTGGATATAATTATATAACTACTCTACGTTATTAGAGTTAATTTTTTTTAATTGTCAAAACCATAAATAGGTATAATATAAACCTAGTATTATTATGCTCTCGCAAGTCACAACTATGTTACAAAAGAGGCTCCTCAATCTTAGTTGGGGGTGTCAGTAAAATCGAACCAAGTTGTACCAATTTTTGGTATCTAGATTGGTTAAGTAATATTTTAAATTGTACCATATGCCAAACCGAACAATTTATAGCTTGACCAAAAACAAAAAAGTGTAGTTTTGAATCGTTTTTGTAAATTTCCTATAAATTATTTTTTAAAATTTTTAGCTTGACCTAAACTCATTGAATCAAGTTATATATCAAACCTAATTTTCAAGTGATCCCAAATTCCTGCATCTCCATGCCCAGTTAATTCTCCTTGTATGCCTCAAAATCTTAAAATCGACATTATAGGTTTACTTCGTAAATCAACCGCTAATAATGAAATCGAATTGTTTGCACAATCAGTTGATAATTAACTTTGATTTCGGTACGATTCAATTGATTTATCGAATTGTTTGCACAATCATACTCTTCATGACTGTAAACTAAACATTTATGCTTAAACTAAAACTTAAATAAAACTAATCAATATTTGATTCAAGTTAATTTCAAAGTTACGATCTATCTTAATGTCACACTCCGACCATGTGTCCGACACAACTAAACCATCATATGACGCATTAAGGCCAATAAACCATGTGTCTGACACAACTAAACAATCATATTACGCATTAAGGCCAATAAGTGCCCCAACAATACTTGACCAATTAAGTTTAACCCAACAAGTTATCTCAAGTTATGCATAGAAGTTTCTATGGCTAGTAATTTTGCTTGTACATGGTTCTATATTTTCAAAGTTCCATGTAGATAATTCTAATAGGTAACTATAGATATTTCTCCATTACACAATTATAGAAGAATCCATAAAATATCTAACAAAATTCTGTAGATCATTATTTTAGTCATTATATCAAGTTTATCTTCACCGTCCGTTCGAGAATGTGGTCATATAAATAGGGCAAAACCTCATTTTTACATTATCCAACTTTGTTAACAATGAAATAATTTAAAGTATTCTTACAACCTTCTTGGGGTCGTCTACGGTTCCTCAAGGTCATTCTTGAGGAATCGTTTTATGTAATATATAAACCACTAAAAAATTATAATCTTCAATCTTGACCATCTAATATTGTACAAGAGTGTACAATAGTTAATCATTGAAAAAATTAGTGTACAACATAGGAGGTGATATCATACTTTCTTTAAATAACCTTGTACATTATAAAAATTACCATTATATCCCTGCATTAATTAATTAAAAACAAAATCAAATTAATTAAAAAAACAAATCAAATTACGGTTCAAACCCATCGGCCATCTCCATCTCTCCCATCTCAATCTCCCCCTCTGTTCATCTCTCCGGATCGGACACCACCGGATTTCAACCGTCGTCAACACCACCGGATTTAGTACCAGACAAAGAAAAACAAGTACTGAAATTCAATGAAAAGATTACCATTAACAAGTCATCACACAAAACAAGTACTGAAATTCAACAATAAAAGATTACCATTAACAGTAAACTAAAAAACCTAAAAGACCAAAAACTCGCAAATGAATCCATAAGTATAATCACCAAACCAAAAACTTTCTCACATTAGCAAGCAATACTAAGTAGTCACCTTCCGCCGACTCAGTTATTAGACTTCAAATATTCCAAAACAACCTTTGTTATTTGATGTTATTAACAAATTCATTAATAGTATAAATTAAAACAGAGACAAGAAAAGGCAGATCGTATGACCACAAAACATATGATTTCAAATCTCACAAAGTAAATTACCTGATTCTTTTTCTTGTCTGAAAGAAGTATCCGCGGCTAAATCACATGGAGTTGAATTCATCTTGACTTTGTAAAAATTGAAAAAGCCCTAATAATTAGATGTAATCAATAGATAAAAATTGAAAAGAATTCGAATTTGGGAGAAGGGTTTAGTCCTTGATGAGAAAAGAGATACATCGATGAAGATTTAAATTTTTATTTAGAGAGAAGGAATTAAAATTTAATTTACTAAACTAAAAATATTAAAAAGGGTAAAAAGGTCTTTTTAAATAAAATTTAATTTGTTAAATTAAAACTATTAATAAGGGTAAAAATGTCTTTTTATATGAAGTACTTTAAATGTGTGAGTGTTGTACACGTAAGTATGTGTCAAAATTTCATTGGATGAAACGATTCCTCAAAGAATGACTTCGAGGAACCGTAGACAACCCCAACCTTCTTACTCTTTTCCACAACTCACATTTTATCTTCTCCAAGAATTAAGTTGTCTTGGTCCGAAAGTTTTTACAACCTTATTATGTGCAATTTAAAACTTTAATTATCTTATAAAGAATTAATGTTTGACAATAAAAAATATATCATTATTAAATTAAAAAAATAATATACATACATATTTGTAAAATATGGTTTCTAAATATTTTTTTTTTGCATGTAGTCAATTCCACAGTGGTTTTTCGATCTCCATTTTTTAAATGATGTAGGCGATAATTTTAGATTCGTAATACTTCGCAATGCTAATAATGAGACGTGGGTTGTAGAGATAGCAGCTTCGCGTTGGAGATACCGGATTACTACGGGCTGGGATGCTTTGCTCAGGACAACGGGCTCGGGGTAGGTGACCTACTCCGATTTGAGTGGTATAACCATGGATTTGGTTACCATGTTACTATTCTGTAAAAAAAGAGAAACAATTGTAATACCGACTATCTTCATCTTCTAGACTCAAATATATATATATATAGTTAGAATATATGAATAATTACATACAATTGGTGGATCATTTACATAAGTTTGTTGAGTGCTTTCATGACTAAATTTTTAGTTTTCAAAAACTAAGAAAAGAAGAGGATAACTAACTATACATATATTTCATACTATTCACAGGAAGGGGGTGACTACATCATATTTCATAATTGATCACCAAACTCGTTCCTTCCATTTCATTTGCCATGCTGTGGATTTAACTCTTACCTTCCACATAGATAAGTAGAAAATTACTCCATGAAGAACCCATTTTATTTCTAAGCAATGTAAAATTAATTATAGATATATTCATTGCACTATGTGTAATAAAATTCATTATTGCATTCTGTATTTTTATTAAATTGAAAAATGACACCCAGATACAGTAATGGGAGAAGTGACTTATTGAATGGCAGATCAAAGTTATTTATAACAGAGAAAGCTTTGATGATAAGTTTACTTTCAGAAAGATTATCAGTCAGCATAACACATCTGATCAGATCAAAATGGATACAACTGGAACTAAGTTATTATTCTCCAAATCTTTTCGAATTTAATAAAATCTTCAATTTCAAAATTTACATCAGTAAAATTTCCTAAAATAAGCTTGTTAAATTTATATTTTTATCATATTTAGCTCACATGTTAAAATTTTGCTAACTACTCTAATATTCGTGTTTTCAAATGAAAATATGGGGCTTTTGGCATTTTGCACCCTGGAATTATAGGATTTTAGCACTTTGCATCCTGACTTAAAAGTTTTGGCTTTGCACCCTGTAAATAATTTATTTGACAATTTGCACCCTAATGTGTGTTTTAGAGAGAAAATTCATTGGTAGAAGGGTGGAATAGATTTTCAATTTTTTTTTCACTCTTCAACTTGGCAATATAGATTTTGCACCCTTAAAATATATAATGTTGGCATTTTTCACCCTAAAATTATATAATATTAGCATTTTTCACCCCAATTTAAATTTTTTAACCCTTTGCACCCTAAAAATATAATTTGTATGACATTTTGTACCCTAATGTATTTTTCTTAAAAAAAAAACTCATGAATGTCGGCGATGTAGAGATAAATTTGTTTTACTTCATAATTAACATTTTCTTTCGATCAGTAAAATTTAGATTTAAAAAAAGACATTGTCTTCATTTTATTTTCAAGTATCCTCTAGATTATTTACTTTGTATCTAAAATACACGTTTACATATCTAGCGTATTATTATATTGCATATATTAAGTCGGGGTTAAAAATAGCAGAAATTATATTTTCTGGGTGCAAAGTGCCTATATTCTATATTTCAGAGTGCAAAGTGTCAAAATCTATACTTTTAGGGTGCAAAGTGCCAACTAAATTGTATTTCTAGGGTGCAAAGTGCCAAAACTTTTAACTTAGAGTGCAAAGTGCCAAAATCCTATACTTTTAGGATGCAAAGTGCCAAAAACCCAAAAATATGCATAAAAATGAATTATTAGCTACTATCTTCTTAAACTGATAATTATTTTAATAACATTTTGTGTGTGTGTGTGTGTATATATATATATATATATATATATATACTCCTTTTTATTTATTGTTGGATACGGATCTTTAACAAATTAAATGGATCGACCTAGATCCATATTCGCTCCACGTAATTTTTTTAATCTGAGATGATTCATCGAATCTTTGACCGGATTAAAATCCTAATAAATCGGGTCGAATTCTGATAGAATTAAAACATGCCCCATTAACAGCTTCATTAGGCTTGCCAATGGGCCGAATTCGGGTCGGGCCAGGTTCACCCCAAGCCATTTCCATTTATGCCAGATTGGAGTTTGTATCTTGCTCGGCTCTATTTATCTCGAGTCTAATAAATCTTCGCCGTATTTGGTCGGATATCGGATTTTTTCGAATCTAATAAAATTTTCACTTTCAATTCATACCAATATTTAAAATAAGTCCTTAACTTTGCTATTTTATTTAATTTAGCTCACATGTGCAAACTTTCTTAACTAATATTCCTGTTTTTAGATGAAAATATGGAAAAAATTGAAATTATGAGTGAATTATTAACTGTTATCTTCTTGATGTAATGGTAAAATATTACTTAAGGTTACTTATTTTAATATAATATTATGTATATGTATAATGTATTGTCGGATACGAATATTTAACTTACCGAATTGATCTAGATCCATATGTGTTCTACGTATTTCGCATTATAGATCTTTATCATCGGATCTCGGATCTTTATCATTGGATCAGATTCTCCGAATATCTTATTGGATTAATATCCTAATAAATTGGGTCGGATTCAATTCAAATTCGGATTCATAGAAAATGGTGTGTAAGAAATAATCTACTGAGTTCGGTGGCCCAAATGCAAAGCTTCTTTATCCGGTTGAAGAAGAACAAGAGAGGCTTTTTGGTACGTTCGATGGGTCATGGATGCACCTTAAACGATATATATTTTTGGTTTTGTGTAATAATAATTTTTTTTTAAAATGAGCCGTTATTTATTAAATTTATGTTTGTAGGGCTTGAATACGTGTGTGAATGAAGTGATTAGATTTCAAATGTTCTGAAAAGGGCTAAATGGCATTAATGGTCCCTCATGTTTAAAGTTAATTACGCTTTTGTCATTTATAGATAAAGTGTTATATTTTCGTCTATCATATAATGTGTGTTATACTTTCGTCCCTCGTAGATAAAACGTTACTCTTTCATCTATCCTAGATATTATGTGTTACAAATTTCGTCCCTCTTAGATAATATGTGTTAAACTTACCCTCTCATGTTACACTACTATACATACATCCTTTTATACAAAATATTAACATAGGACGAAAATGAAATAAAATATTAACATGGGGGACATAACTATAACACGTGTTATAGAAGAGGCAAAAAAGTGTAAACTTTTTCTATGAGGACGTAAGTGTAATACATATTATGTAAGAAGGACAAAAGCGTAACACTTTACAATTTATGGGGACGAAAGCGTAACCAACATTAAACTTGATGGACTATTAGTGTGGTTTTGCCTTTGGAAAGTATAGAGATGTTAGGCCATCTCCAGCCAAAAGGAGGAGACAGTCAGACAAGCTACCTTCAGTTGGAGATGGCAAAAAATCAAAAGGCAACGGAGGGGGGAGGCAGGGAGAGGGGCAAGTAGGCAGGCAATGGTTGCTTGCATGTCTGTCTGCGGGCAAGGCAGCGCCGTGCGTCTTAAATTTTTTTAATTCCAAAAATTAATTTATATTTGTGTAAAAAATATGTAATTTTTTTGTAATACTTGTGTAAAAAAATGGTCAATTTTATTTCATTGGTAACTTTTATTTTAAACAAAAAGCTTATATATATATATATGTATGTGCGTGCGCGCGCGTAAAAATTTGTAATACTTGTGAAAAAATTGTCAATTTTGTTTCATTGGTCACATTTTTTCTCTTTAAATAAAAAACTTATATATATGTGTGTGTATAAACTTTACATCTAGTCTTTTGTTTTTGTTATTTTTAATTATGAGCGAAAAGAATTATAAAAAATGCTTTTTTAAAAAAAAAAAAAAAAACCTACACGAAAATTTTCTTTGGTTATAAAAATCATAAATTTAATTTACTTAACAAAATAAGTTTCATTTAATTTTTTAAATGGAACTTTAATTTAAGAATATAGAATTTTAATTAATAAAAATGAAACTTTAAAAAATATTTCTTTAATTTAATTTATTACTGTGTGAAATCTAATAACTTTGTAAGAAAAGATTAAGTTTTTTTTTTTTTTTTAATTTATAATTTCTCTACGAGTGGAAAATTAAATAAATTCTAGTTTATCATTTATTTTTTAACTTCAATTTTAAAAAAACAAAAATTTAATAAGTCTAATATAATTTTTAAAATGAATTTAAATTCATGATTAAGGAATTTTAATTAATAAAATTTTAACTTTAAAAAAATATGTTTAATTTAAAAAAATTAAATTATAATTAAGTAAGCACCATTATTATTATTTAAGCATTAATAGTTTTGTTTATTTTATTTATTATTATTATTATTATTATTATTAAGTGAAAGTGGAAAAAAAATTATTTAAAATTAAAGAGAAGAAGGAAAATTGATACATTAGATGGTCTCACATATTCACTCAATCAATGAGCTGAGATAACTATTATCAACTTTCATTTAAATCAAATATGGAGCAAAACAGTGAATCAATTAAGTAATATCTCAAATATTTATGACAAAAAATTGCATGCTAATTGCTAGTGACTATATACTCTAACAAGGTAACACAATTAAACCTTATCTGTAATTTGAGGTCGTCGTTCTGAATTTATTAATGGAATTACTAAATCATTTTTTAGTGTGACATCATTGTTGTTGTCTTGTCTATTTCATCTAATTTTTTTCACAAAATTGCAATTTATTAATTTTGTTCTTCTGACCCAACTAGACTTCTTGTCTTTTTGGTTTGGGCACATCTTGCAGCCCATTATAAAATTAGCATTGGTTAGTATTATGTGAAACATCTTCCAATAAAAATTCGAACTAGTAATTACCACATTGAGGAACTAGTCACTTCCACTATACCTATTACTTGTTAGTTGTAAATGTAGTAATTATGGTTGTTGTATGTTATAAACTAAAAATTACTTTTAGAAAAAAATTGATAGAGTTATGTTAAAATTGCAATTTATTAATATTGTTCTTCTGACCCAGCTAGACTTCTAGTCTTTTTGGTTTGGGCACATATTGCAGCCCATTATAAAATTAGCATTGGTCTTGATTGGTCTTGAAATAAGTTCCAATAGATTTACCCATAGTCGAAAATGCGACCTTGTTTATTGTTACGCTCCAAATACGAGTACGTAAACGCGCAAGTATACGGTCGTTACAAGTAATAAAGTGATAAGGAGTGTCGAACCCACGAGGAATTGTTCAATTAATTACCAACTAAGATCTTGTTATTTGGACTTAGATTTGTAAGTTGAGTTTGGTGAGGTGATGGTGGTTTTGATACTACAACTAAATGAGATGATTAAGGAAACTAACACTTGACTTAATATATGTAAAGGCTTCTACGATTTTACGTCACCTAGTTCAATTCAAGACAAACGACTCAACAATTGACAACCATATTCACGTTTGTTGTTCAAGATTTCGTAAATTATTCATACGTATCTTTCGATAGCGTACGAACCTACCAAAGTAGACTAATCCAATTTATGTCTAAGAGGATTAAGCCTAAGTGATGCATTAACTCCAAACCTTGTTAGAACATGAAATGACCTAGGTATATTTCTATCCTAAAATCAAATCACAACCTAGTTTTTCAATCTAATCTTTAATCCACTATGTCTAGCAATTAAAGATCAATCCATTTCATCCTATGGTTAGCTAATCAATAAGTTGACAAAGGCTCAAACTAGTTTAACAAACACTTGTATACAAGCATAGCAACAACCATTAACTCATCATTTAATCAAGAATCAAGAACCAAACATAGGATCAATAAAAACATAGAATAAATGAGATTAGCCACTCATAACAATAATATATCATTCATTACATTAAAAGACATCAATATAAATGAACAAAGTAAAAGAGTTTAGAGTAAGCTTAGTGAGGAGGTCTTCAACAACTTCTCCCTCAATGCCTTTTTATCTTCTTTGGGGAGTCCAAGTGAGAGTTCTTCTCTTTTCTTCAAAAGGGAGGCAAGAGAGAAAATGCAAAGTGTAGAATTGTAGAATGGTTGAAGTTGGTTGAATGATTCCACCTTTAAGCCTCTAACCTAGAGGAACAACAAGTTCATCATGCCTAAGTTACCCTCCAAACTATAGTAACAAAGGCCAAAAAGTCCTAAAGGAAGTTGTATTTACAAGTGGGAGAAGGGCAATATACAAAAAGGCCCTCAAAATACGCAGAAAAACAGAGCAGACCTTGCCGCGGCGAGGTCCCACCTCGCCGCGGCGAGGTTTATGCCATAGGCAAACTTGCTTTTTCTGCTGGCAACTCGCCGCGGCGAGCCTCCACCTCGCCGCGGCGAGGTTTATGCCGAAGGTGAGCTGGTGTTTTCTGCTCTGCCGCACTTCCTTCCGAGCAGCATATCTTTTGATTCCGAACTCCGATTGCGGATCCGTAAAGTCCGTAGCGTAGCTAACTCACTCATCTATGACATATCCAAAATTCAGCTCATTTGGATCATCTATGAAATATTTATGCATGTTCTAGTGAGCAGCTATCTACATTCTTGTACAATTTGCTCCGGGTTCTAATTGCTTTGAAGCTCAAGCTTGACTCGCGGGGTGGGTAGAGCGACTCGTATCATTGATACGCAACTCCGAATCTCTCTAAGATGTCAATACCTACAAACCACGGAGAAAACGATCAAAACGAGAACAAAAACACAAAAACGAACAAAGGCCAAACAAAGGGGCCAAAAACACAAAAGACACGAAAACACGCAAAGACACACAAAAACTCGGATCAAAACTAAATGTTTTGGGCTTAAAGAGATAGGTAATAACGACGTTTTAATGGCGTTATCAACACCCCCAAACTTAAACACTTGCTCGTCCTCGAGCAAAGAAAACAAAACAAGAACAAAACAAACAGACTTAAGATCGAAATGCTAAAACTTAACACTTTCAAATTATTATTTAAACAAACTCCATGTGTGTGTGATGGCTTCTACTAGATTTTATTTTAGGTGAATATGTCCCGATAGGTCAAAATCATCGGTTCTATTTGCAAGGACTTCTAATGTTTGACAAAGAATCTCTCCTCACCGTAGATTACAAACTTAATGCTCAAATCACTTCACGAAACTAAGTTATAGGTAATTTAAGAGTGTTATCCCTATTCTTGAATTAATTGACGATTTTTAGCTCCTAACTCTTTTATCACCATTCTTTGCTTTTCTTTTGATTTACAATAATAACATAGCACTTCGTGCTTTACAAGAATATTGCGATACGATACTTGCACTAATGGCGAACTTGATGCAATTTTGCTTTTGTGGGCTACTAGCACCACTCTCTGTTCTTCTTTTGTGCACACATATAGATTTTTCTATTACAACTCTTGCACTAGATTAATGAGATAGAGTAATTACCAAAAATGATCAATGAAAACTAACGATTGAAGGCTTAGCCTTTCTTTTCTCTCATAAAAGTGCGTACATTTTAGCAACTTTTCTACTCATTTCTTTTAAGAGTTAGGTGTTCAAAGGTTTTTCATTCTCGAAAAGGGTTTACTCCCCCAAACTTAGGCCATTTATGCTCTTTTTACATTTAGATTCCAAGCTAAGGATTTGAGGGATTCTAAGTTAAGCAAAAGGAGTCCTAGATCCTATTATCGCTAAAGTTCGTTATCCAATTTAAATATAATCATAGCCATTGCCAATGTGTCTTAAACTTTGTAGAGCATGTTCAAATAATAATAAGAATTTGAAAAATTTTGGCGGGTCGACTTAGTACGCAACAAGTGACCTTACTCCCCCACACTTAAAATGCACAATGTCCCCATTGTGTAAATTGAGAAGGACGGAATAAGGTACGACATGACAAAAACAAGAACACAACAAAAACACAAGCAAAACAAAACAAAACAAAAATAAAACGAAACGATAAACGAGCGAGCACGGCTCTAAATAAGATCCAACAAGCAAACGTTATAGATTGAAACGAGTAAACATGCCAATATCTCTCAAGAGTTAATAACAAAACCAACACAAGACGAGAATATAATTAAAACATTGTAAGCTCAATTTAAACCGACGGGACTGCGTAAATTTAAATCCAACGTCCCTTTTCGTATGCATCCCGTGGTTGCTCCCGTCTTCAGTGGTTTCGTGCATTGAGGGCACGCTTCATTGCTTTCCCGTACTCTTCCCTTTTATTCCAAATGCGCAAAATTCCCCCAAACTTGTGTTGCAATCACACAACTTCAACAAACTAAAACCCCGGCAACTCCACAATCGAAAAAATAGCAAAGAGGGTAAAAATTTCTCACACGCAATTTATCAAACACCTTGTGTGCACTCCTCAATTCACTAATTCTCTTCAAAGTTTACAAGAGCTTCAACCCAAAAAATTTTCAATACCAAACAGTTCAACACCGATACACCAATACCAATTAAGTCAAGCCACACTTACCTTTGGATCGTAATCGAAGAATTTTGTCTTTCGAACCCTTGAGTGTTGACTCCCGTTTTTTGGTAATGTATGATGGAAATGGAGGATTTTAGGGGTGAATTGGTGGCTTGTTTGTGGGATTTGGGAGATTATGTGATTGAGAGAGAAATTTATGTGAGTTTGGGAAGAATTGAGTGAGTGAGCTTGAGAGATCGTGAGAGAGGGAAGAGAGTTTGTATGAGAAATTTAAAACGGAGAGTGAGTAGTGTAGTTTTTAAATTTTTTTTTTTTTAAAGTACAACTACTCACCTTACGACGTTCGCGAACTATGGTTCATTCGCTTGACCTCGCTCGATTTGTGCTTGTCAATCTTCGATCTTTCACCGGCGCTCATTTACCTACAACACAAAACGCAAAAACGACAACAAAAACAAAAACGAAAACAACACAAAACACAAAACAACAAAGGAAAAAGCAATAGGCTCGGGTTGCCTCCCGAGAAGCGCTTGTTTATAGTCGAAAGCTCGACTTGAAGCTTCTCTTTTCTTTTAGGGTGGCCAATAATCGAATAGGATCCCATCGGGATCAAGTATGAGCCCCGGCCTCTTTGCTTTTAAATTCGTCCCACGCTTTAGTTTTTCCATTATACGGTCTTTTGGGACGGATTTGAACCTCATATCAAATCGAAAACTTTTATCTCCCGGTTCAAATCTTTTGTAATCTTTTCCCATAATTATCCATGATGCTTTGCTCGGGTGGATCCACTTGTCTTCTTCGGGAATAACCAAGTCCCCATAAGAATATTTGATGACATTTTGATCAAACCCTTCATCCATGATGAACTTATCGTCCTTTGCAAGCTCTTTCGATCCATCTTGTTCTTCCTCTCTAGTATGAAACCCATTTGTTTCGAACATTTCACTCGGTTCATTAAAGCTTTCATTAGGAGCAACTGATTCAATTGTACTCGGCAAAGCTCCCGGGGGTCTTATGAATAAAGCTTGTGAGATTTGCTCCATTTGTGTTTGAAGATCCCTAAATGTCCCCGAGTCTTCTTGTAACTGTTTGGAAACCTCTTCCAATTGTTTGGAAACCTCTTCCAATTTAGAATCATTGTTAACCATGTATTTGGTGGTGTGCTCCATGAACTTAGTGAATGCTTCTTCCAAAGATGATTTTGCTTCTACCGGAGGTTGAGAATATTCATGATAGTTCAGTTGGATGAATGAAGTAGTCATCATCATATTCGGGTGTGGTCCACCTCCCCACTCAATGTTCCTTGGATAATACGGGCCATCTCCCCATTCGATATTGTAGCCATTGTAAGTGGGACTCGGCTGATAATGATTACCAATGTATGAATTCTCATATTGAAAATGAGTTGGACTCATTGGGCAACCGGCAATTGTGCTCTCCCCCATGCAATGCATACAATAACAAAGTGATCGTCCTTCAGTTGACCTTGGATAGCAATCATTGTAGGCCATCGTACCTAGGAAGACAAAGATCACAACGTAAATAGCAAATCCAAGTTAAGATATACAAGAATATAAATTGGCAAACAATCGTTACAACTCCCCGGCAACGGCGCCAAACACTTGTTACGCTCCAAATACGAGTACGTAAACGCGCAAGTATACGGTCGTTACAAGTAATAAAGTGATAAGGAGTGTCGAACCCACGAGGAATTGTTCAATTAATTACCAACTAAGATCTTGTTATTTCGACTTAGATTTGTAAGTTGAGTTTGGTGAGGTGATGGTGTGGTTTTGATACTACAACTAAATGAGATGATTAAGGAAACTAACACTTGACTTAATATATGTAAAGGCTTCTACGATTTTACGTCACCTAGTTCAATTCAAGACAAACGACTCAACAATTGACAACCATATTCACGTTTGTTGTTCAAGATTTCGTAAATTATTCATACGTATCTTTCGATAGCGTACGAACCTACCAAAGTAGACTAATCCAATTTATGTCTAAGAGGATTAAGCCTAAGTGATGCATTAACTCCAAACCTTGTTAGAACATGAAATGACCTAGGTATATTTCTATCCTAAAATCAAATCACAACCTAGTTTTTCAATCTAATCTTTAATCCACTATGTCTAGCAATTAAAGATCAATCCATTTCATCCTATGGTTAGCTAATCAATAAGTTGACAAAGGCTCAAACTAGTTTAACAAACACTTGTATACAAGCATAGCAACAACCATTAACTCATCATTTAATCAAGAATCAAGAACCAAACATAGGATCAATAAAAACATAGAATAAATGAGATTAATCACTCATAACAATAATATATCATTCATTACATTAAAAGACATCAATATAAATGAACAAAGTAAAAGAGTTTAGAGTAAGCTTAGTGAGGAGGTCTTCAACAACTTCTCCCTCAATGCCTTTTTATCTTCTTTGGGGAGTCCAAGTGAGAGTTCTTCTCTTTTTTCTTCAAAAGGGAGGCAAGAGAGAAAATGCAAAGTGTAGAATTGTAAAATGGTTGAAGTTGGTTGAATGATTCCACCTTTAAGCCTCTAACCTAGAGGAACAACAAGTTCATCATGCCTAAGTTACCCTCCAAACTATAGTAACAAAGGCCAAAAAGTCCTAAAGGAAGTTGTATTTACAAGTGGGAGAAGGGCAATATACAAAAAGGCCCTCAAAATACGCAGAAAAACAGAGCAGACCTTGCCGCGGCGAGGTCCCACCTCGCCGCGGCGAGGTTTATGCCGTAGGCAAACTTGCTTTTTCTGCTGGCAACTCGCCGCGGCGAGCCTCCACCTCGCCGCGGCGAGGTTTATGCCGAAGGTGAGCTGGTGTTTTCTGCTCTGCCGCACTTCCTTCCGAGCAGCATATCTTTTGATTCCGAACTCCGATTGCGGATCCGTAAAGTCCGTAGCGTAGCTAACTCACTCATCTATGACATATCCAAAATTCAGCTCATTTGGATCATCTATGAAATATTTATGCATGTTCTAGTGAGCAGCTATCTACATTCTTGTACAATTTGCTCCGGGTTCTAATTGCTTTGAAGCTCAAGCTTGACTCGCGGGGTGGGTAGAGCGACTCGTATCATTGATACGCAACTCCGAATCTCTCTAAGATGTCAATACCTACAAACCACGGAGAAAACGATCAAAACGAGAACAAAAACACAAAAACGAACAAAGGCCAAACAAAGGGGCCAAAAACACAAAAGACACGAAAACACGCAAAGACACACAAAAACTCGGATCAAAACTAAATGTTTTGGGCTTAAAGAGATAGGTAATAACGACGTTTTAATGGCGTTATCATTTATGAACAAACAAGTAGCCCCCGGGGCATTTCTCCGATTTATAAGACTTGCTCCAGCGACAAGGATGGGAGTTCGAATCCCGTTTGGAACTTGGATGAAAGCATTATCATGAATCTGAGTAAGGTTCATTTGTGGTCAAGACCCCTTTGTGCGTAGAGTGTACAACAATGTGAAGGAATCCCGAGACTTGGTGGAGACACATTCGCGATTTACATCATTCAGGATTCTAAGGATCCATGATTAGTCTTGTGTAAACTTGAACACCTAGGTTGTTAAAAAAAATATATATTTATACATTGGCTTAAAATTAATTATGGGAAATTGCATTAATATTTATAACACCGGCGAAGTTGACTGTTAATTCAATTGTAGAGAACTAGAGATCAAGTACACAGACACGTAGCTTTGTCAACATCGTCGAACCATAGGTCACCTTAATAGGTCACAGTATTTGAGAGCCACCTAAAGATTAGTTCTAATGGAATATTCTTGTATAGACCTGGTCTATAAAATTTTATAGACCTTGTGGTGGTAAATAAGTCACATCATATATTTTGAGAGCATGACATCATCAAAATGTATGATGTGGCTTATTTACCACCACAAGGTCTATGAAAATCTCATAGATCAGGTCTAAACAAGAATTTTCCAGTTCTAATATACTGTATTTAGCTCTTTAGCACTTCTACCGTCCAAAATGATGGTTTCTAAAAAATTAGAGTTCAGTCTAGATAGACCAATTAGAGTTGGGGAAGTTTTACAAATTATTTTACAATATTTGTTGGAATTATTTGGAAATTAATCATCCTGATAAATACTACTCCACTGTTAACCAATGGATAGAAACTTTACGTGCAATTTCATTTCAGTCGAATTACGTAGCTAAATTTATTGTCATGGGTAGGAAAAACTAATTATTCAAGGCACATAATAATGATGAAAAAATATGGAGAAGTTAATTCGACTGATCCATATTCGCTCCACGTAATTTTTTTAATCTGAGATGATTCATCAAATCTTTGATCGAATTAAAATCCTAATAAATCGGGTCGAATTCCGATAGAATTAAAATATGCCCCATCAACAGCTTTATTAGGCTTGCCAATGGACCGGATTCGGGTCAGGCCAGGTTCGCCCCAAGCCCATTTCCATTTATGTCAGATTGGATTAATATCTTGCTCGGCTCTATTTATCTCGAGTCCAATAAATCTTGACAGTATTTGGTTGGATATCGGTTTTTTTTTTCGGATCTAATACAATTTTCAATTTCAATTTACGCCAATATTTAAAACAAATCCATTACTTTGCTATTCTATTTAATCTAGTTCACATGTACAAACTTTCTTAACTAATATTCCTATTTTTAAATGAAAATATGCAAAAAAATTGAAATTATGAGTGAATTATTAACTGTTATCTTCTTGATGTAATCGTAAAATATTACTTAAGGTTACTTATTTTAATAAATATTATGTATATTTAACTGATCGAATCGACTTAGATTCATATGTGTTCTACGTATTTCGCATTACAGATCTTTATCATCGGATCTCGGATCTTTATCACTGGATCAGATTCACCGAATATCTTATTGGATTAATATCCTAATAAATTGGGTCGGATTCAATTCAAATTCGGATTCATAGAAAATGGTGTGTAAGAAATAATCTACTGAGTTCGGTGGCACAAATGCAAAGCTTCTTTATCCTGTTGAAGAAGAACAAGAGAGGCTTTTTGTAACGTTCGATGAGTCATAAATGCACCTTAAACGATATATATTTTGAAATGAAGTGAGTTTGAGTCCATTGAATAGTTCTAGTTCTGATAACAAAATATTTCATTGTAATTCCATAGATTTATGAGTAACTTAAAAATTCTTGAGATGAACATGTTTGGCAAAGTCATAAAATATTGATTGGTCGAGGCCTATGGTCACAGATATGTCCTATAATTAATGACTTTAATTTTCTCCACATGAGCTAATATTAAATAACCAAAAAAATTCCAATGTTATTATTTTGTTTGAGAGAGAGTATGCTAGTTTTCGATCAAAGGTCATGTTTAATTTATTTATTGAAAATTGGATCGATTGTTTATAAAATGATAAATACCACTTTTAGTCCTTTTTATGCACTTTTTTTTAATAATTTTGTCCTCCTTATATTTTTCTTAACATTTTAATTCCCGTTATTAATTATTTGTATCATTGTATTCCTTTTCAAATAGTTTCAGGGAGACTCCGTCATCACTTGAATTTGCACGTGGACTAACATGAGGGTTTTTTTTTCTGGAAATTCACCAAAAAAAAAAAAAGGATTTCCAAGCTTGTTTAACCACATCAATGACATGTACTTCAACTTTTTAGTCAACAATAAGTATGAAAATTTGTTATTTTGCATGGATTTACCCAAAAACCCTCATGTTAGTCATATGCAAACCACTCGACGTCGGAGCAACAGAAGCTGAAATGAAATAAATAATTGATAGTGAGGATTAAAATATTAAGAAAAACTCAAAGTTAACCAAACTGTTAAAAAAATACATAAGGAGGACCAAAAGTGGTATTCACCCATTTATAAAATTATAAGGTAATGATGATTTCATATATATATTTATATATTTGGTTTTGTGAAATAATTTTTTTTTAAATGAGCCGTTATGTATTAATTTTATGTTTGTAGGGCTTGAATATGTGTGTGAATATTGAAAAAGTGATTAAATTTCAAATGTTTTGGAAAGGGCTAAATGGCACTAATGGTCCCTCAGGTTCAAAGTTGGTTACACTTTCGTGCTTTATAGATAATGTGTTATATTTTCGTCTGTCTTAGATAATGTGTGTTACACTTTCGTCTCTCATAGATAAAATGTTCCTCTTTCATCTCTTTTAGATATTGTGTGTTACAATTTCACCCTTCTTAGATAACATGTGTTATACTTACGCCCATCATGTTACACTATTGAACATACATCCTTTTATACAAAATATTAATATAAGACGAAAATGAAATAAAATATTAACATGAGGAACATAATTGTAACACATATTATATAAGAGGAAAAAAAAGTATAACAATTTATCTATGAGGGACGTAAGCGTAATACATATTATGTAAGAGGGACAAAAGTATAACACTTTATCTATGGGGACGAAAGTGTAACCAACTTTAAACTTGATGGACTATTAGTATGATTTTGCCTTTGGAAAATCTGCCTTCGGCTGGAGATAACAAAAAATCCGAAGGCAACAGAGGGAGAGGCAAGCAGGCAGGCCTGCCTGCCTGCCTGTTTGCGGGCAAGGCAGCCCTGGGCGGGCGCGTGCAGCCTTTGGTGCCTACCCACTAATTTAAAAAGAGAATTAAAAAAATTAACAAATCATTGAGCAAGTATATCTTATTGTACTTGCATTATTATGTGTGACTATATATAAATTGAGTTGAACAACAATAACAATAATAATAATAATAATAATAATAATATGACTTTGGGCTCGTGAGCTATTAGAGGATCAAGTCAAGAAGGCATGAGAACAACATTGAGTTCAAGCTCAATGCAACTATAATCAACTTCCATTTAAATCAAATAGGGAGTAAAACAAGTGATCAATTAAGTAATATCTCAAAACCACCATCCGAGATCCGACCCAATATATCCCACTTCATTTCGCGGGCCTTTAATTCCGCTTGAATAAACGAATTACTTATGGATAAATCCGATTCGGATTAATAACCTAAACCAATTGACTATGATTTATTATCTATATATAATACGTGTACACATTGACTATGCAATTTTTCTATTGGATATGATCTAATCTGGAATATAATAACTTCACCTATCTGCATTTAATAAGCAAGATACCTTATTGTGAAACATTATTATTCAAATAACTATATATTATACTAAAAAGATATATTTTATTATTTCAAAGAGTTGTCTTATTCAACTCTCTCGTAGTGGCGTCGTGGTAGGAGTATTTAATAGGCCAAGAACATCAAACCACGTACGAAAACCACAATCCACGATTAATAGAAATAATATCATCAATTCAATTGGAAAAAAATAGTAATTGTGTATGTTGTATGGTTAATTTCATAAACAGATTTATTTAATCATATACGAATAACATTAAATATTTTTTCTGTCAGGAAACCGAGTGAGGTCGAACATAATTTGAATTAGATTATAATTTTCAAGATTCAATGCTGAAAAGTTAACGCTAGTACTTTTTATAAATTTATCTAGTACCTAAGGGAAATTTTAATACATTTAAAATTGTTGACGACAAAAGTTATATTACTCCTAAAAAAAAGACAAAAGTCATATTTATGAAAAAGGACGTAAATTTTTTTTTTTTTTTTTATTATCTAAAAAAACTTTCATACGGCATATTAATTTCCAAATTCTTACAAGTCATTCAAATGGATCTAGTATTTGTGTATAAGAAGATGAAGTAATATAAATAGACAAGTTTTATGATGAAAATCAAATTATATAAATAATGATCATATTTTCTAGAATATAAAATTTAGCTTGGATTTTATTGAACTTGAAATTATATTTGAGTTTGCTTTAATTTTTAAACTAACCGAACTAGATCAATTTTTATAAAACAAGCTCAAAATATGAGTAATTTAATATTTTTTCACGTATTTCGTTAATTTTTAACTTATTGAATAGAGCTCGGTTCAAACGCAAAATATTATTCAAACTTGTTTGATCTATATTATGAACGAAGCTTAAACAATCATTCATCAAACAATTGAATAATAGAATTGATAATCAATTCTAGTCGCATGTAAAAATATTTAGGTCATAAGTCCATTAAAATTACTTTCTAAATGTGTTATTTCTTGATAGAAGATTAATTTGTACAAGTAATTGGATAAAATAAAATATTTATAACCATAAATTAATCCTTATTTTTAATGACTCAAAGCAACCGACTTAGTCTTAAATCCCCCGCCTTTCTCTCGCCTCATCATCTTCTTCTTCTTCAACATACTATTATTATCTAACCTCCTCTCCACTACTACTTCCAAGTTTCCACACCATGCATTCTCCACTCCTATTGCTATTACTACTTCTTCCACTCTCCGCCACCGCCTCACCACCGCCGGACCACCAATCTCACTTCACCAACCGCCACCTCAACTCCACCACCACACAACCACCTCAAGAATACATAGAAATCACGCGCCCACTCCCTTTCTCCAACCTAACCCCCACCTGCACCCTCCCCATCCTCACCCACTCCTTCGCCAACACCATCAACCTACCCCCCACCAACACCACATACTCCCCTCCCCACAACTGCACGTGGTCACGCGCCGCCCTACACATCTCCGCCTCCTCCAACGGCTCCCAGTACGACCGAATCGCCGCCGTATGGCTCGCCGGAGCAGAAATTCTACGTACAAGCACACCCGAACCAACGCCCGAAGGAATCTTCTGGAATGTTCGGAAGGATGTTACCAAATACTCCTCACTCCTCCGTCAATCGAATCTCACTCTCTCCGTTATGCTCGAGAACATCGTTAACGATGTTTATACCGGCGTATACCACGTTAACCTCACTTTCCTTTACTACAACGACACTAAAATCGTTACTCGCCCGTTTTCTCGAAGGTCAACAGCCATTATTGAGGAGAACAGGGGAATACGACGTCGTAAGTTGAAATTAAATAAGAATTCTACTGATTTGAATGAGAATCCTGCGGATTTAATTATTCCGATCTCTACGATTGGGGATGAAGGGTTTTGGTTTAGAATCGAGCGAGAATCGGATGTTGTTTATCAAGGAATTCAAATTCCGTTGAACACTTACAGAGCTGTGATTGAGGTTTATGTTTCCTATCATGGAAATGATGAGTTTTGGTACTCGAATCCACCGGATTCCTACATTGAGATGAATCGTTTGCCCACAAAACGAGGGCACGGGGCTTATCGTGAAGTGTTGGTGAAGCTTGATGATAATGTAGTTGGATCAGTGATTCCGATTCCTGTGATTTTCACTGGAGGGATAAATCCTCTGTTTTGGGAGCCTGTAGTTTCGATTGGGGCTTTCGATTTACCTTCTTATGAAATCGAATTGACACCGTTTTTAGGCATGTTGCTTGATGGGAAAGTGCATTTTTTTGGTCTCGGGGTCGATGGTGCTATTTCGTTTTGGCTAGTTGATGCAAATTTGCACTTGTGGTTGGATCATAAGGTGGATAGAGTTCAAGCTGAGGCTGTTAAGTATAGTAGCCCTAGTACTTGTGTTGAACGCGAGTATAAATTTCAACAGCTTGATGGGAAATTCGAGATTGAAGGGAAGAGGAAGAGTGAGTTTTCAGGGTGGGTGAATTCGAGTGCTGGAAATTTTACAACCTATGTTACACGTAAATTGAAGTTTGAGAACACGATCAAGTTCAAGAACGATGGAACGGAAAAGAATGTGGAGCAAGAAGTGAAGTTGACAAATGAAGTGAAGATTAAGTCGAGTACAGGGGACTTGATTTCAACCTCTAAGGTGGAGATGAAATATCCTCTTGAAATGTCGACTTCGACCTTTCCTGGATCGGTTAAGGATACTTATTTGATGAAGACGAAGCTGGAACATTCTTTGAAAGAAGAGAAGTCGGAGGGGACCTTCAAAAGTACTTTGGTTAACAGTCAGAAATCCGAGGGGTGGATGTTTGTTCAGGACCATGATGTTCTGTCTGGAGCTGCGAGTACTGATCAGAGTTATTCCGTGGAGGATAGTTTTGGTTGCTATACTCGAAGTGTTTCAGTTTCCAGTGGAAATATCACGAACGACTCCACAGGTTATCTCTGTGCATCAGCATCTCCCTTGTGATTCAATAGAAAGGCATTTTGGACTGAAGGAATGAATACCCGAAACTTCCCCTTTTTTTCTCTTCCACGTTTTGATAATTATTGCTTGTGATTTTGTGTGGATGAGTCAGTGTGGTTCTATCAGAGATTGAATATTTGTTCCTTTTTTTTTAGGAAATTTGTAATAAGATTTGGCTCCAGTTGTGGCATGCTACTTTTGTTTTCTTTGCTAATTCTCTAATTCTCCTTGCCAGATTGTATTTTGCTCAATCTTAACTATATAGATTTGAACATATAAATGCTTGGCTTTCCAGCCTCATATATTAAAGAACACACTTTTCCTGACTGAGGAATAGATTTTTACTATCAATATGGTAAATCCAATATTCCCTTTATCAACTGAAAAAACAATGTGAAAAGCAGTAGATTTTGTGGTAAAGATTGTATACAGGTATAGTACAAAAATCCTTCATACACCGGTACTACTTGTATCTTTTGGTCGCCAAAAGTCTTTCTTACCAATAAGAAACTGTTGTTGATGTACATTTACTGACCAATGAAGGGATTTCAGAATTGGAGTAAGCTTGTTTATCATTTCGATGGAGTCTTGAACTAGCAGATATCCACCTGGTCTCAATATACGATCCATCTCCGCAGCTACTTCTATTATATCACACCTGACAAACAAAGAATTGCACAATTAATTTAAGTTCTGGTAATATTACTGCATAATCATATTTCATACAGAAAATCTTCAGGATATATTGTGATAATGCAATTATATGAAGCTTTAGATTTTATTTTAAGAAAAAAGTAGATTAAACCGTACCTCTTAGACAGGTTTCCGAGGAGGAAACTGGAATGCAGAAGATCATATGTCCGAGGGTATGTGTTAAAAGATTCACACCAATCATGGTAGATTCCGATCAACCCTCTGTCAAAAATGACAGGTAATGTGTCTGGTTCATGAATGGGGACAACGTTCATCACCCATAAAGGTAGATTGATAAGCGCAGCAGCAAACCTGAAACCAATGTGAAAGATGAGCCGCTTCTTTTGGATTTAGGAACAGAAAGATAAGGTGAAAGACCATCTTACCCTCCATAACCTGCATTCATATCCATCACATTCCTCACACTTGACCAATTTATTGCAAGACCTTCAATGTAGACTTCTGAGACAAGTGCAGACCAGTGTCTCGTATCCCCTTTATACTTTTCTTCAGCTTCTGATTCTGCATGTAGGCTTGGAGGTTTATCACTGAGCCTCTCTGGCCAGTGTGAGGGCCACTTGTCTGAGTTATCTGGAAGTCGCACGAGACAACTATCCAGAGGCACATACCTATTCGCATGAATACAAAAAGATTAGGTGCATAATCAAGGTAACTATTACTTGGTAATGAGTCATGGGACTAATGACCATCTAATATTTGCACACAAAAACTACCATGAATTGTTTTGCCTACTGCCCTGATCACATAAAGGTGGATTATTCTCTTTGCGATTCTTGTAGCAAGAGTAAGACACTGGTTTTTGATATATAACTATCCCTACTTGAGAAGATTCAAAGAAAGTCTTTGCCACCACCTTCCAACAAATTGCTTCCGTCAAAGCTTCCATAGCTGCAACAAATAGGAATATGATTTCCATAAATCAATCACTCTAATGTAATGCATCATTGTTAAGAGCGCAAGACACACTAGGGCGCAAAGGTGTTTCAGGCTAAAGCGCAAGCCACAAAACAAGGCCCACACTTCATGAAGTAAACACTAAATAGATAGTTTAGTTATATACAAAAATCCCATAATTTTAACAAATCTTAGCATTTCAACGAAAATTTCAGAACTAATCACTAAAATATAATATAACGCGCTTGGTGCATGTATCGTCTTAGACAAAAAGTGCATAACATGCTTTTCGCGCTTAGGGCGATAACACGTACTTTTAACAACTATGCTTGATTCTAGAAATTAATCTTAAGGAAATTAAAGAGGAAGCATATTGGATACTAACATTTCCAGACTTTTTGATGTTTTTCATCTTTTCTGTACACAGGTGTGGCAGACCATAGGAAATATCCTCCAGGCCTAAGAACTCTATTCAGCTCCATCAATGGTTTTCCACCTGCAAAGTTATAATCAATTCTCATATATTAGTAAACTTTACACCCAAAGATATAATTCAAATGTTGAATAGAATGCTACCATCAGCATCCCAGTGAACCCGGCAACGTGCACAGTGGATTAAATCAAAAGAATTATCAGGAAATGTAAGCTTTTGCGTTCCGATGACTGAGAGAGTGGCGGGTATTCCTCGTTCAAGAGCAAATTGTATCTGAGCCTCGTGTTCGTCCTTTGGGGCAAGAGACATGGTAATTACATTTTTATCCAGCAAAGAACCACCAAAGCTAGCAACACCACATCCAACATCTAAAATTACCCTTGTCTTTTTCCCCCACTCGATTACCGGTAATGTCTAGAGAAACAAAAAAGGTAAAAAACATAAGCAATATGCAGAATGCTAGTATAGATAGTATTTGCAAAGAATTCAAAATTGAATTAGAAACCGCAGCTAATTATAGGACTACCTTTCCTATAGATTCAATATACTGACTGACTCCGGTTTTGAACTGTGTACCGCCGCCAGGAAAAATAAAATAGTCACCTGATTTCACGACCCAACGCTGGGCCTTCTTGTATTCAACAAGTTTAGGATGAGGAACATTGCTGTACCATATCTGTGAAAACAAATCAAGTAACATATGTTATAGTCCAAAACTCTTCCCATCAAAGAAACATTTTGTTCCCAATAGCAATTGCTCAGTTAAGCCAAATCACAACTCAAAGAATCTTCTGTTAATCATATCAAGTTCTTGATCCAAGCAACTCAAACAAGACCAAATAAATCTTACCACCAAATAATTTTTTTATTCTCACCATGTCTCTGCTCTTCGGCCACGGCACCGGGACCTTATACCCTTGAGGCATAGGAACCAAACACCTTGGACTCGGGTCGGGGCAATGCCTTTCCCTATGCTCCATATGCCTTTGCGATGTCAACTCCTTTATCGCCTGCCAATTATCCAAACACGGTATATAATCCACCGCACCGGGTCCCTTACACAGCTCCCAGTCCACACCCACCACACTATCATCATCACCATCACCATCATTAACAACAGCAACATCAGTGTTTACATTTGCATAAGTACTGGAGGTGTTCGACGAAATGCCGCTTTGAGGTGAAGGGCTTTCAGGGGCGGAGGAAAAGGGGGTGAGATCACTGGCAATGGAAATGGAGGATTGAGAATTGGAGATTAGGTGGTAAGTGAGGAATACGAGTACGAGGAAGAAGGCGAGTATGTATGGATACTTTCTTTCTTTGAAGATGTTTTGTAAAGATATTGCCATTGTTGTTAGTTAACTTTTTCCAGTTTCTCGAATTGGATCTTGATTTTCCAGAAAAGAGTGAGTGTGTGAGTAAAAAAAGTAAAGGAAAAGAGTAAAGGCGGTAACTAAAAAGGGGATTTGAAATGTAGTTAATTATTAGGACTAGAAACAGAAGATTCAATAATTGTATGGTTAGAAAAATGACTGTTTTTGTGCATGATGGGGGTCTGTAATCTATTTTTTAAATAAGAATTTGGAAAATATTTGGTTGAGAATTAATTCTTTTTTATATGCTCAATAGCTTGGAAAATGCTTTATTTCTATTTCTATATATATATATACAAATAAAAGTAAGAGTTCAGAAAATAGAGTTTCTTGAATTTTTTGTGAAGACTAATATACCCCTACTTAAAAGATAATTAAATTAATAAAAATAAAAAACAAAATAGGAAAAAGAAGTCTACTCCAATATGAAAACTTCAATATAAAACTAAATGAAGAGGTATAATTAAACATGAAGTCTTATTATAATATTTATTTCCTACATAAACTCCTAAAATCTAAAATTATCTCTTCATCAACTTTTATAATTTATTTATAATCTAAGTGCGTAATTTTTGTTTGGCTAAAGAAGTCAAATATAAACAATATCCAAAAGTATCAAGACATGCATAACCGCGAACAATCAAGAATGAAGAACGGGTGGATTCGATAAATACAAGTGAAATAGATGAAATTTTTGGTGAAAATGATGAAATTTTTGGTGCATTCGGTGATACTCAAATTTTCATGGAGCTCTTTCCATGGAACGCGGTTGAAAATCGATAAAAGTCGGTTAAAATATGCGAAAATGATATTAAATTTTTTTGGGTCAAATTGATAAACACTGATAAAGTTGGTGAAAAACGATGAAACATGTAAAAAGACGTCTATGAAATCGATAAATATATATGCATTGGAATAACTTTTGATGAAATTCATGAAAACCGGATAAGATCGATGAAATTAGTAAAAAAAGGGATGACATCGTTTAAAATGAGTGAGATCAGTGAATCGGGGAACATAAGTAAAATCGATGAAAATATTTTAAATCAATTAAATATAATATGAAATTGGTGAAAAAACATGTTAATCAGTGAAAAAACTTGTGAGTGAAAACGAATAAAATCTATAAAAATAAAATAAAATAGTTTAAAAAAAAGGAATGGTAGAAAATGGTTTAAACCTGAAAAATAAAAGAAATCTACGAAAAATGAAAAAAAAATAATTAAAGTTGGTAAAACCGATAAAATAAATGATAAATCGAAGAAAAATATATTAAATCGATGAAAAGTTAATGAAATCAGTAAAAAGTCAGGTTAAGCCCCGGAAAAAATGGATTAAACTTATGATATGAATTAAATATATGCTCGAATTTTCATGGAAAACAGGTTAGATCGGTTAATTAAAATTAGTAAAACGATAAAAGGCAGCTAAAGCATGTGAAAATGATAAAAATTTGGATGAACACTGGTAAAGTTAGTGAAAAACGAATAAAACCGGCGAAATTGCTCATGTAAAATTGATAAATGCATATGGAATTGAATAGCTTTGGATGAATTTCGTGAAAACCGGACAAGATCGGTGAAATTAGTGAAAAACAGATGAAATTGTTGAAAATGGGTGAAATCATTGAATCAGGAAAAAAAGGTAAAGTTGGTGAAAACATGTGAATCCAATGAGATGTGAGGTGAAATTGGTGAAAAAATGTAAATCAATGAAAAAAATGTGAATTAGGTTTGAAAATGAGTGAGATCTTTAAAAATAAAAAATAGTTTTAACTAGCAAAAACTAGGTTGAACCAATAGAAAATGCAAGGTTTACACCAGAAAAACATAAGAAATCGACAAAAAATGGAAAATAATGAAAGTAGGTAAATCGATAAAAGAATGGATAAACTAATGAAAAAATATTTTAAATCGATGCAAATGAATGAAATCGGTGAAAAGACGGGTTAAACCCGTGAAAAGAATGAACTAAATAATTTGTTATGATCATATTTAAAAAAAAAGAATTATAAGATCTTATGAACAAATCAATCATCAAATTATATTTGATTATTATAATTTAAAGTCATCATTTTTTTATGAATTAATAATTTTGATAATAAATAAATTGAATATTAGTCATTAATTTGTGTTATTTTTTGTTATATGACAAAGTTAATTTTGTTATAATTTATAAAATTTACTTATAAAATTAACTAGACACGTACAACATACGTGCACTTTTCTAGTTATAAGAAAATGTTGGGTAATTGAAATGAGAAAAAAAGGTTGGGTATTTGAAAAGACTATTTATGTAAATGAGTTTCTGGATTTACTGCAGGTCTTGTAGATGTGAGTTTCCAGGGAGAGTATATTCCTAGATTCAGCATCAAAAAGTTACTACTAGATATTCTTTGGGGTTGCTCATCGCATAAACCTCAAATATATGAAATATAATTTCGGACATCCACTCAACGGATGACATGGTGCAATATAAACGTGGTTTGATGTAAATAATGTTTGTTCCTATAAAAAAAATTAATCAAGATATATTTTCACCGTGTTTCAATATACAAAAATTTAATCAAATAATTTTCTCCATGTATTATACCACGTTGTCCATACAACAAATGCACAAGATAATCTCCTCAAATATAGAGTTGAAAAGTCAAGGACCAAGTCTTGTTTGGATGTCATGTTTCATTATTTCAGATTTTTGTAATTAGGAAAAAAATAAAAAATTGAACTTAGTTCTATGTTAGTTCAAATGTGTATTTTTAATGTTCGAATATTGAAGGAATATATTATCTACATGAAAACGAAGAAATTCTATTTTGTATATATTTTGGAAACACAAAAAGTTAGCCAAAATGGATTCATATATAGTGAAGTTAATTTAATTATTTTAATAAGATACAATGAATATCATGGAATATTGATTCTTCTAAAATTTGAAAAATAACACAAAGTCGCCTGATGCTTGGAAATTTTGATTTTCTGTAACCTAAATAATAACTACTATTTTGATACCAATGAGTTCGCCAATTGATGGAATAACAAAATTAATTCCATGAAACTAATACCAACTACTATTAATTTTATGAAACTAAATACTAACTACTAGTATTTTGATACCATTATGTGGATTGAACAAAAGAAAATTCTCATTCTGCTATGGCTGTTCCATTATTCTCAAGATCGATGTCTCCCATGCCAGTATCTTCCTCCTCTTCACTATCTTCATCGCCACTAATCTCCTCGTTTTCACGTCCCAACTTAGCCATTTGCTCAGCAAGTAATTTGTCCTCCCGTTCACTCACCTGAACACATAACAACGTTATACGCGTGTAAAAGCAAGAGAGAAGCAATTGATTCTTGAACATATTTAACATCTAATTAAACAAATTTGTATGATCCTCACCGCTCTTGGTGCCTTCTTAACAGTAAGTTTTCCCTTGTGAAGCTCTATTTGTTTTCTGCAAGCTTCAATTGCCTTGTTAAGGATTGCAATACCTTGCTCCTAGATCAAGAAAATAAAACCAAGTCCCTTCAGAAACTAAACAAACTCATATGTATTATTTTCAAGTGGCAATTTGGCTTTGCTCACTAGTAGTCAGTGTTATACTTCTGCAACGCCGTGACGCCACTAGATTCAGTTAATTTTAAGTCAATACAACTCATAATTTTATTTAAAGAGAACATGAACTCCCACCCCACACCCCTTTTAAAAATGCATATAGGATAATTTGGAGACAAACACAAGACATTCTGCAACAACTTAGAAGTTAATGGTTCAATTAAACCAATAAATTGTAAAAGAAATCAGCGGCACCACAAGTTTTGCATTTTCTAAATCATCCGATGACAAATTTATTTTTTCAAGCATATTTCGTACGAGAATGGACGGCTACAGATGGTAACAAGAAACGAATGCAACAAATTTGAGGTTATTGGCAATTTCAAACTATCAAGCCAAAGCATGCATGTAGTTACCTTGTCAAGAGTCAGTGTATTGAGGACATATGCTGGTGGAGCAACAAGTTTAATTTTAACAAGGCAATCCTTGTTTCCAGCAGCTTCAGCTTTACGCATTGCCTCCTACAGAGTTGAACCCAAGTTAGTACTCGAAACAAAGAACCATTTTTTTTTGCACTAACATTGTTTAACAAATCAGGTAAGTATTTGAACGAAAGATACCTTTATGTGCAGAACGCCATCGAACTCAAAACATTTCATTTCAACATCTGCCCGAATCTTCAAAGGTTGTGGTGTCATTCTTCTCCTAATATTTTTAACTAAAGCATCTTTTATTTCCTCTGTTATAGCAGGAACCACCTTTATCACCTACATGTTTACAAGATTGTAAGAGGTCATCTCAACGTAGTAAAAACAAACAAAATTCAAGGGAAGTGAATGAGGACTACCTCTTGTCCGTCAGGACCGATTTCTTTGACTTCACGAGTTAGGGAGTTAAGCACGGAATCAGGATCACTGACAATTACTTTGAATGCCTGCAATTTGATACATAAATCAATATGAGTAAATGTTTACAATACTATGAAAAGTGTAAGGTGTAAAGTGTCTCACCTCAATTGCATGACCATATTTCCTGTATAATGGCCAGCCAACATGAATATAGAGATCCTGCCATAAACAATTTAGTATTACTAACCACATGGAACTAGATAGCAAAATGTTAAATACAAATGTGAATACACCTGTCTTAGCAAACTATAGATATTTCAAGAGAAACACAGGATCAAAGAGTAAATAGGACATCGAGAGTGAAACCAAACTCTTAGCAAGATCCAAAGAATGCAATGTTTCCCACAAATGAAAAGTATATTTAGCAAGATAATCTCATGACTCGGTATACTTCGAGTCTTCCCTTTAAAGAAGAAAGGGAATGCCCGCCCTCGTCATAACTAGCGAAAGGACAGCACACATTCTTTACTTATCTCTCGAAGAGAGTTAGTTATGGAAAGAAGATATGTATTTCTGGAAAGTGGTTATTACTTATTACTCAGGTAAATTCCTAAAAGGATATCTGAACCTCCGAAACCAGAATGAATTTGAGGGGAGGGAAAGGAGGTTGAAGAGGCTAAATTTAACTGCTTATAACAGTAAAGCACATATATACACAATATGAACATATATGTGGATAAGTTACCAGCTGCAAAAATCTAGAAAATCACACTTTTAAGTTGCCTTCAATCAAATATTATGTACAAATCTAAAATTCAACTGAATTTTCCATAAGTGAAAATTTTATAACAATTTTGTACTGAAACATCACAAGCTAGATTTCTCAAGTACAGTATTTATAAATTATTGTTCATCTCAAACAATTATCCTCCTTTCACAGTCTTAATTTCACCAAATAACAAAAGAATTAACAGAAAATTAATAATCTAGTACCTCAAGATCAGCCTTGAGAGCTTCGGCGACATGTCGCATGATTGAATGCACGAGTTTACTATTGTTGAACCGTTCTTCGCACCCCAGAATATCCTCTTCCGAAACACGACTTTTGCTGAGATCGACGTAACCTTTCTCTTTATTAACACGGAGAACCAAAACGGGTTCAATCCGACCCACTTTAATGAGTTTATTGATGCTCCGAATACGGCGGCGGGAGAGCTCTGAGAAGAGAATCATGCCTTCGATATTGTTGTACTCGAGGAGTGAGACGTACGCGCAGCTTTCAGTCATGCTCTTCACCTGTATCATTACGGCGTGGTCGACCTCTGGGTACTTTGCCTCGTACATACGGCACTCAAGCTTCGTCGCCATCGATTTGGAGAGTGCTTATTAGGGTTCTCGTTGGAGGTGGAGGTTCGCGGGCGATTATATATACTAGTTGATATACCGACGCCAGAGCAATTCGTATTTAGGAAATTTAGGAAATCTTAATTCTGAGTTATTTCCAATGTTAATAGGAGTTATTCTCGGCAACAAATAGGAGTTATTCTAAGGAATTATTTTTAGGGGTATTTCATTAATTATCATATTTTTTAATATTACAATATCAATAAATTAATAAAGAAACGGCACTTATGTCACTCATTAAAAAAACCATTTTGCCCCAATTTAATTTTTGGCATTTATGAATTATGAGAGAGGACTCTTCATCTCCCTCACTTTTTCCTATAAATAGCCCATAAATATTAACAAAAAAGGTAAGTTTAATAAAAAATAAAGAATTGTTCGTTCGGAGCTACCTTCTATGTAGTGTCTTTTGGACTTAATGAACAATATGTGTTGATCTCTAATTAATAATAAACTACTCACTCTGTCTCAAATTATTTGTCTTTTTAGAGAAAAAAAATTGTAGAATTTCAGTACACTATTAATTACTATATGTTTTAGGTATATAAGAGAAAAAGTAAGAGAGAGTGTAAAACTTGAATAACAGGTAAATGGCTAATGGTGAGATAAATAAAAAGTAGGTACCTTAATATGTGTGAAAACATATAAAATGACAAATAATTTGGGATAGAGAGAGTAATATATAGAATATTGTTGATCCCCAATTTGACACATGTTGCTTATTAAAGTCCAGAAGGCACTATCTAAAAGTTAGCTCCGAACAATTCGAAAAAAAGATAGCTAGATAGTTTTTTTGAAGTTTGTTCCGTGCAAATCAGAGCTCGATTTTAGAAAAGTTCTAAGAATAACACTGGATCATTTAACCCAGAATTCTAACTTCTAATATGAATATGTTTTTTTTTATTAGAGACCAATAACAATTATCATCTAACTTTTATTATATATTATTAAAAAGGAAAATCCAAAGTTCTGAAATAGAATACTGCTTGTAAATTATCTATAAAAAAAAAATCATCTTTTGTTTTTTTGATCAAGATTAGTATAAACTAATTATTTATATAGGTGTTATTACAATAAATACATGTGTTAAACTCAATTGAGATAAACATTTGTTGCTCATCTAATTTGTTATGTGTGAGGATTTAGATCTAAAATAGTTGTATATATAAATAGGTCTCCTCTCATTCACATAGAGAATAAAGTTTAATTTTTTTCTACTGCCGAGTTGCCCCGTAATATTGTACATGACACGAGCTCTATGAAAATCAAGGAAGAGCTCTATTACATGAGGTAAGTTTTGATGCGATACAATAAAATTGTGGATGCTATCTAATTTTAAGAATCATCTATGAACCCAAAGCTGCATCATTAATTTACAAGGCATTCCCTGTTGTGGGTCTCATGCAATTAAGAATCAGTTGAGTTCTAAGGACTTAATTAATTGCATCAGTCAGTCTAGATTATAAATTTTAATAAGAATGTGTTTGTGCAAAAAAAAATCACCCTCGATTAATCGAGGAGTAGTTGCTTGATAAAGGGCCGAAAACCCACAATAGGCCGAACCCAATTGATCCAAACGAATTGGATCGGATCGGATCCAATTTGGTCCAGAAACCAGGCCGACCGAAATTAAACAGGTCACGAGCCCAATTCGAAATCTGGCCCAATTTTATATTAAGAATTGATTATGGCCAAATATAAATTAATTAATAGATAAATTAATTAATTTATGGACCAAAGTTAATTAATTATTAAAGTCAAATGATGGTTAAAAACGGACGAGCCTAATGAGCCCAATGAATTATTTTGACTATTATGAGTTAATTAATTAATTAATTAATTGGGCCAAATATTAATAATTGGCCCATATAATAGTTAAGGCCAATAAACCAAGTTATATAATTAATTACAATTGAGCAAATAAAGGTTAATGGCCCGAATGTCAAGGCCCAGCCGATCCACATAAGTTAAGTTGAGAATGGCCCATTGTCAAAGATGGCTATTGAATGAGTCATAGGATAAGCCACGTGAGATGTAGTTGGTTTAAATATAATCACTTCCTTAATTATCTCCTAGGTGGTTACAAACATTAAAAGACTAAAAGATTAGGCAGAATTCAAATTAAACTGCCAAGTCTTCAATTGGGGAAATTCTTACCCAGACCAGGTTTGGCCGAACCCAAAACAATTACATGGCAATTGTAATACACTTGCGTTGGGAATGGATGTAACTCTCAGGATAGTGGCCAATCACAAAGCAAGTGCAATACACTTGCTTGGTGGTTGGATGGGTTTGGCCAAGCAAGGCTTGGACAAGAATTTTCCCTTCAATTGAACGTGGAATAGATGAGATAACCACCATTACATTAATGGAGAAAGTGGAGGTAGTGGGTAATTCAAAAGTAGTGGGAGAAGTGGGAGGATAGGCCATCAGTCCATCAATTTTCGGCCATCGGGAGATCAGTTGACAGAAACAGCTATAAATACAGGAGGACAATCATTCGCGCAAGACACACACAACTCAATCTACAAACTCAGTCTACACTGATCGGCTCAACGCCTCAACGGAAGTCCAGCGCACCGCTGCTTCTTTTTTCAGCAAACACCTGTTAATCCCTTGATATCAACCGTCCCTCCTCAGCCACCAGCGTTCCCTGACTGCCTGAAGTCCTGCCGCCGCCGCCGCCGCCGTCTTCTGCCGTCAGCTGACGCTGTCTCGAGCGAAACCCCTTGATAGCAAGCATATAACAAGCTGTTTTCTGTCAAGTTAGCAGTCTGCCAACTCCTTGATATCAGTCTGTCCCTCCTCAGCCACCAGTGATCCATGACCGCCTGAAGGCCTGCCGCCGCCGCCGCTCAAAGTAAGCCGCCGCCGTCAGCGTCTTCCGCCGTCAGCTGACGCTATCTCGAGCGAAACCACTCGATATCAACCAAGTAGCAAGTTGTTAACCTACATGTAAGTGCCCACGTATTTATATGACAAACTCATCAAGTAGCCATCTGCCTGATGAGCTCGTCGTCAAGTAGCCATCTGCTCAATTGATGCCCTTTTCAGTGGCCACCAGCTGATCAGGAGCCCGATTGGTAGCCATCTGCCAAGGTTGGGCGAACCATTGACGGTGGTCTCCGTCGTCAATGTTACTTTATGTCAACGGACTGCACTACAACGCATTATCAGCTCATCGGCGGGTTTACCTGCCGATCAAGGAGTCAATTTTCAGAACTTACTAGACTTATCAACTCATTTAGCAAATTATGCCAAAACAGGAGATCTTTATCGTTGTGCATATTTTTGTAATGTTTGTATATCGTGGAACCTATTGATTTTCGTTTATTATTAATGGAAGTACTTTGGTTCGTATCTCTTGATTTATTTACTTAAGTATGTTTTACGTCAACGGATTTCCATTGATATGTTGTTTTGTCAAGTTTATATTTTCTGTCAAGGTGATTATTAAACTGAACTGATTGATCGTCAACCTGTCTGCTGATTTACAAATCCGCTGATACACTGAACATGCCATCGATTGGCTATAAAACTTTGGCATTTAAAAGAGATTTTCATAAATTGTTTAAGTCCTGCGGCCATGCAGGCATAGAAAAGAACTAGGGGTAGTGTTTACCTACTCTGTCACAATCGTTTAGAAGTCAGCCTTATCAGGACAACTTATTTCGATTTCAATGTGTCTTTATGAGGACACTCACAGTATTAATACACTGATATCAACATGTCCATTTTTAAATCGTTATGTTTGCACGCACAAACATTGGCACACCCGCATTTATTTTACATCATATCGAGACATTTTACATCGAGTTATTGGCTCGTCGAGGCATCTTCTTACAAGTTTACAACAAACAATGTATTGGCACTCCTCGATGCCAAACATCTCTCGATGACAGCCCCTCGATGCCAAGCACCCCTTGATGTCAGTTTTATCGCGAACAATATTTTGGCACTTCTTGATGCCAAGGATCTCTCGACGTCGGGGTGCCTTCGGTGTCAAATTTATAGCAAACAGAATGGTAACTAACAATGTTATTTATTATGTACATCATAAATATCTTAACAAAAATATATCATAAAATATATGTCCGATGGATCTCGAAAGAGATTAAACCTTTAAAAGTAAAAAAAAAATAAAAAAAATAAATAAAAACTGAGGGACAAACTCGAGTTATAAATTAATTGGATTAAAGGTTTCTCCGAAAGCTGGCTTCTTATAATTAGTCGACAATTTGGGTATCATTTAAAATTTATTATAGGGTTTTAATAGATATTTTTGGTCCATAGACCACAACAGACTTTAATTATCCTACAATTTTGGCCATATTTGGCAGCAGCTACGATCTTATAGGAAACTATATTTTGTGAGATGATAACAATCGTGTGTTCTTTTTAATCGATATAAAATATTTTGTGTTATTTTTATTAGCAAATTTTTTTTATGTTAATTTTTTATTAACAAAAAAGTTTTATGTCAATCTTTTATTTTTTCACTACACCAGTATGAAAATTAAGAGGATGTTTTGCTATATTTATTAGAGAACGGAAATTTTTTGTCAATTTGTTTAAGTAAGGGGTTGTGTTTACATATTTTACTTAAAAAAAAATAAAAAATAAAAAACACCTAGGGATATAATTATCATATTTTCGGCAATATAATTAAGTATACTCGCATTTACAACAAGTGAATCACACTACGAAATGGATATGTGATATTACAAACTAGTAGCGTTGTTAGTTCCTAAAATTTGGCAACTATGATTTTATACGAAACTATTATCTAAATCATTTTTAAAAGAATGACCTGTATCTTTTGAATTTTCTTGGTGAATGAAAAATCAAGTTTGGAATTCATGTTGAAAGAGGTTCCCATATAATATTTTTGACGCATCTCAAAAGGAATTAAATCAGGTTTAAGATTTAAATACCTTAAACCAAAGAAAAAAATTCCGGTTTAGTCTTAAAAGTGAAAAATAATAGAACTATTTTAATGAGTATACATTCATTCCATATAAATTCATTCCAATATGTGAATCTGCATCACGTGCCTTAATTAGCATATTGATCAAAATTCACACTTGACAAGGCAAATATAAAGACATCTAGTTAATACGGAAGAACAATCTAAATACTGAAGTATGATCAACATTATATAGTTAATTATATTGTATATAGTTAATACGTCGCATTCTATATCACATCGCCAATTTCGTTCGGCAATTTAATATTGTATCCAAACTTCGTCCCATCTTTACATTTTTTATGGAAAGTACCATGAAGTGTCATGTTGGCGCTAGATAAATAGGCAAAATTACGAAATTCTCTCAAACTAATGGTCGATTTTGATTTCTGTCTCAAACTAATTACTGATTTTGCTTTTTATCTCAAACTAACTATCAATGTTGGTTTTTGTCCTAGCTACATTAACTCATCAATTTCGTCTTGGTAATTTAATATTTTGCCCAAATCGCATCTCGTAGTTTCTCTCTTTTTCATTTATGAGACTATGATACCATTTAGCCGAGGTTTTATCTCTTTGTTTTTAACATACGAAATAAGAAATATGGATCAAAATTTTCATCTTTTTCGTCGAAAACATCGAAAATTTTCCGTTTTTGAATCAAGCGAAACGAATACAAGATGTAATTTCGAAAATTTGTGTACCTTAAACTCTATTATTTTTCCAAATTTAGTAACATTTCTTACAATTTTTCTTTAGTGTTTCCGAAACATTTCCGAAAAATCTCGAAAAGTTTTCAATATTTGACTGACCGAAACATACACTCGAAACGAAATTTTGATCCATGAAAGAAACGAGCTAGAATGTACGCATCATGCATGATGCATACACTTGGAAAAGAAAAAGAAAAAGAAAAAAAAGCTAGTTCATCACCTGAAGAAAAAAAAGACTCGGTTTGATTTATTTGATTGAGACTGGATATTCTACACATGTGCATAAGAAAATTCGGTTTGAATTCAACAAGGTATGTACAATTTTCTGTGTTTTCGTGTTTCTTTAGGAAGAAAACTAAGAAAAATATGTTTTACCAAAATTATGGATCAAATTTTTCATCTTTTTCGTCGAAAACATAGAAAATGTTTCGTTTTTGAATCAAGCGAAACGAAAATAAGATATAATTTCGAAACTATTTGTTTGTCATAAACTCTGTTATTTTTCTAAATTTTGTAACTTTTTTTTACAATTTTTCTTTAGTGTTTCCGACACATTTTCGAAAAATTTCGAAAAGTTTATAATATTTAGCTGACCGAAACATGCACTCGAAACGAAATTTTAATCCATGACCAAAACTTATTTTTTACCAAAAATATACAGATGTTTGAATTGTAAATACGAAAGTGGGTGTTCAATGACTCCAAAAGTTGTTTTTTTATGCTTGTTTGTTTAGAAGGAATAACGAAAACTGTAAAAATCAAATACTCCTACTATAAATCTGTTTTCACTAGGGGGAGAAAAAAAAAACTCGAGAAATACTTCTCATAAACATTTGCAAATTTGGCTTGTTCGCATGATTAGATTTAAGAGTGAATAGCAAATTAATTCTCTGTGTTATTTTAAATAGGCAATTTAACTCCCTGTGATAAATAAAAGGGCAAAATGACTCCCTGTGATATTCTAAATAGACAATTTAACTCCCAGTGATAATAAAAAAGGCAAAATACCTCCCTATGTTTTTATAAAAGAAGCACATTGCCTCCCTCTAAATTGCTTATTAATTCATATCATAGGGAGTTAAATTGCTCATTATTTCATTTCACAGGGAGGTAAATTGCCCATTATTATATCACAAGGAGGTAAATTGCTCACTATTTCATTTCACATGGAGTTAAAAATTGCCTATTTTTATTTCACGGGGAGGTAAATTGTCCATTAGACATATCACAAGTAGTTAACTTGAAAAAACCCTTAGATTTAATATAATCAAAGTTAGTCAAGAAGTATCTAGAAATCATGTAGGTATTGAAAAAAAAAATATAATATCAGATATTTATCTTTATTTCTGAAAAATCAAACATCAATATGAATATAAACTTTCTACTAGGACTAAAACATTTAGCATAGGAAACTGAATGATCATTAAATCAAATATTAAATCAACTTCTATTTGATTGAATTAACCTATAAATGACACATAATCAAATAAAACATATGAGAAGAGTAAACAACATAAACCGAACTCGATCGATTTGAATCATTCTGTTTCATCTTGATCATCGAATTAGTTGAATATTAATTAAAAAAAAACACTAGATCTGTGTCCACGATGAGATTAACTAAAGTATCATATCCTTGATCGAACACTTTTACGAAACTAATAAAATTATTATCAACAACCCTTTTTTATAGTCTAGTGGAATTAAACTAAAATAGTCAATTGCAATTCAATCTTGAACATATTGCTGAATGTCTGAGGGAATGGTATAATTGTTATTTGATCGTATAATTTGACTTGAATTTAGCGTATTTGCAAGTGGCTAAAAACATAAGTGAGGTTAAAAAATAGACAATAAGTTACGTCGACAGCAGGATTCGAACCTGCAGGCAAAGCCCAACAGATTTCGAGTCTGTCTCCTTAACCACTCGGACATATCGACAACTCTTTATCATTTAGAAAAAGACAAATCTCATATCAATAAAAGAGAAAGAAAAAACAAAATTCGCCCACCGAGGGGCTCGAACCCTCGACCACAAGGTTAAGAGCCTTGCGCTCTACCAACTGAGCTAGACGGGCTTGTTGTTGTATCTTTATATTTTTTGGATATCTAAACTATATTTTGGAGCATAAAACTGGTACATCTTAATTATCTGACATGTATTTAAACTTTGGAAGATTTTTGTAAAATTTGGGGCTTATTTAAGCTTACTATTGTCCCTGCTAAATATCAAGACACTAACCAATATAATTTTTATAATTATTAGGCAAACTCAAAATTCTTAACAACCTAATCAGTATAAAAATGCGCCAATGGGATTTCTTCCCAGCTTTATTAATAGCCAAATTAAGCATAATCATCACTCCCAGAACAATTACCATGGGCTTATTAGCCTTAATTGGCTGAATACAACAACAACTACAAAAAAAACTTTATTGACATAATGCTTAATTATAGTTCATATCTGGTGATAAGCATTATTCATTCATACATGAGAAGTACCAACTCCCACCCCCTAACCTTTGATTAAATGAACATGAACTCACACTGGAAGAGATCGATTGTCGTGGTCAACAACGCATCAAGTCAATGTTCAACCTAATTAACATCATGAGACGGTCACTGATGGTGGTTGAGCGTCGCCCTGATGCGTTGCAAAGATCAACCACGATATTACTGATTTTCGGGGGAGTGTTTGCATGGAAAGAATACTGATAAAATATAGTAAATATTTATATTAAATAATTTAAAACATTATTCCGAATTAAAATTTACATTTCATTTAATTAAGTGTTAAAGACTTAGAGATGAGATGAGATGTATTTAGCAAAACTAACATATAACATAGGGGTGTATTTCCAAGGTATAACTTAAATCTCCTCTAAAGAAAAGAAAAAAAAGAAAAACAAGGTATAATTTTTTTTTTTTTTTTTTTTGCCTGAAAAACGAGGTATAACTTAAATCAACAATAACACAAGAGGTATAGATGAAGTCAAAATCAATATATTTAGCTGAAGTCAAAATCATCATTAAGCAAGAAGAAAATGGACATATATTATTATTAATTTTTTTTTTAGTTAATAGACATTTAATTTAAGTTTTAAGTAGCTTCTGAATAAAATACTTTTATCAGGTGCTTCTGAATATAATAGAAAAAACTGCCAATTTACGAAAGGAAAAAAAAAAAAAAAAGGGAAAGGTTTAAACTTTGCGTTGGTGTGAAAACTTCAAACCCCTCTTACCTTACCCGAGCGACAGAGATATGGTGGAGTAGTTCAAACACGCAGTGTCGGTTGGGTTCTGTTTGTTTGTTTCGTTCGGTTCAAAACTAAAACTAAGATATGTATGAATGTATGTATACGTAGATTATAATTATCTAATCAATTGTTTTGTAAATATACCAACAGGTGATTGGTCTAGTGGAAGGGACTAGTCACTACAAAGTAGCGGACTCAGGTTCGAATCCCTGTTGGGAGAGGAATCCACTTTATGTACGTGTCCGACCCGCCTCGAAAGGGATTAAACCTTGGGAAACCAAAAAAAAAAAATTGTTTTGTAAATATAAAAAAAAATCAAAATTATCACAATTTAGAATCCAGTCAAAATAACAAGATTTCGGTCAAATACCATCTTGCTATTATATATAGTAAATCTGTATATATAATAAATAACAATCAATATATGATAATTTTTCTACTAAATAAAATATATTAAAATTTAGAAATCCAGAAATTAATTACAGATTTACGATCAACAGGGAGTCCTACTAGGATTAGGATTCTATACAAATAAGATAACGCAGTAGTTTTACATCGTCCAGTTCTTATAAAAGAAAGGAGCTAAGTTTTACATAGTTAAAGCATAATTATTCAAAAATTAATTAGAGATGAAAATTGAGAAGCAGATATCAAACAAGATCAAAGTTGAGCATGGAGAAGAGAGATTTTTACCGGATGATATAATTAGGGAGATACTATCAAGATTGTCTGTAAAGAGTCTTTTGAGGTATACGTCCGTTTCAAGACACTGGAAATCTTTGATCTCCAATAATTCATTCAAGAAATTACACCGTCAAAAGTCCCAAATCAACAATCCAGTACCATCAATGCTGTTTTTGCATTATAATTTTAAAAACAACCAATATACTCTAAAAACTCTCAATCTCCACTTAGATGTAGTCCAACAATGGAGTTTTCCTATAATTTCTTCATCATCAAATCTGGAAATGCTTCCCATTCCATCCCAAGCTAAGTTGGTGTGCTTTCGCAATAAAGAGAGATTCTACTTGTGTAACCCCAGCACTCAGCGGCTCTTCTGCCAGCCTAACCCTCCTTCTAATCCCGTACCCGACACAGAAATTATCTATCCATTTGGTTTTGGCTATGTCCCATTCAAAGATGAATATGTAATCGTGCAGTTAGTCAAAACAACGAGGAATTGGAGTTGTGAGATCCTCACTGTATCCACATCCAATGACGACCAAGATGAGCTAAATAACATTTTCTCACTTTAGATAACATAAAAGAATCTACTTTTGACTGCTTGGGAATCTACCTGGAGTAATGCAGATTGTTTTTTCAATTCAGTTTTATGTATTTTTATTTCGTCTAGGATAAATTACGGATACCCTGAGGTACGGTTAAATTATAAGAAATTCTCTCACGTATTGTATATTATGAAAATCCTCAGCTCATTAGGATTGTCACCGTCTTACAATCAGCCACTTGTCCTTGAAAAATTCCAATTTCCCCCTAAGGGATTAATTGTAATGTTTGTAATATCTTATAAATTTTTAAAACTTGGTATTAATTGTGATATCTCATCAATTATAAAATTGTTAATTATATATTTACAACAAAAACTTTATAAAAATGTAAAATTGCACATATTTCAATAAATATTAAAAAAAATAACATATTTATTTATAAATTTAAGATATTATATATTTATTAGCAATTTGTTGATTTTATTTTCTTCATGAGAACTTTCGATAATGTGACAGGGCCGACGTAGATCATCGGAAATATATGTGCAAAGGTCACTTAAATATATCACAAACATCGAGTATAACTATAACACTAAATAAAGTATTCTAACACAAAATTTCAGAATTGTTAAAGCATGTATATCATACTTACTTGGTTGGAAACTTGGAATTAAATCGTAGAACACTTGAATCAATACATAAAAATAGAAAATAAGGTTGAGGTTTGCCGAAATAATTTTTTTTAATTAAGACAATTTCCTTCCTCTTCTTTGCATCTAGTAACTTTATTAACTCTAGAGAAATTTCCTTCCTCTTCTTTGCATCTTCGGATCTTCGACCTCTTCCTTCCTCTTCTTCGCCTTTTCACAACATTTTTTAACTTCTTTCTCATATTCAGCTCTGTTTTTCATAAACTGATGACCGGCTAATGTATTTAGGGGATCATAACCGTTTGGTTCACGTAACAGTATGCATGTATTAAACATGCATACTGTCAACGGGGCCAGGAAATTCAACAAGTATTTCTTCAAAACAATCCTCACGTAACAGCTCAACCTTGTATTTTCTCATCCTGAAATTAGAACCACAAATAAATTATTTATTTGATAGGTCATGAATAAAAAGAGAAAAAAAAAAAAATTTGATATTTATCTCAATTACTACTCACAATTCTGTGACATCAACGTCTCTTTTGATGTTGGCCATACCAGATTCCAATTCAGTATTGCGGATTTTTAATCTGTTGTAAACAAATACAAATAAAAGTATAAAAATTCAATAATATTTGAACGTTTACTGCATTTAGGTGGCCAATTTTTAAAGACCTATTGATGACCAAAATGCAGTAAACGTTCAAATATCAATTTCAAACTAAGAATTCAAGATTGATCATATTAATTTTTAAAGTCACAGACCATATATAATATAGCATTTCAACCTAATTAAATCTTACACTCCAATTAACCAAAAATCTTAAACGTTCAAATTATTTGTATTTGTTTAAACGTTCAAAATTGATGAATTATACAAATTATTTGTATAATTTTCATAATACAAATAATCTTGAAATGCGGAACGATTCTTAGTTTAAAGTCACTGACCACATCTCCCCGCCCAATTAAATCTTACACTCCAATTAACCAAAAATCTTAAAATCATATATAATATATAAAACCATCCACATCTAGTTCCACCGGATGAAAAGAAAATTAAAGGAAAAAAAAGAAATAAAATTGATGGTCTTCAAGACTTCAACCATTTTAAGAATCTTTAAAAAGGACAAATTGATCGTACTCTTAAAATTTACTCTATCCCCAACATTTTGAGCTTGTTGAAAAAAAATAAACTTTATTAATCTAAGTCTTTTAAGTTATCCAATTGAAGTTGGAAAGTTAAGAAGTCTTTTCATTTATCTATGTCTATTAATGAGTAGCAAGTTTCTAAGAAGACTTTTAAGTTATCTAAGTCGTATTTATTGTGTAAGTTGGAAGGTTGTTCCAACTCTATAAATATTGTCTTGTAATGTTCATTTGATAAGAAGAAAAAATAAGAGAAAAGATAAGAAATCAATATAAACTCTCATATTTCCTCCACTATTCTTTTGAGAGAATTTGAATATTTTAGTGTTTATGCTCTCCAATTTCTAACAAATTGGTATCAGAGCCACTTTGTTTGAGAGACGTATGAGTTTGAAGAAAGATATGTCGAACGGAACTCCATTTTTAGTTCCACAACTTACCAAAGAACATTTTGGTAATTGGTGCCTCCGAATGAAGGCCCTGCTTGGATGTTATGAAGCTTGGGATACGGTGGAGAACGGTGTAAAGACTGATGATGCAGCCTCTGTTAAGAAAGATCAGAAGGCTCTCACCCTCATCTATCAAAGTTTAGATGAGAAGATGTTCGAGAAGGTTGCTAGTGCAACCACTTCCAAGCAAGCATGGGATATTCTTCAAACTTCTTTTAAAGGGGCGGATAAAGTGAAGAAAGTACGTCTCCAAACATTAAGAGGTGAGTTCGAATCTCTTCATATGAAGGAATCCGAATCGGTTTCGGATTATATTTCAAGAGTTTTGACCGTGGTCAATGAAATGAAGAGAAATGGAGAAGAATTCAAGGATGATCGGATTGTTGGAAAAATACTACGATCACTAGATTCGAAGTTCAATTACGTGGTCGTCGCTATTGAAGAGTCCAAGGACTTGGACACCATGACCATTGAAGAGCTTGCCGGATCTTTGCAAGCTCATGAAGAAAGATTGAAGCCGAAGCAAGAACCGGTGGAGCAAGCTTTGCAAGCAAAGCTTTCAATGAAAGAAAAGGATGAAAGGAATGTCACGTCTCAAAGAGGCCGAGGTCGAGGTCGAGGACGTGGACGAGGCCGTGGTCGTGGAAGAGGTGGCAACCAACCTTCGTATAATGAAGAAAACGGCCAAAATTTCAACCAAGGAAGAGGTCGTGGCCGTGGACGGGGTAGAGGAAGAACTTCGAGGCCAAATCAAGGAAGGTATGACAAGTCGAATATTGAATGCTATACTTGTCATAAATATGGTCACTACTCTTCGGAATGCAGAAATAATGTATGTGGAGGAGAAAAATAATTTTGTGGAGAGCAACTATGAAGAGGAGATCCCCACTTTGCTTCTCGCTTGCAGAAGTGATGGAAATGATGAGTACAATCAGTGGTATCTTGATTCTGGGGCAAGTAGTCATATTTGTGGAAAGAAAGAGTTATTTTCGAAACTTGATGAATCTATTGACGGTAATATCACATTTGGAGATTCTTCAAGAGTTCAAATAAAAGGAAAAGGTACGATTTTAATTCGTTTGAAAGATGGAAGCCATCAATTTATTTCTAATGTGTTTTATGTGCCGGGAATGAAAAGTAATATTTTGAGTTTGGGACAACTTTTGGAGAAAAATTATGATATACATTTGAAAGATAAAAGTTTGATAATGAAAGATGAAAAAGGAAGGTTGTTAGCAAAGGTGCCGATGATGAAAAACAGGATGTTTTTATTAAATATCCAAAGCGATGTTCCAAGATGTTTGAAATCTTGTGTTCAAGATTCTTCTTGGCTTTGGCATATGAGACTTGGGCATTTGAACTTTGACGGTCTCAAAATGATGAGCAAGGAAAGGATGGTAAAAGGCTTACCAACTATTGACCTTCCAAATCAACTTTGTGAAGGATGTCTTTTTGGAAAACAAGCAAGAAAAAGTTTTCCGAAGGAGTCTTTGACGAGAGCTCAATATCCTTTAGAGCTAATTCACTCGGATGTTTGTGGACCTATCAAGCCATCATCGCTTGGTAAGAATAATTATTTTATTCTATTTATTGATGATTATTCTCGGAAAACTTGGGTGTATTTCTTGAAGGCAAAGTCGGAGGTGTTTGAAACTTTCAAAAAATTCAAAACTTTGGTGGAAAAACAAAGCGGTTATCAAATCAAAGCGCTTCGGTCCGATAGAGGAGGAGAATTCACTTCAAATGAATTCAAGAATTATTGTGAGGCAAATGGCATCCATCGTCCAATGATGGTTCCAAGATCACCGCAGCAGAATGGCGTAGCCGAGAGAAAGAACCGGACGATTCTTAACATAGCAAGGAGTATGTTGAAAAGTAAGAACATGCCAAAGGAACTTTGGGCGGAAGCAGTTGCATGTGCAGTTTACTTGTCCAACCGGAGCCATACTAAAAGTGTTCATGGAAAGACCCCTCAAGAAGCATGGAGTGGTTTTAAGCCAAGTGTTTCGCACTTGCGGGTCTTTGGAAGCATAGCCTATGCACATGTGCCAGATCAAAAGAGGACTAAACTTGATGACAAAAGTGAAAGGTACGTCTTTATTGGCTATGATCAAAATTCCAAAGGTTACAAACTGTACAACCCAAACAATCGAAAAATTGTGATAAGTAGAGATGTTGAGTTTGATGAAGAAAATTCTTGGGAATGGGGCATTACAAATGAAAAGTACAGTTTCAGTCCACTCATTGATGATGAAGGAGATGATGGCACGATGCAACCTAATACACCATCATCAACACCTCCACTACAAAGTCCACAGATTGATGAAGAAAGTTCAAGTGAAAGACCTCGAAAAACTAGAAGTCTAAGAGAGCTTTATGAGGTAACGCAAAATTTAAGTGATATGACTCAATTTTGTCTTTTTGCGGATTGTGAGCCTCTAGATTATGAAGAAGCTGCTCGTGACAAAAGATGGAGAAATGCCATGGATGAGGAAATCAATGCAATTAAGAAGAATGATACATGGGAGTTGGTGACATTACCTAAAGATAAAAGAACCATTGGAGTCAAATGGGTATTCAAGACGAAAAAGAATTCAAAAGGCGAGGTGGAGAGATATAAAGCGAGACTGGTCGCAAAAGGATACAAACAGAAAGCCGGTATCGACTATGGTGAGGTATTTGCTCCAGTTGCTCGTTTAGAAACTATCCGTTTGATTATTTCTATGGCAGCCCAAAACATTTGGAAAATTCATCAAATGGATGTAAAATCCGCATTTTTGAATGGAGTTTTGGAGGAAGAAGTCTACGTTGATCAGCCTTTGGGTTATGAAGTTAAAGGACATGAAGATAAAGTGTTGAAATTGAACAAAGCTCTATATGGCTTGAAGCAAGCCCCGCGTGCTTGGAATAGTAGAATCGACAAGTACTTCCAAGCAAATGATTTTTCAAAATGTCCACATGAACATGCACTTTATGTAAAAATGCATAAAAATGGTGATATTTTACTTGTTTGTTTGTATGTGGATGACTTGATTTTGACAGGAAATAATCCAAAAATGTTTGAAGATTTCAAGAAAAATATGGCAAGAGAATTTGAGATGACGGACATTGGTTTAATGTCCTACTATCTCGGCATTGAGGTGAAACAAAGGGAGGATGAAATTTTTATATCCCAAGAAGGATATGCCAAGGAAATTCTAAAGAAGTTCAATATGGAGAATAGCAAACCAGTTGGCACCCCCGTTGAATGTGGAGTAAAATTGTCTAAGCAAGGAGATGGAGAGAAGATCAATCCTACATTTTTCAAAAGTCTTGTTGGAAGCTTGAGGTATTTAACTTGTACAAGACCTGATATTCTTTTTGGTGTTGGACTTGTAAGTCGTTATATGGAGGCTCCTACTGCTTCTCATTTAAAGGCGTCCAAATGAATACTTCGTTATATTAAAGGTACACTTGACTTTGGAATCTTATATTCATCTTGTCAAGACTTCAAGCTTGTTGGTTATTCTGATAGTGATTGGGCTGGTGATATTGATGATCGGAAAAGTACTACCGGGTTTGTTTACTTTATGGGAAATTCAGCTTTTACTTGGAATTCAAAAAAGCAGCCCATTGTGACTCTTTCTACTTGCGAAGCGGAGTATGTGGCAGCTACTTCTTGTGTTTGTCATGCAATTTGGCTTAGAAGTTTAATGAAAGAACTTCACCAACCACAAGAAGATCCAACGAAGATATTTGTTGATAATAAGTCCGCACTTGCATTGGCGAAAAATCCGGTGTTTCATGAAAGAAGCAAGCATATTGATACTAAGTATCACTTTATTCGGGAATGCATATCTAGGAAAGAAGTTGAGCTTGAATTTGTGAAGTCCCAAGATCAAATTGCGGATATATTCACCAAGCCGTTAAGGATTGATGTGTTTCGAAGATTGCAAATGTCTCCTGGCGTAATAAATAAAGTTTAAGAGGGGGTGTTGAAAAAAAATAAACTTTATTAATCTAAGTCTTTTAAGTTATCCAATTGAAGTTGGAAAGTTAAGAAGTCTTTTCATTTATCTATGTCTATTAATGAGTATCAAGTTTCTAAGAAGACTTTTAAGTTATCTAAGTCGTATTTATTGTGTAAGTTGGAAGGTTGTTCCAACTCTATAAATATTGTCTTGTAATGTTCATTTGATAAGAAGAAAAAATAAGAGAAAAGACAAGAAATCAATATAAACTCTCATATTTCCTCCACTATTCTTTTGAGAGAATTTGAATATTTTAGTGTTTATGCTCTCCAATTTCTAACAGACCTCTCGATCGTATATATAATTTATCAACGTCAAATTTCTTCAGGAATTGAACTAAGAAATAAAGAAAGAAAACAAGTTCATTGGTACTTAATTTCCCTACATAAATTCAAGATTCAAACATATATAGGTTTAATTAATTTGAAAATTATTAGCATTTCAACCCTCAACTACGTACCAAACAGAAGAAAAAAGAAATTGTAGTACGTACGTACGTGTTGCATTGCAAAGTAGAAACTTACCTAACCAGCAGAAGAGCGCAGGAAAAAGGATAGAAATTGGAACTGGGAATTGATGCTTCAAAAAATTTGCATGTTTTCCATTTTATAATGTTTTGAAATATCACTATTGACAATTATGCCCCTGGGGCCATTCTAATTGGATTGAAGGAGTTTTATATTCAAGTCCAGCTCCAGTTGTGACGCGTTGGCTTTTTTTTATCTAATAGAGGAAAAATAATATCCTTTTAACTTTTTTTTTTTAGTATTTCTAATTGGATTTCCCAAAAAATCTGAAAATAAACCCTTTCATTTTCCTTTTTAATTTTTTTATAACGTACATCATTTTCTTTACAATGAATACTTCTTGACGTACCAAAAAAAAAGATATATATATATATATATATATATATATATATATATATATACTTCTTGATAGTTACTTAACAGAAGACAAAAATCCATGTAACTGGTGAGGAGCCCTGCAATTCCTTAAACCAAGAACAAAATCAATGAGATAGGTGTATTATCACATAAACTATATAACTGATAAGCCGATTGCCCTAACGGTACTCCTGACCTCAGCGGGACTTACAGGCATTCTCAGAAATATAATCTTTGTAAATAAAACAACTATTCTTTAACTTGTTCAAAACTCAAAGAATACAGGGACCGTAGCTTAGTTCATGGACCATTCCATTGTCTTAGCAATTTTCTGATGTACAGGATCCTCTTAAGAGGCAAGTACAGAGCATACTTATTGATAAGGTTAGAGTATACTAATCAAGAACCATCGAGAGGAATCTGAAGAACTAGAAAGAAAGTGTTTAGCTAGACATAATGTTATAAACAAGAGTGTTTATTGAATTCTGAATGTCTTACAATGATACAAGAGCCCCTATTTATAGAGGGCGGACTCCAAACTGATTACAATACAACTTAATTATACAACGATTCCAGACCATACAAATGGAATCTGACTTTATTTAAAGGCTAGACATCTAGGTCCACCACTAAAGATAACTTTTGACTAAAATACACAACTTTAATAAAGTAACTTTAATAAAGTTGTCTGAGACCACTGTTATCTGGGACCACTGTCTTTATCATTCACGAGGTGTTGTCTGGAGAATCTTGTATCATATCTCCTTCAGATGTATGTATCACCATTGGATCAAAGTCATCCGGATCTGGTTGTTTATTACCCAAACTGAACTGTTCATAATCCATCTCTAGTTCAATGGATCCATAATCCCATGGATCTTGAGCATCTTGAAAAACTTCAGGATTATTTATCATTGTGGTATCAGTAGGAGTTTCATCAACTTCTGGAACGAGAGATGAAGATCTTGGTCCTGTGATATCATAAGGTATCCTCAGAGTTGAAGTACAGTATATGTCTTCAGAAGCAAAAGCTGGAACCTCATTAATGTTGCATAAATGTATGAACAGATTGTTTACTTCTTCCTGTTGCTTGCTGATACCACCATCAGTAGTGGTATAGACATACCCATAAGCTTGAGCAAACATCCTGTCAGATCCATAACTAGCAGTTCCATAATATGGCCTTCTTAAGAGAATGACTGTATAAGGATCTTTCATATGAGAGGAATTCTTAAGAATATCCTTCAGGACTTTTATCCAATTCTTCTTGTCCCAATATCCATATAGAAATTTGGTGATCTTTGGTTCAAGAGTTCTCTTCCGGATTGCTTTGAGAAGATATTTAGGCTTAACTTCTATGGCGAAGTAACTGATTAAACCTAAACACCAAAAGTACCAATATCCTTCAGATGGTAAGGTGATATCGGCATGAAAGGTAAATATAGGAAGGAAAGTTTGATCAGGGTAGAACTTTCCTTGCTCTAATGGTATGTTCATAAGAAGTAAAAATTTAGCAAGATAATAGAAAATATGGTTTATTGCATAAGCTTTTACTCTTCTTGGATTATCAAGAGGCTGTTCTGTTTCTGGGAAATCTGGTATTTCATATGAAGGGATTTGGGAGGTTGCCATGAGTATCAGTGAGATTGATTTGGTAAGAGAAATCAAGTGGACTTGTCTTGGTCTTGATAGTAAATCTGGGATGAGATTTCGATCCCCTTTTATATGCTGAACATCAAACTGGTATTTTGAAAACCAGTCTTTTAATCTCAATAATTGTGGCTCAGGAATTCCCTTGTTTTTGAATTCAAAGATTTTTGGGAAAGATGAGTTGTCCATTTGTACAGTGAATTGATGTCCAATCAGATGGAATTCAAATTTCTTGATTCCATATTTCACGGCCAAGATTTCTTTGTAGACTGTATGATAATGTTTTTCAGCATCTTTGAATTGTCCACTGGCATGTCCACATAAATACTTTTTCCCATTCATTTCTTCGATAAGAATGGCCCCCCAGAATTCATCACTAGCATCTGTCTGCAGAATGCGTTTCCCTTTATCAGGAATCTTTAAAGGAGGAGGATTCTGACAGAGTTGCTTTAGTTGCTTTACAGCTGTTGTTTGGCTGTTTCCCCATGGTGGGGCTCCTTTCCTGAGCATTTTAGAAATTTGACTCGTGTACTTTGAACTGTGTGGAATAAAATCCTTCAGATAATTAACTATCCCAAGGAATTGTTGAATTTCCTTAGTAGTTAAGTTTTCTTCTGGAAATTTGAATAGTTCCTGTGCAATATGTGGGCCTGGATGATATTGTCCTTCAGAAAAATTCATTCCAAGGAATTCAATTTCCTTTTGACCAATATACCCTTTCTTTTCGGACAACATGATACCATACTGTTGAATAATCTCAAGAAACTGTTGTAGTAAATCTTCATGGGCCTGTTTATTCTTTGAGAACAGTAAGATATCGTCTATATAGACCAGGGCACTGTGCAATATGGGCTCAAATATTCGAGTCATGGCTTTCTGAAACAGTGATGGAGCGACTTTAAGCCCAAAAGGCATAACTGTCCATTGGAATTGGGCCGTAGGTATGCAGAATGCTGTTTTGTACCTATCATTTGGATCAATACCCAATTGCCAAAATCCAGCCTTCAGATCAAACTTTGAGAATATATGGGCTTGGGTTAACTGTGAGAACAACATCTGGGTTCTTGGTAAAGGGAATTTATCATCTGCTAGGAAATGATTCAAGGGCTTGTAATCAATGACTAGCCTCTTTTTCCCTCTGATTTGTTCAGACCTTCTGTTGACATAAAAGGCTTGGCAAGCCCAGTTGGACTTTGTTGGTTCGATCAGCCCAAGTTCTTGTAACTGTTGACATTCCTTTTTTGCTAAGGAGAGATCATCTGGTGTCATTCCTGGATGAGTAGCTTTGGTAGGATTGACATCCTCATTCATTTTGAATGGAAGCTGGATGAAGAATTTAGAATTCTTCCATAACGGACTAGGATGATTGAAATCAGCATGGGATTCAGCACAACAGTCTTGAAGCTTTCTTGCTATATCATGGAATTCTTTTGGAGCATTTGATAGAGCATAGATCTTCTGGATAGTAGTATAAGGCTGAAATTGTCTCTTATACTTTATTCCATTTGGGAGAACCATAAGTTTCTGAGCTTTGTGATAAAGATCAAAACCTATGAGAAGATCTTTTCCATGTAATTTGCTTCCAATCACTTTCATCCAAACAATACAGTCTGGGAAGAATTGAATCCCAATGGGATGTTTGGTAATCAGAGAAGTCTTAAACTTCTGTCCATCTGCTGCCTGAAAGAACTCATAGTGAGTAGTCCATGCTTCTTTAGGAAGAATATCCTGATTCATCATAGACTTTGCAGCTCCAGTATCCATAAATCCTATAACTTTGACTGGCCTTTCATATTTGGATGGAAGAATATGGACTTGGATGTGTGGGGATGGGATAACTTCTTGACTGATTTTTGCTGTCTGGAGGATAGGAAGATATTCCTCTTCCTCTTCTTGTTCAGGTTCTGCTGATTCTTCTAAGTCTTCAAGAGCAAAGATACTCTCTTCTGTTTGTTCATCTTGTTCAGAAAATAGAGATTCAACGTCAGTATCATCCAGAGTTGATTCAATGCACTGCTGGATGTGTGTTATCATTCTTGCAGATTTCTCCCTGTTTTGAGGACAGTTTTTTGCAAAATGTCCTTTCTTTTTGCAGATATAACACCTATCAGTTCTCTTATTTCTGTAAGATTTTCTTTTGAAGAACCGAAGACTTCCTTTCTTTTTGGGCTTGTCCTTGTCCTTTGTAGATTTCTTTTTCTTGATATGACAAGAACAATTATCCTTGGAATCACACTTAATTTCCAAATGAGACTTTTTGCAGGCTTGCTTTAGAGCGGTCTTGTTATGGATCAAAGATTTGAACATGTTTTGTTGTTCACATAACTTTTCAACCGTTGCAATTGCCATCTGATGAATTTCTCCAAGGGTAAGAAGATTTATTTCTTTTCCCGCAGCAGTGAGAAGACGATTAAGCTCTGGATGTATCTCTTTGGGAAGAGAAGCTACGTATACATGTTTGAGATTGGGATCATTACTCCCATTCAATGTATAGTAGAGTTCAGACATCCTTTTGAAGTGAAAATCTAAATCTTTCTTCTGTAAAGAGCAACACTTCATAGCAAAGTAACTCTGCTGGGCAAATTTATCATAAATCGAACTATCACCCAGAAATTCTTGATGTATGGCTCCTAAAGCCTGAGCTGCAGTGGCTTGGAAGAATTGTATCTGCCTGTATTCTCCAAGGGCTAGAAACCATTCTCTCAGAGTTCCAGTAAACCTGGATGCAAATTCTCTAAGAATAACAGAAAATTCTTGTTCTTTGGTTTTCTGGAGATCAATCCAAGCAGCAAAAGATTGAAGTCTTTCTCTTCTTTTTTCAACTGGGATATCATCAAATGTAAACCATGGCCCATTTGTTGGTTTTGAAGAAGATTCTGAACTCCTGGTTGGAGGAGAATCGTCCATCATGGTTTCTTCTTCTGATTCTTCAGGGAAGAGTTCTGTTACAGGTGGATCAGCCATAAGTATTTTGGAAATATCTGTTTTTTCCTGATCCATATCAGAGCTTTGACTAGAGTCTTCAAATGAACTGTCAGAATTGGATGATTCTGCAGATGATTGACTTTCATCAATTTGGACTTCTGGAAATTTCCTAATCATAAAAGATTTTTGGAAATCTTCCACCTTCTCTTTCATTTTTTCCTTATTCTGAGGCCTAGGTTTTGACTTTGAAGCAGGATGCTTAAATGGTATGTCAGAAGCCATAGAGAATTTTCTTGAATAGTCTGGTGAGGAAGCTGGCATTTCAAATAAGGATGAAGACGTGGGTGCTGGGAGGAAAGGAAGATTAGGAATAAATCTCCTTTTTCTATCTTCTTCCATAAGATGAAGATCCTTTTTGAGCTTCCTTATTTCTGCTTCCTTCTGATTAAATTCTGGACCCATCTTGTGCTGAGAAATCAGTTGTCTGAGCTCTTTATCAAGGAGATCTATTCTTTTAACAACTCGATTATAGATCCCTTCAAGTTCTAAAGTCATAGAGTCAATTTTTTTAGTATTGCTTTGAACTTGTGATATAACCTGGTCAACTTTAGAATCGATTTGGACCAAGGTTCTGTTTTGAGCTCTAGAATTGGTAGATTGCCAATTCATTACTTCTTCTGCTTGAGTTAGCTCAGAAGTTTTTCTTCTGCCATCAGAATCCATTATATTGGTTATGATATAAGGCCTTGTAGTGACTGATCCTGAGGTGTTCCTTTCCAAAGGAGGAAATTCAGCTTCATAGTTTTGGAACATCATACAGGGTTGGACCAAAGGAATAGAAGGAATAACTGGTGGTAGAGATTGTCTACAATCCTTCTTTGTTTGTTCCTGTTGGAGAATCTTTAAGGCTTGATCATAACATGGCAGTGATTGTGCACAAGCAGGTGGATCTAGATCAGGTTCATCAGATCTATCATTTCTGCAGGAAAGGCGTTGTTTTCTTGCCTTTCTTCTCCTTCTTCTTCTACTGGCTTCACTTTCATCATCATCATCAGATTCTTCTTGTTCATCACAAGAACAATCAGAATCACACATGGAAGGATCCACATCCCATAGAAAATGGCCATCAATTTTGTCTGTATAAACATGGGAGCCATCTGATTTGAAAAAGGCTATGGGTACTGGCATCTTGGTTCCATACCAATTTATTTTTTCTCTTTTATCCTCAACTGGCTGGATCATCAGTTGCCTGAAGATTTCTTTTGATGAAGAGGGTTCTTCATCTTGATTTATCTTAAAGATGGTTTTGGTTTTTCCATCTTTCATCTTCTGGAACTCATAAGTAGTAGATCTGATAGGCTCATGAGTTTGTTGAAGAGACTCATAATTCGTGATCCATTCAGTAGGCATGAGAAGTTCCAATTCTTGGCGTGGAATTTGTCTGGGGATCTGGACTATTGTAGGTGTGTTAGATCCAGATTCAGCCAAGATCATCAAAGCATCAGGGGATCCAGATCCTTGCAGATCTAGTCCATGGTCTTGCAATCGGTAGACCAATTGATGATGAAGAGTAGCAGAGATTGCTGAGGTGACTTGTTCTGCACCAGTGATTTGTACTTGAACCTTCAGGGCTGTAGGAAGGTTAGAATCATTGAGAGACATCGCAAAATTTGGGAAGTAAGTGAGAACTGCACTTCCGTTATTGAGAGTAGTGACTACTGTTCCGATAACAGCATGTTCATAACAAGTAAAGCGTGTATCCAGGAGAGCTAATCTGGCAGTAACTGGAAGACCTTTTCTTCCTTGGTAAGATAATACTAGGCGTACTGCACCAAAATGTAGGTGAGTGTAACCTTCTCGTTGCCAAGAGCTGATATATTCTGGAGGAATAGCAAGGGTAATATACTGTTCCTTTTTGGAATAAGGAATATCACACTTGTCTAATTTGGATGTCTGGACATATTCTTTAGTTGAAGGTCTGTGTGATGAGATGAGTGAACGAATTCCCCTAAGGGAACCTTTCTTTCTGTAAATATTATACGGACTTATTAAGGGAGGTACAGAGTTTTCAATTACAGCGGAGTCTGGTATAGTAGAATATTCTACAAGGTTTTCTATTTTACTATTAGAAAAACGAGGTAAAGACAAGGAGGATGAAACTGAAATTAATTGATCTGGAGATGTCATATCTTGTAAACTTATCTAGTTCTTCTTCCTCCTACTCATCCGGCATCAAGACTTTTGGAGCATTTGATAGAGCATAGATCTTCTGGATAGTAGTATAAGGCTGAAATTGTCTCTTATACTTTATTCCATTTGGGAGAACCATAAGTTTCTGAGCTTTGTGATAAAGATCAAAACCTATGAGAAGATCTTTTCCATGTAATTTGCTTCCAATCACTTTCATCCAAACAATACAGTCTGGGAAGAATTGAATCCCAATGGGATGTTTGGTAATCAGAGAAGTCTTAAACTTCTGTCCATCTGCTGCCTGAAAGAACTCATAGTGAGTAGTCCATGCTTCTTTAGGAAGAATATCCTGATTCATCATAGACTTTGCAGCTCCAGTATCCATAAATCCTATAACTTTGACTGGCCTTTCATATTTGGATGGAAGAATATGGACTTGGATATGTGGGGATGGGATAACTTCTTGACTGATTTTTGCTGTCTGGAGGATAGGAAGATATTCCTCTTCCTCTTCTTGTTCAGGTTCTGCTGATTCTTCTAAGTCTTCAAGAGCAAAGATACTCTCTTCTGTTTGTTCATCTTGTTCAGAAAATAGAGATTCAACGTCAGTATCATCCAGAGTTATAAGTTTAAACAAAAATAATCAACGGCTTTCTTCATTTCTTCATAAAAGCAACAGAAATTGCCCTTTTCAATTCAATCAATTGCTTTGTCCGTCTTCTTCAATTCTTCTACAATTTGAGTCTTCTGTGAAAAAAGAAAAAGGAAGCTTTGAAAGATAAAATTACATTACTTTAATCATATCTATGGCCAGTTCATTCGTTTTTATGAAAATAAAATTGTAGAACTCGTCCCAAATTAATTGTGGATTTCGGTTTTCGTCCCAACAATATCACCACGAAATTTCGTTCGGCAATTTAATATTTTGTCCAAACTTCGTCCCATCTTTTCATTTTTTATGGAAAGTACCATGAAGTGTAATGTTGGCGCTAAACAAATAGGCAAAATTACGGAACTCGTCTCAAACTAAATATCGATTTTGATTTTCGTCTCAAACTAATTACTGAATTTGGTTTTCGTCTCAAACTAACAATCAATTTTTGTTTTTGTCCAAGCTACATCTTCTTGTAATTTAATATTTTGCCCAAATCGCATCTCGTAATTTCTCTTTTTTTCATTTATGAGAGACTAAGATACAATTTAGCAGAGTTTTTATCTCTTTGTTTTTAACATACGAAATAAGAAACGAGCTAGAATGTACGCATGCATACTCTTGGAAAAGAAAAAGAAAAAGAAAAAGCTGGTTCATCACTTGAAGAAAAAAAAGACTCCATTATCACTCATCATTATATACTCCAATTGATTTATTTGATTGAGATTGAATTTTCCCGATGACATTCTACACGTGCGTAAGAAAAATATGTTTTGAGGATATTCTACCCCTGTTGAGGATAAAAAATAGACAATAAGTTCGTCGACAGCAGGATTCGAACCTGCGCAGGCAAAGCCCAACAGATTTCGAGTCTGTCTCCTTAACCACTCGGACATATCGACAACTCTTTATCATTTAGAAAAAGACAAAATCCATATCAATAAAAGAGAAAGAAAAAACAAAATTCGCCCACCGAGGGGCTCGAACCCTCGACCACAAGGTTAAGAGCCTTGCGCTCTACCAACTGAGCTAGACGGGCTTGTTATTGTATCTTTATATTTTTTAGGTATCTAAACTATATTTTGGAGCATAAAACTGGTACATCCTAATTATGTATTTAAACTTTGGAAGATTTTTGTAAAATTTGGGGCTTATTTAAGCTTACTATTGTCCCTGCTAAATAACAAGAAACTAACCCATATAAATTTTGTAATTAATTATAAGGCAAACTCATGATTCTTAACAACCTGCCTGAAGGAACTATTCTTAACAATACGCAACATTCATAACTATAAATAAATAACACTCCTTAGTTCAAAATACAAGTTGCCTGAAGGAATTATTCTTAGCACCAATTATATTCCTCTCAAAATTCCGAGCAATCTCAATCATCCCTCGTGCACGAAGGACATCGAGAATCGTAGCAAAAGTTACACTATCAGGTTTACATCCATTCCCCTCCATTGCCTTAAACAAATCCATCATCTTCTCTACGTCACCAGCGTTGCCATAAGCACTTATAGCACAATTAAAGAAAGTCGTATCTATCACCATATCAGAATTCTCGACTTGCCTTAAAATTTATTTATTTATGTCTTTAATGTGTGTTTTGCAATTTACACTATCAATTTTGAGTTTTTCCTTTTTAGTCCTCAAAGTCGTGGGGCAATTTAAGAAGTCCCCCTCTTTTTTTTTTTTTTTTTTTTTGCATTTCAATCCTCAAAATTACATAAGATTGAAGCATTTATAATTCGTAATTTGCACAACAATAAGAATTCAAATGAATATCAATTTAAATCACTTCAAATTTAAAAATATGCCCACTCGTTGAATTTTTTAACAACATAGATATGAATTTTAATTTCAATTATCAAATCTACATAATTAAAATTATCAATTTCAAGTAAATTAAAATTATAGGAAAGAAAATTCATAAATGAATTTTTCGGGATTTTACAGTATAATTTTATAATGAATTGAGAGGGTACATTTTTGCTATTAATACCTAGGGTGAAATACACTTTCCTCCCTTAAAGTATGGGGGTGGCATCAGTTACCCCCTAAAGTATCAATTGTAACACTTACCCCCCTATGTTATAGTATTAAACATTTTATTCCAAAAATATCCCCGTCCATTCTGAAACATATACATTATTTCTTTATTAATTTATCAAAAAATATTTATGTTAATTATGAATTCATCTATCCACCAAATAATATTATATTTTCATTTATTCATTTTTTCGATTTCCTTCGATTTTATGGTCTCAAATTTTTTCTTTATTTTCGTCTCATTTTTTTCTTGATTTATATTTCAATTTGTTTCTTTTTATTATGTTTCAATTTTTTATATTTCTATCTCAAATTTTTCTTTATATTTTTCTATGTTTTTATTTTGTGATAATTATCTCATTTATTTTCGGTATGAATTATTATTGAAAATATTGAGTAATTCTCATTCGAATTCTTTTCGCAAAATTCACGGTTGACACCAAGCATTATTATGTTTTAATTTCTTCATTTCTTCATAATTTTTTATTATTAATTATGAATACATCCATTTACCAAACAATATTAAATTCCAATTTCTTCATTTATTTTGCTTCTTTTGGTTAAGAAAAAATGAGATGAAAATGAAGAAGAAATTTGAGATTGAAAAAAGTATGGTAAAAAAATGAAGAAATTAAAACATAATATTGTTTGGTGGATGAATGAATTTATAATTAATCAAGAAACAATTTTATTTTTATAAATTAATAAAGATATTTTTATTTAGGAAAGGGATGGGGATATTTCTGAAATAAAAACTACAAAACTATAACAGAAGGGGGTAAGTGTTACAATTGATACTTTAGGGGGGTAACTGATACCACCCCTATACTTTAAGGGAGGAAATTGTATTTCACCCTAATAACTAAGCACAAATGGGCTTTGGGTAGGAAAAATCCATAAATGGAAATTATGATAGTTAGACAAATTACAAGGGGTGTTGCAATTACTATAAAATTTTCCTTGGATTTTTCCAGGATTTCCCCATCAAATTGGTGGGGAAATTTTTTTCTTCACAAAATTTTCCCGCGGGAAAGTTGAAAGAAAATGATAACTTCCTTTCCCGCTATCCAAACAACAAATGGGAGAAATTCCTTCACTTTCCCGACAACCAATTGATTTATTTGATTGAGAGAGGATTTTGAATTTTTTTCCTAAATAGCCTTCATAATTGGTTTATTTGATTGAGAGAGGATTTTGAATTTTTTTCCTAAATAGCCTTCATGGCCAAAAAAATTATCAAAATGGCCATCTTACCAAAATAATTCCGAGAATAGGCCTTTTGATTGAACTCGCAGTTGTCAACTGCGAGTTTAGTTAAACTCGCAGTTGCCAACTGCGAGTTTACTTAAAAATTAAAAAAAAAAATACCAAAATTAAGAATTAATTAACGAAGGGGGTCAAGTTAATTACACTGTAAACTCGCAGTTAGTAACTGCGAGTTTATTGTAAACTCGCAGTTCCCAACTGCGAGTTTACGTAAACATGCAGTTAGCAACTGCGAGTTTAAACTAAACTCGCAGTTGCTAACTACGAGTTTTGGTGAACTGAATTTAAACCCTAGACGCGACACAGACTCCCATTTTTCATATCCATCTTTCAACATTCGGCGATTGAGGAGCGGCTAACACATATTTACTTACTTTTCTCTCTCTCGATCAAGTATTAAATCATATTCTTACTAATTTACTTATTTATCATTATATTATATCTTGGTATAATACTAATTTTAATATTTTGAGGAGTTATAATGCAATTTTCGTAAAATAAGGTCTATCATTGTTTCAACATGTAGATTTGGGTTTGTGTTTTGTTTTGTATGGATTGATTGGACAAATGAAATTTTTTGTTAGTTTTGACATAATATATAAAGTATAGAATTGACCTATATTAACAAACATGAGTATGAGAATTAGTAAAATTATTCAAAAGATGATTTATAATTTTTTTTTTAATGAGTATGAGAATTAGTAAAATTATTCAAAAGATGATTTATAATTATTTTTTTAAATATTTCTCAGGTTCATAATGGATGGCTTACCGGTTACGTTTTTGTGCTACTGGGGAGGAAATATATTGAATCCATGTAATGATTATGAGTATGACATTCCACCAAAACGACCCCTTAGGGCAAATAGCAGATGGAATTTGTACATTTATCAAAGAATAAATAACAAAGCTTTAAGAACCCAAATGAAAAATCACACATTTATTAACAAATTAGTAAAACACCAGTTCAGAGATCACACATTGATCAAGAAAATAGTAAAAATCCAGTTCAAATACCATACATACATCTATCAAAGACTATACAACAAAATGGCAAAATTCCGGTTAAAAGATCACAGATTTATCGAAACCCAATCACAAAAAATGAATTTTGTAGAAAAATTAAAGTTTTGGAAAAGTCTCAAAATACATTCAGCCTGAGAGAGGGGGGAGGGGGGTGTTTACCTCTCAAAATATCAAGTAATACTCATATCTAATCTTCCCAATGATTTCACAGCTCCATCATACTACCAATTTCCAACTAGAATTTTCATAATATTAATTCTCCTTTTCTTCGCAACTCCACGAAATATTAAAAGAGCAACAAACCTTGGCAACAAACCTTTTCTTCGTAACTCCTTTTCTTCGTAACTCCTTGTCCTATCGCAACAAACCAGTTGAATAGGGAAGACTGCTAACTGCGAGTTTGTATCGCGTAGGGTTTAAAATAAATTTACATAAACTCGCAGTTGCCAACTGCGAGTTTACGGTGTAATTAATTTCCCCTCTTCGTTAATTAATTCTTAATATTTGTATTTTTTTTTTAAATTAAACTCGCAGTTGCCAACTGCGAGTTCAATCAAAAGGCCCATTCCGGAAATTAGTTTGGTAAGATGGCCATTTTGATAATTTTTTTGGTTTGGGAAAAAAATTCTAGGATTTTCCCTGATGAAATTCTAGTCGTGCGTAAGAAAAATACGGAGTATGTTTTGAGGATATTCTAGATTACCTGTTGAGGAAAAAATTAGACAGTAAGTTCGTCGACAGCAGGATTCGAACCTGCGCAGGCAAAGCCCAACAGATTTCGAGTCTGTCTCCTTAACCACTCGGACATATCGACAGCTCTTTATGATTTCGGAAAAGATAAATTTGATACAATTGATAGAGAAGGAAAAAACAAAATTCGCCCACCGAGGGGCTCGAACCCTCGACCACAAGGTTAAGAGCCTTGCGCTCTACCAACTGAGCTAGACGGGCTTGTTGTTGTATCCTTATATTTTTTGGATATATAAACTATATTTTGGAGCATAAAACTGGAACATCTCAAGTATCTGACATGTATTTAAACTTTGGAAGATTTTTGTAAAATTTGGGGCTTATTTAAGCTTACTATTGTCCCTGCTAAATATCAAGAAACTAACACATATAATTTTTGTAATTAATTATAAGGCAAACTCATGATTCTTAACAACCTGCCTGAAGGAACTATTCTTAACAATACTCAACATTCATAAGTATAAATAAAAAATACTCCTTAGTTCAATATACAAGTTGCCTGAAGGAACTATTCTTAGCACCAATTATATTCCTCTCAAAATTCCGAGCAATCTCAATCATCCCTCGTGCACGAAGGACATCGAGAATAGTAGCAAAAGTTATACTATCAGGTTTACATCCATTCCCCTCCATTGCCTTAAACAACTCCATCATCTTCTCTACGTCACCAGCGTTGCCATAAGCACTTATAGCACAATTAAAGAAAGTTGTATCTATCACCACATCAGAATTCTCGACTTGCCTTAAAATCGAATCAACTTTACTCAAAATCCCTGCTTTACCATACGCGTAAACAAGAGAGCTATAAGTAATACAATTAGGCTTTGCACCTTCTTGTTTCATTTTCAAGAAAATCTCATCCATCTTTTCAATATTCCCAGCCTTCCCAAAAGTCTCGATTATTATATTATAAGTAACAATTGTCGGAGAATATAATCTCTTCCTCATAAACTCGACAACAGATCCCATTTTCTGAAACAAGCCAGATTTCCCGTACGACTTAATGAGAATGTTAAATGTCATTATGTCGGGTTTCAATCCCATCAGTTGAAACTCATCAAACCACTTTTCCATTTCATTAATCCTTTTACATCCACCGTAAGCTCCGATTACTGAGTTGAAAGTGAAAATATCCGGATGGGTTTCCCCCGTTTGAATCATCTCAACTAAAGATTTCTCCATGAGTTCAAAATGTTTAGCTTTACCATATCCATCGATCAAAATATTGTAGGTCACTGTCGTACATTCAATTCTTGAAAGTGACATCTCATCTAGAATCGGTTTAATCATATCAAAGCGATGGAGTTTAATGCAGTGTTTGATAAGGATCGAGTAAGTGAAAGCATCGGGTTTGCAATTGGGGACGGACTTCATATCTTCGAGAATACTAAATGCTATGTCGAAGTGGCCATTGTGGGCAAAAGCACCGACTAGTGCCGTGTAAACATCGAGTGTAGGTTGGAGGCCATCCAAGAGCATGGTCTCGAGAAGTAAGCTAGCTTGGTTTGGCTGGTTGGATTTACCAAGCATTACTAAAAGCTTTGCATATGTTTGACATCTTGGCTCATACCAATCTTGTTGTCGTAGAAGACCAAATATCTACAAGCATGAAGAAAAACGTATGTTAAAGAAAGACGAAAAAGTTCACATTAATCAAATTGAAAAGGAGCAACTCAATCTTAGTCATGGATCAAAATTTCAAACATTTCTGTTTTTTCTAAACTCTTTAATTTCTTTAAGAGACTCTTAGTTTCTTAATTTAATTATTTGTTAACAATTTTCATTGTGTTTCCAAAATGTTTACGAAAAGTTTCTAATATTTAGCTGACGAAAGTTTACACTAGAAACGAAATTCGTTTTAATCCATGGTCTTAGTGACCGAGTTATATATAAAACAAAACACTCACATCTCTATAAACATTAAGCAACAACTTCCAAGCAAAAATAAACCCCAGCAATCAAAATTCAACAACAATATCTTCAAATATTTTTATACTTGGTTCTGAACTTTTGGTGTAAATGTAATAGCACCCCATTTATAAGCAACAAAAAATCATTTTTCACAATCCCAAAAGCTAAAAACCCGAAAAGCAATCAGTACACGCATTCAAAGTAAAAATGTGTGCTTCCAAATATTATCGAAAACCCATAAAGCATAAAAAGAAGAAATTAAGAGAAAAAACCTTTAGAGCAGATTCCCAACGGTTTAGCTTAATTGCATGGTCCAAAGCTTCTAAAACGGGTTTGGGCCAAAGGGTTTTGTACTTGGAAGAGTTTGATTTTTTCTCAATGGCTTCAACGGCAGCGTCAGTTCTCAAAATTCTTGAAAGCTCTTTCTTGGAAAATTGAAGGCCCGCAGAAGGAGGATGACTGGTTTTTTTATGTGGGTTTTTGTTGGATGATTTTACTGTGAATGAGGAGAGGCGGGTTTCTGGTGGGTTGAGAAGTCGGAGCTCCATTTTTGCTACGGACAGATTTTGCTTAAGCAATGGCTGAAATGAAGAGATGAACTCTAAAGTGAATGTTGATGTGGGTTTGTATTTTGGTGATTGGCACTTTGCAGTTTGCCCCCTCAAATATTAAAATTAACACTTTAAACTCCTAAATGAAATAAAGAAAAGGAAAAAATTCTACTTCGACTTTCCTCGCAAATTAGGGATGAAATAAATCGAAGACTACTGACTTCAACAAATTGAAAAGACCCAAACCAACCAACAACATCAAGTATTCAAGTTTAATGAAATTTATTTATGATTTGAAAACAAAACTCGAGAAAATTGAAGTAGATACGGAGAAATCACAATATTAACGAAAAGAACAAGGAAATTTATTTTCAAAACAAACCTCATGATCTCTAGAACAAGAGATCATTAGAGATCACAATTTTTTTATGAAGTTCATTTATCCCTTTAAAGACGGCTTAGGCTTAAAATTATCCCATTTACTTGAGTCCAATTTTAAAATTTAAAACAAAGCTTAAATAGAAAGGCTTATTGGACTTTGTTGTGTAGGTAGTTTATGTCATGGTTTGAAAAATTAAACAAAGCTTGAATGCTTATTCATTTTCTTTTCTATTTATTAAAAGAACTCCGAATAAATAAAAATGGATGTATTAATTAATAGATTATACAATAAAAATAAAAAATAAAATGCATATTCATTTTACATACATATGCAATGGAGAAATAAATTTTATTCTATATTATGCATACTAATATATGCATTTTAGCATTGGAGATGCCAGAACCCTAACTCATTTGTGGATACAATAAAAGTTAAGGTCAAAATTATTTGACAACGACTACGTGAATTTGAAATAATGTATGAGCGTTATGTTAATGGAGTATAGAATCAAGATAAATAAATGAAAAAGAATATCTCATTTGTATTAGGAAATGACGGTGTCGTTAACTTAAATTTGAATAAGCTGATATTTGTATTATTCACCTCAATAAGTATGCTATTCTCTGTAGTGCGAATGAAACATTTTTTGGCCTAAAATCAAGAAATGGACAAGCAGCATTACCTTCAACATCTAAATTATTTGACGTCCCTAAATGCATTTAAATTCTTAATGCTTAAACTGTGAAAATGACACTGCAAATACAAGTCCTTAGTTTTTTTATTTTATTTTTTATAACACTTTATACAAACAATTACCATAGGCTTGTTAGCCTTGATTGACTGAATAATTACAACCAAAAAGAATTAATGCTCAATGCGTGGACAAAATATTAATAGATCATCGATTTGATTTGGTATGTTGTATTGGAAACTTAATTATAGTTCATATCTGGTGATAAGCATAATTTTTTTTTCTTTTTGATAAATTTGATAAAAAATTTGTTATAAGAGTCACTTATGAAATTACTCTATGGGGACTAATATTAAAACAATATATTTCAAAAGAAATGATCATTTTATCTATGTTAAATATCAATTAATTTCACTTAAGCCCTATAAATACTTTATTCATACATGAGAAGTACCAACTCCCACCCCCTAATCTTTACTAAACGAAGGTGAACTCATGTTAGAAGAGATCGGTTGTCTCGTGATTGACCTCAACAACGTATCAGGGTGATGCTCAACCGAAGCGGTTGCAGTTGAGCATCACCTTGATGCGTTATCGAGATCAACCACAATATAACTTAAATTTGGGGGAGTGTTTACAGGGAAGTACTATAAAATATGAGTATTTTTATCAAAAAAAATTAAAACCAAAATTGATATTATTTCGGACTGAAATTGACATTTTATTTAATAAGTGTAAGTGATGTGATGAGATCATATTTTCTATTATGGAAACCGACAGAGGCTGTGTATTTAAAAAGACTAACATAAAGTCAAAATCAACATTAATCAAGAGGAAAATAGACATTTTTTTTTAAATCTTTTTATAGTTAATAGACGTTAATTCAAGTTTTAAGTAGCTTCTGAATAAAATTATTTAAAAAAAAAAAAAAAAAGTAGCTTCTAAAATACTTTTATCAGGTGCTCTGAACAAAATAGAAAAAACTGCCAATTTAAGAAAAAAAAGGAAAAGGTTTAAACTTTGCGTTGGTGTGAAAACATCAAACCCCTCTTACCTCACCCGAGCGAGAGAGAGATGGTGGAGTAGTTCAAACACGCCGTGTCGGTTGGGTTCTGTATCACTGTTTGTTTCTTTCTTTCGGTCCAAGACTAAAACCCCATTTCCGAATTTGGATCTGCAGTAAAGGTACCAACCCACCTACAGTTTCAACTTCCCCTGATCTGATTGTAAATTTGTAAGTAAAAATATTTGCATACCCAGATAATTAATTTTTCCTATCTTCAATGCCTTTTTTTTTTAATTTGTATGCATTTTAGTTGTTTATTTTCTTGTGGGTGACTATCAAAGAAAGATCTGCTGGCCCATTTGGATTTTTTAGACGATCTTAGATATGTTAAAAAATGTATCAGAGTGCGATGGATTGATTTATTTCCTAGTCTACAATTCATATTGATAAGGTGAATCTTTTAATCTGGGATTGCAATATTATACTACTCCCCGCTAAAGATCCTATCTTGATGAGTGAAATTGTTTAGTATCAGAGATATAGTTTTAAGATTTATTTGGAGGAATATAGACTGGGAGAAGCTGTGTTGATTGAGCATTAAGAACAGGTTTTAATCATAATCTCTCTCATGAATTTCTCTGTTTGATAATGCTGTGGAAGAAGATTTAGGTACTGATCACAAACAAGTATAGATACGGTTTTGATAATTTTGTGGGTTGAGTGGAATTAGCCCATCAATTGCCAACCATGCAATTCTATTTCATTCTATTTTGAGGTCTTCGATAAATAACGATTTGATCTTTAGTTCAGATAGTAGCCATTTTGTTTTTGGAAAATTATATATTCATCTCCTTATACGAACTGCAAGATTTTTAATATATCTTTGTTCCTCTGCAATCAATTAATGTGAAAAATTTTTATCATGTAGATGTGCTCTATCTTGTTTACCTTGTGGCAGAAGGAGTAATAACAGTTACTGAAACAAAAGATCATTTAAAGCGGCAAACATGGTCTTCAGCAAAATTTCCGAAATTATTTCTTCTACAGCAACTCGATTTTCAGCCCCAAAGGCCTCAAATCTTTCATATAAATCACCAGGGTTACCCCCTATTCCAGGTTCTCTTCACAATTATACATACTCCACTCCTGAGAAGAAGAACAATTTAAGACTATCATCATCCCTTCAAGATTTTTCCACTTATCGCCATCTCGATTTAGAGGAAGGTGACCCGAACAATGAAGTGGTAAAAGCTTCAATTTTGTTGCAGAAAGAAAATGGTGTATCGAGTTTTTCTAAGGAGAAGGCACCACCGGTAATTTTGCCAGTCCGTAAAAAGTGGGTCCGAGTTACATGTGTTCTTTTCTGCTTATTGTTATTTGCTACTCTTTCCTTCACCTTGCAAGTTCTTTACTCAAACTGGTCTAAAGGACCATCTAAATACTACGTAGTGCTCGACTGTGGTAGCACTGGGACCCGCGTTTATGTGTACGAGGCATCGGTTAACCACAACAAAGAATACAATCTTCCGATTTTGTTAAAGTCGTTGCCTGAAGGTTTCCAAAAGAAATCCGGTTCCCAAATTGGTCGGGCTTACAACCGAATGGAAACTGAGCCTGGATTTGACAAATTGGTGCATAATATATCAGGGTTGAGGAAAGCAATGAAGCCTCTTATTCAATGGGCCGAGAAACACATTCCGGAAAAGTCGCATAAATCGACTTCTCTTTTTCTTTATGCTACAGCTGGTGTTCGTAGGCTACCGAGTTCGGACTCTGAATGGCTTCTTAACAATGCTTGGTCGATCCTGAAAAGTTCGCCCTTTTTGTGTAAAAAAGAGTGGGTAAAGATTATCACAGGCATGGAGGAAGCTTATTATGGATGGATAGCTTTAAATTATCACACGGGGGTATTAGGGTCCATTCCGAAAAATGAAACTTACGGTGCACTTGACTTAGGTGGCTCATCTCTGCAGGTTACTTTTGAAAGTAAGAAAAGCCAAAACGAGGAAACGAGCTTAAAGCTGAGCATTGGCCCTGTTAACCATCATCTCAGTGCTTATTCCTTAGCTGGATATGGACTCAATGACGCTTTTGACAAATCGGTTGCTCATCTTTTCAAGAACGTTCGTAAAATTAATAAAGCGGAGGAAAAAGTCGAAATTAAGCATCCTTGTTTGCATTCTGGCTACAAAGAGCGGTATATTTGTTCAAATTGTGCAACCATTAGCCAAGAAGATGGAAGTTCTCCTGTTGGAGGGATAAAATCGAGCGAAAAAGGGAAGTCAGGAATTCCCATCTATCTTACCGGAGTTCCTAATTGGGATGAGTGTAGTTCACTTGCTAAAGTTGCGGTTAATATGTCTGAATGGTCGAACCCGGATCATAGTCAAGGAATTGACTGTGAGTTACAACCATGTGCACTTGCGGAAAATCTTCCTCGTCCTGTGGGCCACTTCTACGCCATGTCTGGATTTTTCGTAGTGTATCGTTTTTTCAACTTAACTTCTAATTCTTCTCTCGATGATGTACTAGAAAAGGGTCGTGAATTTTGTGAAATGAATTGGGATGTTGCTAAAAATAGTGTCGTTGCTCAACCGTTTATTGAACAATATTGCTTCAGGGCACCGTACATCGTGCTTCTATTGAGGGAAGGGTTGCATATTACCGATAGCAATGTGATTGTTGATTCTGGAAGTATTACTTGGACACTTGGGGTGGCTTTGTATGAAGCTGGAAAGGAGTTTCCATTTTGGGGGAAGTTCCATAGCTATGAGATATTACAAGTGAGAGTGAATCCATTTATTCTTTTTGGGATTATGTTTTCTTCTTTGTTTGTCCTACTTTGTGCATTTTCTTGTGCTGGTAACTGGTGGGTGCCGAAATTTCTACGGAGGACATATCTCCCAATATTTAGGCATAACAGTGTTACATCCTCGTCGGTTTTAAACATCCCAGCTCCTTTCCGGTTTCAACGCTGGAGTCCGATTAATACAGGTAACTCCTCTTTTGACACTCCTAGTCCCATAGGAATGACACTCAGAACATTCAGTTTCGCGCTTTTAGAAGTCGCACATGTGGTCCCAATTATCTTTTTCCCGATGTTTAGTCATTCTCATCATTCTATCCAATTGCTTCTTGGTCCCATATGAACTTTCTCTGTTTTGCACTTTTGGTGCCAAACCGGATGGAAAGGGAGAAATCATCAAATGAGCAAAAATAAAATGATTGGGACCAAAAGTGCAATTTTTTGGATTAAAAGTGCTGAATGTCTAGTATATACAAGTGTGTTATATGGTCCATTTGATTATTTTGTTTCAGGAGACGGAAGGGTAAAGATGCCATTAAGTCCGACAGTTAGAAGTCCACAGCAACGACCATTTGATACCGGGCTTGGTTTCGGTGGTGGTGCCATTCAGTTTACTGAATCCTCGCTATATTCTTCTTCTAGCAGTGTAGCACACAGTTATTCTTCAGGGAACTTAGGACAGATGCAATTTGACAATAATAGCCTTGGTTCTCTATGGACTCCCAATAGAAGTCAAATGCGTCTACAGAGTAGAAGATCACAATCGCGCGAAGATCTCGTTTCTTCAATTTCAGAGGCACATTTGGGGAACGTTTAAGCCCTTTGAGAAGTAATAAATGCTAAAGAAGAAGCATAGAGATTGCTGAAAGTCTCTATGGCTATGTCACACGAAAGAAAGACGATTGGGGTAATTCAGTGAATAGTCGAAAGTTACTTCGACTGGTTATAGAATCGACTCAAACTTGACGGTGAAGCTTTTGACCATTGCTGCAGATGAGAGATTTATTGCTAAACTGCAGTAACCTTATGAGAAAAGTTGAGGCCATTAATGAATTTGGGGCAAAAGTTGAGGCCAGGGCCGGTCCGACATATTGGGAGGGCCAGACGAAATTTAACTCGAGACTCTGATCTACTAAATGAAAATTCATTACTAATATTTAATTTATTACTTTGAAAATTGTAAAAGTATTTTATATGTATTTACATGATTTACTTTTAACATATTTGTTATATAGATGGATAAAATGACAAATCAATTTAATTTTGTTAAAAATAGTCAATAGTAATATGCTTTTAAATTATAACAGTTAATTCTAGAGTCCTTCTAAAAAAAAATACTACAAGTATTGTAGATATAATTATATAATTTATATACTTTAGAAGAGTTAATTTTTACTTGTCAAAACAATAAAAAGGTATAATGAACTATGTTACAAAAGGAGTTCCTCAATCTTAGGGGTGTGTCAGTGAAATCGAATCAAGTTGTAGCAATTTTTGGTAATTAGATTGATTAGGTAATTTCTGAAATTGTACCATATGTCAAATCGAACAATTAAAAAAAAAAATCAAAAGGTGTAGTTCGAGTCTTTTTGTAAATTTTCTATTAATCATTTTTTTTTAAATTTGTAGCTTGACTTAAAGAATATCCTGTCGGCGCTGAAGTTAGGGCTGAAAATCAAACAAAGCTACTCGATACTCGACTTGAGCTCGTTCGATAAAAGCTCGTTTGAGCTCGGTTCGTCACACTAATCAAACAAGCTTGAACATCTTTTTTCGTTCGATAACTTTTGAAGCTCGGCTCGAGCTCGACTCGATAAGCTCAAAATTGAAAAAACACATGTAAAATATCAAGCTACTCGATACTCGGCTCGAGCTCGTTCGATAAAAGCTCGTTTGAGCTCGGCTCGATTGAAAATCAAACCAAGCTCAAACACAAAATTTAAAGCTCGATAGAAATCGAACCAAGCTTGAACAGTGTGTCGTTCGGTACTACTCGGTTCGATTACAGCCCTAGCTGAAGTTGATCAAACATGGTAAGTAATTGGTTAACTGAATTATTAAATAAATAAAAAAAGACACTTATAAACGTAACAAATATCAACATTCGATATAGCAAGGGAAAAGAAGAAAAAAAGTTAAAAGCATTAAGAAACCAGTCTCACATATAGAAGCAAAAAAACCAGACCCAGAGAATAAAATCAACGCAAGATAACTTAACTGGAAATTAAAATATTTCCATGAAATTTAAGTTGGGTACTAGAATTTCTCAAGGATATAAAAGCACCTTTTTTCTATACAAAGTTCTGAGCTTAGGAGAAAGAGTAACCTATGAAGCATGGAAAACTAGACTTAACTCTTAAGTTTAATCAGAAGGTGTTGTCCAAAATTGTTTGAGAGTCGACCGTATATCTCCACAATCTATAACTCAGCTTTCTGAGATGGTATAGCATCAGCAGCAGCCGGGAAGATCCAACTAAATATTTGCGATAACTTACTCATCCAGGATACCTCGTCTGATTGTTTTGGCTGCGTGCTGCAAAGATCATTGTAGTCGTGCTTTAAATGTAGAGCAGCTATTTTTTCCTGAGGGATCCAAGATTAACGTGTTAAGTAAATAAGCAGCTGTACAAGAGTCATTCTTGAGGCAATTTTCAAGATAAAAATTAATAAAGAAAAACATACCTTAAATACTTCGAAAGGGCAAAAGTCGGAGTTTCCACAACCCTATGTAAAAAAAAAAAGAAGAATGCATCATTCACATATGGCAAAAAATACATGCAGAAAGCAATCAAGGTGAGGAAAACTCTACACACACCCGTATTCACACTTCATAAAATTTTAGGCTCGTTAGGACCATGCTTTATGGTGAGGAAAATGATTAACGAAATTGTTTTTATTGTTTCAATTAATACATCTTTGGGGTTTTTTTTTGCTCCGTTTCACTTTCCTTGATTATTTTCATTAACATTTTCCTCCAAAGACCAAACCAGCTGTTGTATCAGAAAAATAATTGCACGAAGCAAGAAAAACAATTCCGACATAGCTTCAACAAGAGACGGTACAACGTGGATAACATTATATACTTGGACATATAACAATTTCTTAGAAGAAAATGGATCTCTCTTTTTGTCATGATTTATAATAACTTACCGGCATTGGAATAGGATGTTCATTGTGCAGAACTTGCACAAAGTATTTGCTTGAGTTGTTGGCTGGGCAGCTATGTAGGACTAACATATTATTTCCAGCAAATGGGGCGACTTTGCTTCCATGCCATGTTCTCTTTTGTGGAGGTTTTGGAGGTAGTTGCAAAGGTTGTTCTCGTAGTATTTGTTCAAACTCTGTAAAAGACAACAGAAACAGTCTAAGGATAGACTTACAGGCAGGCACTGCTAAAGAAAACAGCCAAGATAGAACAGAGGATATTTCAAAGTGAAAGCACTCACCAGATCCATCAAGAAATAGCCCAATCAAACAGGAAAACGGGAGCAGAGTCTCTGCATGAGCGAAACGTAGTGTAGCCATTTCATAGCTCCCAGGAACAAGTCCAGCTATAGAACAGGTGAAGAAAAAAGATTATAAATGGAAATAGAAGAACTAAAAAATAAACAAGGACAGGCTGACAGCTTACATGAACATTTAAGTATGCAGTTTAAACAGTAAGGAACTCTTTAACTTATACATATATATACATATATTAAAAAAAAAAAACTGTAAAAACTGCGGACCTCTGGGGTGTCAAATCATTTAATCAGAGCCCAGCAAACAGTATTTGTAGCTATTGATAATGAAAACATCTTAATAGATGGAACTAGGATTACTGGTTTAAATTTCCTCAACAAGAATTAGTACTGTTAGTTCAGTCTAATTTTTGGTGGATTTTAGATGCATTTTCAAAGTAAGATACAAGGACATGAAAGAGGCAATACAAATAGATCAAAGAAGCTGTATATTTATCTCAACAAGTCAACCAAATATCAATCAAGGATAGAGGCGCGAGGAAGGTATAGAGATACATTAAACTACTATTGATATAATTTTGAGCAGTGATCGAATTTACAATATTATTGCCCAGAGAATTCTCGCTATCTATTTTCTTTTTCCTTTTTGAAGTATTCTTGACATATAGCGGCAGAGAGAGAAAGAATTTTTGTGCTTCCACATGCCTACCGGACACATGACTTTGTCTAGATTGTTATTAGATACAGACTCAATCTCGAAAGTTACTGAAATGTTACCAATGGCAGGGAGTGTTATGTGTGAAGGAAATACCTTATGTTTTTGCGAAAGCACGGCAGTATGTTAATAGAAAAGCATAAAAACAGTGAAGAAATCTTAAAATAAACAACTTGTGAACCAACCCACATGTTCACTCAAATTAGCACTGTCAGGCTTCAACCTGCATATAATTTTTGGACCTGTTTGGTGGCAATGTCTAAAATATAGATTAGTGGCAAATAGCAGCGAATTGGTAAAACGAGTCAAAATTTATCACCTAAATATATTGTTAAGCCATGAAGATTGCATTATGAGATAATTATTTCTGTTACTGTCAGAAAGTTGTTGGTTATCCCTTGTTAATAGGTTGACTCAGTTTATTTATTGTTGCTACCCATCAAGAGATAAAAGTTGATAAAGATATAATCTCACCTAATATTTGCTAATAAAAGAGTTCTAATTATATAACAAAGGGAAGTGGAAGAGATACCTTCTTTAGCCTTAATAGCTTGCTCCATCGACCGGACCACGTCTTCAAGTAAGGGTACTCCCATCCGGTAGTTTAATGAATAACCATAGCCCTTCAGTATAAATACCTCAAGATCATCTGTCCACTCCATCAAACCAACCTAGAAAGAACATATTTTGCATGAGCATATATCATAATAAAGGGGATTTGGATCACTCATAAGGTGGTCTCATTGGAACACTATAAGATATTTTTTACATAGATTCAATTTCCATCATAATAACACATCTATGAAGAGGAAGCCACATGCACATGATTGCCAGAAAAGTAAAATCAAAATGTTACAGCCGTAACTGCTCAATCGTTAAAAATGGGAAAAGTAACCAAAATACCTCAGATGGACTGAATAGAGCACAAGCTCGATCTGTGGTGTTTAATAACGATGCTTCCTAAAATCCAATATAGAATAAATATAATCATATACCAAGAAAAAACAATGATTTATTTAAGTGCTGGACATAAAATGGGAAACAAATTACTACCTGTTTGCATAGAAACCACAGAGTTGATATATCCTGCCGTGTGAAATTTAGACCCCAACGTGTACCCAATTCTTGTGTTATTTCATTTAGTACCGGTTCCTTGAGCTTATCAACAGATGGTTCCTGACTTTTCCTGAAGGACTGTATTCACATATAAAACAACATTGCAATCTTTCAACAGTCAGTATCAACATAATTCTCCAACAAAGTATAATTATTAACATTTAGTTGACTAAAACTTCTTGATAACATTATAATCATCCTTATCGAACATTTTTCACACAAGACTTCACCGTCAGTATCGGACAATAGACTCCTAAACAACATTCAAAAATAATTCAGAGTTCATAAGAAAGAAAGTCAACCAATGAGTTTAAACAGAGTAGCCATGTTAGTATCAAATAATTGTATTTAATGTAACCCATATAGACTAGAGAGTGGATTAAGCAGCTAAGTCGTTACATGCATAAATATTGCTACAGTCTCAATGTTGTTTGCAACAAAGAGGCTACCATAATTTTCACTAAGGTTGCTATCACAAGCAATTCCTAATAAAGGGTATACTTCTGATGGTCTATCATCATTAAACAGGGGTTTCAATTCAAGAAACCTTAATGATTTGAATGCCAGAAAATCAGCCCTAACAATAACATTATTTACCCCCCCAGAAAAGAATTCTCTGAAACTCCAGACCTGAAATAACCTAGTCTAATAACAGGATTGAAATCACTTTTTAACTAAATATAAATACCCATAGTTAAGTTGGATGTCCTTATTCTAAAAGAATCAGAGAGGATAGGTTTATACCTTGATTTAGGAGCCAGACCAAAATCAAAATAACATATGCTATAACGCAAGTTTAGCATTCGCCAAACGAAAAATTATCTCACCTTATAGTTTTGACAACAATCATGGAATCTCAATATTGTATCACTTGCACGGCTTTCACTAATAACTGCAAAAGCTCGATGACGTCCTGGTCCAAGACTTCCTCGATCACTAAAGAGCCCCATGCCAAATGCTACAGCACTAGCTGACGCTCGAGGAACCTAACATTATCCATCACAAACAAAATTCAAGAATGAACAAGTTACCCATAGAAGTAACCATAATAAGTGCATAACGATTATCTATCATACCAAAAACCTCTACAGATGGCCAAAATAAGACCATTGTGGTAGTTGAAAATATATTCCTTTAGATTCTAATTAATCATAACATGCACATTTACAAAACCAGATCAAAAGAATAAACTTTAACAGCATTTACAATATTTTCATGTGATTCACCACCCCATAGCAAGGGCAGAATCTAAAATATGATATTAATAGATCAAGTGAAATGCAAGTGTTAGGTCTCGTTCATATGTGAGTAAATGAATTGCTAATGACAAACCTGAGTGGCTTTGATTGGATAAATATCAGGGTGATAGTCCTCGTGAAACAATTCCGGAATATTTTCTCTGGTTCTAATACCAAGTTGATACATTTCATTTTCTCCTTCACTAATCAACTCTCCACCCTTGTGCTTCCCAATCCAAGGAGATCTCCATCCCCAAAACCACGCTGGAATCTTTTTTACAGATGACTTCTTCTCTTTCACATTTTCTAAAAGGAGTTCCAAGCGAGAGGCAAAGGCTTCAAGTTCTTTCAACCTTTTCTTGGTAGGAGCCCGTGTTCCATGCCTTGCCTGCCAAAACTCAATCATTAATACTCGTCCCTCTGGAAAAACATACTCTATGTAAGAGTGTACAATCATCAAAGAAAAAATCACATAGAAAGATTCAACACAGCGGATAGGGTTTCATCAATCCACTTATGGTGGATGATCCGTCTATATAGCAAAACACTTAATACTCCATATGTATTCTCTCAGTGGATCTAGTGAGATAAGACTTATACTTTTCTCACAGTTCAAACTTTAAAGTGCATATATATAAAAGCAGTTTTTCATATTTTCTAAAATTTTGAACATTTTTCACTCCTGGCTGCTACTTCTTCAATATTCTCTTTTCAACACTCATTATATTCCAGAGAAATTTCCACCAAATAACATGATATATTAGAAAAGTTGCTATAAACTCTGTACTTCTCTTTCAGCCTAGACTTCCATTCCATTAACTAGTAGAACACTTTAAGTTAAACCACCATTTAAACAACCGTGCAGTAAGAAAATTACAACACAAAAATGAGTGAAAAATCTAGTCTACCAGATCATGAATCAGGGAAAGAACAACCATTTCAAAATATTTAAACATATTAAAACTAAATCCTCAACTGAAGCACAAATAAACAGAAGCAGCTAATTAAAGAGGATTACCACAAGATTTAAGTGAATAGGTCTACATTGATCCCCAATTTTTGAAGGAACAAATGAATTCTCAGAAATATCCTTGGAGACATGATATCTACACAGAAGATGTGTATGTCAGTGAATTAGTCCATTTACCAATAATGTAGAGAAAAATCTTAAATTAAACTGAAAATAGGGAAAGAGGAAGAGACCTGGTTGCAGTAGATAAATGTCGGCGAACATCGAAAGGTTCTTCGGCGTCCGAAAGAACTGCTGATGTAGAGAATAACAGAATAAGTACTGCTATAATCTGCGGAGGTACTCCCATGGCTTCTCCAAAAGGCGGGAAACGGAATATTATTTGTTGTTTGATTTATTTATTGTTTTAGTTATATATATAGACGGGTTCAAGTAACTAAGTGATTGACACATGCATATGTTAGAATTATTATAATTGTCAAATGTGCATGTGTCAATCACTTAGTGGTGGTACACTTAAGTGGACACAAAAAATGGTACGAGGATCTACACCCATATAGACGAGGAAGGCTTCCTTGCTTCTGGGAGAAAGCATACGACACCGTGTCATTGAATGTAGTGCCTGAAAGCTTAAATTGACTACACCTGGCAGATGACTATTGGGTGGGTCACGATGGAAAGTTTTTTTCCCCTTTTCTTTCCAAATTACTTTATTTCGGGAAAAATTCTTGTTCAAACCTGACTTGGCCAAACTCATTCAACCACCAAACAAGCGTATTGCACTTGCTTTATGATTTGTCACTTTCTTGAAAGTTACATCCAATCTCAAGGCAAGTGTATTACACTTGCCATGTAATTAGTTTGGATTCGGCCAAACCCGGTATGGGTAAGAATTTTTCTTATTTCGGACATCAACGAGTAATCCACAAAATTCAAGAGGTCATATTCTTAATGCTTAAACTGTGAGGTAGCATTTCCTAATTCGAAAATGATCTGCAACTACAAGTCAGTTTTTTATTTTTCATAACTCTATATACAAACAATTACAATAGGCTTGTAAGCCTTAATTGACTGAATAATTACAACCAAAAAAAATTAATGCTCAATGCGTAGACAAAATATTAATAGATCATCGATTTGATTTTGGTCTGTTCTGTTGTATTGGAAACTTAATTATAGTTCATATCTGGTGATAAGAATAATTTTTTTTCTTTTTTTGATAATTTTGATAAAAAAAATTGTTATAAGAGTCACTTATGAAACTATTCTATGAAGACTAATATTAAAATAATATATTTAAAAAGAAATGATCATTTTATCTATGTTAAATATCAATTAATTTCACTTAAGCATTATAAATACTTTATTCATACATGAGAAATTGAGAATTACCAACTCCCACCCCCTAATCTTTACTAAACGAAGGTGAACTCATGTTAGAAAAGATCGGTTGTCTCGTGATTGACCTCAACAACGCATAAGAGTGATGCTCAACCGAAGCGGTTGCAGTTGAGCATCACCTTGATGTGTTATCGAGGTCAACTACAATATAACTTAAATTTAGGTGAATGTTTACAGGGAAGTACTATAAAATATGAGTATTTTTATCAAAAATAATTAAAATCAAAATCGACATTATTTCGGACTGAAATTGACATTTTATTTAATAAGTGTAAGTGATGATGAGATCATATTTCTATTAGGGCCCATTTGGATGGATGGATTTGAAATGAAGAGGGATTTCAAATTAATGGATTTGAAATTCTAATGATATGAAATCCATTCATTTGCAATCTCTTATTTAGATAATTTTTTTTACAAAAGGATTTCAAATCCATTCATTTAAAATCCATTGGTTGGTATATATCATTTGTGTTATTTGAAATTCCCAATTGTGCCTTATAATTTGAACTACGAGTTAATTCTTGTTGTTGATTTCGGGATAAAATCGCATAAATCGATTTGGGGCAAAATTATAATTTTTGAAAATTGAGGGACCAAAAGTGCAAATTCGGATTTCAGAAAATCTGGGGCCGAATATAAAATATTAATTTTCTAAAAATTCTAGACTGAATTGGAACTTTGGGTTTTTTGAAAATCTGGGGTCAAATGGCAATTTTTGAAAATTAAGGTACCAAAAGTGCAAATTTGGATTTTTCAAAATCAGGTGCCGAATTGAAAAGTTTAATCTTCTGAAAATTATCGACTGAATTGCAGTTCTGATTTTTTTTTAAGTATGCGGTCAAATTGCAATTTCTGAAAATTAAGGGACCAAAAGTGAAAATTTTAATTTCTGAAAATCAAATGCCGAATTGAAAATTTAATCTTCCGAAATTAACTGAATAGCAATTCTTGGTTTTTTAAAAATTTGGGGTCAAATTGTAATTTCCAAAAAATTGAGGGACCAAAAGTGCAAATTTGAATTTCTAAAAAATCAAGGGCCGAAGTGAAACTTTTTATTTTCTTAAAATACTGGACTGAATTGCAATTCTTGATGTTTCACTAGGGTCAAAATTGCAATATCCAAAAATTGAGGGACCAAAGGTGCAAATTCGATTCCTGAAAATCTGGGTCCGAATTGAAAATTTCAATTTATGAAAATTCTGGACTGAATTGTCATTCTGGGTTCTTCGAAAATCTGGGGTCAAAATTGCAATTCAAATTTTTGAAAATAGTAGCCGAATTGCAAATTTTAAATTTTTGAAAATTATGGACTGAATTGCATTTTTAGGTTTTTTGAAAATCTGGAATCAAATTGCAATTTTTGAAAGTACACAATGTGGAACTTTTTTAAAGTGGATTTCAAATGACTAGTTTTAGGTGGAATTTCAAATCCACTTAAAATTGGCCTGAAATCCATTGGACTAAAATCCAGGATTTCAAATGAATGGATTTAATTTTGTATCCAAATAACATGATGAATTTGACAAGGGATTTCAAATCTACCCAACCCAAATTCATCCATCCAAATAGGTCCTTATAGAAACCGACAAAGGCTGTGTATTTAAAAAGACTAACATAAAGTCAAAATCAACATTAATCATGTGGAAGGAAGTACTATAAAATATAAGTATTTTTATAAAAAAAAAAATTAAAATCAAAATCGACATTATTTCGGACTGAAATTGACATCTTATTTAATAAGTGTAAGTGATGATGAGATAATATTTTCTATTATAGAAACCGACAGAGACTTTGTATTTAAAAAGACTAACATAAAGTCAAAATCAACATTAATCAAGAGGAAAATAGACAATTTTCTTTTTCTTTTTATAGTTAATAGACATTAATTCAAGTTTAAAGTAGCTTCTGAATAAAATTATAAAAAAAAAAAAGTAGCTTCTAAATTTTTTTTATCAGGTGCTCTGAGTAAAATAGAAAAAACTGCCAATTTAAGAAAAAAAAAGGAAAAGGTTTAAACTTTGCGTTGGTGTGAAAACATCAAACCCCTCTTACCTTACCTCACCCGAGCGAGAGAGAGATGCTGGAGTAGTTCAACTAAAAATATTTGCATACCCAGATAATTAATTTTAATTTTTTCTATCTTCAATGCCTTTTTTTATTAATCTGAATGCGTTTTAGTTGTTTATTTTCTTGTGGGTGACTATCAAAGAAAGATTTGCTGTCCCATTTGGATTTTTCAGACGATCTTAGATATGTTGAAAAATGTATCAGAGTGCGATGGATTGATTTATTTCCTAGTCTACAATTCACATTGATAAGGTGAATCTTTTAATCTGGGATTGCAATATTATCCTACAATTCACATTGATAATATGAATGCGAATTCTGTCAAGCTCGATTTGAATTAAAAATTTCATACATTAACGGCATAAGATATAGTCAACTTTTTATAATAGTATAACTAAATTTGTGTAATAAATATAATTCAATAAATTACTGTCAATACGTGGATAAAACGGCAACAGATTCTCTATACCACATAAATGTATCATATTTGTGTACCATCATTATAAATTTGACACATGTCAAAACTGAATAACATGCATTGCATAGAATTATATTCTCCACCCTTTCTCCTTCTTATCTCAATTTTTGGTTTTAACATCTCTTTTTATAAATAATAATACCGACTTTTAATGAAATTAGCGAAATAACAACTCAAAAATCTGAATTTATTTTTGGTAAGAAAATAGAAGAAGAAATATGAGTTGATTTTGGGTAAAAGAAATCACTGTATGAATAAATTTTTGAGGTAAAAGAAACCAGTCTATGTATAAAATAGAAGAATAATTTGAGTTGATTTTGGGGTAAAGAAATCACTGGAGATCTCATTCAATTGAATTATTGAATTAAAAAATTCGTTGAATTAGGAAATGATTTTTTCATTGAAAAATCTGATGGGTGCTGTAATTCAATAAACTTTTTTTCTTATTTATTTATGAAATGAACTGTAATTGTTGAAGTATAATTAGAGAAATTATTGGGTTAAGATGCTGGAACATGGGATTTAAGTATAATTCGAATTTTTGAGTTGTTATTTCGCTAATTTCATTAAAAGTCGGTATTATTATTTATAAATAATGGTACATAAATATATAATATCATTAAATCGCAGCCTAAATATATAAAAGTCAGGTATTATTATTTACAAAAAGAGATGTTAAAACAAAAAATGGAGATAAGAAGGAGAAATGGTGGATAATATAATCCTATGCAATGCATGCTATTTAGTTTTGACATGTGTCAATTTTATAATGATGGTACACAAATATGGTACATTTATGTGGTATAGAGTATCTGCTGTCGGATAAAACGTATTGAAGAAAGCATTGGTATGTTCTTCGCATAGTTGTAGTATAGTAGTGTAACTAAAAGTCTAAAACAAAAATATCTTATATATCTATATGATACGATCTTCTGGCACCATTGTTCGTTTCTTACTTTAATGGATGTAAGGACCATAATCTTACTTTAGGGGACGTAAGATGGACCACAATCTCACTTTAGGTGGAGAAAACCATAAATTCATATTCATTCCATGACTATGAAAAGAATACAATGAGTGCTTATATAGAACTCAAACACTAAACAACTAGATAAATATGAAAATAGACTCCTATGGAAATAGAATAACTAAAAGAAAATAATCCTAATAACTATGGTAACATAATAAAACCATAATCGTAACACTATATAAGAGGATAATCTTCTTATTTTGATGCAATTCTTTTTTCGGAAAAATTTGAATATTTTCATTTTCTTGAAAATTTTGATTGGCCAACACATATTTATTATTTCCAATTTTGAAAGAATCTTATTCATTGTCATCATACAAGAAAATAAATTATTTTCTTGTATGCAAACTAATTAATTAGATGGTTCAATAATTAATACATAAAAGGATAAACCAAATTTGGAAGAAGTGCTAAAAAAATTTCACCTTTTCTAAAAATTAAAATGTTGATTTCCACTTAATTAAGAAATATATGTAAACTATTTTCTTAATTTTTTACTTATGCTAAAGAACCAAGTTTGACAATTTTGTAATTTTAATAGTTGAGGTTCAGATAAATCATATTAATAATCTTATCAAAAATGCATTTCATAAAATTACTATTTATTTTGTATATAGCACGAGAATAAGCTAGTAAATCTAGATTCGAGGAAAATCAGGTTAAGTTCGAATAAATAAGAAGATTTATAAATAAGATATCCACAAATAGCCACATTACGATAATTGAATATTCGTTAATCTTCATTTATACTCGACTTTCACTATGCTGTCTGTCATATGCAATTAAGAGAAAGTTCCAGGGGAATAGATGCATGCTTGGAAGCTCTTATAATTGGTAGAGGCATGGTTTTCATGGGATAAATATTTGAGTTTTAACACTTCAGATTTTATTTTATGTTTCAAAATAACTTCCTACGAAACTTTTATAAGATTATAGAAGGTAAAATGCTTTTTTTTTTAGTTATTTGTCAATGGATTTATATGTAGAAATTTTTTTATTCAAATTTAATTTGATCAAACTCATTCAAGCACTAGACTACAGTATTGCATATAGGATGTTTTTGTCTTTTGCTCAACAAAAAATGATGTTATAACTTGTTTGATTTATATGTCAAATCGAGTTCAAACGAAGTTGAGTATTGAATAACTTGATATGATTTTCAAATATAATCATAAAATATATGAGTAAGGAACTATTGTTAACTTGACTTGTTTAGGTTTTATCAGTTGAAATAATTAGCTCTCGGTAGCCAGTAGGGGTTTGACAGGAATAAAGTTATAAAAAATGTTTTATTGAAAAAACATGTCTAGAAAGGTCTTATTTTAAACCATGCATACAATATTTATATTTTTTTAGATATATTGTATCAAATTATTAGAAATTAAATAAACTAGTTGAATTTAGCTCGATAGTTCAAAGTCTGTTGGAGCTTGATTCGTAATATAACATCATAAATAATGTTCTGAATAACATTTAACATTTGAAAAAAAAAAAAAATTCACATTTATCGTTTAATTTTTTGTTTAACTCAATAAACAAACATATATGTAAAATTTACAAAGTACTCAAACTCGACTAAAGTTTAATTCAATTAAAGCTTGTTTAAACACGATCATTTTAAAATTAATCTAAACCTAAATCCACTATCAAATTAAACCAAATTTAATGTTTAATCTCACACCTAAATATGATACGTATTAATTAAGATGTGAACATGAGAAATCAGAGAAAACAATAATCTCATTCTATCCTATACGTATGAATGATGTTTATATTTAACTCTTAAATTTAATCAGAAGGTGTTGTCCAAAATTGTTAGAGAGTCGTCCGTATATCTCGACAATCTATAACTCAGCTTTCTGAGATGGTATAGCATCAGCAGCAGCCGGGAAGATCCAACTAAATATTTGCGATAACTTACTCATCCAGGATACCTCATCTGATTGTTTTGGCTGCGTGCTGCAAAGATCATTGTAGTTGTGCTTTAAATGTGGAGCAGCTATTTTTTCCTGAGGGATCCAAGATTAACGTGTTAAGTTAATAAGCAGCTGTACAACAGTCATTCTTGAGGCAATTTTCAAGATAAAAATTAACAAAGAAAAACATACCTTAAACACTTCAAAAGGGCAAAAGTCGGAGTTTCCACAACCCTATGTAAAAAAAAGAGGAATGCATCATTCACATATTGCAAAATATACATGCAGAAAGCAATCAAGGTGAGGAAAAGACAACAGACACCCGTATTCACTTCATAAAATTTTAGGCTCGTGAGGACCATGCTTTATGGTGAGGAAAATGATTAACGAAATTGTTTTATTGTTTTAATTAATACATCTTTGGGGTATTTTTTAGCTCCGTTTCACTTTCCTTGATTATTTTCATTAACATTTTCCTCCAAAGACCAAACCAGCTGTTGTATCTGAAAAATAATTGCACGAAGCAAGAAAAACAATTCCGACATCGCTTCAACAAGAGACAGTACAACGTGGATAACATTATATACTTGGACATATATCAATTTCTTGGAAGAAAATGGATCTCTCTTTTTGTCATGATTGATAATAACTTACCGGCATTGGAATAGGATGTTCATTGTGCAGAACTTGCACAAAGTATTGGCTTGAGTTGTTGGCTGGGCAGCTATGTAGGACTAACATATTATTTCCAGCAAATGGGGCGACTGTGCTTCCATGCCATGTTCTCTTTTGTGGAGGTTTTGGAGGTAGTTGCAAAGGTTGTTCTCGTAGTATTTGTTCAAACTCTGTAAAAGACAACAGAAACAGTCTAAGGATAGACTTACAGGCAGGCACTGCTAAAGAAATCAGCCAAGATAGAACAGAGAATATTTCAAAGTGAAAGCACTCGCCAGATCCATCAAGAAATAGCCCAATCAAACAGGAAAACGGGAGCAGAGTCTCTGCATGAGCGAAACGTAGTGTGGCCATTTCATAGCTCCCAGGAGCAAGTCCAGCTATAGAACAGGTGAAGAAAAAAGATTATAAATGGAAATAGAAGAACTAAAAAATAAACCAGGACAGCTTACATGAACATTTAAGTATGCAATTTAAACAGTAATTGAACTCTTTAACTTACACATATATACATATATTTAAAAAAAAAACTGTAAATACTGCAGACCTCTGGGGCTGTCAAATCATTTAATCAGTGCCCAGCAAACAGTATTTGTAGCTATTGATAATGAAAACATCTTAATAGATGGAACTAGGATTACTGGTTTAAATTTCCTCAACAAGAATTAGTCCTGTTAGTTCAGTCTAATTTTTGGTGGATTTTAGATGCATTTTCAAAGTAAGATACAAGGAAATGAAAGAGGCAATACATATTGCTCAAAGAAGCTGTATACTTATCTTAACATGTCAACCAAATATCAATCAAGGATAGAGGCGCGAGGAAGGTATAGAAATACATTAAACTACTATTGATATAATTTTGATCAGTGATCGAATTTACAATATGTTGCCCAGAGAATTCTAGCTATCTATTTTCTTTTTCCTTTTTGAAGTATTCTTGACATATAGCGGCAGAGTGAGAAAGAATTTTTGTGCTTCCACATGCCTACCGGACACATGACTTTGTCTAGATTGTTATTAGATACAGCCTCAATCTCGAAAGTTACTGAAATGTTACCAATGGCAGGGATTGTTATGTGTGAAGGAAATACCTTATGTTTTTGCGAAAGCACGGCAGTATGTTAATAGAAAAGCATAAAAACAGTGGAGAAATTTTAAAATAATAAACTTATGAGCCAACCTACATGTTCACTCAAATTAGCACCGTCAGGCTTCAACCTGCATATAATTTTTGGACTTGTTTGGTAGCAATGTCTAAAATATAGATTATTGGCAAATAGCCGCGAATTGGTAAAACGAGTCAAAATTTATCACCTAAATATATTGTTAAGCCATGAAGATTACATTATGAGATAATTATTTCTGTTACTGTCTGAAAGTAGTTGGTTATCCCTTGTTAATAGGTTGACTCAGTTTAATTATTGTTGCTACCAATCAAGAGATAAAAGCTGATAAAGATATGATCTCACCTAATATTTGCTAATAAAAGAGTTCTAATTATATAACAAAGGGAAGTGGAAGAGATACCTTCTTTAGCCTTAATAGCTTGCTCCATTGACCGGACCACGTCTTCAAGTAAGGGTACTCCCATCCGGTAGTTTAATGAATTACCATAGCCCTTTAGTATAAATACCTCAAGATCATCTGTCCACTCCATCAAACCAACCTAGAAAGAACATATTTTGCATGAGCATATATCATAATAAAGGGGATTTGGATCACTCATATGGTGGTCTCATTGGAACACTATAAGATATTTTTTACATAGATTCAATTTCCATCATATAACTATGAAGAGGAAGCCACATGCACATGATTGCCAGAAAAGTAAAATCAAAATGTTACAGCTGTAACTGCTCAATCGTTAAAAATGGGAAAAGTAACCAAAATACCTCAGATGGACTGAATAGAGCACAAGCTCGATCTGTGGTGTTTAATAACGATGCTTCCTAAAATCCAATATAGAATAAATATAATCATATACCAAGAAAAAACAATGATTTATTTAAGTGCTGGACATAAAATGGGAAACAAATTACTACCTGTTTGCATAGAAACCACAGAGTTGATACATCCTGCCGTGTGAAATTTAGACCCCAACGTGTACCCAATTCTTGTGTTATTTCATTTAGTACCGGTTCCTTGAGCTTATCAACAGATGGTTCCTGACTTTTCCTGAAGGACTGTATTCACATATAAAACAACATTGCAATCTTTCAACAGTCAGTATCAACATAATTCTCCAACAAAGTATAATTATTAACATTTAGTTCACTAAAACTTCTTGAAAACATTATAATCATCCTTATCGAACATTTTTCACACAAGACTTCACCGTTAGTATCGGACAATAGACTCCTAAACAACATTAAAAAATAATTCAGAGTTCATAAGAAAGAAAGTCAACCAATGAGTTTAAACAGAGTAGCCATGTTACTATGTTAGTATCAAATAATTGTATTTAATGTAACCCATATAGACTAGAGAGTGGATTAAGCAGCTAAGTCGTTACATGCATAAATATTGCTACAGTCTCAATGTTGTTTGCAACAAAGAGGCTACCATAATTTTCACTAAGGTTGCTATCACAAGCAATTCCTAATAAAGGGTATACTTCTGATGGTCTATCATCATTAAACTGGAGTAAAGCTCTAGCTTTCATGCAAAACTTCAAAAAGCTCATTCTAAACTTTCATTTGGCCAAAAATACAGGGGTTTCAATTCAAGAAAACTTAATGATTTGAATGCCAGAAAATCAGCCCTAACAATAACATTATTTACCCCCCAGAAAAGAATTCTCTGAAACTCCAGACCTGAAATAACCTAGTCTAATAACAGGATTGAAATCACTTTTTAACTAAATATAAATACCCATTAGTTAAGTTGGATGTCCTTATTCTAAAAGAATCACAGAGGATAGGTTTATACCTTGATTTAGGAGCCAGACCAAAATCAAAATAACATATGCTATAACGCAAGTGTAGCATTCACCAAAATGACGAAAAATTATCTCACCTTATAGTTTTGACAACAATCATGGAATCTCAACATTGTATCACTTGCACGGCTTTCACTAATAACTGCAAATGCTCGATGACGTCCTGGTCCAAGACTTCCTCGATCACTAAAGAGCCCCATGCCAAATGCTACAGCACTAGCTGAAGCTCGAGAAACCTAACGTTATCCATCACATACAAAAATTCAAGAATGAACAAGTTACCCATAGAAGTAACCATAACAAGTGCATAACGATTATCTATCATACCAAAAACCTCTACAGATGGCCAAAATAAGACCATTGTGGTAGTTGAAAATCTACTCCTTTAGATTCTAATTAATGATAACATGCACGTTTACAAAACCAGATCAAAATAATAAACTTTAACAGCATTTACAATATTTTCATGTGATTCACCACCCCATAGCAAGGGCAGAATCTAAAATATGATATTAATAGATCAATTGAAATGCAAGTGTTAGGTCTCGTTCATATGTGAGTAAATGAATTGCTAATGACAAACCTGAGTTGCTTTGATTGGATAAATATCAGGGTGATAGTCCTCGTGAAACAATTCCGGAATATTTTCTCTGGTTCTAATACCAAGTTGATACATTTCATTTTCTCCTTCACTAATCAACTCTCCACCCTTGTGCTTCCCAATCCAAGGAGATTTCCATCCCCAAAACCACGCTGGAATCTTTTTTACAGATGACTTCTTCTCTTTCACATTTTCTAAAAGGAGTTCCAGGCGAGAGGCAAAGGCTTCAAGTTCTTTCAACCTTTTTTTGGTAGGAGCCCGTGTTCCATGCCTTGCCTGCCAAAACTCAATCATTAATACTCGTCACTCTGGAAAAACATACTCTATGTAAGAGTGTACAATCATCAAAGAAAAAATCACATAGAAAGATTCAACACAGCGGATAGGGTTTCATCAATCCACTTATGGTGGATGATCCGTCTATATAGCAAAATACTAAATACTCCATATGTATTCTCTCAGTGGATCTAGTAGATAAGACTTATACTTTTCTCACAATTCAAACTTTAAAAGTGCATATATATAAAAGCAGTTTTTCATAATTTCTAAAATTTTGAACATTTTTCACTCCTCGCTGCTAATTCTTCGATATTGTCTTTTCAACATTCATTATATTCCAGAGAACTTTTCCACCAAATAACATGATATATTAGAAAAGTTGCTATGAACACTGTACTTCTCTTTCAGCCTGGACTTCCATTACATTAACTAGTAGAACACTTTAAGTTAAACCACCATTTAAACAACTGTGCTGTAAAAAAGCTACTGAGCAATCTAAAATTACAACACAAAAAAGAGTGAAAAATCTAGTCTACCAAATCATGAATCAGGGAAAGAACAACCATTACAAAACATTTAAACATATTAAACTAAATCCTCAACTGAAGCACAAATAAACAGAAGCAGGTAATTAAAGAGGATTACCACAAGATTTAAGTGAATAGGTTTACATTGATCCCCAATATTTGAAGAAACAAATGAATTCTCAGAAATATCCTTTGAGACATGATATCTACACAGAAGTTGTGTATGTCAGTGAATTAGTCCATATAACAATAAAGATAGAGAAAAAAAATCTTAAATTAAACTGAAAATTGGGAAAGGGGAAGAGACCTGGTTGCGGTGGATAAATGTCGGCGAACATCAAAAGGTTCTTCGGCGTCCGAAAGAACTGCTGCTGTAGAGAACAACAGAATAAGTACTGCTATAATCTGCGGAGGTACTCCCATGGCTTCTCCAAAAAGCGGGTGACGGAATATTATTTGTTTTTTGATTTATTTATAGTTTTATATATATAGACGAGGAAGGCTTGCTTGCTTCTGGGAGAAAGCATACGACACCGTGTTATCGAATGTAGTGCCTGAAAACTTAAATTGACTACACCTGGCAGATGACTATTGGGTGGGTGATGATGGAAAGTTTTTTTTTCTTTTTTTTTTTCCAAATTACTTTATTTCTTTTTTTTTTTTTTGGTGATCAAATTACTTTATTGTTCCAATAAAGGTGAAATCGCTCACCCCGGGCGCCCCTCACCCCCTGTCCGACGGGATTGTGAGAGGAGGTAAATCATGGTGACTCAACCGGCAACAGAGGATGGGACCAGTACTCACTGCGCACAAGGAGCCCCCCTCATTTTTTGAGAGGTTGCTCCCACACTGCCGCTGGTGAGGTTCGATCCGTGGTCACTTGTTCCAACTTCCACCTCTGAGACCAGTTGAGCTGCCCATGCGGACAATCAAATTACTTTATTTCGGACATCAACGAGTAAACCACAAAATTCAAGATGTCATGGTATTGTGATATTTTTTACCCTTAACCATTTTCATATATTAATTTTTATTTTATATGAAATTTAACACAAGTCTTGGCATGTTTATACATTAATTTTATTTAATTTTTTAAAATGTCATTTTGTAAGAAATACACCTTTTAGCAACTAAGATCAAAACAATTAAGGTTATAATTATATATATAACCTTTTGAATTAAATTTTTCATAAGATATAGTAAGACTTTCTATAATAGTATAATTAAATTTGTGTAATAAATATAATTCAATAAATTACTGTCAATATGTGGATAAAACGTATTGAAGAAAGCATTGGTATGTTCTTCGCACATTTGATTGATGAGACTAGGAATTGGAACAAGACTTGTTTACAAACCCAGATACCGGATGAGCTATGGAAGGACATACGCAACATTCCTATTCCGTGGGATCGGGATCATGTTGACAAAAGAATCTGGACTGGGACAACCAACGGTATCTTCTCGTGCCGGTCTGCCTACGACTGCCTTGACTCAACTTATGGGGAGACGACCCGCAATGATGGTAGGGACTGGTGTTGGCTATGGCAATTCAAGTGTCCGGAAAGAATTAGACACTTTTTTTGGCTTTGTCTTCATAAAAGCCTTGTCACCAACGTCCTAAGATTTGAAAGGAAACTTGCTACGTCTAACACTTGCACTGGGTGTAATTCGGAACCGGAAACAATTGCTCATGCTCTTCGGGATTGTCGGGTTGCTATGGAGATTTGGGAATTTGTCATTGTCCCAACGCAACTGTTGGAATTCCTTCAATTAAATCCCGAGTCCTGGATCAAAGAGAACATCACCAAAGCTAAGTTTGATAATATTGTGTTACCTTTGATACCTTGGTATATTATGTTTATGGCTGTTATTTGGTCTATTTGGAAAAGCAGGAATAAATTTGTCTTCCAGGGGAAGAAAGACTCAATGCGGCAAGTTGTTTGTGCGGCAAAGAGGCTCGCAGAGGACATCTCAAAGATTCCAGGACATAGAGGAGCAAAAAAGAAAAAGAATGCGGTCACGGTTAGCTGGATAAAGCCGAGGAGTGGATGGCATAAACTAAATACCGACGGGAGTGTGCGGAGTAACATAAGCAGTGCAGCAGCTGGAGGTATCCTTAGAGACGAAAATGGGGACTGGATTGTTGGCTTCTCGAGCAACCTTGGTGATGTAACCATCACTCATGCCGAATTACTTGCTGCTAGAGAAGGCTTGAGGCTTGCTTGGGAGAGAAGAGTTCAGAGGATTGAAATTGAGATTGATTCAGAGGTGGTTTTGAAGATGATCAATGAAGCGGATACGGATACCCATCCCTTGGGTAGGATCATTGAGGACTGCAGGAATCTTCTACGGAAACCTTGGGAAAGTCGGATTATTCATACAAGAAGAAGTGGTAATGCATGTGCGGATGCGTTGGCAAAGATGGGCCATGATTTGAAGAATGCTATTTGTGTTTGGGAGTCTACCCCAGAGGAGATTTCTTATTTAGTTATGGAAGATAAAAGTTAGGTTGTTAGCCTCCTGTTTCTACCAAAAAAAAAAAATGTTCTTCGCATGGTTGTAGTATAGTAGTGTAACTAAAAGTCTAAAACAAAAATATCTTATATATCTATATAAGAGAATAATCTTCCTACTTTGATGCAATTCTTTTTTCGGAAAATTTTGAATTATTTCATTTTCTTGAAAATTTTGATTGGCCAACACATATTTATTATTTCCAATTTTAAAAGAATCTTATTAATTGTCATCATACAAAAAAATAATTTATTTTCTTGTATGCAAACTAATTAATTAGATGGTTCAACAATTAATACATAAAAGGATAAACCAAATTTGGAAGAAGTGCTAAAAAAATTTCACCTTTTCTAAAAATTAAAGTTGATTTCCACTTAATTAAAAAATATATGTAAACTATTTTCTTAATTTTTTACTTATGCTAAAGAACCAAGTTTGAAAATTTTATAATTTTAATAGTTGAGGTTCAGATAAATCATATTAATAATCTCATCAAAAAATGCATTTCGTAAAATTACTATTAATTTTGTATATAGCATGAGGATAAGCTAATAAATCTAGATTCGAGAAAAATCAGGTTAAGTTCAAATAAATAAGAAGATATATAAATAAGATATCCACAAATAGCCACATTGCGATTATGGACATGTGCCAACATCCACTAGCTCAACTAGCATACAAAGTGAGATGGTAAACAACCTGGCCTAATAACCAGTGTTCATCACCTCCAGACCTATTTAGTCATATCGAATAAAATCAACTTTTAAATTGAATTATAATAAGATTTCAGGACTTTAGCCATATTATTACCCTCATCCATGCCTATGAAATTATGTGGCTACCCCAATTGATTTAATTCACCCGGGTAATGGATGAGCGATAAGTGCATATGAAAAGATAATTGTTTGTCCTCTTATGCACTCTTATGCACATATATTTATCATCCAACCCCCATGAATATAATCCACCGGTGTAGGAAATCACCACAACATAGCTTTGATTTAATATGACCTCATTCAGTTCACAATTGACTAAGGCATACATCTCAGGATTCTCGTACCAAATTAAGAGAACATAAATCTCCCTTACGTTTCCCACAGCCCATACATGTAAATATTGAGCTCAAGTTATACACCAGAGATAAACATGCAAATTCATAAGGGCAAATACTACAGATAAATTTTGCTCAAGTTATACAGCACAACCTACAGAAATATAGATACTGCAAAACTAAACGTTTCGATAAGCCAACACTAGACTAGCCTTCATATCCGCCTTTTGTAACACCAAGCACAACGAAAAATTACAATGCAAAATCTAAAGCAAGGATTCGCATAATAATGTTGAAAAAGTAAACTCAGGTTAAGCTCTTTCTCAAGCAACAACTTCCTGAAGCAGCATCTGATCAAAGTGCCAGACACCTAAAATCACAAAAGTCAGATAGTTACGATAACAGAAAATTTACCCTTTTAACAACAACTGGTTTAGAATAAGTATTACTATATTTCATACTCGTTCATAAAGAAATAAAATGAAAATTGAACAGATGTTGGTAAAGGAAGGGTGGTTTTATACATACCATGGCCTTTGCCAACTCTTCTCAACTGTGCAACATATTCTGATATCTTCTTGATAGATTCCACCTGTTAATAAGGGAACACTTAAAGTTTATATTTAAAAACAATGGTGGCTTGTGAAATTTGAGTGAATCTATTTGTAATTAAAAGCTAATGATGGAGAAGAATCAGAACCTGCTCAACCAAGAACTCGCTCTCAACAAAATCAGTTAGCTGCACATCATTGTTTCGGGAGGCTACCTGTCATTGAAAAGTTCAGACAAGTCAGCAACACATACCTTCATCACTCACCTCTATAAATCAAGATGTCAAATGACACACTATTCTATTGTATGGAAATTCACGTGTTTAATATACATATCAGTCTCTTTTAGAAAATTGACTAAGTATTCACTATCCTACTTTTTAACATAAAGAAAGTCTAAGAGCACAACTTACAGCATGCAGGTTCAGAAGCTTCTCGTTTGTCAACTTCTCCAAAGACAGTACTAACTCCATCGCTGTAATAGACACAAAGAAACAGCAAAAAATCAGGTTTATTTATATTTTGATAAACACCATACATGCGGAGAACATGAGACCGAGAGTATATTGGACTGATCACACATGCAACACTGAGTTAAACGTTTTCATAAAATGTGATGAAAAATTTACTCCTACTATACGATGGTAAGGAAAGCTAGTTCATGTATAGATGGACAAATGAAAATTTTCAACATTAGAAATTTAGAACTTTATCAATTAATTATATATACTTATTGCGACTGAAACAATAGTTAATTCCTGTTCCCTCATTAGTATATAGATTCAGCAAGGCTGATTAAGAGAAATGTCCATATTGTCCATATTAACGTAAGTAACTTCAAATAATATATTTACACACTTCCCCTTATATCGACAGCAAATATAGTTTAAATATATGCATAAACAACAGAAGTGTCAGTATATTAAAAAAAATCAAGTAGAAAGACCACATTTATAATTTACAGTCTAATCCATGAGATCAGTAGACGATATATTAGCTTATATAAAAAAAAAAGACGATACATTATGCTGCACATGCAGCAGGTTCTAATTTATATGTACATAGTCTAATCCATTGTCTATGTGTTGGAACGTATATGCATATATGAGCAACTTCAACTACACTACTTTATTCTTACGCACTTCTGCTTATTCATGTTTTTCTTTTGGTAACAAATTATATTTTGTCATGTGTCTATCGAATGATATTTTTCTATGCAAGTATTTAGGTAAAGTATACCAATAAAGATAATTAATTCAATTCTCAATCAACAAGTGGTCCTGGCCTGATTTTCGTGTAAATCACTACGTAAACGAGATGTGATTTTATCACCATTTGTTTCTTTGTTATGGGTTGCGTCGTATACATTGCTTTTAAACTATAAGCATCTGGAGAGAGTCAGCAATGGTGGTGTAAGATTTGATGGATTTAAAGGGTTTTTTGGGCAAATACGAGTCCAAAAGAATTTTACCATTTATTTGTGGAAATTAAATAATTCAGATTCATTTTAAATGGGATGGAGAATCTGCTATTTACATGTCCAAATAAATTTACAAATACATGTGAAATATATATTTTATGCGACTTGATAACTATTCGAAAACAACTCTTAAAGACACATGTGTGATGCAATAACAAAAAATGAGTATACTTCCAAAAGCAAACAGAGTGCATATTGAAAACTGGCACCTACTCCTTATTTATTGCTAACGGCAAATACAAAATAGAATCAAGACAAATTATGGTCCCCGCTGTTGATGTCAACATTGGATAGACATCAATATATAGTTTATCATATTTATACTAACAGATGTACCAACACCAGCCATTCAAATAAGAATCAGCATGACCATTCAACACATATCCCTATCTTTATAATTAGGTATTAAAAGTGTTGGGAGAAAAATCATTTACCATATAATGCATCTCCCTTTTCAACATGGTCAAATTCTGAAAGTGGCATCAAAATTGATTGCAGCTTAACTTTCCCACCTCGCTTGTTCTGAAAGAAAACAAAAACATTAATAAATATTCTACAATAATTGTTAAATATAACATGAGTAAATGATCAAACACCTGGTACTCCATAAACTTTTCCGCGTGTTCTCTTTCTTCTAAGCTGGACTCCTTGAAAAACCTAGCAAAAAAATTCCCAAAATTAAGCAAAAGTCACATATAATGAATACAAAATTTCGTAAAGTGATTCCGAGATTTACTTAGCAAGTCCTTTGAGAGCAACGTTATCTCTGTCAAAGTAGGCATACAAAGCATGATACACATACGAAACATTGTACTCCACACTGAAAAAATAAAAATCAATTAGATTTACCGACACCTGAAAATCGAAACAGTAGTAAAACTAAATTTAAAGAGAAATTCACTTGATTTGTTCATTAATTGCAGCTTCACACTCATCAGTGAACTTTTGGCGAGCAAGTGAATCTTGAGGTACTGTAGGCACGAGAGTGAGTTCTTTCTTAACTTCTTCAAACGGCTGGAAAACGACGCCGGTTAAAGGCTTGCTGTTTGTGTGTTTTGAAGCGCAAACGACGCATCCATTTCCGCTCTTCTTCTGCGTAAACGAACAAGACGAAGAGGATGCAGAGGAAAACAGAGGGCTCAGATTTTCACCATGAGCGTTCAATAAAGCAAAACCTGGTGAAGCTTTTAGAAGCATTTTTTCAGTGAAAATTGAAAGATGAAATTTAGAATGATTTTGCGGCTGATTTGAGGAAATGAGAGAGTGTGGGGAGAGAGATATGGATGAATTGTATATGTATATGGGATAGTGATGGAATGTGCACCGTTGGATAATAAGACACGTGGATGGTGAGGATTGTTTTATGGAAGGAAGCGCGTGGTTGGCTCGTGGAATAATAGAAATCCCAAGATAAATATCTGGTAGTTCAGGCCTCAGGGTACTCTTATTTTTATTAAAAATTGTGAGAAAAGGAAAGTAGATTTCTCTTTGGTAATTTAACATTAAAATAATAATAAATATCAAGTTCACTTTGGTAATTTTTCTCTTTTCTCTTTTCTCTCTGTACGTGTAACAATGTTAAGAAAAGAGAAAAGGTTATGGGAATCTCTGATATTAATATTTTATATTTTCATTTATTTGTGGATTCTAAGTTTTAAATAGGACCGACAGTCGAAGAAGTCGTACAAATGGTGAAATAACATTAATAACCCCAGCTAATGCTGGAGTTTATTCTGATTTGATTTCCTAATGTATTCCCTTGGATAATTTTTCAATTTCTCTTTAGAGATGATTTTGATTGTTTTGGCACCTGATTGATATTTGGACGTGGAATCTATAACCTTCTATTCCAGATTGTTGGTGGTCTTTCGACAATCTTGGGCCCAATGTGGATGAGTTTGGCCCGATCTTGCTTATATCGTAAAATTGAATCAAAATCTTTTTAAATGAGTTTTATTCATAAAATTCAACAAAATGAATTTACACTCAAACTCTTGAAATTTATAAGACATCGATTTGACACGTATCATATTTCTTTTCTTCTCTAGACTCTCCAAAAAATACATTGATACTATTCAAAATCAATTCAAGTGGAGTTTCAATTTTTTGAGAATCACAAATCTAACATTCAAAACCACGAAAATATATATTCTTAAAATCAAAACCCGCAAAATCGGATTAAAAATAGGGCTTTCGTGATTTTGTTTCACATTGCAAAATTTCCTCTTTCGAAAAGTTTTAAGTCACTTCTCAAATAGACGTAGGAAAAGGATTTTTTTTCTTTTCTTTTTGTTCATTTAACCTAGATCTTTGATGGGGTAAATGCAAAATACTCCCTTGTGTTATGCTAAACCTACAAGAAATTATCCTGTGAAATTTTTACTGCGTCAAACTTCCTTGTGTTTTAAAAAGCCATGCAAAAAATACCCAATTTGTAAAAAATATGTCGTTTTGGATCGATATTTTTCAAGAAATCATTTTAAAAATATATTAAGCGCGTGAAGTTGTAGGGACCAACTTGAAGTGTTTTAAAAATTATTTCTTGAAATATGTCGATCCAAAATGACATATTTTTTACAAATTGGGTGTTTTTTACAAGGTTTTTGAAAACACAAGAAAGTTTGACGCAATAAAAATTTCACATAGTAATTTCTTGCAGATTTAGCATAATACAGGGGAGTATCTTGCATTTTTCCCGATCTTTGACTCTACAATCCATTATCTTCGTCTTTCCTCGTTAAGGTTGTGCCTTTCAATTTTCCTACCTCTTGTATTTCAACTTGTAGTGGAACCAATTTCGGGAGGTGAAAAATTAATTAGATTTAAAAGTTCATTTCAAATTCGATTATCTCGTGAGTTTTGATATGATCAGATATTTTAAATCAATCCATGTGAAATTTCAATTTTTTGAGAATCACAAATCTAACGTTCAAAACCTAACAAATGAGATTTAAAAGTTTTCACCAAAACCAAAAAAATTCATATTTTTTAAAATCGACCCGCGAAACCGAATTTAAAATAGGGCTTTTGCGATTTTGTTTTACATTGCAAAATTTCCTCTTTAGAAAAGTTTAAAGTCACTTCTCAAATAGACGTAGGCTAAGAATTTTTTTTTTTTCTTTTCTTTTTGTTCATTTAACCTAGATCTTTGACTCTACAATCCATTATCTTTGTCTTTCCTCGTGAAGGTTGTGCCTTTCAATTTTCCTACCTCTTGTATTTCAACTTGGATAGTGGAACCAATTTCGGGAGGTGAAAATTTATATAGATTTAAAAGTTCATTTCAAATTCGATTCTCTCGTTAATTTTTGGTATGATCAGATATATTATTAAATCATATAGTCTTAGATCTAATTTTATTTTGAAATATAATTCAGATACAATCATAAACAAATCTAATTCGAATACAACCCATAAAATTTTTAGTGACAATTCGTTCTAAAATAAAATTTGGGTAAAGCACAATTTCTAGCTAGCAATCAAAACACAAAGTAGAACAATTCTTTTGCAACCTTTGGTTTCAACTGAAAGCTTCCACACAACTTACAATTAAACCCTGAAAAAATTAAAAGTTGAAACATTTTTTGTTTTGTTTTTGGGGATATATAAAATTTATCTAATCAACTCTCTTTGGCAGAGATAAAGAAGAGAAGACTGATGAAATTGCAGAGAATAAGAATCCGATGAAGAGAAGACTGGTAGACACATTTGCCTTTTGAAGAAAACTTCCAATTACTGAATCAACAGCGTCATCACGGGCCAAGTCAACAGTCAGCCCAAATCCTGCGGTAGCTCCCGTTGCCAACAAGTAGGATATCACCTGCCCATGCCAATCAAATATGAATTAACTAATCCAGGACCAAAACTGCTGAGGACCAATCATTTGGAACTAAAAATATTTACAAGCTAGCCGCCCTTCCCTTACAAGGTTGGGGTTCGGCCGAACTCTGTGAATTTGCACAGGGTTCATGCAAACTGTTTTCTCCTTCTTCCTTGCTTGATAACTTTTGGATCCAAGTTCTGAGCCTAAGGATCTAAGAGAGTTGCTTCAATCCAGTTGGTGTGGATACCGATAGAGGCACAACGCTTGGAGTGCTTCTCTCGAACCAAATCCATCAGATCTGAAAGAAGACCGGAGAAAAAACCACCACCGTTGCTGTGGTGAGGTAAATTCTAAAACCCCCTATGGTTGGTTTTGTATTCGATGAAAATCCTTTTCGTATGACTAGATGAGTAAAGATCCTAATTGGGTTATTTAAAAATTTTAAAATTCCGCTGCTTTTAACATCATGACGTTACCAATAACCCAACAAAAATATTTAGTTTTCCCAAATAAATAAAAATATTAATTGTTGAATGGAATGTCATATCATACCTTATCTCCAAAAAAGTCAAGGAAAGCGAAGCCATCACCCCCTAGGCGATTTCCAGTGCTCACGGTAAAGATTGTAAGTGCAGTTTGTAGGATTGTGTAAGCCATTCCAATTACACCACTAGCCAGCATATAACTGCATGCAATGCGCGCGTATCAATAATATTGCAACATTAATTAGTGTTTTAATATTTGGTATAATGATTAATTTTTTTCACATACTATACAATATAAATGATAGAGATTGGATTAAAAATATATATGTACTTATAATAAACGCTCACCGGTAAGCATAGAAACTGCTGAACAAAAATTCGGTTCGTGTTTTGCGAGAAACGACTGTGACTTTATTGGTGGCGATAACAACAACGGATATAAATAAGCAAATAAAAGTAATGATTCTGATAATGAGCGCCACAAGTGGTGACACGGCCATGGATGGTGGTGGCGCCATCTAATTCCCCTTTAATATAGTTAATTAATTATGTTTAGGCCTGTTAATTGCATGTACAAAACGCAGTATTAACATTTATGAACTTCTCTTCTTTTATAGTGTGTGCGCCTTAACAATATTGTACTAATCAAATAGTCGTCGACCAATTAAACTTTCTCTACGTGCGTCCTGTGCCGTTTACTTTGAGTCTTCGCCCTATTTTGTGCTTGTGCTTGTGCTCATCATTCTTTTATTTTTATACTTTCTCTTAATTTCAATGTATATGTATATCATTAGTGGAATGCAACTACAAGATTCTCAGCCATTTTGTTTTCGATAATTAAATGATTCTTGACACATTTAAGAGCAACATATTATTAATTATAACTTATATAAAAAGTAATACTAGCTTGGAAGTTAGATAGGCCGGTCTTTTTTTTTTTTTCCTTTAAGATTTTTATCCAAATCCAAAATGAGATGTTTGTTAATATGATGAAATTAGATTCATACCCGCTATTAGATATATATGCCCATGATTCCTTTAATGTGCCCGATTCAAAATGAATTTAAGTCATGTATATACATATTATTTGTATATATGCAATTTCTTTTATATGTTTCAATTCTATATTTTCTAATTTTTTTAAGAAAAAAAAATCAAAACACTCAATTTATCTTATGACTAGTCAAATGTAAATATATTTCCAAAAATTATATTTAATATATTATATAAATATGCACATTAGTTAGTAGAACAATTAGTAGTTACAATGTAGGGATATAGTTTTAGTAGTCTTTTAATTACATTACAAAATTGAATCTCACAAATCTGTTATATATATACCAAGGATGAAAAACTTATTTATCATTTATCATGTAATTCTAACCATAATATAAGTAAGAATTTAAATGGAACTCTTTAAAATGTATCACACTCATAAATGGTCACTCCATTTTTATTGGCCAACCCAATTTATTTACAAAAAAAGTACAATATGATATCAGGTCAGATCATGAGTGAATATAAAATAAAAAAAGTACATACCATATCCGATCCAAAGTCCAAACCTTTTTTCATAGGGCTCTAGAATTTCCTTGACAATTAAATACAAGTAAGATTATTCTCATATGCCAATATGATGACAAATCTCTCTTCTGGTGTTAGACGAAAGCCATTCACTTAACCTTTTGATTTATTTGCAATGCTTCTTAAACCATAAACCAATATTTAGGAAGCTCTCAAAGTCGGACTGTGGCCTGAAACAAAAGATGAAAAAAAAAATATACATACATCATATGCCAACTCTCCACATATTTAAAACGTAAATTTAGTTGCATAAGTATAATTAAAACACAAAATATAGTAATGTTGGTGGTTTACCGATTGATGGGGTGTATATCGTTAGGAAAAACAATCACCTTGGTTTCTACTCCTTTCTCCCGTAGTGCCCGAGCATACTATATGATGCATCCAAATGTATTAGATTATTATATATGATACTGTAGAATGCGAATCTAAGGATCTCGTTGTTGTGTCTATAAAGCTGTCAAAAGAACAAGTTGAATACTCAAACGAGACGAGAAGACGAAATACACATTATTTTCCATTTTTTTATAGCATGAACCAGCCCAAGTTTCTATTGCAGTGTTTGTGATCACAACGGGGGCATGCGATGCTTGTTGTTTACACTCTTCTACAAATTGTACTAAATTATATTTTTTGAAAGTTGGTTGAAGTGCGTTCCTATCTATTAATAGGGGCGTTTGAAATGGATCGTGTAAGTATTTTAGGCTTTTATTAGAAAAGAGGTAGGTCACAAAGAAAATAATATTTGGCTCACAATTTCTCAAAGCATTATCTTCACAACCTTAGACATAAATATATCACCATTTAAAACTACATCAATGTTCCGAGTGTAAATTTGAGGATAACGATGACATAAGTTTACCTGTAATCCATCAGTCATTGGTACACGAACATCCCGAGCGCCTAGAAGGAAGAGTGTCGGAGTTTTAACCTGCAAAAGTACACAAATTTTCAGCATAAAACATAACCTTATAAGATTCAGAACTACACTTGTAAACTGCTGCAAATACTGAGAGATGCGTGCATGGTGAAATGTATCGCAAGGAAAAAAACTTATATAGCAACTTATTGCAAATTATCCAAATAATTCTTTAAATTTCAAAATCAAACCTTAGAGACATGAGAAATTGGAGACTTGCTGTAAAATAGAGCCAAATGTTCTGCCGAAGGAGGTTCTGTAAATCTAGATTTTCCCTCATTTCCATATGCCAAAAAGAAACACCAATCAGGAATATCAGAAGTTCCAACCATCAAAGCGAAGTTGCACACGGGATTCCTTGCAGCTGCTGCAGAAAACTTATCCGGTGCCTGAATAGGCGCAATGATACAATATTCTTACATCATATATAAGTCACTAAGTAAGCAGATAAAATTGTTTGGTTTCCCTACATGTGACCCTGACTCGTAAAAAAATATTAACCATAAAGGAGAAGTACAGCAACTCATTAAAAAATGTCCTAAAGGAAAAATTACCAACCTGACCAATCAAATGTGTAGCCAAAAATCCACCATGTGAAAGACCAACCACTGCTATTTTGGATGGATGTGCAAGTCCTTTATCAATGACATGGTCTATGGCAGTGAGTACATCATCGACATCCTGTGTACAAGTCAAAGGAGGCATAGCACTCTCTCACATAACTAGAATCAGTTATTAGAAGAAACTTGACATGTTAAGAATAAAACTGAATAACGATCGAGCACCTGAGACCCCACTTTCCCTGGAAGAGACTGCAATGCTTCCTCACCAAAGCCACGTGAACCTCTACAATAAATGCAGTCAAATTGTAATATGCATGAACTTGAGAAGCTTTTATTTCTTAAGCATCTAACCTCACATATAAAAAAAACAATAAAACCATGTAACTTGACTTGAATCCTATGGCGCCCATAAAACTACTAGTATCATACATCACTCCGAGGCATATCAGGTTAAGTTTTCTAATTGTATCAAAACCCAAATGAAAGAACAGAGATATATATGACGTAAAGATGCCACCCGAAACTACTTGCTAAGCATAAACACTAAAAAGATTTCAAAACTACGGACAATGCCAATTTATGGGAAATCTAGAAATAATCACATGTCACGTTATTTGATAAAAGAAAATATGATTACGTCAAATTTGATAGAATTATTAGTTATTCAGGTCATCCGCATGATCCCTTCATAAAGCTTTAGAGTTCATGTGTGCATGGTAATCAGGTAGTTTAAAAAGTAATTTTCAGGTATCATGCACATTGAAATATGTCAAAGAACTTTTTATGCTAGGAAATCAAAAGCTTCTCTAGCATTGATGTTTGACATAAGCAATTATGAAATTTGGCACATCATTTACATACCATCACTTCAGTCAAAATTTGAAGATGTATATGTTTTGACAAATTCCTAATTTCTAACCATCTCTTACACATCAAGTATGATAATATCATAGTCGTAATTATAGGAAAATGCTAGACACTCCGCTTTGTTATGCAAAATCTGCATGCAACTACCCTATGGGCTATGACATGTTTACTGCATAGATCCCCCCCCCCCCCTATACTATTGAATATACACGAACCCCACGTCATTACAAGATAGGGCGTCAAAATTTGTATGGATAGGGGTTTTGTGCAGAGTATTTAATATTACAGGGGTGTCCTATGCAATAAACATTGAAATGGGGGGGGGGGGGGGGGTTCATGCCAAGTATTTAATAGTATAGGGGGATTCTATCCAATTCATGTAGGTTTCACATAACACAAGGGAGTGTGCATTTATGTTGAAATTATGCGAAATATATTTGTATTGTTGAAAAGTCAGTTAAAAAACACTAATTGAACCATACCTTCATCATCTCACTATCAAACCTAAATAAATGACTACACTGACTCTTAGATAACTTACTCGGAAAAAAAGCAATGGAAGGAGTTGCACCTTCTCCTACCTATAATTCACAATAAGTAAGCTGAAACCGAGCAAACAGAGAAAAGCCGAAGTTTTAGAGAAGCTTGACAATGCCACATCATGAGGACCCCCATGAAGGATTGTGATCAGTGGATCACGCACATCAGACTTCTTAGACGTGGAGGAAACATATATAGCTTCAAATGGGTTGTTTGAACCTAGTAAAAATAAAAGGTTTAACAAACTGAGTAACATAAAGAAAATTATCTTGAGAGAGAAATATGAAAAAGGATCTATACATCTATTGATAAGTGACGCAGTGCTGCAATGGACACACGCAAATCAAGTATATCAAAATCCTAGTTCTGCCATCACAAGTCAGTTCAGTACATTTTCATGGACTTGCCTAAAGAAACTTGTTATATACGGAAACTATTGTGCTAACGCACCTTTAGTGAAATTCTCAGACATACCCCTGACCGGAATCTTCAATATGCTAAATTGTAGAGCTGCCAAACAAGACATAGCCTGCTCAAATCATAAGAATCAGTCAAGAGCTTTAGGTAGCAAGTATGCACAAATAAGAAAATGTCAATAGTATAGAGAAAAATGTTAAATTTACATTTTCAGAGCATTTTGTTAGGGGACTTAATATGTCCAACCAACTCCATTCGGCATCTTTTGGTGTCTTCTCGATGTGACTACCATACTTGATTTGAGGAATATCAACTGGGCTACTACATTCTTAAAACAAGACAATAATACCATGATTATCGATATAAACTGAAAATAGACAACCTCTGGTCCTTCAATTATATGAATTCACTCATACCAGCAATAATATCGTCACCATCTATTGCAAGAACATTCCAAGAAGAATTTGAAGTTTTCGGGCTGATTCTTGATACTATTCCACTATGAAGTTAAATATATCATTGTCATTCATACATTTTCAAAATTGATCAGCAATTCAGCATAGCAACAAAATTACCTCAATACATTCACTGAAAGTATCGTTTGAGTACTACCCCACACAGAAGATAAAACCATCGTATGTCCATCAGAAAGCCAAGGCTTACTGAGAAAGTTAGAGCAATAAAGCCCAGGAAAGCAGCCATACTCTGGACACATCACTACAGGAACCTAAAAGATGCCATTAAGTACAGGATCTGATTATTGTGGAGAAACAAGATAGAATATGCATACTATCAAACTTTTTCTACGTCGGCTCTTTGCTATTGGGAAAAAAGATAATAGTGGAGCGAGAAGCATCCATATCCAAACAATGATTCTGACAGCAATATGAGTTGAATCAGCAACAATTTGGAGTTCTTTAGGTAGTACGTACCAAGTACAATTATTTTGGAAACCTTGACCAAACAAGTTTGGCAATAGAACTAAACTCTCTGGATAAAAAAGGTTCATGGTTTCGATGTGAACTCCAAATCCCCACCTTATTCCATGATTGAAGAATTCGATAAAAGCAAATTTCATCTGATGTGCATGTAATACTTCGTGTACTTCATCCGATGTAAGAATGCTATTCATAAGCATCACAAAAAATTGGTGTCAAAATGTAATAACAAATAAAAGTATAAGAACATATGAGAAATCCAAAGAGAGCCACAGGCCCTATCTGTTTGGGTAATCCTGTTATAGTTGATAACAAAATAAAAGCTAATAGATAGAAAGTTTACCACATCAACAATTTCCATGGATGGGCTAAGCTCTCCATCAGAGGGCCAATCAATCTTATGAAGTGAATCTGTCGCCATATGTGCCCCAGAATCAACAGAACTTTTTGCAGACAAAAACACAAGGAATTTCCCATCTGGGCTGAAGATAGAGTAAGCAATTGATGTCAAGTGTATGTTTAGGGAAACTAATTACGTTGCACACTGTTAGCTTAGATGCCCCGTAGATTTTCAATAAGATTGTATTTTCTTAAGTGACGCCACTAGGTATATATACCTGAACCGTGGGAAGAATGCACTACTTATGGTTCGAGTTAGATTAAATATGGCCAAATCTTCAGCTGAATTACCTCTGAGTAAAACAAACAGAAATGATAGAAAGTGCATAACATAGTGAGCAACTTTTTTATTAAAATTGTACTAAAAAAGAAAAGAGAGAGAAAATGCAACAAGGCAAAAACCTTATTGCTTAAGGCCAGTATTTTACCTGGTTCGACTGACTTCTGATTTGAATGATGGAGCTTTGACTGCGTACAGGGCACAAGGCTTATTATAGCAGTATTTGATGCCTAATTTCCTATTTGAAGGCCACCCAACAAAAACCAGATATTTCGATGGAGCCCATTCAACTTGACCAACACTCAGTGCCCGTCCCACTGCAACAGGGAATACCTCTCCACTGCAGAAAGTTTGTTTTAGGACTTGATACATGAAGTATTTAAATCGCCAAGCATGAAACATATGCAAATACTCAAACCTATCGATGTGAATAACAAAAAGTGCAGGCTGCCTTTTCCCAGCATATGATTCACCCCAGTCTTCTACCCAATCACCTTGACCTTTCCAGCTACCACAATTCTTATGTGTGGTACCTTCTTTTTGGTAACCAAAACCGTTATATGTGGGTTTTGTGGTATCAGGTTCCTCAGCAACATAAGCTACAGCAGTTTCATCCGAGTTCCATGAAATTCCCTCAAACCTGCCACCAGAAGACATGTAAATTTGCAGGGACAGGAAATAAAGCAGATCACGAGTGTCACTAGCTCCCTTACATGCAGTAGAATCAATTTAGATGCGTAAGAAAATACAACACCTCATACATGATTTGAAATCAATCTAGAACATATATGATAATGGACTTCTTTAATTTCAATTTAGCAGCCATCAAGTTTGTTACTTCATATTCAAAAGGATAGATAGGAAAAAAAAAAAAAAAAAAAAAAAGAAACACAGAATATTTATTAAACACCACCATCTACCTCATCCTGACATCTGCCATCACATCAACCCCTCGGTCAGCTACCGACCCGTCAAAAACCTATTGAAGTGCTTCAGCATTAGATAATTCACTTTCATCAACCTCCACCACTCCCTCCTGAAACTACCTGTAGCTCCAGTGCCTCCACATGCTCTAACCGACCCACTATTCAAAACATGAGTCCAACCTCCACAGACCTTTTATCAACATTCCCACGAGGACACACATAAGCACACAACTTGAGGTGCAGACACACATACTTCAGATTTGAACACAGATAATTTAAAAAAAAATCAGTTATATAGTAATACTATTTAGTTGGAAAAATGGTTATTGCTAGTGTGACCAATTTGATTTAATGATTAAATCAAATGAAGGGTTGTTTAGGTAATGACAATTAAATCATTCAGTTGGCAGGTTATTCTAAATGGATTTGTATCATTCAATCACAACATGTATTTGTAAATAACTATAAATGTTCTGATATATTTGGTATTCCACTACGTCTTATGGGAAGAATAGTTTGTTGGACAATCAACATTAATGGCTTTAGCAAGTCTTCATAGAAGCTAGGATAGTACGAAGATTCGCAGGACAGTATGAAGATATTAAATAACTACATAAACTGATTCTTCATTGCCATCCATTCTATTTTCCCCCTTAGCTTTCTATTTGTCCACTGTTATCTGTTCTATTATTATTCTTATGAAATTCACAGGTTTAACAGAGCAAATGCTGGTAACATTTATTTGATGCGGTAAGATTACCATCCATCTGAATATACTGATCCATGGATAGAGCAAGGAACAACAAACTCCTTCTTCACTTCAGAAGCACCCCATATTTCAAAGTGTGTAGTAAAGTCTCCTTCAGAATTCCAAATAACAAGAAGTTTTGAATTTGAGGGTGATGGAACCATTGCAGACACACCGGTTATCTCAGTAGGGAAAGGGGACCAGTGAAATTTTACTGAGTTGTTACTTTCTTTCACAGCATAACTGGAAAGTAAAGATTTCCTCCTTTTGTTGGCCAATAGACTTGGTTGGCTAATCATAAACATAGCATGAGAACCTTCTTCTGCATCAGATTGCATATATAAGTAGCAAGTAAGACAAGAAATTCCAACAAAGGAGATACTGGAATGATGAAGGATTACAAATGAGCAAGGGCAATTTCTTTACTAAACTTTACAATACATAGTAGACATACCACTCCCAGATCGAAAAGACCATGCTTTATCGATGGTGGGGATCTCTATGAATTCTTGAAGTAACTTAGATAGAGAGGCATATTCTTGTTGAGTAACTTCATCTAAACCTTCCGTCACTTCTTTTGCAGGGTCAACTCCAATGTCCATGACTGCAAAAATTGATAAATTTCTACTTCAAATATAAAATTAAGGGATATTGTGTCTGAACATTGGATTGGAAAAATAAGCATTTAACAAGAATTACATTAACCTCATGCTTAATTTCGAATCTGCCACCAGATTCAACAAACAAGAGCAAATGTATTGAGTTTCAAGAACATGCACAGAGTGTTTATGTATAGTAAGACTAGATAGAGAGCACAGAAGCAGAAGACATTTGAACTGAAATGGTAACAAGTCTCCTGAATATTATTAAACATGAGGACTACTATATAGGCTCAGAGTCAAATTTTATTTTCTATCAGAAAATCTAAAGACAATACGGAATTAGATACCACAATATTAATTTCAATAGATCAAAAATAGCTTGAAAAGAGTGAAGATAATCTTGAATGAATCATTGATGGTTAACTAATTAATAGGAGAACAATCATTATGTATTTCAACTCAACTAAGTATGTAAGTCAAAGAGATTGTGCTATATTGTCTATCTCATTTATCCATATCAACAAAGAGAACTTCCAACTACAAACAAGTGACAAGAAACAAGGAAACACAGAGAACATAATTCTGCTCCATGAAATCATTTAAGAACAAATTCTACAATTACACTCAAATTAACTAGAAAATATAGAGAATATTATTTTAATTCTATGAAATCATTTACTGAAGATTGGCAAAATAGAAGTCAATCTAAATCATGCAACACGAACACGCATAATTGATCAGCATATGGTTTGTGTGTGTGTGAGAGAGAGAGAGAAACTCAGAGTATACCTGGGAGGAGAAAGAAGGGTTTTTCTTTTATTTTCTTTCTTTTTTAAAATTCTTTATTTATCTTGACATTTCTCTTCATAATTTTTTTCTAGTATATTGAAATATTACCGAAATGTATTCGAAAAAATATATATTATTTAGCTGGTATAATATAGACTAAAAACACCAAATTTGATCTATGGGAAATTCTTACCCAGACCGGGTTTGGCCGAACCCAAAATAATTACATAGCAAGTGTAATACACTTGCTTTGTGATTGAATGTAACTCCCAGGAGAGTGACCAATCACAAAGCAAGTGCAATACACTTGTTTGGTGGTTGGATGAGTTTGAATAAGTCAGGCTTGGACAAGAATTTTTCATGATGACGATATACTCCCTAATTCATTTTAGCTCTTGTGATAAAATAATGAACATTTTATATCTCTATATTTTCATAAAAGACTTTCACTACTTACCTTGCACTTTTAGATCCAAAAACAAATATGTAATTAAAAAATTGAATTTATGCGAATTATTAATCAATATGATTTCTCTCTATGAGATATATCTCCTCTTTATGATAAATTTTATCTATTCAGCCCAATATTGTTTGAGCCAAGGGCCTCACGCATTTGTGCGCAGCCCAATGAGGTTTGAGGCAAAGGGCCTCACGTATTTGGGCTTCGTCAATCAGTTTGCATCACGAAAGATAATTATAAGACTATATATATTAGGAATTTGAGTTTTAAGAAAAGATTGACAAAAGACAAACTTAGACATAAAAGTAAAATAAAAAAAGGTTAGTATATAATCTGTAATCCAAACCAGAATTGTCAAATGACTCAATGTGGCAGATTTTACTCTGAACTTTATGTACCTTTAACTTTAACTTTAGAAATTATTATTCAGATTGAGTTTGTCCGAATCAAAAGTAATTATATGTCAAATGTAATACACTTGCTTTGAGATTTGATGTAAACCTCAGAAAAAACTACTCATAATATAAGTGCAAATGGTTGGTGGTCAGATAAATTTGATCAAGTCAGACTTGATTCAGGGCCGGCCCTGAGCGTAAGCCGCACATGCGGTCGCTTAGGGCCACCGGTAAACGAGGGCCTCCAATTATATATATATATATATATATATATATATATATATTTATATGTACGTATGTAATATTTATACAAATATTACTTATGGCATAGATGGTAAACCTCTTGATGAGTGTGTGTGAGGTCAGTGTTCGAATCCTTGCATCTTCAAATTGCCTTTAATTTTTGTTATTTTTGCTTGTGGAGCTAAGATTCTAGTATGGAAAGTCCAAATGCATAGCTAAAGAAATCAGGCCCAACATATTGACAATTAAATCAACGAAACCCCATTAATTAAGATAGATATTGTCTAAATCAAAAAGTAAGAAAATGAATCTTTGTATTGCAATTTTAAAATTTTGGAATTGTGAATCATGTGACCAAGAGATCCATATTAATATATCAAAAAAAAAAAAAATTATTCGACTTGATGATGTTCAAATTTATTGATGATGGCTTTTAAGTATTTATTGTTTCAAACTTGAATATTATTTGAATGATACTTATGATATAGATGGGATTGACTTAATTATTTGAGTTGAGAGTCTTAAGATATACTTTACCAAAAGAACTAAAAAAACTTGAATTATTTGCAAACTATATAATGTTGATTTCTCAAATAGATGGATTGCTTATAGAATATTGTTAAGTATTCTCGTTACAGTTACAGTTGCAGTTGTAGAGATAATATTTTCGAAGCTATAATTGATTAAGTCTTACTTCTGATAAACCATTGTCACAAAATAAATCAAATCGGTTAGCCATATTGTTGATTGAAAAATATTTGTTATGCAAGTTTAATTAGTGATTTTACTATAAAAATGCTAGTAGAAGAATATTTAAGTAATATTTTACTAAGATTTTATGTGTTTATATATGTAATCATTTTCTTATGAAATAGAAGTGTGTCTCGTATTACCGATATTTTTCACAAAGTGATATTATATTTTATTCACATTATTATTGTTTCTTATTTTTCTAATTAATAGTTTTATTTTTATAAAAAATTATATTAGTTATTAACATAATTTAATTACACATAAAAATTTAAGGACCACAATTTTAGAGTTGGCTTAGGGCCAACAAAAACTCAGGACCGGCCCTGACTTATTAAAGAATTCCCACTAGAATCATGCAAAGAAAGAAAAGAAGAACAAAACCAACATGCACAATAACACAAACCAAGATTTACAAAGACTCTAATATAAACTATATATTTTATGTAAATATGTATACATAATCATGAAACAGAGACCAAATTAAGTAAACAATTACTACCAATTTAAAAAAAACAATGGTCACAGCTTCCATGTTATAATACACGACATAGCATCTCGATAAAATTAATTAAATACAAGTTTTTAAATACTTTTTGTTTTGCACATTTAATGCTTGCATTGATGCTCTCGTGGTTTTCTCCTTCTAATAAGGTGGTGGAAGATGTCTGTTCTTTTCACTTAAAAAATTTTGTCTTAAAATTTTCAACACACGATCACCAAAGAGGACAAGATTCTTAGTTACCCTATATAGTTTAGGGTTTTGAAATCTAAAGAATCCAAATCTAACTTGGTTTTAGCATAATGGTAACTTCTATCCAAAATAAAAATTAGTTTAATTCTAAGACAACATTGATGTGGTGTAATTTGATATTAGTGACAATACACTAAACTTCAATATTTTTTTTGTATGAAATGGTAATTACATCACTATATAGGCTAATGTGTTTGATCACTGACAAAATACAAATAATGTTCAATCATAAATACCAAGAATTTCCACAAGACTATGAATAAATTAAATAAAGACCCACACTTACATTGAGATTCGAACATTCAAACCCATGGCCTAAATTATTAATCCTTTGTACTAGACGTGATCATGATATATTGATATATTAACATCTTCGATCGTTGATGTCCTCTTTTTATGTAGTGAATTGAATGGATGGAATATTATAATTTGCCATAATAAGTACTCTTTTCGTTTTTTTTTTATTTGTTGCTTTGGCCAAAAAAATTGTTTTACTTTTATTTGTTGTTTTATGATTTCAATGTAAAATTAATTATTTTTTACCAATATTATCTTTCTTGTTAATATTTGTAATAAATGCTAATTAATGATGTTATTATTTAATTAAAAGGGTATTTTGGGGGGTTTTTAATTTAAAAAAGTGACTATTTATTATATTTCTTAATCCGCGTGCAATCCTCCAAAACGACAAATAAAAAAAAACGGAGGGAGTAAGTAGTTTCTATTAGGTAAAATTGCAGAAAACATCCCAAAATTAATTAGTGATTTTGAATTTTCGTCCCAAACTATATTACCTCATCGAATGTTGTCCTGCAATTTAATATTTGTTTGAAATATTGTCCCAAACTAATTACTAATTTTAATTTTTCGTCCCAAACTATATCAATTCGCCGGAATTCGTCCTATAATTTATCATATTTTATGAATTTAGTCTCAATATTAAACTTCTAATATAATGGAAATGACGGTTCAATCTTGTAATTAGTTTGGGAGCAATATTATATAATTATTCATGTTAAATTTACCACATCATGACACGTAAGCAACCATGTGATAATTTAACGGCAAATGCGCAGTCTCCATCTTATAATTAACGGTGGGATGATATTCCAAAAAAAATATTAAATTATAGGACAATATTTGCCAATTTGAATAGTTTGGGACGAAAATCAGTGATTAGTTTGGGACGATTTTTGCAATTTTGCCTTTCTTTTTAAAAAATTAAATAATTAATGAGGATCCATTGGATTTGACAAAGAGAAGAATTGTTTTTCTCAAGGAGAGACAAGAAAAGAAATTTGGAATCATGTGACGAACAATTAATGCGAGGATTAGGGTTTCGCACAAGAACATTCAATATCAATTAATCTCTCTCGATTTTGCTTAAATTAATTTACCTTTAACACTAAAATTCATGTCATGAGGGTGTCATTAATTACTTGGTCGGGTGTTTGTACAAGATTTGGTATGAGCTTCAACTTATATATCTCTTGAAATTTTTTAATCTGCATCAAAGAAATGGACCAATACTAGTACTTTCGATAATGGAGTGGGTTTTATTTGAATTCGATTTAATTGACTAAGATCTTTAATCAATTATGATCTGTTTATTTGAATATATAATGGATTTGGTACATGTTAATTTAGATATTCTGATAATCCGACAAAAGGCTAGGCTAGCTAATGAATCCAACTAGATTGAACATGGATGCCACTAAAATAGACAGATTGAGATTCAAATCCAAGGTAACTTAATCCAGATCCAACTAGAATAAATAGACGCGTGAAAGAGAGATTATTTAGTGCTACCGTACATTTGAGACATATGGAGTGATAATTGACATCACCTCATATTCTGGCCATGTTCTCGAAAAACAGGATTTCAAAAAATTGTGTTCACATTGCCAGAACATGGGTGATGTGGATTATCACTCCACATGTCTCAAGTGTATTGGTGGGCTGCACCACGTGTACTTGATGACGTGGTGCAACGATTACACTAAATAATCTCGTTGGAAGGAGGGAATTTTCATAATTGTCCTTGATGTGTAATTTTTGGTAATTACATGCATGTCCACATAAAAGTTGTCTCGTTTATGCTTTGCAAAAAATTGGATACCCTTATCTTATAAAACATATATATGTATATATAGGAGAATTAAATGTTACTTTTGGCTGTAAGATGAATATGTTTGACCGATTAAACAATATGAGTATATATACTATGGCGCACGAACTAAATCATAACTTCAACTACCTACAACAAACGCATTAAAAGTGAAAATTTCACAATTTTATAGTTATCAGTGCAAAAAAATAAAATAAATTCTGGAGTCAAATTAAAAGTTCCAAAAATTGTTGTGGGAACAATATGAATATACATACTGGAAGCTCTGACACATAAAACATCCATTAAATGGAAGACTAGAAGTATTGTAAGTTGGAACTTGGTCAAAATTGAATTATGCAACTCGATCCAACTCCAGTTCAAACTTCAAACCAAATTACAAACTAGTTTGAGCTAGTCCAATAATTTTAATTCTACATGAAAAACATAAAATTAATTCTCCGATATTTATCGGAAAAGTCTTATATTCCTTTTTTTGCTTGATTTTGTACATAACGTAAAGATCGATACGGCATTAGAAGATTTATTCATATCTATAAATTACTAGATTGTGAAAACGTTGAACTAAGATTACGATGTCTCTGCTGTAAGATTCTTCTCGATTTCTTTTTTATAATAACCATTAAAAATAAAATAAAATGCAAAAAATCCAAGATTTGACTATATATAAGCTTCTGAAAATAGAAGAATCCACAGAATTCCGAGGACAGTTTAAAAATGATTAATTTGTCTGTCACATGACTAGCTACCTAGCTCGTGAAGAGATATGCCAAAATAGTTTTGTCTTTTTTTAGAAAAAAGAATTAATAGCATAATCAATTAACAATTTATTTTCTTATTTAGTTTTGTATTGTAAAAGAATAGTAGCATAATCATGATTCCAAAAATGTTACATGTTATAAATCGCCATCAAATCAAAAGCATAATTAATAATTTATCGGTCTATTTTAAAAGAATAATAGCATAATCATAATATTAATGATGCTGTCTAGAAGTAACTTTTCTTTTCTGATGTGATATTAGGGCTGAAAATCGAACCAAGCTACTCGATACTCGACTCGAGCTCGTTCGATAAAAGCTCGTTTGAGCTCGGTTCGTCACACTAATCAAACAAGCTTGAACATCTTTTTTCGTTCGATAACTTTTGAAGCTCGGCTCGAGCTCGACTTGATAAGTTAAAAATTAAAAAAATACATGTAAAATATCAAGCTACTCGATACTCGGCTCGAGCTCGTTCGATAAAAGCTCGTTTGATCTCGGCTCGATTGAAAATCAAACCAAGCTCAAACATAAAATTTCAAGCTCGATAAATATCAAACCAAGTTTGAACAGTGTGTCGTTCGATACTACTCGGCTCGATTACATCCCTATGTGATATTATAAGCATGTATATATGTCACATTTGTGATTTAGATTGGTCATTAAAAACTGATATATATTACAAACCATTTAAAGTTATGCATGATAAAAAAAAGAAAAGGAATATTACAATTCTCCGAAAAAAAATAAATGTTATATGAAAATTATGTACATGCTTATTTAGTGGCTTCCCACTATTTATATATAATAACATTTATAACTATATCATCTGGTCAAATGATATTTTCAATCGAGCAAACAAACTTCCAAATACAATTAATGCAGTTCTGTCCATTTCTTGAGATAATTTATTTTTTCATTGCATGCTAGGTACGACTAATAATCTTCTATACTAATTAAATAAACAAATATCTAGATTGCAATATAAATTTTGACCGGTGTTTCATAAGTTTTGGGGCCAAACACATATATATGTTTATGAATGTTTGTTAACAAAACATTCACGTTAAGCTCTTCCTCGTGTCGTTATAGACTAGGTTTTATAAAGTTAATATCTATAAATTACCTTTTGAAGTAGTTTATAGGGATTAAATAATGTTTTAGTAATCATTAATAAAAAGGCTTCACAAAGAAAGAGGAAAGTGGTCGACAAACTATATGTTTACAACGAATCAATTATTTTTTCGGCAGTCAACACTTTTAAATTTGAATATATTTATTATTTTAAAAATCAAATTCAATATATTTACTGTTTTCAATTCGATAAAGTGTATTATTTCCTTTGCTACCACATTTTACATGGAGCTCCCAAAATAGTTTTTTATAATGCGAAAAATGCCCCCAACTAATTAACTAGGGTGCCTTGGGGTAGTTGAGATTTTGATATTATATACAAACATATAAAAGAACAATTTAAGGATTCTACTAGCTGAACAACTTATCCATACTTCATTTGATAACGAGTGTCTCATACTTATTTTTTTTTAGACTCTAATAAATTTCCATCGAACCACTAAAATTTTCAGTGTACACCATTTTGGAATGGTTATTTTTTTAAGGCCATCTCCAATGGCAGCTTTCGGGGTTGGGGCGGGACAGGGCGGCTGGCGGGCTGCGCGGAGCCCGCAGGCCAGCCCGGGGCGCGCGTTGTTTATTTGGGGAAGCCTCTTTATAAAAGGTGCCGCCAAGTGGCGGCACCTGATTGGCTCTTTCCCTTTTTTTTATTTTATTTTAATGGATTATTCTTGTATAATTAATGTGTGTATGGTTAATATTGTATAATTAATGTGTTGTATTGTTGTAATTAATGTGTTATTTTAATTAAGCTACCAATAGACATAATTATTGAAACGAAAAAAAAATCTTCCAAAAGACATTGGTCTATCAATTTTAGAACTTATATCCTTAGAAAACACTGTTAATAAAAAATAGGGAAATTTGTAATTTTAACATATCATGGAATAGATAATCTTGCAACTTTAGTACTATTAGACATGAAAATGTATATTTGGTTCAATCGATAGATTATGGGCCTGACAAATAATTTTATTTAATTTGAATTTAGATTCGGTTCTGAAATTTTTGAATTATGAGATCTATTTTTTGTAAAATATTAATTACCAAGCATCAATAAGAAATTAAACAATAAAATCAACAACGACAGAAAACAAATGCCATTTAAATAACATATTATAAACCCAATTATGTAAAGTAAACATAATGTCAAAAAAAAAAAAAAAACATAGTAAAGTTAGGGGTGTTCATAAACCCGTCCCACCCGACCCACTCGCTTGACCCGTTCTAATCCATCCGCAACCCGTCAGTTTTAGTTTTAAAATAATCAAGTGCGGGTTGTTAGTTTCTAAACCCACACGTTATGGGTCAGGTGACTGGTTTGATGGTTAAAAAATCGATTCATTCGCAACCCGCACTTAATCATCCTAGCTTGATATAATTTTTATTCTTGTTTTAAGAAAAATGTGAAATAAATTACATTTATTAACAAATGATTAAAAACAAATAAACAAACTTTGTTCAAGTTTTTTGTTTATATTAATGTTAATAGTAAAAATATGTTAGTAATTTTTTCCTAAAGAGTTTCTTGTTGAAAAATCGAGAAGAAACTTAACTGATTTGTTATTGTATGTAATGTGTGAATGATGATATATAATGAATTGTGAGGATTTGTAATTTTTTTTTTGGTGGAGATTGTTGATTAATTAGGAAGAAATTGATTATTATATTATAGTTTTGTATTTTTGACACCGAATCAAGAACTACGGATTAATTATTAATTCATGAACTTCACTTACCTAAGTAGTAATAAATAAAATACATGTATGTCCATTTGTTTTCATGCATGTATCATTAGATTCATGTATAACCTTTGGGATCCATACATGACCCTACTCATGGGGGGTGTCCATGATATCCTATAAATACCTCATTCCCCATTAGCCTAAATAATTCAATTGAAAAGTAATAAGAAATTTATTTTTGAAGAGTCTCATCTCTTATCTCTTTAGTGGATTCTATAAAGTGGCGAGTTGAGTGATTTTACTTTTATCTCATTGGTGGATTCCATTGAGTTGCGAGTTTATTTTTCCGAGGTGTTCGTTTGTGTTCCCTCTTCCAATTCTTCCCCTAATGCCGTGTCAAAGTGGTATCAGAGCTTGACGATCATGGCTGGGCGACATGGAGGCCGTGGTGGGCGACCCCCACTTAACCGTGAGCGAGAGCTTCGTGACATCGAAATGGATGAATTAAGGAGGCAAGTGCAACAACTGCAGCAGCGTCTAGAACGCTATGAACCTCTAGATCATGATGATTCCCGTCATGATTCGGAGTATGAATTAAAAGATACATCATCTTTTGATGAAGTTATTTATGAGAGTGCTCCTATTTATGATGAATCAGATAAAGAAGAAGATTTTTCTTTGGATGATTTTGATGAATCATTATTGGTTTGTCGTACTGCTACTTACGTGGAAGATGATTCTCATCTATGCAACAAACTAGTCAATTCAATCTACTATTCTGATCATGGTAAAAGTGCTATGAAAGTTGTTCAAAGTTTTCAAAATATTATAGATATAGCAGACAAGGATGCTGAAGTTTCAAAGCATGTGGATAGTACTTCAATTTCTAAATTTGAAATGGACAAAGGAAATTATGAGTTAACAAATAACTTTGTTTCAATGGTTTTTGATAATTATAAATATGCCCATGATGTTTCATGCGAGTTTCAAGATAAGATGGCAGAAGGATTTTTGGTTGATGTTTCCTTGGTGAGAAAAAGTCGAGAATATATTGATTTTATTACTGGCACATCATATCTTCAAGAAACATATTTGTTTTGGGGATGTCACTATGCTTATTGGATGGAGTACTTTAAGTCCGTGACGTTAATATCATATTTGCTTATTGAATTAATGAAGTTCTTCTTTACATTAATGAAGAAGATGATAAAGATTCGAGGACAAATTTTCTCCTACAAAGCAAAATCAACGTGGGAACTATTTAATGGAAAGACGGTAAAGAAAACTCGAAGACGAGTTATCACGCAGCAGAAGCGTCTGACACCGAATCAAGAACTATTGATTAATTATTAATTCATGAACTTCACTTACCTAAGTAGTAATAAATAAAATACATGTATGTCCATTTGTTTTCATGCATGTATCATTAGATTCATGTATAACCTTTGGGATCCATACATGAACCTACTTATGGGGGGTGTCCATGATATCCTATAAATACCCCATTCTCCATTAGCCTAAATAATTCAATTGAAAAGTAATAAGAAATTTATTTTTGAAGAGTGGTTCTTCATATTTTCATCTCTTATCTCTTTAGTGGTATCTATAGAGTGGCGAGTTTATTTTTCCGAGGTGTTCGCTTGTGTTCCCTCTTCCAATTCTTCCCCTAATGCCGTGTCAATTTTTTGCTTCTTGGATTTAATTTCAAATGTGACAGTGAATATTTGACATATTTATTTGTTGTTTGACAAACTTAAGATTATAAGTTAATTGTTTATATTTATTAATTCTTTGTTAATTAATCTATTAGATGTCAATATTTTATGACTTGTCTTCATTCAACCCACCAACCCGACTGCTCCCATTTCACTCGAACTGAGCGGTTTATGAATATAACAACGCGGGTGCTGTTTAAAAAATTGGCAACCCGTACATTTTGGGTCAGGTTGGTTTTTTCATGCAAACCCGCTCAAACTCGACCGCGTTCACCCCTAAGTAAAGCACAGTGAGTAACAGAGCTACTCTGCCTGAAAGCATAATTTGAAAAGAACCAAGAAACTCATGTCAAAGGCAACTGACCGGCACCTTCTTGGAGTTCTGGCTGTAGCGAACACTTGGGATAAACTATTATTATGAGTGCAAATACCATGAAAATTAGGTACATGCCAATGTTGTTGTTGGGGCCAAAGGTGGAAAAGGCGGAGGCGAAGGCGGGAGACATTTCAAGAAAATATAAAACTAGCGGCAATAACAAGTGGTGGTTGATGGCAAAGAGTAACAAGAACAATGGCAGGCCACCATGATTTTATTATTGAAAATCTTCCATTTTTGTTAGTTGGTATTTTTTTAAACTCTTGATATTCATGGCGAGTAAGTTGGTATTTGTATTTTAACATATTTTTCACATCAGAATTAAACTTTTGTCAGATTATCATAATATGGTTTTACAATAAATGACACAAAAAATAGATTAGATATCAGTCATTTATCTGCGCTATTTTATGACATATAATAAAATTAATTTTTCTATAATTCATAAAAATTATCCTTAAATTAATTAGACACTTACAACGTTAGTTTACTTTTCTAGTTAACTTAAATATATTTAATTCTCTTTTAGCTCAGTAGCTTATAATATTGCCAGTACGTGCATCTTATTCTTTAACTTATTGGTTTACATTTTATTTTGTATTATATAGAAAAATGCACGTAGATTGCACAATTCCAGTTATTGATATCTAAAATTAATGTAAGATCAACAATTAATATATAGTTTTAGAATTTATTTATTGACAAAAAATATTAAAAAATCTAAACATAACCAATGCTTTTATTTTGATATTATAAACACACATGTAAAAGAATAAAAAAAGTAGCCGAACCCACCAATATGAACAATTTTAGAATGATATTATATACAATGAGTTGTTAAGAAAATGAGAAGTTTACTTTTTTTTGTATCGTAGAATACATAATCTTGCAACTTTGGTACTAATAGACACATTACAACTATCAGTAATACTTTTTTACCGTAACAAAACTTATTTTATTTTCAAAGCACATTGTTTGTGCATCTTTAGTTCACCTATATCATTTTACAGATGTGGGAACTACGTCAGGGCCGCGTCCGGCAAGTTGATAAGTACGTGGACACTTATGGCAGGAGAGAGATGTAGAAGCTCCATGCCATAGTTTCCATAGTATCATATTTCCTGTTTAGCTTATGGCCTCCAGTAGCCTATTGCTACATATGGCCTGATGAAGACACGCGTATTACTAAGGACTATGAGGGCAGTGGCAGTCTCTCTAATATGCATTGACGATAGGGAAAGTCTATGTAGAGAGGACCCCAGACGCTTCTAGGGTAGTCAAACGATTTATTAAACTAGCTATTATAAGCGCGGTTATTATTCCATATTTTATTAATGTATTATAGAACCAGTATATGAACGTTGAAATGATTTGTTGATAAATTTATATATAAATTAACCAGACACTTACAACGTAGGTACACTTTTCTAGTTAACTAAATTAATTATATTTATTTCTCTTTAAGTTTCTTTCCTTATAATCTTGTCTCTGCATTTTATTCTTTAATTTATTGCTTTGCATTTTTATTTTGCATTATCTAGAAAAATGCACGTACATTGCACGAGTTCAATTATTTATATCAAAGATTATTGTATAATCAACAATTAATATATATTTTTAAAATTTATCTATACTGCAACGTATGTGCACCTTCTTAGTAGACATAAAATCTCCTATACCAATCTACATGTCCAAAAATAATTGAACTTTATAGAAAGTCGTATCTATACTATCTATACTATTAAAAAAGGAAAGTCGGATTTTACTAACAAAATGGCGGTTATGACACCATGCTACATCAAAAACATTTTCTTTTCCAAAATTAGCCCTCATTTTGAATTTTGAACGTCCACAAAATTTGGCACTCACTACATTACCCAAAATTCAATAACTATCAATACCCACTTAAATATTTCATGGATAATTCCTTTAATGCATTTAATATTTAACGTTCATTTCTCTCTCTCTCTATTTCTCAATTATTTCTCCCCTTGCACACAGTTTTATTTGATTTTTTTTCTTTCTATTTTTATATATATTTTGCTTCATTTTCAGAAGTTTTTTTTTTTCTAACTATTTTGTTGTATTTCGTTTCAGTTGATTGCATAAAAGAATTTCGCTTCTGAATTGCAACATTTGAATCTTTGCAGGAATAATTTTATCATAAGATGGCTTCATTGGAGTACAAACTAAGAGTAAGTGTTTTTTTTTTTTTTTTTTTTTTGGCAAAAGTAAGTGTTTTCTTCTGGTTATAATGTAAGGATTAATGTTATTGTAGTTTTACTCTAAGCAGCACCAAAAACTACACTTTTTGCTTCTGGTTATTAACCCCAATAAGTAAAGCAATTGGCCGACCATCCTTATGTTTTCGGTAAGTTGTATCAAAACAAACTACATCACCGAAATGTGAATAGTTTGCCTTCATTTTCGCATCAGTCAAAAAGATATTAGTTATGAGAGCATCTTCATCCACTTGTATTGCGTAAAAAAAATTTGGATCTTCAGCTTGCATTCTTTGCAGATACTCTAGGACTCCTTGAGTATCTCCTAATTCCATTTTTGTCATTCTTTTAGTACACAAATAATTTTTACAATCATCGTATATAAATCCTAAATGTTCAGGACCGCCGACTTGTTTGGTCATTAGCTCCATTGTCTCACGTGGAGTTATCCCACAACTAGCAGCTGCATCTACTTCAGACTTTTGAGCATCAGTCATTTTTCGATGGCTTCGAAATAAGTTACTTTTACTTGGAGTCACATAATCATGGTTATGTTTAGCAATAAATCTGACAATACGATATGGACCAGTTTGATGTGTATCTGTTTGCCGACAATTAATTTTTATCTCCGCAGGAGAATTGCATCTAGTTAAAGGACGAGGAAATCTAACGTTAACATCTCACTCATCTTTCGTTCTTTCCCCTTCTCTAGAGCAGCAAAAGATTCAATCTAACATTTTATTGCTGAATTTGTCTTTATGACCTTTAGAGATTCTCGTGCCAAAACAAGCTGCTTTTGCATATGCCATATAGAATTTGTAGGCATCATCTTCAGTTACAAACTCCATACCTACCCTTGGAATTAGTTCTTTAGGAATGCGTGCGTGGATTTCCTCTATTCATTCTCTTGTCACATGTGTATAATCATCCTTCGCATTCTCAGCGCTTATACTATTCATATCATCTTCATTTTGTCCATTAGTATCTACTTGGGAAAGATCATCTACACCCTGAAAACTCAGTTTGCGACAGGGTTCACTTCGGTTGATGGTCATGTCATGTACATCCATTGTTACTGGAATGAATAAAAAACTTATAAGTGAATAAATGCTTCATCATGCTTAAATTCGTGTGTTCCTTATTACCATTTATTGACAGACTATATTTCATTTGAGCTCAATATCTTTAAACAAAAATAAAATTTCACATAAGTTTCATATTTAAAATAGCGGTATGAGTTAAGTATCACTTGCAAGTATTAACAAAGCCTGATATATATTCTGTATATAGTTTTCATCTCTAAGATTTACATTTTTTTATTTATTGGTTAATTTTGAAGGGGGAGGGGGTAATGCTTAACTTGGTCTAATTTCATCTTTCAATATGCTGATTTTCATAAATTTTTTGGGCAGAGGCAGAGTGTGAAAGATAACCGAATTAGCATATTTGATAAAACATTTCAACAAACACTTGATAGACAATTTTAACTATGCATATGTTTTTACAATTCTCAAAAAATTAAAATTCAAGCAGCAAACAAGTTGAAAAAAATTATGATATGAGAGTCAAAGCCATACCCGTGTGAACTTAGACAAATGTATTACGACCTCCGACGAAATTATTGTATGTCCAGATGCTTGGAGATGGAAGACGATAATGAAAAAATAGAAATTTGGTTGAGAAGAATGGTGAAGGTGGAAGAATCATGGATAGATTGAATTACGGTGGAAGATTTTTTTTCCTTCCCTCTGCCGCAACTTTCTTTCTTTAAAGTTTCCTTTTCAATTTTTTGCCGTCAAAAACCTCACAATTCTGTTAATTCATGAGGACCAATTGCATGTTGTTAATTATATACAGATTTTGGTGAAATTACCACGTGTCTTTTATTTATTGGTGTGACGCCAAGGTGTGATATTGAAGTGTGATAGAAAATCCACTCCCGAAATAATTGAGAAAGAGAGAGATAGAGAGAAATGTACGTAAAATATTAAATGCATCAAAGGAATTGCCCATGAAATGTGGAAGTTGCAACATTCGAATCTTTGAAGGAATAATTTTTCATGAGATGGCTTCGTTGGATTACAAACTAAGAGTAACTGTTTTTTTTTTCCGGCAAAAGCAGGTATTTTCATTTTCATTTCGATCAGTGATGTATGCAGCTGAGGCATCCTAACAGACCGGTAGACTTGAACCTTGTTCCTACATGACCTGACCAATTCGATCAGGCACTCGCCATCTATTTTCATTGTTCAAATATTTGACAACACAAAAAACCATTGTTCAACTCTTTGACAACATGAAAAAACCAAAAGCTCTGCCCTCCCTCTCTATCTATCCAAGGGATAGAAGGGCAGAGGCCTTTGGTGTCCCTTCCAGTCAGGTGTTTTCTTCAAACTCCAAAAAACATATCATGTATTTTTATGTATTTGATTTTGCGATTTTACCATGAATATTATACTATTTAATTTTATGGCTTTGACTACAAATAACTAATAGGTTATTGAAGTTTTACTCTAAGTTTGATGGAAAAACATTAAATTTAAAATTTAAATTGGTTCAATATAATTTTACATTTTCTCGAGTTAAGCACGTAAGTACTGCGTGACACGATCGCTAGTATATTAAAAAAAAAAAAAACTTGGGGGCCTACATTCCCCAAGCAAGGACTAGTTTATTTTGGTATCTTCACGGCTTCACCATCCGCCACATGCCTTAGTGACCTCTTTTCTCAAAACTCAAAGGAGGCCAAAAGTACCAATCTCATCATGAACATATAGTATAATTATTATAAATAATAAATAATAAATAATTAAAATATTCACTTCCAATACTTTCATCACTCTCATTAATTATTTATTGCAATCCGTCGATTGTTCACACTCTTGAGCCATTATAAATAGACAGTAGCCCTTGTTCCATTCTATGCACAACTTACATAATCACCAACTTTTGAGAGTACTTTTCTTTGTCTTAATTAATTAATTAATAATTAATTGTACCATAATTATTAATGGGTGGAACTGGAAACTCTCCTTGCGCTTCATGCAAATTGCTCCGAAGGCGGTGCGCCAAAGACTGCATCTTTGCACCTTATTTCCCATCCGATGATCCTCACAAGTTTGCTATTGCTCATAAAGTCTTTGGAGCTAGTAATATTAGCAAAATGCTGCAGGTACACATTGATTGATCTCCCTTTTCTTTTTTCTTTTCTTTTTTATCTGAAAATTTAATTAACCACATTGTCCTCTTTTTTTCTTTTCAAGCTAGTATTTTGTACTAATTGTCTTGCCAATTATTTGAATGCAGTCGAACTAGTTTGAGCTAGAATTTCTCAACGAGTACCTTATTGGCCCCTAATCATATTTTCATTATAAATCTTGGGTGAAGTTAGTTGTGTCGTGTTGATTTATTTCTAAATCCGTCTCATTTTTAGAATCACAAAATAAATATGTAGACACATACTTTCTTTAAAGTGGTTAGGACCATGTAATTTGATTCAATCAAGTTGGGTTTAAGTGGCTAATTAGATTTTTATCATAAAATGCAGCCTTTCATGGAAAAGTCACATTTCAGTCCCAGAGAACTGAATCCTTGTCACTTTTGACACAGCACGCACTTTCCGAAATTGCATTTTTTAATCTCATTTTTCTAATTTTCTTTTTTACTTTTTGGACCTGCACTTTACAAAATTACACTTATAGTCTAAAATATTTTACACTTTTCTCTGTCTCATAAAATAGGCTTAGTTTGCACTTTTGATCCCACGGGACTAACCGACATGGAAGGAGTAAATATTTGGATCAAAAGTACAATTATATAAGCAAAATTAAAGTGATTAGGATCCAGTCCTATAGGACTAAAAGTGCAATCCATCTTAATTTGCATACATCTCCTTAATTTGAATGTAAAAGTACACTCTAATTAATTAACATGTATATATAATTAATTACAGGAGCTTCCAGTGCATCAAAGAGCAGATGCAGTGAGCAGCCTAGTTTACGAGGCGAACGCTCGAGTGAGAGATCCAGTTTACGGTTGTGTGGGCGCCATATCGCATCTTCAAAATCAAGTTTCTCAACTTCAAATGCAGCTGGCTGTGGCACAAGCTGAGATACTTTGCATTCAAATGGAACAAGATCATATAGATCAGCAAATTACATTGCCAACAACTCCACTTCTATTTGATGATCAAGCTGATGAAAAGTCCTTTTTACTTCAAAATAATCTCCCCCAGTTCCTTAACTTTACCCCTTTTAATAATAGTAGTAGTGTAAATTGTGACTCTTTCAAGAAAGGGACACTATATGGACATGACATGGTTTCTTAATTAATAATTAGTCAAACAATAAATAATTAACTCTTTCATCATTTTATGCATCTAGCTAGTTCTTAACTAATTAATTGTTACTATAACATTATGTGCTGCCCACTACCTAGAAGGTAGCTTCGAATAATTTGCTGAATTTGTACCCGTCCAGTTTTTATTTGTTCGAGTATGAAAATAAATCGCGAATACGATCCAAGTAATAAAATCCCAAGTTTCTTTTGGGTTTCATTATATTGTTTCTCAATTTGGTGAATTATTCGGAGCTACCTTCTAGGTAGTGCCTTCTGAGCTTTAGTGGGCAACTACCTAAGTGCAGAAGGCACTACCTAGAAGGTAGCTCCGAACAATTCCAATTGGGTCCAATTTCGTAATCGATCGTGTGAATATATTGGTTGACTCTATCAATTAAGTCTAAAACTTGGTTTGAATTCAAATATTAGATTTAATTACTTAATCAAGTAAAGTAGTTGAATATGAATTTGATCGACCTGAATCAACCATGACTCGATCATATCGAACATGAAAAATAAACAAAAATTCCCTAGGCCATTATTGACTCACATAAACCTTAGCTAGCTATCCGACCTAAGAAGAGTAAATTTAAATTTTATCATGATGATTAATATTCATGTGACTGGTAGATCAGATCCAATCCTTTTTGCTATTTTCATCATATATATATATATATATAAGTCATAGGTAATTAGACCCCAAGTGTGACAAAAAGTATATATTTGCAGTACTCCAACTAGAGTACAAAAATAAGTGATAAGGGTATATGAATTAATTAAATGATTTTTCTCAAAATAAAATAAAATGACAAGTCAACCTAGCTAGCATGTGGAACTGGGCAGGGGAAGATAAGAAATTAACTGCATTAAAACAAGGTTCTCTCCGACCATGTACAATTAACTAGTTTTTAAGACTAAGGGCGGTGCCTTATCAAAATATATTTAGCAGACATAAATTCTGCATGAAATTTATTTAATTAGTACACCTTCGTGTGTAAACAACTCCCACCCCAAAAAAATTTGAAATAATTTTTTTTTAAAAAAAAGAGTAAGAGCAATAACAAGTGATCATGATACGACATCAATTATTTTAAAATCAGATCCCAGTTACAAGGTCTTGAGTTCGAATCTCATCATGAGTGTATAAATTTTTAAAGAAAATTTTGTGTGAGTCTATCAATTGTTATTTATTTGATTAATTATTATATATAATTTGTTAGTGCAATCAATTGATAATCTTAGACAATTATTATATTGAAAAACTTATTTTTAACTAGTTAAGGGCAAATTGGGGTGCATATTAACGTGATGGCAATTTTGATTAACTAGTTCACGTGGGAGGCAGTGCAAAGAAGTGATCATAATTTCACGGATTCATAAAGAAAGACATGGATAATTTTATTTAATAAGGTAGCTGTCAATCACTTAATTAACTTTTCCAAATGTTCATTTCATTACACAAATGTATGTCTAATCAGCTGCAGATTGTGTAAGAAATTTAACGGTTTAAAAAGTCAATAAAGATTCCTCAATTTGCTTTTTGTCTAATCTTAGAAGTGATTTTCCAATAAGCGAAGCCTAGAGCATAATGGAACTTACTTTATCTCATAACATTAGTAAAACTTATGTGATAATTAAAAAGTTAAGTGACGTCATTAGATTCCTTTCTTTAAAAAATAAAAAAAGAATTAAATAGTGAATTAGAGATGATTATGTTTTTAATGTTGAATTTTTCATTCACGTCAAAAATATAAAATTTTAAATTTTTGAAAATTTATAAATAGAAACCGGCGCCCGTGAACTAATATACATCCAACCAGTTGCCTTCCGTTATAGTAAAAGATTTATTTTATTTTACTTAATACATCTTATAGTATTTAAAAGTGAACTTCTTCTTGTTTGGGTTGAATTAAAGAAAATAATTGTTTTTTTATTTTTTATTTTTTTTATTTTTGTACTTGTTAAATTCATCATGCAACAACTTAAATTTGCCTAGTGGATCCTCTAAACTAAAAGAGTCAAAATAGCATGCAACTCTACAAAGAATTTATGGGCGGAAAAACATGAATGAACCAGGTCAAGTAAAATTAAAAAGTAGGTCAAATGAGTTGAATTTGGTCGAACCATTTTCTTTTGAGGGCTCGAGGCCAATATGCTTCCAAATTGGTGTTCTGCTTTTTATATTTCAAAAATTCTACATTTCCCTCTTTTCCAATATCCAATTTCTTCTAGTTTTCATTGTAAAGGTAGTTTGCTTTTGTTAATCATCTTGTGCACTGTCTTGTTGCTGTCGTAATGTTCTGTTTAACCCAACCTAATGAAAACTAGACTTAATATTAAATTATTTTTCTGTTGATTTTTCATATTCAGGTCTTATACTAGATTTTATCATTTCAAGGCGTCCTCTCTCAGTATGAATATGCATACGAATTTGAAGTATATATAAATATATATTATTTTTCATTTATTATTAAATTTGGAATTTTAATGGATCAAAATCGATCTAAGCCTATTTACTGCTCATGTATTCTACTTATAAATATTCTAAGATCGAATTCAGATAAAAGTCCTCTTAATTGAATTGCAATCAGCCCAATTGGTAATCTCGACAATTATTAAATTGGCCCAACCATTGAATAGGCCATTCGGAAGAAAATAGCGGGTTATTTAATTTACCGTTTGTTCGGACTGATTAACACCAAATTCAAATGACAACTATACCCTTAAGTGTCTTTGAAATCAGGTTTTTGATATGTTAATAGTTCTACAACCCTTCGATCAAGCTGATGTAAATGAAAGAACCCTAGGTTATCTCTCACTTGCAAGTTGCAACGCTAGCCGCTTGGATCATGCACATGTGCATTCTCATGAAGACACGTGTTCAATTTCATTTTTTTTAAATCTACCTTGTCAACACAAGGACACGTGTTAAACGAAAAATGCCCCCGAGCATTGCACGACGTGTATCATCTAAATTTTCAGCAACTCGTGTAAATTTGTACAAGGGTATTTGTAAATTCTAAGTGAATTTCATAACAGGGGCGTATTTATAAAGTTTGGGTAAAACTCATAAATACAGGAGGGTGATTTTTATAAGTTCTGGGACTTAATCATTTCAAAACGGGGGGAGTTGTAAGTTCAGGGGAGAGAAAACATTCGAGAGGAGGGTAAACTACATCGAAAGAGAGAGGGGGGGGGGGGGGTTGTAAATTCTCGGACTAAACAAATTCAGTAAATGCATGTCACCATTAATAAACACACGAAGTTCCATGCCTAAATATTCGATAACAACATAACTGTCAAATACACACCAAAGTTACTAATTTATACGATATATAAGCAACAATGAACAAACACAACAAGATTCTAAAGCCGGAAAATAGGGAGGGGATACACTTTCAACAATAAACCCACATCGTTGGAAGAGTTCCTTCCTCCTTGAATCCATATGCAGTAGTCTGTATTAATATACGAAATAGGAATTTAGAGACATACTTTACTAATTGAAATCATATGTTATATGTGAAAACAAATACAGACCAAGTTTTTTTATGCCAACAATGGGAATAAAAAAGCAAAATTAGGGGGTTTTGTCAAGTTTGGAAAAGAAAATATGCAAATAATACAAGTGTTAATGACAATCCTAGTAAAAATATGCAACATAGGGAGGGTTTACCTTCATATATGGGAAATTAAATGCAAACCATGGGGTATTTATTCATGTTACAAGAGTGTTTCTACAAAGATCAGTATTCTACGCTACAAATAATTACCTCCTCAACCACAGAAGACACTAGATACTAATCCAATTGAAACGCCAAGAGGGGGGAGGGGGTGTTCTTGACATACAACCAATGAACCAACCACTAAGCATTTTGATGTGACTAAACAAGGGGGGATTTATCTCAGGCTGTATTTGGATAGGTTTTGGCCCGGTCTCGTGGGTTTCGCGAGACCACCCACGAGACCGGGCCAAAACCCATCCAAATGAGTTTTCGCCAATCCCATAAAATCATCAAAAACCTATTTAAAAATTTACATTCAAACTCTTCAAACTTATAAAACATTGATTTGACACCTACCATCTACTTTTTCTCTCAAATTTCACTAAAAAAGACATTGATTTGACACCTATCACCTACTTTTTTCCCTAAACTCCAACATCCAAACTCAATCCAAGTGAGGTTTCAACTTATTCTAACCACAAAACCCAAGAGTCAAAACCCATCCAAATGAAGTCTCAAAGGTTTCATCGAAACCACTCAAACCAAATTTTTTAAATCGAGACCCGCGAAACCGAGCCAAAACCCATCCAAATAGACCCTCAATTTCCAGAAAAAATGCAACTAATTTCTGGGTTTGTGCTAAACAAAATGGACAATTCTTCACAAAACTCATGGAAATGTGAATAATGGTAGCTCCTAAATCGAAACGGGCCAATAAATTTCACGAATCGAGGCTTCTCGGGCCCACGAAAGTACATAATTAATAAATAATCAACAAAATGAATAACCCTCCAAACCGGAATGAAAATTAAATAAAAATCGATAAAAAGGGGGTGCAACACTACTACTCTCGCCCAAGCACGCTTAACTTCGGAGTTCTGATGGGATCCAGTGCATTAGTGCTGGTATGATCGCACCCATAAGTTAATGCGCCCTTTAATTATTTAAATGGTAGCTCCTAAATCGAAACGGGCCAATAAATTCCACGAATCGAGTCTTCTCGGGCCCACGAAAGTACATAATTAATAAATAATCAACAAAATGAATAACCCTCCAAACCGAGTGCACTTTTTTCGGATACCAGGACACACTCTATGCAAAAAAAGGTGCACAATTTTACAGAGAGTGCAATATATACGGCACGGTGGATTTCATCTTCGGGGCAGCTGCAGCCGTATTCCAGTCGTGCAACTTGTACTCCCGTCTGCCTAGATTGAGCACATTTACCGCACAAAACAAGGATGAATTTAATCATCGATCCGGATATGTGCTCCAAAATTGCACCTTGACAGTGGCACCAGGATTGGAGCTACAAAAATCTGGATTCGAAGCCTATTTGGGCCGACCGTGGTCCAATTACTCCACGGTGATTGTCATGGAGTCTTTTTTAGATAGCATCATCCCTCCAGCTGGATGGCTGTCTTGGGAAGGGAGAACCACCGATGCCTTGACGTACCGAGAGTTTGGGAATCGTGGTCCGGGTGCACCGACTAGCGGAAGAGTCGGTTGGCAAGGATACAAGGCGGTAACTCTTCCCAATGAGCTGCTAAATTACACCGTCCGAGAATATATCGATCGTACGGATTGGCTTAGCCATACTGGTATCCCGAACACTAGGGGGTTTATATATGAGTAGAGAATTTGTAATTATTGCCCGGTATTATGTAAGTTAGCATGATATGTATTGTAATTCGTACGTGTAATTGAACACATAATGATTATTTTCCGACTCAGGTTTCGCGTTTGATTGAAATGCAAATGCCATTGTATCTTGATATGGAGTTGAATATATATGTTTTTGGAGTCCATTTTAGTATGGAAAATGAATTATATCTGTTGGTTTGGGATCATTATTAGCTGTTGATTCCTTTTGGGAAATTAATTATTCATTTGCTAGTTATTAAGATTGAAGGTTTTGTTTCCATTTGCATGCTAATTTTCTGTTGAGTGCCATCCAGATTACTTTGACATATTTTAAATCCTTCTGCAGCACAATGGAACAATTTGTCTTAGAACAGTTTATTGATTAAAAGACACTTTCTTTGATGCTCTGCTCATGTCTTAGACTCGACTGTATCCAAATTATTACAAGAGTAGTAGTGTATTACACTTATCTTGCAGTTGGATATACGCGATCAAATTGAACTTGTACTAGAATTCGCACAACGATTTCTGAAATCTTTGGTTGCGCCTCTAATTAAACCAAAGGTACTCCTCTACTTAAACTACAAGGAGATACACTTCAAAGCAGTGTTTAACTAATTTCTTTTACTCAAATTAGAAAAGTGCACGTGTTTTGCACGTGATTAACTAATTTTTTTTAGTCAAATTAGAAAAGTGCACGTGTTTTGCACGTGATTAACTAATTTCTTGTGATAGTTGAATTATATCATCATTTTTAAACATACTATGGTCTAAATGACATACCACATAATTTCTTTGATTAAATCGTTTTAATTATTACTATGTTGTTCCCCAAAAACTTAAAGTTGTTATCATAAATATCTAAAATCAACCCTTGAAAATAAAAAAATGAACTATAACTACTAAGTATTTATAATACAAAACTACATGTCTACAAAACTATTATTCTAAAACAACCATTTGAGCTAATGAATAATATCAATTATTTTCTTCTTTGACTTTGATATTTCCATCTAAACAAGTATGTGCTATTTTAATCCGTTCTTTCACCAATTTCACCGATTTTTATTTGTGGTTTATTAAATTCGTTAATTAATTCACTTATTTTCTCCGATTTAACCAAATTTAAGTCGATTTTACGCATTCGTTTGCTGCTTTATCCTATTTTCTCGACTATTTCACCTTGATTATTTTATTTGAAAGCTTGAGGCAATGGCGCATTTTGGCTGTAAATTGATCCAACTACAAGGGCAGTTCCATCTTTTTAATGAATCTGGGCCGAATTGCCTAATTTCTGGGTTGGACCTGCAACTGTAATCGGGACAAAACACAAGGGTGGCTCACACTTTTGTCGGACGAACCAACAAGATAATGTCAACCGACTACCTTTATTTGGGCCTAATTTGGCCAAGCAAACACAAAAATAAGGATGTAGTCAGTCAGAAATGGTGATACCTCACCACTCTTATGGTAAAATAATTAAAGATATTTTATTAAATTATCACGCCTGTGAAAGTTACATATCACAACTTCAAGACTGAGGATTTATTTCAAACATGCATTTGGTCCTACACTCCCCAGTAAAGAAGCCCTCTTTCGGCTTTTTATTCAAAATATGGTTAAATAAATAAAGGTTATAGTCTTCACTTATATGAAGCAATATCTTGATTACCAATTGACATTATGCACCTTCAACTTTCAATATATAGGAAGGAGAATCTTCAAGCTTTTGGAGAACTCCACCAACATCAGATACTTGGATTACAAATTTCAAACTAGAAACGCCAGCAGGAACTTCTAATTCAGAAACGTAAAACGACTTCACTATTGCCCCACCAAGATACTCCTGAGCTCCTACAGACGACGTACCTTTTAGCTTGTTAACGTATATATTATACTTGACAAAATCGGCGTTGCCCTCTTTCAATTGCCAAGTAATCTTAGCACTGAGGCGTTTAGAGCCTTGAGGACCAGAAGTCCAAACGACAAATTGACTATCGAGAATCCATGACGAAGGTAGTGGGAAATTTGAAATCTGACCCAAAGTAGTAATCTTGATATCACCAAGTACTGCGTGATATTGTGATGGGGCATGAGATTCTTGCTTTGGTCTGTAGCATACTGCTCGAATCTCGTTTAAAGTGTGTCCAGCCATATCGACACTGCTTTCTTGCAAGATCCATCCAGGTTCTTGATCCAGTTTGGTCACTCGACGTGGCATTATTACATGAGTAAAATGTTGCGAGAATTGGTTCATGGTTAGCAAGGTATTTCCTGAGGCGGCAAGAAATACCGACTTTTTCTCTTCTTTGGCAGAAGTGAAATCAACAGCAATACCTAACAGAGAGTTCCCAGTTGATTTAACCTGCATTCATTATTCTCATCTCATAAACAAAAGATAAAGAAACAAAATGAAAATAAAAAAAGAAACTGTATAGCATAATTAATTCTTGATTGAGAGGTCTACGGAGTATGTAATGTGAATTGGTGATTTCCCCGAAAGAAGGTCTCCTTTAAAGAGTCTTGGTCTGAAGTCAGCACCATCAGCAAGAGTTCCGCTAAATGTGATGTTGCTTCCTCCATCGTAAGACGCTTCCTTGAAACTGTAAGTCGCAAATAACATGTTATGTTTCTAGGTAATGTGAGTAAATCCTAAAAAATGAACTTTATTAAGTTAAATTTGCTAAGAGATGTTAATTAAATCAAAAGGACGTTTTCTTCAATGAGCACTGCGCATATGGCTAAATATTGTCATCATAAAACACGTATGAATTCACATCACTACATGTTTTAAAGAACAAAATAATTACTGAAAGGAATGAATCATGCAACTTACTTGACAGAAACTTGGATCGGCTGAGTTGTTGAGCCTTCAGGATACTCAATAAAAGGCTGCAACAAAGTCTACGAGTTAGGAGAATGGACAAGACAAGGCAAGATAATTAACTAAAATGGTCAAATAATAAATGAAGTTAAGATGGGATGATTGCATTTAGGGGTAAATTCTGGTCTCTCTTTGCAAATAGTTATTTGGCATAGTTTTGATAGAGCTAATGCATATGAAAGGAATGACATTAAAGAGTCATATAGATCAGGTTTACAAAACACTGCTTTCTTTACTAGTAAGGAAGGGCCTTAAAAATAAGACGGTGCTGTGTGAGGAATACCTGAAAGCTTTGGAGAGAAATGTTGTTCCAAGGAGTGTCAGAGACTTGCTTTCCATCAATATATATATGGTAACCATGACCCTGTGAAATAATGACATAATGCTTGTGTTGCAGTAAAAAAAGGTTAAAATGTAAGGAAATTCTTAGAACTCCTCAAGATGTCAGAAGCCCAAATTTGGGATATTCTTAAGTATCAATTTTCCTCTACATTTTTCTTTGTCATAAATTTTAAGATCCATCCCCTCTACCCCCGCTCCCAATTTCCTGACAAATGTGATAAAAAACAATTAATTTTTCTTTCTCCTAATATTTATTGGACAGCCATTAGAATACATAAATCAAGCTTAAATTCACACTTCATGATTAGGAATTGTAAAGTAAATAACATAATTGTAGTGAAACATATACCTGATTGAAGTTTGAGTAGAACGGGAGTACTTTAGGATAGTTCTGTACCGTTCCCCATGATTTCTCAACAAGTCCCCACCATCTGTTTATTTAACGATTAATGGAGAACAAAATTCAACCATTGACAGCATAGTTTGGATAGAATGTTTATCAACACATCCTCAAAGTATAATCCAAAAATTTCATAGAGATATTAAATTGACAACTAATATATTGTACTCATGTCGTCATTTTATTGAGCACAAATTTGACTTGTCTACATATGAATCCAAAAAAAGTTCAAAAAACAAAAATTGTGCGGTGTATTTGGAAAGAGCTTCAACATAATATATAACAATTTTGGTCCGACAATATGTGATCTTTTGTGCAAATTCTTTCACAGAGTAGTATCTTTACCACAAATTCAAAAATTAATCATAAGATCAACGACAAAATGGGATACCCATACTAATTATTTTAATAAATAAAGAAAAACAGATACATCAACACAATGGAGTACGAAAATCACCGATTTTGAGCAGTTTGAAAGTCAGGCGGTTGCTTAGTCTCATAGACCCATCCTGGAGCAAATATGGCTGCTGAAACATTATTTTTCTTTATCACATCAAGAGCAACATTTGTCTGTGCAAATAAAGAAGTTTGTCATTTCTTACATAAAACTTATATACTAGCCGAAAATGTTTCTATAGTTATTGGCCGTAAGTAAAGGAGATATTGATCCATAAATTATCTGAAGTATTGAGACATTTAATAATATTCCAAGCCTAGTAATCAGATTTAGAGATACTAAATTAAGAACTTTTAATGCGGCACCCACCACCTACAAAACTAAGATAAATCTATATCACACATAAGAAGTCCTACAAATTGATGACTATTCATCTCATGTGCTAATGTTATGAAACTTACAGTCCATTGTCCGCCACCAAAAGTACCCCTTCCAAAAACATCAATTCCCATGTAGACATCATACTTTCTTTCACCAGCAACATCAGCTGATAGCTTAGGATAATCTTCCTGTATCACGCAGAAGAAGATTCCAGGTCAAAACAAGTGAGTAAATCCAAATATCCAATTGCACTTTGCCAAATATAAATAAATAAATACCCCCCACGAATAATTTGCAAATAAGCCGTCACATATGTCAAAGAAAGGCTTGTTTTTGTCATTCAATAGATTCTGCCAATTAAGATCACCGTCAATAGTAACACTGTCGTACCTGCATCATTACATTATATATAAACCTTTCAATTATATAGCACCAAAAATGAAAACCAAGGCATATGTATATTAAGGAAGTTACCATATAACTAAGGACCCAGGTAGTGAAGAGTGCATGGTTTGGCTTAAATGGTTGACAAATTCTTTTAGATTAGGGATTTGTCCAGGATCCAAATTGACTTCCATATTGATCTGTCAATAAAAGAGGGACTGTAAAAGCTAATTCTTCTGTACATCATACTCCGTATTTGTAGAGAGAGCATACTAAACAAAACGATAGTTCTTTTACTGATTAAAACATCACAAGAATTTGTTTTATTTATCATCTCAATGCATTAGGTATGTATGAGTCACTATTTTAAAAAAAAAAATTATGATGATGTTTTGTCTGGTTAACTTATTGCAAACATAGTTTTATATGAGAACTATATTGCCGATCATAAAGCACCAGTTTATAATTTTTCTCGGTATGAATAATAAATTATGAAACAATAATGACGCTATAGTTTATGCCAAAAAATCAAGCTAAGAACAGAGATTAGATGTGTAGGGAAAAAAAAGATTACCAGCCAACCATCAAAACCTAGAGCAACAGCAAGCTCAGTCAATCGCTCGGCGTACAATTGAGCAGAAGCCTTTGTTGATAGCAGTTTATCCGCGAGTGCTTTCCCTTCATCCCACTCCATGATGAAAGTCCCCAATACCTTTTGTATTTTATAAAGATACAATCAGCAAATTATAATGAACAAGAACCAACCCAACAATAAGAAATTTCAATATATAAAACAGAAGCTGGTAAGGGCTTTGAAAGATTCGCCAAAAGATCGGTTCATAATAAGAACAACAGAGAACAATTTCTGTGAAAAATCGTAATCATAAAAACCTTGCCTTAATAAGTAACTATCAACAAAACCATGTAGATATAGTGTCATTTTCATTTAAGAAATACACCTTCAACAAAATTATCATCATCAACATCATAATAACCATACTAAAATATGATAATGACGAGAGGTAGTTAAAAAGAAACGCTCTTTATTTCCACTTCTAGAGCATCAACTGAAAAAAAAAAAAAAAAAAAACATTGCAATTTTACCAAATTCCATAAAGTTAAAACATAAGTCATTATCATGATGAGATTTCCTTTTTGAACATAGCAGTCAGAAAAACACATAATTATACCTTTACACCATGTCTGTGAGCAGTATTAGTCCAGCAAGGCGGCGGCAACGTCACTAAATTATGAGAAAAATACACAAAAACATCAATCAAATACCAGTGCCAAATCGCATACGCGTCAGGATTAGCTCCACCCTGTACGAACTTATCATCAGTATAACCTCCCGCCATATCATGACAAACCAAAGTCCGCGGCCTCAGTGGCAAAGCGGCAGCTCCAGCGGCGGCGGACGGCAACTTCACAGTGGATTGATTAAACGGGAAGTGAAACGACTTGAAGTAGGCGCGGGACTCCAATTCCTCGAGCGTTTTGAGTGGATATGAAATTGGAACTGCTGGCGTCAAAGGATTGAACGGCGGTGGAGGATCTGCTGCAGCGGCGGCGGAGCTTTGGTTGTTTTCGTCGGCGATTTGTGCCATTATTGAGTAGATAAATGATCGGAGGTTTTTTAATATGGAGAAGGTTTTGGGATGGTGAGTCTTTATATAGGATCGGAAGGGCATTGAAGGATTGGAAAGGAGGGAAATCCATTGAAGTTGACTCCATTAAATTTCTGCAATTAATTAAACGTTTCTCTTTGGGTTTGAGTTTTCTGTTTTCCTTTTCTTTGCTGTTTTACTGTGTTATAAGGATGACATTTATCTCAATTTATCTTTTGTAATTTATGATATTGTAATATCTGAGATGATAAATCGATTATTTATTTTTCTAGAGGTTTATTTAAGAAAATTGTAACCTTTTTTTTTTTTTTTTTTTCTCCTTCTGATGAATGATAAATTGATAATTGTAACATTACATAATAAAAGTGGATGAGATTTGAGTCAATTTGGTTGTGACTTACGTTAAGCAAATTGCATTAATTAATGTTTAATTGCTATTAAATCTTTCATGTAAATTTGAACAACACGCCTGGATATTTTCAACATTTATGACAATTTCGCGAAAACTATTGTCAAGAAATAAAAATTTAAGTTTAGGTTTCACTATCTCAAATTAATTGATTGATCAAGAACTTAATACTCTCTCTGTCCCAATTTATGTGTCGTTTTAGGTGTTTTCACACATATTAAGGCATCTACTAAATATTATTAATTAAATTAAATAAGAGATAATTAATTTACAATGTCTGAAAATGACATTACATTTACATATGTTTATTCAAGGTTTCGGTTACTACAAAACTTAAATAAATTATATGTATTTTCGTCAAAACATAAACTTTATAGTTCGCTTTAAGCTCTCCAATGGTTACATCATTTGATCATGTAAGAGAACTTGTTGCATAACAAATATCGCCACTTGAGTCTTAGATTACTAAACGCATATCAGAAAGTTTTGTTATTTTTAGGCACGAATTCAGAATTATGAGTCGGGAGGGTTTGAAACTTTGAATTATTTTATTGGAAAAATTCATTGTCCAACATATTTCAGCTAATAATTTGCACGATCGCTAAAACAAAACAATACAAAATGAATTGTCCAACAAGCAGTATATTGAATTCATAATGCAAATACTTATCAGGCAAAAAAAGGAAATGAAAAAGAAATTCTTATTGCAAATTTGATTAAAAATATTATCTAAGGTGCATGAACTATATTTAGTATCGGTGATGTGGCACGACCCTAGTGGAACTGTTCCTTAGAATGGGGAGACGGGGATACGCGGATCGATATATATAGATGATCGGGCGTTTCAAGAGCAGTTGCACCCGATCCACTCTTCACATTCTAATACCGCAGATCAGGGGTCTCAACTATGTTCCTTTATTGGGTTCACAAGCTACCAATTGGGTATCCCTATTCATTGGATCCATCGGAATAATCCAAGGGTCAGGATTCTCTCATACGTCCCTTTCACCGTCTTACTTTAGTAAGAACGACAGTGCAACCCGAAGTTATTCAACCGACCCGGAGGAATAGTGCAACTATAAATACACTTGCCATTTAATGAAGGGACACATGCTTTTCAGCATACCTACCTCGGAGCACTTAGATCGTGTAGGATGGATCGATAAACACTATATGATTTGATCAGTCCCCACTTTGTAATAGGTCTAGTAGCTTGTAACAAGAATATTATTGATTTAGTAAAAGATCATTGACTTTTCTTTATACCTGTAGATATAAGATTATTAGCTAAATTAGTGTACATCACGTTCTTCCAAATCATAATAAAGTTCATTTATAATTGACTTGATATCAAGCTTCTCGACAATTCTCCGATCAACGTAAGTAATCAAACAATTCACAAGATATTAATTTTTTATATTGTTTTTAAGCTTACTTTTCACCCATTTCGTTACTAAAAATGACCCGTTAAGTTGTTATCGTGGTAACATGAAGAATCTAATATCATACAAATCAAACGCCCAGTTACAGAATAAATCATAGACTTCTTAATACAAATCATTCGTAGACATAACTAAAAGTTATTGATAACTCTTAAAACTAATAAATAAACTTGTTTATATGTATCGATTCGACTAAAATGCAATACTTTGTATAATTGGCAAAAACTCTTTCAATGATTTTTATTAGCAAAAATTCTTCTATACAATTTTTTTATTAGTGAAAGACCATTTTCCAAGAGCAAGTACATATTTTACAAGAAAATAACAAATATATCCCTACCGGAAAATGCAAAAACACCCCTACAAAATTTCATTTTTAAAACCATTTCACAATATCCAAACAAATTACACTACGAAACAATTTTAAAAATCTCAATTTATTTATAAAATTACTTTCAGGATTGTGAGACTAACATGGCCTTTAATGTGTGCATAAATAAATTTATAGATTTTGTTGAATAAGAACAAGTAACCAAGTGGTATTAGATTAAGACCTGTGAGTTGAGAAGGTACTGCTAACATTTATCTGCCTCGTTGAAAAGATTATCGGGAAAAAAAGAAAAGTCTAATACAATTCCACCGACAAATAATTCACACACCACAACATTAAACACACTAAAAACATAGAGTACCAATTATAAGGTAATAATGTGAATGTGGAGTAAAATCCACGTCAAACCCGTGTTTCGTCACCTGTGCAAACAATTTTTAAAATTTGACATTTATTGAGAACATGGCACATGGCACATGGCCCATGGCCTGGGCATGGTATGAACTTTACTCCAAATCTCATTAAGTAATTGTTATACTGCACCATGTGTTACATGATGATACAACAGGACCAAAAAAAAAAAAAAACAACCACATCCACTATTAAATGAAATATAGTGGACATAAACATTTACCAACTGACTATTTGCTACTATACTAATCATATATAAATCTTTAATGCAGAATTTCATTGATTGCAAAAAGTATCATATTTACAATTGCAATGCATAGGGTAACACAGAAAACTATAAGAACAAGGCATAAATTACACCAAAACTTTTGAAGATCAATTTAAGAGTTGGAGGAGAACAAACCAGCAGCTAGCGCACGCAATGAGCTCTTTTTTTAATATAAATTCCATTAAACATGGCCATTCATCCAGGTACCCCGGTAGCATTTGGCTATCGTTTCTAGAGCAATATGGAGTTCTTAGATTATGAAATTCTCAAAGTAGATCTTCAGTACCAGTTAATTTTGAAAACTCGTCTTCATCAATCTTCCCCTTCTTCAGCTTTTTCAGAAGACGATAGTCACGTTCTAGCTCATCTGCATCATCTGTTGATTGAGTTGCACGTCTCTGTTTTGCTGTTTTCTTCCTCAAGACAGCACTTGCAGCTTTTGAGACTGCCTTAGGCTTCTTTTTTTTCTCTTCTTCTTTTGCAGCTTTTCTTACTACGAGGTTTTTCTTTCTTTGTTTTTCCCGAGATTTATCCCTTTTCATTAATTTTTCGTGTAAGAAATCAATCAACCAGCTATTTAAATGTAAAAAAGATTAATCTTGGAAAGAATCCTTACTTGAATTTGATCTCCTCCAGGTTTATATCTGGGACTGGAACAAAACCTTCTATTGAAAGAGAATGTCGTTTTACTTCAGGAACACAAGGGAGCTGCAATAAACCACATCCCATTCCCAGCTTCCCAAGTTCAAGCTCTTTCCACCTGCACACAGAGAAACAATTTATCAAAACAGAAGATCAAGAGACGATAAAATAAACAATTTATATCCACTACCTGAAGATAAAAGAACAGTGATGCTCTTTATAAGCTCGGATATAAGATACAAAAGCACGGAGTCCTTTTTCCATTATGTCACGATCTTTTATCGCAGCTGCACGTATCTACAAAGATAACAAATAATAATTAATACTTCGGAGAACTATTTGAGAAAATGTAGTGATGTGATTTTTTTTTACCTCAGGAATAATATCAGGAACCTCATCAGAGCATTTTCTTTCTTCAAGTGGGATTCTTCTTATCCGAAGGAATTCTACATATGCTTCCTCCTAATTGTAAAGAACATAAATTTTCAAAAAGACCGAAAAACATTTGCATAATCAAATAAACAAATAGATTCAGACCATTTCCAAACCTTTGGTAAGAGGAAGACAATTGCACTTCCTTGTCTTCCCATCCTAGCAGTTCGACCAACTCTGTGAACAAACACATTTGGGTCCTGAGGGGGGTCATACTGCATACAAGACATCAACCAAGTAGTAAGTTTTAGCTTTGAAAAATCAATCTAGTTTTGGCTTTTCAAAATCATTTCAGAAGTAGGAATTTCTTCCATGCAAGTTATCGAGCAGCTAAATGCCTAAATGTGCGACCAGGGTGACAGTTATTCGGTGGCTACCTGTATGATGCAGTCAACACCAGGAATGTCAAGTCCACGTGCTGCTACATCAGTGCAAAGAAGAATGCCACTTGAAAGAGATGTAAATGATGATAATGCCTTCTCCCTTGCAGACTGCATTAATAATCCGAATAGTGAGAAAATACTCTAAAGCGTTAAATACAAAAAGAAAATTTTACAGACTTTACATGACAATATTTACGAATTACCTGCTTCATCTTTCCATGAAGAGGGATAAGAGAGAAACCCTTCAAAGCAGAAAGGCGTGGAAGTACAGCTCCCCAGTAATCAACACAGGCGCAAGTCATGAAATAGCTACAAGCGAATGGAGATCATATATCAATGAAAACTACTTCCAGCATAGAAATAGTTACTACAGTTTTAAACTAAAGAAAAATCAGAAACCCACATTATAATTTTTCGAGCCTTGTTTTTTGTGAGGAGATCAATGAGCTGCAGTGGTTTCTTGTCCGCTTCACACTGAAGATACTGTAGATTCAGGTAACCATAAAAACAATGCAAACATCAGTGTTGTGATTTAAGAGTTACTTGGGTTTTTTAATCTCAAAAAAACTTCATTATCCAATAATGTGAGACAATTGAAGATAATAAATAAGACCTCTATGTGAAGGCCTGAAGGTGTTCTTGAAGATGCGATCTGTTGTGTAGATGTTGAATCCTTTGATCCCTTTACTTCAGCCCTAACTTCAACCCTCACGGGGTTCCTTAATCCTGCTTTAGATAGCTCTTCAACTGCCTCAGTTTGAGTAGCTGAGAAAAGACCAGTTCTACGTAGCTTCGGTAAGCGAGATATAATTGAACTTAGTTGCTTCTGGAATCCCATATCTAATAGCCTATCAGCTTCATCTAAGATCAATATCTGTTTCATCAAACCATAACAATTCAAACAAATACCAATGTGCTTCACAATGCAAATAAGCATCCCTAGATGATTCTAATTAAAAGAACAGAAAACAAAAATAGAAAAGAATAACATCAACATATAATTTCGCCAAAAACATCAACCAACAAAGCGATGGATGGAAATAAGGGGAATCAGCTATCACGAAAGTTGTCTTAACACAGTTGACTATAGAACGAGAATGGATGTGCACTAAATTTACTTAACTCACATTTTCTTCACCTTGAAAAACTAACACCAATATTCCGAATGATTGGGAATGCAATTGGTTATGGAAAAGTAGAAAAAATAAATATTTTCGAACAGTAAACGTTGCTCTTTCTCATTAGTCAGGAAGATTTTCATACATATTTTGCTAACAAAGGACAGCTTTCCATGTCAATAAAAGAATATAATTCACATTTCTTTTTACGTAAAAATAAACATAAGATGGCCTTGTTTATTCTAATACTTAACACTGGATCGAATCTCAAGGACAAGTGCATTTAGGTAATATACAATTTCAGAATCACCATCGATAATTCATCAAAGACTTGAAGTTTTAAACTTCAATACATTACTAGGCAGAGCTAAACCGTGATTTACCTTTGAATTTTCCATGAACATAATAAATTTATTAACAAAACCACAAATAAAGGCATAAAATCTATCATTTCTACGAATGAGTTGAAAAAGGAATAAAACCTCAAGATTCCTGCAGTCCAACATGTCCAAGCGTTCCATAATATCATTCAATCTTCCAGGGGTACCAATCAACAAATTTGCCCCTTCCTCTTCTATTTTCCTCAAGTCATCCTTCACTTCTACTCCCCCAACCAGTAGCATTGGCCTCACATTAGACAAAGTCGAAATAAATGGCTCTGCAACTTTAAATATCTGTGATGCTAACTCCCTTGTGGGAGATATAATTATTCCCATCACCTGTAACATAGAAAAACAAATCAAAATAGAAACACTACAGAATACCAAACCCACTCACATGAATATTAGAGACAGGAAACCACATTAAACATGTTGATTATGAAATACTACCTACACCCGCATGTCAGAATATTTCCTCTAGCTTGGAGAATTCACAAATTTATCATAAATAAGTTAAAATTAAGCAATCCAAAATAGAAGGCTGAAGATGGGAATTAAATATATGGCACGTGGATCAAAATTTCGATATTTCCACCTAAAAGTTCCTGTTATTAGACAAACGAAATAAAAATATAGAGTACTTTATGCTTCAATATGTTTCTTCGATATACAATTTTTCACAATGTTCCCCATAAATTTCCGAAAATTATATTTAAATGACCGAAACATACACGAAAACAAAATTTAATACATGATTAAGCATAGAAAAATAATTTAGACATTAGATAGACGTGAAAGTACCACATACCTGAAACAGTCAAAATAAAAACCTTTGTATAAGAATAATATCTAGCTAACCTCATAGTCCTAAATTGTTTAAGTAAAGACTATAAGTTATCTAAATAAGTAAGTAATAACTGTTAGAACAGTAACATAACAACAAAAATTTGCTGAGTGTATTCAGGGACGGATGTAGCCTATTTTTGGGGGGGCCAAATTTTTTTAAAAATATATTTATGCTTTATATGTATATATGTGTATATATACAAACAATATCTTAGTATTAGTATATAGTCCAATTATAAATGAATTTGACACGTTATAGTGGATGTTTATTGTCAAAATTACAAATAATGATGCATTGCTACTAGCTAGTTTATTTGTTATACAATAGATGGTGAGTAATTAATTATATAAACTTGAAATTATAAGAAAATCAACCATGATTGATGCATTTTATCAAACAAAGAATGTTAAGAATCTGGAACCTAAATCCTAATGTATAAAATTGTGTGTTGAAGATTAATCCATCATTATGATTTATCCCATAGCAAAATTATCTTCATAAAATGTAACGATTGAAATAACAAAAAAAATCTAGAGTTATGTAAATAAGTGAATTTGAAAATCACTTTAAGAAAAATAACAGTAGTGAAATTCGGCCCCCCAAGACTTCATTCCTGGATTCGTCCCTGAGTGTATTGTACATATTTATTACCTGGTTAAGTTTAGGAGGTGGGGCGCGGCGGAGGATTTCGACGAGGGGAACGACGAATGCTAGGGTTTTGCCGGAACCGGTGGCGGCATCGACTGCGACATCTTTGTAGCTGCAGAGTAAGGGTATGGTGGCGGCTTGGACCGGTGTGCAGAACTCGAATCCGGAAATGGTTAGGGCTTCCAGAACCGAATCCGAAAGCTTCGGGTTGAGGTCGGAGAACCTTGTACTTGTCAATGCTTTGTTTGCGTTCATGTCGTCGGCGGCCACCATTGAACCGTTTGTCTGCTGCTACGAGAACAACTTGATTGAGGCGGTTTGGTTTGATTAAACTAATGGGCCAAACACTTGACTTAGTTAATATGGTTTGATTAAACTATAATGGGCTTTCAAACACTTGATCCAGGTTTTGATTAAACTAATGGGCCAACCACTTGGTTGAACAAATATGACCTTGTTAAACTAATGGGCCAAACACTCCTGAGGCTGTGTTTGATTTGATGTATACCGTTCGTTAAAATTGGATTTGATGAAATTGGTCTGTACCTTGACTGCCCATAGATTATAATTTGGTTTTGGTTAGTTATGTGATATATTAGAGTATGTCCAAGAGAGGAGTTAATTAGGTGTTTTTTTTTTTCTCAAATAAAAAAAATTAAAATAAGTTTATTTAGATCAATAAGTTCAAAACAGCTTTCACAATAATATTGAACTTAGTTCCCAAGCGATTTTGATTAAGCCACAAAATAGTTTTTAATTTTAATTTCTGAATTATGATTCCGGAACATGTTCAATTTAAAATATGATGCTGAAATTCAAAAATAAAATACCTGAGTAAATGACACTAAAATTTCAAAAGTTTGGCTAGCCTAAGTCCTCTTTCAATGTAACCCTTAGATCTTCACTAAAACGAACATGCTTATAAGATACTCAATTTTACAACAATGAGCTTACAAGTACCCGTTTTTTGCTCACGAGTTTACAATAAATTTTTTTTTTGCTCAGTAACAAATGTACATAAAAGAAAACTCACTTCTTTCGCACTAAAACTTACTAGTGATTCATTATTTCGCTTAATACTCACTACGGGCTTGCTAACCGCAGTTCGCCTTTGGCGGAGCTGCGGACAGTTCTCCATTTATTGCATGACACGTGTATAAAATGTAACCTTCTACTTGTTATTCAAGTTGTGAAAAGAAATGTACTTTGTCCCTTTTACCCTTCTTACCCAAACCTCTCCTTATTTCCACCAAAGCAAGAACACCACCAGCTCCCAAAAATGGCCGTAGTATAACCCATTTGAATCAGATCTAAGTAAGTTAATACAGATTTTTCATAGTATATATTCTAATTTCCCCAAATCTTCTACTCTTCCACCAAATCCACGGTTTCATTCTTCCTCTCCACCGCTACAGCCACCGCATCACCGCAAAAATTCCCAATCATTTGAGTTCAATTGCTTTCTCTATTATTTGATTTCGATTTTTTTATTTTCTAATAAGTTCAAAATTACCAGCTATGTGATGGAGTTTTGAGTGGTAAGATTTCCCATCAAATCCAAAATTCTCATGAAACCCACTTTCATCCCCAACCCACTTTTTTATTTTAATAGAGTTTTTTGTTCTATTTTTTTTAAATGGGTATGAATAAAAAAATTCTCAGATCTGAAAATTCCATGAAACCTTCAAGTTCATTAATCCATTTATTTGCAGTTGTTTTGTAAATGGTTAAATGCTTGAAAAGCATAGATGGATATATATCATAATATTTTTCAGTATTTGTATTCCGTATGTTGAAGATCAGGGGAAGAAGAGGTGGCATTGGGGGAGGGGGGGGGGGGTAGTGGGAGGTTGGGTGAGGTGAGGAAGAAGAGGGGTTATTTTGCAAATAAGGTGAAATAATTGTTTAGGAAAATACACTTTGGTCCAAATTTTTATATATATAATATATTACTTTCAAATTTTAATATATTCATTTATTACTTTTAACTTAAATATAAGTTAGATCTAATTCGATAATATTTGTGAACATAAGATTGATTATAATAATAAACTATAATCTTCAGTTGTTTTCTATTATTTTAATATATTATAGGATTATAATTGCATAATATTAATAAATAAATAGTATGCAAATGAAAGAAAATTGTACATGTCTAATTTATTAAATGAGATTACTAAATAATTTGTTATGATATTAATATTATGAATTGGTGTAATTACTCATTTTATTCAAGTCAATTAATTTTAATGAGGAAATTAAATCAATTAAAATGCACAATTATATATATATATATATGAAAGACCAAAAGATCACTTAACAAAATTTGCTTAAAATATCTTCAAAAGATTTGAAAGTAAAATTGAACAATTTTTCATCATTTGCATTAAATAAAAAAATTTCTAACTTTTTTTATTTGTAATACGTAATATTATAAGTATATATTATTTGTATAACTAGATTAATTATAATTTAAATAGACAAATGCCTCGACTAATTTATCAAAGTCAACATTGTTGATCTTAGTGTAATAAATAAATGGATTAATCATAATTCATATCAGCAAATGATGCAATTTAATTGAGAAAAATCAACATTATTTTCTTGTGGATAATATATAATTATGTTAATCGTAATTTAAATCGACAAATAACTCGATTAATTGATCAAAATCAACATTATTGACCTTAGGGTAATGTATATTTAGGTTGATCGTAATTCAAATCGGCAAATAGCTAGATTAATGGAACAAAATTCAACATTATTGATCTTTGGGTACTATATAATTCGGTGAATCATTATTCAATACACAAATGACTCTGTTAATTGACTAAAATCAATATTATTGACCTAAAGGCAATATATTACTAGATTAATCATAATTCAGATGATAAATTGTTCGATTAATTGACCAAAGCCAATATTATTGACTTTAGGGTCATGTATAATTATGTTAATTGTAATCCAAATCGACAAATTAAATGGTTCGATCAATTGACCAAAATCAATATTTTTTACCATAAGGTAATGTATAACTAGGTTAATCATAATCAAATCAATAAATGACTCGATTAATTGACCAAAATCAACATCATTGACCTTAGAGTAATGTATAACTAGGTAAATCATAATTCAAATAAAAAAATGGCTCCATCAATTGAACAAAGTCAACAATGTTGATCTTAGGATAATGTTTAACTAGGTTAATTATAATATAACCGATAAATTATTTAACACCGATAAATGACTCTATTAATATACCAAAGTCCACATTGTTGACCTTATGATAAACCAATCTTAGAATATTTATATATCAAAAAAATAAAATATTACATAATTTATCACATCTATAATACTAATATTCTTATTTTAAAAACTAGTATACACATTTTACATTCAATAACAATATATTTATTGTTGTATTATAATCCCATAAATTAAAATAATTAAATTGTCCATTTATAAAATTATAAACCAATCTCAAGTTCTCAAATATTATTGAATTAGATCTAATTTATATTTCAGTTAAAATTAAAACTAATTAAATGAATATTTTAAAACTTGGACCAATGTGTAATTTCTTAAGCATTTATTTGACCATTTTTGCAAAAACAACCCTCCATCTTCCACACCTCAACTCACCCAACCTCCAACCACCTACCCCCCTCAAGGGCAGAGCGGTGTTTTTTGTTTTACCAAATAAAAAAATTGAACTTAGTTAAAGAATCAGAAGAACAAGGAGGATCTTGATTTGAGGCATCCTCTCCAACATCATCGCTAGACTGAACTGAACTATCAGCTCCACCAGATTCAGCCGCCGGCGACCCGACATAAATCTCCGGCAGTTCAATGGTTTTACCAAAAAGCTTTATCTTTGGATCTTTTACTTCAAACATTTTCCAAACTTATATATAAGTAAATAAGATAATTAGAGAAACAAAAACAAATAAACAGAAACACGAAAGAAAGATTAGGAGATCTGATAATCAAAGAAAAAGAAACACTTTCTGAGTGTGTAACTGCGTGCTTTTTAAATGGATTAATTTCGGATTCGAAGGTTTCATGGAATTCTCAGATTTGAGAATTTTTTGGTTCATACCCATTTAACAAAAGAAGAACAGAAAACTCTATTAAAAAAAATGAATTGGGGAAGAAAGTGGGTTTCATGAGAATTTCAGATTTGAAGGTTTCTTCCTTAAAAATTCCTCTTTACATAAGAAAGTGGACTGGGGAAGAGGTAATTTATTTTATTACAAATTGAAAAAGGGCTAAACTGTAATTTCAGGATCAATTCAATAAAGTTCAATACAAAACAACCGGCTAACTATCACCCATACAGCCGGTGAAAATTATATTAATAAAAAATGATTTTAGTTCATTTTGTGGTAAAACTGTTGACAATTTTCCACAAGTGGAACTGTCCCTAGCATCCCCCTACTCACTATTTACACAGTTTGAAAATGGAATGCAATTGTTACTCAAGAGTGGATAAACGGTTAAACCTTAAGCACACACCTTTTCTATTTTCCGCTCCAAGTTCTTATAAAAATTAAGAGCAAATGGAAATAGGTTTTTCTTGGGTACAACAATTTGGAATTACTAACACAAATGAAATGACTCACATTTTTTTTGGCGTAAACTTTTTTTGACAGGGAATTTTGAGCAATTAAAAACACTCAAACTTGGATATTTATTGGTGGAAATTCGTAGAGGATTTTTGAATATTTTAAAAAATGGTATAAAAACTTACCTCAAAACTAAATGACACCTTCTAAAATTAAGCTTCTCTTTTCTTCGGCCTCGATTCTTCTTAACATCCTTGGGTTTGAATCTTTAAACTATTTGATTCATCAAAGTCAAGTCCATTATCCTTTTTTGGGCTTCTTAATAAAATTAATATCAATATGACTGCAACTCAATGGTAAAGTTAGAAGCCTATTGATCAAAATGTTCTGAGTTCGATTCTTATATATACTGTGTGCTTTTTCTAGTTTAATATTAGTGCTTGTTGATAGATAATTTTCTTTATAATTTGATTGTAGTCGAATTTTCTAATTCATTAATATTGATGTAATGATATAATTATAGTTTTATAAAACATAAAAATAAAAAACTTGAAAATATTTAGCATAAAAAGTAAAATACATTAGTTCAAATAAATATACAATTGTTTATTATCTTCATATATAGGTCAAAAATAATATTTCGGGCCGGGTAACAAATTGAGTGCTCATATTAAGAATTAAATCAGAATGCATGCTTTGATACAATTGATACGAATAAAGTAATAAATATAAGAAGTCGCCAAATAGTTTGGCGAGGAGTCCAGGCCATAATAAAATTAAAATGGGTGGCAGAAAGACTTATTATATAAAAATGGAAATCATGCAGCATTAATAGAATTGATTTGATACATATTAGTTGCTTAATTGTAGTATTATTATATATGTAGCTGGTAACATTAGTCAATGTTTTTGTTTTTATTTATTTATTTATTTATATTTTTTTATTGTTAATTGAAGTAGTGGTTGAAACTGAGTTAATAATGGAATTTATATACTCCTTGATATGAGTTTTTATATTGTTTAAACTGATTGCTTATACAAAGCTTATGTCGAACAAGACATTAATGACGTTATACCAGCTTTTTCAATTTTAACTTATTGAGTTAGATATATATAATATATCAATTGACTTTTAGATGCTATGAAACAACTAATATTGTTTAAAACTTTAAACTAATTAAACATTCAAAATGAGTTGAACTCTAACAAACTCTTGCAAATATATCAAACTTAAAAATAATCATCAATTTATTTATTTTTATTTCAATACTTAGGCTACCCTTAAAAGTAACCTATGGGCAAGTTCACTATTCTTTTTATTGGGTCATTTACATTTGCATATCTTATTTTGTTGAAGGATGACAAATATAGATGAATATGATTCGATTTAATTAAGTTGAAAATAAATTTAATTAAAGGGGTCGGGTTAAGCAAATTTTAGTATTATTAAGTCAAAGGTCTAATGTAAATCTTTTTCTATTAGATCCAAACTGGGCCAATTAAGATCCAGTATAGTTCAATCCAATTGATCTCAACTCACAAAAGATAATAGCTACTCCTAGGGCTGTCAATGGGTCGGACTCGGACCGGATCAGGGCAGATCCGGATCCGAGTCCGATTTCCATTTTTACTATCCGGATCCGGATCCGAATCCGCTCGGATCTGGAATATTAGCAACCGGATCCGAATCCGATGGATATCTCGGATCCGGATAAATTATCCGGATCCATTTAGCAAGCTATTTTTTTTTTTTTTTTTTTTTTTCCCGTTTTCCTCCAAATCACTTGCAGATTCCACCATCATGAATTAAAAATGTAATAGTTTACTTACTTCATCGAAACTATTGCCAAATATTGTAGAAGATGGAATATGATGAACAAATATAAACGATAAAAATTAGAACAAAAGAATAAACAAAAAATATAAGTAAAAAAGATATAAACTGGAACAAAGAAGAAGAAAACTCAATATTGAGAAATGGAAGAGAAGATAAAAATTGAAGGATAAATGGTTATGGTTTGATTTTTCTTATTAAATAGTATAAATTAATATGTTGTAGACCCAATTAGTTATCTGGTCAGTCTACCAACATCTCTCATGCATTTCTTTTTAAAATTATTTTTAATATAGTAAAAGATTTTAGTGGAACATAGATAGTTTTATTTTTATTTTTATTTAAATACATAATATATAAACAACATATAGTAATATATATCGGATACGGATATGTAACGGATCGGATCAGCCTATATCCATATTCGCTCCATATAATTCGGATTATGGATCTTCTTAATCGGATCAGGTCCGTCGGATCACTAATCGGACAATTATCCTAATAAATCGGACCGGATTCGGATCGGATCCGGATTGAAATCCGCCCCATTGACAGCCCTAGCTACTCCAACCCGAATTAATAAATTAATTTAGGTCCTCATTGAGTTAGCAATATGTCTATATATTACCACTTTACCACATTAGTTCCATTTTCTCCCATCAAATCTAAATGATTGTAGTCAAGGATAGCGAAATCTCATTTATTAACTACTTTTTTTTATATTTTATTTGATTTTTGTAATTCGAACTTGGTTAATTTGTATCTTGCTTGAAGAAGTATTTATTTTTTAAATGTATTTTTTCACTTCATATATAGTAAAATATAAGGGGACCACCACAATAGTCAAGAAGTATATCTTGTTTTATTAAACAAAAAGATTCATCAATTGCATTATGTGAACCAACCAATGAGATTGAAATGTTACCAACAGCTCAATTATTCACCACCTAAACCTTACCAAATCACTCACACTTTCTGCACAATTCCAAAAGTTTTACTTATTGATAACATTATGCAAAAGTGGAGAAAATGATTTACTATCTTTCCCCACAACCCGTGTCTTAGAAGTCAAGTGAAATTGAAGGTACCCCCCACTCGTGATCATCATCATAGTTATTAATTGGTTGTAATTCACAATTTTCGTTAGAATATAAAGGTCCACATTTATTCATATAACCGCATTGCATAAATATTTAACTAGTAAATAAGTTATAAATATTTAGATCATGTATCAATATTTGACTTAAAAGTGTCTATCAAGAGTTGATAATTAATTATTCATAAATTTAAAAAAATGCAGTTCAAATTAATAACAATGCGATCTCACCCGATTGATCAATCACAAATGTATTGTGAAATTGTGATTGATTAATGACTTATTAAATTATAATTATTCTCGTCGTGTGGATAATTGATTTCAACCAAATTCAATTAATCATACTATTTACTCCAAAGTACAAAAACTTCCAACATGACATATAAATTAGCTAGTCTCAAAGTCACTCATTCCAATTAATAAAACAAAGGTAATGAAAACAATGTATTGCTACCTAGCTCTAAAAAAATCATGATTATTCATATGACCTTGTCAAAAAAAAAAAGGTCAAGATTCATATTAAAATAGTGTGCCTCCCCATATAATTATACAACTTAATCATGATATAATAGAGTATTAATTTCTTGTGTCTCACTTCACTATATGTATGCTAATAAAAGAATACCAAAAGTTATACCAAAGGTTGTTAAATTTCTCCCACATATTCCATGTATTTATTGAATACAACACTAGCTAGCTCTACACAACTTAACAATGCATTAACAAACATAAATTTAAAATAAAGCTTCAAAAACAAATGAAGCCACCACCATCTTCTTCTCCTTCGTCCTCCGCCCTCCTCCGAAAAGGCCGCCTCTCCCCTTATCTAATTACCTTATTAGCCTTCATCTTATTCGTCACCATATTATACGGCGAAGATTTCAGATGCATATTTGGATCAGCTCAATTCGATTCTCATTATACCTCTAATTATCAAACCATATCATCAACAATTAGTGAGTTTTAGTGATCATTTTCGATGAAACCAATTTTTCTGTAGTGTTTGTGTATATGGTTTATCTTATTTTATTTTTGACATTTGGTGTTAGAGAAGAAAGGAGAAAGATTGGCTTTTGCAATTGGAGAGAGTGATGAAAAGAAATGTGATGTGTTTAGTGGGAGGTGGGTTTGGGACGAGGAAAGTCGGCCGTTGTACGAGGAGTCGGAGTGTCCGTACATTCAGCCGCAGCTGACGTGTCAGGAACACGGCCGTCCGGACAAAGATTATCAGCACTGGAGATGGCAGCCTCATGGTTGTGATCTTCCAAGGTATATATATATAAACACGTGGATTAATATTTTTCTTTTATTTAATTTCTGGGAACTAGTACTTTATGCAGTATGCTTATTCAATTTCATGTGGACATGCAATTTTTTGATGATTTTTTTTTGGATTATCTTATTTGCTTGCTTGAGAATTGACATTCACCATATATATATAGGAAGGAAAATTGAATAAATGGAAAATCTTATTTTAATTAGTCATTTATTTAGGATTGGAATATTTTAGTCGGCACGATATACAAAATTTCACTTTTGGTTATGATATTTTTGAATTTTTTTGCATTTTTATTACCATAAACTCATTTGGGTCAGTACTCAGTCCTATGGACCAAAGACATAAATATGGGATCAGAAATGTGAAAAAAAAAAAAAAAAAAAAAAAGGTTAAGATCAAAATTACACTTTCGTAATGTCCTGGATCAAAAGTATAATAGAATAATTTATAAAATTAGGACCACTTTTATTATAATTTTAAAAAGTTACAGAACTAAAAATATTTGAGAATGCAATTTTACCCTTTCCTTCTGCAGAAAAGGAAGAAAAAGACATTGGGAGACCTATTTCTGGATAAAACTTATCGATCTATATAACAGACCTTCTGGCCTGCCTTTAATGCATCTGCATATTTTTTAGTAATTCACTTATTGCAGGTAGAGGCAGCAAATGTGGGAAAATTAGTACTATTTATGTGAAGAAATAATTAAATGTATTTTTAGTCTTATGGAATTGGAGTTAAAAAAGGAAAAAAAAGGTCATATTATGGAATTGGACTTTAGCATTTATCCTGAACATTATAAATTTGTATTTTTAGTTTAAATTTTTTTAAAATATTTTGTCTTTTTGCTACAAACATTACAATTTACGTTTAATCCTACTTTTCCAAAATATTTTGCACATCTGATCTTATAGAATGATTTTTACTTCACTTTAGGCTCCGGAGGGCTTTCTCAGGTTTACTTAAATGCAAAATATTTAAAAAAACTTGAGATAAAAAAAATGGGTTTTTTGCAAGTTCACTCCCCGTGAAATGACTAATGGGCAATTTACCTCCTTGTGAAATAAAAATAGGCAATTTAACTCCCTGTGAAATGAATAATGAGCAATTTACCTCCTTGTGATATAAAAATAGGCAATTTACCTCCCTATGAAATGAAATAATGAGCAATTTACCTCCCTGTGATATGAATAAATGAGCAATTTAGATGGAGGCAACGTGCTTCTTTTATAAAAACAGAGGGAGACATTTTGCCCTTTTTCTTATCACAGAGAGTTAAATTACCTATTTAGAATAACACAGGGAGTTAATTTGCTATTCACTGAAGTTTTTACTGTATGGGACCACAAATACTAAAGGTTCAATTTTGTTAGACCGAAATTGCAATTTGCACCAACCCAAAGAATGGAAGTCAATTTTTTTGTGTGATTTAATGATATCATGATCTCACCATCTGTTAGTTCAACGGTTCCATCTGCTCTTAGTATATAATTGCATCAATTATATAGTTGATTAGCATTATTCCTCTGTCAACCACTTACACATGTAACTAGTCATGAGTTGCTAGAAATTTAAAAATAGTCTAAGTTTGACTTCGGGTGAGTTTGGCCAGAGGTTGGAGCTCTTAAAAGTACTTATAGAATTTTATTGTGATTTTTGAAGTGTTTGGTCCTGATTATTGAAATTATTTATGCTCAATCGTGATTTATTGGCCCCCAGGATCATAATCACTTTTGGGATCTCGAGAAGCAAAAAACAACTTATTTTATAAGCTACTAAAGTGTTACTTTTGTAAAAGCTATTATACAAAAGCAATTATTCTGAATTTAATTTTTTTTATAATCAATTATTACCAAAATCAATTTTAGTAAAATTAATTCTCCTATAATTGATTTTCGAATCGCTAGGCCAAACTCCCCCTTCTTCTGTATGAAATTTTAATTATTGAATTTGATTCACTTTTGGATGGTATAATAACTAACTTATAAAAGGAGATAATTATATTGCATTGTTTTACTCAGCTCTATGTCAATTTCTACTTTTAGTACCAAACAAATGCAGATCAAAACATTTGGTATTATAATTTAACAAATCGATCTATATTCACTACAAAAAAATTGAATTTTAGTGACAAAATAGTAAATGACAAAGTGACAAGAATTTAAATAATGTCACTAAAATGATGTAAATAGACATAATAGTGACAAGAAATGTGAAAAAATTGTCACTATTGACATTTAGTGATATCTCAAAAGTGACAACTAAAAAGTTATCACTAAATTATAGTGACAATATTTATTGTCACTAAGTTGTCACTGAAATGGTGTCACTAGTTGTTAATAGTGACAACTTAAGTTCCATAAACTTGTCACTAATAACCATTTGTGACAACTTAAGAATATACGTTGTCACTATTGCACTTGTCACTATTGTTATTGTGACAAAACTAATATTTTTGTGATTAAATATATGTAAATAGTGACAATTTAAACAATGTCACTTCATATTTTATCACTAAAATTCATTTTTCTTGTAGTGATTTGGTACCACCGTTAACTAAATTTGAAAATTTTTCTATGTAAGGTAACATTGTATTCATGTCAAGGCATGATGTTAATTCTTTCCTATGTACAATCTTTTACAGTTTCAATGCAACACTAATGCTCGAATCCCTTCGAGGAAAACGAATGATGTTCGTAGGCGATTCTCTCAATCGTGGCCAATACGTTTCCATGGTCTGTCTTCTTCATAGAATCATTCCCGAGAACGCTAAATCGATGGAAACGTTTGATTCTCTAACTATTTTCACAGCCAAGGTAAGTACTATTTGTCACATTTATTTCTTGCAAGTTATCTAATTCTTAACATCAACTCCTTAATTTGGTTTAGGATTACAATGCAACAATTGAGTTCTACTGGGCACCATTTCTCCTAGAATCGAATTCTGATGATGCTGTTGCACATAGGATAAGTGATAGAATTGTACAAAAAGGGTCGATCAACAAACATGGGAAACACTGGAAAGGAGTCGATATAATCGTATTCAACACTTACCTTTGGTGGATGACTGGCCTCGAATTCAACATACTGTAAAGTTCATAAACACAAATCTAGCTAGCTTCTTTAATTGTACATATTAATTTTATTATGAAATCTTTAATTATGGTGTTCGTAAACAGGCAAGGATCTTTTGAAGACGAAGAGAAAGATATCGTGCGGCTTCCAACAGAAGATGCGTATCGTATGGCGATGAAAAGCATGTTGAGATGGGTCAAGAAGAACATGGATCCCAAAAAAACAAGAGCGTTTTTCACTAGCATGTCTCCTTCACATGGAAAGTAAGCAAAAAATTGTTTTCAAAAGCTTTTATTTGGCAAATAAGAATTGATTGTTGGAATAACACTTTTAGCCCAAAGTTTTTACAAATTGCTATACAGAGATTGCTTTATGAGACCATGACTGCCAAAAATTGATTAAAAAGTTAGGACCGCAGAATATATGATATGTTTGGAATCATGAGACTAAATGAGTTGAGCGTCTAGTGTTTGATTTAATCACTTTCTTGAAAATACACATTAATTGACTTAATTATAATTTGATTCTTTATTTTAAATAGAGAACTCAAGATTCGTCCGTCATAATTAATGATTCAATTACTTCCAATTAACATTGATTTAATTTTTTCAAATTTGCAGGAGTATTGACTGGGGAGGAAATCCAAATGGGAACTGCTACAACGAAACAAGTATGATACAAGATCCCGAGTATTGGGGATCAGACACTCGAAAAAGCATAATGCAAGTGATCGGAGAAGTATTTAGAAAATCGAAAGTTCCAATTACGTTTCTAAACATTACACAACTATCAAGTTATCGAAAGGATGCACACACGTCGATTTACAAGAAGCAATGGAGTCCTTTGACACCCGAGCAAATAGCAAACCCAGTGAGTTATGCGGATTGCGTACATTGGTGTTTACCCGGGCTTCAAGATACATGGAATGAGCTTTTGTTTTCCAAACTTTTTTATCCCTGATGCTGTAAGAAACAGTATATGACAATTGATTGATTCTTGCATAGAGGAATTGTATTCATTTTTTTTTTTTGCTCCTCCTATATTTTGAGTTGCCAAAATGGACTCTTTAAATTGGCAAAATTGCCACTACATTCTAGGTGGAAGCGAGTTTGACATGGAAATATCATTATACGAAAAAAATATATATGGTGATCAAAAGGTTGGATGCAGATATCCATCTGATAAACGAGTACAAAATTATCAACTACGATTCTGTTTAGTAAAATCATATGTAAGTATATTGAAAACCATTTGATTCTTCTAAAATCATATATGATTTTTGGGCTTTAGGCTGTAGGATCCAAGCCCAGGCCCATTAAAATTATAAACGTAAATTATAAACAAGGGGAAAAAATTGCATAATACTCCCCTGTGTTATGCTAAATCTGTAAACAAACACTTTTATTGCGCTAAAGGCACCAAATTTATAAAAAAAATATGTCGTTTTGGATTAACATATTTCAAGAAATTATTTTTAAAATACTTAAAGTTGGTCTCTACAGCTTCACGTGATATAATTTTAAAATTATTTCTTGAAATATGTCGTTCCAAAACGATCTATTTTTCACAAATTGGATGTTTTTTGTCGGGTTTTAAAAATACAAGAAAATTTGGCTCAATAAAAATTTCACTGAGAAGTTTCTTGCAGATTTTACACAACACATGTGAGTATCTTGCATTTTCCCCATAAACAAGGTCGTTAAAAATTCTGGAGAATTTTGGAGAGGAAAAAAAAATTCTCTCGTCCATGAGAACAATTGTTGATGATACTAAGACACTAGTTAGACCTTTCGAGAATTTTATGTAAGATTTGTAGGTCGTTAAAAGAATACAGTGACACATTATTTAGCAAAAATATAGTAGTCGAGCTCTCAAATGTCGATGTTTCATATGCAAGGAAAAAAGAAAAAAATGAATTGGAATTTATTCGAAAATATAAGTTTAAAAATAAAAGAGTGAAAATGCAAACACGTCTAGGCTCATAATTACCTGCACCGACTTAATTAAGGGGTAAGATTTTATGTCATTTCTCAACTATTGTAGCGGCATTGTACATAAAACTGTTTGGCGTTTGATTGATAATTTGATATGGTGTTTCGTTTGGTTTTGCTTTTTCCAATTTCAATGACTACTTCAGATCAGACCATTTCTTTCATGAAATTTACTATAATTAAGTAAACTTCCGAAATTGCATTCTGCCACATATTGAAAATAAATTGATGACTCCTTTAACGACCAAATTAAGATCATTTAGCGGACACACACTTTTACTTAATGAAACATTATTGACTATAATTTAAATAATTGTATTTTTCAAAGATATTTTTATTGCAACATTTGTTGGACAGTTTTTTTTTTTTTTTAATCGTATTATCAGAATAATTAAAAAAAATATTCTCTGCAATACTCAAAGTATCATTTTCTTTCAACGAAAGTTGTCTAACTTTGCCCCTCTCTCTTTGTGAGAGATTATTTAGTACAATCGCTGCACCACGTCATCAAGAACACGTGGTGTAGCCCACAAATACACTTGGAACATGTGGATTGATTATCCACATCACCCCATGTTCTAGCCATGTTCCAAAAAAATAGGGATTCAAAAAATTGTGTTCACATTGCCAGAACATGAATGATGTGAATTATTAATCCACATATCCCAAGTGTATTGACGGAATGCACCACGTGTACTTGATGACGTGGTGCAGCGGTTGTACCAAATAATTTCTCCCTGTTTGGACGGTGTTGAACATGTTATAAGTTGTGACAACAATAAATAAGCATTACCTAAGTTTTTTGTAAGAATTTACATATTGTACCACTTGCTCTTTTACCTTACACTTGCTTCGAATTCCATTAATACCTTAGACTAATTGATATCCATTAAAAATATAGTACATAAAACGGGAAAAAATTACAACAATGAACCTAATTACCTAAATTAATTAAGAACAGCTCATCACATGCCAGTACGTACTATATATATATATATATCAACGTGAACATCATAAATTACATTGTACTATTTACAGTTACTTCTATGAGCATCATAATTAAAGAAGCAGAAAGATTAAAATATTAATTAGGAAGCATATAGCTCAGTACTAATTTTATTACATTAAGAAAAGTATCAAGTATTTAACTAGACATACCAGGTAGGACCGAAAGTCAAATCAAATTATTTGATACTTAACTCAAACTCATTGGATCAAACTCATTCGATTAAAGCTCACTTGACCTTGATTTGTCACACTTATTATCCAATTTTGAACAAAATATTTAGTTAGATAACTTTTGATCGAAGCACGATATATATATTTTTAAAATTAAATTTTAAGCTTGATACAAAATTCAAATTATATTTGAACCAAATGTCCATCGGTCAATCTCCTACTAATAACTATAAGTCCGTTCATGCATAATAAAAATATTTATTAATATTATGGATCAAAATTTCGCTTCGAGAGTATGTTTCGGTCATCCAAATATATATTGAAAACTTTTAGATAATATTTCGGAAACACTAAGGGAAAATTATATTTTTTTTTTACTAAATTAAAAAAAATAAGAGAGTCCTAGGCAAACAAATATATAATTTCGGAATTACATATTATTTTTGTTTTAATTGCTTGATTAAAAGACAAAAAAAAAAATCGATATTTTCAATGGAATAGATAGAAATTTTGATCCATGATTAATATTGTTCTACCCATAATATATCAATTACTACAATATATATATATACCATTTTTTATTTTATTTTTATAACATTATATATATACCATTTGCCGACTCGATTAAATACATGGTTTCCATTAAAATGCTACAAAAATCAACAAAAAGAAAAGGTACGTATGGCATGCACGGGATATGCATTATTGTCTATAAATACTCGTTAACTACAAAGGCAAACAAGAATATCATATGAATTTAAAGCCTGCTTGCCCACTTGCAAACCAACTTGCAAATCTCTCCTCTTAACATAATTCAAACTGAAATTAAAAATATATGATGGAAATGAAAAGGAAAGAGCCAAAGGCAATTAACATGCAAGTTGGTTTTTCTTTTTTGTATTTCGTACAACAACTTGTGTGTGGATTTATATGTAGGGGATAAAGCTTTGTCGATTCCCGATTCTAATTAATTACTTTAGCCTTTATTAATCAATATTAAATTAATATAGTACTCCTACTTCATTAATTAGAAGCTAATTTGGGACTTTAATTATTGCATAGAGAAAGTCCCGCTTTAATTCCTTTGTACGTAAGTACTAATTAGTTAAAAGTTCAAAATTTTAATATAAGCATTAGTTAAATCATTTTACAAAATATTTATGTCTAGTGACGATATTTTACTTAAGATATTTAATGAAAATCTAATGCATGCAAAACTTCATAATAGTCAAATGATAACATTTTGGATTTTACTTTGTTTGCATCACTAATAGTGACAAGTTAATATCAATAATTATATATTGTCATTAAAGTATTTTCAAAAATTATTATTACGACAATTTGTTTCATTGTTTTGTCGGTAATTATAGCAAGTTGATTAAATAAACGTTTTCTTGTAGTGAGCAATGAGTCCACAAATTGTTTAGTTTTTCAGAAATATCTTTCCTTTTTTATCAATTTCCCAACTACCAAATCTTGAAATGTCTTGTATTCCACGTAAATCGAGTAACTCAATATTTCTCCCATTATAAAAGGTCTATATATATATATTCGCGGACACTAGAAACAAAACAAAAGGGCAAAAATCATTTCAAGTTGATTTATTATTTATTTGATACCGTGATAAATTTGATTTGAACATATTTTTGCGTTGAATAATAGAATGAATGGCTGTAATATACAAGTACGAAACGAACCAGCAATTAAAGTTAAAAAATAATCAGCATACTCAATATTCAACTAGATCTCATGAATTATAAACTCGAATTTAATTCTTTATACACATCAAACAACTTGGAAATATATATAATTTTTCTGATTAATTCTTGAAGCCCGATTCAATCTGATTCGATTAGCTACAATGTGACTGAATATATGTAAATATCAAAATGGCCAAATTCAACACATGTTCAGCTCAATTAAAGCTTGTTAAAGTTCGATTAATTAAACTACCAAACTAAGTTTAAACACAATATTTACAAGCTCGACAAAAAATATTGTATTGTCGAGGAGGTCTAGTCTGATGGTAGAGTTGAAGCTCCATGATAAAGAGTTCATGAATTCAATTCTTAACGTGAATATATAGCTAGTTTAATGCTAGTACTTGAATTTAGCTAATCCTTATACCTCAATAGTGAAATAAATTCGAATATAATTTCTTATGTAATGAATGACGTAATAAATATTTATCATTTAAAAAATTAAAAAAAAAATGTTGAATACTATTCCAGTGATTTTCTCCTCAACCTGCAACATGATTTCTACAGAAATTATATATACAAAAGCTTTCAATCCTTATCAATATCAACGATATGCAATGAAACAAAACAACCTATAAAAATTAAGAAGAAAAAAATATTAACCAAAAAATACAGAAAATCAAGTTATAGTGATTTAAATTTAATTAATTAATCTCATCTAATTTCTCAATCAACTTTTCAGCAATCTGAGCCAGTGACTGCAAATTACACTTCACAATCGTATCAATAAACGAGCACGTCTCTTCCTCCGTATTCCCTTCCGGTACATCCACCACGTACGACTCTACCACCACCGTCCCTCCGCCGCGTTCATGTAACGTCGTAACCGATCTATAATTCTTGAGGCGGTGATCGCCCCCCACGACGCTAAAACTCATCACGCGCCTCTCGTCATCCAATATTTCCAATCGCTCTGTGCTGGACCCCGCCGGGAGACCGGAGACCACGAGCACTTCTCGGAGCGTGCCGACGTCGCAGTCGCCGACTACGACGTGGCAGCTCTTGATGAATCGCTTGTACGCTTGCGGCTTGTCGAAGCGGCGGACGATGGACCACACGGTGTCTATGGGCGCGTCGATTGATTGTACCGCGGCGGAGGAGCACTGGTTCGGATCTATTTGGTGGTTGTGGTGATGGAGAGTATCGATCTGGTCGGGTATGGGGGAGATCCGGGTGGGTTTAGATTGTTTGTGAGGGGTCGACCCATCGCTTCCCACGTTGATTCTATGAAGCTGAACAGAAGAAGTCATATTTGTATTTCAGTGAAATGGAGATGGAAATGTGATGCTATATATAATTGCAGGGATGGGTGGGGGTACATATAATTGTATGAGAAAAAAAAGAAAAAAAACGTAGTAAATTTTTTCCTAGTTGGCTAGTTGTAAATTGTCATACGACAGAACAGTTCCGTCAATTTTTCGGACGAAATTCAACACTTGTCACTCACGTGTCCGTTAAGTTAACAATGGTGGGTTTTTAAAATTTGTATATGTTTTCTCTCTCTCATTGTCAATTTAATGGGAACGTGAACGACACGTGTTGAATTCAATCCGAAAATTGACGACAAAAATATATTTAGAAGGTGTACGAATCATGGTATGAAATGTATTTTTTAAAAAGCTTGTCATCAAATGTGTTTCTTGGACTAAAATTTGATACGAAACTTATTTTTCCTCATTGTAATATATGGCACATAATTAAATGTTTCAGACCAACTAGTTGTTTAGGGTCTTTTTTTTTTTTTGACTACCAAACTACGTATTTACAGTTCGGATTAGGGGTGCACATGGTACGGTTCTGCGGTATTTTTAATAAATTTGTACCGTACCAATTATTGCGGTTTTTAAAAACTCAAAACCAAGCTAGAGTTTTATGAACCATACCAACAAACTCGGTTTTCTGCGGTTCCGGTACGGTACGGTACGGTTTTTTACGGTATGAGAAGTCTAAAACCAAAACCATACCAAAATACTCGGTACGGTTTTCATACATACCAAGACCTTCGGTTTTGAGAAAAAAACCCTAACATTCGGTACTGTACGGAACAGTCCGGTACGGTTTTGAAAACCATATGCACCCCTAGTTCGGATCAAAAAATGCATTAGATATAAGTCCTTCTCATTGTGGTGTATCCGAAAAAAACCGAACCTTAGTTTCGCCTAGCTATGAGGAACCACCTTGGATGCTAGTTCAAAGTTTATTATATCATCTCTGATTGTTTGTTGGCAGCTGCATGCCACACTTTGGTTTTTAATTTAAACTTTTTGAAACTTTAGATATTTTAAGTCAATAATTTATTGACTTTTAGTTCTTCTAGCATAACTATGGTTAAGTTCACATCATTTGCTTTGCACGGGATTCGACAAAGGAAATACTATGTTCTATAGATGATTAATGAATGACTGATTCTTCACATTTTAGAGGCATTTTATATACTTGGAAATAATTATTTTAATCACATTCCAACAGAATTTCTCGGATATTTAAATCCAGTAATCTTAAAATCCTCATTTTAAATGTAATAACACAATCAACACTAATTACACATTAAAAAATAATGTTGTGCGGTTTATATATATGTACCGAAGAAAAAAAAGTCCAATGTATCTTATAAAAATGTATATTTACATATTGTTTAATATAAACCAAGTTTGAACAATTGTTATCTTTATTATTTTAAAAAAAATTAGTAGCTCTTCGAATAATTAATCGACACAGAATGATCAAATCATCATTTTAATCAATACACGTCTAATTTTTCAGGTTTTTATTATAATTGTTCGAAACCTACACCAGCTCGTCCATGCCATATGAACATTCCTTTCAAATCTTCTTTCTAACCATATAATCGAAGCCTTTTTTTCCTAATAAGTATAGAAAAATATCACCAAGAAAAATATAATTAAATAAATATGAGCTTAAGAACAAACTTTGTATTAAGTTAAAACTAACAACCATTAGCACATATAAAGGCGAAGGGTAACTTGGCTAAGAAAAAATAAAACTCTGACTAATAAACATCGGACAGCGATAAGTGTTACAAGTAATATTTTAGAGGGACAAACTGTATTTAATCCTTCTCTGACAAATCTAAATAATGAAGATGCCCGGCTTTATAAACTACATTGATTAATCTCTTCATCCCACCAATTAGGAAGAGTTGCAACTCTTAATCATCATGAGTCAAAATATTAATCAAGAATAGTCATGCCTATTTGAATAGGAGAGAAGACCTAGCATATTTATCCAATTTAGCAAATTGGTCTACCCATCGCCAAATTTCGTTAACATATTGTCATCTAAATAGTTTTTATTCGACCGAATTAATTTCAAGTGGAATTTACGTACGATGTATGGTATATTGGAATCGAAGGACTAATTTGAATTTTTTTTAGTGGAAGACTTAAATGTGGGTTGGTTACATTGAAGTGGGGGTGGGGTGGAGATGTGCAAGTTGCAGAAACATATTTTGGACTGGAGCAGGGGGTTTGATTGTACTACCCCTATGACTAGGCTATAATTACGTGATCTGCCATTGCAGGTCGTTATCCTAGGTTTTCGATATCTCTGGAGACTGCCTGCCTATGGCTTAATTTGGTTGGTACGATGTTACTTTGATTAATAATTTAATACACTAATATAGTATACGATCTTTGTTTGAATGTAGATAATAATATATTTTTATTGGCAGAGGAGCCTGGATTTGCGCTATAGCTTCGGACCGTTGCCCAATGGCTCTCCCAAGAATTTGATTATATTTAGCGTGTTAATTAATTTTCTCGTCATTTTGAATGTCAAATATAAAACTTCAGCGACTTTCAACAAATCATGTCTAAACGTAGGGAATTGTGGTCTTCAATTTGGAGGTAACATCTATAGAAATCTGGCTTAATAAACTCAAAATTAGAAACATATCGAGGAATCAAACATCAATTAAGAATGGGTCAATTCCAAGAACATGACCTAACAACAAATGACTTGCGTTGTCGAGGTACCACAATAAAGAGTCAATCTTGAAACGCAATCATTTTAGGGAATCAAAAATGAAATTTTGCCACCTTATTTTGTATTCGTAGTTCTAGTTCTCAAATATGCTTCAAATTATTTTTTATGTGAGAATAAAACAAGATATACCTCGCGATGTTATACATTATTAGATATGCTATGATAACATGAAAACATACATATCTCAGGACCTATTCGCAGATGATTAAGTAAGACACATTTATGCTATAAAGAGACGTATACCTGAATCCATTGGTAGAGTAGCGGAAGAATCACAAAGATGGATTGTAGGGGGTTGTGGTCTTCTAAGCCTTATTCACTAATGCCTTATGCTTTCTCTAGATGGGGAAGATGAAAGTGCAAAAGTATGAATTGGCTTAGGGACCATAACCCTATATATAGGAGAGGATTAACCCTAATCCTAGTAGGGCTCTAACTGTCAGCCCATCGAGAACAGTTAGAGTCCAATTAGGTATCTACACATATAAAGAGTCCATACTTTAATTAATTGATATTCTTAAGTGCCACATAATTATTATTATTAGATCACAATTAATTATGGCACATAAATGAAATAGCCTATCATATACAATTATATAACATGTAAGTCCATATTATTAGACTGATAAGAATAATAATTCCAACACGCGATCCAAATCATGTGTTAAAAGAAGAGGCCTTTGACTGAGTTTCATACCCAGCAGGCTTCAAGACATACGATTAATATTTCAGATTAATCTAAACTCAATCAGGAGCCAAATTGATAGAAATCATGCACATCAATTTCTCGGGATCACTCCGACCTATTTGTTGTTGTTGTCTGTTCTGCCCACTAGGCAAGACAAGCAATCCTTGATTATGCATGAATCCGTAGACTGTATCAGATTTTGAAGCAAACTGTGGGCTGCCTTTATTTGGATAGATACTATTTCATTTTTGCTTTATACGCACGGTACAACTTTTGATTCGACCATTTCCTATAAACTTTCTTCCTTTAGTCAAGTTTGTATATTCCCAACCACTTTATTCAAGTTGATGGTTTTTTAAGATGGAACATACTTTTTACATGCTGGTTTGCCTACCAACTTTATACATATACGCGATACGTGGATGAGCTTTGGTCCAGTCTCGTGGATTTCGCAAAACAAGGCAAAAACCTTTGAAAATGAATTTTCGTCAAATTCAGGAAATTCATGACAAATTTATTCACAAATTCACACTCAAACTCTTGAAGTCTATAAAACATTGATTTGACACATACCATATATCATTTTCCCCAAACTCTAAAAAAAAAAAGAATATTCATTTGACACTACCATCTACTTTTTTACCCATGTTCCAACATCCAAAACCAATCCAAATAGGTTCATAGTTTTATACTATCTTACTTGTCAATCTCTACGAAAGTCAATTTTATGTAGCATTAACTTAGAGATTTTTTTTTTTTTTTGGTTCACAAGGATTAATCCCTTTCGAGGCGTGTCGGATATATAAAGTGGGAATCTCTCCCAACAGGGATTCGAACCTGAGTCCGCTACTTTGTAGTGACTAGTTCCTTCCACTAGACCAATCACCTTTTTGCATTAACTTAGAGATTAAATATTTGTATATTTTCATAAATTTCAATATCTATGTAGGAGTATTAATTTTTTTTTTAACATATAAAAGTACGAGTTGGTCAAGAAAATATCTTCTCTTTTATTGTGAAGACTAACATATTCCTTCTTAGAAGATAATTAAATTAATTAAAATAAGAAAAAAAATAGAATAGAAAAAAAGAAGTCTACATTAGTATAAATAGAATTAAAATGAGATTTTTCTAGTTACCCTAACAAGACCAATTTATTAAAATAAGAAAACTAAATGAAGAGATATAATAATTAAACATGGAGTTTTATTATATTTTGTTTTTTATATTAACTTCTAAAATTTAGAAATTATCTCTTACATGAACTTTTATATATAATTTTATTCTTCTTATCTTATAACACACACACACACACACACACACACACAAAAACAAACAAACCACAAAGAATTAAAAAAAAAAAAAAAAAAGACACTTATATTTCAAATAGCTACTCAAATATATATGTAAAAATTAGTATAATTTAGCAACAATATACTTTAAGTAAAAATTATTGTTTGTATATATCACTGGAATATTTATTACAATATATGTCATCAAAATCCTCTAAAAATAAAAAATAAAAATAAAATTCTCTTAAACAACAATGTTACACAAAAAAATAGTAGTTCAAATAGATTCACATTTTACCTATCAAGGAACAAAAAACTTATGACTTTGATAAATACCTAATTTTTCTATGGCTACTTGGCTAGAGAAACAAAATATAAATAATATCCAAAAATAGCAAGACATGCATAACCTCGAATTATCAAGATATGCATAACCTCAAATATAAATACTAGTAAAGTTGGTGGAAAAAGTTTTAAATCGGGAAATTAGTTTTTCATGTAATTGGTAAATAAATGTGAAATCGATGAAGATTTGGATAAAAGTTCGTGAAAAACATATTAAATCGGAGATACTCGAATTTTCATGAAGTTCTTTTCAAGGAAAACGGGTGAAATTGATGAAATCAGTATAAGTCGATTAAAACATGTGAAAACGATAAAAAAAAATTGGGTGAAATTGATGAATGCTAGTAAAGTTGGTGAAAAATGAGTGAAACCGGTAAAAAAAGACCATGAATCGATAAATACATATGGAATTGATTAAAATTTGGATGAAATTCGTGAAAATCAGTGAAAAACGGATGAAATTATTAAAAATGGGTGAAAGTTCGTGAAAAACATATTAAATCGGAGATACTCGAATTTTCATGAAGTTCTTTTCAAGGAAAACGGGTGAAATTGATGAAATCAGTATAAGTCGATTAAAACATGTGAAAACGATAAAAAAAAATTGGGTGAAATTGATGAATGCTAGTAAAGTTGGTGAAAAATGAGTGAAACCGGTAAAAAAAGACCATGAATCGATAAATACATATGGAATTGATTAAAATTTGGATGAAATTCGTGAAAATCAGTGAAAAACGGATGAAATTATTAAAAATGGGTGAAATCAGTGAATCCGGGAACAAATGTATGTAAAGTCAGTCAAAACATGTGAAATTAATGAAATATGATGTGAAATTGGTAAAAAAAAAAAAAACATGTAAATCCGTGGGAAAACGTGAAATAGGAGAAAACGAGTGAAATTTGTAAAAAGAAAAAATAGTTCAACCGACAAAAACAGGGTGAAACTGGTTGAATATGGCTTAAATTGACGAAAAATGAAAAAAATTAATGAAAGTAGGATAAACCAGTAAAAGAACAGGTAAATCGGGGAAAACATATATTAAATTGGTACAAAATGAATGAAATCGGGGAAAAAGAAGGGTCAAACCCGTGAAAAATAAGTTAAGCTAATAAATTAAAAGGTGAAAAACGGCTTGAGTATGTAAACAAATGCATTTCAAATTATTTGGTATTTTATTTCAAATTAAAACAATTAAAAAGTGCTCTTAAAACAGTGCTTTTTAAATGAAAATCACTATAATAGAATGAACTAAATAATTTTGTCATAATCTTATTTTAGAACAAGTTTTACATGATCCCATGAAATCATCAATTTATATTTGTCATCTTTTTTTACGAAATAATATTTTTAGTAATTACTAAATTAAATATCAGTCTTTAATTTGTGCTATTTTTAGACATAATAAAATTAATTTTACTATAGTTTATAAAATTTATTTATGAAATTAACTAGACATATATAACATACATATACTTTTTAAATATATAAAAATAGATAGATAAATAAATTATTAGCATATCAATTCCTACAAGGAAAAAAAATTGTCCCATTCATGCAATTGGAATTTTTTTGTGTTAACAAATAACAAGTATCTCATCTAGAACAAACAATGTAAGTGACGTATCTATATATCCAAAGGAGAAAAAAAAATTGCAATCATATTAATTAGGACCTTAATATTATGTAGTATGTTGTTGGAAATAGCAATTTGTCAACTTGCAGATCTAATTCAAACTGGATTTTTTTCCAGGTAATGGAATCCTCCATATATAGCTAGTTGTAATTAAATTACTAAATTAAATTAGTTCATTTGAGGACAAAAAGATTTATGTAACTTGAAATGTCATAGTGCTATGAACCATAGTACGTGAAAGATTCATATACAGTGTATGTAGTATAAGAAACATTAATTTCATTCTTGAACAAGTCCTTTATCAACTTGAGAAAAATTAAAGAATTCAATCGGATAAACAAAACCTAAATGTGCGTACGTGATGATGAAACAATTTAGATTGTAGCGGATCGGATATACAACTTACTTAAATTGCCAGCAACAGAACCCACAACGTGCAGTTATATTGATACGATACCCAATGAGGTTATTGCAATTTTATTTTAATACTATATTGAAGTTCTTATCTAATCACAATTTAATTTCTGTAATTGTTACTTAGATTTTTTGAAGCTTATAAAATAATTAGAATTAATTATAAACTATTTATTCTGCTAGAATAAAAACTTATAGAGTTTGTATTGTGAATTATAATACATACTATAGGTTCAATTTATGTGTAATATTTTAAATCATAGAATGACAATTAACTTAACCGTAAAAGCATTCTGGGAAATTGGTTCTCACAAAAAATAAATAAATAAATAAATAAATATAGTGCATTCGTTCCACTGCCACAACGTTTCCTTCAATCAAATGAGGCTCAAAGCAATTCACTAACGAAAGAACTCAAAAGGCAACCTGCTCCCGCGACTAGAGGTCTGTCAGTGCTGGATATAAAACTACCCGACCATACACAGAAATTACCCACTAGGTTTGGGGCCATCGACAAAGGACCGGGTCCAGGTCCAGGCCCAAATCCGCTACTCAAATTGTAATGGACTCGAGTCAGATTCAGTTCCAGGCCTGAAGGCAGTGTTACTCGGCTACCAGACATTTTTGTATTTTTTTAGTTTTTTTTTTAAAAAAAATAGTCACTCTACTGTAAATATATAGAAGTTAAGTACATGGGAAAAAGAACAGAGAAAGCTTTTACTATAAAATAAGTGATTAACCAATCAGTCAAATCTACTATTTTATTAACTTGTTCAAGATTCTACGTAAATAGTAACCCAGGTGCCATTGCATGGATCATATAAATTCTATTCTTTTATAAAAGCTATTATTCAAAAGCAATATTTTATAATTGAATTTCATTATAATCAATTATTGTCAAATCTATTTTAGTAAAATTAATTCTCCTATTATTAATTTTCGAATCGCTAGAACTAACTCAAGCTTAGTATAAATGGAGGACATAATAAAACATTTTCAATAAAATATCTAATTACTCAAATGCTTGTATATATGTTTTTTTGCAAAAATTAAACTAATCTTATTTCTTTGAGGAAGTCCCAAACAACAAATAAAGGAGAATGAAAAAGGATTCGAAGAAGTCAAGTCAGGTTTGACAATCAAGAGGGATTCAGATACCACTCGAACTTTATCAAGTCCAGTTCCAATTTCGAGTAGAGTGAATATGAGTGGGTCTGGGTCCAAGTTGGTTAAGTGCCCACCCATTGGTAGACATGAGATGAGTCGACAAATATTTTCAAAATTCCCTCCATCATTTCTAGATAGTGAAGAAAAAACCCGAAGATAGAACGGGGGCCAACCCTCAGGTCTGGGTTCAACAGGTATGGTTCAGGTTGGGTCCAAGAAGACTTGAATGGGTATTGGCTGAGTTGCATAACAAACCACCCGTACATTCCTACTCGATCCTTGCGGATACTTGTAGCCAAACCATAACCCAATTTGGGTCATCCCTGTCACCGTCCTATGTGGTCTACAAAATATGATCTCAATCTCAAAATAAAATTCATATTAGTGTTTTGAGCTCGACCGAATGTGGTAAAAAATTGCTTCCCGTGTTTTAGATACATTATTATACAACTTCCAGCAAATGGGTGTTCACTGCAGAAAATGAACAGCAGCCACAACTTGAAAAATACAGACCCAATATCTTTCATCCCAGAAGTATTGCTAATCTAATATACAGAATATGGGGATTCAAATAAGAATAACTAGGTTTGGAATGTTCAAGATTAAGAAACATATTCTCAGGCAAAATATTCTCAAATAGACATAAATCAGCCCGAAACAGATCAACGCAAAACAGAGACTAGCTCAATAAATAATCAAAAACTAGCGGAAAAAAAAAAAAAGAACAAAGCTCACTGAATGTAATACATGAACCACCAAAAGAGCTGCACAAAAGTATGTTCATTTATTTTTAAAAAAGTCCAACTGTTAAAAGTTAACCATAGCCACTCCCTATCCTTCAAAATTTGTAGAGAATCAACTCATGGTCACATTTGCCATTAAAGAACAAAAGAACGAAAAAATAAGCTAAATAACAACCTAAAGGTAAAAACATGTCCCTACCTATATGAGTTCCAACGGAACACAATGTTACAATAGCCTACTACCAAGAACCATAGACGAAATCCTAATCAACTTCACTACTTTATGGAGCCACGCCCGAGTCCAAATCATATAATAAATCATTCAACGAAAAATTATGATCTTCCTCCCTTCCCGGTTTCAGGAAGTCGAAGCCATAGTCATATCCAGCTGTCAGTTCCATATGTGGTGGATCCCGCAACTGGGAATACATATCTACATTGGCGGCACTGTTGTCACCAACATTGGGTGCTAAATTCTGATTGCCCCAAACATGCTGCGGAGTAGAATCTAAAGATGCAAGAAGCTCATCCACACTAAACATCTCATCCTGCACGAAATTATCCAAATAATGAGGTTTCTCCACTGCACTTGGCCACGTAAATTCATTGCTTATCCCCGTGTCTTGTTCCTCTTTAACTGCACCCGATGGAATGCCAACCTCACAAACTTCGTCTTTATCATCAATCGGAGAAATCCCATCTTTTTCGTGTTTAACCTTTGAATCATCATAACAAATTTCAGAGATGCCAGAACCTATCGAATCACATCCAGATGTAGTTGTCCTTGAGGAAGAATCTTTTGTTTCTCCTTGTGACAAACTATTACTCGGGAAGTTAAGTCGTGCACAAGGGCCATACATTGCCCTTGCGGCCTCATCATAAGCACGAGCAGCTTCAGAGGCTGTGCTGAAAGTGCCTAACCACAGCCTTTTTCCTCGATTTGGCTCCCTTATCTCGGAAACCCACTTACCCCATGTCCTCTGCCTCACACCTCGGTAATTGCAATGGGAATTCTCGGGACCTCCTTTACCTTTCATACATCCTTTTTTCGATCCCTTGGCAGGAGCTTTACGCACTGGTTTCTCACCGTTATTAAGAGAGTCGAGTTTTACATTGTACTCCTTCCACCTCGCGAGTTTATCTACAACACCTTTAGTTCCGTCCCTACGAGTTCTTGATTTCCTCTTCCTAGTTAGAATCACGGGTAGATATGATAGATTTGAATCTTGATCTATTTGACCCATATCTGTATTTCTGCAGAGCAAGTTTAATAGAAATATGAGTTGCCTAACCACAAATCATGTACGGTAGACTAAACAAGCAACACATATATCAGCTCCAAAGCATTCTTCTCTAACAACAGACAAGAAACAGCACCAGGAAACCAAATAATGCAATGCTAAAACACTTACCAAAAGAGATTAAGAATCTTATACTAAAACCCAGTGTACTAATGGACCCTAGTACCTTTCTTTGTGGCAAAGAAACCTAAAGCCCTCTTCCCTAATCAAAGCATAAACAAACAATTCAAATTCTAGAAGACCTATTCAGCATGAAACGAGTTCATCACTCGTTCAACTCATAAGAAAACCCAGTGTACTAAGAAACGATAGTACTTTTCTTCGTGGCCAAGAAATCTTTCATCTCTAGAATTATCACCAACACAACACAACCCAACCAATCAGAAAACCCCTAATTGCTTGTGTAAACAACACATATCAATACAAAACACAAACACGAATAGAGGGCAATACAGACAAATAAAGCGCAGGAAAGGAATTAAATTAAAGCAAAATAATCACACTGAACATCTAAATAACATACCCTTGAACAATCTCTGTTGACAAGCGATAAATATCCCCCAAAGAATTAATCCCTCTCTCAAAAATTTCAAATCTTTTTCCTTTTGTAGCTATCTCCACGTTTCGTCCAAATAAAAATTGACCGCTTATAGAGTGTATGTGTTGTTCGTGTTCTTATCTTTTTGTTGTTGATCTGTTCTTGAAAGCTATTTAATTTAATCCGTAAGAATTTCAATCAGTCTGAGAAGAGGAGTATCAATCCGACATGGGGTATTTATAGCCTTCTCTAGATATTTCCCGAGTATACTATTACTGTATGTAAAAATTAGGGCTGAAGATATTTTATGGTGACGTGGCAGTTGTCACACCAGGATTTTGGCACGTGTCGCGTGAAGCTTCTGGAACCACTCATTTTCTGTGATGGAGGGTTTAGGTTGTGTGCAACTCTCTGTGCGCTGTTTTTACTTTTTACTTGGGGGGTAAGCACTTACTGTTTTTCTAGATTTTCTTTTGTTTGTACGACCCCGATATTTTGGTCAAACTTAGATCGTGCCCACGGTTTTCAGGTAATTGCGTCTGAACATCATTAATTAATGAGATAATTATATTGGTACCAACACATTTCACACACCATTTTAACAAATTGTGATGGTTAGAGATTTTAGAAATCCAACATGATTACGAATTAATTAAAATATGATAAAATTAAATTTTACCTTTGTTCAATTCCTCTGCAAACTTATAAATATTCGATAAAAAAATATTTTAAGAGAACAAATCATGTTAGATAACAACTATTTCTTACATTCATAGAAAAAGTGTAGGTGAGGAGAGGGTATCATAGTCCAAAGACAAGGCATTCAAAAACTTTTATCGAATTTTGCAAATCGCCCATCAAGAAAAATGTTATCACAAAAATGTGTACTATATCTTAAGAGGAAGTTTTATGAATACCCTGAAGTTGAAGAGAAACTATTTAGTGCAATTAGGGCTGTAATCGAGCCGAGTAATATAGAACGACACACTGTTCAAGCTTGATTTGATTTTTATCGATCTTGAAATTTTGTGTTTGGATTTGGTTTGATTTTCAATCGAGCCAAGCTCAAACGAGCTTTTATCGAATAAGCTCGAGTCGAGTATCGAGTAGCTTGATATTTTACATGTAATTTTTAAATTTTTAGCTTATCGAGTCGAGCTCGAGCCGAGCTTCAAAAGTTATCGAACAAAAAAAGATGTTCAAGCTTGTTTGATTAATGTGACGAACCAAACTTAAAAGAGCTTTTATCAAACGAGCTCGAGTCGAATATCAAATAATTTGATTTGATTTTCAGCCCTAATTGCAATTATTGCACCATATTATCAAGTATATATGATACATTTTATGTAAATTCACATCAATTATGTTATGACCATGTTTTAAAAAAAAATAGAATTTAAAAAATACGTTCACATTTATTAGAACATACATAAATGATATGATTTCTCAGTGTGCATTGGTCAGAACATTACATGTACTTGAATAAATATCCCAAGTTGACAATGAAAAAATTAGCAAAGTAGTTATAGGTGGTGTTTGGGATTGCTTTTGGTGAAGCAAAAGCAGCTTTGGTGGACCCAAAAGCAGGTTTTTAATGTTTGGGAGGTTAACTTTTGCTTTTGCTTCTGCTAAAATTTAGCAATTAAACGCAGTTTCAGATAAGCAAGCCAGGACTTGCTTCTTGAGTTGATGGCAAAATTGTAATAAAGTAGAAGCGGCTTTTGGACATTTTTATTCTTCAACTTTTAATTATATTCCAGTACTATTCTTATATATATGAACATAAAAGACTTAACATTTTCCTATTACTTTTAATTAAGTAATAATGTGGAAGTTGTCACATTTTGTATGCATTTAGTGATAAAAATATTAATTTTATCATAATAATAATAATTATGACAAGTACAATAGTGACAAAATATATTTTGAAGTTGTCACTAATAGATATTAATGACAAATATATGGTGACTTAAATTGTCATTATTGACAATTAGCGACACCCTTTTAGTGACAATATGGTTTAATGACAACTTTTTTGTTGCCACTTTTGGAATATGGCTAAATGTCAATAGTTTAAACTTTTTTACAATTATTGTCCTTAGTATGTTTATAAAAGGGAAAATTGTTTTTTTGGTACCAAATGATAGGCTAACTTGCACTTTTGGTACCATTGGATACGAAAATGCAAACTTGGTACCATATGATAGGTTTTCATTACAATTTTGGTACCAAATTCAATTTTTCTAGAAAGTTAATGTCAATTTACCCCCTATAAAATACATAATATTCAATTTACCCCTCTATAATTTGGAAAAAAATCAATTTATCCCTTCTAATTTTTTTAATGAAGCAATTTACCCCCTTCAGCCAGATAGTGTAACTCATTTGCCGAAACTGAGAGTAGACATGCAAACTATTTTATAATATAAGAGGATAAATTGCCACATTTATCATACCAAATGGGGTAAAATACCACATTATCATAATAAAAGTGAATAAGGTGCCAAATATAAAAATATCAGAGAAGCGATGTGAACTTCTACAAAATTTCAGGGGATAAAATGCTATTTTTTAAAAGACGAGGGGATAAATTGAACATTATGCATTTCATAGGGGTTAAATTATCATTAATTTTGGGAAGAAATTGGGTTTGGTACCAAAGTTGCAATAAAAACCTATCATATGGTACCAAATATGCATTTTCGTATCCAATGGTACCAAAATTGCAAGTTAGCTTATCCTATGGTACCAAAAAAACAGTTTTCCCGTTTATAAAAACTACTTTAGTGACAATATTGATTTCTTGTCACTTAATATATATAAGAAGTGACAAATTTAACAATGTCACATAAAATTTATCACTAAAATTAATTTTTTATGTAATGTTTAATTCTTTCATATTCTAGGCTAATAGAGGAATTTAATAAAAGCAACTACCTCCATTGCTATGGTAGCAGGGAATAATGAAGATATTGAATTGATTTCCTTAATATTAACATTAAAGTTATTAATGTTAGTTATTAATGTTAATTACGGCAAAAAGTTTTTTTAATTTTTGAAACCCTTTTTTATGGCATGAGATTCATAAATTTGTGCCAAAATCAAGTATTAATTAAGGGTAATTATGTCTTTTTGTACAAATGTATAGCAAGTATAATTTTTAAGTTCATCTGAAACCAAACACTAATATGTTGCTTTGAACTGCTTATTTTGAAAAAAATCAAACACCAACTGCTTATTTATTAAAGTACTTTCTTTAAAATTTAAGCAAAAACATTTGCTTCTCCATTTGAAGAAGCAGTCCCAAACACCACCATAGTCCGTCAAACGCAAGGCCACAACACGAGTCTAATGGTAAAAGTACAAATTCAAAAGATTAGTGGATATTTGTTGAGTTCAAAATTCAATAAGATAATATATATATATATATATATATATATATATATATATATATATATATATATATATATATATATATCCACAATTCCTCTGTTGTTAAGATAAAGAGGACCATCCCATCCTATAAATTAAACCACGGCATGCTTGACTCGTGTCAAAAGCGCAGTTAGTTAAGTGGACAATTGGTATTAAAAATGTATGCATGATGTGGCCGCGTACCATTATTCTAGAGTTGAATGACCTTTCTGCTCTTTTAAGTTTTGACGATGATAACGAGTAGTATAGGAGTATTAAATTAAATTATTAATTAATGTATTTTTCGGAAAGTCGCCGGGATTAATGAAACACACGCAATTGCTGACGATTTTTTTCTCTTAGCAAACTACAGAAAAATATATACATATGTACATAGGCAATTTTGCTTCCAAATTAACTAAATCAATGCGACATTACGCATTGGCTGCAGTCAGCAGGGCTCATTTGCTACTTGCTTCCACTCCAGGCTTCTATTATTATTATTATTAACTTAATAATTCAATAGAAATTTAATTTACTATTGATTTTTGTTGCATTGGCTACGCTGGTTAAATCTTTTATCCGCCTCCCCCCCCCCCCAACACTTTTTTTTTGCTTGTTAAATTGTTTTAGATTGATCGAGTGTTTTTTAAGACTCTTTTATACTCATTTATTTTTGTGTAATTTTAGTAGTAAAAAGTTAGTGGAGTTTAAAGTTTCGCAATTTGATTATAAGTTATATTTAGAGATAAAAATAGATGAGAATGTGTCAAATTAATTATTGAAAAATTTTAGACGAAAAATATATTTTAGGTGTCGAAACATATTTGTTGAAGGTTTATTGAATTCTACTTCCGATTGAAATTGAGAAATTGTGAGTAATAAACCTAGTTCGATAATAACGGGTGCGAATAAGTTATGAGAATTTTTTTATTTATTTTTTATTTTTAGAGCATCTCCAACAGTGGGGGGAGGGAGAGGGGCTACCCACTGCCCCCACTCCGAGTCCTGCCTCGTCGTCTCCAATGGTAGGACTTCGGAATGGAAGTAATTTCATTTTCTTCATTTGCCCACTCTCACCTATAATTTTAGTTTTTATAATACTAATAATTATTTTAATATAATTAAATTATTAATAATTTTTAAAATATTAAAGTTAAAGAGAGAAAGAAATTAATCGTAGACTTCAGAAGGACTTCATAGCCCATGTGTATGCAAAATACAGTTAACATTGAATGTAATTATTTGAATTTACTTATCTTGTTAATTTTAGTATGTATTTAAATATTTTATTATTTAAGTATTAATTTAAATTGTTTGTATAAGTGTTTAATTAAATTTTCTAACTAATTCGATATTTTTAAAAATATATAGTCATCACCAATATTGTAATTAAATGATTAAATTTTTAATTACAATAAAATAAATTAAAATAAAATATTGAATTTATTTATTAGTGATTTGTCTATAAATAAATTTAATTGCAATTCTAATAAATTATTAATGATGTTAATTTAAAAAAATTAAATTTTATTATATTAAATAATTCAATTAAAAATTGATGACTACAATAAATATACAAACAAATTTTATTAAAATAATCAATTCTACAAACTTAATATAATTTAGGAGGAAAATTTAATTTTTTTAATTATTTATTTAAATAACTATTTTTTCCTATTTAAAACATTAAAAAAAACAATTTATAAATAAATTAAAAAACAAAGGGACCAGTCAGGGGACGCCATTAAAAAAAGCGTCCCCTGACTTAAAGAGGGGCGCGTCTTCTCCAAAAATCTCACGCGACCCCGGACCGCAGCCCGTTCCCACCCCGCCCCTGAGCCCCGCCCATTGGAGACCACCGAAATGCCTACTCCGCAACAACCCCCCCTCCCGACCCCAGCCATCTTCATTCGAGATGGCCTAAGTAGGTTGACCATAGTATCCACAAGCTCAGTTGATGCGGACTTCGATTATCTCATAACACTCAAACAAAGAATATGACTTGAACCCTACTCATTTACCACACCTACAAAAATACTTTAAAATTACATCAAAAGGTATAGCCTTATAATTTCTCTAATCGCACTTCTATTCGAGTTTACATTGTATCTTGCATGACACGACTTAAGCAATAGAGTACATTAACCGGGGATCTCCTAATATGCTTATGTTTGCTAGTGAAGACAAAAACCAACTCTTTTAGGGGGTCAAATTGATGATCAAGCTTGGACCAGAAGACCAAAATCGAGCATATACTATCATATCACATCGACACAATGTTTCATTTGGGTCAAATATTGAGCTAACACTCCACTACCATATTCATCAGTCGAACTCATCTAATTAGTATCACAAAACAACAAATTTGTTATGTGACATGTTACTTTTATGTCAATTCATATTTATGATATACAATACGTATATAAGATTTTATGTCTAATTAAAATATAGTACTACAAGGAAGAGAACCCAAGTTTGAATTTATGTTGGGAGATGCTCCCACTTTATGTGTTCGACGTGTCTCGAAAGAGATTAAACTTTTGCAAACAAAAAATAATAAGAGTTTATTTAGTTTTTTTTACTATTGAGGAAAGGAGCAAGATACGGCAAGTCCCCTCCGTCCGCTCCCAAATTAACAATCAGAGGTTGTCGTTCCTTTCAGTCACTCATTTTCAGATTTCTTTAAATAACTAGTGAACACGCATGTGTCTTTCTACTTACACCTTACTGAAATTCTACTAATCATTGATAGAAGAGCGACAAGAAGACTATAGAAGGAAGTTTTTTAGAGACAATATGATTTTACATTAGGGAGAACTTATATCCTATGAATTAATTGATCCTAGCAATTAACACTCAATCTAGTAGATTAAAAAATAAAAATGACACAACATGATATTTTTTTAAAATATTGAGTGATTTATTCCTAAAATAAAAAATATTATTTATTTGACTTTTTAGATTGATCTCTAGAAAACGAGACAAACAAGCTCATGCTCGTTTCTAAAATTTATACTTATTATTGCTTTCATCTCTAGATATCAAAACAAACATTGTTACAAAATAAAAATAAAAATTCTAAGATCCCGATTTATTTCTGAACCACTTTTTAAAAACGAAAGAAACACTCCTTCATTTTGGCAACTTGTGGAGTTGATGCTTATTTGGAAGCCCAATTATGGAGCCAAATTTCAGCCTCGAATAATCAAATTGGACGATAAGGCGATAAGGTATGATCTGTTCTTACTTTTAAATTAGTTCTAGAAATTGTAGAAGTATTTATTTCCTTCGATTAAATCGGAAGTTTCTACAATTGTTTTACTTGTTCGCTGTATGCTGTTGTAACCACATTGACTCGGCAGTAGTTGATTAACTCAAGTTTCTTCTTCTAGATTTCTTCTTGTTATGAGCAAACTTCCGAAATATTAGCTCAATGTTAAAGAAACTGAAACTGACTACAGGTAATTCGTTGATTGAGTGAAGTAATATGTAATACTCAAAATGTGCTTTCGTATATTAATTTTGATTGATTATTGTTCATTTAAATAATGCTTAGGTAATTACCTACTGAGAATAATGCTTTGGCAGTCAATTTAGTTAATAAAATATCTGATATTATAGTTCCCAGTTCGATTGGGGTTGCTGTAGAGCAAGAATTAACAGTTAAATTTGTCGCGGATCGAATAGCTACTTTGTTCTTTTGGTTCTTGAGTTTTGTGTCCATTGTTAGTTTCCATGATATGCACACCTTCAAATTTTGGAATATGGATTTTGGACTTCATAGAGATTTCTGTAATAGGGAGCAAATGATTTTAAAATACTTTCACTGAATATGGTATTATGTTGGTTTAACTGATTGAAAGATTTTTCTCTTGCGATAGTTCAATGCTGAGAGCATATAACTTCTTGAAATAACTCGAGCTACGTCATGTCGAACGTTGAGTGGTAACTCAGTTTGTGTTGTTATTGATAACCTTTACTTTAGCATTTTCTTTCTAATTGCTCATTATTATATACTTTCCACTTGGAATTTCTGAATATTCTTCTTAACCTCATTCTCCATGACATTGCTGATTCTATTAGTGGATTCATGCATTACGCATTAGGCGGGATTCATATTTACTCTCCTATTTAGTTGTTCATATGATTGAAAAGTGGCTCTAAGAAAGATTATGTTCAAGTGGACATATATCGCAGGACCTTATAATTAATATAATTTGTAAAAAAAAAATTACTTTTAGTGTCTCAGTAGAACAATACGACTACAATATAATAACACGACGGGGTTAATAAATGATGGTGCTTTGCTGGCATGTGTTGCACCATCTTTCTTAGCCCGGTCCTATGTAACCAAGAAAACAATGAGAAAAACAAAAAGTAGCCCCCAATGTGGAGAAAACAACAATAAAACTCGTATAATATAACCAGAAAAATATTGATTGATTGTCCTTCTTGCAGGACACAATTTTCTTGAAACATCTACTGTTGGTTCATTTAACAGAGGGGAAGATCTTTTGGAGGAGGCTCTAATGTTTGCAGCTCACCAACACCGTTCTCCACAAGGAACGCCATCGCTAAACCCCAGGTGATGTGGACATCCAAGTGACAATGCATTAGCCAGACTCCTGTTTATGTCAAAAAATTGTGTGTTAGGGGTATGAACCTGACAAATTATGCAACAGAGAATGACCAATATAAAAGCATATGCATGAGTTATGTCATGCCCTAACCTGGATTATCTGCGACAAATCTGATTACTGACCATCCACCGACAGGTACACTTGCTGTATTACGAAGAGGTGGATCCACGAGGTTAAATTTTCCTGTATCCCTACTTGGATTGAAGTTTCCAAAGCCTTCAGCAAGTATGTAGAAATCATAACCGTGAAGATGAATTGGGTGGTTCTCAGCAGTGAAGATACTTGTTCCCTGCAATACCAACTGTACTGTTTCCCCATACTTTAACCTATACACCTTAGTCCCGGGAATAGGTTGCCATAGTGACCGGCTAACATTTCCAGTATAATCAAATTGTACTGGTGGATTTGCCGGAAAATCGGTCGTGAAAACTCCAGGGATACCTTGCTGATGTGCTTGTAGTAAAGAAAAGTTGGATGGGAGCACAAATGACTCATTGTTCATGCTAGCTGTAAATCGGGTTCCGTTCGGACCCTGACAGGTACTTCTACTTGCGCCAGGTGGGCATCTGTTGAGTCCTAAACCAACCGTGAAGAAAAGGTTATGGTCAATTTTAGTGGGCACCAATACTTTTCTTAGGCTTCTGAAGCTGGTCGTGAAGGCAGTGACAGTTGCAGTATCGTTAAATGCTGGCATTGTTGGCATCACTGGTTTGACCGAGGTACCTTTAGCAGGGCAAGGGGCAGATTTGTATTCAAGAATAGCTGTAGTGGTAGTATTATCAAATGGTGCACCTTGAGCACTATTATAGGCACGTGCTGCAATGTAGTATCTCGCGGGTGGCTGGTCGGCTGTGATTAGGACATCGGTGGTTTGGCCAGGTCCGAGCATGAGAACTGATGTGGTGAAGGGTTTCACGTAGGAGGCATCGGCTCCTACTACAGTGAGCTTGTGATTTGCAACTTTGAAGAAAAGTTCTTGATTGAGTGCAGAATTAACGACTCTTAGAAGATTAGTCTCCCCTGAGCCAACTGGTACTATTAACGTATCTGCATTAGGATGCGACAAAATGTGTCAATTTATACTTTTATAATCCCAATCTTCAACCCAAAAGAATCAGAAACCAACCTTTGCTAGAGCAATTGTAAAGATCACCAGGTTGGCCATTAATTGTGTAAGCATCGGAAACATTAGGGGCTGCTCCTGTTCTCGTGGCTTGTCTTACAACATCTATGGGGTTCGCATCCCACCATTCACCTAATCAACATCTTAGTCAGTTCATTCATATTCCAAAAGAATTTAACAGTAGTAATTTATATTTGAAAAGATGAAGGGTCCTCGGTTACCAAGAAGAAGTGCAGTTTCACGCTTTGGCTTAGGGAAAGGATAAGAATCTCCTTCTTTGGGCCTAATGATCAAAGCTCCGTACACGGTTGCTCTTAACCAAGAACTGTGTGCATGCCACCACAGTGTGCCTTCTTGTCCTTGAATCGTGAATCGGTAAGTGTAACTTCCTCCTGGTCTTATAGGGCATTGTGTCACGAATTCTGGCCCATCAGCCCATCCTGTTCTTATTTGCCTCACACCATGCCTATTATACATTCATGAACATGTAACTTAGAAGCAGAGAAAACAAACAAAAAAGTTGATAAGTTTGCATGCTGTATGTGTGAATGTATATATGTAACATACCAGTGAATTGTGACATTGTACTGAGCCCTGTTCATGACATTGACAACGAGAGTGTCACCATTGTTTACTTCCAAAGTTGGTCCAGGATACATTCCGTTAACTGTGATAGTGTTGTGAGTTTTGCACAGCCTCTTCACTGGGGTTGCTTGTACAACGAAATCATGGTAGTGAGTTTTGGCATTTGTCATGCTCGACGAAATAAGCAAGAGGGACAAGAAGAAGAAGAGATAGCAAATGGGATTGCTAGTGTTAGTCATTTTCGATGCTTGGTTTTTTTTCTTTTTCTTTTTCTTGTGATGAATGTTTTTTCTTGTGAAAGAGTGAAAGAGAGGACATCCTTTTATACACAAGAATACGAAGAGAGGAGGGTGGTTTGAGTTTGGCAGATTAGGTTTTGATAATTTGATTAGAGGGAAAAAATTTAGTTCAACATTGTGCAAGAGTTGTTGTACCCACTGGCCTACATCAAAACTCAGAGAATTTTCATACATTTATGCTTACTCTATAAGTCTATCTTTATTGAGTTTTGGGGTTGGTTTTCAGATTTCAACAATGATTTGTTATTTTAAGTAATTTATTTCAGATTAATTGTGCGAATACATAATATCATGATTAGGAGGATTTCATTGTTTCTCATATTTCCCACCAAAAATACAGGAATTCATGCCAATACTTCACACGTATGAGAACTTTTTTCCATGCACACACATATTCAAGTAAAGTTGTGGAGTAGTATATATGTGAACCATTTATTTTATCTTCAATTTGGCAGAGTTTTTTTTTCCCCCATTTTTTATCTTAATATCAAAATACTAATTCAGTTATTTATTCAGTAATTACCTGACCTGAACGGCTGAATCATCATACTACACACATTATAAAACATTACTATTCTACAAATAGGGAAATTCTTACCCAGCTCGGGTTTGGCCGAACCCAAACTAATTACATGGCAAGTGTAATACACTTGCTTTGGGATTGGATGTAACTTTCAGGAAAGTAATCAATCACAAAGCAAGTGCAATACACTTGCTTGGTGGTTGGATGAGTTAGCCAGGTTTGGGCAAAAAATTTCCCTACAAATAAATCAACTCACATTTTTACATTTTCTCTTAACGTATATAACATGAAAATATGTTGCAAATAACCAAAAAAGCTCTAATAACACACGCAAAGTCAAAATCTGTCATCTTCTTGTCGTGTAAAGACTAAAGACATGTTAATATATTAATAATTACCAAGTCAATAACGAGAGCAAACCCGTCTGAAAACGTAAACACAAATATTAGAATATTTACTGAATGTGATGTTATTATTATTTATTATTACATTTGAAAGTTCCTGAATTAATGTCTAAAGTCTAAACCAAGTTACATCACTGGTCAGGTAATCGATCTAAGTTTGCTTAATGTAGTACTACCAATGTTATTAAAACCGGACCGGACCGGCCGGTCCGACCGGTTCGACCGCGAACCGGAAGCTGGTCCGGTCCGGTTAATTCATCGGTTTTAACGGTTCGACCAGCGGTTTGACCGGTTCGACCAATAAAACCATTAAACCAGTAAGCTCACCGGTTCGCTCTTCGGTCCGGTTTTAAAAACATTGAGTACTACTAAATAGTAGCTTCCTTTATAGGCAAAAGTTTGCGCGTTGATCCATAAAAAAAAAGGAAAAAAAAACAGTTTGCACGTTGAAGAATTCAACTAAGGTAAAGTTTAAGTCCTTTTATGACTTCACTAGTATAAGTTTTTTTATTCCTAGTGTATACACATCTAGAAGATTTGCATGTCGACCTTGAACAAGTATGACATGCATATATAAATTTAGGGAGGTTAATGGGGTGGATTCAATTTGAATACATACCGATTTATTTGGATTTTAATCCTATTGGGGATTCATTTGATTTGATCTGATTAAAAAAATTCGTATTTCAAAATATGTATAGAGCGAATGTGGATTTAGATTGATCCGATTCGTTAGAGCATGATCCGTAGTTAACAATAAATAAAAAAAATTATAGACACATAATATTTTATTAAAATAATTCGTTCATAAAATAATTTTATGCATATTTTCATCTAAAACATGAATATTAGTAAATAAAGTTTGAATATGTGAGATAAATTAAATAAACTCGTTAACTAATTTGTTTTAGGAAAAAATATTGGTGCAATTTTTAAAAATGAATTCGTCGGAATTATAAAAATTTTGACGGAAATTGGTTTCCGTCGAAATTTATTTTATTTTTTCTTTTTTAATTAATTTTTTTACAAAATTATTACATTTCGACGGAAATAAGTCTGTCAAAATTTATTTTTCTCTTTTTTTAATAAATGTATTTTCGACATAAAATTTCGACGGATATTTATTCTGTCGAAATATTTCGACAGAAATTTGTTCCGTCGAAAATTTAAGCAATATTTCAACGGATTTTTTTCCGTCGAAAATATTCTGTCGAAATTTGAACTTTTCCTAGTAGTGGACGATGTATTGCATCCAAAAATGATCTGATATCCTACAAAATTGGATCAAGATCCATTGGAGTGGAGAAATCAAGATGCTAGTAACATTCAAATTCAACCCGAATTCGATCCTATATAAATCAAAATGGAGTTGGGTCAAGCTTGTTCCGACCCAAATCCAACTCATTGACAACGCTACATAAATCGACAAAAGGGTCGATTCAGGAGTCCGCGTAATGGAGGCATTGAAATGTAAGATTACTGAATAGTTATGATTCTGCAATAAGTTACCGTACGTAATTGTCATAAAAATATTTTGAGTTGGCTAAATTTAATGTAAACAACTGAAAGCATAATTAGAGGAATTAGGAATATAATTTTTCACTTACTGACTTTGAGAGAACAAATATTAAGGCACATATTAATATAATCTAAAACGAGTAATCTAATATGAATGAGTATTATTCTTAGACAAATTGAATTAATCAACACAAAAGGTTAAAAATTCCAATTATCATTTGCAGGTCCCCAATTCACTCTTTCGGGCCTATACTTGTATCAACTTTACCAAATATGAATTTGGGCCACAATCAGCTTTAATAAACCCCCAAAAACAGATAAGAAAGTATAGTACTATTGATTAAAAAAAAAAAAGAAGAAGAAGAAGAAATAATTAATTAGTATTTTCCACTTCTATCATCTATGTTAAATATTTAATTTCCCGATCAAAAAAAAAAAAAAAAAAAAAAAAAGAAACAAGAAACAAGAGCCCTGAAATAGCTAGTAAAGGTACATGCATACATTCTATTTCTATCGTTCTTGCATGAAATAATCTTTGGGGGTCTCAACTATAATTTAATGGACTAAAACCCCATTCAGACGACATAAGATAATAGTTGATTTATAGTTAAGCGACATAAGCAGAAGGAGAAAGAGAAAATAAAAAATAAAAAAGGTTAGATGGAGAAAGTCTTAATTTGTCTGATTGATTAATTAGGTTATGAATATACATATATTGTACAAAAATAAGATGTCCCACATTTGATTATTATAAATTGATTTGTACTTACAACCGCAAAGCCCATAACGAGAAGTTAAAATATTTTAACTAATTATTTAATTAAGGATGTCCGTCAATCATAATCAAACAATGTCAACCTTTTCACCTTTTCTTTCTATTTCTTCCTTTTTGCTCCAAGAGGAGTATAAATTTTTTTTTTCTTCTGATTTTATAGTACAGTATTAATCTTTTCTAATAAATAAGTGTGAAATGTGAATCACTCTATTGTTTCCAAATATAAAGGGACTATTTGTTTGGTGTTTGGAAAAGTAGTTTGGGAGAGTACTGGAGGTTTTTGAAATAATCTCGACTTGCTTAATGTTGTTTATTTCTATTTTGAGATAATGGTTTGAGAAATAAAGTAGGTGAAAGTTATTTTTGGAGAAGTTATATTATAGGTGTAAGATGAGTAAGACCTTATGTCAAATCGTATTTATATATGAGATAAAATGTGTAAGATATATGTTACTTTATGTCAAATCAGAGTAGAGTTTGTATAGATTTTGTTTAGAGATAAAAAAAAAAATTATTGTTTATCTGGGTTTTAAAAGAGTAGTTTGAGAAAACTGAGAGATGAAAAAATTATTTTAAAAAGTAAAAATCATGTTTGTTTGATATTTTCCAAACACAATTTTTTTTTAAGAAACGCTAAACAAACAGGCCCGTTAATGTCATCTGTTATTACTAGAGTTATATATACAAAAAATTAAACATGTTTTTTTGTTCTAAGATAGAAAATTAATCTTAGTACAACGTGGAGATCACATGAAATGCTTGAGTTTAGATTAAATTTAAATTTAATCTTCCACTAATTAATTTTCTTCAATTTACTGGAAATAAGGTTAATTTACTTGGATCAAGTTTGGATCCAATATGACAAAATGTAGTCCATTTTGCCAAGATTTAGAAACAATAATTATATATACCTTTTTTTTTTCTTTCGATCTTGAAATGATTATATACCTAGATGATGTGTTAAATGAGAAAACCTTAATTATTTCCTAGAACTCAATAAAAAAGTGACATATATCATGTACTTTTGATAAAAAGTGCACATTAGGTAGCCAACTTTTTAAATTAAAAAAATATAGCCAATATATAGAGCTAAAGTCAATTTACCCCCTAAGAAATGCATAATGTTCAATATATTCCTCTGTATTTTGAAAAAAAAAGTACTTTACACCCCTGTAAAAAAATTAAAAGAGAAATTTCTTTCATTCAGCCGGAGAGTATAAACTACTCATATAAATTGAATTAGGCATGAAAAGTTATTTTGTAATATAGAGGGTAAATTACAACATTTTATCATAAAATAGGGAGGTAAACTGTCACTTTTATCACATGGGGTAAAGTGGTACATATAAGAGAAGTAGTTTTGTAAATTCGTATTATTTTAAAGTTTAAAAATATTAGGGAAGCAGTGTGAAACTTTTATAAGATTACAGAGGTTAAATTACTCTTTTTTCAAATCGTATGGAGGTAATTGAACATTATGCAAATCACTGGAAGATAAATTGTCATTAACTCCCGATATATATGATATAGGTATAAAATTTAATAATAATAACATTAATAAGAGGAAGAGATTCACACAACTAAATATTAACATTTCAAAGCACATTTTCATATAATTCCTTACCTTGATAATTACATTGTAATTTAATTAAGTCTTATAACATATTTTTTATTTTAATTGTTTTACTTTCAAATTTCTTTGATTTGATAAAACATTTTGAGTATAGAAATGTTTATTTGTAATTAAAGGACTAATGAAAATGCGTTAAAAAACTTCTAAATTTGAATTTGCATACAAAAATATAACTAAATATTTGTTATTATTTTTTATTTTTTCCGAATTACAAGTCACGTCTGGATATTTTAAAATTTTGTGCATTTAACCGTCTAAAAGTTTTTTGTTATTGCACAAAATCCCCTGAGTGACGTTTTTACCCTTTGAAAATTACTTAAAGATGACCAGGGACAAAGTGCATTCATTTGTCAACTTCTAGGGGGCACTGTCAAGTTTTTTCAATTATAGAACAAAAAGTGCAAAAATAAAACTTTTTTGGGTGTGACACGCAAAAATCCCTTAATATTAATAAGAGGAAGAGATTCACACAACTAATAAATGCATGTAACAAATTGTAACGTAAGTCACTTTGATACAAAGAAAAATAGATATCAATTACAAATATTAAATGGTCGAATAAAAATCAAAAGAATCCTATTAATTTAAGTTGGTGAGTTTGTTACCGACTTTGCATGCATGAATCAAACAATAATGGAAAACGAGAAACTAATTAAATTGACAGAAGAACAACTAATGAAAAGATTAATTACCCGTCAAACATTAATTGCCTTCCACAATTTAATTTTCATATAGTCAAATATTAGGATACTGTTTTCTTTGGTAGCCATAAGTGGGTTTGAATTTTTGTTCCTTTATTTTGTTTTATGTAACTGGTAATAGATTACTACGTTAAACCAGCAACGATCATTACTATCACTTCCTAACACTTTAATTAATCTTTGCCTTTAAGTGATCGATGAGGTTGTTCTACATATTAGATAATTCATAATTTTCTGATCAATCTACATACAACGGAATTGGAATTAATCAAGCTGCTTGTTAATACTTTAGATTCCTTTAATAAAAATAAAATATTGTATCACAATATGACAGTTGATTAAATCAACATACAATAAATAAAGCAAATCGAAACTAAAATATAATAATAAACAAATACTATGAAACTAAATTAATAATCACACAATTTTGACATGGGACTCGAACTTAAGGATATTAAGACCATCTCAACTTGTCAATGGAATAAGGAATCATGGGTCCATCAAATTTAGATTTTAAACTTCTTAAAAAAGGGTAATTTGTTCAATAAAATATATGTTAAATAAGTTCCCCAATTGATCAATCAATACTAATTAGATCAAAATCTTTGATTTTAATATACTCGTGAATATTTATTTAAATACTAAATAAAGGATTTGAATTTTTTTTTAATTCTTTTAATTTTGTGGGAAGCCCAATAGATTATAGACTGTCTAAAGTCTAAACTATCCAAACTTGCTCCATCAGTGATTAATTATGGGCGGGCTTCTAAGCTCAATAAAAGGCTTTAAGGCTAAAGGGCACATTTCATTATTTTTTGCTGGGTCAGATTAATTATCTTGCCTTGATACTACCTCATTGGACTCTAATGGATAAATGCAAGAACAAATTCCCTTTTCCAATATCTAAACACATAACTTGGCCCAATTTTCTTCAAGTCAATTTGTGTCCCAACCCTATACTATACAATTTCTGCATTCTAAAATAAATTTCCGATAAAATAAATATTTGTGTGGGGTGAAAATTAAATAATGCTGCTAGAAAAGACAATAATGGGGTGTAGATCCTCTGTACCACTTTTGGTGTACCACTTAGGTGTACCACCACTAAGTGATTGACACATGCACATTTGACAATTATAATAATTCTAACATATGCATGTGTCAATAACTTAGTGGTGGTACACTTAGGTGGTACACTTAAGTGGTACACCAAAAGTGGTACAGAGAATCTTGAGCCACAATAATGCTCCTGACTCATTTATTTGTGCACACACTACTCGATTTTCCAGTAATACCCTCGAACAAAGGTTGGTGGTATAAAAAGTCAAAACATTGTAACTATTATAAACTTGGAATAAGTTTTTTCTTTGAAAATAAAAAAATTATTTATTTGATCTTTTAGAGAACACCAAAATGCTCTTTCGAAATCGAAGCAAGCAGACCCTAAAATATTTTTCATACTATAAAAGTATTAATATGAAAAGACGGGGAAATTTGATTCAAATGAAAAGATTGGATTTTTTAAAATTATACATATATCAGTTGGAGAATGTTGAAGTAGAAGAGCACAATAGAGAAGAAGTTCCAGTCGGTGACAAATTGGGTTGCTCATTGTCTCTGGGTTAATATGTTACAATATTATTAGCACGTCCCGAAAAAGAAGTAGTAATAATTATGCGACCGAGTACTCTATTACGTTTACAATTTCTCTACTTGCGCATTTCGTCTATTAATTATTGAATTCTTGGAAGAAAAAGTTTGAAAGAAAATTAAGAACAGAGAACAAAATTTAGAGAAAAATTTGTATTGAATTAATTGAATCAAAAGTGTTACAACTGGGTTGAACCCGGGTATAAATAGGAGGAACAAACAAACGGTAACTAAAACTAACTAAACTCACGTGTGCAGCAGCCTACCATACATATTGAGTGCGTTAGTATATACAACAAAATGCACTTCCTGTAACAAAAACATTTATAACGAGGCCATATTTTGTTACAAAAATGACTTATTTGTTACGAAATACAATTGTCTTTACAAAAACCTCTTATTAGGTAACAAACTAAAAAGTTTGTCACAAAAAAACAAAATGTTGTTACGATAATCCCGACTTTGGTAACCAACTAAGTATTTTGTTACAAAAAGTAAAATTTCCTTACAAAAAAATCATCTTTGGTAACCAAGTATGGGTTTTATTACATAAAGTAAATTGTCCTCAGAAATAAATCTTCTTTGGTGACAAAATAAACGACTTGTTACAAATAATCTCATATTTGGTAACAAAGGTAATTGTTTGTTACAAGTAATTTTTATAGTATTAATTACATTTTTTATTGTGATATAAAGTTTTAGTCACAATTATTCATGTTATTTTTTTTCATTAAGTCAAGTAGCAACAATAAATGCTAATAAACAATAACATGAAACATTAATATGTTTATCCACCAAAATATGTAGTATATTAAAACTTGAATAAACAAAAACCCAAAAAAAAAAAAAAAATCAATTACAATGCAAAATTATCATGAGTTATTTTTAATTTTAAAAAAATTATTATTTTTATGAGCAGAAACCCCATACTTTAATAAGTCAAAAAAAAATCACGAGTCTTCCACTTGAACACGAGCTTCAAGCGGTGTAATTGTACATGTTATTTAAATGGCCAAGGAAAGTTACAACAATATCATTTTTCCTTTGAAATCTCATTGTACTAGCAAAATTTTCAATTACCCATTTGTTTACTTAAAAAATTCGCATTAACCCTCTTTTTATTTGAAAAATCATCAATAATCGTTGAAATTAAAAAAAAAAAAATTAAACAAGGCTACTTTAGTCCGCTTTCCCTCAGTTAACTATTAATAATTACATGGGTGATTTGAGCTAATTAAATTATAACATACAAGAATGTTTGCTAATAAAAAATTTATAAAGGATTTACACCAATTTAAAATAACATAATTTTTTGCTTTTTACTGAAAATGAAAAGAATAAATAAAAAATAACTTCAAACTCCATACTTTTTGCAAAGTATTATCTCGGCGGGAACATTTGCGCCTAAATTCTTTTGCTCCGCTATGTATGTTCTTTATCTTTCTTTTTTCACTTTCAAAATAAGCCAAACTCTTCAAAAAAAATAGCAAACACAACTAAGAGGAGCTAGGGTTCCCGTTCAAGCTCTTCTATTTTCTTCCAATTTTCCACTAATATCCTTTATCAGTTCACGGCCGCCTAGATTCGCTAGTATATATCGATTATTTGAGACATAATTTCAAGATTATTATAATCAAGCATCAACTTGGCCGACACAAAGCTTTCTGGTTGAATATTTTATAGAAATTCATTCCAACCAGGTTAGTCTTCTTGTCTATATGTACTTATGGGTTATTTCGTACCTCTTTATTTGTTGTTACTGATTATATATGATTCATTTATGGGTTAGAAACTAGAATATCGTTTATTAATTTTTGACATATCTATTTAGTTTAATAAGTCAAACGATGAGGTAATTGAGTTTAGGCTGGAGAAAACTTATTTTTAGGTGTATTATGGTGTAAATCGATAAATCATCCAGTCTCTAATTAACTAGTTTATACATAGCATATATTATCTGTCAAAGGTAAATTTCATTTAAATTGGGTGCTTTTGCGTATCGAAAGATGACATTGAAGGAAATGCATATGCATCTGAAGTAATTGAATTGGCAAGACTGATTTTTAGGTATTTATGGTTTAAATCAATAAATCATCCAGGCTCTAATTAACTAGTTTATACATATCATAGATCATCAGTCAAAGGTGAATTTCTTTTAAATTGGGTGCTTTTGGGTATTAAAAGATGACATTGAGGGGAATGCATATGCATATTTTTGCCTTTTCATATTTTGGTTGTCCCAAAAAAGAGATAGGTAGTGCTTGTTCTGTAATCTATTAATTGATGTAAGTGGACTCTGCTAATTATAATTGTCTTATTTGACCAAAGTAAAATAGAAAGGAGTAACTTTTATTTAAGAGATGATGATAACGCCGTGAAAACGTCGTTATTGCCTATTTCTTTAAGCCCAAAACATCTGTGTTGACGTAAAACTTGAATCAAAGCAAGATATTTTGGTCTTAAAGAGATAGGTAATAACGACGTTCTCACGGCGTTATCAGCTCTCCCCCATGCAATGCATACAATAACAAAGTGATCGTCCCTCGGTTGACCTTGGATAGCAATCATTGTAGGTCATCGTACCTAGGAAGACAAAGATCACAACGTAAATAACGAATCCAAGCTAGGATATACAAGAATAAAAATTGGCAAACAATCGCTACAACTCCACGGCAACGGCGCCAAAAACTTGTTGCGTTCCAAATACTAATACGCAAACACGCAAGTATACGGTCGTTACAAGTAATAAAGTGATAAATGAGTGTCGAACCCACGAGGAATTGTTCAATTAATTACCAACTAACGTCTTGTTACTTCGACTTAGATTTGTAACTTGAGTTTGGTGAGGTGATGGTGGTTTTGATACTACAATTCAATTAAGGTGACTAAGGAAACTAACACTTGACTTAATATATGTAAATGCTTCTACGATTTTATGTCACCTAGTTCAATTCAAGACAAACGACTCAACAATTGACAACCACACTCATGTTTGTTGTTCAAGATTTCATAAAATATTCATACGTATCTTCCGAATAGCGTACGAACCTACCAAAGTAGACTAATCCAATTTATGTCTAAAAGGATTAAGCCTAAGTGATGCATTAATTCCAAACCTTATTAGAACATGAAATGACCTATGTATATTCCTATCCTAAAATCAAATCACAACCTAGTTTTTCAATCTAATCTTTAATCCACTATGCCAAGCAATTAAAGATCAATTCATTTCATCTTATGGTTGGCCTAACCACAAGTTGACAAAAGCTCAAACTAGTTTAACAAACACTTATAAGTATAGCAACAACCATTAACTCATCATTCAATCATAGATCAAACATAGGATCAATAAAACCCAAGAAAAGAGGAATTAGCCACTCATAACATTAAATAAATCATCCAATACATTAATGAAAGCCATAAATGTATAAGAACAAAGTAATAAGAATTAGAGTAAGCTTAGTGGATGAGATCTTCAACAACTTCTCCTTCAAGCCTTCTTGTTTTCAATGGAAAATGTAAGCCCAAGTCAAGTCTTCCCAAAAAAATGGAGGTTAGAGATAAAAATGATATCTAGAAGTTGTGTTGATTTCTCCCCACTTAACCCTCCAAACAATGGCAACTAAGGCCAAAAAGTCCCCACAAAAGGTTTAAATTACAAGTGGGGGAAAGGGAGGGATGTACAAAAAACCCCCTGAAAAATGCGCAGAAAACTGGTAGCAGGCCTCGCGGCCGCGAGCCTGAGCTTGCAGCCGCGAGATTTCTGCCGTAGCCTGGATGCCTCACCTCGCGGCCGCGAGCTTTCTGCCGGACTTCCTTCCGAGCAGCATAACCTTTGATTCCGAACTTCGAATGCATATCCATAAAGTCCTTAGAGTAGCTAACTCACTCATCTATGGCATTTCCAAAATTCAGCTCATTTGGATCATCCATGAAATATTTATGCATGTTCTAGTGAGCAGCTATCTACATTCTTGTACAATTTGCGTCGGGCTCTATTTCCTTTGAAGCTCAAGCTTGACTCGCGGGGTGGGTAGAACGACTCGCAACATTGATACGCAACTCCGAATCTCTCTAAGATGTTAATACCTACAAACCACGGAGAAAACGATTAAAATAAGAACAAAAACACCAAAAACGAACAAAGGCCAGACGAAGGGGCCAAAGAAAGAAAAGCCACGCAAACACGCAAAAGCAAGCAAAACTCGGATTAAAACAAGACGTTTTGGGTTTAAGAAGGCACGCAATAACAACGTTTTCACGGAATTATCACCTATCTGTCATTTCACGGAAGAACAGAGGGGATATGCGTCCGTGGACCAGCGAAATTCCCAAGTATCGTCCAAGGTTATTCATTCGATTAATGCCCAAAATACCCGAGATTTCCCTTTTAGTTATGTCGCCCCTTGTCTTAGAGAAGAAAACTTTAGACTTTTGTAGGCTCACCTTGAGACCCGAAGCCTCGCAAAAACGGGGCAGCAAGTTTTTGATACATCTAGCATTGGAGGTGTTAACTTTGGTCATAAGAACGAGGTCATCGGCAAAGAAAAGATGTGAAAGCCTCGGACCCCCTTGACATGGGCTGATCGGTTGCCATTTTCTTTTTGCCACTGATTCTTCGATGAGATAAGATAGCCTTTCAATACAGAGTAAGAAGAGATACGGGGATAGTGGATCCCCTTGACGAAGGCCACACGTAGGAGCAATGGGTTCCAAGGGTTCACCATTCCATAAGATGCTAAGATGGTGTAGGTATGTATGTGTACATAAGAGGATCCAAATGATGTTGAAAAAAAGCTCAAAGTCATAACTGTTCTCCATCAATTATGTGCTTGCCTAAGAGAGATGATGTAAGTTAGAATATAATCACAATTTGGATATTTTTTGTTATGCAGTCCTCTGTTCATTTGCAATTTTCTATACCCATTTCAAATTTCTTTTATTCTATTTGATACTGGACATCATGAATTTATTGTAGTTTTATCATCCTAATTTTTTTTGGAGTCCTCCAATTTAGTTGTTGTCCACATGGATGCTAAATATATGCCTCAATTTTTCCCAATGATCATCATGATATACAAAATAAGGTATGAGTTTATCATCATAAAATTCAGTTCGTAAATTTACACGATTCTTTGTGGTCTTTGTGGTAGTGTGTATTATAAAAATGAAGAAGTCTGCATAGACCATGTTGTCGTGTCCTGACATTTTGTTGGGCGCAAAATGACGCGACACGGAGGCCCAATGGACGGGAGCGCAGCTCTGGGGGAGCTAGGGATAGGGACACACCTACCTTGTCGAATGAATTGCGGGACAAGGAACCAAGGGAGAGGACCTTAGCAGTCAGGCAGAGGGTCGGGCTGGCCAAGCAGCATGGACGGGCAGCCAGGCAGGGAACATGATCAGCCCGGGACGAGGCAGGGATGATAGGCCCGCGCCACGGGATAGCCGGCAAGGCGGGAGGTCTAGCCGCGCGTGATATGAGGCACGGACTTACAAGGGCGACGACAAGGCACGTGGGCAAGGAAAGACCTTTGGGTGGCACAAGGGCGTCCTAGGGTCGGCCCCAAGCATTTTGAAGTGCCAAATCAAATCTTGGAGGTTTCGGAGGATTCTAGGGGGTTCAACACAAGTCCGAGACATTCAAGAGAACTCTGGAGGGGTCCGAAAGAGTCCGAATGATGCCGGAAGGTTCTACAAGGTTCCGGAGAGGTCCAAAATGTTCTACAAGGATCTAGAGAGGGTCCGAAATATTCTAGAAGGTTGTGGAGGTTGATGGAAAGTAGTAGAACCTCGTAGAAAAATTCTAGAACTATGTAGTAGTCGGGAGTAGGAAATCGTAGAATGTTCTTAAAGAAGATTGGTAGACTTTGTAGGAACTTGTAGAAGGGTCTAGAGACTTAATCCTAGCCCTTAGATCAAATAAATCTTGGTCGTCCATTAGGGAAGGCTTGTATTATAAATAGAGGTAGGCATTCATTTGTAACAACCAACCAAGCGGAGATCCCAAGATTACATATAGGGGTTGTAATATTTTATAAACAAAGAAAACGTAACTCATAATCAAACAAAAATATTTATCAAAAATATTATCCTTTCCAATAATTTTACCTCACTTTCTTGACAACCAAACAAACCATTAATAAAAAAAGCACACAAGGTCTATGTAGACCTGTACGGTTAAAAAATTTCCTACCAAACAAGCCATTAGTAAAAAAAAAGCTCAAGGTTTATGTTGACCTGTACAGTTAATAAATTTCCAACTGCGCATTTCGTCTCTGTTTCACTTTTTCATTTTTCTCCAACATGAATTACAATACAGCTAGGATTGTCATCTTCCTCGTGCTTGCTGCAGCAGCACATCTATACGCATTCTTTACGCTGTTTTACCACGTAATAGCAAAGGATTTAACTTCAAAAGGATGGAGACTATGAGTAACAGGGATATTATCTCCATTTTTTCTCACACTCCATTTCTCTCTTTACATTTTATTTGACAAACTCTCACATGAACTAAAAAAAATAGAAAATGGGGCAAATGGAAATAAGTATAAGATTTATGGTGCAGCTATTGTTAGGGGTATCGGAAAAGTTGTTGTGGTTGTAGTTCTTTCCGGGTTAGCTAGCGGATATGCTCACTTGTTGCCACAACCTGCTCTGATAATGAAGTCAGCAGGTTTTTTTGGGATTTCTGACATATTGGTTACTATAGCAACTCTTGGCCAACACGATTTTGGATTGGCAGGTGCGTTCGCGGGAGTAGTTCTTAATATGCAATCCGTGTTGTCTCACAAGAGTAAATGGGTAAAATTTGCGTCTTCGGTCTATGTGCCAATAGTTACCCACATTGTGTGTCCAATATTGCAACTTTTATCCCCATCAGACGATGTTGATCCCACATGCCCTGCTTCTCCTAGGGGTGACAATGAATCATGTATTGTTTTAGTTTTGCATGTGACGCCCCACTCCCCAGGGTTGGGTCCAATGTGGCCCATCCCCGAGTTTGGGATCGCCCGGCGCGGGATAACCCATCAGAGTTGCTGAATTTTTTTTTTTTTTGAAACATGATGACAAAAATAAAGCATGCGATAAATCCAAATTTAAAATTTAAAAGGCCAACTAGCTCCGTTATATACGGAGAAGGCCAAATATACGGTCATACGGGTAACCCCGCAAGCCTACGAAAAACATAAACACAGTATTCAAAATACATCATTCAACCTTATAACAAGGTGACAACAAAAGTAGTAGAGTTGCGAAAGCAAGTAAAACAAAAGGGAGGACAATCCCTCAATGACTGACTGGATCCCGGGAACTGACTCAACCATCATAACTCGAGACTCCTGCATCTGAAAAGATTAATAAAAGGAACGCGTAAGTTGATCGTCCAACTTAGTGAGGCTGTGGTGCATTGTGCGTGAGACACATGGATGCAACATAATATATATCGTGAGCATATAAACGAATTAAGCATATATCACATTCTTAAAATCAAAGCATAGAGTTCAAACAACCAAGAGTTGCTGATGCCGTTCTCCACTTACCCTCCATCCTCATTCTGATGTCCATCCAAACTCACCGAGTAAGGAGCGACCTTACTATCTGAAATGCATCGACATGTCTTTGCCGGAGTTCGTCCTTACTCCCCAAGTGTTCCTCCCCACTTAGGTTGTAAGGCCAGGCCTACGGGTAACCGTGACAATCCTGCCGGCCCTTGCCGGCCAAGTTGCCATCGGGTCCATATACCAAACAAATAGGGCCCACACAAAATCGGAAACAAACGGAAACACATAATCGGAGACAAACGGAAACATAACATATCAAACATATTTAATATATTATCAACATTAACAACTTATAATATGCAACTGTAGGTGTCATGATAGTTTAGTAAAATGTATTTGCAACTAAGTAGGTTTTTATATAGCATTTATTAGGACAGTCATGTTGTTATGCTAAGTGATTCATACAAGTCAACCTATTTGCAATATTTACTAGGTGAGAACCATAGCACATGTTCGGATAATTCATAACTTATGTACATGCTTAGACTCGACCTACTAGCATATTAGACTGACACGCAAATGAACACACAGCGCTCACCTGTTCTGCTTACGGTTCTTGAAAGTTTCTCGGTAGAACGGCGATTCCAGATCCTGTACATATTTACGTAACGTTTAAGGATCTAAACTCGAACAAGAACTTATAATTGACTATAGAAATACTTTAGTCGCAATTATAGTCGTTTCATGGATGAAACGAGACCATGATCCAACTTAGACTAATTAACCCGGTTTAGGGGTTCCTAGAGCTACGTGGTATGGAAAGCCACGAATAAGGATTTATAAAAATCCAAGAAAATTCCTTAATAATAGGCATTCATTTAATTTGAGTAAATCAAAGTTTATTTTAAAATTACTTATTTTTCTAATTTTGAAAACTTTATTTATTTATTAATTTTATTTTCGGATTATTAAATTCAGGAAAATATTTAATCAAAAACTATTTCATTTTAAAATTATTTGTTTTCCAAAATTATTATTCAAAATTATTTTATTTTATTTTTTTTTTTCCCAAAAATATGAATTATTTTTAATTAAGAATTAAAGTTCGCTTGAAATTATTTTCTTTTCCAAATTATCTAAGTAATATATTTATTTTCAAAAATTATTTATTATTTAAATTTCAAAATATTTTATTTTCCGAAAAATTTGATTTATTATTTATATCTTTAGAAAATAATTAATTAAAATAATTTTATTTTATTTTCAAAATTATTTATTATTTTTATTTTTCAAAATTTAATGTTAAATAATTATTAAAAATTATTTTCAATATTTACAAATTTATTTTCAAATTTAGTTATTAATTTTCAAAGTTTATTTTATTATCTAGAATTTTATTCTATTTAATTTTCAGAAATACATATTTCTAAATACTTATCAATAATTATATCCGTTTCAAATATTATTAAATATATTTCAAACCCTTTTCATTTTAAAATAATTCTATTTTTGAAAATATTTAATATTTTTCAGAATATATACTTAAAAATTACTTTTACATTTTCCAGATTTATTTTATAATTCAATTATACATTTTAATATTATAACACTAATTTATTAAAAATATATTTACTTTTTTTTTTTTTAATTAATGATGTGGACTGGCCCAAAGGGCCAGCCCACATAAAGCCTTAGTGGCCTGTTGCACAAGCAACAGGCCGTGCTATAGACCCGGCAGCAAGTTTGCTGCCGGAGGTGGGGTGGCTCCGGCCACCTCACCAAATTTGCACCAAACACCCCTAATTTTTAGACTTGCATAAATAACCCTAAACAAATAATTAAATCATTTTAACACTCAAAATTTTCATAAATGTTAAATCTTTCATAAATATCTTGTAGATCTATAATATGGCATATATTGAGTGAATTTATACAAGTAACTCTTTGAGAAAAATACACTTTTTATTTAAGAAAATTCCAACAAACTCCAAGAATATCATTTTATGGAGAAAAACATAGATCTTTTAAATATTCAACAAAATCAACTATCAATAAGAAATATTCATGTATCAATATCCCAAATCAATGCATCTTAGACATAACTCAAGAGACTTAATAATTTAATTTAAGTTGTTTTAAAGATACTAAAATATTTTTAAGAGTAAAAAGCTAGGGTTTCTAAGGTTGGGCAAAATAAACCATCAAAGAGAAAGCATAAGTTACCAAAACTTGAACTCCTTCAAACACGGTGGTAGCACGGCGGCGTACTGGTGGTGGTCCGGCAGTGGCTGGTGGTCCTCCGGCGGCTTCACGGCGGTGGTGGTGGCCCTTCTTCCTACACTTCTCCCTCTTTCTAATTTCTTTCACTATTTCACACTAACTCTCACTCTTCTCACACACTCTCTTTTTCCTTTCTAATTCTAACATAACTATGAAAACTTAAGTGCAAATAAGGTGAAGAAAATCTGAAAATGAGAGTTTAAAGGTGTTTAAATACACCTTGAAAAGATGGAAGACATAATTAGTCTTCAAAAACCAACCAATGCATGTCTACCTTGGGTAGAGAAATTTCTCTACCCAAGGGGCATGCTTGGCCACCCTAGGAAGCTATAAAGGCTGTCCTAGCAGCTGAAATCAAGTAGGGGCGAAATTTGCACTTTGCCCCCCGAAGTTTTGGTAAAGTGCATTTTTGCCCCAAAAATTATTTATTTTGCACAATTAAGTCCAAATATTTTTCAAAAGAGGTATAATATTATTTCAAAATATTTTTGTGTCATTAAATCATTTCTAATTTAATAAGAACATATGAGATAATTTAAATTGTACATTTTATCCCAAATTAACACTTAAATTTTTGAAATTAAATATAACACATGAAATTGGATAAAAAATCCAATAAAATACGATTAAAGAGGTCCAAAATTTACGGGGCGTTACATTGCAGCTGTTTTTTAATTGAAAAAAAGTGGGGGTGTCACCCCCCAGTTTTTTTTAATTTTTGCACTTTCCATTCCACTTCTTAAGAATGTTGTCTTTTATCATATTGATCATTACATTGTGAGATCTGGGTAATTGAGGATCGATATATTATTTTGTTAGTGAATAAAAATAATGTAAGAGGATTTTTTTCATTCTGCCAAGAACTTGCTGAGTTGTATGAGCAAGAACAAAATGTGGATGAAGCTATTGTTTGCTATGAGATTGCTGCTAATCAGTTCCAAATTGAAGAAATGACCACGTTGGCAAATCATTGCAAGCAGAAAATTGCACAATTTGCTGCCCTTGTAGAACAATAAAATTTATCTGTCCTTACTCCATTATTATTTTTCCCATATTAAGGTTTTGTTTGACATGTATATAGTAGGATCTTTAGCTTAATTTATTTTCTTGACTTCACTAGTGTTTGCATTAAATTTTGTCAAATTTTTCGGGTACAAACAACTAGTTTTCTCCTTTTGTAGGTTATTCCTTCCATTTCCATTTTTATAGTGCTATAATTGCCATGATTAGGTTTGATTAAGTGTTGTCATGCATTAAATTTTCCATGTTAAGGTTTGGTTAAGTATTGGTATGCATTAAATCTTTAATTTCCTTGACTAACGAATGCATGTGGACATGCTTCTACCTTTTTTGTTACCTTCCATCTATACCATATAAATGTGAGTTGAGAGAATGTTCATCCACAATTACATTTTCTGGCAACCAAATGCCTTGGTGTAAAACTAATCCCATTCCTCTCTTACTTCTTCTCGCCCTGTTCTCATCATGAAGGTTTGTGATCCTAATAATCATGATTAAATTTATGTGTGAAATTTTCTGTTTCAGCTCGAGATCAAGTGTGGATAGTATTCTATTGGATCAAGTTTTGATAGCATGATTAAAAATTTAATGGTTCAACTTTTTCCTCAGATATCCAAAGGCTATCGAGATCTATGAAGAGATAGCACGGCATTCACTCAATGATAACTTGTTGAAGTACGAAGTTAAAGGACACCTTCTTAATGCTGGTATTTGCCAGCTCTGCAAGGGTGATGTTGTTGCAATCAGCAATGCATTAGAGCGATACCGGGTGCTTATGTTGTACTTTTACATGTACTTGAATAAGCGATAAAATAATAATTAGGCTTGCGTATGTTATTAAGCTTCTTAGTAAGTACGATATGGTAATTGTTAAACTAGATATTGGCATTTTGTTTTCTTTGGTTACCATTAGTCTTCTAAGTGGAGGTTTGTTGGAAGTGAGAATACTGAGGATGTGACCTATATCTAATGTATTTGATTTAAAGCTTACATATATAGTTTTAGTCTTGAGTTTAGTTGTAAAAACCTAAATTCCAGAACATACATTTATTAAATTCATATCATAACTTTTGGCTTAGGGCCTTGAGGCTTGTACGTATATATTGAAGTAGTTGTATGTTTTCGCGTGCTATACCTTCCACCAGCAGCCTTCGTTTTTGCGAACGCTTCACTAGACTCTTCTCCAAGAAAATTGACTTTAATAGTCTCTGAGCATCACCAAAGAATGGATAAGAGATCCCATGAATTTAGCTCTTTTTATTTGGATTCTATGTGTCGCTATTTCCCGTGCTCTACTCTTCATGGTCATGTCCTCCGGAAGAAATCCCAAAGAGATGTTTGGCTTGATGTCAATAATCAAAGAGATGTTTGTAGTACTGGATAACACCCAAAAGGTCTATTCGAAAGGGAATATATATATATATATATATATATATATATATATATATATCATGTCTCCATTATCTCATACTATATTTTTTTAGAATTATCAAAAAAAAAAAAAAAAAAAAACATAGTACACATATTTTTAAATAATAAAAAAAATTTACATAGTACGTAGATAGATTTTTTGTTTTCCTCTAAACGAAATTGCAAGTCCAGTCCCACAGAATTGGACTTTAATTTAATTGGTTTCATATTATAAAATATGATTTTTTTTTTCCAGATTTTGAAAATGTTTTGCATTTAATAAACCTACACTTTTGTTCCTAATTTTTAAAATATTTTGTATTGTTGGTCTCATAGAATAGTCAATGTTAAATGTTTCTAATTCAATAAAATTGTCTTAGTTTTAAACTTTTGGTTATATAAGATGTGATAAAACAAAACAAAAAAAAAAATGCAAACAATTTAAAAGTTTGGGACAAAAATTAAATATTTTAAAATTGAGACCAAAAGTATATCTTTGTAAAGTATGGGATCATCCATGATCCAATTCGATCTGTGGGTCTGCCATATTCCTTTTTTTTTTTTTATTTTTTTGAGTAAAAGCAATTAATTTCATTCATCAACAAACGTCATGAATTACAATTTGCCTAATCTAACTAAAGAATGCACAACTTTATTACTTGTTCGACTAATATATATGACCATATTCCTAGTTTATATTTGAACATGTTTTACTGCAAAATATTGTTATATTTAAATTGGATCAAGATCCATTGGAGAGGAGAAATCAAGATGCAAGCAAGATTCAAATTTGACCCGAATTTGATCCTACATAAATTAAGTTGGAGTTGGGTCCAGCTTGTTCGGACCCAAATCCAACTCATTGACAACGCTACATAAATCGACAAAAGGGTCGAATCAGGAGTCCGCGTATCAATTGAAGCATTGAAACGTAAGAATAATGATGAATAGTTATGATTCTGAAATAAGGGTACCGTAATTGTCATAAAAATATTTTGAGTTGGCTAAATTTAATGTGAACAACCGAAAGCATAATTAGAGGAATTAGGAATATAATTTTTCACTTACTGACTTTGAGAGAACAAATATTAAGGCATATATTATAATCTAAAACGAGTAATCTAATATGAATGAGTATTATTCTTAGACAAATTGAATTAATCAACACAATAGGTTAAAAATTCCAATTATCATTTGCAGGTCCCCAATTCACTCTTTCGGGCCTATACTTGTATCAACTTTACCAAATATGAATTTGGGCCACAATCAGCTTTAATAAACCCCCCCAAAACAGATAAGAAAGTATAGTACTATTGATTAAAAAAAAGAAGAAGAAGAAGAAATAATTAATTAGTATTTTCCACTTCTATCATCTATGTTAAATATTTAATTTCCCGATCAAAAAAAGAAAAAAAAGAAAAAGAAACAAGAGCCCTGAAATAGTAAAGGTACATGCATACATTCTATCGTTCTTGCATGAAATAATCTTTGGGGGTCTCAACTATAATTTAATGGACTAAAACCCCATTCAGACGACATAAGATAAAGTTGATTTATAGTTAAGCGACATAAGCTGAAGGAGAAAGAGAAAAAAAAAAAAAAAAAAGTTAGATGGAGAAAGTCTTAATTTGTCTGATTGATTAGGTTATGAATATACATATAATCATATATTATACAAAAATAAGATGTCCCACATTTGATTATTATAAATTGATTTGTACTTACAATCGCAAAGCCCATAACGAGAAGTTAAAATATTTTAACTAATTATTTAATTAAGGATGTCCGTCAATCATAATCAAACAATGTCAACCTTTTCACCTTTTCTTCTATTTCTTCCTTTTGGCTCCAAGAGGAGTATAATTTTTTTTTTTCTGATTTTATAGTACAGTATTAATCTTTTCTAATAAATAAGTGTGAAATGTGAATCACTCTATTGTTTTCAAATATAAAGGGACTATTTGTTTGGTGTTTGGAAAAGTAGTTTGGGAGAATAGTGGAGGTTTTTGAAATAATCTCGACTTGCTTAATGTTGTTTATTTGTATTTTGAGATAATGGTTTGAGAAATAAAGTAGGTGAAAGTTATTTTTGGAGAAGTTAGATTATAGGTGTAAGATGAGTAAGACCTTATTTCAAATTGTATTTATATATGAGATAAAATGTGTAAGATATATGTTACTTTATGTCAAATCAGAGTAGAGTTTGTATAGATTTTGTTTAAAGATAAAAAAAAAAAAATTATTGTTTATCTGGCTTTTAAAAGAATAATTTGAGAAAATTGAGAGATGAAAATTTTATTTTAGAAAGTAAAAATCATGTTTGTTTGATATTTTTCAAACACGAATTTTTTTAAGAAATGCCAAACAAACAGGCCCTTTGATGTCATCTGTTATTACTAGAGATATATATACAGAAAATTAAACATGTTTTTTTGTTCTAAGATAGAAAATTAATCTTAGTAAAATTGGAGATCACATGAAATGCTGAGTTTAGATTAAATTTAAATAATATCTTCCACTAATTAATTTTCTTCAATTTACTGGAAATAAGGTTAGATTAATTGGATCAAGTTTGGATCCAATATGACAAAATGTACTCCATTTTGCCAAGATTTAGAATCAATAATTATATATACTTTTTTTTTTTCTTTCGATCTAGAAATAATTATATACCTAGATGATTGATAAAACCTTAATTATTTCCTAGAAATTTTACTCAATAAAAAAGTGACATATATCATGTACTTTTGATAAAGAGTGCACATAAGGTAGCCAACTTTTTAAATTAAAAAAAAAAAAAATAGCCAATATATAGAGCTAATGTCAATTTACCCTCCTTAAAAATGCATAATGTTCAATATATTCCTCTGTATTTTGAAAAAAAAATACTTTATTCCCCTGTAAAAAAAATAAAAGAGAAATTTATTTCATTCAGCCGGAGTATAAACTACTCACATAAATTGAATTAGGCATGACAAGTATTTTTCTAATATAGAGGGTAAATTACAACATTTTATCATAAAATAGGGAGGTAATCTGTCACTTTTATCACATGGGGTAAAGTGGTACATATAAGAGAAGTAATTTTGTGAATTCGTATTCTTTTAAAGTTTAAAAATGTTAAGGAAGCAGTGTGAAACTTGTTAAATTACTCTTTTTTCAAATCGTATGGAGGTAATTGAACATTATGCAAATCACTGGAAGATAAATTGTCATTAACTCCCGATATAGATGATATAGGTATAAAATTTAATAATAATAACATTAATAAGAGGAAGAGATTCACACAACTAAATATTAATATTTCAAAGCACATTTTCATATAATTTCTTACCTTGATAATTACATTGAAATTTAATTAAGTCTTATAACATATTTTTTATTTTAATTGTTTTACTTTCAAATTTCTTTGATTTGATTAGAACATTAAAAAACTTCTAAATTTGGATTTACGTACAAAAATATAACTAAAATTTGTTATTATTTTTTATTTTTTCCAAATTACAAGTCACGTTTGGATATTTTAAAATTTTGTGCACTTATCCGTCTAAAAGTTTTTTGTTATTGCACAAAACTCCTTGAGTGACGTTTTTACCCTTTAAAAATTACTTAAAGATGACCAGGGATAAAGTGCACTGATCATTTGTCAACTTCTAAAGGGCACTGTCATGTTTTTTTAATTATAGGAGGAAAAGTGCAAAAATGAAACTTTTCTGAGAGGTCACATGCAAAAATCCCTTAATATTAATAAGAGGAAGAGATTCACACAACTAATAAATGCATGTAAGAAATTGTAACGTAAGTCACTTTGATACAAAGAAAAATAGATATCAACTACAAATATTGAATGGTCGAATAAAAATCAAAAGAATCCTATTAATTTAAGTTGGTGAGTTTGTTACCGACTTTGCATGCATGAATCAAACAATAATGGAAAACGAGAAACTAAAATTGACAGAAGAACAACTAATTGAAAAGATTAATTACCCGTCAAACATTAATTGCCTTCCATAATTTAATTTTCATATAGTCAAATATTAGGATACTGTTTTCTTTGGTAGCCATAAGTGGGTTTGAATTTTTGTTCCTTTATTTTGTTTTATGTAACTGGTAATAGATTACTACGTTAAACCAGCAACGAGCATTACTATCACTTCCTAACACTTTAATTATCTCCTCAATTAATCTTTGCCTTTAAGTCATCGATGAGGTTGTTCTACATATTAGATAATTCATAATTTTCTGATCAATCTACATACACAGTGGCGGAGCTAGACCGAATTCATTGGGGGGGGGGGGGGGGGGGTGAAATTTTTTCGAGGGATGCATTAAATAAAGTAAATAATTACGAAAAGAATATATTTTTTTTTATAATTATTGACAAAGAATTTTTTTTGAAATGTACATTACAATAAATAAAGAATATTATATAAAGAAAAGTACCCTAAATAAATATAATTATAAGGAGAAAACCTTATATATTATAAAAAAATAAAAATCTTATTTTTCTTACAATTATTAAGATTTTTTTGGATTAATGCACTAAATAAAGAAATTTATATAATGCTTGAATTTTAATAACAATAAAATATCATATTCCTTATATAATCATTAAGAAGAAAGAAAAAATTAAAGAAAAGCTTAACTATTGAGAAAAAATATATATTAAAAATGACTTAAGAATTGAAAATAAAGAAAGAAAAATTTTAAAAAAGGCTTAAGAATTGAAAATAGAATCAATTGCATCAACCAGAATTCGAACACAGGCCTCCAGTCCAAACCTCCAATTCCCTAACCACCCGGCTACAACAGTCATTACTCAAAACCTTACTACTAGTATTATTTATTCCTGATATTTTGGGGGGGCGACCGCCCCGCCCAGTCTACACATAGCTCCGCCCCTGTTAACATACATTAACGGTTCGCCCCCCAGTCTACACATAGCTCCGCCCCTGTTAACATATATTAACGGAATTGGAATTAATCAAGCTGCTTGTTAATACTTTAGATTCCTTTAATAAAAATAAAATATTGTATCACAATATGACAGTTGATTAAATCAACAGACAATAAATAAAGCAAATCAAAACTAAAATATAATAATAAACAAATACTATGAAACTAAATTAATAATCACACAATTTTTGACATGGGACTCGAACTTAAGGATATTAAGACCATCTCAACTTGTCATTGGAATAAGGCATCATGGGTCCATCAAATTTAGATTTTAAACTTCTTAAAAATGGGTAATTTGTTCAATAAAATATATGTTAAATAAGTTCCCCAATTGTTCAATCAATACTAATTAGATCAAAATCTTTGATTTTAATATACTCGTGAATATTTATTTAAATACTAAATAAAGGATTTGAATTTTTTTTTAATTCTTTTAATTTTGTGGGAAGCCCAATAGATTATAGACTAAGTCTAAACTATCCAAACTTGCTCCATCAGTGATTAATTATGGGCGGGCTTCTAAGCTCAATAAAAGGCTTTAAGGCTAAAGGGCACATTTCATTATTTTTTGCTGGGTCAGATTAATTATCTTGCCTTGATACTAGTACCTCATTAGACTCTAATGGATAAATGCAAGAACAAATTCCCTTTTCCAATATCTAAACACATAACTTGGCCCAATTTTCTACAAGTCAATTTGTGTCCCAACCCTATACTATACAATTTCTGCATTCTAAAATAAATTTCCGATAAAATAAATATTTGTGTGGGGTGAAAATTAAATAATGCTGCTAGAAAAGACAATAATGGGGTGTAGATCCTCTGTACCACTTTTGGTGTACCACTTAGGTGTACCACCACTAAGTGTACACATGCACATTTGACAATTATAATAATTCTAACATATGCATGTGTCAATAACTTAGTGGTGGTACACTTAAGTGGTACACCAAAAGTGGTACAGAGGATCTTGAGCCACAATAATGCTCCTGACTCATTTATTTGTGCACACACTACTCGATTTTCCAGTAATACCCTCGAACAAAGGTTGGTGGTATAAAAAGTCAAAACATTGTAACTATTATAAACTTGGAATAAGTAATTTCTTTGAAAATAAAAAATTATTTATTTGATCTTTTAGAGAGCACCAAAACGCTCTTTCGAAATCGAAGCAAGCAGACCCTAAAATATTTTTCATACTATAAAAGTATTAATATGAGAAGACGGGGAAATTTGATTCAAATGAAAAGATTGGATTTTTTAAAATTATACATATATCAGTTGGAGAATGTTGAAGTAGAAGAGCACAATAGAGAAGAAGTTCCAGTCGGTGACAAATTGGGTTGCTCATTGTCTCTGGGTTATATATGTTACAATATTATTGGCACGTCCCGAAAAAGAAGTAGTAATAATTGTGCGACCGAGTACTCTATTACGTTTACAATTTCTCTACTTGCGCATTTCGTCTATTAATTATTGAATCCTTGGAAGAAAAAGTTTGAAAGAAAATTAAGAACAGAGAACAAAATTTAGAGAAAAATTTGTATTGAATTAATTGAATCAAAAGTGTTACAACTGGTTTTGAACCCGGGTATAAATAGGAGGAAAAAACAAACGGTAACTAAAACTAACTAAACTCACGTGTGCAGCAGCCTATTATACATATTGTGTGCGTTAGTATATACAACAAAATGCACTTCATGTAACAAAAACATTTATAACGAGGCCATATTTTGTTACAAAAATGACTTATTTGTTACGAAATACAATTGTATTTACAAAAACCTCTTATTAGGTAACAAACTAAAAAGTTTGTCACAAAAAAACAAAATGTTGTTACGAATAATCCCGACTTTGGTAACCAACTAAGTATTTTGTTACAAAAAGTAAAATTTCCTTACAAATAAATCATCTTTGGTAACCAAGTATGGGTTTTATTACATAAAGTAAATTGTCCTCACAAATAAATCTTCTTTGGTGACAAAATAAACGACTTGTTACAAATAATCTCATATTTGGTAACAAAGGTAATTGTTTGTTACAAGTAATTTTTATAGTATTAATTACATTTTTTATTGTGATATAAAGTTTTAGTCACAATTATTCATGTTATTTTTTTTCATTAAGTCAAGTAGCAACAATAAATGCTAATAAACAATAACATGAAACATTAATATGTTTATCCACCAAAATATGTAGTATATTAAAACTTGAATAAACAAAAACCCAAAAAAAAGAAAAATCAATTACAATGCAAAATTATCATGAATTATTTTTAATTTTAAAAAAAATATTATTTTTATGAGCAAAAACCCCATACTTTAATAAGTAAAAAAAAATCACGAGTCTTCCACTTGAACACGAGCTTCAAGCGGTGTAATTGTACATGTTATTTAAATGGCCAAGGAAAGTTACAACAATATCATTTTTCCTTTGAAATCTCATTGTACTAGCAAAATTTTCAATTACCCATTTGTTTACTTAAAAAATTCGCATTAACCCTCTTTTTATTTGAAAAATCATCAATAATCGTTGAAATTAAAAAAAAAAAAATTAAACAAGGCTACTCTAGTCCGCTTTCCCTCAGTTAACTATTAATAATTACATGTGTGAATTGAGCTAATTAAATTATAACATACAAGAATGTTTGCTAATAAAAATTTTATAAAGGATTTACACCAATTTAAAATAACATAATTTTTTGCTTTTTACTGAAAATGAAAAGAATAAATAAAAAATAACTTCAAACTCCATACTTTTTGCAAAGTATTATCTCGGCGGGAACATTTGCGCCTAAATTTTTTTGCGCCGCTATGTATGTTCTTTATCTTTCTTTTTTCACTTTCAAAATAAGCCAAACTCTTCAAAAAAAAATAGCAAACACAACTAAGAGGAGCTAGGGTTCCCGTTCAAGCTCTTCTATTTTCTTCAATTTTTCCACTAATATCCTTTAATCAGTTCACGGCCGCCTAGATTCGCTAGTATATATCGATTATTTGAGACATAATTTCAAGATTATTATAATCAAGCATCAACTTGGCCGACACAAAGCTTTCTGGTTGAATATTTTATAGAAATTCATTCCAACCAGGTTAGTCTTCTTGTCTATATGTACTTATGGGTTATTTTGTACCTCTTTATTTGTTGTTACTGATTATATATGATTCATTTATGGGTTAGAAACTAGAATATCGTTTATTAATTTTTGACATATCTATTTAGTTTAATAAGTCAAACGATGAGGTAATTGAGTTTAGGTTGGAGAAAACTTATTTTTAGGTGTATTATGGTGTAAATCTATAAAATCATCCAGTCTCTAATTAACTAGTTTATACATAGCATAGATTATCTGTCAAAGGTAAATTTCATTTAAATTGGGTGCTTTTGCGTATCGAAAGATGACATTGAGGGAAATGCATGTGCATATGAAGTAATTGAATTGGCAAGACTAATTTTTAGGTATTTATGGTTTAAATCAATAAATCATCCAGGCTCTAATTAACTAGTTTATACATATAATAGATCATCAGTCAAAGGTGAATTTCTTTTAAATTAGGTGCTTTTGGGTATTAAAAGATGACATTGAGGGGAATGCATATGCATATTTTTGCCTTTTCATATTTTGTTTGTCCCAAAAAAGAGATAGGTAGTGCTTATTCTGTAATCTATTAATTGATGTAAGTGGTCTCTGTTAATTATAATTGTCTTATTTGACCAAAGTAAAATAGAAAGGAGTAACTTTTATTTAAGAGATGATGATAACGCCATGAAAACGTCGTTATTACCTATCTCTTTAAGCCCAAAACATCTTGTTTTGATTCGAGTTTCTGTGTGTCTTCGCGTGTTTTCGTGTCTTTTGTGCTTTTGGCCCTTTTGTTCGGCCTTTGTTTGGTTTTTGTGTTTTTGTTCTCGTTTTGATCGTTTTCTTCGTGGTTTGTAGGTATTGACATCTTAGAGAGATTCGGAGTTGCGTATCAATGATGCGAGTCGCTCTACCCACCCCGCGAGTCAAGCTTGAGCTTCAAAAGAATTAGAATCCGGAGCGAATTGTACAAAAATGTAGATAGCTGCTCACTAGAACATACATAAATATTTCATGGATGATCCCAATGAGCTGAATTTTGGATATGTCATAGATGAGTGAGTTAGCTACGCTACAGCCGCAATCGGAGTTCGGAATCAAAAGATATGCTGCTTGGAAGAAAGTGCGGCAGAGCAGAAAATCTACAGCCAGCCTACGGCACAAACCTCGCCGCGGCGAGGTCCGATCTTGCCGCCACGAGACCTGCTGCCATTTTCTGCGTGTTTTGAAGGTTTTTTTTTTTGTACATTGCCTCTTTTTCCCCCACTTGTAATTCAAACCCTTGAGGGGACTTTTTGGTCTTGTTTCCCTAGGTTAAGAGGCAAAAGAGGACACAACTTGCTATCCAACTTCCACAATCTTACACTCTTGGCCTCTCTTTTTCCTCTCAAGCCTCCCTCAACTTTCTTTCTTTGTTTTTCCTTTGTTTTCTTGTTTTGAAGACTCCACCAAGGGGGTGAGTTAATCACCACCCTTGGGGAGTGATTAGGTGGTGATCAAAGGGAGGATAATCCTTGTCTCGATTCTATTTCGATTAGGTGATATATTTTCATTTCCTAGTTGTTTATGATTAGGAGATGAATATTGTTATTTTCTTTTTGGATGAATGATTGAGGATTTGAATTTTCCGGATTTATATATATTTATGTTATTGTTGATTAAATGATGTCTTGATGATTAGTATGGTGCTTATATGTATTTGTTAATCAGATTCCGTGTTTATTGTTCGTCTTAAGGTTTGACAACCTTTGAGATGAGAGTTATTGATTCTTGATTGCTAGACATAGTGATTTTGAGGATTTGATTATGAATTGGATTGTAATTCGATTTTAGGATAGACATATATGTCGTTTCATATTCGTTTAAGGTTTGAGTTTAATGCCATCGATTAGATTTTAGTCCATTTAGGCATAAATTGGATTAGTTAAATCGGTAGGTTGGTATGCTATCGGAAGATACATACGAACGTCATTGAATCCTTGAATAGCAAACACGAGCATAATATATTAATTGTCGAGTCAGTGTTATCGTTTGATTAGTTATGATTGATGTTGGGTTATGTTTGATTTGTTGGGTTTATTGTTTTATCACACTCTTGGCCATCTACCTTTAATGCAACCTAGACATAGGATGTTGAAAGTTAGATGAGTGACGATTTGTGGATTTCAACCTAGGATAGGCTTATACCTAGTTTGGTCTGTGTTTGTATTATGGGTTCGTTCGTGAATGCATCAAATAACTTAGATTCTCTTTATTCGGGGATTCGGGTTAGTTTTAGGTCCCGGGTGACAACGGTACGCCTTAGAATCCTCTTTTGTGTTCGGACTTTCCTTAGAGCATTGGTTGACAGCGATATTCGTTATTGATCCGGAGATGGAGAGTTTGGGTAGATTGGTAGAGTTAAGTCAAACCGATAGGGAGACTTAACTAATTTGAACTCACAAACAACAACTAAATCTAGGATTGTTTGCATAGCTAACCTAACAACCGCATGATTTATCTTCTTTAATTAATCGGTTATGAATCCTCCTTACCGTGTAATTAACTTCCTATTTACTTGCTTTCGTAGTTAGATTTACTTTATCGCTCGTAGTTAAATAAAATCACCATTATCATATGTTTGGGTTCGATAATATTGTATCAAGCATTCTTAGATTAAATAAGCCGTCGATTGATTCGTTTATTCCCACTTTTTACCCATTCGTTGGGATTCGATACTCGGTATGTACTTATCGTTTTATATTACTTGTAACGACCATATACCTGGGTAGTTTGCGTATTAGTATTTGGAACGCAACAAGTTTTTGGCGCCGTTGCCGGGGAATGTGGTTACGTGTGGAGTAAATGATGATATTGATGGCTAGTTTTGTGTTTGATAGCTTTATACTTCATGCTAATTTTGATCTTTTTGTTTCTTTGCGAGGTTCGCTCGGCCTATTGCGAAGAGCTTAAGGATTTTGATTAGCCTGTTTTGTGGCATCATGGACGATGTGAGTAGTTTTGGTGACGATCAAACCATCCCTCGTATCAAGTCAAGCTCGTGACTTAAAACAAGCATTCTTTCCCTTTTTCGTCATCTTGTTTTGTTTTGTTTTTGTTTGTGTTGTGTTGTAGGTGATGATTGTGCATGATAAAAAAGTAACGGCAAGCATGATTGAGGATCCGAGACGGAAGTTAACCACGGGATGCACAGACTCCATGATCGACAAAATGGCGTAACCTTTACATTTTTGCCTTTCGTTTGGTTTATTTTGCGCTTACAATGCTATATCTATATGTCCGTACTTGATTGGTTTTAATTATCCATGCTTGCTTTAATTGTATGAAGTCGTGCTTGATCATTCACCTTGTTGTTTTCTTTGTTTTGTTTTTGTTTGTCTTTCCTCTGTGTGCTTGTGTGGTTGTCGTGTTGACCTCCCTCCATTTTTCTCAATTCACACAATGGGGACATTGTGCGTTTTAAGTTTGGGGGAGAGATGTCGCATTTACTTGCATACATGCTAGGTCGGCCCGCCAAATTTTTTCAAATTCTTATTATTCTTTGGGCATGTTCTACAAAATTTGAGCACATTGGCTAAAGCTAGGCTGTATTTGAGGTGGATAAAGAACTTTAGTAATAATAGGTTCTAGGACTCCTCTTGCGTAACTTAGATTCTCTCCAAACTTTAGATTGAAAACAAAGTGTAAAAGGAACAAAATGGCCCAAGTTTGGGGGAGTGAACCCTTTTCGAAAATGAAAAACCTTTGAACACCTAGCTTTCAAAAGAAACGAGTAGAGAAGTTGCTAAAATGTATGCACTTCTATGAGAGAAAAGAAAGGCTAAGCCTTCATTGATGAAATTCATGAATCATTTTTGTAATCACTCTATTCGTTGGAATGGTGCTAGTAGCCCAAAAAGTTAAATGTTTAGAAGCACAAACAATCATCATATTTAGTGCTGGTTTTGTATTGTAATATCATTGTAAAGCACGAAATGCTATGTTATCGATGTAAATCATAAGAAAAGCAATTATGTGAGGAAGAGCTAAGGACTAAAATTGTCAATTAGTTCAAGAATAGGGAAAACACTCTTAAATTACCTAAAACTTAGTTTCCTGATGTGATTGGAGCATAAGGTTTGAAACCTAAGGTTAGGAGATAGTTTAAGTTAACGTGAGGAGCCCATGCAAGTAGAACCGATGATTTTAATCTATTGGGGCGTATTCACCTAAAATAGAACCTAGCCGAAGTCATCACACACACACGTGGAGCTTGTTCAAAGAATAATTTGAAGTGTTAAGCTTTGGCATTTTGATCTTAAGCATGCACGTTTAGTACTTGTTTTGTTTTCTTTGCTCGAGGACGAGCAAGTGTTTAAGTTTGGGGGTGTTGATAACGCCGTGAAAACGTCGTTATTACCTATCTCTTTAAGCCCAAAACATCTTGTTTTGATTCGAGTTTCTGTGTGTCTTCGCGTGTTTTCGTGTCTTTTGTGCTTTTGGCAATTTTGTCCGGCCTTTGTTCGGTTTTTGTGTTTTGTTCTCGTTTTGATCGTTTTCTCCGTGGTTTGTAGGTATTGACATCTTAGAGAGATTCGGAGTTGCGTATCAATGATGCGAGTCGCTCTACCCACCCCGCGAGTCAAGCTTGAGCTTCAAAAGAATTAGAATCCGGAGCAAATTGTACAAAAATATAGATATCTGCTCACTAGAACATGCATAAATACTTTATGGATGATCCAAATGAGCTAAATTTTGGATATGTCATAGATGAGTGAGTTAGCTACGCTACGGACTTTACAGATCCACAATCGAAGTTCAGAATCAAAAGATATGCTGCTCGGAAGAAAGTTCGGTAGAGCAGAAAATCTGTAGCCAGCCTACGGTACAAACTTTGCCGCCGCGAGACCTGCTGCCATTTTCTACGTGTTTTGAAGGGGTTTTTTTGTACATTTCCCCTTTTTCCCCCACTTGTAATTCAAACCCTTGAGGGGGCTTTTTGGTCTTGTTTCCCTAGGTTAAGAGGCAAAAGAGGACACAACTTGCTATCCAACTTTCACAATCTTACACTCTTGGCCTCCCTTTTTCCTCTCAAGCCTCCCTCAACTTTCTTTCTTTGTTTTTCCTTTGTTTTCTTGTTTTGAAGACTCCACCAAGGGGGTGAGTTAATCACCACCCTTGGGGAGTGATTAGGTGGTGATCAAAGGGAGGATAATCCTTGTCTCGATTCTATTTCGATTAGGTGATATCTTTTCATTTTCTAGTTGTTTATGATTAGGAGATGAATATTGTTATTTTCTTTTGGATGAATGATTGAGGATTTGAATTCTCGGGATTTATATATATTTATGTTATTGTTGATTAAATGATGTCTTGATGATTAGTATGGTGCTTATATGTGTTTGTTAATCCGATTCCGTGTTTATTGTTCGTCTTAAGGTTTGACAACCTTTGAGATGAGAGTTATTGATTCTTGATTGCTAGACATAATGATTTTGAGGATTTGATTATGAATTGGATTGTGATTCGATTTTAGGATAGACATATACCTATGTCGTTTCATATTCGTTTAAGGTTTGAGTTTAATGCCATTGATTAGATTTTAGTCCATTTAGGCATAAATTGGATTAGTTTAATTCGATAGGTTGGTATGCTATCAGAAGATACATACGAACGTCATTGAATCCTTGAATAACAAACACGAGCATAATATATTAATTGTCGAGTCATTGTTATCGTTTGATTAGTTATGATTGATGTTGGGTTATGTTTGATTTGTTGGGTTTATTATTTTATCGCACTTTTGGCCATCTACCTTTAATGCAACCTAGACATAGGATGTTGAAAGTTAGGTGAGTGACGATTTGTGGATTTCAACCTAGGATAGGCTTATACCTAGTTTGGTCTGTGTTTGTATTATGGGTTCGTTCGTGAATGCATCAAATAACTCAGATTCTCTTTATTCGGGGATTCGGGTTAGTTTTAGGTCCCGGGTGACAACGGTACGCCTTAGAATCCTCTTTTAGGTTCGGACTTTCCTAAGAGCATCGGTTGACAGCGATGAGGTTAATGAATTGCGGGACAAGGAACCAAGGGAGAGGACCTTAGCAGTCAGGCAGAGGGTCGGGCTGGCCAAGCAGCATGGACGGGCAGCCAGGCAAGGAACATGATCGGCCCGTGACGAGGCAGGCAAAATAGGCCCGCGCCACGGGATAGCCGGCAAGGCGGGAGGTCTAGCCGCGCGTGATATGAGGCACGGACTTACAAGGGCGACGACAAGGCACGTGGGCAAGGAAAGACCTTTGGGTGGCACAAGGGCGTCCTAGGGTCGGCCCCAAGCATTTTGAAGTGCCAAATCAAATCTTGGAGGTTTCGGAGGATTCTAGGGGGTTCAACACAAGACCGAGACATTCAAGAGAACTCTGGAGGGGTCCGAAAGAGTCCGAATGATGCCGGAAGGTTCTACAAGGTTCCGAAGAGGTCCAAAATGTTCTACAAGGATCTAAAGGGGGTCCGAAATATTCTAGAAAGTTGTGGAGGTTGATGGAAAGTAGTAGAACCTCGTAGAAAAATTCTAGAACTATGTAGTAGTCGGGAGTAGGAAATCGTAGAATGTTCTTAAAGAAGATTGGTAGACTTTGTAGGAACTTGTAGAAGGGTCTAGAGACTTAATCCTAGCCCTTAGATCAAATAAATCTTGGTCGTCCATTGGGGAAGGCTTGTAGTATAAATAGAGGTAGGCATTCATTTGTAACAACCAACCAAACGGAGATCCCAAGATTACATATAGGGGTTGTAATCCATCCATGTAAGAGTATAAGTATTCTTCCAACTCTTGTGTGCTAATTTATTGTCTCAACTAACCTCCTTCATAATACCTTCTTTGGGACGAGAGTGAGGCTGACTTAGTTGATTCGGACAAAAAGGCGAAAACGATCGATGGGGTCGTTCGTGGCTAAGTGCCGCACGGTTAATTAAAATTTTAATTTGATTTTCATTTAGTCAAAAAGGTGTTTATGGTGCAGCTATTGATAGGGGTATCGGAAAAGTTATTGTGGTTGTAGTTCTTTCCGGGTTAGCTAGCGGATATGCTCACTTGTTGCCACAACCTGCTCTGATAATGAAGTCAGCAGGCTTTTTTGGGATTTCTGACATATTGGTTATTATAGCAACTCTTAGCCAACACGATTTTGGATTGGCAGGTGCGTTCGCGGGAGTAGTTCTTAATATGCAATATGCGGTGTCTCACAAGAGTAAATAGGTAAAATTTGCTTCTTCGGTCTCTGTGCCAATAGTTACCCACATTGTGTGTCCGATATTGCAACTTTTATCCCCATCAGACGATGTTGATCCCACAGGCCCTACTTCTCCTAGGGGTGACAATGAATCATGTATTGTTTTAGTTTTGCAGCTGTTTTTTAATTGATAATATATTGTTTAATTGTGTTGGTGCGATTTGATTTTCTATTTATGGAAATTTTATTGATTAATTGTATTAGGTGCGATTTTATTTTCTATTTACGGAAATTTTACCATTACTTCATACTATTTATTCATGGAATTCTCATGGATTTTGGACTGATGCATTTAATTTCCCGATTTTAGTTATATTAGTTTGTGGCTGATTCCTATATCATCAATAAATAAATTAGCTCTTTTGCCATTGCTTTATGTAGTACATTTATAGGTAATGAGGTTTATTGTAGTACATTTATAGGTAATGGGGTTTATTGTATAAGTTTAATACTTAATGACTTCAGCCATTTTTTAATTTTCAATGCTTCTCCTGACGACTGACAGGCAAAAGAAACTTAAAGTGTGAATATTATTGATAATATCCTTATCTGTTTTGGTTGCGTCTAGGTTCGATTGTTTATTTTGTTGTTATTGTGGTTTTAACGTTTTATCAGGGGATAAAGCTAGAGAAATGTATGTGAAATTGGCTAACTATCTCTTAAAGGTATGATGGTATTTTTAGGCTTGTGCTAGGCTGCATTTAGGGTTCTTAGCATCTGAAGCTTCTATAAATTTATATTTACAGTTGGATAGCAAGTATAAAGCTGCTGATGCTTATGCTAATGCGGCATATTGCTACAAAATGACTAATTCAAAAGGTTTGCTTCCTTAAGCTGTTTTCTGTCTTTTTAATACCTGATGGTATTTATATTGAATAGTGATGTTATAAAACAATTTGCTTGGACAATAATTAGTGTATCAATACTGAAATGTTATGTTTCATAGTACAGGAGCAAATACAAGCAAGTTATTGTTGTTATTTTACCTTTTTTGCTTGTTAGTTTCTTTCTTGTTTTGATTTCCTACACTTCATTTCTTAAGCTAAATGAGCGTGCTATTTCCATCTTATTAGCATGTTGAAAGCTTTGCTTACATTTTATGCTTTACAGAGACAATTCCATGCCTTCAGCAGTCTGTAAACATATTTTTTGGAATTGAAATGCCTACGATGGCTTCCATATATTACCAGGTGATTTTTCTTAAAAAAAAAATTGGTAATTATTGTTTCCATTCCACTTCTTAAGAATGTTGTCTTTTATCATATTGATCGCTACATTGTGAGATCTGGGTAATTGAGGATCGATATATATATTATTTTGTTAGTGAATAAAAATAATGTAAGAGGATTTTTTTCATTCTGCCAGGAACTTGCTGAGTTGTATGAGCAAGAACAAAATGTGGATGAAGCTATTGTTTGCTATGAGATTGCTGCTAATCATTTCCAAATTGAAGAAATGACCACGTTGGCCAATCATTGCAAGCAGAAAATTGCACAATTTGCTGCCCTTGTAGAACAGTAAAATTTATCTGTCCTTGCTCCATTATTATTTTTCCCATATTAAGGTTTTGTTTGACATGTATATAGTAGGATCTTTAGCTTAATTTATTTTCTTGACTTCACTCGTGTTTGCGTTAAATTTTGTCAAATTTTTCGGGTACAAACAACTAGTTTTCTCCTTTTGTAGGTTATTCCTTCCATTTCCATTTTTACAGTGCTATAATTGCCATGATTAGGTTTGATTAAGTGTTGTCATGCATTAAATTTTCCATGTTAAGGTTTTGTTAAGTATTGGTATGCATTAAATCTTTAATTTCCTTGACTAACGAATGCATGTGGACATGCTTCTACCTTTTTTGTTACCTTCCATCTATACCATATAAATGTGAGTTGAGAGAATGTTCATCCACAATTACATTTTCCGGCAACCAAATGCCTTGGTGTAAAACTAATCCCATTCCTCTCTTACTTCTTCTCGCCCTGTTCTCACAATTACATTGATTAAATTGGCAAAATGCAACTTCAGCAATGAGATGAATAAATTGAAGTGGGATGAGATTTTAGATTCAAATAATCATTGTATCAAAAGCACAATTCCATTAGTATATTTATACTGTGGTAATTCATTACTAAGGATGTGACCTATATCTAATGTATTTGATTTAAAGCTTACATATATAATATTAGTCTTGAGTTTAGTTGTAAAAACCTAAATTCGAGAACATACATTTATTAAATTCATATCATAACTTTTGGCTTAGGGCCTTGAGGCTTGTACGTAAATATTGAAGTAGTTGTATGTTTTCGCGTGCTATACCCTTCCACCAGCAGTCTTCGTTTTTGCGAACGCTTCACAAGACTCTTCTCCAAGAAAATTGACTTTAATAGTCTCTGAGCATCACCAAAGAATGGATAAGAGATCCCATGAATTTAGTTCTTTTTATTTAGATTCTATGTGTCGCTATTTCCCGTGCTCTTCTCTTCATGGTCATGTCCTCCGGAAGAAATCCCAACGAGATGTTTGGCTTGATGTCAATAATCAAATTCTAAACGCTCTGTTCACTCTCATGTGTTTATACCAACACCCGAAAAGAATATATCACCTCGAGTTACTCATGTGTTACTCGTGTCACAAGTTTCCTTTTATACCGATATAAACCTTTTTTAATTCTAATGTTTGAAAGATGGACATAGAAGCTCGTTAGCTTGGTTTCTCTAGTGCAAAAAAGTTAGATGAGTACTTGAGCTTACATGGGAAATTTCGGGTTGGAAAAATTAGCTATTTTGATTGTGGATGGATATTTTCTAGGTTATTTTGATTGGACTAAAATTACACCAAAATGCAAGTCCATGTGGGAAATTCTTACCCAGACCGGGTTTGGCCGAACTCAAAGTAACTACATGGCAAGTGTAATACACTTGCTTTGGGATTTTTTGTAACTTTCAGGAAAGTGATCAATCACAAAGCAAGTGCAATACACTTGCTTGGTGGTTTGATGGGTTTGGCCAAGCCAGGCTTGGACAAGAATTTTTCTATGTTCCTTCCCCTCGCCGAATGGATCTAAATTTGGACTGATCATAGTATATGTTCCTCTAGAATTGAAATCACGAATGTCCCTTAGATTAGGTCTAGGGGTGGCATAATGGGTCTAGACCCAATGGGCCGGCAATAACCCGTCCAGACCCAACCCATTAGTGAACATAATTTATTGGGTTGGGTCGGGTCTGGACACATATTAAATTTAAGAGGTCTTTAAAGCACTAGTATATATTCTACAGATAAATCAACTCATTTTTACATTTTCTCTTAACGTATATAACATGAAAATATCTTGCAAATAACCAAAAAAGCTCTAATAACACACGCAAAGTCAAAATCTGTCATCTTCTTGTCGTGTAAAGACTAAAGACATGTTAATATATTAATAATTACCAAGTCAATAACAAGAGCAAACCCGTCTGAAAACGTAAACACAAATATTAGAATATTTACTGAATGTGGTGTTATTATTATTTATTATTACATTTGAAAGTTCCCGAATTAATGTCTAAAGTCTAAACCAAGTTACATCACTGGTCAGGTAATCGATCTAAGTTTGCTTAATGTAGTACTACTAAATAGTAGCTTCCTTTTATAGGCAAAAGTTTGCGCGTTGATCCATAAAAAAAGAAAGAAAAAAAAAGGTTTGCACGTTGAAGAATTCAACTAAGGTAAAGTTTAAGTCCTTATGTCTTCACTAGTATAAGTTTTTTTATTCCTAGTGTATACACATCTAGAAGATTTGCATGTCGACCTTGAACAAGTATGACATGCATATATAAATTTAGGGAGGTTAATGGGGTGGATTTCAATTTGAATACATACCGATTTATTTGGATTTTGATCCTATTGGGGATTCATTTGATTTGATCTGATTCAAAAAATTCGTATTTCAAAATATGTATAGGGAGAATGTGAATTTAGATTGATCCGATTCGTTAGAGCATGATCCGTAGTTAACAATAAATAAAAAAAATTATAGACACATAATATTTTATTAAAATAATTCATTCATAAAATAATTTTATGCATATTTTCTTCTAAAACATGAATATTAGTAAATAAAGTTTGAATATGTGAGCTAAATTAAATAAACTCGTTAACAAATTTGTTTTAGGAAAAAATATTGGTGTAATTTTTAAAAATGATGATTTTATTGAATCCGAAAATGATCTGGTATCCTACTAAATTGGATCAAGATCCATTGGAGTGGAGAAATCAAGATGCTAGTAACATTCAAATTCAACCCGAATTCGATCCTATATAAATCAAAATGGAGTTGGGTCAAGCTTGTTCCGACCCAAATCCAACTCATTGACAACGCTACATAAATCGACAAAAGGGTCGATTCAGGAGTCCGCGTATCAATGGAGGCATTGAAACGTAAGAATAATGAATAGTTATGATTCTGAAATAAGGGTACCGTAATTGTCATAAAAATATTTTGAGTTGGCTAAATTTAATGTGAACAACTGAAAGCATAATTAGAGGAATTAGGAATATAATTTTTCACTTACTGACTTTGAGAGAACAAATATTAAGGCACATATTAATATAATCTAAAACGAGTAATCTAATATGAATGAGTATTATTCTCAGACAAATTGAATTAATCAACACAAAAGGTTAAAAATTCCAATTATCATTTGCAGGTCCCCAATTCACTATTTCGGGCCTATACTTGTATCAACTTTACCAAATATGAATTTGGGCCACAATCAGCTTTAATAAACCCCATTATTGTCTTTTCTAGCAGCATATAATCATATATTTATACAAAAATAAGATGTCCCACATTTGATTATTATAAATTGATTTGTACTTACAACCGCAAAGCCCATAACGAGAAGTTAAAATATTTTAACTAATTATTTAATTAAGGATGTCCGTCAATCATAATCAAACAATGTCAACCTTTACACCTTTTCTTCTATTTCTTCCTTTTTGCTCCAAGAGGAGTATAATTTTTTTTTTTTCTGATTTTATAGTACAATATTGATCTTTTCTAATAAACAAGTGTGAAATGTGAATCACTCTATTGTTTCCAAATATAAAGGGACTATTTGTTTGGTGTTTGAAAAAGTAGTTTGGGAGAGTAGTGGAAGTTTTTGAAATAATCTCGACTTGTTTAATGTTGTTTATTTGTATTTTGAGATAATGGTTTGAGAAATAAAGTAGGTGAAAGTTATTTTTGGAGAAGTTAGATTATAGGTGTAAGATGAGTAAGACCTTATGTCAAATTGTATTTATATATGAGATAAAATGTGTAAGATATATGTTACTTTATGTCAAATCAGAGTAGAGTTTGTATAGATTTTGTTTAGAGATAAAAAAAAAAATTATTGTTTATCTGGCTTTTAAAAGAGTAGTTTGAGAAAATTGAGAGATGAAAAATTTATTTTAGAAAGTAAAAATCATGTTTGTTTGATATTTTTCAAACACGAAATTTTTTTAAGAAACGCTAAACAAACAGGCCCTTTAATGTCATCTGTTATTACTAGAGTTATATATACAGAAAATTAAACATGTTTTTTTGTTCTAAGATAGAAAATTAATCTTAGTAAAACTGGAGACCACATGAAATGCTTGAGTTTAGATTAAATTTAAATTTAATCTTCCACTAATTAATTTTCTTCAATTTACTGGAAATAAGGTTAAATTAATTGGATCAAGTTTGGATCCAATATGACAAAATGTAGTCCATTTTGCCAAGATTTAGAAACAATAATTATATATACCTTTTTTTTCTTTTCTTTCGATCTTGAAATGATTATATACCTAGATGATGTGTTAAATGAGAAAGCCTTAATTATTTCCTAGAAATTTTACTCAATAAAAAAGTGACATATATCATGTACTTTTGATAAAAAGTGTACATAAGGTAGCCAACTTTTTTAATTAAAAAAAATATAGCCAATATATAGAGTTAATGTCAATTTATCCTCCTAAGAAATGCATAATGTTCAATATATTTCTCTGTATTTTGAAAAAAAGTACTTTACTTCCCTGTAAAAAAATTAAAAGAGAAATTTATTTCATTCAGCCAGAGTATAAACTACTCACATAAATTGAATTAGGCATGAAAAATATTTTTCTAATATAGAGGGTAAATTACAACATTTTATCATAAAATAGGAAGGTAATCTGTCACTTTTATCACATGGGGTAAAGTGGTACATATTATAGAAGTAATTTTGTGAATTCGTATTCTTTCAAAGTTTAAAAATGTTAGGGAAGCAATGTGAAACTTGTTAAATTACTCTTTTTTTAAATTGTATGGAGGTAATTGAGCATTATGCAAATCACTGGAAGATAAATTGTCATTAACTCCCGATATAGATGATATAGGTATAAAATTTAATAATAATAACATTAATAAGAGGAAGAGATTCACACAACTAAATATTAACATTTCAAAGCACATTTTCATATAATTCCTTACCTTGATAATTACATTGTAATTTAATTAAGTCTTATAACATATTTTTTATTTTAATTGTTTTACTTCCAAATTTCTTTGATTTGATAAAACATTTTGAGTATAGAGATGATTTATTTGTAATTAAAGGACTAATGAAAATGCGTTAAAAAACTTTTAAATTTGAATTTGGGTATAAAAATATAACTAAGCATTTGTTATTATTTTTTATTTTTTTTTTAAATTACAAGTCACGTTTGGATATTTTAAAATTTTGTGCACTTAATCCTCTAAAAGTTTTTTGAGGGAATTGCACTTTTTATACCAAACATTTACCTACTTTATACATTTCATACCACACCTTTCATAATTGCACATTTCATACCAAAATCAATCAACCTTTTTCAATTTACATACCACCGTTAAATTTTGGACGGAATTGGACACGTGCGCCGCACGTGTCCGTTAACTCTCAAAAAAAAAAAAAAAAAGGAAAAAAAAAAAAAAGTGTCACGGGCAGGGGGGAATATTTCGGGCAGGAGTTCTGAATTTCACTTTTCATACCAAACCTTTACCTACTTTATACATTGCATACCACACCTTTCAGAATGACACATTTCATACCAAAATCAATCAACCTTTTTCAATTTTCATACCGACGTCAAATCATAACAAAAAAAAAAAAGAAAAAAACTTCGCGGGCACTGTACTACCACATATGTTATTCTTAAGTTGAGGAAACTGTAAAAACTCATATGATAGATGACATTCTCGTTTCTTTTTAGAAAAGGTAAGTATCTGAGGTTCGTCACTTTTTTACAATTAACCCTTTGAAACAGTAGAACCATATAGGGTCTTCTCAATTTGAGGAAACCGTAATAATCAAAGTTGAATTTTTCTTAATTTATGTGGTAGTACTAGTATTAATAAAATCTTTTTATCAATCATAAATTAATAAAATTCATAATTGCCTGTAAATTTATACAGAAAAATTTGGCAGAAAAGTTCAAATTTACGATTTATTATGGTTTCCCCAAACTGAGTAGACCTAATGCTCAAAAACAATGGTCAAAATTGTAACATTTTAGGGGGAAAGGATTAATTATAAGAAAGTGAAAAACACGAGGGTTTTTTTTTTTGTAATTGAATTATACTTAAAAATTTGGCAGAAAAATTACAAAATTATGATTGAGTATGATTTTCATTGATAGAGAAAATCGTATTTTATTATATTTTGTATCATTTCGAAAAAGAAGCAGGTTTTTTATCGATCATGTGATTTATTACGATTTCCTCAAATTGAGAAGACCCTATATTGTACTACTGTTTCAAGGGGTTAATTGTAAAAAAGTGACGAACCTCAGATACTTACCCTTTCGAAAAAGAAACGAGAATGTCATCTATCATATGATTTTTTACAGTTTCCTCAAATTAAGAATAACATATGTGGTAGTACAGTGCCCGCGAGGTTTTTTTTTTTTTTTTTTTGTGATTTAACGTCGGTACGAAAATTGAAAAAGGTTGATTGATTTTGGTATGAAATGTGTCATTCTGAAAGGTGTGGTATGCAATGTATAAAGTAAGTAAATGTTTGGTATGAAAAGTGAATTAAATTCAGAATTCCTGCCCGAAATATTCCCCCCTGCCCGTGACACTTTTTTTTTTTCCTTCCTTTTTTTTTTTTTTTTTTTTTTTTTTAGAGTTAACGGATTCCGTCCAAAATTTAACGGTGGTATGTAAATTGAAAAAGGTTGATTGATTTTGGTATGAAATGTGCAATTATGAAAGGTGTGGTATGAAATGTATAAAGTAGGTAAATGTTTGGTATAAAAAGTACAATTACCTCAAAGTTTTTTATTATTGCACAAAACTCCCTGAGTAACGTTTTTACCCTTTGAAAATTACTTAAAGATGACCAGGGGCAAAGTACATTCATTTGTCAACTTCTATGGGCACTGTCATGTTTTTTCAATTATAGGAGGAAAAGTGCAAAAATGAAACTTTTTTTGGGGGTGACATGCAAAAATCCCTTCATATTATTAAGAGGAAGAGATTCACACAAGTAATAAATGCACACTGGCGGAGCTATGCAGAGACTGGGGGGCGACCGCCCCCCCAAGAAAATTAGAAATAATTACATTTAGTTGTGAAATCTGAGAGTAAATTGCTTAGACCAACTGGATGAGATGTTGCAAGAGTAAGTGGGCTGACCTGGGTTCGAATTCCATGTGCAACAAGCTTGGCTTTAACATTTTTGTGCCTCCTTTTAATGTTTTTTAGTACAATATCATTCTTGTTGTAAATAATATATATTGGTGGGTATTCCTATTTAGTATTTATATAGTTTAGGGACTTATCTTGTAATAATTATCCACAATCCCACTTCCCATATTTTGTGGGATTTGTAACTTCCATGTAACAACTTGATTATTAATAAGATATCTCCCCTCCCCAAATCAGATCCCCAATTTCTTTACACGTTTTATCTTCTCTGCATTTTCAATCTCTATTTACAGTTATGTTCATCAATCTCGTCACATGTAATTACTAAGCCATTAGATATAACAATATTTTACAACACGTTATCAGCACGAGTTTGCTCTTTAACTCGATTTCAAGGTTATACAAATATATCACAAAACAAGAGAGAAAAGAGGGAAATACTTTAAGAGGTAGATTTTCGGATTTGCACGCAGCAGGTTCGGTTTATCGATGATTCCGACCTTTTCAACCGTTGGATCGTCTTCAAATTTGAACCGAAGGTTCATCACACAAGGATCTTAATTTTGACCGTTCGGATCGTCATTCCAATCTCTGAAAATGAAACGTCAGCCATCAGAAGTCTATGGAAAAATTGAAGGAATTAGCCTTAGCCTCTTTCTGGTATGATCAATTTAACAAACTTGAACACTTATGAATTATATACTTTTAAATCTGAAAAGTTTCTGAATCTAAAGCATGTTTTAGGGTTTAAGTTAAGGTTGATTATTATTGCTATTGATTGAAATTGATTATTCTTTTGGCATTATTGATATTTATGTATCCTGTTATGTGCAATTTCAAACCCATGTCTTTGCCGTATACAACTACTAGTCTTTGGTACTTTAATCTTTTGAACAATATGAACATTTCTTTTGATATGTTCAATTTGATGGGTCCAACAAAATCATACAATCAATTGATAAAAGTGATATGATGAAACTTGGCCAGTGATCAAAACTATTCTTTAATAAAATAGTAGACATTTTAGAATTATGTTAATATGATAGAATTTAAGTACATTGATTTTATATACAGTAGCTATCTTATGATTTAATTATTGACAATTGACATGGCTTGAACTATGTGAACATATGGCTTTAAGGCATGCCTGGGGTATGTTTCATTGTTTATATATTGCTATGGAGACTTCGATTCTACTTTATGTGTAAAATTGGTATAATATACATGTTATGGTGGAACTTTTTTTTTTTTTTATTGAAATTCAGAATTTACATGGAAGTTCTTGTATGATATGATTTTTAGATTTTTTGGAAATATGTTTATACGAAGTCGTAATTTTCAGAGCACGTTATTCTAGTCTGATTGACCTGAAACTTTTATTGAAGTATGCTTGTATGATATTGTAATTGCCTGAATTTTTTCAGATTTGTTGGATATGTAATTTGTTCTGAAAAAATTGTTCTCTTTGAAAACTAATATGCGATTTCCCGTTTAAATATTTGGAATTATCTAACTTGCTGCATATGCTTAGAATCGTCTTGAAAATAGCTTTCTAACCATGTATCCAGATTATTTTTTGGATAAATAATTAATCAGTTATTTGAGTTTTAAGCCTCTGCAAATTACTTGAATAATCTGAAAATTGTTTAAAAGGCAATATAAGCATAATACACAAGCCTACTCTCAAATTTATTTTCAATTTCTTCATGTTTTGTGTTTGATCGTTGAAGAATTTGATGGTTGTAATTATTATTGTGTTTGGGCCTATTAATTCCGACAAAGAAACCGTGCAAATTAATTGTTTTCGGTAAATTTGCGATTTCATCATAAACCGGGTCAAGAAGATGAATTTCTAGGTCTTTTGGATCAGACCCAAATTTTGAGATTTCCGATCCGGTCAAACTGGATCATGTACGGATCATGGGGATACGGTCATACCCGAACTGGTTGGGATTCGGTTCAGGTGATACGGTTTAGGTATACGACCCGGTTCGGGTTCGGGTTATTTGGTTTCAAACCCGACTCGGTTCTTTGTTCGGATCTTGGTTTAAGTTGGATCATTTTTTGTTTAACTTGGTCCTAAACTAATTTGGTCCTGATTAGGACTGATCCTGGAAAAAAAAAATGTGTATTCTTATTTGATTGTATATATGTACATGTGGGTATATATATATGGTGTGCTTATATATTCAATTTAATAACTATTGTTTTGTGATGGATTAATGCTCTGTTGTGAAAATTCAAACTTTTGATTTATATTATTGCGTTTAAATTGAAACGATGATCATACACTGCCACATAAAAAAAAATTGATTAATTAAAGGAATATAGTTATCATGGAAAAGGGTTATTTGAGGTTAATAAAATTGTACTTATATTGAGAATTACGAGTAAACTTGTTCAATACATTATGTTGAAATTTAATATTTACTTGATTTCATGCACATGTGCATCATGGCATTTATCTCAGTTCTATTTGAATTCTCAACGAACACGTTATTAGTAAATTATGTAATTGGGACTTTAATTTAACTGGATCATGATTATGTTTTGGAATGAACCTTCGAATAGGGTCTATTGGTTTAGAGGATTAAATGTTGGAATTTATGTGGTAGGCATGCATATATATGGTCCAATTTTTCGCAAGTTTTTATATTAATTTGAAGTTATCTTCTTGCCCTATCGAAAATATGTAGTCTCATTTGTTTATTGCAAATTTATATAAGTTTATTACCTTGGGAAAGTGGGGCTTGGTTTAAGTTTCCAAGTTGTAATTTACAATTTAATTTTTGGTCGATTCATTCAATTATAATGTCTTATTTTTGGAGCATAAGTATTTAAACAATAAGTTTTATTAAGATTCGCTTTTGTGTTTTATCTTATGCATGCGGTGAGTGGTTATATATCACATATATTGGGACTGGAGTTCCCTCGGATTAAAACCACATATATAGTTCATTATGAATTCAAAAATGGAACCAAAGGGGTTCAATTTACTTATAAGGGCTATAGGCCCGTAATATATGAGTTCAATTAAAATTACTTATGGAGGCTATATGCCCGTAAGAAACTGAAAATGTCAATTGTCGGGGACAGTTTGCTAACTAATGCCCAAAAGGTTGAGGCTATGATTATGATCAAGAAATAATTGGATGAGGCCCTAAGGTTGAACTACTCATCAATTTGAATAATGACCATATTCAAATTTGAACTATGTTTGGTTTGTTTTAGACCACATTTTGAGTGGTTTTATTTTAATCCGATTACTAAGGTATTTAGTGGTATTAATTCGATTTACTTTTTCAAGTAAATGTTTAAATTGGAATATATTTGGTTCCTAGGCATGCCATGTGGGGAATAATGTCTGGCTAATAGTGCAACTACGCACACTATCCTACGGGATAAATCATTAATATTAATGCCTAGTAAGACCTCTATGACAATAATATATGGCACATATGATTTGATAGATGGTTTTGGAAATGTCCACCTTATGTTGTCAAATGGCACGATTTTAGTCATTACAGAGGCTATGTATGCTCCACGTTCAAGGAGAACGTTGTTGAGTTTTAAATATATTCGAGTTAATGGTTACCACATTGAAAACACTGAGAAAAAGGGAATAGAGAATTTGTGCATTACCTCTAATTTGTACGACCAAAAGCGTACTTCGAAGAAATTAGAGGAACTATCGACTAAGTTATATAGGACCACAATATGAGTGCCCAAGGCACACCTTGTCGATAGCTCGAAGCCAACTGACTCGAGCATGTATTTTTCTATCCACTAACAAATAATAAGGATCTAGTGCACAATGATAACTTGTGTGTACCACGTTATATTAGAAAAATGGATCCTATATCAGCTTATGCACAAACAAATAATTATTCCCTCGCTTTCTTAGAGCGTATCCAATGGGACATATGTGGACACATAAACCACCTTCTGGACTTTTCAACGACTATTGCATGTCCTTGTGTATTGAAGTAAAACATCTGGTAGCACATGTTAGTACGTTTGAGGCCCACTGCGACCCAACTTCTTAATTGGTGTTCGGGTATACATCAAACATTTCCCATATATGTACATTTGGGTGCGCAGTATATGTGCCGATTGATCCGTCACAGCGGACTAAAACGGGACCTCAACGTCGATTGTGCATATATACGGGGTTTGTATAGCCATCTTTTATTTGGTATTTGAAATCCTTGACATACGATCTCTCTACCGCACGATTTGCGGACTGTCACTTTGATGAGACTGTCTTCCCGCCGTTAGGGGGAGGAAATAATGTTCACACTAACGTTCAGGATGAACGGCGTGAAGTCGTGTGGAACGACCCCACTGTGTCTCATCACGATCCCCTTATAGCAATCAGAGAATCTGAAGTATGTATACTAATCGAACTTCAGAAAGTAGCCAATAGTATGCCAGACTTATTCTCTGATTTGGCTAAAGTGACGAGATCTCATATACCAGCTGCAAATGTGTATGTAAGGATAGATGTCCAAGAGGGACAAAATATGGGAAGGCCATCAGTCCCAACTAACCAGTCGTATCTCCAGGCCCATAAGAGGGGGAGATCAATTGGATCAAATGATCTACATCCTCGAAAGCGGGCAAATGTATAATTGTTATACTGATAATAATGGGATCCCACCTGATCCATCTCATAAAATAGTTCCGGACTATGGATCCGTCTTGGAGACGACGTCGGGGGACGCCTCGACATCAGTATCCATTACTGAGAATAGGAAAATCTCGGTTGGTTATTCATGCATGAATGAGGTGTGACTTCGGGATGAAATAATCATCAATGATACACAGTAGCTACTGAAATTAAATCAAGGGATGGTATTGAGCCTCGATCAGCGGACGAGAGCAAACAAAGGGATGATTGGCCGAAATGAAAAAAAAAAGCAATCCAGGCTAAGTTTGATTCATTATCGAAAAGAGGGGTCTTTGGACAAATTGCTCCTACACCTCCCGGAGTTCTACTCGTGGGATACAAATGGGTATTTACAAGGAAAATAAATGAGAAAAATGAGATTGTGAGGTACAAGGATCGTCTTGTTGCACAAGAATTTTCCCAGCGACCTGGGATTGACTTTGAGGAGACATACTCTCCTGTGATGGACGTTATTACGTTCAGATACTTAGTCAGTTTAGTAGTATCCGAGGAACTGACTATGCAGCTAATGGATGTGGTCAAATCGTATCTTTATGGGGATCTAGATACAGTTATATATGAAAGTACCGGAGGGACTTATGGTACCTAAGACAAGTAGTTCTAGACCATGGAACACGCTCTCTGTAAGGTTGAGACGTTCACTTTATGGCTTGAAACAATCCGGGATGATGTGGTATAATCGCCTAAGTGAGTACTTGCTTAAAAGGGGATATGTGAACAACAATATTTGTCCTTGCGTGTTCATTAAGATGACAAGTTCTGGGTTTGTTATTATTGTCGTTTATGTCGATGACATGAACTTGATTAGGAAACCTGAAGAGGTTAGGGAGACAGCCCAGCTCCTGAAATCTAAATTTGAGATGAAGGATCTCGGACGTACTAATTTTTGTCTCGGACTTGAGATAGTACACCGTGCTGATGGGATTTTGGTCCATCAATCAAATTACATCCAGAAGATGTTAAGACGCTTAAATGAGGATAAAGCAAAGCCATCAAGCACGCCAATGGTAGTCCGATCATTGGATAGGTCGAATGATCCATTTCGTCCCGTGGATGATGGAGAGGAAGTGTTAGCACCTGAGGTGCCATACCTAAGTGCAATAGGTGCATTATTATACTTAGCTCAATGTAATAGACCTGATATCACATTTGCGGTAAATCTACTAACTAGGTTTAGCTCAGCACCAACACGCCGCCATTGGAATGACATAAAGGACATATTTCGATATCTTCGTGGTACGACTGACATGGGCTTGTTCTACCCCTATGCGTCACTAAAGAACGCAAAACTTGTGGGGTCGATGCTGGTTATCTATCGGACCCGCACAAAGCTAATTCCCAGACTGGGTATGTCTTTATGATTGGGAACACAGCTGTGTCTTGGAGGTCTAGAAAACAGACTTTAGTTGCCACTTAGGGCCGTGATTGGGCATGTTCGAGGTTCCTGTGAATTGGCTACCACAGAAGATCCTACGGTTATATTTGAGGATAATGCAGCCTGCATCGAGCAGATGAAAACGGGCTTTATTAAGGGCGACAACACCAAGCACATAGCTCCGAAATTTTTCTTCAATCAGCAACAATAAGAGCTCAAGCAAATAGTGATCCAACAGATCATAAGTTAGGACAAATGCGCCGACTTATTTACTAAGTCATTATCGAAAATCACTTTTGAGAAACATGTAAAAGATATTGGCTTTGCGCAGGTTATCTGAGCTTGCTCCATTATAGGTTTAAGTGGAGTTAACTTGAGGGGGAGTGCCGTGTAGGTATTCCGTATCCAGAAGATACCCGGGTGCCCTGTTGTACTCTTTTTCCTTCGAGCGGGGTTTATTTTTCCCACAGGGTTTTTGTTACCCGCCAAGATTTTAATGAGGCAACATTTGTTGGTTGAAAAGATTATGCGTTGTACTCTTTTTCCTAACCGAGATTCTTTTTCCCACTGGGTTTTTATTACTCGGAAGGTTTTAACGAGGCAACACGAAAAGCATAATAATGGCTCAATAGGAATCCCCAAGGGGGAGTGTTGTAAATAATATATATTGGTGGGTATTCCTATTTAGTATTTATATAGTTTAGGGACTTATCTTGTAATAATTATCCACAATCCCACTTCCCATATTTTGTGGGATTTGTAACTTCCATGTAACAACTTGATTATTAATAAGATATCTCCCCTCCCCAAATCAGATCCCCAATTTCTTTACACGTTTTATCTTCTCTGCATTTTCAATCTCTATTTACAGTTATGTTCATCAATCTCGTCACATGTAATTACTAAGCCATTAGATATAACAATATTTTTGTAAAAATATTGTTATATCTAATGGCTTAGTAATTACATGTGACGAGATTGATGAACATAACTGTAAATAGAGATTGAAAATGCAGAGAAGATAAAACGTGTAAAGAAATTGGGGATCTGATTTGGGGAGGGGAGATATCTTATTAATAATCAAGTTGTTACATGGAAGTTACAAATCCCACAAAATATGGGAAGTGGGATTGTGGATAATTATTACAAGATAAGTCCCTAAACTATATAAATACTAATTAAATAGGAATACCCACCAATATATATTATTTACAACACTCCTATAATTCTTTTTATTAGTCCACTGCTCCTCAAAACTTTTATGGTCTTTTAATATTTTTATAATACAATTTCCTTCATATAATTCTTTTTATTTAGTCCACTGCTCCAAAAAAATCCTTATTAATTGCAAAATGAATAAAATCTTTTATTTTCTTTATGGTAAAATATTTTCACTCTTCCTTGTATTATTTTCTCTAGTGTATTTCTTCAAAAAATGTCTTTTGTAATAATTGTAAAACAAAATACGATCTTCGAATATTCTTGATATACCAATTTCCCTTATTATTTTCTTTATTTGGTGCATTACTCCAAAAAAAAAAATCCGCCCCCCCCAAAAAAATTGGTCTAGCTCCGCCACTGTAAATGCATGTAAGAAATTGTAACGTAAGTCACTTTGATACAAAGAAAAATAGATATCAATTACAAATATTAAATGGTCGAATAAAAATCAAAAGAATCCTATTAATTTAAGTTGGTGAGTTTGTTACCGACTTTGCATGCATGAATCAAACAATAATGGAAACGAGAAACTAAAATTGACAGAAGAACAACTAATTGAAAAGATTAATTACCCGTCAAACATTAATTGCTTTCCACAATTTAATTTTCATATAGTCAAATATTAGGATACTCTTTTCTTTGGTAGCCATAAGTGGGTTTGAATTTTTGTTCCTTTTTTCTGTTTTATGTAACTGGTAATAGATTACTACGTTAAATCAGCAACGAGCATTACTATCACTTCCTAACACTTTAATTATCTCCCCAATTAATCTTTGCCTTTAAGTCATCGATGAGGTTGTTCTACATATTAGATAATTCATAATTTTCCGATCAATCGGAATTAATCAAGCTGCTTGTTAATACTTTAGATTCCTTTAATAAAAATAAAATATTGTATCACAATATGACAGTTAGATTAACACAAATGTATTTCTTTTAGATTTCGCGTTCGTCTTACAGTAGCAGATGGTAGTGGAACTATGAACTTGAAGTTATACGATGACCAAGCAAAATATATATTTCGCAATGAAGCTGTATATCTTAAAAAACTACAAGACCAGATATAAATATAATTTTGATATTAGTTTTAGATTTAACACTAATCATAATGCTATTCTGAGTTAAATACATGTACTACTCAGCAAAATGGCATCAAAATATTAAGGGAGAGAGTCTTTTCATTACTGCATCGTGCATTTACTTTTATCATCCCACTGCCACCGAAGTTTGTAAAGACACATATCTGTGCGATGAAATTTGTTTTGACTGTTGACTGGTCTGAAGAATGCTCGCATCTTCCAAAGAGACGACCTATTTTAGGCTAAAAAAAGTAAGTCATAATTCAGTATCTTACATAATATCCAAAAAATGCTTATATTGATAATAACTAAATTATTACATGCATAAATCGGTTATATTAAACTATTATTAACATAGCTTTTGTTCATTATGCAGGTATTAGTTTAACATCGATGGTGTGTAAATATTCATATGTAACTTAGATGTCTAGACTCTAGAGTGATATGTTTTTAAAGAATATAACTCCATCCTCTATCCTTTTTTGTTAATATTTAACAATTTATTTTTCTTTGTATATAAATATTGTTATTTCATTTTATATATTTTAACCATGTCGTACAATAAATATTTCCAATATATTAAACAAGGTACTTAACATATATATTTTTTAAATTTCCGTGCATAGCACGGGACGTATACTAGTTCTTTTAATTTTGTGGGAAGCCCAATAGATTATAGACTTGTCTAAAGTCTAAACTATCCAAACTTGCTCCATCAGTGATTAATTATGGGCGGGCTTCTAAGCTCAATAAAAGGCTTTAAGGATAAAGGGCACATTTCATTATTTTTTGCTGGGTCAGATTAATTATCTTGCCTTGATACCACCTCATTAGACTCTAATGGATAAATGCAAGAACAAATTCCCTTTTCCGATGTCTAAACACATAACTTGGCCCAATTTTCTACAAGTCAATTTGTGTCCCAACCCTATACTATACAATTTCTGCATTCTAAAATAAATTCCCGATAAAATAAATATTTGTGTGGAGAATGTTGAAGTAGAAGAGCACAATAGAGAAGAAGTTCCAGTCGGTGACAAATTGGGTTACAATCTTATTAGCACGTCCCGAAAAAGTAGTAATAATTATGCGACCGACTACTCTATTAAGTTTACAATTTCTCTACTTGCGCATTTCGTCTATTAATTATTGAATTCTTGGAAGAAAAAGTTTGAAAGAAAATTAAGAACAGAGAACAAAATTTAGAGAAAAATTTGTATTGAATTAATTGAATCAAAAGTGTTACAACTGGGTTTTGAACCCGGGTATAAATAGGAGAAAAAACAAACGGTAACTAAAACTAACTAAACTCACGTGTGCAGCAGCCTACTATACATATTGTTTGCGTTATTATATACAACAAAATGCACTTCCTGTAACAAAAACATTTATGACGAGGCCATATTTTGTTACAAAAATTACTTATTTGTTACGAAATACAATTGTCTTTACAAAAACCTCTTATTAGGTAACAAACTAAAAAGTTTGTCACAAAAAAACAAAATGTTGTTACGATAATCCCGACTTTGGTAACCAACTAAGTATTTTGTTACAAAAAGTAAAATTTCCTTACAAATAAATCATCTTTGGTGACAAAATAAACGACTTGTTACAAATAATCTCATATTTGGTAACAAAGGTAATTGTTTGTTACAAGTAATTTTTATAGTATTAATTACATTTTTTATTGTGATATAAAGTTTTAGTCACAATTATTCATGTTATTTTTTTTCATTAAGTCAAGTAGCAACAATAAATGCTAATAAACAATAACATGAAACATTAATATGTTTATCCACCAAAATATGTAGCATATTATAACTTAAATAAACAAAAACCCAAAAAAAAATAGAAAATCAATTACAATGCAAAATTATCATGAGTTATTTTTAATTTTAAAAAAATTATTATTTTTATGAGCAGAAACCCCATACTTTAATAAGTCAAAAAAAAATCACGAGTCTTCCACTTGAACACGAGCTTCAAGCGGTGTAATTGTAAATGTTATTTAAATGGCCAAGGAAAGTTACAACAATATCATTTTTCCTTTGAAGTCTCATTGTACTAGCAAAATTTTCAATTACCCATTTGTTTACTTAAAAAATTCGCATTAACCCTCTTTTTATTTGAAAAATCATCAATAATCGTTGAAATTAAAAAAAAAATTAAACAAGGCTACTTTAGTCCGCTTTCTCTCAATTAACTATTAATAATTACATGGGTGAATTGAGCTAATTAAACTATAACATACAAGAATGTTTGCTAATAAAAAATTTATAAAGGATTTACACCAATTTAAAATAACATAATTTTTTGCTTTTTACTGAAAATGAAAAGAATAAATAAAAAATAACTTCAAACTCCATACTTAATGCAAAGTATTATCTCGGCGGGAACATTTGCGCCTAAATTTTTTTGCGCCGCTATGTATGTTCTTTATCTTTCTTTTTTCACTTTCAAAATAAGCCAAACTCTTCAAAAAAAAAAAAAAAAATAGCAAACACAACTAAGAGGAGCTAGGGTTCCCGTTCAAGCTCTTCTATTTTCTTCAATTTTTCCACTAATATCCTTTAATCAGTTCACGGCCGCCTAGATTCGCTAGTATAGATCGATTATTTGAGACATAATTTCAAGATTATTATAATCAAGCATCAACTGCCGACACAAAGCTTTCTGGTTGAATATTTTATAGAAATTCATTCCAACCAGGTTAGTCTTCTTGTCTATATGTACTTATGGGTTATTTCGTACCTCTTTATTTGTTGTTACTGATTATATGATTCATTTATGGGTTAGAAACTAGATTATCGTTTATTGATTTTTGACATATCTATTTAGTTTAATAAGTCAAACGATGAGGTAATTGAGTTTAGGCTGGAGAAAACTTATTTTTAGGTGTATTATGGTGTAAATCGATAAATCATCCAGTCTCTAATTAACTAGTTTATACATAGCATAGATTATCCGTCAAAGGTAATGTTCATTTAAATTGGGTGCTTTTGCATATCGAAAGATGACATTGAGGGAAATGCATATGCATATGAAGTAATTGAATTGGCAAGACTGATTTTTAGGTATTTATGGTTTAAATCAATAAATCATCCAGGCTCTAATTAACTAGTTTATACATATCATAGATCATCAGTCAAAGGTGAATTTCTTTTAAATTGGGTGCTTTTGGGTATTAAAAGATGACATTGAGGGGAATGCATATGCATATTTTTGCCTTTTCATATTTTGTTTGTCCCAAAAAAGAGATAGGTAGTGCTTGTTCTGTAATCTATTAATTGATGTAAGTGGTCTCTGCTAATTATAATTGTCTTATTTGACAAAAGTAAAATAGAAAGGAGTAACTTCTATTTAAGAGATGATGATAACGCCGTGAAAATGTCGTTATTACCTATCTCTTTAAGCCCAAAACATCTTATTTTGATTCGAGTTTTTGTGTGTCTTTGCGTGTTTTCGTATCTTTTGTGCTTTTGACCCTTTTGTTTGGCCTTTGTTTGGTTTTTGTGTTTTTGTTCTTGTTTTGATCGTTTTCTCCGTGGTTTGTAGGTATTGACATCTTAGAGAGATTCGGAGTTGCGTATCAATGATGCGAGTTGCTCTACCCACCCCGCGAGTCAAGCTTGAGCTTCAAAAGAATTAGAATCCGGAGCGAATTGTACAAAAATGTAGATAGCTGCTCACTAGAACATACATAAATATTTCATGGATGATCCAAATAAGCTGAATTTTGGATATGTCATAGATGAGTGAGTTAGCTACACTACGGACTTTACAGATCTGTAATCGGAGTTCGAAATCAAAAGATATGCTGCTTGGAAGAAAGTGCGGCAGAGCAGAAAATCTGCAGCCAGCCTATGGCACAAACCTCGCCGCGGCGAGGTCCGACCTAGCCGCCGCGAGACCTGCTGCCATTTTCTGCGTGTTTTGAAGGGGGTTTTTGTACATTGCCTCTTTTTCCCCCACTTGTAATTCAAACCCTTGAGGGGACTTTTTGGTCTTGTTTCCTTAGGTTAAGAGGCAAAAGAGGACACAACTTACTATCCAACTTCCACAATCTTACACTCTTGGCCTCCCTTTTTCCTCTCAAGCCTCCCTCAACTTTCTTTCTTTATTTTTCCTTTGGTTTCTTGTTTTGAAGACTCCACCAAGGTGGTAGTTAATCACCACCCTTGGGGAGTGATTAGGTGGTGATCAAAGGGAGGAGAATCCTTGTCTCGATTCTATTTCGATTAGGTGATATCTTTTCATTTCCTAGTTGTTTATGATTAGGAGATGAATATTGTTATTTTCTTTTTGGATGAATGATTGAGAATTTGAATTCTTTTGATTTATATATATTTATGTAATTGTTGATTAAATGATGTCTTGATGATTAGTATGGTGCTTATATGCATTTGTTAATCCGATTCCGTGTTTATTGTTCGTCTTAAGGTTTGACAACCTTTGAGATGAGAGTTATTGATTCTTGATTGCTAGACATAGTGATTTTGAGGATTTGATTATGAATTGGATTGTGATTCGATTTTAGGATAGACATATACCTATGTCGTTTCATATTCGTTTAAAGTTTGAGTTTAATGCCATCGATTAGATTTTAGTCCATTTAGGCATAAATTGGATTAGTTTAATTCGATAGGTTGATATGCTATTGGAAGATACATACGAACGTCATTGAATCCTTGAATAGCAAACACGAGCATAATATATTAATTGTCGAGTCGGTGTTATCGTTTGATTAGTTATTATTGATGTTGGGTTATGTTTGATTTGTTGGGTTTATTGTTTTATCGCACTTTTGGCCATCTACCTTTAATGCAACCTAGACATAGGATGTTGAAAGTTAGCTGAGTGACAATTTGTGGATTTCAACTACTTCTCCCTCAAGCCTTTTTATCTTCAATGGGGAGTCCAAGTGTTTGTTCTTCTTTCCAAAGTGCAAACCCTTCTCTTTTCTTCAAAGGAGGCAAGAGAATGAAAATGAAGTATGTAAGTTATGTTGTGAATGATTTCCTCCTAACCTTCTAACCTAGTGAAAACAATATCCTCCATATGCCTAAGTTACCCTCTATTACATGGAAACAAAGGCCAAAAAGTCCCCCAATAAGTTTAGAATTACATGGGAACAAGGGTGGAAGGTGTACAAAAAAGCCCCTGCTTCCCGCAGACAAATATCTGCTGGTAGCAGGGGTACACCGCGGTGTATGCATGATACACTGCGGTGTGACAAGGCTTACACCGCGGTGTAAGTTTCACACACCGCGGTGTGATTCTGGCAGTAAGTTTCCAGCTCTGCAACACTTCTTTCCGAGCAGCATATCTTTTGATTCCGAACTCCGATTGCAGATCCGTAAAGTCCGTAGCGTAGATAACTCACTCATCTATGACATATCCAAAATTCAGCTCATTTGGATCATCCATGAAAAAGTCGTGAATGTTCTAGTGAGCAGCTATCAACAATCTTAACAATTTGTTTCGGCTTCTATTTCCTTTGAAGCTCAAGGTTGACTCGCGGGGTGGGTAATACGACTCGCAAACATTGATACGCAACTCCAAATCACTCTAAGATGTCAATACCTACAAACCACGGAGAAAACGATCAACACGAGAACAAAAACACAAAAAACGAACAAAGGCCAAAGAAGGAAAAGCCACACAAACACGCAAAAGCAAGTAAAACTCGGACTAAAACAAGATGTATTGGGCTTAAAAAGGCATGCGATAACGACGTTTTCACGGCGTTATCATACTTCTACTTAGATTTGTAAGTTGAGTACGGTAAAATGGTGGTTGTAATGATTATAAGACTAAGGTAAGGTGATTATTAAACTAACACTTGACTTAACAATATGTAAAGGCTTCTAGGATTTTACGTCACCTAGTTCAATTCAAGATAAACGACGCAACAAACGATAACTACACTTATGTTTGTTGTTCAAGATTTCATAAATTATTCATACGTATCTTCCGAATAGCGTACGAACCTACCAAAGTAGACTAATTTAATTTATGTCTAAAAGGATGGAGCCTAAGTGATGCATTAATTTCAAACCTTGTTAGGACATGAAATGACATAGGTATATTCCTATCATAAAATCAAATCACAACCTAGTTTTACAATCTAATCTTTAATCCACTATGCCTAGCAATTAAAGATCAATTCATTTCATCTTATGGTTGGCCTAACCATAAGTTGACAAAAGCTCAAACTAGTTTAACAAACACTTGTAAGCATAGCAACAACCATTAACTCATCATTCAATCATAGATCAAACATAGGATCAATAAAACCCAAGAAAAGAGAAATTAGCCACTCATAACATTAAATAAATCATCCAATACATTAATGAAAGCCATAAATGTATAATAACAAAGTAATAAGAGTTAGAGTAAGCTTAGTGGATGAGATCTTCAACAACTTCTCCTTCAAGCCTTCTTGTTTTCAATGGAAAATATAAGCCCAAGTCAAGTCTTCCCAACTTAACCCTCCAAACAATGAGATCTAGAAGTTGTGTTGATTTCTCCCCACTTAACCCTCCAAACAATGGCAACTAAGGCCAAAAAGTCCCCACAAAAGATTTAAATTACAAGTGGGGGAAATGGAGGGATGTACAAAAACCCCCCTGAAAAATGCGCAGAAAACTGGTAGCAGGCCTCGCGGCCGCGAGCTTGAGCTTGCAGCCGCGAGATTTCTGCCGTAGCCTAGATGCCTCACCTCGCGGCCGCAAGCTTTCTGCCGCACTTCCTTCCGAGCAGCATAACCTTTGATTCTGAACTCCGAATGCAGATCCGTAAAGTCCTTAGAGTAGCTAATGATAACGCCGTGAAAAAGTCGTTATTACCTATCTCTTTTAGCCTAAAACATCTTGTTTTGATCCGAGTGTTTGTGTGTCGCGTGTTTTCGTGTCTTTTGTGCTTTTGGCCCCTTCGTTTGGCCTTTGTTCGTTTTTTGTGTTTTTGCTCTCGTTTTGATCGTTTTCTTCGTGGTTTGTAGGTATTGACATATTGAGTGATTAGGAGTTGCGTATCAATGGTGCGAGTCGTTCTACCGACCCCGCGAGTCAAGCTCGAGCTTCAAAGGAAATAGAACCCGAAGCAAATCGTTAAGATTATAGATAGCTGTTCACTAGAACATGCACAACTTTTTCATGGATGATCCAAATGAGCTGAATTTTGGATATGTCATAGATGAGTGAGTTAGCTACGCTACGGAATTTACGGATCTGCAATCGGAGTTTGGAATCAAAAGATATTCTGCTCTGAAGGAAGTGCGGCAGAGCTGGAAACTTACTGCCCTTGTCACATCGCGGTGTATGATTCATACACCGCGGTGTATCCCTGCTACCAGCAGATTTTAGCTGCGGGAAAGGCAAGGGGTTTTTTGTATTATCCCCCTTTGATCCCACTTGTATTTTTAGTAGGAGTGCACATGGTTTTTAAAACCGTACCGGACCATACCGAACCGGACCGGACCGTACCGTAGTATCGGTATTTTTTCTCAAAATTACTGGTCTTGGTATAGACGAAAACCGTACTGGATATTTTGGTACGGTATAGGTCTTAAGAATTTTATACCGCAAAAAAACCATACCGTACCAATAAAAATAAATATATTTTTATAATACATATATTTGATACATTATGTGAGTCTTATGTTTAATCTAGCCACAACCCACAAAGAATTAGGAATCAAAATTAAGCCCACTAATATCTTAAAAGGCAAGTAATTAAACCTAAATTATCTAAGTAAATCACAAGCCATTATCTTATTCCTTGGAAATACACGGCAGCCACAACATCTCAATTTTTTCATTGAAAGTTTTTTCTTATCAAAGCTTCTCCAAATTAATTTCAGTTGTTAATTCCTTTAACATCACAAGTAAGTTCAATTACGTACTTTATTTTAGTCTTATTGTTAAAGTAGATTACATAAGCCTTAAATTTGAGTATGGATTATATATTTAAATTGTGTAATGAATGAGTTTACAATATTTTTTTTGCAATTTTTTTTACTGTATTTAATATGATTAAACATATTTTGTTAGTTAAATTCACAAAAACTAAACTAAGATCAAAAGCTTGAACATAATTGATGTGAGCTAGCATTTTTTTGGACCTTTTGATGGACATTAATATATTTTTCTTGATCATAATTAGCACTTTCGAATTAGATGGTTTAATTTTGAGATTATAAATTTTTGGTAATACTTAGATAGTTAGATATATTTATAAGCTTATAATAATGCAGTCAAGTTTCTTTTACATAGATGAAAGCACAATCTAGCAAACAAGCTAATAGGGATGATAAGGGTAAAGGGCCTAAACATGTCACGAACGTGGTATCCAAGCCAATTGCAATTGACAGCAGTCCAAACACATCAAAAGGCAAATCAGTGATGGTAGATCAAACAAATTCTAATTCCAAAGTCAAATCAGTGATGGTAGATCAACCAAATTCTAATTCCAAAGGCAAATCAGTGATGGTAGATGAACCACATACTACAAAAGGTACAAAACATCCTTTGCCACCACAAAAAAGAAAGAAAACTCAACATCAGAAACCTCAAAATAAGTTGATGAATTCGAAGGAACGATCAATGGTTTGGGAGCATTTCACAAAAATCGAAGGAAAGCTGCCAATTAGAGCTGCATGTAACTATTGCAAAAAAGATTTTGATGCTGATCCATCATATAATGGAACTTCGGGTTTATGGACTCATTTGTTGAACAGGTGTTCGAAGTATCCATATAGGCAAGACAAAGCTCAAAAGCCTATAACTGATTACACAAAAAAAAAATGATGGTAAAGGTGGAGAAGATTTATTTAAAGTAAAACCACTCAATGTTGAAGAGATTAGGAAGGAGTTGGTTGTGATGTGCATTTTAGATGAACACCCATTCAGGGTTGTGGAAGGAGAAGGATTTAAGAGATACTATAGGGCTCTTGAACCTAGATTCACAGTTCCATCTAGAATGACAGTGGCAAGAGATTGTCTAAAACTTTTTGTTGATGAAAAATCCAAAATAAAGAAACTGATAAAGAATCACCGTTTGTGCTTAACTACAGATACGTGGACTTCGATACAAAATCTTACCTATGTGTCTTACATCACATTGGATTGACAATGACTGGGTTTATCAAAAAAGGATAATTAATTTCCAACTTGTTGAGAGTCATGTAGGGAGAATTGTTGGTAAGAAGATTGAAGATTGCTTGATTGATTGGGGCATTGATAAAGTTTTTACGGTGACAGTGGATAATGCAAGTTCAAATGACACTTGCCTTGATTATTTGGTGAATCATTGTAGTTGGAAGGAGACTATTTTAAGAAATAAATACATGCATGTTAGATGTTCAGCCCACATCGTTAACTTGATTGTAAAGGAAGGCTTAGTTGACAAGATAAAGCTATTATTAGAATTCGTAATGCGATTAGATATGTTAGGTCGTCTCCTGCTAGGTCCAGCTTGTTCAAGAAGTGTATTGAGAGAGAAAAGATCTCATATGGTCATCTTGTTTGTCTAGATGTTGAGACTAGATGGAATTCTACATACAAGATGTTAGATCATGCTGAAAAGTTTGAAAGAGCCTTTATAAGGATGGGATTGAAGACAAACATTACAATTCTTATTTTGAGGGTGGTTATGGGGGAGAGGAAAATGAAATTGGGGAAAATGTTGGTAAGAAGAAGAGAGAAAGGACCATCGGTCCACCTAAATGTGATGACTTTCAAGTTGCAAGGTGTTTTGCAAAATTCTTAAAGATATTCTATTTTGTCACATTGAAATTCTCAGGATCATTGCATGTCACTTCTAATACTTTTTTAGAGAACTTGTCTCTGTTCATAATTCCATTAAAACCTTATTATGTCATTCAGATCGTGACATGAGAAGAATGGCAAAAAGAATGAAAGCAAAATTTGATAAGTATTGGTCATTTGGAAGCAAAACAAATTACATGTTGTATGTTGCTGTTGTATTAGATCCTCGTTTCAAGTTGGAGTATGTTAATTTTTGTTTTGGTGAAATGTATGGACATGATAGTGTTTTAGCAAATTCTAAAACTACTAACGTGGAGGAGACCTTGAAAGATCTTTATTATGAATATGAAGAGCTTTATTTCTCCAAAAGAGGTAGAGTTGAAGATGAAGGATGTAGTCACACTTCTCAGAATATGGAAATTGATGATTATGATGAAAGCTTAAACTTTTTAGATTCTCAATTTGCACAGCGCATGGAATCTAAACAAAATCTTGATCATTTATCTGAGTTAACTTGTTATTTGAAAGGAGATATTGAAAAAAATGTGAAGGGTTTTGATATAATGAATTGGTGGAAAGTTAATGCTTCTAAGTACCCAACCTTGTCAATGATAGCAAAAGATGTGTTAGCCATTCCCTTATCCACAGTTGATAGTGAACAAGCTTTTAGTACTAGTGGTCGCATCATTGATCCATTTAGGAGTTCATTGACTCCAATAATGGTAGAAGCATTAGTTTGTGCACAAAATTGGTTGAGGAGTACTCCAACACCAATTGACCTACGTGAAGCTATGGAAGACATTGAAAAACTTGAAGAGATTGAAGTAGGTTAGAAAATTCATATATTAAGTTGATTTATTTCATTTAATATATATAAATTGTTCAAGCTAATAGTTTACTTGTTTTATTTTCTTACATCCAGAATTTGATGGCTCCAAAATATCAATGCATAATAATATTCTTGATTGAGTATACATATGAGGTGATGGTGAGTTTTAAATCTAAATCTGAATATGAGATGCCTTTAATGTAATTTTGAATCTTATACAGAACTAATTCTGTTTCTTTAGTCTCAAGATTTTATTTTATTGATCTCAAGTATGACATATTAGTTTAACTTTTTGTGCTAGGTAAAGTGTGGAACTTGACTTCAACAAGTTTGCTTGGTTATTCCTTCCGGAAGAATTGGAGTGTTGGATGAAGTGTGTAATCAAATAGTTCTACAATTAGAAGTTTAAAACAAGTGATTGTTATTGAAGTAGTTATTTCTTTTTATGTTATTAACTAGTCTATTTTTTATTTTATTTGTCATTATATAGAGTTATTCAATGCTGAACTGCATATTTTATTTTATGAGTTCTTATTATATTTTTTCTTAGACATGACTTCTTTTATTTTTTGTTTTGCATGTATAATTTACCGTCATCAAATATTTGGTTAGCATGAAATCCTCAAGTATTAGCCTATTAAAAATGTTAAGCTTAAACAGAAAATAAAGTTTTTTCATCTAATAAATGCCCATTTTTTTATGCAATCAAAATAGTTTGAGAACTAAAAAGTTAGTGTAAAATACCGCAAAACCGTACCGTACCGAATATAATGGTATGGTATTCAAAACTTTAGTTTGGTATGTAACTTTTCAAAACCGCATTAATTGGTACGGTATTAATTTCACTAAAAAAACCGTAGAACCGTATCATGTGCACCCCAAATTTTTAGGCATCTTGAGGGACTTTTTGGCCTTAGTTGCCATTGTTTGGAGGGTAACTTAGGCATTAGGGCTTGTAGTTGTTGTTAGGTTAGAGGCTTAAAGTAGAGATCATCAACAACTCTTACACCATACTACACTTTACATTTCTCTCTTGCCTACTTTGAAGAAAAGAGAAGGGTTTGCACTTTGGAAAGAAGAACTCTCACTTGGACTCCCCAAAGAAGATAAAAAGGCATTCAGGGAGAAGTTGTTGAAGACCTCATCACCTAAGCTTGCTCTAACTCTATCTTTCTTGTTTTATTCATTTACATTTATGGCTTTCATTAATGTAATGAATGATTTATTTAATGTTATGAGTAGCTAATCTCCTTTATTCTATGTTTTTATTGATCCTATGTTTGGTTCTTGATTCTTGATTAAATGATGAGTTAATGGTTATTGCTATGCTTGTATACAAGTGTTTGTTAAACTAGTTTGAGTTTTTGTCAACTTGTGGTTTGATCAACCATATGATGAAATGAATTGATCTTTAATTGCTAGGCATTGTGGATTAAAGATTAGATTGAAAAACTAGGTTGTGATTTGATTTTAGGATATGAATATACCTAGGTTATTTCATGTTCTAATAATGTTTGAAATTAATGCATCACTTAGGCTTAATCATTTTAGACATAAATTGGTTTAGTCTACTTTGGTAGGTTCGTATGCTATTCGGAAGATACGTATGAATATTTTATGAAATCTTGAACAACAAACATGAGTGCGGTTGTCAATTGTTGATTCGTTTGTCTTGAATTGAACTAAGTGACGTAAAATCGTAGAAGTCTTTACATATATTAAGTCAAGTGTTAGTTTCCTTAGTCACCTTAATTGAGTTGTAGTATCAATACCACCATCACCTCACCAACTCAACTTACAAATCTAAGTCGAAGTAACAAGACGTTAGTTGGTAATTAATTGAACAATACCTCGTGGGTTCGACATTCATTTATCACTTTATTACTTGTAACGACCGTATACTTGCGCGATTACGTACTCGTATATGGAGCGTAACAGCTAACTCACTCATCTATGACATATCCAAAATTCAGCTCATTTGGATCATCCATGAAATATTTATGCATGTTCTAGTGAGCAGCTATCTACATTCTTGTACAATTTGCATCGGACTCTATTTCCTTTGAAGCTCAAGCTTGACTCGCGGGGTGGGTAGAACGACTCGCATCATTGATACGCAACTCCGAATCTCTCTAAGATGTTAATCCCTACAAACCACGGAGAAAACGATCAAAACAAGAACAAAAACACGAAAAATGAACAAAGGCCAGACGAAGGGGCCAAATAAAGAAAAGCCACGCAAACACGCAAAAGCAAGCAAAACTCGGATTAAAACAAGACGTTTTGGGTTTAAGAAGGCACGCAATAACGTCGTTTTCACGGTATTATCACCTACCTGTCACTTCACGGAAGAATAGAGGGGATATGCGTCCGTGGACCAGCGAAATTCCCAAGTATCGTCCAAGGTTATTCGTTCGATTAATGCCCAAAATACTCGAGATTTCCCTTTTAGTTATGTCGCCCCTTGTCTTAGAGAAGAACACTTTAGACTTTTGTAGGCTCACCTTGAGACCCGAAGCCTCGCAAAAACGGGGCAGCAAGTTTTTTATACATCTAGCATTGGAGGTGTTAACTTTGGCCATAAGAACGAGGTCATCGACAAAGAAAAGATGTGAAAGCCTCAGACCCCCTTGACACGGGCTGATCGGTTGCCATTTTCTTTTAGCCACTGATTCTTCGATGAGATAAGATAGCCTTTCAATACAGAGTAAGAAGAGATACGGGGATAGTGGATCCCCTTGACGAAGGCCACACGTAGGAGCAATGGGTTCCAAGGGTTCTCCATTCCATAAGATGCTAAGATGGTGTAGGTATGTATGTGTACATAAGAGGATCCAAATGATGTTGAAAAAAAGCTCAAAGTCATAACTGTTCTCCATCAATTATGTGCTTGCCCAAGAGAGATGATGTAAGTTAGAATATAATCACAATTTGGATATTTTTTGTTATGCAGTCCTATGTTCATTTGCAATTTTCTATACCCATTTCAAATTTCTTTTATTCTATTTGATACTGGACATCATGAATTTATTGTAGTTTTATCATCCTAATTTTTATTGGAGTCCTCTAATTTAGTTGTTGTCCACATGGATGCTAAATATATGCCTCAATTTTTCCCAATGATCATCATGATATACAAAATAAGGTATGAGTTTATCATCATAAAATTCAGTTCATAAATTTACACGATTCTTTGTGGTCTTTGTGGTAGTGTGTATTATAAAAATGAAGAAGTCTGCATAGACCATGTTGTCGTGTCCTGACATTTTGTTGGGCGCAAAATGACGCGACACGGAGGCCCAATGGACGGGAGCGCAACTCTGGGGGAGCTAGGGATAGGGACACACCTACATTGTCGAATGAATTGCGGGAGAAGGAACCAAGGGAGAGAACCTTAGCAGTCAGGCAGAGGGTCAGGCTGGCCAAGCAGCATGGACGGGCAGCCAGGCAGGGAACATGATCGGCCCGGGATAAGGCAGGCATGATAGGCTCGCGCCACGGGATAGCCGGCAAGGCGGGTGGTCTAGCCGCGCGTGATATGAGGCACGGACTTACAAGGGCGACGACAAGGCACGTGGGCAAGGAAAGACCTTTGGGTGGCACAAGGGCGTCCTAGGGTCGGCCCCAAGCATTTTGAAGTGCCAAATCAAATCTTGGAGGTTTCGGAGGATTCTAGGGGGTTCAACACAAGTCCGAGACATTCAAGAGAACTCTGGAGGGGTCCGAAAGAGTCCGAATGATGCCGGAAGGTTCTACAAGGTTCCGGAGAGGTCAAAAATGTTCTACAAGGATCTAGAGGGGGTCTGAAATATTCTCGAAGGTTGTGGAGGTTGATGGAAAGTAGTAGAACCTCGTAGAAAAATTCTAGAACTATGTAGTAGTCGGGAGTAGGAAATCGTAGAATGTTCTTAAAGAAGATTGGTAGACTTTGTAGGAACTTGTAGAAGGGTCTAGAGACTTAATCCTAGTCCTTAGATCAAATAAATCTTGGTCGTCCATTAGGGAAGGCTTGTAGTATAAATAGAGGTAGGCATTCATTTGTAACAACCAACCAAGCGGAAATCCCAAGATTACATATAGGGGTTGTAATCCATCCATGTAAGAGTATAAGTATTCTTCCAACTCTTGTGTGCTAATTTATTGTCTCAACTAACCTCCTTCATAATACCTTCTTTGGGACGAAAGTGAGGCTGACTTAGTCGATTCGGACAAAAAGGAGAAAACGATCGATGGGGTCGTTCGTGGCTAAGTGCCGCACAGTTAATTAAAATTTTAATTTGATTTTCATTTAGTCTATTCTAAACACAATGTCATGGACCTGTACGGTTAAAAAATTTCCTACCAAACAAGCCATTAGTAAAAAAAGCTCAAGGTTTATGTAGACATGTACGGTCAAGAAATTTCCAACTGCGCATTTCGTCCCTGTTTCATTTTTTCATTTTCCTCCAACATGAATTACAATACATCTAGGATTGTCATCTTCCTCGTGCTTGATGCAGCAGCACATCTATACGCATTCTTTACGCTGTTTTACCACGTAATAGCAAAGGATTTAACTTCAAAATGATGGAAACTATGAGTAACAGGGATATTATCTCCGTTTTTTCTCACACTCCATTTCTCTCTTTACATTTTATTCGACAAACTCTCACAGGAACTAAAAAAATTTGAAAATGGGGCAAATGGGAATAAGTATAAGATTTATGGTGCAGCTATTGTTAGGGGTATCGGAAAAGTTGTTGTGGTTGTTGTTCTTTACGGGTTAGCTAGCGGATATGCTCACTTGTTGCCTAAACCTGCTCTGATAATGAAGTCAGCAGGTTTTTTTGGGATTTCTGACATATTGGTTACTATAGCAACTCTTGGCCAACACGATTTTGGATTGGCAGGTGCGTTCGCGGGTGTAGTTCTTAATATGCAATCCGTGGTGTCTCACAAGAGTAAATGGATAAAATTTGCGTCTTCGGTCTCTGAATAAAAATAATGTAAGAGGATTTTATCATATGTTTCATAATATATTGTTTCCATTCCACTTCTTAAGAAAAATCACCTGGTAATATATGGCAGCCATCAATGTAAACATATTTGGGAGATCTGTTGATCATGGTAATATGTTATTTTGTAAACATTTCATATTGATCATTACATTGTGAGATCTGGGTAATTGAGGATCAATATATTATTTTGTTAGTGAATAAAAATAATGTAAGAGGATTTTTTTCATTCTGCTAGGAACTTGCTGAGTTGTATGAGCAAGAACAAAATGTGGATGAAGCTATTGTTTGCTATGAGATTGCTGCTAATCAGTTCCAAATTGAAGAAATGACCACGTTGGCCAATCATTGCAAGCAGAAAATTGCACAATTTGCTGCCCTTGTAGAACAGTAAAATTTATCTGTCCTTGCTCCATTATTATTTTTCCCATATTAAGGTTTTGTTTGACATGTATTTAGTAGGATCTTTAGCTTAATTTATTTTCTTGACTTCACTAGTGTTTGCGTTAAATTTTGTCAAATTTTTCGGGTACAAACAACTAGTTTTCTCCTTTTGTAGGTTATTCCTTCCATTTCCATTTTTACAGTGCTATAATTGCCATGATTAGGTTTGATTAAGTCTTGTCATGCATTAAATTTTCCATGTTACGGTTTGGTTAAGTATTGGTATGCATTAAATCTTTAATTTCCTTGACTAACGAATGCATGTGGACATGCTTCTACTTTTTTTGTTACCTTCTATCTATACCATATAAATGTGAGTTGAGAGAATGTTCATCCACAATTACATTTTCCGGCAACCAAATGCCTTGGTGTAAAACTAATCCCATTCCTCTCTTACTTCTTCTCGCCCTGTTCTCATCATGAAGGTTTGTGATCCTAATAATCATGCTTAAATTTCTGTGTGAAATTTTCTGTTTCAGCTCGAGATCAAGTGTGGATAGTATTCTATTGGATCAAGTTTTGATAACATGATTAAAAATTTAATGGTTCAACTTTTTCTGCAGATATCCAAAGGCTATTGAGATCTATGAAGATATAGCACGGCATTCACTCAATGATAACTTGTTGAAGTACGAAGTTAAAGGACACCTTCTTAATGCTGGTACTTGCCAGCTCTGCAAGGGTGATGTTGTTGCAATCAGCAATGCATTAGAGCGATACCGGGTGCTTATGTTGTACTTTTACATGTACTTGAGGCTATTAAATAAGCGATCAAATAATAATTAGGCTTGCGTATGTTATTAAGCTTCTTAGTAAGTACGGTATGGTAATTGTTAAACTAGATATTGGCATTTTGTTTTCTTTGGTTACCATTAGTCTTTTAAGTGGAGGTTTGTTGGAAGTGAGAATAGTGAGGATGTGACCTATATCTAATGTATTTGATTTAAAGCTTACATATATAATATTAGTCTTGAGTTTAGTTGTAAAAACCTAAATTCCAGAACATACATTTATTAAATTCATATCATAACTTTTGGCTTAGGGCCTTGAGGCTTGTACGTAAATATTGAAGTAGTTGTATGTTTTCGCATGCTATACCCTTCCACCAGCAGTCTTCGTTTTTGCGAACGCTTTGCTAGACTCTTCTCCAAGAAAATTGACTTTAATAGTCTCTGAGCATCACCAAAGAATGGATAAGAGATCCCATGAATTTAGCTCTTTTTATTTGGATTCTCTGTGTCGCTATTTCCCGTGCTCTTCTCTTCATGGTCATGTCCTCCGGAAGAAATCCCAAAGAGATGTTTGGCTTGATGTCAATAATCAAATTCTAAACGCTCTGTTCACTCTCATGTGTTTATACCAACACTCGAAAAGAATATATCACCTCGAGTTACTCATGTGTTACTCGCGTTACAAGTTCCTTTTACACCGATATAAACCTTTTTTAATTCTAATGTTTGAAAGATGGACATAGAAGCTCGTTAGCTTGGTTTCTCTAGTGCAAAAAAGTTAGATGAGTACTTGAGCTTACATGGGAAATTTCGGGTTGGAAAAATTAGCTATTTCGATTGTGGATGGGTATTTTCTAGGTTATTTTGATTGGACTAAAATTACACCAAAATGCAAGTCCATGTATATGTTCCTTCCCCTCGCCGAATGGATCTAAATTTGGACTGATCATAGTATATGTTCCTCTAGAATTGAAATCACGAATGTCCCTTAGATTAGGTCTAATAGGACCCAGCAATAACCTTCCTAGCTAATCTAGTGGAGCCAAATAATGCTGCTGGAAAAAAATGATATTGTACCCGACTCATTTACTTGTGCACGCTCTACTTGATTTCCCAATACCCTATCTGTATAATTTCTTTTTGAAACAATAGAGCATCTCACAATAATAACTCATTACCTAAATCATAAATGTCACACCCGAAATACAATTTTCCTCACAAAATTGCCTTACCCACAAATGTCACACTTAAATATTTACAACACACAAAGAATAAAAACACAGACAACAATAGTTATCCAAAAAAAAAAAAAAAGAGAGAGAATTACAGACAACAAAAATTTCAAGAATGAAAGAATAGTGGAACACATAATAAAATCTTCTTAGCACCTAAATACTTAACTTAATAGTAGATCTAGTTCTTTAATCACTATATGATTGAATTGCTCCACCATCATCCCCTGAACTTGTAGCTGTTTCTTCTTGCCTAATCTCCTCTAATTGCTGCAATACCATTTGAGCTTCCGGCCTAGCAGAAGGCGAAGGATCGACACAATGCAAAGCCAATTTCAACGTATTCAATAACTCGTCCCCAATAACCGAAGCATCCCTCATCAATTCCAAATCGAAAACCTCGTTCGTCCACTCCTCTTTCACAATCGAAGCAACCCATTGAGGCAAATCGACACCGTCCATTGCCTCTCCTGGCGATTTCCCTGTTAGAAGCTCTAATATGATGACACCAAGACTATAGATATCAGTCTTTGTGCTAGCTTTCTTGAGTTTTGAGAGCTCGGGTGCTCGGTACCCTAGAGCTCCGGCGGTTGCGATTACGTTAGCATTTGCGGCAGCCGTCATTAGTCTCGAAAGGCCATAATCCGCAATCTTTGCATTTATGTGTTCATCAAGAAGAATATTGCTTGATGTGAGATTTCCATGAATTATGTTCACATTGTTGTGAAGGTAGAGTAGTCCTCTAGTCATTCCTTTCGCTATCTTCATTCGTGTTGACCAATCGATAGGCGTATCCGGGGCACGAGCTGCAATGAAAAATCGAAACTTTTTTAACTAATTTTTCCAAACTAACACAATTATGAATACCAACAGGGGTTGTGTCTAGGGATCGAAAGTGAAACAAGGAAACCGCAATTATAAATTATAAGAAATAAGGTATATTAAGTATTTGCTTACCATGAAGAAAAGTAGCAAGACTTCCTTTAGGCATATAGTCAAAAACTAGCAACTTTTCTCCTTTTGGACCTAAATAATAAGCCCTAAGTGCAAGAAGATTAATATGCCTAATTCTCCCAAGAAAATTAACCTCAGTTTCAAACTCCTTTTGCCCTTTTGTTATCTTTTCTCTCAATCTTTTCACAGCAACTTGAATTCCATCTTCCATGGTAGCTTTATAAACTGTCCCATAAGTACTTTTACCCATAATCTCAGCTGTAGCACACAAAAGATCATCTGCACTAAAAACCAATGGACCATCAAAATGAACAAGCTTTCCTCCTGTATCTCCACTTGCTTCAACTTCCCCTGCAGTTGGGGGAATGCCCTTCTCTGCTCTTCCTACAGTTTCACCCTTTCTCCCCTCTGTAGCTTCTTTCGCTGCTTTTCTTTTTCTTATCAAGCAACATAGCAAAACAAAACAAATAACAAGAAGAATTATGAGAAGAATCCCAGCTGCAATAAGGATAATATCCTTAGTACTAAGTTTTCGATGTCGTTTTTTCGGTTGTGCCTCGATCGAGGGGGGTTCGGAAGGTGAAATAGGACATGGGATTGAACCATTGTATCCACAAAGCTGAAGATTTCCCACAAACGCACTAGAATTGAACTTTTGAGAAAGGCTCACAGGAACAACACCAGAAAGATTGTTATACGAAACATTAAATGAATCAAGAATTGGTAAATCACCTAAAGAAGTTGGGATTTCTCCACTGAGATTGTTAAATGATAAATCAAGCTCTCTTAATGAAGAAATGTTTCCAATTATAGATGGGATTTGACCGTAAACTCGATTATTTCTCAAATTAAGAACAGAGAGGTTCTGTAAATTGTACAAAGTAATAGGCAAGGTCCCATTAATCAAATTGTTTGAAAAATCAAGCCTTCTAAGTCTTGAAAGGTTACCAATTTCATTAGGTATGACTCCATTTAACTGGTTATGGCTAAGTGTAAATTCCTGAAGTGAGCTCAAATTTCCAAAAGATGGGATTTTCCCAGTTAAAGAGTTGTGATCAAGGGCAAGAAACAAAAGTGAAGGGGATTGTGTAATACTAAATGGGATTTCTCCAGACAAATTATTGTAACTAACATTAAGCCTAAAAAGCTTAGTTGAGTTCACAATACTTAGAGGTAATGTTCCAGATAAAGAATTATTGGCAAGATCAAGTGTTTGCAGAAGAGGACATAAACCAAGTGAAGGAGGAATTGAACCTGAAATCCTATTGTTAAACAATTGAACACCTCTTAAATTAGGCAAAAATCCTAAAGAGGTTGGAATTGAACCACTAATGAAATTATCATGAAGACTTAACTTTCTAAGAGCTTGAAATTGACCTATGTTTTCAGTGATTCTACCACCTAAACCTCTATATGGAAGCTGAATAACAATAACTTGACCTTTTGCACATTTGATCCCAATCCATCTACCTGAACAAGCACCATAACCAGTGTCGTTCCAGCTTTTCAAGAACCCTTTTGGATCAATTAAATCATGTTTGAATGATTGAAGAGCTTGGTAATCTGCATCCGTGACAATTATGCCATCCCAAGATTGGCTTGAAACAGGGGCAAGAAAAGGGAAAAGTAAGAGAAATGTGAAACTGAAATGGGTAAAAAGGGAATAACAACTTAAACTTGAGAAGAACCGATGTGGGATGTCTTTTAATTTGGTTCTTGATTGAAAAAGCTGATCTTTTTGAAGTTTAATACTGTTCTTGACCTCCATAACCACAAAGAAATGTTCAATGAGTAAGCAAAGAAGAATATGAAGTAATAAAGGATATTTTTTGAAAAGGAAAAGTACTAATTTGGCTACTAGAAGTGAGAAACAAAATAAATGAATACTGTGTAAGAAGTTTTTGTAGTGGGAAAATTGGTGACGGGGAGCCATGAGCCACGTGAAGTATAGGGGTGGGGTACGGTGGGTTTGGGGGGAGGGGGGTTGGTGAAGGATAAGAGCTAAATGCAAAGATACCCCCTAGAGTTGTTTAATATATAAAAACCCTCTATATTATTTTTATTAGTAAAAAATCATATCGTTTCTTATTGAAAAAAAAAATTGTTTTATTAACATTTTATTAGCTCACTGCATTCATTTAAAATACCATCATAAGAAAATTCTAGAAATATTGTCAATCTTCTGAAAGAACAGAGAGATTATATCAATTTTTAAATTTAATAAGAAAATTATTATTAATTTCTTAGATGAATATTAGTATTTTTTTCATTTTATGGTAAGAATGTAATTGTCATATGTTACTGTGAAATATGTACTTCGGATATTTTTGCTAACCTTTACTAATAAAAATAACATGAATTTTTTTTGTCAATTAAACAAAATACAAGGGGTATTTTTGCATTTTCTCAGCAGATAATGATAAATCAAAGGAATCTGAATCTAAATGGGGAGACATTGGAAAGTGCGTTGTCATATTGATTCAGCGGCAGAAGCAGAAGCTCTTTATTTATTTATTTGTTTATTTTTATATTATTTTTAATTTTTTCTTAACGGCTAGTTTTCCTGGTTTATATGCATGTAAATTTGCACTGTGGTCTGGAGTTTTAGAAACTTGGGTCCATTATTTATTACGCAGATTTAGGTTAGAGGCTCCTGCATTCTAACGGCTATCTTTTTCATATGGGTCCCAGTCCAGTCAACTTTTAGTCTTCAAGCAACTGAGATTGTTAGTGGGACCATCTATAATTCCCTTTCAATGTCATTTTCACAGTATTGACGATATTGCCCTTTAGTGTTTTCTAGTTTTGCTTTTGCACATTGGAAGAAGGTATTATATATTTTTATAGGTTACTTATTGCTTATTAGGAGGTTTTTTTGGTCATACGAGGTTCCGCTATAGCTATAGCTTTTATTATTTTAGTATTGATTAAATTGTTGATGTGATTATTTGAAGTCATTTTCCTAGGTTCTGACCTACTTATAGACTACAAAAGTACACGAGCATTTAATTAATTATTGACTTTAGGCTTTAGGACGGGGTAGGAAGTTGTCTAGTTGGAGTAGACAAAATTATACCGAGGGTAATTAAAGGTTGACGGCTATATTATTAATGGAGTATTAAAAGGAGACTTGATAAATTGACCTAACCAAAATTAGTTTAGTTTGGGTTTAATTATGACACCTACATGAATCGAGAAGAACTCATAAAAGTTGAGTTATATTCGGGTTAGATTCGAGTGATTGACTTCAATTAGTGAGATCTAATCAAATTAAGACTACTGAACTGCTAGTTGACATAATAACAGTTTGGTGCTACACAACCTCGGGTTAGTCGAGCAAAATCTTCGACCCTCAAAACAACTTGCTTCAGTCGAAGAGGACAATTTACATAAGATATGCCAATCTCGGTATAACAGTAAAAGTAAAATTGTAACATGTGTCGCAAAAGTTACACCAAATCGCACGCAATAGTACATAATTGTACGGTTATGTTATATCAATCCCAAGATATGTGTAATGGACCATCTAAATGTGTCACGTAATTGGGGCTAATGTCATAAATTCAGTACACAAAAAGATTATAAGTTCCGTTTGGGGCTCAAACTATAAGGTGTATCTTTATCATTAACCTACATAATGTTTCTCAAATACTTGCTCATTCTTTCTTCTCCAACTCTAAAGCTTACTTAGGGCAAACCCAATGGGAGGGGTTGTATGGAAATTAAGGGGGGGAGGGGGTCTAGGGGTAGGGTAGGAGGCTCGGTAGGCGCGTTAATGCGCCTGCCAGCTACTTGGGTGCGTGCACCCAAACAGCAATCCCCTGATTAAATTTTTTTTATTATTTAGTTTTGTTTTTAGATTTTTTTAATGTATGTATTATTATTTAATAGTGTAGTATATTTATGTAACTTGTGATATAGTTTTTAATTAAAAAATTTTTGTTTAACTTTTATTTTTCATAGTTTTTATGACATCTTAATTTATTGAATTAAACTTTTAATTTCATTTTAAAAAATGAGATTACAACTAAATAATTTAATTAGAATATAGGTGGTTATATAATATTTGAACAATATTAATTTCATTTAAAAAAATGCAATTTAATGAATGTTTTGTTTATTATTAATTTTTATTATTATTATTATTATTAAAATTATTATATTTGTTATTATTATTAGTAATAGTATTATTATTATTATTATTATTATTATTATTATTATATTGTTATTATATAATTATTATAATGGTGAGAGTGGGAAAGAATTAAATTGAGATTAAATAAAGTGGGAAGCTTCAGAGTTGAATTTGGATAAGCAGGGGATGGGGACAGGGACAGGGGCAATTGGAGAGCTCCGGAGCTCGATCCCTTGCCCCTAGCATTGGGTTTGCCCTTCGATCGAAGCATGCCCCGATAGGCACGAAGGTCTAGAACAACCGAATTACCGCCCGAGCATGCCCCAACGGATCGACTCGTCGGAACCCTTTCGGCTCTCAACTCGGCACTTCGTCAAGCATACGAATTGCTATTGCAAAGGAAAACATTGTCGAGCATGCATCAAGCCGTGAGGCTCGAGACTAGCACAACTCCGTGGTCCGATGTTCAAGCGCCCCGTCACCTTGACTAATGCTCCGTCGATCGTAGATAGAATTCAGACAAGTCGGCGTGTCAAAAAAGATTCAAAAATCTTCGAAACCTCTGGTTAGTCGAGCAAAATCTTCGACCCTCAAAACAACTTGTTCTGCAGTCGAAAAGGACAACTTACAGAAGACATGTCAACCTCAGTGTAACAGTAAAAGTAAGATTGTAGCATGTGTCGCAAAAGTTGCACCATATTGCACGCGGTAGCACATAATTGTACAGTTATGTTATATCAATCCCAAGATATGTGTTATGTACCATGTAAATGTGTCACGTAATTGGGCTACTGTCATAAATCCAGTACACAAAAAGATTATAAGTTCCTTTTGGGGCTCAAACTCTAAGATGTATCTTTATCATTAACGCACATAATGTTTCTCAAATCTTTGCTCATTCTTTCTTCTCCAATTCAATAGCTTACATAGGTATCAAATGAATTTTGCTGGAACCACCCCAGCGGCCCAGCCCAGCCTCATCTCTTTTGCAACCCTCTTGCATATGATAGGCAAGATAAAATTAGAGAAAGAATAATGAATAATCCAGTTTTACAATTAAAACAAATTGAATTATTTTATATTTTTATCCACGTGAGAGCAATATAACTTTAAACGTTAACCATATTGAAAGAAAGTTATACATAATCGAGGTGGGCTATCATCTGATGGTAACATTGCATGAACAAATAGATTAATTGGGTCCAGTAATATTTTACTAGCCTATTGGGCTTTAAACTAGCTGTACCTATGGACCTTTTAATATGGCCCAATTAGCTGGTTTTCGAATTTGGCTGGTTTTCTGCTGAAATAGTGCCTTGGATTTTATTTATCAAATTTTTCAAATTTTCTAATTGTATCTACATCTTTAATATTCAAATAAAACCATAAATTTAATTATATCAACTTACACCTCATTAGACTGACGATAAAATAACAATATATTAATCCCTCCGTTCACACCCCAGGGATGGATCCAGGTGGAGACAAGTGGGGTCTATAGTCCCTAAGGCTGAAAATTAAATCAGGTCATTGGATACTTGATTCAAGCTCGTTCGATAAAAGTTTGTTTGAGCTTGGTTCATCAAACAAATCAAACAAGCTTGAACAAGATTTTTCGTTTGATAACTTTTGAAGTTCGACTCGATAAACTAAAAATTGAAAAAAACACATGTAAAATACCCACATACTCGATAATCGGCTCGAGCTCGTTCGATAAAAGCTTGTTTGAACTCGGTTCTTTAAGAAATCAATTCAAGCTCAAAACACAAAATTTCAAGCTTAATAAAATTCAAACCAAGTATGAACAATGTGTTATTCGATACTACTCGGCTCGTTTACATCCCTATTAGTCCCCACTCAAATATTTAATATATTTACAGTGTTATTCGTTTATTTGCGAGAAGAAGCCTTTTGGCTCATTGGTTCGAATTTTGGAAGATAACAAGGTCAATGTTTTGATGCCAGGGTTCGAACCCAGGTAGTGCCGCTATCCTATAATTAATTGTTGCACCGTTTTTAAAAAAAAAAAATTTTGATCAATTTTTCTTTTAACCTATTATTCTCTCTTAACAATTCCATTTGTTCTTTTAATTTTTATTTAATATAATTTTTGTTCTTTCTTAATAATTTATTTAATTTTATGTCTTTCTTAATAACTATCAAGAGAATACATTTTTTTTTTATAATATGATTTTTTTTTTCTATTTAATACATTACTACACTTGCCTATTCAAATGACGGAGAAGCATGGTAAATACTTCCTGGGTCTTTCCATGGTTTTTGGTAAATCAAAGAAAGAAATTTTTGGATCCAAGGGGTGTAAAGAAATAGACATTCAGGCGGTTGCCCAATCGATCCAACTTATGCTATGGGTTGCTTTAAGCTACGGAAGTCGCTTATTTGGCACTACACGCGAAAAGGTATATATTTTGTTTGATCGGCCTATCATCTTGCTATTGATTTGCATAATGAAAGAGCCTCCCATCCTTTTGGTTCTTCGAGTTCTGCACATGAGAGCGAGTATCGTTGGTTATAGTAGTACTCGTTACATCTGAAAACTAGAAGTATAGTTTGAGATGTTCTTTGCTTAGAAAATGAGAATATGTGATAGTAGTAGTATATTATCTTGAAATATGCCTCCTAACATTCCTTCTTTGTTCTGACACTGTAAATCTGTTTAATTGGTGAAATTTGGTTCATATACAACTGTGAATAAACAAATGCAGTTTATTAACCATTCATCAATGAGTTGGAAAAATAAATTGCTACAATATCAATGTTTTTAATTGGATAGGAAATTGATCTAAGACCATATCTGCAAAAGATAAACTTACAATACGATATTTTTACAATGTCACGAAACAAAGAAGTGAAAACTAAAAAACATACAACACGATGTCCAAATGTCGAAATGATATGATTATTTGATTAAAAGGGTGTGTTGGGACTTTTACTTAAAAAATGGTTATCTATTACATTTTTTAATATTTGTGCAATCCTCCATAACGAATAAAAAAACGGAGGGAGAATATGCTAATTGATAGTTAAAAAAAAACGAAAAAGAATATGCTAATTGATAGTACAATTGTTTTTCTTTTATTGTGTCTTAATATTTTGAAAAAAAAATATATATTAAGATATTATTGTTTTACATTAATAATAAAATTTAGAATTTTATGTAACTTAGATTCAACGAGTTTGAATCTAACTATTGTTTTTAGTATTAATTTGTAACAAAGAAGGTTCAAACTACATACACATCTCGATTTTTTGGTAGCGGACTGAACCGTTTGATAAATGAACCGTATAGTTCGATTTGACATACTGTACAAATTTTGAAACTATCTTGCAAGACAAGATACCAAAATTTGGTACAGTTTAGTTATATTGGATGCACACCCGATAAACCGTATGTACTATATACCAAACCAAAATTTCAATTCAATAGATCTCCATATTGAACCATTACAAATTATGATTTTCAGTATTACTAGTAAATTTACTGAAACGGTATGTAGATTTACCGAAGGGATCCGGTATACCCATTTTTCTTTTAAATTCCAATTCCTAAAAAGTAAAAACAGCGTTCCAAATATCATAAAAATATATTACGATTGCATCCAAAAAATATCAGCTAATTTGTAATAGCAGTTGCTCGAGATCATGAAGAGAGTCTTCTTGGTTGGATTGCAATTCATATTGATTCAGCTCTTGCTGCTTATATTGTCTCAACAAAGGCTGGCTTAAAATCAAACTGGAAGGAGATTGCAAGATGGTTTTCGACTGCATCAATGATCCGGAGTATTCGCTTCACAGTTTCGGGTATTACATAGCTGATATAAGGTCTGCTGCTTCAAACTTGATTTTCTTTCGTGATAGAAATAAGGTTGCTCACTCGTTAGCTCGTTTAGCAAGATTTGATCATTCTGTTTCTTTTGAGTTACAATTCTCCAGAAAAAAAAAATTCCATAAACAACAATGTTCCTAATCACTCAGAGACCAGATTGATTCTACCAATTTTTCCACCATAATATTAATTTCATGAAAATTATTATCAATAATTGGATAGGAGGCAGAACAAAATAACACCCATTACTAAATTCCAAAATATTACATAATAAAATGTCTAAGTAATTAATAAACTAGATCCACCAAAAACTTGACATTGGCGAACCATTCAATAACAGATCTACATTTTTACGTCTTCAAAATTACAATTATAAAAATCAAATTAAATTCCAAAACCCTAACTGACATACCGGATCAAATCGAATCCCACCAACCAATCAGATCCGAGATCACACGCGCGTGGCAACAGACGGAGCAGCGGCAGCAGCAGCATTACCTAAGAACGAAAGAAATCCAGAATTTCCCACCTCTTGTTCATCCAAAAACAAATCCTCAGGCATCCTAAACGCGCCGTGCGTGCAAACAACACCAAGTCCAACAAGCAACGCCGATATGAGCAGCGATCCAACGCTCGTCAAGAACACCACAACAACGGTAGACACCACCAAAATCCCCAAAATTTCACGATCCGAAAACGTCCGACCTCCAACAACAACAGGCTGATCTGAAGGACGGAATAGATATAAGAAAAGCCACGCGGCGAGGAGTGATAACAAAACGAGGAGAGAGAAGGGGTGGGTGAGGAGAGAGAGTGCGAGCGAGACGGCGAGGAGTGAGATGTAGTTGATCCGGAAGTAGGAGAAGTTTTTGCGGATGCGTGAGGCGGCGTCGGATAGATTTTCGGGGCGGGCGAAGGAGGAGCGGTCGAGGAGTTCGAGCCAGGGGCGGCGTTGGGAGAGGCCGCTGCGGATGGTGGTTTTGAGGCGGGAGATGAAGGAGCGGAAGGCTGGGGTGGCGATTGGCGGTTGGGATTCCGATTGGGGATTGGAGATCGGAAGCGTCGCTGGAGAGGCCATTATTTTTTAGAGAGAAAATTGGGAACGCTTATTATTGGCCTCTCGGATTTACTTTTTGACGTCCCGATCTCTCTACTTATTTTGAGAGTGAGTTGTTTTTTTTTCTTTTTTCTAGTGTTTGGATACTATTTATATCAATTATATGGACTTAAAAAAAAAAAAAAAAAATATACTATTTATAGCCAAAAATGCCAGAGCGATTTTGCTGGTGCTTATGGAGCATAAAAGTATGTGTTGTATTGACAATTATATCCCTATTGCGGATGAGGTCGTAGTCTAGTAGTAAGGTTGAGGCTCAATATTAACGGATATTATTGGGTTCCATTCATTTGATGGTATTTTTATGGCAAAAAAGCAATAATGGTCTTCTAACTTTGACGTCCACGAATTGGGACACTCGTAGTATCAGTAAGTAATTTACATCTTCTATTTTTAAGGTTGTATAATTTAATCATCTTATCCGCAATTTTAATTCTATGTTCATCGAAATTAAAATTAGTGTCCAAAAATTTCTATATAAGCAAACAAATCGAGGATTATAACATGTTTGCCCTAACAATTAGTAGGTAGGCAAAGAAATAAAAGAAATAATGTGCTATTTTTTCTCCAATTTAAGCTAATTTGACAAGGTGGCATAGTTGATTATCACCGCATGACAGTCAGAAGGATAAAGCTCCTTCAGGACACTAATTTAAATTTCAACGAATTTATGATTAAACTTGCAGGTAAGAGGACTAAAATTACGATAGCTTAAAATGTTAATGATATAAATTGCTTGTTTGAATTACATGTGTCCCATTTTCGCGTACCTGCAAAAGTTAAGGGACTAAAATTGCTTCGTATTTTCCTAGTTTATTACTCCCTTACTTTTCCTTTTTTTCTATCATTTTACGTTTGGTGCGAAATTTTAGGGAAAAGTTAAAATGTGAAACTTTTAGGTATTTATACATAGATGTATTTAAAAATAGTGGTTGAGAGTTAATGACGTTTAATTATTACTTTATGTGAGGGTATTTTAGAAAAGAAAAAAAATTCCATTTATAAAAAGAGAATGTTATTTTGGGACATTGATGATTGATTTATGAATATAATCATCATAACACAGGGATAAAATTCCACATATAAGAATATTAAATTTGTAAATTCATTTTTTTTTAATGTTTAAAAATGTCAAGGAAACGGAAACAAAACAATGTTAAACTTTTTATAATATTACAGGGATTAAATTACTAATACTCCATCAAAAATTCATTTTACAATCTGCATCTCAATCCCCCAAAGAATCATATGAATCCGCACAGAAAGAGGTGTGAAATTTAATGGCTTGCATCTAATCAAGTTAATCACATTTTAGTACAAGAAAGAAATGGATTCTTGGTAGCATGAAACTGAAACCCTTGCCAAAATAACACTTTCTTATTTCTTACCTATATATTTATTTAAATTCAAATCTCGACCATTAAATCATCAGTTTTTTCTCATGTAAAAACCAATTGCCTGATAATTGCACATACGATGAGAAAGAAATAGAAAAATTGCAAAAGTGATTGTGAAGTATTCAAATGAAAGCCACTTCTCTTCATGTGACTTTACTTGATACCAGGAAATGATGGCAAGACGGCAATGAGTGGATCTCCATAACCAACCGCTTCTGTTAAAGAAGTATACAGTGTAAGAAAACAAATTATCTTAAATAATTTAAAGCATAATTTGAAAGAAAAATGTCCAAGATAATCATACCCCCGTCATTGTAAAGGAGCTTCAAGACTTCTCCAGCTACATCTGACTGCTCACAGATTATTCAAGGATGAGAATGACAGAGAGAGAAAATCACAAAGAAGCCACACAAAAACTAACAAACACGTGGCTTACTTTGACCGGAAGTTCTGTGCCAAACTGATCCATGAAGGCTATGGTTTGTCCCTCCTTGATAACATCACCCTGAATGCACAAAAGAAAGAACAGGTATATACACCAGCAAGCATTTAAACTTCATATCAATGTGATTATCCCACCTCTGAAACTTACAACCACTCCAAAGACAGAAGGAAAAAGTAACAACAAACGAAGAGGAAATCTCTGCTCACCTCTTTACAAGCAGGTTTTTGCTTCTTTCCTTTCAAAGTCCTGGCTCTTCGGAATGAACCAACCTTGTAAATTGAAAGATAAGTTACTAAAGCACACTTGTAGTATGTGCAACTAATCATAAGAGGTCATACTCATACCGTGGGTGATGATACTATAACATAGCCAGGAGATGCAGAGGCCTCCAGTGCAGCTAATTTGGAGGCCTTTTCCACAGAGACATTCGTAAATGGGCTCACCTTTTCTGCAGAAGATTTTGGTGGGGTTGGAGGAGAAGCAGAAGTTGATTCAATTACTGGCTTACTTGGAACAGATGAAGCTGTTATTTGGGGAACTATAGGAGCAGCGATTGGCGGACTGTCAATTTTCCGTTTCATGTGGATTTCAAATGCTCCAAACTATTACAAAGGAAAAAATTACATATATATTAATGTGCAAAACATGGACTGGCACCATCTAGACCTACCAAAGGAAATATTATGCAAATTATTCCATTAGCATTAATGATACTAACCTCAATATACTATAACGTAGAGTTATGAAATCTGAAGTGACCATTTTTCATGAACCTTGTAATTGAAGCAATACATATACTTGGCAACTAACTAGTGGAGAAACTTCTTTGAAGCAAGTTTACATAACATAAAGACAAATAGACCCACTCCCACATTAATCAATACAAGAAATGAGCTTTGATGTTAACATCGTTATTGCAAGACACTAAGGCTATGTTTGATTCTTGGACTTCAATGAGTAAAACGCTAAGAAATTTTTTTTTCTCTTGCATCCATTGACGCAACATAGAGCTTCATTTCTTGTTCATTTGCATTTTACTAATCATTTTACTCACTCAAATCCGTAAACCAAACATAGCCTAAGAATTGATGCTAAAATCTTAGATTCGTGATTTTACCCACTTGATACCCTTATTCTACACATATCGCAGGTCACTCCAGGAATTATTTCTCTCACCTTTCTAGTGATTCTGATCTCTCTCTAGATATGTATAGAAGCTAAATAGTTGTAGACATTCTTTTTGACACAAGAAGAAACTTTCAGGGTTTTTGATATCTCAGTGACATTGAAATTGATTCACGTTCTTAAAATGAACCTTATTTTTCAAGATTTAGCATCTTCTGGAATAAAATCATATACACTATATCTTATATAATTCATTGCAAAATAATTATCAGAAGTTGTATGACAAAAAAAAGTTTACCTTAACTTTAAGCTCAGCGATCTTCGTCTCATCACAGACTTCTGTAAGCAGGGCCTGAAATGAATTAAAAAGCATGTTTGAATTCCAATACAACAACAGGAAGATCTTATAACTAATACATGACAAAGAAGAATCAACAGAAGAACATTTACAACATAGTGTTGTCCAAAGCATGTGAATGTTATGGATCTCAGGAGTACTATTGCAATGAAGGCAAAGACAAGAAAATTCTACAGAGAACACTTTTGCAAAGTGGTACCACAAACTAACACACAAAAAAGAAAAAATCATCCTACTAGATTATCACAGGAAACCCAATGCCCAAAGAGAATTGCCAAAAATACACAATATAATGCTTATTAAATTTCTTTTGAGTTGATCACATGATAGATTTGGAAAGACAAGAGCTCCATGAATCTTCCAGATATAGCAGATTGATATCACTTCTGTTATTTTATTGAAAATTTATTGTCCAGAATGCAGAATAGTACTCATGTAACAACCCTTAATTTGGGAAAAACACTCCATTATATAAATCGAACCTTACAGTTTTATGAAATGCTACAGAAAAGAAAAAGAAAAAAAATGCTAAGAGCCAACCACAATATGCTTGAGGTCTGTATGTAAGAGCCATATCAAGACGAGCAGGCCAGTCTACATAGAGACGAATAAAAATAATGAAGCCTGAAAGACTACCTCAAAACCATTGGGAAAAGTAGCACCATGTGGTGATTTTTGTAAACCATGTTCTTCACTATCTGACGAAGCAGCTCCGTTAGGTTCACCTGAATTCGAAATAAAACAATGTTAAATGCAATGGTTACAAATTGATTACAAACAATTGAGCTCTCGAAACATGTTTATTCTGTTATTCATTACAAACACAGGAAATAACTCACTGTTAGATTTCGCGGTCACAGTAGCTTCAGAGGTCTTCAAACATGACATAAGTAATGCGCCATGCCGATTAGTAGATGAAACATTTTTTCCACCGAAAACTGGCAATTTATTTAGGTTGGAGAAGGTTGCATGCTTTATGGTAACAAGTCCAGGTTTTTCGAGCATAGATTTTAGACGAGAACTTGTACCCACAGCATCTGAAACAAAGAGGAAAGCATCAAGTAGTTTAGACCATACATTAGATTAAGTGTAGCTTAGGCAAAATTGGAACAACTATCCTATTAGTTTTGACCAGTTCACATAAATCATATAAATAGAACAATGTAACATCCTTCTATTGCATATAATCTCCTATACTATTAAATATCCAGTTTGAGTATCGAAAAAAAATCCAGTCCATAGAAATTGTGATGGTCTATGTAATAAACATTTCACTCGTAACATCGGGGAATTTCTCGCATTATTCTCCATTTCCTGATCTCCACCCACGTACCCACCCACAGCCACCCAACAAATAAGAGTGTGTAGGAAATACAAGTACAACCTCACATACACCATTATTATTTTATTACAAAAAAATATAACAATTAAGGATGAATATAACAAATACAACCCCAAATGAAAGATAAAATTAAGCATCTAATATATATCTTAGCACATAATACACACATGTTCATAAACAATTAAGCATTTACATACATCCATCATATTTAACAATTTCTTTTCATACTGAGAGAGAAAACTAACATTGAAAAGAGCGAAGAACAGCGGCGGACTCCATAACGATGAAATCGAAAAGATTGAATCTAAAAGAAATCGGGAGATTATCGATTTATAGCAGTTATGAATAAGAAATCAAAATGTTAAGCGATATAAATCTATTTTGGGGGTGGGGGTAAAAGAGTGTGGTATGTATGTATTGTTGTAGGTTACTAATTAATAAGTGGGAGTTTGTTTGTGCTTTGAAATGTCCGCCCTTCTCATCAGTTTCATCACTTACTCCTTCCTATGCTGAGGCTCGCTAATGTGCGCCAACTTCCTGCTCTTTTAGCCCACGTGGCACTTATTCCACGCCAGAATGAATCACACGACATAGGTGATAAATGCAATTTTTTTTTTCGTTCTGGATTTACTAAACATCTCCAAGGATCATGTATAATTCAAGTTATAAGAAAAAATATAAATATTGCCAAAAAATTCTTCGATTTTAAGATCCATACAAAATTATAAGTTTTAAGAGGTCAAAGTTAGCTGTTAAAAACTCTTTTTCATTGAAATTTAAAAAATTTTGTACTTTTTCCGTATAAAATTAAAAATATTTTAAAATATTAATTCATATTATTTTTTTAAATAATAATATTTTAATTTCATATTACTTCCACAATATTTAATTTAAAATCATAGAAATACGATTATTTAATTTAAAATTATTAATATTTTCTCAAAATAATACTCCCTCTATTCCATAATTTTTACTCCATTAGCTACAGGCCGGTCAAACTTTTTAATTTTTTAAGTGACTTATCATCTTAAATTCTTAACATTTTTTGCGTATTAAACCTTTTAAATATTAATATACATATTGTCATATCATATTATTAAATTATTAGTTAAGGCTGTGTTCGTTTGTCAATATTAGGCCCAAATTAGCACAATCAGGCCACTTAATCGGATTGTATATTTAGTTCGGTTGGGCTGACAAAAACACGGGCAGCCCGTAGTTATCCGGGTTATGTGTGGGCCAGCCCCTTAATTTGCCCGATTCTAATTCCTCCTCCTACCCAGCAATTAGGTAATCCGGCCCAGTTTCGATAAAAACTTTCATACTTGCCCCTGGAGTTTGAAAGTAATTACACCAAAATTGCCACTGGTAAAAGAAGTCAATAAAAATTATAATTCGCTCCATTCCTATTTTCACTTCCCCTTTCATTCTGTACAGGTAAATTCCCCAACCCTAGCCCACCATTTTCAACTCTTCAATTTCATAAAGTAGCAATAATATTTGGTTTAATAACTTCTTCTTCCTCATCCATTCATGGTTTGAGTTCAGCAGGACACGGATTTGCAGCAAATAAGTTCGAAAGTCAATATATTTTTGGTAGATGCATAACTTCTTTAATAAAAAATTGTGGTTCTTCAATTTGGGGTTTTGTGAAGCTGTTTGATTTCCATGTATCATGGTTTAGTTTTTCAATTTCGGATTTTGTGATTATTAGTTTCTAATTAAATTTGCAAGTACTTGGTAAAATTCCATGTGGTTTGTTTATGTGATTATTAGTTTCTTATTAAATGCATATTTGGTAGATCTTACGGATTTAGGAGCTCAAACCCAAAGAAATTGATTTATTAATGGTGGAAGTGAGGCAGAAAAAGCAAGAGGGAGAATGGAGCCCTAGAGAGAGAGAGAGAGAGAGAGAGAGAGAGAGAGAGAGAGAGAGGCGGGTGTGGAGGGCAAAAATGTCATTTCGCGCTAATCGGTCAAACCGAACTGAAAATTAAATAATTGGGCCGACCGTAATTTCACCTCGGATTAGGGACCGAACATCCAATTCAATTGTTGGGCCGAGTATTAAATTAGCCCTGACTAGCAATTGGGCATATTATAGTTTTGGCAAACGAACACAGCCTAAATATATTAATTAAATTATTTATTATAATTTATTGAAATTTAGTTAAGTTGAGTGGTCAACGATACCAAGGGATAAAGATTAATAGGACGGGGAGTAATATTTTATTATATATTAAATAAATAAAAAATTAAATATATATATATATATATATCACAATTATTTATATGTAAATCAAAATTTAAAAAATTTTATATATATAATCTAGATGTTGGAGTGATGGAGTGAAATAGTGGGATTGTTTAAAAGTGGAACCTTAAAATACAAACTAGGCAATGAAATGCAAAGTAAAAAGTAATTGTAACATTAAGAATTTAAGAAGTTAGAATTTAAGAGGTTCATTAGAGATGGCCTAACATCCCATTAAGAAAAAATTCTAACATCACATTAAGAAAAAAAATATTATCATTTGGACCTTCTACAGTCTATTTTCCCCTATTTTTTTTTAGTAAAATGTGGAATTACAAAAATATTATTATCCACGATCTCACATGGCAAAATTATTTTGTGCATGGAACATTGTCAAAATAATAATTCACCTATTGTTAAGTCAACTAGAAGAAAATGAAAAGAAAAAGGAGTGAACAGTTTTAATTGAATTGGTAGTTGTGGATTAAAGGAAGTGATTTGTAGCTCAATCATTAATTATACAAGAAGTTGGGCCTGGCCCAGTACCTTCAACAAGTTCAGTTTGGGCATAGATTTAATTACATACCCATTCAAACAATCAAATTGTAGAGGCAAAGGGCAGTAGAGACTAGTTTTATGTGACAATCACATTTTCATTGTCATTCCCTAACTTTCAACTTCAGAAAACTATTCAAATCTGAATTTATTTTAATTGTTGAGACCAATTACAACACTGGAAAAAATTAAATTGATCATTAATTTATGAGATTAAACTTACAAGTTGCAATTTGCAACCATGAAAATCTTATTATTAGCAATGTGAAACATTTTGATAATACCAAGAATATTAATCAAGAATTTACTGAATTAACAAAACAAAAAATCTCAAGACAAATAAACTTTCTGAAATCATACCTCATTCATATTTATATTGGTTAAAAAACAAAACCTTTACAAAGTTTTTAAAGATTACAATTGCTTGAAACTTTGACTTGCAGCCTCGCCTTTAAAGTTGATTCTAATATAGCACAAAAGCCAAATAACACATGCCAAAGTTTCACTAATCAACTCATTAGATTTTAATCTAGAACCAGCTACAACCAAAAAAAAAAAAAACACCATTAATAAAAATTCAAACACAAAAGCTTTCAACAATGAAAAAACTAGCAAATTGTCCATTCAATAATTTCAACAAACCCATTCAGCAGACAAAAAAAATATAAGCACGTTAAATGACAACCCAAAACTCCTCAGTCCTCAGGATCAAGAGAAACAAATTAAACCAAGAACCCAGACCCATATAAGCTTCACACAAAATCAAAAGCTTCATACGTTAAAGGAACGTTGATTAAACTAAGAAATGAAACATAATAACCATCGAGGAGCTAAAATTGAAGGAAACAAAAACGCCTTATCACATGTTTATGTCGTTTTTAAATGCGAATTTTTCGATAATCAAAGCAATCCAATTACAGATCCACAAATCCTCAAAAACAACAACTAGAATAAAACAAGTAAATCAACCCCCAAACCCGTACAAGGTGCGCCCCTGCCTCTTCAACGCATAAACAACATCCATGGCGGTAACAGTCTTCCTCCTCGCGTGCTCTGTGTACGTCACAGCATCTCTAATGACATTTTCCAAAAATATCTTAAGAACTCCTCTCGTCTCCTCATATATGAGACCACTGATTCTCTTCACTCCCCCTCTTCTCGCCAATCGACGAATTGCAGGTTTCGTAATCCCCTGAATATTGTCGCGGAGCACCTTACGGTGTCGTTTTGCTCCACCTTTGCCCAAACCCTTGCCACCCTTTCCACGGCCCGACATTTTGTTGATCTTTTGATTAGAAATAGAAAGGGATTTGAGGTGGAGATTTGAATATGAGCGATGGAATGTGATGGTTTGAGGGATAATTTATAGAGAGATTTGAATTTTGGAGAATTTGAAGTTTAGGGTTTTTGGAGGGGTTGATTGTTTGTTTTGGCGGTGCTTTTTGAGTTTTTTGATTTGGATCCGAGTGAATTGGTGTGGTTTGCAATTGATCGTTGATTTGAGTTAGATTAACGGTGATGAATGAAGTTAGGGTTTATTAGGTGGATTGATGACGTGGAATTTGCTTTCCCTCCCCAATTTTGGTCCACATAGAGCTTAAAATGGGTTCGGTCCGTTCGGATAATTGAAATTCTATTTTTGGATTGTTTTTATGTTGAACTGAAGTGCTTTTTTGCCATTTAAATTGTAACACATGCTCCATAAATCAATATAAATTCAAAAAAAAAAAAAAATAAGTTATCCAGTTTCTTAAAAAATAATCAACATGCATCAAATTAAAATTTTAATTGGTTAAATTATATTAAGTATCACCATTTTTAGACGATGAATATATTTATAAATCAATCATTGTATTAAAATCTTCCAATACCTACCAAAATATAAAAATACACTAGCTGCAAATAGTAGAAAAAAATAAGTGAATAATCAAAAAATAATCAAGTAAACTCTCATATTTAATACTCCCTCCGTCCCATTAATTTTTATCCCTTGGTACCGTTAACCAGTCAACTTGACCAAATTTTAAAAAATTATCAAAAATAATTTAATTGATGTATTTAACTAATAATTTGAAATTATCATATAACACTATGTATATTAATATTTAAAAAGTTTAATACGCCAACAATGTTAATAATTAAAATGATAAGTCACTTAAAAAATTAAAAAGTTTGATCGTGTACTATAGCTAATGGAGTAAAAATAATGGGAAAGAGGGAGTATTTATAATAGGGATTTGTGTTTATATGTCATGACTCAAAACAATTTCATCGAAGTATACAAGTGGATGCAAAACTATTTTTAAAAAACACAATCAACTCCCAATCCAAATAGTGAGTATAAATGAATAATGTGATTCAACTTCAAGCATACATTATTATAACATAAAACATGCAATTGTATTTGTATAACAACAAATCAAATCTAATCTAATCTAATTAATTTAAATCAGAGTAAGATAAACATTTTCTTTAAACTCCAACCTCCTAGTTTCAGTGTAAAAAGTCAATAGTTTATTAGGCCAATACGTCAACCAAATCCAGCCCTTAATCTCCCACTCCATACTTTTCCCAATAGAATCCCTATCCACCTTCCATTTCACAACATCCCCATACTCATCACCAGCAAAAATCACACCTCCTTTCCTCGTAAACACCCTATGAGCATTAGAATAACGATTCTTAAACCACGCTTTTGGGTGAAGCAACGAACATTTCGATGGCTTCGACGAAAAAACCTCCCTTCCGTTCACACTATCATGTAAAAACCAGTTCAAGTTTGCGCTATTTCCGTACACGGATTGTTCGAATTTCCACGGTCTCAAGCTGACTGTGGTGGTCTCTGCGGCTGAAAGGTTGAGGCCTATGGCTTTTGGAGGTTCGAACGAAGCTCCAACTCCTTTTTCAGCACCGATTTCGGTAGAGGGATTTTCGGAAGATTTGCTCACTGATATGCTTATCACATTGGTTTGTTGGGTCGGGGTGATTTCTATAGCGATTCGAGAAGGGAAGTGTTTTTCTGAAGTTCCGGCGCCTCGTTGTTTCATGAGTGTGTCTGTTAAGAGCTTGTGAACATCACACCTGATGATCATCATGTTTGATTCAAAGGAAAAAGAAAAAGAAGAACAAAACAAATTAGGCTTCGCTTTAATGCATAATAATCATTAGAGATGAAATTAAAATAAACGTAAATTACCGATTCCTTCATGAGGTAAGGCCTAATTACAAAAAATACGGTATTACAGAAAATCTCGCTCAGGGTTTGTGATTGTTTAACAATTAACTTCTTACCCTAGATAGGTTTTAATTTTGCCTCTCGAATTATTTGTAATGTTGATAATATCTTATAATTAACCTCTCACTCCTCAACTATCTCGAATTACACGTCAACCCACTTTGACACAAATATATATTATGATTATTAAGAGTTCATATATATTTACCTTATGTTATCTGTATTCACCATGACTTCAATCCATTTTTCTTCAACTTTCACGTTATAATTCAATTGAATCACACCCTCAAGTTGGTGAAAGTTAAGAGAAAACATCAAACGATCGTCTGACGAACCGCTAGATTTTTCGATGTCCATGGCTATAACCGGAGAGTATAACTGGACTTTCCACAACCCAAATGTTGAAATTGAGTAAGTAAACAATGGAGATGGCATTTCAAAGCCAACATTTTCATCTCGAATTTCAGAAATCCAATTAGTAATCCCAAGATTTATCGAACGGACCCATTCTTCTTCGACATTTGAACCCAAAAGCCTCATAAAATATTTTGCCATTTCTCTAGATTTTGAGCTAGCAAGTTGATCTTTAAGAGTATTAACACATGAAGCGCGTAATTCTTTAGGAGCTTCGTAGATGCATACGATGAAAGTGAGGCTAAGAAATGAGAAGTTGAAGATGTCTTTAAGGTTGTTTTCGGAATATATTCTTGGGAGTTTAAGTGAAAATGAGGATTTAAAAATTGGAGAATATTTTAGGACATCTTCAATGAAATTTTTCAAAAGGGTGGAAGTTGTTTCATTGTCTAGTAATTTGTTGGATGTGGACTTTAGTACAAGCTTTTTCGATGTCCAAAGAAAAACGGGAATATTGTAATCTGCATAAATTGAGAGGGAAAAAGAATTTTTGTCAAGGTTTTTGATTGATAAATTGAGGGAAGGTTGAGATGAATTACTTGAAGGACAAAGTTTCATGGAATTAAGGATGTCTTTTTTCCATTGAGGGATTGGTGGGAGGTTTCCAATCCATGAAAACACATCAGGGAAGGAACAAAAGGCCATGAAAAATTTCTTCCTTTTGAGGTTTTTCTGAATTTTTTTGGAATTAACTTGATTTGAAATTAAAGATACTATGAGGGATATATATAATGACCAAAGTCTAATGCAATATTATTCTTACCGAAAGTCCGAAAATTAGGTCAAAAAGATAAAGTATGGAATAAGGGAAAATGTGCAAGAATAGATTTCTATATTTTGAGAAACATGGGACCTGTATGGATTGGTTTTGCTCGGATTTCGCGGTTTTGCAAAACTCGATTACACCATTTTAAATAATGAAGTTTGGGCATAGCTTTCGCGAAATTCACTTTTCAAATTATATATTATAATCTAATAAATCTCAAACCTTTGAAATACATTGATTTTATATCTTCCTTCTGTTTTCTCATTCATCCCCAACATTCAAACTCAATATATTCAAATCATAATTCAATTTTTCTAAAATCATAAAATGCAACATTCGAAATCAATTCAAATAATGTTTAAAATATTTCACCGATACCATATGAAATCAAAACCGAGCCAAAATCAATCCATATAGATCCATAGTATCTTATTTTGTCTTATGTGATTGGGCAAGAAAATGTTAGTGCATGCGTGGATCTCTACTTTTTGATATGAATTACCTAGCCATGTGGGGTACGTATACTAATACTATTCTTCTATTAATAATATTAATACTATTCTTCTATTCTTGAGCATTTTGATGTAGTTAACAATAATTGAGAAGTAATTGGAATTATGTCATTTTGACACACCTCAACTCTAGGAGCTTTCAATTGAACTCATGATTGAATACTTAAATTTAATTTAATCCCTAAAGTTTTAAGTCATATCCAATATATCTAAAAACAATTTAAATCTTCTTAATTGAGTATAAAACATGTCCATTCTTCTCATTTGAGTCAATTTTATTAATTTATTGTCATGAGTAAATTATTAAATTTAACTTTTTAAGATCAAAAGATTTGGGGTGCCACATAATATGTACGGAACAAACTCTTTTAGTAGTCGAGAGTGTTCTCTATTGATCTCCACCAATCAATTGATTCAATTCAATATGAGGGTTTTGAGACTTAAGCAGAAAAATAAATGCTTAATCCTTAATAAGTGGAATTGAAAAAATGTTGTAGGAACGGAAAAAACATTTTGAGGAAGAAAATTACTTTCTTCCTTTTTTTTTTAAAGAGATGGTAAATATAATGTTGATCAAACACTATATCGAATTGAATTTATTACATTGTCAACAAAATAAATTAATTAATTACAAATACCAATATTAAACCAAAAAAATACCAACATTAATGGAAGTTGAACACATCTTTTACTTATTATTTTAATATATTAGAAGAAGTAATCTACAAAACTCAAACTTTGACCAATGAATAACACACAATTTTGGGATTGTTTTGCTATTGGATGCTAAAAAATAATACTAGTATAGTTCTATATTTGGTAATTTGTGTTGGGTTTATCCACTCATAGTGGGCCAATCCATTCAATTAATAAAAGTAAAATAAAAGGGTTTTAATAGTTACTACTAAATATAGATGCATGTATATATGTTCCCTAGCTAACTTGTCAAAACATAAGGTACAAGTTAAAGAAAATTCCAAATATTATTGTATTCATATTTCTTCTTGGTTCATGATAGTGATGATAACATACTTTTCCAATAAATAAATTACCAAAATGGTAAAAGTTCAACAAGTTAACGAAAATTCCAAATATTATCGTATTCATATTCTTCTTGGTTCATGATAGTGATGATAACATACTTTTCCAGTAAATAAATTACCAATTCAATTTTGGTGCAAAGGTTACTCAATCTTTAAATAAAATTTAATTTTCTCTTACGTATATCATGCTATTGAAATTCAAGTACAAGAATGGATAAACAAAAATCCAAATAAAATAGAATAAAAAAAAAAACAATAACAACCATTCAAACAAAGAATTCCATTGCAATCCTAGAAAAGTAAATTTAGTTCATATTTAAAATGGAAATCATCTCAAGAATAATAAAATATATGAGTAATAGATCACAAAAGAGATAAAAATTTGAGAAGATAAGAAAAGAAGTGTAGGTCCATATTCAAATCTTGATCAGAAGTATTTTCCGATGTTTTCATGCTCCCCAATTATGTTTTATTGTTCATCGAGTTTCCCAATGTCAAAAGGTGTCCAAAGATATGTTTATCCCCCTTCTCCAGTATTTAGATATCCTCTTCCAAGTCAAATTAGGTTTAATTTAATAATATCCGCGAAAATTCTCTGCCTAGCGGAGAAGTCGTCTCGCCCCAGTGGAGAAGCTGTTCTCCAAGATTTCTATATGCCTTATGATTTCACTCCAAACTGAGATATTTTCCACTCCAACGAAGAAACTATTGTTTGCACTTTCACAAATCAAGAAAAATTTTGAAATACAAAACTTAACTAATAAAACCACAATGAAAACTACCCCATAACTCAAGAAACTAAGGCCAAATTCCACAAAAAGAGATGGAAATTAAATCTATTTTCCCGAGTTAATAGGCTACAATCTTATTGCCGAAAATTATTTTATACAACAGTTGCACTACGTCATCGATGACAAGCAGTGTATTATGCCAACTATAGTTTTACATGTGGATATGGTTCCACACCAGCCATGTTGTAGCAGATTTTGAAAATTGTCTCCAAACATGGAATACAACATGGCTGATGTGGAATAATATTCACATGTATAATTATTATTAATATATCGCACCATATGTCATTGATGACGTTGTATCTAGGTATCTAGCATTACTTAATTATTGACCGATGGATATATAATAGTGAGCCAAACAATAGTTATTTTACTTGTGTTTAATGGAAAATGTTAATAAGTTATTTATAAACAAAACAAAAAAAATGTAATTCTTCGATTATGTGCAAGCAAGAAAATTCCCATTTTCAGAGAGGCGGCTATGCCAATGCATTGCTTTCTAATAAATTGACAGGTCAAGGGACATGCACATAGTTAAAAAACCACTACACCCTGCCCCTGCCCCGTCATTATGTTTGGCTTAACGAAATAAAATTCCACTCTAATCAAATATCAAATAAACAGGATAAGTAGTGTTTATCTTTTAATCACAAACCTCTTTTTCTTCAAATTAGAGTGGAGCATTAAACCCGTTGTCCAATTATATGCTGACACAAAAAGCTTCAATGTTAAAAGTTTCATCTATATACCACGTCAATTCGAAAAGTGAATCTAGAAAACATATATATATGAGCTTTCTTTGTCAATTAAATAAAACACATGAGATATTTTCATATTTTATTCTTTTTTCTAACCCTCAAACTAGGATGTCAAAGTGTTGATGAGGATAATTATGTACTTAAGAAGTTAAGAGTATTTAGACCATTTATTCTATTTATGGAGATATTAAAAGTATGCTTATAATAACATTTATGTTCTTCTCATAATAGGATTGGCCCTGCATGAGTAGAGAGTGTTGTGCCTTATATGGATAGGTTTTGGTCCAATTTCGCGGGTCTCGCTAGATTGGATCAAATCTCTTTCAAATGAGTTTTTACAAGATCAATGAAACTCAGTACAAATTTATTCCCAAGTTTTTATTAAAACTGTTGAAATCTATAAATATTGATTCGACATCTATCATCTTTTTTTTTTCATCCAAACTCTTTAAAAAAGACATTGATTTGACATATACCACGTTCCCCCCCCCCCCCCCCCCTTTCCCCCCAAATTCCAACATCCAAAATCAATTTAAGTGGGGTTTTATTTTATCAAACCACAAAACCCAACATCCAAAATATAACAAAATGATATTTCAAAGATTTCACCGAAACCATCCATTTTTTTTTTTTAAATCAAGACCCACAAAACCGGGTCAAAACCCTTCCAAGTAAGCCCTTCATGTTTGTATAATTTTATGGAGCACAAAGGCGGTTTTGCATCTTGTTGTTCTTCCTAGAAAGTTCATAAAACGGGCAATCCGAATATGAAAAATGGGCAAAAAATCATTGTAAATGATTTCTTCTTGATTTTGATGGGAAACTTTAATTGAAATAAAATAATTTATTGTATTATTAGGAGATAGAGAAAAGTAATAGATGGTGATATTTAATAGGAACTGACTAAAATTTCCTCCCAACGGTGAGTCAAATGGCCATTAAAACATCCAGGGTGCAAAATGAAACAATAACATGATTTCAAAGATGCAAAATGAAAATTTACCTATTTTCATGGTGCAAAGTGAGATTAAGCCTTAAAATACTTATAAAAACATTTATGACGTTCTCATAATATAATTATTTGATCCCTACAGGTGTAGAATGTATCTATTATTTTAGGGAGCACAAAGGCTTTTTGCTCATTGTTATTCCTATTTTCACATTCATGAAACGGGCAAGCCAAATCTGGCATATGGATCTCTTTCAGGCCATCTTCAATGAAATTGACAGCCGTACATAAAGGGGGAATTGACGACAATGCTCGATTGGAGATGGTGAAGGGGGGGGGGGGGGGGAGATGTTTCGTGGGCAGCACTGAAGGGCACATGATTGGCAATGGGGCGATCATTGAATGGAGGTGGGTGGCCATGCACCTTATATTATTTTTAGTTTTAGTTAGATTTAATTGTAAAAATAGTTTTATTTATTTTCTAAATTTTTTGTAAATTAGAATTATTTAAAATAATTATTTTAATATATGAATTGTAATTAATTTAATTTATTTTGAGTCAAATTAAAAATTTTATTTTTTGTGTTTTATTTAATAAATTGATTAGTTAAATACTTTGATTTTTACATGATTGTTTAACTATTAAAAATAATTTTGATTTTGAATAAAATAATTTTTATTATTATTAATATTTGTTATTATTATTAAAATAAGTGAGAGTGGACAAATTTGTGAAATAAACCAAATGGAGGTCGATTGTCCTTCGGTTGGAGATGAGTTTTTAATTGGAAAAAGGGCAATTGGACAAAAATGGGTCAAAGAGGCAATTGGGCATTGAGTTCGATTGGAGATGACCTCATGTATTTGCAGCGGGCAACCAGAAGCACCGCCAGGAAGATTTACCCTTTTAGCTCCCGACTTTTGAAAAAATAAAAAAGGAGGACAAACTCCGACTTTATCTCTAGACATTTATCTTTAGCTCAATGTAACAATATACTCCCATTATGGACTTAAAATTGAAACTATTTTATTTAAACAAGTCCCAAAAAAACAACTGAATGCAAAAATAATTTAAATAGAGATATTAAAATTGCACGCAAAGTTTTTTCAAATCATAAAATTCATATCATTATGGAGTTCTAACTAACATATATGGTACTATATGAAAAAAATCTAAAAATATTGGGGGCAGAGACAACCCCCCTCTCATAAATCCGTCCTTGTATATCCCTATCCCTATGGAATGGATTATAGAATTTTTTTTTTTTTTTTTTTTGTTGAATTTATAAGAATATATAACAACAACTATTATCTTACTCAATTTTAACAATCGATTTTAAAAAAGTACACCTTTTCATTACAGCAAGCAAAACAATAGCCAAGAATGACGAGTCAAACAAAAGGATGACTCTGAAAATCTCTAATCACAATATATAGCTTTATTATCTTCAACAGACCTCTTAAAATCATGCCTTTTATCTTAAAATTTAAGGGATGAACAATGTTGGGTCTTTCTAAAATAAAATTTTATATAACATAAGTTTATACGAGATACCTTATTTCAACCATTAAAAATAGTCAATAACAAATCTGAACCACAATTTTTAGTCAAAATGTCCAATGATGATGTGGCATCGTACAATTAAAAAAAATAAACATATGTTGAATTACATACTAACCCTTTAATTAATATAGGTTTAAAAAAAATCTCTATAATCTCTAATTAATTTCAGATCTCTTTTCAAAATAAAAATAAAAATCGAGAAAATTGCACTTTTCATACTAAATTCCTGCATACTTTATATATTTCATACCAAACTTTTCAAATAGACACATTTCGTACAAAAGTTGAACAATATTTTTTTTAATTTATTCCGCCGTGAGTTTTTGGATGAAAAATATCACATGCCAAACATATGTCCGTTAAGTCACCATTTTTATCTCTTTACAAATTAGTCAAAACATGACGTGTATTTTTTACTTTTACAAATAAAATATTTTTCTACTTCTATTAGGATTTCCGGTTCTTTTACATGAGCGAATTATTTGGACCTGTAAGAAGTGTTGTGACTAACTTTGAAATTTCACGTGAGGGACACATTTATAGAACAAAAATTAAACAAAATTATTGTAGGTGGTAATTAAGTGATTATTCCACAATATGTAACTTTGGGGGACAAGATTTTTGTCAAACTTTTAAAGTGAACTTCATAAATCATATGAAATTTTTTATCAAATTTATAAAATTTGGCATTCTTATTTTTTAAATACTCATTTGGAGTTCATTTTTTGTGCAATTCCTATAAATTCTCTTATATTTTGAGATATAAGGGATCTCTTAGAGAAGGTCTAAACGTGACCCTACATTTGGTTCTTAAAGACAAAAGAGCAACCCTAAATTTGCTCACTTGGAAATGTTAATAACCGAATTTAGTAAAAGGATGGAGCAGATCAGCAGATCAAATTTAAATTTTGCAACCTTGATATTACTGAATATGCAAATGTATATTTAATACCATAACTTAGATATTAGTACCACAATTTGTAAAAATTCAAATTCAGTGAATGATCCATCATCATCTACATTCTCAAAAAACTTATCAATGTATTATATAATCTTTGAACCGAGTTCACACGCTCAAATTTTTTCCGTTGTATAAAGCTTCAAATAGAAAATTTAAGGGTAAATACCACTTTTGGTCCCTCTTATCATTAACTTTTTACAGAGTGGTCTCTTTTATATTTTTTTTCACACTCTACTCCATACTATGAATTATTTGTTTCACTTTAGTCCCTACTATGAATTATGCGTTTCACTTTAGTCCTTATCAGGTGGTTCCAATAACACGTGACATGCATATGAATATTTTTTAGGGCATTTTCGTCCGTTCACTATTGAGACTATTTGAGATATTGTTTGATTGGTGAGCAATTTTGGTGTTTGAAAAAGATTTTAGGAAAAAACTTTAGTTTGGAACGAAATATACGATTAAGTTCGATTGGAATGAAAGCCTAGTTTGGAAATTTAGTTTTTTTTAAATAATTAGAAAAACGAAAATATCCATGTTAGTTTACTTGAAATTACAAAATTGCCCTCATGAGCATATCACATGTTATCGGAATCGCCTTGGACCACTTGAAAATGACTAAAGTGAAACAAATAATTCATGGTAGGGACTAATTAAAGTGGGAAAAAAAATATAAGAGAAACCACTCTGTAAAAAGTTAATGATAAGAGGGATCAAAAGTGATGTTTACACAAAATTTGATAAGCGATACTCTGCTTTGAAGTGTTTACTAGAGATTTCATTGGGTACAACAATATTGATAAATGATAACGTATCAAAATTTATTCATGACGTTAATTGAGAATTGATGTAAGAAAGTAAAGTTATGAAAATTTTTTTTCACTCGTGAAATGGAAGATAAACAGAATTGTTTATTTGCTATTAGGGCTGTCAATGGCCGGATTAGGAGCGGATTTGGGTGACTCTAGATCCGAATCCGAAAATCAAATGTTGTATCCGGATTCAATCCAAGATCCTACCGAATATTCAAAAGAGCTACCGAATCCGAATTCGAAAAAAAATCCGATATCCGACTCAAAAATACGGATCCGAACAAAAAAAATAAATTATATTTTAACTTTAAAAGATAAAAAAAAACTATGAATTATCTAATCAAAAAATATATACAAGCTAAAGAGAAATGAAAATAATTGTAGGTAATTTGTAGCTAGGAACAAAGTATAAAGATTACCAATTTTACAATAAACGGTAAAATTCTACACTACTTATAATCGAGGGAGGTAGATTGTTGGTAATACCAACTTATACATGTTTAATTAGAAACATTACCACAACATAATTATACCATAACTAGAATATCCAAATAGAAGTTGAACGAGGGGGTCACATCCCATAAGACTTGGTTTTTTTCATGGTAAATATGTTGTTTTTCCCTTTTTTATCTCAAATCAGGCAACCTATCTTCGATAAATTTGTGAAGTTTATGGAATTATTAAAATTGTATCTTAGTCGGTGGATACTTATAATCAACATTAACGAATTATGTACTTAACCAACATTCTAATTGCACGTGAAAGGTGAAACATCAAAATTAAATATATATATATATATATATATATATATATATATATATATACTATTATATCAAATATTATCCGGATGCAAATCTTTAACGGATCGGATCAGCCTAGATCCATATTCGCTCCATATAATTCGGATTACAGATCTTCTTAATCGGATCAGCTCCATCGAATCTTTAATCGGACAATTATCCTAATAGATCGGATCAAATTCGAACCGGATCCGGATTGAAATCCACCCCATTGACAGCCCTATTTGCTATCTATCAAATTTTAATACTGTATAACAGTGGATGGGCCTAGATCCACATTCACTTTATCATTGAATTTTTAATTTAATAAAAATTCTAATAAATTGGTCTGAATATAAATTAAAACAGGCTCATGACAATCGTAAATTTGTGAAACCAAACACCCGAAATAGGTATTGGGCTGATTGATAATATGAACGCATAAAACAACCGACAGTCGAACACCTTACCTTACACTTGTTTAGGCCCAATAAAGAGAAACAAGGAATATACACATTGCAGTCTACTATATGACCCAAACCAAACGGTCCCTGATAGTCATTTTTTAGTTACATATTACTTCTACTTGAAGTCCCATTAAAATTAAGAATAGCGCATTAATATTAAGTACACTTGTTCTATATTATTTTTTTCATCGTTATTCAAACTTACAAACAACTTATATTTTATATATTTGTATATATTTTTTTTGAAATCGAAATAATCGACTACAATTTTGCAGGAGTGCCAATGTCACCTTCATACTTTGTAAAAAATATAAGCTAAATTTTGAGCTACTGAATCTTTTTTTGATAAATTTTTTAGCTACTAAATCAATCACATCAATTTAATAAATTCAATTTGCTACGTATAAATAGGATAACTTTACTGAATCAAAATGTTATCCAATTTAATATTGTATTTGCCTTTGATTTGTGTGTTCTCAAATAAATTTTTATAAAGTTGGACAGAGTAGAGCTAAAACAACTTAATATTCAAAAGTTATTGGACCACAGAAGTTGTTGAAGGTTTATTTGAAATCAAATGAATTAAGGGTTTTTTGCATTTTGCACCCCCGAAATATGGAAAATTGACACTTTGCATCCCCAAAACTTAGATTTAGCACTTTACATCCTCGAAATATGAAAAATGCAGCACTTTTCATCCTCGTTTATTTTCAAGCAAATATTCAAGGGCAAAATAGGTAATTCAATAGTATTGGCACTTTGCATCTTCAAAACTTGAAAATTTCGCACTTTGTACCCCCAAAATAAAATTAGCACTTAACACCTCTAATTAAGAACAAATCAACAACTTTCACCCCCGAAACACAATAAATAAGCACTTTGCACCCCAAAACACAAAATTAACACTCAAAACCCTCAAATTTAAAAAACCCAACCCCCTTTTTTTTTTCGTCAAAGTTGACTATCGGAGTGAAAAAAATCTAAGGCAAAATAGATAATTCATTTTTTTATTTAAATTTTGCAAAACACAAGTATAAATACTCGAATACTCATTTCTCTCTCCATTTTTCTTTTCAACAATATAATCATAAATAGCTAAATAAAGTACAAGAAAACTTCTCGAAGACCCATTGTCTACTTCAACATATCAAAGACCCATAAATAGTTACTTATTTTGCCTAAAAAAAATTCACCTTAATGGTCCACTTTGCCGGAAAAAATGAGGGGTTTGAGTTTTTTTTTTTTAATTTTAGGGTGTTAAGTGTTAATTTTGTATTTTGGGGTGCAAAGTGTCCATTTATTGTGTTTTGGGGGTGCAAGTTGTTAATTTATTCTTAATTAGGGAGTGTTAAGTGCTAATTTTATTTTGAGGAGGCAAAGTGCCAAAGATTTACAATAGAATTACCTATTTTGCCCTTGAGTTTTTGCTTGAAAATAAACGAGGGTGCAAAGTGCTGTATTTTTTATATTTCGAGGGTGTAAAGTGCTAAGTTTAAGTTTTGGGAGTACAAAATGCCTATTTTCTATATTCAAGGGTGTAATGTGCAAAAACCCCATGAATTAATTTGATTTTTAAGATATATTCTAGCCCAAGAGGAGGAAATATAATTCAAAGTATATTAAGTTTGCACCAAAATTACAAAAAATGCATGATGACGTTGTACCTTAACAACCACCAAGTCAAACTTAGAAAATCCACCACTAATTCATACACATATCCCCCACGTCAGAAAATCAGATTTTTCCCCAAAATCTCCTTAAAATAAAACCCAAGGCCAAAATTAAACTCCTTTTTTTCTTCCTATTGGAGGAATCCTCACTATTCAAATTTGATGTAGCATTTGCACAGTGCACTGAAAATTGAGTAGTAATGGAGGCTTTAAGCCTTAAACCGCCGGGCTTCTATTTAATTCCCAATTCTTATAAAAACTGTACCAATTGCTGCCGCCGCCATGTCAGCATTCCCGTATATTGCAGCCGCGTACCGGAAAATCCAGGCAAGATACGTCACGCGAAGCGACGAGATGTGCTTATTGCTCCATTCCTCGCCTTCGGAGCTTACGCATTCCGCTCGGCGGTGGCGAAGGCCGAAGAGAAGTCGGCAGTGGATGCCGGAGCACCGCCACCTCCTCCTCCTCAACCACCGTCGGTGAGTTCGGCGGCGGCGAAGGAGGAGGTGATTAGTTCGAGGTTATACGACGCGACGGTGATCGGTGAGCCAATGGCGTTGGGGAAGGATAAGAGTAAAGTGTGGGAGAAGATGATGAATGCGCGGATTGTTTATTTAGGTGAGGCGGAGCAGGTGCCAATTCGAGATGATAAAGAGTTGGAGCTTGAGATTTTGAAGAATTTGAGGAAGAGATGTTTAGAAGCTGAGCGGACTATATCTTTGGCTTTGGAATCTTTTCCTTGTAACTTACAGGAACAGCTTAATCAGTATATGGATAAAAGGTCTATATTCTTACTTAAAACTTGATGATTAGTTAATATCGTTTTAGAATGATTTAATTTCATAGAATCATCGTGTCTTGCGTAGTTGATGCATCATGTTATTTATAGTCAGTAGCATTTTTATGTTGGTTCATGTATGTGTTTGTAATATATGTGAAATGTTATGATTCTTTTGAACTTGAATGATCCATGTTCTTTATGTTGTACTGCAACTGTTTTAATTTTTTCAATTAAAACTTTAGATAAACTTACGGTGGTAGCTATGATTGTCGAAATCAAATTAGTACTATGGTTTGCTCCTTTTTTATGCTAGCTTCCACTCTTTAAACTAAGGTATCTGACATATAAAAACCATTTGCACATCTCGTCTTGAGAGTTTATAACATTATGGCAGGATCGACGGGGAGGCCCTAAAATCATTTGTCATGCAGTGGCCACCTCAGCGCTGGCAAGAGTATGAACCTCTATTGTCTTACTGCCGTGATAATGGGGTACGACTGGTTGCATGTGGCTTGCCACTTGAGGTACTAACTCTGTTGATAAATAGTGAACATGTGAGAATTCACTACAGTTTTAAGTGAAACCACATGCTCATAAGTTTTATTTTGATAAATGCTCTTTACAGAATAGTACTAATATCCCCGAGCCAAAAACATTAACTAGATAAATATAATTTTATATTTTGGGAAAATATTGCGAAGTTTCACTGAGTCATTAAAATTATTCGTCATCCAGCAGAAAATAATTTCATGTCTTCTATCTAATAGCTATCTTTTACATCATTTGGTCTTATCTTCCAAGTCGATTAACTTACATAAGTTTCATCTGTTGATAAAGAGGACTAAGGTGCACCTCGTATTATTCTGATCATCTTGGTTCATTAGGTCCTACGAACAGTTCAAGCTGAAGGTGTTCATGGGCTCACTAAAGCTGATCGTAAAAAATATGCTCCTCCAGCTGGTTCAGGCTTTATCTCGGGATTCCCTTCTATCTCTAGAAGATCCACCATTGATATAAATTTTTCCAACCAATCTGCTCCTTACGGGCCAAGCTCATATCTTTCAATACAAGCAAGGGTTGTTGAGGATTATACAATGTCCCAGACCATCTTACACGCCGTGACAGACAGTGGATCCAATGGCATGCTAGTCGTAGTGACTGGTGCTACCCATGTAATGTACGGGTCCAGAGGAACTGGTTTACCTGCAAGGATTTCCAGGAAAATGCAAAAGAAAAACCAAGTGGTTATATTACTTGACCCTGAACGACAATTCATACGGCGGGAGGGTGAAGTCCCTGTTGCAGATTTCTTATGGTATTCTGCAGCCAGGCCTTGCAATAGAAATTGCTTTGATCGTGCTGAAATCGCTCGAGTTATGAATGCAGCTGGCAGAAAGAGAGAAGCCTTACCCCAGGTTAGTTCAACAAATAGCTCCTTGATATTTTTGTATGTTCTAATTTTTCACATGGGTGGGCATCTATGGACATATTACAAATATCTTGAAACTGCTGCTGCTATCAAGTTTAGAAAGCAAATAATGGTTCTATCCTTCTCTTTCAATTTAGATTTTCCGAGTACTAGTCTCCCAAGATTAAAGTTAAAAGCAGAAGATAATTCCAAAAAGTGCATTGGCATAATACAGAAAAGGTGGTTAGATAGACCTCACTATTGAAAAGGAAATTTTTTTGTGTATCTAACAACCAATAGAAACTAGTTATATTGCACATCGGATATAGAGGAATGCAAACATCTCTTTGAAGTTTGGCTTGGCAGCTTCAAGGAAGTCTCTCTCGGCTAATCAATAAGTTCTTGTAAATCAAGTGGGGAGCAATTTTTTAGCGTTACAAGCCTAAGTTATGCTGTGTAAGTCAATCTTAATATGCATGAGGAAAAATACATAAACTGATACTGCCTAGGCCTTACTTTCGATTAATAGATAAGTTGTTGAGGAGGGTAATTTTTGAGACTTTACAAACCTAAGATACTGCTCTGTAATTCGATTTGAATATGCATGAGGAAAAAAGAACATATATTAATACTATCCGAGCTGCATATGAAATGGAAACAACTTGCAATTCTTCATCAATTAGTTAGAAAAAAGAACTAAATCGGAAGATTCCCATAAATTCTCATGAAAATAGAGATTTTAGCTAATGAATCGAAATAACTTTTTTTTTTGGTCTCAATTTTATGCTAAACTAATTTGAAATAATTGAATACGTCTATCAGAAGTTTCTTGCTTTGGTCTGACATTTATGTAAAGCAGATAATAGTTTGTGAATGCTTAAATCGCTCTTTTTTAATGAAAATACGGGGTTTTGACAATCAGTTGTATCTAGGAATCGAAGTTAAATATTATCCCATTGTCCTTCTAAATCTATGAAGTCCATTATTTCATATGTGACAACAAGTAAGACACAAACAAAATAGCTTTTTTCATTAGGCGTGATCTGTCGAACATATATATCAATATTTCCTGATTTTTAGTGATGAAACATTTCCTTTTCCTAGTGTTACCAAGACGCCCCTATGCCTGGATATCTTATCTGTCTTTCCAAGTCCAGCAATTTATTTAACTTTCAACCTTTTTTCCTTCTCCACTCAAAGTAACCTGCCTACTTGACTTCTTATAATATTTTTATCTACCCTAACGATTCTATTATACTATACCATTACTGAAGGTGGTCGGGTAAGACATGCACTTCTTTGTGATTTAAAAAGCCACCCCCTTTTATATTATATGAGTTCTACTCTCAATCAGAATGCTAGTTATGGCTGTTCATATGTTATTATAATAATATGCCGCTTCACCCTAGATGGAGAAAGTCCATTAGCCGAATATATCACTACTCTGACCTGAGTAAGAAGTGCACTTATTGCCGAAAGTAGACAAACTATTCTTTAACTAGTATCTTGACATTGTCGACTGAAAGAAAGATTCACAAGTTTTGAGTTATTTTTCATATTGCAAGCCTGGTGAGTTGTGTTTAGATATTTTCCCTCCAAGTTATGTCTCAATTCATATTAATCAGACAAATTTATGTGCTTATCAGGACCTTCAAAATGGACTAGATCTTGGTCTGGTATCACCAGAAGTGTTGCAGAACTTTTTTGATCTTGAGAAATATCCTGTTATATCAGAATTGACTCATCGTTTCCAGGTATGCGGACTTTAGCTGATCCTTTTTGTTTTCCGAGTCTCTAGTTATAATGCAATGATTTTATTACATCAGTGAAGGATGATTGAATCCAGGATACTGAGGTTGACTATATCATCTTAATGCACAGGGTTTCAGAGAGAGATTGTTGGCAGATCCCAAATTTTTACATAGATTAGCTATAGAAGAATCTATATCAATTACAACTACCCTCATAGCACAGTATGAGAGGCGTAAAGAGAATTTCATTGAAGAGCTTGATTATGTTGTTACTGATACATTAAGGGGAATAGTTGTTGATTTTTTCACAGTGTGGCTTCCAGCCCCCACTTTGTCATTCCTCTCTGTTACTGATGACATCAATGCACCTGACAGTGTGGAAGCATTTAAAGGTCTTTTGGGTTCAATCCCAGATAACGCATTTCAGAAAAATCTTGTGGGGAAGGACTGGAATTTGAATCACAGAATTGCATCCGTACTTATTGGTGGTTTTAAACTGGCTGGTGTTGGGTTCATTTCTAGCATCGGTGCTGTGGCTTCCTCCAATATATTGTTTGCACTGCGAAAGCTTCTTAATCCAAGCGTTGTCAGCGAGCAAAATAAACGGTCACCTATACTAAAAACAGCACTTGTTTATTCATCCTTTCTTGGAACATCAGCAAATCTACGTTATCAGGTAAGTAAGATGTTTCTGTTAAAACCTGAACTTCGTTTGTTCTACTTAACATCATCCTTCTTATTGAAGAGTAAGTCGATATTTTGTATTTCCTATAAATGAATTGCTTGTTGGAAAATGATGACATTATTTTGCAAGGTCTATTGCATATGTCCTCCAATAGGTTTCTTATACATCTCTTTTTCTCCTACATTTTGTCCCACTACACTTTCCTCAAACATGGTGTCATGTCCTAAAAGTAAACTCATACTATTTTTAGCTGCAAGTTAAATTACTAAACAAGTAATTAATAAAGATCTTCATGATTCAAGGCCTTTTTATTATAGTTAACCAATGCTGTTAGCGTTAATGCTGTGGCAACCTATCATAAAGTCGTGAAATTACAATACTTGTTTCATATAATAATACCAAAAAGTTTTCTTTTTTCTTACAGGTTATTGCAGGAATAGTGGAGCATCGGATTTCAGAACAGTTCTCTAACCAAACATTACTTGTAAATATGATATCTTTTGTCGCTCGAACAATCAACTCTTACTGGGGAACCCAGGTAAGCCTTTAATTTTTCTTTTTCTTTTCTTTTCCTTTTTGGTCTCTATTATGGTAAATTTTGTTTCTGATTATGTGGATCATATATACCCCACTTTCTAGCCCTCATTTTTAAGATTGTTCATCTGAATATAACCTTGAACACGATTGTTCTTGTGCTTCTATAATGAAGCTAAGTGGTAAGGTGAAAAATATTGGTTCCATGGGAGGTCTCCCATGATATTTTTGAACTAATCATTATTAGATGATCACCTCATATATATGAAGTTAAGCTATTTGAGAAGGATGTGATATACACTCCTTTTGAGTCTAAGCACATGAAGTTTCTAAAAGTGTCAGCAAAAGACCTTTCCTGTCTTTAATTCCTTATCAAATTACATTTCTAACTTACAAATGGTTGTCTCTTTCTATCTTATGTCATGTTTAATGATTAACTTATGTCGATCTTTCTTAATTTCTGCAGCAATGGATTGATCTGGCACGATATACAGGACTGCAATCTCGTAAGAGTGAAGAAATTTCCTTCGAGACTCAGGATCCTCCAAATTCTGCTGCATTAGAGGGCAACGTTATAGAAGATATCAACATTGATGAAACAAACAAGCAATAGATGATACTCTTCTGTCGCTTTATGTATAGCTTCTGGCATTATCTGTAAGAAATGATGTCCATTCATTTCAATTTTCTACATAATGTATGATCTCTCAAATTTTGGTAAAGCTTACACACTACACAAGGTCGAATTTTTTTAATAGGGAAAACCACACAACAATAACATTTCATTGAGTATGGTTACAAATTGGATACAGTTTGATATAGAGATTTTGTAGCTTTGCTTTTAATCTTTCGAGGTACTAGTATGAATATCTAATGTTCTCTTGACTTGATGTGATGAATTGCAGATGTCTAAAGATTATTTTAATGTTCTCATTTGAAACTATAGTTGGGTATAGTATCCATGATATTGTATTTACCTTCTAGTTTCAAATTTTCTTTGGTCAAGACTGATTACATGATTTTAACATATCCTGTCTCTTAAAGATCAAATATAACTTTATTGTATACAACATCTTTAGATTGCCAAAGAAAAAGGTAAGTGTCAGTATCTGGAAAAAGATGATCATAGGATTCATCTATCAAATTACACCACTCAAAATAAAAAAAAAAAAAGAGGAGAGCCAGAGTGATAAAAACATTTTCACTTGCCCGTATTGTTCTTCTTCAACTGCAGAGTTTAAATTCTCAGTCGAGCTCCTCGTTCATCCTCTTAAACAATTGTTGCTTAATAGTCTCCAATGCAAGTTCTATGTTCCTTAGCTGTGTGTTGTTTGTAGAAATCAGATATGTGAATTAGTCTAGAACAATTTTTTGCTGCAAGTAGAAGAAGCTAATAATACCTGTTCTTTAGCGAACCTATTGTGGATAAATAAGCCACTAAATAGATCAAAACTATCTCTGCTTGTACTCTCCTTCTGCATGTATATATAGTCCCTTGTTAACATGTTAATGGTAGCAAAAATGATTTTGCATCAGTTTGCATCAACATATAGAGTCAGAAGCCATATCTAATTCAAACAGTTTACCACTTCAACAAGCTTCTGAAACGTCTTTGTGTCTATCGGTGTTGGTTCGATTTCCATTTCTGACAAGACCCTGTCAATGAAGAATGTATAGGTTTATTATTTAGCCCATCTGTTTAACTGTTGGAACCCGAATAATTGATGTTCAGTGAATACCTGCCAACGGTGTGGGTGAGGAATTGACTTCTGGCAGCTAATTTATCATGCTCTTCACAAGTCATTTCCATCATTTTGCAACCCTGTGTAATCAAATCAGATTACCTTAATTGTGCTTTGTTGTATGCTTGTACAATTCTTGGTCATAATTTTTACTTAATGTGCTTTCTGTCAATTATAGATATTTTCGTTGTTGATTTCTTCTCTAACAAATTAGTTTATCATACCTCAGTTGCAAAAATCTGCAGGAAACTGGAGCATGTGACTTCATTCCTTATTCGAACCTTATCGTACATGAAAGTAAGTTCTTTCCACCCATCTTTCCCGCTTTCCGGCCCGAACATTGGATGTGTGCATAACACATCCGAATCATGAGGCAATACCTTTTGGGAAATAGGTAAAAAAAAAACCAAATGTTATCGTTGAGTATAAATAAAAGATTCATACGAAGTCGTGAAATTTTGCATACTTGTAGCATAAGGTCTCTTGGATACTCCTTCACTGAGAGAACATCGACAAAAAGTGTCGGTTGATTCAAGCAACGAAATGGTACTGACTTGATTACTTGTGATAGAGATAAGATTGATGTACAGAGAAGTATAACATCATTGTTGGATTCGAGAAATGCATTCATGTCTCTGTGATTACGTTACATATATATATTATTAGTAAAAAAACAAATTAACATGATTTTGTGTTTTTTGTTGAAATGTGTACCTGAAAAATGAGATGCCCAAGTGAGTGCAAAGGTCTGTGTAATCTGATCTTGAGGTTGCTGTAATGGAATGACCTTGTTTGATCATGGTTTTCGACAAAAATTGTGCAAAAGGGCCAAAACCAATTATGCCTATTTTCAAAGAGTTCTGTGAAGGGAAAGACATTGTTTGTGTGTGTTTTGTTTTGTGGGTGGGGGTTGGGGTGGGGAAGGTAGATTTATAATGGCCATTTTAATGCGATAATTTGACAAGTCAAGTCTTTTTATTATTAAAATTCCTTTCTATATAGTCAAGACTTTTTATTATTAAAATTCCTTTTGTCTATATAGTCAAGTCTTTTTATTATTAAAATTCCTTTGTCTATATAGTCAAGTCTTTTTATTGTTAAAATTCCTTTTGTCTATATGTATGTGGAATTGCCACTTTGTGAGGTTCTCGATCGATTACGTTGACATCTTTCGATATACTTTGCATCTTGATTTATAGAAAGAAATCCCTGGAAATTGGAAGTATGTCGGCATTCAGGCATCCAACCTTTGATTTTTGTAATTTCATTTTTGGGTAGGTTAAAATTAACGTGATTCTAATTTGGTTTTAATTGTATAAAAAAAGAAGTAAATGAAAATACATTAGATAAAATAAGTTAACAATATATGGTTATGTTAATAAATTATCATAGTGAATAGTGTTTCACATATATTTAGGTAATCACTCCAACCAAAACTATAATACATTCTTTTTTAAATATTAAATTATAAATAATATTTTATTACTTTGTGTACTTCTAAATTAAGTAGTAATTAATAATAAATTAAATAATAGTATTTTTTATGAAATTAAAGACTAATGATTTAATTAAACTATTAAATTTAAATCAGCATATAATTTTTTTGATTATGCATTCTTCTATAAGACATTTTTATTCTGCATAAGGGATGAACACAAAATTAAACACTCCTACAAAATATAAATGTACACATGCAATTCTTATATATGGATTGACCAATTAAACTAAACCTTTTCTCTATCAATAGCAATTTCCCACCTATCATCATGACCATTATCCATAGGCACTGCAGCTAACTCACTAACATTATGCTCCGGTTCATGACTAATCACCACCGGATTCATCATTCTCTTATTGAACTTATCTCCACGTAGTCTTTGTTGTTGCACCACCAGCACCGAGGCCGTGCTTCCGAAATCCGGTGACGCTAAAATATCTCCGACCACCCCAAGTTCCGGGCACTCACTCCAAGCTCCGAGGCCCATAAGCATCCCAGACGCTTGGTGGTGCCTTCCGACTATAATTAGATCAAAATTACTTTCCAAGCCTCGTAGAGATGTAGCTAGGCCTACCCCATCTTTCACGACTTGTTCTTGAAATATAAAGTTTTGATTTCCCAAGTTAGCTTGTCTCACTTCGTCTATCAAATTGTTGTCTAGTTTCCTTTCTCTAGGATTGTCGCATCCAATGAGAAGGAAACGAATAAGTGTTAGAGTTACGTTTTTATGTCTCCCCATACGAGCTCCATAAGACAATGCCTCTGCATCATCTGGACCACCTATGTATATAACGACCACATGGTATATAGATTGATTGTTGAGAATAGACAAGGAACCGGTTAGAATTCCCCGGTCTACAAGAATCCCAACCGAACACTGTGCTTTATCCATGACTTTTATGTTCATATTTTGTATACCTCTACTCACTGTACCAATGGAGCCATCGATCTCCCAGTGTTTGTGAAATGGTAGAATTATTATAGTTGCATTCTGGTCTAGTGCCAACCGACAAATATCATCGTGCATTGTTTGTAACTGTGATATGGCACTAAATGATTGAACTGTAGCACAACTTTCATTGCAAAGCTCGTATTGGCGCAAGGCGTTGATTATGTGGCTCGATTTTGAGTTGCTTGTTTGTAAAGTTCGTGTTGGATGATGAGCCACGAGCATGGGGTTGGCTCGACCTGCAAGCTCGACTAGTAAGACTTCGATGACCGCAATAGGGCTTTGTGCTGTTGCATTAGAAGCTTCGAGTAAGTTTATCATCGAGGGAACATTGTCTTGGTTTTGGATGCAGAGTAATATCCGGAACTCGTTGTCCCGTTTTGAATGTTGAATCGTCCTTCTCTTAATCGGCCCGTGTCGTGTTGAAGGATCGTAAAGCCATTTGATTAGAGGAGTTATGATTGCTGTGATTCCAACTACAGACACCACACACAGAGCAAACTCTTGATCTGATAAAACCTGTATTCAAATTAGTGTTAGAATTATAGACTATAAAAGGCAAAATTGCATTTCTTAGTCTTGTAATCTTCAACATTTTTGATCCCACGTTTTATATGGTTGCATTTTACTTTTTGGTCAAATGGAATAGTCTTTGTTTTGGCTCCATATGGCCTAAGTTTGCACGTATGTTTCCAAATTCCATGGAAATGGGTGATAGAACCAGAACTGCAGAACATTTTAACGAACTTGGACAAAAAAACACAACTTTTTAAAAAATATGCGATCAAAAGTGTTGAAACTACGATCTTATAGGACTAAAAATGCAGTTTTGCCGAACGAAAAACTTAACTTGAAGAGAAGTGCATTCAAATCAATCTTACCCCACCATCCCTCCACAAGTTGAACACAATAAGTTCACAAACACCTCTTGCATTCAACATAAGTCCAATAACAATTGAGTCTTGAAAGTTTATGTCAAAGAAACGAGATGTCAATACCACAGCAGCAATCTTGATTAGAAAAGAAGATACTATTAGAAACATTACAATCCACAAAGACCGGGATTCAATGGCGAAAAAGTTCGTTTTTAGTCCACTTGTCGTAAGAAAAGTCGGGTACAAAAACTTCCCGACAAAGTAATCAAGTTTCGATACCAAAGCTGCACCCAAAGGCGGCCCATCTGGCACCATCAAGCCCAAAACCAAAGGGCCAAGAACAAAATGTTGGCCTATCACTTCACTAATGAATCCAGCCACAAGATTACCCGTAAAACAAAAGAACACATAATGGTCTCCGACTGGTTTCCCAGAAGGTATTCTTTTCACAAGTTTAAGAAGAAGTGGCCTAACGATATACACCATAATTAGCACAAACAAAACTGCAGAGGTAATAGATAATGCTGATTTTGTTGGATGCCTATTGGATTGGAGTATACCGAGTAAAACCGCGACTAGAGATATTCCGATCAAGTCACAGAACATGGCCGATGAGACTGCCAAACGCCCTATATCGGTGCTCGACATTTTGAGCTCGGCTAAAAGGCAAGATATATTTGGGAATGCAATTAAACTTTGTGATGCTGCTAAGTATGGCAATGAAACCGCTAGTGTGTCGTCCATAGGGACATAGAATTTTAAGATGAAAGAAAGTGAGAGTGATAATAGTAATGTGCACAACATCGTTGACATTCCGAGAATCGCGGCTTGTTTTCCTGGCCTTACCATTGAGGTGGGATTCGTCCTCACACCTATAGCAAAAAGGAAGAACATAATGCCGAATGCCGCGGAGGTTTCGAGTATTAAGACGCTTCTTGCAGGGAATAATATATCTCCCATTATAGCTGGATGGCCTAATATTGAAGGGCCAAATAGTATACCACCCTATGGAAAAACAATGTAAAATATGTTAAGGTTAGTTAAATAATTCTACAAAACTACTTGCAATATACAAGTATTTGCATGAGTGATTTGGCAACAAAACTTAGAACAACATATCTTTTGAGTAACTTTGAATAAGCTACTCGAGAGTCTGAGCTCGGTTATTTTAACAATCAAATCAAGTTCAAACCAGTATTATCTCAAGCTCGAGAAGAAATGAAAACCAATAACAACGTAATCTCGGACTTTACTCGACTAATTTAAATCACTCTTGTACTAAATAACTCTCAAACCTGTTTCAATAGAGTAATGCAGAGGCTATTTGTGCAAAAAGTAAATCTCTGATAAATCAACAATTGTATTGTTGGAACTTGGAATTATTATGGGATGTTGAAAAAATTGAACAAAATTGAAATTCCATCTTCTAGTCATTTCATTGTTTTTGAATTTTTAAAATAAAAGAGTTTCACTTCTTCAAAGAATTGAATTTTACCACTATATGTTTGGATTCATGAAACTTTTTAAATTTACTACACATTTCATAAGTAGCAACAAAATGAGATGAAATTGATAGATATAAGAAGAAAATCCTTACGATAACTTGAGCAACGATCGATGATTGTCCGAAAGGCTTAAGGCAACCATCAATGAGCAAAGATGTTAAGGAAATGACCGAAAGTTGCAGTAAAAGAAGGGGAACAGAATAATTTATTGGATTTCGATGTAACCATAGTCCAAATGTCGCAATGTAATCTTTGTATTGGCACACAATATGTGTGTTATATGAAGATACAGAATCAACCATTTTATTTTTTCTTGTTTGTGTTGATGATGATTTTTTCTGTAGATTTTCCAGTTTAATTAATTAGGATGGAAAGGTAGTAAGTAAACAAAAAAGATGAAGAAAAAGAGGTTGAAGAGGAAGTTGGGAGTGCATATTCTCAACACACATACACATACTCATATTCACTTAACAGTTGGGGGGTGTAATGGGCGGTTTCCCTTAAGTTTTGGTAGCAAACTAAATAGAGGTTGGTAATTGCAGATGGTCACAAAGTTTGTTTTGTCTTATATATTTTTTGTATTCAAATTATATTAAAAAAAAAAAAGAAAAATCAAGTGAAATTTGAATGGTTGTTTTCTTCATGAATTGTATTGTTAATTATGTGGGGTTTAGTGGTTGACTACATATGGGTTGAATTCAATTTGAGTATTTTTTTTCTTCCATATACGTCATTGTTAATTTTGGAAAAAATTAGTGCGAGCTAGTCTGATACGAGCCCCAAAATCATTTGACCACTTAGGACTTGAGTCAAGCTTTTAAATAACTTAAACTCAAATATTATATCGGGCTTCATAATTATAGGCTCAAATTTGGCTATAATTTTTTTTGATTTCTCTGACTCAAACTAGGTTCATGTAATTTTTCAGATTTCAGGAATATATCGGGCTTATATCAGGCTTATTTATATCGGCAAAAATAGCTTGACATAAAAAATATTTTAGATTACCGAAACACGTATAAATAGACTACTATTACTTAATACACGAGTATATATCATTAAATAATATTTTAACTATGGAAAACATATATGAAAGATCGAGTTATTTTCCACATTTTTTAAGATATGTTTGATCTCTATGAACATGCAGTAGAGTTTTAAAGTCTCCAGACTTCAATTTATTGACTTTTTGTGTTAACATTTATCTTTTTTATTTTTTTTTATTTTTTATCTTTCATTAAAAAAAGTTTCCTTGAGGTTTTGATCTTCAGTACGTAATGAATATACTAACATATATGTGAGTTTATATTATAACTTTTTATAAAGTTTATTTGGTTCAAAATAAAAACAGTTATTAGTAACTATAACTACAATACAAATAATTAATCGTAATATTTAAAATTATTACATACTTGGGCTATATTCGGACTGAACCTTGTTAGTCTCAAACTCAATTTATAAACTGATCAAATTTAATATAATGGTTCAAATTCACCGACTGATCATAAATATTCAATTTTAATTAGATCGATCAATATAACTTCGAATAGGTTCGACTCAATTAGCCGTCATAATAAGACGAACTACAAAAAATGTGACATCAGTTTTCAGATAGTATTTGAGCTTGACAATTCAAGTTGGGGTCATAAAATCTTATTGACAGCTCTAATCACAAATAAGCGTAAAAAGATAAATGCAAGTAAAGCTGTATAAAAAAATATTTAACGTGGAAATGACTGAACATCAAACTCATAATCTCAAGTTCTCATCGACCAAATTGATAAAATCGAACTACCAAAGCCCACAAACTCAAATACAGTGGCCCAAATTAATTAAGTTGGTATAGCCCAATCAATGGATAGATTATTGCTGAAACCCGTTTCAAGATTTCAATCCAACAGTAAGTAGTAACGGGAGCAACAACCACACAGGAGCCACGGTACCAGATAATAATTCCCGAATGGATGAGGATGATGGCGTGTCATCCTTCTTTCTCTCTGGATATGGACAAACGTGGGGGCGTGGGGCGTGAGGGTAAAACAAAACAAAATTGAACTCCGTGCATAAAATCAAAATCCTACCATCATACCCCATGTGTCCCACTTGCTTTTTTTTTTTTTTTTTGAATTTAAATTTATTAATAAAGTGTATCCCATGTGTCCATGCTCCATACTACGAAGTGTATATACCTAATAATTGGTAGACATTAAGGTCTCGTTTGGATCCATTCTCCTTCTAGTGATTTGTGTTTTTCTTGAGAGCAACTAACATTTCAAACAATTTTAATAGACATAACAAGTATTTTACTAAGAATTATAATCTTTCGATCACCTCATTAAGCATACATCAAAAATTAATTAAATTATTTGAAGTTTACATCGATCTTAAAATATTATGTGTGAATTTAACTTGATTATTAAACAAATCACGTTCAATAACTATTAAATAACGATATTAAGTCGAGTATTGAATAACTTATTGTTCCTACATGTAATTTGCCATTTTTAGCTTACCAAACAAATTTAAAAATTATCCAACGAAAAAGAAAAGACATTCTTAATGATGAAAATTCAATGCGAATAAAAAATTAGGGCATGTTTGTTTAGTTTTGGGAAAGTAGTTTGGGAAGAATAGTGCAGGTTTGTGAAATAATCTCGATTTGCGTAATATTGTTTGTTTAGGTTTTGAGAGAGAATGGTTTGAGAAATAAAGCATGTGTAAGACTTTCTGTGAAATTATATTTGTTGTGATAAATTGTGTAAGATATATGTTACTTTATGTCAAATCAGAGTAGAGTTTGTATAGTTTTGTTTAAAGATAAGAAAATTGTTATTTGTTTGAGTTTTGAGATAATAGTTTGAGAAAATTAAAAGTTAAAAAAATTATTTCAAAAAATGGAAAACTTGTTTGATTGGCATTTTCCAGACACGATTTTTTTTGAAAAATGCCAAACAAACAGACCTAAGTGATTAACTTGCAAGTTGCAACTACGATTGAGAGTACTATCATACATTTCCTGAGCTGAGAAGCACGTGACTCGTCGCATGACTGACTCCTTTATCCAAATCCTAATCAAAATCACTATATATATAAGCCCCCCAAAATATCTACTTCCAAAATATTGCTAACCGAAGAAATATCGTTCTTCCTCAGGTCCTTTCCCCCTCTCATTATCCATCTCTCTCACTCTCTAACACTTAAAACTAATACTTACGGAGTTTTGATTTGTGCAGATCTGTTTACAAATGGCGACATCAGTACTAAACCCTAACGCTCCGATCTTCGTGCCTTCGGCGTACCTCGCGGTGGAGGATTTCTCCGATGAGTGGTGGGCCCTCGTGCAGTCCTCACCTTGTTTTCGCGACTACTGGCTCCGAGAATGCTTCACCGATCCACAAACCGATTCTCATTTTTCTGATTTCATCACCGATTTCGAACTCCCAAGCCAGGAGGTTCTCACTGACAACGCCGTCAAAGGTAAAGTGTTAACACTAGTAAAATCGATTAAAGTTGACTCAGTACGAATTGATTCAGTTATTGAATTGGTTAAATCGTTTATATTCTGTAGGTGTAGAGAAGGAGGGGAGTGTGGATCTGGATTTGGTGGCGCTGGGGTGGTTGAAGTGGAGGAAGCAGCGTGGAGCGGCGGAGGTGCCGAGGTATTGCAGTAAGGCGCCGAAGATTGTGAATGTGAAGGTGAGTCCGAGGCCGATTCAGCAGCCGCGTTAGAGCGAGTTAAGCAATTTCGTGACTCAGTTAATGCTTCAGCAAGACTCATTAGAGCTTCTCTGTACAGTTTGTTTCTTTTATTTGCGAGAAAGCGCCTTTAGCTATGCTAGAAACTGCATTGGCGTTTTCATGTGTATTCCGTAATAAAGTTGACCTTTGCAGAGTTTATATGAGAACTGTATGTTTTTTTCTAAATCTAATCAGTTTTAAACACAAGAATAATTTGATAAAAATAAGTAACATTTGGATTTTGGATTGTATAACTCGATAAGAGAAATGCCAAATGCACAAATTGTATTGTATAACTCGATAACCTCTAGATTTTTCAGATTCATGAAGAAATGAGAGAAATCAATCTTTACCTATTTAGATGAAATTAAAAGGGCATTTTGCACGCTGCAGCCCTGTGCTTTTTCTAATTGTCAAAACATCTCTTTTGTGAATATTTATTGACAGAAACTCCCCTGCAAAAAGACATTCGCCGCCACCAGTTTATTATTAGACCTTCACTCGAGTGACCTAGGGGCTTATTGCTTGTGTGTTTTACAGGTTGAACATAGCACATACATCCCTGTGCTTCCAATTAACCCCTACGTCCTGGTATTTGAATAATTGGCAATAGTTGCCATCTTACTTAGAAAATAGTTATTATTCGAAAGCTACCTATGCGTTAGTTTTATTCAACAAATACACTCGCAAAATTAAATGACATCGTAATAATCTATAAGTATTGTGCATGATTTAATGTCAATATTTCAAGGCATTGAGGTGACAAATAACAATCAAATAACCTCACACGACTTTAACTTGAACAAAGACTGTTTTTTCAGTGTTCAAATTGTTAAACATGTAATCTTTTTGTTTTAAGAAAAGTTGCAATCATCTCTAAATAAATATTCACTTACAGCATAACATACATTAAAAGTTTATTTTATAAGAAAAAATGAACCATATATCGCGATTAATTGTACAAACAAAGCATTTAAATCTTATTGCTGTATCTTTCATAAAAAATAACATACACTTAAAATGGTCAATTACAAATTTACAATCAACACAAGGTTGTATTTGCAAATTAGAACTAACATAGCGAAGTGATTTGCGTCTGTAAATTCTCAAGGGTATTCCGACCAATTCGTGAGCGGTCAAAACTTTACTTTTACTTGTGTACGAGGAACCAATGAAAACTGAATGTAAGGTACTTTTTTGCTAATAAAAATAGCAGAGATAATTTTTGCCAATTACAGAACACAGTGGGTTTTTTGCATTTTACTCATAATTAAAGTTAAGAACATTCCGTAGTTCTAATCATCTACAATTCGTCGTTGCAAAAAGGTTATTGTATCTTCTTAAAATCCCAAAGCTAGCTTGCACTGAGAAAAGAGGAGACCACAAAAACTACTCTTATATAAGATCCCTCATTTCAAGACGAAAAATGAAACAACAAACTCTAATAGAATTTGTGAAAGAACCGGTCGAACCAAGTGAGACTGACAAAGGCATTATCACAGTCCAATGATAATGATACAGATAGAGCATCTCGCGGAAAATGAACAAGTACACACACAAAAACATTTTGAAAGTCTAGTACCTGGAAAATGATAATTAAGAAGAACATGACTAGTATAAGATGTTGCTATACATATGTGAACCATAGGCATATCTTAGCATCACCGTTAACCTTGGGCATTGGGAGCAAAGGCTGCAACGAGAAAGCTTTTGTAAGTACAAATAAGATGATCAAGAAAAATCAACAGCATTTTCAAGAGGCGGAGCCAAATCATGCATCATATACATGGAGAAGATCGAGGAAATAGTTAACCTAAAATCCCATTATTTATAGTGGTTTGACACTGAGAAGGCCCTTATTAAAGGGAGTACGAGGTAAAGTATCCATTTAATCAACGTGAAATAGATAGAGGGACAAGGCTTATTAGTTATTATTATCACTAGAACCTAACTATGCCTAATTATAGTGATTATAGTAGGAGTATGTACTAAAATGATTCATCAAAACTTGTTTATGGCCGTTAATCTATTGTGTTTTATAAGATTAGAGAACAAATAACTAAAAGTCAAGATTGCTCCAATAGGCAAGATATATATGGTTTATGAGGAACACATTTCCAGCAAAGAGACATAAAAGTCGTCAAATGTTTAAGAATTAGAACTGAGTCATACACAAAAACAACATAATGTTTTGTAAAGAGCAATACAAGCGTTATGCATAGACAAAGTTTCGAGCTAAACTTATCCAATCCATTGTCCCTTATTTGCTATAAATTATTTCTGAAACTACCGAAAAACATGTGCAGATATGATTAGAGACAGAAGAGAACATAAAGAAGAGATTTTTAGCTCACTTTGTCATTGTGTTACAGATAAAAGCCGCATCTTATCCTACTTGGCATCTTCCTTTACTTCATCAGAATCTGAATCACTCGCATTATAGCCTTTACCAAAACCGAAAAATCTCAAATCAAGAAACATAAAAAGAATATAAAGAGATGAAATCACAGATGGTAAAATTAACCTGGACGCTTATCACCAACTTTCCATACTGAAGATCGAATTTTCGAAGCCCTATTAATCCAAGCTCTTCCCTAAAATAAAAAATAAAAAAAAAACAACAAATCAAACTACTAAATTACACAAATGCTCCAACTGATCAATTTTAACTCTTGAAATCAATCTAAAGATACCCATAATTATTTGTTTATCTATAATATCAGCAACATTAAACAACAACAATTCACTAAAAAGAACAAACCTTTAACTCTTCAATCAACCCACAAGCATACATACAGCATATATACATCAATCTATCTCTCAATTAACCTCGTTCCACAAAAAGATCAAATCTTTAAGCAATTAACTAACATATATACATCGGGAATCGAGTGAAAAACAAAAATACCTTATGGGGATCCCGCACGACGCCGTATCCGCTATAATACATCTGACCCACGAGCACTTGCATGGAAGTATCACCAGTTTTGGCCTCTTTGAGTGTGTCTTGGAACCACCGCTTCACGCAGGCCGCCACCACCTCTGCCAGAGGCAGCCGCTCCTCCGCCGCCGAATCCATTTTTCGAGCCTTAATCCTCAAAGGGTCGGTGATAGGAGGTGAGCTGGGTGGGGACTTAGAAACGGGTCGTAATTGGGCCGGGCGGTGGGGCTTGTTGGTATTGGTATTCTTGGAGTTTATGACCCGGGTAAATTGCTGGAGTTTTTGGGCAGATGGAATTGGAATTGATTTTCCCATATAAAATCAAAATTACTACTACTAGAGAAAAGTGATAGGAAGTTTCTTTTCAGCTGTGTAGCTGCCCGTGTTTAATGAATCTTTCCTTTTCATTTGTTTGGGCCTTGGGGGAAAGGATTAGAGAAAGGGAGGAGCGTGAATGGATAATATGGGGATTAATAATAATTTAATGGAAAGGCTGGGGACTTTTCTTTTCCTTTTTCTAGAAAAAAAAAAAAGTATTTTCTTTATCTCATTTTTCTTCATAAATGGCCAAATGGGTTCTTATTAGAGCCAAGGGCCTGTTGTTGTGTTTTCTTTTAGAAGCAAGCAAACAAGTATTTTTGTGTTAAAAAAATGGTTTATCATAAAGAATTCTTTCGGCTTTCAAAAATAAAATTCTCTAAAAATATAGGAGTATTATTTTATCGCTATATGAAATATTATAAATTTTGCTTTCATTTGATATAAAATAATCTATCATATTCTAATTATTCGCATAACAATTTTGACTTGATTCAAAGTAACTTATCTTTTACTTCATTTTTTTTTTGTAATCTTTTTAAAAAAATATTAAATTTATAAAACTCATTTAATTTGTAAAAAAGTCAAATAAATAATATTTTTCAGATACACAAAAATCAGAAACATCTCAAAAATTAAATCATTTAGATTATCACTTAAGAAAAAAGTCATTTAATATTATTTAGTGATTACAAAGTGATATGATTGTGAAAAATTATATATAACAATTGGTCCTTTTGGCTTCATAAGAGTATCCTTTTCAAGTTTAATAAAAAGCAAATCTGATTATTTTATTATATTAATACTTCTGATCATTTAATTTTTCATCAGCATATATTCACCTTTTTTGGATAGTCTTAATGGTGGGCTACCCTTATTCTTAAAGTTCTTATCTTTTTCAAGTTAATGGGCTAATGGTCCAAAATAGCCAATGTTATTTTACTTTAGTTTCAAAAAAGGCCCAACCCAATTTCACATAAATTTGAAACGTGAAAATTGACGAACTGCACACATAACTAATGGGCTTTATCACTTGGTGCTCATCGTAGGACAATCATTAATACCTTTCTCCTTTTCTTTATAAATAAACATTTTCATAAAGACTTTCATAAAAGCTAAGAATGATTAACATCGGCGATTAAAATTTAAATAGACTTAGAAAGATCGAAAGCTACATGTTCCCGTTAATTTCGCAAGTTCGATTTATTCGGTAGAGTTTGTAAAACACAATCTCAATACCCAAGTATTTCAGAACATAAAACGAAATATTTTATTCTAAATGTCCCAATATTCGATGTATCCATTGCATGAATAACGTGGTGCAACATATTGCTGAGATTTATACAACTCAATTCTTACATATCGATATACAATGATGATAAAACCTTAAAATTAACCCATCTTTAAATTTGGAGATCAAATACAATTTCAATCATATGTGTATGATACTTCATGTCATCCAGATACACAAAATAATTTTTCAGTTAAGATCCCTTTCTCCCCAAAAACCAAAAAAAAAGGTCGTTGTCCGTCCCTTTAACATCAATGATGAATCCTATACAATTGGTCTGGTTTGGAGACTGTTCATTTACAGGCTGTGAACAAGTTATTTGATTACGCAATTATATACGATTTCCTAATTAAGTGGGACTTTTAATTTATCTATTATTGAAAATGATTAGTTGTTAATTTGTTATTACGTAGGTGACATAATCTGTAATCGTACATGAAAATTATTATGTTCACATCGAGCCCAATTTTATTCCAGATGTTGAATTAGCAATTCGAGCATGGGAAAGTTATCTAAAGCGAAAGAACTACTTGACGGCTTGAAAATGAGGTGAGATGTTTTTTGTGCTTTCTCACGGGTTTTGACACGGTAAATTTTACCCATATATACAAGCCTAGTGTGTTGTACTTGTGTGAATCTTTTATGTTTGATTGAACCTAATCTAGGATAGAAATTATCCTTTTGATGCCGTACATATGGATCGGCCAATACATTTTAATGCATGTGTTTTGTTCTTTCAGGATTTCTAAAGTGAGCAAGGACAAGCAACACTCAATAAAACAATGTGTCTCGGTTCGTTTCTACTGACTACATTAATGTTTTTTAATTGGCATTATCATCATAAAAATCCCTTTAATACTTGTGATAATATATATACTCTATAATACAGACTACATTAGTTATATGTATATTTTCTCATATATTTTATACTATATGTTGGATTTTTGAGGTTGAATCAATTGTAGAATTGATATCAATTTGATGATTTGTTTGTTATTATTTGTACTTAGTTGGAGGAGAATACTTTTTGGAGAGAATTCTTTTTTTCATTCAATTGCTTTTTCTTTCTTACATCACATTTGAGTAATACATTCTTATTTATACTTGTCTATAGAATTTTCTAGACTATCTAGGACATTCCCTATTTCTAGATTATTCATTCCTATCTTAGATTTCCTAGGAACATTAGAATTTTTTCTAGATTCCTCTACCATATGCTTGTTTTGAATCTACATGTGATATCATGATATTTCTTGATACATGTAGAACTTTCTAGAAACATAGGCAAATATCTCATGTTTCAACACTATATAGCTTGTTCACCGCCTCTCTCTGCCATTATATATAGGGCAATTCTAAACTCATCTATTTATGTTCATCAATTCAGTGAACTAGCTAGATGGTTTTTTCTTCTTTCATACAATCCCTATTGTGAAATATAATACTCTATTCTAGCTTGCGGAAGCTCTCTATAACTTTGGAAAGGGAGACAACAAATAAGCACTGAAACTTCTTGGAGATGAATTTGATGTTGTAGACTATAAGGTATTAAAAACAAAATCGTAAATTTGCATATATATAAAATTTGTTTTTTGATTATAGAAAATCTGAATATTTGTTTGTTGGCTAGATAATTGGGGCATCAGTTGAACAACTTGACGTATTCACTGAGATACACGTCAATTTACTGCTAGATAGTGGAAAAATTAGGAAAGGTACAACTTTTAACATTTTTTTCAATATCCTAGACGCGCGGTCGTACAATTTGATCAATCGTAATTTTCACTTTCACAGCTATCCAAAGTATTGAAAAGCAGTTGGAGAAAAGGGGCAATTTACCATACTTATGGAATCTCCGGGTATTTCTCCAAATCAATATTTTACATATTCATCTATTTTTAATGCATATAAGTTTAACACTACGATGTGATGGATGAGTTTTTACCGTTTGATTTATAAGTCAAAGTCGCTATATTAACATATGGTTGAATTGATAATATAGGAGCAAGCCCATTCGATGTTGGCCAGAGAGTACGGTCAGAAAGCTAGGGAGATAGAAGCCGCACAGAATTGGGATGAAAATTTTAACCCATGTAAAAAGATTCAAAAATGAAACTTATTGCATATGCCAAAATAACTAGGACTTATGAATCAACAAGATTGTGGCAGGGAAGGGACGATAAGTTTACATTTTAACATGTTTTTGTCTAGTATTAATGGTTCTAACTTCTAAAGATAGTTCAACTTTACATATTCATTCGTGTCTGCTGAATTGTGTTGTGGCAAAGGTATATTTCATATTTGCTTAGTTTAAGTAATTGGGGATAAGATTCTGTTGTTGACATATCACTGAATTTCTTGCCAAATTCTGAGCTCTGGTTTCTTAGCCTACTACCAGCTTTATAATCCATACATTAGTTTGATATTTTATTAATATAATATAGTAATTTTTAGCTTTTTGAAAGGAGACTGAAATGAAATACTTCATGGTTAGATATGTATGGGGTTCTTTAATATATTTCCTACTTATGTTAGAGAATTCTATAAGATTTGGTTGAGTTAGGTTCCTTTTTCTTTTAATTTTCTGAGATTGAAATTTGCTAAGCCCCCATCCATATATATATATATATATATATATATATGTCAAATCATTAATTAGATTCTTAAAACTTTAGCAGATTTTTCCATTTACTTTACTTGATGGTTTTATAAAAATTAAGGCATATGATGTCGTAGCATGTTGGTTAAAGTTGAGGCCTCAAACCATGATCAAAAGGTCATTAGTTCAATCTATAATATAGCTTTGTAATTAATTTATTTTTACACTTTAATAACAATTAAATAGATTTGATAAATGGTTGTGGTTTAAACTTAAGAAAGAAGGTTTTAGAAAGAAAGAAAGAAAAATGGCAAGGATACGTTCTTCATTTAGCTATAAAGTAATGTGGAGTGCAATATTTAAAAGAAAAGAAAGATTTTTTTTTTTTTTTTGGTGGGAAAAGGTACAAGAAAAGGAAAAGTTAGCTGCTAAAGCAGACCTACATAGGTAGATTATCAAAATTAATTTAGTCCACCACCCCACTGGGGGGACTATCCCAAATTAAAATTGTTCTCCAGTGTTCATGTCCGATTTTTGCAAGGGCGTCCGCACAAGAGTTGCCATTCCTTAAGGTGTGTCGGATGTTGGATTCCCACGGCATGCCGAGCAGGCTTCTACAATCATCAATTATGCTTCCAAGAGGGTGTGAATCAGTGTCCGCGGATTGGATGAGCTTGATAACAATTTCAGAGTCCACCTCTAACGTCACACGTTGGAGTCTTATTTCCCAGGCAAGCTTCAGGCCTTCTCTAGCTGCCATCAATTCTGCAACTGTGATAGAGACATCTCCCAAACTTTTCGAAAATCCAGAATCCATGCGCCGTCCGCGTCTCGAATGAGGCCTCCTGCAGCTGCGCTTTTTACGTCTTGTAGAACACTCCCATCAGTATTTATCTTAAACCAGCCCCTATCCGGCTTTATCCACTTAACCGGAGCAGGAGGCTCACTATCTTTGGGGAATTTGGTCGGGAATGCCAAGGCAGTATCAATGTGTTTGATAATGAGGATCAGCTTCTTGGGGTCATCAATTTTATTTTCGAAACCAGTTTGTTTCTAGCTTTCCAAAGAACCCAAATGGTGGCAGCAAAGATGTTGGACCAATGAATATCCCGGGCTAAGATGTTATCAAACTTCACCTTTGTAAGATTATCTTTAATCCAAGTGTTCGAGTTGACATTCATGAAGCTGAAGTATTGCGTAGGTTTTAGGATGAACTCCCATATTTTCCTCACCCAAAGGCAGTCCCGGAGAGTGTGGTTGATAGTTTCAACATGGTCATTACACCGTGGGCAGAGATCGGTATCCGTGAGGTGGCGATGCTTCCTCAGATCATTAGTTGCTATGCTTCCATGGTTACAAAGCCAAATAAAATGTTTAACCCGTTGTGCACAATTCGTTTTCCAAATCCAAGCCCAATCCCCTCCCGGGGGGTTAATGTTTTCTTTTTTCTTTGCGGCACAATTATAGGCTGATTTGCAATCGAAGAGACCATTGGCAGTACCTCCCCAAACTAAAAGATCTTCCCTGTCTCGGTTCAGCGGTATTGGTAGATTGAGAATCGCTTCGGACTTAACTTTGGTTTTAATTTTCTGCACATCCCAATTACCTTCAGTGTCAATTATGTCGGCAACTTTCCAATACCTTTCCTCTTCCAGAATTTCCTCCACTGTGAAGTGGTAGAGGGGTCGAGGGCCTGCCCAACGGTCAAACCAAAGGGAGGTTTTAACTCCGTCCCCAATCCTCCAAGTTATATGTTGTTCCACCATTTGCAAGCTCCTAACAATTCCTTTGAAGAGATATGATTCCCCTCCCTTTATTTCGTACTCGGAGATCAGTTGTTTCTTAAGGTATTTCCTCCTGAAAGTATTACCCCATAGTTCGTTTTCCCCTTGGAGTGTTTTCCAACCCACTTTGGCCAAAAGTGCCATATTAGCTTCCCTTGTGGTTCAAATTCCCAATCCACCCTCTTTCTTATCCCTTGTGACTTTATCCCAACCAACAAGATGGATCTTCTTGTGAGATCAAGGGCGGACCTATATGAGGGCTAGTGAGGTCTATAGCCCCCACTCAGATTTCTAATATATATTTATTAGTAGTAATATTAGCATATAGACTGCAATTGCGCGCTGGATGGGGTATTCAGAGTGTTGAATGCTGTCCATAGTTCGATCCCTGGGTGACAATTTCTTGCCTTTTTATTTTAGTTTTTTTCCTTTTGTGAGCAATACTATTAAAATTAATATTACTTTTTTAGTTACATAAATAGTGTCTTTGCTCATTGGTTTGGTTATGCATTTTATCAACATTGTCCTGAGTTCAAAATTCAAGTAATGCAATTTCATTTATTACTTATTTTATAGTTTTTTTTCATAGCAATTATTCTTTTAATTTATTTTATTTTCTCAATACTTGTTCTTTTAATTTCTTAACAATTGTTCTTTTAACTTCTTTTTATTTCTGAATAATTTTTTTTATTTATGTTATTTCCAAAAAAAAATTAATTTTTTTTTCCTTTTTAATAATAATCAAGAGAATTCGATTTTTTTATTATACGTTTTATTTAATACATTATTATATAAACTCCCAAAAAAATATTGATCTAACTCCGCACCCGGCTATTATGGACAAATTTCAGAAAATTAAAAATCGGCGCGATTAATTGTGAATATAATTGTTGTCATATGAAATTGTATTTCGATTATTTAATTTATCCTAGAATCTTACAACCCCAAGTAGTAAAGTTTCATTTTTTACATATGTTTCAGTTAGTTGTATATTAGAAACTTTTCGAGATTTTTCGATTTTATTTGAGAAATCTTAGGAATAATTGTAAATAAAAAATTAATATGTTAAAGTAGAAACTACTCTATATTCTCGTTTTGGTTAACTAAAATACAAAATTTTTTGGTATTTTCGGAGGTAACTTATCAAAAATTTGATATGTGCTAAGCCCCCACTGACCTGTATTCCTGGATCCGCCCCTGTGTGAGATGTGTCTGTCGACCACAAAAAGTCTCTATTCATACGATCTAATTGCTGGCAAGTATTACCTGGAAGCCACATTGACTGCATGAGATGGTTTGGTATGGCCGAGGTCACGGCCTGAGTCAAAGTGGCTCTTCCAGCCATGGAGAGAAGTTTGGCTTTCCAAGTTGAGAGCCGGGCAGAAACTCTATCAATAACACCCTTAAAGAGTCTCGGGGAAACCCGTTCGTGAACAAGAGGAACACCCAAGTATCTACCGAGATTGTCCGTGTGGTTTATGCCTAGGATATTGGAAATACCCCTTTTGATTCTCCTTCCTCTTGTTTTGGAAAAAAAGACCCTTGATTTGTGGAGACTCACTTTGAGTCCGGAAGCATCACAAAATCGAGCCAAAGTGTTCTTAATGCAGCGAGCATTTGAATTTGTGGCTTTTGCCATGAGTATAAGGTCATCCGCAAAGAACAAGTGAGAGATAGGAGGTCCCCCGCGGCATGGACTTATGGGTGTCCATTTCTTTTGATTTACTTCTTCTCCGGTAAGATAGGATAGTCTCTCTATACACAAAACAAAGAGGTAAGGTGAGAGAGGGTCGCCTTGCCGGAGTCCACAAACGGGAGATATAGCTTCAATCGGTTCACCATTCCACAAAATGCCTAAGTGTTGAGCTTTTAACACAATACATAATAAGTTCAATAAGTTTTGGTGGCAGGCCAAAGAACACAAGAGTTTGTTCGAGAAAGTCCCAATTAATCTTGTCGTAAGCCTTCTCAAGGTCAAGCTTAATAACCATTTCCCCAATTTTGTTGTTCTTTCGTTTTCGGAGGTAGTGGAGGATTTCTTGTACCATGATGATGTTGTCTTGGGTGCCACGCCCTGGGATGAAACTGCTTTGGAGAGGGCTTATCAAAGTATTCATGAGCGGTTTTAAGCGTTGTGTGATAGTCTTGGTGATCACTTTGAACAGAACATTGCAAAGTGCAATAGGTCGAAACATCGAAACCAGTGCCGGACTATCTTATTTCTGTATAAGGCAGAGAAAAGCCGTTCCAAGTTCTCGATTGAAGTTCCCCTATAGAAAGGCATCTCTGACAACTTCAACAACTGAGGGGCCAACCGTATTCCAACACTTTTGGTAGAAAAAGGCTTGTAGCCCATCCGGCCCTGGAGCTTTGTGCGGGTTCATACTAGTAACAACTTTCTTGATCTCTTCATCCGTGATTGGTTTCAAGAGGTCTTCATAGTCCGCCGAGTCAATGTGTTTTTGCAAGGGGCTTTTGGTCAGGCCACTTGTCCCATGTGAATTATGGCCGGAAAACAAGTGAAGAAAATAGTTTCTCACGTGATCTTTGAGAACATTCTTGTCAGTTTGCCAAATACCCTCAATTTTAAGGGCGTCCACTCTGTTTTTTCTTCTTCTGCAAAGAGTAGTAAGATGGATAAAATAATGGATATAGATATATTTATCCGTTTCTCTCTTCGTGATGGATTAAATTTTAAAACGATTTAGTTTTCAACAATCTCATTTAACAAATCTATATTTCTAATATACCCTTACTAAAATTGTATTTATATTGTAATATTAGTTCGATGACAAAGAGCATATATAGAGTATATTAAACATCTTATATTAAACATCTTAAACTAATTAGATTTTAATTAAACACAGTATTTTATATGTCTGGGTGTGGGGCCCGACAAAGGGATTTGATGTCCGCCTTCTTGTGAATGATACTCCAATAGGCATCTGTTTAAACTTTGTCATGCTCTTATTTAAATTTTCATAATTTGGTATCCAAATTTCAACCTCGAACGTTTTTTTAAGGAAAAATTATTGTGATAATTGAGATGTCAGTAACTTCAGAATCCCTCTACTAGATCTGTCTTTTTGATCAATTTCAAATAAATCCCAATTCTATTTCGAGCAAGGCTTTCATAATAAGTACAACATGTCCAAATTATATTTATACATATACCAAAAATATTAATATTCTCCGTTGTTTCTTTCTCAATATCATAACATTTAAGTTGTCCGAAATGCTGGATGACTACTTTTTGATGATTCAATATCTTCAAACCCATAGAAAGAGAAATTTGTAATCCGTCCAGACAATCTGCTGCAGATGGCTTTATTGTAAACAACTTACTCCAGCAACTACCATTTATCCCTTCATTTTTCATAATCCAAAAATCAAGATGATTATAATTTTGACCTTTATACTCACTAGCACAAAGAGATTCATAATGGTTACTCAAAATTAATGAATCCAGATCCCCTATCGGGCCTATCCGGCCTGGAAGTGGCGTCTGAAACCACTTTTTCGTAGCCAAATCAAAGGAAAATATCTTATACTTCCGTTCCCTCCTACCTTGTGAAATATCAACTGGGCGACCAGTCCAATGCAGAGCACCACAGGCGTAAACCGCGGGATTTACGATGCTTCCCAAGTTGTACGATGTTGGGCACTTGTCCTCCCACAAACCTGATTTCAAACTGTAAATATGAATCGAGTAATTTCTTTTTCCCTTGCTAACAATACGCACAATTTGCGCCAGTTTGTGGTTGTCCGTTTATAGTCGTGCCCGAAACCAAATTGATCATACATTATGTTAGCGTGGGACACTTTTCTGTAACTGTGAGTTGCCGGGTTCCAAATAACAAACTGTTTTTTATGTCCGCATATGAAACATATTAGGCCCTTGCAAACTTTGATGAAAGATGGAAAATATGGCCGATAAGGGTAGCCGAGCTTTTCAGTCTTGATACTTTTTCCATTATCAAAATCCAAAGTATATATAGAAAGACATGGTTCATCGACAAGTTCATTACTTTTCCCCATAAACAGAATCTTGTTGGAATTTTGTTTGGTGTGATTTAAATGCAGGTTGATCAAGTATGAACCATCAATCAAGTCAAGCCATGATTTTGATACGCATCTAAAACGTAACAGTGATTTCACGTGCAATCTGGAGAGGACTAGGGATAATAATTCTGCTGGTAGATACAACAACATGATGGACGAAGAATTAATTAATTTGATTGAGATGGAAGAATCGCTTGGCTGCTAGGGTTGGGTTTAACAGAAGAAATCTAGCCTAGGTTAAATTAGGAACGAATGATTTGTTTTGTTTGTTAATAAGGACACAAAATCTCGATAAATAAATAGATAGATATCCCATTGATCTGGGTTTAGTCCCATCGATCTTTGGGCCATAGGAGTTTATACAGAATTGGGCCGAGGCCCATATTTAAAAGGAACAAACTGGGACAATTTTACTCCATACTTATAAAATAAATTACACGACAACAGTATAGACACGAAGAAGGCCTCTTTGAAAATTTGACTTCCACCTTTTAAATTTCAATCGTATGTGTATGCTACGTCATGTCATCCAAATACACAAAATAATTTTTCAGGGAAGATCCCCTTCTCCCCAAAAACCAAAAAAAAGGTCATTGTCCGTCCCTTTAACATCAATGATGAATCCTATACAATTGGTCTGGTTTGGAGACTGTTCAATTACAGGCTGTGGACAAGTCTATTGCATTATTTGATTACGCAATTATATACGATTTACTTTTAATTTATCTATTATTGAAAATGATTAGTTGTTGATTTGTTATTACGTAGGTGACATAATCTATAATTGTACACGAAAATTATTATGTCCACATCAAGCCCAATTTTATTTAATTATTTTCAATTACATATAGAAAATGTGTCACGTACCATCCTTATAATCCATTACCCCATATGGTAGAACATTTGATTGAGAAGAACAAATTACTCTCTCAAAATTGAATTTCACCACAAACTGAGTTCCTCATTAACATGCGTTTGGTATAAGAAAATGACCTGGGTTTTTAAAAATCGATCTGTATTGTTTTTTACCAAATTAGTTGTCCAAAACCTACTTTTTATTAATACATTTATAATTATTGATATGACAGTACTATTTTTCTTCCCCAAGTTCCAACAATCAAACAAAAATAAATTATATCTCAAATTTTGAACACATTGATAACACAATTGGTTGAATTTATTTAACATACACAAATTCATAGAATTTTATTGTTTTATGATATTAAATTTGCCTAAAGTACAACTAATAGAATAAATCAATATATATAATTGCAACAGAATAAAAGGTTCATTTTCAAGAAAGGAATTGTCTGATGGTATAGCATGATCAATCGTAGTTTAAAGGGCCCAACTATTAATGGAGGCTTGTGATGTATTCAACTGGTGAAGGTCTTAATTGTTAATGAAATTTAAATGTCTTGTCTTTCTACCTCTGCAAGAGATGATCAATTGACATGTTACATAATAAATATTAATTTTTTTTTTCTAATCTTAATAACTTATATAGGTGTATAGATAAATTTAATATTTTAATAATTTGATTAAATAAAGGAATTTTATTAGATAGATATTTTGGCAGAAAATGTGCATCACAATAAGGCAAGACACTCCACCGACCTTAGTGCCCCAACTTTTCAGGAAAATTGAAAATTGAACCAGCATCTCAAATCATGTCCTAATTTCTCTTCAAAATTCAAATATTGCAGATAAAGAAGTGAAAAGTTGAATTTTGAGCTCTTTATAATTATATGTTCTTTTATTTATTGGTCTTCTTATAAAAGGTCGTAAGAGTTCATATATTCCTTTACAAAGTTGAAATCAGCTAGCTTTTGGGTAAAGTTAGTGGAAGAATAAACTCCTAATCAAAAGATATTTAATAAAGTTTTTGGACAACAAAGTGGAGGACATGTCACAACAACAAAATGGACAAATCTGTTTCTACTATAAATTAATACTAGGATTAATGGATATTGAATATATATATCCCCTCCACTAGACAAATTGTGGCCTATTGTCTTCTAAAATATTCTATCCTTTCTGAGATTACAGTATTTGCGCCTTCTTGTCATAGGCATATAGACACGGTCATATCTCAGAGCCAAGTACTTTTGAGCAAGACATTTTCCAATTTGATTTGATTATCGAACTTGAAATTTTGTGTTTGAGTTTGGTGTGATTGTTAAACGAGCCGAGCTCAAACGAGTTCGAGCCGACACTGAGTAGCTTGATATTTATATGTATATTATCAATTTTTAGCATATCGAGCCGAGCTTCAAAAGTTATCAAACGAAAAATGATGTTTAAACTTATTTGATTAGTGTGACGATCTGAGCACAAACAAGCACAAATTGAATATCGAATAGCTTGATTTGATTTTCAACCCTATCATAATATAGCATTCCTAATAATTTGTGACGAACCTGAACTCAAGTAGAAATTATCCTAAAAAAAAAGGTCAGGTAGAAATTATTGTAGGTTATGTTTCAAACTTAAATTATAGTAAAAAAAAATAAGAAAGATGAACGTATATAACAAAAATAAAACACATGATATTATAAATTATTTTAAGTAAGAAAAACATTCGTTTTGTATATTTTTCAGATAAATCTATTGTTTTGAGTAAGCTTATTTTTTTATGGTTTTAAATAATTATACTGAACAATGAAAAAAATGTTCAATTTGTATAGTTTACAAAGAGAAGGAATCAGAGTTGGCTTCATTATTCAAGCTTGAAAATCTTATTTACCAAAGATTATTTTATGTCAATGCAATATAAATTCTTAATTATATTGGACAATCCGATTTGAGCCATTATTTCTTTAAAAATATCTTATTCTTCCTCAGCCTTATGTAAAATGAATCTCATCCACTAAACTTTATTTGGAATTTATTCCGAAATTCCTAAAATATTCTAATCCTCAAGAAAAGGAAAATATAAATAGAAAAAAAGTAAATTACAAATACACGGGGGAGGCGATCGAGTATGCTCCTAATGGCACATGGATTATTTTGTTTTTCCTTTTTTTTTTTTTAATATTTGACTCATTCCTCTTGATCAATTACCATAATTTACTTTTTTTTAACATGTTTTAGTGTCACACTTTTTTATATTTATTATATATTACTTGAAAATTAATAAGTATCTCAAATTAAGTTTTATTTACTCCACTACTAAAATTTAAAGTGCGTGTACTTCAGTAAAAACACATGTTAACATCTTTATCTTATTCAGTTTATTCTATATCTTTGTTTCAAGAATTTGTTTTATTTATTGGGAAACGATGATTGTTATTTAATAGGTAGGCATCCATAAAAAAAACAATCTATAGACGTAAGATCAATGTTGTAATTAGGCACCCAACTTATACAAGCAGCAAATGTTTCCTCTCAAGGGTCGCATAATTGAAGATTGTAGACGTCTACTCGGAATGCCGTGGGAGAGTAGAATTCAGTATACCTTAAGATACGGTAACTCTTGCGCATACGCCTTAGCTAAAAAAGGACACGAATATTGGCATAGTCTTAAAATTTGGGAGACCCCATCCCCAGAAGTTCTTGACTCGATTAGTGGGGATAATGTAATAGTTTAGTTTAACGGGGAATTCTAGGGTGCCGCTACGTTAGGTGCCGCTAATACCACATTATGTGGAATTACCACACAATGTGTGTCACATTAGGTGGTATAAATACCATAGAATGTGACACACATTGCGTGGTAATACCACCTAATTTGCAATAAATACTACATGATGTGGGGGTCATATTAAACATATGGGGTTAATACTATGTAATGTGATCATGTATTGTCATATGTGGAGATCATACCATACAATGTGATACACATTGTGTGGTAATACCACCTAATGTGGTATTAGCGGCACATAACGTAGCAACACCCTAGAATTTTCCTAGTTTAACATGTATGTTTTTATTACCAAAAAAAATGTTGTAATTAGGCGACCTAACATATAATTTCGCAATTAATGATTTAGCTGTGATTAGGTGCGAACAATAACTTTGCTCCTGCCCTGTATTATGAAAGCTTGAGCAATGCCGATGATTCGAGTTACTAGCAAATGACCCCTTTATAGTTCCAACTTACATCTCCATAATTAATAAAATGACAAAATACCGTTTTATGATTTTTTAAAATAAGCATATTATCTTTCTCTTTTGATTTTTACATTTACATTAGACAACATCACATGAGGCTGAGTACAAATGGGTAAAATGAATGGTTACAGTTCTTCTTTCAAGGCATCTTGATGGATCGATCCAAAGTCAATATATCTTAATTGATATATTGAGCTGCGCTAAGAGCATCTCTAATGACTCCGAGAGAGAATACCCTCTCCCTCTCCCTCTCCCTCTCTACCTAGTTTTTTAGTCATCTCTAATGACTCATTCTATCAAACTAATTTAATAATAAATTTTATCCTTCTCCATTATTATTATTACTACTACATAAAAAATAAATTTAAAATTAACATTAATTTAAAATCAAAAGTACTTTAGGAAACTTAGAAAATAAAAAATTACATCAAATATTAAATTAATTCATATAAGAAAATTCATCATCTTTGCCATATTCGTCTATGTTTTAGTCGAACATGATTTCATGATTGTATCATATTATTTTAAATTTTTAGAAAGAATTATTTTTGGGTGATAAATACAACCCCAAAATTATTAAAACAAATCAATATTAAAATAATAGTGTTAATTTAATGAAATGAAAGTTATATTTTTATAATTAAAAATAATTATCTACAAATAATATACAAAATTTAGGAATTTTTTATTTTTAAATAAAGATAAAAAAAAAAGAACCAAATAAAACAAAACAAAATCACAAAAAAGAAAAAATAGCATGTGAGGGAGGGGGATTGGATGGGAGAAGCTCCCCCTCCCCCTCCCTTCAATGTTCCTCCAGGGTCCCTCTAGTCGTATACCCTCTCTCCCCCCCTAGTCATTAGAGATGAGATTTTTTCCCCCTTCCCCCCATATACCCTCTAGGGCATCTCCCTACTAGTCATTAGAAATGCCCTAAAATTCGTATGAATAAAAAATAAGTTGGGGCCATATTCAAGAGGTTTTGGTTTAATTTTTATTAAAGTGGTCATGTTAATATATATTAGTTTTAGTTGTTGAATTTCTTTATAGTTTAATTTTGATGCGTTCTTATTTAATATAAAAAATAGAAGTGTACGTGTCATTAGCTGGCAATCAAATGATGAATCAGCATATCATTATAAACAAACAAATGTTAATGTGGATCATAGCTATTTTGGACTCGAGCAACTATAAAATAATTGGGAGGTTAAAAAATAAGATTCTTGACTAATTTCAGACATGTGGTTCTAGACATGTGGTTCTGGACAATGTATTTATTGATTTGAGAAGTTGGTATATGGGGTTTATGTGGAGACCCCAAGAATGACCCATCTAGCTTGGGAAGATGAATGCAAATTAAACTATTTTATTTTTCACCTTGTTTGCATAAAAAAAAAAGTATTTGGCTGGCCTCGATGTGAAATAGCCTCTATTTAAAATATAAAAACATATTTTCTAGGTATAAACACCCGTAAATACAAAGGCAAAAATTTAAAACTATGAAGTATGAACACGAGAAAGAGATACATTATATAAACTCAAAACCGATTTTACTTTTGGTTTTGATTTTTGTGTTGTGAATTAAAATTAGTGTTTATCAGACAGTTTTTTGGTACTATACACCGACTTAATCTTATGGTACTATACACCAACTTCATTTTGACATGCAAATGACGTTTTATTGTCTGACCTATCGACAATAGATTTTAGTGATTGACAAATATTTACGGTTTTATTTTAATTTATTGCATTAGGCGAACTATTTATATTACATAAACATAAATTTAAGGGTGTAATTGGACCAAGAGATTAAAATTTTGTGCTTGAGTTTGGTTTGATTGTTAAACGATCGGCGCTCAATCAGGCTTTTATTAAACGAACTCGAGCCTAGAATCGAGTAGTTTGATATTTTAGATGTACTCCCTTCGTTTTTTTATTTGTCGCTTTAACAAAAAAAAAAATTGTTTACTTTTATTTGTCGTTTTAGAATTTCAATGTAAAATTAATTGTTTTCTACCAATATTACCATTCTTGTTAATAATTATAATAAATGCTAATTAATGATGTTATTATTTAATTAAAATGATGTTTTGGGGTTTCCTAGAAAAAGTGACTATTTATTGCATTTCTTAATTCATGTGCAATCCTCTAAAACGATAAATAAAAAAAATATTATTGATTTTTAGCTTATTGAATCGAGCTTCAAAGTTATCGAACAAAAAATTATGTTCAAATTTGTTTGATTAGTATGACGAACCGAACTCGAGTCGAGTATCGAGTAGCTTAAATTTTCAGCCCTAATTGTATTTTATAAATTGATTAATTCTCTATATCTAGTCATGCAAGAGTGGATGTCCTATCTAAATTATAGTTGAGAACTTTTGACGAGGAGGAATAGAATTGTACTTGGTTATAGCATTTTATAAGTTTAAACGGGATTGTTTAAATTAATTATATAACATAGTTTGAGGTTTAACTTTCACGTTTTGTAGTTTGAGGTTTAACTTTCACGTTTTGGATAGTGTGGTGGTGACATCCATAGTTTGATAATTATTATCTAAGTTTTCATTTGAACTTTCCGACGGCTGATTGCTACATATATATATATATTTGAAAATTTGACTTTTAATCCTTTCTTTATCTTTTGATAAACACTCATTCTTATCATCTCTAACTGATTTTACTCTTCCATCACGCTAAAATATTTCATTGGTATATCGATATTCAGCAATTTTAGAAATGAGTTAGTAAAAGATATTCAAATTCAAATCACTAGATTTTAAACAACATAAAATATAAAAACTGATAAGAACATAAAGATGGATAGAAAAATATAGTACATGTTTTTATTGGGAAGGGGTAAACACCACCTTTTGTCCTCTTATCATTAATTTTTTACAGAGTGGTCCCTCTTATATTTTTTTTTTCAGTTTAGTCCCTATTATATAATATTTGTTTCACTTTAGTCCTTTTCAGGTGTTTCAAGGCGGTTCCGATAACATGTGATATGCTCATAAGGGCAATTTTGTCATTTCAAGTAAATTAACATGGATATTTTCGTCTTTCTAATCATTTGAAAAAAAACTAAAGATTTAATCTCTTCCAAACTGGGCTTTCATTACAGTCCAACTTAATTGTCCATTTCGTTCCAAACTAAAGTTTTCTCCCAAAATTTTCTTCAAACACCAAAATTGCTCACCAATTAAACAATATCTCAAATGATCTCAATAGCGAACGAACGAAAATGCCCTGAAAAATATTCATATGCATGTCACGTGTTATCAGGACCACCTGATAAGGACTAAAATGAAACACATAATTCATAGTAGGGACTAAAGTGAAATAAATATTACATAATAGGGACTAAAGTGGGAAAAAAAACAAAGTGGGACCAAAAGTGATATTTACCCTAAAATGAAACACATAATTCATAGTAGGGACTAAAGTGAAAAAAAAAATAAAAAAGGAACCACTTTATGAAAAGTTAATGAGAGGGACCAAAAGTGATATTTACCCTATGAGAAAATTGAGGAAAAAACTTGCAAGTTTTTATTTCTTTCAAATTTGTTATTTGTTTAATTGTTTTTTAATCCTTATTTTATTATTGTGTTAAGACAAAGAAAAGATAGAAGATTCTAATACACAAGTCTTTGCATCTTATCCACTTGAAGTCGTTGCATACATTTTCAAGCTTGAGCTATTACATAATATAATTATTTTTGGAGTATATGTTCATTTATTTATACTTAATTAAGCCAGCTTTAAATAAACTTAATAAATAAAATAAAAGAAAATGATATCCATTCATTAGCCAAACACATAATAACAAAACATATTTAATTAAAAATAGTAGAACATAGTAATAAGAAGAGGATCTCCCAATCATCATAGTATCGGACCGACGGACCCCCTCAAAACTCAAAACTAAATACGAAAGCAGCAGATCAAAACTCCCCCAAATTAATCCCAGCCGTTAAAAATCTCACATCCTATCAGACGCAAGATATAACAGTTCTCCCTCACCCCATACGAAAAAAAAAAAAAAAACCACACAAAGACACGAGTTTTATCACTCCTTATTTATTCTTACTTAATTATCTCACAATATTACGATGAACTTCCACACACGTGATCCCACCCCCCAAATCAGAATATTTTATTATTTTCAAATAGCAAGGACGAGACCGGGTACGGATTTGCCGACCCGATCCGGAAGACTGCTCTCCCAAATCGATGGGCAATGAAGCGACGCAATGCTGCAATCTGATTGGTCGGTTTTCCCGAAGCGGGTTACAGTAAGTGACGTGTTGAGATACTCACGGACCTGAGTAATTACCCCATCAGTGACGGTCCAGGCGTGAACCCAAGCAATTGAGCGTGATTGGTCGAAACCCTCGGCTAGTACAGTGGGGCCAAAGGCGGAGATGCTGTGGGGGACGAATCGGAAGTTTGTTGTTTCCTTTTCGCCGGTGAGGAGGCGCATCAAAAACTGGTGGGACGGCGGACCATGGAACCACCACTCTAGATCAGGGGCGAGAATCTTCTGGATTTCGTCCACGTGGCGGCTGTTCAAGGCGTCATATAGGGCGGTGACCAACCCTTTGTTCCTAGAATCCTCCAGAGTTTCCTGAGATAACGCCAGTTCCTGAATAGTAGAGAGCAGAAAAAAGTTACTATTTGATTTTGTTCTTGTTTAGGAATTCTGTTTTCTGTTTATTAATACAAGGGGCTTTTTATAGAGAGGTAATGGGTGTTTTGGGAATTTAAGTAGGGTTTGGAGGGTTGAATTAAAGTTAAGTGGAGGATCTGTGTACATGGTCGTTACGTGGCGGCAATCGGTAAGTTGAAGGGTTTATTCGTAATTTCGAATGTTTTGAGATTTGGGCCCCCGTTTCAATGAGCCAGGTAGGCAAGAAATGTCTAAAATTTCAAGCCAACTCTTTTGGACTCACAACCGGACTTGGTGATTGTTAAGTTGACAATGGATCATGATTTCGGAAAATTTTTGTCAAAGGCTGGTTTGATCAAATTTATTCAACCATTAAATATGTATATTGCACTTACTTTGTGATTACTCAATTTTCTAATAGTTACATTCAATCACAAAATAAGTGTATTACACTTGTCATATAATTACTTTGAGTTCGGCTAAACATGATCTGAATAAGAATTTCCTTGAATTTTCACCGAAGACATAATTATCTATTTTTAGTTAAACAAAATGAAAGTATAGTGTAGTTTCTATCTTAAATTAATTCCTTAGTTTGTACTTCTTTTACATATTTCTCCAAAATTTTTAAAAAAATTTCAAAAAGTTTCCATATTTAACTGATCGAAATATTTTACGGTAACGAAACCTTAATGCAAGAATTGACTTTTGAAAGAAATTGAGGGTGCTGTAGATAGGGTTGAAGACCAATGATGTTTGGTCTAGTAAGAGATGTTAATTTTTATTATATGACAAGTACATGCTCAAATCTTTGATTTAATTTTTAATTGAGCTTTACTTTAACTTTCATTTTAATTTTGTTTTATTTCTAAACAAATTAAGTTCAAATGAGCTTCAGATGAGTTAGACGAATGTGAGTCCAGCAGCCAGCTTGAACGAGCTTTAAAAGTTATCAATGAAAATCCTTTGTTCTCTTTTTCCATTAATTAGTTCATATACTACCAATTTACAAAAATATAATAAGAGTATTAATTATATATTATATATTTAATATGACTATTGATATTGCAAAAACAGAGATCGTTGTTGATATATCAATATATTTAAATTCCTAATCTACCCTTATAATCAAGGGTCATAAAACCTACATTTACAATATCCATAATACCCCTTATTATTTAATTGATAATTCAATATGCTCTTATTAATACATCACTATTAATAGTTTATATCTTAACAAGAAAATAAATCCCTCAAATGCCTTTCCTCATTAAAACAAAACAAATTTGAATCTTAGATATACCATAATACCAAATACAAACAGGTTACTTAACTCCTAATGTACGTCTTTCTCTATTAGGATTTTTCTTTTTGATGAATATTCCCTCTTGAATTGATTTTTTGCAACTACTGGACAATTTTTTCCTCTTGGAATCCTAAAGCAATATATAATTTTTTAAATGACAGATATTGTGGAACGAAGGGAATAAATAAAACCGGGTATTTGTGGAAATTGAAAAATATTAGTTTTATAAAGGGGCAAATTAGAAAACTAAGAAAAGTGGCACTCACATTAACAATGCATGCTTCGCATTATAGCTAGCCATTTACGGAGTATTATATATTTTAACTACACAGGTACAAAGATAATTTGTTCAATTTTTTTTTTTTGAATTGATTAGTGCAAAATACCATTTGTCTGACTAATTAATCTTCTGTCCAAATTTCTCACTCGCCATTACAAAATATTCTACATATATTCTCATTTGCTATGCTATATATATGTACATGGATTAGAAATTAATAATAAATTCACTTAGAAGGTTTTGGACAACTCTTAAGCTAGCTTTTGAGGTTAAGCTAAACCTAAACCATTTAATGTGAACATAAGCCAATCCATACATATGAAAAAATTTCTAAACTGATATCAGAGCGTTAGGTTTATGTGGACCACCTCCTTCCGTGATAGACTCCTCTTTGCTTGGTGTTTATTCTTCACCAGTCTAAAAAATTCGCGTGTTGAACATCCACCCGACACGACCTTTGATAATCTTCACATATTGAGCTAATTTTTTGAGATTGAGATAAACTCAACCATCTTACAATTAAATGTCTCTTAGTGGCTTCAGAAGTTGAATCGTGGTTATATTTTTTGCATTTTCTCGCTATTAAATTAACCAATCCATGGTTAATCTATCGCATTTAGCCACATTTTAGTATTTTATAGTCTTAGAATTCACATGGGTGAGCACTTGTTGGGCTTAAGGCTGTGATAGGATTTGGACATTAATCACTTGAAAAAAATTGTTAAAAGGCTTATAAGATGAACTTATTATTAAACCATCCATGGTTGGTCCCACTAAAATTAATCGGTTACAAATTTCGACAGCAACTTTAATTGTTGATAGAGCTTTAAAGCGCACTTTGATATGGTTAAAGTCAAATTTTCAGAAAAGTAAATGGAAAATGACATTTTCTGGTAAACTGATATATATATATATGGGACCAACCAAGTGAACTAAGTAACCTAACATGTAAACAAACTAATAAAACTAGTAGTAATATTTAATTTATAAATTTTTCTAGGGACCTGCATATAAAATTTTGGGCTCCTCCACGTTGAGGTTCTTAGGCGCCAACCCAACTTGTCCAGTACTTGGGCCGGCATTGCCGAGGCCACACTGAATGACTATTTTATTTTTCATCATTTGCATAGCAAGTAACAAATATGTTAGTTTTTTCTGAAATATAATGTGAAAACTCGATTATTCACATAAAACTTTTGATAATGATTAATTTGTAAACTTAAAAAATTGACAACAATCCCATGTAATTAACTCTTAATTTTCAAATAGGTGTAATGAGATAATAAAATAGGTAGCTTTGCTAAAAGGATTAACGGTGTTTATGGTTAATAAAAAAACACAATAAATTTTGTGTCAATCAAAATTAATCCATGGATTGTTTTTGCATTTTACTAAAAATATAAATATCAAGTCAAGGATGAAAGCAGTGTTGATTCTACTCTTTGGCCGACGTTGATAGGTTTTGGTTGAAGATTTCAGTTTGGTCTATTTCAGTTCAAACTAAGTTGTCAATCAATTTTGTAATTTAGTGCAAGCCATTCATCATTTATTTGATTTATGTTTTGGCAGTATACCGGCAAAATTCATCATAAGAATAATCCAACAAACCGAAATGATGTGCGCACGCGAACCCCATTCCATTTAAGAATAATCCAAAAAAGAAAAGGGTGAAGTTCCAGTGCAAACGAGCTCGAGTATTAAGAGACACGTAGCAATTAGACCAATTGCGTGCCTTCACGAATCACGAGGGCTGGGGTTGTGTCCGTCCCGATAACTTTGCACGAAATTACACAAAAAAAAAAAGAAAAAAAAAAGGTGGAATACTTGGGTATGTTGCATTTACAATATTAAATTAAATGTTCCACGAAGTATTTAAAAATTAGTCGTGTCAAAATTATTATTTTACATGAGATGGTAGTTTTAAGAAGAAAAAAAATATTTTAGAAAAATAGAAATGAAAGTTTTCATGTAATCTCGAAATACTTTGTATCAATGAAAATAAAATGATTAATTGCCGATGTTTATTTAGCCAATTGGTTATGGATGATGTTCTGTATTTGTAATTAGTTTATTTTGATAATTATAATAGATTCAATTCGATATAATATTTGATGTAACGATATATTCACGTTCTAATGACAATCCCAATGTTGGGGGTAGAGGAGGGCTCTGGAGCTCCCCAGCTGCCCCTGCCCTCAGCCCCAGCCCCTGTCTATCCAAATCTAATCCTGCAAGGGCATTCTACACCATTTAATCTCGATTTATTTCTTCCCCACTCTCACCATTATAATAATAATATTAATGCTACTACTACTACTAATAATAATAATAACAAATTTAATAATATAATATTAAATTATAAATAATATTAAAAATATATAAATCAAGAATAATAATAATAAAAACATTCATTAAATTGCCAGAATACAACACAAAAGTACATCATTGAATTAAAAATATGCTGGTGATTAAAATTCTTTGCAAGTTATTAAAATTCATGTTTGTGATTTAATGTGATAAATATATTAACAAAATTTCAACATAGAAATATTTTTACAGAACTATCTAAATAAAGTATGAATTTGAATTTTTTTGTCTAAGTGTTTAAATTATATTGTTCGAATATATATATATATATATATATATATATATAACCACCTATATTCTATATTCTAATTGGATGATTTAGTTTTAATTGTCATTTTTAAAAAATGAAATTAAATATTAGTTCAATAAATAAAAATGTCATAAAAAATATGTACTCTTAACAAAAAAAAAATATGTACAATAAAAAGTTAAATAAAAAAATTTGAACTAGAAACTATATCACATAAATATATTACACTATTAAATAATAATACAAAATAAAAACTAAACTAAAAAACAATATATATATATATATATATATATATATATATATATATATATACACACACACATTTTAATTTTTGCGTTCTCTGATTGCTGTCTAGACACACGTGTCTAGGCAGCTGGCAGGCACATAGACGCGCCTGCCGAGGAGCTCCCCAGCTACCCCTCACGCTCCCTCCAGCCCTCCCCTTCTCCCACCCCCATTGATTGTTAGGGCATCTCTAATGACTAGTGGGGAGATGTCCTAGAGGGTATATGGGGGGAAGGGGGAAAAAAATCATCTCCAATGACTAGGGGGGCGGAGAGGGTATACCCACTAGAGGGACCCTGGAGGGACCTTGGAGGGAGAGGGAGGGGAAGCTTCTCCCATCCAAGCCCCCTCCATCACATGCTATATATATATTTTTTTTAATTTCGTTTTGTTTTATTTGGTTATTTTTTTTATCATTATTTAAAAATAAAAAAATTACTAAAATTTGTATATTACTTGGAGATAATTATTTTTAATTATAAAAAAATAACTTTTATTTCATTAAATTAACACTAGTATTTTAATATTGATTTATTTTAATAATTTTGGGGTTGTATTTATCACCCAAAAATAATTCTTTCTAAAAATTTAAAATAATGCGATACAATCATGAAACCCAAAAATAATTATTTCTAAAAATTTAAAATAATACGATACAATCATTAAACCCAAAAATAATTCTTTCTAAAAATTAAAATAATACGATACAATCATGAAATCATGTTCGACTAAAACATAGACCTTAATTTTGAACATGTGTGTCCCACACATGTTGAACTAAGTCCTTTAGTAGTTCGCGACTGACATCTACAGATCGTATTTGGTGACGGCGGATCATATAATCTTCTAGGGATATGGGACTTGTTCGTGGATCCAAATCAATAGTCAGAGATGGTGGATTTCCTTATATGAATTAATTTAATATTTGATGTAATTTTTTATTTTCTAAGTTTCCTAATGTACTTTTGATTTTAAATTAATGTTAATTTTAAATTTATTTTTGGTGTAGTAGTAGTAGTAATAATAATAATAATAATAATAATAATAATAATAATAACAATAATGATAATAGAGAAGGATAAATTAATTATTAAATGGGTTAGACAGAATGAGTCATTAGAGATGACTAAAAAACTAGAGAGAGAGGGGAGAGGGAGAGGGGGGGGGGGGGGGGGGGGGGAGGGGGAGAGGGAGAGGGTATTCCCTCTCGGAGTCATTAGAGATGGCCTTACCAACCCAACCTCTCCCCCCCTCTCCCTCCCCCTCCCCCCCAATCCATTGGGTTAGCCCTAAAAAACCATGTGTTTGTTGATCATAGATGTTTCCTCTGGGTAGCTACCATCTGTAATGTTAGGTCCCTTTTAGGTATACTTTTGCATAAAAAATGTCCCTAAAATCCCCCAAACAGGGCGAATGGTGTAGCCACAAAATTTTCGTAGTGGACTACTGGCAAATAATTTTGAGAGAGGCCACTTTTGTGGGATGCCTGACTGATTATCATCTCTAAATATCCAAATTTTAGATTCTATTGATTTCATTTTTGAGATTTCAATTACACATGTTTCATTCTTAATGTGTTCTTTCGGAGCTAATAGGACTTTAGTCGTTGTTTTCAAAATATTTTTATTTTTGGATACGCGCGGATGGAGAAATTGTTTCATGTATTTGTTGCACTAAATCTTCGAATATTTCTGATGTAAAAGTCTACAAAATTGTCTCTAACAAGGGTGCGATTCAACTCATGAGTGATCATGACTGGCATGCTCGATTTTTTTTTTAAATAAAGATGATAGGAACAAGTGATAATACCTTACGACCCTAGAGACGAAACTAAAGAAAAATAATAATGAAAGAAAAAGAAAACACAGGATCGACCAGGGGTAGAGTTGCGCATCACACAATCAGACAAGAGGACCATTGTCGGTGGACTAGTTAAAATTTTAATGTTTTATATAGTCTACCTATTATTGAAAAGATTTCATTGTAGCCATATATCATACACCTTTGTGCTTTCTATTACTAGTAAATAACTACCCACCACATAAATTAAATAATGCCTCAGCATCCAATCATTCAGAAATAAAATCGCAATCTAGCAAGCATGCAATGATCTCTTAACTCTTTCCCACTTTAATGGTGTGTGATTGTTGGGATTTGATTTGTCTCATTTCGAAGCACGTCGAATATTTTACGTAAAAAAATATTTGTATTATTATGGAACAGTTTCATCCCACTATACTAATCACTCATTGATTTAGTTCTGAATTCTATTTAATAAGAAATAACAAATTCCTTTGTAATTATATCTTAAAATAATACAATACAAGTGAGAGCATTCGCAAGGCAATAATGTCATATATGTCAATTTTCATACTAATAATATATATCCAACTTTTTACAACAATTAAAATTTGCATAAACATGAGTATGATGACACTAATGACACGATAATCAGTCTTTTTAAGTGGACAAGTGAAGTGGTTTGATAATGAACCTAATAAAACTTGAACCTTTCGTTTACGTTAGAGGACATTAATTCCAAAGTTATATGGGGAAGAGGCAATTTAAATTGAAAAGGCATATATGTATATCCTAAATTTCTACATGATACAAATGCTACGTACATTAATTCTATGCATATGGAGTACTTATTACTTATTAGCATATATCAACAATTTGAGCATTTTCCGTGGTATGCGCGGTCCTTATGCAACATAGGCAGTGGTCTATGGCTCCTCGTGTAAAAAAATCCCCCTTTTAAAAAAAAATATGTACTTATACATGTTTTTAGTATTTATTAATTTGACATTGAGATAGAACGCAAATACAAATTAGTTAGATTAGTGTTGAGCTAATTAGGGTGTGTTCACAAACAAAAAAAAGTTTACAACTTACCAAAAGTAGAAGCAAAAGATGACGACATTCTTATGCTCACAAGAATTTGAAGTTTTGTGAGAAAAAGAATTAAGAAAATGAAATAATTAAATTTGTGCCAGGCGATATACATGGTTTAAGGATTAATGCCCCTACCCTTCCTCAAAGGACGATATAAAGTAATTGATTTAATTTGTTGGAAATTCTTCTACCAAATTAAAGCAGAAGATACAAAGAGGGGAATTAAGTTTGACCTTACAGAAATGTAAATATATAATCTCTTATTAATTAAGCATATATATATGGATTGTTCTTTTTGGTGATGAAAGCGATAGAGTTCTCATTTCTATAATCAGTATAATACATGCACTGCTGCAAACGTGATCATATTACTTTATATATAATCCGTACAATCATAAACATGAGTATTTGCTAATTGTCCTTAATTTTATAGATACTGCAGTAGTGACGAATTTAAATGTTTATGTTTAACACAATTTTTTAGGATGAATACATCGTTACATCAAACATTATATCGAATCGAATCTATTACATTTGTATCAATATAATAAAATGAAACATGTACCATCAAATATTCTTGCGAAAGTATTTATAAATGACCCAATAAAATAAACACATTTCTATAGTCCACGTAAAACTATAACTTTAATATATATATAAACTATACAAGTCTAAATGGAATAGACAGAATGAATAGTTGAACAAACAAGTATATGAAATGAATCTCCTCATAAAGCTTTACACATTCTAATTTAAGGATAATTCTTGCATAGACCTGGTCTATGAGCTTTTCATAGACCTTGTGGTTATAAATGAGCCACATTATACATTTTGAGACTATGACATCATCAAAATGTATGATGTGGTTCATTTACAACCACAAGGTCTATGAAAAACTCATAGACCAGGTCTATACAAGAATTTTCCCTAATTTAATTATACAAATTAAGGAGTGGAACTCACGAATTAATTAATTATATTAGCATTAGTTATGGTTATGGATTCAAAACCCGTAGACCCAATAATTGAATTGTCCATTACATACACTAGTAGGGTCTATTTATTAGATAAATAGATTTTTGCACTTAGTAAATTTGAAAAATAGAGAAATTGTGGGAATTTCAGGACGAAATTAAGCAAGATAATATCACTTGACAAAAATCAAAATCGACAATTAACTTGGGATAAACTTCACAATTTTGTCTATTTTAACCATGCTGGAAATTAACATCAAGATAAAAATTTAGCACATAATGTGTTGCCAACATGACATCTTAATGGTACCTCCCGTCATAATTTTAATAACTATCTTGAGATGAAAATAAAAATCAATAATTAATTTGAGACGAATTTTTGGCCCAAGGGATTTTAACTCATATCATGAGTTTAATCTTATGCTTAAAAACTAATTTATAAATTAATTAATCAGTGGATTTAACTAATTAATTTGATGTAATTCAAATATATATAATTATTTAGAGCCCCACAAGGATTCACTTTTTTGACATCATTAAAATTGTGAATATAAGTTAATTCCGAAATAGGTGATAGGCAAAAAGATGTATACACATAGGGGGAAAAATCAAAAGTAATGAGTGGAAAATTCAGTCATCCGACACCGACTAAAAACAAAGTGTTGACTGTTGAGCTATTTATCTAACTCAAATTTAAGAGTAACGGTTGGACTCCGCTGGGGTTAAGCCGTCCATCCCACTCGAGCTTTCATAGGAGGTGGCCGTCCAACCCACAACTACAAATTAATTAAGGTTGTGTTTTGGATTTTTTACACTTTGCACCCTTAAAACATGAACAATTAAGCATTAACTCCTTTCTCATTTTTTGGCAAAGTTGATCGCAGGAGAAAAAAACCTAGAGGCAAAATAGGTAATATATTTTGAATATTTAACACACTGCAACACTAAAACAAAAAAAACTGACATTTTATACCCCAAAACAGAATTAGAACTAAGCACCCTCTATATAAGAACAACTCATCAATTTGCATCACCGAAACACGAGATATAGGCGCTTTGCACCCCTCAAAACACAAAATTAGCACTTGCACCCCTTCGTTTTTTCGACAGAGTTGACCAGCGGGGTCAAAAAAACCTAGGGACAAAATAGGTAATTTATTTTTTTCTTCCTTTGCCAAAATACGATTATGAATACTAGAATATTCATTTTCCTCTCCATCTTTATTTTTATCAATATACATATCCATGTTGTAGATTTGTATTAAAATTTTATTTTTGTGTTATGATTCGGTTAGTAGTATCTATTGAAACTTTCTAGATTTGGATATGAAGAAAATAGGGAGGTGTTTAAGGGATATTGAAAGGATTAGAGCTTCAACTCTGCCCGAAAAAAATGAGGGGTTGATAGTTGCTGAGTTTTTCTTAATTTGAGGGTGTTAAGTGCTAATTTTGTATTTTTGGGGGTGCAATGTGGTCATTTCTCGTGTTTCGGGGGTGAAAGTTGTTGAGTTGTTCCTAGTTCGAGGGTTCTAAGTGCTAAATCAGTTTCGGGGTGTAAAGAGTTAAAGATCCAAAAATGAATCACCTATTTTGTTCTTAAAAATTTTGAGTCTGGTGGTCTACTCTACCGGGAAATGGTAGGGGGTGCTAGGTGTTTAATTGTTCTTGTTTCGGAGGTGCAAAATATTTATTTCCCATATTTCGAGTGTGGGAAGTGCAAAAAACCCTCTATTTTCAAATTCAAGTAAATAAATTGTATTTTCAAATTCAAGTAAATAAATTTTAAATAGTATTTATTTGATTCTCGATGATGGAAATTATTTAGTAGAATTTTAAAAAAAAATATACTTTGACATCAGAGATTTAGGCCTCGGAAATGATTTACTAAATTTTGGGCTTATTTTAGTCTTCCCTATATATTAAGTTCCCTTTTATGCAACTTAAATGATGCACTTCAAATTCAACTTTAGGCTAGTTGCTGCGAATTACTAAAATGTTATTGGGCTGGGAGTTTCTTTAAACAGTCATTGGCCCAGACTGACTCAATGGCTAAATATTGTGGACCATTTTCACTGCTATTTGTTTTTTACTGCTATTTGAAAGGGCAAGTATGTTCCTATTTGAAAGGGCAAGTATGGCCCAGACTGACTCAATGACTCAATGGCCAAATATTGTGCTCTTACATCAAATTAATGAACTTGATGAACAATTGAACATATCCTAATATTGTAATTCTTCATAATTACTGAATAAATGCAAAAGTATGCCCAGTGACCAGTGTCATTTTATTGGAAAAAGATAAACTTTCACTTAAATATATTTGCATCTCTATTGTGTATGCAATTATTTATTTGACATTTATGAGGTGTATATAGACCTATTCTACTCAACAAATTGACACTCCACAAAATTATTTGCCAATTTTGTCTTGCAATAGTCATAGGTCAAATACTTATTTCTAACATTTCGATAAACTTTTTCTTGTGTCGGATCGAGTTTCCAATTCTTTGGTGCATTCCACACATAATTTGAGGAATAGCATCCATTGGGATTAGATTTTTCATAAGGGCAACCATTGATTTCAAATCCACGATAATTAGCCAAAAATGGTCCTTTGTTCCAATCGACGGGTCCGAGCCAAGACGTTCCGTTCCATAAACTCGTTTTGACGTCCATTGGGAGTGTTGGGTATCTTGCGCCATTTTTCTTGTGGTTCTTGAACACCCTGATAGGTACTTTGTCTACGAAGAACCTAAAAACGAGAAAAAAAACAAATTAATTAACTAATTTAGAGTAAGTAGAACTTCTGGTCCTTCTTATGGGTAATTTTTTTGCATTTTCGTCCTTCTTAAATTTTTTCGTAGAGCAATTTTGTCCCTCTTATTAATGTAGTGTAACACATTCGTCCCTCTAAAATTTTTCGTAGCAGATACATCCCTCTTAAATCTAAAATACATCAGTTTTCGTCTATTGTAGAATGTATTTTGGTACTAAAGGATGTATTTTGGACTTAGGATAGACGAATGTGTTATACTAAATTGACAAGAGGGACACATCTGTTATTACAAAAAAATTCAAGAGAGACGAATGTGCAAAAAATTTCCCATAAGGAAGACAAAAAGTGCTACTTACTCTAAATTTTAACACAAGATAAAAAAAATAAAGTGAAAAAGAAAAGTAATATGGAATTACATACACAATCTGGATTTGGTTCCACAACAGTTCGTATTCATGAAAATCTGACGTGGGATCGAACCAAAGCTTAAATTGTTGTTCTCTATGTCCAGAATCTTGGGCAAATACATTAGTGTTTAATATGTAAGGAGGCCCATTATTGCCTAAAAACTCAAAATCAAGCTCATCGTGGTTGAATCCTTGATTTTTAAGAGCCGGCGAACTTAACTGGAAATTAGAATCAATAAGAAAAACAAAGAAATAAAAAATTAAGAGATTATTCAATTCGTTACATGAAAAATAGGAGTAAGGGTTAATAAAATATTTAGTAGGGAAAAATTAATTATAAATCCTTACATAAAACGATGTGGTGATTCCTTTAGAATTCTTTGGAGTCTTAAGGCTCATCCGAAAATAGCCGGATCCGTAAGCGTGTTTTGATGTGAACCCACCTCCTGCATCGCCCAAAGAAAAGGAAAATTAAAAATAAATTAACAAACTATCTTTGAGTATGTAACTAAGAGAGAATAAGATATATAAATATGAATACATGCCATGGCACATTAAGACAACATTGTATCTCATGAATATTTGGGTTTTCTTTTTATTATGTAATAATGCATAATATATATCATGAGCATGATATATTGACACATTCATCAATTTCCTAACTGTATGCATGTAATACAAAGAAAATGTCAAATACATCTTCAAATTAAATTTAATTACAAGCTTGAAAGTATTTGTCGATCGACTTATTAAACATTTTTTTAAAGATTACGGGTTTCATTTTACATGCCTACATCCTTAAATTGTGATATAAAAAATATAAATTTTTTTTATGTTTATGTGAAAGACGACTACATTGAAATCATTTAGTCGATGCAAAAATTAAACTAAATAAAAAGATATAACCGGAGCGTTGGTCGATTCGAATTTGAATTTGTGTTCCTTGATCAAGCATGGTAACATGGTCACCTCCCCAAGCAATATAATAATTTTTATTAAATGGAACTATTGTTGATTTTCCACTAATTTGACAAACAAGAAAGAACATTGCACCGAAAATAAAATAGAGGGAATCCATGTAAAAGTTTTATCTAAAAGTAATTCGTGGAAGTAATAATGATGTGGAAATGTCACTGGTATTTATAAATTCATATAATTTAGAAATGGAATAGTATCCATGCCTTATTTATTTATTATGGAGATTGAACGATTTTACATGCATGGGATATTTAATAATTAATTAAATTACTCACACGTTTATGTTGAATTAATCATATGCGCAATTAGAGTCCAAATATGTCTTTACTTTAATAAAAGTCAGATATGATAGCAACATTTTTATTTGAATAAGAAATGTTAATAATATTGTATTTACTTAAATATATATTCTCGCACTCAAAAGAGAAAAATGAAGTAATGCTACATTTTTAAGCTGATTAAGGGCAACTGGAGAATTGATACATTATTATTAGGGGTAGAATGGAGAATTACAATTTTTTTGCTCTAGTATTGTGGATTTGGGATTGTGCTCCAGCTACTATAACAACCATTAATCAAATTTTGATGGTAAGCAATTAATTTTTACCCATATATATATTCTAAGAATTCAAATATATATAAAATGTAAGTAAGGTAATAAAAAGATATTCAGACATATTTATTTACATGATAAAATTTCATTAATGGGGAACGGGCACGAAGGTTTTCTTTCATTTTTTTTCTTAAAAAAAAAATAGGAGTTTCACGTGCGCATTATCAATTGTGTTTAATCGATATTTCTTAGTTGACCTAACAATTTTTTTTTTTTTTTGAATGTTAGTTCGCCTAAACTAATAATCCAATTCCTTTGTTACTATAATACAACTAAAGCGTTTCCAAAATTAAAATCAAACAATAAAATGCAATTTGAAATTATAATGAGATGAATATCTCAAGTATACATTCATTTTCCACGAAATCCACATGCACCATGCGCTTGAACATGGTACATTATGCATTGGACATGCTTAAAATTACAAAATTTTGTAATATAAAAAGTATGCTTGGCAATTGTATTACGCAACTAGATAATAAATTTATAATATGTAGTATTACCGTTTAATTTTTTCACCAAATCTTTACATAGTATATTAAAAAGATCACACATTATCTTTTCCTTGTGTGAAATGACTAACTTGTTAAATTGATTTTACCCATTCTATAAAAATATCTCACAGATGCTCAATTCTGAATTGCATATTTCATATGCTTTTGTTATCTCTAATTTTATTTAAATGTACGTTAATTTATTTAATAATGTCTTAAAAAAAATATTAAATAGTTTAACTCGGTCCACTCGACTCTATAATCCTGGATTCTCCCATGCGCTTGAAGTTCTCTATAAAACGAAAGGACTATAGGTGTAAATATAGGTTCATAACTTAAGAAGCTGTTAAAGGTCAATTTTGATGCAGCTATTAACGTTACTTATGGAATTTGTGGTATGAGACTAATAGCTAGAAATTCTTCAAGTGCATGAGTTGGTTGGGGCCGACTTGTATTAGACAACCACTAGATCTGATATAAGCATAAGCAAATGCGGCTTTGTTCGTAATTGAGTTCACTCGTGCTAAACATTGGACAATATACTATCGAATGTGAACATATATATCAATTATTAATGGAGAATCGCCTTCACGTGCGGATTATGAAAATATCATCCTGCATATACAGTTTGCCATCAATGACTTTGGATTATTTCGAGCAAGGCATATTGATAAGAAACGAAAATCAGACGGCTTAAGAAGTGGCACAACTTTCTTTTTGGAAACCTTACCTATTTCTATTGAGTATGAATTAGCAAGTTTTCAATGAGTATAAATTAGCAAGTTTTCAATGATGGTCTTAACCAAGTGGACACTAGTATTTTCTCTAGTTTAATACTATCATTTGTAATTAGTTTACTTTGATATATAACAATGTAATAAATTTGATTCAATATAATGTTTAATATAACGTTGTATTCACCAAGACAAATTAAAAAAGAAAGCAACCATTTGAACTTGAACATTGTGGGCCTAATTTTGTATATCTTTATGTAGAAAAGTTGATGATAAATTTAATTATTACATCTTACAATTAAAATTCATCAACCCAAAATAAACTCTCACTTAATTTAATTTGCATATCTATGAGTTGTATATAAATAATTCTACTCAACAATTTGGCACTCCACAAAACGATGTGCCAGATCTGCTTTGCAATAGTCATAGACCAAATACTTATTTCTAACATTTTCGTATCTTTTATCCTCACGCGGCCAAGCATTCCAAGCATTCCAACCATACCTTGAGGCATAACATTTTGTGGTATTAGAATAGTCATAAGTGCAACCACGAACTTTAAAACCCCGATAATCAGCCACAAATGGTCCTTTGCTCCAATCGACAGGTCCAAGCCAAGACGTTCCATTCCATAAGCTCGTTCTTATGTTCATTGGAAGTGTTGGGTATCTTGCGCCGATTTTCTTATGGTTCTTGAACACCCTGATGGGTATTTTGTCTACGTAGAACCTAAATTCGAGAAAAAAAAATTAATTAGAATTTTAATACTATATGCGAAAAATAAAGGGGGAAAAATTTAATATGAAAAAATGCATACACAATATGATTTTCGCTCCATAAAATTGCATATTGATGGAAATCTGATGTGGGATCGAACCAAAGCTTGAATTGTTGTTCTCTGCCCCCAGAATCTTGGGCGAACACATTAGTGCTTAATGTGTAAGGAGGTCCGTTATTGCCTAAAAACTCAAAATCAAGCTCATCGTGCGCGATCCCTTGGTTTTCAAGAATCGGCGAAGTTAACTGAATATTGAAATCAATTAAAAAAATATAAGAAAACGGTCAATAAACTAGAGATAGGGAAAACCCTAAATCCTTACATAAAATGTTGTGATGATTCCTTTAGAATTCTTTGGGATCTTAAGGTTCATCCGGAAATATCCGGATCCATAAGCGACTTTTGACTTGAACCCACCTCCTACCTCGCCCAAAGAAAAGAAAAATAAAAAATAATTAAGCAAACTATTTTTGAGTGTGAAATTAATTAAGAAAGAGAAATCTATACATGCCATGGCACATTACAACAAAATTATATCTCATTATTTTTTGGGTTTTTAAGAAATAAATGCATTTTGTATATCATAATTAAGCATGATTAACATTTTCATCAATTTTGTAAATATATGCTTGTGAGACAAAGAAAATATGACATACATCTTCCAAATCCGAAGATCTAATATATGGGCATTATTTTTCACTATAAATGTACGAAATAAACATCTAAGCTTGAAAGTATTTGTCAACATAATACATATGTACATTTTCATAAAAATTACAGTAGTGACAATGCATGCATGCCCACATTCTTAAGTTTGTGATACCCCAAAAAAAAAAAATAATAATGTTTATGTGGAAGAAGATCGACTATATATAACGGAATTATATATATATTATCATGAAGTTGTGAAAAATGAATGTAAAGATATATAACCAGAGTTTTGGTCGAGTCGAATTTGAATTTGTCTTCCTTGATCAAGAATAGCTACATGATCACCTCCCCAAGCAATATCATAATTTTGATTAAATGGAATTTCTATTGGTTGACCACTAATTGCACAAATAAGAAAGAATATTGCACTGAAAATAATATAGAGAAAGTCCATGTGGTAGCTTATATTATTCAAAAGGTGACCACTAATTGACCACTAATTACTGTATAGATTTGTTGAAATGATGGTGAAAAATGCACTAGTATTTATATTATTCAAAAGGAATTTAATGAACTGGCACTTTAGGTCAAAACAGGAAAATCATTTTCATATTAATTAGTAACATTTATAGAATGTTGACTATATTGCCAGAACATAAAGTATTGGTATCAAAACAAATTTACTCGTTTTCTAAATTTACACTCCCTTTAAAATTGGCTAATAGTTATAATGACATAGATTTTTAACTTTATAATTTAGACAATATTCTCTTTTGATTTTCATGTATATATATATTTTTCGATAGTTTATTATTTTGATGTAGAAGAATTGCCCTCCTTTTTTTTGTTGAAAACTTGAAATACAATAAATATATGTAGGTTTCATCGCAATACTTAAATGTATACATTACATATAAACAAACTATGTCTATGATATTTTTTCTTTTTTGGTCTTTTAGTATTAGAGTTTAAAATCAAATTAACTATTGAAAAAAAATCATGTTGGAATAATGATTTAAATTAAAAATAAATATTAAAAAACATGAAATTAATTTGATAGATTTGGAAGGGATGAATACAAGCTGGTCAATTCTAAGGAAATTAAAGTAAATGAGAGATAATAACATTAATTAAATTTCTTTTTTAATCAAGTAATAAAGAAGACAAATATGGTAAATCAAATTTAGAAATTTGCCCTGACACCAACAAATTATGTTCTAGAAACATGTCACCACTTCATCATTTATTGGAGGCATGTCGTCATCACAACTAATCATGTGGTGGATTTTTACTAAAAAGGAATACACAATTGACATAAACTTGGTCCATATAAGAATTTTGTTATACTGAATTGTCATTTTGTAAAATGAAGTGTTGATATCAACAACTTTATTTGACAATTAATTTTTTTTATTAAACTATTCATTTAAGTTATAATCAATAATTAAAATGTGATTTAATAAGTTGTCAAATTTCACAACGTTATATTGTTGAACTATTCTAGGTTTTAAATTAATGATAAATTGAATATTGCAATTTCTTTATTTTCACTTCTTTTATACTACATTGCTATATATCATTGAATTACTTCCGTAATAAACTTACAGACTAATGTTTTCCTAATCATTGATTAAAATTTTATTTATTTAATATATTTTGATTGATTAAATATTGTAAATTTTTTTATATTAGAATTTGTTTCCTAGTCTTTAGAAAAAAATAATAAATAAAGAAAGGTCTTGAATGGAAAACTACTCTTGACCTATGATCCTAATAAACTTGATGATCTTTTCTCTTTGTTTCCCTGAAGCTACCAAAGATGCAGAAAACATCATAACAGGAAGAAGAAGATAAAAATTAGAAAAAAAGAACACGACACACATAAATACACTCAACAATCAAACAATTACATTTCAAGTTCATTTGCATAATATTACAAACAATTTCAGAAAAATAATATGCTGCTAAAGTTCTTCTCTGTAAATTACTGAAGGAACAACAGGAGGAGTCATTGTTTCGTCTCTACCATTTAAAGATTCTTCATCGATCAAAGAAAGCTTCCCTCCTGGACTATTATACCCCTTCGAAACCCGACTAGGGCTCGAGGAACTAACCTTCGTTACATGTGAAGGAGAAGAGCTAATAGGAAGAGAAGACTCAACAGATTCTCCATTTTCGCGAGGCAACGGGGGCATTATCGTCCCTTCACTCGTCTTCCTATACAATTTATCCTCCACGATATCGTACAAATTCCCCGTTCTTACTTCCTGAGCTAAAGAACACCAGCAGCAGAAAAGCCATAGAGCACAATCGGCCACAGCCGGTTTACCACAACAAAAACCATAAGTAGGCAAATTAAATCTTTTCCTCATTTGAATTCTCCAAAAGCCACCGTAAAGTAACCCAAAAACACACAAGAAAATCCCCGTTACACCTAAAGCCTCACGTACGGTCTCATTATCAATATTAACGGCAGCCAAGTTGAAAATCCAAAACGGGGCCATACAAAACAAAAGAAAAGTCGCAATGTGTACATACATGTTTCCGAACCCAAGTCTCTCCATATTCCACCCAAAAACACAGAAGCTACAAAATAACGAGAGATAAGCTAAAGAAATATCATCCCAAAAATCAAGAACACCTCCACTCCAACTCGGCCGAGCCTCGACCGTTCTTTCCTCGCCTCTCAACGCAAACGAGAATCTCTTTTCAAATGATCTTCTCCTATCTACCGTGGATTCTCTAATTTGTGCTTCTTCATCTATTTGGCTCTCGTACTCTTTCCCAAGAGGGCTTAACATGGAGTAAACTCCGGCAACTGCAGGTGCACCTATAGCTACCGATATGCATATCCCGACACCAATAGCGGGCCTAACGGACCTCCGGTACCCTATATTAAGACCACATAATGCATATTGAGCAAAACAATTCACGTTTAGTAGAACAACAACGACCATCATGTGGGCCCACTCGTGGGGTTTATAGGTACCATTTTCGCAATAAGCTTTACGGAGTTTCAAAACATCCTCCGCCCTCCACCTCACGAGTAACGCGAGGTGATATATTCTTTTCGGGTGTTGGTATAAACACATGAGAGTGAATAGAGCGTTTAGAATTTGATTATTGACCTCAAACCAAACATATCTTTGGGATTTCTTCCGGAGTACATGGTTTAACATTCCGGTCATGACCATGAAGAGAATAGCACCAGAAATAGCGACACATAGAATCCAAATAAAAAGAGCTAAATTCATGGGATCTCTTATCCATTCTTTGGTGATGCTCCAGAGACTATCAAAGTCAATTTTCTTGGAGAAGAGTCTAGTGAAGCGTTCGCGAAAACGAAGACTGCTTGAAGAAGGTATAGCGCGCGAAACCTCGTCTCTTTCTTCGGCTATTCTCTGAAACTTTGCTGATGGTGAAGATAAATTACCGAAGTTGAGGAAGTTTAGACGCTTGGAAAGGGCAGAAGAACGATTGGTGGTCCCGTTTTCTTGATTGTCGACACTTATGAGGCCCCTTTGAGATACAGAGATGTGCAGAGGAGCGTGAGTCTTGACTTTACCTCGGTTAGATTCGTCATTTTCACCTATAGCCTCACCATTATCGGTTGATACCATATTGGTTTTTCAGTTTTTTGCTTGGAAAATTATTATTGTAAGAAAATCATTCTCAACCTTTTCTTCCTATTGGCTCTGTTAACTAAACCACAGATAGCTGTGAAAACAGGGGAAGCCATGTCAGTTAACGAAGTTCTAAGATTTACGTCAATGTCACTCAAATTAGTTAACCTACAAATACTCAAAATTCCTGTAACACATTTCACCAATTTTTCAGCCAAGAAAAAATGCCGTATTTTTCAAGACAAAATTGAAATCAAAATACCCACAAGCAGTATTAGTAGTTAATCAACAACAAATCAAAAATCATTCCTCTCTTAAACTCTATATCGAAATTAAACAAAAAATACAGGAGAAAATAAATATTTTAGCAGCAGAATTTAATGGGGGAAATCTATGAAGTGGGTTCATCTAAATAAGATTAGGTCATCATAAAGATACCATTTTCCAAAAATAGAGACAAAAAATTAAAATTAATAAAATAACAGCTGGAACTACACAAGAAAAACAAGAAGAAAGTAGAGCTTGTATATAGAAAAACACTTACCAAAGGGAACGGATTAAACCATGTTAAGTTTAATTGGAAAACCTTTTCCTCTGAAGATTGGGGCTTTGGGTTGTTCAGCTGTTTTTTCATCCATCGCAGCTTCAAAGTAGAAGAAGAAGATTTTTGTAGAGGGATTTTCAATTTTGCCAAAGGCAAAAACAGAAATTACAAAAAGGCCAAAAGGGTTTTTCCTTTTAAAAAAAAAAAAAAAAAAAAATGTTAATAAAACTTAAGATAACTTAATCTATCCTAATATTTACACTTTCCCCCCTCACTTTTCTTTAACAAAACAAAACCACCCAACCCTAATTTAAACAAAACAAAACACACACTCTCACACACACACACACATCGCGCCGCACAGAAAGAGCAGTGAAGAAAAAATTTTTTTCCTCTTTCAATTTTTCTCTCTAAAACAAGCAAATCGGAAATGGCACACACTAGGATCGTCGATGATGATAGGAGAAACGAACGAGCATGGCCATTTGGGGTAAGATTTCGTTTTTCCTTCTCGATTTCGTCTGGTTTTCGTGTGCGTGTGCGTTTGGCGTGTGGCGTGTGGGAAGGAGACACACGCCACACGCCATGTTTGAACTCATGGCGTGTGGCGTGTGGAATAACACACGCCACACGCCATATATTTACACATGGCGTGTGGCGTGTGTTATCAGACACGCCATACGCCATGTGTAAATATATGGCGTGTGGCGTGTGTTACTCCACACGCCACACGCCATGTGTAAATCAATGGGCGTGTGGTGTGTATTTTGTACATGGGCGTGTGGTGTGTAGTCACGCCATGTGTGAACTCATGGCGTGTGGCGTGTGGAATAACACACGCCACACGCCATATATTTACACATGGCGTGTGGCGTGTGTTATCCGACACGCCACACGCCATGTGTAAATATATTGCGTGTGGCGTGTGTTATTCCACACGCCACACGCCATGAGTTCACACATGGCGTGTGGCGTGTGTTATTCGACACGCCACACGCCATGAACAGAATATTAATTCTCTTTCATTTTTGTTCTTGTTTTGTAGAGATACGCTACGTTACCCACATCGGCCCTACATGAAGAAGGAGTAGTACCCTCCTTTCACTACTCTAGTGTGGTTATAAAAGGAGAAGTAACACAGCGCTGTGATTGGAACGAGATTCCGCAGCTTGTAGAAAGACTAAGGCGCTCGCATTGGCAAATTATAGATCAGTACCCCCAGATTGGGAGTTTTTTACGCCTAACCGGAAATGGCAAATTTCGGGCATCGGTGTTTCACAGTATGGTCCTCCGAGTATGCGAACGACTGGAGGGTAAAAGTAAATATGAATACTGGTTTTTGGTAAATGGAAAGCCAGTCAGATTCGGTGCCGAGGAATTTAGCCTCGTGTCAGGGTTGCGATTTGGGAGTTTGAGTGATGAGGACTCCGAAATAATAACACAAGAAAGCCGCTTGAAGAGACGACATTTTGGCAGCTGGGGGAAGGAGGAGGTCAGTGTTCATGGTCTCAAAACAAAAATCACTGATTTGTTGGGTCGCAATAATCCGAAATACGACGAGACCGTATGCAAGTTACTTTTTGTCTGGGTTGTATCGGCATTGTTGGTCCCCCTTCGGCCAAACAAAAATGTTCGTGACGAAACATTCGCGGTAAGTACACTTTAATTTTAATTGTTATTATTTCTTTAAAGTTTTAAAATTAACAAAACTGTAAATTTGTATATATTGAAGATATGTGACGATCTCGCGAGATGCGAGAGACATCCTTGGGGACAGAAGGTATGGGCCAATACTTTTGATGATCTTGTACAGCATATGACATCTGGCCCAAGCAACACCCGTAGATGGAATGCCCACGGCTTTCCACACATTTTCCTGGTATGTTTGTAAAATTAGTTCGTGATTTCCATGTATTTTTTTTAGTTATTTTAGCGTAAATGTTGGATGTCTTGAATGTGAACAGTTTTGGATGTTGGAAGTCATTAATGGCTTGCCCAATGCGGGCAATTTTACTTCAAGGTTCGACCCAGATGTTCCTCGATATCCGCGAATGTTACATTGGGATATGGGCGGTAGTGGGCCCAGCTGTTCTGAGATGGACACATTCTTTAAGAATGTACAGGTATGTTAATTGTTTTTATTAATATTTTTTTCGACATATAACTTGAAATATTTATTCTAAATAACTTGTGTATTTTTTCTTCAGGCTGTGATCCCACGGCTACAGCCGGATGACTTTGAGTTGGAGACGGCGTACTATATATCGGCTAGACAGTTATCAATGGGCGTTAGTTCAAGAAGCCGCGTTCCAGTATATTGCCGATTAACTGAGTATTTGGGAGACCTTTTCGTGGTTCTTCGGGATGAAGAGGGAGCTCCCAAATTCCCGAACCGGCCATCCGCCCCAACTGATTCTGCCCCAGATGCCGAAGCTCCTGACTCTGCTCCTGACTCTGCTCCTGTGCGCCGACCTAAGCGTCTCCGAAGACAAGACGGTGCCTCTACTTCTCAAGCTCAATCACAACCATCACAACCATCATCTTCGGAAGGTGTTCCTTTCTGGGCACATCAAATGGAGCAAAGAATTATGACAAGGCTCGATTCTATGCAAGCAACTCTGGAAAGACTCGAAGCCATGGCGCTGCAAGATCGAGCCAGACATGGACATGTGGGAAATGAACAGGAGGGAAATGAGCAGGAGGGAAATGAACAGGAGGGAAATGATCAGGTTTAGTTATTTTGTGGATTTTTTTAGAGACATTATTGTATAGTTTTTTGGATTTGTGTTTTTTCTGAATTATATCGAATGTTGTGATTTTGGTTTTGAATTATATTGAATGTTTTGGTTTTGTTTTTGAATAATGGATTTGTGTTTATTAAATTGGTTTTGGTTTTGAATTATACGCATTTTCAGGGAGATAATTTGGGCACACATACGCATTCTACGGTTTATAATGCTGAAGATACTTGCCTGAATGGTGATCAGGAAGTCGATAGTGATGATGATACTATGGGTTGGAGAGAACCAAGGACAAAAAAACGCCATGAGAGGATGAGAACACGAAGTAGGCATTTAAGAAGTCCTTTTACTGCTAATGATGGAAAAAAAAAATCCACTAAGTAATTAATTTTTTTTTTGTAATATTTAATTCGGTTAGGATTTCTATAAAATTCGGTGGTAAAATTGTAACTTTTGAATGAACATTTTAATTTTGTGCATCTAATGTTATTGAATCGCAATTGTGAATCTTTATAAATTTTGGACATAAGTATAATTCATAAGCCATGTAATGGCGCGTGGCAAGTCGTACTACAACACGCCACATGCCATTTACTCTGTTATGGCGTGTGGCGTGTGGGAGTACCACTCGCCACTCGCCATGTAATGGCGCGTGGCTTGTCGTGCGACCACACGCCACCCGCCATTTACTTTGTTATGGCATGTGGCGTGTGGGGGTACCACTCGCCACTCGCCATTAAATGGCGTGTGGCAAGTCGTACTACCACACGCCACATGCCATTTACTTTGTTATGGCATGTGGCGTGTGGGGGTACCACTCGCCACTCGCCATTAAATGGCGTGTGGCAAGTCGTACTACCACACGCCACATGCCATTTACTTTGTTATGGCATGTGGCGTGTGGAAGTACCACTCGCCACTCGCCATTAAATGGCGCGTGGCGAGTCGTACTCCCACACGCGACGCGCCATTTATAAAATTGATCAAAATTCACGAAGTTATGATTTACGGAAGACATAATGTTTCTATAAGTGTTACTTCTCCATTTGGGTGAGAAATTGACAAAAACTTATAAAATTGATCAAAATTCACGAAGTTATGATTTACGGAAGACATAATGTTTCTATAAGTGTTACTTCTCCATTTGGGTGAGAAATTGACAAAAACTTATAAAATTGATCAAAATTCACGAAGTTATGATTTACGGAAGACATAATGTTTCTATAAGTGTTACTTCTCCATTTGGGTGAGAAATTGACAAAAACTTATAAAATTGATCAATATGTACGAAGTTATGATTTACGGAGGACATAATGTTCCTATAAGTGTTACTTCTCCATTTGGGTGAGAAATTGACAAAAACTTATAAAATTGATCAATATGTACGAAGTTATGATTTACGGAGGACACAATGTTCCTATAAGTGTTACTTCTCCATTTGGGTGAGAAATTGACAAAAACTTATAAAATTGATCAATATGTACGAAGTTATGATTTACGGAGGACACAATGTTCCTATAAGTGTTACTTCTCCATTTGGGTGAGAAATTGACAAAAACTTATAAAATTGATCAAAATTCACGAAGTTATGATTTACGGAGGACACAATGTTCCTATAAGTGTTACTTCTCCATTTGGGCATTGTAGTTTGGTTCTCACGTTTTAGGGTTTAGGGTTTAGGGTTAGGGTTTAGGGTTTAGGGTTTAGGGTTTAGGGTTTAGGGTTGCGCCATTGTAGTTTGGTTCTTACGAACTTGCATTTTATATTTTGCAGTTTGGTCCCTACGAACTCATAATTAACTCGAAATTGCAGTTTGGTCCCTGACTTTTCAAAAATTACAATTTTACCCCAAAATTTATAAAAAATTCATAATTGCAATTCAATCCATAATTTGCTCAAAATTGACATGTTCACTCCATTCGAATTTGCATAGAACTTGAAATTGCAGTTTGGTCCCTGACTTTTCAAAAATTACAATTTTACCCCAAAATTTATAAAAAATTCATAATTGCAATTCAATCCATAATTTGCTCAAAATTGACATGTTCACTCCATTCGAATTTGCATAGAACTTGAAATTGCAGTTTGGTCCCTGACTTTTCAAAAATTACAATTTTACCCCAAAATTTATAAAAAATTCATAATTGCAATTCAATCCATAATTTGCTCAAAATTGACATGTTCACTCCATTCGAATTTGCATAGAACACGAAATTTCATAAAACATCCATTACATCAAACGTTGTTCAATAAACATCAAATACAACTTACAAATTCACTAAACATCTAAGATTCACTTTCGTGGTTGCCCGAACTTTGGCCGCGTTGGGGACATCTACTGGCGTTGTGATCGGTATTTCCGCAAATTCCGCACTTGTATTTTTTCTTCGATTTTTCAAGGCATGATAAATGTCGTGTCTTTTTAGGCCTTCCACGGGTTATTTCTTCGGTTGGAGGTAGCACTACTCTCGCCATAACATGATCGGGAATGTTAATCCATTGGTCTTTCGATGGAACGGGTTGTATGAGCTCAAAGTATGCTTGACGCATATTATCGATCGAGTAGTATTCGCTAACAAGCTCCAACACATATGCCCCACTATCTACTGGTCGTTTGCCCATGGCAGCTGCAATTGCGTGCTCACACGGTATTTGCTCAACCTGAAAGACGCCACATGAACAAGTTCTTCCAGCTAAATCCACAATTCCATTCCAGTCGGTAGATTCCACTCTCCATATATCTTGCCCTATTTCAAATTTGCGCCACCGATACGCCTTTTCATATCGCTCATTTATCAACTTATTCTTCGATGGGATCAATACACCCGACCGGGACCATCGATCAGCCTCAGCACGACGCTCTCCAAACCACTTTGACATCAAATTAACAACAAATTCGAGAAAGTAACATATGGGAAAATCTTTGACATTTTTGATACGACTATTAAGGACCTCAACATGGTTAGACGTCTTTATCTCATATCTGTTCACGCGATGGTGGATTCTCGCCCATTTCTGAAACGTTACATCGTTTTGTAGCCAATCTGCACATCTCGGGTTCTGGGTTTTCAAGACACCCCAATATTTTTCAAACTTACTCTCGCTGTACGCGTAAGCAGCTTTGTAAAAGGACTCGACTATCGTATCTTTCTCTTTCCCTTTCCCAAACCTTTTCGTCAAGTTGCCTTTGAGGTGAAAGTAACATGCCCCATGTTCAGCTAAAGGGTAAACTTCTTTTACCGCTTTAGTAAGACCATTGCCCCTGTCTGATACAATAACCAGATCGGCTCTGTCTGGTACACCCACTTTCAAGCCCTCGAGAAAATAAGTCCAACATGCCGCATTCTCGCTGCCATTAGCTACCCCCCATGCAATTGGATAACAACGATTTTCACCGTCCGTCGCAGTTGCAATTAGAACGGTTCCTTTATATCTATGCCCCATAAATGTTGCATCAATTACAATTACATTTCTTAGGAACTGGAATCCTCGAGTAGCAGCTCCGAAAGACATGAAGAAATACATAAACTGGTTTTCGGAGTTCGTATGGATGCGAGTGAGCGTACCAGGATTGTTTTGCTCAATCATGTAAGCAAAGGAGGGTAGATTGGCAAAGTTTTCTTCGAATGTACCCATAATGTCAGCTTGAGCAATTTGTTTCCCCCTCCAAGCTGTCATATAGTTAATGTTAACACCAGCTTCGGCTTGCATGAAGTTTATCAGTGCATTTGGTGTTGGGACTTCATTGGGGTTGATATATAACCCCTTTGTCCGTAAACCAACCATCCGACTTGTTGCTTGTCTATGACGGGCACCTCTATTTGCTATCCCACAAGTGTGAACGTTTGTATATGTTCGAATAACAAATTCTGGGGTGTTTGCTTCCTTAGTTGCATATATACGCCATGGACAACCAGGAGTCGTACACCTAGCTATCCTCCTCTTTGTGTCAGACTTACCTGTAAGTTCCCATTTTTTATCTACAGCAACTCTACGAAGTTCATCCCTGAAATCTTCACTGTTTGGCCACCGCTGACCAACTATCCATCCCGTTTCATCACTCCTCCCCTGAGAATAATCTATTTCAACCGAATCAGCGTTATCGAAGCCTTCGTGACTAGGTGGTTCGTAACCACTACCACCAACATCACCATCACCATAACCATCGCCACCCACATCGTCACCCACATCGCCACCCACATCGTCACCCACATCGTCACCCACATCGCCACCCACATCGTCACCCACATCGCCACCCACATCACCACAGTCGTTGTCAACGTTACAGTGTTCACCATTTACATCAGCACCACCATAATCATCTCCGCGGTCAAAGTTACGGCAGTCATTATGACCTTCGTTGTCATCCAGATGCCACTGACTATACGGAGGAGAACAACGTAGTGGTTCAACTTCCTCCACTATACATATAGTTGGATTAGAGGCAATGATCTCCTCATTAACATCATCTTCTGCACCTGATCCTTCTATAACACATCCTTCATGTTGGTAACTGAAACTAACTTTGTCCATGAGTTTTTTTCCTTTACCCCGGGTCATAAGTTTCTTCGCTTTCTCTTTTCCAATCGGAGATGCCTCTATCCTCAAAATTTCTTCTCTCGGAGAAAAAATCACGTACAACTTTAATTTAGCAGAATTACAGACAAGGTGCTTCGTTAACTCCCAATCTTCTTCATCTGATATTGTCGTTACCAAGTTATCAATTTCTTGGTACTTAACCTCAAAAATATCAGTGTGCCGATCCAACTTCAACTTCTTGCAAATTTTGTCGAGTAGTTCCTCAAACGAAATTGCCCTATCCACCATTATTGGTTTATTCGAATCTCCACTCCAATGCAATTTATTATCGATTTGGCGTGTAAATTCACCGCCATATAGAAGAACTACTAAAAGTTTGTCCATTCCTACAAGTAAGAACAAAAATTAAAACACAATCTATCTAAATAAAAAAAAAAAGCATGAATAAGGACAATACTGCCAAGTGGCGTGTGGCGTGTCTTCATGCCACACGCCACACGCCATGAATATAAGCATGGCGAGTGGCATGTGGCATGTAGACACGCCACACGCCATGCTCATTTTCATGGCGTGTGGCGTGTCTTCATGCCACATGCCACTCGCCATGCTCATATTTATGACATGTGGCGTGTGGGCAAGAAGACACGCCACACACCATGCTCATATTCATGGCGTGTGGCATGTGGCATGAAGACACGCCACACGCCATTCTCATTTTCATGGCGTGTGGCGTGTCTTCATGCCACAAGCCACTCGCCATGCTCATATTTATGACATGTGGCGTGTGGGCAAGAATACACGCCACACGCCATGCTCATATTCATGGCGTGTGGCGTGTCTTCTTGCACACACGCCACACGCCATGAATATGAGCATGGCGTGTGGCGTGTATTCTTGCCCACACGCCACACGCCAAAAAACGCGAACTACAGTTCGTTTCTTTTGAGCAATTTTGAGCCATTTTTGTTAAGTAATTTGCTAAAAAATACAACGAAACTTCAATTAACTTGCAAATGCTTACCTTTTATGTCGTTTTTCCTCCTTTTCTTCCTTGATTTGAGTGAAATTTGTGTAAATTGGGTTAGGATTTAGGGTTGGATTTTTGGAGAGAATTTTGATTTTGGGGTGGGTTGATTTTGAAGTTTTTAGAATTTTGGGGTATATTTGTTAAAATTTGATTTAATTAGGAAGAGTTAATTATATTAGATTAGTTGATTAATTAATAATGTGGCATTTGAGTAATATTGGTTTTGTGTTTTGGCTTTTTTGAAAATAAAATTTTACTTAATGGCTTTTTTGAAAATGTCTTGATTTTTGTAAACAATTTTGATATTTTATATTATCATTTTTGTTCTTCTAGGCTAATTTCAAAAGCCCAAACGCGTCCAATTGACAACGCACAAAAGCCCAAGTTGAGAAAAGTAGATAATATGTTTTCTAGATTGAAAAATAATAATAGTACTAATATTTTATTCAAACATTAGATTTCAAGAAGTACTGCTTAGTTTTGATTTTATAGATTCCTCTGACTATTGTTGGTGACCATTTTACCCTTTCAACTCTATTCATAAGCAGTCAATTCTGAATTTTAATCTTTGTTATAGTTGATCATAAATTATTAAAAAAAGTTATTGTCTTTTTTGGTTGGAATATACAAAAATTATAATGTTGTTTATGAAATTAAGAACTTGATTTTGATGTTTCATCATATAAACATGATAAGGTTACCACTTACCACAATAGCATTCTAACCTTTGTGTTTCACTCAATAAACTTGAATTAATGTTGATATATGAGAATTATATACGGAGTACAAACGAAGCAACTCTTACCATGTGAATCGATCTGTTTTGTAAGGAATATTGATCGAATATGATAGGATTCATGTGTCTTTACTCGATTGAATCGAGGGAAAATTTGATCACGAACTTTGCGTTAAATATACCTACAAATACTCTCATAATTACCTAAAAAGATAGTCTTCCTTATTAGTAATTACCTTATTTACATTTTCGTTAGTGTGTGCATAAAAAATACATCGAAAAAGTTCAAAGAATTGTCTCTTATCCGCTCCAAGTCTCGAACAATAAAAGAAGAGAAACAACGCGTTAATTAGTGGGGGGGAAAAAAAAACGCATACTACTGCAATTTGTCAGCTCTCTATTTATCAAGGTGGTTTTTTTCTTTTTTTTTTTTCTTTTTGGTTGTGTGCCTTTCTTTTTGTTAACATCAAACATGCTTAATTGCAATTACTTATCATTTTTCATGGAAAATCAATCAGGACTATTAATAAAAAAAAATGTGACGCTGTTTATCATCATTTTCTAATTGTCTTGATTTCAATAATATATCATGCTTCTTTTCTCCAAAGTAAATATTTTTTTTTGGAAACTTTGATGGAATTAATTTTTCATTTTCTTTTCATTATTAAAACAATTTACAGGTGAAACGGGGGTTAACTCTAGCGTAGTGTACAGGATAAGAATAATAATTGCATGTGAGATGTAGACTTTGAAAAAGAGAGGCACCATTCTCCACCTGGTGGTGATGCCTTTAAACTTTCTCTATTTATTTATTTATTTGTCTTAAACTTTATTGATTTATTTATTTGTATAAAATAATAATTTAATAATATTTCCTTCAATTCACTTCTAGTCTGGAAAGACGGTTGCTTGGATGCGGAGTGCAGGAGTCCTTTTGATTGATGTATTTACATACAAGCCTCAATGCCCTAAGCCAAAAGTTATTTTGGGCGACGATATGATATGAATTTAATTAATGTATATTCTGGAATTTAGGTGTTTACAACTAAAATTATGAATTTGAATAAAGACTAATTTTATATATGTAAGCTTTAAATCAAATTAGATGTAGGTCACATCCTTAGTAATGAATTATTTGAATCTAAAACCTCATCCCACTTCAATTTATTCATCTCATTGCTGAAGTTGCATTTTGCCAATTTAATCAATGGAGCTTTAGAGGATTTGAACCTGTCCCATATATAACTCTTAAGCATTTAAAATAGAGGTTTATTCTCTTACAAATTAAAAAGGCACAATTATCTGGGCAAAACATACTCAGCGTTTAATAACAAATCCATCCATGTTTATGAGTGCAATCATATTACCTCCAAATAACAAATCAAACTTACACACAGAAACCCAAGATAAGCACAAAAGCATGCATAATGATACACAACCACCAGGAACAAAATCATCATCATTAGTAACAAATCAGGCTTAAAAATGAAAATAGGTTTAAGTAAGATCATCTTCCTCTAGTTCTTTCGCCTTCAAGGATTCCTTCACTCTCAGTAAAAGTGTCGTCTTCCAAGCATCCTACGAAGTAAACAGTAAACACACAAACTTAGCAATTTGATGGGGCTTGGAAACTCATATTCATCCGAAATTAACAGATTATTTTTCAAAGTTCACAAAAAGTAAAGTGACAAAGTAATCAAATGAAAAAGCTAATGATTTTGTTGGCATTGATCAACAACATTACACTTTGATGACCAAATAAAAGGGAAAAACTGTAAAACATGCACAATCTCCAACAATATCATTGAAATGTGGCAGTGACATTAATAAATTTGCATTTTCATGTCTAGTCCTCAGTATTCTCACTTCCAACAAACCTCCCCTTAAAAGACAAATGGTAACCAAAGAAAACAAAATGCCAATATCTAGTTTAACAATTACCATATCATACTTACTAAGCAGCTTAATAACATACAAAAGCCAAAGTATTATTTGATCGCTTATTTAATAGCTTCAAGTACATGCAAAAGGCAAGATGACTTCAAGGGTTTAAAACACACCACAAGACAAAATAATTTGGATTTTCGTAAAGAGCTTCAACTAGAACAAATTGGCATCAGATTACAAAAAAAGACAGGGTTGAATGAGTCCAAACTCAGCACATAAATATCCATAATCAAATTCAATAAAAAAAGGAACCTAGTGCCATATTTCTCTTACCAGCTGGGTCATGCTATCAAATTCCTTGACAGCATCAGTGAACTTCACGAGATCTTCCTCATCAATTGCAGTAGCTAAATCCTGTAACCAACAAGTAGAACATATCAAATATCAAATTATCAGGTTGAGAGTTACATAATGGAGGCACCAGAATACAAGGACACAAGATATTATCATCAAAGACCACATAAAAGCTGACAAACGAGGTTTAAACCCTTCATCAATAGCTATAAAATAATAGGTTGTTTAGTTTAGTGCTACGACAAATGTTAGAAATCCATTTTGCAAAATGTGTTGCATACGATCACCCAAGATATAGATATGATCTAAAGAGATAATAATGCTCGAGAGCTATGACATACAGCTAGCAATTTGTACTCGCGTGTTCCAGAAAACGTAGGATCCAATTCCTACAAACCAAAAAAAAAATGAAAAGATGTATATACTATTAGTGCTTGCATAAAACAAAGAGCAGGATTGCAAATCGGGACAAAAACACAACAAGCACCTGGTATCGCTCTAATGCATTACTGATTGCAACAACATCACCCCTGCAGAGCTGGCAAATACCAGCATTAAGAAGGTGTCCTTTAACTCCATACTTCAACAAGTTATTATTGAGTGAATGCCGTGCTATCTCTTCATAGATCTCAATAGCTTTTGGATATCTGAGGAAAAAGTTGAACCATTAAATCTTAAAGCACACTATCAAAACTTGATCCAACAGAATACTATCCACACATAATCTAGAGCTGAAAAAAAAATTAAACACAGAAAATTTAGCATAATTATTAAGATCACAAATCTAAATGATGAGGACAGGGCTGAGAAGAAGTAAGAGAGGAATGGGATTAGTTATACATATACACCAAGGCATTTGGTTGCCGAAAAATGTAACTGTGGATGAATTTTCTCTCAAGTTAAATTTATATGGTAAAGAGATGGAAGGTAGCAAAAAGGTAAAAGCATGTCCACATGCATTCGTTAGTCAAGATTATTAATGATTTAATGCATACCAATACTTAATCAAACCTTAACATGGAAAATTTAATGCATGCCAACACTTAATCAAACCTAACCATGGCAATTATAGCACTGTAAAAATGGAAAATGGAAGGAATAAACTACAAAAGGTGAACATGTGAAGTCAAGAAAAGAAATGAAGCTAAAGATTCTACTATAAACATGTCAAACAAAACCGTAATATGGGAAAATAATAATGCAGCGAAGGCAGATAAATTTTACTGTTCTATTTGGGCAGCAAATTGCGCAATTTTCTGCTTGCACTGATTGGCAGACGTGGTTACTTCTTCACTTTGGAACAGATCAGCAGCTCTCTCATAGTAAGCAATAGATTGCTCCAAGTTCTGTTCTTGCTCATACAACTCAGCAATTTCCTAGCAGAACAAAAAGAATCCTCTTACATTTGTTCGATTCACTAATTCTATCCTCAGTTACCCAGATCTCACAATGAAATTATTTATATGATAAAAGACAATATTCTTAAGAAATGGAATGGAAACAACAATTATTGATTTATTTTTTAAGAAAAATACCTTGTAATATCTGGCAGACATATTAAGCCTTCCAATATCCAAAAATATGTTTACAGATTGCTCAAGGCATGATATTGACTCTGTAAAGCATACAATGTAAATTATTAGCAAGTGCGATAACTTCATAGCTTCAATATGAAAAGTAACATTATATCATATGACTAAGTAGAAACAATAGAATGTAAGAAACAAAGCAATATAGAACAACATGCTAATCAGATAGAAGTAGCAGGATCATATAGCTTAAAACGAAATTGCACGATGAAGTGTAGGAAATCAATACAAGAAAAAAACTAACAAGCAAAAAGGTAAAATAACTGCAATAACTAGCTTATATTTGCTTCTGTACTAAGAAACATAATTTTTCAGTATTGATACACTAATTATTGTCCAAGGCAAATGGCCTCATAACAACATAATTCAATAATAAATACTATCAGGTATTCAAAAGACAAAACATCATAAAGAACCAAACCTCTTGTATTAGTCTTTTATAATGAGATTGCACGATGAAGTGTAGGAAATCAATACAAGAAAGAAACAAACATAACTTTTCAGTATGGATTATTGTCCAAGGCAAATGGCCTTATAACATCATAATTCAATAATAAATACTATCAGGTATTAATAAGACAAAAACCACCATAAAGAACCAGACCTTTTGTATTAGTGTTTTTATAATGAGATTGCATGATGAAGTGTAGGAAATCAATACAAGAAAGACACGTTAAGCAAAAAGGTAAAATAACTGCATTAATTTGCTTATTTTTACTTCTGTACTAAGAAACATAACATTTCAGTATTGATACACTAATTATTGTCCAAGGCAAATGGTCTTATAACATCATAAATCAATAAAAAATACTATCAAGGTATTAAAAAGACAGAAGACACCATAAAGAACCAAACCTTTTATATTAGTCTTTTTGTAGCAATGAGCAGCATCTGCATATGCATTAGCAGCTTCATGCTTGCTATCCAACTGAAATTATAAATTCGAAGAAGCTTCAGATGCTAAGAACCCTAAATGCAGCCTAGCCTCACAATGCTGACTTACCTTTAAGTGACAGTTAGCCAATTTCACATACACTGCTCCAGCCTGATCCCCTGATAAAAAGTTATAAAAAGCATAATGACAACAACATCAACAATCGAACCCAGACGCAACAAAAACTGATAAGAATATTATCTCGAAAAGAAACATTCACACTTAGAGTTTCTTTTGCCTGTAAGATGAAACCTTTACAATTAAACTATGACTGAAGTCAAATAATTCCAACCTTATACAATAAACCCCAATTACCTATAAATGTACTACATAAAGCAATTTGTAAACAAATAAATCATAAAGTAAAGCAAACAAAATAGTTCTTCGGTGGCAAAAGAGCAGATTTCTCTACGCAATGATGATATAGGGTTTAATCAAAAACTTATATAATCTAAAATCGGGAAATCAAATGCATCGGCAATCATCTTTGAAGCAATCAGTCCAAAATCCATGAGAATTTGGATGAATACTTATGAAGTCATTGCAACATTTCCATAAACAGAAAGTCAGATCGCACCAAATACAGTTAATCAATATATTCACCAATCAATTAAAACAACCGAAAAACTAATAATTATCATTAAATTGAAAGAGAAATATTTACATGATTTAGCGAGTTTAAAGGCATTGGCGGCTTTGTCGAATAAATCGGCGGCGTCTTCGTATTTGGAGCCGAAGAGACCCCAGCCGCCGAGCTTCTTCTCGGCTTTCTTCTCGAATTCCTCAGCTCTTGCGATTTGATCGCCCATTTTTCTTTCCTTTAACCTTTTTTTTTTTTTTTTTCTCTCTTTTATTTGACGCAAAGGGGAGGTCGAATTTGCTGAGTTTTCAAGGAAGAGGAAAGGGTGGTGATATCAAAAAAGAGAATTGTTTTCTGCTATGTCATTTCGTCATCCAATTTTGTTGACTTTTTGACTAGAGATAACGTGTTGATATTAGCCCAATAAGTTGGGCCTAAAAATTCAGATCTATTGTTAGTCGGTTACGGTTAGGGGTGTCAATGGGTCGGATTCTGGTCGGATCATGTTTGTTCAGATCCGGCTCTATTTATATAGGATCGAATTTTTTATACCGGATCTTGCTCGAATCGTGCTTAGATCTAGATTTTTTGAATCCAACGGATCTTGGTCGGATATCGGATATTTTTCGGATTCAGTAAATTTGTATTTAAAAAGTTAAATTAATATTTTTTCCTAAAATAAGTTTATTATCTTTTCAATTTTATTTAATTTTAGCTCACATTTTCAAAGTTTATTTACTATTCTCATATTTGTAGAATGAATATCGGTTTATATAAATTTATAAACGAATTATAAATTACTATCTTCTTAAATTGACGTTGAAATATTATTAATGATACTTATTTTTATAAATCATTTTGTATATATATATATATATATATATATATATATATATATATATATATATATATATATATATATATATATATATATTATTATTATTATTATTATTTTTACCAACAGGTGATTGGTCTAGTGGAAGGGACTAGTTAAACCCTTGGGAAATAAAAGAAAAAATATATTTTTTTTTTATTTGTTGTCGGATACGGATATTTAACGGATCGGATCGACCTAAATACATATTCGCTTCTTGAGTTTCGGATTTTGAATCTTTATAATCGGATCAGATCCATCGAATATCTAATCGGACAATTATCCTAATAAATCGGACCGAATTCAGACGGATCCGGATTGAAATCCGCCCATTGACAGCCCTAGGTTACGTTTCTCATTTACCTTTGTGTTGGATCTACAGCAAAGTATGAAAGTATCCATCAAAAAATAATCTATATAGTAAAGTAGAGACTAATTGATTCAATGTATAATGTATATGGACGGATCCAGCCCTTTTTCTTTTTCTTTTTTTTTTTTTTTTTTTTGGAAGAAAGGGGGGAGGGGGTACCACTATTATGTAAATATTTCAAATTATTGACTCAATTCTAGCAAGGAAAGAACCAGTCATTGCATATTTTCATGCTAAATAACCAATTACATCGTAGAATACTTCTTTGGGTCAAAATATAGTTGTATAAATGATAAAACTACCAATCCTTGTACATAAAACTACACTGGGTAAAGCACGTCTTACATGTAATAACACGTAAGAATAAATTGCTACTAGTTGTTAATTTTGTCGAAAACAATTGATAATGGTGTAATTTGCTCATGATTCACTAATGTATGTATTCAATTTTAGCAGTTACTTTGCTGAGTGACCATTTTCTTTCTTCAAGAGTATTCAAGTCTTAGACATGATTTAATGTTTTTTTAAGGCTTGTTTATGTGAAAACCTATACCAATGAGGATTCAAAGATAGTTTCGCTACATTGTGGAGATTAATACATTCCACTACATCATTCACCCGTTGGTTCACTTTTTTATAATTAGTTGTATTATTTGTTATTGTTGTGTAATTAAGATTAAAATCAAATCAACCTCCTCGATACTTGACTCGAACTTTTTTGATAAAAACTCGTTTGAGTTCAGTTAATCATGCAAATCAAACAAGCTTGAGCATCATTTTTTGTTTGATAACTTTTGAATATGGGCTCGAGCTCGACTAGATAATTTTAAAATTGACAATTAAACACATATAAAAATATAAAAATATTAGATATTCGACTCGAGCTGGTTTGATAAAAACTCGTTTGAACTCGATTCGTTTGTCAAACAAGTCAAACTCAAGTAAAATTTCAAGCTCGATGCAAAAATCAAAAGCTACTCAAACTCGTTTGCACTCCTATAGTAATAGTTTCTTTAGGTTCAAACACGTTAAGGGTGAGTTTGACCCAGCGATTGAAGTTCTTAAATCACTTTTACATCTCTATTGTGATTTTTGAAATGTTTGACCATGATTATAAAAATGTTTGACTTTCATGGTGTTTGGTCCCAAAGACCATAATCACTTTTGGAATATCGAGAAGCAAAAAATCAACTTATTTTAGAAGTAACTAAAGAATTAGTTTTACAAAAACAATTATTCTATAATTAATTTTTATTATAATCAATTATTATCAAAATCAATTTTAATAAAATTAATTCTCATATAATTGTTTTTTAATCGCCAAATCCACCCTAAATAAACTTTTAAAAAATGTGCACTAATAACACACAGCTTAAACTGACTCACATAAGTTAGGGTATTTTTGTCATAAAATAATTTATGAAGGTTTGTGAATGAGAGAAAGTTAGTGGCTTTTATAAAAACAGACGGACGTGTATTGCCATTTACTAACAACTGGTATCATTTTCTGCATAATTATTACTACAATAGAAGAAATTGGGATCCCAAGAACGGACACTGATACAATACTAAATTTAGAAAAGGTGCTTGGATCTGTTGCCTGTTCCGCACAGAATAAATAAAGCTGTGAAAATGACCAACAGCTATCCACCGCCCTCCCAGAACAAAACATAACTACAAAAAAGGAAAAAGGAAAAAAAAGTGAAAATAAATAAATGAAAATGGATAGACTTTGACAGAGGAAGGACTCTTTGGTGGGAATTTCTTGGTTGCATATTTTGATCTGTTTCTGGTCAGCATCAAGCTTAAAAGGTAAAACTCTCTGAAAATATTAAATTAACAGATTCTTGGCATTATGTTTTGTCATTTGATGGATAAATTTAAACAATCTTCTTTCCAATGAATTGAAGCAACTAAAACTACTTAACCCTTTTCTATACAGACAAGAGAAACCCCCAAATTTAAGGAAAAGAGTATTTTTTAAGGGAAATATAAATTTCAAACATCTTATTAGAGAGCGATTCTTGGGGAAAGGTAAGAAGCTCATCCCTGAATTTCATCTTTATCTGTTTGTAGGTTCTGGGATTGCATTTGATTTTTTTTTAAGAAATCCCCTTGCTCTTTCCATAAAATTCTTGCAACTATGTTGTATCCAATTCCAAAACCTCAATTTCTTGAATTTACTCTATGTACCTAATAGAATAATATCAGAAATGGCATTTAAAGCTAAATTGAGATGCAATTATTGATAAATGACCTGTGATCATGAATGGGATTGGCTCATGCCCTTATTAGCTAAGGCATACATCATTTTAGGATAACATAATAGGGTCCACATGGATCGTTTTTGTCTTGATGTCAATGAGTTTTGGTTTTAGAACATTGGTTTGAGTGGTTTTGACGAGATCTCTAAAACACGAATGGGATTGAGTTCAAGTAAATGAATTTTTTTGGTCTTATTGAGACACAGCTTGAATTAGTTAACATATCATAAGGAGCCATAGTGTTTAATTATTTTAGCAGTGCCAGACAAAATCCAACCCATACAATGAGCTTTCAGCCACTGATTTTAGTTAAATATAAAATGTAGTTCCAAAACTCGTTATTCCATCATGTGGGCTTGTGTCCAATGTCAGATTTAATGTCCCTTTTCCTTATATATATATAGATTTCTGATCGAATCACTGTACAAAGATTATCAAAATTTAACACAACCCTTTTCTTTTTTTAGTAGGAATGAAATCAGAAAAGCAAGATATTGGAGTTGATGCTCCTTTACTCCCAGAAGTTCAACCAACAGATGGTAGACAATCAAATGAGGGTGCATCGGTTTCCGGTGCAGTATTCAACATCTCTACCGGCATGGTTGGAGCTGGGATTATGTCCATCCCCGCTACTTTCAAGGTGCTAGGTGTAATTCCTAGCTTTTTGGTCATCTTAATTATTGCTTATTTTGTCGAAGTCACAGTAGAATTCCTCTTGAAGTACACGCATTCTGGGGATTCGAACACGTATGGGGAACTCATGGCTGAGTCGTTTGGGAAGTCGGGTTCTGTAGCGCTTCAAGTTTGTGTTATGATCACCAATCTTGGGGCTTTGATAATTTATTTGATTATAATTGGTAAGTTTCTTTAGATTGCGATTTGTCCTTTTTTGTTTTCCAAGGGTATTCAGGTCCTTGACCTGACTTAATCTTTTTGATGCGTGTTGGACACATTTAAGTGGGAACCTCTCCCAACATGGATTCGAAATTGGGTTCACTGCATTGTAGTGACTAGTCCTTTCCAATAAACCAATCACTTGTTGGTTTAGATTTTTTTTCCGGGATCTATTTCTAATCGTTTTTTGAATGAATATTGTAGGAGATGTTCTCTCAGGAAGTAAGTCTGGAGGGACATTGCATTTGGGCATTCTACAAGAATGGTTTGGCATCCATTGGTGGAATTCTCGAGCATTTTCACTACTTCTCGTAGTGCTTTTCGTCTTGCTTCCTTTACTTCTTCTCCGGCGAATAGGTTAGTAATGGTAGTTTGTAATTTCTTACCAATTAAATATGCATAGACGCGTATGTATAATTTGTTGTGAGGAATGTGCTTAGACTTTGTTAAGAATCAGTGGATATATTATTATACAAGAATGACCAAAACTTGTACAGTTTGTTACTTGCAGATTCATTACGGCATGCATCAGCTATATCTGTGCTACTAGCTGCATTTTTTGTTGCCATATGCTCGATTATGGCAATACATGCTATGTGGGTTGGGAAGACCCAGAGACCAAGATTGGTTCCGGACTTATCAAACGGGGTGTCCGTGTTTCAACTCTTCACTACTATTCCAGTCTTTGCAACCGCCTTTGGATGTCATGTAAATGGTAAGAATGCAATTGCTTACAATGATATATAAGCCCCCACGGTCTCGTACACATTTTAATATTTTATTTTAATATTTAGACCGAAACATTTATAATTGAAGTTTAGAAGCAAAGAAAAGATGCAATTGGGTTGGTGTTTCTTCTTCATAAAAGACAGCCTATTGAAAAATTGTGGTGAAACATATGCTATATGGACCACTTTAGTATCTCACTTAACTTGGTGCTTCACAAACTATGTTATTGCTAGAACTAGTTTCGTTATCACCGTGATGCCATTATACATAGGTGAATCCATGCTTATTCCTTTCCCGAGTTGAGAACAGCTCAGAAGATGATTGCCTGTGGGTTGGTACGACTAAGATAAAACATGGGGACAAATAGGTTCGGTTCAACTCTTTTGAGGGACCTAGGAAAAATTTGAAATCGGGGTCCGTTACCATAAAAGAAAGCTATGTATCTTAAGATATTTATCTTGAATAATTGGCATTTTGCACCCCCAAAATGCATCATATTGGCACTTAGCACCCTCAAATTGCATATTCTTTGGCAAAATGCACCCTACTAGTACTGGATGCAAAATGCACGTAATATAGCAAGAAATATTTGCGAATTCTTATTAAAATAATATTTTGGAATGTTATGGTTGTCCATGATTTATAGAGAAATGCATCAGAAATACCAATTGTAAATGATAATGTATTTTGCAGTTCATCCCATTAGAGCAGAGCTCGGCAGAGCTTCTGATATGAGCTCAGCAGTCAGAATCTCATTGGTACTATGTGTTACAATTTACTTTGCCGTTGGCTTCTTTGGGTACCTTCTTTTTGGGGACTCGATCATGGCTGACATGCTAGTCAACTTTGACACAACTTCAGATTCCATCGTTACTACGATTCTCAACGATATTGTCAGATTGAGTTACGCAATTCACCTAATGCTCGTGTTTCCTGTGATGAACTACTCTTTAAGAGTTAATGTGGATGAATTATTCTTTCCAAAAAGGCCTATGTTGGCAGCAGAAAATGTTTGGTTTTTCTCTCTTACGTGTACTTTACTTGGAGTCATATATGGAGCAGCTATAGCCATTCCAAATATTTGGTACTTCTTTCAGTTTATGGGAACTACGACAGTTATGTGCCTTATGTTCATATTTCCAAGCTCGATTATTCTTAGGTATGGTCATTGGTTTCGTTCTATTGTTCTATCATTACATCGTTATATTTTCTCGAATTTGTGTCTGATTTTTTCGTTTTTCTTATTCTTTTTGTAGAGATGTACATTGCGTATCGACTTGTAGGGATAAGGCGTTGGCGGTAATTGTGATTTTACTGGCAATAGGGACGAGTTTGGTAGCCATTTTCTCAAATTTGTTTGATTATTTTGGCTAGAAACTGCTGTAAGATTTTATGGATGGAGGCAGAGATGCTCTGTAATTCAAACGGTCATTTTCTTGATGTCCGAATAAGTTGTTTGATCGTATAGTTCTATGTCATGTATGAATCTCATGTGAGCCAAATATTTGTTGCCATTTATCTTTCTTTATTTGGGAGATATTACACTGCACTACTGCAGTATCATTAGGAACTCACAGCGCATGTTAATGACAACTCTTTTATCTTACAATAGGGAAAATTCTTGTCCAAGCCTGGCTTGGCCAAACCCATCCAACCACCAAACAAGTGTATTGCACTTGCTTTGTGATTGTTCACTTTCCTGGAAGTTATATCCAATCCCAAAGCAAGTATATTACATTTGCCATGTAGTTACTTTGTGTTCGGCCAAATCCGGTCTGGGTAAGAATTTCCCAATATTGCTGGCAAAATGGTTCCTAAGTCATGGGTCAACTCTGACGTAGACTTGTTCTCGCTCTAACTTAAAAGAAAAGAAGACATGAGGAAACAATTAAATTTTAAATGTGACCAGTTCAATGATCCAAGCCTTGTCAATCAATTAATATCCCTGCGCATGAAGCCACTGCAGCTGCAGAATTAATGGCATTGGCAATCAAGTAAGCATGCCAAAAGACTCACACTATGGCTCCAATCAAGCATGCTTATGTTTAGCTAGCCTAGAAACCATTCGGCAAACACTATCTCTTTAAGAAAAGAACAAAAATATTTGTAGTTCTTAGCATTCTCTTTCCCATCCTTTGTAGGTAAGTTTGCAGTCTTATTGAGATTGTGTCAATATATTTTGTAAGAGTGGTTTTAGAATCTTCCGGCAACTATGTTGATCGAAATTTCATACGATACAGAAAATAGATAGAGTTAGATTAAACAACATATTTTGTATGTTCTACTTATAGAACTCTTTCTGCCTGTCTTAAGATGCTACAGAAGATCAGAAGTAACAAAGCTGACAAAGTAATGATGTTTATACAGTTTTCTAACATGTAGGCTACATCCTCGTGAAGGCAATACCGTTAGGGTCAGCCGGTTACTATTCAAAATAGGAATAAGAAAAGCATAGACATGAGAAGATGAACTTTTATTGCACAAGCATTGTGGATTCAAATCTTCTGTTCTGGATAATACAGAGTGTTACACTCCATGAGAAAAATAAAAATATATATTTATGGGAGATGACTTAACATTGCGAATCTAAAGTAATTGTAAAGTAGACATTGCAACTTCTCAAGCTGATGATTCAAAATTCTTATTTTCGTATCTCAAGTCTCGAAATCTACCCAGCAAGTTTGACTTGTATTTCTCGATGTCAGTGTACTCGGAGGAATGTGGAGTGGACGTTATAACAGTGATGGCTCCGGCTTCATGTAAAGCACCAACAGCTTCATCTACAGGAGATACCAGTAAATGATAAGTATACTAGCTTATCCACATTTCATTAAGTGTGTTCTCTGATCACACAAAAGGGGGGCGGATTATGAAAATAATAATAAAAGCTGCTCAAAATTGATTAAGGCGACAATCATGCAACTGTAAAACACGAAGAAGAACATACTGGGTGGAAAAATTGGGTCAACTCCCTACTATCTAATGCTCATAAATTTTCATCAACACAAAAGTAAACTCTTTTGAGTTTTCGTCTTCCTTTAACAGTAAACCAGTCTCTACTACATTAGTTCTTAGGCAGTCCCTAAATTCTCAAGTAAAACACTATGTGGACTACATCATTTTGCTTTATTTGAATTGTTCCATGTCTCCAGCCTGAAACAGATCTTAACCATTCTTTCACTATGCATAATGAATGAAATGTCGGTGGTAATTCCAAGCCAATCTTAGTTTTAAGGAAATAGATTGCTAAAGTACCTATTAGCAACTTCTGCAACAATTCAGTCTTTTAGAATCTGCATTTCTCTTTTTTCAAATGATAAAAGTTCTGGTAAAAGAAAGAAACATATTTTGAGACAGGTATATTTGTGCATGCTAGTTTAGAATAACAGCAACAACAAAAGAAACTCATGGACTTTCTTTGCTGGCAAATTAGACGAGAGAGGATGGAATTATAATTTATGAGCGAGAAAAGAGGTGGGGAAGGGGAGCCTAACCTGACTTTGAGATGGCAACAAGAGCCTTCAAAGCTTCCTTTCGAGTGCGGTCATCTTTAGCAGCTGCTAACATTTTTACAAGCTCCTGAGCTCCACCCAATTCAACTATTTTCATTCTTCTTTGGTCTGACAATCAAATCTAAATTGGTCAGACACAGGCAGCACCATTTTCAAAATTAAAGACTTATGCAAGGATCAAAGATAATAAGTGTATTTTCAACCCTCGATAGGGGCACATACTACTCCATGTTGAATATACGCTATGTGCAAATTTTAAGCTTGGGATCAAGTTAAAAGGTCCTCCTTTCAGATTTTGGTTTACTATACCTATCTTTCTAGTTCCATTTTTCCCCAGATCCCCCTTCCTAAGAAAGCATACGTACAAATTCTTCTTCACTGCTCACTGGATTGAACAATGCATGAGAATTTCAAACAAGATATACAAACTACTCATATTTGAATTTAGGGGTCAATGCTAGATCTCGTTCATTATTAATCAATAATACTTTGAAGCATAAAATAATTCTTCTCGTGAAAGGTTCACTTATTTTCAGTATTCATCTAGAGCAAAAGGAAAGGAAATGAGTTCCTTTCCGAAAAGAGACCATTATCTGCAAGCTAACCTCTGAAACAAATATTGACATGTTATTAACAAAATCTGAAAGTCTTTGCATTACCATCTATAGCGAAACGAGCTAATCTGGATGCTCCAATTCTTTTAAACAAAGGATCCTTCACGTGTAAAAGTGATACAGACTGCTGCATCAAGTTTTCTCCTGAAGATCAAACACATAAACATCTGAACATTTCATATTAAAATCGAATAAACTGCCCAGTCCCTTATCCACGAAACATACCCAGGTATGGAAATAAGTTGTAAGCCACTAGAGTTGCAGTCCCAGCAAATATTACTTTCAATACCCATCCTATTTTTCTTTCTGCCTCCTGTTCAATCGTTCGTTCATCTATCATAAATGCATTATAAACAAATAATTTAGCAAAATGAACTAACGCCCACTAATATATTATTCCGAATTAAGTGGAAAAACACAATAGCAGCATCAACATAAAAAACAAAATGCAATCTTTTAGGTCCACATATATTACCCAAAAAAAAAAAAAAATCAGTAACCATGGGGGATTTGCATCCAGTCATAAATTAGTGTGACCTTACTAATAGTTAATTAATATAAAAAAAATTAGTTTATCACTTGAATTACGTAAAAAAACAGAAATAAAATAAACCAAAAGTTACCTCCTCTCAACGAAGAACAGAAATTCCGAGATTGCACATTCACTGGATGTCTTATGGATAAATACTGTATATACAGTCAGGAAACAATTAAAAAGGAATAAAAATAAGAAATTGAGATCAATGAGCAGGTACTTACGGGGCTGAGTCGCGAAGCTAATGTGCGCATGATGCGAAATGACGAGTTTTGTTTCAGCTCTGTAATGGAAACTGAGATTTCTTATGGGGTTTAAGGTTTCGAAACCCTATATAGTCGATTGTATGAGATTCTGAAATCTTGAACACATTATAAATTTAACTATTCTCGAATTGGAAAAAACGAAATCTTTTTTTTTTTTTTAGAACGGAAAAAACGAAATTTGATGAGTTTAATTCCTTTTCTTTTCTTTTTTCATATTTTTCATAGACTATTGACATTTTTTAAATTTTTTTCTTAAAAATAACATTTTTCAGATTTTGGTTTCATTTGAGAAGATGGGCTAATTTTTGTGTTAAATTATAACCCCCCCCCCCCCCCCCAACAATATTTAATTAGCTATTATTATCAAGATCAATAATTCTATTAATCTTCATCAAATAATATCAAAAATTTCGATTTTAAGTAGATTGTAACGAATATATAGAGTAAGGTCATCTCCAACAAGTCATTTAGGCCATCTCCAATGGTTGAGGGCTAGCCCCGGGCTAGCCCAGGGCCAGCTCGGGGCCCTGCTGGTAGTCTCCAATGGTTGGGGCTCCGTGGGGGAATTAATTCTATTTTTTTTCCTTTGCCCACTCTCACCAATTAATATTATAGATTTATATTTTTTAAATATTAATATTAATAATAGTAATTATATTAGTACTTGTAATTTAATTATTAGTTATATTAAAATATTAATATTAAATAGAATATTTAATTAAAGTAATTTAATTTTCTTGTCTATTTTAGTATGTATTTAAATTTTTAATTTAGATTAAGTATTAATCTAAATTTTATTTGTAAGAGTGTTAAATTAAATGGACTATTTATATATTTATTAGTATATCATAATTTTATTTAAAATATGATTAAATAATTAATCATATTATATACTATATAATTAAAACCCTAATTAAAACAACACATTAATTAAAATAATACATTAATTACTATAACACATTTATTAAAATAAAACACTAATTAAAATAACACATTAAATAAAATCACATTAATTACAATAACACATTAATTAAAATAAAACACTAATTAAAATAACACATTAATTAAAATCACATATAACACATTAATTATACAACACATTAATTATACAAAATTAACCATACACACATTAATTCATTAAAAGAAAAACAAAAAAAATAAAATAAAAGAAAGACCAATCAGGTGCCGCGCCCCTTTCTTCCCCAACAAACCCACGCGGGCCGCGGGCTGGCCTGGGTGCTCCGCGCAGCCCGCGGCCCAGCCCGTTCCGCCCCGCCGCCAAGCCCCGCCCCGAGCCCTCTCCATCTCCAATGGTTTTCCTCCCAAGCCCGGCCCCGCCCCGCAGCCCGGCCATCTCCAAGCCTTATATCTCAAACTATAAGAAAAATTATAAGTTTAGTCAAAAAAATGAGGTCCAACAAAAAAAAAAAGATGCTAAAGCTATTTATAGTTGTTCGGAAGGAAAGACTTCGTTTACTTCCTGCAAATTGCTTATGTAAGAACTAGTAGAAAGAAAGGAATTTGAAAAAAAAAAAGAATAAGGGCAGCATTGATAGATCGTTGAATGAGAATGCTTGAATGGGAATCGTCTTAGCAACTGGCTATAGACATGAGTCAAAGCCGCCGAGAGAGGGACGAGCAAGTGACAGATTGGGAAAAAAATAGGTAGGCCTTTTCTGAGCGGTCATTTAGAGGCCTTGTTAGCGACCCATCATTCTTCCCTAAGCTGTCAGAGTCCGATCGAAGCGAGCAAGAGATAGAAGAATCATCGCTCATAGATGTGAATTGAGAAAGCAAGCCCGAATTCTTTTTAATTAGGCTCTATAGTCTGGTCCCTGTACCTGGTAAGGTCTGATTGTTCTCTGTAAGTCTTGTTTTGACCGCGGGAAGGTGAACTTTGCAAAAGTGCTTATTTGGTTGGGAAAAATAGGACTTATGACTCCAAGCCTACCCTATAAATATTTTTTAAATAGCAATTCATATATTTTTTTTCAAAACAATAATATTTTAATTTCAAATTACTTTCATGAATATTTAATGTACATTCATATAACAAAATTTTTAATTTAAATTCATATTATTTTCTCGAAAATATAATATTTAAAAAAAATTATTTCATTGTTACTATTATTATAATTGGTACATAAATATTATATATATATATATATATATATATATATCACTATTTTCAATATATAAATAATTATTAAAATAATTTATTAAATATTTACTAGATGTTGAAGTGAAGTGTTGGTACTGTTTAAAAGTTGTATCTTGAAATATATACTAGTTTTTGTAGTACAGAGTAAAAAATGAAAACATATAACATTGTTCATCCTTTAAATTTTAACATAAGATAAAAAGGATGTTGAAGATGACCTAATAAATAGTTTCCTACTTCAATATATCGTTTAATTTATATTTTTACAATATATATCCCAAAATTTTCAAAAAGTTCGGAAAAAATTATAATATTTAAAACACCACAAAACTCAAGATGTTTAATTTATATTTTTACAATATTTTTTCCAAAATTTTCAAAAAGTTCTGAAAAAAATTATAATATTTAAAGGACCACATAACTCAATATTCATAATGCATCATAATAGTTCAACAATATGAGCTTCGAATTACGGATTTAGACCATATATTAACAACTGGATTTTGAATTAGCAATGGAGGAAAAAAGGAGTTGTTCCAGTCGACGTATTTCAACCAAATGAAGTAGCAAAAAGAAAAATATATTTTGATATTAAAACCCAAAATTCTCTTTATGAATAAATTACCAAGTAAAACTACTACAGGTCATCATAGAAGTAAATTAAATGAAACGACTCTGTTTTCCTCCAATTTGAATTTGGCAAAACAGCTTTGAACCAGTCTATGTTTGCAAGAAGGCATCCTATTTCCTGCAAGAGGCACATCAATATCACAAACAAGATTAGAAACAGTACATTCTGCAACTACAAATTTTCGACAAAAGAACACTACTTAATTCACAACCCAAAAATAGACAGCTACAAAAACAAAGATACAAGAGTTTTGAAAATACACACATACATAATACAACTATTTCAACAGAAAATATGCATCTCGGGTACTATATAAAAGAGTCGAACTAACCTGCTACTCTTCCTTGTCGGGATAACTAGTCCTCTTTTCTCTAAACTCTTAAAACGATCTTTCACAAGGGTGCAACATCCCTATTATCAAAATATATATTTATATTTAAACCACAAGAGAAGACATTCATGAACTTAATTTGAGCACGAAAACGAACCAGTAAAAATCAAATTACGAACCTTCAATTGCCTAAGTGAACCAGTTTTCTCTTCAGATAAGAGGACTTGGAGAGGAGCAGGATCAAATCTGAATAAAATAGTACAAGATAATTAAGTTTCATGTCAAGATATTAAAATATATTGATAACATAAATAGCTACATTGTCTTTATAATTATATTCCTCCTTCACTACAATATGTGTGAAAGGTGGAAAGAAAGTTAAAAAAAAAAATGTACGTGTATCATTTAACTCCACATACTTGTACTTCCCGAATCGAGGTGGACGAGTTTTCAGTCTGTCATGTTTAGCAACAACCCGTCGAAGACGTCTGTTATGTTTTTCTTCATCCTCTTTTGCAATTTCTTGGATTATATTTGGTAAGCTGTATTCAGAAGAGATAATTAGAAAATTTTGGATTGTAGGAATATAGGAAAAAAACCTTTGAAACTGGAGGAAGAATATTATTGCTGATCAGGTACCTGTCTATCTCTTTTGAGAGTGCCCCCATTTTCTTGACCTCTGCTTCAGCTTTCAATCGTTCCTTCTGCCTAGCCCTCCGATTCAACTTAACTCGAGTTATCCTTTCCTTTTTGACAGGCCTGTATTAGCACAAGTAAGAATTTCGTAAGACACGTTTTATTTCACCTTTTCTATTTCTTGGGGAAGAGGGTGCTCAAAGGGCAAAGAGAGAAAGGAAATGTCAAATAATACGAATACATTCAGTAATATTTCTTGTAATGGCAGTGCTTTAAGAATATTAAACAAACAGATTTATTGGAAACACTTGTCACGTAGAACTTGATCTGCAATATTAGCAAGAAGCAATACTCATTTTAAATCCTAAGTCGCTCCATGAAATAAGAAAAGAAAGCTACCTACGAGCTCTTATTCTTGTAGCAAAAAGGAGGGGGGGGGGGGTAGGATATTAAAATTCAAGGTATATATGAATCGGACCTCTTCTCTACATCTGCATCTTCGTTATCATTCGTTTCATTTTGATCATCACCATCATCATCAGTTCCTTCATCCGCCTCAAGGAAATATTTCTGAAACAACAATAAAATTGATGCCATGTGGGAAGATTTCATAGGGGTAAGTAACAGGAAACAGAGATTGAGGGATGGATTTCAAGATAACTGGTAGATGAGATACTAACCTCTTCTTCATCAATAGCTTCCCCAGGAACAATTAAAGGAATGGGCTCAGGCCCCAGTTCATTCTTATAAATTTTCTGCATTTCATCTGCAACAGCAAGAGCCAATGCATCCTGCAGAGAGCATAACATTCAAGAGTGGAATCAGAGATATATAAACAATTAAGAATATGAAGAAATAATTAGCAAGTACCTGATGGCTATCAGGGTGAGGATTGAATGAGCATCCAGAAGGTTCAATTTCAACTGCAGGTATAGTACATGTCTTTGCTTTCTGTCATTAATAATAGTTAATACACAATCAGCTGAACAAATAATATTATACTCAAATATAAAGATGATTCTCAACATCCTAAAGTCATGCAAATGAACAAACATGGTAGATTAATTCTACCTTTTTAGATTTGGCCCTGCCTTCACCTACAAAAGTAAAATTACGACTTCTGTAAGAAATGACATCTCTTAATCGAAATCATCAAGAATATGCAAATACATATTATCAAAGAAAATACCTTTCTCTCCCCATAAATCAACCATGGAAGAACCAGCTGTATCTTCATCCTGTTACAATTTGAGAAGTACTTTTTAAGTATGAAACATTCTACTAAGTTTTATTCATAACCACCATGAAATTTACTCCATAAAAATTCTAACCTTTGAACTATTGAGTGCAGCATCTTTGGCTGTTTGAACAGCTTTGCCGTTTTTCTTCGATGTCTTCTTATTCTGTATGGAGGACGGCACTGGTTTAACAAAAGGGTTACGCTGCAACATACTGTCAACACGCAGAACTTTTTCCCTGCTTTTCTCAATCTTTCGCTTGACAGAGAGATCTGCTCAAAGAATAAAAAACACATTAATATAATTTTTACATTTAAAAGTTCAACGAAACAATTTTCGCACATACAAGTCCCAATTCATCAAAACTTAGGAAAACTCCACTGTAAAGTTCCTATTGCAATTCCAGTTCAAATACTTTAGTGATAGTTTGAGCTCATCTATAGGAGGTTCAAGCATGAATAAAATTTTCCATACATCTCCACCAAAAACTCGGATTTTTTTATTTTTTTGGTTCAATCAAAACGGAGATATAGATTAGTTATCACATCAACTTGTTACTTTAATTTACAATATTCCCAAATATTTCCGAGAAATTCCAGAAAAAGCGCATAATACTTAACTAACCGAAACATAACAAGAGAATGAAATTTCAAACCATAGATTCAAGCATTCTGATATTTGCACAAACACAAACGTAAAACAAACAAAAAATCAATACAACTTGCAACCAATTATTCATTTTTCTCTAATGCAAAAGTAGGCCAAGTTCAAGATACAATTTTTCCTAAGGGTTTTGCTTTTACCTCTGGATTTATCGACGAAGAAAAGGGAATCGTCAGATGCCTCAGCCAAAGAACCGCCGGAAAGCGCGTCTTTTGTGGACTTCTCGAAGTAATCCTCCAAGTCTTCGGTACTTATGTTAGCTCTCCATTCCTTCTTCCCTTTCCTTGAGGTTTTTGCTTTCTTCCCCATTCTCTCTTTCCCCTAGAATATTTCTTTTTTCGCTTACGATTTTGATTTTTGGTGGGAGGAGGGCTGAATGAAGGAAGTAGAAGTTGCAACTCAGAAGTGATGGAACCCTAAAAATTAGCACGTGACTGGCGCGTGTTTTCATTAAATATCAAAAGTGATTTAAATAAAAAATGATTCGTGTAATTAAATTAAATTGGATTAACTCGTTCTCAAATATTTGTTAATATTATGTATAGTACAAATTAGACATATATAAATTGAAAAACACACGCCAATCACGTTCGATACATGTCGTTAACGTTAATTCGAAAAGAAAAATATTTACCTTTTCTCTATAACTGATTAAAATTTATTTATGATCTATATATAAATTTTAACTTAATTTAATGTAATCCACAAACAATAAAAGAAAAGTTCAGTAGTTTCGAATTTAGTTCAGTAGATCCATGATTCTTGACTCATTTTGCTACACAATATAAATACAGTATTTTTCTTTAGCCATTATTAATTAATAAAAAAATTAATTTTCTTTTTCTTTTGGTTAAATGAATAAATGAGCCACTTTAAATCAATTCGGTTTGGCTGCAATTTATGGGGCAAGAATTTTCCTTAATTCTGGTGAAGAAATAATCGAATTCAAACTTTAATAAAGAAACAACGTAAAGCCCGAAGGAGAATTTTCAGCCCAAGTTTTTGATAGATCATGTAGCTTACTTATTAAGAAGTCTAAAAGCGATATAGCTTTGGCAGCTTAAATGTTCGACGAAAGTCCTGATAGAGAAAGTGTCTGATTAATTGAGAAGGGAGCAATTATGCTGTAAGTCGTTCGCTACAGAGTTCACAGCAATTCGTTTTTTCTGCTAAATTTCGGGTTCATTGTCTGTTTATGATCAATTACAAATAGAATAGAAGTAAGCACTTTTTTTGTTAATTTACTACTCCTATTTGTGAATTTTTTGCAGTTATTGTTTGTTGAATTCTTTTACTTTTCAATTCATCATTGGATGCATAAGATAAATGATGGTTTCTATTTACATTAAGATCGTCTTCCCTTTTATCTTCTGAATTCTAGTCTTAAACATATATTCAGAGTCAAAGACACTGTAAGTTCTGGTTTTGTAAAACAAGCATTTATTAAATACAGGGAAAGTATTTGCTGATTCTATTCTTAGTATTTATATCTTCTAGTCTTTTCTTTAGTATTTTAAATTGTGTGATCCCGAGCATAAGCATATCAGGATGTATTTTAGAGTAGAAACTAGGAGCATAAGGAAAAGGGAGGTAAATGAGGCGAGATTTTTAGAAATTAATTTAAGCGGCATAATTCTATTTCTAGAACTGTTTTCTCATTCGCATATACTTGAATACCTAGACTCAGAATTGGTTTACGGTTACAGCTGAAATCCTATGATATCCGTCTTGATTACGTTGTAAGTTCATTATCCTTGCTAATACTGATATCTTGTCTCCCATCTATACTGTCCACGAGCCAGATTGCTCAAGTATTTACCCTGCATATAATCGACCTAATAAAGGTCTGCATATATGCTAAAAACTTGTCAGCATTATACTAGTTTGATTATTTATGCTATAGTAAGTAAAGTGGACATCATATTTGTTAAATTTCTTTCTACGGATCGATCTATTAATCCGTATATAATCCAACATGCCCATTTGTGAAATAAGAACAGAGTTCCATTTCCCCTGCCTCCATGTATGAATATAGTTGAGGTGGTAGAGAATAGTTAATAGTCAATGATTTACGGAAAAAAAGAAGAAGCTTGACATAGCTGTACAAAACAGAGATCGTCTAATGGGAGTTCTAACCTGACCTAGCTTCCATTTCCATATAAAAGCTTTAGTTGTGGACTGAGGATAGGAAGAGGGCTAAGCTGAACTCAAATATGCCATTTGATCAGAGTCTCCTATTGATTAACGGCTAAATGATTGGACCAGAAAGGTGCAGGTGGCTTGGCCACTTTACTGGTCAATGAAACACAAGGAGGAGATGTTTCGGCTTATAATCCTAGTAATGTTATTTCCAGTACTGATGGAGGAATCTTCTTATAAATTTAAGAAATAGACAATTTATTTCAAAGGGTGTGATAAATTCTAAATATTGTTTCAACCTTAAGGAACTATAATGTAATTACACTGATTCAAAAGGTAAGGTAGACATGAATGGTTATATGTCTTATAAAGAGCTTTGATATTCTTCTGTTAAATAAGCTGCAATGATGTCCACCAGGGCTTGCCATAGAAATAATGTTTATACTTCATCCCGCGGGATCCACAACTCGCAATTATTTCTAATCCCCGTCATATATGATAAATGATGGCACTATCAACATCAATAAAGTACTAGAACTTGGATGTGCTAGTATTGTCACAGAGTTACTATATGAAAATAATGAGGAGCCTACCTTATCTATCTTATTCTTATATGAACATTTGTACTCTGCTTATGCAATAATGCCTTCGTTAATTATGCCATGAGAGATGCTTCTGTACGGAGAAGGAAAACTTTTTTTCTCCCTTGGATTTCATTTTGAAAATTGCAATACACTTGGCCAAATTCAAGAAATGCCAAATTTTGTGTTCGATGTAAATTTCACTGAAAGGAATCACACCCCAAGAACATCCCTTGTTGAGTTGGCCTTGGCATATTAACTTTTGGCATCATGCCTTTGGGCGATTCAGTTTCCCAACATGTGATGTTCTACATGTGAAGAAAGCTGGACACCCGTGTATCGTGTGGAATACTCCATACCTATATTTACCTGCAGCTTAATTTTTTGAAGAAGGGTTTCGGAAATGAATAGAAATTGACCCGTGACCTGAAACTATCATATATGTTAACAGAGTTGTTTGGTACAAATTTGCACTCATTCAAATTCTGATCTCTTTTTCAAATGGTGCCAAATGTGTGGCTATTTTAGAAAACTATGTGTGTGATTCTAGAGTGAAGTATATTAGCAATGCCAAGACATTATATCCCATCAAACATTAAAGAAATGTTGGCCATGAATATTATGATTCAGTATTATAGGTTTCAAGAAATATATGTTATGTTTTTTAGTGGAACTTATGGTCCATGATGTTGACCAGTTATTGTATTATTTACAAGATCTATAGTTCCAAAGTTAAAGTTTTATATTCTTACTGGTAGAATGAATGACTTTCATTTTGGTCATCATAATTGTATGATTGAAATCTAAGATTTGAACGTGTCATTCTTATTTGTTTCAGGAATACACATTCTGGTGACATATTGGGATCGTGCAATGCAATTACCTATTTACTTCTTACGGTATTATTTTCATAAGAAGCTTTATCATTCAGCATTTAAACGAAATCGTGGTGGGTGTGTCTGAAGTGTGGAACTGAATTTGATGTTTAAATTCACTCATCTATGATACAAATTCGAAATCTTAAGCTAGCTATAGGTCACGAAAAAATATAGCTGTCACACTTCCAGGATTCTATGCACACACGAGTAAGCCTCTGAAAAATAGCATGCATATATGCTCAATCATATGATACTTAACTGAATTGTTTGCTTTAGCTCGGGCTACGGAATCTGGTTTGGAGATGGATTTTTTGTTAATCGCGAGGAAAAATAGTTCTTACATTCTTGGGGTAGCTAGCCCCTACTCAATTTTGTAGACTGCCTCCTCGTTAGGGTCTATCAACGGATTAAATGACAATTATTACCATTTATGGATCTCACCTATTCGTTCTATAACGTCGACTGCATTATTTGATTTATAGCTGGATTTAACTATGCTATGCTTTTTACTGTGAATTGATTGAATTATGAAGTTGGTATTGATTAGAAACAGTGGAAATGATAGTAATGTTATATATTTGTGGCCCCAAAATGTGTCCAAATGAATTTTGTCTTAAGATGTTAAATCATTCTCAAATGTACGCTATCTTAATGTTGTATTGTCTTCTCATATATGATCTGTGCAATATATATATATATATACAGATAATTTTCATTCAACTTTATGGTTTAAATAGTTTCGTTTCGCAATGTAACATTTGCATGTGAATGTACTTTCCCTAAGATAAACTCACGTGAGCAATTTACATGGTCTCCAAAATATACCACCACGACTGTTTTGAGAATGATAGACTTTATTGCATATTCTAAAGAGATTCTAAGTACACGGATGCATTACTAATTATTCAATTGATATAATAGCATTCACCTATTCTGAAGGGTCTTTTTTAGTTTACTCATGTGATATGTATACTGGACAACCACATACTTGACATGAAAATATTACTCCTTACGAAAAATAATAACAAACGTTTTACCTCTTTTCTCGAAAGAATGTCGCACACGCGCTTGAAATTGCGAGTTATATTTCAGTTTGATGCGAAGATGACTAATTTAACCATTTATTGATAACACACTCCATTCACTTTAATCCATCTGACATGTCTAAATGTCTCATGTTCAATTTACCCTGTTGTGATATTGCCTAATGAACACTTTGCACCCGTATGATGGCAGCCAAACATAATGGACTCTATATGTCTTTGCATTAATCAAAGTTATCCTACTCAAGAATGTGGCATGTAGTGCATGAGAACTTTTAATGTACTTCGAACACTCACTAATAGCACAACATTTAAATGAGTTGGTCATTCAATAATTCTTAATTAGAATACTTCTTATAACTTTATTTTTTCTTGCGAGAAGACCACGAGTCCGTTTAGGATGTTTAAAGGGTAAAATACTTTAGAAAGCTTAACCATATATGTAGCGCGTGAAACTCAATTTCTGGAAAATTTGGATGTAGAGCCGTAGGGGGGCCATAGATAAAACGGTTTTTTGAGTTTAATGAATTTTACTCAGCAAACCACGGTTATTCTATATTCATATATGCATGTTACGAGTGCAATTATGATGTAAACTATGATAACGAGAAAATGGCCGGTTTGGGTCGAAGAATTAAAATCGATCTAGCTAATAGAGAAATATTTAATTATTTGAAAAAACTAGTTATCAAATCCCAATCACGCATTTTTATGGAAGGCAAACACGAGACAAGTTGAAGAAAAGAGTGTATTTATGAAGTATATTGTTTTGTTGTGATGATGAAGGGGTGCACATGTGAATAGGTGGGTACGTGATTTGTCTTTAAGGAATGGAGACAATGTTGGAAGCAAGAAGCAATGCCAACTTATACTTATATATATATAATGCAGAAGCACATATTTATGCATGTGTGTGTTTTATATATGTGTACATACATATATAGTTTATGACATCTCGTGATATAATCACTGGACGTTGGATATTGTAGAAAAATGTGTTCACTGATTGAGGTTTCTGTAATGGTCATTTGGAGCCAAAAGTTTCATTTTTTGCAAAGAATTGTTTGATTTCTATCCTTTCTTTGTAATTGTATCTTTTAATAGGTAATTTTGCCTGTATATTGAAGTATATGTTGGCTAGTTTATCTTGAAATAATTGAAATAAGCAGTGAGCTTTATGGCCCTTGACATGACTAAAAAGAAGAGTCAAGAGTCAATTAAATCAAATTCCATGTGCACACTTGAAATTTTAGCAGAAGAATTATTGCTTGTCAATTGTCATCGAATTTCCCGATTCATTCGATTGTGATGATGATGTTGGATCGATGTGTGTGCGAGCGTGTCACTACGTTACAAGTTACAACAAACTGAAATGTATTTAACTTATAGCGATAAGGTTGAATAGTAGTCATAGTTATTAAGCTATGCCCTTCAGAGTTCTCTATCTGTCGTCTGTCCATAGGACTTAACAAATTTATGAATGTCGTGCTTTCAAAAAAATAAATTTTCGTTGATTGCAGTTGAAAATAGGTTAATCAATAAACTTGGACAATCAGAAAAAGAGACTTGTTGATTTCAACCAAAAGTACATTAGCAATGAAGCCACATACAATAGAATAGAGCAATGACAAACATATAGACTAATCTATTAATATAGAGAAATCCCATTTTCTGAACATATTCTCTGAAAGATAATTCTAACGGAGCTTGTTCCTTTTGCTTACCTTTAGTATAAGAATTCTCTGCAAGAGAAATAATTGTTTCCCCACTTTTTCTCAAGTGGAGATTTCTTATTACAATAATTAAACAGTGCTTTCATTTCCAAGATTGTATTGCTGTCCAAACCCTTGGCTTTCTTGATTATGTTATTCTTGCTCTATATAGATATGATTCATTAATTATTATTCCTTGATTTTTATACTTTCAACTGACATTTTCAATATGTCACATGGTATTCCAAATATTTCAACTATTTACGAGTTCATCCGTTCGTTTTTTATTTGTCGTATTGGAGGATTGCACACGGATTAAGAAATGTAATTTGAAGTAAAAATTTCAAAATACCCTGTTAATCAAATAATCAATGTATTGATTATAAATATTAACATGAAGGATAAAATTGCCAAAAAAAAATTAATTTTGCATTAAACTCCTAAAACGACAAATAAAAGTAAACAATCATTTTTGTCAAAGCGACAAATAAAGAAAAATAGAGGGTGTAATTTTAATTAGTAAATAGTAAGAGAGTATTAAAAAATGAAGTAAGTAGTCACTGAATAATTTTTTTTAACATCGTAAGTAACCGTTACATTAGAAATTATCAAACAATACAATAATCACTATTATATGAAAATCTCCAATAACTAACGATAATACTAATAATAAATTATAAGAGACCCACACTATTATGAAATGAACCTAGGAAATAGGTCTTTAATTCTTAAGGCATCAACCTTACCACTAAGCCAAAACCTCATCGACTTCAATAAGTAGTTAGGCACATGTAAAATTACGTGTCAAAATGTATAATTTTGCATTAAGGTAAACATCATTAATGGTCATCCTTATCATTATTTTTTTACAGAGCGGTCTTTCTTGTATTCTTTATTCCACTCCACTATGAATTATTTGTTTCATTTTTTGTCATTTTCAGGGATTCAAGGTGAACTAAAGTGTCAAAACAGTTTTATAAATGGACTAAATTGATAAAGAAACAATTTTATGAGGGACTACATTAATAAAGAAATAGTTTTATGAGGAATTAAATTGATAATAAATAATTATATGAGAAACTAAAGTGTAACACTATAAGTAAAAAAACCCTTGTAAATGATCAAAATGAAACAAATAACTCAGTGGAGACTAAGGTGGAAAAAAAACACAAAAATGAATCACTTTGTAAAAAATTAATAATATTGAGAATTATTAGTGGTGTTTACCCTGCATTATAAGGGATGACATTATAAGGGATGATATAGGACACCTCCTAGACCAATTTTAGGAGAATTGGTTAGGCATTGTGGCTATTAATGTAACCTTTTTTTTTTATTATTATTATCAGTACAATGTGATGCAGATTCAACGTTTAGGAATTTTTTTTCCTACGCCTGATCTAGTCAATAATTTTTCAGCGGATCAAGAGTAAACCGGGTGGATCAAGTGGAGACCGGGTCATGATTGATAATATTTTTGAAATTTGCGAAAATTTTGAAGTAAAATTCTAACTTACTCGACTTCCATTTATTTCCTGAGTTCAATTTTATCACAGATAGGTGTATCTGCAGGATACACCTTTGCGCTCAGCTCGTTCTATTTACCAAATAAAAATATGTGTGTCTTGTATTTATTAGCACATACCCAAATGTAGATATGTAATTACACATGTACAAGTGGTAAGTATGTTATGGTAATTTATTATCTCTTGTAAATTGTAATTTAGTTGTGAAAAATTAATAACATATTAATAATATGAATCAATGTTGAAGTAACAAAATGATATTTTATTTATTTTTATCTTAAAATAACATGCATTTATTTTATTTATTCACATCGCCATGTTCACTAATCGCTCGACAAAGGCGTCCTACGTAATTGACATATAAATCTCATTGCTATATATCTATAAGCACAATAAAAACATGCTTAATAATGTAACATATCTGTATATTTGTCAATAAATATATATGTCTTGCGTAAAATTAAATTGTCACTATCGCCCATCCGTTTTCATATTACTAATTTTTTGATTTTTCAAGGGTTTAATTCCTTCAATGCGCGTCGAACACATTAAATGAAACCTCTTCCAATAGAGATTCAAATCTGGGTTCGTTACTTTGTAGTGATTAATCACTTTTATTACCAACCACATGTTGGTTCCGTTTTCTTATTTAACAAGAGGATAATCAACATATAATTTTTTGGAAAGGAAGTAAATCCTCATTTAGATATATTTCAAGGAGGCAAATTTCTAAAATAATATATACGCTATATATTTAGGGTTAAATTTATCTTTTCAGCAAAGAAATAAAGTTTCGATTGCATTTATATGGGCGTGAATAATTACACCACACTTTTAATTAAGAAGGCGCATATATCATTCGTTTTTCAATTTAGCGAGAAAGTAATTTCATTTTTATTTTATTTTTGACAGAGAAGTAAATTATTACTCGATCATTGAACATATCTGAAAGAGGTAAATTGCTAAAAGAAATCGAACATATATAGCGAAAGAGGCGTTTGATGACAGTACGTAGAGTGGTACGCGCAGAACTTGGGAGGATAGGGAGAAGACAAAGGTGACGGCTGTTTTGAGAGGGCACTCCAAATTCCCCGTGAGGAGCTTTTTGGACCCATCCAAATTACTTACATTATTTTTTTGTTATGTCCTTCACTTTTTTCGATAATTCTAAGGTACAAACAAATTATATGTGCAGCCATACAATCAATACATAAATAATAATAATAGTAGATAGTAATTCATAAGTTTCACCCTTCCAATCCAATCCATGATCACGAGCTCATGATTCCTCTATTTGTTTCCTTATTAGTCACTTGCAATATTGCTTTTACCATTTTATCCATCATGCATATCAATATAATTAATCTTCTTAACTAAATTGTTAATTTTCTCCTTAATTATATATTGAATTATTAGTAAACACCCCATCCCCAACGAATTAGGAGAATATTGTCATTAGGATCGTTTGATAGAGTGTATTGGATTGGAGCTGCATTAGATGTTAGGCTGATAAACGGTCATATTAAGAATATTAATCTATCGTTTTTTGGATTGATAATCCGTTACATGCAAGAGTTGATAATGATTAGAATTTTGAGTTATTTTAAGACATCTTTTAAATTTCAACGTTTGAGATGATTTTATTATTTTTCTAAGGTATTCAAGTTTGAATTTGATCCAATTCATTTTAAGGCGTGTCAGATACCTAATTTCACGTACTTTTCTTTCTCTATAGTATGATGTCTCATTTAATATCATGCATATATCAATAGTACCATGTAACCAACTTGAAGGGTCATGCTAGGTTCGCCCCATCGTAATTTCCATATGATCATTTGTTCACGGTACGTAGTATACATTGCAAAACTACAATTCTTATTAATTACCAACTTATATATATAATTGCAAAAATATGTTAAAAAAATATCAAGATTAAGTGCTTGTGATGGAATATTCCAACAAAAAGGTGTACCAAATTTAATTGGCTTAGCTGATAAACAAAAGGGCATACAAAAAGAATATATAAAGATGATCACTCCAAAAATTTGAACATTGTTTTTTCACACCAATTATTAGTGTGTGTTTGTGTGGAAAATTGGAAATCATACCATGCTTCCCACTAAAGTGGCAGTAGTTTTTGGGCATAAATATACATCACATGTGTACAAATTGTACCAATTCCACTCTATTAAATACATTAATTATTGTTGCTGCAGATTAGTAAAATCCAAATTAACTACTCCTGATTTTTTTTTATATATGGTAATTAATTCAATTTCCCGAAGGGCAACATTGTAATTTCACATGAAATTACTATATCATAGTATTCCCCAAGCAGAATAATTTGATACTTAGTGTGTGAGAGACTAGAAAGAGAAACTGACCCCAAGTCATGTGGGAAACAAACAAAATACTACTCCATATGATATTGATTTGAGAGTGCATCACATGAGTCTTTAAATGGCCGGCCTTCAGCCCTTGCATAGATAATTAGAGCAATAAAAAGAAGAAATTTTGCTAAGGAAAAAAAAAATAAAAAGTTAGAAAAGCTGAAATCTAAAAGCTGTAGAGAGAATTAATTTATAAGCTGAAGCAATGGTTTCTAGAGAGCACAAGAGGGAAGCACTTCTGCATGATAAGCTGCAACTTCTTCGTTCTATCACTAACTCTCATGCAGTAATTAATTCCCTCTTTTTTCAGATTTTTCTTTTCTTTTCTTTTCTTTTTTGTGATTCTATATATTGATTGATTAATTAATTAATTGTATATATATAATCTTCCAAGCACTAGTATAAACAATTTATAAGTTATTAAATAAATAAATAAATATACAGTACCCGAGAATACAAGGCTTCACCAATCGTACTAGTTTCTGTTGGTGAAGCTTTGATTTTCGTTTGATTTTTCAGATGTAGTGATGAATTGAATTCAATTGATATATATTCTTCTTTTGTTTAGAATTATATTTTCTTTTTCTTCCCCCAAATTATATAATTTTTTAATTCCTCATTTCTATATTAATTTGATTATACAAAAGCCCATCGTAAGTATTGCAAATCAACCTTTTCTTTTTTTAGAGAAAAAAATTGAATTTCGATGTCAAGAAGTTTGAGGAACATAATGACTATTAATCTTTTAATATAGCAAAAAAAAAAAAAAAACTTCCAGATGCTTCCGCGGCAAGGACTATAAATTGATATTTACAAAAAAAATTAAATCAAACCTAATTTGAACATATGAACTAGTGCAATACATTTAATTTAACATTCCTAGAAAACCATCTTAACAAAAATCGACCAATAAAGAAATGTTTCATTATCTTTAAAATTTAGCAAGATTATTTTAGCCCCAAAAAAAAAAAAAGTTACAATGTCAATTACCTACTACATTAATTCATATAGTTAGAATTATTATTTGTTAATTTCATTTCATTGTGATTGTAATTTAATTTTGTTGCAGATGAATGAGAGCTCAATCGTAGTGGATGCATCAAACTACATCAAAGATTTAAAACAAAAAGTTGAAAGACTGAATCAAGACATAGCAGCAACTGGGTCACAAACTTCTTCAACTAATCACAATGCTTCGCCTGTACGAATTATTATTTACTATATATAGTGTATATATACTCCCCGTCCCTTGTACTCATCTTTTTGTATTTTTTTATGTTTCAAAACACGTGTCCTTTCCTAAAATAAATTTATTTTTCTCGAATTTATCCTCATACATCAAATAATTATTTTACATCATTAATTCTCAACCATTATATAATATATACTCCATAATTTATTTTCTTTAACGCTTACCTAAAACTCTATGTCAGTGATCAGTAATTAAGTATATTATATTTAATTATTTATTAATTCTTGTCTTCTTATGCAGCAAGTAACTGTAAAAACCCTAGAAAAGGGATTCTTAGTGAATGTACAATCAGGCAATACTTGCCCAGGGCTGCTTGTATTTATACTTGAAACATTTGAGGAATTGGGACTAAGTGTACTTGAAGCTAGGGTTTCTTGTGTTAATAGCTTCCATTTGCAGGCTTTGGGAGGAGAAGTAAGAAAATTAGATTCAACATTTATTCTCTTTTATCAATCATGCTATATGTATATATATATATTTGTTTGATTCTTGAATTGTAGAGATCAAAAAGTTAAAAAAAATAAATAAACAATTTTTTAATTTGTATCAAATAATAGAACATTGAACTTCATTTTCTCGTTCAGTTTCATTTTCATTTTTATTTTACTCACTGAAATCCATGAAGTAAACATAGCAATATTAGTTAATGTTATATGTGAATTTTTTGCAGAATGAAGAAGATGAAGAAATCATGGATGCTCAAATGGTGAAACGAGCAATTTTAAGTGCTATCAAGAATTGGAGTGAAGGTTAACGAAATTATTAAGGACGAGTCAATATATGGCAATCCTATATAAGATCATGTTTTCTTTGGTTTTTAATCAACGAATTTCACGGATTTATTTATTTATAAATAATCAAATGAATCAGGGAGTTCTTAAACTATTTATTACTAAATGATCGAAGATCACTAGGTTTTTATGGAAATAATAATTTTCAGTTACATATCCTTTTGAGCAAGAGAAACAGTGAATATGTAAGTATCATTGTCATCTTCAATTTCTTGCAATGTTACATGCAAAAATTTTAAAAATTTATCTAGTATGGTATATATATGATTCCAGAAATGTTCGTAGAGTATATTTAATTTTACTTTCTTTAATATTTGTTTTTACATTGATAGATCTGTCACATATATTAGATATAACAAAATAATTGTACTATTGTGCTTGTAGTACCTAAAATCTTATTCTACAACTGATAATTAATTTTTTTTAGAAATAATGTCCAATAATATGTACACTAAACAACAATGTAGCATGTGCATACCTTGTTCATATTCAAAACATGATCAAACGGGATTCGGATTATGTTTATTGAAAAAGAAGGGTAAATATCACTTTTGGTCCCTTTTATTATTAACTTTTTACAGAGTGGTCCTTTTTATGTTTTTTTTTTCACTTTAGTCCCTACTATGAATTATTTATTTCATTTTAGTCCCTATTATGAATTATGTGTTTCACTTTAGTCCTTATCAGGTGGTTCCGATAACACGTGACATGCATATGAATATTTTTTAGGGCATTTTCGTCCGTTCACTATTGAGACTATTTGAGATATTATTTAATTGGTGAGCAATTTTGGTGTTTGAAAAAGATTTTAGGAAAAAACTTTAGTTTGAAACGAAATGTACGATTAAGTTGGATTGGAATGAAAGCCTAGTTTGTAAGACATTATATATTTAATTTTTTTTTTAAATAATTAGAAAGACGAAAATATCCCTGTTAGTTTACTTGAAATGACAAAATTGCCCTCATGAGCATATCACATGTTATCGGAATCGCCTTGGACCACTTGAAAAGGACTAAAGTGAAACAAATAATTCATAGTAGGGACTAAAGTGGGAAAAAAACATAAGAGGGACCACTCTATAAAAAATTAATGATAAGAGGGACTAAAAGTGATGTTTACCCGAAAAAGAATGAAGTTATGAAATGGTCCAAATTGACATAATTGTGCAAAAGCCAAATATATTCAAATTACAAACTTACACTAAAACATTATATTATTAAATAATATTATCCCCATGTGTGCAATCCAAAATATATTAATTTATATATATTCGTGAACTAATAATGCCACTACACGGGAGGATACGTAACAGTTGAAACGAAATAATAATGATCGGATAAAAAATCGCATTTTTCACTTAGCCATGTACGCCATTGTAATTTGTAGCATTTCCATTAGTACGGCTAGTGTTAGGGCCTGGGCATGCATCTTGAAATTTTTTAGATAAGTTACCGAATTTTCTTTTATGAAATTATTATTCATTCATTTACAATTTTTCTAGATGTTCTTGGAACATTTGAGAAAAGTTATCCAAAGAATTTATAATATTTATCCAACTGCCACATACTTAAAACGAAATTTCAATCCATAATTTAAGATGAGCACAATTCAAATTTGAATTAAGGAAGAGGAGTCGTGAGGTTAATTATGAAACTAGAACATGAAATATGAAATTTAAACCTGGATTAATAAGACGTTACTTATTATGTTGAGGTATAAATAGAGATATTAAATAGTATAGACCGTGTATTGATGTTAATATAACTTCAAATTTCAAATTAAATGTGTCAGCTAATTACTTTTTTTTTTTTTTTTTTATAACTTATGTGTTCAAATTTACACTAGACTAATCAAATACAAATTAATATATCCAAGATTGTAAGTTTGGGGGGTCGAGCTTAGCGAAGCTTAGTAATAATTATAGAATTTGAACACGATATTCTTTCATGTAAAATTCATCTACGATGGAACCTGTATCAAATTAATTAAGTAATTAAACAACTGGTGTTTGAATTTAAGATGATGGAACCTGTATCAAATTAATTAAGTAATTAAACAACTGGTGTTTGAATTTAAGATTAGGTTGACGTTTGTTATTAAGCCATTAATGATAATAATATCACCTATTTAACCTAATATTAACCTTTTAATGACCGCAAAATATGTGAAAATTAACACATTTGAGTGGTCATAGCGATTTATAATGTGCTTTTATTCAAATAGAAAACAAGTCCGGTACTTATATAACTGTCAAAAGTAAAAAGTAAATGTACAAGAAAATACACATTTTTTTTAGATCAGAAAATACACATTATTTAGTGATTAATAAACTAACTCCTTCTATGTGCATAGCTTGGGCATCTTACCGGATTGCATCACCATTATCACCCGAATCCGCAGAAGCTATGGCAGCCAAACTTGCTCTGGATTTTGCTGTTTCGCATGGATGGAAGCAAGTGGTCCTTGAGGGTGACTGTAAAGTTGTAGTGGATGGCATCAGTGCACTAACACCTTCACTAAGGAATAGTGGGATAATCCTAGAAGATATCAAAGCTTTGATTCCTTGTTTCAGTGTCTTCCAAGTTCATCATATTTTTCGGGAATGTAATCGAGTTGCTCATGAGATTGCTAGGTTTACTTTGTTACATGGTCCTATTATTGAAACTTTGCCTAATTCGATTGTTGAGATTGTAAACTCAGAATTTTATGATTAATGAAACTTCATTCTGGCTTCAAAAACAAAAAATAAACTAACTCCTTCTGAACACGTTGGGCTCTAGATCATGGCCCAGTCCCAATTCTCACAATAATTATTAATAAACTAATTCCTTCTGAAAAAGTTGGGCTCTAGATCATGGCCCAGTCCCAATTCTCACAATAAAACTTACAAGAAGATCGAACGGCACAAGAAGAATGTTATTTAAATTGTTTTTGACTAAAAATTGATCTGCCAAGCCCCATTTCATGATTTCACCTGTGTAGTGTACTGTAACACCCACGAATTAACCCACACGCACACGCACACGCACGCGCGCGCGCACACACACACAGAGTATACATTCCCGCCAATTCTACAACACACAATTCACAAACCCATTTAGGCATTTACACAAACACTTGTATGTATTGACAGAAATTCGAAAGGAGAAATGCTGAGTCGGAAGCGAAAGCCCACAGCAGTCGTCACAGAGACTTTGAGGTCGAATTCCAGTTCCAGAAACCACAAATTAAGCTCTGATTCGGAGAATTTGTCCGACATCAGTACCGTTTCACCCAACATTAGCTCCACACGAGATTCCCGAATCGTTAAATTGTGTATATATTTTTTAATTCCTCTTCTTCCTCTTTAAAACCGATCTATATCCCTGTTTTGGAAAGATTGGGGAATGGGTTTCCAATTCCATGTAATTTTACTGTTTATGTGTCACGGAAAGAATGAATTTGTGGTTATTTAGCTGACATTGAGGAGTATACGGTATACCAACATGTTCCCGTGCTTCCTTGCTTGCTTGAATCTTAGTATATACTACTATGTTTCAGTCATAATTAGAATGTAGTGATATGGATATTGGTGATAATGGTTAATAATTGTTATATTATTGGTATTCTAATTATGTTTTTAATGGGATGCAAATGGTTAATTAATTTACGCACAAATGCTTACTTCAGCTGATTTGGAAAGCAATTGGAGACAGAATGTTGAGAAATCTAACAAACAATTAGAGGGTGTTGGCTCACTTGAGAAAACCTTTGATAAGGCAAAAGGGAAGAAGACTATTCTCAATTCCCCATCTCCAAATGAAAATACTAAGAATGATGCTGGGGGTTCTAGTTGCCCTGCTATGGCGAGAACAAAAAATATACAGTAAATCTCTCTCTTTCTCACTCACTCAATCAGTATATCATTGTGCATTATCCCTGTAAGAGAGTAAAAGGCATAATGCCCCCCCATGTTTTAGCAAAACTTGCATGAAACTCCCCTGTTACCACTTTTCTTTTTTCAAAACTTCGTTCGGTTATATTCATTTCCCACTAAAACCCCTCTTCCCGCCGGGGGTTGTTCTTTTTATGCATGTCACCCAATAGTAAAAATGGAATTACAAACTAATGGAGGTTTATGGTTCATGCATGTTTTGCTTATCGATGAGGTTGTATATAGTATACCTATTTAAGACTAGATTTTAGATTTACTATGTGTAAAAATTCTATGAAGAAATGTGTCATCAAGCCAGCATTGGTGGTATACATTCCTCTCAATTTCCTTATTTACATACATAATGTTAATGTCCTTTCAATGAATATGCTTACTCTGTTCAGTTGTGATTTTGATGAAGCTGGAAATACTATATCTCCAAAGTTGTGGGCTGATAATCCCCGTCCGATAATTCGAAAGGTTTGTGCAATTTTCCTCTTTTTTGAACATTGGCGTTATTATCGTTTCACATTTTGAGTTCATGTCATCTCTTCGGAAGTTGAGTCTCTAGTTTTACAGCTTTCTTCTACATAATATTTCAAATTAGTGGTAACCATGTTACTGTGTGCTTGTAATGTTTTTAGTGTAGCAATGAAATTCAAAGAGATCCATCAGTAACTATACTGACTGCATTCTCATTGAAGACTTATTTTCTTAACTCGCAAAATGTTGTCGTGCTTGGACGAAGTTTGATGCACATCGTAAACTAATTAAAAAATTGTTTCAGCTAATTTGTTCATTTTGATTAAAACATTGCAGACGAGGTACTCGAGGATTGAAAGTTGGAGTGTATTGCCTGTGGATTATGTTCAACAACAGAAGGCGTATTTCGAAGAGGTTGATGCATTTGAATTGCCAGAAGAGGAAGTATCAGAAGATGAGTTAGACTAGAAAAGAAATCAAAGGCAATTAATTATATAACAGGTTGTGAAAAACAGAAAAAGTGATAGTGATATTATAGACCAAGCATAGTTCAATTGTACTAGAACTGGGACTTGTTCAATCTTCATAGCTCTATAATTGTCATTATAATCTTATTTTCTTTTATTTTACTTAACTATGTATTCCTGCTTCGTGATTGAAGTTTTCTTTGTTGGGTTTTTATGGGTATTAACTCAATTGGATTGAGCCAAATTGGAATTAAGCCCATTAAAGGAGAAATGAATGAAACTTAGAGAGGAAAAATGCCTTCATCCCACGTTGAGGAAATTGAAAAGATTTTTGCCATTTATAATGCAAAAAAAATGGATAAGGGTAGGGCCTTTTGGGGGTACCAAAGTTTTATGAGGGGAGAAGACGTACATGACAATGGTTTTCCACACGCACGCCGCCGTTGTCCAACCGGTCGGCTCGGCTTTGAGAGCCCATAAATATATTGTCTTAAGGACATTGCATTAGCATGCCTCAGTCCAATGTTATTAAATTCTGATTTTGTTTGTTCTGCGAGAATAAACTATACTAAGATTTATAATTATAGTTAATTATAAATAATTATTCTGTTGGAATAATTTACTATAGTTTTTATAATATAAAGTATTTTATAATATTTTATAAATAATTATTCTACGAGAATAATTTACTATAGTACTTAGAAATATATAATATTTTATATTTAAACATTTTTCAACATTCTTTTAATTGCTAAGTACGTAGTTTACCAAATCCCAATAAATTATTTCCGCAGGTCTTATAAATCAAGTGAGTTGCTTTCAGGAACTGGTCTTGTTTAATTTTCTTCATTTCCTTTATCTTTTGGGTTAGTTAAATTGGGTCCCTTTATTGGAATTTAACCGACTCATGTACACATTATTGATAAATCTTTCAAACTTGTCACACCTTAGCTAATTTATCACAACATAATAATAATTGAAAAAAAGAGGGTACTAATAATTTAATGGGTACGACCCAATTGGGTTGGACTAGAATGTCCTTGTGTTCTCGGAAGACTATATAAGTTCATTGCAAGAAGTTCGCATTAGGCATTGGATCTTTGAGTTTCAACAGTGTTTTCACATATTTGGAGGACTTTTTTATGATTTTTGTTTGAAATATTACAGTTCTTAAAAATAGAAATTATTATTATTTGTTTACATATTTGTAAATGTGAAGTGTCAACTTCCTAGAAATTCAAACAAACAGATCCTGCAGTACATAAAACATAGATTAAGTGTTAATATGTTAAAATAATTTCATTAGTCGTCCTTATTATTAGTATAATGCATTGATCATTGCTTTTTGACGACATGGTTAACTAATGTATAGTTAATTTGAATTAGTCACAATCTTTAACTCGTGTTGGAAAAGTCCACTTTTCTCTTTAACCTTTGATCCTCATTTGTCTTCACCAAATCATTATACTATTATTATTATTATTATTATTATTATAATGAGTCACTTTAGTTTAATTGTTGACAAAGTGACTCAATCTAATTAACTCATACGTTGAAATTGACATGCAATTGAGTCTACGAGTTAGGTAACCTGCTCATGCATATGCCCAATTAGCCACTAAAAGTAGTACTAAACTTCTCTATATATACTACAGATTTTACATAAGCTAATATTAACTCACTTCTTTCTAATTTGTGAGCTTATAGTAAAAAAACAAAAAAAAGAAAATTTTTTCCAATGGCTTCAATTTCTTTTTCTTTCAAAGGAGCCATAACTTTGGCAATCCTAATTGTCTTCCTAGGAAGCTCCTCAGCTCAACTTTCCACTAATTTTTACTCGAAATCTTGCCCAAATCTTTTCACCACCGTAAAATCTGTTGTGAATTCTGCAATTCAAAACGAGGCTCGAATGGGCGCTTCTCTCCTTCGTTTGTTCTTCCATGATTGCTTTGTCAACGTAATAACCTTTTCATTCTCTTAAATTTATCGTTGATCATTATTATTTTCAAAATTATGATTCTTACTTTTGCATGAACATATATATACTAAGTTATAGGTTAATTATTCTCAACCTGATGTTATCATTAAAGATAATTTTTTCCTGAATCAATGTTTAGTCAATTTCAAAATGTTCATATTGTCAGTGCGCGCAATGTATTCCAATGTGATTAGATACACTTTTAAAATAGACAAGTACAATACACTGGTTGACTTTATTATCAAATACCGTTAAAATAGACATAATTACTTGGGTCCAATTAAGAAAACATTTTTATTTTATTTTGTAGGGATGCGATGGATCGATCCTCCTCGACGACACATCTTCATTCACAGGAGAGAAAAGGGCACTTCCAAATCTGAACTCGGTCAGGGGATTTAATGTTGTAGACAACATTAAGTCTGCAGTTGAGAAAGCGTGCCCTGGTGTTGTCTCATGTGCTGATATCTTGGCTGTTGCTTCTCGCGACTCAGTTGTCATTGTAAGTTCTAACTTATCCTACTATAGAACAAACTTTTTGTCACATTTAAGTACAAAATCATATGGTGCATAAGTGAAAGTTGAAGAATTTAACATTTAACAAAATTGTTTGGTTAACTCTTGATTAATTTGAATAATTTGGTTTAAATATTGCAGCTTGGAGGGCCTAATTGGAACGTGAAACTCGGAAGAAGAGATGCAAGAAGAGCAAGCCTAACTGCAGCAAACAATAGCATTCCTCCTCCAACCTCAAATCTCAATTCCTTGATTTCAAGTTTCAATTCTCTTGGCCTTTCCACCAAAGACATGGTTGCTCTATCCGGTTAGTTTAGTAATTAAATTTCCTTCGATTTTACCTTCCTCGAACGACTTTCCATGTTATTAATTTAATCTGGCATAACTGAATCCTCAGCACTTCTGGTCCCAAATTTTTCGAAATATTTTGCACTTTTATCTAACGAAAGTGAAAATATTTCAAAGAATTAAGAACAAAAGTGTAATTTTGTATAGTACGAGATCAAAACTTCAAAATATTTAAAAAAACTAAGGATCAAAAGTGTAATTTGCTAGGTGCTCACACAATTGGACGAGCAAGATGCACAAGCTTTAGAGCTCGAATATACAATGAAACTAACAACTTGGATAGCTCATTAGCACAAACGAGACGAGGGAATTGCCCACGTGTTGCCGGTGTAGGGGACAACAATTTGGCACCGTTGGATCTGCAGACCTCAACAGCCTTTGACAACAACTATTTCAGAAATCTGGTCAATCGAAGGGGCCTCCTTCATTCTGATCAGCAATTATTTAATGGCGGATCTACAGATTCAATAGTCAGAACATACAGTAATAGTGCCAACACTTTTAAGTCTGATTTTGTTGCGGCAATGATTAAAATGGGTGATATTAGGCCCTTGACCGGGTCAAATGGAGAAATAAGGAAGAATTGCAGGAGGTTAAATTAAATAATTATTGACTTTGAGGAAAGTTACTTAAAAATACAATTATTATATAATTCTGTGCGAGCCAATTTCCTTCCCTTTTTTTTTTTTTTTTTTTTATTTTGGTAGAAAGTTAAATTAATTTTGAGGTTGTTTATGTTTCCTTGAGTGTTGTGATTTTTCATGAAGGTTTGTAACCATGTACGCATTGTTATAGTGTTTGGTTAATCTATAATTAATTCTAGTATATACTCCTTGCAAATGCACTCAATTTTTTTTTCTTTTTCTTTTAATATTAGTAGTATTAATGTATTATAAACATTGGGTAAGAAAGAAAAAGTCCAAAATCCATTTCACCAATCAACTTAAAAACTTGACCCACTTAGAATCCCAACCCAAGTTATATATAAGCCCAAAAATATCAATCTCCCAACCCAACACCCAACTCCCAAAACATTCATTTAATTTTATTAGATTAGAATAATTCTCTATATTGCTAGGATCTATTTGTCTTAATTTGAATAGCAATGATTTTGACTCGAAGTAAGGAATGATAAACTTTTATAAAACGTAAATTAGGATGCGGATATTAATTATTATTAAAAGCTCATGTCATTGTCATAAATGTGCATCTATATATTTTTGGTAAAAGCTTATATTTACATGTTCATTTTTTTTAAACGTGTTGATGTATAATTAGCTTAATTTGTGGATTTTCCCGATTTCTTTGAGTTAAAGTGTATCATAAAGTTTGAAAAGGAAGGAACTCATAGTAGTATTTAAGAAGAAATATTATGAACGAATTTAAATCTATCAATGATATTATTTTCAAGAAAAAGTTGAAATTGTTAGCATTGAATCTAGGGGTGTTCGTGGTGCGGTCTAGTGCGGTTTCGTACTTGTCCATATCCAACCCAATATTTGCGAGTTTTGAAATCTCTAGTCCAAACTCAACCCAACAAGTCTTGAGATTGCACTATGCGGTTCATTTGGGTTGGGGCGGTTTGGGGTAGGTTTTGCGGTCTCAATTATCAACTTTCTTGTATTTTTATTATTTGATGAGTTAAATATAAATGCACTAGTTGATTACAATTTTTTGTTTTTATTAATAAATTTAGTAAACTTTCATAGATAATATAATGGAGATGATGTAAAATATCAATTAAAAATTTAAAATATGATTTTCAATGAATACATAATTTAATGAAAGCTAAAAAAAAATCCGAAGACTAAATTAACAAGGTTTCACTGCACAAAAATCAAATTATTCCCAAATAATAAACAAAAGAGAAAAATATCTTTATATTCGAACTTGGTGTTGGTGGTTAATGACCAATGAAAAGTTTGATTGATATATTTTTCTTTTGCTTTACTTTTAGTTTTTCGCAGAATATTTTTTAACTAATTTGTTCTAGTTTTGGAACTAATTTTTATCTTTTTGACACTTAAAATTGGAGATTTACGTAAGATTGTAGGGTTTATCTAATATAATTGGGGTTTGTGTTGTGTAACACGACTAATTTGTTAAAGTATATACATATATTATATTTCTCATTTTCTTAAATTTAGGACTAAATTAAATAATAAAATAAAATAAAACATATATACATCATCATTCATATAAAGTGCGGTCGAATGCGGTTATGCGGTCTAAAAAAGTATAAAACCAAACCCGATCGAAAATTGCGGTCTTTTTTTCATGATGCCCAAGATCAACCCATGAAACCTTCAACCCGTAAAATTGCGGTCGACTTGGGTTGGGTTGATCCGTTGGGGCGGTTTAACGGTTTCGTTGAACACCCCTAGTTGAATCAGTCTTAGGATCTGATTTGGTTAGTTTTGATATTTCCTGTTTTTTAGGATCTGATTTGGTTAGTTGCACATTCCTGTTTTGATCTTATTTGTGGTGTAAAGGTTGTTGCTTTTTTACTGAAATTAAATATTTTTACTGGGTTTGCTTTTAATTTTGTGGGTTTTTCCATGGATGTAAATTCGCAAATCAGGAGTAGAGTACTGCTTTAATATTTGTATATCATTTTGCCCAAAAAGACAGGATTTAGTTTAGCAAAAAGACAGGATTTAATTTTAAAAAAAAAATTGGTTTTTTTTTTACCGAATCGGATCGTTTGATTTTTTACCGAACCCAATCGAAATTTTCGGTTCGGCAAACGGTCCGCGGTCTGAAAAGTACCGAACCGAAAAAATATCGAACTTCGGTCCGGTTCGGTTCAGTTTTTACCGAATGTGCATGCTCAGCCCTACCCTAATGTTTAGTGATATTAAAAATCCTTGGCTATTTGAAGTTTTTTTAATTACAAAGACCACCTTCTTAATACTCAATCACATTTTTATACTTGTCATATCCATATATTTTTAGTTAAACACAATAATAAAAGAGGTTATTTTCAAGTTCAATAATCCATAATATATTTAATATTATAATCTATACAACATATATTATTTCTTCAAAAATATTTAAGCAAATATTCATATCAAAATTATATAAAAACGTTGTCTTAAAATTAATCTTTGAAAAATAAGTTAGAGTAATGTAGTTTCAGTTAAATTAAAAAAAAAAAAAAAAAGGGCCTTAATAAAGATTGAATTGTTAAATAAATAAGTAAAATTATTTGAATTATTAAATTTGGTTTTTGTGACATTTGACTAGAAGAGACATAGAAAATTATGAAAAATTGCTCTAGAAGTATCCTTAGTCATAAATTAATAACTAAAATTGTATATTATTGCTAATGTATATATAATATACGTAAACACAACTAAAAACCAATTTATTTTTATGTTTAAAGGATCAATATGAAAAAAAAATAAGAGAGAAGATTGAGTTGTTAAATAAATAAGTAATTATTCGAATTATTAAATTTGGATTTTGTGACATTTGACTAAAAGGGACAAATTAGGAAATTAAGAAAAATTGCTCTGGAAGTATCCTAATTAGTCATAAATTAATTAGTAAAATTGTATATGATTCCTCATGTATTTTTTTGCAGTATAAGTAAACACAATTACAACCCTTATAATCACAATCTGCAAACCAAGTACAAAAATTTCGAAGGGCACAAATTCACAAATATATTCAGCATTTTCAATGGCCAAACATTTACAGCCTTTTGTGTTAGCAATTATTCTTATTCTTTTTACCGGTATTTATCTTTATATAATCTATTTATGCACTTTAAAATTTGTAGTTTTTTTATAACACTACTCCGTATTAGATTAGTAATTTAGTATATATGATTGCATTTTGACGTAATTCTTCCCTGTTTATAAATTAGGATATATATTTTGTTATTTTCATGGATCAAAATATTATTTTCTTCTCCTTCGTAAACATCGATGAATAAATAATTATTATTTTTTTATAAAAGAAAAGGTATGATTTCAAAACTCCTTATTTATCTTCAAAATCTCTTATGTTCATAATTAATTTCTTCACAACTTTCTCTACAATTTCCGAAAGATTATTAATTTTTTTTCAATATTTAGTTAAAAATACGTTTATTTATTTTTATTTTTATTTTTAAAAAGAAACGGTGTTAATCAATCTCTATATCAATCATTAAATATATTTACTTTTTATGTAGGTGATTGGATTCATATTGTTAAAAGTGATGTATACTGCTACCTTCTCACTCAGTATGAATGCGAGCCTCAACAATTGGAAGACTGTACAAGATTTTGTCTGACCAGGATTGGGGTTGCACCAACTTTTGAGAGAGCTGTATGCGATTCTTTAATTGGCAAGCCCACGTGCGTGTGCTTCTATAAATGTAACCCGGGCCGAAAGCCCATTAAATCTTCTCGTCCTAGCAGCGTGACGAATGTATAAAAGTTTCATCAAGTTTAAGATATACTCATATTATGATATAATTATCGTTTCGTTTTATACTTTTATTCAAGAAAATAAAATTTCAATGTAATGGAAATATCATTGGATTTTGATGAGTAATAAACCTATGTCGATGTTCACCATAAGAATTTATATCAACAGGTGGAATTATTAAAAATTCTAAGCGATTTCGAAAGTAAATCTATTCTTGTCATCATTTCTTTTTCTTAGTTTTATAATTACTAATCGCAGGAGAAGTGTGTTTAATTATAAAAGAAATAAAAAATAAACTTTATAGAAAAAAAATGAGAGAATTGCACTTGTGATATTAAATTATATGTCGATTCTCACTTGAGGTACTATAAAAATCGAGGTCGATATAGATGGTACCACACCGTTAAAAATGATCGTTAATTGATGACGTGACAATTAAATGTTACTGTAAAATTGACACAATTACTTATTATGACTGATAATTTTATCTCATAACATTTCAAGTTAACAAAATTACCCCACATCTTCAAATTTACTAACAATTTTAGTCACATTATTGTCGAATTTCTAAATTGGCTCGAATAATTTTAGTCACATTATTGTGGACAATATTAAGTCTGCAATTGAATAAGTTGTCTATTATAGGGGTAATAAAAATCCGTGAATAATAATTATTATTAAAAGCTGATGTCATTTTCATAAATATGCATCTATATATTTTTGGTAAAAATATTTACATGCATTTTTTTAAACGTGTTGATGTCTAATTAGCTTAATTTGTGAATTTTTCCGATTTGTTTGAGTTAAAGTTTAATATAAAGTTTGAAAAGGAAGGAATTCATAGTAGTGTTTAAGAAGAAATAGAGAGAATTGCATTTGCGGTACCAAACAATATAGTGATTCCAACTTGTGGCATCACAGAAAATGAGGTTGATCAATTTGGTACCGTAATTTAAGAAATTGAATCACATTTGGTACTTCCGTTAAAATTGGTCGTTAACTGCAGACGTGGCCGTTAAGGTTAATTGCAGAATTGACTCCATTATTTATATTGACTGACAATTATACCCCTAACTTTTCAAGATGTCAAAATTACACCATATCTTCAAATTTACTGATAATTTTAGTCCACATTGTTGCCCAATTTCAAAATTGGCTCGAATAAAACACTTGCGGACCAATTTAGACTGACAATTATACCCCTAACTTTTCAAGTTGTCAAAATAATCCCATATCTTCAAATTTACTAATAATTTTAGTCCACATTGTTGCCCAATTTCAAAATTAGCTCGAATAAAACACTTGCGGACCAATTTAGAGATTTAACTTAATATATTTACATATGTATTTAACAATTTAATTTATAAATAATATTAACAAACCAAATAATACATGAAAACAAATTTTATAAAATATTAATTAAATCTAAAATTTTTGTAATGATATGAATATATATAATATTTATTATATATATATATATATATATATATATATATATATATATATATATATATATATATATATATATATATATATATATATAATAAAATTAAAAAAAAAAGCACCTTTCTTATCCAACCAACCCCCCCCCCCCCTCAGGCCACCGCGGCGTGGGACAGGCGATCCCAGGCCGACAGCGGCCTGGGCCGGACGAACCCAGGCCGCCGCCGGCCTGGGATTTGGGTTGGGGGAGATATATATATATAATTATTTTATTAATAATATATAAATTTATAATTATTTTATTAATTTTATATAATTTATTTTTTAATAAATATTATATATATTCATATCATTATAAAAATTTTAGATTTAATTAATATTTTATCAAATTAGTGTTCATGTATTATTTGGTTTGTTAATATTATTTATAAATTAAATTGTTAAATACATATGTAAATATATTAAGTTAAATCTCTAAATTGGTCCGCAATTGTTTTATTCGAGCCAATTTTGAAATTGGACAACAATGTGGACTAAAATTATCAGTAAATTTGAAGATATGGGGTTATTTTGACAACTTGAAAAGTTAGGGGTATAATTGTCAGTTTAAATTGGTACGCAAGTGTTTTATTCGAGCCAATTTTGAAATGGAGCAACAATGTGGACTTAAATTATCAGTAAATTTGAAGATATGGGGTTATTTTGACAACTTGAAAAGTTAGGGGTATAATTGTCAGTCAATATAAATAATAGTGTCAATTCTGCAATTAACCTTAATGGCCACGTCAGCAGTTAACGGCCAATTTTAACGAAAGTACCAAATGTGATTCAATTTCTTAAATTGCGGTACCAAATTGATCAACCTCATTTTCTGTGATACCACAAGTTGGAATCACTATATTATTTGGTACCACAAATACAATTCTCTCGGAAGAAATATTATGGACGAATTTAAATCTATCACTGAGATTATTTTCTTGAAAATGTTGAAATTGTTAGTATTGAATCAATCTTAAGATCTGATTTCATTGGTTCCAATATTTCCTATTTTTTAGGCATAGGCTGTCTATTTCCTTATTATTCAAATTCTGTTGCGACCAAAATATTTAATTTTTATTAGTCTTGTGTCATGTTAAAGTAAAATATTCACTTAATTAAATTTATTATTATATATGGTTAGAATATTATTGAATGTAATATTATTAGCATACAAATAAGGTTAGTTTTGTAAATTATATGAAAATTGACATTTTTAGAATCAATTTTGAAAAATCAAAACCAAAAGCTAAAGCAATTCTCTTAAAAGAAATTATACTAAGGGTGAGTTTGGTCTGGCGATTCGAAAATCAATTATAGGAGAATTAATTTTACTAAAATTGATTTTGGTTAGGGGTGGGCGCGGGTAGGGTATTTCGGGTATTGGGTATTTCGGGTCGGGTACCCGACTTGGCGGGTAGTGAATTTTCATACCCGAAACCCTACCCGATTTGGCGGGTACCCGAAGTTCGGGTACCCGAAATTTTCGGGTATTGGGTATTGCCGTATTGGGTACCCGAAATTTCACACTTTTTTTTCCAAGAGTTTTTTTTCAACATATATGTACGTAAAATTGTAAATTAATGAATTCAAACAATAATTGTACACAATAACTTCAAAACAAAACAATATAAATGTCTAATTGATTGAGTGGTATGAACACTAAAATTAATTTTCAGATTTGGGAGTTCAATTGTTCAAATGTCGGCTGCTGTTGTGAGACTTTGAGAGTGTGAAACTGTGTGTGAATTGGGGAGAGGTCGTCAAAGGAGTTAGAAGAGACTTAGGTCTTAGAGTTAGGCAGTTTAGATATTTTTTTTCCTTTTTGGGCTGTCCACTACTTAATTGGGTCAATTTTTTTTTTTTTTTTAAATACCCGAATACCCGTTCGGGTATGAAATTAATACCCAATACCCAACCCGAAAATATATTTCGGGTACGGGTACCCGAACCCGAATGTCAAAATATCCATTTTTTTGTCCCAATCGGAAAATACCCAAACGGGTCGGGACGGGTCCCAAAATACCCGACCCAAACGCCCACCCCTAATTTTGGTAATAATTGATTATAACAATAATTAATTATAGAATAATTGCTTTTGTATAATAGCTTTTGCAAAAGTAACACTTTAGTAGCTTCTAAAATAAGTTGATTTTTTGCTTCTCGAGATCCCAAAAGTGATTATGATCCTGGGGGCCAAAAACATCATGAAAATCACGATTGAGCATAAGTAATTTTAATAATCAGGGCCAAACATGTCAAAAATCACAATAGAAATCTATAAGTGCTTTTAAGAGCTACAACCGTTAAGCCAAACTCACCCAAAAATTGATTATTCCTAAAGCAATTATATGAAATCGCTAGGCCAAATTAATGAATTAAGAAACACTCCTCGGTTATTGTTAAATAAAGGATAATGATATATATATTCACATACCCTAATGTTTAGTGATTTTAAAAAACCTTAGCTATTTGAAGTTTTTATAATTACAAAGACCTCCTCCCTCAATACTCAATCACATTTTTATACTTGTCATATTCATATATTTTTAGTTGAACACAATAATAAAAAAGATTATTTTCAAGTTCAATAATCCATAATATATTTAATATTGTAATCTATACAACATATTATTTCTTCAAAAATATTTAAGCAAATATTTATATCAAAATTATATAAAAATGTTGTCTTAACATTAATCTTTGAAAAATAAGTTAGTGTAGTGTAGTTTCAGTTAAAAAAAAAAAAAAAAGGTCTTAATAATGTTTTATGCATTCAATTTGGGTTAAATAAGTAATTTGAGTTGTTAAATAAATAAGCAATTATTCGAATTATTAAATTTGGATTTTGTGACATTTGACTAGAAGAGACAAATTAGGAAATTAAGAAAAATTGCTCTGGAAGTATCCTTAGTCATAAATTAATAACTAAAATCGTATATATATTATTGATAATATATATATATATATATATATATATAGTATACGTAAACACAACTAAAAATCAATTTATTTTTATGTTTATTCGAATTATTAAATTTAGATTTTGTGACATTTGACTAGAAGAGACAAATTAGGAAATTAAGAGAAATGGAAGTATCCTTAGTCATAAATTGATTACTAAAATTATATATGATTGCTAATATACATGTAGTATACGTAAACACAACTAAAAACCAATTTATGTTTATGTTTAAAGGATCAATAGGAGGGGGGGGGGGGGGGGGGGGGGGAGAAGAGAAGATTGAGTTGTTAAATAACTAAGTAATTATTCGAATTATTAAATTTGGAATTTATGACATTTGACTAGAAGAGACAAATTAGGAAACTAAGAAAAAATGCTCTGAAAATATCCTTAGTCATAAATTAATTACTAAAATTGTATGTGATTGCTCATGTATTTGCAGTATAAGTAAACCCAATTACAACCCTTATAATCAGCAATCTGCAAACTAAGTACAAAAATTTCGAAGGGCACAAATTCACAAATATATTCAGCATTTTCAATGGCCATACATTTACAGCATTTTGTGTTAGCAATTATTCTTATTTTGTTGACCGGTATTTATCTTTATATAATCTATATATGCACTTTAAAATTTGTAATTTTTTTATAATACTACTCCGTATTAGATTAGTAATTTAGTACATAAGATTGCATTTTGACGTAATTTTTCCCTATTTATAAATTAGGATATATATTTTGTTATTTTCATGGATCAAAATATTATTTTCTTTTCCTTCATAAACATCGATAAATAGATAATTAAATTTCATTTTTTTATAAAAGAAAACATAAATAAGGTATGATTTCAAAACTCCTTATTAATCTTGAAACTCTCTTATGTTCGTAATTAATTTCTTCACAATTTTCTCTACAATTTCCAAAAGATAATTAATTTTTTTTCAATATTTAGCTAAAAAATACGTTTGAATTTTTTTTTTTTTTGGGAAAAGATACGGTGTTAATCAATCTTTATATCAATCATTAAATATATTTACTATTTATGTAGGTGATTGGATTCATATTGGAAAAAGTGATGAATTCTGCTGGGTTGACACTCACTATGAATGCTATCTTAAGATTCCTGGCCAATTAGAAAAATGTACAAGACTTTGTCGGTCCGGGCTTTTTGTTTCACCATATGCTTTTGCGGTAGCTTCATGCGATGATCAAATTCCCGGCACGCCTACGTGCGTGTGCTTCTATAAATGTGACCGGGCCCGAAAGCCCATTAAATCTTCTCCTCCTAGCAGCGTGACGAATGTATAAAAATTTCATCAAGTTTAAGATATGTTTTTATGTTGACTGACAATTCGACCGGTCTATAACATTTCAAGTTATCAAAATTACCCCACATCTTCGAATTTACTAACAATTTTAGTCACATTGTTGTCGAATTTAAAAATTGGTTCGAATAAGATACATACCAATTTAGAGATTTTACTTATTATATTTTCATATTTATTTAACTAATTTAGTTTATAAATAATATTAACAAACCAAATAATATGTTAACATACATTTGGCAAATATTAATTAAATCTAAAATTTATATAATAATATAAATATATTTTATATTTTATATTTATTAAAAAATAGAGTTATATATTATTAACAAACTAATTATAATTTTTTTGAAAAAAAAATTATAATTAGTTTATTAATAATATATAAATTTATTTTGTATTAAATATTTAATATAGCTATATTATTATATGAGTTTTACATTTAATTAATATTTCATCGGATTTATGTAAACTATTATTTGGTCTGTTAATATTATTTATAAGGGTTAATTACAGCCATTGGGAGTTCCAATGGCCAACGATTCACTTTGGGAGTTCCAAACGACGATCCGAACGGTCAATATATAGATCCATGTGTGTAGAACCTCCACGCAAAATTTGGGCATGATCCAACGGTGGACGAAGGCGGAACGATCAAAAATCCGAGGCTGGGTTGAGTATACCCAAAAACTATCTTTCTAAATGTGTTTCCTCTTGCATCTCTCTCTCTCTCTTCGGGACATCCAATCGACGATCCGAACGGTCAATACGTAGCCCCATGTGTGTAGGACCTCCATACAAAATTTGGGCATGATCCAACGGTGGACGAAGGCGGAATGATCGGAAAACCGAGGCTGTGTAGTGAGAATCCGAAAATAATTCTCTTTCTAGTGTGTTCTCTCTTCTCTCTCTCTTTTTTTTTCTCTCTAATTCTAACTTAACTATGAACTCTAAGGTGTAAAATGAGTGGAGAGAAATCTGAAAATGAGGAGAAAGGTGTTTAAATACACCTTGGGAAGATGGAAGACATAATTACTTCCCATAAAACAAGCCAATGCATGTTCATCTTGGATAGAGAAATCTCTCTAACCAAGAGGCATGCTTGGCCACTCCCTATGGCAGGCTAGGAGAGCTATAAAGGCTCTCCTATTAGCTGCAATCAAGTAGGGGCGGAATTTGCACTTTGCCCCCTGAAGTTTTGGTAAAGTGCATTTTTGCCCCAGAAATTGTTTAAGTTCAAATTAATGCTTAACTTTGAAAATAAAATGTAGCACTTAAATTTGGATTAAAAATCCAATCAAACGGGTTCGAAAATTTGGGGGTGTTACAATCCTTCCCCCTTAAAAGAATTTGGTCCCCAAATTCGTTCTTGAGGTTCACGTGGTAAGGTTAACGCCGAAGTATCTTCTTTTCTTGCTCCCGAAGCGTTTCTTCATTACTCTGTGTGCGTCATAAAACATTTTCTTGTAGAATCTCCGACCTTCTTGATTAAAACGAGTGTGCGAAAAAGTTCTCTCGTACGTTAGGAGTTTTCAAAACTCTGACGTATATTTTTCTCTAACTCCCAAGTCGCCTTTTTATACTCTGGCCGTGCCATATACGTTACGCATAATCATGATGCGGCAGAATGTGATACGACGATAATTTCAACTCCTATGCCGCGGAATAAGATTCTTCTTAAAAGAAAAACTACTCACATAACAATATATAGTTCAGTTTGGCCCAGAGAATTCAAAAGGTACTGAATGACATTTGACTTGGGATTCTCGCAAGGAACAAAATGAGTCAAATGAAGAGACACGATAAGGATTAGAAAAGATGATCGAATCAAGATGTTCAAGATGACAAGATAAGAATTAGCAATGGCAACATAAAGAATAATCAACGAAGATTGGGAAAGGACTGAAATATCGATAATAAGGATAACCAAATGAATAGTTTGATATAAGTGACATGGCGAACAATTAAGGTGCACCGATAAGAATAACGAAAGGGATGAGCCTCACCATTTCAAATGGTGTAAGTAAAAAGATGATCAAGGATAATAGAAAGTCGAAACAAGTATCATGACGATAATAACCAAAACATTAAAGTGTGTTTGGTCATTTGAAAAGCAAGTCAAAATAAATGACGAGATTCGAAGATCATTTCAATAATGATTACAACAAGCTGCAATAGAAAACAAGTAAAACTCGATAGTGAAATATGAGAACATCGAAACGATCAAATTGAACGAGACGGGAATTAAAAATAAGTTCAAAACAAATAGAAGGTAAGTCCGAAGTTCAAAAGGAATTGAGAATAAATTGATATGATTTATGCGGCTTGCACAAGGAATGAAATAGACAAAGGAACAACAATGTATGAATGGACAAATGAAAACGTGAAGTTCAAAAGAAATTGAGACAATTCAATTCCTTCAGGAAATTTAGAAGATTGTATAATTGAATACAACAAAAACGAGTAACATGAAATCATATGGATAATTTCAAAACGATCATAACGGAATAAATAGGCTCAGGAAAAAGAAGGACAAGGAACAATAACAATAACAGAATCCGACAAAAATAAATAATTTTGGTTTACGAAGTCGATACGAGAAAGTATCTCATGAAATAGGGAGGGGTAAACTCTGAACGAGTAAAAAGATAAGGGATCAATATAAAAACTTGATAGGATACAAGAAGTCAATCCCCAATAGACAAAGACATGTTAATTGAGAGGGTCGATAAGCTATGAAGGAAAATAGTCAAGGAGTCAGATTAAAGGTAATTAAGGGCACGGCTTGAAGAAGCCATATCAAGAATGAGGCTAAAATGATTGAAGAATATTTTATGGTAATTACACAACATGAAGGAAAAGATACAATCGGACAATGGCATTTAGAAACTTCAGAAAAGCAAGAGCGAGAATGAGAAGATTAGATATGAACTTAGGGTAATTTTAGAATTCAAAATGAAGTTACTTGCTATCGATGAAAATTCATAGTTGAATACAAGGAACGAGTAATAGACAAGTTAGAACTCAAGATGATGTCAATGAAATTTGAATGATATTTTGTCTATTGAAATAAAGATTACATAGATAACAATTTGATTCGCCAAAATGATGAAGGAAAGGCTTCTAGGGATCACAAGCTCAAAAATGAATAAGTACCAACATTAGAAATAGCGAAAATAGGCTCAAGAAAGCTTACTTAAGTCGAGAGATCAATTTGGAGATGGATACATTTAGGATCAGAATTATGAGTTTTGAGTAAGGTAAACTCGATAATGGAATTCAAAAGGATTAGGGCTATTTTAGTCATGCTATATGTACTTCAAGAAAGGTCACTTGATTCAGATATTTCAATTTTTGTAAAATCACGGAGTGTACACATATACAATCATAACTAGACAATAATTTCAACAATAAAGTTCGAATAACGTTATGGTATTCGAGATACCACCAACAAAATAATTAATCAAAAAAAACACAGAATCAAGCAAAAATAACCGTTAACCACAAGGACACGTACTAAACATATGGTTTCGGTTGCGGTCTTGTCCTAACAGTGAACTACCCAATATGGGTAGACACCATAAAATCATGACGGTGAGTCCCACCTTACTAACCCCTCAGTACAAATCCGAGGATCCTATCCTGGCCTTGAGCCGAAGCTCTGATACCATCTGTGGCGGCCCGGCACCGCGGGTCCGTCGGACAACGGTCGAAAATTTATTGTTATTTTGAAAAAACGTCAAAAATATCGAAGCTCTTTTTTTTTTTTAAACGAAAACGATAAATTAAAAGTTTAACAGCGGAAGCGGTTTAAAGAGAAATAAGAACAATTTAAATTACTAAGTTTTTTTGACGAACAAATAAAATCAATCTTCATAGTTGAGTTTTAAAGCTGAAATATTTAATCACAACATATCAAATGATTTGAACAAAATCAACCGAGAGAGATAATTAAGTACTTTATGAAAATCTTGAATCTTTGACAAAAATATAAATCAACTTTAACGAATCAAACATTCTAAACAAGGTTTTAATCAAAATTGAAAAAGAGCATAAATCGATCAAAAAATATTACTACTCTCCCGAATACTAGGGTGGGACCGCAACCGTGATGACCTAACCGCAACCCGACTATAAATTTTCAGAGCACCTGAAACTGAAAAGAGTGAAACATAGAACGCATAAGTTGATCGTCCAACTTAGTGAGGCTATGTGCGAATTTGCATGGTGATGTGTGGATGCAACATATTATATAACATAAGCATGTTATCAAGCAAATAAACATATATTCAAGACGGAAGAAACACGAAATTCACATAACCAAGAATTTGCTGATGCCGTCCTCCACTTACCCTCCATCCTCAGTCTGATCAAAGTCCATCCAAACTCACCAAGTAAGGAGCGACCTTACTATCAAAAATGCATCGACATGTCTTTGCCGGAGTTCGTCCTTACTCCCCAAGTGTTCCTCCCCACTTGGTTTGTAAGGCCAGGCCTACGGGTAACCGTGACAATCCTGCCGGCCCTTGCCGGCCAGGTTGGCATCGGGTCCATATACCAATCAAAAGGGGGCCCACACAAAATCGGAAACAAACGGAAACATATAGTCGGAAACAAACGGAACATAGCATATCAAACATATTAACATATTATCAATATTTAATAACTTATCGAATGAAATTTTGGGTATCATAATAATTTCGAAAAATATATTCGCAACTAGTAAATTCGGATGTAGCATGTATTTGGATAATCATGTTGAAATGCTAAGTGATTTCATGCGAGTAATGTTGACCTAATAAGTCAACCTATTCGTGACGACATGGAAGAAAAGTTAGAACAAAATTCATGCTTTGATTATTAAGAGCCTAAGTGCATGTTTGGACTCGATCTACAAGCACATCGGACCGACATACAAATTAAACACACAGCGCTCACCTTTGTCGCTTAGTATAGCGACTAAAACTCCACAAATGAAGCGTATCCGAAACCTGAGCAAGTACGTAGACGACTTAGAAACATAACTAATGAAAATCCTACACAAGGATTTCCTAAACTAATACATCACACAAAAGTGCCTAAAAAAATTACGACATCAACTCTACTTAAAAGTTATTATTTTCAAAACACAAAATTCTAATTTCATAAAACAACGCCAAAACAGCAAAATTTTCCTTTTATTTTCCAGATTTACAAAACAACCCCTAAACTTTTATAAACATCCATTTTTCCGAAAATTTTTGCAACAAACTTTAAATCAAAAGATTTTTAACTAAACCCATATCGAAAATCAAATGAAAGTATTAAGTATCATTTTACTTCAAAAATCAAAGCTTTAAAAACCCCACAAGTTAAAAACTTTTCAAAAACACCCTCATAGTTTTGAAAACTTAACCAAATCAATTTTCTTGAAAAATAATTTAAGATCCACGCATTTAAGAAATATTTAAAAATAATCAAGCATAATTTTCACTATAAAACTAAGATTAAAAATAAGTTTTAATAACTTTTCACAAACGAAACAAAAAGTTCTTTAATTATGAACTTTCTTCGAAAAATTTACAAATATTCGATCTAAAAACTAAAATGAATAAACCACTACTTCAAATCAATAAATCAAGATTTTATAAAAGAACCATGTAAAAACAGTGACAAAACAGCGCATTTGACCCCTTATTTTCAGATTTACAAAAATAACCCCAAAAGTTTCAAAAACTCCCTTTTTTGCAAAATATCGGAACAAACTTTAAAACAAATGCTTTTCAAGTAAACCTAACCAAATATCAAACAAAAATTTATTTTTTCAGTCCCTTTTTAATACCAACAAGAATCGCAACCTAAGCCCTTCAACTTTTAAAACCTTTCAAAAATACCCCCCAAAGTTTCGGAAATTATGAACAATAACTTTTTTACGAAAATAAATCAAGATCCAAACATATAAGTAATATTTAAACAAAACCAAAGCAAGTCACACTAAATATAACATATGAACTCAACAACTTATCACAAGGACAAACTAACTTCTTCAACATATATTTTAAAGAGAATAAAGTAATATCACAAAGACTAAAGAACACATGCATAGATGTCTTTTTACCCAAATCAACGAAAGGGGTGGAAATCTCTTCATTTCCAGAACTCCGAAGGTGGTGGTGGCAGCTCCGGTGGCAGTGGTGGCGGCTCCGGTGGTGGTTCATAAAAAGGCCCTCAAATCCTTACTTTTCACCATTTTCCAATGGCTGTCGATTCACTTTGGGAGTTCCAAACGACGATCCGAACGGTCAATATATAGATCCATGTGTGTAGAATCTCCACGCAAAATTTGGGCATGATCCAACGGTGGACGAAGGCGGAACGATCAAAAATCCGAGGCTCGGTTGAGTATACCCAAAAACTATCTTTCTAAATGTGTTTCCTCTTGCATCTCTCTCTCTCTTCGGGACATCCAATCGACGATCCGAACGGTCAATACGTAGCCCCATGTGTGTAGGACCTCCATACAAAATTTGGGCATGATCCAACGGTGGACGAAGGCGGAATGATCGGAAAACCGAGGCTGTGTAGTGAGAATCCGAAAATAATTCTCTTTCTAGTGTGTTCTCTCTTCTCTCTCTCTTTTTTTTTCTCTCTAATTCTAACTTAACTATGAACTCTAAGGTGTAAAATGAGTGGAGAGAAATCTGAAAATGAGGAGAAAGGTGTTTAAATACACCTTGGGAAGATGGAAGACATAATTACTTCCCATAAAACAAGCCAATGCATGTTCATCTTGGATAGAGAAATCTCTCTAACCAAGAGGCATGCTTGGCCACTCCCTATGGCAGGCTAGGAGAGCTATAAAGGCTCTCCTATTAGCTGCAATCAAGTAGGGGCGGAATTTGCACTTTGCCCCCTGAAGTTTTGGTAAAGTGCATTTTTGCCCCAGAAATTGTTTAAGTTCAAATTAATGCTTAACTTTGAAAATAAAATGTAGCACTTAAATTTGGATTAAAAATCCAATCAAACGGGTTCGAAAATTTGGGGGTGTTACATATAATATTGAACATATTATTCTAAAACTACCCTCGACTCTTTTATAACAAATAAATTGTTTAGTTATTAATTTTACAAAAAAATATTTATTAATTAGGAATTCACCAATCCATCCAGCAAACTATTATTTCAATTTATTCATTTATTGTGTTTCATTCCATTTTATGTCTCAAATTTTTTTCTTTATTTTCATCTCATTTTTTTCATTATTCTTGTTTCAATTAGTTTTCTTTATTTTATGTTTCATTTTTTTATTTCTATCTAAATTTGTTTATTTATATTTTTTTATGAGTTTTTATTTATCTCATTCTGTATGAATTATTATTCACAATCTTGAGTAATTCTCCTTCAAATTCTTTCTCGCAAAATTCAAGTTTGACACCAAAATATTATGTTTCAATTCCTTCATTTCTTTATGAAAAAAAAATTACTTAATTTTGAATTCATCATTCCACCAAACAATATTTGTTTCAATTTTCTCATTTCTTTGGTTTCCTTCGATTAGAAAAAAAAAATGTGATGAAAATAAAGAAAAAAAAATTGAGATCGAAAAAAGAAGGAAACTAAATAAATGACAAAAAAATGAAACATAATATTGTTTGGTGGATGAATGGATTCATAATTAATAAAGAAATTTATTATTTATGAAAAGGGCGGGGGTATTTTTGGACTAAAAACTATAATAGAGGGGGGTAAGTGTTACAAGTGATACTTTAGGGGGTAATTGATACCACTCAATACTTTGAGGGGGAAACTGTATTTCACCCTATTTATAAAACTAAATTAGTTAAATAAATATGAAAATATAATATGTAAAATCTCTTAACTGGTATGCACGTTTCTTATTCGAGCCAATTTTAAAATTCGACAACAACGTGGACTAAAATTGTTAGTAAATTCGAAGATGTGGTGTAATTTTGACAACTTTAAATGTTATAGGTCGTTCGAATTGTCAGTCAATATAAGTAATGGTATTAATTTTATATTAACACTTAATTGTCACATCATCAGATAACGTTCATTTTTTAACGGTGATACCAAAGTGATTGATTTCATAAATTGTGAAATCAAATGTGTCGGCCTCAATTTTTATTGTACCACAAGTAATAATCTGACATATAGTTTGATACCACAAGTACAACTCTCTCAAAAAAAAAAAAAAAAAAAAAAAAATTGTAAAAGAATGCCGGGCTTAGTTTTTTAAAGTACGAAAATATGAAATTGTATTTGGATGTATAATTAATGTTTGATTATAAAGCGAAATTGGCGTCACACATAACGCTTGTTGGCCTACTTACCTTATATAAGGGCTGTCAAATTATGAAAATATAATATTCAATGAAAATTCGAGGTTATGCATATTTTGATATTACTGAATATTTTTAGGGCTTTTTGCACTTTGCATTTTTTGCATTTTGTACTCTCGAAATATGGAAAATAGGCACTATGCATCCCCGAAACTTAGATTTAGCACTTTGCACCCTTGAAATATGAAAAATACAGCACTTTGCACCCTCTATTATTTTCAAGCAAAAACTCAAGGGCAAAATAGATAATTCTATTGTAAATCTTTGACACTTTGCACCCCCCCCCCCCCCAAAAAAAAAATAAAATTAGCACTTAACACTCTCTAATTAAGAATAAATTAACAACTTGTACCCGCAAAACACAATAACTTGACACTTTGCACCCCAAAATATAAAATTAACACTTAACACCCTCAAATTAAAAATAAAAAAAATAAAAAAACTCAAATATTTTTTCCGCCATAGTTGACCATTAAGGTGAATTTTTTTTAAGGCAAAGTAGGTAATTATTTATGGGTCTTTGATTTGTTGAAGTACACAATGAGTCTTCGAGAAGTTTACTTGTACTTTATTTAGTTATTTATGGTTATATTGTTAAAAAGAAAGATGGAGAGAGAAATGAGTATTCGAGTATTTATAATTGTATTTTGCAAAATTGAAGTAAAAAAATGAATTACCTATTTTGTCTTAGATTATTCGAATTATTAAATTTGGATTTTATTACATTTGACTAGAAGAGACAAATTAGGAAACTAAGAAAAAATGCTCTGAAAATATCCTTAGTCATAAATTAATTACTAAAAGTGTATGTGATTGCTCATGTATTTGCAGTATAAGTAAACACAATTACAACCCTTATAATCACAATCTGCAAACCAAGTACAAAAATTTCGAAGGGCACAAAATCACAAATATATTCAGCATTTTCAATGGCCAAACATTCACAGCCTTTTGTGTTAGCAATTATTCTTATTCTTTTTACCGGTATTTATCTTTATATAATCTATATATGCACTATAAAATTTGTAATTTTTTTATAATACTACTCCCTATTAGATTAGTATTTAGTACATAAGATTGCATTTTGACGTAAGTAAATTCTTCCCTATTTATAAATTAGGATATATATTTTGTTATTTTCATGTATCAAAATATTATTTTATTTTCATTCATAAACATCGATAAATAGATAATTAAATTTCAATTTTTTATAAAAGAAAACATAAATAAGGTATGATTTCAAAACTCCTTATTAATCTTGAAACTCTCTTATGTTCATAATTAATTTCTTCACAATTTTCTCTACAATTTCCAAAAGATAATTAATTTTTTTTTCAATATTTAGCTAAAAAATACGTTTGAATTATTATTTTTTTTTTTTGAAAAGATACGGTGTTAATCAATCTTTATATCAATCATTAAATATATTTACTATTTATGTAGGTGATTGGATTCATATTGGAAAAAGTGATGTATTCTGCTACGTTGACACTAACCATGGATGCTATCTTAAGATTCCTGGCGCATTGGAAGAATGTACAAGACTTTGTCGGAGCGGGCTTTTTTTTGACCCATATGCTTTTGCGGTAGCTTCATGCGATGTTCAACCCGGCACGCCTACGTGCGTGTGCTTCTATAAATGTAACTGGGCCCGAAAGCCCATTAAATCTTCTCCTCCTAGCAGCGTGACAAATGTATAAAAATTTCATCAAGTTTAAGATACGGTATAATTATGATATAATCCATCGTTTTATTCAAGAAAATAAAATTTCAATGTAATCGAAATATCATTGGATTTTGATGAGTATTAAACCTATCATTGGATTTTGTTCAACATTAGAATTTATATCAACAGGTGGAATTATTAAAAATTCTAAGCGATTTTCAAAAATAAATCTATTCTTGTCATTATTTCTTTTTCTTAGTTTTATAACTAATCGCAGAAGAAGTGTGTTTAATTATAAAAAAAAAAAAAATCAACTTTTTAGAAAAAAAAAATCCGAGAATTCCACTTGTGGTATTAACCTATATATATATGCCGATTCTCACTTGTGGTACCATAAAAATAGATGTCGATATATTTGGTACCATAATTTAAGAAATCAATCGCTTTTGGTACCACCATTAAAAATGAATATTAATTGAAGACGTGACAATTAAGTGTTACTGTAAAATTGACACGATTACTTATGCTGACTGATAATTCTACTCCATAACATTTCAAGTTATCAAAATTACTCCACATATTTGAATTTACTAACAATTTTAGTCAAATGTTGCCCATTTTTAAAATTAACTCGAATAAGACATATGCATATCAATTTAGAGATTTTACTTATTTTATTTACATATTTATTTATCTAATTTAGTTCACAAATAATATTAACAGACCAAATAATATTTTAGCATATATTCGACAAAATAGTAATTAAATCGAAATTTTTTATGTTAAAAAATAGAATTATATATTATTAACAACATAATTATAATTTTCTTTTCAAAAAAAATTTGTAATTAGTTTGTTAATAATATATAACTTTATTTTGTAATAAATATTAAATATTAAATATATTTATGTTATTATATAAGTTTTAGATTTAATTAATATTTTATCGGATTTATGTTAAACTGTTATTTGGTCTGCTAATATTATTTATAAACTAAATTAGTTAAATAAATATGAAACTATAATAAGTAAAATCTTTAAATTGGTCCGCACGTGTCTTATTCGAGCCAATTTTGAAATTCGACAACAAGGTGGACTAAAATTGTTAGTAAATTCAAAGATGTGGGGTAATTTTGACAATGAAATGTTATGAGACAGAATTAGCAGTCAGCATAAGTAATGGTGTCAATTTAACAATAACACTTAACTGTCACATCATCAATGAACATTCGTTTTTAACGGTGATACAAAAAATTGATCTCTTAAATTATGATACCAAATGTGTCGGCCTCGATTTTTATTGTACCACAAGTAATAATCAGTATATAGTTTGATACCAAAAGTGTAACTCTCTCAAACAAAAAAACAAATTTGTCAAAGAATGCCGGGCTTAGTTTTTTGAAATTCGAAAATATGAAATTGTATTTGGATCATGGATCAAAATTTCGGTTCAAATGTATGTTTCCGTCAGTCAAATATTGGAAACTTTTCGAGACTATTCCGAAATGTTTCAGAAACACTAAGGAAAATTTGTAAAAAAAATTACTAAATTTAGGAAAATAACAGAGTTTAAGGCAAATAAATTGTTTCGGAAGTACATCTTATTTTCGTTTCGCCTGATAAAAAAAACGGAAACTTTTCGATGTTTTCGATGGAAAAGATGAAAATTTTGATCCATGATTTGGATGCATAATTAATGTTAGATTATAAAAGCAAAATTGGCGTCACATACAAAGCTTGTTGGCCTACTTACCTTATACAAGGGTTGTCAACTGATTGGATTTTGATTGGATCTGGCTTGGATCGGATCCTGTCGGATTCAAATCTTGTTCGGATTGTGCTTGGATCTAAATTTCTTGAATTCAATGGATCTTGATCAAATTTTGCCGGATATCGGATCATTTTCGAATTCAATAAAATTTTAATTTAAGAAATTACATTAATATGATTTCTAAAATAAGTTTATTATCTTTACAGTTTAATTTAATGTTAGCTCACATGTTCAGACATCCTTTATCAATATTTACATGAAATTGATATATATATATATATATATATATATATATATATATAATTTTGTAATTAGCAGGAAATGCAATTTTTTTTTTTTTTTTGGTATTCTGTCTAAAATGAATTAGAAACACTCCTGGTCAATTGTTGAATTAAGGGATAATGATATTCACCTGCCCTAATGTTTAGTGAAATTAAAAATCCTTAGATGTTTGAAGTTTTTATAATTATAAAGACCTCCTCCCTCATTACTCAATCACAGTTTTACACTTGTCATATCCCTGTTTTTAGTGAAAAAATAATATACAGGGTATAATTATTTTCAAGTTCAATAATCCAAAATATATTTAATATTATAATATATACAACATATTATTTCTTGAAAAATAATTAAGCAAATATTTTCGAAAAACATGTTGTCTTAAAATTAATCTTTGTAAAATAAGTTAGTGTGATGTAGTTTCAAAAAAAGGGTAGTAATTAAGTTTTATGCATTCAATTTGGGTAAGATTGCAAGAATGATCTCGTAACTATTGATTGCTGGCAAAAAAAGTATGTAACTTTTCGAATTGGCAAAAAATTCCTACTAAAATATTTTAGCAATTTACTCATATTTTGGCCCGAATTGGAATTTTTTGCCACCGTATCCGCCAAATCATCCACCTCTTATTAACGTGACGTGAAAAAATTATAAAATGGTCCTGTATGTAATGCTCAATAGCAAAAGTCATTTAAATATATATATGGACTGGACAATTTGGTCCTATTTCAACCTAAATAAAGTTTTTTTTCCATTGTGACTGATATTGAGTAAAAATGATCAAGGGACTATTATGATGTTGTATAAAAATGTTCAGGGCAAAGATGAAATTAAGCCCTTCGATCTATAACAACATCACAATAATAATATAAGGTCTGCACAATATCGAGAGAAAAATTGTATTGTTATTGTCATAGGAAGTTGGTTACCTTTGTTTGGAAATAGGGCTACCTATTTATAAGTACATATAGGGGTACAATAGTCTTTTCAGGAAAGACGTTACAAGTAATAAATACAAATACGTTATAGACTTTACGAGAGTTTATGATGAAGACGTTACTAAAGTTACAAGATTTAAATGATAAAGACGTTACAAATCTCTCATTTATGTCAATTTAGTGTAATCTCTTAATTGCCCTCGGGTACAAAATTTGGACACCTCAGTGACCATCAAATCACCTGCCCCTTCCATGCAAAAAAAATTATGATACTTGATGTACGTTTAACTTAGTCGAATGTATTAAAAAATTGCCGAGCTTATAAGAAATTATTGTACTATTATTATTTACGAACATTCACGATATTATTGTAAATATGATACTTGGTTTTGAACAACCATAATTATTGAAAATCGATTTTTAAAGGCTCAATAGGGGACAAATATGATACTTGGTCTTTAAAGGGGACATAATATGATACTTGGTTTTTAAAGGCTCAATAGGCAAAATATAACAAGAAAAAAGATTGAGTTGTTAAATAAAGAAAGCAACATTATTGTAATTATTAAATATTGATTTTGTGGCATTTGACTAGAAAAGTCAAATTAGCAAATTAAGAAAAATTAATCTGACAGTATCTTTAGCCATAAATTAAATATCAATTTTGTTATATGATTGCTAATGTATTTGCAGTATAAATAAACGCAACTAAAACCCTTATAATCACAATCTGCTAACAAACGACGTACAATTTTTTTGAAGGGGACAAATATATTCAGCATTTCCAATGGCCAAACTTTTACAGCCTTCTGTGTTAGCAATTATTCTTATTTTGGTGACAGGTACTTATCTTTATAAGATCTATATATGCACTTTAAAATCTGTATTTTTTATAATACTATTAGATTAGTTATTTAGTACATATGATTTCATTTTGAAGTAATTCTTCCCTGTTTAGTTTATAAATTATGATATATAGTTTGTTATTTACATGGATCAAAATTTTATTTTTGTTTCTTTCATAAACATCGATAAATAAGTAATTAACTTTCAGTTATATATCAACGAAAATAAAAATTAAGGTTTAATTTCAAAACTACTTCTACTTGGAACTCTCTTATTTTTTTTAGTAAAAAATTTCACAACTTTTTCTACTATTTCCGAAAGATTATAGATTTTTTTATCAATATTTAATTAAAAAATACATTTGAAACAATATTTTTTTAAAAAGAAACGGTGTTGATCAATCTCTAGCTATATCAGTACACATCAATCAATAAATATATTTACTGGAGTATTTATTTATGCAGGTGATTGGATTCATAGTGGAACAAGTGAAGAATACTGCTCATATGACACTCATTATGAATGCGATCCTGACCGCTTGGACCCATGTATAAGGCTTTGTCGGAGCGGGCTTTTTATTCCAGAATGGGCTTTTGTGAAAGCTGTATGCGTTGATAATTTTCAAGGCAAACATATTTGCGGGTGCATCTATATATGTAACCCGGGCCGAAAGCCCATTAAATCTTCTCGTCCTAGCTATACATAACGCATGTATAAAGATTTCATCAAGTTTAAGATATGCCCATATTATGATGGAGTATAATCCATCGTTTTATTCAAGAAAATAAATTTTCAAAATATCATTGGATTTTGTTGAATAATAAACCTATGTTGATGTTCAACATTAGAATTTATATAAACAATTGGAATTATTAAAAATTCTAAGAGAAACTTTTCTCGTCATTGTTTCTTTTTTGTAATAGTAAAATTAATACATTACGCATTTATTCAGTGTGTCGCATTGACCATTTTTTTGGGATACATTTTGTATTATGTGGGGCTTTAAAAATGTTGTCTTACGAAATTAGCCAACTCTATTTGTAGGGGATTACGAAATTTTAGTGTTTCGCATAAAAAAGACAAAAAATGAAACTTTATCAATCTGCATATTCGAATTTATCAAAAAAGGCAACTTTATAGAAACAAAAGTACATTTTTTTTAAAAGAATTTAGTTTTAGAGTTTGAAAATATGAAATTATATTTGGATGTATCATTAATGTGTAACCATATGTTTTTATTGAGAGAAAAGCAAAATTGGTGTCACATATCAGCTTGATGGCCTACTTACCTTATATAGTATATAACTATAATTGGACTGCCAAAATCATCACATATCTACCTAATTAATGGCAGTTTTAGTCCAAGTTGAGCTCAATTAAAAAATATTGCCCCGAATTTTGTCATGTATGGCCTCCAGCCTTCAATTTGGGGATTTTTGATAGGATAGCTTATGGAAAAAAAAAAACATATTACAAACCCATTGAATATTTGGAGCTTTAAATGATGAAAACACAAATACAATTTAATATGAAAAGAAAATTACATTTTTATAAGTTAAAGATAGTTGATTAATATTAAATATTTTTAAAATAATTATTAGAATTTATCATATAGTTTGGGTTAAGTCCACTTACATGGCTTGAGCCTAACTCAACCTCAAAAGCTAGTTTGTAAGATGAGGATTGTCCAAGACCTTATAAGGTGGACTTAACAATTGTTTTCCAACCAATGTAGGACATGCATTTAGTCTCAATACTCTTCCTTCACGTGTGAGCGGACAAAATGTGTGTATGAAACAAGCCCAACACGTGATATATTAAAGCTCAATATTTACGAATTATTGACATGAGTGTAAGAGTCCAGCATGCGAATTTGCCCAAACCGTGTGGATCCCCAGCATGCGAATTTTCTAGACCGTGAATAAATTCGATCATGCGCGCAATAAAGAGCCGATCATAGAAAGATGTAGCCCACTTCAACCTGGGTTCTAATACCATATTAAAATTTACCACATGGTTTGGGGCCACGTTGGACTAAGTCCACTTACATGATTTGGGCATAACTCAACCTCAAAAGCTAACTTGTAATATGAGAATTGTTCAAAACCTTATAAAGTGGACTTACTTATTTTTTTTCACTGATGTGTGACATTTAATGTCAATAATAATTAAACATATATTAATCCAAAGTGTATCGAATGAAAATGGTGCCATGGCACATAAGAAATTTAATTTATTAGGACAATATTGGAAATATGTTTATTAATTAAATATCCTTAACTAATAAAAATGTGTTTTCTATTGTTTAATCGCATATGCGCTTTTAATCGTTTTAAAGGAATCAATTTTATGCCGCAAGTAGTTAATAAGTTCGTAATGTGCTAATTTTTTATTTTTAGATGTAAAATGCAAAGTGTAATAATTTTGAGGGTGTGGAATACCAAAACACCCCTTATTTTTTGTCGAATTTTGAAATTCATTTACTTTTAATTTCCAAAAAATTCAACGTTTTCTCAAGTTAGCACCAAATACACTTTTCAGAAAAAAGAGTGTCACTCAAATGTGAAAATTGCAAGTATATGTTCATACATTGCTTTTGATATGACAATTTTACTCTGACAACGAAAGATAAAAACACTCCATGTGTTTTGTCTAACTCTCGAAAAAACCTCTGCGTTATTTTAACTCACAAAACCCCCCTGTGTTTAATTTTAATTACCATCAAGTAGTATATATTTGGATTTTATGGAATAAATAAATAAATAAACAACATAGGTATAATCTTGTCATTCCGTCAAAAGTCAAATTTTACTTGGATCGAGCGTGGTAATTAAAACTAAACACATTGGAATTTTATTAAACATTATTATATTATACTATTTTAATTACAAATAAAATCCATGGACATGGCAAATTGTGTGGAAAATGAGTGAATAGCAAATTAACTCCCCGTGTTATTTTAAATAGGCAATTTAACTCTCTGTGTTAAATTAAAAGGCAAAATACCTCCCTGTGATATCCTAAATATGCAACTTAACTCCATGTGATAAGAAAAAAGGCAAAATACCTCCCTGTGTTTTTTTATAAAATAAGCACATTGCCTCCCTCTAAATTGCTTATTAATTCATATCATAGGGAGTTAAATTGCTCATTACTTCATTTCACAGAGAGGTAAATTGCCCATTTTTATATCACAAGAAGGAAAATTGCTCATTATTTCATTTCACGGGGAGTTAATTTGCCTATTTTTACTTCATAAGGAGGTAAATCGTCCATTAGATATATCACAGGGAGTTAACTTGCAAAAAAACCCTGTGGAAAATAGTAGGACGCCACAAATTTAAGCAATACGGACCTATAACCAAATTCAGTCACATCTCCTCTTGTGAGATGCTGAAATTAGAATTGAATTACACATATCTAAGAATAAGAAGAACAAAATGAAAATTGCAGGGAATTCAAATGGAATCAAGTTCAAAAATCTTGTTCACAATTAATTTTATAATTACAGGTCCGATTTTCTATCCTAACGCCAAACAAAGCAAAAACTAGCTTGTACACTACAATACAATTAATTTATTATATTATGCAAATTAAATATAGGGTTAGAGCATCTCCGATTGTTATTACATGTATATATATGGATCGATTATCTTAAAAAGTATATTCTTTTAATTTATATATTCTTATTTTTAATTTAATTATAGCAGATCATGTGTAGTATGCATTTCTTCATTTTCAGATGGATGTAGTAAACTAATAAAATGTTAAAACGAAATCTTTTGTTAATAAAATACTATGAGCAATTGAAGCTAAATAAAACTTACCGAAAACAGTACAAATAATTGACAAAAAATAAAATAATTCACATGTTATATAATTATTACACAAGACTAGTGGAACCAATAATTGATCTATTTATAGCTCATTACATTATGTTCATAATAATTAATTAACATATAATTAATGAGGGGTAATTAATTAAATAATTAAATTAGAAGGCCAAACAATTAATTAATACATACGTTCAACCAAAATAGGTGATATTGTTTTCATTGGTGCTAAAGTCAGCAGCACTAGTAGTAGATGTAATTGGAGAGTACATAGATGATGAAGAGGGTGTGAGAGGCGGCAGCGGTAGCGGCGACGGAGCGGCAACGGAGACGGCGCCGGCAGCGGAAGAATTAGGTGGAAGTAAATTAGTTTGATCTCTATATTTGTATTTGAAGATTTCAGCCTTGACAACATTTAATTCTGCTTGTAAAACTTGTACTTGTTGTTGCAAACCGGAAATTGCGCCCATGCAACCATAAACCGGATCCCTTAGCCTTACATTTGCTTCATAAACAAGACTATTTGCTGCATCGGCTCTTTGGTTTTCGGGCACCTCCTGTATTTATTATTATACTTATCCAACATATAAGAATAATAGGATCAAAATATATATGACCACGGAATTTAAGTATATAAAAGAAACAATTAAAATATGTGTGCTTTACTGTAAATATCACTTTTGGTCCCTCTTATCATTAACTTTTTACAGACTGGTCCCTGTTATGTTTTTTTTTTCCACTTTAGTCCCTACTATGAATTATTTATTTCACTTTAGCCATTACTATGAATTATGTGTTTCACTTTAGTCCTTATCAGGTGGTTCTGATAACACGTGACGTGCATATGAATATTTTTTAGGGCATTTTCGTCCGATCGCTATTAAGACCATTTGAGATATTGTTTAATTGGTGAGCAATTTTGGTGTTTGAAGAAGGTTTTGGGAGAAAACTTTAGTTTGGAACGAAATGGACAATTAAGTTGGACTGGAATGAAAACCAGCTAGTTTAGAAGAGATTAAATCTTTAGTTTTTTTTTAAATGATTAGAAAGACGAAAATATTCATGTTAGTTTACTTGAAATGACGAAATTGCTCTTATGAGCATATCACATGTTATCGGAACCGCCTTGGAACACCTGAAAAAGACTAAAGTGAAACAAATAATACATAGTAGGGACTAAACTGAGAAAAAAAATATAAAAGGGACCACTCTGTAAAAAATTAATGATAAGAGGGACCAAAAAATTAATGGTTACATGTATGATAATGACCATTTATGTACTTATAAAAAAAATAAGACTTCCATATCAGAAAAATGAAATTGAAAATAAATTTGAAATCAACACTGGGCAGATCGAAGTAAGATCGATTCTATATATAAAGAGTTCTGATGGATCAATATATAGGTATTCAGACACCGAGACTGGACCAAATTGTCAAGATTAATTAAACTTTTATAGAGTAAAATTAATTAATTACAGGACTAATATTGCCATTTTTAAAAACCCCTAAATTATAATCAGCATGTCCACACGTGAGTTATCTCAAACCTAGCTTTTTAATCGGGTCCAAATTGGGTCTAAAGCTGCTTAAATTTAGTTGCTATATATATATATATATGGGTCAGAAAAATGATCAGCCTGAATAAACCTGGATTAAATTTGCCAATAAAATCATGTGACCATTTTTTGGAATTCATTCTATCAAACAAACATTGAAAGAATTGTGGAATTGCACTTGCTAGTTTCAAAAGTACTTATATAATTGAATAATTCGTATACTTAATTTGTATATATATATATATATATATATTAGGGGAAATTAAAGTAAAGAAATAAGTACATGTATATAATAATAATAATGAAGAAGAATTGAAATAAGGTTTTACGTACCATTAGCATCTTGGAAACATTACTAGCACCAAAGACTTTGTGAACGGAAGCAAACTTTTGAGGTTCATGAGGTGAGAAATATGGAGAAAAAGGACACTCTTGAGCGCATCGTCGTCTCAAAAGCTTACAAGCGGCGCAAGGCGTTATCGTATTTGGCGTTCCGGGAGGCCATAACATAATATTATTAATACTATTATTATTATTATTTCCAGCTCCTATATGATAATTATATTGTGTGGACGCATCGGAATATTCTCTCTTTATCTTCTTTCCTATTTCCTCAAATCTCTCCCTGCAGCAAAAACAATTCAATATATTATTATTCAATTTATTATTATTATTAAGCAAGAAAACATGCTAATTTAATTACAATATGTAGCATGTAAATAAATACTCCTTAGTATCTTTTGTTAGGTTATTAGTAAATCTTAAACTTATAGACTAGTGAAAAAAAAAAATTAAACAAAATATTATACTTATTTCTCTTCATCCCAAAAAAAAAAAAAACCACTACCTTCTATTTTTCTTTTCGTGTTTTCCATTTTTTTCGTCTTGTATAATTAGTTGTGTGTGTGTGTGTGTTTTTTTTGTTAATTAATTACCTTTCTCTGGACATTCAAGCATAATATGATCTGTTTGTTGAGCCAAAGAGAGAGAGAGAAGAGAGAGAGAGAGAGAGAGAGAGAGAGAAGGGAAGGTTGAAGAAGAAAGAAATATAAGGGGGATTAGAGTTGAGAATGCTTAAAAGGCAAGATAAAAAGATAAACAAGAAAAAGATGGTTCAATTTTTTATTAATGAAAACTGCCAAAAAAGAGTTATGATTAGGGACTGAAAAATGAGTTTAAGTTACTTTCCTCATTAGAAGGCCCCTCAACTTCTTAATGTTTACGAGGATTGATTTGAACTACATAAATTTAATGGTAAATTTAATTTGTATTTATTTTGTGTTTCAAGGGATGGAATTAACCTCATGCAGTTTTGGTCCCGCATCTTAAAAATTACATTGTTGGCCTCGAGTTTCTAAAAAATAAAAAGGAATTGGGTTTTACATTTTACAAAAGTATGCTTTTAGTTTCAATAATTTAATTCCTTCGTCTCATTTTTCTTTATCTCTTGGTACAGTTGACCAGTCATCTTAAATAAATTTATAAAAATCATAATAAATAATTTAACTAATATATTTCACTAATAAGTTGATAATATCCTATAATCACACCGTATATATTAATTTTTAAAAGGTTTAATATGCCACAAATGCGAATAATTTAACATGAAAAATTAATTAAAATATTAAAAGATCTGACCGGATGCTATAGCTAATTAAATAAAAATAATGGAACAGGAAAAGTAAAATATTTCGAACTTTTAGTCCAATAGAATACTCTTTATTTCGCATTGTTGGTCTCATAGGATTGTCTAAATCACTTTTAATCATGAAAAAAGTGACGAGACTAAAAATACATAACATTTTACAAAATTAAGATCAAAATTATAGTTTTGTAAAGTTAAGGGCAAATATGTTGAGAATCTATTCATATAAAAAAACAAAAGTGACGAAATATAGTGATTTTGAACAAAAAAAAAAAAACAATGCACACCCTCAGTTTATCAATGCCAGCTTTGTCACGTATAGCGTGTTGACTTTTTGGAAGAGCTTGCAGCTTAATTTTAATTTTTGGTAGCATATATATAATCATAAATCATTATTCGATTTAATATTGATATTCATGAATAAGGTGAACTTAAAACTAGTATGATATAAAAAGGGAAAATTGCTTTTTTGGTACTATAGGATAGGTTGACTTGCACTTTTGGTACCATTGGATACGAAAATGTAAATTTGGTACCATAGGATATGTTTTCATTGCAATTTTGGTACCAAACCAAATTTTTCTACAAAGTTAATGGCAATTTACCCCCTATGAAATGCATAATGTTCAAATTATCCCTCTATAATTTGAAAAAAATCAATTTATCCCAAAAGTGCAAGTCAGCCTATCCTATGGTACCAAAAAATCAATTTGCCCGATATAAATTTAGAAGGAGGTTGGATTCGTGCAATTTGCGCATGTTTTCGATGATCAATTTAAAGCTCATGTTAGTTCAAAGTTCAAACACATTAATTAATTCAAAGAAAACCCTAACATGATATATATTCTCTATATTAATTTCTCTTAACATGATCAAAATCTCAAAATAGTTTTACCCTGAGGAAATTAAACGTTTTTATGACGGGCTATTAATTAACAGTGATATGATGTACAAGTAATTGTTACATCTAAAATGGTAACTGACACAAGTTTAATTGGTTAATCATATGATTAGTTACTTCATTAAGCTCATTAACTATATGTGTCATTTTTTTAGGAGATTAAATTTAAATCAAATCAGTATCTGACATTTTCAGTTACTTTCATGGAAAATGATGTTACACCTTCAAGATAAACTGAGCTTTTTTTTAAAGAGACAATCTTAGTTTGTGACTTAATATAGCACGTTCCTGCTTGATTTGGGACATTTCACCAACTTTTCCCAAATGGAAAGTTTTGGAAAAATGCACAATTATTGTACCAAATTCTCTTGTATTTTCGAATTTTGTGCAGATTACCCGTCGGTCCGCTTCCATCAATTTTTTTAGGGAAAAAGACAAAATTGGTCTCATAACTTATGATCGCTAGACGCTAGCAAGTTTGCCACATAAAAATTTCAGTCTTGTAATTTTACCCCCATAAGTCATAAAATTGAACCAAATTTGGGACATTTTTTACCCAATTGAGAGATTGAGCTTCACTCTCAGGCTTATGAAAGTGAATTGAAGAATTTAACAATAATATATTTTTAAAAGAGGGAAAAAAAACAATAGTATGGGTTGTGAAATTTGAATTTGGCTTTTAGGAAAGCTTCAATCGCGATTTTGGGACAAAAACTTAACATATTTTTTTCTTGCTCTAACCTAATCGTTGTTTTGGAACAAAAAATTGTCCTAAAATCATAAGCTCTAAAGTTAAGCTCACTTTCTCAATTGGATAGAAAATGTTCCAAATTTGCTTCAATTTTGTGATTTATGGGGTAAAATCATCAATCCAAAACTTATGGGGCAAACTTGACAACAACCATAAGTTATGGGATTAATTTTGCCTTTTTTCCATTTTTGACAAGTGTGTATTCCACACGGCTTTGGTGCGATATTTCCGGTATTTTTGTCTAATTTCACCTAGCGAAAATTTCTCTTGAATTTTTTAAACTTAGCACATAATCTCCTTGTATTTATATAGACACGGAATTCTTCGTATTCTTTAAAATATGTGCATAATCCCCTTGTACTTTATATATCCAAGGGTACTTTAGGTATACAACTAAAAATAATGGCGTTAAACAACTAATGTAGTAAGGGAAAAGTTTGCAAAGAATAAAAAGTATAAGGAGATTTTGTACAATAAAAATTTCATCGAATAATTTTGTGCAAGTTTTGCATGACATATGGGAGTGACGTGCATTTTACCCTGGAAGGTTTGATATGTAAACAATTTCAGTTTTTCACCTTACAACTTATCTAGATATATGGTAAATAATTTTGCCCAAAGGGTCTGTATCAAAAATTAGTTATATTTATATGGTAAGTATAATACATTTATTATTATATGGATGTATAATATTAACAGAAGAATGATCGATTACATGATAAATACAATACACTTGTTTCGTAATTGAATTTTGGCAAATAAAATTTTTTATGAATATATTCAAAGGAAAGGTTGTCTAGATTAATTTTTTCACAAAGCTGGTTTGTTTTAAGAAAAAGAATTAGTAGTTAAATTACCTAATACTTGCTAAATTAATATATATGAAACATGGGAAAATTAATCATAACCAGATTAGAATATAGTTAATTCCAAAGTATAATAAAATGAGACATTGACCGTAGGAAAGCAAGTTTTGCTTGGCTCTGAATTTGTGAAAGGTTTATTTCAAGGTGGGTGGTGATGTAGTAGGAAATAAAGAAAAGGGGATGTATTGAGTAGATATTAAAATATTTATGCAAATAAATTGCTTAGACTTCAAGTAAATGACACCCATTGTAATTCTTGTTTGACCCGTATTTTCAGCCAAATAAATCGCCCCATTGTTCACCCCAACCCCTCACCTGTCACCTGCAAAATCAATCTTGCCCATCTCGTCTTGTGTTCTGAGAGATTATTTAGTGCATTCGTTGTAGTAATGATATAGTATAATAAACGATTTGAATTATTTTTACATACGTAGTAATATACGATGGGAATGAAATCGTGAAATTAATTTTTTCATAAATTTAAGAATTAAGCTTGATATTTTCAATATGTTGATTCCATGTCATCAGTGCAGTAAATTACACGGATGAATTTTTCTTGTGCTCCATAGTGATTCAAATCAAAATTTATTTATTAGCTAGCCGTACATAATTTGAATTGATTGTCATCTTGAAAATCTAATAGAATGGATCGATGGGCTTCAATAATTATTCTTGTTCTTGGAAATCCAAGTCTTAGGTGTCTGTTTATTATTGTAACTAAATTATTAATCGTGTGGGTTTTTAATTTGATCGGATCTTATGGTACTTTTGAAAGTTAATTTTGTGTCTCCATATTTGTTGAAGATTTCAATTATTATAATTTATCTCTATTTAACAATTTCAGTTTCCAGATCATTAGATATGATAGTTAATTAAATAAATAATTATTATTGATATAAGTTTGTTAATTAATCATTTTATACTCTTTGAATTCTTTGATCCGAGCGATAAATACACAGTTTAGTAGATAAAAAAAAAATTAATTAATCACTTTGATAATTAATGGGTATACACAAAAAGAAATATTAAAGACTCTACGTGAATAAATGAACAAATGTGATATTATTGCAATTAATATGTCTATTGCGTCCAAAAAGATTAATTTTGATCCAATACCTGAATACTCTTATATAACTAAAAAAAATGAAGTACTTAAAATTGATCAAATAGTTCATGTATTGCAGATGATATGATCTCTCGTACACGTTCAATTCAACTGGACTTTGAATTCTTTATAACACTCCACATAAAAATTAATTAGGACCCAATGATAGGGGTATTGGGCTATCAAAAAATGGTACTCGGGCCATTTTTTATTCAATAATAGTATATTTATTCCCTCTCAAATATCTGTTGTACACATTCTCTCTTTTCACTTTTGAAATTTTGATTTAACTGGAAACATCTCAAAAGCATAACCTATACAAGATCTTCATTTATATCTCTCTTTTAAGGGTCAAAAATGTATATTGAAAATGTCAAATTATAATGTAAGGGTTTATAACCTCAGTTGGAAACTCCCATTAGAAGCTAAGGGTTATAAGGGTTTATAAGCTAATAATAGTTATTTGAAGTTGAAAGTTGAAACTACAAAATTTCTTACTAATACGACTAAATAAATTTAATTAAGCGGATTGAGCGTGGTCTGAATTTTAATTAGAAGCTAAACTATTCAACACTCCGAGCCAGAAATACAAGGAAATTTGGACTTTTTAATAAAAGTCCATGCATTAAAATTGGGCCAAAGCCCTACGAAAATACTGGCCACCAAAACAAATCATGGCTACAAGAGAGGTAATTTTACATCCAAATAGGAGGGAAATTCTTATCGAGATTGGGTTTAGTCGAACTCAATGTAGCCAAATGACAAATGCAAATATATTTAAATGTAATTTTCACGAGAGATCAATCACAAAGCAAGTGCAATACATTGACTTTGTGATTGGATGAGTTTGAACTAACCAGGTCTAAATAAAACTTTTGGAAAGGAAAAAATAACTGAAAGATCTGCAATGGAGAACATAACATATACGATAATAATTATGGTAAAAATAAAAAGTTTATTAGTAAATGTAGGCAAAATTGTGGTTACATTCATCTTACACTGAATAATTATATCCATATAGATTGGATGGTAAACACATACTGACCATACCTCAATGAAAATCACTTGATGTAAAACATACTTTAATAAAATCAAGAGATATGGGCCAAATACTTCCATATATCAATTAAACGTAAAGGAAATAAATGAGTCTTAGCCTACAACAAGTTCCCCGATTTACAAACATTACAAGTATGCAAAACAATGAAAAGTCTCCTGTGTTGGCATATGTTTGCCAAAACGAGTTGATGATTCTTTTAACTCTTGAAAATTACTCCTTGATTGACAGGTAAACCCACCAAATGAACTGATGTGTAATTTAGTGCAAACTTGTTGACATAAAGTAACATTGACAGTAGGTAACTGCCATCAATGGTTCGCCCAACCTTGGTAGATGGCTACCAATCGGGCTCCTAACCAGCGGGTGGCCACTGGAAAGGGCATCTATTGAGCAGATGGCTACTCAACAGATTGATATCAGGCAGATGGCTACCTGACAACGAGCCCATCAAGCAGATGGCTACTTGATGAGTTTGCCATGTAACTAAGTGGGCACTTACATGAAGTTTGCAGCGTACTATTTTGCTTGAGATCTAGTGGTTTCGCTCGAAACAACTTCGTTGACGGCAGAAGCAGCTTTACGGCTTACTCTTGAGCGACGGTACTGGACTTCAGGCTGCCATATCCTGCTGTCAATAGAGGATTGACGATTGATATCAAGGAATTGGTAATGCTGACTGACTGACATAAGCAACGTATGCTGGACTTCCGGAAAGGCATTGAGCCAATTTCAGTGTGGATTGAGTTGATTGATTGAGTTGTATGTGTCCTTCGCGTATGGCTATTCTTCCTGTATTTATAAGCACTTGCCGAAACTGATCGGATGACCCCACTTCCTCCACTTTCTTCAATATTCTCCACTTTTTCCACTACTTTCTTGCTCCACATTCTTCAATTCTCAGAGATTGTGGCAATTTGAATTTGAATTGAGACTAATCTCCAGCCTTTTATTTTGCAACCAACTTTGAGATATTTTGTGACGCCCCGCTCCCCGGGTTGGGTCCCACGTGGCCCATCCCCGAGTTTGGGATCGCCCGGCGCGGGATAACCCATCAGAGTTGCTGAAATTTTTTTTTTTTAAAACATGATGACATAATTAAAGCATGCGATAAAACTATATTAAAAATTCAAGATGTCTGCTAGCTCCGTTATAGACGGAGAAGGCCAAATATACGGTCATACGGGTAACCCCGCAAGCCTACGGAAAACATAAACACGATATTCAAAATACATTGTTCAACCTTATAACAAGGTGACAACAAAAGTAACAAAGTAACGAAAGCAAAAGAGACAAAAGGGAAAAATCCCTCAACGACCGACTGGATCCCGGAAACTGACTCAACCATCGTAACCCGAGACTCCTGCATCTGAAAAGATTGATAAAAGGAACGCATAAGTTGATCGTCCAACTTAGTGAGGCTGTGGTGCATTTGTGCGTGTGACACATGGGTGCAACATAATATATATCGTGAGCATATAAATGAATTAAGCATATATCATGTATATAAAATCAAAGCATAGAGTTCAAATAACCAAGAGTTGTTGATGCCGTTCTCCACTTACCCTCCATCCTCATTCTGATGTCCATCCAAACTCACCGAGTAAGGAGCGACCTTACTATCTGAAATGCATCGACATGTCTTTGCCGGAGTTCGTCCTTACTCCCCAAGTGTTCCTCCCCACTTGGGTTGCAAGGTCAGGCCTACGGGTAACCGTGACAATCCTGCCGGCCCTTGCCGGCCAAGTTGGCATCGGGTCCATATACCAATCAAAAGAGGGCCCACACAAAATCGAAAACAAACGGAAATATATAGTCGGAAACAAACGGAACATAACATATCAAACATATTAACATATTATCAACATTTAACGATTCACCGAAAGCAATTCAAACATATAGCTGGGTGAACATATTCGCAACTAAATAGATTCTAGATTCGTTGTAGCATGTATTAGGATAATCATGTTGATATGATAAATGATTCATACAAGTCAGCCTGTTACTATCATACACGAGGTAACTAGCATAGCACGTGATGTTCTAGTTATTTACAACCTAATTACATGCTTAGACTCGACCTACTAGCATATTGGACTAACACACGAATGAACACAGCGCTCACCTGTTCTGCTTACGGTTCTTGAAAGTTTCTCGGTAGAATGGCGATTCCCGATCCTGTACATATTTACGTAACGTTTAAGGATCTAAACTCGAACAAGAACTTATGAATGACTAAAGAAATACTTTAGTTGCAATTATAGTCGGGTCATGGACGAAATGAGACCATGATTCAACTTAAACTAGTTAACCCGATTTAGGGGTTCATAGAGCTACGTTGTATGGAAAGCCCCGAATAAGGATTTATAAAAATCCAAGAAAATTCTTTAATAATAGGCATTCATTTAATTTGAGTAAATCAAAGTTTATTTTAAAATTACTTTTTTTTTTTGAAAACTTTATTTATTTATTAATTTTATTTTCAAATTATTTATTTCCCGAAAATTATTATTCAAAATTATTTTATTTTATTTTTCCAAATTATGGATTATTTTTAATTAAGAATTAAAGTTCCCATGAAATTATTTCATTTTCTTTAACCCTCTTTTCTTTTCAAAATTATCCAAGTAATATATTTATTTTCGAAAATATATTTATTATTTAAATTAAATAAATATTTATTTTCCAAAAAAATTTGATTTATTATTTATATCTTAGAAAATAATTAATTAAAATTATTTAGTTTAATTTTCGAAATTATTTATTATTTTTATTTTTCAAAATTTAATGTTAAATAATTATTAAAAATTATTTTCTATATTTACAAATTTATTTTCAAATTTAGTTATTAATTTTCAAAGTTATTTCTAAGTTTATTTTATTATCTAGAATTTTATTCTATTTTATTTTAAGAATTTAGTATTTAAAGATAGGTTTCAAACTATTTTATTTATGTAAATAATTTTTCTATTTTATTTTAATAATAATGATTATTTAAGAAAGTATTAAAACTATGTTTTCAATTTATGGATTTATTTTCGGAATTTAATTATGTATTAAAAATATATTTTCTTTCCTTTTCTTTTCTTTTTTTTTTTTTTAAATGTGGACTGGCCCTTTGGGCCAGCCCACAAACAGGCCCTAGTGGCCTGTTGCTGTACAAGCAACAGGCCAGGGTCTGTTGCTTGTGCAACAGGCCCAAAATTGGGTCTGTTGCACACAAGCAACAGACCCGGCAGCATGTTGCTGCCGGAGGTGGGGTGGCTCCGGCCACCTCACCAAATATGCATAAAACACCCATATTTTCTATTTTATAGAAATAGCCCCAAATAAATAATAAAACTTTCTAACATTAAAAAAATTTCATAAATTTCAATTCTTTCACAAAAATCTTATAGATATATAATATGACATATTCTTTTAAAATTTAACACAAGTAATCTTTGAGAATAAAATACCTTTTGTTTTTAAAATATCCAAATATTATTTTCTTGGAGAAAGAATAGATCTATAAAAATCTCAACAAAATCAAGTATCAAACTTCATATAAATATAAACCTATTTTTAAACCCAAATTATAATCATCAATAAATCTGAAAATTAAAGTTATTATATAAACTAAAGTTTTATAAAGTGTTTCAAAATCATTCTCATTAACATAGGAGTTAGGGTTTTCTAACAAAAATAAAATTACACTTATAAAAGAGTTTTGAGGTTACCCACTCCTTGCAAGAGGTTCCGGTGGCTGTCCGACGTCGGTGGTTCGGCAGCGATGGTGGTGGTCCGGTGGCGGTGCTACGGCAGCGGTGGTGAGGTCCGGTGGCTGTGCTACGGCGGCGGCAGTGAGGTCCGGTGGCGGTGGTGGTTTCTCCTTCCACTTCCTTCACTTTCTCACACTAACTTTCACTCTTCTCACACACTCTATTTTTCTCTCTAAATCTAACTTAACTATAAAAACTAAAGTGCAAATAGGGTGAAGAAAATCTGAAAATGAGTGTTTAATGGTGTTTAAATACACCTTGAGAAAATATGAGACATAATTAGTCTTCAAAAACCAACCAATGCATGTATACATTGGGTAGAGAAATTTCTCTACCCAAGGGGCATGCTTGGCCACCCTAGGAAGCTATAAAGGCTATCCTAGCAGTTGCAATCAAGTGTGGGCAAAATTTGCACTTTGCCCCCTGAAGTTTCGGTAAAGTGTATTTTTGCCCCAAAATTACTTATTTTGCACAATTAAGTCCAAATATTTTTCAAAAGAGGTATACTATTATTTTAAAGTATTTTTATGTTTCCAAATCATTTCAAAGTTAATAAGTTCATATGAGATAATTTAATTTCCCATTTTTACACAAAGTCACTTAATTTTTCGAAATAAGATATAACACATAAAATTGCATTAAAAAATTATCCAATAAAATATGATGAAAAATGTATTAAATTAACGGGGCGTTACATATTTAAGGGAAGGGTTGTATTAAACTCAACTTGGCCAGCTATTTACGTGACATTTGTTGCTTATCTCATTGATTAACTTGCTAACCAATTATGCTATTGGGCCTTGTATTTGGGCCATCCATGCCTCTCTTCTAATTGTAATTAATTAAGTGAACTAATTACATGGCCATTGGCCCAATCATTATACATGCCACTTCTTAATCTTTGGCTCAATCAATTAATTAATTAATTAATTAACTCATTTTTAGTTAAGATGGCCTTATAGGCTAATTGGGCATGTTCGTATCTAACCACTGTTTGGCTCTATTAGTCACTTATGGCCCATTAATTAATTAATTAATTCATCTATTAATTAATCCATACTAGGCCAAAATTAAATCTTGATGTAATTGGGTTTGATTCAAATTGGGCCTGCGACCCGTTCATCATTTTCACTTCGGTCAGGTCAGCCTTCGGGCCAAATTGGGCCCAACCCAATTTTATCCCTTTGGCCTTTCGGACCATTATTGCTTATTGGTCCATTATCGAGCCATTATTCCTCGACAAATTGAGGGTTATTTTTTGGGTACAAACAGCTTCAAAGGTATTGTTTTTGTTATGTGGCAATATCCAGTTCTTGATATGAACTGTTTGACTAGGATTGAAGTCTAGGATCTCTGTTCAGGAGTGCACTTGTGGTTTCTTGATGAACTAAGTCTCTCACTCTTGGTTTTATTGATTATGAACTGACTTTACTTATTGTTCAATGTTTGTTATTTGAACCTGCTTTTATATAGTTTATACTTTCTTATAATTGAGCTTATTATATATTTGTTAATACATCTTCTATGTAGAAACTAATATAAATAGAGATGATGAGAATGCTAAACAATATCCCTTACAAGATTGGATAATTCACTTGGATGCAGATGATGGAGAATCCAATCAACATCAAGACCAAAATAATTGCAGCTTTGCGCATCGCGGTGAAGGTGAGTATGGTTTGAAACTTGGCATGATAGTTTACAATTAAAATGAAGCATATGAGCTTTACAATAGATATGCTATAGAAAAAGGTTTTAGTATCCGAAAACATCATAAACGATACGTATCTGGTACTAATCAACTTCGCCAGCGAAGTTTTGTTTGTTCCAAACATGGATTTCGATATGATGATAGAGCTTTTGAAATAATAAAAAGACAACAATTAGATATTCGGACTGGGTGTATGGCTTGTATTACATTTAAGGTAGACAAGGGAGTTTGGGAAATAGTTCAGTTCGATGATGACCATAATCATGCTCTTGCTCCTCCTGAACACAGGCATTTGTTGAGGTCTGGAAGAAGTATACCAAATGCTACTAAAGGTGTAATTGATTCATTTGTTGATGCGGGTATTGGACCAACAAAAGCTTGTAGTTATATTGCAAAGGAGGTGGGCGGGGTAACAAATATAACATTTACATCACGAGATTGTCATAATTATGTACATACCCGAAGATTGAATTTGATTGAACCCACAGATGCCCAAATGCTTGGCAATCATTTTAAGCTTAAGCAAGCTCAAGATCCGATGTTCTTTTACACAATGCAGTTTGATAACGAAAACCGCTTGACAAATTTTTTCTGGAGGGACGGTATATCAAAATTAGATGGTGATTGATTTGGAGATGTTGTGATTTTTGACACCACCATTCGTACTAACAAGTATAACATGGTTTGTGCTCCGTTTGTGGGAATAAATCATCACTGGCAAAATGTGTTGCTTGGTTGTGCATTTCTTTTAGATGAAACCACTACTTCATTTATTTGGGTCTTTGAAGCCTTTTTAGAAGCAATGGGAAAGGCGCCAAAAACTATTTTTACTGATCAAGATCAAGCTACGGCCAATGCTATTAAAGAGGTGTTTCCGGAATCTTATCACATATTATGTGATTGACATATATCCCAAAATGCTACCAAAAGAATTCCTCATCTTTATGGGAAGCCTGATTTTAGAAAAAGTTCTCAAAGTGCTTTCATGGTTGTGACACGGAAGAGGAGTTTGAATCGACTTGGAAAGAGATGATTGAAGAATGGAATGCTTCTGAAAATCAGTGGTTGAAAACTCTTTATAATCTCAAGAAAAAGTGGTGTCCGGCTTTTAGTCATGATTTTTTTCCAGCAAACATGAAATCAACACAAAGAAGTGAGAGTATGAATAACGTTTTTCATTGTGTATCTCGCAAAACACTCACACTTACAGAATTTGTTGACCACTATGAGAAAAGTGTTGAAAAACAACGAGAATCTGAGACAAATGAAGATTTTCGCAGCAATCAAGGAAAGCCTCACGTTCGTATACCAGTAGGGATCCTAAATCATGCAGGGGATGTGTATACATGCAAGATCTTTAGAAAGTTCAATAAAGAATTTGAGAGTGCAGCGGCAGAGAATATTGTTGAACACTTCAGTGATGGAAGTGTTGATTTTTATACACTTAAAAAAGAAGGCTATCGAAGAAAACACGTAGTTCAATTCAAGCCTTTCGACTTTACTGTTTCGTGTAGTTGCAAAAAGTTTGAGGCCATGGGCATATTGTGTTGTCATATTCTACAAATACTCAATGTGAAAACAAATCTTACCCGAATTCCTCAACAATATATTGTTAGATGGTGGACAAAGGGTGTTAAAGAAGGCATGACCATCGATAGGTACAATGAACCGATCCAAACTAACTCAAAGGAGTCAAAAACAATTCGTTTTTAAACAAATTGATGCGCAAGGCATTTTATGCCATGAACTTGGCTGCATTTGATGAGAAGACGGTTTAGATGTCTGAAGAAATCATGGAGCATCTGATTCATAAAGTAACCGAATATAAAAGGTCTTTGGATGTGTCTAGTGTTGATTCAGTTGTTGAGCCTAATGATACTTCCTCTGAAAAGTTAACAGTGCTCAATTCCCCATCTTTGAGACCCAAAGGATAAACAAATGCCAGGATAAAGAGTCGCAATGAAAAGCGTAAAAGAAAAACTACAAAAAGTTGTTGCATCTGAGGCACCACAATCCGAGGGAATGATGGAAGGTAACTTAAAGTGCAATCATATCAGTACTCTTTTATTCTTTTATTATAATTTATTGATTTTCTTTACATCAATGAAATAGGTCAAGTTAGGAGGACCTCAATTAGCATGATTTCTTCTGAGGTACCTCTGATAATTTACATAATTTATTTTTATGATGTTTATCCAAGTTTTACTGGATTTTCGTTTATATCCTTTAACTCTTTTGAGTATCTTATAGGCTATTAGCTCACGTGGAGTACCAAAAGACTTTGGTAAATGTGTCTCTCACACTAATCAGGTTGTTCCTAAGAACTCTGTTATCCAAAAGTTTTTAATTGAAGTATAATTCTAAATGATTGAAGATATTTATTGATTTTTTTATATAGGCACCCCCGTCTAAATTGGAATTTGCTTTTTGCGGTACATCTTACACGAGCATGCTTCAGAATACTATCTTGATGCCACAAGTAAACTTGGTATTTTGCTAGTAGTAAGTATACTATTGGTTTTTCATTTTAACTTATCTATCCTTGTGTTAACAGAAAAAGTCCTTGCACAACTGTGGAGAGTCAAGCAATTATGTAAAGCCCCCAAACCAGAGTAAATGAAATATAAAATTTCTAGCTATCGTATTTGGAGAAAGGTCAAATGGAAAAGTAGTCAGAAATGATATTGTTTGCCGACTTCATTAATATGTCAATAGATGAAAGAAAAACATATTTTCCATGCTTTGTCTAATTAGCAAAGAAAACCTTGTGTTGTTTTTATTACCAAAAACCTCCACGTGCTAATTTTTATTAGCAAAAAACTCTTCCCAAGTCAAAATGACAATTATAACCCCACCTAAATATGCTGAGACAACCATGTTCATTTTAAAAATTGATTATAATCCCCCTGTTAACTTTAAAAATTGACAATAACCTACCTATAATTTATGATGAAATTTTAAATGGAGTTTTTTGCTAAAAGAAAAAGAACACATGGAGGTTTTGCTAATAAAAATAACACTGGTTTGCCAATTAGACAAAGCACATGGAACATTTATGCAATTAGCTCTATGTCAATATGCCATATCACTCAAATAAGAAATGTCATTTTTGTGTCAGCAAGTCATATACTATCTTCTTATAGCAATAGTTATAGCAGCAGAACAAGAAAATACAATTTGATAATGTTAAATGCTGATAATGTGTTAAACATATTTGATATGTTATGTTTCATATTTTGTGTGGGCCCCTTTTGATTGGTATATGAACCCGATGCCAACCTGGACGGCAAGGGCCGGCGGGATTGTCACGGTTACCCATAGGCCTGGCCTTACAATCCAAGTAGGAAGGAACACTTGAGGAGTAATGACGAACTTAGGCAAAGACATGTCGATGCACTTCAGATAGTAAGGTCGCTCCTTGCTAGCCGTACATAAGTTAAATTGATTTCATCTTGAAAATCTAATAGAATGGATCGATGGTGTAAAATCCCCGAAATTCTTACATATATGAAATTACTAAATTTGAATTTGAACTTTAAATCAAGAATATTACTGAGAATTTAATTTAGTCACTGAGCTTTCAACTTGAGACTTGATTGTGCACTTTATGGAAACTTTGGGGTCAAATTGCAAGTGTTAACAGTCAAGGGGGTATTTTTGCATTTATTCCAGAAACTTAATCTTGTGAGTTAGACTAATACTGACAATTCACTTGTATACTTATCCTCCAGCTGAGTTGTCATCACGGTAAAAATATTGGGGCATGCAAGCCCCACCTTTCCCACACATGTAAAGAATTGGACAAGTTTGATTGGATATAGAGTTTTATGTATAGCTTCTATTCCCTTCAATTGAAGAAAGAAAACTTAGTTCATACATTTCCTTCTCCAGAGAATACGGTTATGAGAGGTTTCAAGTAAGATTTAGAGGAAAGAAAAAAAATAAAAAAAGAGGGAAAAATATACAAGCAAAACACTTAAGACAAGTTTTCGGCTGTCTACCCAGTAGCCTCAATTTTTCAATTGTTCCGAGACCATCAACCATTGGATCATCTTAGAATTTTTACTAAAGGTCTTAAACACTTGGTTTTACGTGCAACCGTTCGGATCATCATTTTCACAATTATAGGGGAAACGGAAGCCACCGGAAGTTGGGGTAAACTTGTGATTGCTTGGTGATTTTCTGAAATTCCGAAAAAAGGGTGAGTGTGGGATTTAAATAACGGAAACTTACCTCGACTCGTTATTTAAACGCGTTAAATGGTATCGGTTAATTTCATTAGTTTTATGGCTTGATACGGTTACTTGGTTAGTTTAGATGCTCAAATAAATAGTGGTATATAGGCTATGTTATAGAGTTAGGCTGAGTTCACTTGCCCATATTAAGAATGGGCCAAATTGTACATTATGTCCAATTATTAATCAGGCCAAGAGTATAATTGCCTGTTCACCATATTATAGTGGCCCAATAAATAATCATGATATCCCAAATGTTGATCTGTTCACTTGGCCCAATTGTTATTCGTGGACAAATTTACCCCTGGGCGGAGTAGAGATCTAGCCGTTCATTTCGGTTGATCTCGGCCGTTGAGTGCAAGGTATAATTACTCTCCATTTCCAGATTTCACTCTCTATTTTTCTCTCATATTCTCTCTCTGGTGACGGCTATCAACAACTTATTTGCATCATTTCTTCATCTTATTGCCTCCACATATCAAACCCTCACTTATATATGAGTATCGATGGCTCAAACTAGGGTTTCACAAATTCCAGCTCCGTTTGAGAATATCTGCGTGCGAGGGGTTTCAATTGGGGCATTTTCACGGCATTCACAAGGTATTTTTTTGTAGATACCTGAATTTATTGCTACGACTTTGTTAATTGCTATGGTTAATTCGTATATTAGGTTTCAAAAATTAGGGCTGATCTTTTAATTAGGGCTTCTATTATATTTGTGAAAATTAGGGCTTATATTAGATTAGGGTTTCGAATTAATTGGTTAATTTGGTTAATTTTGAATTAATTGTTTCAAATGGATTAGGGTTTCGAATATTTTGGTTAACTTATAGTTATGTTTAGATTATTTTCAAGTCTCAATAGAATTATTTTTTTGATATCTAACCCATTTCATTTCATTTTGTGGCAGCAATGGAGTCATTATCTAACTCCACGGTTCGGTTAGGGACTGCACACGGTTCTGTTAATCCTGACCGGTGATTTTCACGCTGCCAACGTTTCACGGTATGACCATTTGTTTTACTTATATTGTTTGGTTTTTTCCTTTTAATATCTTTCATATTAATTTATTTGATTTGCTTGATTTCTAATTAATACATTTGTGTTTCCTTGCTAGGATGAACGCTGTGATTACTTCGAATGGATCAATCCTGTAATGTGTGATCGGTTGGCCAAATGATGCTTGCCTTTTTTATGCATGATGGTGCTTTGGGGCTGTTTGGGGAATTGATTATGGTGATATATCCTTAGGTTTGGTGGTTTTGTATGTTATACATGTGAATTATTATTTTAGACCATATGATGTTTACAATTTTTGTCTGATGGTCTTGTATGTTGATGCATGTGGAAGTGATAATTCTGAAAACTTGTATGGTAATGTCTGCATGGGGAATTCGGTCTCATGTTTACTCCTTGGGTTTGGTGCACTGTTGGGTATGCTATATATATCACTCATATATGTGTGCTCAGTCATGTAAGTGCCCCCAAAAGGGTTCCTTCTTTGGCCAAATAATGTTTACTTTGTTTAAATCTGATGGTATTGTATGTTGGGAGTTATGAGTTGAGCAATTCCTGTGTCTGTTTGGTCCCATGATTTTTGAAAATACATCCATTTGATGCACTGTTAAGTATTCTGGGACCATTAAACATTTGGCCAAGTAGACTGAAAGCAACCTTAATAATGAATGTTGCCAAATGATGATTAACTAATTTGATATCTTATGGTCTTTTATGTTTGAGACCTTGATAAGTAATGGAGCACTTTTTTTTATATCATTACTTTCATACCTCTTGTAAATTGAATATGATGACGTTGAAACTGTTTTTCCTGAATGGTGTTACATATATAATTTGCATTTGAGAAATAATATAATTGAAGTTGTTTTGTTGGTTTCAAGCCCAACTCCCAAAGTTGCAGCTGAATCTATTTCCATTCACTGTCCAATTTTAAAATTAATGTCATGTTTTAAAATTTCCATTCATATATATCATGTTTTGGTGCAAGTATATCATGTTTGTGGAATTTTAAACAAAAATAATACACGTGGCAAAAATTATTTGTTGATTTGGCATATTTTATGTAGATTGAGTGCATATGTAGATTGAGTGCACATGTAGTTTTGGCACTATTTTATGGACTGTCTCAGAATTGAGAATTTGCACTGTTATGTTTTTTACTTCATTTAATTCATTACTTGGATGAGTGTAAATTTCATTTAATTCATTACTTGGATGAGTCCATTTTTTAAATTAATGTCATGTTTTAAAATTTCCATTCATATATATCATGTTTTGGTGCAAATATATCATGTTTGTGGAATTTTAAACAAAAATAGTACTTTTTAAAAATTATTTGTTGATTTGGCATATTTTATGTAGATTGAGTGCATATGTAGATTTTGGCATTATTTTATGTACTGTCTCAGAATTGAGAATTTGCACTGTTATGTTTTTGACTTCATTTAATTCATTACTTGGATGAGTGTAAATTTCATTTAAAGCATGAGGTGACCTTTTGCAACCTTGCATTAAGTGCATGTACCTGCCAATTGATATAGACAAAGTTGAAAACACATATTCTCATGTACCAATTTATTGAGGTGGTTGAAATTTACCCTTTATATTCACTATCTCACATATTTTTATCTACACATTTTCATCTCTCCAAAAGTTGGTATAAAGTTACTTATACATTACCGAAGACATTTGAAGTTGTAAGTTCTTCTACTCAACTCATTTAACATGGTTCCTTTTACTATTTCTTTATGTAGTTTATGTAGTTACTTAATCTAGCATTATTTTTCCACTTGCAGTTTGCAATATGCCTAGGACAAGAAAGATGAGGGCTGCTGAAAGCTTGGTGAGTGATGGATGGACTTATGAGCAGACTTCGAGGCTTGTCGATGTTCTGTACACTGAGGGAAAAAATGGAGATCTCCTCAACTTGGAGTTCCTCACTGGGGTCTGCCAACGTATCTCATCGGATATGTCGTCTCTGTATGGTAGGAGGTTCGGACTGAGTGGTATTAAAAGGAAGCTGGATTATTTAAGGAAGAGGCATGAAATGTTCACTCAATTTATGGAAACCCCGGGTACTATATACGACGCCTGGACTGGCCAATGTCGTGTTAAGCCCGAATACTGGAAAGCTATACATGTTTGTGTAAGTAACACTTATTAACTGTTTTTGTATTATTTTACATATCTTTAATCTGATCCCTGATCCATGTATGTATTTATTTTGTAGGATGAGTGTGAATGGTTTAGACATTTTAGGATTAACGATGAGCCACTTCGTCTCAAGTTGATCTTCATCTTTGAGACAAAAGGTATTGCTTCATTTCCAGTAAACCTGACTGGATCTCCCGGGTGGCCCATTCATGTCCGGGACTCCGATGAGGATGAGCTTGCGGTGGTGCCCGTAAATTCCAGTCGTGCTTTGAACCCAGTTTCTTTCGACTTAGGAGAGGAAAATGATGATGTTGGACCCTCTGGTGGTGGGAATGCAACAAGTGGTAGTGTGATTATTGGGGAGGAGTGCTGGGAAATTGAGGATGACTACTGATGATGTTGTTTGAAGAACATGTTTATGTTTTAATGTTTGTTTAATTATGTTTGAAATGATGTTTATGTTTGTTTGCTTATGTTTGAAGTACTTATGTTTTATAATGGACTGTTTGATGATGATGTTCTTATGTGGTTACAGTGCACATTTTCTGTTTAAGTGCCTGTAATTTTCGGATATAATGTTTTAATGATAATTTGTGTTTTTTAATGTTAACTTGTTTTAATTATAATTTGCTATTAATATGTGTTAGTTTTTTATGTTGTTTATTTAAGTCTCGTTTTTTAGTTGCATGCAAATGGTCATTGACTTATAATAAAACATAGATATTTAGGTGATGTATAAGTTGATCAGCACTTATAAAAAAAAACTAATTTCCTTTGTAAAAATTAACAAATTTTGCCCTGAAAATGGATACCAAAAATGAATGTTTGGAACTTATACAAAAAAAAATCAATAAATAGTCACTTAGTCACAACAATCATTTACGTAATGCCATATAGAAAAGAAGTTACAAAGATGAAAAAAAAAAAAATCCAGCAGTTCAATCAAATTTTGTTTGCTGCCTTCAATTTTGCTAAGTGACAAAATGTGTTTGAAACAAAATCCACCAAAGAAGAATCATATCTTCTGCAAAAAAAGCTTTATGTCAATCCATATGAAAATTGCTAGGGTCTAGTTTGATTAAATTGTACATAGGTCCCCATAACATTATTAAATAATCAAACACCCCCCTATAGTAGTATAAATTCGCACCTTTTGTAGAAGAGTTTTGTCCATTAATTTTGCACAAGAAAATTACAGCAACTTGTCTTCAAATTTTTTGTTTGAAAAAACATGTCTAATGTTTTCCCTCGTCCTCAATCTCATTTTTTTTTACTCGGATAGATGGACAAAAGAAATCGATGATTACTTAATTGAGTTTTTAGCCACTGAATCTTATTACGCAAATGGAATTTTAATAGATGGTGTCGGTCAAGTGATGAAGAGTGCTCGTGACGAGGTGAACGTGTTCTTTCGTGAGACTTTCACTACAAAGGACATTTATACTAAAGTCCATCGCCTCAAACGTCGACATGCCCTATTTTCACACTTAAAGACATTATCTGGATAAAAATTGAATCCTTATTCAAACACTGTTGGTATCGACGGACAAGAAATCGTAAAGAATTTGTGCATGGTAACCCATTATATTTTACAATCTTTTGTATACGGGTAATGTTCCCTATTTTCTAAACACTTGGGAATTTTTTTTTCCGTTGTAGGAGACACCATTTTACGAAGCATATGCCATCAATGGAGAACCCAAATATGATGACTTGTGCGAACTCTTCGGAGTCCCGGACGACTTCCCCGTAGGGCCACCACCTGCATCCCCAATTAACCTCCAATGGTTCGAGTTAAACGATGCACCGATTGTAGGACAAGAAACCCAACAGTTGCTCCCATATTGTTGCCTCGGGTACAGTTCTCTCCATGCGAAAATGATGATTTTTGGAACGATTTGTCCAACTACAATGGAGCGGAGCCCGCGAGTGACGAGGTTTCCAAGCCTAATAAAATTGTATCTAAGTGTCTGTGGCCGGATGTGGGTACGTCGGGTGGATCTAGTGACGGGAAAATTTAAAACATGGATTTACAACTTGTCCGAAATTTCAACCGCTATTATTGATAATATGTATTTGTGTATTTCGTTCGTGTTTGGCGTCTACATTATTATGTTTTTGAGAATGTTGTCATGTTATTAGCAACTTTATATAATTTATGTTTTATGGTATGTTCTTGTGTGCTCTCTCATATTTTTCGAAATTATTAGTTAGTCTATCTCCATTCTCCATTCAACAAATGATAATTATAGTTTGGCTAATTAGAATGCTTTTTGCACTTTGCGCCCCCCTTAATATGAAAAATGCTAAACTTCGTGTCCTTCTTTTATTTTCAAGCAAACCCAAGCAAAATAAATAATTCAATATTATTGAAAAAGTGCACCTTGTAAATTTGTGAATTTCGCACTTACGCCCAAAATAAATAAAATTTCACCTTGAACATACTTCCACCCGAAACACAATAAATTGGCAATTTTGACCGGGAAAAAAATCCATAATTAGACATACTACTACGGATAAAAAATTAAAATATTACCAAAACACATGACAACATACGACCCATATTTATCCATAATCTACCCATATATAAAAACATCAATACATGAAATTTTCCAAGTACCTAAAGAATGTCCAAAAAACTTAAATAGCCAAGAATGTCACCCATCACAAAATATAGGTGTGCAAATCACAATTAGACATTAGTTCGTCAAAAAAGCATTAGCTAACCATGTCAAAATAGGTAAAAATCAACCATTTCACAAACTACCCCGAGTACCTTAAGTGAGAACATCAACACCGATCAAGATTCAAGGCATCTTGTTGTTTAGCATCATGTGGGCGATGTGCTCTCGATTCTTTTCGTTCGATTTCAAAAATAAACTCACATGATTAGGATTATCCATAATCTTGAACGAGAGGAAAATCCGGTTCTCAACGGTGAGCGTGTCAATGCTCTCGAGTGCATTTATAATCTATTGGGCTTTTTCATCGGGAGTGTCCTCCTCTTTCGCAAAGCTTGAACTAAGATCGCCCCATGCGCACTTTGTGGCAAGTATGAACTTCTCCATGTCGCCCGGGCCAGATTCCGGCGTAGGCGTCTTTCGTTTCTTCTCGTTTTTTTCAAATTTCTCCTTTTTTATCTTCTTTGGCAACTTCTTTGCATGATGTCGCTTATTTTCAAACCCCAAGTTATATGGTGGAATTTCGGAGAAGTTCTTCCCTCCGTCGGAAGCATCCGTCGTCAAATCGACGCACGAACTACTATACGCACCATCATTGTTGCTTGAATCCATAATAGGTTCCTTTCCCTTATTATTTGAGGGGTTAACCGGATTGCTCCTTACTAGGTCCTCCACCATATCGATAACGTCCTCCGCGGACTCACCCGTGGCCCTATCCTTCCCAAATATCTCGATCCAATCCTCGTAATAGGGATACGTTTTAAAGCGCATATTGGCAACGTCCGGATGTGCCGACAAATGAAAATGCATAACTTACCTTAACACAAGAATAATCGGGAGAAAAATTCTTTTTTCGAGTGGAGGGGCTATTTCCCAAGTTATATGGTGGAATTTCGGAGAAGTTCTCCCCTTCGTCGGAAGCATCCGTCGTCAAATCGATGCACGGACTACTATACACACCATCATTGTTGCTTGAATCCATAATAGGTTCCTTTCCCTTATTATTTGAGGGGTTAACCGGATTGCTCCTTACTAGGTCCTCCACCATATCGACAACGTCCTCCGCGGACTCACCCGTGGCCCTATCCTTCCCAAATATTTCGACCCAATCCTCGTAATAGGGATACGTTTTAAAGCGCATATTGGCAACGTCCGGATGTGCCTACAAATGAAAATGCATAACTTACCTTACACAACAATAATCGGGAGAAAAATTCTTTTTTCGAGTGGAGGGGCTGTTTTTTTGGAAAAAAATGGCAATAAAATTTACCTTAACATAGAGAGCCCACACGTCATCATCAATGGTGATTGTTTTGCCGGAATCATTCCATCCGAAACCGCTCATCCCTAGCATACCCAAGAGTTTGTAATAAGTTTTCTTCCACACCGTAAGTTTGGAGTTAATATGCTTTGCGGTTATCTTCGATGTCGGTAGACGAGCATTAACCGCATTTTGAAGATGTGTCAAGTAGCCCGGACGGAAACCATTATCCGACTTCCAACCGTTTGTTATCAATTCCTTCAAACTTTGTAGCAACACGACTTCTTCGGCGTTGTTCAACGACCGTCGAGAACCTTGTGTCTTCTTTTGAGATGCAACCTCGGCTCCGAATCGAGGAATGGACGACATATCTATTCAATTATACCTACATATTTAACAATTGAAACATAATATATGGAGGACACATAGAAGACATACAATGACAATAAAAAGCAAACAAATGGCTATTATACATAGGGTCAATTAAAACATCAACAACAAATTTAATACAATATACTTCCAATTCAAACATACAATCTTATGAATTATTGTTCGTGTTCCAAACGCTAGAAAAATTAATAATCCAAACAATACGATACATGAAAATCCAAATTCTCAATTTTTAGTGATACACACAACATTGTTCCATTGATTAAAGTACTTTTAAAAATTCAATCGCGATCCGAAGTCCATTTCAAATACATTTCACGAGCTAAGTTGTCCCGAAAATTGTTCCATGCATGTGAGATCTCAACAACGTCGATGTACTCATCTTCGTTCATGTTAGTATCATTCTCCATGTTCTCAATTGAATAAAAAAATGGATCATATCCCATAACATCATCGGGCGACGTTTTCCGTAAGAAGTTGTGAATCAATAGCAATGTCATGATCATCTTGTTTTGCGTTTTTAATGGATAGAAAGCCGGACTCCTCAATATTGCCCAACGCTTCTTTACTTGGCCAAAAGTTCGCTCAATGACATTCCTAGCTTGACTATGTTTCATGTTAAAATATTCTTTGTAATTTTGAGGGGCCTCCATACCAACGCCCCACTCTTTCAAATGATATCGCACTCCCCTATACGGCGTAAGAAAACCTTCACCATTCGTATATCCATTGTCACACAAGTAGTACGTGCCTACAATTAATCACATGAATGAGTTGCTATGACATAACCCTTGCAATTAAATTCACAAACTAAAAACTAAGTTTTACCCGTAGGCACTTTCAATCCATTTGGCCGAGTAATTGCGTCCCTTAACACGCGCCCATCCGCAGCGGACCCCTCCCAACCTACTAGTGCATAGGTGAACAATCCATTAATATCACAAGCCGCAAGTACGTTAGTACTTAAGTCACCTTTTCGGTTCCTATATCGTGGTCTATCAACCAATGAAACATGAACATTAACATAGGTCCCGTCTAGTGCTCCAATGCAACCTTATACGTACACAAAGTCTCTATTGTAATGCACAAGTCGAAGAAAAGGCCCTATGACAAGTAGGAAAAATAAAGTTTCGCATTCTTACCGGAAAACAACTCCACCTATCATCTTCACAATCATTTGGTATTGGTTCCGGTTGAGAAAATAATATTGGATGGAGCTTCATCAAGCATGTCAACACACGGTGAAAACACTTGCTTACGGTGGCGCCGGATCGACGGTAATCGGATCTTACAATACGATTCTTCTTGTGATGGGCAAAAACAGTCAAAAACATGGCAACTTGTTCACGCACGCTCACATACTTAGTATCATTCAAACCGCCCACATTATGTAGGAAACAAACCAACTTATCGAATGAAGTAATATTAAGACGTATATTATCCTTACACCTTGTTGGATCTTTTTGAGTAATTCTTCGTAAGTTTTTAGCCCACTTACGTCTCCTACGGATTAGGCTATACCGTACGGGTCTCCGACGTTTTTGGAGTTGATTATTACGAAACCATATAAAAAACACGCCAATCCAAAAAATCCGATGAAACATTAACATAATCAATTGTTTCTTCCGTTCATCCATTTGTATATCCTAAAACAAGTTCCAATCATTTTGGAACCAAACACCAACAAACAATGAACCGTATATTAAAACAAACCAAATAAATATATGAACTCTAGAATAAATTTTGTCATAACTTAACAAAATACTCGAAATACCTCAAGTTTAAAATACTATGAAAATACACAAACTTGTACACCATACATAACTTGTACAACTCCAAGTATTTTGAAATAAACATAATTAATTATAAAACACCTCAACTTAAATTAGCTAACAAAATACACCAAGTTATACGAGATGTTAAAACTCACCAAATCATGCTCTAGTAGAAATAATTAATCATACATTACCCCAATATAAATTAAGAAATCAAGATATACAAACTTGGCCAAAACCTCAAACATTCACAAGCAATTCGGCATAATACATAACACTCCCCCAAATTAGGCAAAATAGATTAATTATAATTTACCTATATTTCTTCGAAGATAGCTAGTCTACACCCTCGCCTCCTTCGTACATGTACAAGAAAAAAAAAACTTAGATAAATTCAAAAAACTTTCAAGCTAAAAATTTATAAATGAGTTAAATATTTATAAAAAAATCAACAAGAAATGCTTCAATCCCGAGCTTGAGCTTCAAAAGTTGACTCTTCTTCCTGGAAAACGAAAAATATTTCAAAAATCAAAAAACCCAAATTTTTGCTTCAACCTAATTTTCGGGGGAAATAATGGGTTTATGGAAGAACATAACAAAACAATTGGGTTATTTACGCAATTTATAGCACATTAATAACTTGTCAAGCAACCATGAACTCACCTGGGCCGAAAGTATGTGTTTTGGCAGCTGTATTTTTTTCCTTCACACTGGTCGCGAGATGAAGATGAATGAAGGTTTTAATTTTTTATGTTTTTTAGTCTGAAGGTATTTTTGTAATTTCCTTGAAGAACCAATGGCACTTTAGACAATATGAAGCCGGTATTTTTGTAATTTCAGAGAACTTGAATGGCAAAATGGACCGAAATAAAAGTAATTGGGCCATTAATTTTAATTCGAGGGTCTTAGTCCGAATTAGTAGTGACCCAATTAACGGGTATGGCCCACAAAATGGACCGAAAGTAGCGGGCAACCCGGGATTTTATTGAGCCAACTTAACAACAGATTGGATCTCAATTAAATTTCATAGTGGCCCAATTGAAGCACAATTGAGGGCTAATTTGCCAAAGTGAACACAACCTTAGTTTATAAAATCTTATAATTTTGATAGATGTTGGTCTAATAGCACTAAACCCCTATTCGTAAACTGAATTTTGATAAAGTGGTATATAATAATGCATTGGTTAATAGGTATTAAGATGAGTTTGGTTAAATAGAAATGGGTGAAAGAGTTATATAAGTTGATAGATAGTTTTGGTACAATGGCTATTAAGCATAATTTCTATGTGAATTAATCTAATAATGGAAATAAAGTGAACTATTGCTAAGCTTTTAGAATATAATGTACTAAATTGAGATTTGATATGTTGGTAGAAAGGATGTTTGGATTGAATGAGATTTATGTTCTCTAATCTAGAGTTGTACGGCTTGCAGCATTAGTTTTAGGCAAAAGGTTTAATAGTGCTATTTCTTGTACTTAAATTGATATTATGCTTAAATTTTGAAATAGTATATGTACTGCTAAGAAGTGGTTTTGATACGAATTGGTTTATGTGAATTATTTATCTGCTTTTTTTTTAGGGCCCATTTTGGCTTGTTCGGTTTTGCGATTAAGTCGAATAGCACGGGCTATTGACTCGGTCCTGAACCCCTGGCCTGTCTTCGTATATTCAAGAGACTGGGGTCGTTGGATATACGTACTCGTTTTTGGATGCATTGACTAGTCATGCAGATTTTGATAAGGAAGCTCCTTATCGTGGTGTGTTTGGGGAAGAAAGCCTTGAGAAGATATAAGGGGGAAATTTACTGATAAAAATTCCGGTACATGTTCTTTGCTGATTTATTTGAATTTTTCTAAAGAAAGTAGGCGAAATCTCATCTTGCTTTGGTCTTGTTTTCACATCTCATTTCGTGTTTTTTCTTGTATTATGTAGATGCAGAAGCATCAAGGGACTCGACACCTAACAAGCGAAAGTTTGACGAATTTATTAGGGGGCTTGATGAGTTTGTATTTGTTATCTATGCGTAGTATTCAATTCAGATTCCATAAACGTTCAATGTTGGTGAATTTGGTCTAATATTTCTCTATCTTGAAATACAGTTGAAACTGAAGAAGTGACGCACAAGAGTGGAAAGCGGAACTTCAATGTTGCATTTTTTGGGCATGTTGGTAGGGTTATATTTTTTTTTTTCCTTTTCCTCAATTCGTAATCTTACAAATCTTTAGGTCTCACATCTTTTTTATTTTTATAGGTTCTGGGAAGTCAACTATATCTGGGAAGATCATGTCTCTTGGTAATCTGATTGCTGAGTATGCCGTCCAAGAGTGCATTCAAGATGCCATTATAAGAAACACACATGAGTAGTGAGTATTTAGATTAGATATTTGTTTCTCTTGATTATGTTTAATATACTTGTCAAGTGAATCAAGGCAAAAGGCACCCGTGAAAGAAATCAAGCTTGATGGACAGTAAAAGAGAAAGACTCTTGTTTAGTGACTGCCTCGAGTTTTTAATTATTTTTTTGTTAAAAAATCAGCTGGTTGGCTTATATTATGGATACGTTGGAGGCGGAGAGGGATCAGGTGCTTATTTATTTTGATTTATAGCAGTTATTTTCTCTGTGATTTCATTTAAACATTTAACTGTCGTATGAAAATTTACTTATGCTAGGAAAACACTATGCAAATTGGAAGAGCTTCGTTTGAAACTGATATACAATACTCGATTGCCCGGTAATTCTTGCTTCAATCCACCCATGCTTTGGTTATGTATATATTAGCTTTTAAAGGTTGCTGAGTACACTATTTGCTCTTAAATTTAGGGGTGGGCGCGGGTAGGGTATTTCGGGTATTGGGTATTTCGGGTCGGGTACCCGACTTGGCGGGTAGTGAATTTTCATACCCGAAACCCTACCCGATTTGGCGGGTACCCGAAATTTTTGGGTATTTCGGGTATTGGGTACCTGAAATTTCACACTTTTTTTTTTCAACATGTATGTACGTAAAATTATAAATAAATGAATTCAAATATTAATTGTACACAATAACTTCAAAACAAAACAATATAAATGTCTCAAGCCTTCAAGATTCAAGTATTCAATAAATTACAATCAAATCAAACTCCAAGTCGGAATACTAAATTGAATAATTGATTGACCAGTAGGAATACTAAAATTGATTTTCAGATTTGGGAGTTCAAATGTCGGCTGCCCAGTGCCGTGAGAGTGTGAAACTGTGAATAGGCAGTTTAGGTTTTTTTTCCTTTTCTAGCCCAACTAATTGTTAAAATAAATATTGGGCATATTTTGGGCTGTCAATTATTTAATTGGGCCAAAACTTTTTTTTTTAAAATACCCGAACGGGTACCCGAATACCCGTTCGGGTGTAAAATTAATACCCAATACCCTACCCGAAAATATATTTCCCCGAATGTCAAAATACCCATTTTTTTGTCCCAAACGGGAAATACCCAAACGGGTCGGGACGGGTCCCAAAATACCCGACCCAAACGCCCACCCCTACTTAAATTCACTCACATGTTAACATGGTTAGGGTCACCGAGGATACATTGCTGAAATGGTCGCTGGATTACATCAAGCAGATAAATTTGTGATAGTAAGTGGCATTGCTATGTGAAAACAAATTTCAATACACCAAAATTTACCTTGCATTGTTATTTTGTTCAGGTAATTTCTGCAGTAGAAGGAGAATTTGAAGATGGATTCCAGAGAGGTGGACTGACCCGAGAGCTTCTTGTAGTTTTATGTTATATTATAACTTTCATGCAAATAGATCACGTGCTAGTTGTTGTAAACAAGATGGATCATCTTACTGTCAATTGGTCTGAAGTAAGGTAGACCAATTGACAGTTGGATGATCCATCTTGTTTACAACAACTAGCACGTGATCTATTTGCATAAAAGTTATAATATAATGTAAAACTACAAGAAGCTCTCGGGTCAGTCCACCTCTCTGGAATCCATCTTCAAATTCTCCTTCTACTGCAGAAATTACCTGGACAAATAACAATGCAAGGTAAATTTAGGTGTATTGAAATTTGTTTTCACATAGCAATGCAACTTACTATCACAAATTTATCTGGTTGATGTAATCCAGCGACCATTTCAGCAATATATCCTCGGTGACCCTAACCATGTTAACATGAAAGTGAATTTAAGAGCAAATAGTGTACGCAACAACCTTTAAAAGCTAATATATACATAACCAAAGCATGGGTGGATTGAAGTAAGAATTGTCGGGCAATCGAGTATTGTATATCTGACAAAATCAGTTTCAAACGAAGCTCTTCCAATTTGCATAGTGTTTCCCTAACATAAGAAACTTTTTATATGACATTTAAATGTTTAAATGAAATCACAGAGAAAATAACTGCTATAAATCAAAATATTTAAGCACATGATCCCTCTCCGCCTCTAGTATCCATAATATAAGCCAACCAGCTGCTTTTTTAACAAAAAAATAATTAAAAACTCGAGGCAGTCACTAAACAAGAGTCTTTCTCTTTTACTATCCATCAAGCTTGATTTCTTTCTCGGGTGCCTTTTGCCTTGATTCACGTGACAAGTATATTAAACATAATCCAGAGAAACAAATATCTAAACTAAATACTCACCAGTCAGGTGTGTTTCTTGTAATGGCATCTTGAATTCACTCTTGGATGGCATATTCAGCAATCAGATTACCAAGAGACATGATCTTCCCAGATATAGTTGACTTCCCAGAACCTATAAAAATAAAAAGATGTGAGACCTAAAGATTTGTAAGATTACGAATTGAGGAAAAGGAAAAAAAATGACCCTACCAACATGCCCAAAAAATGCAACATTGAAGTTCCGCTTTCCACTCTTGTGCGTCACTTCTTTAGTTTCAACTGTATTTCAGGATAGAGAAATATTAGACCAAATTCACCAACATTGAACTTTTATGGAATCAGAATTGAATACAACGCATAGATGACAAATACAAATACAAACTCACCAAGCCCCCTCATAAATTCGTCAAACTTTCGCTTGTTAGGTGTCGAGTCCCTTGATGCTTCTGCATCTACATAATACAAGAAAAAACACGAAATGAGAAATGAGAAGTGAAAATCAAGAAAACAAGACCAAAACAAGACGAGATTTCGCCTACTTTCTTTAGATGTCATGATGCTTGTCGATGGCGAGTCGAAGGTTGAAAGCTCATGGTCGTTAACTGGTTCGTGTCATCGACCCCAAAAAACATACTTGAAAGTGTCCCGACCAAAGAATACCCATTTACAGAACTTTCAATGTGTCATCGACCCCAAAAACATACTTGAAAGTGTCCTGACTAATCTCCTCAAAGAACTTGCCTAATAAACGCTTCTCTTGAATAAACTTTACATTAGATAAGATCTCAGCAGACAACTCAATTGCCTGGTCGAAACCGTTTTCCCCACCATAACAAACATCCACTATATTCATAATATTTGCCTAAAGACAAGGATCAAAAACACCAGACTGACTGAGCGCAGTCTTGAAATTATTTGTTAATTTGTGTGATTGTGATTGTATTTTAATTTTGTTGCAGATAAATGAGAGCTCAATCGTAGTGGATGCATCAAACTACATCAAAGATTTAAAACAAAAAGTTGAAAGACTGAATCAAGACATAGCAGCAACTGGGTCACAAACTTCTTCAACTAATCACAATGCTTGGCTTGTACGAATTAACTAAATTATTAATCATGTGGGTTTTTAATTTGATCGGGTCTTATGCTACTTTTGAAAGTTTATTTTGTGTCTCCATATTTGTTGAAGATTTCATTTATTATAATTTATCTCTATTTAACAATTTCAGTTTCCAGATCATGATGGGATGATCATTAGATATGATATCTAATTAAACTAATAATTATCATTGATATAACTCTATTAATTAATAATTTTATATCCTCTAAATTCTTCGATCCGAGCGGTAAATACACAGTCTAGGAGATAAAAAAAATTAATTAATCACTTTAATAATTAATGGTTATACACAAAAAGAAATATTAAAGACTCTACATGAATAAATGAACAAATGTGATATTATTGCAATTAATATGTCTATTGCGTCCAAAAAAGATTAATTTTGATCTAATACCTGAATACTCTTAGGCTTTGTTCGGTTACTCTGATTAGGCCTCAATTGTGTTAATCGGGCCTCTCAAGATTGGGCCAATTCAGTGTTCGGTTTACATGATTAATTCCCGGGCAGCCCGTGCCAATCGCGGAAATTGTGGGCCAGCCCACTCAATCAACCCGATTATAATTGCAGCCCCAGCCCAGAAATTGAATAATCTGGCCCCAATTGGAAAAGAACATTTCAACCTCACCTTGTACTTGCATGGTAGTTACGGAATTTGCCATCAAATTATTGAGAGATATAATATCAATCTCACTTCTTCTTCTTCACTGTTTTCTCCCGCGCGACCCAGGCAAGAAAATTTTTGTCAAATTTTTTTTTTTTTTCCAATTTTAGTGAAAACCTAAGCTACCATCTTCATAAATAAGCTTATTATCTCATTTGTGGCCCCAAATTTCTCCAATTTCAGGCTATTGAAGTTGAAGCCATTGTCATCTACCAACCACGAGAGTCGTCCCTTTACTCCGGTGAGGAAGGCAAATATAAATTTCTTCTTTTGTAGTGTTTATATGTTGTGGAAATTTTGAATTTAATTATTTTTTTGATTATTTACGGCATTTTGTTTTTTGATTATATACAGCATTTTTGAATTTAATTATTTTTTTGATTATTGAACATGAGCTATTGTTTTCGGATTCATTATTGATTGTTGTTTTCGGATTCATTATTAATAGTCTGAAGAAGATTAAGTGCAATAATATTGAAGAAATTAAAAGGGTTCTGTTCAAATTTATATTTGGCACATGTGCATTGAACATGAGCTGCAGGAAAATTTAGAAAGATGGGTTTTGTGTAGAGAAGTAAATGGATCTGAGGGTAGAGGAGATAACTTATGAAAAATTGGAATCTAATGAGTAATTAATGAAGTATTGATCAATCATTAATTCTTGTGGCTTTATGTTGGTGTGTGTGATTTTTGGGGAAGGTTGCATTTACAAAATGTGTTTAGTCTTGTGTTCAAGTCTATAACCGTGACATTAAAGTAGGAGATAGGGATAGGGCATTGTTTATATGTTGTGGAAATTTTGTATTTAATTATCTTTTTGATTGTTTACGGCATTTTGTTGTTACCCTTGAACCGATTCCAAAATTTATTGTTTGTATGTTGGCTAATCTCATTGAAAGCTAAATTAGTTTGTTTGTATGTTGTTAGCATGTGTTTTAAAATTTTGGCAGTGGGTTCGGATTCATTATTAATATTAGCAAGACCGAACCTTAATTCTCAATTTCTTATCTAGACAGGGGTGTTTTAATAAATGTGGTAAGCTTTCATGTTGTGAGTTTAGCTCTTGTATTGTTTTTATGTAACTTGCTTTTATGTGATACAGACGAAGCGAATGGATTCCCGGAGGAATGAACTCTTGCTAAATATGTTCTATCAATTTTTTTGGAGATTTGTGTTTCTTATATGTATATGCATTATTGCACACGAAACACATATTTCGACTTTAAAGAAGAAGAGATATAGCTTGATTCATAGGAAACCTAAACAATCTAAATATTTACGTCGGGTAACAATGAAGAGTGATGTCAAATGCAAGGCTAATTTAAGGTTCACTATGGGTGCGTTTAGTAAGTTTTGTAACTTGCTACATAATGTCGGAGGTCTTAAGGACACTAGGCATGTAACTTACAATGAACAAGTCGCAATATTCTTATCGGTACTCGCCCAACATAAGAAAAACCGCATTGTCGGTTTTGACTATCGTCGGTCAGGTGAGCAAGTGTTTCCACCGTGTCCTGAATTGTGTACTCAAACTTCATGAAATTCTACTGTCCCAACCTGAACCTATACCGCAAGATGAGGAGAGTGAACGATGGAGATGTTTTCCGGTATATAAATTTATTACATATTTTAAAACACTTTATGTTTATTTGTTTATAGATATATTTTTCTTATTATTTTGTATTGGTATTGGATGAAGGGTTGTATTGGTGCTCATGATGGGTGTTATGTAAAAATTCAAGTTCCTTTGGTCGATAAACCGCGATATAGATCAAGAAAGGGTGAAATTGCGACTAATGTACTAGTTGCGTGTGATGTAAATGGTAGATTTACTTATGCTCTATCTGGGTGGGAGGGTTCGGCCGCTGATGGGAGGGTTCTTAGAGATGCAATTCATCGGAGAAATGGGCTCCGAGTTCCTATAGGTGAGATAATTCATTGCGTAAACTTATGGTCTTTTGAAGTGTAAATATTGTGGTCATTGACGTTTTTCTTATGTGTTAGGTACCTACTACCTTTGTGATAACGACTACACTAACGGTGAAGGCTTCCTTACTCCGTACTGAGGAGTACGATATCATTTAAAAGAATGGGGTGTAGGCCGGGATGCTCCTCAAAACCATAAAGAGTATTTCAACATGAAACATTCAATGGAGATGAATGTTATTGAACGCTGTTTTGGGCAAGTTAAGAAGCGGTGGTCAATTTTACGGAGCAATGCATTTTACCCCGTCAATATTCAAAACCGAATTATTATGGCTTGTATTTTAATTCATAATTTTCAACTTATGACTATGCCCAGTGACATGTCGGATTCGGATTGTTCTAGTGACGAGGAAAGTGATGATAGTGATGAAAGTGATGAAAACGGGGGTGGGGATGGTGGTGATTATATCGATGTGGTTGAGCCGTCACAAGCATGGACTGCCTATCGTGATGGCATGGCTCGGCACATGTATAATGAGTTGTTGTCGATGCGTTAACGAGCAATTGAAATAAAACGTTGAGTGTATTTAGGATTGTTTGGAATGTAATTTAATGTATCGATGCTTGTTTTTTATGATGTACTTGAGTTGATTTTTTTTCTTTGGATATTTTCCATGTGTTTATTTGGTTTGTACGAATATTAGTTGCTATTTGGATATTTGCCTACAATTTCGAATGTGGTTAAGAAATAAACTTGTGCAAATGTGTGTTTATTAGTATATCATTTCTTGCTTTTTGGATATTTTTTGAACTTTGACTATGCTAATATCGTTTCATTTTTTATGTGAATATAGAATATGGAAGCTGAGCAAATCCTAAAGTATGGAGGTACATCCCAAGTACCCATAAAACCGCAGGGACCTCGTAGGATATTGAACAGTTTGGAGGAGCAAACTTTGATTTCTTGTTTGCATGAATTGGTGGCCAATGGTTGGAAGGCTGACAATGGGTTCAGGGCTGGGTATTTACAAGCATTAGAAAAAGCAATGAATGCTAGGCTACCTAATTGCAAAATCGGAGTAAGACATATCAACTCCAAACTCACCGTATGGAAAAACACTATTACTTGTTAGTAGCAATGCTAGGAACTAGTGGATTTGGTTGGAATGATAGTGCAAAAGTCCTCGAGGTGAACGATGACGTATGGAATGAATACGTGAAGGTATATTGCTAATTTTGTATACCTTTATGAATATCTCTTATATAATGACTTAATTGACGTTTGGAAATTTTTCTATGTTTTTCTTTCGGTGTAGGCCAATAAGGAGGTTGGTAACATGAGGACAAAGTCGTGGAGGTACTACGACGATTGGTGTGAATTATTTGGGAAGGATCGTGCTAACGGGGATGATGCTGCCGGGTTTGTTGATGTCGTAGAGGATATTTTGTTGAATGATAACCCATCGGTTGGGGTTATGGGGAACGAAAAGGATGTAGTACATGATTATTACACTCCGGAGTATGATATTAGTAGCCCGTGTGTTGACTTGACCACGGATGCATCCGATGGTGTGGTGGGTAGTTCGAAGCCACATGTTAACCAATTTGGGGTAGGTGGGTCGAAGAGGGTCTTATCGGAAAAAAACAAAAGCTGAAGATAAAAAGGGATAGGAAGCGGAAGACTCCGGACACAACCACCCCTCCTCCTTATGTGTCGTTTCTTACGGCTTTCCTTGAAGAAGCCAAATCTGCGTTTGGGATCTGTGCGGGAAAATCTTCCAAGGAGGAAGATCAAGATGACGAGAGAGCTGCAAAAGTAATTTCTACCTTAGAAGGCGTGCCGGGGTTGAGCGAGGAAGAGATGAATTTACTATGTTAGATAATGGACAATCCAAAGCACACCAGCTTGTTCTTGCGTTCTAGCGAACGGAACCGTGAAATTCAAGCAAAGTTGTTGGCGTGATTGTACATGGTTATGTAGGACTTTAGGGTAATATTTTGGCTTGCATAGCATATTTTGATGCAAATATCCTACTTTTGAACTATATTTTTTGTGAGGGTTGTGGATGTAGTACATGGTTGGTGATTGGGTGATTTTGTTATTTTGACTTGTTATTTTGGTGGAATTAATGCTCTTGTTATTTACTAATTAATATTCTCAATTTCGATTGTGTTGGTATTTTGTTTATTTTCCATAAAATACATGGGCGTTTTATGCTAATACCGCAAGACATGATTTTTCATTTTTTATACTATTGAAAAGACAGGGGTGTAAATGCTAATATGAAATTCCTGTTCGGTTTATTTTGTGAAATCTGAAAAGACATGATTTTTTTGTTTAATTTACAGAACACAAAAATAAAAATGGGTTTGAACAACATTATAATAAATTACTACGCAATAATATATACCCCTCCGATGATGAAAACGGGGTTGATTAATTCAAATACATATTTCAAGAGACGATTGGCAAATATATCAAAAGTACATTAGTACATTAGTCATCAAAACTACCCACCTCTTCGCAAAACATAGAGTCGTATTCACCATGATCAGCACGTGGAACAATAATTATGTCAGCCGGAACCGTTACAGGTAAGGGCACATGCAACCCTGGAATCGGTTCGGCGGGTTCATGATCATAATTGGGTGCCTCGTTTGGAAAAGGCCCAACACCTCCATGATCATGTAAATGCTTCTCCCGTCCCCCGAAAATGCAATTTAGATCATCCCAAGCAGGCTCTCCCTCTATCATGTAAGCTTCTCCAAAATTATATTCCTGCACATTAGTATTTAAATAATAATTAAACAAGGTTCCTAAGAAATATATAGTAGTAATGAACCTTTTGAATAAATTATATAAAAGGTAGAAATTTTTAAATTTTATTAATTGAATTATATGATTCCAACACGAAATGTCACTAACAAGCACGCGATTTGTCGCACGATCAAACGAGAATCCTGAAGTTGATAAAATAGCCCGGAATATATGATACCTCTCTTGTAGTTTACGAAATTTCGCAATTGCCTCTCGAAGTGTGAATTGGGTGGCATAAGTAGCATTCACTTCCGTAATTGCAACTTGAAGCAAATTTCTTTTGCCAACATGTGAATCGAGATCAAAATTGCCAATTTCGTGGTGAAGTTTTCGTATGAACACTTCATCAAATTCTTGGGGCCATTTCTTGTTGTAGAAAAATTTTGTTTGTGGTCTTGGATTTATTATGGTCATATTAAAAATATGTATGTGTGTTACTTGGGTGAAATTATTTGATTCCAACCGTGACATTATATAGTGGTAAAATGAAGACTTGGAATCTTGATAGTTTTGCATGTGAACCTTTTGTCATATCAAATTTACAATTTTCAAAAATATTACAAGTCTTGCAGCTTTATTTTTTTGTACTTTTGTGTGCTTGTGACTTGTTGATACTATTAACAATAGTAATCTTGACTACCTTGGTACGTACTGCACTTTTTATGTATGAATATGAAAGACTATTAACTTGCACAATGGTAACATTTTATATACATAGGGAAAATTAGTCAGCCAACTTGTGCTTATACATACAAACAACATAGCACAAAAATAAACTTGGTACGTACTGCACTTTTTATGTATGAATATGAAAGACTATTAACTTGCACAATGGTAACATTTTATATATATAGGGAAAATTAGTCACCCAACTTGTGCTTATACATACAAACAACATAGCACAAAAATAAACTTGGTACGTACTGCACTTTTTATGTATGAATATGAAAGACTATTAACTTGCACAATGGTAACATTTTATATATATAGGGAAAATTAGTCACCCAACTTGTGCTTATACATACAAACAACATAGCACAAAAATAAACTTACCCAAAGACATCCAGAATTCTAAACACACAAACATACAAACTTACATATTAAAACTGATAAACTACTACAAATACACAATCCAAACCAGCCTATTACATACCCACTTCCAACCCCAACCACACTTAATCAACTTCGTTCGATCCACCCGAAAACAGCCCATCCACATTGTCCCCTGCCCCACCAGCTGCCCTTTCGGGACCAATCAAATTATTATCATTTTCACGCACGGGTGGTGGGGGAGGTGCCTCAGAAACATTACCTATTCCCATATTGAATGGGATGATTGCAAGGGCGTCATCATCATCAGCCCGGACATGAATGGCCCATTCGGGACTGTCGACCACTTCGGGGGGGAGGATTGCGCAGCGTTTGATGTCGAAAATGAACCTGAGCTTCATATAATGTGGCTCTCCATGCAATCGGAATCTCCTATAACTTGGAGGCTCATTCTGCCACGACAAGGTAAAAACTCATTAAATGAGTTAAAAATGTATAAATAAATGCATATTAACAAGCAGAAAATTACTTACGTGCGGGTCTACAGTCTGCCAATATGGCGCAAGGACTGAAACCTCCATGTCATGTGGGTCATAGTCAACCCATGGATTCTCAAGGAACTCACAAAAGTCCACGTACTCAAGCCTGATGTGATGGAGCATGTCACGTAGTCCAGCTATGGTAAAACGACGAGGGTGGAACATAGCGTTCATTTGGGTTGCAATCCTTTGCAAACCCCCCCTCCCCCCCCCCCCCTCCGAAGTACAACAGCATCATGGACGTCCTTGTATTGTGCAATGCCGAACAATCTCGCAATGAAGTATGCTCGTTCATGCGGAGACCAGCCAGCATATTGAGCAGCGTAATCAGCACGAGCAGTCCGTGACATAGGCATTTTTCTATGTTATTTGAACACCATTAAAAGATTGTAAGTTATTATTAACCGAATTTAAAAAGTAATAAAACAATGTAAATAAGCATGAATAGAAAAAGCTAAGAAGAAAGATTATTTACCTTTCTTCAGTTTGTTGTTGGATATGAACGGTGTGTTTGTTAAGTGTGAATTGGCCTTTATTTATAATCAACCAAACCAAACTAAGCCATGTACAAAAGTAACTGCAGGGTTGGTGTACATTTATTACCAACCCATAACTAAGGTCTACTCACAATTGTAAAGGGTTATGGTGGACAAGACATGAAACCACTTTTTATGACATAAAACATAAGTCAAACAATGTCTTCAATGCAAATACACATAGGTGAGATTAAAAAAGGTTTTAAGAACAACACAAAAGACAACATATTTGACCTGCACAAATTTATTTTAAAAAAAGGGCTGCCAATGAAAGTATGTTACACAATTGTAAATTTTTTGGTGGACAAGACAAGACACAGATATGGTGGACAACACAAGACATTTCCATAAAGTAGAAATCAAGCAATGTCTTCAATGCAAATCAAAGAACACACACAAGTAACATTAATGACAAACCTTCACTCATAGGACCCACATTCAGACAATTAAAGCAATATCCAAATACATATTCATACAAAATCAAAATAGGTCATATTTATACAAAACCAAAATAGGTCATAGCCTATCATTCATCTTCATGCCACATAATATACAAAATCAAAAAAAGCATGCTAATATCCAAATACATAACATGAACACATTAAGCCAATTAAAACATAAACAACATGAAGAGCACCAGACAAACTGCAAAGATATTTACAAGTTTGAACTTGTAAAGCAATGTGTTGTTTGATGCTTGTAAAATAAGAAGAGATTCACGCAAACGTAAATTTTCTTCATGAAGCTCCCTATTACAAGTTTCAAGCTCCGTATTACGTTCTTCAACATGATTCAAGCGTACCAACAACCCAGGGATTATTGTAGAAGCCCTTTCACAACCATACGGGTCAACCCACTCAAAAAAATCACACCTATTGCCCTGGAATATATGATCAAACACAAACATATATAAAAGTTAAATTATAAACCAAACTATATCATTAAAATCAAATATTCAACCTAATATATCCCCAAAACACTGCAATTTTGAGTAGCTCAACCCACATATTCATACAAAATCAAAATAGGTCATAGCCTAGCATAGCATTCATCTTCATGCCACATAATATACAAAATCAAAAAAAGCATGCTATAGATTGACATGTCTCTACAAGAAACACATTGGTTATTATAAAGATGATTTTTTGTAAAGACAGACAAGCAAAAAACAAACACAATTTCACCCAAAGACAGAATTGAATAGTGAGTAATTTTTTGTCCAGTGAAATCAATATAAACAAACACAATTTCACCCAAAGACAGATTGAATAGTTAGTAATTTTTTGTCCAGTGAACTCACTAAACAAACACAATTCACCCAAAGACTTCTTATTTCTCAAAAGACACATATAGCAATTGGGGTTTTGGGGTAAAATCGGGAAATTTTAAAAAAGGCCACAAAATTAATTTTTATTTACTCAAAGGCCATTAAAACTTTAAAAATTACCCAAAGGCCACAAGATTAATTAAACAATTAAACTAAATTAATTAACTCTTCCTAATTAAACTAAATCCCACCCTTCAATTCGATTTCTCTCGTCAGATTTCTCTCCCAAATCAACCCCAAACCCTAACCCGATTCTCTTTACGCAACTGCTTATTTTCACACAATTTTCAGTCAAATCGCGAAAGAAAAGAAAGAAGAATAACATAAAAGGTAAGCATTTGTAAGTTTTGGCTGTATTATTGTGTTATTTAGTTCGCAAAATGGAGAAAAATATAGTCTGCAAATTTCACAGTTCTTGGCTTTTGACTTTTGGGAGGAACAAATGCCAAATGACGGCCTACCTTAATGGCGTTTGGCAACCAAATGCCATTAAGGTAGGCCGTCATTTGGCGTTTGGGAAGGACCAAAAGCCAGCCAGGCCTATCTTCATGACATTTGGCGTTTGCCAAACGCCAAATGCCATGAAGGTAAGCCTGACTTTTGGCGTTTGGGAAGGATCAAAAGCCAAAAGCCAGGCCTATCTTCATGTCATTTGGCGTTTGCCAAACGCCAAAGGCCATGAAGGTAAGTCTGGCGTTTGGCGTTTGGGAAGGACCAAAAGCCAAAAGCCAGGCCTATCTTCATGGCATTTGGCATTTGCCAAACGCCAAATGCCATGAAGGTAGGCCTGGCTTTTGGCGTTTGGGAAGGACCAAAAGCCAGAATTCAAGAATGCATTTTTTTTTATAGTTTGTGTATTAATTTTTGTTTTTAATTGTAGGAATGGACAAAATTATAATATATGTTCGATATGGTGGTGATTTTACACGCCAAATGGATGGTAAATAGCATTGGAGTGGTGACGATAGAAATTCTATGAAAACAATAATTGTGGATAGGAGAATTTCTTTTGAAGAACTACTCGATAAAATTTGCGAGAAGTTGAATTTAGATCGGTATACTGATATTTTTGAGATTATGCGTGAATGTGTTAATAACTCAATAGTGAAAGTATCAGATGAAGAAGATTGGGAGATAACAAAGCACTATGCCCATGGTCCTGTTGATTTAATTTTGTACTTGATTTTTTCTCCGAGAGAAGAAATTATGAGGATAGAGGCAACTCCGGGGAGAAAAGAAAAATCGAAGAAACTTATGACCTGGGGTAAAGGAAAAAAAATCATGGACAAAGTTAGTTTCAATAACCAACTTGATGGATGTGTTATAGGAGGATCAAGTGCACAAGATTATGTTAATGAGGAGGTCATTGCCTCTAACCCAACTTTACCTGGAGTGGAGGAAGTTGAACCTACAGTGGAGGAAGTTGAACCACTACGTTGTTCTCCTCCATATAGTCAGTGGTATCAGTATGACAACGAAGGTCATAATGTTCCAAATGACTGCCGTAACTTCGACGGCGAAGATGATTATGGTGGTGCTGATGTAAATGGTGAACACCGTAACTTTGACAACGAGTGTGGTGAAGTGGGTGGTGATGTGGGTGATGATGTAGGTGGTGATGTTGGTGGTGATGTGGGTGGTTATGGTGAAGCGCCTAGCCATGACGAATTTTACGAACCACCTAGTCATGAAGGCTTTGATAACGCTGATGCTGTTGCAAGAAATTATTCCCAGGGGAGGAGTGATGAATCAGGATGGACAGTTGGTCAACGGTTTGCAAACAAAAAAGCATTCATGGATGCACTTCGTGACACTGCTGTAGCAAAAAAATGGGAAACTTCATCGAAAAAGTCTGACACTAATAGGAAGATAGCTCGGTGTAAGACTCCTGGTTGTCCATGGCGTTTATATGCGACTAAGGAAAAAGAGCCCCCAGAATTTGTTATTCGAACATATACAAACGTTCACACTTGTGGGATAGCGAATAGAGGTGCCGGTCATAAACAAGCAACAAGTCGGATGGTTGGTTTACGGACGTCGGGATTATTTCTGAACGCCAATGAAGCCCCAAAACCATATGCACTGATAAACTTCATGCAAAACGAAGAAAATGTTAACATTAGCTATCAAACAGCTTGGAGGGGTTCAAAAATTGCTCAAGCGGAAGTTAGGGGTTCATTCGAAGAAAATTATGCCGATCTACCCTCCTTTGCTTACATGATTAAGCAAAGAAATCCTGGCACGCGCACTCACATCCATACGGACTCCGAAAATAAGTTTAAATATTTCTTCATGGCTTTAGGAGCGGCTACTCGAGGATTTAATTTCCTAAGAAATGTAATTGCAATGGATGCAACATTTATGGGTCAAAGATATAGAGGAACCGTTCTAATTGCAAGTGCGATGGACAGTGAAAATCGTTGTTTTCCAATTGCATGGGGTGTAGCTAATGGCAACGAGGACGCGGCGTGTTGGACTTATTTCCTCGAGCACTTGAGAGAGGGTGTACCAGACAGACGTGATCTGGTTATTGTTTCAGACAGGGGCAAAGGCCTTATTAGAGCGGTAAAAGATGTTTACCATGTAGCTGATCATGGGGCATGTTACTACCACCTCTTAGATAACTTGGGAAAACATTACAAGAAAGAGGGGTTAGCCGGGTATTTTTAAAAAGCTGCTTTCGCGTACACTGAGAGTAATTTCGAAAAATATTTTGGTTACTTGAAAAACAAGAGCCCAGCATGTGCAAATTGGCTACAGAACGATGTGAAGTTTGAGAAATGGGCGAGAGTCCACCATCGCGTAAACAGATATGACGTAATGACGTCTAACCATGCTGAGGTCCTTAATAATCGGATCAGAGAGGCCAAACAATATCCCATATGTTACTTTCTCAAATTTATTGTTGATTTGATGGGAAAGTGGTTTAGAGAGCGTCGTGATGAGGCTGAGCAATGGTCAACAACATTTTCCCCATCGACTGAGAAGTTGATATCCGAGCGATATGAAAAGGCGTATGGGTGGCGCAAATATGGAATAGGGTATGATAGATGGAGAGTGGAATCTATCAAGTGGTCTGGAGTTGTGGATTTAGAGTTAAGAACTTGTGCATGTGGCGTCTTTCAGATTGAGCAAATACCATGTGAGCACACAATGGCAGCTGCCATGGGCAAGCGACCAAACGATAATGGTCAGTATGTGCATGATCTTGTTAGCCGATACTACACGGTCAATACTACGCGTCAAGCATACTATGAGCTCATAGAACCCGTTCCATCGAAAGACCAATGGATGAACATTCCCGATGATGTTATGGCGAGGGTAGTGTTACCTCCAGAACCCATCATAACCCGTGGAAGGCCTAAAATGACAGGATATGAATCATCCTTTGAAAAATCGAAGAAGAAAAAATACAAGTGCTCAATTTGCAAAAATATCGGTCACAACGCATCTAGATGTCCCCAAGGCGGCCAGAGTTCGGGCAATGTAGAAAGTGAATCCTAGATGTTTAGTGAATTTTGTAAGTTGTATTTGATTTTTATTGAACAATGTTTGATGTAATTGATGATTATGATTGGCAAACATTTTAATTTTGTGCAACTAATAAATTGAATCGTAATTATGAATTTTAATTTTAATTTTGTGGAATTGGAGGCAGAGAGTTTTGCAAAGTATCTATCTACCTTTGAACATCAAAAGCCACATTTGGCCATTGACATTTGTGTGTGAAAATAAGCAGTTCACTGCCATATCGAACATATATTATAATTTTGTCTATTCCTACAATTAAAAACAAAAATTAATACACAAACTATAAAAAAAAAAAAAAAAATGCATTCTTGAATTCTGGCAGCACGACTTTTGGCTTTTGGTCCTTCCCAAACGCCAAATGACAGGCCTAGGCTTTTGGCTTTTGGCAAACGCCAAAAGCCATGAAGGTAGGCCTGTCATTTGGCGTTTGTTCAAACGCCAAATTAGCCAAACGCCATAAACACAAAACCCTAAACACTAACTCTAACCCTAACCCTAACCCTAACCCTAACCCTAACTCTAACACTTCTGTAAATCCTAACCCTAACTCTAACACTTTCGTAAATCATAACTTCGTACCTAACTCTAACACTTCTGTAAATCCTAACCCTAACTCTAACACTTCCGTAAATCATAACTTCGTACATATTGGTCAATTTTGTAAGATTCGGTCGATTCGGAGAAGTAACACTTAAAGTAACATTATATCCTCCGTAAATCATAAATTCGTACATATTGATCAATTTTGTAAGGTTTGATCAATTTATCACCCGAAAGTAGAAGTACGGTAACATTATATCCTCCGTAAATCATAACTTCGTACATATTGGTCAATTTTGTAAGGTTGGATCAATTTATCACCCGAAAGGAGAAGTAACACTTACGGTAACATTATATCCTCCGTAAATCATAAATTCGTACATATTGGTCAATTTTGTAAGATTCGATCAATTTATCACTCGAAAGGAGAAGTAACATTTACGGTAACATTATATTCTCCGTAAATCATAACTTCGTACATATCGATCAATTTTGTAAGGTTGGATCAATTTATCACTCGAAAGTAGAAGTAACATTTACGGTAACATTATATCCTCCGTAAATCATAACTTCGTCAATTTTGTAAGATTCGATCAATTTATCACTCGAAGGGAGAAGTAACACTTACGGTAACATTATATCCTCCGTAAATCATAATTTCCTACATATTGGTCAATTTTGTAAGAATGGTCAATTTTGTAAGAATGGTCAATCATAACTTCCCAAATTTTTAAAAAGTTTATTTTTGCGATTCAATCCGTTAGACGCTCAAAATAAGAATGTTCATTCACTACGAATTTGCATTTAACCCTAATTTGCAGTTTGGTCCATAACTTTTAAAAAATTACAATTTTACCCCAAATTTTTAAAAAGTTTATTTTTGCGATTCAATCCGTTAGTCGCTCAAAATTAGAATGTTCATTCACTACGAATTTGCATTTAACCCTAATTTGCAATTTGGTCCATAACTTTTAAAAAATTACAATTTTACCCCAAATTTTTAAAAAGTTTATTTTTGCGATTCAATCTGTTAGTCGCTCAAAATTAGAATGTTCATTCACTACGAATTTGCATTTAACCCTAATTTGCAGTTTGGTCCATCCCAAATTTTTAAAAAGTTTATTTTTGCGATTCAATCCGTTAGTCGCTCAAAATTAGAATGTTCATTCACTACGAATTTGCATTTAACCCTAATTTGCAGTTTGGTCCATAACTTTTGAAAAATTACAATTTTACCCCCAAATTTTTAAAAAGTTTATTTTTGCGATTCAATCCGTTAGTCGCTAAAATTAGAATGTTCATTCACTACGAATTTGCATTTAACCCTAATTTGCAGTTTGGTCCATAACTTTTGAAAAATTACAATTTTATCCCCAAAATTTATAACTTCTGATCCCTAACCGAATTAAATATTACAAAAAAAAAAAACTAATTACTTAGTAGATTTTTTTTCCCATCATTTGGGATATAAGGACTTGTTAAAAGCCTACTAGGATATCTAATCCTATCTTCTCTTTTCTTTGATCTTGGCTCACCATGATCTGAATTATCGACTTCGATATCACCATGATCTGAATTATCGACTTCGACATCACCATGATCTGAATTATCGACTTCGTTATCACCATGATCTGAATTATTTTCCGCATTATACCCTGAAAATGAGTATATTAAGAATTCATATCAAACACAATCCAAAACCAATTTGAGCAACATAATCCAAAACCAATTTAATAAACACAAATCCATCATTTAGATAAACACAACTCCAAAACCAATCTAATAAACAATAAAGTCTGAAAACAATTTCTGCAACACAATTCCAAAACCAATCTAAAAAAATCCAGAAAAATAAAATTCAAGACAACAACTAAACCTGATCATCATCATCATCATCGTCGTCGTCGTCGTCAGTCTTCTAATCCCCTCGGGCTTCTAGGTCTTCCAGCATCATTTGTTCGAGGTTGTCCACAGTTAAGTACAATTCGTCCAGCCGCTCAGTAACTCTCTCATCTATCTCTTTCTGACGATCTTTGAGATCTCGGAGGCTCTGCATCATCTCGTTCTGATTATCTCTGAGGCCTCCGAGGCTCTGCATCATCTCATTCCGCTGGTTAGTAAGTCCAAGTGGCCAGGCAGGAACGTTTTCATATCTTGATTCCGAAGATGATGGTTGTGGTTGAGCTTGAGAAGTAGAGGCACCATCTTGGTTTCTTCGGACACGTTTTAGATGTCGGCGCACAGGAGCAAGAGCAGGAGCAGAAGCATTGGCATCAGGGGCAGCACCTTCTTCGGCAACAACAGGAATAGGTATGGCGGGTGCCCGGTTGAGGCATTCGGGAGCTCCTTCATCATCCCGAATAACCACATAGTGCTGTCCAAAAAACTCAGTTAATTGACAGTAACGGCTAACGCGGTCATTCGGTCGAACGCCCTCGAATAACTCTTTAGCTGATATATAATATTGCATCTCAGACCCCTTGTCATTCGGCAGTAGCCGTGGGATAACAGCCTGAAAAAATAAAAACACACAAGTCATTTAAAATAAATATTAATATGTCGGAAAAAATTATTAATAAAAACGATTAACATACATGAACATTCCCAAAGAACTCATCCATTTGTAAACAGTTGGGCCAATTACTGCCCCCGATATTCCAACGTAACATTCTTGGATATTTCGGAATACCTGGGTCATGCCTTGGATTACAATTGCCCGCAGCGGGCATGCCTTCAATGGCTTCCAACATCCAAAACTATTCACATTCAAAACATTATTCAAAATATCCAACATTTACGAAAAAATAACTAAAAAAAATATATGGAAATCAAAAATTGATTTTATAAACATACTAGTAAAATGTGTGGGAATCCGCCCACATTCCAATTACGGATGCCGTCACTGGATGCATTCATATGTGTCACAATATCACGTAAAGTGACGGTCCATAGCTTCTCTCCCCAAGGATATCTCTCGCAAATCGCGAGATCGTCATATACCTTCAATATATTAAGAATTCATATTAAACATTGTTTTTAAAATTTTAAAGAAATAATAAAAACTAAAATTAAAGTTTACTTGCCGCGAATGTGATGTTTGGAATCAAACATCCCCGTTGGGGAAACAACAATGCCGATATCACCCAGACGAAGATTAATTTGCATACGTTCTCGTGATTTGTATTGCGAGTCAACTTATTCTGAATCCTCTTTTTGAGAGCTTGAACGGTAACCTCCCTCGGCCCCCACCGACTAAAGTATTTCTCCTTCAAGTTACCCCCTTGGTCGATAACTTCGGAGTCATAATCACTCAATTCCCCAAATCTCAACCCCGACACAAGGCTAAATTCCTCTACTCCGAATCTGACTGGCTTTCCATTTATCAAAAACCAGTATTCATATATACTCTTTTCTTGCAGTCGTTGGCATACTCGGAGAATCGGACTGTGCAATATCGATGCCTTAAATTTGCCCCTCCCGGTTAGGCGTAAAAATCTACCAATCTGAGGATAATCATCTATATTCCGCCAATGGTCAGGTCTTAGCTTGCCTGTAATGTCCGAAATTTCACTCCATGTTGTGCGTTGTGTTATCCTTCCATCTACGATCACAGTGTCGTAGTGAAAGCGGGGTAACTTTGGTAGGGCCGAGAGGGCTGAGGTAGGTAAGGTAAGGTATCTCTACAAAACAAACAAAAAAAAATTAAATTTTCATTCTGTCATGAAAAAACAACAAAAAAATCAAATTTTTCATTCAGCCGTGTATACAAATATTAATAATCCCAGCAGCGGCATGCATGAGTAATTGTGTAAAGCTTAGTTTCCAAACATCAGTCAAATAACTTTGCAGGTCTAGTAAACCCAACTCCAATATATATGTCACACCATATTTCAGTACTGCATATATCCAATTAATATTAATATTAATATATAGGTAGCGACTGGTGAATTCAAAGAACTTCCATTACATTTGCTGCAACACAACACTCATATGCTGTGAGTACAATATTTACATTTACAAAATGATTAAAAAGTAAGTACAATATTTACATTTACTCTGTTGATTTAAATATGCTGATTTACTCTGTTGATTTAAATATGTTGTGCATATATAGCTTCAATCAGTTAAAAAAATGTAACTCTTAGTTTGATGATTAACTATGAAAGGTGAAATAAGATAAAAAGAATACACAGCCGTAGAGTTCTCTAATATAATAGCCTGTATATATTATCTAGATTCTTAATTTCAACAGCAAACGCAGGCGCAAACGCCGTCAAGCAACCAAGCCAAACGGAAAACGCCGCTGATTGGCTTGTCGGCATTTGCCGTTTGGTCTAATGCCAAACGGCAAATGCCGCAAGCAAACAGAGGCGTTTGCCGTTTGACGCAAACGCCGCTGTTTTCTTGAGGTGTTTTCCGTTTGGTCTAAAGCCAAACGCCAAACGCCGCAAGCAAACAGGCGGCGTCTGCTGTTTGGAAGTCAAACGGCAAATGCCGCTGTTTGGCTTCACGCAAACGGCGTTTGCCGTTTGGCACGCCTCTGTTCGGCAAACCTCGGGGAATTCAAGCAGATCGGGGAATTTATTCGAAATTTGGGGAACAAAAATTCATTCGAAATGCTTGAAACTTTACCTCAAATGGCCAATTGCTAATGTTCCTCTCACCATCATCGATTGTTCTTGCGTATGCCATCTTCAATTTGTTGCAAGAATTTGGGAGAAAAAATTGAAAGAGAGGATTTTTTTTCTTTTTCTTCTCGCCGACTTTGAACTGTGAGAGAGGAGAGAGTTTTTTTTTTTTTTTTTTTTTTTTTTGTTAGTTAGGGTTGGGGTGTTTTTGATTTATTAAAAAAATTGAGGACGTAAAGGAAATTGTTAAGAGATATTAAATATTGTTAACATTTTTTGTTTTTTTTTTTAAACTGAAAAAGGGTTGTGGCCTTTGAGAAATTTCTATTTTTGATTATGGCCTTTCTGTAAATCACTAGGTAAAATCACATAATACACCTAATTAAACCATCAAACAAATAAAAACTCACATAATACACATAATTAAACCATCAAACAAATAACCAATTCACAGTAGGGTTAGAAATCACCGAAAACACTCCACAACGTAGAAAACGCCTCCCAGGATTTTGCTTTGTATTAGAAGTATACATTCGAACCGTTGAGCCACAGGGGCAAATCCGGCCAGGGACTTCGACGTCACCTACGGAATGGTTGCTACGGCCAGTACTTGTGGAGCTCGACTCCATTCTGAAACCAAAAGAACCAAAAAACTATTTTAGAAAACCCTAGGTTAGAAAAAACCGAAAAATTTTTGCAAAATTGATGCCTATGTCGCAATTTCAGTGGTCGGAATCCCTGGGTAAGAAGTCTTCCAGTTTCGACGAGGAACAATGGCGATAATTTGAAGTTTCACGGCCTGATTTTGGAGATTTGAATTAAGAGAGAACGAGAATTGAGAGAGAACGGGGGAGTAGAGAGAGAAAAAACCTAGCCGATTTGAATTAGGAATGGAGACATTATCCTAGGCCTGGTTTATCTCTAAATCGGACGGTATGAGTTGACTCCCAATTATCAACGGCTGGATTTGATTCTAATAAGGGCATAAATGTCATTTAGACTTAATCGGATCTAATTGGGTATACCGAACCGGATATTAAAATATTGGGTTCAGCCCACAATTAAAGTCCATCTCCCAATTATTATGTTTGGACTGATTAACTTATTGGCCCAAATTGACAATTGGGCCAAATCCTAATCAGAGTAACCGAACAAAGCCTTATATAACTAAAAAAAATTAAGTACTTAAATGATCATGTGTTGCAGTTGATATGATCTCGCGTATACGTTCAATTCAATTGGACTTTGAATTCTTCATAACACTCAACATAAAAATTAATTAGGACCCAATGATAGGGGTATTAGGCTATCAAACAATGTTACTCGATCCATTTATTATTCAATAATATATTGGGAAAATTGATTTTTTGGTACTATAGGATAGGCTAACTTGCATTTTTGGTACCATTGGATACAAAAATGCAAATTTGGTATCATAGGATATGTTTTCATTGCAATTTTGGTATCAAACCCAATTTTTTTACAAAGTTAATGGCAATTTACCCCCTATGAAATGAATAATGTTCAATTTATCCCTCTATAATTTGAAAAAAATCAATTAACCCCCTGTAAAATTTTAATGAAGCAATTTACCCCCTTCAGCCGGAGATTATAACTCACTTGCCAAAATTGAAAGTATGCATGCAAACTATTTTATTTAACATAGGGGGATAAATTGCCACATTTATGATAACACAATGGGTAAAAAATCACATTATCATAATAAAAGTGGATTAAGTGCCACCTATAAAAATATCAGGGAAGCGATGTGAAATTTTTACAAAATTTCAAGGGGTAAAATGTTCTTTTTTAAACCACAAGGGGTTAAATTGAAAATTATGCATTTAGTAGGGGTAAATTGCCATTAACTTTGTAGAATATTTGGGTTTGGTATCAAAATTGCAATGAAAACCTATCATATGGTACTTTTGCATTTTCATATCCAATGGTACCAAAAGTGCAAATCAGTGTATCCTATGGTACCAAAAAAGCAATTTTCCCATAATATATTTATTCCCTCTCAAGTATCTCTTATACACATTCTCTCTTTTCACTTTTGAAATTTTGATTTAGAGTGGGTTTGGCCCAGCGGTGGCCGGTGGGAGCTCTTAAAAACACTTCTAGACATTCATTGTGATTTTTGAAGTGTTTAGCCCCAATTATAGAAATTACTTTTAGTCAATCGTGATTTTAATGGTGTATGGCCCTCACTATCATAATCACTTTTGGGATATCCAGAAGCTAACAATCAACTTATTTTAGAAGTAGCTAAAGTGTTACTTTTGCAAAAGCTATTATCCAAAAGTAATTATTTTATAATTGAATTTTATCATAATCAATTATTACCAAAATCCATTTTAGTAAAATTAATTTTCCTATAATTGATTTTCGAATCGCTAGGTCAAACTCACCCTTAACTAGAAACATCTCAAAAGCATAATCTATACAAGATCTTCATTTATATCTCTCTTTTAAGTGTCAAAAAATGTATAATTGTACATTGAAAATGTCAAAAAATGTATAATTGTACATTGAAAATGGAATTATAATGTAAAGGTTTATAACCTCATTTGCAAACTCCCATTGGAAGCTAAGGGTTTATAAGCTAATAATAGTTATTTGAAGTTGAAAGTTGAAGCTATATATTTCTTACTAATACGACTAAATAAATTTAATTAAGTGGATTGAGCGTGGTCTGATTTTAATTAGAATCTAAACTATTCAACACTCTGAGCCAGAAATGCAAGGAAATTAAATTTGGACTTTTTAATAAAAGTCCATGCATTAAAATTGGGCCAAAGCCCTACATAAATACAGGCCACGAAAACAAATCATGTCTACATGAGAAGAGAGGTTAATTTACATCCAAATAGTTTGGAAATTCTTATCTAGATTGGGTTCAGTGGGACTCAATATAGCCAAATGACAAATGCAAATATTTATTTTGTGATTGAATGTAACTTTCATGAGAGTGGCCAATCACAAATCACAAAGCAAGTGCAATACATTTACTTTGTGATTTGATGAGTTTGAACTAACCAGGTCTAAATAAAAATTTTGGAGTGGAGAAAATAACTGAATGATCTGCAATGGAGAACATAACATATACGATAATAATTATGGTAAAAATAAGTGGTTCACCAGTAAATGTAGGCAAAATTGTTGTTACATTCATCTTACACTGATGAATTATATCCATATAGATTGGATGATAAACACATGTGCATAAGAGGATAAAAAATTGTCCTCTCATACACGTTTGTCGCTCATCCAGCACCACAATGGATTGAATTCACCGGGATAGGCACATAATTTCTCAAAATTGATATTTAATCGTGTTACATTATCAGTTTACATTATTAATTGTGTTAACTACCTGCCTAAATTTACGTCATTTATTGTCATTGGCGTTAATTTTTACGCCATTTATTATGCCACTACCTTCAATTTATGCTCTATTTAATTGGAAAAAATTAATTTTAGCAAGGAATATCATGTATGAAGCATATGACACTTAAAAATTAGGGATTTCATATTCAGATTATAGAAGTACGCACGTCCAAGATACTTTTTACTGACACGGTAATTTTTTTCTTCTCAAAAAGCACATGAGAATTTTAAAAAACCCATACAATTTTTATCTATAAAAAAAAGAAATTGATCCCACATTTTCTTTCCAATTAGATATTTAACAATGAGACGGTAATCGGGCAAAATGTTAAAATGGTAAATTATGAGATCGAATTCGGCAAGGGGATATAGTTTGGGATTGAAATCAAATTTTGTATTTAGTTTAAGACAAATTCTCCAATCTTTTGTTTAACACGTGTGTTTTCAACATGACACTTAACGGTAGTTACGTTTTCATCATATATTTGACAGTGGGATGATACCCAAGCAAAATATTAAATTACATGACAAAATTCAGTGAAGTGATATAGTTTGGGATGAAAACCAAGATTTGCACTGAGTTTGGGATGCCATATATATATATATATATATATATATATATATATATATATATATATATATATATATATATATATATATATATAAATTTAGTTATAAATACATCAAGTAATTAACTTGAACTTGCAATTTATGATTTCAGAATCTGAAATTTCCAATTTTGAAGTGTCACGTGCTCGGCACATGATATTTTCGGCAAAATTAAATTTTTCGGACAAATAGGATATAAATTGACGCAATTAACACAATAAAAAATGTAAATCAATAAGGTATCACAAAAAAAAAAAACCAATATGCATGGCTTGATCATACCAACACTCCTTTGATGAATAATCAAAATTTCATTTAGCTCGAATATTTCGATAAATTAAAAAATATTAAAACATCAGAAAAAACAAATTCTACTCAAGTGATTCCTCAAGCTAACATTCATTTAGTGGTTGGTCATACATTCCCTTCACTAAAATTCTTTGAGAATTCAATTTTGTTCTTCTAACTTTCATTGCATGTTACGAAAACAATCATATTATTGAAAAAAAGGAATATTTATGTTGGAACATGTGAAACTACTACTGCTTATAATCATTAATTAATTGGTACATTAATTAACTTGATGAAAATGCTCTCAAGTAATTTATGAAAATTAACAGGATTAATCATTAATCATCATTATAACTTTTTGGTGGTTGACCTGTGAACAACAATTATTTTGAAATTTTATTGTTTTATTACTTTATACATTGCCAGGGACAGGGTATATGGGTCACAACTCGATCACAACCCTTGGGCCGACCCGAACTCAATGCAATCTTACTTAGATTTTTCATTTTTGTTTTGATTGGGTTTGATTAGAGTATAGTGACCGGCCTATTTAAGAATTAGTAATTGCATGTTTTATCTCTTAAAAATAGAGAACTGGATTTTTTGGGGTAGTTTTTCTAAAATTGGGTGTTATTTGTTAGTATTAAATTTCACATTAGAAATAATCTTGTTGATATTTCTAATTTTATATAATGCAGAGGTGATGATATTACAATATTTCAATGTAATACACAATTTAGCTTGACAATTAATGTTGAGTTGAAATTTGATGAAATTACACTATGCATAATTATAACAAGGATAAATTACGAATACCTATTTCCTTACATATTGGGTATTATAAAAATCTCTCTCAGGTTTGTCACATTCTTACAATTAACTAATTGCTCCTGAAATATTCAAATTTTGCCCTTATGGGTTATTTGTAATGTTTATAATATCTTATGAATTTTAAACTTTTAGTGCTAATTATTATATTCTATAAATTATAAAAATAATAATCTTATATTTAATAACACAATAATTGATATAGTTTGTAACTGCCCCCGCATATTTCAATAAACATTGCATCTTTTTTACATATTTATTATTAATTTAATTTTTATAATAAAAAATTAAACAAAATGTATAAATATAAAATTACATTTTCACTAATTAAATAAATAATATTTTTATTGCATTAATAAATTAAATTTATAATACAATATAAACTATATTAAATTAAAAAATTGGTTTATACAATATAAAATTATTAGATTTACTAATTTACAGAATAAATTCATTTAACTAAATGTGTAAACAATATGTTCATATTTATAAAATATTATTATTAAATTTCTATTTTAATTTATTTTTATACAATTTAAATTGTTAATAAATATGTAAATACCTTTATTGTTAAGCAATATTTATTAAAGCTTATGGAGAATTATAAATTATATAAATTATTTTGATAGAAAATACCTTTACTATTTAGCAATATAATTATCACTTGTATAATTTATAAAATATAACAATTAGCACCCATTTTTTTAACATTTGTTAAATATTAAACATTATAAATAACATCCAAGAGCAAAATTAAAATATTTTTCAGCTATTATTAAGTAATTTTATCACCTTTCATATTTATGGGTTAAAATTGCCAACGACGATTAATTATGGGATCAATTATACAAATTTTCCAGTTATTACTTTAACACTTTTAAAACCCGAATACTTGGTAAGTCATGAATGTGGTAATGGTCATTTAGTTCAACTTACAAAGTCAAAGAAATGAACTAGTAAAACTTTGTTTTTCATTGTGCTATTTGGCTACTTAAACGAATCCTTGTCTTTTGAATTGTTCTGAGGTTATCGACAAAAAAAATTTGTTTAAGTCACTTTGTTTCTTTTTGTCCAACTCGACGATTTGCTTCGTGGTGGAAAAATTTGAATGCGTATATTTCCAGACAAACCTGTTACAGTACGATCTGCTGAAACACGTATGGGTTCGGGGAAAGGATCCCCTGAATATTAGGTAGCTTTTGTTAAACATTGTTTACCCCCAAATCAATTTTGGGAAATTCAAACTTTGATAGATAACATTTTTATCCCTTTAAATAACAAAACTTCAATTATTAAAGAAGAGAAGTGGCTAGTGGGGAACCAAGTTGTTGCGATAGATGACATGTCACATTAGGGTTCTTTCAAATTTCCGTTGTTAGCATGGCAAATTTGCTCCTTCAATCACGCAAAAGTTTTCAGCCATCAATTGTGATTGTGAAAATATATATTATATTTTGAATAACATCTTTTTGTGTGATTTACTTTTGTGAAAATCTTTCATAATAAAAATACTTTAGTCAAAATCTAATTGGTGCAAGATCAGATAGAGTGTAAATGGCTAGATTCAAATAAATTACTTCTCAATTATAACTCGCATTGATATCTAAGAGTTATAAACTTGAATGTTTTTAAATGTAACTTGATATTTATAGTGAATATACGAAATTTTATTTATACATTTAGTGTATAATAATAATGGAGTAACTTCGATTTAATCTATTCAGTATGCTTTTCGAACATGACATATAGGACTAAATGAGCCCTCCTTAAAGAGGAAAGCAATTATAGTGGCCCTTGAAAAAGTGCATCTTTAGATTCAAAAGTTACATTTCCAATTTATAATTTCGTCAACAAGATTGTGATCCAATGATAAAGTTGAGACCCGTCTTGATCTTGGGTTTGATTAATTGACTAGTCAACTTGACTAAATTTATTAAAATTATAATAAATAATTTAATTAATATATTTTATTAGTTAATAATATCATATGACATCGTATATATTAATATTATAAATGTTTAATACACCATAAATGTGAATAATATAATATGATAAATCACTTAGAAAATTGAAAATTTTGATCGAGTACTCTAGTTAATGGAGTAAAAATAATGGGACGGAAACAATATAATTGTTTGATAGTTGTTTTTCTTCGTAATTTGGTTGCAATCAAATATGTTTTCTGATTTAGTTATACTAATTTAATGACCTAATTCTTGTTTCCCTAAGAAGAAAATGATTACCTCTCAAAAAAAAAAAAAAAGAAGAAAATGATTATAACTTTTGTTTTCTAGTTTCCATAGGTTTAATTCTTTTCAAGGCGCGTCATACACATTAGATGAAAATCTCTCCCAACAAGAATTCGAACTTAAGTTCGCTATAGGGGCTGTTTGGTAGGACTTAATAGGGGGTATTAGGTCATATTATATGAGTTAATATTTGCTAATACAACGTTTGGTGGCATTGCTCTAATTCCGGGTCAAATGGATTAAATCATTACGACCCGGTATTAAGACTATATTATAATCCACCCAGGCATGGGTGGATTAGTTAATCCAGGTTAATATGGATTAGATATATATCACTAATAACATCAAATTTACACATTTTCTTTTAAACATATCATTAAATATCATAAATTCTTCTCAAATATCTTAAAATGGAAAAACATTATACATAAATAAATCACAAATTAAAATCTATATCAATTTATAATTAACATGGAAGCATTCAAGCAAATCTATCAAACATGTTTTTAATATGGTCTTCAATCCGACTCCAATCTCATACACCTTAATCTCATACACCCTACCAAACGGCCCTAAATGTATTAGTAACATATTATAACTTCTTTACTTGTAAAAAAATAAAGCAAATGGTCCTAAAATTTTCCAATAATCAATTGTTTGTAACTTTGTCTTCCACGCTTCTCACTTTTTCTTGGGCTTTCACCAATTCAATGCCCACATCCACACACACACACCACAACTTGTCACTGTGCTGTGTCTTCTGCAAAGTGATGAACTAACTTTTCATATTCTTTAACCTGGTCCCATGGATGGCTTTTACTCCTCAGAACATAATCATTATATGAGAACATCCCCATATATATTCTTATCGATGCGGATCTTTTCCAATTGTATGGAATTGGACCGCTTTGAACAAATCCTAACTCAAATGCTACCTTTTCTCATTCTTTGCAAATTATAGAACCAAAAGTGCAATTTTTGCCATTTCCAGATACTGCTGCTTTCTACTACTATATAACATTCGTTATATTTTCTGAATTCCAAGCGTCACTCACAGTCTCACACTGTAAACACTTGCACTAAGGACTTTAGCAATGGCGGAAGAATCAGCAATTACAGAGACGAAAAAGATTATAAACCCTAGAGTTGAAATCGACACTTCCCCGCCATTCGAGTCCGTGAAGGAAGCCGTGGACCGATTTGGAGGCAGCGGCCCCTGGATTCCTCATCACTTGCTTCGTTTAGCTGCGCATGTAACTAATTCCTTCCTTTTTCCTGGTTGTTAGTTTCGTATACCTTATACAATATTTTGAATTTCATCTGTTCTGAAATTCTGATCCTCTCTGTTTTGCTAATTGATTATTTCACATTATTGGTAACAAATTATTAAGAAAACTATGCTAATTGCCATTAGTTTTTCCATTTTATTGTATATCACTCCTATTTGGTAAATGTTATTATGACTCTGTAGTCTGTAGATTTGCAATAATTCACTAAATTGAGGATTTGGAGGTGTCAGAGTAATCTGAGGAATTAACTGGGGCATTGTGGTGTCAGTTTTGTTTTCTTCTTCTGATATTTGGTTCCATCTAAAAAATCAGGGTTGGTTATTAGTATAAGGTACAACTTGAATCATACTTGCTGTGTATTATGTGTTATAAGGTAATTATCGAATAATTGGTGTTAGGGAATGTGCATACCCTTCCCTTATAGTGCATTCACGCAAGCGTCCACGATATTCAATTGTGGCTCCACCCGCACACTCAATTTGGGCTCCACCCGCACACTCAGTTTGGGCTCCACCCGCACACTCAGTTTGGGTGCCCAACAATCTCCCCCTCATTGCTCCTGCTGGGAATCGAACATGTGACCTTGGCTCTGATACCATGTTATAAGAGAAAAGATGTAGGGAGAAAGTATGAAGTTGTTATTAATAATGAACTCATGAAGGAGTATTTATACAAAGAGATAAGACTCCATAAATACCAAAATACCCAACCTAAACCTAATACTCCTAACATGCTATAACTCTAACTCTAACTCTAACTCTAACATTATGTTTGTGGGCCTGGCATAACAATCTTGACATATGACAATAAATGGATAACTGAGGTAGTGGTGGTAATAGTGAAAGTGGTGGATGATTATGCTAATGGAGATTCGAAAAGGGGCACTATGCATTAACTTTATGTCGGGCTCTAACACATTGTTGAATTAATCAGCATCATCACATTGGCTGCACTTTGTGATTCTTCGCCTTGTGTTGGATTCCACTTGGTATTAGTGCTGTGTTGTCTCTTGTTCGAGATTATACGAAAAGAGCTATTGATTTTACTAGTGCTTTTTATCAAAATTCTATGTTGTCTTGTAGAGAGGTATTAATCGGATCAGACTTCAAAGTAGATTCTTTCTATTAGTTCCATAAACATTTCAAAGTTTTCATGCTAAAAGTTTCAAATCTGGCATCTCTATTTATTTCTTTAGCATCAATTCTTGTCATTTAGTTGGCTTTTCATTTTGAGGCACCTAATCTATTTTACATGCATTATTAAATTGCTTGCAGCATGATACTGAGGTCTTTGATGTGGAAAATATGGAGGAACAGGCAGTGCAATTAGAGAGGGATCTGATCATGAAACAACGGGAAACACTCAATGTTTTAAAAGAACTGGAAACCGTAAAAAGATTTCTTGAAGGCTTAAAGCTCAACTCAATTCCAGAGTTTTCTTCCTTCACAGAAAGTCCTGATCTGAAATTCGAAAACCATAATTCAACTGAGGAGTTGAGCTTATGTCCTATCCTCTCACCTGGTTTAATGTTCATGGAGTTAAATCAAGCAAAGTCAAATCTCAATAAAACATCTATGGATCTTGCTTTAATTCAAGCATCTGTTGAGTCCCTGAACAAGAAAATGAGAAAAGAAAGGAGAACTAAGATGCAAATACCCAACACTGAAGATAAAGACCAGAAAATTGAAGTACCAAACAATCCCGACATTTCTATGACTCTTTCCAAGGAAGTGAATTTTGAAGCTGAGCAGTTCAAGAAAATGACAGAAGCTTCAAGATATGAAGTAATGAAAGCAATGGCAGAGATAGAAGGAACAAAGAACAGTATAAAGATGGCAGAAATGAGGTTAAATGCAGCCAAGAAAATGGAAGAAGCAGCTAAAGCAATGGAAGCTATTTCATCTCTTTCAAATGGTGATGTTTTATTGCATAAGTCTGATGAAATAACTCTTTCACTTGAAGAGTACAAAATTCTTACTCAAAAAGCACAACAAGCAGAAGAGCTTTGTAAGACCAAATTCATGGATACAAATGGCTTCCAAAGAACAAACGAAGCTCATTATCTTGAAGTGCCTGTTCTTGAGAAATTTGAAGAAACCATCAATGAAAACAACTCTAGTACATTTAAGTTCAGAAATTCACATTCGGGTTCAAGAAACGGAAACGAATCAAATCCCGCAAAACAGAAATCAAATCATCCTGGTTTTAGATCAAAAACTTCAATTGGAGACATACTTAGTAGGAAACTGATGTTACGAGATGATGTGGTAATGGAAAGACATGTGGAGAATCATTCAGAAAAGGAACATACTTCTTTGAGCCAAATGTTGAGGGAACAAAGTAGACTTATTTTACATCCTAATAAACAAACGGCAGATGTGAATGTCGAAAAGCAATACACTGTGCAGAGGAAGAAATTTGGATTCATTCAAGTACCAATGCCCACCAAGCAAAGCAAGAAAAAGACTCAGCCTTTGAATTTGAGGTGATTAATTAGGCTTTAAGTAGAGTGATTTGAAGTATATAGTTCGAATTTATGTTCGGTTCTTTCTTTTTTTTTCATTGTTTGTGATTTGAGTTTGCGTGTGTTGGTGTTTCTTGAATTTTATTCATGTATTGAGTGATGATCGTATGATTTATTGGATGGATTGACTAAAGAGATGCTGAGGAAACTATTTTGTTGACTTATTTTGAGGGCTAAAAATATTACTTGTCCGAAGAAAAGCAAAGCAGATGAAGCATGATCTATAATTCAAAAAAATTTACCCACACACCTAGCATTTCTTTAATAGTAGCAAGATTCCTTCACTCCATTGAGTTCGACGCTATAAAACTTAGCGATTCTGCCTTCGATTTTTCCCTTCTAAAGGGATCCGAAGGAGTTCAACTGCTAAGGGAATGAACAACTCTTAACAATTCCGTAAAGAATACATTTTACTGAAAAATTTATGAAATATAGTCATTCTGTTCATTAAAATTTAATTTTAGTTCATCAGTTTATGTTAATAAGTTATAATTGTTATGAAATTAATCTAAATTATAATCTAAAAGAGCAATCAAGAATTACAAATAAAATGTAGAGAGTGAATTAGGGAGAATAATGTATTTCATTCTTATTCATCTTCATATGATACATAATACAAAACCTTTATTTATAGGGCTAAACAAGACATCCAAGAGTCATAAGTTACAAGCTCTCAATAGTCACTAGACCACTATCTAATCTTCAATGATCATTACAAGTGAAAATTATTGTACATTTAAATGGGCATCCATTATATTAAAATATTTATAACACTCCCCCTTGGATGACCATTGCTTATGGAATATGCCTCGTTAAAAACCTTGTTAGAAAAATCCGGTGGGAAAAACCTGAACAAGGAAAAAAGAGTACATATCCATTTGGGGTCGATAATCGTCTAACTCAGCCTCATTAAAACCTTGCCAAGAAAACCCATTGGGACAAAACTTGGACGAAGGAAAAAGAGTACCGTGTGGAGATTATTATTAGCGACACGCTCCCCCTGATGCTGACACATGGTCCACAAGTTGATGCATTTCGATGTGGTAGACCCATCTTTTTGAATGATGTAGTTGGCAATGCTTTATTAAATAAATTGGTAAATTATTGTTTGAATTTTATGACATCTATATCACCATTTTTCTAAAGCTCGTGGATGAAAGATAATCTTCGATGATTTGTGGTTTGTTCTGTTATCTCAAATATAGTGAGCATTGTCTTCATATAAATTATTGGGGTATTTTCTTCTCAAATGATATACCACACATCTATTGGATATGATGATTTGTTGATCTTAACCAAACTCACTCTCAACTTGCCTCATGCATTGCGATTATTTCTGATGCATGATTCAATAAAGTAGCAACTAAAGTTTGTTTTGTATAACACCGTGATATAGTAGTTCCTTTTTTTCTTTAAATACCTAGCTTGTTTAAGAGCGACCTTTATGAGGATCACATAAATATAATGTTGCATCTTCATAGCCAACCAAGTGTGATTAATCATTTATATAAACTAACCCCATATTAATTGTTCCTCGGAGATATCGAATATATGTTTAACTCCATTTCAATATCGGTGTATCGGAGAAAAATTAAATCTTGATAATAAACTTACAACAAATGATATATCACGGCATATACTATTAGCAAGATACATCAATGCTTCTATAGCACTGAGATATAGTAATTTAGGATCAATGAGGAGTTCATCATTCTCATGAGGGCGAAAAAAGGTCATTGTCACACTAAATATCTTACAAAATGTGACTTGTTCATGTAAGATTGTCTTAAGATGATAAGATCTTTTCTATATATAAGTTGATTGATAAAGAATTATTTCGTTTGATAAGTGCTCGATCTGCAGGCCGAGACAAAACTTTATTTTCTCATGATCTTTCATCTCCAATTCTTTATTTAAATAATCAACCATTATTTGAAGCTACTCAGGAGTTTCAATAATATAAAAATAAACATACAACAATTATAATAAACTCCGATCCGATTATTTTTTCTTTTTATGTATATACATGGGAACATTGGATAACATTTATAACTTTCTTTTGACAATATTCAGTAAGTCGGTTATACCATAGATACCCAAATTCATTTAATTCAAATAAATATCTACACATGCGCATTGAATAATATTCCCGGGAATTTATGAGTGTATTAAGAATTTAAATCCTTTAGGGACTTTCATATAAATTTACTATCAAGCGAGCCATGGCTGTAATAATATCTATTAGACGCATATCAAGTTTTTCACATACTGTCAGACTTATATCTAAAAATTATTGTATCCACCACTGGAGAATATGTATTCTCATAATTAATTTCATGTCTCTGCGAAAATTCTTGTATCACTAGTCATGTTTTATATCTTTCGACTTTATTTATCTTATTTTCTTTTTTTCGCATGAATACTCATTTATACCCACTAGGATTTACTCCTTCAGGTATTTAGGCTACTAGTCCAAAAACTTTGCGTCTTTCCATTTTGGCCAACATTTCTATGTTTATATTCTTTAACAACTTTAGATTCAAGATCCTCATTTTATTTTATAATTATATGCAAAAGTGTTGTCGACAACTATTTTATTTCGGTTCCACTTTTTTCTCGCTGTGACATAACTTATCGAGATCTCTTCATTTTCATTAATTCCAGGTACCTGAACCTCTTCTGGGGTGTTATAGCTAGTTATGTCGTGACTCTTCAAGAGTGCTCGCCTCCATAATATGACCATCTTCAATGTTTGCTCCATTTATTTTACTATGATTTTATCCTTGGAACCGATTGGTTTTTTTTTTTTTTTTACTATTTTTATTTTCACTATGAGATTGTCCTAGGTCATCAATTTTAATTGGAGCATTTTCAGCTGGTATACCCGTATATGAGATTTAATAACTCATTTCTTTATTATCAGTAAATGCATCTGGCAGTTGATTTACAATATTTTTCAAATCAATTATCTTTTGAACTTCTAGTGTACACTTGTTTGTTCGAGGATTTAAATAAGATAATGATTTTGCATTCCATATAATTTATGTTTACCAGCTCTTTTTTCTCTCCCCCTAATGTCGAGAACATTATTTCATCATTTATACTCTCCTCCTAATGTCGAAAACATTATTTAATCAAAATGACAATCGGCAAATCTTTTGAGACCCCATCTTTGTGCGTTGTGGTAGAGCAATTGTAACATATGCCGCACATCTTTGATTTCTAAGATGGGAAATCTTTGGCTCTGACCAAACGTTAATTTCAATGGGGAGAGATTTTGATAACTTATTGGCATGATGCACGCAAGTGTTGCTGCATGCAAAACAATATATATACATGCTTAAACAAGAAGTTTTGTTCTCATTAATTATGGCCTAGCAATTTATTGGAGGCGTGTAATGAATGATTCAGCTAAACCATTTTGTGTTTGATTATGGGCAACATGACTTTCAACTGTTATTCAGTAGTCATTGAAAGTCTCATAGTTGAAATCACCAACATTTTCAAAGTACATTGTAAATATTGTATAATTTGAAATTATGCTCTTATTTTAATCATTTGCGCAAATGATCCCGCAAACTTCAGGTTGCAGGTTGAAATTTTCACCATTTGTAATAGATTTATCTACCAAGATTATGGAATATCTAAATAGTCCACACAGTGGATCGATATATTGGGCCCATATATATATCACTGTAAATGTGTGTTACAAATGCTGGAGATTCAAACCCAATTTTTATTAGAAATGAAAAAAATAAATAACCTTGAGAACAATCAACACTTTTGAATTAAGGAATCTTGTACTTCTTCAACACTTTTGACATCATAATTTTCCGAGATGGTCAAACCGGTCATGCCAAATAATAAATATATTTATATTAGTAAACTTTTGGTTTACTATGATGTATTTCAATTATACTAATAGTTGTAAAGTACCAATCAAAAGATAAATCATATAATCCTTTTACATAGCACGTTTCTTTTCATGGTATAACAACTATGATATCATGTAAGTACTAATTATTATTCTCATTTGTGGATCAAAATTTAATTCTATCACAAAATATATATGTATAATAATAAGCTACATCTAAAAGTTTTACAATATATTTGTTTTTTTTTTTTCACTAAAAGTGATACACACATTCAATAGGCAAGAGTTACATTCATTAAGAATTATATATGCATTACCAGATTCGTAACATTCAAAGAACATAGATAGTGCCTACCAATGAAATGCGATGTTACATAACTTATATTATCTTAAGGTTAGGAATAATTAAATCTACCTATGACAGATGCATGATTGATTGTGCAGTTTATTAGATCACATGTATAATTAATCCAACGCACAGGAAAAACAAATCTACACATGTACTTGTCATTCTCATTAAATCAAGGACATATATGATTTTAATCATGTCAATAAATTAATAATTGAACAAAGGGGTTGTCCATTTTCTTGATATATAAAAATGAAATAAATCTCCATATCATTAACATATACATCTGGGAGTAATTCAATACTTTTGGGTATTGAACCCAAAGGTCTGGCTTTAAGAAAATCAAATCCCTTCAAGGGGGCTTGTGACTGGCATTACACAGGTCAATTATACCAAAATATTATACAATCCGTATATATACCATATTAAATCTGGTAATTTTTCCTTCTAAGAAAACATAACTTAGAATAAAGTTTAACGAAAATTATAATTCCAAACATTCTCAAAGAATCATATGACTTTTAAGAAAAGAACACAATTACAATTGATATTTGAAATAAAACTATGCTTTAATTTTAATAATTTCCTCAAGGAGCCATCTTATCAATTTTCAATAATTACGCATGATTTCAATTGCATAGTTCTCACACACCCTGATTCCAATTGAAATTCACAAAGTTAACATCTAGCAACTTTATGCTTAAAGAATTTAACTTCTAATAATAACAATATATCATGTATATATGGAATACATATATACCCTGGATATATTGATATAGGGAAAATAAATATACCAAAATAGTATCTCGTTGGCATAAGATTTTCCTTTTAATCTTAGATATACCAAAAGAATGATGTTAGTGGCAATAAAACTCCAAGGTTTGCTTGTATATGAATGATAATTCATTTGACAAAACAAATGCCTTATTAGTATCAATAATTTTGTCAACTTGGCCTCATTTATATTTCGAATTGGGCCAATATTTTATTACTTTAGTTAGCAAAAATAGTGATAGCACAATTCCTTCAAAGTGATATCACTCTGTCTGACTACATCACCAATTATTCTTATGGAGTTAATTTCCCCAGACATGGCCAATATCTTAAAGATATATCTCCACGGAATCAAAAGTCTTCACAAATCAATCATATATTAGCAAAAAGATACCATTCCAGACATTACAATTTTCCTATTGCAAATACAGTTTCTCACAATATAATTAAAAGAAAATTAGTACCTCACATTCTTACCTGTTAGTTGATTTGATGATACAAAATTGAAGTGACAATAATGAAATCCTTGTTGATCCGATTAACTTGCTTGGATTCGATAAATAGAGCAAACTCGTGCTGATAACGTGTTATGAAATTAATCTAAATTATAATCTAAAAGAGCAATCAAGAATTACAAATAAAATGTAGAGAGTGAATTAGGGAGAATAATGTATTTCATTCTTATTCATCTTCATATGATACATAATACAAAACCTTTATTTATAGGGCTAAACAAGACATCCAAGAGTCATAAGTTACAAGCTCTCAATAGTCACTAGACCACTATTTAATCTTCAATGATCATTACAAGTGAAAATTATTGTACATTTAAATGGGCATCCATTATATTAAAATATTTATAACAATAATAAAAGTCGATATTAGTATTTGAGTTTGATATCAAAATTTGAACTTGTGACCAATTACCAAAAAAAATAAAAAAATGAAAAAAGATTCAAATTCGAATTTCACTATAATTAAAAATCTTTGCAAGATTTGGATCCGATTATAAAAGTCAAGTTACATACTAATTTGGTTGTCGAGTAACCGGATTCTACATCCTCGGACTATTTGAAAGTGGTTGTTTGAACGTGATATCCATTATAGTTCAAGTTAGTACTCCCTCTGTTCCATTTTACATGTCGTTTAAGATTGTTTCACAAGGATTAAAAAATTATTTAATGCTCTAGATTTTAGGAAAATTAAAGGATATTTGGACAAAATTGCCCTTAATAAATGCATGGTTATTTGTTTTGAAAATTGAGAGATATTAAGTATAGTATTTAGGATTAAAGAAGGGTAAACTTGTCAAATTAGCATTTAAATCTATCTTGAAATTATAAAGTGACATGTATAGTGGAATTTTTTTTCTCTAAAGTGACATGTAAAAGGGAACGGAGGGAGTAGTGTTGTGAGCTTTAAATTCGATGTTGGATGTAAATAGAGAAGTACAACTATTTTTGCTGCCGAAATTAGTGTCAATTGGACCAATGATGTCAAGTCGTAAGTTTCTGTTATTCGTGTTCGGCTTTTTGTGACAGCGCTTGGGAAAATGCTTGTCCAAGCCTGGTTTGGCCAAATTCATCCAACCACCAAGTATGTATTGCACTTGCTTTTTAGTAGGGGTGCACATGATACGGTTCTGCGGTATTTTTAACAAAATTTGTACCGTACCAATTAGTGCGGTTTTTAAAAACTCAAAACCAAACTAGAGTTTTATGAACCATACCAACAAGCGCGATTTTGTGCGGTTCCGGTACGGTATGGTACGGTTGTGGTTTTTTAAACAAACTTTTTCGTGCAATTTTTCATATATAATTGATCGCATAGTTGACAATTATATAAGAAATTAATTATGTAATATTTTTTTACATTAAATAAAGCATTGGAAAAGAAAATGTTCACAAATTTGACGCTATAGTTCGACCTAATTGAATAAAATTAATTGATTAATTATTTGATCATTGTTTTTATTATGTGAAGAAACTTATTATTTGGTATTTGTTGTCTAGAATTTTTGAATTTTAAATTTTCAACATATAACAAGTTTAATTTGTCCTAAATTTGAACATATCTTTATTTTAATTGAACGATAGCAATGTAGTAATTATAAACTATGATGAACTATAATATAATTTATAAATAATATAGTATTCAATAATATTTGAATTATAAATTTATAAAATTTAGTTGTAAATTTAAAAAAAAAAAGAAAAGTTAATTCATGTTTCTTTTCAATTTCGATACGGTACGATTTTTTACGGTATGAGAAGTCTAAAACCAAAACCATACCAAACTACTCGGTATGGTTTTCATTTATACCAAGACCTTCGATTTTGAGAAAAAAAACCTAATATCCGGTATGGTTCGGTACGGTATGAGACGGTTTTGAAAACCATATGTACCCCTACTTTTTAGTTACTTTGGGTTCGGCTAAACCCGATTTAGATATAATCGGGCCTTGTTGAATAAAAAGAGGCCCAATTCCAAACACAAGAGGAGTTACAATTTTTTATTTTTTATTTTTTTTCTAACGCTAATTCGCAACTTGTGTCTGGTAAAAATGGAGAAAGCTTTGAGCTTCACAAGCTCCTCTCTGCTTCCCCTCACTCCGACGTCGTTTCCCTCTCACCTCCCTTCTAACCTAAGATTATCGGTCGGTACTCTCCTTAACAACTGTTCTTCTATAATTTTATTTATTTACTTGTATTATTCGTCTTATTAAATAAATATATCAACAGAGGCTAAAAAGGCAAAGCTCAAAAGAGAAGCATCTAAATCATACTCTATTGGTAAGGAAGGCTTTGGGTTCCGGTGAAAGTGGGCAACCCAATGGACTTCCGGCTATGCCCGGCAAGCTTTTCATGGAAGAGGTGATTTCTTAACCCCCTCTCTTTACAATTTCACTCTTTTTATTATTATTTTAATTTATTGGTAGTAGGTATAGTTGTTAACCTTTAATTGTTAACTTTGTTAGTTTTTCAATAATGATTGGGTTTCCGGAGATTTTTTTTAGAAATTTGGGTAATTTTTCCTAGCTGCCTTTGGTTTTCGTGTATGTTGAAGAAAAATTGTTTGTTTTAGTTTTTAGATGCTATTAGTGAGTTTAGGTTTTAGAAACTTAGTAGGTCATCTTAGAGATTATGTGAAAAAGAGAAGAGGGGTTAAAAATATGTTACTTAAAATTAAAGTTTTGTGAGTTATAGATATTAATGAATGAAAAGAAGTTGGTTAAATAAATACATTACTTTATGTCAAATTACATGTAGGTTGTTTTTAGAGATTAAAAAAAAATTAAGAGGAAATTCTTTTTGAGAATTGAGAGAGAAATTAATAGGATAAGTCTAAAAATTTGGCACTGATGTGTTCTCTGAAAAGCCAAACTTTTTCACGTGTACTTTGAGGAGTGTACATATACATAAGAAGGTTGGCAAATTTTCTATTTTCTTATGAAGCTATTTTAGTAATTTTTACTGTGTGATTTAACAAAAAAAAATTCCAGGTGATTGGTGCTGAATATGGGGAAGGTTTTGAGACATTTAGACCCGAAGGTCCCCTTAAAGTTGATGTGGTATTCTTTAACACTTCTAAATATTTCCTTGTATTGCATTTTGTTTCTTTCATGATATGCTTATGGTGGGTGTAGTATAGGCAAATATTTATTGTTGGCTTTATTGTTGGTGTCATGCTAGGACTTTTTAAATGATAGAATGGAAGAAGGGTTTCTTCAAAGAATTCGATATGCAATGAAGCCTGATGAAGCTTATGGTCTTATATTCTCTTGGGATAATGTTGTGGTAAGTTCTGAATTGTTTTATCCCATACCAATTTTAATTATTCCTTGAAGCCATATCTTAGATCAGTTGTTTTAGTGCTTATATGTATTTTGTTTATTCGTGTGACAGCAAATAGGTCACTGAATCTTGTCTAATATGGTCAATTTGCTTTCTTGTGTAGATATTTTTATATCTTATATGTAAAGTAAAAGCAATGATGTTTGAACTAATAATTTGGGTGGTGTACCTTGTTTTTGAATCATGGAATGTGCTTCATTTGATTGACTCTCTTTTACTGCACAAGCTAAAGTTAGAAGTTATTTTTTTCTTATGAGCGTCTAATGATATGTGTCTGTATATTGGTGGGTGGGGGTGGGATTCTGAGACATATCTGGTATGTTAGTATTTTGCATCATGCATCCAACAATATTAGATTTTTTTATGTGGAAATAGACAATGATTTATGTGGAAAATAAAGGACTCAGGGAAAAGTAAATTCAATGGAGAAGTGTGATTTTTTTACACAAAAGAAGGCTTTTTTTAAAAAATAATTAAATTCATTAAAGAGCCCTACTTTAAATAGTCTTTATTAATTAGATTGATAGCACTTTGATGTCAATGGTATATCAGCAGTTCATTAGTTTGCTTGGAGAAGATTATTAGACACTATTTAGGTTTATGTTATGTAGAAATATAGAATGGAGATATTGTGTCAATCTGCTCTAGAGATTGACCTATCATATATTTATAATAGGGTGAAATATAGTTTCCCCCGTTAAAAGTATTGGGGTGGTATCAGTTACCCCCCTATCACTTGTAACACTTACCCCTCTCTGATATAGTTTTGTAGTTTTTATTCCAAAAAAACCTCGCCCTTTTCATAAATAATAAATTTCTTTATTAAGTATGAATACATTCATCTAACCAAGCAACATTATGTTTCAATTTTTTCATTTGTTTTGTTTCCTTCCTTTTTTCGTTCTCAAATTTTTTCTTTATTTTGATCTCATATTTTTTCTAACCGAAGGAAACAAAAGAAATGAAGAAATTGAGACACAATATTGTTTGGTGGATGGATGAATTCATAATTAATAACGTTTTTTTTTTATAAAGAAATGAAGAAATTGAGACATAATATTGTTTGGTGTCAAACTTGAATTTTGGGAAAAAGAATTTGAAGGAGAATTACTCAACATTTTGAATAATAATTCGTACCGAATGAAATAATTATCACCAAATAAAAACTCAGAAAAATATAACATTAAATAAAGAAAACAAATTGAAACATAAATAATGAGAAAAAATGAGATGAAAATAAAGAAAAAATTTGAGACATAAACCGAATGAAACCAAAAAAATGAAGATATTGAAACATATATTGTTTGGTGGATGGATGGATGAATTCATAATTAATAAAGATTTTTTTTGATAAATTAATAAAGAAACAATTTATTTGTTATAAAAGAGGCTGGGTAGTTTTAGAATAAAATGTTCAATACTATAACAGAGGGAGGTAAGTGTTACAATTGATACTTTAGGGGGGTAATTGATACCACCCCTATACTTTTAAGGCCGGTGGGGGGGGGGGGGGGGGGGGGGGGGGGGGAATGTATTTCACCCTTTATAATAAAATGCGTATTTGCACATAGAGGAATATTGCAGCATACATGGAAAGGAAATCACAATGATTCTAAGCTCTCCATGATTTTAGGATGTTATATATATATATTTAAAGAAAAGACTTTAATAATTGTCCTATATGGTCTAAAGTAGGTGTTAGAATTAGTTTCTTGAAATGAAACCTTACGATCTCTAGAAAGGATAGCATCTCAGAGTCCTAAAATCTTTGTAGTCTTCATTTTATATTAGACTTTAACTAAGGTCTGCTTTCTTGACATGGAGTTTTTTCGGCGGGAATAAGGGTGTAATGTGTTTTGCATCCTTTGATTGTTGTGCACGCCATTTTTTGCTCTGTTAGTGTTTGTAGACATAGCAAGTTGTCTACAAACACATTTTATTTTTAAGTCATCATTCATTCGTAAAAGTTTCTCAAGCCTGCACATTTAATAAGGTGCAGAAAAACGCATTTACTCGAATTGTGGTACATTTATTCAAATCTCAAATGTATTATTACCAGGGTATTTGATACTTTAAATCCAGACATTATTACAAGTGTACATGGAGATATTTAATATTTATGTACTGCATTTGGTAGTTTCTGAACATTTTAATGATCTCAACTCTACAAGAAAAGTAGATTTTTCATCAAATTTCAAAACATATGACCTAACTTCATTGCTAAAATATCCATGAAGCACAAATCTATAAGCATATCTCCGAAGTTAGATTTGGTAATGAATAAAAAACACTGGATATCTTTACCTGGAAAAGAGCTGCATAGTTTTGACTAAAAATTGTCAAACATGCTTAATCCATGAGAATTTTGTGGACAGTTCATGTTGAAGGTTGTTCATGCAAAATCCGAGGAAGATTGGAAATCAGGGGCACAAGAAGATTTTAATTTCTTGATTTTTTTCTAGATAACACCATGATTTCCAAGGGCTTTTGCATGTCTTTCTAGGATGTTTGCCTCATGCTCTTAGCATTTGGCACTCAACTTCATGATATCTTCCATGGGTACTTCCATATATAAAAGTACCTTAACTGAAATGAGGTCCATACTTATAAACTCAACTTTCCAAATTCCATCTGCATCATAAAAAAATCAAATGGATTCTATCACATCAGTAGTATATACGAGTAGCTAACTTGTTGAAGCAAATAACCCAAAAATAGAGCATTAGTGATTATACTTTGATAGAAATGTAAATTTCTATGTTAATTGCATTTTTTTTTTTTTTGCTCAATCCATGTCAAAAAAATCAATTTTGGATTCTCTTTCTGCTGACTCTGCTACTCCTGGATTATTGTGTAACAGGCAGATACTCGAGCTTTAAAGTTGCATGCCTGGAAGCAACTTGCTTATGAAGAAGGTAAGTTATTTGATAACACACTCTTATTGTTGCAGAATATAAGTGTTTACTCCTTATGCATGAAATTGTAGTACGACTTATTGTTGGGACAGTACTTACTAATTAATTCTATTTGGATTGGCTGAGTTTTGAGTGCAAAGGCATGAGCTAACAATTAAAATTTGTTAAGTGTAATATTATAATTGTAATGGTACTGCTTCTAGTATAGAAACAAGTAAAGTTCAGTCAACGACATATTCTCCCAAAGTTATGCCATTTCTTACTTTCCTTTCAATTCATACAACATAATAAAAACCATAGGCCATTTCTTATCATAAACCTGAAACATACAGTTCATGAAATACATTTATTATTGAAAATTAAGCTTCTCTAGTACCCGAGATCAAGTAAGAAAATGTTCCACTTTTCCCACTTTGAAATAAAATTACTATTATCATCACGTTGAACTTGAAAGTGAACTATTTTCCTCTTTTCGTATAAAAGTCAACTGAAGTTTGTTAGCTGTGTGTTTAGGAATACTGATGCTTTGAAACTCCTATTAATTGGGATTAGTAAATGATTATAATGCAGAAAAGGAGATTCCTGGAGATTACAATGTGCAACGACAATTACTTTATGCAGGTGCTGATCATGTTCTGCACAAGGTTCGGGAATTTAAGATTATTTAACAGCTTTTTATGACCCCAAATTCTTTATTTATATGTTCTTAGAATATTGAAGAAGTGGACTTATTTCCCACTTTAAATTTTATCTAACAATACATAAGAATAAAATTTTAATTACTGCTCTAGTTAAATATTATTAAATATTAATCTTTCTTTTGTATTGGTTTCTCTCATATTGACAAAATACATCTTTTTCACTTCAACCGACCTCCTATTTGCATATATTATGAAGGGATGGAGGTTACTTAAATTTACTTTAGGAAGAAGGCATTTCATTAGTTAGTTTTGTATGATTTTTTTGTTTATTGACCAGTGTGATAATGATGTTTAATACAAGCTAGTAATATATAAGATAAATAATACTTTATTAAAGTTGCTCTCTGTTCTTTTTTTTTTTTTATATCAAAATTCAGGTATTGCTTTGGGGGAAGTCGGAAGATGATATAGATAGACTGAAGTCCAGACTCTCTCAGTTATATTATGATTGTCTCCTCAAAGTAAATATTTTGCGATAAATTTGTTAAATATTTTTCTTCTTCTGACATAGATGCATGCAGTGACGAATATTTGTATGTTTTTTTCCATTAGCTCTCGGAACCAATAGAAGGGTTAAAAGAATGGTTAGATGCGCTGTCTACATCTCGCATCCCTTGTGCGGTTGTTTCAAGTCTTGACCGCAAAAACATGGTTGATGCTTTAGAGCGAATGGGACTAAAGAAATATTTTCAGGTTCTCTCTCTCTTTCTCCACACACACTCTCTCTCTCTCTCATATATATATATATATATACAATTATTGTATACATACATACATATGTGAAAAGGCATAGGAAGAACTAGAATCTTACATGAAGACAACTAAATATTCTCTTTTTGGAGTTGCAGGCAGTTGTTTCCGAGGAAGATGGGATGGAGTCCATAGCGCATAGATTCCTTTCAGCGGCTGTGAAGGTACTTTCAACAGTTATTGAGGGCAATCAAAGGAAAGAGGAACTTATATTATGCCAAATGCACGCACTTTAAAATATCCCTTTATAATAGTTACAAACATCTTGGAAAATGAATAATGGCTTATTTCACAGATTAATTTGACATAACCTACTCGAATATTATTCGTAGTTGGACAGGAAACCGTCCAAGTGTGTTGTATTTGAGGACGATCCAAGAGCTATAACTGCTGCTCACAATTGTACGATGATGGCTGTAGCTTTAATTGGTGCTCATCCAGCGTAAGTGTCGCATTAACTATCATGATTTTGACATTTATTATTTAACCTCATTGATACACTCAATTTTTAAATAGCTCAATACCAACTTCTCTTAGGATTGGTTACAAGCCAAAAAAAATGATGAAAATAGGAACACCATTGTATAATGATGTCGTTTATGTTGATGCATTTGCAAAATGCAGGTATGATCTTGGACAGGCGGACCTAGCAGTCGCGACCTTTAACGAGCTTTCGGTTATTAATCTGCGAAGATTGTTTGCTCACAAGGGTTCAGCTTTTATGGATTTACAGAAGCAAGTGATAGAGAAAAGTCCTTCAAGGAGGAGGCTTACTACTGACACCATCTTCTAGTTCTGCACCTATTCGTTGTCGTCCTTGTACATTTTGTAATAAAGGACTTATCTTTCATCTTTTTTGTTTCCTTTTTTTCTTCTTCACACTTTTCTTACCTTTCATTTTTTTTTTTTTTTTTTTTTTTTTCTTTTGGAGAAGATTTCTTTTTACTCTTGTGTATATAACTATGATGTTGATTAAGTGGATAATGAAGAACTTGATTTGACTTTAGATTGAAGGAATTGGAGGAGCTAAAAATCAAAAATGTTTGATTGGGTCAAGTTTCAATCCTTTTGGAAATTGGGTGTCAGCTGGTTTGATATTGTGAAAATCTTATTTATCATATGGAAACTAATACATGTATTTGAATTTTGATATTTCATGGATTTTAAATTTTTTTTATTCCCATGATACATGTGTTATCATTATACATATAATAATATCCACATAAATGAGTAAAAACTAACCCAACTTTTACTTTTAACCAAAAATATGCAAAAAAGAATTTTTATTGCGATTAAGTTACATATACTTTGTAACAATGATGTGTAATGCGGTTTGATTGCCAATTAATTTTTACGTTAAATTGTTTATTTGACCAGGTATCATTAGGCCATTTGATTTCATTGAAAAGTATTATAATCAATTTTTTTGTTTAAATTGATTTAACAAATAATTGTATGCTAGCAAAAACTTGTATTTATAAACTTGATCAACCTCGAAAGGAATTAAACCCTTGAGAAATAAAATAAATAAATAAATAAAGCAATTTTATCCTACCAAAAAAGAACATTTTGTAGCCGACTATGTACTGATCATGGATCAAAATCTCCATCTTTTCCGTCCAAAACATCGAAAAGTTACCGATGTTTTAAATCAGGCGAAACAAAAACAAGATATAATTTCGAAACCATTTATTTGCCTTAAAATCTGTTATTTTCCTAAATTTAGTAACTGTTTTTACAATTTTTCCTTAGTGTTTTCGAAATATTTTCGCATAGTCTCGAAAATTTTTTAATATTTGGCTAACCGAACCCATGATACTGGCATGAAGAGAGGGAAAAAGAAATTAATTGCTTGAAGAAATTTGACTATAAGTTTTTTTGACTTAATTACCAGAAATAAAAATGGTGTTTTACATAAATATAAATTAAAATATTGCATTTCTTTTTTATCTATTTTTCCTCCAAAATTAGGAATTAATGACGATAACTGATTGAAATACCAAATGTGTTAACAGTCCTTAACTTATGTTATGAAATATATCGAATTTTTTAAGTTTGATACCGACTTATTAAATTTGGCTAACTTATAATACCAAAAGTGAAATTCTCTCAATATATTAGTCAATTTAAAATAAAGCTTTATAACTTTCTTGATAATAATTTCTATATTTATAATGGTATTAATTTTGTGGTTTTATTTTAAATAATTCATTAGTTTTATTTGGTTATGTGAATTATGTGTATTTGGCCAGACCCAATTTGAGTAATAATTATCCCTTATCAAAATATCGATTGGGCTAGGTATTATCATTATTACGTGGCATGAAAATGTTGGTCTACTTTAGACCGTCTAAGTTCATACGGAATATACAAACATGATCAATAGGTCATGACCATGGGTTCAGTACCTACTAATGTATGTTTTCTTTTAGTTTAATACCAATGTTTAATATTGATTGTTATTTGTATTTCTTTCTAATTAAACAATTACATCAATAACTTAATATATATATATTGATTGATGATAAATGTATTTAAAAAAAATTACAACTGATTATCCAATTATGTTACTTTTTTAAAGGCAATTTATTCATGTGATAAATCAAATGATAATATAATCCTCCCTCCTTTATTTTTATAAAATGGGTCTCAATACTTCCTCATATTCATATAAACTAATGTCTATTGGCATCATCATTATGAACTTTAACTGAACAAAAGTTTATCAATGAAACAAGACTATAACTAAGCCAAGCTTTCATCAGATTATTTATATATTATAGTAGAAAATATGTATTTGGTCTAAGATCTATCTTTATAGTATTTCAGAATGATCAAATTTTGACATCACTTCTAATTGTCTAGGATAAGTATTAATTTATTTGAAACAGAAAAAAAAAATGATTGCTTGATCTTTGAGTTGGCTTTAAATGATTTTTACATATCCTGACTATTACATGATATGGTGTGGTGTGGCTTAACTAAACCTTTTTTATCAAATGTTTCATGGCAGAAAGATCTAGGGATGCCAAAAGAATTTCAATGTACATAAATAATATGGAAAGACTGGGAAGAGAAAAACAAAGCTTAGTAATTAGATTTCATGCTAAATAGTATGCCGTATTTGTTTATTTCGATCACATGTTTCTGTGAAGTACTTGAAAAGTGGATGAAAATGAAACGTGAGAGTGATTTTTGTTCTTTTATTGTAGTTAATACCATATAAAAATTCAGAGAGCAATTTCATAAATATGATTTAAATAAAATCTATATACTGTTTGCGAGTTCATTAACCAATAATTTTATCATGTTTTCGTAAATAACAGAGTTTGCTTCAATTGCAGGTACAAGAAGCCTTAAGCGAGTGTTGAACTCGACACATGCAAGAATTCATTTTTTTTAATTGATAGAGTTAAAGTTTGTAAGATTATTTGTATATCTGATTATCCAAGTTTGTTGATTATAAATTTATAATGTATCTTCACTTTTTGAATTGTACCACTTTCCATGAACTATTGTGTTAGGTCTTATTACTATGAGATGATGCTTGTCAAAACTCAAAAGCATGAAATAATGAAAGTTATATCTTACATTTTGATCAGCTAAATTGATTGATGAATATCGAATACTGAAAGATGTTCACAAATATTTCAATCTATAGTGATCAGCTAAATTGATTGATGAATATCGAATACTGAAAGATGTTCACAAATATTTCAATCTATAGAGTTTAGACTTTGAGAAAAACCTTGATCCACGTTTTAGAGATTAAAGTAGAAAATGTGATGTGTGCTAATTATCAATTTTATATGTTGTTTGTGTTTTATGAAATGAAAAGAAGGAAATCAAAGGATTAATTTGAAGTAAAGCTTTAGTTGTTTTTTCTCTTATTGATAAAATCGTGTTCTTTTAGAAATCATGTTTGGTTTTCTGCTATTCTAAAAACTTAATATCTAAATTTCATAATTTTAGTATCAATTTTAATTATACAAACTAATATATAAAATAATTTAATATAATTCCGTACATAGCACGGATTTATACTAGTATATATTTATAAGTGGTATTCCGTTGACTGAACCATTGGAATATAGAAGACAAAAAGGAAGTTTGTTATAGCAGTACCACCAATAATAACAATGGCTAGGAAGAATGTAAGGGCTAATGTGCTATAAGAAACACTAATTTAACAAAACTCAATCTAAACCAAGGAAACTCGCAAAAACAACGACATGTAAATTAAACTTATATATATATGTATATTTAACCACGTATCATAAACACAATATCATCATACACTACTATTTCCTCGGCTTTGAGAGCTAGGTCTAACCAAAGAGAAAGAAAGAGAGGTAACCAAAACAAATTACAACAAAATGGCTTTTGTAACGAAAAGCACCATTTCTTTCTCAATAGCCCTCTTCGCCACCAGCATCCTTGTCTCAGCCACCGCTTCCGTTGCCCCCACCGCTTCCCCCTTCTGCGGGCAAGCCACCGACAAGGCCCTATGCAATAAAATAGTAAACGGTTCCACGATATGGTCCGATGTCATGACCAACGGGCTAAGGATCGCCATGCGTAAGATCAGAGCTGGCAAACCATTGGTTGACTCAATCGGGTCAAAGATGCCTGGCGATATGTGGACTGCAACGAGAGATTCAATCGTCTCAGTATGTAATGAAAGTTACGACGGCATAATCTACCGCACTCATGAATGCATGAAATATGTGAAGAGCCCTTCACCAGGCAATATCAAATCGGATCTAGAAAGTAGTCTTTCTGGTATTTTATTTTTCACGGACTGTCAAGATTCTATGAAAGAGTTCAATGTTACGTTACCCGAGGTGGACAATTTCATCAATGACCTAGATAAGATAGTTCACGAGCTCTTCGTCATAAAAGAGACAAAGCTTGGAGCCAATAACAGGCGATGAGCATGCATTAATTTGTAATAGAATGAAAAAGAAATTGACTTAAATTAATTTCTCTACTGTAATTGGATTCGAGTATGTTTTTTAATCATGATTAAGTCTGTATTCTTTTTCTTTTAATGAAATTAATTGTGTCAACGTGTTTGATTGTATTTCACTAGTTACTATTAAATAATAAGGGTTTTTTGTGTTTTATTCAAAAAGTTAGTAATATTGAAGTTTTAACCGGTGACTTTTACGATTAGGGTTGTAATCGAGCCGAGAGTAGTATCGAACGATACAGTGTTCAAGCTTGGTTCAATTTTTATCGAGCTTGAAATTTTGTGTTTGAGCTTGGTTTGATTTTCAATCGAGCCGAGCTCAAACGAGCTTTTATCGAACGAGCTCGAGCCGAGTATCGAGTAGTTTGATATTTCACATGTGTTTTTTCAGTTTTTAGCTTATCGAATCGAGCTCGAGCCGAGCTTCCAAAGTTATCGAAAGAAAAAAGGTGTTCAAGCTTGTTTAATTAGTGTGACGAACCGAGCTCAAACGAGCTTTTATCGAACAAGCTCAAATCGTGTATCGAATAGCTTGATTTGTTACAATTTATAATTAGAGCAAGTTTTACGGAGAGTAAAAGAAAGAAAATTGAAAAATGCACATGGACCCACTGCACGTCCTAAGACTGAATTCAGATCAGATTACCAGATTTCCTCCTCCTCCTCCTCCCCTTATCTTCTTCCTCCAGGAGAAGGCAACAAACATTTTCCCATTCAAAAATGGCTTGCATTTACAGCAGCTCAATTTCCTCAATTTCTACTAAATTAAATATCGCCTCTTTCTCTAATCACAAGCCCAAATTCGTTTGCTCTCTTGGAGGTAACTCAATTCCTTTTTGATTTTTGTATGTAGGTAGGTATCGTTGGATTTACAGGTTAATTTAATGTTATCTAGTGTTCTTCATGTATGAAATCTCAAATTTTGCAATTGCTGCCGATCAATTTTTGTGTATTTTTCTAAAAACAACACGAAATGCTGATTTTACTGATAATTATTTGTACTTTTAAGTACAACACTATGAAGCATATCTCATTTAAATAGATTTGAAATGATGATGCAAGCCCTGGTGTAAACAAAATTTCTTACCAGTTCTGTCAGTGTTGGGTAGTCAATTAGCTAAATTACCTTTATCAAATATGTGCATCTTTATACAGGGGCTGTTGCAGAGCCAAAAGCTGTAAATGCAACAGAGCCTTTGTTACTTAATGCCGCAAGAGGAAAAGAAGTAGATAGGCCCCCGGTTTGGCTTATGAGACAAGCAGGGAGGTACATGAAGGCAGGTTTTTGCACAACATTGAACTTGTATCCTCTTACACTAAATAAGTTGTTTAGTACTTTCTTTCTCGGATGTCCTTTCCTTTGAATTGTAATAATAGATTAACTCAACTCAATCTGTTTAGGCCTTATCCATAGTATGAGAATAAAATTTAGTACTAGTTTCGAAGAATTACAGAGGGGCGAGATGAGTAACTAAGAGATAAAGATGTGATATAATTATGGGAAATTTTCTAGTAGTTCTAGTGCTTCGGTTTTTATGGCGAAGTTAGTCCTCAGTGTCTTTGCATTCTATTGATCATAGTATGTCAAATCCTATATATGGAGATTTTTTTGATAAATCTTACCACATTTACTCATGGTAGGAAAGTCTGAGTAAGTGAGTATGGTTGTCCTTTCTGTTGGTAGTGCTTTGTTTAAATAATTATGCCAGAATAGAATATCTGAAAATCCTGAATTCTGTACAAGTTTTTTTTCTATTTTTGTGTATTTCTAAGATTGTATATTACTCAACTGATGCCTATTTTGAAATGTTAAACCGTTTAAGTCCTTTTGTGTTAATATTACTTCAGTTTTACTATCCTTAGTTCCAATTAAAATTTAATTTACTTAACGAATAGATGTGCGAGTCTCTTACAAAACATTGCTAGGCCAGCAGTTAATTGAACACCTTCACACAGTCTTGTAGAATGCAATCTTAAACAGTTATAAGTGATCTTTTGGATCTAATTCTGACTATAGTACTTGTTCTTATTTAAGTATTTTCTTGTCTAATTTTGTTCATTTTACATGTTATACTGAACCTGCAGTTTCATTTTTTCTCTTCTGTTGACAGAGTTACCAAACCCTTTGTGAGAAGCATCCATCATTTCGTGAAAGATCAGAAAATGTAGATCTTGTGGTGGAGATTTCTCTTCAGCCATGGAAAGTGTTTAAACCTGATGGGGTAAGATGCTTCCTGTTAAAAAGTAATTTTTTAAATGAACAAGCATGATCCCCTTCCAGCTCTTCGCTTCAAGTGAAAGCTTCATACTTTTTATTTAGATAAAACTTTAGTTCCAAATGCATTCTCTACTAATTTTCAACATTACGCAAGCTTGTTTACCAATAGCCTTTTGGTTATATTTCAGGTCATACTATTCTCCGATATTCTTACCCCTTTGTCTGGTATGAACATACCATTTGACATTGTGAAAGGTAAGGGTCCTATCATATTTGATCCTATACGCACAAATGCTGATGTCGAGAAAGTAAGAGAATTCACTCCTGAAGAGTCAGTTCCTTACGTTGGGGAAGCTTTGACAATCTTGAGAAAGGAGGTATGAGTAGTATTTTTCCTATCTATTAATGTTAATATCTAAGGCATGCTTCTTTTTTGTCCAAGGATAATTTATAGTTACACTTGCTTTGAAGCATGAGTAAATATAAAAAGAAATACTGTAATTTACTATTAACTATTGATCACATGACTTTATCTTTTGTTAGGTAAACAATGAAGCAGCTGTGCTAGGTTTTGTTGGAGCTCCTTTCACTCTGGCTTCATATTGTGTTGAAGGAGGTTCCTCGAAGCACTTCTCTAAAATAAAGAGACTGGCTTTCTCAGAGCCAAAGGTAACTTTATGCTTCGACTAAGAAGTCACTTTTTGGAATTAGTCTAGCTACTTTAGCCATTGTGTTGAAGTTGTTAAAGCAATAAATATTAAAGTTCTTTTGTTTCTGACATATAGGACACTGAATATATACAAATTGTTCATTTTTCCAATTTAATCAACTTGTCATTCATTATTAGGTCCTTCATGCACTACTTCAAAAGTTCGCTACCTCCATGGCCAAATATATCCAATACCAAGCCGACAAGGGAGCTCAAGCAGTTCAAATTTTTGACTCTTGGGCCACAGAACTTAGCCCTGTGGATTTTGAAGAATTCAGTCTACCTTACTTGAAACAAATTGTAGATACAGTGAAAAGGACCCACCCGAATCTCCCATTGATACTCTACGCAAGTGGGTCTGGGGGCTTAATCGAACGACTGCCCTTGACAGGCGTTGATGTAGTTAGCTTGGATTGGACGGTTGATATGGCTGAAGGAAGGCGTCGTTTGGGTCCTAATGTTGCAGTGCAAGGTAATGTGGATCCTGGTGTTCTTTTCGGTTCAAAAGAGTTCATCACTGAACGGATAAAGGATACTGTGAAAAAAGCTGGAAGAGGGAAACACATTTTGAATCTCGGACATGGCATTGTTGTTGGAACACCGGAAGAAAATGTTGCTCATTTCTTTGAGGTTGCGAAAGGGCTTAGATACTAGAATCTTATTTAGGGTGGTGGGTCTTTGACTTGTTAATTTGTAATTGATTCTTTCATTCTTCAACCTTCTTGTTTTGTATTTAAGATGGTGCTTGAAGTTGAAAGAGAATTTTCTGTATGATTATTGTTGCACGCATTGCGTTAGGAATGTACAACAAAGCTTGAATATTTTGGGCATAAACAAGTGGAGTTGTGCGGTACACATTATTCAAAAGAGTGAATTGCACTTTCGTCCTCATGGGTTAAATTTTGCACATTCATCCCTCTTAAAACTTTTATAGCAGATTTGTCCCTCTTAAAACTTTTGTAGCAGATTCGTCCCTCTTTTCAATGTAGTGTAACACATTTGTCCCTCTTAAATTCAAAATACATCTTAAATGGACGAAAATTTATGTATTTTGAATTTATGAGGGACGAATGTATTACATTACATTTATGAGAGTGATGCATCTGCTATGAAAAATTTAAGAAGGACGAATATATTACTCTACATTGATAAGAGGGATGAATCCACTACGAAAAATTTAAGAGGAATGATTGTGTAAAAGTTAACTCATAAAGGGACAAAAAGTGCGATTTACTTTATTCAAAATTTGTTTGATTTTTTCATATTGAAATTGTGTACGGGTTGTGTTTGATATACTTATAACATAGGATTTTGTTTGTTCTTTTATGGAATTAGAAATTGTTTTTAAACTTAGTTTATTTATGACGTGGATAAAATGTAAGTGAGTTTTAATTAATTGAACATGTTTCGAGTTTGAATCGACTGATATTCTATAATTTCTTTACCTTACCGGATCGAGTTTGAATCGACTGATATTCTATAATTTCTTTACTTTACCGGATCGAGTTTGAATTGAATTCAAATAATATAATTTGATCAAATTTGATATATAGCTCAATGCGAATACCTCTAAGTTTTTTAGAATATGTGGATGTACCGATGTAGGGCTATACACGATTCGGTAAATCGGTCAAACCTTATCGAAACCGAAGTTTCGGTATGTACGAGCTACATTATCGGATCAGGCTCACTTTCAACTTTGATAATACTAGTCAATTTATCGAATCGAACCGGACCCATATACCGATAATTTTTTATTTTTTTTATTCCTAAACTTTACTCTTCAGTTCCTCACTTCTTCATTCAGTTACAGGACTGCCCAGTTTAAACTTTAGAAGCAAAACCCACATTCTTCCTCAACTAAGGGTGAGTTTGGCCTAGCGATTCGAAAATCAATTATAGGAGAATTAATTTTATTAAAATTGATTATGGTAATAATTGATTATGATAAAAATTAATTATAGAATAATTGCTTTTGTAAAAGTAACACTTTGGTTGCTTATAAAATAAGTTGATTTTTTGCTTCTCGATATCTCAAAAGTGATTATGATCTTGGGGGCCAAACACTATGAAAATCACGATTGAACATAAGTAATTTTTATAATCAGGGCCAAACACTTCAAAAATCACAATAGAGATGTAAAAGTGATTTTAAGAGCTTCAATCGCTGGGTCAAACTCACCCTAAAAATCAATCCCTAACCACCACCACTACCAGCGCCGCCGCGCCGCCGCACCACCACAACATCCTGCTACGCCATCTCTCTCTCGGCACAGATTAAGATAAGTAATTTACAGAGATACGTACTCACAATTTTTCTCAATTCAAAATCAATCCCTAGCGACCACCACCGCCTTCCACCGCAACCTCCTGCTCTGCCATCTCTCTCTTTCGCCCCAGATTAGTAATTGACAGAGGTACAATTCAAATTTTAAAACCCCAATTTTATTTTTATTTTTTGTTAAAAAGTTAATTAATTTTAGAACCCCAATTCAAAATGGTAAAAAAACACCAAATTTTCAAAAGAGTAAGAGGCCCAAATTTGTTTCGGTCTTTTTGTACCGACGAACCGTAAAGAATCGAAAATTTACCGAACCGAACTGAAATTTTTGGTTTGACAAAAGGTACGAGATTCCAGAATACCGAACCAGCCGGTATACCGAAATTCGGTTCGGTTCGGTTTTACCTTTTGCACAGCCATATGTGGATGTAGTTTTAACTTTTACGAAACCTAAGGATCAATCTGGTTAAGTTTGGTTTCACAAAAGATACGAGATTCCAGAATACCGAACCAGCCGGTATACCGAAATTCGGTTCGGTTCGGTTTTACCTTATGCACAACCATATGTGGATGTAGTTTTAATTTTTACGAAACCTAAGAATCAATCTGGTTAAGTTTTGGTTAGTTTCACTTAGTTTTTGTTATGAAAAAATGGTTTTGGTGGAATATTTGAAATTCATTTGGATCGAGTTTGGATGTTGATTTTGTGGTTTAGAAAAAGTTTAAACCTGTATAGACTATGTTTGGATGTAGGGGTTTTACGGGAATAAGTAGGTGATAGGTGATAGATGTTGTAAAGACACTGATCCATTTATAGTCTTGTCAACATTGTTGAGCTCTAGTTCCACTAGACCAAAATGTTTAAACTCATGTTGACAAGCAGAATTGGGTCAAGTCAAGTCTTACTATTCAAACAATTCTCCCACGACTTACGTGGGATTGAGATGTTATTGGTGTCGAATCATTTTCTTTTACATGTTTGACATTCGTTATGTTTGAATATATATAACTTGTAAGTTGAAACTTGGTCCTCAAGAAATATGTGTTTAGATTTCATTTAGAATGATTTTGGCACAATTTCGCGAAATCGTGCTAAAATCTAACCATATAAGCCCCAACTTATCTCGTAGATGTGTAACATAGTGAATCTATATATATTGGCAAACCCATGAATCGGGTAATTCGCTACTAAAAGATTAAGGGACTGTTTGGATTATTGTCTCGTCTTGTTTCGATGTTTCAAAATTAGTTTGACTATTTTTCAATAAACTTCTGAAATACGGTTTGAATTGTTTTTAATTGAAATATGAATATTAGTAAAATAATAGCTAGTTAAATATAGAAAACTTGAGAATTCACGTTAATTCATTTGCACAAAAATCAACTTCAAGTAACACCATTTTAATTAATTAAATAAAACTCTCAAATTATAATTGACTAATCAGGCTAATTTTTCTTCTATTTATTAAACTAATGTGGATTGTTTGTAATATATATTTTCTTTCAACTTAATGTTTCATGTGATGGTTTCGATGTGCCGAACATTTGGTAGAGTATGACATTAAGTTATATTTTCACTATTAAATTAATATGAATTAAATATTATTTTATTTTATTTGAGTTTTAGTTTAAAGTTTAAACACAAGCCTATTTGAATGAAAGGATATGGGCTAGACGGATTTAAAATCCCCTCACAAATCCTTTGGGTTATTTGGATACAAAACTAAAGAGTTTTTTTCCTATATAGCTTATTACACAAAAATATTTTTTAAAATGACTCAAACTGAAAAGTATTTCCCTGAATGTACCTTTTAGTTAAAACCGCTATTCGCAACATCGATTTTAGGTAAAATCGACACTACCAATAGCAATTTATTATTCATCTCCGATAATTAATTTTTTTTAATAAAAATCAATATTAGCAACATCGATTCTTACTAATTAGATTAATTACCAACTAATTAAGAGTTTTTTTCCTATATAGCCTATTACACAAAAGTATTTCCCAAAATGACTCAAACTGAAAAGTATTTCCCTGAATGTACATTTTAGTTAAAATCGTTATTGGCAACATCGATCTTAGGTAAAATCGACACTACCAATAGCGATTTATTATTCATCTCCGATAATTAAATTTTTATTTTAATAAAAATTGAAATTAACTAAATCAATTCTTACTAATTATATTAATTACCATCAAGGCAAGACCGCAAGAACCAAGACGGGTATAGTTGATTAATAGCGATTTTATGCCCTAATTAAATAACCCTTTCCCATTCTCATTCATCCAAAAATTATACCCATTCAAAAACCCTCTGCCCGCAGCCGCGCCTCCGCCGTCTCCGTCACCGTCTCCGTCGCCATCAGGTAAGTAATTTGTTTGATTATTGTTATAGTTATTATTGCTAAATGGTACTTTTTTATTTATCAAACCTTGTGAACTGGCTAGTGGGTAATTGATTATATTTAATTATGAGTCAAATAGGCAATTGGATGAAGAACACTTATCGGCTTCATCTTGGGAATTTTGAGACGGGCTTTGTAAGTAATAGACTGCGGGTGGGGATGATGATGGGGCAATGCTCGTCACATCAGATTCAGATGTGGCTCGCATCATTTTCTTGATCGAGAGTCGCATTTGTAATTATCTCTTATTGCCAAATTTCATGCATTTTGACACTGGTTATGATGGATTTGTGCAAGAAAAAACATAGAAGCAAGTGGTTTTGGAGTGATAGCTGGTTTTTGGTGTAGTGAGTGTTGAGTCGTTGACCATAAAATCGCTATTACTAATAGCAATTTTTCTGAAAAATCGTCTGAAATCGACATTACCAGTATCGATTCTTGCCTTGATTAATTAGTTGGTAATTAATCTAATTAGTAAGAATCGATATTGCTAATATCGATTTTTATTATTGGAGATGACTAGTAAATCGCTATTGGTCAATGTTTTTAAAATTGGACCGGAGAGCGAACCGGGCGAACCGCTGATTTTAGGGAATTAACCGGACCGGATCAACTTCCGATTCGCGGTTGAACTGGTCGGACCGGCCGGTCCGGTCCGGTTTTAATAACATTGCTATTGGTAGTGTCGATTTTACCTAAAATCGATGTTGTCAATAGCGATTTTAACTAAAAGATATATTCAGGGAAATACTTTTCAGTTTGAGTCATTTTGAAAAATACTTTTGTGTAACTCTTTTGTGTAACAGGCTATATAGGAAAAAAACTCCTAAAATACATTCATTTGACTTCCAGGATTTCAGCCCAATTTTTAATTAATTAATCTCTGGTGGTGCATATATTTCGATAAACCGATTCTTATTAAATAACAAATCAAAAGATTAGTTCGATATAAACCGGCTCCGAACCCTACTAAGACGAAATCGTGAATTTCATAATGTCTCTAATTCAAATTTTATTTTCCTCAGTAAAAAGCCCTACTTTCACTTTCACATATTTCTCTCAGTTGCGCTGAAGTTCCTACAGGGCCGGTGTCCTCCTTCCGCCTCTTCCGGCTGTCGTCGGCCGTTCATCTCTTGGCAGGGCTTCCCTCATCTCTTATCTTAGTTCCTTCGTTTTCCTTCCTGCGTTGTTTGTTCTGAATAACAGTGCACATTCTATTGAGATACTCATTGTCTCTGTTATTTAAGCTCCGTTTAGCTAATTGATGTTTTAAAAATGATTATTTCATGTTGTTGGTGTCAGATGATAAGTAATCTTTGCTAGTTGATAGGATAAGTGTTTCTATTTTATTGTATGTCAGTATTTTGGTGAACTTTTTATGATACTGTAATATTGATATAATACATTAAATTTAGGAGGTGTCAACTGCGGCATAAGAGGTGTCAGTTTTTTTTCCTTTCCTTATTCTGGTATATGGGATCAGCTTAAAAATTAAGGTTAATATGGTCAAGCTACAAATTTTAATAATTTAACTTTCCGGGAATTTAGAAAGAAGACCCAAAACTACACTTTTCATTTTTTTTGTGTGACCAAACCTACTCGTTCGGTAACTGAACATAATTGTTCGGTTGGGCATTCAGTACAAATTTGAACCAGTCTAGATACCAAACACTGGTATGGTTCGGATCGTTTTTACTGAACGCACACTTCTTTTGAAATATAGTTTCGAGAGCATAAAGGTTCTACTTTTATATTGTATATCTATTCATTGATTTTGTTAAGTAAAATGATTAACTCTTTTAATGTACATTGTAGTATTTAATTTTCTAAAAGAAGGGTTTTAGAATTAAAAATATAGTAAGATTGAATCTAAAATAAATATTAAGTTGATTAGTACTGTTATCTATCTATAACAATTAGGTTAAGAGGAAAAAAATGTAGATAATAAGTACTTTTACAGTTTTAATAATACATACTTTTTTTTTGTTTGGGTAAGATAGGTCCCTGATTTTAAATTTCGCCAAGTTCCCCCTTATATGTTGGGGTGGCCCTGATTCACTGAATTTATGTAAGAAATTATGAAACAGACTTTACATTGTTGGATATGACTTTCAATTCATGAATATAGCTTCCATGCATTTTGTATATAATTATGAATATTCTTTAATGGAGTATATTGCAAATGACTAATGGCACTTAAAAAAAAAAAATCCCTGCTTGTGTGTTAGCTGGTAGTATTACTACAATCTTATGTTGGACATCTTTTGTTGTCAAACTTGTTTGGACTTGGAATTAGATAATCAGTTAATAATAATATATTCTTAATTCTTTTGTTGTTAGTTACTTCTTAACATAGTAGTAACTATCGTACGGTTCATGATTCGAATTTCGAGACGGTTCATGACTATTTGACTCAATGAAAATATTGCTGGAGCATTTTATCCATTAAATTAATGGTCACTCTCTTTGCAGTTCGAACAATCACAAAAATTAATATTCAACTTATTTTTAAATGATTTTTTATACTAATGAAAGTATGAATCTGGTTTAAACTTGAAATTTAGAATTACAAGTAATTACCAACTTACGGAAATCTTCTATTCAGAGGGTGTATAATATCGAATCGACGGGGTTTAGGGTAGGCTTTTCTCTAATTAATAGTTAACACAATTCTAAGTTATAATAAAAACAAAAGCTTTAGATTATTGAATCTTACGTCAATGACCTTAGTTTCTATTTGTAACATTTCAGTCATGGAGGAGAATTTTGGAGTAATTACGAAGGAAGATCTGAAAGCCTTAACTTCTGAAATTAAAGAACAGGACTCTCTCCTTAGGCTCAAACGCAGGTAGTTTCACTTTCTTCCTGACTCTGCTTTCAGCATACAATGCCATGAAACAATATATTCATATCAAAGTTTATTTGACAGGTGGTTGATGGATTTACCATTGTTGAACAGTGAAGAAAAACGAATAGAGGAATTGGTGCCTCCCAATGATAGGTATGTTTGTGATTGACTAATTAATATTTCATTTCTATTATTTGAACCGAGCTATTGCAGAATTTAAACTCTTATGCTTTACATAGTTTGCAAAATTTATAGGCTCAAGGATTTACAGAACAAAATGAGTGTTCAGCGATATTTTTTAAGCATAAATAAACAATGTGCCCTCTATATTAAATATCTATACTGGCTAAATTTGTTAGGGTGACTTACATACTTTCCATCAGGTTAACCAACCTAACGACTGAAATTTTGGAAGTAAGAAATATTATTTCTCTTTTAGTTAAAAGTGATTGAAACAAGTAAATATAGGGAGAGATTCTATTTGGATATATTGTAACTTTGAATTGTATCTATTCTGGATGTCAGTTGATACTAAAGACTGAAGTGACTCAATGTGAAGGTACGAGTTTGTGTTGCATGTGTTTGGAGTCTCGGTAGGTATATCCTGTCGTTGGTTTTTCATAACCATTGAGATGTATAATGTATTTGATAATGATGACATTACTTTTATATTAGATCTTATAACAATATGTATTTCCTTATATATTTTGTTCTGTTGCCTTAAGAATAGGTTAGAGAAAAAGACCCACATGCTTCTTAACATTTGAATTGTGCTTCGGTGTCTATAGTGTGAAGGAGTTCTGGTAGTATTAAAATCTAATTTCAACTACATGCGATGCAAATGAGGATAGATTGCCCATAATTGCTGTGCCATAATTTTACCTTTGTCTAGGCCTTAACCACATAGGCATGAATTTGGGGTAAATTTCGATGTGTTTTTTGCAACCATTCCCATTTTTTAGCTATTTTAGTTATTCCTCCATTTCATAATCTAAGAGTGGTTCATTCAAAAGGACATAGTAATGTGGGCATTACTACTATGCTCTTTTCTTTGCTTTATTCAAGCTCTAGGCAAGAAAGGACATGAGTACCGTTTCTCTTCTTCAAGCTCGGTCATGCATAGGAATTGCATTGTCTTATCGGATATTGTGTTCTAATAATTGTTAATCTGACTCCTTTTTATTTATAGGTTCTTTTTTTGTAGTGATATTGATTGCATCATATAAGTAATTCTCCACTGATTTTTTGTGTTTGTAGGATTCTGCCCGAATCATTACTCAGGGAAGATGATGTAAGTATTCTGATATTAATTTTAGATAATGTGAGGATTTGTTGTCTTTTGTTCTAAAGTACACATTATTTTATCTCAGGTAAGCTACGAGGACATAAAATCATGTGTTGAGATAGGATTTGGAGCACATAAGTGTGGACCGAAGCACCAATGTGTTCAGGAAGACGCAGAGATATTTAATTCATGTGAAGATTTTAAAGGGATACACTTCCTGGTGGATGATATGACCAATAAAGGCTTATATTCTCTTACTAAGTTACTTACTGGAGGAGAGATTAAATTTGAGAAAACAAAGTTGAGTATGAAGAATACAATCAAAGAATTTCTTCCGGACGTTATTAGTGACACGAATGAAATCTCCCAAACAAAATTGAAACAACTTTTTCAAGTGCTGAAAGACCCAAATAATTTTTGTGGGAGTCAGATGGTGCTTTCAACTCCTCCTGAAGCCTATTATGCTGCCGCTGTCAAGGTGCTAGATGGACTCGAGGACTTCTCTTTTGGCATTTTGAATGCAATGCATAGGAAGCTGAAAGGTAAGAGGGGGTTAATGCCTACTATGCGGCCCCCAAAATCTGTACGGGGACGTGATAGTATAATCAAATCATTGAGGAAAAGGTGCACAAAGATGCTATTGGAACTTCGTAAAGTAGGAGAGCCTGCAGAATTATTATCTGGTGCATTGGGAGTTGCAGGCTTAGCTCTAAAGCTATTACTTAAACGTCCTCCTGCAGTAGAGTTCAGAAAATTTTCACCAGAAATGGAAGCACTGCATAACAATATTGCTAAAGCTATTGGGCTACTAAAGGATACAAAGAGAGTGAGCTTGATAGAGCTGAAAAAAGTGCAGCTTGTGCATGATCCTGATATTAAATTATCAGTCAGAAGTCTACGTGTAATGATACGTAAATTGTTGACTGAATACCTTTTTGAGTGCAGTGACATGGACATGATCCCTGATTGTCTGATAGAAACTCTTGACATTATTAATAAAAGATCTCGAAGTCCTCATCACAGAAAACAATCCACTTCCGAAACTAATTTATCATCTCAAGAATTATTGGAGGAAATACAAAAAGAGGTTGAACATGTATTAAATGTCAGTGCTCAAGCAAAAGAAGTTGTACTTGACTGTCATTATGGACATGAATTTGACCAAGATTTTGATCATGCATACATGGACAATTTTGACGAAAGTGATACACTCTTAATTTCTGATGACGACAATGAGCAATCAGGGGACAGTAGGTTTCATTCTCATAATCTAACAGAAAGTATTGGTGAGACTAACCACGCAGAGTTCAACTCACCTGTCTCACCGAGTGAAAGAGATGGCAGTGCCCCTCTTCTTTCACCTATGGAGAGGTTAAATGTAAATTCCCCGTCATGTAAGGAATCAGAAGTGCTAGATGGCCAAAGCATGGCCATGAAACAGAACCCACTTGGATGTGAAAACATAGGACTGACGAACTCTAACCCTGTTAAAGTTAAAATTGAGCAAAATTTATCATCTCTATCTCATTCACATAACACAAATTTAAGCCACGACGACTCTAAAAGGGAAGAAACCGTAAATTGCTCATCTGCTGCCCCAAAAGTTGAATATTCCAACTTCCCAGTGGAAGAAACAAACCTTGTCAGTCAGCAAAGCAGGTTTCATAATCAATACCTTGAGGTCCAAGAAGCTTGTGATTCCACAAGCATGGTAGCATATCGTTTTGTGGGTCACATGTTGGATGAGCTTGCAAAGATTGAAGGTTTAGAATTATATGAAGTTGATAGATTGTATCTTCGAGGTTATGCTTCAGTTCTGGAAGATTCTGAAGGTAAAGTGTAATATATGTCCTTATACTTTATATATATTGCTATTGTTTATGAGTGAGAAATTTTCAAACAGATTACTTATTATTTACTCATTTAATTGACTTATTGGTCCATGGGTTCTTTCTCAGAATTGTCCGATACCTTGTTGACGTCTAAATTCTCAGGGATGTGGCAGAATGTTCTTGATTACTAAGACATTCATCTGCAAGGTATACAAAATTGGGTCTCTGTCAAGGTCACTATTACATTCTTGATATTTTTTAATTTTTTATTTTGGAATTCTGGCCAATGATCTACATGTGTGCCGAAGTGTTGTGCAATATACTATAGTAAAAAGCAATGTAGAAGGAAAAGTTTATACTATTATCAAGTAACAATGTGTTCATGGGTAATGCCATTGCACTTGCAAGAGCGCCTTTTATTTGAATTTATACAATCTTATAAACAATTTTTTCTTTAGCTACACACCAGTAGACTCTCTCCTTTAATTTATTCAGAAGGCATACTTTACCCTTAACTATATATAAGTTTACATTTGCTCTCTCAATTTTAAAAGAAGATGCTAAACTTCCTTCTTTTTGCTTTTAAAATTGGTATTTTATTCCTAAAACTCTTCTAAATGGCATAAATCTCCTGCAAATATGGAATTGTAGCCTTTTTTATTTTTCCGGTGGTTTTAATTTTAGACTGCTTCAGGACAAATATTGTGATAATTTACATTCATTCACAGGGTTTATATGATGGAAGCATATATTACCTTTACATAAGCGTGTTTTCTTGTTAGCATATACTTTTTGACATGCACTAGTTCAGAAGGATGAACAAATCTGCATATTGATGATGAAATTTTGAATTATAAATCCATTTCGGTCTAGTTCAGAAGATCAAGCATATCTCTTGTTTATGTTTAGACCCAAGCTCTTTCATTCTCTGAATAAAAACGCATGTTTTCTGAGCTTTTCTTTTAAAAAACCCATCATTTGGGGGCTGATTGATTTTTCAATTTTTGACACTGTAGTATTTTTTTCTGTTTAATTTTTTATTTGATGTAGTTTTAGTGTTTGTTGTACAGTGCGAGTACTCCCTTATAACCGTATGCACGGTTTTAATGTTTGCAAACGGCTTTGTGCACATTGGTAGTTGCAGTTTTAATTTATAATCTTCATAGCACTGATGTTTGAGAGCAAATACCTAAACATTAAATTTTATTTATAATAATCAAGCTGTGGTCACTTTCTATAAAACCATCCTCTTGTGGTTACAATATATTTTTTTATCAACTGGTAAAGATATTTCTGGTAAGCCTATTTAGTAATCATTCAGGACTTGTATTTATGACTTTAGGTATGGGATTCCACTTCAGCAGACCCTAGGCTGTTGGTGCTTCTGAAGTCTTCATATCGCAACTCTGTTGCGGTACCACGACATTGTGACACGAGGAAATTTTTACAGGTGAATAACCGATGACAATATGCATAGTAGTTAACTTTATCTTTGCAAAAATGAGGAGTTTGACAGTTATCTATTAAATTTATCGAAAGGAAAATTCACTGGTGGATTAGGGAAGTGTGTCATATATTGTATTTATCAACGTTATTAGTTGAAATCTGCTGAAACTTATATATATATATATATATATATATATATATATATATATATATATATATATATATATAACTTGCATGTGTAAATTCTGCTCGAAAATTTTATGTGCTTGTTAAGTTCTAGAATTTTTTATTTTCTTGATGATTTCACACCAATTATCCAGAAATATGCTGTAGTGTTTGTACAGCATACTTTAGAGTATAAGTTTCTTTATACCATTATCAACTATCAATATGTTCATGGATGATGTCATTTTCACTTGCAAGAGCATCTTTGATTTGTATTCTTACCAACATATGAACACTTGTTCCCTTTAACTACGCACAACTGGCCCCCGTCCCTTCAATTTATTCACCAAATTGTACTTTATCCCTTAACTATATATAAGTTTTATGAAAGAAGGAAAAACTCCCATTTGTTAGTTCTTGAAATATTGATATTTGCATTTCCTAAAACTCTTGTAAATGATATAAACTACGTCAACGTGCATATTAGTTTTTTGTGATTTTAGTCTGCTCCCAGATGAAATCTGTGATTATTATAGTTCATTCAAAGCAGGGTTATATGATCGAAGCCGAGCGAAATTGCGTCTTCTTTTTCCTTATGTTGATAATTTGCATCTCAGATTTGATTGGTAAAAAGAATTGTGTATAAAAGCTATATTATGATATTGCTACCTTCTTTACCTTTAGCTTTCCCTTTTGCAGAGAGGGGGTACATGACCAGTTTTTAGCTGTATTACTGGAAGGGGTTCAGTAGCAAAAATATTTGGTGCAAAGTTTACATGGGTATTGTTTATACTACACCACCTTTTTTTTTCTTTTTTATTTTTGTAATGACATAAGTTTATGTATTTAGAATGATATTATTATTAGTGAATCTCAAATCATTGCCAATCTTGACTGGTCCAAATGATTGGAGTTGAAAGACTTCCCAAAGTTATTGTATTATTGTATATAATAGTATATCCACATCTGTTATTTATGAGTTCAAATTTTTAATTAATATATATATAGACCATATGCAAAATACTGTGTTGTTCGATTTCCGCCAAACTGAGAATAAGCTACATCATAGTTTGCTAGATAAATATTGGGGTAAATTACGAAGACCCCCCTAGGTAAGGCCTAATTACAAAAATCCCCCTCACGTATTGGGTATTACAAATACCTTCCTCAGGTTTGTCATCTTCTTACAATTAATCCCTTGTCCGTAAAATGTTCCAATTTTGTTCTTGGAAGTTATTTGTAATGTTTATGATATGTTATAAATTTTGATTTTTGGGTGTTAATTGTTATATCTTGTAAATTATAAAAATAATTATCATATATTTACCACCAAAATAATTGATATAATTTATAATTGTTCATAAATTTCAATAAATATTTCAATTTATAATATAATATAAACTTTAATAAATTAAAATATCTTATTAATAATACAATATAATTTTATTAAATTTACTAATTTATAAAATAAATTCATTCAACTAATGTGTAAACAATTTGTTCATATTTCTAAAATATATTATTAAAATTCTATTTAATTTAATATTTTACAATTTAAATTGCTAATAAATATATAAATACCTTTTTTTTGGAATATTTATTAAAACTTATGGGCAATTATAAATTTGATCAATTATTTTGGTAGTAAATATATAATTATCTCTTTTCTAATTTATAAGATATAATAATTAGCACCCAAATTTTAACATTTATAAGACATTACAAACAATACAAATTACATTCAAGGGCAAAATTGGAACATTTTAGGGGGCAAGGGGTTAATTGTAAGAAGGTGACAAACTTGAGGGGGATTTTTGTAATACCCAATACGTCAGGGTGATTTTTGTAATTAAGCCTTACATGAGGGGGTTATTCGTAATTTACCCTAAATATTTTCTCAAAATAATAGTGTATGCCGCAAAAATTTTGTTCCATTAGCTATAGTCTGGAGTTAAATTTTAAGTGACTAATGAAGTTGACTTAATATCTTTTAAATGTCAAGGCATTTTAAAATATTTCCAATATATATATATATATATATATATATATATATATATATATATATATATATATATATATATATGTTATGTAATACCATGGATCAAAATTTTCATCTTTTCCTTCGAAAATATCGAAAAGTTTTCGTTTTTGAATCAAACGAAACGAAAATAAGATGTAATTCCGAAACTATTTGTTTGCCTTAAACTCTGTTATTTATCTAAATTTAATAACTTTTGTTACAATTTTTTCTTAGTGTTTTCGAAAAGTTTTCAATATTTGATTGATCGAAACATACACTCGAAACGAAATTTTGATCTATGTGTAATACTAACATTAAAGTTTGAAATATATAAATTAAAATATTTGTTACAATTTTAAAATTTAATTGAGTTGACCAATCGATATTATCAAAGATGAATAATTATGGAAATGAGGGACCAGGAGTAGATTTTCTCGAGTCTGCATTATCCATTGTATGATTTTATTTTAAAATTTATGCAATAAAAAATATATCATTTTTAGCAGGGAAGAAATATATCCTTTTCTTGAAAAAGAAAATCTTCTCTAGTGGTTAGTATTCATTGTAGGCATGTGCAGTTTCCATTATCAACAACGGGGCGTAAACTTTAATAATAGTCAAAGTCAGAATATCCTCTTGTTTCCGGGAGAAAAAAATAATTTTAGTCCTTTAATTTTTAATTTTGTTAAGGACGCAGAAATGGAACACTTTTAATTTTGGAAAGCAATTTACCTCTTATATTAAATTATAGCAATTTTAGCCTTACCTATTTTTTTAGTCATAAATTCATCGAAATTAAAATTAGTGTCTATAATTGCTACGCAAACAAACAAGTTTGAGAATTTTGTCCCTCTAGGTTCTACGCAGTGGTAATTCACCATGCTACCTTGTCAAATTAACTTAAAGTGGAGGAAAATACCACCGTGTTTTTTTTTCGCTACCTACTAATTATTAGGAAAAAATAAATAATGTAATTTGTTTGCCAAAACTAAAAATGTTCCATTTTTGCGTTTCTGTCAAAATTGAAGGACTAGTTTTGCTATTTTTGCCTCTTGTTTCCTCTTCGGATGAGTACAACATCACATTGCACATCTCACGGCGTTGAAGGAAAAAATCTTCTCTAGAAAGTTTTGCATCACTATATCTGGATATTCTGTTCTATTTCCTATCTTGGCCATTCTGATAATAAGCTGCATCAATAATTTGCTAAAAAAAGCACTTTCTCAAAATTAAATATCGTCTCAATTTTTTTCCTTCTTTAGCCATATTTTGGAGTCAAAGTTTTCAATTTTTGAAGGGACTAACCGAGTTGATTCTTATAAGTTTATGACATTTGAGAATCTCTTAATTAAATATTAATATATGTGGTCTTATATGTATAAAAGTGTTCTTTTCTTAAATAAATAACTTATAATTAAATTATTTATTATACTTTAGAAATTTAACCCGATGACCAATAATCCATATCAAGAACAAAGAATTTGAGAACCGAGGGACCGACAGAGTAGATTTTTCTTATCCATTATATGAATTTAATTTAATTTAATGTAATAAAAACATGTCCTTTCCTGAAAAAGAAAATCTTATCTAGTGGTGTGTATTAATTTTACATTTTCAACATTTTGGGAAAATAAAATTATTGTCAAACTCATAATATCCTCTTGTTTTCCTCTTCGGATGAGTCAAAAATCAGATGCCACATCTCCTAGTTATATGTTCGTAATATTTGGCGCCACATGCATGAATTTTTTTCCCAAATCTTGAAAAATATTCGCTTACTTTGTATTGATCATAAGAGAAGAGTTGATCTCAAAACAAATATATTATTTAGCATTCGGTCAAACTCGATTCTCGGTCGAATTCAATTTAAGTTAAGATTTCCCACATTATCGTTATTACCCAGATTATCCTTATATTAAGGAGAAAATTCTAACCGAACATCTATACTATTAAAAAAGAGAAGCATGTTTGTACTTACAAAGCGACGGTTGTGACACTATGCTACACCAAAAAATTATCACTTTCCAAAATTACCCATTTTTCAAAATTTAAAATTACAAAACACAAAAACTGTCCAATAAAAAAACTACCTTTTTTCACTTTGATTATCATGACAAAGCCACGATTGAATCTTTGCATATATTTTTTGCATATTCAAAATTAGTCTGATATATTACAAAAAATTAATATGCCAGGATAAATTATAATTCAAAGAATTCAACACACGCGAGTACCGCGTACCACAGCGGCTAGTATTAAAAATAGGACAAGTGAAATATATTTGTTTTGTGATTAGTTGGATGTTAACCAACTCATTAATCCTACGTGTTAGATCATAGTTGGTCCATGATTGCCAAGTGCATAGTCCAAGATGTAGTCCATCCGCAGACGAGTAAAACCAAAAGTCCAACTACGACACGTCAGCAAATAGCAGTCCCTATCCTCAAAAACACAACGGAATAAAAGTCACGCGGAGTAACCTAAGTTTTAAGATCCGTTCATAAATTAATAAAATAATAATAATAATAATATTAATTAATTCTCTCTAGTTTTCCTCCGCTCTTTAAAACAGTCTCCCTGTCTCTTTCGAAGGCTTCGGATCCAACCGAAGCTCTCCCAGTCACCAAAGGTATGAACGATTCTTTACCTACAACCGCATCTCTGTTTTTCAGTTTTTTTTTTTTTAATTAAAGATTTGTTCCGTTTTTATTAAATCGGATCTGATTTTTGTTTGAATTTGAGGTTCATAATCATGTATTTGCTTATCGCGTATGTGAATTTGTGCTTGTGCTTGTGTATATGCTAATAAAGTTATTTGAATCTGCATATAAAATATGTAACGTTCAAATGCACGTATGGATTTAAGTATTAGCAGATTATGTGCTTGCAATTTGCTAACTCTGCTTTGGAAAATATTCTGATTTTGATTGGCCAATGCATGTTTTTAATTAATACTATGTTCTCGCAAATGTGACTTGTTTTAGCTTGGAGAGGCATCTCGATTGTCTATTTTGTTTGCAAATTATAAAAATTATGGTGTGTGAGCTATACGAAGCTGGTTCTCAACGAGAAAGGAGATGTTTGTATAAATTAGGGCAGAGATCTAGATCTAAATAGCTAAATAGATAGATTTGTGTTGTAATTATATTTTCTTCCACAATGTTACATTATGGTTTTATGTGTTTAAATTTATGGGATATATATATAGTTAAACTTGTTGGTGTAATGTGTTTGCCAGATTGGTAATTATTTTGCTTCAATAAGGTAAATTTGAAATCTAATGTGAATGGAAAATATATACCTTCCGGACATACAGGAATAAGCATCCAATTTGTGAATAATACGCTGAAAACAAGATTGTTAATAGCACAAGTTGTTGGCTTACATTTATCTGTAAGAGATACTTCTGTTTTAATTGTTGAAAGTTCATAGTAATTTTCTATGGGTTGACTCACTTTAAATCTATCTTCAAATACAGAGTATCCCACACATCATCGACATCCAAGTCCCTGGGAATGCAGGAAGATGTGCTTGATCTCTAAGGATTCTACCTTTAATGTCTGCAGGATTTTGCCTCAGTCGGGATCAATCTTGTTCATTCTTGATAATGTCAGGCATGAATATGACAGCACGATCAACTTTTGCATCCAAAAGCATAATGAAGGCACAAATCATCAACTTGTCTTGTTGCGGCTTGACCTTGTAGAAGACGGTTGATTTCTACGTTTATGAAAGCTCTTGCTTTTGTAAATATTGTAGCCAGCAGGAGAATAAAACTAGGAATTTTTAGAAATGGAGAACAATGGAAACATTTTGATGAAGAAATACGATGTCGGGAGGTTATTAGGACAAGGTACTTTTGCCAAAGTTTACTATGGCAGAAACCTCAAAACGGGAGATAGTGTGGCCATAAAGGTCATAGACAAGGAAAAGGTATTAAAAGTTGGGCTTATCGAACAGACCAAACGAGAGATATCTGTTATGAAACTGGTCAAACACGAACATGTAGTTCAGCTTTACGAAGTAATGGCCACCAAAACCAAGATTTACTGTGTGATGGAATACGCAAAAGGCGGCGAACTTTTTCACAAAATTTCTAAGGGAAAGCTCAAGGAGGATATCGCGAGAAAATATTTCCAAAAATTGATTTGTGCGGTTAGTTTTTGCCACAGCAGGGGTGTTTATCACCGTGATTTAAAACCGGAAAATCTTCTTTTAGATGAAGATGGCAATCTAAAAGTAACGGATTTTGGTTTAAGCGCACTCTCAGAATCGAGGAGGCAGGATGGGTTACTCCACACGACTTGTGGGACCCCAGCTTATGTTGCACCCGAGGTTATTAGCCGAAAAGGCTACGATGGGGCCAAAGCCGACATTTGGTCTTGTGGAGTGATCCTATTTGTTTTACTTGCTGGTTATCTTCCGTTTCACGACTCAAATCTTATGGAAATGTATAAAAAGATATCGCGGGCCGAGTACAAATTCCCTAATTGGGTATCACCTGAAGCACGCAAGCTACTCTCAAGGATTCTTGATCCAAATCCTCACACTAGAATCTCCATGGCTAGAATCATGGAAAGCTCCTGGTTTAAAAAAGGTTTGGATTCCAAACGTTCAAGAACTAAAGTAAGAAATATAGAAAAGCCAGTTATAGATATTGATTCGGTTTTAGAGTGTGACAATGCTGCAGAAACGAAGATTGAGTCTCCAAAAAATCTTAATGCATTTGATATCATATCTCTCTCTAGTGGATTTGACTTGTCGGGTTTGTTTATTAGCAATGATCAAAAGGATGAAGTTCAATTCACATCAACTAAATCCGCTTATGATATTATGTTGAAGATTGAGGGTATTGCCTGTCATTTGAAGTTGAAAGTGATGAAGAAGGATCAAGGGTCTATGAGATTAGAGACGTCTAACGAGATTAGGAATGGAATTTTATCAATTAATGTAGAGATTTTTGAAATCACTTCATCGTTTCATTTAGTAGAGGTGAAGAAGTCGAGTGGTGATTCCATAGCGTATCAGAATATGGTGAGACAGGATTTGAGACCAGCGCTTAGGGATATTATCTGGGCTTGGCAAGGAGAGCAAATGCAGAACTAGTTGATATATCGAGAAGATAAAGCTGCTGACATATTCTAATTTTGTTCAATCTTTATGAGTTATGAACATTTTTGGATATGTATATTTCTGTTTCTTTTTTTTCTTTTTTTCTTTAAATGTAATAATCTTTGTGACATTTGTTTTTAATTTATGTGGATTCTGGCTTACTATTTGATAATTTATGCTTAAATATGTTCAATTCGAGCTTAGTTTGTTTTATATCATTTTGAATTTGATCAAGCTATGAATGAACCAAACTAGATTAATTTAGACTACTCGACTCATTTACGATCCTAATTTCCGTGGAGCAAATGCTTTTCTTTACGTAGCCAACACTTGTTGACCAAAGGTAAACTATGCACAAACATGATGTTTTCAGTTGTCCCCGTCAAGCACAAGAATATAAGAAGGATACATACTTTGATTACATTGAATTGATTGATCTAATATACATTCCATTTTTTTGGTGAGTTAAGTACCATTCCTTTTCTCGTTCCCACCTTTTTGGACTATTGTAAGATTTTATTCGAAGTTGTGCTGCTCTAGTTACTGGGAGAATATCAGATTTGTGGCTCTCTTCTGTAGGTTTCTTGTTATAACTTATAAGCAACACATTATTCAATTTTTGTCGTCATTTCTTTGTCAAGATAAATATAAGTTGACTGGATTATTTTGAATTTTCACATGTAATATATCTTTATTTATTGTAAAAAAAAAAAAAAATCTACCTTTCTCTGGCTTATTGAATGAAGTTTTTTTTAAAAATATTTGATTTATATAACAAATTGAGCTTGATCGCACTCGAAGCAAATCTCCAAAAAAATACTATTTAACCTCTCAAACCTATGGGTATGTTTGTCTCGCTTTTCAGAGAGCATTTCAATGATCTTTGAAAAGTCAAAAAAAACTTATGGGTATGTTTGTCTCTCACATGTAATATATCTTTATTTATTGTAAAAAAAAAAAAAAAAAAATCTACCTTTCTCTGGCTTATTGAATGAAGTTTTTTTTAAAAATATGGGTATGTTTGTCTCGCTTTTCAGAGAGCATTTCAATGATCTTTGAAAAGTAAAAAAAACAACATTTTAAAATAAACTTATCATTTCTCTATTTTCAAAATAATATCATCGTAAACAAAAAAAAATCATTAGAAAAAATCTAGATAGATTCTATTTTGGTTAGATATAAAGTAATATACATGACAAAGATAATTTGACAAAAAGTAACATATCTATTATACTATTTTTTTTCTTTAAATAATCTCTAAAAAAATTCTACTAATTTCTCAAACCTACACCTATTATTTCATCTAGAAAAATTGAAACAAATAACATTAAAAAAAATGAGTGACAAAATGTGCTATGATTGAGAGCACTTCTCAAACTAGAGGTAGCCACCTGGCGCAATTTGAAGTATACCAAGTTTGGGGAGAAACAAATTTGAATGATTGGGATTAGAATCCCCAAAGGACAAATTAAGCAATAGAATAACTTTATTCTCGATCAATAAGTTCCTAATATTCGTTCCAAACTTATTCACCATCAATAGTTATGGATGATGCCTATTTCATACTATATATTTGTCTAATTTGGATGACTATTAATTGATAAGTAATTAATATATTCTCGAGTAAAATTTTAAAAATGAATTAGTTTCAATCAAGTCATTTATTTAATATTTTTATGGTTTTATTTATGGCATGTTCCGACTAGTTATATATATTATAATTTTATAAATAAGTCGAGTGCTTTCAAAACTTTTTCGAGAAATATGTGGAGATAAATCAAATAAATTTATTGAAGCATAAATTATTCTATATTTTACTAAAAAAATGTTTTATGAAACTATCCAAATTTAAGTTCGTCACATTGTAGAGATTAATTCCTTCCACTAAATAAAATATTCGTCAGGTAGTTAAAGCAGATATCCACCTTTGATTTTGTAGTAATTAGTAGAAAATTTGTGTTTCAAAAGAATTGTTATATTTCATGCCATCGATTTCTTCTACAATGAGGTTAATTTTAATTTTGTTAATATTATTTGTTTAATAATTAAAGCCTGTACAGGTTTTTCCATTTCACGCACATAATTTAGACAATGTACACGTGTTCGTGAAAGTTAATCCATTAATCATAATAAATTCCTAATTTTTTTGGACATGAAAGATTACTTTTTTACAACTTTATTTTTACCAGAACTTGAAGTACCTCCTTATTAAAGACGAAACTTAAAGTTGATCGTGATGGTTACCTAATGAATAAAGAGAAATAGCCGGTTCTCATCCAATTGCTAGAAAATCATTAAATCACTACATATACATAAAGGATGAGTAAATATATCTAAGTCATTTAAAATTTTCATAGAATTTAAATTTTTAAAAAATATTTAAACTTAAAATGATTTTAGATAAATTGGCTCAAACGAACTTTAGTCCTAATAGAGCTACATGAACCGAATTCATATATATATATATATATATATGTGTGTGTGTGTTTTATCGTTATATTTTTAAATTATTAAATTGACATCTTGTTGAACTTTAAAAGTTATCGAATAACAAATATTGTTTAATTTTGATTTGTTATGCATGATGAATCGAACTAAATATGTTTTGATTATTTGAACTTGAATCAAATTCAATTAACTTTAAAACTACCGTTGAGATATCCTCTATCCTCTAAAATCTTTATTCCAAAGTAAATAGGATATATACAAAAAATAATGGGGCCTTTAATCTTAGTGATGGAGATAATTTTTTACATTAATGGTCACTTTCTCCATTTTTATTGTATTAAAATAATTCGACATAATATACAGAAATAAGTATCTACGGCATTTCTCGAAAAGACTATTTTCGCCCCAGTCATGTTTCACTAGATATTTTGCATTAGGATATTTTTTAAGTTTTAAATTTTAACACTTGCACGTTGTCCAATTAATTAATTAAATTGGTTATATCCCTAAGTCAGCAGCGCTTACAGCTTTCCTCTCATATTTTTCAACACAACATTTTCAAATCTAACTGGAGATTTAATTTGTGGTGAAGTTTGTTAGGATTCTTGTCTAATTGTCTATTATAATGTTATAAGTCAAATTGTGAGCTAACTTTTTCATTCCTAATCCTCGACTTTAATTTATTCTTTAATTTGTACGTTTATAATTTATAATAATTGGTATAGCTCTTAATTGATCCGTATCAACTTGGTCTGATTTTTAACTCAACAACAAATGTTATCGAATTTACTGGATTCATTCTCGACCAACTCTAACTCGATGCAATTTGTTCAATGTAACGCTGCACTTTTTTTCTTCTTTTTTTTTTTTTAATTTTAAAGAAACCATGATTAACAAATTAATTAGTTGGTCTATTGATGTCTCTGCTCAAATTCTTAAAATCCCAAATATAATCATACATTAGGTAAATGAAATATTTTGTCTTTAAAATTTACGGACTATTATTCTAGCTGTTATACAATATACATGGCCTGTTTTGCCCTTGACAAACTTGTCCAATGCCTAGGACCCCCAATCCACAGCTATTATACAAGTGTCCGTTGAAAAAAATTTATTCAAAGTCAAAGTGAGAGTTGTGTATTTTTTCATATATTAAAGGTCAACTTATTTTAAAGTTGGGTATTTCTTAAATATTTTTAACCGAGTTATTTCTTCTATTAGGTTTGAACAATTTAAGACTAAACCAAATTTTTTAGATTTTTATGGATCGTCACAACTCTAAAGTCTTTATATAAATAATAAAACTGTGGAAGAACATTGTATCATTTTTGAATATTTTTACATAAGATAATATAATAAATAGAACAATTCTGAAATTTAGATGTCTTTTATCCATATATAGGTATATATATTTGCTATAAATAATATTTATCGTACCCATACGGATTCCTTTTACTGAAAGACTTTTTTTAAAATTAAAATTGACAAAAATCTAATTATTATGATCAATTAAATTCAATTATATCAAAAGAAAAAAAGAAAGTGAATTAGTTATTTTTTTCTACTATCTAGGACCACATTTTGGTCCAAAAAATTCTAGGGTCGACCCTTTAGTTAAATATATATCATATCATATAAACATACAAGACAAACTAAAAATTCTTAAATTATTTTGCAAGTCGATATGAAGCATGCAAAAATATTTGAATGAAAAGAAAGTATAATTCATTATTCCATTTTATAAAAAAAAAATCATTATTCAGAAAAGAACAAATTTCTCTTGTCAAACATATTCATGGATGACGTACACTTGTTTGTTCCCAATATTGGACAAAAACAAGTACAATTATAAGATAGAGTCATATAGTGTGAAACCGTAATTATTTTAACTCATAGTTTAGGCTAGCGATATTGTCAGAACATGATCTGTTGCAGAGCACTAAATAATACTCCCTCTGTCCCATTTTAAGTGTCGTTTTAGGTGTTTTCATACATATTCAGACACCTACTTAATTGTCTCAATATTAGGAAAAAAACAAATGATATTCCTAAAATATTCTTACATTATCTCTCTTACTTTTTCTCTTATTCTCTCTATCTTTCTCTTTCTATCTCTCTTGGAGTAATAAAAAGCAAAGGGCAAAATGGAAAAATATATCATTAATAGTGCATTGAAACTCTAAAGTGACAGATAATTTGCGACAAAAAAATTTCTCTAAAACGACACTTAAAATGGGATAGAGGGAGTAATTTCTTGAATTGCCCCTCTTTATTAAGAGCAATAAATTTGATTATATCAATTACTTATTGTCAATTTCCAAAACAATGCATTGCCAACTATTTGATATTCTATCACTTTAATACATATTAATTTCTTTATGTTTTTACTAAGCAAAACTTTAAATCTGATTATAAATTGCTATTCTTTTCTAGGTCTTTAGTTATCTCTTTTTATACCCAAATTGTCAAAAATAAAAAGTCTTTTATTGATTTATAATATTTACAACTTCTTTTATATAAAAAAAAATTAATTCTCTCTCAGGTTAATATTTTTTTAAAGTATTTTATTTATTTATACTTAAAAAATTTCATTATGCCCTAGATTAAAAAAAATAAAATCCAACTTTGTAGACCAATGTAAAAGATTAAGATTAATACTAACTATTAATTTATAAGGTTTCCACAAAATAATTTAAACAAATTCATGAAAAATGATAGTAAAAGAAAAATGGACAAAAAACACACGTAATATAAAGTAAAATTCATATATATCAAAAAATTATTTTTTTATAAAGGGACGGATAAATTTTTTAAATGGGTCTCTCACTCTCTTGTAATTTTCAATGTTTCTTATTTATATAATATATCAAAAAAATATTATTAATTATAATTAGGATGCTCTTCCGAATCCATTCAACATATAAATGAATTTTGTTAGTTACGAGAGAAGATTTGACTTTATGAAAAAGGAAATTAATTAATTAATTAGAAGAGAAAAAGAAAATAAAAACTAAAGAGATAAAGTTAATTAATTTCGATGTGTAAAGGTTTTATGAAAAGGAAAGATAATCAATGTGTTAATGAGAGATAATATGGAGTTACCATAATTAATGAGAAATATTGGAAATTAAAAAATTAGATTTTGTAGTATTTATTTATGAGGACAAATTAATAAATATGAAAAAAATGTTATGGCAACAACAATCGACAATATCACTAGCCCATAGTTTAGCTTACAATAATTAATTTGTGGTCAAGCCGATATCTTGACCTTTCATAAATAAACAATTATACAGCTGCATTAAATCAAATTCCATATTAATTGTTAGTTGATGATATAGCCAGAGCAGCTATCCTGGTAACAGAGCAGTTTTATCTTATTTCCAACATTATCCTTGACCTAGTTCTTTTCTTTTATGGTAATAATGGTAATTATGTCTCCCCTATACAAGAGTCAAAAGACCATTTTCCGGCACGCTTGTTCCATATTTGCCATGTTTGTTGAAGCATGAAGGTATATATGTATGGTGTCCGTGTTATGACATGGATGGACGACGAAGAGATCAGGGTCGACGGCTGCAACGAAAAGGAAAATTATTAAATTGAGGGTAATATTGACAAATACCACGTAATGGCTTTGGCTTTAGGAAACTTGATCTGGCTATATCAGTAACTATTTATTGTTATCAAATTTTGCCACATATTTGTTATTGCCAAATTTTCAACGATTCTAAGCCTAAAAACAGCAAATGCCAACTATATTCATTTACCAAATGGTTATAAAAAGATACACTCAACCGTAGAATATTCATTCATACAATTTTTGTCAATGGAACTATTTTCAAAATTCCAATAATTAAAAGAATTTTCAACTTCCGTAATGTATTTGTTTATATTTCCTTTTTCCATCTAGCTTGAGATTGAATATATCTTATAGTCAACAAAAAGGTGTATATAATTAATTATCAAGATACTAAACAAATATTCAACTTAGCCCAAAATACATATATGATACATTGCAAATTTATAAACACCTTTTTGTTGACTATATGATACATTGCACATTTAATTTTTTTTTTTTTTTGACAAAAATAATACTACAAGCTTTAATTTTAGGCCGAAATACCATGCAAGATTTTTTTATCACACTTTTTTGTATAACAAATGTATACATAAACTAACTTAAATATAAAAGTTTAACACGAAAATGTGTTATAAAAGATCTATGCTGCAAAAATATAGTTAATTTTTTTTACTTATACCTTTAGGTTGAAATATTTAAAAGAACAACCTTTCTTTCTTTCATTTTTTTTCATTCACATTAAACAAAGAATGGGTAGAAACTTTTGATTGATAATGACAAAAAGTAGTACTCCCAATCTAAAGTGGATCAGAAGAATCAGCCATATGATTTCATAAAAGAAAATAAAATTGTATGTATATATAATATTAACATTAAACAAAATAAATAAATAATGGATCATAAAAATAAAATAGTAGATTACATGAAGCCAAAAAATAGTATCACAAAAACAATATAAAATGATCTCCACAACCACAAACAAAAATAAATCAGTCCCCATAACTCCACTCAAAACCAATCTCTCTCACCACTATCAATGGAAGACATAGATTCCACCCCACCACCACCACCGCCTCCGCCTCCGCCTCCACCTCCGTCAACCTCCCAAATAACCCGACTGAATTCCTACATCTCCACTACTCGAATCGGAAAACGTTTCAAACTCACTCAACGCAACACCACGTTCACCACCGAGCTCCGCGCTGGCACCGCCACGTTCCTCACATTGGCCTACATCCTCGCCGTCAACGCCTCAATCCTATCAGATTCCGGCGGCACGTGTTCGATCTCCGATTGCATCCCACTCTGCTCCGACCCCTCCGTCTCCGCCGCCGATTGCCTCAACCGCCCCAACCTTCGCCTTATTCCGCCCGACGCCACCTGTAAATTCAGCCCGATCAACCCAGGGTACGCCAACTGTTTGGAAAAATTACGCAAAGACCTAATCGTCGCCACCATAGCTTCGTCCCTAATCGGATGCGTAATAATGGGAGTTTTAGCTAATCTCCCCTTAGCTTTAGCTCCTGGAATGGGGACAAACGCGTATTTCGCATACACAGTTGTGGGATTTCACGGTTCCGGAACGGTGTCGTATCAAAGCGCATTAGCCGCGGTTTTTATCGAAGGTTTAATTTTTTTATTAATCTCTGCCGTGGGGCTACGCGCCAAGCTCGCGAAGTTAGTCCCGAAGCCAGTTAGGATTTCTTCTTCGGCTGGAATTGGATTATTTTTGGCGTTTATTGGTTTGCAGGGAAATCAGGGGTTGGGTTTGATTGGGTACAGTTCTTCCACTTTAGTCACGCTCGGGGGATGTCCTAGTTCCTCACGCGCCTTGTTGGCGCCGGTTATGATGTTGCCAAACGGCACCGTTTCCTTGATCCCAGGTGGAACCGTTTCCGGGAACATACTATGCTTAAACGGAAGAATGGAGAGCCCCACGTTATGGTTAGGCATTGTAGGCTTCGTTATTATAGCGTATTGCTTGGTTAAAAATATAAAGGGTGCCATGATTTACGGAATTATATTTGTTACCGCAGTTTCCTGGATTAGGAACACGGAAGTAACCGCGTTTCCAAACACTCCGGCGGGGGATTCTGCGTACGAGTATTTTAAACAAGTCGTGGACGTGCATAAAATCGAGACGACCGCAGGAGCTTTGAGTTTTAGGAGCATTGGGAACGGGAGATTTTGGGAAGCGTTGATCACGTTTTTGTACGTGGATATTCTGGACACGACTGGAACTCTGTACTCCATGGCGCGTTTCGCCGGATTTACGGACGCGAACGGGGATTTCGAGGGGCAATATTTTGCGTTTATGTCAGATGCGTCTGCGATCGTGGTGGGGTCTTTGTTGGGGACATCGCCTGTGACGGTCTTTATAGAGTCCTCGACGGGGATAAAGGAGGGAGGAAGGACGGGAATGACGGCGTTGACGGTGGCGGGGTATTTCATGTTAGCGTTTTTCTTTACACCTTTGTTGGCGTCGATACCAGCATGGGCGGTGGGACCGCCGTTGATATTGGTGGGGGTGATGATGATGAGGGCGGTGGTGGAGGTGGATTGGGGGGATATGAGGGAGGCGATTCCCGCGTTTATGACTTTGATTTTGATGCCTTTGACTTATTCAATTGCGTATGGTTTGATTGGTGGGATTGGGACTTACATTGTTTTGCATATGTGGGATTGGGGGGAGGGTTTGTTGGGTAAATATGGGGTGATTAAGAGTAGAAGGAATAGTGATAATAATGTGGTGAATAGTGAAACTAAAGAAGGGGTATAGTATATAGATATATTTTTTTAGAGCCCTACACTTTTAGCACAATGTTTCACATAGCTTGTGTAAATATTTTCTTTTTCAATTGAGTGAATTTGAATTATATATACAAAAACAATTTTTATCCACAGATACTCCTAGAGAAAGTATTGAAATTTGTATAAAATGGGACAATTTTTACTAGACTTTTAACAAAAAAAGTTAATAAAAAGGAGAATCTCAAATGATTCTTACTCTTATTATAGGTATTGTACAAACGTATTACAATATTATTCTTACTTTCATAGGTAGATGATTTTTATGCAGCTACTTATTATCAAATATATTAAATATATACAATGTAAGCTTAGTAATTGTTTGTTTTGTTTATATCATACCCTTAATCAAACATGATACTCCCTTCGTTTCATAATATCTGTCATTTTAGAGGATTTTTTTTGTTTCAAAATATATGTCGCTTTAGGATTTTAATGCAATATTAATTACTATTTTTTCAATTTAACCCTTATTTATCACACCAACAACTCTCTCTTATTTATTCCAATATAATATTAATTAAGGGTATTTTAGGTATATCTTGTTTTTTAACAAAAAATTCATGTCATTTATTTGAATTCTTAATATCCGTGCAACACTAAAAAACGACAAAGAGTCTTATGAAACGGAGGAAGTACATTCTTGAAAAGCAATTGATTAATTAGGCAGAATTTAAATAAATTCCGTGTGTACTTTAATAAATGTGATAAAATATCTTTAGCAGTTTTATATAAATAGAAATAACAGATCCTTTTCCCTTATAAATACTAGTAAATGGATATAGTATTGATTTGTTGTTAAAACAAAGGCTGATACATATATGTATAGATTTGGCTGTATATAGAGGAATTTTAATCATGTCTGATTGATTATAGGAAATGTGAACCCCTCAAAGGTAGTTAGACAAGCTTTAATGTCTGTGCAAGTTCATGTCGTTTTCTGTTGTCCAAACAGGTCACGACGTCTCTAGCGGGCACATACATCAATTAACGTCTTTATTGCGATTTCATCACATGTTTGGATGTAAGTTAGAGTTGGTTATCATTATCCGTGTTCGTGCTGCAATCTAGTACAGTTTTACATTTGTTTAAATTCAACTTAAATATTTACAAAATTTTAATATTCTAGGATAAATCCAACTCAATAAATCTTAGATATTACACTTTGTGGTCCCTTCGGATTGGAGCAGTTTTTTTTCGATCCTAGCTTTTTAATATATTATCATTTATTATTTTATTATTGTACTTTTATTTATAAGAATAAAATCATAGACGTTCTATAATCATATGATGATATGAACAAAGCTACTTTTTCATAACTATTAACTTTAATTTGTTAACAAAACTTAACGAGATTTTTTCAAATAATAAACAAAAATAAAAAATACTTTACTTATTAAAATTGATATTGGTAGTTGTCAATAGGGGTGGGATCGGGACGGGTTTTCGGGAATTTGAGTGTTTCGGGACGGGATATCGGGTTTCGGGTTCCCAAATTCAAATCCCAAAACCCGGTAGATCAATCAAGGCCCCGAGAGTTTCGGGTACCCGATTTAATTTCGGGATTTCGGGACCGGACCGGGTGTCCCAATAAACAATTAAATTCTTTTTTTTTAGTTTAATGCAACTTTAAACCGCTTCAGATCTTAGGTATCAATATTGGTGTGCCATTTCACCATTTTGCGCCACATGCCACTTGAAGTTATGCACCATATGTAGATTTAGAAGGGATCTCAAAATCTCAAGATCTGATTGGAAAATTATTGGAGAAACTTGAAAATTGAAATCCTCTGTGATGATATATGTTGAAAAACTCGGACGTTGGCGAGTAACGGATCAGTAGCGGATGATGGGAGTTGAGTTATGGTGGAGTTAAGATTGGATTTTATAGAAGAAGAATACATAGAGGGGATATGTAAATGGTTGAATTTTGATTTAAACAAGGTATTTTGATTATATATATATTATTTTAATTAAACTATGTAATCGGAATCGGGTTTCCCGAACAGGTGGGGATCAATACCCGAAACCCGTCCCAATTTTTCTTGACCGGGTTTTGTCCCGTCCCAAATGGAAAAATACCAGTTTTGTCCCGTCCCAAATGGGAAAAACCCGATCAGGACGGGACGGGTACCCGAAACCCGGTCCCATTTACCCAGCCCTAGTTGTCAATCTATTGAATATAACTTGAATTGATAATAAATTGTTCCAAAAAAATTTACGAATACGCTTTTTTGTCGAGTAAAAATATTTTTAGTGGATGAATTAGGCTTTGAGGTTGAAACGATAAATTAAAATTATGTATATACTTAAATTATAATAAATAATAAATTACAATTTATTATTTTATATACATGCGATCCTGTGCAGTTTATGCAGTTTTTGAAAATATAAATCCAAACCCGATTGCAATTTGCAGCTATTTTTTTAACGAATTCTTATACATAATTTATTTTTTTTGCGATTTCGTTGAACACCTCTGATTATCCTTATATCTATTCCACCAGAAAATCCTTACATAAATCAAGTTTATAATAGTTGAATAGGCGATCAGGAAGTTATACATAATCAATTTGGGGACCATGACATCATAACAATATTGATGATATGGTGAATAATTTGGCCATCTCCAACCGAAGAGGGGAGCCAAGCAATAGCCGTCGGCTGGAGACGAGCTACCCCGGAAGGGCAGGCAAGCATCCGGGGGGAGTTGCTTGCCTGCGGGCAGGCAGGAGGCTCCTGGATATTAACGTGGGTCACCTTATTCCATGATGGACTACTTCTTGTTCGTATGATGTGCTCATTATTCACCCACACACTTCCAAATAACAAGGTTTGAGTTATCATTACGTCTAGTTAACAAGACATCGAATGTCATTATTCACGTGTTTGACTTTTACTCAAATATCTCAATTCACTAAATTCACCTTATAAGATTTGAACAATTTACAATTCTTGAGCTAACTTTTGAGATGAGTTATGCTCAAATTATTTAAAGTGCATTTAGTCCCATTCATGTGAAATCTATTAATATAAGACCATAGGATGGAAAAAAAAAAACATTAATTCATATGGTGAAACTTAAAAAGATAAAAATAAAAATTGTAAGATCAAACAATTACTAGTTCAATAAAAATTGTAGATGATAACAAATATACAAATTAATAAGTCTTTACACTTTTAAACCCGTACAATAAGTTGTCGAAATGATTAAAAAATACCGACCCATCCACGTACCATCTTTATCTACAGTCCACAACTTTTGGTCGTACTCGCCGCAACTAAATTATTTTGAATTTTCATAGCATAATAACTACCAAGGAGACCACATATTTGAAAACTCAAAGAGAAAGATTTGGTGATATAAATTAATTAATTAAATAACTCAATTTAATGATGAAGGATTTGAAATACTATTTATGCTAGCCTAGTATATCCCCCACTCCAACAACATCTCTGAAAAAATGAAGGGCTATTTAATAGATTTGGTGGAAGATAGTTAATGCTCACAATATATATATGGTTACGCCTCAATCATATCTTCTTCAATCATTATGGAAGATAGGAAATCTATATATATGCAAATTATTATAATATATGTATTTCCATTTGTTATTGGTCCCTTATGTAACGAAATATATGCAATAATATATGTGATAACCATGTGTCATGCATATATTTAGGCTAGGGCCTCCTCGATCGTGTAGGGGGCTTAGAAATTTTATATATATGAGTGCATATATTTTTGTCTTTTTAATTTAATAAATCATGATACTATATATTTACTTTTATGTCAGATATATGATATATAAACAATTCATTTGTTCAACCTTCCTTGATTTAGTTTTTCATTGAGTTTTGCGGGTATGTTTAATATATAGATTAGAAAATCTGAATTCAAAGAACTCAATGTAGTCAAACACGTTTCGAGCCTAGAGTCGAATTTAAACACAATCAAGTTTGAGGTATGTATGAGCGTGGTTGATGGTTTATAAACTTGGACACCTGAGTTATTAAAAAAAAGAAAAAATAAGGTGCAAACCAACTATTGTCAATCAAACCGAATATTAATTGAGAGGTTTTTTTAAACCTAAGCAGAGTATTTTTTGTTTCTTCTAATTGTTAAGATAATCATATGGGCCCTTTTTAGTTTTTAATAGCATAAAAGTCGTTTTCACATATTACTAGTGTTATTAATTGATCCACCAGTATGTTAGTAGAGTTAATATTATAATACTATATACAACACATAGTGTTTAAAATGATAAATCAAAGATTAATTCTTCAATTCTATCGTTACTAATTATGTATATTATAATGATAAATATATACTATAAATTATCTTAAAACTTGAAGCATTCAACTTTAGTATTTTTATAAGATTATTTTATTTAAAGAATAGGTTTCTACATTGTAAAATATTTCTTTAATTTGTTTTCTCGCGTGGTTCCTCAATATTTGAACCATTTATTGTTTGGAACCTCATTTACCACACTCACATAGTGAATTTGGCTCCTATATATGGTTTTCGGGAACCAAAAGAGTATTTTTTCTTTTTTTTTTTTTTTTTGGTACAAAAAAGAGTATTTTTTCTCTTCGTGAAAAGAATGCTTAATTGCATTGGTTTGCTCAAGTCTCACAAAGTGAACCTACTTCTATTTTCACCACCCTTTATGTAATTGTTCTTCGTTTCCTTGTCGCATATCCTTCTTTATATTATATTTGTTTCCCTGTAGTTTTAGAAGAAGTTGGGGTCGTGTTCTTTTTTTCTTTTTTTTTTTTCTGTACTTAGGCTTTTGCCTTTTTTAATGCATATAAGTTTAATTAGCAAACAATTTATGTTAATGTGTGATTTGACTGAAAAGAATAGTTGGAGTTTATTCTTCTTCATGTTTTCCAATTCACCCTCAAACTCATTTAACTCTTTTTTTTTTTAATTTATTTTAATAATATTAGTTAATCAACGTTTCTCATGAACTCTTTGTTTATGCAAGGTTCAAATTCATTGACATATGGTAGATATAATTTTGTTTTAAATAATGAGATCAAAATTATACTATAATTTGAAAGTAAAAAGTATGATGTTTCCTTTATATCAGGTTTTGTATTAGTAACATTTATTTAATTCGATTGTATCTTGAACATCTTATATTACATTATATCTATTAATTTAGGTGCCGATGAGGCCTTAGACAAGTGATTAAGGATGAGGCTCCATGACCAGGAGGTCATGGGTTCAACTCCCACGAATGTGGGTACTTTCTTTAGTTTCATACTAGCATTTCTCTAGTTTAATACTAGTAATTAGTTCACTTTGTTATAGATCATTTGAATAGTTTCGATCCGATATAATGCTTGATGTAACAATGTATTCATCATCTCAAAAAAAAATATCTATTAATTCAGGTTTTGTATTAGTAACATTTATTTAATTCGATTGTATGTTGAACATTTTGTTTAAATATATTTTTTGTTTGATAAAGTTATAGTATTATATTATCTTAATTTATTTTTTATCATTTTAATTTTAATAAAAACTTCGAAAAAAATTGAATTTGATATAAAAAAAAATATATATTTATCCAAAAAAATGATCTAACTCTGCCCCTGGTGGGGCTGACACTTTATTCATGTCAAGTGGATCTCATGAGACTCATAAATTCGAGGGGCTTTCACATGTCTGCTTTTTAAAAGCACAATTGAAAGTGCCAAAATAAAGAATTAACAAAAAGAAATGTGATTCTTATCATTTGTGGAGGCTATAAATAATGCAAATGGGTGAAAGTAGGATAAGGGGGTATGGATCTAATGATCATCTAAAAGTTAAAACCCCAAATTTTGACAATTAAGTCCCATTCCATTATGAGAATGACATTATAAAATTAATTTTATTATCTTCAGGTGGTGATTTGCTTCTTCCACTGACATTCAATGTTTCGTCTTTCCGTTTATCAATAATGATGCATGTATATAAATAATGCTAAGTTGAAATAACTTTAATAGGCTTCTTGGGGTCATGGGGTGTATGTGGAAGAGTTTTGGCCCGGTCTTGTGGGTTTCGCGAGACCGGATCAAAATCATTTTAAATGAGTTTTCGTCAAATTCAAACCCATAAAACCATAAAAAAATCTTTAGAAATCCACACTCAAACTCTTTAAAACTATAAAACATTGATTTGACACCTATCATCTACTCCCCCCCCCCCCCCCCCCAAAATTTCACTAAACAAGACATTGATTTGACACTTACCACCTACTTTTTCCCGTAAGCCCCAATATTCAAACGCAATTCAAGTGGGATTTCAACTTATTCAAACCACAAAACCCAACAGCCAAAACTCATCCAAATGAGGTCTCAATGGTTTCATCGAAACCACCAAAACCATTTTTTTAAACTGGGACCCGTGAAACCGAGCCAAAACCCATCCAAATAGACCCTTGGTTACCATTTTATTTTTACTGATATAAAAAGTTAATGAGATCTCCTCGATCTTAACACAGGTAGAAAAATATGTTTAGTATGGGTGTAAACGGTTGGTATCGTACGAAAAATTGTTCAAGCTTGATTTGAATATTATTGATCTTCAAATTTTGTGTTTGAGTTTAGTTTGATTTATTTACGATTTGAGCTCAAAAGAGCTTTTACCGAACGAGCTTGAGCTGAATATCGAGTAACTTAATATTTTTATATGTGTTTTTTTTTCCAGTTTTTAGCTTATTGTGTTGAACTAGCTCGAGCCAAGTATCATCAAATGAGAAATCTTGCTCAAACTTGATTAATTTGTTTGACGAACCGAACTCAAACAAACTTTTACTTAATAAGCTCGAGCCGAGTATCGAATAACTTCTTTTGATTTTCACCCCTAATATAAGTTTGGTTTAATCGATAATGAGATTTTTGGGAAGATAGAAAAATATATTTGCCTGTTTGGTTTATTCGTTTTGGAAGTGTAAGAGTGTAACTATAGAAAATGTAGAATTTATTTTTTAATTTTTTAATTTAGATAGAAAGTTACTAAAATCCATAAGCAAGCATATCTTTTATTATAGGAAAAAGTATTAGTATTTTTTCCCCTTTGTGCATATTCTGCCGTAGTGGGAATAAAATACGTGTTCAAACCATAGTCCTACAATTGCTAATTGTTTGCTATTGGTTATATGTTGGATTTGAGGGGTAGCAGATAAGAAAAGATTAGATCAAATGGAATGGATTAATAAAAGGATACAAGATACATATATATACTCCTAAAAGAGAATCAAAGAGTGTTTTAATTAGAGATTACCAACAACTTTTTAAAGTATCTAAAACTTGACAAATAGATTCGGTAGATTATAGCTCAACATTTGTACCTCAAAATTCTATGCTCCACGCAACTATGTCCTGTTTATTCTCAAGAACAAAAGCTACAGAATGAATTCTTTAGGATAATACTTGTCCTTTTTTCTGCACGTATGTATCACTTCCAAAAGGATAATTAATTATTGGACTTCTTTTTAAGACGACACGTTTAAATTGATTGATTTACCAACTTGTTTACCAACAAAGACACTGCTGAAGCCTCCCGATTAAGCTAGATAATTCAACAGATAACGTAGTCATTTTAAACACGATCAAGGGGAGTATTCAAATAGGGTGTAACGAGCTAACGAAAATGTAACACATTTTTTTGGTAATTACCGAAAAGTTTTCCAAAATGGCACCTTAAAAACTTTGATCTTTAAGTTGTGGAAATTGAGTCAATCATTTCCTACAGGCTACAAAATAAGCATTTAGCAATTGAAACAAAAGATTATACAATGTGCACAGAGAGGCAAACATACTCAATTTTGTGCTGATTTGATGAAAAATTCCTCCATTTGGCTTTACACAGAACATCATCTTGATTGGGTTTCAGGTGGTGGAGAGCCTCTGAACTTGGCAAGTTGTGTTTGCCGGCGTCCTAAATGGAAGGCCGTAACTATCCACAAACAACACACCTGAGAAATAAACAGGGTCAAAGTAAATAATTTTTCATTTACCCGACTTGGGATAAATACAGGGGGCATATAGAAAAGGATTAACCAGAAAACAAACTATAATATGGTTTAATTTAATTCATAATAATAATAGTATTTATGAATATACACGTACAGGCAAGGCACAGAGAGACACGGTGGTCGCCTTGCCACCATTTAAAGTGCTGAAAAGTAGCTTGTATATTCCGGCAGCAGTGGCATCTCCAAGCCTCTGAACAATTACATCTATGCATACCTGCGAAAGAAACATCTAATGAGTAATGAATAATACAATCACAAACAACACTACTTTTGGATCCAAGTTGAATTTTCGTGTTGACAAATTAAAGGAAACGGGAAACCAATACCTTTCTTGGAATAAATTTACAACCAGATGAACGGTTAAGATACTTCTTATATGCATCTAATGAAGATTGATGGTATCATGTAAACAACTTCATTTACATTTCATAGGAAATATTAATTATTAAGCATTGAAAAAGTAGAATGTGTGTTTTTTCCCTCACCTTTGCCTTATACTTCTCGTCATGTGTCACAACGGTGAAAAGAAGCTCTCTTCCAGGCCTAGTGACAACATAAGTTACCACCTGATGAAATGGAAGAATAAAAATGTGTGAAATTCAGTGATTCAGTCATTCATGTCTGTATGAAAATATTAATTTTGTTTACTTGCTTCGCTTCTTAAATAGGACCATAATTTTAAAGTTTCTAACTCAATTTTTCTAAGGCAATTGAAAAATTAATTTCTAAGGCAATTGAAAAAGTAACCTTTCGTAGGGTTTCAGAAATGGCGACTGCAATCCATGAGGGCCACACAGCTAAAGCAACTAGATTGAGGAAGGCAACAAATGGCGCAGAGCAAATAGCTATAGTAACCCCAGCAACAGTGAGAATCCGCCCCTGTGAATAACATAAATTAGTAGGTAAATTTTGAAGGTAATTTATATAATCAGCAAAAGTACTAAAAACGAATAAATGCGTATCCATAACTACATGTGAACGATCCTTAACAAGAAAGTGGTTACAATTTTTCATCTAGATGTTCAACTTTTCGAAGAGAAGTTGTGGAAGAGCAAACAATTGTTCAAAATGATTATCCTTAGGAGTCGAAGCTCGGATGGAAGGAAAATGTAAAAGAATACTATCAAGGACAAAGAAACAGGACATTGAGCAATAGTTATGAAAGAGCAAAAGCTTTTTCAAGATGATGATCCCCTATGAGGTGGAGCTCAGTTAATAGAATACCTTACTAGTGTACTTATATCCTTGCTTAAAGCAAGAAAAGAGGAAGCAGGAAATAGTATTTTTCCCTAACCACTGTGTGTAGGCTACAAAAAATTAGAGATTGTACTTCACATATTAAATATTGTTACACAAAAAAATGAATATCAAATACTGTAACCATACCGTTAAAGTAAGCTGTCCAGCAAGGATAAAAATAGCAATAAAGCTATTGATTTGTGCAAACAATCTTCTTCTGCCAACAGGACTTGCAACTGTACTGGCAATGACGGTTACTTTCTACAGTCATACAAGGAGAAGAAGGCAGCATTAATAAGTAACCAAGCCGAGTAACATTAATGCATCTATGATAATGAATGAAATTGATCTAACATGGATGCACACAGAGGGGAGGGAGGGAGAGTTTTGAAGACATTATATTAACTTAGTTATGGATTATATCGACTTAATTAGTTTCGATAATTTACATCTGAACTTATTTCTTAAAAAAAAAACATCAGAAACCAAATAATGTGGCTGTACGTAGAAATACTTGCTTTAGCAGAAAATATTAAGTTGTCCAAAAACTGTAGTTGTACAGATAACTTATAGCATGTTGCAGAGAGTAGCTGTGTGCCTCTGTGGTAAAACAAGCAGCATATCACATGAGCTTGACAATCTATTAAGGTGAAAGTTAGGAGTCAATCTACAAGGTTAGTTCAACTTCAACCTTTTCAAACAGATATACCACTAAAAATTAGCGACACTTGTTTAGGAGTTTTATCACCAGTCTCTAAAAACAGTGGACTGAACAGTTCTAGTATCGTCAACATACTGAAAACAAATGACGTATAAGAATTTGTTCTATAATAACCATTGACACACACACACACACATATATATATATATATATATATATATATATATATATATATATATATATATTATTCATAGATAAGAAGTTCTCAAAGACTCCTTATAAAAGAAATAGATAAAGTTTAAGAAGAAAAATGTATCTTCACCTGGAAGTAGAAGAAAGAAGAAACTACTGCACTTAGCCACAGGAACAACGCAACTTGTAATAAATAAGTTGATGACAATATAAGCTGCAATCCCTCCAATATAGCCCAGATCTGAGGTTTTGCTGCGGGAATAGATGATCTAGGGGATAATGCTCTAAGAGCAGTTACACTTTGCTCAGCTGTCTCACTGCTGTGATCATTATCAGCTTTTCTACACAATTAAAATAAAATGCAAAATATATTGGTAAGCCCCGCAAAGTTCCTTCATCAAGTTCCAAAATATACATGTATGACTAAAAGGTTGAAATGTTTATTAAGCTTTCCAAATGAGCCCCAGTCAGAATAAGCAAGCCTCATTGATTAATGTCTCCTTTCTGGGCATACAAATCTTTTGCATCTATTGGGTGCTACAGAGAACAATGAATTATAAAGCTTGTAATGTTGCACAAACATCAGTACTTAAGTCAACTCTTACAACAACCTTGGTTTTTGTTCAAATAAAAACTACTACAACATATAGAGTATAGACAACCTTAAGATCCTAAAAGTAACCACGACTTCTTATCTCTTCCATTGATTCTTGAGAAAATATTACGCTGTATAGAGCAAGGAAATCATTTTTGTCTATGGAAGAACACCGTTCATGTCATTATTACAAGTACTTTAAAAGGAAAGAACCTTGAATATGGTAAGGCATGAAGCAGATGATAAAGATATAATACCTCATAGGTAATAGTTCTTCTGGAAACTGGGAAGTGTCTTTGTCAATTCCTTTTGAAGACTGTGCAGCAAATTCCAACAAGAGTGCAGCAAAAAGGAGCAAATCTAAAAGACATAATTCAAAGTCAAATATACAGGAAAGGAGACAAAGATGTGAGAGTGGCAACAAAGAGGAGACATACATGGACCTAACCAAGCCATTCCCGTAGCGAACAGTGAACCAAAGAGCTGTCCTAGCGTAGCACCAGCACCAATAAATCCGAACAATCTTGAACCTGACTGAATTCAGGAGAGTTAATTTTGCACATAATCAAATAGCCCCATGGTACAAGATTTAAGTGGCACAAATACTAGCCACCTTAATGGTCCAAGCTGAGTCAAGGACACGTGCTTTCACTAAATACTTGTGCTCAACTAAGTTAACACTTAAAAAATGTGAATGGATTCTGACAGAAAAAGTGGCAGCATACCGACCTCACTATCCATCACGTCAATTACTCTTGCCCAAGTTGAAGAGATAGTTATAAGATTAAGCAGAGCAACCTATTAATAACAAATTGTAGAGGAAAATCAGTCCTAGGAGAAAACTTATATATTGCGAGGAAAAATGTAAAAGCTATAACTGGTAACAATCTCAGTTTTGTAGAAGAATACAGAGCACCATTTTACCCAAAGGAACAATGCAATTCTAACAGCAATGTAAAACCACCCATGGTTTTCCCAGCCAGCAGGATTAGCTGGAATTGTTTGGTTAACTGCAACTTTCAGATCCTCCTTTATAGTGGAGTTTACAGGAAGCATTCCCTACATAAACACGCGTCCAACATAAAAAGAGATGATGTAAAAACAAAGAGTTAAAAATGAGACTGTTTATATTCTTGCGTTGAGATTGATTGATGAACTTACAGGTGTAGAGAAAAGCCATAGAATGAAGAATACAACAAGAGAAAAGCTAAAAAACCGGTATATCAAAACCAAAGCCTGGAGCAAGAGAAAAATTTCCAGATGTTAGAAACAGACCAAAATACTTGCAGGAAATAGATAGATCACTAACAAATATGACCTTATAAGTTCAAGTTTGAAGTATACGGTAAGAGGTAATTCATAAGGAAAATCTGGTATGAAAGGAATACATTGGGTAAAGGTGTTGTGTTCTGCCAAATCACCCCCTCCCCTATTAAAAATGTTCAAGATACAGTTGTTAAAATGGGAATAACTTGGAGATTGAGGCAGTCAATCAGTCTAATTCCCTAGTCACTCTTTGGGCAGGGACATAATAAAATGCACAGCTGCGAGCATTTTATAACACAACTCTAATATGACGAATATGAATATATTAAAAAGATAAATCAGATATTTGAAATACAGCATCAGATGCAGTCTTCTAACCTTCATCTATACCTACATTGATTACTAACATTTTTTCTTAAACCTCAACCTCTCTCTAATTTTTTCAAATCTCCCCGAGCTGCTAGCACCAAGCAATAGCTGTCACAGACTTCTCATAATCAAGTAATCAAGCACAAACCCTTCAAACTAGAAGAGAGCAATAATCATTCTAGACCTGATTTTTTACCCTTAGACAGTCAGTATATACAGATTTAAAAACGCATCAAACTATAGTAGACTAAATGCAGATAGCATTACAATATTGAAATTAATCTGAAAAGTCAAACCAACAAACAAATACTAATTCAGTTCAGACCTTTCCTTTGGAAAGATTTGGCAGTGAGAAAATGAGAGTGGAAACCGGGGCGGCAACCAAAGTGAGCAGCAAAGATCCGACGAAAAGCCCCGGAAGTTTATCTAACCCTAACGAAATAGCGCCTTCATCTCGCAAAGGAAGTACCACAAAATAGGCACTCAAAATCTGCAAAATTCAAATCTAGGATGAATCTCAGCAAAATAGAAAAAGAAATTCTAAAACTTGTAAATGCTTACAAAGAAGAAAGAAGAGGTAGAGTAGATCAATGCAGAGGTTTCATGGGGATAAACCGTAACGAATATCGATATGATCGGTTCGAGTCGGGATTTATCAATGATCATTTCTACTTTTACTCTCTGTTTAGTTAAAATTATTTTGTATGTATATAGCTGTTTCAATTGTATGAAGAAAAGGGATAAATTAAGGAATTTTGGTTTTTTTTTTTCTTTTTTGGGTAAATAAGGAGTTTTTGTTTAGGACAACCAGCTAGGGAAATTTATTTTAGAATTCTTAAACTTGAGATTGACCTTTTGTTGACTCCCTGTTCTAATATTTCTTTTCTTCTCATTCTTTGTTTGTTTGATGCAAAGTTTAAGAAGAAAGAAGAAAAAAAATTGATAAACGGAACTTTAAGATATTTTAATATGGATTGCATGAATTCCGATAAAATAAAAATTGAAACAAAAGGAATTCGGTTTAATTCCTGAAATAGTGACATTTCAAAATGATCACTTATTTACTCCTTATGTCACATTTGAATCATATATTGAGATTGCACAAATAAACCCAACAATATTTTATATTGCATACACAAATCACTGATAGGCTTCGAAAGATTTTAATTATATAAAATGAAGGCATTAACAATCACAAGAAGAACCACTATAATTCTAATAGAACATTTCATTATGTTACAATATGATTGTACCAAGTCCTATAGGTTGAACTTTGAACAAATACATAATCATATTTCTCTTCTTCCTTACTTCTTCACAAGTTCCCTCTGCTTTCTTAGTCCCTCAAGTTCTCTCACCATTTGCCAATGTTCCATTGACAAACACGTCTCGCCAAAACTAACAGACACCAGGCGACCCATCGTAAGCCATCTGCAAGGCCACAGTATCGACAAGCTTAAGAAACAATTTCATACAACGTGAAACATTTACACAAAATCAAGCATCTTAGTGAATAGTACCTGCTAAATTCTTGGCTGCCTAAGCTTCTATCAGCTTGTCTGGCAGCAACTATATCATCTTCAACAACCTGCAATATGTTAGATTATAATTATTAGTCCAATTAAATCGAACACTATTTGAGTTTAAGGGGGGAATATATTATTTGAAACCTTCTGCATATGTGGCTCGATTGAATGAGGTAGCAATTTCATGGAAGCCAAGTACCATCTGAAAGCTTTCAGCAACTCAGAATCTATTTCCAGAATGGAGTCAATAGAAGATGGATGAAAAGGGAGAACTATATCAGCAGGCAGTATATTTGATTTCCCTTCCGAAAAGATCAGTAGTTGAATATCTGCAGCCATCTCCATTTTATAGTACGTGAAATCGTAATCAACCTGAGAAAAGGAAAAATGAGTGGGATTTGATAAGATTGCAAGTAACCACTAGTTAGAAATATGAAATGAACCTTTTGGGACTCCATTAAATTCTTTAATACTTGTGCATTTTCAACCCCTGTGGAGTTAAGGGTCCCATTTTGTAACGGAGTTTCGTCTATGGTTAAGTGAGAGCCTTCAGGTAACTGCAAAAACCCAGGTACCAGCCTGTAAAATAGACCGGCGTACATTAAGATGCAATATTAATAAAATGTCTGTCAGCCGGAATGAAAAAGAAACTACTTTATGCTATTTAATTACCTGTCAGTATTGTAATCTTTCTTAGGGGCAAGTGTAACAGTATTGAGATAGTCTACTGTGAGAGGCAAGCATTGTGTGAAAGGTACAAGGTTCTTGATTGCAAATTTAAGCCGGTCTCCGAAAGTAGATGCACTTTCTTTGTTAAAGCAAGTAAGATTTAGAGAGAGCTTCCCAACAGCAATTGAGTCAACTCTGGCATGAACCTGTACAAAACATGATCCAAAATTACTTTGTATTGATTCTATACTTTAAAAGATCACTACTTCGTATTGACTCTAGCTATTTTTCAAAGAAAAATTATTGTCCAGACCTGGTTTGACCAAACTCATTCAAGCACAAAACTAGTACATTTGACAAGTGATTGATCACTCTCTTAGGAGTGTTATCCATCAACTAGGCATGTGTATTGCGACTTGCCAAGTAGATAATTTGGGTTCGGCCAAAACCAGTCTCTGGGAAAGAATTTCCTGGGTAAAAATAAGGTTAAGTAAGAAGCAAGGGGTGGGACAATATACCCTGGATAATAGGTGCAATAAAATGTATTGAGCAGCCATCCTGTCATTTCCAAGAACAGCGGTAAGATATCCAAGAAGAGCTTCCCTTAATTCTTTTATGGCAATGGGTTTTAACTGCGACATTATAACAAAAAATAATCTTAAATACAAAATTGGCCATGAGTCCTGGTAGGGATTAATAAGCTGGAATTGATGTTATGCATAAGCTGAAAAAACAAATGGATGTACTCACCTCCAATGGGGGACTTGAAAAGAAATCATTTATCACAAGCTTCCGGTGCAAGACACAGTGAAGCCGAGGAACCTATCATGATAGTTCAATGAAACAAAAGTAAGACATGGTTATCGATTATCTCATATCTGGCTTACATGCAGTAGATCTTTGTGAGAGTGTGTGGGTGAGAGGTGTGACATTCTTGGGGCTAGATATTAGATTGATTTTCATTTCCTCTATTCAAAGTTGTTTACTTTGCTGCCAAACACAGCTATTCAAGGTTATGCCAAAATATCATCATACATACTTCAAAATTTAAAAGATGCAATGTCCAAAAAGCATCATGCAAAAACTGAAAAAAACATGTAACAGGGATGACCTTGGTAGGGGGTACATGAACCAATGCTCCTTCACAAAAGCTATCTATGAGTTCATCATTATCATCTCTGTCCTCGACAAGGTCTGGATCAGAAGTGAAGATACCAACAAACTCGAAAACTTCATTTAGCTTCAAGTCAGACTCTGGCGAGTCATATATCTGTAGAGCTCCAAGTTCAAGATTCAAATGGTCAGTGTTGTATTAATGGAAAAGTTAAGGCATTGAAACTTAAGTTTTACAGACTGGTTAATTCACCTTTATAAGGCAAGGAAAAGAATTTCTTTCAGCATCAGGGGCCAAACTTGAATTAAAAGAGGTTCCTTCAGATCTAGCCATCTGTAACTCCGAAGAAGGCATTCCATCTTCCCGCTGATAAGAGAAATAAGTGGCAAACAATTGATCATATAGTCCCTCAAAGAGATTAAGGAATAATGAGAAAGGCAAACAAAGTATCTCTGCATACCATTTTTTTAGCATTTGGAGAGTCCTCAATGACATCACCATCCTGTTAAAAATGCAATTTATCAAATTTAAATGGAAAATGTGCAGCTTTAATCAAATTTTTCAGTACTAAGCTAAGCAGCAGTTTCCTGTACTATTCAACATGCATAAATGTCACTATATGAACTGCAAACATAACGACAGAATGAAAGTAAAGAACTGCATGGCAAATCTTAACAAGACTAAATACCACTACAATTTTAAACTGAAAAGCACTAAAATACAACAAACATACAAACAAACAAGTAGAGAGTATAGATCCCCCATACCATCCATATAATTCCACACACCAACAGAAGAGTAAAATAAACATCAAGAGCACTAGGTTAAGAGAGAGGATGTACTACCATCATATCAACGTCATTCTCCTCCTCTCTTCTTCGTTTCTCCCTTTGAGGAGATACAGAATTAGTGCACATATTTGTTAGATTTTCTTGGGAAGATTCAGCCCATGAGTTTTGTCCAGGAACCTAAACAAAGAAGCCTACAATGTTAAAGATATAAATTGCAAAAACAAGCATCAACAACCATGAAATAGGAGGACCAGCAGTGATAATACCAACGACCACAATCACAACCAATTTGAGAAATTCAATCAAAAAATAAAAAACAATTTGAGAAAACTCACTGGAACACAATAAAGCAGTCGACGTTCCCAAATCCTCATGTCCGATGATGCATCCATAGGACATTGGGAAGCATCAGAGAATTTATTAGTTTTCCACGTTGCACCATCCTGTACCATAAGAAAATAGAAAATTAATCTTGAGTTCAATCATTTTTTCCTGGAACAGTAGCAGAGAAATCTTTATGTAAAACCCAAAACAAACTGATGTTGTTTGAGACATAAAAGAATTCGAATGTACCTTATAAGCACCAACATATAATTCATTACCCAACATGTCTTGTATCATACCACGAAAGCGGACAAGAGTATTAGGCTGGATACATTTGATGGTTGAGGCATTAAGCATGGGCACCTAAACATAATACAATCCAACACCAAGAGATCAGCTTCAGCCAAATCAATACAAGTGCAGCAACAGAGTGATGGAAGACAGAAATTTAATCAATTCATATGCTCCTAGTCGCAGTTTCATTCCAAGGAACGTATAGCAAAGAAAAAAATAAAGGAAAAAATATAATTCTTTCAGTAGCTATGAAGAGCTGTAATTCCCAATATTAAATGATGTAGCCAGTTCTGCAATATAGCAAACCAATTATGGAATTCCACCGCATCTTTCAGGTTTTCAATAGTAAAGCAACTGCTTCTCAGATAATTATAGAAAATACTAAAATTCATGAAAACTAAGGAAAGTTCATTTCCTAGTAGAATTTTCACAAAAAAGTTATAATTGATTTGTTTTCCTTATGAATAAAAAGAGGAAACATAAAAGTGTCCATGGGGAAGAAAATAATCCTAATGAGACAAAGCTAACGAAAAGACGAACATTATCTAACCGTACAAAGGAATAACTCGAGAAGCAGAATATATTAATTACTAGAAACAAATTAACCTAACGTCGATTACACGACTATGATTTCGAACAAACATGATTTAATCAGTAATAACAAAAATGATAAACACAGTGCTATTATCAGTATAATAAAATGTCAAAACAAACACAATAATACCTTAGATAGGCCATTATCATCGATGAGAAATTGACGAAAGAGATCCGCGGCGCCCCAGTCCTTGCCGTCGAGCGCCGCCGGGTCGAATCTAGACGCTACCTCCTTCTCGAAAGTCAATCGGACGGCTCCGAGAGGGTTCGCTATGCAATCGTAAGGTAGCCCCACCATCGTCTCAGTTTTCAATTGTAACCGATTTTTGCTCTCGTGATAGGGCTCAGTTTGGGTTGTTGAATGAATAAGAAGAACCTTTTGAGGATTCCCGCGCTGTGGGTGATTTCCCGCCAAGTACCTAGTCATTTTTCCCGCCTTTTCGGCCTGGACTGTGGCCACTTGTCCATTGGGCTTAGGGTTTATTTTGATTTCAGTGGACTCGACCTCAATATTTCAATTTCAAAGGATCCGAACTGTTAATGGCCGAATAATTATTTTTCTTGTTATCTAGCAAATTTCTTTTTTTTTTAAATTCTATGTATATTCAATTGATATATCTTATAAATTTGAGTTTCATACGCTAGTAAATAAATATGGGTTGAAATACTAATATTGTTCTTGCCTTTTGTAACATTTTTTTAACTTTAATCTGAAAAAATTTACATTTTAGTCATTCAAACCAATATTTTGTTTACATTTTTTTATAAGATTTTAGCTCTTCTTCTCTAATCTAAATCTATAGGTGGAGATGGATTATATTAATTTTTTAATTTAATTACGCAAATACATAAAATAAACGAGGTATTTTATATTTTTGCCAATTGCTATTGAAATGAGTAACTAAAGTTAAGTTTACGGGGAGTTTTAAGTAATTTAGCAAAATGTATTTTTTTCCGGTAATTAACCTTACTCTCCGAGGATACCAATGTATTTATATTTTATTTTTAATAAATTCATAATCAATCATTAAATAATGAATTATTTCATTAATTATCCAAATACAAAAAGTTAGGAATAATATTATAATATTATTACCCTATAATTATTAACCAACAAAATTCAAACAATGAATTTTTTCTTATAAAACACCAACCAAACTTTAACGACAATAATAAAAATAAATCCAAAATTCTGGAAAATCGGTGAAACACCATTCTGCCCAATAAATTACATGCAATGCAAATTGAACTACAAGCACCACAACTGAATTAAAATTACAGAACTTAACCAGTCATGTGAAAACTATTCTGCACTATTCATTATTTTAGTTACAACACCAAGTGCGATAGTTTTCCCCGATGCTCTAAGTGAAACACGCCCCAAAGCTCTACAATCGCTGTACTCTTCCACGCAAACAGACCCCTGCAGAACCACCTGAGACGCGAAAAATATGTTATTATAAAGATAAATAAGAGGTCGACCTTGACTATAAGGTCATATCTAGTATTCAGAGTCTAGTTGTCAACTAGTATATACTAACCTCGATGATTGCATTCTGCTTGGACAATAAACATCTTGGGGACTTCTTTGTTGCCTTCCCTGTTTTCGGATCAAGGATTGATGATATCTTAACAATAGTAGCAGCCTCTTTGGCGTGGTGTATATGAAATTCCAACTGCAATGTCAAAACAAAGGTTTCGATCTTAACTCCAATAGGGTAAAAAATAAATACACCAAGAAAATTTGAACATAAAATTGTGTCTATAAATTAATGTAACCTGAGAACCAATCAGAATTGGCGTCGATATATCCAGGACAAGGATCTTCAGTTCCAAGTGGTTCGAGACTTGAACTGGGTAATCCGGGTGACATAACACGCCGCCAGCCGTCACACGATTAGCCTCGATACCTTGTAATGTAACCGTGACATTGTCACCAGCTCTTGCAATGTTACAGACCTCGGAGTCCCGTTCCATGGCACGGATAGTAGCCGTTTCTTTTGAAGGCATGACCAGCACCTATTACCGAAAAATGTTAAAGACTAAGGATAGAATAAATTTCTGTAATAAAATGCAAGATTTTGACAATTCTAAAACAATCCCAAGTCAAAAATAAGGTAATAAGAATTTTGTACCTTAGATCCTGCTCGAATAGCTCCACGTTCCAATTTCCCACATGCAGAAACATGACCTTGTGATTGTAACTTTACAAAATCACATACAGGCATTAGTAGAGGCTTGGAGTAATCTCTTGAGGGAAGTTGGAGAGAATCTATTGCTTCCAATAAATGTGGTCCCGTAAACCTGCAATTCAAGATATTCTAATGTTTAGTACTTTAGTTAGCGTGTGCTTCAAAATATATTAACAAAAAGATGAAAGGAACAAAACTAACCAGGAAAATCGCACATCCGAAGGATTTTGTATTAGGTTTTGGTTTTCCATGGCACTCGCTGGAATCCATAATACGGAAGAGTCTTTAAAACCACAAGATCGGAGACATGTTCCTAGTTTTTCCTTAATCACATCAAATCTTTCCTTGGAGTATTCCACTACATCCAATTTGTTAACTAAAACTATGATTTGATCTACTCCGAAGCTTCTAATGAGTTGTGCATGTTCCCTCGTTTGCCCACTATTAACACCTATGCCGGCTTCAAAAGAACCTATTGAAGCATCAACAACGAGAATCGCTGCATCTGCTTGGGTTGCACCTGATATCATATTTGGAACAAAATCTCTATGCCCCGGAGAGTCGAGAATTACAACATGGTATTTTTTAGAAGTGAAAAAAGCAACAGCCACCGTCATGGTTATACCCCTCTCCCTTTCTTCGGCACTTTCATCTAATGCCCATGCATAAGCAAAAGACCCTTTTCCTTGTTCTTTAGCTTCCTTTTCATTTTTGTGCATCTCCTTTTTAGATATTCTCCCCAAAAGATGAAGCATCCTTCCTGAAAGTGTAGATTTTCCAGAATCGACATGGCCAACCTTTGTACACAGAAAATTATAAATCATAAATGTCTGTAAATAAATTGCTTTGATGTACATGATTAAACATCTAAAATAACTTACGATTGCAAGATTTAGCTGATTCAGTCTATCATCTTCTTTGTTGGGTGTCATCCAAGCCTCGGGTTTATACTGAGAAATTGATTCTGCTCTATCCTCATTCGAAATTTTAGCTGTTCTTTCAGATTTCGATGATATAGGAACTGCATCAAAAGCCTTTGGTTTGTTCATACTTTCCAATACAGATTTTTTCTCTTTCAGTCCATTATGCATTTCTCGTGAGGCTGAAGATGAAGTCGACTCTGACCCTCTAGCATCGAACCTTGATTCGATTTTAATATTTGTCTCCTCAATTGGAGCGTTATCAAGTGAAGGCTTGTTAAAGTTTGCTGCAAGCACAAAGCAGGCACACAAAAAGTTATCAAACACTGAGTTTTGAATCTATATAATATTGCAACAAGTGGAAGAAAGTCAATAGGTATTTTCTTATACATAATATGATGTTAACAATCTCTTATCTTAAAAATTAGTAAGTCAAATCTTATATTTGACCCCAGTAGGTAGTTCAAAACACCATCCAGATTTCAGATACCAAAAAATTTCTATATGTTGCTACAAGGCCACATGACAAAGAACAGCAAATGCATAAGCATTAAAAGGCGAAGGGGGCCAAACAGATAGACCAACAAGAAAAGAAAATTAAGGGCTAATAACTATTCAAAGTTACTTCAGATGAAAAAGAAAAGCCTTAAAGACAGCAACTAAACTATAAAAGAAGGATACCTTTGGAGTTCAGTTTCATTGAACGTAATCCATTTGATACCAAATCATCAGGAGACGGTGCATCGAACTTGAAAGGTGCTGCTATAAACATTATTACTGTTAGAAATGAAAATATGATGGACCCAAAACAGTAACAATAAGACAACCATTTAATGGAATTGAACACATTTTTTGTCTTTGGCCTAAGAAAACTATATTTGCCCACAACTAGTTCCTACCTATATTAACTTTATGATGATTTTGACCACTAAAAAGCTTATTGAATTCATGAAAATTCCCACGGTCATTTCCAAGTTCATTCTGTGGTTTAAAGAGTACAGAATTTTCGGGCGGTGGGTGCAGCAATGATGCAAAGAGAGACTTGGCCATCACTGATACTCCAAACTCTTTGCAAGTGCCACCAACTGCATGGAAATGATCTATTTTATTTAAGATGAAAATAAACCTATGAGACAGGAAGACATACACGACTGCCAATGAATACAAAGAAATGGGAGCTATCCAAAAGTATCCTATTAAAAGGATTATAAAGATGACATATGAAAAAGAAGGAAGTAAAAATTCCCTAAAATAGACCAAACTATGTAGATGCCTTTAGGGGGCTTGGAAAGAAAGAAAACTACTGAAGAAGCTGAGAAAGTAATTAGTTTCTTGTTTTTATTATTTCGAAAACTCAAAAGAGTGAAAATTTTAATATGAAACGTAAAAATACAGATACAAACAATTATACCTGGAACAGGATTGCCGTTGCTACTGATTTTAACCAATGGATTACGTAGAACTCCACATATTTCACATGCAGACATGGTATCTTCATTATCATAAGTACAAATTGGGCAACGCCAGACCCCCGTCTTTACTGTTTCCTGCTTTGCCTTTGTATCATGTGTGATTCCTGTCGCAGAAAAGTAATTATGAAACACAAAAATTATGAATAACAAACTTTACATTGTACAACACTACATACGCATTAGATATAACACATAAGGAATAAACAGCAAGTTCAAATAAAACGAGATAAAGTCACATGAATATTAATATCATGCTTCCTTGGGGTTCCGTGTGGTTTTCAAAATTAGAAACACCCCATGTGGAAATTTAACAAATCAATCATATTCAGTAAATGCCTTTTTAGATTTCAATGTTTATAATATTTGGGGAGAGGGGGGTTGACTATTCTATGAAAAATGTTATATTCTCCAGTAACTCAATGTGAAGTTCATCATTCATTTCACTCATTTTGCTCATTTGAAGATAAGAACCGAGTTGGATTAAGGGTACATAGTAAGAAGAGGAGAAGAGAAAAAAAGTAAGGAGCACAGGATATTGATGCAACAAGAAACTAGAAGAAAGCCCACCAAAGCTGAAAAATATATTGATTTTCTTTAACAGTTGAAATATACGTCTTAAAATTCATCAAAAAAAAAAATATACATCTTAAAAGAACTTAGTAACAGTAACTTGCAGCCGAACAACAGGGTTTTCTTTCAAGACCTTCACAGAAACTGAAGTAGATGATTTATATGAAACTTCTTCTAGAATTGAGGGAAGTCAATTAAAGGCCTATGGTGCTTGACACTTAAAACATTCAAAACTTAAGGATGAGTTAACTCCAACCAGGAAGCTGAGAGGATACTATAAGCTCAATAAAAATCATGCAGTTAAAAACTCAAGCTACTCATTAAGAAGAATCTAAAGGAAATTACATAACTGGTTAAAATTATGTACATAGGTAGTTAGTTGAATACCTTTCAGCTGTAAGATTTAAATTTGTGTTATTAAAAATACACCTTATATTTATATGTACTTTCTGCGATTTGCATAACGCTTCAGCTTCAGTGTTACGATGAATTTATATTTGATCAAGCTGAAATTTTGAAAGTTTTAGCAAGTGGTGTATTCTCATTAACCAAGTTTCCTCCTAAAGAGTCCATGTCTTGGTAGAAGTACTTCTTTTTTTGATAAGTAATGACTTTCCTTTAATAAATAATACTACTAATTATTTAACCAACGATTTTCAGATGCAATGTAGCTCTTATGAGATGTCATGAGATCTTGGTGTGGTGGCTAAATTTCTTCTTAGCCCCTCTCTTATGCTCTTTTACCATTTAAATCCTACAAAAATTATTTCACTCTCTTAAGCTTACCCAGACTAAAAAACCACTGGCTCGTGACTCCATGAACATGCTATCTGGGAGTATTTACAATCATTTCCAAACAACAACATAATTTTATTTTATTGAAATTTTTTAGCCCTGAAAATTACATCCACCTATGATTACTAAAAGAAATACAGCCAAACAAATTTCCATATCACCAAAATCTCGCACTGATAATTACAGAAACTTCCTTCACTTAGAATTTCCATCTCTAAGGTTCTTATCAATGGAAGAAAAACAAGTAATGAACAACCAAACCAGGGTCCTCTGCTCCGGAGACTGCTGCTATTTTTAATATTTCAGCATTTAAGCTTTAAGGTATAAAATGTTAAATTCAATTGAATCATATTTCCAGTCCTCATCCTTGTACCAAAATAATTAAAATTTTGCTGATAATCCAAGGCAAGGTTATAAAAAAAAAACCCTCAAACTAACCATAATAAAAATAAAAACACTAAGCATGCTGTTTTCGTACCAAACAAAGATATAGATGGCAAAACTCACCATTTTCTTCTGCTTCATATGCTTCATCATCATAGTCATACTCATAATCTTCATATGCATCATAATCATCATCATAGTCAACTCCACGATAAACTTTACGAGGCATCTTTTCTACTCCTGTCAAGTATATTTCAATTAACCAAATGTGTTGTAAAAAACAGTTGCAAAATATAAATTACTCTACTCTTACCAAAAGTTGTGGACTATAAGGGATAAAAAGTCCCATTTATCTTTATTAAGTTACTAATTACCACATCATTCTATATTCAAAATCTTGCAGTCTTATGTCACTTAAAAATCATTCTCTAGATAAAGGATGCAGGACTCAATTAATCCTAAAAAATTCAACAAATTAAAACAAATATAAGTGAATTCCTTTATAAAGCAAGACACAAGATTCAATTAGCATTCTCTTTATACAAGCATTTAAGATGCAAGTGCAGCAAAATAATGAAAACGAATCAATTTCCACAGGAATGAAATATATACTAACTAATTCAAAATTTCAAACTAATCGAGTACGCAAGCTATATAATATAGGAAAACAAATGAAGAAAGTTATAACAAAATTGACAAATGCCAGTAACTGCAAAGTTAAGAGTTTTACCTAACCGATGCCAGTAACTGGAAAATTGTCACCGCTAGAATCCAATACTGAGTCTGAGCGAAAATTCGCAGGTTTTGGAGATAAAATTTATAATGATTGGGAGATTTTGCGGTGATGCGGTGGCAGTAGCGGTGGAGAGGAAGAGTGAAACGGTGGCTGTGGTGGAAGACTGGAAGATTTGGGGAAATTAAAATATATACTATGAAAAATCTGTATTAACTTACATATATATCTGCTCGCCAATGGCCTTGTCCTAATTAGAAAAGGTTTTGACTACGTAATCCTATTAGAACTTAGAAGCATATAATTATATATTTTCTGTATTGTTAATTATTTTATTTATCTATGATTTATATCTTTGAATATTTGATGGGCTTATTCAATTAAAAAGATTTATTATTTGAGTATGTGAGATAAATATGAGCATAGGTTAATTGGTAGATAATAATTTAAATTCGCTAATAATTTTTTTCAAATAAATAGGAAGAATTACTCTCCTAAGTAGCAATATTATTTATTATCTCATTTGTATCTATATTTTCACCTAACTAACATTAATTAATTTTGATATACCGCTACTTTCTAATGCACTATATTAATTTATTTGAAGTAAGTGATTAAATGTTGAGATTTGAGCTTGATGAACTATGAAAGAAGTATGAAGACGGGAGTTTGGCTAAAATATGATTAACAAACCCGTCGTAGAGAACAATATTAATGTTAGTTTAGAAAGTGAAAATTCAATTAGATACAAAAATGATTTGAAATTCGATCAAATCCGATAAAATATGATAGGTTTAAAAATATTCAGGTTTGAATAAGAAGTATATGCAAATATATGTAATAGTATAATATAAATGGAGTTAAATTTGAATCAGGCCTTATTCTACCCGAGTCTAGCCCAACTAATTTTTTTAAAGTACAAATTACATCAATATCATTAAATTAAAATTTTATTTTAAGTATAACAAAATTACAATGAAAATAAATATTAAATCTAGAACTTCTTAGTCATGAGGCTTCAACCTTAATGACTTACCAATTGGCTACGGCCTCGTTGACTGGCCCAACTGATGTCGAGTCAATGACATATTTGGTAGTTCAGAAGAAAAGGGACAATGTGATAGTTTTTCCTTTTGATATAGTTCACAATAAAGCATCGAAAACCAACTCAAATTGTTGGCCCACAATTATGCATTATTGGTTGGTATATTATGAATATCTTGAGGTAAGGTCTAATCATGAAAATTTTCATTACGTATTGGGTATTACGAAAATCCCTATGTAGTTTATCACCATCTTAAGGTTAACCCCTTACCCCTTAAAAGTTTTAATTTTGTCTCTAAGAGGTTATTTGTAACATTTGTAATATTTTTTTAAAAAAAAAACTTAAGTGCTAATTATAATATCTCATAAATTATAAAATTGATAATTATAGATTTACCACCAAAAAATTGATTGTTTTACATATTTATTAACAATTTAATTTTTATAATAAAAAATAAACAAAATTTTATTAATTATAATTAATAAATATAAGAAATATATTTACACATTTAAACAAATAAAATTATTTTTATGTTTATAATAATAATTTAATAAATTTTATAATAATAAACATAATAAGTAAATTAAAAAACTATATTGTATTTTAAATTTTTTTAATTTTTTTAAAAATATATTAAATTTATTAATACAGTATAAAAATAATTAAATATTAAAGAATTCCTATTTTTTATTTGGCCGAAATTGCAACTACCATCCTTTGTTCACAATCATATGTATTATGTAATGTTAATCTCCAATTAGGACTTAATTGATACGGTCAATTACTACAATTAGTTAGTACATAAGCAAGACCAATTTTGGAAAGAGGTATGCGATGGCGTGTCGGTAATTGCCTGAATATAAGAATTTGGGGTTGTAGATGCTACCAAGGCCTAATACTTTTATGGTTTCTTCTCCACGGAATACTCTCCCATTTGACTCCAAAGTGGATGTCCTTATTGATCCAAATTTCAGTGACTGAAACCAAGAATTAGAATTGATTTTGTATTGGCTTATTTTTTCTCTCCCTCTACTGGATTGTTCTGATTGTTTTCTTGATCTTTTCGTCAATAATATCCTTATGTTTCCTCTAAACAAAAAAAGTTACATTACTTCGTAATTCGTACATTTTTCAAAATTAATTTTCTCTCTATTAAATTTCTGAATTAGTGAAAATAACAATTTCTTCATTAAAGACTCGTCGAATATTTATACATAAATCCATCAAAATTTGTCACATATAATTGTTTGTTAATATGATGTCAATTTGTTAGTAAAAGATTGTCGCTGCAATTCCTGACGAAAATTTACTGCATTTTTCATGACCTAAACGCTAATTCGCACCAATAGGTTATACTTAGCATTCCCTACTTTCTACAAGTTTGGGTTGCAGTTACTCTTTAGTGCTTAGGTCGGACAAAATATATATACTTGAATACACGGACACTTTAGACTTTGATAGTTTGATTTGCGATAGCTCTTTAACGTTTAAGTCGGATTAAAGATGTGAAGTTAAATTGAATGATCATATATAACACGAGATCATATTTTATGGTACGATTTATGCGTTGATATCTACAATGGGAAGTTTCCTTATGTATTGTTTGGTTGTCGGAAAAGTGAGATAAAGTGAAGAAAAATCAATTTTTTTTCTCACTTATTGTTAGGGTTTTATAAGGAAAATTACTCTAATCCAATTCGATCTACTTATAATTAATTGCACAACATAAAAAAGATACAAAATATGTCATAAAACAAATGAAATAATTTAAAATATTCCTTCATCCAAACCCAGTAATTAAAATGTATTGCATAAAAAAATCCCCTTTGGAGAATTCCACGAAATAGACAAATAAATGAGAGAGTTAATGTAGTATGTTTAAAATAGTTAATTATTAAACTTTTATTCATCAATCGAATATTCGAATTAATGTAATCCTTTTGAACCATGATTTGGAATAAAAATGGGTACATCGATCATCCTGAGAAGAGTCTTGTAAAGAAGTTTCCAGAACTCTTTTTCTCTGCGCAAGCCACATGAACATATCTCCCAAACTTGTCTAATTGCCTTGCCTCTCCTTTTGTGTCTTTCTTGCATACTATGCATGTTTTGTCCACCCATCCCTCTTCCACATACTCCCCATCCACTAAAAAATATAGTATATATCAAAAAAATAAAATATAAATTTCATGCATGTTAATTGGTCTTTAATTTGAATGGATTAATAGAAAATTAAAACATATATATGCCCAATCCAAAGACGTATCTACAAATTAAGAGTAATTAAATGAATTCAAATCATGAAAATGCCTAATTCTATATATGATTGAAATCTTTTAATTCTTTCGAGGCTACGTAAACACCACTTTTGGTTCCTCTTATCATTAACTTTTTACAGAGTGGTCCTTATTTTTTTTCCCACTTTAGTCCCTATTATGAATTATTTATTTCACTTTAGTCATTTTTAAGTGGTTCAAGGCGATTTCGATAACATGTGATATGCTAATGAGGCAATTTTGTCATTTCAAGTAAACTAACATGGATATTTTCGTCTTTTTAATTATTTAAAAAAAACACTAAATTTTCAAACTAGGCTTTCATTCCAATTGAACTTAATCGTACATTTCGTTCCAAACAAAAGTTTTTTCCTAAAATCTCAATAGTGAACGGACGAAAATGCCCTAAAAAATATTCATATGCATGTCACATGTTATCGGAACCACCTGATAAGAACTAAAGTGAAACACATAATTCATAGTAGGGACTAAAGTGAAACAAATAATTCATAATAGGGACTAGGGACTAGAGTGAAAAAAAAAACATAAAAGAGACCACTCTGTAAACAGTTAATGATAAGAGGGACTAAAAGTGGTATTTACCCTTCTTTCGATTATAATAATACTAGCCTATTCATTTGAGTTATCAATTCAAACTATATATTAAAATCAATATTAATTGGACCATGATGTAATTATAACAGTAACATTAATTAATAAATTATTTATTTAATTTCAATTACCTTCTACATATGATTTGAAGAAATCCTTGTATGTTCCCCCAATCTTCCTCCTAAGAGCTCCATACTGCAAGAAATTAAAATATATATTAATTCATATTACTAATCCTTTTTCAGACACAATTAATTAATATTATATTAATGAAACAATAAATATGCTAGCTAATTAATTATATACCTGTTCCATTGTCATCTTTTCACCTGATTTTGTGACTTGTCTAGCTTCTTCGAGGAGTTCGGCATCCTTTTCCGATCTAACTTGTGAAAAATCTAGAGCTTCTGTTACACTCTCAAATAGGGATTGTTTTCTCTTTGCCTTTGGTTCTTCACTACCACTACCATCATTAATATTTTCTTTTTTGGCACAATTTACTACAACTTTTACTTTTGATTTTCTGTAATTATAATTACCATATTGGACTTGATTTTGTGTTTGAGGAAAAAGAATACCATTTTGTGAAGGTGACAAGGGAAGAGCCCTCAATCCCATAATGTTTTTCCTTTGTGTTACTTGCACATTGAATGTGTGATATATACACATACGTTCATAGCTTAAATTAAAAGAAATTAAATATATATGTATGAGGTTGAATGTGGAAGTCATTTATTCATGTTTGTTTATTTTCTTCATTTGAAGTCCCAAGTTGCATTGCTACCACAAAAAATACCTTATGGTTAAGACAAGAAGACGTGGCCTTTTGGCTGCCTACTGGATATGAGAATGAAATTAAATTCTGCCCTTTAGCAAAGCAATAAGCCAATGAATAAGTATTTTACAAATATCTCCTTGCCTTGTCTCAACAATTCAATTACTTTAATGAAGAAAATACAACAAAATATAACGTTGTTGACTGATGTGGTAAAAAATTCTCGGGGTGTGCAAATGTAAATTGTCACATATAAGAGCGGTACTTTTGTCAATTTATATTTTTTAAGTTAAAAAATGTTAAGAAACGATGTGAAATTTTTATAAGATTACAAAGTGTCACAATACTCTTTTTACAAATAGAGGAAAGTAAATTAAATATTATGCATGAGGTAAATTTTCATTAGCACGTAACAAACAATTAAGATAAAGATAATTCCTACTTAACAATTTTAAGGATCAAGCCAATGTAGGAGGTATTTATATATTGACAAGCATCGAATGACTTTTTTGATTTGAAAATGTCAAAATTAAATTTATATTGATTATTGTATTGTTTATTTCAACTATATATTAAACCAAAACGAGGGATAAAATTTTAATTTTGAAAGAAAAATCGTTATTATTATTTTCAGTTTTTTTTTATATTAAATGTTCAAGTATACTCAAAAGCAAGAATTTCAAATATTAACACTCAAGTCAAAATTGTACTAATTATTTCTCAAAAATGAAATGAAATTTTCTATATAAGAGGTAGTAACTAAGCGTACAATTGATACTAAAAGTATTTAGCTATTAGAAAACACCAAACGAGGAACTAACTTTTCTCTGTTAATATTTGCAACACATTTTAATTTTACATACATACAACACTGTACGATGAATGGTTTCAACTAATTTCTCACACAACATAAACCATTCCGACCTCAAGAAGTGATGCCGGAGGCACCTTCAAAGCCACATCTGCTCCCCTGCAATTCCTCCTAAGGAAATTATACCCGAAATTAACCGCAAACCTCTTAAACAGTGACGAACCTTGCTTAGCCCTAACGTGAGAGTGCCCCATTATGAAAGCAGTCCCGGCTTGTTGAGCTTCGTACAAATCTTGCATCTCTTCCTTCAACTGAACCTCCATTTCCGATCTCACTTCACTTTCCGGTTCACTTTCCGCGAACCGGACCCTTCTTTCCAAAACTCCGACTGGTTCCATTTCAATTACATCTGTCACACTATCGACCGTTTGAAAACCAACCGAAACACTAGCCGGTTGGACACAATCGTCCAACTCAAAAGCCGGGATGTTAGGAAATGACACGGTTCCTATAACCGCCAACCGGCACTCGCCCGATGATGAACCGGACCTCGACCCGTCATCCTCTATATCTATGATTCCATGTGTCTTATACCAATCAAATCGTATGAATTCTGAGAGCCTAGTCACGAGTTCGGTTTCAAATGAATCGACATCTTGGTGAACATCACGGTATCCGTATCGAACAATGCATCTGTACGAGCGATGAGTTGCGGGGCCCACACGACCGACTAGATACCTCTCAGCCGGGGGGACGAACGGTACCGGAACCGATTTTATACATACGAAGACGAGGATGCGGTGGAATGCAGGGAGATTTGTTACGAAACGAGAAAAGTTGGCTGGAATACCTGAGGTGAGATCAGTGAATACGAGGCCGATTCCTGGAACACGAGCAATGCCTAAGCTTGGACCTAAGGCTAGTAGCCATTCTAGTGAAACCTTGTTGTGGAGGTCGTATTCGTACTTTTTAACGGTAGCATAGTGCCAAACGAACATGATTGTGACTAGGAAGAGCGCAAGGAGAATCGGAAGCCATGCACCTTCGAGGAACTTAATGACGGAAGCCGAGAAGTAAAGTAATTCGATGGATCCAAAGAATAGTAGAAAACACAAGGCCACAATCGGAGGTTTGTGCCAACAGAGAATAATTACTAACGAAGTGAGGCAAGTTGTCACTAACATCACCGCCATAACAGCCAAACCTGCAATTGATAGCACAATGAACATTATACATATTGTTGGAACTATTGATTAAAATTAAGCTACAAATAGAACATATGAGGATTTTCAATCCCTTGACAAATATGCAAAGCCTTGGTAACAATTTCAAGTTTATGGTCTTGAGCATAAATTTGAGAAAATCGCACTTTACCCTTTACTTTGAACTATTTTGCACTTTACCCTCTAACCCGTTTTGCATTTACATTTTTCCTTCATGTGTTTTAACTTCACTGCGTTTAGCTGTTTGGCAGTGGTTGATAGGAATTAATTCACAAAACTATTGATAGTATAAGGAGTGAAGTGCAATACAGCCGAAAGGTTAGGGGGTAAAGTGCAGTTCTTTTATTAGATAATTGCTAGTATTCTATTATAATGGGGAGATGTGCTTACTACCCAAAAATAGTGAACTGCAACAAATTAAAAAGTAGGCAAGAGCAAATTTACAAAACAGAAGATTAGGGAGCAAAGTGAAAAATTCCATGAATATGATGTTACATTGACAATTTTCCATTTTTAAGTGACCTACCTGATGCATTTCCCATGTGTTTGATGTCTCGGAATCCGATAGTTACTGCAATGCATAGGATCATGAGCATCCAGTTTATCTCGGGTATGTATATCTGGCCATGTATCTTTTCAGAGGTATGGACAACTTTGACCCTCGGAAAGCAACCGAGTGACTGACTTTGGTTGATTATAGAGAATGTACCACTTATGATTGCCTGACTACCCACTACGGAAGCGAGTATTGCTACTATAAGTACTGGCCACCTTACACTTTCTGTTGCAAATGTCAGGACACTAATATCAGTAATTACCAGTTCGACTTTGCAATGAAACAATCTTAAGAAAATTTCGAAATTTCTTAAGCATTAGATGGCGGCAAGTCATACCTGGAACTGAGACGTAAAAACCGATATTGTGAATTGTATGATGATGCTTTGATAAGAAAGCTGCTTGACCCATATAAGCTAATATTAGTGCCGGATAGACCAAAAATGTGAAAGCTATCTGCAGCAAAACAAGGAACCATAAACAACAATTTCAAAATAAGGTACAAGTTATAATGTAGAAAATAAATATCGAATTTTTACACGGCAACACTGAATTTTTAGTAGTTAATCATCAACACCTTTGGTCCCGTGCTCTACAAAATTGAACTTTTGGATCAAAATTTTAAAATGTTTTGTACTTTTGGTCCTATCACCACTTTTTTCAACCATCTTTTGCACTTTTGGTCCCATAGAATAGTCTATGTTGTACAATTCTGGTCTTATAGTTTTGTCTCAGTTTTGCACCTTTGTCCCAAATTGGATGGAAAGTGTACCATATGACTAAAATTGCAAATAGTTCTATAAATTTAGGACCAAAAATGCGATTTTAAGAACCGAAAGTGCTGGGGATCCAGTAATGGACTAAACATTAATTTTTGCCGATTTTACAATTTTTCACCTGAATTGCAGCATAAGAGAAATGGCCGAGATCCGCAAACATTGCTTCGGAGCCTGCATGACATAAATTTATTAGAACTTAAACACCTTACGATTTCTAGTTTGTGGATTTCAAACATTTGTTTATATGATCCTTATCGCGTACCTGTTATGCACAGAAGAATTCCACCCAAAGACATCCATCCCCCTTTCCGCGTCTTCTTCAAAAACTTGATCATGTAATATGGGGAAAGAGCTTGATACACTTGTGGATTCCAGTGAAAAATATTATACAAGCCAAGAGCACTTATGCATATCAACCAAGTCAACACAACTGGCGCAAAAAAGAACCCAACCCTATGTGTGCCATAATGTTGTAAAGCAAAAAGGCACACTAATATGAAGCAAGTTATTGGAACCACTGCATCTGCAAACAAGGAACATATACACTTATAAAATGAGTTAATGGCAATTAACTTCCTTGTGATATTCATAATGTTTAATGTACCTCCCTTTAATATGAAAAAGAGCACTTTAAACCCAACCACCCTTCCCCCCAAAATAATCTTATAAAAGTTTCACACTGCCTCCCTTACTTTTTTAAACCTAAAAAAACATGAGTTGACAAAACTACCCCTCTTATATATGGCACTTTACCCTCCTGTGTCATGATAAGTTGATAACTAAGGCATTTTACCCCCTGTATTATGATAAATGTGGCACTTTACCCTATGTTATGGTTAATGTTGCACTTAACCCCCCTATGTTGCAAAAACACTTTTATGCTCACTCGCAATTTTTGCAAGTGAATTACACTCTCCGGTTGAAGGAGATAAATTGCTCCTTTAAAATTTTCAAAAAAACAATTCCTTGTAAAATAGAATTTAACACAAGAAAAGAAGCTTACATTGATGGTGATCCTTAGACATAGATAACTCGAGACCAGAAACAGCAGAGAAAACTACAAAAACAAAAAAAATATTACTAATCAGTTAATCAAAATATAACATGCAATACAACAAATTAAGTAAAGAAGAGAAACCTACCAGATATTGCTGGTGTAAGTAGTCCATCTCCAATAACCATACAAGTGCCTAATAAAACCAATATTAGTAAAGCAGTGTGCAAGAACTTGTACTTTTCAAGGACCATTTTTACCCTCGAGCTATTATTCGTCTCCGGAGGGTGTTCGAGTTTATACGTGGACAGAGATTCATCGGCTAATTGTCGATTGGGAAGAAGGCTGACTTTAGCATGCCTACATATCAATGAATACAGAGCAAAAGTACCCCCTGCAATAAACCATGAATAAAGACTTCATTTTTACATCTGTATGTTAAAAGGGTTCAAATTTAATTTATTTATTAGGAGACTTTAGACTTACCCTCTCCATTGTCATCGGCCCTAAGCACGACAAAGACATATTTGAATAAAGGGACTAAAGTTAAAGTCCAGAAAACAAAAGAAAGGACTCCAAAAATCTCTTCATTTGTTTCTGAGTGATGGATATCTTCTGCAAATGTGCTTTTGTAAACATAGAGAGGAGATATGCTAAGGTCACCATACACCACACCTAAACTCTGGTAAGCTAATAACAGAGTGGTTTTCCAAGATTCCTTCTGAAATTCAAATTCAAATAGAAAACAAACAAAAAAGAAATTATTGTCAAGAATCACAAAACAATGATTTTTTTTTTCTCAAGCAAAATTTACTGCAAAATGGAGGAAAAAGTGAAATTGAAGAACCTTTGTAGACCTCCAACACTTTCCATAGTCAAGATCCATAGTTACTGAGGTTCAATCTTGTTTATAACTGCAGAAGAACAATCACACAAGCATTAGGTGCCATTTATGATGAAGATAATGTTTTTCAGAGGAAAGAAATAAGAAACAAAAATCACCTAAATTAAACAGACTCATAAATCTATTTTCCAACAAGAAGAAAATGAAAAAGTACCAAACTTTTCCCCACTTCTTAAAACACCCATGTGGCACTACTATTGTTTCATCATTTTAGTTTGCCTACATTTGTTTGAACAATGCAAGAAATAGGACTAAAAAAAGGCCTAAAACAAATCCAATATAATCCTATCTTATCAAAATCTTAATTAATAAGAAAATATAAATGCAAATATTGAATTGAAGCTCATCCCATATATTCTATAAATATTTGCTTGCTTTATGTGGTTGAAAATAAGGGGAAAATCACCTGAACCCTCATTCACTAATCACTACTACTTGCCCTTAAAATAAGAAAGGAAATAAATAAACTACAAAAATTCTTACATTTCACAGTCAAAAGATAAGGGTAAATTAAATACACATTTATTTACAGTTGAAAAATGAAAAAAACAAGAGAATGAAAGAAGTATGGCAAGAAAACCAAAATCACATGATGCAACGACAATTGCATTATCAAAATCATTCACACCAACTTGAGCCCACGAGAATAAAGGCTACTTTATGGACCATCAAATCAAACCCACCCTAATTCCTACTCACCTATACATACACAAATACATACACATATACTTACACCCACTTTAATTATATTACTATTTCTCACTACAAAAGCAAAACCCAGAACTCCATTATTCAAGAAAATAAAAATAATAATAGTATCCCAACTTTATAGGATAATGTAGAAATGTAAAAAGAAAAAAAAGTGGCCTTTGGATTGTTTCAAGGAATAAAAACAAAGGTCAGTTATGCATTAAATATTTCTATTTTCATATTTTTAATACTAGTAAATGGAATTGAAGCTGAAAAGGAGAAAGTGTGCTGTCACTTTCAGCAACTTTCAAGAACTTACCTATCGTTAACGATTGAGGATTGGTATTAGAAATCTCTTTTTTAGGAATTGATGTTGCTGCAAAATAAGTAGAAAGAAAGAACACTAAAAAAGAAGGGATGAATGAATGACATTTTTATTTTATTGTATTTTTGCGAGAATATAATCTTTGATCCTGATAGACAGCAGCGCCACGTGATTAGAACATGGACCCCCCAATTTAGTTTATAATTGTACTCCTTAATTCTTAAGCACGCTTTATTCTCTTTTTCATTTTAACAACTCTTGTGACATTCATGCTTTCACGGATTTAACGTTTAAATATAAAAGCGTGTGAGTGTGGAATCTTTTGTCATTTTATATTTTGATGAATAGTTGAAGTTTGGATTTAATTTTTTTTAGGAGGAAATCGTATGCTTTTTTTTGTTTGTTTCTAAATATTCTAATATTCCAAGTAATGGGTACTTTGCATCTTAAAAATTCATATTTTTTGAATTTTACATTATATTATAGCTTCTTTGACAAAAACTGCATTTCTCGAGTGCAAAATGATCTCTAGTTTAACCTTTTTACATTCCCTCTCTTTTCATTATTCTGACTTTTTGGAATCTCACTTAAAAATTAATTGAAAATGGATTAAAATAAGACATTATTATATGTTATGTGATATCTTCTATATGAAATACTCCCTCCTTCCCAATTATCTTTATCCACTGGTACAGTTAACCAGTCAATTTGACTAAATTTATAAAAATTATAATAAATAATTTAATTAATATATTTCACTAATAAGTTGATAATATCATATGACGCCATATATATTAATATTTAAAAGATTTAATACACAAAAAATGTGAATAATTTAATATGATAAGTCACTTAAAAGATTGAAAAGTTTGACCGGACCGCCATGGATGCTTGGCGGGGATCCTCGTACATGGTGAATAACCAAATTCCAATTGAAATGAAATCTTTAGGATAAATCAATGCAATTTAGGAGGAATTAATGCAAGGACATCAATTCAAATCCTGGATTTTCGAATTGAGAGAGATATTGAGAGAGATCAAGAATTCTCACTATTTCTTTTTTTTTTAGATTCATGGACCCAATTCAATTCAGTGGGGTCTTTCATTCACATTTTTTTCCACCAAGAACGTTTTCTAAAACTCTTTGACTCCCGAATTTTGAGTATCCTACTTTCACGCAATTCACAGGGTTTAACAAGCAATCGATATTTCACGATCAAGGGTCTAAGCAAAATAAATGGGACGGAGGGAGTATATATTGTATAGATCCTTCATGTGTTATTAAATATTTTGTACGAGACCCCTCATTCAAACATCTATTGCATAGAATTATCATGTAATATTAATATGCAGCTCAAAATCTCTTAGTCATACAAATCTTGATGACCTATTTTAAATGGATGGAGGTTTTGTGCTGATTTTTCAGGGTACAACAAATTTTTTTTCATAAACATTTTAAATGATAGTTTAGTATATATTTCTCATAACATTGAGAATTATCCTGCGTTTCTCCAGAAAAAAAAAAAAAAAAAAAATCTATTATAACTATCTTGCATTGTATAGGCCTTTATGAAATTGCCATCAGATGCCGTGGAATTTGATTATCAGAATCTTTCAAGTCAAATTATTCTGTTAATCTTCCATTAATTTTTAATTGAAATTTGGGACAATGGATTTAATTTGATGGGACGCAACCTATATTCTATAAATGCAATTAATGATGAATATTTTCTAAGTGTCACAATACAAGCCTTATATTTGATGAACTTAAAATTCAGGTCAACTGAATTTTTGGTTCCATAAGACTTAATTTGAAAACATGGAACTAATGCCCCACTTAAGCGTACCCTTACACCCTAGCCCTTATTTCAAAGTATTGCTAATAGCTTTAGGTACTAGCAGCCATTTTTCAGCTGTATAAAATCGACCCGATTTATTATAAATTTTATACGATTAAGGATTGATGGATCTGATTTAATTATGGGACATTCTTACGTAGATATTTTTTAGGAAATTTTAATTTAATTAAGTGGTTAACTATGTCAAGAATTGATGATTTCTATGTTAAAGCTTAGAGAATTGTAAAGAAAGTTGAACATGTTAGTTAAGTTTGAACGAAAACAAACTTGGTGTATATACAAAATATATTGGTGAAAGTTTTATTGCATCTGAAAAAAATATGAAATCGATCAAACCCGTGCAAGATCCAATGCATTAGAAAATTATGAATTCGAGCAAAATTTGAATCCGACAAAAGGAGCTGAATTTAGGTGAGGCTTGGTCCGACCCGTTGATAAACCTAGAAATAATATTAATTTGGATATCAATATTACAAAAAGATGTGGTTTTATGGATTAAAAAATAAGTAACATTGTTAAACTGGGCCGATAAGGTCTTAACCAAGTGATTAAGGATGAGGTTCCATGATTTCATTTAATTCGATACAATGTTGATGTAACATTATATTCATCTTCTAAAAAAAGTTAAACTTTTCAGTATTTGCATATATCAAGTGACAATGCTGCAAATTTGTCACTAGAATAAAATTAGTATATAAGTATATTAGTCACGAGGATTTTAATTATATTGTCACAATATTCACAATATTTTTGGTCTTGTAGTAATTCACCGGGTTCTTGCCAGTTCACATTAGCGGGCAGCAACTCACATTGCTATACACTTATCACCAATAATTGTTAGTGAATAATGATAAGTTATAAGTAACCTTCATTCACAATAAGTAACCTTCATGGCTCTTGCACTTGTCAAAGATACATGCAAAGCGTAACATTATATTATACTGATACATAATTTTCTTATGGTAATTATTAAACAAATTAAATGAGAGCAGAAGAGGTCGTAGTTCAGCGGCAAAATCTAAGACGAATTAGTGCATGTTTTTCTCTAGTTTAATGCAAGTGTTTGTAATTAATTAGTTTATCTTTGTACGTTGATAGTAATAAAATAAGATTTCATAATATAATTTTTTTTTTGTTTCCCAAGAGTTTTAATCCATTTCGAGACGGATCGGACACATATTTCATTATATAATGATTATATAATTAATGATGTGCTCGTTGTTTCACTATAAAAAAATTTGCTAAACAAATGCGAGAATATGTATGAAGAATAAATATAGGGTCTGTCCTTTTTGCTTTCCAAATAGCATTTCAGTAATCTCAGAAAAATCAAGTAAATAATTTTTTTCTTCTCTGTAAAAAACCCATCTTATAAGTTTATCTATCAAATTAAAAATAATACTCCTATCATCTTGAAAAAATATCTCATCCATTAAAAAACAAATCCAAGAGACTTTATTTTGATTTGACAAAAGTAACATATATTTTAATTTAATTATATTTCAAACAATAATTTGATTCTTTTATTAATCTCTAAAGAAACCTAACAACTTTCCAAAATAAGTACTAGCTATTTCATAAAATTGTTTTCAAATACTCAAAAATAAAAATCTAAAATATTCTACAAATTTATCAAAGAACTCCCTAAAATCGAAACAATCATGACCGAAATTTTATTCCTATCTTCTTGGATTTCCCATAGAAGAAATGAAAGTGAGTATTATTTACTACTACATCATATCGTGGGCAGATCTGAAGAAACTTTAATGCAAGACACATTAATTCCAAACTTTTCAATAATTTATTAGCTGTCATTCTACTAGTACAATTAATTAGCTGTTCTGCTGAGGGAAATGAAACATAATGTTGAAGAAATTCAAACACATTTCACATTTTTCTAATTCACAAATTCTCCACCGTCAACTTATAGTCCAATTTATAGTACATTAATTCTTCCATACATTTCATATCTTTAATTCTTAATATGTTTCTAAAAGATGTTTTGGGTGGAGGGTGGTGGTTACGGGGATGAGGTGAATTTTAGTTTTCTTAATGGAAATACCAAATGTTAGTTGATTTGTTAAATTTTGACACTAAATGTATCGGCCTGAATTTTATAAATATCAACTTAATAAAATAAAATTTTCTCATATAAAACTACTTTTTTAATGAATCTAACACAATTTTATTTTTGCAATGTTTAGTTAATGTGGTACAACCGATCATAAAACATTTTCTAATCTTTAATAATAGCAACACTTCAGAATATAGTTTTAGATCAATATATTAAAATGACCGACTTACATAGCCCCATATCAAATACTCCCTTTGTGTCACACATTTTTTTCTACAAGTGTCAGTCAACTTAAATAATTCTTTTCTCAATAAAAACTTTAATTATTTAAAACCATAATTCTTTATCTATCGCCATTATTGATCTGTCAACATATATATATCCAAAGAATTGTATATATATATTCTATCGCCGGATTCTAGGGGTTGCTTAAATAATACTATAATCACATTTGCTTGGCCTATATGCAATGAGTATATATGTTTTTGTTATAATAATCTCAAACATTGAAACACGCCCATTAGTAATATATATTTTGTGTTCAGAAGTTAGAAAAATGATTAAAAGTAAACTTGTCAAACATTATTAATTAATAGTAATTATGACTTGATAGAAACAACATATACGTAATCAATAAAATAACTTAATTTTAATAAAAACTCTGAGAAAATATAATTTAAAACACATATTTTTACTACTTTTTTTGTTATTACTAGAAACGTGTACGTGTGTTGTACGTGATAATTAATTATGTTAGTTGAATCATCATGTAATTATTTCCATCATACTGACGCCTTAATGACATTCTACACAATTTTCTGATTAAGTCAAGTTAATTAAGGGATTAATATTTATTACCAACAAATTAAAGTTGAGATTATAAATACTCAAATCAAGACTTAAAAATTAAAAACGAACTATAATTACTAAGTATTTCTAACCTAAAATTACATGTTTGCATAATTATATGTACATTTTATCGACTAAAACTGTTTTTCATTGATTTCACCCGCTTTTACATTTAGTTCACTATTTCTTTTGTTATTTTAACCTCCTTTTTCACCGATTTCACCCGCTTTTACATTGATATTTTTTAAGGTTTGTAATTTTAACTCGTTCATTCATATAGTTAATTCATTTTTCGTGGTTTATCCTATTTATTAATCAATTCACTCATTCTCTTAACTTGTGCTTAACTCGTTTTTTATATCTAGATTAATTTTTCCATTGATTTTACCATTTTTTTTATCATAGAACTTTCCGAAGAAATATCTATTTTTTATCCGATTTTTACCCTGAGTGCACTACTTCTTTTTTGTTATTTTAACCCATTCGTTTACCGATTTCACCCATTTTTTGTGTTTTATAAATTCGCTCGTTCTCTCTGGTTGAACTCAATTTAATCCCATTGTTAAATTAATTCACCCATTTTCTTCAATTTGATCCAATTTGTTAATTTATTCACCAATTATCTTTGATTTAATCCAATTTTAATTGATTTTAAGTTTTTTGATTAACTATATAGTAATTTATAGTGATTAATGCTTAGAACATATGTATTTTTTTTCCTTTTGCCCATGAGAAGGGAAAATGTGATTTATTTTCCTTATATGAATATCTTTGAATGTGTGATATTTTCATATGACTTTTAGAAGGATGGTTTTTATTTAGGGTAATTTGCACTCAGATCCCCTGAGGTTTAGTCATATTACAAGGAATCCTCTGTAGTTTAAAAAATTACAAGGACAACCCTTATAAGGTGTTTTTTGTAAACATTTGTACAAGTTGCAGGGGATGTCCTTGTAAGACTTGTTAAACCACAGGGGGTGTCCTTGTAATTTTTGAAACTACAGGGGTTTTCTTGTAATATAGCTAAACCTCAGGGTGTCTGAGTGTAAATCACCCTACTTTCTATATATATAATGATATTAATTTTGTGGTTTTATTTTAAATAATTCATTGGTTTTCACAGGCCTGCGTACTCCAGTTGTCATCGTACATATTTACAATTTTTTTTGTCCGAATTGGGTTTGGCCGAACCCATCCAGCATAAATCAACTGTAATACATTGATTTTTTTATCGGTTGAAAATCACTCAATTTCAAAATAAGTGTTTTGCACTTGCTATGTGAATGTTGTGCATTTGGTCAGACCCAATTTGAGCAAGAATTACCCCTTGTTAAAATATCGATTGGGCTAGGTTTTCTCTTTATTATGTGGCATGAAAATGTTGGTCTACTTTAGACCGTCATGGAAGAAAGGCCGTATTATACGGAATATAAAAACAAGATCAATAATTCATGGTTTCAACTCTCACTAATGTGTGTTTTCCTCTAGTTTAATATTAGTGTTTGGTAGTGATTGTTATTTGTAACTTTTTGTAATTGAACAGTTACTAAAATAACTTCATATGTAATGATTGATGATAATCGTATTTTTTTTAAAAAAACTACAAATTAGAATTCTCAAAGTACACGAATATACGGTAAAAAAGGGGAGGGGGTAGTCATAATCACAAAAAAAAAATAACAGTTTACCAGATTATTGTGTCACTTATTCTTTATTTACAATTCATTAATAGTAAATTATCCAATTGTGTTGTTTCTTTAAAAGGCAATTTATTCATGTGATAAATCAAATGACAATATAAACTTCCCGCCTCTATTTTTTGTAAAATGAATCTCACTGCTCCCTCATATTCTTACTTATTTAGAAAACATAATTGCGAGAAATTACCCTAACTTATATAATGTCCCCTAGGAATATCACAGAGGGGGTTAGAGTATTGTCAATACGAATATCAAAGTAGGGTAAAGTGTCATTAGACATAGCATGTGGATCGGGAAGGATCCTCCATTGGCCATCACACTTTGGCGTCACATTTTTGTGACATGTATTTAGATCTATTGACAAGTGTGTAAATTCAAAATTTACATCTTCACTTGGAGAGTGGATTTATCATGTGACACTTAAATCGGAAATGAAAATGTGATAGGACATATGGAGGCAGAGTAAATGGAGTATGTTATCAATAGAGGGTATAATTGGTTATTTTATACATCGAATGAAGCCTTCATTCCCAATTTCGAGAATATGTGCAACTCCTTGGTCGTCGAGGAATGAGGCAAAACATGTTATTATTTATCACAACTGAGTAATATACTATTATTTTCATATCACATGGAATTAAATTTTGAAAGTGTTGCTTGAAAGTGTTCAAAGATAGTGAGATATTGGAGAATGAAACTACTGATGACTTGAGAAGATAATTTTATAAAGTTTTTTCATACTACTTTACAATATAATCCATGGACAAGGCAAATTGTGTGAAAACTAGTAAGATGCCACAATTTTAAGCAATACGGACCTATGACCAAATTCGGTCACATCTCCTCTTGTGAGATGCTGAAATTAGAATAGGATTATACCCATCTAAGAGTAAGAAATACAAAATGAAAATGGTAGGGAAGTGGAATCAAGTTCAAAAAGCTTTTTCATAATTAAGTTATAATTATAGGTCCAATTTCCTTTCCTAACGCCTAAACAAAGCAAAAACTTGTTCGCTACAATACAATTTGTTTTATTATGCAAATATAGGTTTAGAGCATCTCCAATTTACCTATCAGATGGATAGCGATTAACTTATATAAGTTAAGTATATTATTTTAATTTATTCTTATTTTTTATTATACTGAGGGGTATGTAAATCATGAGGAAATAGCCAACATGCACAATTGGAATGGCTGAAGTAGCGATTATATCAATTGTAAAACAAGGTGCCAATTACAAACGATTTGACATGAACAAATAATGAAGGATCCTTGAATAAATGAACAAATGTTCTAAAAAAAAAGAATAAATGAACAAATTGTACATATGTTTGAAATAGGAATAAGTAGGGGTGGCAAATGGTCGGGTCCGAGCGGGTCAAAAACAGTCCGGGTCATTAACGGGCCATTTTATGTGGGCCATAAATGGGTCGGGTTGTTAGTGGGTCAGGTCATTAACGGGTTTGAGTCGACCCATTTAAGTGTGTCAATAGTGTGTATTTTACTAATTTAAAATTCAATGAGTACATCATAGTTATAAGTAAATTTTAATACAATAGATTAAATTAATATGATATTATTCAAATAATTTTTTCTATTTTTTTAAAGCTATTTAATATTTTATTATTTATTTTAAACTTAAATTTATTTAAAAATTTAATATTGTATCTAAATTCTTCATGAATTTAGAAGATAATAATAAAATAATATTGTTGAGTCAAAATTAAGTCATTAAATGTTAATTAGTTTAGCTAAATGTGTATTTTTTCACTAGACCCATTAAAGACTCTTTTATGAACTCATTAAAAACTCATATAAAAATTTACAAAATTCAACTCAACATAACCCATTAACAATAAGAAATATATGAATTGAATCAAATCGGGTCATATTTGGTAAAGAACCACCCAATGGGTATTAACCATCTTTGCCACCCCTAGGAATAAGTTGTGCCGCTAAAAAAAGAGACCTACATTGTCTCAATCAGTGATGGTAACAGAGGATATGAAATGACTGATGAAATAGAGAACTATACTTTTAATAATAATTTTATGATTAATATATAATCCTTTTCATAAAGTAGCTCTGAGAATTCAATGTCTGAATTGCTTTGTTTGTCTACGAACCTGATGATAATGATGATGATGAAAAAAATGAGTGATTCCTTTCTATTGGAATTTTTTTTTATTGTTTGACTTCATCTTTGTTTATTCCGGGGAAAATTGCTATACATTCATGCATTCCTCTAGTTAGGAGAATACATGCACATTCATCTAGTTACTGCGAAAAACATGCACCAAAATAAAAGAGCATAAAAAATTGTTCTTACTTCTTACATCACTCAAAACTCACATTTTAGAGACCAAAAACAATCGATAAACATGAACCCATACACACACAAAAATAGGAAACAAACACAATATCCAAATCAAAACATCACCACTTCTTGCTTCAGCATCCTCTAAAATTTAGACTAAAGTTGATCCACAACACTCCTATCCACTTGAAATGCCTTAACACTAGGATTCAACCAAAAAATTGTTATATATTGTTCAGGAATCACTAAAGCTACTATTGTTATTTGTGCTCTTCCATAATAAATGGAAGCTTCATGACGATCCCTGTTTACTCATGATGTTGGCTAATAAGCAAATGCCCCACAACTACATTGTTCCCTGTCAAAGGAGAAAGTGTGATGTTGGTTAAGAAAAGTGAAAAACAAGAATTTATATAAATTACTGACAGGACAGTTTTGTAATTAAACATTCAAATTTCTAGCATCATAATAAGCTAACCTCAATATTGCAAAAAACACGAGTACCACGCGTAGCAAACCTAGGATAGTCATTATCTAGTATACCCCACCCAAATAACAACCAAGGTTCCGGTGACAACTTAGATACCTCGCATTCCACCTCAACTGCATGGATATTCAAAACAGCCTTGTACCCGACACAAAAAATACCCTGAATTGTTTTAACACTCGATTAACATTTTGACAATAAACACATAATAAGCATCAATATATATATAAAAAAAAAACAATAAGATTTAAAAACATACATTACCGAACGACTCCATAATTAACAAGTAGGCTCCAAACTTAGATACAGCTTGTATTCCACTGTCTACACACACCAAATGTTTAAATGTTCAAAAACAATCACCCTAAATAACAAGAAGTAAGTTTTAAAGAAAACACTTATTGATGTCACAAACTGCGGATCCCACTGAAATATATTTTTCCCTAATCTCGGACACCTTGACAAGCACGTTTTCACCGGGTCCTGCACCCAACGCACGCTCTTCTTCTATACCACAGTAGATGGACATGATTTCCACATGGACCTAAAGTTTGCTGGATTGTTAGACTTAATGAGAACTGTATTTTAACAACAAATCATAAGTCTACTTTCTTATACAACCAACTACCTTATTAGGCATAACAATCAACATATCACCTACACGAATACTACTTGATTCAATCCTCCCAATCAAGGTAGTGCGATTCTCCTCATCCTCATATTTGTCTCTAATGGTATTTCTACATATACAAACAAAAACAAGAATATTCAAATTTCAATGTATTGAATAGGATATAAATGAAAAGTAAATCAAAAATCTAAAATACCTGAGTGGAGAATATCCTAAGGGAATAGGATTATAATTTATAGCGTCGATTGCTTCATAGAGACATGAACCATTCCACCACGGACACACATTCATGTCGACCCTAACTTGGATATTTAATCCCAAAACACCAGATGTCGGAACAAAACTAACACCTAAATAATCCCACCGATACAAAAGAATTATTATACAACCGTACTAAAACAAACTTTTAAAACTTACAAGGAGCTGGTACCACAGACAATAACATTTTGGTTGAGTTTTGCTTAAATTGAAGCATTGAATTTTTATGTAAAGAAAATGATACATAAGATGTGATGATGTCCAAGTATGAAGAATTATACATAGAAGATAATATATGAATTATTGGATATTATTATTCTGAGCTTATAAATGTTGTGAATAGTAATTTGATTTTGGCCCTCATGTGTGTAGTTAGTTTTGGACAATTTAATGGCTCGAATAAATATATGTTTGCTTCATAATTTTTAAGGAAGTGATGATAGTGCAAATTATATAGGATCATTAGTGATATTACTGATAAACATGTGGTGTATATTAAGTTGGGACATGAATCAAGTTGGTGCCTTATTAATTTTCAGATAATTTGGTGAATTGTGAACTCATGATATATGAATGCATGCAAAGAACTTGGATAATTTTCAAATAAAGTCTTGCCCTATTTATATAACTACATTATCGAATAGACGGTGAGAATCAACTCGATCTAGTGGCTAAAACTGATGCTTTAGAGACTTTTCTTATAGACTTATTTAGAATGTTTTACTCCATAATATAGAATTATGTATATGCAAAAAGAAATATCATAGATATCGGCAAAAATTAAATTTTGGTACCATAGAATAGGCTCAAGTCCATTTTTCATACCAAAATATCAAAAATCATACTGCCGTTAGTTTTTAACTGAAGTTTAGCCTTCTCGGTTAAGTAAAGAAAGAGGTGAGAAATGCACTTATTAAAAATTAGGCAGGGTTTTTTTTTGCAATTATCGTCTTTTTCTTCTTCCTCCTATACGACCGTCGGCTCCGGTGGCTTTTGGTCAAAATTGGTTGAGGGTTTTTGTTCCCCTTGTCGTGGAGAACTCTTACATATGAAGATCTTTTCAATCCGTTGAGTAATCTATTCGAATTTTGAGTTCTAATTTTCGAATTGTAGGTCAAAATTTTCGAAATTTCACATCATGATTTCTTCTTCGATTCTTAACCAAACTTCGTGATTCTTGTTGCAATAGTTTCCCCTGACCGTGGGCATCATTTTCCATAGGTTTACTGTAGCTGCCGTAGAAGGATGAGCTCCGCCCAAGTGGCGGCGCGTTTTCGGCTTAAACCCTAATTTTCGCGAAAAAAGACTCCTCCACTGCTCCACCGTCGACGGCCGCTGGAATTACCCCATGGAAAATGTTGCCCATGACAAGAGGAACAAAAACCCTCAACTAATTTCGACAAACGGCCACCGGAAGCCCGTGATCGTCCATAGGAGGAAGAATGCAATAATTGCAAAAACACCCTGCTCAATTTTAGACAATTGCGTTTCCCCCTATTTTGTTTCAACAGGTGACACGTGGCAGTTCCGTTAAGTAAACTAACGGAAGTATGATTTTTGAAACGTCTATTTATTCTACGGTATGATTTTCAATCGATTGGTATGAAAAATGGACTTGGCCTATTTTATGGTATGAAAATTGAATTTTTGCTTGACATCTTTATGCATAATATACTGGATCATACTTAATAGATCTATTAATGTTGAGGCAAGTATTAACATTAATGCGTCGTGTATTGGTTTGAAAACGTGAGACAATGATCGGAGCGTGACATTAAAATAGATTTAACCTATAAAATTAACTTTACACATTCTATTGAAATTCTTTTTGTATTTGTTATGTAAACTCTGTTGAACTAATTTATGTAATAGTGATTATTTCATATTATTGGTCTCAAATAATAAAGATTACTCCCTTTTTATTTTTATTTGTCGTTTTAGGATTTCAATATAGAATTAAATTTTTTATTCCAATTTTACCTTCTTATTAATGGTATGAAGGATATTTTGGGACTTCTATTTTAAATGTTATTTATTACATTTTTTAATCCGTGTGCAAGTCTCCAAAGCGAATAAAAAAGGAAAGAAGTATATGCTAATTGATAGTATAAATATTTTAGTTATATGTAGCTTTGTATTTTGGAAAAAAAAAAGCAAATTAAATTAGCATCTAATGTAACTTAGATTCAATGAGTTTGAGTCAAGCTATAATTTTTAAAATTAATTTATTACAAAGAAAACTCAAACTACATACACTCTTGGTTTTTTGGTAGCGGACTGAACCGTTTGATAACCAAAACGAATAGTTCGGTTTGACCTACTTACAAATTTTGAAACTATCGTATCAGATTAGATACAAAAAAATGGTACGGTTTAGTTATGTTGAATGCACACCCCCTAAGATTAGGGTTGTGCACTATCCGGTAAACTATATTGAAAAATTGGTACGATTCAATTATATTGAATACATATTTCTTCCCAAGAATAAACCATTTTTTGGTATAATGCCACATTAATTTATCCTCATTACAAGAATTATCCAATGGTATCCTAAGCAGTTTGTACATCATCCCAAAAAAACCAAGACATTTTCTAAAAAGCCACCAATAAAAATTTAAATTACACAAAAGCCATTAAATGTTTAAAAATTTTAAAAATACCTCAAGATTAATTAATCAACTAAACTAAATTAATTAACTCTTATTAATTAAACTAAACTATAACAAATACACCCCAAATTTTTCAAAATTCAAAATCAAACCCACCCAAAATCAATTCAATTTCTCTCCCAAAATCAACCCGAAACCCTAACACAATTCTATTCCCACAACTACTTATTTTCACACAAATTTCACTCAAATCAGGGAAGAAAAACAACATAAAAGGTAAGAATTTGCAAGTTACTTGAATTTTTGATGTATTATTGAGTGATTTATTCGCAAAATGGAGAAAATATCGTCTGCAAATTTCGCATTTTTTGGCGTTTGGCATTTGGGAGGAGCCAAACGCCAAACGCCATGAAAATAGGCCTGGAGTTTGGCGTTTGGGAAGGACCAAACACTTAATGACATGCTGCCAGTGTTGGGATAGTGGTTGAGTTGCCTCGATTGTCAGAACAACGAAAGTGCGGAATTTAAAATATTTCGAAGCACCCAAGGTCCCATATAAGAATCTCCATATTATCTATACGCAAGCATGAAACAAAAACACACATTGAATTAAACAAGGGGTTTTTTTGCGATTTACCTCACCACAGGCAAGGTGGTGGCAACCTTCAGTTCTGATTCTGAATCTGGATCTGGATTTGGTTCACAGAAGTGATCCAAGCGTCTCACCTCCAAAGATAGTCCTCACCAACTGGATTCTGGCAACACCTCCTAGTATTAGGCTCAGAACTGGATCTAGGAGATTTGTCGTAGCAGGACTGTGCAGATCTACTTGGCAAGGCAAGATCTAATACGGTGGAACAAGGGAGAGGCGGCGGCGGCGCTAGGGCAGCTCACGGCAGCAGGTGGCGGCGGCACTAGGTTGGCGGCGCAGGGAGAGGGGGTGGCTAGGTCAGAGAAAAGGAGGCTAGGGTTTTTGCTTAGGGTGTTAGCTTTTTGAGCTCTAGTAGAACCCTATTTATAGACTCCCTTTTGACCTAGGTTTGCAAGACTCCTTATGGGCTTTTAATTAAAGGCCCATGTCTTGCAAGCCTTTCATTTAATTAATTACTTTAATTAAATGTCCAATCCAATTAAATCAATATTTCTTTTATATAATTAATTAGCAACTCAATTAAGTATTTAATTAATTAAGTCAGCCAATTAATTAATCTCCCACTTGAATTAAATACTTTAATTCATTTAATTGATTTAATTACCTTTAAATCAATTAATTCCTTTCATTTCCTTTTTCAACAGTCACCCTCCAATTGTATTGTGTGCGACCCTCTGGGTTCACCATCAATTGGCAGCAGGCCCTCGAATTCCTCGTGATTTAATTTATGAACAATAAATTGCTCCGGTCAATTAAACAACCTTTAATTGACCACTCCTAGAATCAAATCATCTATTAACTCAGGAGTACCTACACTTCATGGTCGATGTCTAGCCACAAGCCCATGAAGCCCAACTTTAGGTGAATTGATACTTGTGAACCTCGTCTCATATAATTACCACGTACATACGGTCCTTCTATCGACTAATATTCCCGATCAAGACTTAGGGTGTGTGAATTGATCGGCACCTCTAAATTTGTCTCGATAACTATACTTTCTAATTCAGGATAATATTCCAGTGTGACTCTTAAATTTGGAAACCCCTTTCCAAATCCGTCACCGACTACGGCCGTAGATTCCTTGTATATATTATCTAAGAATCGTATAGGAAATTCTCTCATCCATTACAATGAGTCAATAGATTCCATATTGGTACTAACCACTCGCGTACATGTCCATACGCACCAAACCTAGGCATGTTATGACCAAGCTAAGTGGCCTATACCTAGATCTAAGTACGCACTTTCATGCACCGAATTCGCCCTAGCACCTCAAGTCAAAGGACTAAATCGTACACTATTATAATCCTTGAGAAACATCCCATCACCGATATGCGTCATGCGCTTCCACAATGGTTTTCTCTGTTCGGGTCATTCGATGCGTTCAATCCTCCATTGAACCACCTACTCATATGCACTGGCCTCAAATGCCTTGCTCATGAAACGCTACAAATTCACTCCATGTGAATCATGCATACTCGTACAAGTCTTGGCGATTCCTACGATACCCCGTCTCGTTCAGAATCTATGACTTGGAACAGTTTTAAGATTACGACCTTTGAGACTGTTTCATGATTGCACTCAGTACTGAAGTGAATCGTCCCATAGTCAAATGTAATCTAAGGATTTCAACCAATCGCTTAAATGTATTCGCGAGAGATGAAGTTGGCAATTGTTTATCCTTATACATATATAAATAAACGTGCGTATTATTACATTTATACTAAAGAAAGATAATGATAGTTCCAATACAAGCTAAATATATTGGCTTGCAGGGCACTATCCCATCAGCCAGAATTCACATGCATTTTTTTAGATAGTTTGTGTATTAATTTTTGTTTTTACTTGTAATAATGGACAAAATTATAATATATCTTCGATATGTCGGTGATTTTACATGCTAAATGGATGATAAATGGCATTGGAGTGGTGATAAAAAATTTGTGAATTTAGGTCGGTATACTGATATTTTGATATATATCGCAAATGTGTTGTTGATAACAAAAACTATGCCTATAGTTGTATTGAGTTAAATTTGTACTTGATTTTTTCTCCGAGAGAAGAAATTATGAGGATAGAGGCAACTCTGGGAAGAAAAGAGAAAGAGAAATCGAATAAACTTATGACCCGGGGTAAAGGAAAAAAAATCATGGACAAAGTTAGTTTCAGTTACCAACTTTATTGGATGTGTTATAGGAGGATCAAGTGCACAAGATGATGTTGATGATGAGATCATTGCCTCAATCCAACTTTACCTACAGTGGAGGAAGTTGAACCACTACGTTGTTCTCCTCCATATAGTCAGTTGTCTCCGCATGACAACGAAGGTCGTAATGTTCGTTATGACCGCCGTAACTTTGACGGTGAAGGTGATTATGGTGGTGCTGATGTAAATGGTGAACACCGTAACATTGACAATGAGTGTGGTGATGTGGGTGGTGATGTGGGTGATGATGTAGGTGGTGGTGATGTAGGTGGTGATGTTAGTGGTGATGTTGGTGGTGGTTATGATGAAGCGCTTAGCCATGAAGAATTTTACGAACCACCTAGTCATGAAGGCTTTGATAACGCTGATGATGTTGCAAGAAATTATTCGGGATCAAATTCCAATCAGGGGATGAGTGATGAATCAGGATGGACAGTTGGTCAACGGATTAGAAACAAAAAAGAGTTTATGGATGCACTTAATGACACTGATGTACATAAAAAATGGGAAGTTGGATCATATAAGTCTGACCCTGATAGGAAGATAGCTCGGTGTATGACTCCTAGTTGTCCATGGCGTTTATATGCGACTAAGGAAGCGAAGTGTGATGAATTTGTTATTCGAACAAATAGAAACGTTAACACTTGTGAGTATCGAATAGAGGTGCCAGTCATAGACAAGCAACAAGTCGTATGGTTGGTTTACGGACGTCGAAATTATATCTGAACGCCAATGAAGCCCCAAAACCAGATGCACTAATAAACTTCATGCGTGCCGAAGAAAATACTAACATTAGCTATCAAACAACTTAGCTATCAAACAGCTTGGAGGGCGAAACAAGTTGCTCAAGCGTATATTATGGATACATTCGAAGAAAATTTTGCCAATCTACCCTCCTATGCTTACATGATTGATCAAAAAAATATCCTGGCACGTTCACTCGCATCCATACGGACTCCGAAAATAAGTTTAAATATTTCTTCATGGCTTTAGGAGCGGCGACTCGAGGATTCCATTTCCTAAGAAATGTAATTGTAATTGATGCAACATTTATGGGACAAAATATAGAGGAGCCGTTCTAATTGCAAGTGCGACGGACAGTGAAAATCGTTGTTATCCAATTGCATGGGGGTATCTGAGGTAGGGGTGTTCATTAACCCGTTGGACCGGACCGACCCGCTCGACCCGACCCGAACCCGATGGGTTTTTATTTAAAAAAACATAGAATGGGTTGTAATATGGGTCACCCGAAAGCTACGGGTCGGGTTACGGTTTTCAAGGTTAAAATATACCCCTTAACCCGACCCATATTATATCCTATTCATAAACCCACTTACTTACCTGATATCAACAAGCAGATGCGTACAAAACAGAACAAAATTAGGGCTTATTTTCTCTTCCACTTCTTTTCTCTCCCTACGGGCTGCTAATTTTATCCTCCACTTCTTTTCTCTCCCTGCGGGCTGCGGCTTCTCAGTAGTCAGTACTGTCCGAATTAATTTTTCATTGAGGAAGAGGCGAGGAGCTTAAATCTTGTTAAAGGTTAGAATCATTGATCGACTATAATAGAAATTATTAATTTTATAGTTTCTTGCCTTTGTGATTTTGGAATCAGTTCATATATATATATATAATGCATATGGAGAAAAAAACCATTATGGGTTAATCTGGTCATTGACCAAAATTTAATAATTTATTATATTTTGATTTATATGGATTAGGTTGATTGGACGAAGATTAACTATAGTTCTGAGCAAATCAGCCATAAATTAAATAACTAATATATATATAAATGTTTCTCAATATTTAATGGGTTGACTAAACCTTTTCCAATTCGGAATGACCCGGTCATATATATGTTTGTTATGTGGATTTGGGTAAATATTTTTCTTCCAATTTAATGATTTATGCATAAAATTAATTGATACCAATTCTATACCAAATTGCATTTTACCCCTTTGTGGAATATTAAAAATTGCATCACAGGCTTAACAGCTAATTGTTTGTCTTTTATACTATATTATTCGACCCACTTAAATTTAATTGCATAGACATTCATTTATTTTTGTGTTATGGTATTGAAGATAATAGATGTCAATTAGAGCAAAATACTATTTTTTGTGTTCTTATGTTTGATTTTACTTTTTAGATGGAAGATGGAAGTAATGCAACTGAAAGTCAGAATCGTATTTCGAATATTGAAACTCAAGGAGCATGTACATCTAAATCAATTGACAAACCACCTCCAGGACAAGTTCGTTGGAAACCTGCTTCTAGAAAAAGGAAAAGAGCTACAAAAGCTAGAGCAATTCCACCCAAGGAACAAAATGAACAAGGTGCTGGGATCGGGGCCAAAAAAAGTTCATGGGTGTGGGATCATTTTGAGACGATTGGAGAAAAAGAAGATAGAAAGGCAATTTGTAAGTATTGTAGTCATGAGTATGCAGCTCATTCAAAGGTACATGACACAACTAACTTAAGTAACCATTTACTACATCAGTGCAAGAAATATCCTTATAGGATTGTTGATGAAAAACAAAAGACTATTGCTTTTGAAATTAAACAAGAAGGAAATAGTGATATTGGTGTTAGTTTTAAAACTGCGAGCTATTCTTACGAAGAATGTAGGCAGAGATTAGTTGAATTGATTATTCTTGATGAACATCCTTTCAAAATTGTGGAAGGTGAAGGGTTCAAAAGATATTCAACTTGTTTACAACCTAGATTTACACTTCCAAGTCGGATAACAGTTGCTAGGGATTGCATGAAACTTTATATTGATGAGAAGAAAAAACTTCGAAGCCTTATTAAGTCTGAACGTGTATGTCTTACTACAGATACTTGGACCTCAATTCAAAACATTAATTACATGTGTCTCACTGGTCATTGGATTGATAAAGATTGGGGGTTGCAAAAGATAATTTTAAGTTTATGTGTCATTCCTAACCATAAGGGTAAGACAATAGGGAAAATGATTGAATCTTGTTTGTTAGATTGGGGAATAGACAAATTGTTAACTATCACAGTTGATAATGCAAGCTCTAATGATGGTGCAATTAATTATGTAAAGAAAAACACTAAAGGTTGGAAAACCACTGTCTTAGAACATGAATTTTTGCATATAAGGTGTTCCGCACATATTTTGAATCTCATTGTGAAGGATGGTTTAAAACAACAAAATGAAGCAATTCTCAAAATTCGAAATGCCATAAGATATGTGCGATCATCTCCGGCTAGACTTCAAACATTCACAAAATGTGTCGATATAGAAAAGATCGATAGCAAGAGTCTTGTTTGCCTTGATATTGAAACTAGGTGGAATTCTACATATTTAATGCTAGAAGCGGCTATAAAGTTTGAAAAAGCTTTTGAACGTCTTAAGGAAGATGACTCAAACTATCGAATGTATTTTGCTTTGGGTGACAAAGATATTGATGATGGAGATGTAAATCAAGTTGTAGAAGATGATGAAAATATAGAGAGTTGTGAGAGAGGTAAGACAAGAGATAGCAAATACATTGGTCCTCATAATGAAGACGATTGGAATGTCGCTAAATCTTTTGTAAAGTTTTTGAAGCTTTTTTATGATGTTACTTTGCAATTTTCGGGTTCTTTGCACGTAACTTCTAGTAACTTTTTTCAAGAATTTGTGGCTGTCCAAAGTAGATTGAGATCTTTATCTAAGCACCGTGATCCCAAAGTTTGTCAAATGGCATTGAAAATGCAAAAAAAGTTCACCAAGTATTGGGAAAGTTGTGATAAACTCAATTTCTTGTTGTTTGTTGCAAATGTATTGGATCCACGCTATAAATTGAGGTTCGTGAGATTTTGTCTTAACCAAGCCTATGACAATGATAGTACTTTAGCTAGTTTCATGGAAGAACAAGTGAAAAAAGTTTTGGTTCGTTTGTACGAATGTTATCAAAACTCTAATTCTAGTCAAAGTTCTCAAACTATTTCTACAAGCTCAAGTCAAGTTCTAATGGACGTGGATGATGATGATGAGGGATGTAGCTCTTTAGCTTCTCAATTCGCAAAACATTTGGAGGAAAATGAATGTGTTAAGACTAAGTCGGAACTTACTAGATACTTGGAAGAAAATTGTGAAAAGAATGTGGAATCATTTGATTTATTGAGGTGGTGGAAAGAGCATTCAACTAGGTTTCCGATTCTCTCTACACTTGCTAGAGATATCTTGGCTATTCCCGTCTCTACAGTGGCATCTGAGTCCGCCTTTAGTACAAGTGGTCGTATCCTCGATCCATATCAAAGTTCTCTTAATCCAGAAATGGTGGAGGCTCTTGTATGTTGTCAAAGTTGGTTAAGATCAAAACCAATTACAATTGATATTCAAGAATCAATGAGACAAGTGTCACTTCAAGAAGTTGAGAAGTATGATGAAATTATAAAAGGTAAATATAATGTTTCTTATGTCATTTTAATGTTTTTATTTGTCATGCTTTTTTTAATTATGTTTATATCATATTAATATGAGGTTATTAATTCTCTTATACTTGTGTATATTTTCAGAATTTCAGAGTTCGGGTGTTACAAAGGGCAAATCAAAAGTATTTGATGAATGAATTATTTTGTTGGTAAGTTTATACATTTTTTATATCATTTTTATTTTCATTTCCATTATTTTGATGATTCTTAACATTTTTTCATTGTTCACTAGGTTCCTAAAGAGCTTGTTGATGGTGTCAAAGTTGAAGAAAAATCATCACTAGTTTATTATTTTGAGAAACTTGAGACATTTTAGTTTTGTGCTATTTAATTATGGTTGAGAAATGAGACTTTGTACTAGTTTATTATGGTTGGAAAACTTGAGACTAATAACTATGTTATGAATGATTTTATGTCGTAGTTTATTATGAATGATTTTATGTCATTGTTTCTTTCAACCCGTCGACCCGCCCGCACCCGCCTCACCCGAACCGTGCGGTTTGTGAACTTAAAAATGCGGGTGCGGTTTTAAGTTTTGGCTACCCGCATGTGTTGGGTCGGGTTGATTTTTTCATCGACACCCGCCAAAACCCGACCGCGTTCACCCCTAATCTGAGGGCACCGAGGATGCGGCGTGTTGGACTTATTTTCTACTTGAAAGAGGATGTTCCAGACAGAGATAATCTGGTTATTGTTTCAGACAAGGGCAAATGGTATATTAAAGCGGTAAAAAATGTTTACCCTTTAGCTGATCATGGGGCATGTTACTTCCACCTCAAAGATAACTTTAAAAAAGTTTAGGAAAGATAGGGTAACCGAGTATTTTTATAAAGCTGCTTTCGCGTACACCGAGAGTGAGTTCGAAATATATTTTGGTTACTTGAAAACCAAGAGCCCGGGATGTGCAAATTGGCTAGAGAACGAGGTCAAGTTTGAGAAATGGGCGAGAATCCACCATCGCATGAACATATATGAGGTAATGACGTCTAACCATGTTGATGTCCTTAATAATCGGATCAAATATGCCAAAAAATTTTCCATATGTTACTTTCTCAAATTTATTGTTGATTTGATGGGAAAGTGGTTTAGAGAGCGCCGTGATGAGGCTTATGAATGGTTGTCTGTATTTACCCCCATCGAAGGAAAAATTGATATATGAGCGATATGAAAAGGTGTATGGATGGCGCAAATGTGAATTAGGGTATGATACATAGAAAGTGGAATCTACCGAGTGATCTGGAATTGTGGATTTAGCGGGAAGAACTTGTTCATGTGTCGTATTTTAGATTAAGCAAATACCGTGTGAGCACACAATTGCAGCAGTCATGGACAAGCAACCAAGTGATAATGGTCAGTGCGTGTTTGAGCTTGTTAGCCAATACTACACGGTCAAAAATACGCGTCAAGCATATGAGCTCATAGAACCCGTTCCATCGAAAGACCAATGGATGAATATCCCAGATGATGTTATGGCGAGAGTAGTGGTACCTCCAGTCGCCGAAATAACCCGTGGAAGGCCTAAAACGTCACGATTTACTTCTCCACTTGAAAATTTGAAGAAAAAATACAAGTGCTCAATTTGAAAAAATACCGGTCACAGCGCATCTAGATGTCCTCAACGCGGCCAGAGTTCGGGCAATAACGAAAGTGAATCTTAAAATGTTTAGTGAACAGTGTTTGTTGTATTTGATGTTTATTGAACAATGTTTGATGTAATTGATGTTTATTATTAGCATGTACTTGATAAATGTAATTTTTTTTTGATAAATCTTGATAATTGTAATTGAACAATGTATTGAATGAACATTTAATTTTGTGCAACTAATGAATTTAATCGCAATTATGAATTTTTTTATAAATTTTGGAGGTAAATTTGTAATTTATGAAAGTTAGTAATTGGAGGCAGAGAGTTTTGCAAACTCTCTGCCGCGGCGAGTTGTTGGCGTTTGGCGTTTGTACATCAAACGCCAAATGTCAATGACATTTTATTGACATTTGGCGTTTGATGTTCAAACGCCAAATCATAGCTTCGTACATATTGACCCATTTTTTAAGATTTGGTCAATTTATCACCCGAATGGAGAAGTAACACTTACAGTAACTTTATGTCATCCGTAAATCATAACTTTGTACATATTGGCCAATTTTTTAAGATTTGGTCAATTTATCACCCGAATGGAGAAGTAACACTTACAGTAACATTATGTCCTCCGTAAATCACAAATTCGTACATATTGACCAATTTTTAAGATTTGATCAATTTATCACCCGAATGGAGAAGTAACACTTACAGTAACATTATGTCCTCCGTAAATCATAAATTCGTACATAATGGCGAATTTTTTAAGATTTGGTCAATTTATCACCCGAATGGAGAAGTAACACTTACATAAACATTATGTCCTCCGTAAATCATAACTTCAAACATATTGGCCAATTTTTTTTAATAATTACAATTTTACCCCTGAATCCGTTAGTTGCACAAAATTAAAATGTTCACTCGCTACGAACTTGCATTTAACACGAATTTGCAATTTGGTCCCTAACTTTTCAATAATTACAATTTTACCCCTAAATTTTATACAAATTTCATCGTTGCAATTGAATCCGTTAGTTGCACAAAATTAAAATGTTCACTCACTACGAACTTGCATTTAACACGAATTTGCAGTTTTGTCCCTAATTTTTCAATAATTACAATTTTACCCTCGAATTTTATACAAATTTCATCGTTGTGATTGAATCCGTTAGTTGCACAAATGTTCACTCACTACGAACTTGCATTTAACACGAGTTTGCAGTTTGGTCCCTAACTTTTCAATAATTATAATTTTACCCCCAAATTTTATACACATTTCCTCGTTGTGATTGAATCCGTTAGTTGCACATAATTAAAATGTTCACTCACTACGAACTTGCATTTAACACAAATTTGCAGTTTGGTCCCTAACTTTTCAATAATTACAATTTTACCCCCAAATTTTATACAAATTTCATCGTTGCGATTGAATCCGTTAGTTGCACAAAATTAAAATGTTCACGAGCTACGAAATTGCATTTAACACGAATTTGTAGTTTGGTCCCTAACTTTTCAAAAATTACAAATATACCCCCGAATTTTATACAAATTTCATGTCCCTATCCGAATTAAATATTAAAAAAAAAAAAACTAATTACTTAGTAGATTTTTTTTCCCTAACATTTGGGACATAAGGAGTTCTTATATGCCTACTAGGATATCTTATCCTATCTTCTCTTCTTTTTTGCCTTGATTCTTTCCTACCCACATTATCATCACTATCGTCTTGGAGATCACATGAAGGCAAGTATCTTCGGTGTTGGATGAAGATGAAGATGAAGTGCAAAGAAGACAAGTAATTAAGGGAAGGTTTTGATGATTTCCAAAACATCAAAATCAGCTAAGTATGGAAAGCTTAGATCCCTTGGAAGAATTTTGAACAAGTAAAAGAAGACATCAGAAGAGTTCAAAGTTCGAAGCTCAGAAGACTAGTGATCTCTTGCTGAAACAGCGAACAGAAGGGTAGGTCATCAGCCGAGTCAAATCAGATTAGTTCAGTATTTGATCAGCAGAGTATCTATCAGCAGAGTCGTTTTGATCAGCAGAGTAGAAGAGATCAAGAGATTAGTCCAACGGTAATAAATGCACCTGGCGTAATAAATGCTGAAAGAGAAGGGTAGTAATGGCAAATGATTGAAGATATCCTCGGATCAGCAGAGTGCATTAAATGCAGCATTAAATGCGATGGACAGAAAGGTACTGTACACTGTACTATTGCTGCAGGGAGCCGTTTCAAAAAGAGCTGAAGGATGGATTTGAAGATGTGATTTCCTTCAACGGTCATAAATTCAAATCCAACTATAAATAGAGCAAAGTTCGAAGAGAGACACACACAACAACAATCAGAGATCGAAATTTTGAAGCAGAATTTCTCTAAGTCTCAAAAGCTCGAACAGCTCACTCGTCTGGTGGAAGTCATCTGTTGACAGAAACCAAGTTGAAGAAATCAGAAAAACATTATCTGAGTGATTTTGTAATAGCTGAGTGTTGTGCGAAGTTAGGATCCGTCTTTGTGAGTGATTCTACTTCAGAGGATAGGTTTTCTTTGTGATTTCCTATTGCGAGCTTACAGCCTTCTCATTAGTTGTTTAGGTGTAAGTGGAGAAATATTGTAATCTAAGTGATTATAGTATAACCCAGAATCTGTGTGATCTGGAAGAGTGGACTAAAGGATTTTTATCCATATAACCACTATAAAAATTCTTTGTGTTATCTTGCATTTAAAGTTTTCCTGCATATTTAAAGTTTGCATATTTAAACACTTCGAATTATTTGAAAAGATTTTAAAACAAAAGGAGTTTGTAAAAACTGGGGATAAAATCTTTCAAGAACTTAGTCTACTTGTGAAAAACACTTTGAAACAATCCGCTGCAAGTAAACTCTTTGAAAAACTGTTTTGCTGAAAAACAGCTAAGTCACTGTAAGAAGAGTGGTCAGTCGTCTGTTCAAGATTTGTTCACGATCAGACTAGTCTGCTTACTGTTCTTCATCAGCTTAGTCTGCTGACAGAAGACTGAAAAGTTTTTAAGTTCAAAAATTTTAAGAGGTCTATTCACCCCCCCCCCCTCTAGACCTCATCTGACCACTTGGGACCAACAAGTGGTATCAGAGCAGGTGGTTCATTTGAATCAACTGCCTGATCAACGAGCTTGATCCGAGTGTTTTTCAAAGGTTTTTGAAAACTTTTCAAAAGAGCATTTTTTTTTAAAATCAAAACTTTTTGAAAATGGAATGCATAAACCATGTTCCCCACATTGCTGGCATGTCCTTCGAAGACTGGAAAATCAGGATGGAGATTTTCCTCGCTGCCTACAATGACAACATGTTCACTTGCATTACAAAAGGTCCATTCAAGTTCACCAAGACGATAAAGATCAATGAAGTTGATACCGTGGTGGAAAAAGACTTGAGCGAAATGACAGCTGAAGAAATCAAGCTGTTCAACCTGGACAAGATTGGAAGATTTATCATGACTAAAGCCCTGGATAATGATCGGTTTGACAAGATCAAGCATTGCAAATCTGCAAAAGAGATGTGGGACAAAGTCAGAGATATGAGCGAAGGCAATGATGCTATCAAGGAGCATCAGCTGAGTGTTGCTCTAGAAAAGCTGGATAACTTCAAGATGAAGTCCTCTGAAACCATTGATCAGATGGACACAAGGTTTACAAGAATATTAAATGAAGTTCTGAAGCTTGGAAAAACCTTCACAGACAAGGAGATAACCATCAGAGTACTGAAGGCCTTACCTCCTAAGTTCAACATGAAGGTGACAGCAATGGAAGAATCAAGGGATCTGGGGAAGATCTCTCTGACAGAGCTGTTTTCTGTACTCAAGGCTTATGAGTATAAACTGCCTAGGATGGGTATTGAAGAAACCTCAACTTCAGGACCCACAGCTGCACTGGTTGCTGCTGAAAACACCAGAAGACCAGCACAGAAAAGCAAAGAAGTGGACTCATCTGATGAAGCCACTCTACTCAACAAGAAGGAGTACACTGCTGGAGACGTTGCACTGTTGATGAATAATTTCAAGAAGTTCTACAAAAGAAAAATGAAGAACAAATACAACAATGCTTCCACTTCTAAACCTAACTTTTCTTCTCAAGATAAAGATGATTATAAATCAAAACTAATGTGTTACAACTGCAGGAAATTGGGACACTTCATCAAAGACTGCCCATATCCAAAAGCAGAAAAGTACACTGAAGAGGAGAAGAAAGTAAGAAAAGAAAGAAAGTATCAGAGAGGGAAAGCAATGATGGCTGAAGCAGAAAAGCTTGCTGCTGTCTGCTCATCTGATTCAGATTCAGACTCGTCTGATGAAGAATCTTCTGATGAAGAAAAACCTGCTCTCCTGTGCCTGATGGCAAAGGACTCTGATGACTCTGAGGATGAGGTAACTCCTCAAAATAATGAACTATTTGATTCTCTAGAGCAAATGATGTTAAATAATACTACTATTGCTGGAGAATTTGTCAAGCTTAAGGAAGAGATGAGCTTGCTAAAAGAGCAAAATAACTCACTGAAACTTAAAGCTGAAAAGCCAAAAGAATCAGTCGAGTATAAACAGCTTGAGCAAGAGCATGAATCTCTGAAAGCTGAATGTGAAGTTTATAAAGGAAAAATCATGGAACTTGAAAAGATTATCGAGTCTCATGAGAAATCATCTGTTGCATCCACACATACATCTAGTAAACAGAAGATGCCTTTAGAACAGGATAAGCAAGAGTTGAACCATACTGAAAAATTTATATCAGCTGACAATAGTAAGGTCATTCTGTATGTTCAAACTGCTAGACCTACTTCACCTGAGAAAGAATTAAAGGAGAAGAAATCTCCTAAGGCTAAAAAGAGCAAAGAGCCTAATGTAGGAAATAAGACTAGTAAGACCAAACAGCAGAGTCCTAAGAAGTCTGCTGATAAAGCTAAAGTCAATCAGACTAGTGGTAAAGCTAAGTCTAAACAAGTTGAGCAAGCACCTAGTAAACCAAAGAAGCATAAGAACAAGAAAAATCAAAATGCTTGGTATGGAAATGAGTCATATTATGTGCAACCTGCTGCATATCATCCTATGTATCATGCACCTCAGTTTCCTAGTTACTATGCACCTTACCCTGCTCATCCAATGCATGCATATCCTGCATATCATGCACCTTACCCTGCTTATGAACACTATTCATATCATACTGATCATCAACATGACTTATCTGATAATTATGACAAAAATGAAACTGTTCATGCTCCTGTGAAAACTCAGAAACCTAAGAAGCCTAAGACTTCAACATCTTGGGTTGTCAAAGGTGGAACTAATCCTTCAGGACCCTCTCAATAAGGGTACCTAAAACAATTTTATTTTTGTTTTGTAGGATAGGATTAGGAGTAGGAGTAAAGTAGAGAAGATTTGGTACTTGGACAGTGGATGTTCAAGACACATGTGTGGAAACATACATGAGCTGACTGATGCAGTTGCTGTGGATGGTCCAAAGGTTACTTTTGGGGACAGCAAAGAAGGCAAGATTAAAGCTAAAGGAAGAGTAATCAGAGGAAACATAGAGATATCTGACGTCTCATATGTCAAAGGCCTCAAATATAATCTGCTGAGCATAAGTCAATTTTGTGACAAGGGATATTCAGTCATCTTCTCAACAGATAAGTGTTTTGTCAAACAGATTGGTACAAAGAAGGTAATTTTATCTGGAAGACGACAAGGGAATGTCTACATAGTCGACTGGGATTCTGCTGACAAGAATTCAAGTGTTTGTTTGGTTGCATCTGCACCAAGTGAAGTTAGTTGGCTGTGGCACAAGAGAATGAATCACTTAAACTTCAAGATCATAAACAGATTAATCAAGAATGATTTGGTAGAAGGGATTCCAAAAGCAGTCATGAGCAAAGACAAGCTCTGTGATGCCTGTCAGAAGGGTAAACAAATCAAGTCATCGTTCAAAAGCAAGAAGCACCAATCTTCTGGAAGGATATTGGAGCTACTACATATGGACTTATTTGGACCCATTGATCCAGTCAGCAATGGTGGAAAGAAATACTGCCTAGCTGTTGTGGATGATTATTCAAGATATACTTGGGTGATTTTCATGAAGAAAAAGAGTGAAACCAAGGAACATCTTACTAATCTGATGGAACTGATCCAGAATGAGAAGACCATCAAAATATTGAAGATCAGATCAGATAGAGGGACAGAGTTTACAAACTCTACTGTTGAAGAGTATTGTAGTATCAAAGGAATACATCATGAGTACTCTGCTGCCAGAACCCCTCAACAGAATGGTGTTGCTGAAAGGAGAAACAGAACACTAAAGGAAGCTGTCAGAACCATGATAGCTGAAGCTAAACTGCCTCAAAGATTTTGGGCAGAAGCAACAAATACAGCATGCTATACCCAGAACAGATGTATGATCAACAAAAATCAGAACAAGACGCCATATGAAGTTTGGAACAACAGAAAACCAAACATTCATTACTTTAAGATTTTTGGTTGTAAATGTTTTGTATTGAATAATGGGAAAAATCACCTTACTGCATTTGCAGAAAAGGCTGATGAAGCTGTTTTTGTAGGATACTCATCTGTTAGTAAAGCTTATAGAGTTTTCAATAAAAGAACGTTACTAATAGAAGAATCTATCCATGTAGTATTTGATGAGCCAAGTCAATCTTCTGAAAAGAATCAAAGTACTAATCAAGATATGTCTGCTGATCTACAGAAGTTAGACATTGGAAGAAATGAAGAATATGTTCCCATCATACTACCTAATCTTAATTCAGCTGATAACTCAAGTGCTGTTCAAAATCACAGTGCTGATTGTCTAACAGACGAGTTGCAAACAGCTGACAGACCAGAGACTGTTCAACAGACGGCAAATGTTCAACAGACTACTACTGTATCTCCAACAGTAGTGTTGCAAGATCAAAACAGAGGACAACATTCAGACCTGCAACCTGATCTCAGATGGCTCAGAAATCACCCACCAGAGTTGGTGATTGGTGATCCATTAGATAGAGTGAAAACAAGAAGAGCTGCTGCACAAGATGCCATGTTTGTCACTTTCCTATCTCAAATAGAGCCTAAGCAAATTGAAGAAGCTCTAAATGACTCCTTCTGGATAGAAGCTATGCAAGAAGAGTTGAATCAATTTGAAAGGAATGAAGTCTGGTACTTAGTTCCTAGACCAAGTCATCAAAGGGTAATTGGCACTAAGTGGGTTTTCAGAAATAAGATGAATGAAGATGGTATTGTCACCAGAAACAAAGCAAGACTAGTGGCCAAGGGTTATTGTCAAGAAGAAGGAATTGACTTTGATGAAACTTTTGCACCAGTAGCAAGACTTGAAGCAATCAGACTGTTTCTTGCCTATGCTGCTTACAAGAACTTCACTGTCTATCAGATGGATGTGAAGTCTGCTTTTCTCAATGGAGAATTGCAAGAAGAAGTGTATGTTGAACAACCTCCTGGATTTGAAGTCTATCAAGAAGAGGACAAAGTATATCGTCTGAAGAAAGCCCTCTATGGACTGAAACAGGCTCCAAGAGCATGGTATGATACCCTATCTGATTTTCTTTTAATTAAAGGATTTCATAAAGGTAAGGTAGATAAAACCTTGTTCACAATTGAATGGGAGAAGCATATATTGATTGTGCAAATATATGTGGACGATATTATTTTTGGTTCAACTAACCAACAGATGTGTGATAAGTTCTCCAAGCTGATGCAGAATAAGTTTGAAATGAGCATGATGGGTGAACTTAATTATTTTCTTGGTTTACAAGTCAAACAGCTGCCTGATGGAATCTTTATAAATCAAGCAAAATACACAAGAGATCTGTTCAAGAAATTTGGTATGGAAACTAGCTCTACTGCTACTATTCCTATGTCTACAAGTCTTCGTTTGGATAAAGATGAAGATGGCAAATCAGTGGACATAACCAAATATAGAGGCATTATAGGGTCACTGTTATATCTAACAGCAAGTAGACCAGACATAATGTACTCAGTTGGAGTCTGTGCAAGATTTCAATCAAACCCCAAGGAATCTCATCTCTTAGCTGCCAAGAGGATATTGAAATATGTTAAAGGCACTCAAGAATTGGGATTGTGGTATCCTAGAGAATCTGGATTTGAGCTTATTGGTTATTCAGATTCAGACCTTGCTGGCTGCAAGATTGACAGAAAGAGCACAACAGGTGCTTGTCAGTTCTTAGGTAGTCGTCTGATCTCATGGATGAGTAAGAAACAAACCTCAGTTTCTATATCTACTGCTGAAGCTGAATATATAGCTGCTGGAGCTTGTTGTGCACAGATACTTTGGTTGAAGCATCAACTAGAAGATTATAACATCAAGATCAGTGGAATTCCAATCTACTGTGACAATACAAGTGCAATCTCACTTACTCAGAATACTACAAGTCATTCAAGGACTAAACATATAGAGA